>CM057453.1:867890000-870597500 GCA_016271365.2 Neoceratodus forsteri | reverse complement strand
AAACCAAGTTATTTGTCCTTCTGGGGTGAGTAACACAACACAAGGCAATGAAAGCTGGGTGCTGTCAGCCCCGGAAGGTGATTAACAGAGGTAACCTACCTCCTGAAATGTTTCTTGTAATTAATAAATAAATGATATATGTTTTAAAATTAGATCTAATAATTAAAACATGAATCCTATTGAGCAGTCCACAGCATGATGTCCTACTTCAGGGTTCTTGGGCAGTTGCTGTAACTCTCTTACAACTTGGTTAGCTAGTTAGAGTCTTGAATTGCCCTCCACTGTTTTAGAATGCTGGTTACCGAAACATACTTAGTTAAATACTAGTCTCTCAACTTACATGCTGACCAAATACCTGTTCCTATAGCAATGGAAACACACTGACTGTTGAGGACAGGACTCAAATTAGGGAACAAGTCTTCGATTCTTCCTATTTCCTCTCTGCATACAAAACCACTCTTCAAAGTGTTAAGAAAACTCTTTGATTTGTCTTCTGCCTGATTAGTTGCTGGTCTCAGGGCAATCCCTGATGAATAAGAATCTGAGGGAAATGAAACAAGAGTAGTAAGGATGGGCCAGCCCAGTGGGACAGAGAGCTGATGTGCTGGGCACCTCTCAAGCCACCACACCTCTGACCTGGGTGCAGGAACAGACCAGGGTTGCTCAGGGCCAGCTGGAGAAGGAGGACTGAACATCCACTGATGGCTCCCTCCTCTGAGGAAGGGTGATGGTGCGAGTCCCTGCATGGTTTCCACTTAGTGCAGACTGAGTGATGCCACAGTGATAGCTCCCTGATTGGCTAGAGGCAGGTGCTGAGTGTGTGCGCTGTCTTAAGAGTTCATGCCCACACCATGGCACATCACTAACCTGGGAAGGGGAAAGAAAATGGAAAAAAGTAATGTGTCCCGATCACTGTGTATGATGGCACACTGGAATCCTCGGACCTCTCCCCATGTGGATCCCCACTGTTGTGACGGGGGGAGAGTGGCAGCTGGAGTTGGGGCACCAGGGGGGTGTCCAATGGAGGAACATGGAGGTGACCAGGATGGCCAAACAGCTATATTAAAAAGGGTGCTATGAACCTGGGTTAATTATTGTGTTAATGTTAAAATTTAGTTGTATTGTGAATACTACCTCATACTTGCCTCAGGAAGTTTATTTAAAATCCTAATTTTGGAAACATTCCCCGCAATAATCTGCTAGACTACTACTTATTGCTTTAGTAGCCCACTATTAAATAGTCACAGCTCTCAAATTACATTTCAAAAGTTCATAACTGTAACTTGCAGAGCTTTGCCAGTATTTTCACAAAAGGCCATGAAGCGCTAATCAGAATACAGGGCTGAATGTTTTCCTTTACAGTGAGTGTGAAGAAAAGACCCCCAAGGAGAAGATGGGCTAGTGCTTCAGATAGTTTGTTAACCCGTGAGAGTTCTAGTTCCTATTGCAGGGATTTTGCTCTTTTTCTATGAACTTGGCATTTGTTTTTTGGCAAGAGAAAATAATTGTTGACTTCTGGTCATTACGATTCGTTGATAAAAAAGAAGCCCAGTTGTTAGTCAGTGTGAAAGCAGACTGGTTTCAACTGATAACCCCCAGGCTTGAAATGGGTGCTGAAATGTATCGATCTGGGCTACATGTACCGGGTGATGTTCAGGATCTGACACTACCTTCTCTGCATCGCATAAGCATCAGGTGTATTCCTATAATGGCATCCAGTGGCAAACCAGAGCAGATGTTGGGATCAAGGGGCAGGTGGCCACCTAAAAACTGCTGTGTGTGCTGTTATGTACGGCATCATATCATTTGACCTCTTTGCATTTTCTGGCTGTAGAACAGGACCTTGCATGTGATACACTGGAAAATTTCCAGAAGTAAATGAAAAATCGAAACACATTAAGTAAAGCACAAGCTCAGAAGAAAGTATTTAAGTGAACTGGGTATTTGAGAATAACACAAAGAAAAGATCACTTCTTCAATGTGTACGTCCATACACATAATCCATTCACTGTTATAAGCAAGTGGATAATACCGTTTTTGATTTGCAAATGTCATGCTCATGTTTTTAAATACGTTTTGCCCAGCTTATCAATGAAGTCTACATGAATCAATGAAGTCTGCTTGAAAGCATGAATATGGATTTTCTGACCTCACACTGCACTTACTCTATTCATGTCATCACATAAATTTCCACGAGAACAGATTGTGATGTCACAAACAGCTGCAATTGTGTGGTTACTTATGGAGAAACAGAGGCCCAGTTCTCAGTCACAGTTAGGGGGCAGCATAAACATTTGATCAGAATTTTTAAATGCAGGCTTGAGCTCATACTCCTTATGTTCACAAAGTGCAGTAACTCTTTATTTGGCAATAAATCATTTAAAATTTGACTGTGTACCTTGACTATGGAATGGGCTCTCACCACCTCTAATTAACTTGGCAAACTTTACGACTTTGAAACATGAGTTGGGTTTAATTACTGTACCACTGAATATTCCAGCAAGTGTTTTAATTTGTACTTTTGTTTCTAACTGCTTGCAACCTGCAACCACTTTATCCGTGACATTGTTGAAAACAGGACTATTCCTCTCAGTCCAGTTCCCTCATTTATCAATAATAATAAAAAAAAACACATCCAGGCACATAGCACCCACTTCATTGCCCTGTTGCCAAAAATTCCATTGCTCGGTACAGGCAGTGCACTGTAAGAGTGAGGAATCCCTCCTATGAGTGCAGGGCAGTCAAACTCATTGATTCAAATGTTAGTGGGTGTTAACTGAATAGTGCTAGATAACACCTCTGGTGAGAAGCTGTAGACACAGAGCTATGTAGCAATGCAACACTACATAGTAACCTTGCATCTATGATGCCTAGCCTCCCAATTCCCATTAAGTCCTTAGCAGTCCCTGCTGTCTAGCACCTTACACTCCTAAGGAAACTACTATCTGCATTAGCTTGTAAAGTTACATATATATATTTTATTATTATCTTTTTGCTCCTCTGAATCACGGACCTGCGGCATCCCTCAGTCATGTCACTGACCTTCTCATAGACTTACTGGTTATTCATCACTTACCCAGGACCACGCTCAGTGGTGGATGGCCTGCCATGTTGGTCTTACATATGTGGACCTGTGGGAGGGTGGATCAGACCGGGGTGTTTTTCCTATGTTTCTCTCCCATGGCACCATTATGCAGTGACCTGCACACAGTGACATACAGATGTCTGGGGGCATTCCCTTCCACTCATGATTTGCTCGCTTGTGCTGCCACCTGGTGGCAGTCCCACAGCGAGATGCTGTGTACCCCCCCGATGGAGATGAGCTGTTCCTGGGATGCTTGATCATCCCTCCTCCGGCCAGCCCTCAGTGACCCAAGCGTGTTCCCAAACCTAGTTCACTGGTGTTGCAAGCAGCAACCTGACCACTGCACTGACAAGCTAGTTCAAGTACTAAATATTTTTGACTTCTTTGGTGTTCTTATTCAATATGTCTGTGCATCTTGATGTTTTACTTACTAGATCTTGTTACTGCCAAGTATCTGCTCTGCTGCTGTAACTGGCCCCTCAGGACCTGCTTGAAAAATAGGTACTACACCTAATTTGGCTATCCTGGTGTGTGAAATGTTGACTAACTAAATATTGATGCTGCCCTCTACCAGAAATGATGTTGGTTCTCCCTCTCAGTAATGATACTGGTCCACTGCCCTAGTAACAATGCTGGTCCTCCCGTGCTAAGGTCCTAGTAACAGTGCTGGTCCTTCCTTCTAGTAAAAATGCTGGTTCTCCTGTGCTACGGTCCTAGTAGCAGTGCTGGTCCTCCCGTGCTATGGTCATAATAACAATGCCGGTCCCCCCATTCAAGTAACAATGCTGGTCCTCCCTCCTACTAACAATGCTTATCCCCCCATCCTAGTATAAATGCTGGTCCCCTCATTCAAGTAACAATACTGGTCCTCCCTCCTAGTAACAATGCTGGTTCCCCCCATCTTAGTATCAATGCTGGTCCCCTCATTCAAGTAACAATGATGGTCCTCCCTCCTAGTAACAATGCTGCCCCCCATCCGAGTATTAATGCTGGTCCCCCCATTCAAGTAACAATGCTGGTCCTCCCATCCTAGTATCAATGCTGGTCCCCCATTCAAGTAACAATGCTGGTCCTCCCTCCTAGTAACAATGCTTGTCCCCTCCATCCTAGTATCAATGCTGGTCCCTCTATTCAAGTAACAATACTGGTCCTCCCTCCTAGTAACAATGCTGGCTCCCCCATCTTAGTACCATTAACAATACTGGTCCTCCCTGCTAGTAACAATGCTGGTTCCCCCCATCTTAGTATCAATGCTGGTTCCCTCATTCAAGTAATAATGCTGGTCCACCCTCCTAGTAACAATGCTTTCCCCATCCTAGTATCAATGCTGGTCCCCCTATTCAAGTAATCAAGTAACAATGCTGGTTCTTCCTCCTAGTAACAATGCTGGTCTCCCCATCCTAGTATCAGTGCTGGTCCCCCCATTCAAATAACAGTTCTGGTTCTCCCGCCCTAATGACAATGCTGATCCCCTCATCCTAGTATCAATGCTGGTCCCTGCCCATTCAAGTAACAATGCTGGTCCTCCTGTCCTAGTAACAATGCTGGTCCCCATCCTAGTATTAATGCTGGTCCCCCCATTCAAGTAACAATGCTGGTCCTCCCTTCTAATAACAATGCTGGTCCTCCCTCCTAGTAACAATACTGGTACCCCCATCCTAGTATCAATACTGGCCCCCCCATTCAAGTAACAGTTCTGGTCCTCTCATCTTGCTGGGCTCCCCATCCTTGTATCAATGCTGGTTCCTCCATTCAAGTAACAATTCTGGTCTTCCCTCCTAGTAACAATGCCAGTCCCCTCCATCCAAGTATCAATGTTGGTCCTCCATTGAAGTAACAATGCTGGCCCTCCCTCCTAGTAACAATACTGGTCCCACCATCCTAGTATCAATGCTAGTCCCCCCATTCAAGTAACAATGTTGGCCCTCCCTCCTAGTTACAATACTGGCCCTCCCTCCTAGTAAGAATGCTGGTCCCCATGTCCTAGTAACAGGGATTGTTCCTCTCAGTAATTATACTGCCCCCTGGAAATGATGCTGTCCCACTTCCATTAATGATGCTAGTCTCCTCATATCCCAACCACATACACATTCTCTGGTGCCAAGTAGTCCTTCCTCCCACACTCTGACCCTGTGCACAAATGCCCTAGTGTCCACAGAGCAGAACAAGTACTGGTTCATAAAAAATGAAAAACTAATAAGGGTACAAGCTACTAGTAATAGTAACATTTATTTTTATACAGGTTAAGACAGTAGGCATAGCCTGTTTACATAGTCAGCCAGTTGAAAATATACCTAGTCACATTAGCTAGGAAGCATTGTTATACATTGAACAAAAACAGGTAACTTAGAAAGAACACAACCTCAATAAGAATTACATTTACATTTCATAGTTAAATCCACTATTGTTTTAAGAAATAGAATTAACAATTCTTATTTTTCTATCCAACCGATACCATGACCTAGCTGTGTCAAATGCTATTGTAGCTCGTCCATATGCAGTTTTTACTTAGGGAAGTGTTAGCATAAAATAGTCAACAGACCTAAGACTATAAAGTTGTAGTGCTGGACAAATAGTAGTAACAATATCTTGTGATGGGAATGGAACTTTTGGTTTTATCAGTTTAAATATGGATGTCAGCCAGATTCGCTCTCTCCTGTCAGACAGCCTGGGTAATTCCAACTTCACCAGCATAACACACAAATGAGTATCAAATGGACAAAACAGTTCAAACTGGACAATCCTTTTGTAGCTTTGGTCTTACTTTTCAAGGTGCATTTTAGGAGCCATGTCCATAGATGATACTACCAACATGTAATCTGGTATTCTCATTGAAACAATGGGCAATCCTCCTAAGTGCTCCCAGTCAAGAATGTACCCGTGTCACCAGGCTTGCAATATGTTGTCAGGGAACTGTATAGAGCGACCTCGAGGTATTTATATGAGTCAATCCAAACAGTTCCCTGTCCGGTCGAAATGTTCAAATTCAAAATAGAGTCTGAGGTTCAAATTAGACCTGGTTCTAGCATCAACTGTCATCGTCTGTGTTTTCTTTGCATTTAATTTTGATTTAGAAGCCTGGAAGCACCTTTCCATTTTTAGGAGATCAACCTGCAAATTTTGCTGCAATTTCTTCAAAACAGGAAACCATTGCCAACAGTACTGTATCACTGGCATATAAATGTGTTTGGCTTGAGGTGAGAGACATGAGGGAAACAAATTAATAAAGACAATAAACAAGAGGGATCCCAACACGGATCCCTGGGGTACTCAGGTGTCTGTAGCCTTACAACTACACAACATGTTGGAAGTTTGAACCTACTGAACACACCTCTCTAAATAAGATAGTTGGTCATCCAAAAAAAACAAATTCAAAATTGATCCAGAATTTTTGTTTGGTTTAAATCTTATTGGGGCGTGGATCAGTTGATCCAAACCTAGTATACTTAAATTCTGTTCAAGGCCCTGTACCCTACCCCCCACCCTGGTAAGAATTAAAGTCTACCAAAAGGAATGTTGGGTAAGTTACTTTTTCTATTACTTTCTATTACTTTTAGAAACTTGTTCCAGCAAGCTCTGTGCAGTCATTATCAAGGATGGAGAAGTACTGGAAAATGTAATACACCTTACAGTTACAATTGCTTATGTATTTTTATGCAAAAGAAATACGTAACTGTAACGGATTACATTTATTTGAAAGTAACTAGTTACTAACCTATTACTTTCAAAAAATGTAATCATTTATAGTTATTTATTATTTTTGTATCAAAAAAAAAAGTAACTATAATTGTCAGATGTATTACTTTTTCTAGTACTTCTCCATCTTTGCTAGTGACTGCACAGAACTTCCTGGAACAAGTTTCCAAACATAATAGAAAATAATAGAAAAAGTAACTTACAAAACACAGCCCAAAAGAATACATCTCCAATCCATATGCAGTCCTTTATCCTCTGGGCCAAAACTTCAAAACTCTCAATTTTATCACTTGGGGGTAAATAAATTACTCCAATACATAATTTTAACTGTTGAATATGATTTATTAAACATTCTATTCCTTGAACTGTTTCAGCTAATACTTCTCTTGCTGTTACTATACTATTGTGACTATACTACAGTGTATATGTGTGTGTGTGTGTGTGTATATATATATATATATATATATATATATATATATATATATATACACCACTGTAGTTAGAATTGAGCAGGCACTTTAATGTTAAACCTCAAATTTTGCACTTTAATGCCTTTGCAACCATTTAATGGATTTGCAAAAAATTTTGTATACATGGTCTCCTGCAGTAGATCTCTTGACACACCAAGCTTTGTTCTGGTTGGATGTGCAGATTCTGAGATCCAGATAATGACAAAACCTTAAAATTCACCCATTTTTGCAGTTTTGGTCTCATCGCCCTGTGCACAGATCGTGTTGAATTTTGGTCTGAAATTTTTATGGTAGAAAGAGCTTGGGTCACAGAATAGCCCAGTATTTATTTGATGAAAAACTATTACTCCATTCCAAAGTTATTGCATTTTTAAGGTCCCATTATTTTCAATGGAATTTTAATTTTTCAGGATAGATTCCTGGAACAAAAAAGGAATTTGGCCGGACAAAGATCATTTTTCTTGAGGGGACCAGTCCTTGTTCACCAGAAAAAAATGCCTTTTTGTGAGCTGCCATCTTGTTTTTTGTTTTTGTCCCCCAGAAAACTACCATAACTCTTCCCAGGAATGTCTCTTGCAGACATTTAAGTGTGTATCTTGCTCATCAGGAGTTGGTGAGCAATTCTTTGAGGTTTCCGACCTGTATATGCCACTAGAATTATTTTTTAAAGTATTTTAATCCTTTTTTGCCACTCACTCAGTTCCTTTTTTGCCATTCCTTTTTTGTCATGGCAAAACAGGAAATTGGGTGGTGAAAAAGGATTTCTTCTTTTGATGACCAGATGGCCCATTTTGATAACCAGGTGGCCCTACTTTTTCACCAGCTAAGATCCTTTTTTGCCAGGATGAAAAAGGATGAGAAAAAAGGAAATTGGCTGGCAAAAAAGGATTACCGGCAGAGCCATCTGGTCATCAGAAGGGGACATCTGGTTGTACAAAGGGGAAATCCTTTTTTGCCAGTCGATTTCCTTTTTCGCCATGACAGAAAAGGATGGCAAAAAAGGAAACAGGATGACAGAAAATGATTCTTGCCACAGCTATCCTGTCATGAAAAGTGCTTTTGGGACCATCTGGCTCCAAAAAATATAGCCATCTGGTCATCAGCCTTTTATAGCTGTTTAAATATCCCTGGTGTCTAGTGGAACCCCCCACCCTCAATCCACATACATTTTTTTAAATTATGTAAATTCTTTGATTGATTTTTTCTTTTTTTTTTTTCTAAATTTTTAAGCAATTGTGGCATTCTGCCACTATGATCCTATCCCTGGTGTCTAGTGGTGCCCCCCCCCACCCTGCATATTCCTGTGCGCTCCCACATTGTTTTTATTTTCCTATTTCTTAAATATATTATTTGTGTTGTAAATTGTTTGTAAACCCATCCCTGTTTTCTTTTTGGGGGGGGCTTGCTTGGCTCCCAGCTTTCTCCTTGGTGTCTAGTCGTCCCCCCACTCTCCAATTCCTGTTTTTTAGTCTTTGGTGTTTTAGCGGTGTCCTCCCACCCTCCCTTTTCTTATTTTCTGCCTACAAATGAGAAACCAGTCCCTCAATTTCTTTGCATTTTTTTAAACCTGTAAAAAAAAAAGGTCTATTGCCAATCACACCCACACCTACCACCCAACCTCCCACTGTGTACCCAACTACCCACACCTCCAAGACACTGCCACAGACCCTCACTCACCTGAAAAGGTCCCAGGTTCAAAACCCACTCCGTCGATTGAAGACACATCTTGCTGCTGAAACCGGCAACTGCAATATGAGAAACTAAGGTAAATGCCTTCAATGTAGTTCAGTGTGGGGTTCAACTTTGGTATATAACTCAATCATTTTTCATGATCTTGACTCTGAATTTTCAACATGGCCTTTTGGGGACCCCACCTCATGAACAATATGACTGTTATTAGGCAACTCCCACTGGAAAGGTGATTTTATAGTCGGTTGGTGAAATCACCTTTCCAGTGGGATTTGTGTAATGACAGTCAGATTGTTCATGGGGTGGGGTCATAAGAAGGCCATGTTGAACATTTTGGGTCAAAATGAAAGAAAATGACTGTGATATGACCATTCCTTGCAATTTCACTATGTACGCTCATAACTTTGGACATTTTGAATATTTTCATCCCACATTTTCAACATAGCCTTCTTAGTACCCCACCTCATCTATGTCACAGTTGTCATTTTTCAAATCCTGGCCAAAATGTGTTTTTGCACCTGTGGTGCAGAATGGCATCGCAGTTGTGTACAAATACATTTTGGTGGGGATTTGAAAATGGTATGAACTGGGTACATATGGTGAAGTCATAAGAAGGCTATGTTGAAAATTTTGGGTCAAATTTATTGCAATTTTGGTATGCATGCTCGTGACTTTGGGAATTTTAAATATTTTGAGCCCAAATTTGCAACGTAGTCTTCTGAGTACACTACCTCATGTATGTTACGGCTGTCATTTTTCAAATGCTGCCCAAAACCTGTTTTTTGCACCTGTGGTAGTGATTGGCATTGCACATGTGCAGAGTTATGTTTTGGTGGGGATTGAAATATTTTCTGCACTGGGTACATGAGGTGGATTAATAACGTGGCTATGATGATAATGTGGTGACTGTTATCCTATAACTAGAAGCACAAGGCTTGGAGGGCCGTGTGCTTCCACAGGCATAGATACATATTTTTTATATATTTATGCATCTATGGAGGGATGGGAATGCAGGGCCCAGAGGGCAGGTAAATAAGGTTACGATTATACTGTCTCAAAAAGTAAGGAAATTAATTGCAAAAAAACTTTGTTAATGCATTAGTTAGGGTTAAACCAACAAAAGTAGGGAAATGTGGCATTAGGGTTTCCAACCCTATCACCCCATTCCCCACCCTGCACTAACCCACAGGTGGGGGGTCTGTCTTGGGGCCATTAGCCTTAACACTCAGCCCATTCTCCCATGTGGTACCCATGTCACCTTATTTTCTAATGGAGTGGGGTGAATGTTAGAGTTGATGGTCCCCGCAACAGACCTCCCCACCGGTGGAGCCTGTGCAGGAGGGGATGGGGTGTTGATTGGGCTGTGCTTGATGTAACTAATTAATGCATTTGTAACCCCCACCGCCCTTATTTAACCAGAAGGCACACCTCTCACCACCAACACAGGTCTAGGGGTAGAAACAGAGAGGGGTGAGGGTTACATACTAACTAAATAGTTACACAACAACTAGAAAACTGTGTCTCATTGCCCACCATAGACAAGATGGCTCCAATGCAGAACACAACCAGGTGTACAGTAAATACCTGACAGGCACCTGATGAGACCAATGCATAGCCATCAACCCAGGTCCCAGGGAGAAAACATTTGCTCAGGGTTATACTAGGTTTGTACTTCTGGACAGGGGTACCCAAACTAATTCCACATGGGAAGCAATAACAAGAATGTCCATATCAGGTTGGGATTCTAGAGTGTGGCTTTATTCCATAACACAGTAGGAACTACACAAAGTGAAGATGGACCCCCAAGTGTTGCACCCACTGTAAATGTAGACATCTAAGGTACAGAACTCCAAGAATTCCCATTTAGCATGAGATGGACATGGTACACGAACCACACAAAGCACTTGTGGCTCAACACTGTAGGAACCACATGCTAGGGGTAACTGGAGGAAAATCCCACTCACTGGGGCAAACTGGAGAAAAATCCCACTCACTTAAAAACACAGAACATAGAAACATAGAAGTTGATAACAGATAAGGACCATAAGGCCCATCCAGTCTGCCCATTTCTTTTTCTACCTTATAAATGTGCCATTGGCCATTGCTCTGTCAATGCCCTATCTAGTCATACTCATCTGTATTGCTCCATTATGCCTATCTCATGCCTGTTTGAAGCCCTGCACTGTATTCATAGCCACCACTTCCTGAGGTAGGCCATTCCATGCATCCACCACTCTTTCTGTGAAAAAGAATTTCCTCATATTCCCCTTTAATCAGCCTCCCTCTAATCCCATGCTGTATCCTCTTGTCCTGCTATTTTTCTTATATTTAAACATGTTAGACTCTTTCACATTGTTAATGCCCTTTAGGTGTTTGAATGTTTCGATCATACCACCTCTCTTCCTCCTTTGCTCAAGAGTATACTTATTGAGCTCCATTTATCTGTCCTCATATGTTTTCTGATGCAGTCCCTGCACCATTTTGGTTGCCCTGCTCTGGACTGCCTCAGTTTGGTTAACGTCCTTGTGAAGGTGTGGCTTCCAGTACTGCACACAGTACTCCAGATGGGGCCTAACCAGTGTCTTGTAAAGAGGGATTATTACCTCCCTCTTCCACTTGTGATACCCCAGCTAATACACCCCAACATCCCCCTAGCCTTACCTACTGCTTTAGTGGTCTGCTTGGATGATTTCAGGTCATCAGTGATGATGATGATGATGATGCCCAAGTCTCTTTCTTCCCTTGTGACTGCCAGCAACTCCCCTCCCAGCCTATAGGTGGCTTCAGGGTTTCACTTCCCTATGTGCATGATCTTGCACTTCTTTGCATTAAACCCCAGCTGCCACTCTTCCTCTTCCAACCATTTTGCTAGTTTATCCAGATTGCTTCCCATTCTGCCCACCCCATCTGAATCATCTACTCTGTTGTAGATCTAGGTGTCATCTGCAAACAGACAAATCTTACCCTCCAGTCCATCTGCAATGTCACTGATGAAGATATTGAAGAGGACTGACAGCAGGACTGATCCCTGAGGTATCTCACTTGTGACTTGCATCTCTTCTTTTTTTTTTTTTTTGCAATTCACTGTATTTTTACAGAGCTGCCTGCCGCCCTCCAATCAGCTCGGTCACGGCTCACCGGCTTCTGCTTCCCAAATTAGCCACCCCCCGATACCCCCGTGGCTTGCCCCCCATGGCGGGGCCCGTGGCACAGGGCCAGATGCAGCCAGGCGTTGCGTCTAGGTCGGGGTCTTGGCCTGGGAGCACATCGAAGCCGCTGGCGGGCTTCATCCATTGCGGCCGCAGCTCCGCTTCTCGGTTTCCACCCTGAGAGGCGGAGGCGTGCAATGGCGCTGCGTCCGTCCTGCCCCTCTCCCGCCCCCTTAAGTAAGCTCGGCAGCAGCATGGTGTCCACCAGCCTCCGCTGAAAGCCCCCATCGCTCGGTTGTTAGCCAACCCTCCCGGAGGAGGAGAGCGATCCGTCGGACGCTCAATCCTTCTCCCCCCGGCCGGCCCTCCGACGGCCCGGGTCTGTTCCCGAACCCGGGTCGCCGGCGTCGCAAGCGGAAATCCCACCGCTGCGCCAGCGGGCCGGCTAACTTGCATCTCTTCTGACTGTATAGAAACATAGACTTTGACAGCAGATAAGGACCACTTGGCCCACCCAGTCTGCCCATTTCTCTACCTACTGGATAAGCTGCAGATTCTAGTTAACCAACAGCCTACTTCCTGCCACCCCCCACTACAATTGCCTTGTGTCTGTCCCATGCATGTTTGAATTCCCTCACTATTTTAGCCCCAACAACCTCCCCAGGAAGGCAGTTCCACGCATCCATGACTCTCTCCGTAAAAAAAGATTTCCTCACATTACCTCTGAGCCATCCCCCCCTCTATCTTTAAATTGTGTCCCCTTGTTCTTACACATCTCTTTTTCTGAAAGATGCTACTCTCCTGGACTTTGTTTATTCCCTTGAGGTACTTGAACATTTCTATCATGTCCCCCCTGTCCCTCCTTTCATCAAGGGTATAGATATTAAGCTCTCTCAGTCTCTCTTCATATGAATTCTGATGCAGACCCTGCACCCATTTTAGTTGCCCTCCTCTGGACTGCTTCCATCCTGTCTATGTCCTTGCGTGGATGAGGTCTCCAAAACTGCACACAATACTCCAGATGGGGTCTCACCAACTGTCTGTACAGATGGATAACCACTTCCCTTTTTCTACTTATGATGCCCCATCCTATGCATCCCAGTATCCCCCTGGCTCTCCTTACTGACTTCTCACATTACTTACCAACCTTTAGATCATCTGATATGACTCCCCCCAAGTCCCGTTCCATTTTTGTTGTTGTTAATACCTCCCCTGCTATTGTGTACTCTTCTCCTTGGTTTTTGTTTCCCAGGTGCATTACTTTGCACTTCTTTGCATTGAATCTAAGTTGCCATATGTCTGACCATTCCTCCAAGCTTGCCAAGTCCCTTCTCATCCTTTCTACCCTCCTTGTGTATAAACTCTGTTACAGATCTTTGTATCATCTGCAAAGAGGCATACCTTTCCCTCCAGACCCTCTGCAATGTCACCTATAAAGATGTTAAAGAGGACTGGACCCAGTACTGAGCCCTGAGGTACTCCACTAGTGACCCCCCCTTTCTTTGGAATGTGTTCCACTCACTATTATCTTCTGTGTCCTGTTGTGCAGCCAGTTTGCAAACCAGGCTACCACCCTGGGACCCACTCCCAGGCTGGCTAACTTGATTATTAATCTTTTGTGCAGGACTGTGTCAAATGCCTTGCTAAAGTCTAGGTAGGCCATATCCACAGCTCCTCCTTGGTCTATTACTTTGGTCACCCAGTCAAAGAAATCTATTAGATTCATCTGACATGACCTTCCTGCTGTAAATCCATGCTGCTTTGGGTCCTGTGCCCCGCTGGCCTCTAGGTACTCAACAATTCTTTCTTTCAGAAGTGATTCCATCATTTTCCCTATCACTGTGGTCAAACTTACAGGTCTGTAGTTTCCTGCTTCTGCCTTGCTCCCAGTTTTGTGAAGGGGAATCACATCTGCCCTCTTCCAGTCCTCAAGTACCACCCCATCCTCCCATGATTTGTTAAAAAGTGTGGTCAGTAGTGTCACTCGGTCTTCCCTTAGTTCTTTTAGGATTCTGGGGTGAATCCCATCAGGCCCCATTGCTTTGTCCACCTTGAGTTTTAGGAGTTCTTTCAGAACTCTTTCTTCTGTAAATGGACTGATGTCAACCCCTCTACCCAGACTGCTTCTATTGTCTGGTTAAGGTAACTCCTCCTCATCTTCTTTTGTGAATACTGAGCGAAAGTATTCATTCAGTATCTCTGCCTTTTCACTGTCTCCCTCTGCCCACCTCCTCTCTCCCTTATTAATCTTCACTATTCCTCCTTTAACCTTTCTATGCTCCCTAATGTACCTATAAAAAGGTTTTATCCCCCTTTTTAACTGAATTGGCTATTTTTTCCTCAGTTTGGGCTTTTGCTATTCTGACTGTCTTCCCCATTTCTTTCTGCTTTAATTGATACAGTTTCCTGTCGTGCTCCTTCTGTGATGCCTTATACTTTTTGAATGCAGCCTTTTTCTCCTTAACCTTCCCAGCCACCTCTTTTGAGAACCATAGTGGTTTTTTTTACTGCGCTTTGTTTTCTTTATCTGTTTCACACAAAGGCTTGTTGCCTCTATGATGGCAGTTTTGATTTTTCTCCTTTGTTCTTCCACCTCTCCTTTTTGGCCATTTGCTAGTGTATTCCTCAGGTATTCACCCATTTTGCCAAAGTCAGCCCTCCTAAAGTCCAGTATGCTTGTTTTGTATGGCTTGTCTCCATGGTTGTGCTTATTGTGAAGCACACTATGCAGTGGTCACTTGTTCCCAGATGTCTTCTGACTTCTAAATTTGTGATCCTCTCGCCGTTTGAGAGTACCAGGCCTAGTATTGCTCCCTCCCAAGTGGGTTCCAACACTAGCTGTCTAAGGCCTGCCCCCTGCAGGGCATCGAGAATGACCCTGCTCTTGGATGTGGCTGCAGTACATGTCATCCAGTTAACATCTTACTTGGGTAAAACTGTTTCTTCAGGCATTGGCCACATGCACTGAGAGGAAACACAGGTGCCCTTCAGAACCCAGAGAGATAAACTGGTCACTCCAGATGGGGGGGGGGTCTCCCACCTTTTGTTTCCTAGTTCATATTCAGCCATTCATCTGGTAAATAAACCTCACAGACTGTAGAAACTGTAGATGCTGTCTTGAAATGTATATCACACTGAACATACTACAAAGGACACTACAGGGTGTCAAGAGGTAAAAGTCATGTACATGGATGGTCACATACTGGACTCCATTGTAGGCAGACAACTTTTAAAGAAAAGTTTAAGGTCACAGGGTCCCTTTGTCAGAGAATCCACCTTTAAAATCTGCAGGCACTCCTGGGCAAACTCCAAACAATGTACTCACAGAAAGTTGTCATACAAAGGCAGCTTCCCAAGTCCTGTGAGGATCAGGGGATTGCCACTGAAATCCTACTCCATCCTTCCTGGGATGAAGCAGAGGAAAATCACAAACGGGAGATGGTTTCCACCACTTCAACAAGCTGGCAAACTGGTCCTCCACTAGGGTGAGAAAAGAAAACGAACAGGACTTATGCAGCTCTATGTCAGAGTTGCTACAGGAGCTGCAGCTACACTCTACAGCCTCCCACTCGAACTACACTACAGAACTCCTTGAACATTCTATCTCTCTCCCTCACAGCTACTGGAGTGTGGTTTATGCAGCTGTGAGAGTTCCGAATGATATCACCTGCCCAGCTCTCAACTGTGACTGACAGCAGAGAGGGAGACAGAGTGAAACCTATTTAACTGGCATTTTACTAGCTGCCTTCCCTGCCTACCACTAATTCTAATTGGGATTCTAGTAACCCCTGGGAACAAGGAGGTTACCCCTTAATTAATTTTTTAAATATATATATAACAAAACTCCCCTACCCTTTTCATTTCATTCATATCTAAAGGTGTAAGGGCTTTTTCTTCAGTTTCTTTTGTCCTTCCCTCCTCCTGCCACCCCAATGGTGCTGACCATTTCCACAAGTGACCCAGTGAAGCATAGCCTTTCTTTGCAGTCAGAAGGCAAACCCTCAAATAGCTAGAATACATAAAGGTAACTAGGATTGATGTAGGGTCCACCAGTGGCCAGGGGTTGCAGGTTGTGCTCTGATGCAGATAAGTTCAGGAGCAAGTCTGGGTTACTGGTGTGAGTGGGTGACCATGGTCTGAGAGTGCTTTGTATGGTTACAATTCTCTGACTAAAGAAGGGTGACACTGTGTTCTGTGGCTCCAATAAGCCATGCTGTGGGCCTCGGAGGGTTCACTCTCCTACCACAGGGGAAGGCTGTGCTCCATGGGGCCACTGGTGAGCATGGCCTGTCACCAGGCCAGGGTGGTGGGAGGAGGAGCAAACAAGAGAAAATGAAGAAGAGCCACTGAGGCCTGCTGCATGACACACCACTTGGCACCGTCCCACTGGGACCTGTAGTGATGGGGCTGGGAGAACGCCAGGGCCTGAGGAGGGATGGTAGTGCCAACAGAGTGGGGAGAAAAAACTATAAGAAAGAAACATCGGAATGGTGTAAAATATAATGGTTTTCAAAGGCTTAGTTAATTTTCTGCTGCAGCCAAACATCTATTGCAAATTTTTTGTTTGTTTGTTTTTATTTTTAACCAGGAAAATGACTGGGCACAGTCCTTTTTCAGTCTTGCCTGACATAAAAACCAGAAGTACATCACATAATACAAATACATAATATTAATACAACAATTAACAAATATAACATTTATTTCACAATTGCACAGTTTTACTGTTATTGGACAAGCAAGAATTCACATTGGCATAATAAGAGGCCAGCACTGATTTAAAATGTTTTATACTATTGGCTGTTTGAGTTATGGATGAGAATTTATTCAATAGATTTGGACTGTACCAGGAAAATGAATGCTTAGCCATTGTCAATTTAGCAACAGGTAGATGAAAAAGTGAATGTGCACTTCTACTTGTCAAGCGGGAATCATTTTGTTTTGTGAATTTATCATAAAGGCAACTGGGAAATGTGTTGTGAAAAATGGTGAATGCAAATGTAACAGTGTTATATTCTATTCTACATTCTGGGGACAAAATATTCATTCTTTCATACAGACTACAGTGATGTGTTCTTACTGGAGCCCTTAACTCAAAACGGCAGATATTATTTCATATTAACTGGTATGCAGAGAGCCACTGGAATTATCAGCTGTATAATGCAGGCAGTCTTTAAAAAAACTGGCTAAAGCTCAGGCTGAAGCAGATTGATGCGCAGTGTAAGAGCAACGTATTCACTGCCTTACCATTTGGCTTAATATGTAATAAATTGGCTAAACAGAAGCTGGTGTTTGGCACCATTGATGAGTGTTTAGTAGGGCTGGAAAGTTTTCCCTCACTCCTTTCAACTCCCAAACACTTCAAGCTCGTCCTGTACAGTCATCCTGTGGTCTGGGCACGCCAATGTGGATATTTATGAAATAAGCATGGAATCAGAAGCCATTGAATAAATCCATTTATTTTCACATATGTTGAATACATTTTAGAATCCTATATGTATTCAACATATGCTGAATAAAATCCACCTGTCAAAGCTTTTTTGTTTACTTTTTTGACAAATAAATGAGAATAACTTTAAAACAAAAGTGATAGCATGGTACTGTGAGCACGAAATTTGTCCAGCGCACAAATACAGTATCTTCAAAATGAGTGCTGTTTCATTTATACATACCTTTTAGTTTTTTATAATTAGCAAAAAAAAACAGCAGAAAATTCAATTTTGTTTAACATTTTTGACAAACAAATGTGAATAAATGATAGTATGGTACTGTGAGTATAAAAGTTATTCAGCACAAAAATATCTACAAAATAAGTGGTGTTTCATTTATAGATACCATTTAGTTTTTTTAATAATTAGCAAAAAACAGCAGCAAAATGTTTATTTTTTTCACTTTTTGGACAAACAAATGAAATGAAAAATTATAGCATGGTAGTGTGAGTACAAAATTTGTTCAGCACAAAAATATCTACAAAAGAGTGGTGTTTCATTTCTGTATACCTTTTAGTTTTTTATAATTAGCATACAACACCAGAAAATTAATTCTGTTGCACTTTTTTGACAAACAAATGCAAATAACTTTAAAACTAAAAATGATAGCATGTTACTTTGAGGACAAAAGTTGTTCAGCAGAAAAATATCTAAAAAATGAGAGGTGTTTCATTTATAGATGTCATTTACATATTTTATAATCAGCAAAAAAATGGCAGAACATTCCATTTTTATTCACTTTTTTGACAAACAAATACCCCCCTCAAAAAAAAAGGAAAAGCAAAATAATTGTGCATCAGACTTTTTCATTATGTACTGGCCATAATATAAAGTTGGAGAGGCCATAGCAACTGCTTAGCAACCACTATGCCAAGTAGAACTACACTGGGAAAACCACAAAATGTCCATGTAAGTTTACATTAAAAATTAAATAAACCATTTAAAACAAAACTCCCTGCACTATCCCAAAGGATCCCTATTGCATAAATGGAATACGTAACAGGGACCTTGTGGAATACATGATTTATTTTCACTAAAGCTGTTTGACCTTGGGCACAGCACTCATGGCTTATGCCACTCGTGAGGTTACCCAATGTCAAACAGCTCTTGTGAAAATAAATCATGTATTCCACAGGTCCCTGTTACATACCCCTTATTGATTAAATGGGTCAACACAGCACGCAGATCCTCATCCTCCTGCTTGTACTGCCATGCCTGCATGTCAATATTCTTGTTCCAGTAATGCTTTTCATGCAGGCATACCACTAATGTGTTGAGAATACTGGCATTCAGGCATGATGGTGAATGCAGAAGAATGAGGATCTTCACGTTGGGTTTGATCGTTTAATCATATCCTTATTGGAATGCCTGAACCACAGGGCGACTGGACTGGGTGTGCAGGACTGGGTGGTAGGGTGGGGAAAAGGACTTTGTGAATGGGCCTTTAAAAGAGTGATTAATCTAAGAGGGAAGGGGAGGGGTGAGCAGCTTTTACAAAGGTGGCTGTGCAGACTGCCTTATATTAGTGGACCCTCTACTAGCTGATCATGAAGTGGCTCTGATGTCAGCTGTGATGGCAGCAGCCACCCTCCCTCCCTGCCAGAGAAAGGGTGTAGTTGTAGTGGCACAGGTTGTTAGGTTGGGGGATGGGAGTATCCAAGGGGTGAGGGAGAGACTGAGAAAAAAATCTTGATTAGTATGTTGAATACTAAAACTGGCCCAGTGGCACTGAGGGCTGAGGTTCTGGATGCCACACCTTGTGCCACACCGGCGACCAGGGTTTGGGAATGAGTTCGGGTTGTCAGGGGGTTGGCGGGGGGAGGGAGAGGATAGTGAATAGCTGCCGGCGGGCAGCTCTCCATCTCAGTAGGGTTCTGGCGGGCCTCTTGGTGCTTGTCTGCCCCCCAGTGGAGGCTGGGTGGCACTGCCACCTCCGAGAGCCTGGGCGAAAGGCCAGTGGATGGCAGAAGGGGCTGTTGTCTGGAGCTGCAGCATGCATGCGCACCTCCACATGCATGAAGTTGCCACTTTTGTGGGCCCCAGGTAGTTGGGGGGGAGAAAATGATGGAAATTGGGGACACTGCTTGATGAAGCCTCTGGGCCTGCTCAAGAGCTCCACCAGGATGTACATAGTGCAGGTAAGTTCCCGAATGACCCTGAGTCCAGTAGGGTGGCAGAGATTAGCAGTGTGTCTGCCGCGGAGGATAAAAATAGTTGACAAAAAAAAAAAAGTATGTTGAATACTGTTGTTGGGCTTCACTGATGTTAAACTCCAAACAATATTGGCCATCATTAAGTAGAACTGTTCAGGAGCGCTAGTGAGCCACCATCCAAGATGACTTCTTAGTCTTGAGACTCCTCAAAGTCCTATAAACAATCTGTGAAATATAGTTTTTTAAAGCCTTCAGATTTCGGGAAAGTTTTCACCAGGTGCTAGGTCTTACTTAGCTGAGTTCTCCGGTGCTTTTTGATTGGACAAATGGTTGTGGCAAGAGCTCCAGCTGAAATTCTGATGGGATAGATTACACAATCTGGCAGGAATGAAAGACATGGCAGCCCAGACAATCGTCGGAGGGACCAACCTGACTGAAATAATAACCATGTTACAATCTTTAACAGAGGACATCCCCAGAATTCAGATAATAGTGGTGGAGGTGCAGCAGCGTGCTGAGGTGACTGAACTTTGTATTGCTGACAGTGGACTGTTCATAAGCCAAGTAGAATCCACAGCAGCCCGATACATTGAAAAAACCTCACTGTTTGTGGCAAGTTCAGCTGATATGGGCAAAACTGGACAACCTAGAAAACAGAAGTTGACAGAATAATCTCAGGATAGTGGGGGTCCCTGAGGGATCAGAAGGCAAGGACATGATTATGTTTCTTCAAACTCTCATTCCACAAGCTTTAAATTGCCACTGTAACTATCCTTTGGAGATGGAATGGGCACACAGAATGCTGGCACTGAAGCCAACTTGTGGAGCACCCCCGAGGTCGATAACTGCCTACTTTCTCAGATATATTGTGAAGGAGCAGATGTTAAAAGTAGCACGGGAGAAGGGATCTCTTCATTGGAATGGCACCATATCTACTTTTTTCAGGACCTCTCAAAAGAGGCAGCTGACAGAAAGAAAGCTTATGCTTCTGTGAAACGAGATTTAGAAAGAGCGAATGTGCCATACAGTATGAGGTATCCAGCGATGATGCAGATTTACTGGGCCAGTAAATGGAGTACTTTTCAGAGCCCTGAGGAGGTTGCTAGCTTTATAACCCAGCATAAGTGTAACACCCCCCCCAATGGGGGCTTATCTTATAGCCCGTCCTCCTGTTTGCTCCCATTCCCTGGAGCTCCTCCCAACTGCCTGCTGTGTCCCCAAGTTTCACCGCCGCAGCTCAGAGTGCTCTGGTGCCCTGTTTTCCCCCCTCAGACCGCCCTAGTGTTTGTTTCAGCCCTTTTCAGGCTTAGAGCTAAGCCACGAGTCGCCGGCATTTCCCTAAGAGGCCAGTGACCGCGCATGCGCATGTAGTGCCTTTGATCCCCCGACTGCCAGTTTTGCAGTCACATAGAAGGTATTTTGACAGTCCTGGTCCCTGTTTGGGGCAATGTGGGGACCGGCGACCTGAGGAAGGGCTAGGAGAGCTCTCTATTCTTTGTAAATGAAGAGCTCCAAGCACATTGTATGTTGTTAGTTCATGAATATTAATGAAGACAGCATTAATATTCATGAATTGTCTGTCCTAGTGCTGACGGGCCTTTAAATAATGTCAGTGCTGGTGGTAGGCAAGCATTGCAAATAAATGTAACTAAATATGAATAAATATAAGGATTAGGGGGACTTGCTGAACAAAGAGGGGCTATGAGAATAAATAATGTTTATGCAGGCTGCAACCCGATTACACGGTTGGGACTCTTATAAGCCGCCCGTCTGCTACCTAGGGCCACTTTATTTCAGCAGCAATGACAGGCTAATGGCTGCACTAAAATGTTTAAAATGGGCAGCACTTAAGAGGGCAGCGTTATTGCTACTAAACAGTGTGGTTATTATTAAAATTAAGTGCTTTTTCTGGCTGCACCAGAACTTTGTTGTGGGACTTTGTTAAAACTGCAAGAGGACTGTGTGTTTGAGCAGCCATACTTTGCAGCCAGAAGCCAATTGGAAAACCAGGATTTCAGAGCAAGATTTGTTGGGACAATGACAGAGGATTATGAGACTTTGCAAAAGGCTTGTGGGGAAAGTGCAGGGACTAAATTCAGGTGCAAAAATAAGGAGCCCATTGAGCGTTAAAGGAGGCTAATGAATATTCATTTTAGGGATCGACAAGAGGATTTAGCCAATCACTTTTGGATATACAAGTAGACCCAGCCAATTGGGAGCCCCAGAAGGACTCCATAGAACTCAGGGATTTTCAGACTGAGCTGAGTTCGAGTGGGAACCCCTCCACAGGGAGGGGAGCTGAGGCCCCCAGCTAGACAAATGGGCCTAGTTCAGTTCAGTGTGAGCCCCTCCACAGGGAAGGGGGGGCTTCTACCTCTGCCAGAGAGAGAAAGACTGGCTGCCAGGAGCATAAGTCATCAGCCTAGGGGTTGCCGGAAATTGTCCTCCAGGGCTAGCATCTGCCTTTCCACGTTTTGGGGGAAAAACATGAGTGAAATCTGAACTTTCAGCTTTGAGAGAGCTGCATGCATAGTCTGCCTCTGCACTGAGAGTGCTGAAGAAACCTGTAATTTCCAGAAAAGGAAAGCATTGAATTTGTCTGAGTGAGTAACTGTATGCTTGCATTGTCATGCCATTTTACAGTACACCATGGTACACCATCGAGAAACTGAGATACTGATTGGGGCCAAGAAGCTCAGAAAGCCCAGAAGTGCTTATCGTTTGTCTGCACCCTGCATTAACCAATGTTCAAAAGAGAATGGACCTCTGTTGAAAAGAGAGCAAGAAAGGGTTCAGTATTTGTATGAGCTGAACGTGAACTGTTAATAGTACCTACAGGACTGGAGGGAGGTTCCCTAGCCATGCGGAACTGTCCTAACAGGGCCTGGGAGGCACCGTGAAAGCCTTGAATGTCCAAATTGGAGCTGCTAACACCAGCAAAGCCACAAAGGACTGTGATGATTGTGTTTTAAGCTTAAGAGAAGCTGCATGTGACCAGTTGTACTGCCAAGTGAAGCTATCAAGTGGTAGAGCGCTAACCCTCAAGCTCTGTCTGATGATGTTAACGATTCAAGTTACATTGCTTGGACTGTGAGAGTCTGGGTCACCCTAGCCTTAGGGAAGAAGCACCCTTCAGTTAAAACATGTGTCTGCAAGCTTGAGAGGACCATGGTGGCCATGCTGGCACATAGTTGACGTGACTGTAACCATTTAAAGTAAATATAAATGTGCTGACATAATGTGCTGAATGCAACAAAGCAACTTTAGACTGGCCTGAGAGACAGCCTGTAGTGTGCCACCACTCAAGGCACTGCCATATGCGTTTCCCCTGAGGGATATAGCCTAGACATGGGGTCTGAAGTGTGCCAGCCCCGGTCCCAACCTGGTTTGTACCAGAAGATGATTTCCGCCTATGAAGATGGGCACTCCAAAAGAAGCTAGAGACACTTTCCACCTGCAAAAGCTGTAAGATCCTGCAGTCAGTAAGAGGGTCCCTGGCTGTAAGCCTTTGCTCAGCATCTCGGCATCCAGAGGCAGAGCCCACATTCTGCAACTACCTGAATTGCCTTGTATATCTTGATTTTGACTTTGCCAATGAGGACTTCAAAACTGTGAGTAGGCGGAAACACCTCAGCCACCCTGTGAGAAACTGTACATAATTTAAACCAAGTTCTTCTATGTGTGTCAGGTTAGAATATCCAAGTTTAAAGTCTATGTTCCACGATCAGCTAGGATCAGGTAAAGATAATCAAAAGAAAGTATGCTATCTTGAATTTTTCCTCTAAAGGCCCCAACCAGGCAGCCATCACAGCTGCACTGCATAACAAGCCTGCACCAAACTCTAGTACCAGGTACCCAGATATAAGTATTAGAACTGCAGGGTTTTAATGCATTCTGGAAACTGGTACCAGTGTGGGCATGGGGCATGTGTTATCTAAATGTCTAATGCAGCTAGCTAGACAGCCAGATCAAATATATTAACTACCTCAGAGGTTGGTGGGTGCCACTGTGATTAATGTTTAAATTTAAGTGCCAAATGATTATATTGATTTCAGCCTGAACCGAATCAAAGGCGCTGCCACTGGAGGAGGAAGGGAGGATGGTGGGGCAAAGAAAAAGTGCTTCAGAAGGAGGCTGAGGGAAACTGCTTATATAGCTCAGGAAGTGGGAGTGGCTGGCTGCTTGTCCATCGAACCATAGGAGGAGCTTTCCAATTACTGTTTTTGCATACATCTGTTATCGTGAGCATGCTATTAACTACAGTCAATAATTACCAAATGTCTGAAGTGTGGGGTTTTGAATTGTGAGTCATGTTTGGGGTGGCACTATGGTATTGTGGGTGGGCGCAGCATCCCACAGGGTTGTACCAGGTATCATTCTAGCCCATGTAAGTATATTCTGGGTGGAGGCACTGCACATTTATTTAATCTTGGGAAAGAACCAGTTTTAAGTTTAACGTAGGAACCCAGGCCCCTCAACTTTGGTTAGGCCTACAAGGCAGGGGTAGAGTAGCCCTTTAGATGGACAGCGCCAGGGTTACATAAGATAATGGGGTGACACCGACTGTCTGAAGGGAAACGTCAAGGTGTGGTTGAGTCACGTCATCAGATGAGTAAAATGCCTTCAAGAGACAGCGGCAAGGTTTCCCAGTGTCACAGAGAATTGGTGAGAGAGGAACAGACTCCTGCTTCAGTGGAGCAGTAGCAAACAGTCAAGTCTAAAAGATGTAGGCAGAGGGGTTGGGGAAAAAAGCAGGAAACACTCTCATTATCTAAGAAGTGACAGGAGCCAGAGTCGAGACTCCTGACCTCCCACACCAGAATCTAGCTCTCCTTCATAGGATCTGCAGCTGTCCCAGAATTTATCAATGCAGCCAGGGATGGAGGAGGCCTGGAGCCACAGGAAGAGATGGACGGAGAGTCTAGCACGGATGATAAATTGGATTGTTGTGGCTTTGGTGCACTCAATGTAGGTATAACCCCCTTGTTCCCAGGGGTTACTAGAATCCCGGTTAGAATCAGTGGCAGGCAGGGAAGGCAGCTAGTGAAATGGCAATTAAATGGGTTTCACTCTGTCTCACTCTGTTTTCAGTCTCTGATAAGCTCTGGAAGGATTATGTCATTTAGAACTGTTGCAGCTGCATAAGCCACACTAGCTAGCAGCTGCTAGAGCTAGCTTTAGAATGTTGAGAGAGTCTGTAGTTGGAGTTCCAGGAGGAGGCTGAGTAGAAGTGATAGATACCTTGTTTTAATGGTTTCCCCTGTGCCCCATCCTAGGAGGGATGGGGTGAACTCCAGGATTCAGGGGCTATCCCCTGGTCCAATCTGGACTTTTAGAAAGCTGCCTTGTACAACTGCTCTGTGAGTACATGTGTGATTTTTCTGTGTAAACCCAGGAATACCTGCATTTCCTTAAGGATGAATTTTCTCTAAAAAAGGGACCCTGTCCACCCAGTGTTTCTTTTGAAAAGTGTCTGCCTACATTGGAGTCCTGTATGTGACTGTCCAAGTACAGAACTTTTTAATTCTGGCACCCCTGAGGTGTTTAGTTGTAGTATGTTAAGTGTGATATACATTTAAGGCAACATCTACAGTTTTACAGAGTGTAGTGTTGTTAACCAGATGAATGGCCGAGTATAAGCTTGGAAACAAAAGGTGGAAGACACCCCCCCATCTGGAGTAACCTCTATGGGTTCTGAAGGCCACCCATTACCTTTTCCTCAGTGCAATTGGCAATGCCTGAGAAAAGTGTTTACCCCTGGATGTGGGTTGTTTCCATTCAGTTTACCCCAGTATAGTGGGTTCTGAAAGTTCTGAGCCTGTATATGCTCTTCTGTGGTCTTGTGTACCACCTTCATTCCTCATGAAATATGGGAAAGTGTCCTAGTACTAGCTGTGGGAGCCTAGTTGATTGGAAATGTACCAGTACCTGGTCAGATGTGTCAATTTCCAGTAAGGACCAGTGTGTTCACCAATGTGTGTTTTCTTCAACCTATGCTAAATGGGAATTCAGGAATGTCTGTACCTCAGTAATCTGCATTACAAGTGTGTGTAGCCCCATGGGGGTCCATCTTTGCTTTGTGATTATTCCTACTGTGTTACGTGAATAAAAGCCACACTCTAGAATCCCAACCTGGTTTGGACAGTGATGTTATTGCTTCCTTGTGTCTGGAGTGACTTGGGTGTCCCTATCCAGAAGTACAAACCTAGTGTAGCCCTGAGCAAACATTTTCTCCCAGGGACCCGGGTTGTTGGCCATGGCAGTTGGTCCCTACCAGTTGTGTGCCAGGCAGTTGCCACACTTGGTTGTCTGTTTTGTATGGCAGGCTAAGTCCACCTTGTCTATGGTAGTAAAACAATGTACCCCCAACCCCTCTCTTTTCCCCTAGACTTGGAGAGGTGTGCCTTCTAGTTAAACAAAAGTCCGGTGGGGGGTTACATAGGCATTCCATACTTAAGATTTTGTGTTTTTTTTTTCTTCTATTTGTCTCTCACAACAAGCATGGCATTGCCCACACCCTACCTTGCTAGTCGCGAGCCCCTGCAAAATGACTCACTAATGATCGGATGTTGGCACTCTTGTACATTCGAGCAAGGGTATAGTTTGAGGGGTGTGATGATGAGGATGCCCAGAGTGGGGAAGGGGAGGGCAGCACATTCGTTCAGTTATCTAGTCTGTAGTTGATTGTGATTAGCTGTTGCATAGAGACTGGGTCGGTGCAGGCAGGAAGAGGGGTTTTGTTGTTGGGGCTGTGAAAAATTACTATGTAAATGTTCAAACAATGGCAGCAGCTGGCAGTTGTGGCCAGAGGGTTGCAAAGGTTTGGGGGCCTATCCTATTATGTATCTGGATTCAATTACATTATACAGCCAGCATAGGAATAGCAAAAGGAGAAGCTTCTCGAGATCATTCTTGCTCTTGGAGGGAATACTGGTTCATGATTAGGGCAGTTTATACCGACTAGATCACTGGGGGGTGGTATGCACATAACCATAGCAGTGGTTTAAGGGCTGCATTATAATCAGTACTCAGTTAAGTTCACGGAGGGAGTCCCCTGAGTATTCATGGCCTGCATTCAGTAATGCAATGTTGGCAGATCCAGCTATACTCTTTCGTTGTCTGAACATGCTGGAGATGACAGTGTTCCACTGTAGGCCCTGGTTTATGGTGAGGCTTACCACATAGTTGTACTAATGGAGGGGTTCCCTTGGTAATGGAGTACTGAAATGTATGACCAGAGTTATGTGCTTGGTGGTGGGGTACACCCTAAGATGCAGGAGAGGATATATGTTGTCAGCTTGATAATGTTACTGGAAAAATGTTTGATGTGCTCTCCCCCAAGAGCTGGTATATCCATTACCTCCGGTCCACTGGGAGGCAGGAAGCTGACTCAGCGGCGAGGCCCAGGGGCCTCGTGGGCGTGAGGAAATAAAGGGACCCTAAAGCTGTGCCTATAGGTCAGCAGGATCCATGTCTTTAAAAGGGTGCATCTCCTAAAGTGACACCGCAACTAAGCCCCACTTATCCTCTGGCCAGGTCCTCCTCATACACGGAGATGGGGTGAGCCATGGGGGGGAGGGGATTTGAGTGAATAGCCAAGGAATAGTTTTAGTTGCTAAAAGTGGTAGTGAGAAAATTTTGGGGGAAGGGAATTAGATTGGGCACTAAGGGGACATAGGAATACTTAGGTATGATGGGTACATTTATTTATTTATTTATTAAGCATCAGTTTACAACCTTTGAGCCAGAGGCTCGTTTACAAAGGTACCTCATCACAGAGAGGACAATACAGTGATAACAACTTGGTACAGAGAAACAGTGTGCAGTTTTTTTGAGGATACAGGACGACAAATGAGATCAACAATTTACCACATACAGGATTGGTGAAGTTAACATTGTTCAGGGAAATAACTAGAACATCAGAAAAAAACATAGGATATCAGTACAGTGTGTTTTAGCAGAGTCAACAGGGAGGTAACAGGAACCAAGGGTAGAGAAGGTAGAGGATTTGAGCAGCCAACAGGGGCTTTGTCAGAGAGTGAGCAAGATAGCTTAGAAACAGCAACAGCTGCAAGTAGTGAAAAGGTGGTTCCAGAGGGTAGTTTTAAAGCAACAGATTGTGGGGGTGTCTGAGATACTGGCAGGAGGAATTATACCAAGAAGGGCACGGTGAGGAAAGCCCGTTGTCCATGAGAGGTCCTGCCCTAGGTACCTTCAACTTGGTTTTACAGGGAGGACCGTGTTGAAGCTAGTGGAGTTTACTTGGTGGATACAGCAGTCAAACCAGGAGGGAGAGCCCAGGAGAGTTTTTTTTGTAAGGATGCAAGTTTGATACCTAAGACATTCGTCAAGATTGAGCAGATTTGCCTGGGAATAAAGATGGCAGGTATGTGTAAGTCTGGGAGCACCTAAGATTAGTCGACAGGCCTTATTTAAGGTGAGGTGGATTTTGTTTAGCGAGGTCTAGTCAGCAGCCCCGTAGACTGGTAAGCCATAGTCAACAAGTGACAGAATGGAGGACATAACTGCGAGTCGGAGGGCATCGGGGAGACAGTGTTTGTAGTGGAAAAGGATTCCCAACCTAATATTGGTGGTGGAGGCTAAGGCGGAGATATGGAATGGAGCGTGAGGGCAGGGTCAAAGGTTATCCCAAGGTATTTGTATGTGTAAACTTGTTCGGTGAGAACATAGAGCTGGCGAAGACTTGAGATTGGAAATTACTAGCTTTGTTTTGGGGGTGGGAGAAGATCATAGATTTGGTCTTTTTAAGATTGATAACCAGTCTATGTTCTTTAAACCAGGCTTCCACGTCTTTATAGGATAATTGCAGGGAATCTTGGAGGGTGGTGGGGTTACGGTCAGAAGCGATGATAACAGCATCGTCTGCATAAAGGAGGAGTTTACCAGTACAGGCACCTGGCAGGGTGTTGAGATAAAGGGAAAAGAACAGGGGCCCAAGAATAGAGCCCTGGGGAACCCCAGATCGGATAGAGCAGAGGTCAGAGAGGGTGCCATTGATTTTTACACGCTGGGACCGGGCAGACAGATAGCTGGAGCACCATGAGACAGGTCCTGCAGCAAATCCAGTGTGGCTGAGTGCATCCAGCAGGAGAGGATGGGATACGGTGTCAAAGGCTTTTGACAGATCGATGAACACTGCACCAGCAAGAGAGCCCGAGTCCAGGGAGGAATGGAGGAAGTTAGAAAACTCGATGAGGGCGGTATTGGTGCTGTGCCCAGCATGGAAGCCGTGTTGTTCAGGGCAGAGGATACTGTATTTGGTAAGAAACTCAGATATTTGGGAGGATACTACTTTCTCTAAGGCTTTTGAGAGTGGTGAGAAGATTGAGATGGGACGATAATTATCGGAAAGCACCCTATCTCCACCCTTATGTATGGGAGTGACAGTGGCAATTTTCCAGGCTGATGGAAATTGCCCTAGACAGAGTGATTTGTTGAAGAGGCCAGTGATTGGGGTGATGACCTGGTCCAATGCCAGGCTGAGGAGTCTGGGGTCCAAGGAGTCACTGCCAGTGGTGTTGCTTCTTAGGGCCTTGGTCAGATACGGTCTGACTTCATTGACAGTAACCAGTGGAAGTGGAAAGATGCGTGTGAGGAGCAGGGTCAGGAGAGTTGGGGGGTCAAAAAGTTGCTAGAGTACAGATCTAAGGTCAGTAAAGGATTTATTGAGATGGTTAGCAATGAGGTAGGATCAGTAGAGATAATACCCTCAATATTGATTGGGAAGGTGGAGGGCGTGTACCACCATTTAGTTGTTTGATGTCATCAGAAGGTTCTAGCATTCCCCGGGACTGAGGTGAGTGAGGCCAGATATTGATCGGCCTTTGCTTGCTATGGCCCAGAATGCGTTTATTTCGGGCAGCAGCATATGCCTGTCTGTCGGCAGGGCGGACCAGTTTCCATGGCTAGGTGCCACAGGTTATCCCTGTGCCTAAGGAGTTGGAGTAGGGAAGGAGTGACTCAGGGAGTATGCTGTACCTTGGAATGAAGTTTGGTTAGGGGTGCGAAGATATCACAAGCTTTGTTAAACATTAAGGTGAAGGCCAGGGCCAAATCAAGGTTGGGGGCGGTCTCAATGGGAGACCAGTCAACTTGGGCTAGAAGTTGCTTCAGGCCTCTCAGCCCACCTGGTCGCAACCGCCGCCGTAAGGTGGCCTGTGCAGTGGGTTTGGTTAGGGACGTAATCCAACGGAAAAGAATAGGGGAGTGGTCACTGATTCCATCCGGAAGAACTTGTAGATTGCAAACTTGGTTAGGTCGGTTGGTGAGGACTACATCCAAAAGAATGCTTGACCCCTTTGTGGGGTTCACTCTTGTTAGTTGGGTAACAAGTTGCATTAGGTCAATAGCAGTAAAGGAGTCACAGGTGGAGGAGGATGCGGGGGCTAAAGCCAGTTGATGTTTAGATCACCCATGAGAATATGCTCAGGGGAATGTGGTAGAGAGGTGAGATACTCTATTAGAGGGACCAGGGCCTGAGTTTGATTTTTGGGGGAATATAGGCGGAGGTTAGAAAGAGGGGCCTTTAGAGGGGTCGGGGGTAAGTTTTAGGGTAAGGGCCTGGGCCCTGAGGTTGAGGACAGGGGCTGGGAGGGCTACTCCAGGAAGGGAGTCTTTGATATAAATAGCACAGCCTCCACCTCGTCTCCCTACATGGTCTTCTCGAAAGAGGTAGCCGAGGTGAGACAAGGAGTCAGGGGGTAGGTCAGATAGCCAGGTTTCGACTAGGAGATGATGTCAGGTTTGTGGACAGTGACCCAACATTGGGCGAGTCAAATTTCTTCAGGAGACTGCAGATATTCATAGAAGCAATAAGAAGCCCAGGGATCTAGTCAAGGAGTTATTGTGGGTTGGGCCAGGGTTGGGATGAATGTTCCCTGACAACAGTAGGAGGAGAAGTACAGCCCTGATCAGGGGGGTGTGGAAGGCATTTTTGCATTGAGCGAGATAGTAGGAGTGGGAGAGCTTAGAGACACAAGGGGTGGGCAAAGAGGTACAGGATGGGCAGGCTAGTACAATAAGTTGCCCGTAGGCACAAAGGGAGGAAGCTAGGTGGGGACTGGTGGGGACTGGGGGGATACTGGTACATCGAGTTACCTTCCCTCGCCAACTATAGATTTATTAAGTTGTAGAGCTGTCTGTTCTTCTATGAGGCGGGGGTGGGGTGGGAGGTGATTTTCTGTCATCTTTCATTTGACCTCTTCTGAGTGGATCTTAGATCTGTTGGAGAATGGAATGTGGATCTGGGGTGATATATACTGGGCATTGAAAGGAAGCAGGAGGGTAAACTTGGCTATGGGTTTGGTTTATCCATTTCCTGGATGAAGGCACCAAGGGTGGCATTTGTAGGCAGCATTTGGCTTTACAAGTAAAGAAGTTAGGGCTGGAGTCAGGGTTCCATGTGGAGCAGCTACAGTACAGAGGGTGTATAGTGCACCACATTAGGGGTTTCGGACCTGGGTGATGTTAGTTGCTCTTCCACAGCTAAAACCCCTACAGAGGTGGTTGGCTTGGGCTCAAGGTGTGTTAATTATATTCCTGCTAATGCTTATTATATTTAGGACTTTGTGTTGTATCATACACCTTATGGAGGGGAATGATTTTAGGGACACAGTACCTGACAAGGTTCAACACCTTACCAGTAGAATACAGGAGTACAGGTTAAACAGACAGTCTATTTTGATATTCTAAATGTTTGTTAATTCTTCTTTAAAGTGGTCCATAAATCTTAGGTGGTGGCCTCGCTGCAAGGACAAGCAGCAGAGCTGCTTTCTTGGGACATCTGATCAGGTACTCCTTTTAAACAAGACATATGGGTGTAGGCACAGTGCAGGTAAGGTCGTGCTTTACTTCCAGGTCATTTGGGTAACCGTTCTGAATGCATTGCACTATGGCTGAACTGACATGGGTGACATGGAATGTGCAAGGAATTAATCATCTAACAAAAAGAAAGAAAATAATCACCTGTCTTAGATCAGCCAAACGTGATATTGCTGTTGCTGTGCTGCAAGAGACACATCTAATGCAAGTGGAGGCCAAGAAACTAGTGAGGGGATGGGTTGGCCAGCAGTTCTCAAGTTCCTTTACAACTCGGTTCAAGCAGGAGATGCACCCACCACAAAGTACAGTCCGCAAACGATTTTTGAAAAAATCTAACCATTTATTTTTCACACAAAAAATGCAGTTAACATCCCTCTAAACACAGCAGCGAAAAAACTACCGACCACAGACTGGAGTGAATGCTGAAAAGACTGCTGTTTCACTTGGTATAATTCCAACCTTACTCAGAGTAATCAAAATGTGCCCAAAACTTTAAATATATAGACATCAATTTGATTTCTTAATTACTAAAATCAAGGTAGACAACTAAAAACCAACTTGACACCCAATAAATGAATCCATGAATACACCAAGTTTGTGTGAGGCACATCAATTAATGTTCCATGACTTTAAAACTGGAGTGAATCCAATCTAGTTAATAAATAGAAGTATGCATGTTCAATGTAATGAGACAGTAAGTGCTTTTTAAATACAGCTGATTCAAGTTTCCAACATAAATCACTTAAATTAAGGTAATTTACAGTTTCTTCAGAAAAGGAGCCAGGTCTATATTTTCATTTAAATCTCTGACGCTTCTGACTCCCAATTTGTAAATCCAGCAGCTCTCACACTGTCCTATTTTCTTTTCTGTATAGACCCACCTCTTGAACCAACAGATACTTGTTCAATGCCAATAAACTCTAAATTATGTGTCTCTAAAGGCAAACTTTGTATTTGTTTAACAATGGCATATGTGGTATCACTGTGTTGTACTGCACGGACACACTCGTCAATGCAAATTTTAAATTGCCTCATCATACGTCCCACATAATAATGCCCACAACTACACAAAAGAAGATAAACCACTCCTAAAGTGCTGCAGGTAATAAAATGTTTGATGGTATATGTTGTTCCAGTAACCGGATGATAAAATTCCTTGCACGTTTTCACATAAGTGCAATAGATGCCTTTACCACAACCATAAGTTCCTAATAGAGGTGGGGAAAACCAATCTGATTGTGTTTTTTTGTACGGTAGGGAGAGCATTTGATGAAACCAGGTCTCCAATAGTTTTGGCTCTCCTAAAAACCACTGTGGGGCCAATATCCACCAATGTCTAGAGTTTTGGTTCCAATTTCAAAATATCCCTTTTTTTTTGTATGATATTCCACACCAGTTCATCACGAACTGACTATATGGTTACAAATGGACACACTACAGTACTATGTTGTATGTTATTACTGGGGATCAAAGTACTCTCCTTCTGCATACTGTCTACTGATTTAAGTGCAGTAGCTATACTTGAGTTACTGTAACCCCTCTGCTTAAATCTATATACTTGTTCTATTTTCTTTTGTTGATACTCATGGTGCTCCTTGCAGTTTCTGAGAGTTTTAATAAGTTGCCCCTTAGGGATATTAAAAGTAACATGTGGGGGATGACAACTGCTATAAAGTATTAAACTGTTATTGTCCGTTTCATTTTGATATAGTGTAGTGCATATATCCCCGGCCGTATTCCTGTAAATGCTCAAGTCAAGAAATGTGATTTCATCAGGATTGATGTTATATTTAAATTTCAAACACCAACTAGTGCTTTCAAGCCAGGCTATAAATGCCTGAAATTGTTCCACTGTGCCCTTCCATACAATTAACACATCGTCTATATAACGCAGCCACAAATCCAGATATTCGAAAAATGGATTTGTGGTGGCGTCATACAGAACACTGTGCTCCAACTGTCCTACAAATTAATTAAGCAAAAAGGCATGACCAGGGGTTATGTGAATGGTCTGTTAATCACCCTCTAGGGGTATAATGTGGCACGAGGCATAGCCGAGTGCCACATGCCCCTAGAGGGTGAATAACTGACCATTAACATAACCCCTGGGAGTGCCTTATTGCTATTATATAAAACTATTTTTTAATCAGTGTTAAACCATGTTCAGCATATGGTTAAGCTCTACATGTATGTTAATAAAAGATTAACATAAGGCTATTAGAATGTTAACAGCCAATCAGAAAGCACCATTTCTTAGACTCTTTTTATAATTGTCTATAATTATGCTGTTCAAATAAGAACATATTTTTACCCAGCACCATCTTGGCCAATTCCAATAAACGTCAAGTAGGCATATTAACTCTTGACACCTCGCCCCATTATTCTAAATAATACTCCATAGATGAGAGACCTCCCTCATGTGGTATAACAGTGTAGAGGGAACCGATGTCAAGGGTCGCAAAAAAACAGCCTTCCCCAAAATCCATGTCCTCCACTATATTAATTACTTCCATTGAATCTCGAATGTATGATCTCAAAGACTGGATGTAAATTTGCAAAACGGTGTCCAAAAATATGGAAAGTGGTTCAGTTAGCAAGCCATTGCCGATATAATGGGACTACCAGAGGGCTTCTACGGAATTTTAACTTACACGGGATATAAATAACAGGGATAATGGGAGGGGCCACTGTGAGTGCCCTATAATCTTCCTCTGTCAAGTACTCCCTCACAAACCCCATGCATACAGTGCATCAATTTCATTCTTAAATTCATAGGTTTTATTGTAAGTCAACCTTTCATGGAAACATCTATTAGATAACTGTCTGTGTATCTCCTCAATGTAATCAGAAGTGTCCATTACCACTACTGCACCACCCTTATCGGGGGCTTTAATGATAATGTCTCGATTATTTGCCAAATCTTTTAAAGCCTGGTTTTTCTGATTGCCTACAATTGTAATATGCAGAGGAGGTGACAGATTCATCTTTAAGTGCCTCTAAATCCCACTCACATTTTTTAATGAATAATGATACAATAGAGTTGTAACTTGGGCAGTACTCACAACGGGGTCTTAAAATGCCACCAGTAGTACTATCAACCTCATCACCAAGATTAGCATTAGCTGTAGAATGAATTCACTTGAAAGTTACATTTCTAGCAAACTTGTGCAAATCAACAGTTGTAGAAAAAAAGTTAATGTCCACAGATGGTATGAATGAGAGTCCCTTGTTTAAAACATTAGTCCCTATTTCTGTAAGTCTGTAATCAGAAACATTGATCACTGGGAGCAAGTCCCTTTACAACTAAATGAAGAGGAGTGGTAATCTTGATCAAGTGGGGTTGCTCCTTCATAGCTGAAGAATCGGAGGTGGATAAAGCTGGTAGGTTGGTGATGGTAAAGGGAAAGGTACACACTAGAGAAGTGGTTGTATTCAGTGATCTCACTTTGAGGGGGGCTCTTGCAGCAGGTAACACTGTTAGGACTGAGGCCGGCAAATGCCAGGACCGGATTGGAAAACTTCTAGCTAGCAGTATACAGCAGGGGGCCGCCCCCTGATGTTGGCCCGCCTCCGACGTCCCCCTATGGTGTGAAAGGTGCACTCCCCAAGCCCAACCTCAGTTCTTTTCCCGCAATCGACCCACACTAGACCTTCACGGATGCCTTCTGCTTTAGTTGACCACCATTTTCTTTGAGTTACCTGCGCTTTATTATTTTCATCCAAAGATTACAGTAATTTGTGCATGTCTTCTTCTTCTTCTTCTTCTTCCTCTTCAGTGGAGCGGCAGCAAATAAGTGTGCTTGTAAACTTAGTTTCCTCCCAAGGACGGCCATTCATCGTATCTACTTTGACTAGGCCCGAACCATGACACTGAGGCCTGCCAGCACTGCCAGGATTTTAACCAGTGAACCCAGCTTCACTGCCAGAAGACCCTGGAAGCCTTCTTATTGCAGCAAAAACTTACAACGATGGAGAAGGAGATCCACAAAAGTGCCTCCTCTTCCCCAGCCTCCAGGGCTTCCACTTTTTCATCAACCAAGGAGAAGAAGTCTTCAGGAAAGCACAAACACCGGGAAAAGTACAGGGACAAACCCCTGTCAGCTTCCTGCTCCAGGTCCCCGCGCAAGTCGGGTACCGAACATGGGTCTTCCTCCTGTGGGAGGTCAGCCCTCTCCACTCCAGCAGCCCTCTCTCCCTCCAGGCTACCAGTGGTCAAACCACCCACTCTCCTTACTGTTTCAGGTGGTGGTTCTTTGGGTCTCAGGACTTCTTCCCCAGCCTCTCAGTTCCGGAAGCTCAGGCCAATTCTGCAAGTGGGTCCTCAGCTAGGTGGCTTGGCCAGGTCCTCCTCGGGTGGCAAGTCTTTGCCCATTGCCCTCCCGGTCAAGGCAGCTGCTAAGTCAGTTTTGATGTCAGGGACCAATGCCTCCAAGTGATGCCAGGGGCATGCACTTACCTACCCCATGAGAGTGACGACTCTTCCCCGCTCGGGAGCTAGCTCCCCGAGACAGGCTTCCCCTTCCAGGCTGTCACTGGCTGCATCACCAGACAGGTGTCAGCCCACGCCTGTCCCATTGATGTTGGCCACCCCGACATCAACCCCAGCAATGCCTCAGCCATCGTCTCCCAACCCTCCACAGTTGCCGGCTGGCCCTATCATCACACAGCCAATGCCCGAGTGACCGATGCCTGGTCTGTCTACTCTGGTCAGACTGACGCCAGAAGGTTCTTTGCCCCTTGGACTGATGCCCGCTAACCTGATGCCAGTGGAGCCGACACCAGGGTTACCGCAACCTAAGGAACCGATGCTAGGGCCCTCTCAGCCTACTCCCCAGATGCTGACTCCCCCGCTTCTGCCTCAGAACCTGCCCACAGACCTTAACACCCTTTTTGCAGCCTGGTGGGCATACGTTAAGGATAAGGAGGCCCCGAAGGAGCCCCTAACTCCTACTCCGAGGGACCATCCTCCCAGTCCAATTAAGGAACAGGTTCCCCCTAGGAAGGCTCCAATGCCACCTCCTAAGGAGCCTTCTCCACAACCAGATGGAGTTGGCGCCACTCGTCTGAGGATCCACTGATGAAGGCATTGTCTCTTACCCTCTCTCTCTCCGGTTTCAGGTGAGTCAGGGGGATATTCTTCCTCCTCTTCTTATGATGATTCAGGGGACTCTGTCCTGCCATCAGAACTAGAGAGCCAAGGACACTCCTGTGGTCTCCTCCAGATGACCCAACTTTTATGGATGTGATGAGGTACATCCAGGCCCTCGTGGGTTGGAACATGGAGGAAGTTGCTGCGGACATCCAGTCTAAGATTCTGGACACCCCTTTCAGAGATCCTGTTTTGTTTGGCAAGGATTCTCAAAATATAATCACTCACCTCCAAGAGTTGGGCAAGGTTCTATGTTCGGTTCAAACATTGTACTGATCCCAGCCTAAATTGTCCCAGCCACAGTCCTTTCATCACACCTCCAAGCAGAAACCCAGAGGCCAACAGCCCTGCAGTGCCTTTAAGAGAAAGGCTACTTCCCAAGCCATGGGGGTTCTGCACCCAGAGCTCCCAGAACCTCCCAGGCTGTGTTGCCTGTCCCTGGCTCCTTATCTGAACCCCCTTCCCCAGCCGAATCCTTGGGGGAGGTGGTGGGGGGTTGTTTCTCACTCTATGGAAAGGGTTGGCACAGAATAACCTCAGATCAGCTGGTTCTGCAGTTAGTGGAACAGGAGCACACCCTAGAATTTTTGGAGACTCCTCTGGACAATCCTCCAATTCCCTCCCATTACCCTCAGGTCCATATCACCCTTATCCAAGAAGAAACATAGAAACATAGAATTTGATGGCAGATAAGGACCGCTTGGCCCACCAAGTCTGCCCATTTCCATACCTAATGGATAAGCTGCAGATCCTAGTTAACCAGCAGCCTATTTCTTCCTGCCTCCACCCCCTAGAATTGCCTCATGACTGTCCCATGCATGCTTGAATTCCACCACTGTTTTTGACTCCACAACCTCCTCTGGAAGGCCGTTCCATGCATCCACAACCCTCTCCCGTGAAAAATACTTCTTAAATTACCTCTGAGCCCCCCCATCTTCAAATTATGCCCCTTGTTCTTGCACACCTCTCTTTTTGAAAGATGCTACCCTCTTGGACTTTGTTGATTCCCTGAGGTACTTGAAAGTTTCTATCATGTCTCTCTCTCCTCCTTTCCTGGGCTATACATATTAAGCTCCTTAAGTCTCTCTTCATATGTCTTCCAGTGCAGACCCTGCACCATTTTAGTTGCTCTCCTCTGGACAGCTTCCATCCTGTCTATGTCTTTGTGGAGATTGGGTCTCCAGAACTGCACGCAGTACTCCAGATGGGATCTGACCAGCTGTCTGTACAGAGGGATAATAACTTCCTGTTTTCTACTGGTGATGCCTTTCCCTATGCATCCCAGTTTCTCCCCAGCCCTCCTTGCTGCCCTCTCACATTGCTTGCCCACCTTTAGGTCATCTGATATGACTACCCCCAGGTCCCTTTCCATTTTTGTTGTTGTTAGTATCTCACCCCCCATTGTGTACTCTTCCCCTGGGTTTTTGTTTCCCAGGTGCATTACCTTGCACTTCTTAGCATTGAATCTAAGCTGCCATACATTTGACCATTCCTCTAACCTTGCCAAGTCCCTTCTCATCCTTTCCACCCCACCTTGTGCATCAACTCTGTTGCAGATCTTTGTGTCATCTGCAAAGAGACATACTTTTCCTTCAGTCCCTCTGCAATAGTAAGCATAAAGACATTGAAGAGGACAGTCTAATACTGAACCCTGTGGTACCCACTGGTAACCCCTTTCTTCAGAGTGGACTCCATTTACTATTACTCTCTGTCCTATTCTCCAGCCAATTCTTTACCCAGGCTGTCATCTTGGGACCCACTCCCAGGCTGGCTAACTTGTATATAAATCTTTTGTGTGGGACTGTGTCAAATGCCTTGCTAAAGTCTAGGTAGGCCATGTCCACAGCGCCTCAATGATCTACTACTTTGGTCACCCAGTCAAAGAAATCTATCAGATTTGTCTGGCATGACCTTCCCGCTGTGAATCCATGCTGCCTTGGGTCCTGTGCCCCTCTGGCCTCTAAATACTCAACAATTCTTTCCTTCAGAAGTGATTCCATCATTTTCCCTACCACTGAGGTTAAACTAACAGGTCTGTAGTTTCCTGCTTCTGCCTTGCTCCCACTTTTGTGAAGGGAATCACATCTGCCCTCCTCTGGTCTCGGGTACCACCCCATCCTCCCATGATTTGTTAAAGAGGGTAGTCAGTGGTGTCACTAGTTCTACCCTTAGTTCTTTTAGAATTCTGGGATGAATCCCATCAGGCCCCATTGCTTTGTCCACCTTCAGTTTAAGGGTTCTTTCAGAACTCTTTCTTCTGTAAATGGGCTGGTATCAACTTCTGTATCCAGAGTGTTTCTACTATTTGTTTTAGGTACCTCCCTCTTCCTATGTAAATATTGAGCAAAAATATTTGTTTAGTATCTCTGCCTTTTCACAGTCACCCTCTGCCCACCCTCCCTCCCTTTATTAAGCCTCACTATCCTTCCTTGGTCTTCCTTTGCTCCCTGATGTACCTATAAAAGGTTTTATCTCCCTTCTTAACCGAGTTGGCTATCTTTTCCTCGGTTTGGGCCTTTGCTGTTCTGACTGCCTTCCCAGCTTCCTTTTGCTTTAACTGATACAGTTCTCTGTCCTGCTCCTTCTGTGATTCCTTGTACTTCCTGAATGCTTTCTTTTTCTCTTGAACCTTCCCTGCCACTTCCTTTGAGAACCATAGTGGTTTCTTACATCGTTCGTTTTGTTTATTTGCTTCACACAAAGGCTTGTTACCTCTGTGATGGCAGTTTTTATTATTCCCCATTGTTCTTCCACCCCTCCTTCCTGCTCATTTGCTAGTGCATTCCTTAGGCACTCACCCATTTTGACAAAGTCAGCCCTCCTAAAGTCCAGTACTTTTGCCTTTGTATGACTTGACTCTATTGCTGTGTTTATTGTGAACCATACTGTTCGATGGTCGCTAGTTCCCAGATGGCTACCCACTTCTACATCTGAGATTCTCTCTTCATCTCCATTTGAGAGAACCAGGTCTAAGATTGCTCCCTCTCGAGTGGGCTCCAATACTAGTTGTCTAAGGCATGTCCCCTGTAGGGCATCTAGAATAACCCCACTCTTCAAAGTGGCTGCTGCAACTGCACTCCAGTTAACATCTGGCATATTCAGATCACCCATCAGCAATATCTCCCCTTTTTCTGCCATTCTAAGTATACTTTCTATCATTTCCTTGTCCATTTCCTCCCCCTGAGAAGGGGGTCTGTATAGAACCCCTGTGTGGATTGTGGTTCCATTGCTGGTCTCCAAATTTACCCACAGTGCTTCTTCTCCTCCCTGTTTTCCCTTTTGTTGTGTTGCTTTGATTCCTTCCTTATGTAAAAGCTACTCCTCCTCCCTTTTACCCTCCCTGTCCCTCCTGTAGATGGTGTATCCTGGTATGTTTCGTCCCAGTCATGGTTTTGTGTGTACCATGTTTCTGTGACTGCCACGATATCCAGATGTTCCTCCTCCATCAAGGCCACTAATTCAGGAAGCTTGTTACTCAGACTACGGGCATTGGTACTCATTGCTCTCCATTTTTGATGGCTTTACCTTCTGTTGCAGCATCCCCACTGACCTTTCTACCTCAGGTCTTTTCTCATTTAGTACCCTGTTTTGTAGGGAGGCTGCTGATTTTCCTGCTGCTTATCAGTGCCTCCCCTTGACTAGTTTAAAAGCTTGCCAATGAAGCATTTAAACCGATTGCTCAAAAGACTTGTTCCTTCTAGACAGATGCAGACCATCCTGCCAGTATAGGCTGGTGTCCCTCCAGGTGGAACCCCAGTCCCCAGTGAAGCCAAACCCCTGTTCTCCACACCATTTTTTCAACCATTCATTAAACTGCATGGTGCAAAGTACCCTCACCTCACTCATGCCATTGACAGGCAGCACCTCTGAGAAGGATACTGTGTGTGCTACTTGTCTTAGGCCCCTCCCCAATTCTACAAAGTCCTTCTGCACTCCTCTAAACTCATGTTGAGCCAAGTCATTTGTCCCTAGGTGGACAATGACATCCAGCTCAGACTCCCGTACAGCTGTTCTCGTGATCCTGAGGATGCGCTTCCTCTCCCTCCAAGCCATGGCACCAGGCAGGCACCTTACTTCAGTTTTCCCTGCTCCCCCCAGTTCTAACCCCCTAATAATTGAGTCCCCCACCAGGAGCTGCTTCCTTTCCTTGTAGTGTCCTCTGCCTCCTTCCTGTGGGCCTCCCTTGTGATAGTTGTCCTCAGCCTCCTTAGTCTTCTCTGTGGGTGCATCCATAGGGGAGCTATGCTCCCCCAGAATGGTGTATGGATTGTGGAGTGGAACAACTGACTGGGTGTGCCTCTGCTCCACCATCCTCATCCTCCCTGAGCCCACTGTGGTCCAACAGCTGTGCTTTCTTTGCAACCTCTGAGGTAGTGGTGGTGGCTCTGGTGCTCCCCTGTTGGGGAAGGTTCCCTTCCTACCGTCCATTGTGGCCTGGGGGAAGGTTCCCTTACTACTGTCCAGTGTGGCCTGAAGACGGGCAACTTCCTCCCTCAGGGCAGAGAGTTGTGTGCAAATAGGGCAGCATCTCAGCCTCCAGAAAGACTCCCGGAAGACTGCTGCCCCACAGCCATTACATTGCACTACTCCCCACATGTTTATCTACTTTTTTTTTTTGTGTGTGTGTTTGTGTGTGCGACTGATTTGTTATATAGAAATATATATATTATACAATGTGTATGCTTATATTGTCAGTGCAGTGTGCTAGAGAGGATATGACAGTGATATCACTTGCACTCTTGAGAAATGATGTCAGAACCCCAGGTATAAAGGAACTATTTCCAGGGGTGGGTGGGGTGAGGGTGGGAAGGGGCTGGACCTAAACTGTGCCCTCACAAAACAATCAGCTAAGAGCTCTGACCCACCGCTGTGATGAGTGCCTTCCTGTCAGCAAGATACCCTACACAACAATTTGACAGAGAAAATACCCTGTTAATCAAACATTGAAAAATGCAGACATCCAAGTCAGACACAGGTAAAACCTCCCCAGCCCCAAAACAGCCTGGTGGTTTGTGCTCTGAAAGCAGTCAGCCCCAAAATAAGTCAGCTGTGCTTTAAACTCTTCCTGCACTGAAAATCTTAAGAATTGTAACAAAGACTGTCTTTTCCTGATAATTCTAAGTTCCTTATTTCACCTTTCAGTTAGAAGTAGCCTCCACCTGCAGAATATCTGCTACAAACCAAAGACAATTGTAAGGTTCACCTCCCTCTGTTGTGAGCACAACTTGCTTTCTTGCAAATCCTATGTTCAGTATTGCAGCTTCCAGCCAGAGGTAGTTTGACTTGAAAAATATTAGCTGTTCCTAGCTGTTAGAGATCCAAGCACTCCTGAGAAAACAAGCCATAGAACCCATCCCACCTGCACAGTGAGGGAAGGGATTCAACTCATATTTCTTCCTGGTCCCAGACAGAACAGGAGACTTCAGTCCCATCCTGGACCTCAGCCACCTGAACCAGTTCATAGAATACAAACGGTTCAGGATGGTCACTCTTCCCAGCCTTCTCCCCTTACTTTATAAGGGGGCTTGGCTCTGTTCTCTGGACATGCAGGATGTTTATCTTCACATCTTGGTGTTCCCACTCTACAGGAGGTTCATTTGCTTTTGCTTCCAAGGAAACCACTATCAGTTTCGGACTTCACTGTTTGGCCTGTCCTCAGCCCCACGAGTCTTTACAAAATGCCTTGCAGTAGTGGCAGTGGCCTTAAGGCAGGAAAGCCATTATGTCTTCCTCTACCAATATGTCTGACTTCTGACAGCTCCCACCAAGGAGCAGTTGCTCAGAACCATGGAGGCCATTTTCACTCTGTTTTGGGATCTTGGGATAACTCTCAACTTCCCCAAATCCTCTCCTTGGTCAAGTCAAAGACTTCAGTACATTGGGGCAATCTTGGACACTGCCCAAGGCAAGGCTTTTCTTTCCCCAGATAGGGAAGAACACCTTCAGCCACATGCTCAACTGATCTCATCGTCTCGCCAAGTTTCAGCCAGAACTTTTCTAAGACTACTGGGTCACATGGTGGCGGCCATTGCAACAGTTCCACTGGGTCACCTGCACATAAGGGTAGCCCAATGGAACCTTCAGGTTCAATGGGATCAGCACACAGATAATTTAGATCTTCTGGTTTCAGTATCCAACTCAGTGCAACAGACTATGACATGGTGGCTGAAGCCCTCCAATCACTCCAAGGGGGTCCACTTCTGGTCGGAGTCACCTCAACAGATCCTGACCATGGATGCATTGGGCCTGGGCTGGGGTGCCAATCTGGCAGACCGTCAGACTCAGGGGGACCTGGTCCCCATTGGAGCAACATTTCCACATCAATGTTTGGGAGATGTAGGTGATCCTGTATGCTCTGCAGGCCCTTCCAGACAAGCCTGCTTCTGGGACCTCTTTTGATCCAGATGGACAATATGTCTGTGGTCTTTTATGTAAGCAAGCAAGGGGGAATGCATTCTTACCTTCTCTGCAGGGAGGCAATGAGAGTTTGGTGTTGGGCCATGGAGCATCACCTGGATCTGATTGCTGTGCATGTTCCAGGTGTTCAAAATACCTTGGTCAACAGTTTAGGCCATTCCTGGTCCAGGGCATGTGAGCAGGAACTTCTTCCCTCAGTGGTCAAGGATCTCTTCGACATGTGGGGCCATCCCGAACTGGACCTCTTTGCGTACTCATCCAACGCAAGGCTGCCCATTTTCCACTCATTGGCTCCAGGGCCTGGTGTTTTCTGGTGAGACTCATTGTTCCTCTGTTGGACAGGGAGGTTTATATGCCTTCCCTCCCTTTCCATTTCTGAAGAGAGTTCTGCTCAGGTTGCAGTCCAAGAGGGCAGAGATGATCCTGATAGCCCCTTGCTGGCTGCGTCAGATTTGTTTTCCAATTTCCACCCCTCCAACAACTAGCAGTAGAACCTCTGATTCCCCTGCCTCTGTGCTCCGATCGCCTCTCCTAGGAGCAGGGTACCCTGGTCCATTCTAACTTCAAGTCACTGCACCTTCATGCATGGCTCCTGCAGACTTAGCAGTTGCCTGATTTGGGGTTTCTTCCGGGGTGGCAGATGTCCTAGTGGCAGCCAGGAAACCCTTCACTAGATCCACTTATGTTATGAAGTGGAAGTGGTGCTGCATATGGGCCACTGCTTGTCAACTGGATTCCTTTACCTGTCCGGAGAATCTCATTCTAGAGTACCTTCTTTCCCTATCAGACTCAGGCCTGAGTTACTTGTCGATTAAGGTGCAATTATCCGCCATCTCTGCGTACCATGCACCTATAGCAGGCAAGACCCTTGCCCAGCTTGACCTCGCGTGCACTTTCTTGGGCAATCTGCATCTGAAACCTCCTATCAGTGACCCTGCTCCCCACTGAGATCTGTTGTTCATTTTAGAAAAAACTTACTTTGCCTCCCTTTGAGCCATCTGCAAGCTGCAAGCTACACTTTCTGTCATGGAAAGCATTATTTTTAGTTGCTATTACTTCTGCTTGAAGGATTTCCAAGCTAGGGCTCTGATGTGTAAACAGCCTTATTTAGTTTTCCACAAGGACAGGGTGTCCTTGAGGACCAGTCCTAAGTTTCTTGCTAAGATTGTGTCTGAGTTTACTCTGAATCAAGACTTCCACCTGCCTGTGTATTACCCAGAGTATTTGAACCAAGGGGAGGCCTTACTGCTACTCTGGATGTCTACCGGGTGCTTTGCTATTATCCAGATTGCACCCACGATATCAGAAACACTGATCAGTTATTTGTTTCATTTGCCCTGAGAAAAGAAGGGGCTTCTGTTTCTAAACAATGTTTGTCCAAATGGTTAGTTAATTGCATTTTTTATTGTTACCGCATATACGACAAACCTTTACCGGGCCGGTTAAAGGCCATTCTACCAGTGACGTAGCTGCTTCATTTGCCTCCTTCAGAAATGTGTCCATTGCTGACATTTGAGCAGCAGCCACTTGGAGTTCTGTCCACACTTTCATCTGATATTACAGTCTGGACATTGCATCTAGGCGCAGGGCAGGTTTTGGACTTCTCCCAGCTGACTGGGGTCTGTCCTTTCACTGCTTGGGACTCAGTCCTAACAGTATTACCTGCTGCAAGAGCCCCCTCGAAATGAGATAGTGCAGTTACATAAGAACTTACCATAACAGTAGATCTTTGAGAGGAGCTCTTGCAGCAGGTGCTGCTTTCCCTCCCTCCATCCCCCTGATGACTGCTTCTCCAGCTCTGTTACCTTTCTTTCCTCACTGTAGAGGAACCTCCTCGATTCTTTGGTTTCTGTATATGCTGGGTCTCTGGCGGGAGAACAGAGATTGGGCTGGGCACGGCCCCTTTTATACCATAGGCAGATGTCGGGGGCGGGCCGACATCAGGGGTGGTCCCCTGTTGTATATTGCTAGCTAGAGGTTTTCCGTGGGGTCCTCATGCCTGCCAACTTCAGTCCTAATGGTGTTGCCTGCTGCAAGAGCTCCTCTTGAAGATCAACTGTTATGGTAAGTTCTTACATAACTGTACTTCTACAGTCCTAACACTGATGATGCCTCTTTTTACCTAGATGTTACACAAACGATAGCAGATAAAGTTTCTGAGAGTACTTTTCTCATAGTGGGAGGTGGCTTTCATTTTGTGCAGGACCCCTTTCTCAATAAATCCCCTCAACCGAGGGGGGGGGGCTATCACATAAGCGAGCTAAGGAGGTGGTGGCAAACTGGGGACAGGAGTCTAGAATCTGAGACATTTGGCAGTTACTTCACCCCACTGCCATAGATTATGTGTATCGTTCACCAAGACACTAGTCATGTAACCGGATTGACTACTTTCTGGTCAGTATGCAGAGTGACTCAGAAGTGCTGGATATTGCTATCTGAACATGCACCAGTGCTTATGACAATGGTCTTGGCTCACACAACCTCAGGTGGAGGTTCAATCCCTTTTTGCTGCAGTCACTGCACTTTCAAGAGTGGCTGACGGGGGAAATTTTTTTTTGTCAACTCTTTGTACACCCCATCCTAGACTGTCTCCAGTGTAGGCACATGACTCACCTTCCATCCTGCCCTGTCATAGGCTCAGTTCTGTCATCTGATTTCGCCAACTCCATTCCACTACCCGGTGCCTGTTCCCCCATATTTATGCCCTCCTGGGGTGGGACCACCATACTCCCTCGATGCCTTGTCTGAAATCTGGAAAGGCTTCTAGGAGCAGATGGAGCACCAGAGGCAGCAGGCACTCGAAGTTGGGTGTGGGGAGGTGGTCCCTGACCTCACCTTTGTCTACCAGGACTGGGGGGTGTATTCCTTAGAGTTGCCCCTGGAGTTCAGCCATGCAGTGATGTCTGGATGGCTGCCATTGATGTCCGCCTCGCTCCTCCCTAGTATTTAGCTCCTTTATGCAGCCTGTACCTCCAGTCTCCACCGGGGCCCGTTGCTGCTCTGGAGTCTCCCTGTATCCCTCCCCAGGAAGAGGAGAGCTGTCGTAGGATGCTCGATCCTCTCTCTCCCCTGCCGACCCCCAGCGGCCCACGCTTGTTCCTGAACTCGGGTCGCCGGCATGGCACAAGGTGTGGCATCCAGCGCCTCAACCCCTTAGTGCCACCGGGCCCAACGGGGGAAATTAACATGTACTGTGATTTAAATTAGCATACAGATCTGCAGGAGGCCACAGTATGGGATGTGTTTAATGCCTTAATTCGAGGTCAAATTATTAATTATGCTACTGCTTAAAACAAGAAGCTTAAGAGGTGGACCACACTCTGACTAAACAGTTAAAACAGGTAGAGGTTAAATATTATGAACTTCCTAAAAAAATCACCACCAGACTTGTGGAAAGTCACACTGCTGAAATATAAACTAAATAATATCCTTATGCAGCAGACAGAGAGAGCTCTCTTTTTTTACCAGGCAGCAATATTGGGAGAATGGAGAAAGACCAAGTAAACTACTAGTGTATTGGCTGAAAAAAGAAAATGGAAGCTATGATCTCGAGAATTAGGGTGTCAGGGGATGGGGTCACCTCTGATGCTAGAAGAATTAGTGAAATATTTCAACAATTTTACATAAAATTATGTACTTCACACTTTCAAGCAAGAGAAGGGGATATTTCTGAATTTCTGGACCAGTTACCTCTACCACAGGTTCCTCAGGATTTGGGGCATGTCCTGAAAGCACCAGTCACCCATGAGGAGCTGGTGAGAGCCATTAATTAATAACCTGGCTAAAGGGAAGACCCCAGGTCTGGATGGACTCAATGTGGATTTTTGCCAGGGATTTGGTAAGGTCCTGGCACCACACCTGATGCGGGTGTTACGGGAGGCACAGGAACTTGAGCAACTACCCAGATCAATGAGGGAGGCAACAGTAACTGTACTCCCCAAACCTCATAAAGACCTCACTCTATGCTCCAGCTATCGGTCAATATCTCTGTTGAATGTGGATGGCAAAATTCTGGCAAAAGTGTTGGCCAAGAGGCCGGCCCGGTGGTGCTGAGGGTTGAGGCACTGGACGCCACACCTCACGCTATGCTGGCGACCCGGGTTCGGGAACAAGCTCGGGTCATTGGGGGTCGGCAGGGGAAGACAGGGATTGAGTGTTGGAAGACAGCTCCCTCAGTCCTGGGTGGGCTGGGGACTTTACACTGCGCTGCGGCGACCCCTGGGGATGCCCGGAGGTACCGCAAGCGACAGTGTAACTGGGGAGGAGATCATGGCGGACATCTGCACATATGTGCATGGACATCATTGCACATCCACGATCCCAAATGGGGAGAAAAATGGGGAAATATGGCAGCACGGTTCCGCAGAAGCTTGATGGCCGCAGCTTCCCTGGCCGACGATGCCTGGAGGCATGTGCCGGTACTGGTTTCCTCGCCGGGCATGGGGGATATAGAGGGGGCCCCTTTTGCAGGTGTAGCTGCATCTGCCAGCTGGGCGTGCGAGCTTCGGGGTCGGCGGCAGGGTGGAGCGGCGGCTGGATGGAAAGCAGGGACTGTGGCTGCAAGGAGGAAAAAATGTTAAATGATAAAAAAAAAGGGTTGGTCAAGAGATCGGAACAAGCCCAGCCCACAATGAACATGCCTACAATAAAAATCATCAACATAATGCTCTTAGCAGCTAAAAAAACCATAACTAGATTATGGCATACAGAGTCCGTACCCTTAATATGTGGAGAGATCTCACCATAGAGATCTATCAGTTGGAGAGAATATCTGCAAGACTCATGAACTCAGTCTCTGTCTTTGAGCTTAAGTGGCAGAAATGGGTAATATACCAGCTTGACAAGTACGTAGATTTTATTCTTTGGGGCTGTTACTCACCCTCCCTACCTCGCACTCTCCCTACTCCATATGACATTTGAAATAAAACCTCAGTCTCATTCCTCTCCCCATTCTGGCCTTTCCTTTCTCTTCCATCTATCCCACTGCACTTTTCACCTTTCTTACTGCTTTCCTCTCTGCCTACTATATTGCTACTCTGGTGGAAAACATTGGGTTAAGTAGGCTCTGATGAGGTGGATGGCTCCTGTACACATTTGCCCCCTGTGGGTGGATGCCGAACATGCATTATGGGACAATGCAGCACTTTGCCAGCTCTTAAGTGACCCACAATCAAGAGAAAAGCCAGAGATGGGACCCATTCAATACTCTATAAATGCTTGGCATAGGCTGGCGATTTGCAATGGCTGGAAGAATCTCACCTTAGGGAAGTATGATCCTTTATGGGATAACCCCAGAACTTATATTGGTGGTAAGGTCATCAGCTGGATAACTCTGAGGGATAAGGGGATACTCCAAATAGGATACTTGCTGGAGGAGAGCACCAAAGTCCCGAAGTCCTTCCAGCAGATTAAAGTCAACCACGATCTTCACTGGAAGTTTGTACAATTACAACACACCATTCTCCCATGACTAGATATTAAGGCAAGGTTAAAGAAATACATATGACACACTTTGTAGATCTCTGCTTCAAGAATCTCAGACAGCAGAGCAGCCTCATATATAAACAGTTCTAGAATATTAACTGTCCTGATCAGGAGGTACAGAGGAGTAAGTGGTCACAGGATCTGCACCTACCTATGCCTCAAGAATGCTGGAAAAACTGCTGGGTTAGGGCACATACATGCTTTCCAAACCCAAGGAAACCAGCTGATTCAGAAAACGGTGCTCACTAGATGGCATAGCACTCTGGCAAAACTGGTGCATATGGGGGTACCCATGTCTGACAGATGCTGGCGCTGTCATCAGGCTCCAAGTACCATTGCGCACATTCTGTGGAGTTGCATGTTGATGCAGCCTTTCTGGACCCAAGTAGAGAATTAGTACTCCACCTTACTGGGGATAACACTGGCACCTTCTCCACTTTTATGGATCCTGGGGAATTCTTCCCAATTACCTGCACACCTGCAACTACATCATCCATTATTGCATTTCATAGCAGTGGAAGCAAAAATGCAGATTCTTGTGAAATGGAAAATGGCAGGGATTCCCTCAATCCTAGACTGGGAGATGGGAGTGTCCAGAACAGTGACATATATATAAGGATTATGGCTAAGGGTAGAGATAAGGGGGCATAGTTTGAAAGGATCTGGGAACCATGGATTACAGGTATAGCACAGAACACCCTAGGGGTAGACAGCTGGCTGCCAGAAGGAGACTCAGAGGAATAAATGGGAGGATGGGCACTTGCAGTAGGATTGGTGATGGTTACCCAACTGCTAGGTGTTTCCTGGATAAATTCTGGGTATCCATTTTGCATGCCTAACACAAATAGGTATAAGGATACCTGGATCACTAGCATGTTGCATGAATGCATGTCCTATGGTAGGATATAACATTCTATGGCTGTGTTATAGGGTGAAAGATTGCACTGATTGTAGCATGTCTCAAGGCTATACATGTATTAACTGTTAGATCCTAGAGAGTAACATTGCTTGTGGATAGAACCCTAAGCATGTGGATCCTAGAAAATTACGATGTAACTGTCTTCTTTTCTAGTAGTGGGTTAATCATTATTTTACTAATATTGTGTAGGTTCTGTCTCTTCTATTTATCTTTTTTTCAAGAGTATTTTACTTATGCTATGATAAGTTTCTCAGATACATAGTCTTAGTGAATACTAAACATGAGCAGTAGGATAAGCCAACTGTTTTTTTTTTTTTTTTATGGTTCTTACAGGTAATGGTTTAATTTAGTGATGGTAGCTCACTGAGGTTCTTAAGTTATGATCTGATGTTGCTAGTTAAGAACTCCGCTGTATTAGTTGGCTGAATTAGTTTTGGTTTATTATATTGTTACTTCCAACGTTTCCCTGGCTAGGAATATGTGAGAACTAAATATTTATGTCTTGTTTTAAGTTCTTCTATAAAATTTGTATATACAAAAAAAAAAAAACTCCAGATAATATTCTCCTTCATGAACAGACACAGCCTGCTTAGACTTTAACAAGGCATTCAACACCGTGCTACATAGGAGGCTTATAAGGAAACTGACGGTTTGGGGCTGGGACCCAAGGTGGTTAACTGGGTATGGAATTAGTTGATTAATAGGTGGCAGAGGGTGGTGGTAAATGGCACTCACTCTAATGAGGGAAGAGTGACCAGTGTGGTACCTCAGGGCTCAGCACTGGGACCAGTCCCCTTCAATGTCTTTATAAGTGGCATTGCAGAAGAGCTGCAATAGGGTAGATACTAGGTAATGGGGTGGAGAGAATGAGTAGAGACCTGAAAAAACTTGAGGAGTGGTCAAGGGTGTGGCAACTTAGTTTCAATGTGAAAAGTGCAGAATCATGCACCTAGGTCACAGAAACCCAGAGGCAGTGTATAAAATGGGGGAAAAGGTACTGACAGTCACTAAAGAGGAAAGGGACCTTGGGATAGTCATATCCGCTGACCTCAAGGTGACAAGGTAGTGTGACAAGGCAGTAAGCAAGGCAAGCAGGATGCTGGGGTGCATTGGGAGGAGTATCACCAGCAGAAGGAAAGAGGTGGTTTTACCACTATTTCGATCATTAGTGAGACCCCACCTGGAGCACTGTGTCCAGTTCTGGAGACCACATCTCAGGAAGGACATAGAAAGGGTAGAGGCTGTCAAGAGGAGGGCAACTAAAAGGGTACAGGGGCTGCATCATAAGCCTTATGAGGAGAGACTAAGAGATCACAATATGTACACCCTAGAAGAGAGAAGGGAAAAGGGGGACATAATAGATACCTGTAACAACCTCATGGAGGTAGACAAGGTGCAAGAGGGGAGTATTTTTCAGAAGAGAAGGTGCATGAGAACAAGGGGGCATGCAATGAAGTTGGAAGGGGGAAATTTAGGGGGAATGTAAGCAAGTATTGTCACAAACCCACTCCTGGGGCCCCTAAGTGCAATCCATAACAGAGGCAACAGGAATGCCTTCCAAGTGACTGTTTAGAGTGCTCATCGAGTTCACAACTGAACACCCACCATGAGGACCCAGGGCTTCCTCTCTCTCTAATCTGGGTAAGGATACAGTACAGTCTCAAGTCTGTAGCCAGGTGAGAACTATCCTTGGTTGCTGTACTGGAGGGGAAGAGCCAGGCATTACATGCTCTTCAGGGTTTGCCCTCTTAAACCTGATTGTGTCCTCTCCCATGGGGTGTACAACACCTAATTCCCCCTTACAGACTCTTCCCAAGACCTGTGTATCTCCCTTACTTAAGGCACCCAGATCCCCTTTTTCAGGATCCTAGTCTTGGCAATGAATGGTAGCGTTTTAGCAATTACAGGCTGGTCTCAGAATTGACTAAACCTTTTACTTCTACACAAACAAAAATCCCTCACAGGCAGTTTTAAAAGTGAAAGTGTTTTTACTAAATCTAAATGTTTATCATGCAAACTTTACAAACAAAAGGTTTAGAAATCTGGTTACAGAATAACAAAAATAAAGGTGGAAATATACATGCAAAAGTACACTGTAAAATGTAACTATCTAGTTTTCTACCTGGTTCTTAGATTATCAAAGTCCAGAAATAAAATGAGTCTGCAAAAGTTTCAGTCCTTCTGTAGCATTCAGTGGTTCTTCAGTCTGGCTTGGTGTGTGACAGGAAGAGAGTCCCACAAAAAGTGTGCCACATGCCCTGCTCTAAGGGCTTTAAATACCCTGGGTTCAGGCAGTCTTAGCCTTATCTTTTTAGGTCAGCAGGGGTCTCTCTTGCTCTGTCCAAGATTTTTAAGTCAACCATATTATTGATTAGTTAGATTTTCTTACAGTTCCAATATCCTCTGATCTTCCCTCATCCTTCCTGCCACCTCATAAAAATGACAGTTCCTAGAAATCTAAAGCACTTTTCCCTTGAAGTGTAAGTTTATGATAGGGGAAGATGGTTTTCTCACATCCTGACTTTTATTGCATCTGGTTCCATATAATTAGCTAACCAGGGACATTCCATTCCTGTCATTTTATGATACCCTGCCTTTGAGTTGTAATTTTCAACTTCCTGGTAAGTAAGTCTTTCTCAGATCACAGGATACCAACTTTCTCCGTATGTAACCCTTTTAAAAAAACATGGACATATTTTGGCAACCCTTAGTTCTGGCCTGTCTGGAACTAGCTGCTTTGCATTTACTGCAGCTGAAACTCTAATTCATGCTTTTCCCCCCACCTTGATTACCATAATTCTCTTGTTTTTAGTTTTTCCATGTCTCTCTTCTAAAAACTTCAATATGTTCTAAATGTCACCACCCATATTTTCACCTAAACCAGAAAGCATGATCACAGCACCTGTTCTCAAAAATCAACAATGGTTCCTCTCCCTTTCTCTATCCATTATTGTAAAATTGATATTGCTGTCATCATAGTTATTCGTGGTCTGCCTGCTTTGTGTCTCTCTGCCTTAATCTTGCCCTACTGTACTCTCCTACTCAATCCCTTCACTGCTCTTCTTCCTGACATCATACGTTATTCCCAACCCCCTGCCTCTGTTGGTGGTGGTTGTTTTGTTTGTATGGATCCTGTTGTATGGAATAGCCTTCTCATTTATCTTCCTCAAACTGACTGTACACCACTATTTAAATCACACATCAGAACATACGTATTCTCTCTTGCTTATCCACCCCTCTTTTTAGTCACTCTGTGAAAGCCTTCAGTACTATGGAAATGTGTGCTCATTTGACCTAGTAGTAGGACTAATTATAATATTATTTTAAGTAATATATTATATATTTATTATGATCTTCTACTGGAATTTGTCCAGCATGATTTTCCTTTTGTGATGTACAGCACTTTGATACTTTTGTGAATTATACTTAATAAATAAGGCATCTTCATTAACTTGTCCAAGGTGTTTGACATAGTTCACCACAGACTCATGTGTTCCATGCTGCAGGCTCTGGGCTTGTTCACACATGCTGTCTCCTGGTTCAGGTAGTACTTGTCAAATTGACAATAAGTAATCAAGTTTGATGGGTTCATTTCAGAACAAAATGTTAAGCTCGGGGTTCCCCAGGGCTTGATTCTTGGGCCTTGTCTCTTTCTTTGTTTATTAATAACCTCCCTACTGTTATTACTTCATGTAGTACCACACTATATGCCAATGACTTGGTGCTCATCCACAGCTCAAAGAATACAAGCCTTATTTAATTTCAACTTGCCAATGACTTTCTTAAAGTGGAAGTTTGGCTTGTCAAAAATAAACTCTTAATGAATACAAAGAAAACCCAAACCATGCTTTTTCAGTCTCCAGAAAAACAAAGAGCTTGCCCTGCTTCCTGTCCATCATGTGTACTGATGGGACCTGTTATATACTGTTTCTTATAAGAGTATCTGCTGTATGATAAAGCAGGGTTATTGTGTTGCATTGCAGACTGGTATATTTCCTGTTAACTATATAGCCCAGAATGCCTTGCATGGCTCAATAAGATTATGTCATATTGGAGACTGGAGGAGAAAGAAAGAGAGAGAGAGAGACAGAGAGAGAGAAAATAAAGAGGATGGTGGAAAGTTGCAATCCATGCTGTCTATTGTTGTGTATTCTTTCAAGTAAACATATTACAGTTTCTGGCAACAGGGTGGTGACTTTTCTTGAAAAGGACACTGTATCACCATGGCTCAGATTGAAATAATTTCAGAGTTTGATGAGGCAAAAGAAGATTTTGATTCTTGTCTGGAGCAGTTTAAAATGTGGATGGATGCAAATGACATATCATTGGAAAAACAAGTAAGTTTTTACAGCCCAGTGTGGAATACCTGGGACATGTAGTGGTTGCGGAAGGATTGAACCCCACTACAGAAAAGGATTATGGCCATAGAGAAAGCACCCAGGCCTACAAATATCACTGAACTTTGATAGTTTTTGCAAAGCCTGGGAACTACCCTGAAACCTTTACATGAGCTACTACAGAGGAATAAGCCTTGGAAGTGATCAGGTGAATGTGAAGTGGCATTCAATAAATGCAAACAGCAACTTTTAAACAGTCAAGTCTTAGTGCATTATAATTTGAAGAAGTCACTGAGGTTAGCCTGTGATGCCTCACTGTGTGGGGTGGGGGCAGTGATATCCCATGTAACAGAAGATGGCAAAGAAAGGCCTATTCCATTTGCATTGAGGACCTTATCCAGTAGTGAAAGGAGCTACGTGCAAATTGAAAAAGAGGAACTTAGGTTAACTTTTGGAGTATGGAAATTTCACAGATATCTTTATGGTTGAAAATTCACACTTGTTACAGACCATAAGCCTCTAATGACCATTTTGGGACCAATGTCAGCAATACCTATATTGGCAGCTGTAAGGATGCAAATATGGGCATTAATTTTGCTTGCTTACCAATACAGTATTGAATACTGGAAATTAGGGGAACATGGTAATGTGGATGCCCTATCCAGGTTGCTAAGCTAAGGACAGGCAACCCTAGCTGAAGAAGCAGATGTTTTCTTCTTTTTCTGTGTTGGGAAATTAGCTGTGTCATCAAAAGATATCGCAGAAGGGATGTGTAAGGATTCTATTCTTTCACAGGTGTGGGAATCCACCCTAAATGGCTGGCCTAGATATGTGTCTGATGAGACAATATGTCCTTTCCTTTCCCAAAGAGACCAGCCGTCAACAGAGCAAGGCAGCATACTATGGGGATTGCATGTTTTTGTACCCTTGGATTATAGGACTGGATTGCTGGAGGACTTGCACAGTGAACACCCAGGGATATGCATAATGAAGGCCCTAGCAAGGGGTTACTTCTGGTGGCCATTGAGTAGAAGGTGCAGGACTATGGTGTGTGCATGATGGCTGAGAACATGGCACCAGTGACACCCCTTCATCCCTGGAAATGGCTCATACGAGTCTGGCAGAGAAGCCATGCTGATTTCACTGAAAAAGACAAGCAGCACTTCTTTGTCATTGTGGACAGTCATTCTGAATGGCTGGAAGTGATTTTAATGTCCACAAAAATAGTTGCTGAAACCCTAGAGGCACTATGTGATCTCTTTGCATCATATGGCCTGCTTAAAGAAGTGGTGTCCAATAATGGGCCCCAGTTTACCTCAGCAAAATTCAACAGTTCCTGAATTCCAGTGGATTTCAACATACTTGTGTACCCCCCTACCATCCAACTTCAAATGAGCTGCAGAACAATGTATGGAAACACTAAAAAAGGGCCTTAGAAAGCAAGTGCTAGGTGTAGACCAAGGCAGGGCCAAACTGTCACTGCAACATCAGCAGACAAACATCCTTATTATGTATCGAGGCACACCTCATTCAGTTACTGATTGTTCACCAGCTGAATTGTTCCTGAAGCGTCAGCTCACAAATTTACTTTGTTTAGGCCAAGCCTTTGGAGAACCATTGAATCCAAGCAAGGGAGACAAAAAGTACAGCATGACGAGGGTCAGGGAAATCTGCAAGAATTCAAACTTCAGGACAAGGTGAAGGCACGTTGTTTCCTAGAGGGGAAGGAAAAATGGGAGTGTGGGACCATTGTAAGGAAATGTAGGCCTTTGGTTTATTTGGTTCAGATGGGCTCAAGAGTGCACAAAGTGCATGTACACCATTTGTTACTATCTAAAATACAAGATCCAGACTCTAGTGCTACATCTTCCAGGCACTGGGAGAATATGAGAGACGTGAGTGCAGTACCTTTAAAGCCAGTAGGGAGCAGGAGCACACCAGATCCTATCATTGAAGTAGATGAACTTTTGAATCCTACAGCACAACCAGAAGCAGTTGCACTGGAACCTTCATCAAGGGGTGTTTATACTGACATGGAAATGTCGGTACCAGATGGTGGGGATGAGGCTAACTGTGAAAGATATTTTCCAGTAAGAGCTCATAAATCTCCAAACCGAGTGAATCTGTAAAAGTCTGATTAAAGAACAAGTTCCCAGCAATGGGGCAGAGTAATCCCCTGAACTTGTTATAATGTCAAAGCAGTCTACCTCTGCCTTGTCAGTATAGTGAAGAATAGAAGGGAATGGGAACATTGTTTAACCCGGATTAGCACATTAAGCCGAAGCTTGTTTCCAGATGCAACCTGGGAGCACAAAGAAGTTAAGTGACTTGCTCAGGATCACACAGTATGCACCTAGGCGGCTGTGGGATTCAAACTCAGGTCTTCAAATCTGCGGCTCAGAGCCTTAACCCACTGCTCTATACTGCCTCAGAATAAACTGTTTGTTTAATGTTAAATTGTTGGTTAAAGTCACATTACTAAAAAGAAAGAAAATTTGCTAATGTAATATGGCGCTCTTAAATTTAAGGGGGAGGAGCATTATACTCTGTTTCTTTTAAAGGTATATACTCTATAGTAAAACAGGGATCATTGTGTTGTATTTCAGACTGTTATATTTCCTATGAACTACATAGCCCAGAATGCCTTGCATGGCTCAGTGAGATGATGTCATAGTGGAGACTGGAGGAGAGAGAGAGAATAAAGAGGATGGTGGAAAGTTGCAATCCATGCTGTCTGTTATTTTGTATTCCTTCAAGTAAATATATTACAGGACCCCTCTGAAGGTGGTGCTGTTCTTCAAATGTCTGGAGTCACGCTGAACCCACATCTTGATTTCTCCCTCTGTATCTTCAATGTTTGTTAGTCAGTTAATTCTAAACTTGGTCTGGCCTCCTGGGTCAAACACTGTCTTATGCCAAATGCCTGTTTAGTCCTTGCCAGGGGAGTCTTACTTCCCTCCATCAGCTATGGACTCATCTCATTTACTAATGCCTCTAAGTCTTTGCTTTCCAAATGGGAGACTGCCTACAATAATATTTGCAGATTTGCTCTGTCACTCGGGCAACTCACCACCATGACCTTACAACCGCTTAGGCTAGTTGTCTCTCTGAAACAGATGTCTATTTGGTCTAGGATGTTTTACTGATAAAACAATTACGACTGGTGCCCTTGCTTCCATTGTGACTCTGTTTAAGATCTCCCGCCTGTTTTATTGCTGGAGACTAATGAAAAATCTCTCCTCATTGTCTACAAGACATCCACCAAAATGGGGGACCAGACCTTTAGCAGTGCTGCCTCCAAACTACTGGAATGTTGACACTCTCAGTTTGTAGTTCCTCGTCTATCTCACAGTTCAGAAAGTCCCTGTGGGATCTCCTTAATGCCAGCTTCATATGTAACTGTACATAATCTTTTTTTTTTTTGTTGAATATTTTCTTATCTCCTCTGCGGCTGGGGGGATGTTACCAATGGTTCCCCCCCAATCCGGCCAACATCCCCCAGTCCGCCTCCCATCCCAAGCTCAACCCCCTTACCTTCCAACCAACACAGTGATCTGTTTGCCATGGTGGGCACGCAACCACCACCACGGGATCCGAGGGGGTTTTCCCAGTGCAGGAGGAGCATCCAGGCAGAAACCGGCAGGGGGCTGCTCATCCAGCCATCATGTAGCCCGCGAGGATTTTCTCTGTTTTCCCTCCCATACATCTGTGGCATGCAATGACGCCAAGGGACCGGAGCGCGCGCACTACCGCATGCGCCCCCTCCCAGCGTCTGCCACAGCACATCCCTCAAGTTCTGCCCCTGACCTGCCATAGCCCCCAGCCACTGCTAGGAGCCGGCAAGACAGCGAGGCTTTCCCACTCCCACCCCCGGAGAAGGAGAGCAGTCTAACGGACGCTCGATCCTTCTCCACCCCCGCTGACCCCCAACGGCCCAGGCTCGCTCCCGAACCCGGGTCGCCGCCGTAGCGCGAGGTGTGGCGTCCAGCACCTCAACCCTCAGCGCCACTGGGCTGGCTGTACATAATCTTCTGATCTTTACTGATGTTACTTCGCATACGTCTGTTACTTGCTGTACTTGCATACCTATACTTGACCAGCTGATTAGTGTTTAGTTTTTGTTTAATCATGTTTTTAGTTTTTTCCTCCTGACTGCTATTTCTGTTATTGGGGGCACACAATTTCTGATTACCTACGGGCCGCATATCCGCAGCACATAGGCAACGCTAAATCAGAATACCAGAAACCGGGCATCTGGTGGACCCCTGGCAGAATTCATGGAAGGAGCGCATGCCTTTTGTGTGCTCAATCCCCCTGGCTGATTGTGCAGCTACGCTTGTGGCTAGAGCAGGGGCATGCTCACACTCTGCCCCATTCACAAAGGCCTGAAGGCAGCAGCAAGGGTGCAGGATATAGCAACAAGGATATGGCCATAACCATTACGCACCCCTAGAGAAACCTACATGCTGTGGCAAACATAACACCCTCCAAAGGTGCTGTCTCAGCCCTCCAGTTGGAAAGGGAGGGCTGGGGGCAGACATTTGGGCATTCACTTGACGTTTTAAACTTCTGTCTCTTACACCATCCCAGAATCCCCTGCTCACATGGAACAGGGAATCCACTCCAGGTCCCAGGACAGGCATCCGATTGGATGGCTGCCTGTGTCTCTAGATCTGCTCCCTGCACAGCAGCATGCCGGAGGGGGGAGGTGGGGCCATGAAAAGGTGCCCTTCAGAGGTACGCAATAGTGCATACTGAGCACTGTGTGCCTGTCTGCAGGTGTAGAGCTACGTGAGCCGGTAACATGTAAATTGCATGTACCGGGCACCACGTTCACGCATTGCCCTCATTATTTGTGTTTCTTTTCTGGTTGGAATGTTTTCACCAACTCTGTATTCATTTGTTTGCTTGTTCCTGTTTCATGAGCAAGTGTTATTGTATTTGCTTGTCTTGATTGTACTGCTTGTCTGTAACCTCCTGTGTCATACCTGAAAATAGGCGCATTAGTATCCAGTGTACTTACCTGGTCAATAAAAGCAAATAATAATAATAACATTTCATACACTGTAAGCTCAGAGCCCAGCACCAGGCAAAATGCTACAAAACAGTGATGCTGAAAGTGGCAACAGTGAAGCATCTGGACTCCTTTCTGCCCAATAAATCTTACCAAGCAGCATTCTAACTTGTTCAACTTCAGGGAGCAAGCATTAAAAGAGCTAAAAGATCATGTGAAAATGGCGGTGTAATTAACAACCCTCCCTAGGGTTTTCTCTACTGCTTGAAGCTGTTTAACAACCAAACATGCAGCAAATGAGCCCGTATACACCAACAAACCTACTGTGGGTAGCAAATGCAAGCTGCTGCTTACAAGCACATCAGGTAATACATGTGTTTTTAAGACCAGGACTACCCTGACAATTAGGGTGAAATTTAATACTGTTACTGCACCTAATTTCTTTATGAAGACTGGGAATCATAGTCTTCCTTGTTCAACTATTTCTTTAGTATCTAGCTTTAAACAGGTGCAGCTGAGAAAAAAATCGATCAAACAAAGAAATGCTGTACCAATACCATAGCTTCAAGGGCAATACTCTATACAGTTATTAACTGCACGCATTGTTCAGCTGTTAGCATTTTAACACTGATGTAAAGACATAGTTGAAGTTTCATTTGATCTCAAAAGTCTGGCGGAAGAAACTTTGCAAGCATTTTAGTTTATATGTGTGGCTGATTTTAATTTAATCTGTAAAGTTTTTCCAACAGCGAAAGCCACGGCTAATAAAACTTAGTGAGTTTGACAATATAAAATTATAGAGATCGTAGTCACATTGTAGCTTCCTATGGAAGGATGAAAACTACTGCAGAGAGTAGATAAAAGCAAATCATTCAGCTTCTGAAAGCTCCGTGGGGTTTCTTCACAGGCTGTATTTGTTGTGGGGTATGACTGCAAAACAAAGTAAATAAGTTGTGCAGCATTTAAACCACAGTAATGTTAGTGGCCATGAATAGGGTGTTGAAATCTTTGCACAGAGAGCTGAAATGTTTAGTGGTCAGAATAGCAAGCTGCATGTTCAGTAACATGTCGCAAACAGGACTTTCTTGTAAACTGAGCCTTTGGCTTAAAGATTTGTTTCCTGAATAAAAATAAATTTTACTTACTTACTTACTTACTTGCTTGCTGCAGCGGTAAAACTAGCATTTTGCACCAAAATAACTAAGGTGCTTTAGATTTTAGAATCAACACTTACCTGAGATCGGTATCCCCTCAAAAGGGTGACTGAGATTGAGTGACTTAAATATGAGCAACTCAATCTCAGCGCCTGTGTTGTGGGCTACCCTGAAAGGGTAGTGATGGGCAAAAAGGAAGCCGATGAGGGTGACCGGATCCACACCGCAGTGGACAGAAGAGGAAGGAAGGTATGTGGGAGGAAGTGCAGCAGAAGGCTGCTGAGCTGGCCATGTAGTGTGGTGGTGAGGGTGGCTGATTATAGTTGGGAGGGTGCAGGGTTTGGGCCTGGAGAGGTACAAGTGTTTTTGTGTTCACGGCGGTTTTTATTTTTGTTTTACAAGCCCCCCCCCAACATGCAGCCTCCTGGAGTTGAGAATCTTTAGTTGGAGGGGTTGCGTGGGACAAAGCCCCCTGTGGGGGGGGGTGCAGTTCCCCCCCATAAACAGAGATCCATGTCAGTGCCGTTGTTTTCACCATGAGTGTACATCTCCATTTTTATTTTCGGCGATGTACACTCACCCTAATGGCAATCGCCATTCAGAAATCACCGTCATGACATAGAACCCCTGAGATCCATGGTAGGAAATATACTTTCAGCCAAAAGGAAGACTATGATGAAGTAACTTTATAAACTACAGTATAGAGAAAGTTTCAAAAATTGTCATAGTATGTTTGCAACACTTAACCCGGCCAAGAGCAGTATCTTGCAACCAGGACCCCCCCTAACTTGTACCACAGACAAGGCAACAAACCACAAGTTGGCATAAACAAAGGTACCACCCCTGGCTTTAGGGTGAATACCTGGCATCAGCATCTAAGAGGCCGGGGGGTTAGAGCACAAAATAACATTATATTTACATCGACTTCTGGAAGAGGTGCTAGGGCTATGCTATGAAAATACAAAATCACACATGCCCCCACAATGCAAAGCATCATGGTTACATATGCAAATCACCACAGAATGTTATGCTGGTCCAACTTTAAGCAGAATTGCATGGTACCGAAAGGCCTCTCACACAGTTTTCAAAGGGTGCTAACAGAAAACATAGACACATGTTTCGTCCTACCAGGACTCATCAGTATGCCTCGTCTGTTTGACACCCCAGTGGAATGGACCAGCTACCCTTTAGGCAGTGTGCCTTGGATATATCGTGGTGAACCCATTAAAATAAAAAAACATTTAAAAGACAAAGAACCTCTGTGCGCAAACACTGAGGCAAGGGTTACCCCAAAGGGCATTTGGCTGGGAAGCCAAGTTTCAAGAAAATACAAAATCACACATGCCCCCACAATGCAAAGCATCATGGTTACATATGCAAATCACCACAGAATGTTATGCTGGTCCAACTTTAAGCAGAATTGCATGGTGCCGAAAGGCCTCTCACACAGTTTGCAAAGGGTGCTAACAGAAGACATAGACACATGTTTCGTCCTACCAGGACTCATCAGTATGCCTCGTCTGTTTGACACCCCAGTGGAATGGACCAGCTACCCTTAAGGCAGTGTGCCTTGGATATATCGTGGTGAATCCATTAAAATAAAAAAACATTTAAAAGACAAAGAACCTCTGTGCGCAAACACTGAGGCAAGGGTTACCCCAAAGGGCTATGCTATGTCTCCTATCTGAGGGGCCCATAAATGATTCACACTTGGAAGCACAGATGGAATGTCCACTACCAGAAAATGGAATTGTACAGTATGGCTTTATTTCTGAACACAGATGGAAAGGCAGAAATGGGTGGTCCCCCAAGTTTGGATACTGTACCTGACAGAAACACAACAAGAACCTTTCTTTCTCCAGAACAACAGTGTTGAGCAGTTTTTTACACTCTCTTCTTCACAGAACTACAAATAGTCCATCCCTCTTTTCTAGGAATCTAAAGGACATTTACTTTTCCACCTGATGAGATGATCTAAGTTAACACCTGCATGGTACCATTGCACCCTTCCAGTAACCAGCTAGTCCTGACTAGAGTTTTAGGGCAGCTGGACAATCTTCTGGTCCCTCAGGGGACTACTCCTTGGACCCACTGCATTTCACAGTCCCAAATAATACTCACATATATGACCTACTGGGGTCCCAGAAATGCAGGTCTCCACCACTTCCTGTGGTAAGCTGTTGTCTCACTCACTAGGGTGAGAAAATGACCAGAGGTCCTTCAACCAGCCCAAGGCAGGCTGGCAGGCACCTCTCCCTCTCAACACTACTGCCATTTACTACTGAATCACTCCAACTGAACCCAAGATTCTAAACTCCCTCCCCTGCAGCTGGCAAAGAATTATGCTGCTGTGAGAGTTCTAAATGACATCACTCATTGTTTTACCTATCCTAGCTAAGTAAACAATGAGCTATGTGCAGAGGATTTAAAAAAAATCCTCTACAAGCTGCCCAGGGACCCTACCTGATCTAACACTGATGGGATTCTAGTAACACCAGGGGAATGGGTGGTTAAACTCACCCCACAACAGATGAACCTTGCTTTCCACAGCAAGGGCTTTCAACTGCAACACAGGCCATCCACCCTCTGGGAGCCCTACAGGGTGAGGTGGCCATGCTCACCCCTACCTATGCCAAAACATAGGTAGGTTGCACCAGAGAACAAAAGCCCACTGAAGCATCTTCAGCTTCACCTAACAAACTATCTCAGGACTTTTTCAGTGGCTCCAAGAGACTGCCTGAAGCATGCCCTGACAGCACTGGTGATCCCTATCCAGATCAGGACCACCAACCTGTCTGTCTCCCTAGCCCACTAGGGAAAAGCTATCTCACCCTTGCTACCACGGGGTAACCTATACCCACACACATTTCACAATTTACAACTGTATACAGTATTGGTGGGCAAGTAGCCTGAGCAGCTCCAGAAGCCCATCCTACCGCGGAGCGGTGTTGTGTAACGCCAGATCCATCAAAAATAAGACTGCAGTTATTGCAGATCTTGTTGGGTCAGTGGATCTGGCGTGCATTACCGAGACCTGGCTGGATGAGAATGCAGGCCCCATATTAGAGACCGCTATTCTGGCTGGGTACTCGGTATTACACCACCTGAGGTTGGACTGTGTGGGGGGGGGGGTTGCGGTCTGTTTCAAGACTGAACTGGGCCACAAGAGTGTACCAGTTGAGGAGGCTGACTCATTCGAGTATACAGTAGTGGCAGGTGTGGGTTGTAGGATCGCCCTCATCTACCATCCACCAGGTGATGAGAAGCAGTTCCTGCAGGAAGTAGCGGACTTTGAGATCGACATGGTGTTTGAGTCACCCAGGCTGATGGTCCTGGGCGGCTTCAGTGCCTGGGTTGATGATGAACTCTTGCAATTTGGACAATACTTTCTCCAATTGATGACATCTTTGGGCCTTACACAAGTTGTTATTTCTGTCACTCTTAAAGGTGGTCACTCCTTTGACTTAGTCTTCCTCCCCGGGATCGAAGCCTTCGATTTGGGGGTGGAATCTGTCAGATGGTCCGATCATTACACCATGGGGTTAAGTATTTGCACCCCCCTTCATAGGCCTACCCCTATGGAGATGGTCAGGTACCGCCCTTTGCGAGATGTAAGCTCTGAGGGCCTGGTGGCGGTGCTTGACCTATTGAAGCTTTCTGGAGTGAGCAATGACTCAGATGCCTTGGTCTTGACCTATAATAAAGCCATCTCCTTGGCTCTGGATACCATTGCCCCTGTCTGTGTTCATCCTCTCCCCCTTTGCCCTTGGTCCCCATGGTTTGATGGGACCTTGAGGGAGATGCGGTGACAAGGACGAAGATTAGAGTGTTGCTGGCGGAGATCCGCCCTTGATGCCGACCATCTTAGATTGATGGAACATTATCAAGTCTATAATTTGGCAATCTCCCATAAGAAGGCAGAGTTCCTGTCCGGGGAGATTGTGGCTGCTCAGAACCGACCAGCTCAGCTCTTTCAAACTGTAGACAGACTGTGCAACCCAGCCTGCCTGCAGGTTCGAAGAGCCTTTTCACAAGTAGAGTGTGAAGAGCTTGCTTGCTTCTTTGTGGCTAAGGTGGCTGACATCAGGGCGGCACTCCAACCTGCATCCTCTACTGGAGAAGCTGTGGATTGGTGCCCAGTCATTGTCCCTCCCTAGGCTCTCTTGGAGTTCCTTTGACCAGCCGGAGTTTATTGATGTCATGTGGATTGTCCAGGGTATGCACCCTACATGCTGTAGTTTGGATCCGGGCCCAACTTCTCTGATAAAGGTTTGTTGTGATACTATCAGCCCAGTCCTAGCACGGATAGTCTGGTGCTCCTTGGAGACGGGTGAGTTTCTTAGCTCCCTGAAGAAGGTCATGGTAACGCCCCTCCTGAAGAAAGCTTCTTTGGACCCAGACTGCCATGCCAACTACAGACCAATCTCTAACCTTCCCCTTGTGGGGAAGGTGATTGAGAAAGTAGTGGCCATACAACTGGAGAACCATTTGACCATCCATGACATTTATGAACCACTCTAGTCTGGTTTTTGAAAGAGGCATAGTATCGAGATTGAGCTGGTTCGAGTGCTCAATGATCTCTTGGTGGCAAGAGATTGAAAGAGCCGTTCCATCTTGGTCCTTCTCGATCTCTCTTCAGCGTTTGACACTGTGGGCCATGTGGTACTTCTTGAATGCCTGAGGTTCATCTGAGGCCTGTCTAGTACAGTCCTTGGGTGATTTAGATCCTTCCTCACTGGCAGAACTCAGACAGTGGTGTCAGGGATTAATTCCTCCGGCCCAGTCTCTCTGTCATGTAGGGTTCCTCAGGGGTCAGTGTTGTCCCTCATGCTGTTCGCAGTGTACATGCTGCCCCTCAGAGACATTGTAAGAAGGCATGGGCTGAGGTATCACTGCTATGCTGATGATACCCAGCTCTACCTATCTTTTGCACCCGACCAGGATAGAGCTTTAACAGCTGTCTCACTGAAATCCAGAACTGGATGAATTTGAGCTGGTGAGGTTGAACTTGGGGAAGACGGAGGTGATAGTTGTGGACCCGGGTCGCCGGATAGAGGGTATGGGAGCTGGTTTGCCTTCAGGACTTTTTCTGGGTGGCTCCCAGCTCCCTACCTCTGAACGGGTGTGGAATCTGGAGGTGATTTTTGACGATGGGCTGACACTGTGATTGCAGGTGTCGGCAGTTGTCAAATCATCCTTTTACCATCTGAGGAACATCTCCAGGATTAAGCACCTAGTTCCATCCGGTGATCTGCCTACATTGGTCGACGCCTTTTTGACCTCGCGCCTTGACTATTGCAACTCCCTGTATCTAGGGCTACCAGGGGTTGATATCCGCCACTTGCAGCTCGTGCAGAATGCTGCGGCCTGGTTATTGACAGGTACGCCTTATACCTGTCATATTTCTCTGGTGCTGCGCTAACTGCACTGGCTGCCAATACAGTGGTGGATCACCTTTTAAGTAGGTCTTTTGTATTATAAAGCCCTACATGGACTGGGCCTGGACTACCTGAAAGAGCTCCTGGTACCTTACTGCCCTAGGCAATCACTCCACTCGGCGGACGAGGGGTTACTAGAGATTCCGAGGGTTTCCTTAAAATCTTTGGGGGCCCGTACTTTTATGTATGCAGCCCCAACCCTTTGGAATTCTCTACCCAATCCGCTTCAGGAATGCGCGTCCGTGGAGGAATTTAAACAGGCCTTAAAGACCCAGTTGTGGTTGTTGGCATATCCCTGATGATGATATTTTATTGTATTTTATGAATTCAGTGTTTATTTATTTGTGTTTATTTTATTGTTTTTATGTGAAGTTCGCTGTTAAGGCGCCTTGGTTTTAAAAAGGCATGGTAAAAATAAAGAATATTATTATTATTATTATATTACTGCTTTAGAAACATACATAAGACATTGCTATGCATTTCCCAAACCCCAGTACTACATATTTTAAACCTGAAAAGCAAAAAATGTTTAACATTTCCTAGTCAACACATTTTAAAACACCTAAAAGGAGGACTCCGAGGAGCCTTAAACATCCTCTTCTTTTCTTTTCTTCTCTTGGGAACACCTGTAAAAGAAAACATTCCAAAACATACCCTGCAAGAAAAACAGTAACCAGACCTCCCACCAGCAGATACCACACAATCCCAAAAAGATTTTTAAAGGGTTTTCTGCAAAAGGCAATATAAAAGTATTACAATAAACACATTACAAAACATTTTGGGGAGGGATTCCCTTCATTGTCCATCTAAGAGTGAGAGTCCTGAGTGCACAAGGCAGTCACATTCAAGAATAGTCTTTTACAGGCCGAAGCCTTCTTAGAACTGTTCTTACCACAGGCTTGAGGCCTGCTAAACCATCAGTCCAGATCCAGGAGTTTCTTGGACCAAACAGTTAAAGGGACATCTTCTCTTAAAGGGACAAAGTCATAACATAAAAAGTAAGAGGAGATTTTAGCCTACCATGTCAGACATACAGGTTGACTATCTGCATCACCTCTCTGGATCTGGCCTGGATCTCTTCTCCATCGTGGCTGAAGACAAATCTTCAGAACAACCTCTTCCATGCCACTGCTGGACCTGGTTGCTGCTGATCAAGGAAGAAAGCTGCAGGCATGGTATCTCTAGTAACTCCCATGGGGGACGCTGACGTGTTGCTCCCTGTGGTGGGATGCTGACAGGTTGCTCCCTGTGGCGGGACGCTGGCAGGTTGCTCCCTGTGGCAGGACGCTGATGTGGGCCTTTGGATCCCTTTCTTCGGCTGATTGCCTGCAGAGTTGGGTGGTAGACCCACCATGTTGCACCTCTTCTGGTGTGGCTATTTTTCAAGCTGGCAAATGCTGGTGTAGTGGCACTCAGGGGTAGTACCACTCAGGATGAGGACCATAAACCATTGTTTCATCTGGACAACAAGTCTTTTGGTGTGGACTGATTCATGACCAGTTCTGTCAGTAACTTGAACAGGATCAAGACGAAGGGTGCGACCTAGTCTCCACAACTTTAATCTGTCTTGAATAATTTTGATGCCTGTTAACATACACATGTCAAGTTTAAGGGTAGCTCTGGTTTCTTCCAGCAACCACTCTTCTCTATGATCCTTAATTGCTTCCTACATCCATCTTGGGAAAAATGGATATTTTAGTCCTTACTCTGCCTCAGTCCTGCATCTGACCAGGCGTTCCTCTTTGCTGCTTTTGGGCAGACTTAAACCAGTGGCCTGATTTGAGGGAGGCCAGTCCTGGTCAAGCCAGTCTTGGATGTTCCAAACAGGGAAACAGCAGTCCATCCTTGTACTTGCTACCAATTCTTTTGGGCCCTGAACAGTCTCTGGTGGCTCACTCTCAGTAAGGGCCACTGGTAGCCCATTCTCACTACCAGTTGCCTTACTAACTTGCTCACTCTCTTCTTGCTCTATTTGTTCTGCCCGGGAACTGATAGCTGTTTCAGCCTCAGACATAGTCCATTCCTCACTATGTTCCCAGGCAGTTGCCTCCCAACGTAAGGCATCTTCTATTTCATCTTCATTGATTAAACTCAGACTTGGGCCTGCTGCCCACGGATCTATGGACTCAGTCTCTGGCTGGTCACTTTCAACCTTTTCTGGGGTCGAAAAGACCATGTCTGCCTGCCACTGCAAGTTGCTTGGGGTCACACCCTCAAAAAGTTCTCTTACTAACACCTCTGGATCCTCCTACCTGGATGCAGTTGCTTTCTGTAATGCACAGGTTGGGCCCTCACACAGAGTCCACGTTGGAGCCAGACATATCACTTTGGCTGGCACAGTGCCACTGTCCATACACATCCCATACTGCTTCCTACAATCATTGCAGTGTGGAATCATTAACACATCTCTCCCATTTCTCATGCAGATCACACATACGTCTACTGGAAAGTTAGGCAATGCAGCATTTGCTGGTGCTCCTTCACATCCATACAATCTTTCATATTTTTCCAACTCTCTTTCTTGCTGGGCTATCCAGATCCTGGCGTGGAGAGGATACTCTGTCTTTTTGCGAGCCATTTTGCTCTGCAAAAACAATACACAAATCCAAGGTTACTGATCTGCTCTCTATACACTAGCACAGTGGTTCTGACTTTTTGAACTGAAAATGTCTCTCTCATTTTCTGTGCTGAAACTGCTGCTTGAATTGCATTTTTTATTTTTGCTGGCATCCCCTAGCCCTGCGAATGAGCTCGCCAGGCTCTGGCAGCCTGCCCCCTCATACTCCAGGATGCCCCCCCCCCCCGAGTGGGGCTACCAGTGGTGGAACTAACATGGCCAGAGGGGGTGGCGCTGGAGCTGGCTCATTAGCGGGGGCTGGCATTTTTCTGCTGTAGTTTCCTCAGAGGTGGGGATGTGCAATGACGGCCCACGTCCACCCTGCCCTCATGCGCGCTGGCGCCGACTGCTGTGGGTACCCCTGGCCTCCGCTTGGGGCCTGTAGTGCACTGGACACTCTACCCCACCTCCCCCTGGAGTAGGGGAGCAGTCCAGTGTGTAACCCCTAGGTGGCGCTATCCCAAGGGCTACTACCCCAACCTGCTTGGCTAGTAGCAGGTTAAGGGGCCTGAGTTCTGAAATGGGTACCTCCACCCAGAGATCAGGGTTGGTAGTGGTCAAGCTAACCTGGGCACAGCCCTCTGGGACACTGTAACACCCCCTATTTCCCCTCTAGTGGCCAGAACACTGTACAATAATCACTTTCACAATACCCCTGGTACACCACACAAGTACCCACATTGTTTGCACTTACCATCAGGGTTGGTTCCTCTGGCTCGACCCTGGGGACCCCCTGTAAAACAAGGTTATGCACAGCAAATAGCAAAAGTACAGTACTTTGAGCACAAACTGGAACCACAGTCAGATTACATGTAGAAAAAGTTAGATCTGATTTATTCAGTGGACTTGAACAAGGGAGGGGCAAAATCAGGTTAATTAGCTTAAAGGTTATATCAATCAAGCAGTTATGTATGGGCTTTGAGTCCCCCCACACAGTCACACCTTTGGGTACCCAGGTGGAGAAGAGATGGGCTAGCCAGAACTGTTGCCCGGGGTTGGCCGGCGTCGCAGCTGGTTGGGGCCCTGCGATGGAAAACACAACATGCACAGTACACAATAATTGTAATCCAGAGCCAGAGGGCTCAGTTCGTAAAGGAAACAAAACAACAAGACAATCAGATGACACACTCAGATTAAGCTGTTGTTGCAGGGAGCTACCCTGGTATTTACTCACGATATCCAAGACTGGACACAGGCTGGACAAATATCCAGACTGCAGGTGGTTGATCTGGAATGCCAGGAGAAGCAGGGCCCACACGAGTCACAGAGGCGTTGTTCCTGTTCAAGCATGGAGCAGGGGCTGATCCCCAGGCAGGTCTCTCGTCGATGGCTTCTCTTTGCAGTGGGTAGTCTGGCTGGGCCGGTCTGACAAAGCCCAGACTGCATGGAGACAAATTTGGATGCAGTCCGTTTTGGGCTGGATACAGCTTTCAGCAAGCAGAACACAGTTCACACATGGGGGACTAACTCACGACCCACTAGCAGCTCATAGCACATTTACATGTAAGGGAATTCTACTGTACCAGGCAGAGTGCTCCCCGGTCACAATCACAAAGTCTCTGCACACACTGAGAGCTTGGGGTAGCTGGAACTCCTGACAGGCCGATCGCATTCAGCAAAATCTTTGGTCTTGTTCAGGTTGAGCCTGGCCCCTTCAGTAGCTTACTTTAGTCACACAAACTTGGATTTAGTCCAAAATAATTCTCTTCTCTCCCTCTCAGGAGCAGCACACCAAACGGCAAGCCAACAGCTTAGCCTACTTTAGTCACACAAACTTGGAGCAGCACACCGAACTGCAGGCCAACAACTTAGCCTTTTCAGAGTTCTCCCATGCGAATCCACTCAGGATTGCTTCTCAGAATCCCTCAGCTCCTTCCTGTTCAGCTTCCTGCTTAGATCTAACTGAAAACTGCAAGCAGCCCGGGACTTTCCCAAGATCCAAACGATTTGGTTGGCTGATTTGGCTGTCAGTCAAAGCAAGAGCTCCCCCTTCAGTTGCAAAAAAGGCACAAAATGTTCAAACTACAGTTCCTACAGATTTTGAATTCAGACAGCTCCTGTAGTCCAGCTACATTTTAGGTCCCACCAGTACTGTTTGGCCCAATTTGCAGTCCAGGACCAAGATAGTGGAGACAAACAAAACAGTCCTTGCTACAAGGAAAGCAGGTTAGACAAACTACATTATCATTATCACGCTAAATTATTTTCAGTAAATAGTTACATCTTTCAACAGAGCTTCCTCTCAGGTTACTTAAGCTGCAATTAGGCAGCTCTTAAAGAGACAGTACACAGAGGCTATACAGGCTCTGGTAATCACATTTAAACTGCTAAAACACAGGATACCAGCCTGGCAGTGAGCATTCAGGCAAGCTCAAGGAAGACTTTTTGGGAACCCCCATTTGTAGGGGGGTTACACCCTTCCCTGCTTGGGAAAACTTGGCATCTTCGTCAAGTCTGTACGATCATAACATTGAAAATGCAACATATACAAGATATTTATACCATTAGCATGCTATACAAGTACTATCTGATTCATCAATTGGCATTGGTATGACTTGCACCAGATCTTTACTTTGCACACACAATGCTCATAGTCTTTTGCTTGTACTGCCATTACTTTGTACTCACAGAAGTAGCTGGTTCCGTCCGATGGTTATTTTATTTATTTATTTCAGATTGGAATTAATACCTTTGAGTCAGGGACTCACTTACAAAGATTTCAGGTCGTACAGATACATAAGACAGTCAACCAACACATAGGTTACATAAGGTTACACAGATTCAATAGTAAGTTATACTGCAAGTTACAAAAGTGTCCACATGAATACATTGGTTGCAAAGGAAATTTGTGAACCTGGTAGCTCAGGAAACAACATGACTAGATTTAAGTGTGAATTAGAGAGAGCTGTTACATTTCAGATGCAGATTGTAGCGCAACGCCATGCCAGAGTAAGTGCAGAGTACAGCAAGAGGACTAGGATACAAAACTTGCTTGAATTAGTGAGACAGTCACAGAAGGCTTTGTCAGTGCATGGCATAGGGGAAGGAGTGTGGTGGGGAGGAGAATCATGGTAGGGGTGAGCAGAGGGAAGGGGAGTAGTCGGAGGAGGGGGGATTACCAGGAGATGGACCAGGGGAGTGGGAGAGGGGTGCGGGGAGGAGATGATAGGAAGAAAGAGGTGGGGTGACATGGTGGAGGTCAAGGGAAGGGGGGAGAGATACGAGGAGGGGCAACAGTGTCTGGGGGGAGGGGGCATTTTAACAGTTTACACTAGTGTCCGAAGGTGTGGTATGAAAGGAGCCAGGGATTTCTGCTTTGGCAAGGGCTAGATATTGTTAGGATTTGTGGAAATATTTGCAGACATTCTCTTGCGCTAAGTGGGCTCAGATGCCCAATTTATATTGGCTAACCTTAGTACACTCAATCAGGTCATTCAGGAGTTCATTGAGCCACTTGAAACCACGGAAGGAGAGGGATCTCTGGCTTTGTGCTGTTCACTTAAATGGCACCACAATCCCCCTTTAACTGCATTTTGGGTCCTAATAGTAGGTAGAGCAGTTTAGAATAGGCAGGAGATTGATCTAGGGGTAAACCCCAGCAAGGACTTCTTAGCAAGTAGACATGTTTGGTATATAATCCTATGGTGAAGAGGGAGCCATCCTGTCCTTTGATAGAGGGCACAAGAATGTGTCCAGTGATCCACTCCCAAAACCAGGCGACAGGCTTTGTTAAGTAGGATTTTTACCCTTTTTGAGGGCAGTGTTGGTGCCAGCACCATAGACAACCAGTTCATAGTCTATGGTGGAGCAACTTGTGATCAGTTTCATGGCTTCTGGGGTCATAGAATGCCGGTGGTGATAGAGGACACCAAGCTTAGCATTAGCAGTCTTAACAACATGGTCAATATGAGTTCCAAATATTAGGGTGTCATCTAAATGAATCCCGAGATATTTAAAGATGCTGACTTGTTCCAGTGTGTCACCTTTGAGACTCTGGACCTGTAGAGGCCCAAACTTCTTCCTGTTCTGTTGAACAGAGAACAGCATGCTCTTATGTAGTTGAGCAAAAGTTTGTTATTGGAAAACCATTTTTCAATTCTGTGGAAATTGTCTTGCAGTTCAGCGGAGATCGTGGCCAGATTTTTTCCTTTAACAAAGATAATTGCATCCTCAGCATAGAGCATGATGTGCGCTGGGCATTCTGTGGGTAAGGGGTTAATAAAGAGACTGAAGAGGAGTGGCCCTAGTATTGACCCTTGGGGGACACCCAAACTCACTCCCCTTGGCTCTGAGAGATTACCTTTGATTTTGACGTGTTGAGTCCTGCAAGAGAGATAGCTATTGAACCATGCCACCGTGTCACTGGACAGGCCTGTTGAGAGAAGGTTTTGAAGAAGGAGTTGATGGTTGACGGTGTCCAATGCCTTCATGAGGTCTGTAAAGATAGACCCCACTGACAATCCATCATCAAAGGCATCATATATTTGGGAGGTGTAATCAACCAGGGCGGAGAGGGTGTAGTGATCTCTCCTGAATCCATGTTGCTGGGCACAAAGCAGGTTGTGCTTGAGTAGATACTCTGTGAGCTGGTCCAAGACCACACATTTGAGGACTTTAGATAGTGGAGGGAGGATAGAGATGGTCCTGTAATTGGACAGGTTGGTTGCATCCCCAGTTTTGAAGACCGGGGTAACCAGTGCCTCCTTCCACTTGTCTGGGAAAACACCTAACCTCAAAGAGGCATTGAACACTTTGGTGAGAGGTTCAGCTGCCTCACTTAGTACCAGAGTTATCAGCTTCATATCAATGAGGTCACTACCCATCCGTGTCTTCCCTAGTGCCCGTTTAACATATTTTAAGGTTTCATGTCTATGGAGCTGCCTAAAATACAACAGGGAAACACTTCTGATTGGTGGGGATTGTGACGTTATTTTTGAGGGCAGATTTGGAGTAGATGGAGATAGATAGTCCCTGGGTAGTACCGTACTGAGATCAGTGAAAGCCTCCTGGAGTGTTTCGGTTGTAGTGATAATTAATTCAGGAGTAGCTCTGGAGGCTTTTTCTGTAAGTGACTTTACAGAGTCCCAAAACTCTTCCACGGTCCCAGCTTTTCTTCAGGAGGTTGTTGTAATAGGATGTCTTAGCCAGTCAAATGAGCTTGGTGCATTTGCTCCTGGCTGTTTTGTAGGCAACTATGTCAGGATGTTTACCTGTCACTTTGGCCTTGTGCCACAAGTTGTCCCTATGGCACATGAGCTCAATGAGGGGGCCAGAGAGTCACGGGTTGGTAGCCCCTCTTACTTTTTTAGTTTTGCAGGGGGCAAATATGTCACATGCCTTGTTAAAAGTTGTGATGTATTTGCGGCCTTTCTGATGATTTGATGACACTTGGTGTCGGTTGGGCTGTCCAGCCCAATGAGTGGCATAACGCACACTCGTGATCGCTCAAAGCAGCGGTTGCTAGATGGGAGAAGTCTGATTTACTGTTTTTTTGAAAGTTTTAAATGCAAAATTCCAAAGTTCAACAATGCAGAGGCTCACTACTGCTCTGGCTATACACCTTGCACACTCCTCACTCTCTCCCCCCCCCGAACACTCCCTCAGAGCAGGAACTTCAGGCAAGGGATGGGACTTGACTGTGTGGATGAATCACATGATGCCATGCAAATGAGTTGCTCTCTCTCTCTCTCTCTCTCTCCCCCTGCTTGCTCCCCTTCACGATGATCATTGAGCAGGCAAATTTAAGCAGCAAAATGAACTTTTTTCTACGGCTTGAAATTTCATTGACTGAAGCGCTTTTTAGGCAATTTAGCACAGTTTTTTGTACAATTCCTTTAGCGACTCCCCCAGTTTAACTCACAAACACTTGAAACTTTCTGTAAACTTGGGCACACATGTTCTCTTTGTCCACGATTACTCAGAAACTTGAAAATCTTTGCTTTTAACAGTTTTTAAGCACTTTGTTTGACAGGGCACACATTGCTCAGCACAGCAGTCTTTGGCATCACAGCTTTTCCACAAGCACTCAAACAGCACATTTTCTCCACAGAAAATCGGAGGCAGCAGATCTTTTTGGATGGCATTTTCCTTGGCACAATTTTACTTTTCCTCACAAAGATTCCTGTTATGATACACCACCACCACCAGACAGGGAGGCCCTAGACATACCCTCAGCATTTGCACTGGCCAGGCAACTCTCTTCCCCCAAGATCTTCAGATGAGCCCCCAGTTTTGCAACCCTTACCCCTGCCAAGAGTGGCATCTTGCAACCAAGACCATCCTAACTTGTACAGTACCACAGACAAGGCAATAAACCACAAGTTGGCATAAACAAAGTCACCACCCCTGGCTTTAGGGTGAGTACCTGGCTCGGCATCTAAGAGGGCGGGGGGTAACAGCACAAAATAACATTTATATTTACACCAAGTTCTGGGAGAGAGATGCTAGGGCTATGCTACTGTATGTCTCCAATCTGAGGGGACCCATAAATGATTCACACTTGAAAGCACAGCTGGAATGTCCACTACCAGAAAGTGGGATTGTATAGTATGGCTTTTTTTTCTGAACCCAGATGGCAAAGTAGAAATGGGTGGTCCCCAAGTTTGGATACTGTACCTCACAGAAACACAGCAAGAATCTTTCTTTCTCCAGAACAACAGTGTTGAGCAGCTTTTTACACTCTCTCTTCTTCATAAAACTACGAACAGGCCATCCCTCTTTTCTAGGGATCTAAAGGACATTTACTTTTCCACAAGTGTCTTTTACATGGGGGTTGCCACACACTTAAAATACATTCCTCCTGATGAGATGATCTAAGTTAACACCTGCAGGGTACCCTTGCACCCTTCCGATAACCAGTTAGTTCTAACTAGAGTTTTAGGTGAGGTTTTGCCCACCGTGGCCCCAGCCAGCCTCTGCCATTCCTTCTGGGTTACACAAACAGATCCTTCAACCCCCTCGGATTGCTAAAGGCATCCACACATTTAATTTTACATTCAGCACATAGTTGTGGTGAGACTGGGGTCCTGAGTGGTATAATCTAGCCTTGCCTCTGGGCACATACACCACCAGACAGCTCCCTTTTAAAACTTGTCCATGTCGCTGTACTCACGGTTTGTTTGTCCCTTTGTTACAGAAATCAGATCATTTGAAGAAACCTTTTCTTCCCTGCAAATCCATAGCTTAGAAACTCAGAGACTCCATCTTAGTCTCTGCTCTGGGAAGCTAGACAATCTTCTGGTCCCTCAGGGGATTGCCCCTCGGACCCACTGCATTTCACAGTCCCAAATAATTCTCACGGACATGACCCACTGGGATCCCAGAACTACAGATCTCCGCCACTTCCTGTGGTAAGCTGTTGTCTCACTCACTAGGGTGATAAAATGACCAGAGGTCCTTCACCCAGCCCAAGGCAGACTTTTCAGGCACCTGTCCCTTTGAACACTACTGCCCTCTACTACTGACTTACTCCAACTGAACCCAAGATTCTAAACTCTCTCCCCTGCAGCTGGCAAAGGATTATGCTGCTGTGAGAGTTCTAAATGACATCACTCAGTGTCTACCTATCTTAGCTAAGTAAACAATGAGCTGTGTGCAGAAGATTTCTAAAGAATCCTCTACAAGCTGCCCAGGGACACTAACTGGTATAATATTGATGGGATTCTAGTAACCCCAGGGGACTGGGTGGTTACACATTCTCTTTAAAAATGCTGGTATATTTTCAAATTGTCTAAAAGGTATTTTACTCCATCACCTGATTGTCTAATGCTAAACTCTTGTGTTTCCCATGCAAAGGACCTGGATTTCATCCTGGTTGTAAGAGGCTGCAGCGTAGTCCACACAGATGAACTCAGTCTCTGGAGGTTGAAAATGCAATAGTACAGGGTTGGACTGGGTACTTGGGCCCACCTGGAAAGTTGACACAGGGGCCCACCTGGAAAACCAATAAGGGAGAGCCCAGAGTGGCACACTCATATCAATATTCCACTTAAATTTAATAAACTAGTTCTGTGTTTGCAGCTTACATTGACTTGCAGTGCCCCAAATATCCCACTTGATTACAAAATAGATAATAAATGCAAAGATTTGCAGAGTTTAGAAGGTGGCAGATACACAACAGAGAGGGGCCCACTTGGAAATTTCCAGGTATCCTGGCGGGCCAGTCTGACTGCAGTAGGGTATGCCAGTGCTAGCTCAGTGGTAGGGAGCTATGTGTGGAGAGAATATCACTTCTGCAATCCCACTTCCTGCTTGACATGGAGGCATCAGCCTCAACAAGGTGTTGGCAAGGGTAGAAAGCAGGATGCACAGCAAACGGAGCTTTAGAAAGAACAGCTCCTAAGCAGAGAGAGTCAAGTGCTGGGGAACCTCTACCAGCAATGGGTCAGCTGGAGAGCAGCTTCTAAGCAGAGAGAGTCAAGTTCTGGGGAACCTCTACCAGCAATGGGTCAGCTAGATCTCAATGGGAACCAGTGGTTCCAAAAATATGGAGAGGATTGCTGCAGCAGGTCAAAGTGGAAGTGTTAGTACAGGGAGGGGGTACTAAGTGTAAAAAAAAAAAAATACTTGAAGTTCCAGGCTTATGGAAACACACTGCCTCCCAGACTGCTGTTGCACCCACTTCTACTAACAACACATTAAGCATGGGCAAACCACCAAAATGTAAAGAAATAGTAGGGCTGTCCAGGGCTACTGATACAGTGACCTGCACAGTCCTTCTCTCTCTCTCCTCCTTGGCTGACCACCATAGGAGCTGTCAATGAGTGCTTATGCAGTATTTATATTGTATGTATGCCATTGACAGCTCCTACGGCAGTTGGCCGAGGAGGTGAGAGGAGGACTGTGCTGGTTGCCATAGCAGGATCCCCTGGACAGTCTCAGATGCACTGGTTAGTGTGTGTGGGGGTGATGGGTGGTGTTCCATGTGGGGCAGGGTGGGTGGGGAATGCTGGACCACCAATGTTCTCCTGTACTTCTGTTAACAGGGATTTGGGGGCAAGGGAACCACTGGACACCAGAGCATTCTGTCTCACGGTACATGAGCGACCTGGGTGATGTGGGGTACCACTGGAGACCAGGGATACATACTTGGTACAGGTGCTTGGGGGTTGGGATGCCACCAGGGTTATGAAAAGTACATGGGATGGGTGTTCAGGGGTGGGGGCACCAATATATACCAGGGAGTATGGCCAATACATAGTATGGGTGCTGGGGGGTGGGGGTGCCACTAGATATCAGGAATATATTGGTATGAGCTTACTCAGGATGTGTGCTAAGGAGGTGAGTGGGCACCACTGACACCAGGGAGTATGGCCAATACATGGTACAGGTGCTGGGGGTGTGTGGGATGCCACTAGACATCAGGGATATGTGAATGTACATGGGACTGGTGTTCGGGGGAAAGGGGCCACCACTAGACACCAGAGATATGCAAACTTACATGGAATAGGAGTTCAGGTGGTGGGGGTGCCACTTGGCACCAGAGAGTATGGTCAATACATGGTATGGATGCTGGGGAGAGGGGTGCAAGTAGACACCAGGAATATGTAAACTTACATGAGACGGGGGTTGGGGGGTGCCACTAGCCAACAGGGACTACATCTTCAAAGGTGTGATGTGTGATTGGGGTTAGGGGTGCCACTAGCCAACAGGGACTGCATCTTCGAAGGTGTGATGGGTGATTGGGGTTGGGCGGCTGCAGTACAGCTGCCCTGCCATCAGTGGGGTGGGTGCACAGGCTTAGCACCTGGTTAAGTCATGATTTTCATTGCTGGTAAATAGCAACACTTCAAGGGCCATTTACTGTTGTCACAAACCTTTGAACATGCAGCTGCAGCTGTATGCAGGAGGAGACCCCCTCATTTGCATAGACACAGTGTTATTTTAGCACCTGGGTGCAAATGGGTTTAGGGTGTGCTAACTGGGCCTCAGAATTTGGCCCCGGCCCCCAGCGTAAGCCGCAAACCCTGATAGTAGTAGCAGCAGTAATACTTTTTATTCATGGTATGACTATGGATAACCCAACTGAGCAGAGCTAATTTTCAATGGGGTCCTTATTTCATAGTTACAAGGAAGAATATCACACAAGATTTGTCCAAAAATCCAGAAAAGACTGTTACATATCATATACTTAAGACATGCAAGAAACAAATACATAATATTTTCATTTCTTAAGCATGTTTCATTTATGTGTGCCAATGCTAACATTTCAATATTCATCTCTTTTGTATATAACTTGTAGTTTTTGATAAATCCTGAACTGTGGTGTTAAACCTTTGAACGTACATATAATTCACAGTGATGAATTTGCTTAGATGATCTTGTAATGAACTAACATATGTTATTAATGTAATAACATATTTTGTCAAAATATTTTCTGCAGCATTATATAATAAAACTAAGTTATACTCTAAAGTATGGAGTAAAACCTGTTTTGCAATATTCTCCCTTACTTTACTCATTAAATTTAGTTGATTTCTATAAAGAAATCTTAACTTACCATTTTCTTTTCCCATAATTTTATTTACATGATCTTGTAGTGTAAATGTTTGGTTTCGGGTTATACCTAGATAGTTAATGTTTTTTACTAGTTCAAGTGGTTCATTATCAGACCCAATTATGTTCAAGCTTTGAGCATGTGCATCTACTCTTTGTCTAGCCCCAAGAATCATCACTTTTGTTTTTTCTCATTTAATGAAAGTCTGCTTCCATGAAACCAGTTGTGCAATTTGTCGCAGGTGCCCTGCAGGCGTTCCTCTAGGTCTGCTCCTGTTTTACCGGCACAATATAGTAACACATTTCCTGCTTACATAATTGTAGATACCTTCTGACAGTCAGATGGTAAATCGTTTGCGTTGCTATGGATGTGCAGTGTGATAATATCAAAGCACGACTATTCTGAGTGCTCCATGCAGTGCCTATGGGGCACTGTATTTAGTGCCCCACATTTGTCCTGTATGATTGCTTTATGTTGGTTAAAGATCTTGGGCACTAGACTTAGATATAAATGTAACTTGGTAGGAGGTGGCAGAAAATGGTTGCACACTTGGATAGCTACAGACTCTTGCTCACAGCTGCAGAAGGACTGTGCACGCGTGCATGAGTCCTGCTGTGGTGGGACAGTAATCTGGAATGGGTGATGAGAGTCTGGAATGGAAGTCCACAAGGAACTGCTTCACCTATGGATGCAGACCAACATTCTGTCATTTTCTGGCAGCTGCTGTTGTATGTCTATAAGTTTCAATGAGAGACAATAGGAGCTACTTTTGTTCCATTATACTGGTGCTGTAACACCAGTATAATAGGACTGAGCTAGAGTTTGTGTCAAAACCCCTGTTTTTGACAGTCTATAACTCGGTCATCCTAGGACCTAGGGTTTTGAAAATTGGTAGTTAGCCTCTCAGTCCCAGAGGCTAAGGGCAAGCCAATTATCAAAAAAATCAGTTATGTAGTTAGGGCAGTGCCAGCATTGTGTTGCATGATCTTTCAAACCCCGAGGAACACCACACCACATATTTACAAGGGTTCTAGGGACTTGGTATCCTAATTTTTTTTATTTTCCCACTTTTTTATGCTTTGCTGAAGCCATAATATATGGATTAAAATAGTTTTTTTGTACAATGTATTTACTGTACAGGTGGGGAACCAGTTATAAATGGAAATGTGAAAGGCAATGCGGAATTATCCTAGTAAGGTTGAACAAGGAGGGATTACGGATGGTGCAAAAAGGAACATAAAAAGGATGTAAAGGATATTTTTGCAACTTAAATAAAATGTTCTTAATCTACAGTAGATCAGTGGGAATATGATAATATTTTTTGGAGTTAGTGGTCTTTATTACCCCTAGACTGGCCCCATCATCAGGGACCAACCCTCCAGAGCCCGGTCACCCTGGCCCAGTGTGGACTTACTGTCTAACTCCAGTCTTCCCCATGGCTTACCCCCATGGTGGGGCTTCTCCCCTGGGGTGGCGGACAGGATCCATGGACTGAAGGCAGGTCACAGAGCTGGGTGCAGGGCCTGCACGGGGTCAGTTCTGTCATGCTGGCCAGCTGTACATTTTTCTCCTTTCTGTTAATGTTGCCCAGACATGCCTGCATGCAGGATATTGGTGGCTGTCACTCCTCCACCCTTATGTGCTGTCCCTGGGTGCCCAACCCTCAGCCACCATGAGGGGGCAGTGCTACCCCAAGCACAGCATCCCTCCCTCCCCAGAGGAAGAGAGCAATCCTATGGACGTTCGATCCTCCTCACCCAGGCTGACCCTCCGACAACGTGTGTTCACTGCTGAATGCAGGCTGTCGGTGCCGCAAGCGGTAGTGCTAACACTGCACTGGTGGGCTGGTGGGACTATGGTAATATGGTGGAAAGGACAACTAAAGTCTAAAATAGATAAACGACTATTAATAAAGGAAAAGGTTATTCCCCACTTTGAAGAAAGGAAAGGAATTTTGTTTGCATGCATGCTGTAGCACCTTTTGTATACACTGTATCCCAAAGTATTTTACCATGAAATAACTACATCAGCCATTAGGAGAACACAGGGAGGCCAACAGAGATAGAGGGTGTTTAATGAAAGCCCTGGAATGATAAACAGGGAACAACAGGGAGACAGAGGACATTTAACACAGTGAGACTAAGTCACTGTCTCAAGCTCACCCAGCGAGTAAGATACCACTGTGGGATTCAAACCTGAGTCTCTAGATTGACAGCTCCACATTCTAACCACGTGACTACACTGCCTCTCCAGTGAGCCTAGACTGACCCTGGTTATTGCAGGTGCAGTTAGCCTGACATCCATGTTGGGTACAATGCTGGAGTCCATTATTAAGGACACAATTAGACTACAAGAGGCGATGATGTGTGCAGATAGCATGCCTTAACTGCATTGCTTTATATCCAGACTGGATAAATTAAATGGGGCAACAGTTGTTCAATTTACTACTGTTAGAAGCAGAAGAAGAACAGGGAGCTGTCTCGGTGGACCAGTGCTCATACTCTGACACCGCCTACTCTATGTACCTAGCTGTTTTGTATTATGCCTAAATTACTGCTTTCAATTACAAGCACTGTACTTGAAGAATGCATCTAATTTTAGTGGTTGCACACCATCAGGTTTTACTCCATGCAGTCTGTTTTGTTACTGGTAGGGAATGCATAAGTGCAAAGGAAAACAACAAGCTTGACAAGGCTACTTGGAAGCATGCCAGACGGCTACTTGAGTTTAATGTTCCAGCAGTTTTGGAAATGAAAGAAATTCACCCACCACCTTTGATGTAGGATTGAACATACCGGACAGGGGTCTGGAGACATGGTTCCTTATTATGGGCTCTATTCATGAAGCCTACGCACTGCATACACATGGTACGTAGGTGTCCCTAAGTCCTCCCTCTGCCACATAGTGGAGTTGGCATGGGAGCCCTGTGCATTCACAATGGAGGTTTGCACCACATCCGCACCCTCAGCCTGCACCAGTCACCTGACTGCGTGTGCGGCCCAGTAGGGAGGGTGGCTGAGGGCAGGGCATGGCCATGCACCATGCAGGAAACAAAATATGCAGGTTCAGGGCAACAATGGAGGGGAGGTCTGGTTACACTGGCAGGGACCCTGCCGTAGCCCCATACACACCCCCTACCACCAGTGGTGGCAAACATTGTTGCTTTCCCCCGCACTGCTATCTTGGCCCTTGGAGCAAACCCGGAGGGCTGTGGGTATGGCCAAGCACACAGGCAGAACTGCCCATCACTTTAAGTGATACACCAGTCCCAGGAGGACTGGCAGTATCCCACAATCCCCCACACTGCATGGAGCAGGGGATCTAGTCCAACAGTGGACATGCCATTTGACTGGATGGCCGACACCAATTGCTGAGCTGCCCCCGCCATGCCCCTATGCTGCTACTTGGTGGGGTGGCACTACAGATCTGCAGCTATACTTTGAGCACAGCATGCAGTTTATGCTGTACAGCTGTGTGGGGCACCATGGACTGGGTACACTTCTTTGGAGCATACCTGCATCTCAATTGTAAATAGGGCCCTATATGTTTCACCTTTGTGTCTTATTAAGTCAGTGTCCTGCCTTTAGTGGGTACATTTTAAACAAGAACACTCCTTCCCAGTTTTGCTCCTGGAACTGAGTTTGGCTTTTCATTTCAATCCAGGAACAGAGTTCCCCACGTTTTAGTCCATTTTCACCACCGTGTACCAGAGAGTGCAGGAAAAGTGAAGATATGGGATGCATCTGTGCTCCTGTTATGGGGCACCATGACTTTAGGAGACTTTCCTTGTTTATACACCTGCAGAACATAAGTGGCTGGCAGGTGGAAGAGCTGCAATTGATCCTTCTCTGTGTTGGCTTCAGCTTGTTTATCCACAGTGCTTATTCAGAGACTGAAGAGCCAACTTCCTCCATTTAGCTGGCTCTCTGAATGTCCAGCTAAATGGGGCTCTGGGGTACATTAAAAGTCTTACTGCTATCCTACTAATTACAGGAAGACACCTATTAATGAAATTCACCCGCACTAAAGCAACAGTGTGTGATTCTCGTTTATGGAGTACTGTACCAGAAGTGTCGTCCAACTTCTTTCATTTAAATGTTTACATGTAGATATATCCAAGACCAGTACGAAAACTAAATATTTTTCATTTTATAGCTGTATATGCAATAGCTCAGACTATGCCATACTGTTTAGTAAATAATGCAATTTACTTGGCATGTAAAATATTCAGTTTTAGAGCATGGATAAAATTTTTGATGAAAATAAAATATAAACAAATATTTCAGAACTGTAACTTTTCATGACATGATTGTCATATTATAGTAAACACTGATATTCTTATACTTTTCTAGATTTTGGATGTTCTTAGACATTGCCACTTCAGCTACTATATCTGCATAATAACCGGCGACTCTCTTCATCACAGGAATTATCACTGTGGACAAAAACCATAATAATCGTGAAAGATGCCATACCCAGTTATTACGGCTTTTGGAGCACTCGCATTTCACTTTCCCTGTTGGGAAACTTGATTTTTGTGCTCATGCCCCTGCACCAGTTATTATATATCATTATACAATGGCAAGATAGAATGCTGGACTCTGATTGGTTCGTCTGGGACTGGACCCCGGGATGTTATCCCAGCATAACATCCCGGCTGTGGTGCCAGCACAGTCATAACCATATAAAATGTTACGGGAACATTGTTTAACCAGGAGTAGCACACTAAGCTGAAGCTTGTTTCCAGATGTGACCTGGGAGCATAAGAAAGTTAAGTGACTTGCTCAGGATCACATAGTATGCACCTAGGTGGCTGTGGGATTCAAACCCAGGTCTCCAGATCTGCAGCTCAGAGCCTTAACCCACTGCTCTATACTACCTCCAAGAAAGAAAAAGGCAATCCACAGCTGTCCCCGACATCGACGTCACTGCTTGCCACTCCCAGCCTAAATGAAAGCCATGGTGCCGATCGGCTTCACATTACTAGAAATACCTGCAACTCCATTTTTGAAGTAAATCACCAGTATACTTTCTATAATGAAATTCTATTTTCTGCAGCAGTGCAGTACTAAACAAAATAACATCCCTCTACGGTGATCCCTTCACCAGTCTCCCACTCATCTCTTGGTCCACAGATGCTGAGCATGAGACACAGCACTTCCTTTCTCCCACCTGCCCCAAACAGACTCTATCATCAGTGAGCGCATGTGTTGAAAAGCACACTGCGCTGCAAGTAGTTACAGTTTCTATACCTGTTTTCTTCTCCCGGTAAAAAAAAAAAAAGTTTCCAACTGTACCTGAACATCACAAGAAAGCCAAAATGAAACCCCATGATGGTAGCTGGTGGTGGGGCGAGGGCCACTTTTGCCATAACAATGAATGGGAAGCACAGCTACAGTAACAGTACAGCACCTACACCTATTAGCCAGAACAGTCCATCAGAACTATTTTTTTTAAAGTATTCCTACCCATTCAAAAAACTCCACAAAAATAGACTTCAGAATAAACTTTTTCATCTATTTAATGTTTTTTTTTAACACAGGAACCATTGTATAATAGGAATAATGCCCTCCAGGGTGGGTGTTATGCTGGGATAGCATCCCTTCTCAGGTGGATGTTATCCCAGCATAACACCAACCCTGTCAGGCATTATTCCTTTAATATGTCCCCCGGAGCCACTCGTTGCAGGATAAGAGTGGTTTCCTGCACGTTCTGCTTGAGAGAGAACAGCAAAGCTTCACTTCACTGTTCTGGGTTGAGCAGAACACAAGTGAAACAACTCTTATTCTGCAATGAGTGGTGATGGGGGACATATTATTATGTTATAGATTGAGCACGATCTATACTGTTATTTTAATTTTTTTAAACTGCCCCAGAATGTGTTTGTTTCCAGGGCATCTGTGTGTGAGATGCTCTTCACAGAATAAGAGTGTCTCATGCGCAGGGGACAGGAGTGCACCCATTGGTCAGAAGTGCTCCCTCGATTTATAATATAAAAAATAAAACACAAGTGACTGTGTGCTAATGAAATTTTTTACAAACCCTCGGTTTGTAATGACCGCATAAGCCTCTTAGGCTTCGCTCTCAAAGTTTTTGTTTTTTTTAGTAGTAATTTTTAAGCTTTTTTACTCCTTTTTACTCCCCGGTCCAGGGACCCCGGCAGACATGCGCATGCATGGAGGCGCACATGCACACTGGGTACCGGCTCAACTCCTTCTGCCTCACTCCTGGCAATCCCTGCCACCCTCTCCCACCTACACTACCCACCAGACCTCCACCCAGTAGAAGCGGAACTATGGGGAGGGCAGACAATCACCCATGGAGGAGAGATCTGCCTTGTGGCTGCTTAATCCTTCTCCCTCCCCTCATCCCCCCGGGCCAGCTTCCCAATGACTTGAGGCCATTCCTGAACCTGGGTCACTGGCATAGCATGAGGTAAGACGTCCAGCGCCTCAGCTCTCTGCGCCACTTGGTTGGCTTCACACTCAAGGTTTATGGGTTATCACACACCTCGGGTGTGTTATAAATAATGCTGCATTCACAGTTTGCATAGACACAACTAATTATAGCTGAGAAGTAAACAGTACAAGTCTTTGCCTAGTTTCAGATGCTACAGTCTAAGTGTGGTATTTACCAGTGTGCAATTTTTCTGTTACTCTGAAAAGTAATTTATTTGAATAAAAAAAATGTTTTAGCATCAACACCATGCATTGTTTTTTAGCAATGTCTCTTTTTTCATCATATTTAAAACACTAAATGCAGATATTCCTGTTGTACCTTGTTTCATCCTCCAGCTTTGTATTCCCATTGCCAGTCCTCCTAGTCTTCCCAGTCCTGAAGCTTGTCTTGGGTCAGTCAGCTACCTCCCGGTCCTGTCTACAGCTTACCCTCAGGCTCTGCCCTAGCAGAGTGGATATCTAGCAAGGCTCTAGAGTACTGACAGCTGTCGCTGAGATGGCAACATGATTTTTACCCTGTTTTCTCCCTTGGCTATTCTCCACCCTTGCGTCTCACCACTTCCTATCATTGGCCTCATGAGCACCAGTTTGTCCTGTGACAGGAGGGTGCACTGTCTTGTGCCCAACACAAATGTTGCTGGTGCCACAGAATGTAGTGCCTCTCTCCCTGACCTTAGTCACCTGCTTGCCTGTATCCCGGGATCACTCTGGAACCTTGGTTGCCAGCAGCGTGGCAGACCATTCGTCCATTGGGTGGCCATGTTTTATTAAACTTGTTCTCTTTTCCCCCAGTGTCCCCCCACTAGCCCAGTTACCTACCTTTACATGGACTTATACTTACCTACCACATGTCCAGGATCATCATATGGTGGGTGGAGTGCCATGTTGATAGTGTGTGGGCAACCGGGGGGGGGCAGTGTCATCCTTGGTGAACTAGGGCTTTTTTCCTCCTGAGTTTCTCCCCATGGGGACGTCAGCAATGCAATGATGTACACATGCACACACAAACATGCAGCCGTGCTGGCATCTAGTAGCACCCTTCCCATCCGATGACACTGGCTGCAATCCCCCTAGCCTTTGCTAGGTGGTGATCACATGGGGCACACATCCTTCCCACCCCCAAAGGAGGAGAGCTGTCCCTGGGATGCTCAGTCCTCCTTCCAAATAATATGAAACCTGCTCCAATTGTGACTGCGCACTAGCAAGGGACAAACCAAAGCAGCACAACTCAGCCAGGCGACCCACTACAGCATCATAAATAAGCACAAACAGTGATAGCATAAATTCTTTGCAAATAAAACTCGGTTGATGCAACATTTAGGGTTCAGGCTAAAGCAACAAAAGTAGGGAAATGTGGCTTTAGGGCTTCAACCCTAAAAGCCCACCCCCATCCATAAAACAAATCAGGAGTGCAGTCTTCCTTGGCATTGTCAACCCTAGGGCTCACCACATTAGATTATGGCGTGTATAGAATGGAGTGAGGTTTAGGGTTGACAATGCCAAGGAAGACTGCACCCCTGATTTGTTTTATAGGTGGGGGTGGGCTTTTAGGTTTGGAACCCTAAAGCCACATTTCCCTACTTTTGTCGCTTTAGCCTGAACCCTAAATGTTGCATTAATGGAGTTTTTTCCAAAGAATGTACTTACTTTTTGAGATAGTATTATCTTATGTTTATTTGCCTGTCAGACTGCATGGCCCTCTGGGCCCTGCACTCCCATCCATCCATCCATATATTTTCAGACAGTGTAGTCGTATCCTTATTTGACTGAGGGAGCACAGGGCCCCGCGCACTTATCCCTCCATAAATGCATTTATGTATGTTGATGTGGGCCCTGTACTTCCATTTGTAGCACAACAGCAACCAAATTGTCAGCATAGCCTTCTTATTAGCCCACCTCATGAACCAGGTACTAACAATTTTCAAAATTCATGCCGAAACATCATTCAAACTGCAACGTAATTCTGGGCCAGAGGCACAAAAATACATTTTGATCCAGGTTTTTAAAAAGACAGCTGTCACGTTCATGAGTTGGTGTAAAAAAATAGCTATGTTGAAAATCTTGGGTGAAAATATTTAAAATTACAAAGGTTACGAGGGAGCATAGGCAAATTTCAACAGGTGTGCATAACTTTGCCATTTTCACATATTTGGACCCCAAATTTTCAACATAACCTTCTTATGACCCCACCTCATGAGCAAGAGCAAGAAACATTTTGAAATCCCACCTGAAAGGTAGTTTTGTCAAGCGACTGCAAAATTGCTTTCCAGGCAGGGTTTGCAAAATTCCACTGACATTGTTCACGAGGTGGGTTCCCCAAAAGGTCATGTTGAAAATTTGGTGTCAAAATATGCAAAAATAGCCAAGTTATGCATCAAAGTTGAAAACCCCATTGAAATACATTGAATCACATTTACCTTAGTTTCTCATATTGCAGTAGCTAGTTCCAGCAGCAAGATGTGCCTTTGGTTGAAGAGTGGGTCTTCGCCCTGTGACCTGTTCAGGTGAGTGAGGGTGTGTGGGGTGTACTGGGAGGTGTGGGGTAGTGGGTGCTGAGTGGGAGGTGGGGGTGCAAGGGACTGTTTTCATTTTTACAGGTAAAAAAAAAAGATATCACGGGACCCGTTTCTTTATTTCAGTTGACAAGGGACATAGGAGGGTGGGGGTGCCACTAGACACCAGGGAAAGAAAAAATAACAAAGGGGACTGCAATTGGAGGATGGGGGTGCTAGTAGACACCAGGGAAATACAGAATTATAATGGGAATGGCAATTGGAGGTTGGGGGGGCCACTAGACACCAAGGAAACAATTACAATGGAGACTGCAATTGGATGATGGGGGTGCCACTAGACACTAGTGAAATACTTTAATTATAATGGGGACTGAATTCAGAGGATGGGGGGTGCCACTAGACACCAGGGAAATACTTAACTATATCAGAGACTGCAATCAGAGGTTGGGGGGTGCCACTAGATACCAGGGAAATAATTATAATTGGGACTGCAATTGGAAGATGGATCTGCCACTAAACACCAGGGAAATACTTAACTATAATGGGGACTGCAGTCGTAGGGTGGGGGATGCCAGTAGACATCAGGGAAATACTTAAGTCCGAAATCCTTTTTTCATCACATGAAGTTTTTTTTTTGTTTGAATGAAAAAGCCCAAATGAAAAAAGCAGAAGCAACTGACGAAGCCCAAACGAAAAAAGCGGAAGCGTGTGACAAAAAGGATTGAACATGTTAAAATAAAGACATTTCGGGGTCATTTGTCCAACAGTGAAGTACAGAATCTAGGTAACGGAATCCCAAAGAGAAAGATACATGTTTTGGTCTCTTTGCAGGATACCATTTTGTGTGTGTGTGTGGGGTTGATAAATTTGTCTTTGTAAGGAAAACGGAAATCAAGATAGTGGCAAATGAAAAAGGAATTTTCCCTCATGAAAAAGGATTCCCCCCCCCCACCAAATGAAACAGGATTCTATTTTGTTTGGACCAAATTCTTTTTCCGTTCCAGACCTCTATCCAAAAGACTGTATTGAGCATGCTCAGAACCCGAAACTGTAAAATTGAATAACTTTGGAACGGATTCATATTTTTTCACCAAACCACTGAAAGGCACTATTGTGGGCCGATCGCTTTCTACCCTGAAAATTGCATAGCAAAATTCCAATCCATCTGTGTGCAAGCACAAACAGTGATTATTTACATTTTTTTCATCATCCGGATTGCGGAATACACACACATCTGACTGGAACGCAACCTGCCAGGTGAAGAAACCTACCCCACAAGTACACACATGCAAAATTGTGTTCAAATTCATTGAACAATTGCAAAGATATTAAAGTGCAAAATTTGAGGTTTAACATAGAAATCCCTGCTCAACCCTAAATACAGTGGTGCTACCGTGCCACTATAATATTTGGTATCAAAAAGTTTATTGATGGTAAACAGGAGGAAAAACTTACAAAGTGCCAGTGCGGTGGCCTGCTGAACATTTTACACTAACACTTGCACTTTATCAGGACTAACTATTTTGCCCCATAGTGGTTACTTATATAGCCCATACACGTAATCATGTGACTATCACTGTGAAAAAAACCCATAAAGTGACAGTACAACAGCAAAACAGTAAAAACATCTTCAATCAACGCTTAAAGTAACAGTTGGCACTTATTTAAATGTTTGGATAACATGTTAGTTTCAGTGGGTTCTGAATAATTCTTTGAATCCTCCGACGGCTTGCTCGGTGTACTCAGGCATCATGGTGTTCTTTATCTTTCTCGTATTTCACTGTATCGATGTTACACTGGAAAGCCAAGTCTGTGGTGAAGTAATAGGCTATAAGAGCAAATTGCTGGTAGAACGTATTGCATTTATCTGATGCTCACTATGCACTGTACAAAGCACTGAAACAGAATTTGTCAGCGGAAAAGGACCTCTTGGCCCATGCAGTCTACCCAGATGTTCCCTGCCTAATCTGTCTCTGCAAACCCTAACTGGTCTCTGGCAACCCACCCTACTCCCTGCCCATTTCCTAATACATCCATGTGTCTTTCTGATACATGCTTGAAGCCCCCCACTGTTTTTGTCTCCATCACTTCAGCTGGCAGTTTGTTCCAGGTGTTTATCATGCTTTCAGTGAAGAAATATTTCTTCACATCTCTTTTAACCCCCCACAGCTTCATAGAATGCCCCCTGGTCCTGATGTTCTTTTTCATGTGAAATAGACTCCACTTCTGCACTCTGTTCAACCCTGTGAGGCTCTGGTACCCTTATAATGTCCCACGGCTCATTATCCTGACACTTACCTGCCCGGGCAGTATTGCCCAACAGGTGTAGTATCCTGACACTGTCAATCCCGGTGGCTTCATGCCTGATGGTGTTATGGGAGGTGAGGTAGAGGATGTGATGGGTTGCTACCTTACCCTTGGTGATGCTCCAGAAAGAAGCATCAGATCCGTAAGCTGGCCGAACTGCCCTGGTGGTGTGGAGGGCTAAACCACTGGCAGCTCAGCTAGTGTACCGTGGGAGGCTCAGGTTTTGGTCTGGGTTATGGACCTTTAGGAATATTTCCCCTGTAACTAATATATTTTTATGCCAAGGTCTGCTCCCTGTGGAGTTTGCTATATTAGTTACGGGGGGTGGTACAGAGGGGGAAGCCCCCTGTATTGAGGTGTCTTTGTGGTAGTGGAATGTCCGACATTGTATTGTCGGGCATCCGAGTGCGGGATTTTTTAGTTTGGGACCGTAAACTCGGTATCTTAAGCATCGGGATACTGAGTTTTGGTCTATCATAGTATATCCGAGGTGCTTGTAGGTCTCTATCATGTTACCTGTCACTCTCCTCTCTTCCAGGGTGTTCATTTTGAGATCCCACAGTCTCTCCTAATACGGCTTCTCATGCAACCCCTGCACTGTTTTAGTTGTCCTCCTCTGGACTGCCTCCACCCTGTGTATGTCCTTTCTGAGGTGCAGTCTCAAGAACTTAATACTTCAGGTGGGGTCTCACCAGAGAGTGATACAGTGGAAACACCACCTCCCTCCTCTTGCGTGAGATGCCCCTCCCTTTGCACTAAGCAACCCACTGTCCCTGCCCACTGCTTTGCCACACTGATCTGCCACTTTGAGGTCATCAGATATGATAGCCCTGAGGTCTCTAGCCTGTTTAGTGAGTACCTCACCCCCTCCATCCTATACTCAGCACCTGGGCTCCTATGCCCGAAGTGCACGATTCAGCACTTTTTGACATTGAACCCCAACTGCCATCCTCTTGACCGCTCCTTAATGTTTCCCAAGATCCCTGTGCATTCTCTCCACCCTCTCCTGAGTGTCCACCCTATTGCAGATTTTGGTGCCATCTACAAAAAGGCACACCTTCCCTTTCAGTTTCTCAGCAATGTCACTTATGAAGACATTGAGGAGGACCAGTCCCAGTACTGAGCCCTGTGGCACCCCGCTGATCACTCCTCCATCATCTGAGTGAGTGCCAGTTACCACCAACCTCTGTGTCCTATCCATTACAAACAGTGACTGCCTTGGTCGAGTTCACGAACGCGATCCTGGAGGGCATGGAGAGGGGTTGTCTTACTGGGGCCGCGGTCGTGGACTTGACCAAGGCTTTTGATTTGGTGGACCATGAACTTTTAATTAATAGGTTGAATTCACTGGGTATGGGAGAATCAGCTCTGGCATGGTTTGCTGATGATCTTGGGGCTGATATCAGATGGTTAAATACCATGGTTGTGTTTCTAAAAAGCTGTCTGTGAATTATGGAGTCCCTCAGGGCTCCATATTAGGTCCTATTTTATTTTCATAGTTTTTTTGGCAAGGTTTCTGCTGTTTGAAGGATGCTCAGTTAACATTATATGCAGATGACGCTGTGGTCTATACCCATGGTACTACAATTGATGACTTATATAAAATCTTAAAGAAAGAAATGGGCAACTTACAACAATAGTTAATTACCAATAAATTAGTCTTAAATAAATCAAAAACAAACTAATGGCATTTGGGATATCTGCTAGACTGAAAGAAAATTTTGTTATGTACCGGGCCTTGGCCCCTAGGTAGCATCTGGAATCGAGCATTGTTGCTCAGTATGCCTTCCTGGTGAATCTCGTAAATAAATAAATAAATAAATAAGAAAGGGAGGAGTCTTCAGGTCAATGCTTTAGGTGGTTCTATATACAAAAATGTAGTTAGTTTCAAATATTTAGGTGTTTTATTAGACCCGGTTTTAAGTTTTGACTCTCATGTGAGTAATTTAACATCTAAGATTCATTACAGAATAGGTATATTATACAGACAGATCTTTTCTGATAGAAGAAACTAGAATGGCTATTATCAAGCAATGTTTATATCCTAATGTTAACTATGCCTCCCTTGTCACATATCACACCTTTTTTAATGTTATATAAAAAAAATCTGTGTTATTACAGACATTAGGGAAATTTGCTTTGTTAGCCCCTTGTAATACCCATCATTGTACTATCTTGGATAAGATGGGATGGTTGCCAATCCAATTGAATTGTAAATGAAAGGCTTGCCTGTAGTTCGGTGACCAAGCAGCCAGCCACTCCCACTTCCTGAGCTATATAAGCAGTTCCTCAAAGCCTCACTGTGAAGCATTTTTTCTTTGCAGCTGGAGGCTATGTTGGTTTGTCCTCTGAGCTGGCTGGGGCCTACCCCCCCACACCCGCTGCCTGCTGTTTCTGTGTGTCTCTGCTGTACTTCGGTGTCTGTTTTCCTGCTTTTGGTTTGTATCTTTCCTCTGGCTGTGTGCTTCCCTGTGTTTTGTGTTTCTTGTTTTTGGGCCTTTCCCTGTTTTCTGTTTTGCTGTGTTTTGGTTTTGTCTTTTTTTTTGGGGGGGGCGGGCTTTTCTAGGCTCCTAGCATACTGCTATTCAGAGCTCATACTGCTAGCTTTCAGTTACTCATAACTCTCAAATTACTTGCATTGCAACTGCAAACTTGACCTCTGTGTTTCAGGTCAACTATAGCTGGTCCATGTGGCATATTTTATTACTTTCACCTGACTCAGATTTACTTGAACCTAGCTATACAGCTTACTCATGCTTGTTCTACTTACCTCATTACTGCAATCTCATTGCACTGCCTGTTGACAATGCTTAAGAGCATTATGCCTCCTTTATTTGCAGTTACAACTCAGTGTACTCATTTGTTTACTACTGCTGTATAGGCCTACTTGCTCCCTGCAGCTGCTTTTACTCCCATTCCTATTGTACCTTGTTTACTCTGAGGTTAGCTGAAGCTCTTGCTGAGGCTATTAAATTAACTTTTATATCTGCATGTGGTTCTCAGCCTTTCATCGCTTCCTTGTTGTCCTACGGCGGGGACTTGGAGGTGTTTGGGGGGTCATGGCCTATGTGGTTAATTAATTCTGTTCTATATCCGTCTTCGCTGATGAAAATCCTCAGAGTTTGGCACTTTGATTTGGCTATTCATGTCTGGCTGGCTTGCCCCTAATTCAGTGCTGTTTATTTGCTATACAGTTGTTATGCAGGTCCACCTATTACTACTACTGCTTACTGACCTATTAGGTCCACACATGCTTACGCGACCGTTGCTGTTTGCTTACGCAAACCATTGCTTCATGCCTACTGCCATCCCCTCAGCTTCAGCCTGAGATTCTGCTGCACTCAATCTGCATTTGACCTTGCAAGGTCTCAGCACTCAGTGCTCATGATGATCTCAGCATGCTGTGCTCATTCAGCTCACCAGCTTTACAGCTCTCAATCAATTTCTGGGGCATGCCAGCCATTCTATTTTGGTGCAGGGTTCCTGCAGTCAACGGTCTCACTCTGCGTTTAGTCCGCATCTCGAGCATGTCCGGCTTGGGGCGGGATCCTTCTCACCTGGCTCATAGCTGGGAATGTTCTCACCCTGGGCTTGGCTTTAGCTGCCTGCTACACGACAGCAGCTCCTGGTGTAGAATTTAAGACTAGTGGTGAAGGGTGGAAAAAGTTACCTCCTTTGGCTCTACTGTTCCACTATAATGGTTGGCCATTGACTTTAGTGGTTTTCCTAACAAGGCACCTTCACCGCATTCTCCCTATGACTGCCCCGGTTCACCTGGTTTGATTTAGGGCAGGTAGGCCAGGTGAGTGCCTCGGCAGTTGTTGCTCTTCTCCTGGGCCTTGGATGCACATATTGTTGCAGAGTTTTCTCACAACCTTCCACAGCTTTCCCGCTAGAGGGTTGAGTGAGAGCCTTCCTCCAAATTGGAATATTTTTCACTTCCCTTTAATTGGGTTTTCCAAATTGCAGCTGCAGAGCCATCACTAAATAAACTATCCCAAGCCTGGAGGGAAGGTGACATAGGCCTTGGATCCCCAGAGATTTCCTCCTCATAGGGTTTTTTTCTCTTCTCCGTTGCCTCATGTCATAACACTTAGTTAGCTTATTGTTTCCCCCTAGTTTCTTTAGGTAGGTTCCATTGTTGGATGGAGGTGGAGGATGTCCTGCCGTTCCTTCTCTCTTTAGGGGATCCCCTCCTCTCAAAGCTAACCATTACTATCATGCTACGCAAACCTGGGTAGTCATTATGTTATCCCACTGAACATCTCATTGCATTATCAAACTGCCTATGCTTCTCTACTACTATGTTACAGTTACTGCTCTTATGTCACAGTTTCTTCCTGTTCATATTCTTCGTGTTGCCTCCTTTTTGGGGATGTTACTACATTTCTTTTGGGGCTTCCTAAGGTACCTTTAGCCACGGGAACCGTCCCGTTGCACCTCTAGAGGTGGAACCCTCTCCGAGGGTTCCTTGCCTTCATACCCCTACAGGGTGGTAATTCCTCTGGAATAGAGAGTGCTAACAACCAAAACCAAACTAGCTCAGTTGCACAAGCATAACACTATACTGGCTGCGTAGGTCAGTGAAATGAAAGGCTTACCTGTAGTTCGGTGACCAAGCAGCCAGCCCCTCCCACTTCCTGAGCTCTTAGCTGGTTCTTAATTGACGTGGAATTGTATTCCTATATTGTAATTATTTTATATATTGTACATTTTGTTTTTTGTAATGTTTGTATTTTTGTGGGTTACACCTGTAAAAGGAATTTATTTCCAGTGTGCTTACCCGTTAAGCAAACAAACAAACAAACACATTACTGACACATTACTGATACTATTGGTTTCCAGTACAGATTAATAAGCAATCACTCCTAACTGTAAATAGCTTTGTCAGACAGAAGCTTTACTAAGTTATTTTAATCATGCTATTCACTAAATGATAGTTATACATTCAAGAAATCTACTTGATTTTAGAAATCCTGTATATCACCAAAACAACGTTGCACTCAAGATCCAAATCTATGGTAGAAAACAGGTTGCAGATTCCAAATGATCACAGTATAAATCACATAACAATGTAGTACCACAGACTGATGAGAAATACCTCCTAATTATGTACATATTACTATTTTACTTTACCAATCAAAAATGGTTGTAGGATGAATCTTTGGTTCAGTCCATATTTACCAGTGTTCAACTTTTACGTCCAAAAAGTGTCTTGTTTACGCAGTCGATTGTTCCAATCAACAACCCCATATCCCTTTTCTGACTTTCTGGATCCTAATGAATTTAAATTCTTCCTTACTTTCAGACGCTAATCTGTGTGCAAAAAGGGCAATGGGCCTTATTCACGCTGCCTATGTGCCACGTATTTGAGGTACACAGGCAACCTTACCAGTGACTGCCATGCAGTGGGGGTCCCACGGATCCCTGGCGGCATTCACTATTGTTGTGCCTGAAAAATGCACACTGGATCCCCCAGCCGCATGGGCAGCTACACGCCACAGGCACTGGCTGGGTTTGTGTTAGGGGCATGCCGGCACTTCACATGATTCACAAAAGTGTGGAGTGCAGTGCACAGGGGTGTGGGAGTTACAGCAGGGGAGATCCTTCTGTAACTATAGTATGCATCCAGCACTCACATAGACAGAGCTCCACAATGGGCACAACTCTGTATGTGTTGCCACTGACAGATGTTGATAGACACACACACACAGGCACAGTCTTCCCACCTGCCACAATAGCTGAGATGCAGAATAGCTGGTACACACAGTGGCAACACCTCCATTGTAATGGCACAACCCCCATTAGCCTATCGGCCAAGTGCCAGCCTTACCATTGTACCCACACATCAGACGACAGGTGGCCAACCCAGACACAAGGCACATAATATTAATCTGCAGCCCTAACAGTATGGCTCCCTGCCCTACTCAGTGTTTATAGGTATAGTGACATAAGGACAGTAAATCATGCAAGGTGCCATGTGGCATGTGGCGGCATCATGGTACCACTGCCCCTGACCTGTGCCCAAGAGATGAGTGTACTGCAGTCCCTCCCCACCTCATGTATGTCCACCTTACCATCATATTCTGTCACAGACATATGGGTTCATGCATGTACAACTGTCAACAGTTGCACTGCATGACTGCGGCTGGTACCCCAAGCAATGTAAAATAGGACGGAATCTTGACCACTGCACTGTGTTACACATCGTTCCCCCAGCCATCCCAACAGCACCCATACAGCACTGTGCACACTGACAGCTGTTCACCATGTCACCAGTAATATTCTGGGCTGCAAGTGCCCTCGGAAACATCTGTTAGTGCAGCACTTGGGTTCTGGCGATGTCCCTGTACCTACACAAGGTTACATGCCTGCACAGTATCCCCTGCATGCCTGCATAAGTGATCCACTCTGGGACCCAGGGCAGGCATCTGATTGGATGCCTGCTTGGGTTCCACACTCTGCCACCCCAAGCCACCCCACTCTAGCAATGCGTGGCTGCATGCAGGGGCGGGACTGTGAATAGGTGGCCGGAAATACTGAATACCAGCCAGTGTGCACCTGTCCATGGGTGCGGAGCTGCATGGGTGGGATATGCATCTTTGGTGCGTACCTTATGCCCATTAGTGCATAGGACCCATTGTCTTTTTTGTTAGTTTCTTTTATTCCCTCCTCAGCTGGGGCGGTGTTACCTGTGGTTCCCCCCGGTCAGTCCGGATCCACAGCACCGTACCACTCCCAGTTCCTAAACCCCCTCCTCCTTTCCTCTCGCTGGCTGCTTTGAGGTGGGTACATACCCCACCACCGTGGAAGCCAAGGGTCTGGATCGGGGAGGAGCTATCCTGAGTTGGAGTGGCACAGTGTCGATGGACCGGACATCACAATGTGCGCCGGAGGATTTTTTTTCTGCAGAGTATTGGATCCCCAATCCACGGATGTGCAGGGCATCAATGACGCTGCCGTGCGTGCTTCCGTGCACTGCACATCCGATGCTGTCTGTGCCGTCTTCCTCAGTGAATCGCCTGCCTGCACCAACCCCCAGTCACCACCAGGAGCCAGCACAGCAGCGGTAATCCCACCCTTCCCTCCTTGGAGAAGGAGAGCAATCCCTGGGATGCTCAGTCCTCCTCCCCCTGGCCAACCCTCCAACTCCTGAGGTGCTTCCGACCTCGGGTCTTCAGCATGGTGTGAGGTGTGGCATCCAGTGCCTCAATTCTCAGCGCCACCCGGCCGGCAGAGCCCATTGTCTTTAACCTGATTTCTTAAGGCTCCAAGATGCTCAGCCTACAGATAGTCTTACCAACGTATGCCACACCACAACCACAGATGGCTAAAAAATAATGTGGTTTTGGGGCCCCACATACCGTTATCCTGCAGAGTTACATGTTAATTAGGACATTTGTGGAAGATTGCTTTTGGACTGACAATCAGCAGATGTTTTCATCACCTCTGATCTGAACTGGCATTGTGATGGGGCCAGAGGGTGACTGGGCAACCAGTCAGGTTCTGATTGCTTGTAGAGAAACTGATGGGCTCCTGTGAAGGACTCCTGTACTTGTAAAGGACTTCATTAAGGCATCCATGTACCAGCAAATCATTTTCCTTTTGATTTATAGCTTGCACAACCAATTGAGAGATGTCATTTCCCTAGTGAACAGTGTAACAGCCTCCCAACTCACCTTGGCTGTTCCGGGGCCCTCAGGTCTCTCCTGTACACACCTCTGAGGGGGCTGGCCTGGGTTCACTAGTTAACGTGGTACACTGGAGTAGAATGGTGTAGTGCCTCCACCTGGGGCAATGGTACAGGGTACCTAGTGGATAAAGCACAAGGTTGGTACCCCCCAGGAAAAATATAATATCTGCCCACATACAGTGACCTTTTCCCCACACAGCAATTTTACACTCCCAGCTGTAACCAGGAATACCAAAATGTAACATCAGCTAACTTCACATTTATTATAGGGGTAGGATAAAGGGAAATAAACACCATAAACCAGCAGTTTTGTGCAACAGATGTACCCCACACAGTCCCAGTACCTCCCTGAGGGTGCACCCAGCTTCCCCCCCAATGTCCGTAATGGTAGTAACTAATCAGTCTGCTGTGGTGGGTACCTCACGGGGTTGCTGGTGGCCAATCAGTGGATGCATGGTAGGTGCACCAAAGACTCTGGGGTATAGCAGAATAATAGTTCTTTAAAACTTGAACTGTAAAACTGTAAAGGGGGCCCCAAAATAAGCCAACTGTGAGCTTTTACTCTTCTGCCTGGGCTTTTCCTGAAGGTTGCACACTCCTGCCCAGGACTTTACCCCCTGTTTTAACTATCTAGCTAACTGACTAGCTTGAATGAAGTAGAACTCCTTGGGCTGCAGCCCAGAGGTACTTACAGTTCTGGTGTCTTCAGGGGGTACAAGGAACACAGTTGGACGATACCATTCTGGTATTGGGATACAGTCTTGAGGTGCACACAACATCAGCTGGATTAGGATATGCAGCCAACTGGACTTTCATCTGTAAGGCCTTTCCTAGCTTTACCTCTAAGGTCTTTTGCATCTTCATCTGATAGGCCTCTTGACATCTTCACCTCTTCTGGCCTTTTGTCATCTTCACTTCTTCTGGATTTGTTCTTCAGTCTAGGGTGTCTGGCAGGCTGAACTCACCCTAGACATATAACTGGGCACACAGTTCTTTTGGGCACTGAGCACACACAAATGGTCTCCAAAACAGTTCTGAGCCCTGCAAAACAGCTTTTCTGCCAAAGTCCAAATAGTTCTAAAAGTCTCTATGCATTTAGGCAGCTCACTACACAGCTCAATGCGGGTTCTGTTCTCACACAGGGGAAAATTGACAGTCTACTTTGTCCCCAAGCTGCTGAATGAATCTTGCAGGTGCTCTGCCTAAAGTGTTTCTTGTTGTGCTAGCGGGGCCTAAAAGCACTCAATGCTGGCCTTAGGGCTGAGTAGCCTACAGCAGTGTTCCCCTCCTCGGATCTCTCTCTCTCTCTGGGGAAATCCCCCTTTTGACGGGCTGCACACTCTTTTTATAGCAACCTCAAGCTCCCCTTCTTATTCACCCAAACCTTCCTGGGCTCACACTGGTGCCCTTTGCTCCCTTCCCAGTGGCTCCTGCTGCCGAGAACCTTATGGGCACTGCCATTACTATTTATATTGGGCTACATTTCTTTGGTAGCCTCCAAATTTAAATCCAATCCCATTCAGGGGCTAACTACAATAGGTACCAGCCTCACTAGCCAGGAGGGGGCCAGGGACATCTTTTTTTTTGTTCAAGAGGAGCCTTGTTTGCCAGTGGGGGCTCCTGAAACCAGAAGCACCTGTTTCATGCCCTTTACTGTGCCCAGAGTAGTGGAACCATGGTTTATTTAAGATTTGTGGCTGCACATGTGCAAATGGCATATGGTGGCCATTACTGTTTGCATTCTGCTTGGACTGCTTCCTGAGGCTACCCACCGGACTGAGTACATGCCCCAAATTGCCCAGATGTGCAAAACAGCAGCAGACCTCAGCCCTCATCTCCCATGGGGCCAAGGAACCAAATACACTGGGTGGCAGCCACCCTGAAGATTGGGCATACTCCATGCCCAAATTCTACCTGGAGCCACTTACTACAGCCCTTTGGTCCTATTTCAGCTGCACAGGGACCAGGGGCAGAAAAAGGACACAGCGCAGCCATAGCCCCAATAAGGTAAGCCCTTATATGGTGGGGGGAGGGGGGCTTACAACAGCAGGGTCCATTCCAGATCCAGTTCAGTCTGCTAGAGCCTGCATGTGATCTTGGAGCAGACTGGTGTCTGTGTACTGTTAAGAGAATCAGCTGGAGCTGCTGAATTGCAGAGCAAGGCTGCATTTCTGTAGAGACGGAGGAAAGCAGAGCTCCTGCTGCTATGAGAGAAGAGGAGGTAATCACCTGCAAAACGCTGCACAAAAATAAAGATGAAAGCAGCAGCAATTAAAAGAGACCTTCACTGTGCTGCAGCTGGAGATCATGGCATACTTGTTAGCGGACATCTTCTGTAACTACAAATCCCAGAATCCCCTACAGCTGATATCTCAGGAGGGCTGCAGCAGTGAGAGATTCAAAGCCTGCAGTGCATATTAGTACTTTTTAAAGCTCCAGTCAGATATTTACCGGTCCCGCTGTTCTCCCTGGGCTACGTACAGCCCTCTGGTACTGTTCTTAGCCCAGGGAGGACAGAAGGACCAGTAAACCAAAGTTTGGAGCTCATAAAATCTCTAACATGTACTGCAGGCTACTGAGTTTCCTGCTGCTGCTGCAGCCCTCCTCTTATATTATGTTGTGGCCTTTGACATCTATGAGCCACTCCAGTCAGGTTTCAGAGCCAGCCTGCTGTTTTTAGTTGATAGTCTCAATGAGTTTAATGCCTGATCGTTTTTTATTTAGCTGCTTATTTGTTTATTGTTGTGCTGGTTTGGTTGATGTTTATTAAAGATTTTATGTTATCTTTTTGTTTTACCAGGAGAGACACACACTAAGTTCAAACCTTATTTACAGTTGCGACCCGGGAGCACAAGGAAGTTAAGTGACTTGCTCAGGGTCACACAGTATGCAGATGGGGACTGTGGGACTCAAACCCAGATCTCTAGGTTTGCAGCTCAGAGCCTGAAACCACTACACTCACTGCCTCCTTATCAAATCTACACTACCTCATCTCGTCCATTGTAAGGTAAGAGGACTGTATTTATTTGAAAAATGGGGCCGCATGGCATAGTTCTGAAAATGCTAACGATTGTTTTTGGCTAAGTTACAGTGCTATCATTGACGACCACACACTATAAAAGACAATGTATGGTCATCAGTGAACAAACACGCTATGCTTGCCTTCTCATGGTTCCCATGGCAACTTTGGTAAACCTCTTGAGCTACACTCCTGAGGTTTACCTTGGTTGCTATGGGAACCACTCAAAGCAAGCATAACATGGTTGTTCATTGATGGCCATACATTATCCTTTATGTGGACACCAAAACAATTTCTGTCACAGTAAAGAGTGGCAAGGACTTGGAAACTGTGGAGTTACCTAAGCACTCTTCTCCAGAGGAAACTGTGGACAAGTGGCAGATCCACATGGGGTGAAACCTGGACAGTGACTTTAGCCCATCTCTGGTGACAGACTGGAAGGAGCGAGTAAGGAACTGATTCACCCAGGAAGTGAAAACAGTGCAGGATTTGTTTTTTATATTGTAACCCCTAGGTGGTGCTATCCCAAGGGCTACTAACCCTGCCTGCTGGGCTAGTAGCAGGTTAAGGGGCATAGGTTTGGTAATGGGTGCCTCCACCCAGAGGTCAGGGATGGTAATGGTCAAACTAACCAGGGCACAGCCCTCCGGGACACTGTGACCCCCCACTTTCCCTGCTAATGTCCCACACAAAACACAGTAATTACTTTCACAATACCCCCGATATGCTTTACACATATTCACGCTTTTAACACTTACCACCAGGATCGGTTTCTCCAACTCGACCCTGGGGACCCCCTGTAAAATAAGGTTAAACAGAGCAAATGGCATGCAACACAATACTTCAGGCATAAACAGGATCCACAGACTGTTTAAAATGCAGGAAAAATAGATCTGATTTATTCAGGGGGGTTTGAACCAGGATAGGAGCAATCAGGTTAATTAGCTTACTCTCTCTAATAATCATAGAGTTATGCAAGCAATCAGACTCCCTAGAACTGTCACACTTCTGGGTACCCAGGTGAATGGGGTGGGCTAGCTAGGACCGTTGCTTGGGGTAGGCTGGCGTTGCAGCTGGTAGGGGCCCTGTGATGGGGAAAAAACACTTGCACAACACAGATTTGTAATACAGAGCCAGATGGCTCAGTGCATGAAGAAAAGAAACAACAAGTAATTAGATGACACACTTAGATTTAAAGATAGTTGCAGGGAGCTACCCTGATGGCTACTCATGGTACGCCAAACTGGACACAGGAGGGATGAGGATTGAGACAGCAGATGAATTATCTGGGTGGCCAGAAGAAGCAGAGCGCTGACCCCTGGGATGGTCTCTCATCGATGGCGCTTCTCTGTGCAGTAGGGTAATCTGGCAAGGCCCTCGTGGAAAGGCCCAGCCACATGGACTGGCAATGGATCTAGTTCGATGGGTGCTGGGTTTAGCTTCCAGCAATCGGCATACAGTTCACACAACAGGGGGACTAAATTGCGACCCCCATTCAGTACATAGCACATTTATACACCAGAAAATATTACTGTACCAGGCGAAATGCTCCTCAGTCACAAGAGCAAAGTCCCTGCTCAGACTGAGAGCTTGAAAGTAGTTTAAGTTCCTGACAGGCCAATCGCGTTCAACAAAATCTTCGGTCTTCTGCAGGTTAAGCCTGGACCCAATTCAGCAGCTTACTCAAAAGTACACAGTTCGGATTTAGTCTGAAACAATTCTCTCTCTCTCTCTCTCTCTATCTCTTCTCCTCAGGGTAACAGCAGCCTTGCAGGCCTCAACTCAGGCCTCTCCACAGCTCTCCCGCTTGAACTACGCAGTTTTTACTGCTCGGCTATCACGAGCTGCCTCTCTCTTAACTGCCAACACAGATCTGGCTTGCCAGCAGACAGCTCAGGGGCTTTCCCTCAGATCCACATGGTTCGACTGGTCAGTTCTGCCGTCAGTCACATTAAGGGCTCCCCCTTCTGTTGCAAAAAGGCGACAACAGTCTAAAATTACAATTCCCAAAGTCTTGCTCCTAATATTCCTTTCAGTTGCAGGCTCCATTTTAGAGTCCCAGAGTACTGATTGGTCCAATTAGGCAGTTCGGGACCAAAATGCTGGAGCTAAACAGAAACAGTTCTTGCTGCAAAGGAGACAGGTTAGAACAAATTACAAATGTATTATCACTCTAACAAATGCTCAGCAATTAGTTACATCTTTCAGCAGGGCTCCATCTGCCCAACCAGCGATGGCAGAAACGGAGCTTTTTGCAGGCAGCCCGGGTGGGACCCGAGCATGAAAACGCTCAGTCCCCCTCCCAGATTAATTACAACTGCAGAATGGCAGCTTTTAAAGGGACAGTACACGGAGGCCATGCAGGCACTCACTGGCGACACATCTAGACGGCAATAGTGCCGAACACCAACCGGGCAGTGAGCATTTAGGCAAGCTCATGGAAGACTTTTCGGGAACCCCCATTTGCAGGGGGGTTACAATATTATTATTATTCAAGGAAGACATATCAATACATGGTTACAAACATAAGAATTGTGCATGTAAACCATAAGTTCCAAAATGTACAGAAAGCAATTTGGGTTCATGCAGAAATGTTGGTATTTTAAAATACACTAGTATATATAAAAAGCAAAACTGATATTTATGGGACAGGTTACAAAAAGCTATATAATTATTTCCCTAAAAGGTTCCCAAATCAAGTATCTATCATGTTCTTCACAAACATGTATGTTAATTCCATGTATTCCTATATCCTGTAACATGAATGTCTGTGCTGTATTGTCCTCTTTGTGACGAAGTACCTTTGAAAATGAGCCCCTGGCTCAAAGGTTGTAAACTGATGTGTTAATAAATAAATAAATCAAGTCAACTGTTTCTGCTTGATTTGTAACATAACAATGTGTTCTTTCTAGTTTGTACAAATCCAGCATATAATTGAGCCAAGGTGTGTGGCTGAAAGGTTATTGTCTTTCCAGTTCATCAAAATACATGTTTTCACCACTAATAGGTCCAATGAAGTTAACTTTCTTTGTACTTCAAAGCAATTAAAACTGTTTCAATTCTAGCCTAACAGAAAAACGAAGGCATATCTGGACGATTTAACAGCAGTTTCTTTCTCCAACACCTTAAGGATCATGCACCAACGTCTCACATGTTAAAAACATGTGGATTAAGGGATCAAGATTATCAATGCAGCCAGGGTATTTATCATTAAGGTTCATTTTGAACTTATGCAGTCTGGTTGGAGTGAGGTACGTCCAGTGCGTGATATTATACTGTATCTGTCATAATTTATAGAAATAAAATTCCTTAGGTGAGTAGGAAAGGATTGCATTCCAATTTTCCTTTGAAAGTTGGAGACCTAGATGCTTCTTTCCACTTATTTTTCTCCAGCCTACTATATTAAGGGGATACCACCTGTATCCAGCATCAAGTGATAGCCTTCTTGGCCACTAAGATATAAACATAGGCAAGTGCTCTGTTATGGAAACAGCATCGTAGAGGAGGGATGGACAAAAGAACCATCGAAGCACATACCAGACCTCTAGAGAGGGGTAATTGCACCAATTGCTGGGCCAGTTCTTGCCAAAAGGTCTGAAGTGCCAGGCAAGACCATAAGACATGCATATGGTTGGCTAAGGATTGGCCACATTGATGCTAGCATACGTTATATTCACTGGGAAGGAAATGGGCTAAAACTGCTGGGATCCTAAAGGATCTGTAGCTGCATGCTATTTCCCTCCATCTCAGGGAAGAAGTCATTTTCAACACATGAAGGGCATAGCATAACCAAGAATCATAGGTGACCATAATATCTAATTCCGTGTTCCATTTAGCCAGTACACTCTTAATAGAGTATCCAAATAGATCTTGCAACACCTGGTAAAAATTCCCTACCAGTGACCCCGACTAAAACCAAGACTGGCTCAGGTGAGGAGGGTCTGAAGCAAGGGGGGATGGATCTAGTAGTCTGGTTCACTCTGATGTGTTTTGTGGAGTAAGCTGGTTTGAATCTGCAGGTAGTAAAAATGTCTGTTAAACCATATTGGGGTTGGACAGATTAAAAGATTACCACCTCACAAGTTTCCAAAAATTGTAAAATGTGTGCCAAGCCCAACTTTCTCCAATGGGAGATGGTCTGGTCAACTTGTGAGGAGAGAAATTCTGTATCCGATGCCAAAAGTCAACAGAAAGAGACAAGTAAGGAAAGGTAAGGGATAGCTTGGAGCTTATACCAAACTGAGAGTGTATTAGCAGCAACATCAGTAAAATGGGGTGGACTAGAAGCTCCCAGAGAAAAGGAATCGCTTTGTATCATGTAAGTCATTAAAGACAAATTGCTATTTCTTCCAGGGGGTGTAACTGGGGGTGAAGCCATATGTAGACCGTATGAAGATGACAGGTCCTGTCATAATTAAAAAGGTTCGGGCAATTAATCCCCCTTTATGTAGTAGGTAATTGAAACTTGGGAACAGGATTCTCAGGTGGTGGCCACCCCATATAAAGTGAGAAATGCTTGTTCTATAAATTAAAGCAGTAGGAAGAGGGAAGCATATGGAGAGTTTGAAGAAAATAGAGAATACGAGGGAGAACATTCATCCTGATGGTCTCTATTTTAGAGAAAAAGGGTAATGAGAGGTGACTTTAGTGGGATAAATTGTCTGTCAGGGTCAAAATCAAGGGCTCCTACAGTAGTTTAGGAGCTCCAGGTTTCCCGAGGTCCTGAGGAGTATGAATTCCTAAGTATCTGAATTTTGTCACCCACCATTTCAGAGGAAGCTACTGTCATAAAGCCAATGAAAGTTGAAATTAAGTAACAGGACTTTGGACTTCTGGATGTTCAATGAGAACCCTGCTAATGACCCAGATTCCTCAGGTATTGTCCATGCTGCTGGAATTGAAACTTCTGGATTTTTTTTAACTCTGTTTTTATTAAAAATAACAAGAATAATATCATCTACATCGAAAGATGTTTACATGCATTACAATGAAAAAAAAGAAATCAATACCAGATGTAATCACAAAGCTTAACTGAGTCTTCCTTCAGCTTAAAGTATAAATGTCCCTGATTAGGGTAATTTATGAAGCTACAGTTCAATCCGATTGTAGGAGGAAAGGGGTATAACAGAAATGAACTTATTATGTTTCAATTCGTATTCACACTATGATCAATGATATGATTTTTATGTTCTATTCAGTGCAAAACTCAGTAGACAGCCTAATCAAAGAGAGTAAGCTGTGTAAACTTCATAAGTAAAACAAATAACAGGCAGAAAAAAACTTGGCGTGCAGATCAGCCCGGAAGGGTCCTTGTCTCTAAGCCAAGCTCCCACGTTTAATTTAATCTACTCCTGTCCTATAAAGGTCAGTCCATATCCATCTGTCTTTGCTCTTAGATCAAACTTCTGGATTAATAAATGTAAGAAGAAAGCTGTCTGCACACAGCTAATACTTATATTTAGAACCACCCAGGGGAATGCCTTCAACCTCTGGATGTAAATGGAGCATGACAACCACTGGTTCTATGTACAGAGCAAACAGGAGAGGCTACAGGGGGCATCCCTGTTGAGTACCTCACTGTAGCCATATAGGAAAGGAGTAAAAGCCCCTGACCCGGATATATGCCTGTTGGCCCATGTAGATGTTTTGTACCCAGGTGAGAAATTCTTCAGGAAAGCCAGGAGCTGACAGGGTGCCCCAGAGAATGTGTCAGGACACCCTGTCAAAGACCTTCTCTGCATCAAAGCTCAGGAAAGCCATTGGTATTGTCCTCTGTTTAGTGTATTCCATTATTGTTAGGGCTCTGTATCTGTTGTCCATCATCTGCTGCTGATGAATAAATTCTGTCAAGATGGGGTATCCATATTGCCATGTAGAGTTTATAATTAATGTCTAAGATGAAAATAGGGTGGTATGAAGCAGGGACAGTAGGGTCTTCATCTGGTTTCAAAATAGCCAGTAACATTGTATATCCCCATGAAGGATGGGTAGACTCCTCCTTAGCTACCTGCTGCATTGCTCTGTGTAGGTGAGGGAGGAGAAGGGCCAAAAAGGACTTATACTACACCACAGAGTAGCCATCTGGGAGGGAACATTTTTGCATTTTAGTCAGGGCAAGAACCTTGGTGAGTTCTTCATGTTGAACAGGAGCTATCAAAGAAGCACTCTGAGAGTCTGATAGAGTGGAAAGAGAGTCTAGAAAAAAAGTTTGAGAATGAGTGTGGATCAGGAGGAGAAAGTACATTATATAGTCCCTGATAATATTCACAGAAAATGGACCATATCTTTGCAGAGTCATATGTGGTGTCACCTGTGTGTGCATCTTGAAGCCCCAGGACACAAGTTGATCATCACCAGGGTTTCAGCCACTTCAGCAAAAGATATGCCCATCTGGCCCCACCTTCGCATTGTGCCAGATGAAGGTAGTGTAAAGACTGTTGGACTTGCACATCCCAAATCTCTTGCAGTATCTGTTTCACCTCACATATATGGTGCACCATTGCCTTATCCTGGGGAGTATAAAGGAGCTGGAGAGTCCGGAGTTGCTTCTGGAGAGAATTATATTTTTCTTGGTGTTTACATCATTTGGCTTAGGCATAAGAGATCACCTCACCCCTGGAGGACCATTTTTAAAGTGTCCCACAAAATGAGTGCTGTAACCTCACTGGAGATGTTTTCTGAGATTATTTGTTGGATGCATTCCTGCATCGTATTTTGAAAAGTGGTGTCCTTAAGAAGAGAGGCGTTAAACTGCCAGAATGAGGACTTCCTTTCCTTCCCATATTGAGCTTGAGGAGCAGGGAAGAATGATCTGAGAGGATCTGTGGTGTTTGAGTGATATCTCAAACAGATAAAAAGTGTTCACATGAAGGAAAAAGTAATCTAAATGAGCATACCTGTTGTGCCGCAGTGGTAAATGTGCATACTCTCTCCCAGTGGGAAAGAATGTATGCTAAATATCAATAAAACCAAGATGGACAAAAGTGGTACGTAGATATTTTTGTGCAGGAGAGGCCCGAAATCTAGAAGGGTTAGAGGTACCCAAATCTCGTGACATCATGAAATTAAGGTCACCACCCAGAACTAGTTGATGGCTACAAACTCCAGATTAGTCATAATACCTTTAAAGGCTCCAGAGGTGGAGTTAGGGGTAAAGTAGACATTGGCCAACGTGACCTCAGTGTTGTAAAGAGTGTCCTACAAAAGGACAAATTGTCTCCATAGATCCAAAACCTCTTAGTTTACCTGAAAGGGAGTGGTCACTGGTAGCAAAATAGTTGTACCATGCCTTTTCACTGTGGGGTAGGAAGAAGACTAAAACTTATAGCATCCACCCCAGGATAACTTCTGATGTTCCAGGGGGATGAGGAGAGTTTCCTGCAAATAAATAGCATCTGCAGGATGTCTCTGTAACAAAGCAAAATACTTGGCCTGCTTGACCAGATTATTCAGGCCAATTACAACATTGAACCCTCTGCCTGAAAGCATGCTAGTGTTGTTCTCCTCTCTAAAGGAGGTGAACCCATCAGCTCCTGGAAATTACCACTCCATCTCTCTCCTCCCTATCCTTGCCAAACTACAGGAATGCATTTTGCTTTCCCAAATTTCTCCCTTCCTTGACTCCTGTTCATTTTTCACTCCCTTCCAAGCAGGGTTTTGGAAGCACCACTCCACATCCACTTCCCTCCTCTGGCTCACCAATTCCATTCTAACAGGCATGGATCAGGGCTCCATCACTTCCACCATCTTTGTCGACCTGGTTAAGGTATTCAGCACTGTCTCCCACCCCCTCCTCCTTTCTAAACTTTTTGGCTGGACTGTCAGGAGTGGCCATCTGTTGGTTCCAGTTGTACGTTTAGGGCAGGACCCAGTCTGTCAAAACTGGTGACACCCTCTCCCTGCCCCTCCCTATAAACACAGGAGTCCCTCAAGGCTCAGTTTTTGGACCACTGTTGTTTTCTATTTTCCTACATGACCTCCCTTCAGCCTGTTCATCTGCAGCCATACATATGTATGTGGACAGCACGATTCTGTTTGCCTCCAGCCCCACCACTGCTGACATGGCATCCAGACTCCAGCTTGACTTTGATAAAGTTCAGCTCTGGCTATGCTCTAACCAGCTATTGCTGAATGCCAAGAAGACTGTCTCCATGTCCTTTGGCACAAAGCAGAGATTCTGTAGGCTCCAATCCCTTCCCTCTTTCCACATCCTAGACGGATCCCCATTGGAAGATGTCACCTCCTTCAGGTAACTTGGGGTTTGGCTCGACCAGCACCTCAATTTCTCTGGCCACATGGATGCTATACACAAAAAATTGCACCTCAAGCTTGGTGCCTTGTTCAGGAACTGTAACTGCATCCCATTACTGGCACATCATGCCATCCTCCACAGTATGGTCCTTCCAGTCTTTGACTACAGCGATGTGGTCTACAGTGCTGCCCCTGCCACTTCCTTAGCCAGACTGGGCACACTTTTCTATTCGTTCCGCTGCTTTTTGCTTGACTGTTCCCCTCACGCTCACCACTGTTCTCTGTATCAGTCTTTTACGCTTCCCTCTCTAGAGGACAGATGCCATGCCCACTGCATCAACTTGTGTACTTTGCTCCTGCTCTGCTCTTGACCTGCATTTGAATTCTCTATGCTACATGGCAAATGTGCTCTTGTAAATGCCATCTTTGAATTGAATGGTTAAAATGAATTGTATGTAAAATGTTTATGTGATACTGCAAATGTACTCTTGCAGTGCCACCCTTGTTTGTTTTTTACCTTGTCGTCAAGACTTTTTGTTATGTAACCCATTGCCTCTGCCCATCCCCCCCAGAAATGAGCAAAAGCTCAGTATGCCTTTCCTGGTGAAACTTTTAAATAAATAGCTCAGTATGCCGTAATAATAATAATAATAATAATTTTATTTGTATTGCACCTTTCAAAAACCAAGGCACATAACAATAGGTTAAAACAACACTTTGGACACTAAATAAACAAATTAAAACATAATAAAATAAGATAACAGCATACAGAATCATATTAAGTCAAGTGGGGTAGTCTTGATTCCACAAATAGGTCTTAAAAGCCCATTTAAATCCCTCCACGGTCGCGCACTCAGGTAGCTGACGGGGTACAGAATTCCAAAGGGCTGGGGCCACGTACCTGAATGCACGGGCCCCAGAGGATTTTAGGGAAACCCTTGGGATCTTTAGCAACCTCTCTTCAGCCAAGTGGAGCAATCATCCCGGGCAGTAAGGAACCAGAAGCTCTTTCAGGTAGTCCAGGCAGTGTCCATGTTGGGCCTTATAAGTCAGAAGTCCGACTTTAAAGGTGATCCGCCACTGCACTGGCAGCCAGTGCAGATCGGGCAGCACCGGGGAAATATGACATGAACGCAGAGTTCCTGTCAGTAACAGGGCTGCAGCATTCTGCACTAGCTAGAGGCGGTGGTTATGAACCCCTGGTAGCCCAAAGTTAAGACAATTGCAATAATCCAGGTGCGAGGACACAAAGGCATGGACCAACGTAGGGAGATCGCTGGACAGAACAAGGTGTTTAACCCTGGAGATGTTCCTCAGATGATAAAAAGAGGATTTGATGACTGCCAACACCTGCAATCATAGTGTCAGCCCTTCGTCAAAAATCACCCCCGGGTTTCGCACCCATTCAGAGGTAAGGAGTGGCACACCCCCAAGATACAGTCCCAAAGGAGGTGAACCTGCCCCCAAATCTCTATCCGGTGCCCCGGGTTCACAACCAACACCTCAGTCTTTTCCGAGTTCAACTTCAACCAGCTCGAATTCATCCAATTCTGGATTTCAAGTAGGCAGTTGTTAAATACCGAGAGAGCTCTATTCTGGTAAGGTGCAAAGAAAGGTAGAGCTGGGTATCATCAGAATAGCAGTGAAACCTCAGACCATACCTTCTTACAATGTCTCCGAGGGGGAGCATGTACACTGCAAACAATATGGGGGACAACACCGAACCCTGAGGAACCCCACACGACAGAGAGACTGGGTCAGAAGAATAAATCCCTGACACCACCTTCTACGTTCTGCCAGTGAGAAAAGATGTAAACCAACTGAGGACTGTACCTGACAGGCCACAGATGAACCTCAGGCAACCGAGAAGCACCCCATGGTCCACAGCATCAAATGCTGATGAGAGGTCTAGTAGAACCAAGATGGAGCATTTTTTCCAATCTCTTGCCATCAGGAGATCATTGAGCACTCGAACCAGCGCTGTCTCACTACTATACCTCTTATGAAAACCGGATTGGAGAGGTTCGTAGATGTCATGGGTAGTCAAGTAGTTCTTCAGTTGTAAGGCCACTACTTTATCAACCACCTTCCCAATAAAGGGAAGGTTAGAGATTGGTCTGTAGTTAGCCAGACAGTCAGGGTCCAAAGAAGCTTTCTTCAGGAGTGGTGTCACCACCGCTTCCTTCAGGGAGCTAGGAAACTCACCTGTCTCCAAGGAGCACCAGACTCTCTGTGCAAGGACCGGGCCAGTGATATCACTACAACCCATAATTAGGGTAGTTGGTCCCGGATCCAAACTACAGCACATAGGGCGCATACCCGGGACAATGCGCATGACCTCTGTAAACTCCGCCCAGCCGAAGGTACTCCAGGAAAACTGAGGGACAGTGACCGACTGCTGATCTAAAGCAACACTAATAGAGTGTGTTGGCAGGAGCACCGCCCTGATGTCAGCCACCTTAGCTGCAAAGAATTGAACAAACTCATCGCACTCCACTTGTGAAAAGGCTCTTCAAGTCTTCAGACAGGCTGGGTTGCACAGTCTGTCTACAGTTCAAAAGAGCTGGCTGGTCTGTTCTGGGCTGCTGCAATCTCCCCAGACAGGAACTCTGCCTTCTTACAGGTGATTGCAGATTGATAGACATAATAATGATCCATCAATCTAAGGCAGTTGGCAGCCAGGGTGGAGTTCCACCAGCAATGCTTCCGATGAAACTTTTAAATAAATAAATTTATGGTCTAGGACAACACTGTAACTGGTGTAGTAGTCATAAGATCACAAACGTAAAAATGATTCCATTTCAAATGGTATCTGCATTGTCCAGCTTATCTACTGGTGTCCCAGGAGGGTGAACCTCCCCACCCGGCACCTGTCCTGTGGGACCTCATATAGCAAGGTACCACAGCAGGCAGGATTCCGTGGGGGGACCTACAGATGACTTAAAAGTGACATAACATTTATCTTGTATGGATGGCACATAGTGCATTAGGCACTGTCTCCAGTTTTTACAACAGAAAATACAGCAGGGTACAACGAAATGCTAACGGAGCCCAACTGGGTTGAAGGTTTCAACTGTAAAACTGTTGGTAACCCGGGGGGCTAAAACACCATTTAAATATGCTTTGAGAAGCCGAAACTGTACTAGACTAACTAGGTTAAGCTGTAAGGAAACTGGCCAATGGGGCCAGCCAAACTAGCAGAGTCTGGAGTTGTGGAAACCTCCCTGGGGTCCCACCCATGTTTCTACCCTATGTAGAACCTGATGTAATAGTACTAGGGGAGGTCTTTCCCCCCCCAGTAGGAGAGTGGGAGGGGTGGCCATTCCTCCAGGGTATAGGTAACCTTAAGAAAGACTTCCAAGGCAGGGGAGGATAGAGCTATCCTCCCTAGTGATGTGTCAGATGACACATCAGGGAGAAAGCTGGTGCATGTCATGCTCCGGGCTCCCTTGGATCCCCAGTGGGTCCCTAAAACATAGGGTGGGGGTAGGAGTAGGACTGAAAAGAAAATTAGAAAAAAAATAAGAAGAGCTGCAGCTATATGGGGAAAAAACATTGATGTCAAGCTGTCTAACTCCCATCGATGTTAGCTCTCGACTCCCCCTCCCCTTGCCCATGTCTCTGGTAACATAACAACTGCACAGAACCTAGGGGTGTAGTACATTTTATATTCCAGCCTAGCAATGAATTAACTTGTCAAGATGGGGGGGGGGCTCACAGACACCCCCCACACCATAATCTTACATAGCCTCTGAAAGAAAACAAATGTTGTATCTGTAGATAGTAAGGTCAGAAATGCTGTTATTTAAAGAGCAGGGTACACATAGAGGATTTATATAGATTCAGTCTGATCAGTCTATCTCATGGTGGTAGACCCAGAACTAGCAGCCCCCCTCCACAAAAAGTCCATCTCCAGAATCCTACTTAAAAGCAAAATTCAGAAGTAAACCAAAACAATAGTAATGGTTGTTCCATAGAGACCTATAGATTAGGCTCTTCAAATGAGTCCATAAATAGTCATAAATAAAACATTTCATATCACGGTTCATACTGCGGCTTGTACGGGAACGAAAGGCATGCTTGCCCATAGAAGTTCCCATCCAATTTCCCTTACATGTAACACTTTCCCATTGTTAGGATCCACCTATCCAATCTTTGCTTAAACTGGGACTTGGTTCTACTAATAATAATCTCCAGTGGGAGATTATTCCATGTCTTCACAACTCTCTGGGTAAAAAAATGTGCTCTATTATTGTATTGTGTCTAAATTTGTGTAATTGCAATGGGTGTCCTCTAGTCTCTTTTTTATCTTGCTTGAAGGCAAACCCCATATCAATGAACAGTAATGTATCATTGATTATATCCCATTGTTTTGTAAAAAGAGATTCCGGCTGTATTGATCCTTGCAAAACAGGAGAAGATGGAAGGTTTGATACCTTTTATTGGACCAACAAGTGTCTTGTACAAAGATGGAATTATACACAAGCTTTCAGGGCCACACAGGTCCCTTCTTCAGGTGAATAGCAAAACTGAGCAACATAAGCAGTATTTACATCCACCGTGGAGCAATTAAAAATTAGGAAGTGAAGTAGGAAGGTGACAAAGGGGACTAGGGATGAAAGTCAAAGATGCAAAGTAAAAACATGAGAAGAAATGAGGAGGGGGCTGAGTAGGAACAGGTCAGTAGGAGATGAAAGGAAGCTAAAGGGAAGACAAAAGCACAGAGATAGGATCTGAGATCAAATGCTGGCTGTAAAGGTTGAATAGACAGGAGATGCCTAAGAGATGTAAGAAGTCAAGAAATTAGGGGAAACAAAAGAATAAAGGCCTAGATAAACATAGTGTGAGGTAGTATAAACAGAGGTTTGAAAATGAGGGAGTGGGAGGGACTGAGCTAAAGAGTTATTAGGAGAGGCAGGGAGGATGTGAGGTACAGGTAAAAAAAAGCAGATCAGGCAGAACTCAGAACAAAAAAAAAAAGAGAGAAATACGGAACCAAAGTGTGATAAATAATGACATGGTTTAGTACACAATAAAAAAGAATTACAGTTTACCATAGAGTATCATGCAACCAGTGTCCCGATTCAGTCCAGAAATTTTAGATTTAAATTGTTTAATATATTTCAATACACCCATGTCCTTCCGTCCTGTGTGTTTCTGAAGTTGCCTCTTAGTATCAAGACAGATGAATCCAAGCGAGAGTGATCTGTTTGTGAAAAATGGTTTCCTACTGGAGTGCTGGTAATCTGGTTTACTATTGTGTGATGGTGGTGATTCATCCTGGTTTTCAGTGGCTGGCTAGTTTCCCCGATATAGCATCCATTTGTGCACTTCTTGCATGGAATTAGGTAAACCACATTACTGGATTGACATGTGTAGGATCCATTAATTTGTATTATGTTGTTCTGGCTTGTCTTAATGGTGGCCTGTGTGCATATGTGGGTGCAGGTCTTACATCTTGCCACGTTGCATGGTATTGTCCCTCTTGTTTTCTGGTTATTTTGATCTGCTGGAAGTTTGTTATGAATTATTATGTTCGAGAGGCTGGGGGGCTGCTTATAGGCAATGACAGGTAGTTCAGGGAAGATGTCTTTCAGTGTTTCATCTTCTCTCAGTATGAGTTGTAGCTCTTTGACAATTTCCTGAAAGGGTTTTAGCATGGGGCTGTAAGTGACCACTAGGGGTGTACGGTCAGTTTGATGTCTTTGCCTGTATTCCAGCAGATTGTCTTGTGGTATTTGTATGGCCCATTCAAATTCTCTGTCAGTTTGTCTTGGAGAGTGGCCCTGCTGAATTAGGGAATTCCAAAGTGTGGGGAGAGCTGTCTGTCTCTTGTTCTCTCATAAGAGCAGATTCGATGGTATCAAATTGCCTGACTGTAGATTACAGCTGGAATTATGCAGGTATCGATCTCTGTCAGTGGGTTTTCTGTAAAGAGCAGTTTGTATATGTCCATTTTAGTGATACTGACTGTGGTGTCAAGAAAATGTATGCTGGTGGTGGAGTATTCAATAGTGAGATTTATGGAATGATGAAAGTTGTTAAAATCATGATGAAATTGTTTGAGAGAGTCTTCACCGACTGTCCAAATCAGGAATATGTCATCAATAAAATGGAGGTAGACAGATGGACTATAAGGGTGGTGTTTAAAAAATCCTCTTCTAAGCAGGCCATGAAAAGATTGACATATTATGGTGCCATTTTAGTGTCCATGGCTGTCTCCATGATCTGTAATCAGTGCTTGCTGCTAAAGGTGAAGTTGTTGTGTGTCAAAATGAATTTTATTAGGGTGCTGATGGTGATTTCTGGAATGTCTCCTGTGGATGTGTTTTCTTTTAAAAATTTCTGACATGCTGCTATACCATCTTCATGTGGGATGTTGGTGTACAGAGCAGTGACATCCATTGTGGCTAAGATCATGTCTCTACCTAACATCCAACAACAGTTAAAAATACTAATTTCAAACAAACCTACTCCAGGGACATTCTATATACTACCCAAGATACACAAGCCAGGGAATCCAGAACGACACAACATCTCTGGCATTGGCACACTCATTGAAAACATTTCAGGACTAATTGAATCCATTTTAAAACCACTAGTAAGAGCCATTAGCAGTTTTATTCAGGATGCCACCGATTTCCTCAGGAAACTGAAACAAATTGGACAACTGCCACTGAACACTATCCTAGCCAATAAAGTGTATCAAACCTTCCATCTTCTCCTGATTATACCCAGAGGAGTAGTAGGTCCCCCCCTTTCTCCTGGTCCCCAAAGACATAAGATTTAGTGCCTCCAAATGTTTATCATAGTCAAGATTTTGTATACCCTTTATTTGTTTTATGTACGCTCTTTGAATTCTTCCTTACATCCCCCTTTTATAGGGGGACCAGAATTGGGAGCAGTAGTCAATATGTGGGCGTACATATGTGTGGTACAATGGAAGGAGAACCCTCTTGTCCCTTCAGCTTATATTCTTTTTTATTGACCATATGATCCTATTTGCTTTTCCTATAGTTTCATTTGTTTGTTTTGAGAAAGCTAGATCATTATTTATAACCACCCCCAAGTCACGTTCTTGTATTGTTTGTGTAAGGATGTTGTTTCGTAAGTAATGCTGGTGTTTTTTAGACCTAAATGCATGTCTTTACACTTGTTTGTATTAAGAGCCATGCCCCATCTATCGGTCTATTCCATAGTATTATTAATATCTTCTGCAAAGAATGTATATCTCCAGTGAACTGCACTCACCACTAATTTTCTAGTCATTATCACATTTATTACTATCATTTACTAAACCATCATTTAGATCAGCTATGTATAACTGGAATATATATGGTCCCAGTACAGAGCCTTGAGGAACTCCACTGGTGATTCCAATAATAGTTCATTGGCAACCATTGAACACCACTCTCTGCATCCTTCCAGCCAACTGACTATCCAACATACATATTTGGGATCTATCTTTGTGTCTTTGAGTTTCATGATTACATATTTGTGGGGAACCCTGTCAAATGCTTTGCTGAAATCAATAGATTATATCATATGGAATTCTGTTATCTAATTTCATACTGATCCTCTCAAAGAAGCACAAAAGATTGGTCAAGCAGGATCTTTTCCTCACAAATCCATGCTGTGTAGCATCTATGTCACCAATATGGTTATATAGTAAAGGAATAATGCATGCCAGGGTGTGTGTCGTGCTGGGATAACGCCACACCTGGGGGGTTGGGAATGAGCAGCAGGCTGAGTGCATCCAATGCCCCAGGCGTGGCATTATCCCAGCACGACACACACCCTGGAGTGCATTATTCCTATTATACAATGGCTTGTTGTTATATATAAAATAAAAAAAAAATATTTTAAAGAATGTTTTATTAGTGTAGAAAAATATTTTTTGTTTTTTAAGAGGAGGTGCAAAAAAAGATCCAAACAATCATGGTAAAGGTCATCTACACAATCCTCAACTGGTTCACAGTGCTGAGACTAGACCTGTGGCATTATCCTGGGATAATGCCATGGATCCAACCCCAAACTGACCAATCACAGTTCAAGATTCTTTCTTGCCATTGTATACTCTATCTTTAATGATCCATTCAAGCATCTTGCCAACTAAAGCTTTACTCTCTTCCTTAATTCTCTCCCCAAAGCCTGCAGCGGTCATCTCTTACTCTATGCTGACGACGCGGTTCTCTACTGGAAACACCCCCAACCGTACGCACTCCAGCACACCCTCCAGGAATACTTCAGGGAGCTGGAAAGTTGGTTCGCTGACCACTGGCTGATTATTAATTATTCCAAAACCAAGGCCATGACCTTTGCTCATCGCCAAAGCCCGCACAACCAGATGGCTCTTCACATTTCCAACGCGGATGGTTCCCTACTGGAGCACGTCAATCACTTCAAATACCTTGGGGTCACCCTGGATACCTCCCTCTCCTACCACAGACATGTACACCTCCTCTCGGCAGCAATCAACTCGAGAGTGGGTACCCTCTACAGAATCAAAAACAGTCTGCCCGCGCATGCCATGCAGATAGCTGTCACATCCTCCATCCTCTCCCTAATCGATTACGGGATTGTAATCTATGGCACTGCTGATAACTCCACCCTAAGCTGCATAACCACTGTGCTAAACAAAGCATGTCACCTTGTCACGGGTTGTGACAGACTCACCCACACCTGCGACCTATACAAACTGACTGGCTGGCTTAATTTACATCAAAGACTCAAGTACCACACCTGCATTCTAGCAAAAAAGATCCACCTCCAGCTAGCGCCAACCGCCTTTCACCCCATCATCAAACCGGCCCCTCTCAGGCATATTACCAGACTCACGGCTACCACATCCTTCGTGGTTCCCCCATGTCGAACGTTCCTTTGCGCAGATCCTCCGCTACCGTGTTCTAATCATTAAACACCTTCCGCCTTCCTTCTCCCAACTCGCAGCATCCAACTCTTCAAAGCAGGCCTAAAACCTTCCTATTGGATAGCTCTAAATGTGAATGCTACTTTGGCCTACCTGTCTCCTCTCCTCTCCCTCCCCACACACCCACACAGGGGCCCTCAGACCTATCTAAACCCCCATGCTCAACCTAGGGGTCATGGTATGTCTCCTACTTGCCCCAACCAGACAAAAAAGTCTCTCTGCTATCATGCCAACAATGAATTCAGTAATTCCACTTTTTTATTATGTATTGAAAGTTGCCTTCCATTTGCCTTTACTGTCATATGTCTCTCCACCCTCTGTAACCACTGGAGAGCTAATGTTACTAAAAATGTGATTGTACATAAATCTGTATATAATTTTTGCTTGTATATAATTTTCCTTGTTCCGTCTGTCTTCCCCAACTCGTGTTCCCCCCTCCACCCTCTGTAACCAACGTGGAGCCTTTGCAAAAGAGTCTTTGACTCAAAGGTTTGTAATTCCGAATTTACAGTAAATAAATAAATAAAAATAAATAAATAAAATAAAGATGTTAGACTTGGACTTATCAACTTTTGTAAGAACTAGTTTAATGTTAGTCATTCTCCAGTTCATAGATACATTCCAGTATATATACTGCTTTGGAAAAGCACTTTGATGAGGTATAGGATGGAGGTATTTAAACATCATTTTGACCATTTTCCCCGTGTTGTTATCTGGTCCCAGAGAACGCTCATCCTTAGTATTATTTCTTTTATCTAGAATTTCTTCAGTTATTTCGATATATTCTGAATGATTTATTTCATAGTCCTCTGTTACGTCTTTTTTTAGCTCCGTATATACTACCAAAGTGGGTATTTAGTGCTTCTGCTATTTTCCTGGCCTCCTGTATGACTCTGCCATTATGTCTGAGCGGTCCCACCTTATTAGATTGTTTTTTCAGACTGTTGCTGCAACTAAAGAAAGATTTGCTATTATTTTCTGTTGCATTTACTGCAATATTTAATTCGTTTTTTTTTTCTTTTCTTGGTTTAAAGCAATATTTATTTATTGAAGATATTGGATTTACAACCTTTGAGTCATAGACTCTTTTACAAAGGCTCCACATCAATGAACAGTTGGGCAAAGCGATACTGTAGTCAGAAAAACACATAATGTGAACAATACAATCAAATTAGTGAAAAGAGGCCTATACAGATTAGGTAGCTGTTCAGGTCCAGTCAAGGAACCTGTCATTGTCAAAGGTGCAGGCAGTCGGAACCGACATTGTCATTGATACAAACAATAATGCTCAGAAGTGAGGTTTACATTTTGTGAAAGCTTTTGATACTGTGGAATAATCACAGTTACACATTCAGTAATGTGTCTTGGGCGAGTACAAAGACAGTAGGTAGTAACACTTTAGCATACTCATTTTCAATGTTGTACAGGCTGTGCAGAACATGTATACACTAACTGGAATATCCACAAATGCACCACCACAGGGGCAGGACCGGGGAGGCCCAAGACCTGGTGGTCGTGAGGTGGCGGGGCTAACCATGGGACAGGCTAGCCGTTGCACTGGCAGCTATGGGTGGAGAGTAGGTGGTCTTTTAGGGCTTTTTTGAAGGGGCCAAGTCTGGAGTCAGAGGTTATGGTGGGGGAAATCATTGTACCATAATGGCACCCGGTAGGAGAAAGACCTTTGGGCAAGGGAGGTCCTGACTCTGGAATAGACCAGACCAGCTTATTTGGTGAGTGGCTGTTTGCAGACGCATGTGAGGAGCAGAGGGAGGCTGAAACTGCAAGTGGGGTAAGTCCTAGGTGGATCTGGTAGCGTATTATTTCATCAAAGGTGAGGATATTTGAAAGGGTATACAAGGTACAGCTATGGGTGCATCTATCTACACCAGTGAGGAGTCTACATTCCTTGTTGATAGCCAGGTGGATTTTATTGAGAGCTGTGTGGTTGGCGGCCAAGTATATGGTGAATTCATAATCTATGAGTGAGAGGATGGAGGAGGTGACAGCAAGGTTAAGGGCCTCTGGTGGGAAGCAGGCTCTATGCCGATACAGCCATCCTATACGAATGTTTATGGCTGAGGAGAGGTTACTGATATGGGGGTGGAATGACAGGAAGGGGTCGAATGTTAGGCCTAGGTATTTATAAGTAGGGACCTGTTCAAGTGAGAGGTGAGCTTTGGAGAATATTGTGAGCTGGACAACACTGTCCTTGCTCTGACGGTGGGCAAAGAGCATTGATTTGGTCTTTTTTACATTGACCACAAGTCTACAGTCAATGAACCTGTTTTCAATCTGGTTGAAGGCAATTTGTAAGGAGGACTATAGGACTCTGGGATCCGGGTGTGAGGCAAAAAGTACCATGTCATCTGCATAGAGCAGCAGGTTACTTGGACAGGATTTAGGAAGGGTGTTCAGGTAGATGCTGAACAATAAGGGACCAAGGATAGAGCCCTGGGGGAACCCAGAATGAACTGATAAGGTAGAGGAGAGGGTGCAGTTAATCTTGATGCATTGGGACCTACCTGAGAGGTAGCTTGTAAACCAAGTGAGGGGTCCAGGAAACAGACCAGTAAGACGGAGGGCACTTATAAGCAGGGGGTGGGAGACTGTGTTGAATCTCTTCGACAGGTCTATGAGAATAGCTCCTGCTAGGTGTTTTTTTATCTAGGGCATTGTGCAGGAAGTTAGAGAACTCTGTAAGGGCGTGGTTATGCTGTGGCCTCTAAAGCCATGTTGTTCCATATGTTATGCGCTAGCAGGTAGTCAGTGAGTTGAGTGTCAACAATTTTTTCCAGGGCTTTTGATGGGGGTGGGAGAATAGAAATGGTCCGGTAATTGTTGGGGGAGGTGGGGTCCCCACTCTTCAGTATAGGGGTGATAGTGGCCATCTTCCAGGTGGATGGGAACTTCCCTAGACATAGGGAGCAGTTGATTAGGTCAGTTAGGGGGGAGAGTACTGAATCTAGCACCAAGTTAAGGATTTTCATGTCAAATGAGTCTGAGCAGTAGCTTGATCTCCCGAGGGCATTTGCAAGATATGGCCTCACTTCATTCATAGAAAGGACCCTGAGGTGGAAGGGGGGGGTGTGCTATACTTGGTTCAGGGTTCCCAGGGACGGGATCAAAGAAGTTGTTTGGGAGAGTTGCACTTAGGTCCGAGAAAGCGGAGTTAAGGCAGTTGGTGATGGTAAGTGGGTACGAAGTAGTGTCAGTGTTGACAGATAGTTAGGTGGGGGGTGGTAACTGGGTTTTTCTATTTAGCTCCATTAAGTTGTCCCAGAATAACCTAGTGTTCCCCCATAAGGAGGCAAGGGTAGCCTTATAGTAGTCAGATTTGGCCATCCTAATGGCCCAGTTGCACCTGTTACGTGCTGCCCTGTAGGTCTGTCTGTCTGTCTGCCTGGTTGAGGCTACAGCTTTGTGCCAAAGCTCATCTCGAGTCTTTAATTGTTGGAGCAGAGCTAGAGTGACCCAGGGGTCATTATGCTATATGGCTTGAACCTTGGAGAGGGGGCAAAGCTATCGCGCGCCTTGCTGAGTGTGCGAGTGAAGTAGTCAAGGGCTGCATCTATAGTAGGGGTGTTGCAAATTGGGGACCAGTTACACTGGGTTAGGTGCCACCTTAGCTTAGTGATTCCTCCAGGTTTGAATTGTCATCAGGTAAAACTGTTTGATTGGGGCGTTTGTTGCTGACATGACCAGGTGGAGAGGATGGGGGAGTGGTCACTTAGGGAGTCTGGGAGTAACGCAAGGTTCAAGATTCTGTTTGGTCAATTGGTGAGAAGTAGGTCGAGCAGTGTGCTGGAACCATTACCTGGATTTAACCTGGTTGGCTAAGTAACTAACTGGGCCAGGTCTAGCACAGCTAGGGTGCCTTTTATGGGGGAGGCTGAGCTGGATAGCCAGTTCACATAAAAGTCCCCTAGTATGATATGTTTGGTTTTGGAGGGGAAGCTTGTGATAGAGCTAGCCCGAGACTGGATAGCTTGGTTTTTATTTCTTGGTGGGATGTAAGCCATGGTTATGCTTATAGGGGCTCTAGAAGGGTCTGGGGTGAGCTTTATAGACAGGGCTTGTGCTCCATGTTCCAGAGTGGATGCTGGTAAGGCTTGGCAGAGCAGGGTGTTTCGGATGTAAAATGCACAACCCCTGCCTCGCTTGCCAATTCTGTTAGCTCTGTAGAGGATGAGGCCTGGGAGTGTGACAAAGGAGTCCGGGTTTTTTTTTGACAGCCAGGTTTCTGTGAGGGCTAAGACATCCGGCTGATGTTGCAACATCCAGCATTGAAGAGTTGCCATCTTTTTGGGCAGGCTGTCAATACTCATTGCTGCCATTCTGAACCCCTGGTGTGGGGAGCTAGGGTTGTGGGCAGTAGGACCTGCATTGGGATGCACATTGCCTGACATTAGTAGCAGAAAGGTAAAGATCCTGAGGAGGGCTAGAGTAGGTTGCTTGCTGGCATTGACAAGATGCTTCTTGATGTGGGTGTCAACTATGCAAGGGATGGGCAGAGTGATAAGGGTGGGGAAGGCAATGAATATCACTTGCCAGAGGTGGTGGTGGGAGGCAAAAGCTGGGAGATGGGTGAGGGAGGGTTGACACGTGAGTACTGGAGAAAGGGAGAGTGAGTTGGAGTCAGTGTTGTGTAGGGGTGTACCATAGAAGTGTGCTGTTGGTGACAGGCTGGGCAGGCCCTGGAGAAGGATGACAATGGTGATCAGCTGGAGAGCAGAGTGGCTGTGTGAGTAAGGGAGGCCAACCGGCAGGAGGAAGGGGGGAGAGAACCTGAGCTGGTAGATGGGGCGCAGTGATGCAGCCATAATTGAGGAAGGCTCAGTGGTGCAGCAGTAGTGTGCTGGGCTTTGGTGCGAGAGGTACCAGGTTCTAATCTCAAAGTGGGCAGCTCTGGCAGAGTGCTAGAGATACCCTTGGCCAGAGGGGCAGAGGGGTGCCTGGGGCAAGGCAAAAGGCAGGGATCAGAGGGTGTCAATGTAACACTGGTGAGCAACACCCAAACAAGGTGAGGGATGAACTCCCTTTAATACGGCATCAGGAGGTAACTCGGGGGGGGGTGCTTAAACAGGGCCACAAGGTGGGAAGACAAGTGGTCAACTGCAGAAGAGGGGAAAGGGCACCCCGGCCTAAGTAAAAATAAAGCATAATTAATGACCATAACTCTAGTGTCTGGAGGTGGCTTCACTGCCAGGTGGCTGAGTGTGCCAAACTTAAAAAATGACCTCCTACATTTGCACTCCTTGTTTCATGGCTGAGAGTCATAGTTGTAAAAATTAGCTCAAACAAATGCTAATGCCAGCATATTAATGCTGAGCAGTTGGTCCTCCCCGGCTTCCTAGAGGACATAACCCACCATTTCTGCCACCAAATAGCCTGCAGATCAATGTTAGGAGGTCATCTGTGGGGGCATACAGGTGGCTGGCAGTCCATGATCTTGATAAGCCAGAAGCAGGTCACGTTCCCCTCCCCCCGCCACTCCTCAGCCCACCAACCTCAGTGGAAATAAAGGCCACTTCTCCACAGAACACCCTCCCCTTTACGCGAAACAACAAAACAAACACTAAGTCTCTGAGTCTAGTTCAGGTGACAGAGCTAGCCATTGATTAGAGCTCAGTCATGATTATGGCCTTTGTCTTAGCTGATTGACACTTCCTAGTTGAAGCCGCTGATTGTGGCTGCTAGGGAGCAGAGTAATAAGGGTGCTGTGGGGCATTTGGGGGTGTTCTCAAGGTCACCACAAGTCCTCTGTTCTTCATATCCCAGGAAGCATCTTCCACTGAATTATAAGTCTTCTGGCTGTCTGGATACTGTACTACAAGACAAGCTGAGTAAGGAGTTTTGAATTTGATATGAGCCTCATGGAGCAGTAGTAACGGAATGTATACCTGGCATAACTGTGTAGTTTTTGAGGGATAGTCATTATCTATGTAAAAGTGGAAATCTTGCCACTGCAAAATCAGTTTCTGCCAGGCCCTCTGAAGTAGATCCTCTATTAACCACATAATGATGGAAATGCACAACAATGGAGTGGGGCCATTGCATTGAGGAGGCCAGGTTAAGTTCTAGGGCCTGGTGCACCCATTCCAGAAACTTAAGTTATATTTGTACCCTCCATGGATTCTGGTACTCCATATAGGCATAGGGTTTTTCCACTTGGCTCAAGCTTCCAAATCTTCTTGACAGTCTTGAATGGTTGCTTAAGTTTTAAAAATCTGCTTCATGGCTAGTTCCAACTTCCCCAGCTGGTAATCTGTGTTTGCAATGTGGTGTTCTGCCTCCATGACATTACAACTAGGTGGTACACCGTCTCCTTTGTCTCTTTAAAATCTTGGGATTCGATTTTCAATGTGTGGCACAGGGCTTGCACTAAGCCCTGTGCCACGATACTATGGTTCTTGCAGTGTGCCGAACCTCTTTGCTACAGTTGTGCCTGGTTCTCGAACTGTGGGCGCAGCTGCAACAGTTTCCACTTTTTATGGCAACTTGCACCAAGTTCTGCCACAAGATCTGTAGAAACAGCCCCTGGGAATGCCACAAGCTATACCAGAAAAAAATTGGTCTAACTTGCAGCACCTGGTGCATGGGTTGAAACTCCCGATCACCGGCTGAGTGATTTGCGGCAAGCCCTGGGCACCATATCTTCAGCTCACCTGGGGCCTGCAGCAATTGAGGGTTTTGAAAATCGAGCACTTGGTCTCTAATGAGTATGTCAAATTTCATCCTCTTTTTAGCATGCAATGAGTCTTCCCCAGAGAAACAGCCTGAGAAGCCACCGTACTGGAGGCCTGGGTCATCTCAGAGTCAGAAAGGTTGCCCTCAGAGTCAACCTCATTGTCACCATCCGGCTTTGAGTTTCCAAAATTTTTCCTCCCTACTGGAACAGGTACTGCTTTCCTACAATTCAAAGCTGAATTTTTAAAATTAGCCACTATTCGAGGCGATATTAAAAAACTCATTACTTTCAATAGCTTCGCATGAAGTCTGAACCATCTATTGCTTAACCTTCCTCAAAAGACAAGGGGAGATGGAACTCTTCTCCTAGCCCACCATCAGGTTCATGACATCATCAGAAATCCTAGCAGACAGTTTCTAAAGTTGGGCAGTGCTAAGCTGCCCAGAGTTTTTGACTGTCTCAGTTTATTTAAACTTAACCTTGTTTTTTTTTTCCTTCCAGATAACATTAGTGATCAATTTATCAAGGTCTTTAAAGAATTTTCCCCCGACTAATATAGGGAGAGCCTGGAAAAGAAACAATAGCCTCAGAAAAATATTCATTTTTGTTATATTGCAGAAACCTATTAATGATAAGGGCAACTTCAACCATTTTTCCAAGTCATTTCAATTTTATTTACAGTAATAAAGGAAAAGCCCCAAATATGTTATATTGGCAGTGATTTTACCTTGGATTTGCAATGGTAGTTTTAAAATGGTGTTACTTTTTAAGCATAGTGCTTCTGCTTAAGCTATACTGATTTTGTATCCTGAGGCTTGACCAAATTCTTTCATTGTTAAAAGACAGGTCTACAGTGAAACAGCTGGTTCAAATAAATACAGTAAAGTAAAGTTTTATTTATAGATCGCCTTTCTAAAACCAAGACGCTTTACAATCATAAAATCACATCACTTTAAAACCGTTTAAAATAAATCATAACATCCATAGACAGCTGCAGACCTTAAAAACCATCAGGGAATGCTAAACAAAACAGGTGGGTTTTACTCAGATTTGAAACTTGAGACATTCAGGCATTCTCTTAACCGACAAGGCAGAGAATTCAACAGGGTAGAGGCAGCAAAAGAAAAAGCATGTGCACCCGATGTTTTTAACTGAACCCTGGAAATCTCTAGCAATCCCTCGTCGGCGGATCAGAGTGGATGGGAGGGGCAGTAGGGAGTCAGAAGATCTCGCAGGTAATGGGGTCCCTGTTCATGTAGGGATTTATAGGTCAGTAAACTGACCTTAAAGGTGATCTGCCACTGTGCAGACAGCCAGTGCAGTTCGCGCAGCACAGGCGTAATATGACTAGTCCTGGATGTACCAGTCAAAAGCCTGGCTGCCATGTTCTGCACTAGCTACAAGTGATGGATATTAACCCCCAGAAGCCCTAGGTAGAAGGAATTGCAGTAATCAAGGTGGGTGGTCACGAAGGCATGGACCAATGTAGGAAGGTCATCCAGAGGAACCAAGTGTTTCACCTGGGCAATATTCCTCAGATGATAAAACAAGGATTTGACAACAGCAGACACCTGAGGTTTCAGGGTCAAACTGTTATCAAAAATTATGCCCAGGTTATGCACTCGGTATGAGATAATGAGCTGGACGCCATCAAGCCATAAGTCTGAGGCCTGTTCAGCCCCCAAACCCACCTCAGGATGGCCTGGGTCCACAACCAACAACTCAGTCTTATCCAGATTCAACCTCAGCCAGCTGGTGCTCATCCAGTTCTTGATCTCAGCTAGACAGTTGTTAGGCATAGAGACCGCATCATCCTGTCCGGGCATAAAGGACATGTACAGCTGAGTATCATCTGCATAGCAGTGAAAACTCAAACTGTATCACGTAATGATATCTCCTAATGGCAGCATATACACTGCGAACAACATGGGTGACAATATGGAGCTCTGCGGCACCCTGCAGGACATGGCGAGGGCATCAGAGGAATCAATTCCAGTGACAACCCTCCGAGACCTGTCCACAAGGAATGATCGAAACCATCTTAAGACTGTCCCAGACAATCCTCAGAGGAACCACAGGCACTCCAAAAACATACCATGGTCCACAGTGTCAAATGCCACCGAGAGATCAAAAAGGACTAAGATAGAATGAGCCTTTCGGTCTCTCGCAATTAGGAGATCATTTAAAACCCAGACAAGGACAGTCTCAGTGCTATGTCTCTTCCTAAACCCAGACTGGAGAGCATCATAGACATTGTGGGTTACAAGGTGGTCATCCAGCTGCAATGCAACCACCTTCTCAATAACCTTACCCACAAAGGGAAGGTTAGAGATAGGCCTGTAGTTAGCTAGACAGTCTGGATCCAAGGAGGGTTTTTTAAGGAGTGGTCATATGACCACCTCCTTGAGGAGATTAGGAAAGAACCCCTTCTCCAAGGAACTCCAAACAGTTTCAGCAAGGATCGGGCAGATGACATCTGCACAACCTACCAAGAGGTACGTAGGGCCCGGATCCAAACTACAGCTGATTGTGCACAAAGTCTGGACAATCCTCACAATGTCCATGAATTCTGGCTGGCTAAAGTTAGTCCAGAAAGACAGGGTGCTCGTCACCTCCGGCCGATCTCCACAATCCCTCATAGGGAGAGTCGGGCCGATAACGACCTGATGTTGGCAACCTTATCTGCGAAGAGTCGAGCAAGCTCATCACACTTCATCTGTGAAAAATCTCTTCCAGACCAGAGGCAGATTGGATTGCACAATCTGTCTACAGTCCAGAAGAACTGAGCTGGTCAATTCTGTGCAGCTGCAATCTCCCCAGGCAGGAATTCTGCCTTCTTACAGATGATTGCTGATTGACAGCCCTTATAATGTTCCATCAATCTAAGTCTGTCAACCTCCAGGCCAGACCTCCACCAGGCTCTCTCTAGCCTTTGATCAACTCTCTTCAACTCCTTCAAGAACCCATCAAACCAAGGGGTCCTTGGGCGAAGGGTGAGTTGTCGAACACGAACAGGAGCAATTTGGTCCAGGGCATCTCCCATTGCCTTATTATAGGCAAGTACCAGATCCCCTGGACTCATGCATTCACTTGACAAACCCAGTAGGTATCATTGGTATAAGCTGATTTTATGTTCCGTAGACCCTGGTTTGATACCTTTAATTACCCTATTGCCCCAATAGAAATTGTTGGAACTTACAGTGCAATAATAAACAATAACGGGGATACTGAGCAGCCCTGCCTATACCATGGGTGAAGGAGATGTTGTTAGATACATTTCAGTTTGTTTGGATAACTGTTTGGGGGGAGTAGTATGCCTCCTGCTCTCTGGTCGGCCCCCTTCTGATCAATCTGCCCCAGCCCCATCAGGCTGACATATGTGGGACTTACCTTATACCTCACAATGTTCAAGAGCTTTACCCCCTGGTGAGCCCCTCCTCCACTAAAGTGGGATCGGAGAGGTAGTGCCAAATGCTTAGGCAGGTGTTGGGCCTGCAAGCAGGTTGGCATCATCTAGCCATTCAGGGTGATTTTTCCTTGGTCTTGTCCCATGTCCCCAGTACATCAGCATCAAGGGCACTCCAAGCACGCATGCAAGTGTGCATGGTGCAGCGCCCACTGACATCCTCCCACCCACAAGTCATTCCAGCTGCACTGCTACCTATGGTCACCCAGGTAGCACTATAGCAGTGGAGTTGGTTGCCCTCCCTCCCCAGAGGAGAAGAGCGTCCTCTGGGATACTCGATCCTCCTCCATCTGGATGTCCCCCGACAACCAGTGCTCATTCTCAGACTCGGGTCACTGGGGTTTCGAGTGGTAGCCCTATTGCTGTGCTGACGGGCCAGCTATTGGGGGAATAGTAGAGAACTGTAAGCCATTTAATTAAGATCTTACCAATTCTAAACTTTGCAAATCTGTCAAACACAAAGTCCCATTCAACCTGATCAAAGGCCTTCAAAGGTAGGTATCAAAGTCTCCTGTTGCTTACAGGAGTCCAGTATATTTACAAGTAGACACCTCTTAATAGGGGCATGATGTTGGATTCAATAGCATTAATGTATTTATCTTCTGGTGTTGGCACACAGTTTTCTACCTTTAACAAGTCCATTTTGATCATGTTGAATGAGGCATTGTACGGGTTTCTCTAAACAAGTAGCAACTAATTTGACAAAAACTTTCATATCTGCATTAAGTAATGAAATTGGTCTGTAGGAGGATACTAAGTCTGGGTTTTTATCATTTTTAGGAAAAACTCCTATTTTGGCAACATAAAATGTCGGTGGCAGCACTCCTGTCTTCTGACTATAATTAAATAATTCTAGCAGATGTTTAACCAAAAGTGTGGCATTATGCTTATAAAAATCAGAAGGGAACCCATCAGTTCCTGGTGCTTTGCCAGGTGTCTTACTTTTAATAATTGAACAAATTTATTCGATAGTAATGGAAGTTTCCAAAAGGTTGCTTTGGTTGCAGAGGAGTGCAGGTAGAGTGATTTGGTCAAGAAATTTTGAAAATGCATTTGGGTATTTTTCCCTTTCTGATTTGTATAAAGTCTTGTAATATTCAGCAAAATGTTTATTGAATTGTAAAGAGTCCTTAATGGTGGTATTATTTTTTATCTTGGATAACAAGTATAATTGTTTCATCCTGCCCCTTTTGAAGATGAAGGGCCATACCTTTTTCCAGTTTGTCCCCCATTGCATAATGTGTAGCTGTTAATAAGCTGTTTCTTTCAGCTTCCAGTGATGATACCCTATTAAATTGCTCTTTCACTAATAAGAGATTGTGAAATATTTTAGGGTCGTGTTGCATGGCAGTGGGGGCTTGATTTTCTGTATGAATATTTGTTGCCTTTTTTGTGGTCCTCAAAACCCCACCCCTGAGGATGCTGGCATAAGCACTAGAGTCCAGGCTGTAGACATGCTAGTGCACAGCTCGGCCAAGTGCCTAATGGCGTCCTCCCTTCCCCACACCATAAGTCCCATGCCACCTGTGCATCCACAGGTGGCGGTATTGGGTAGTGTACAGCCCCGGAGAAGGAGAGTGTCCATAGGCACCAAACCTCCCGCCCAGCAAACCCTGATGTCCCAGGCTCATTCCCAAACACGGGTCACCAGCATCGCAGGCAGTAGCACTGTTGCTGTGCCAGTGGGCCAGCTTGATGTTTTCAGTTTTAATGAAAAATGCTTATCTTTAAGAAGAGTAGAGTTCATAGCCCATTGTTTAGATGTAGTAATTTTTGTAGTATTTATGAGCAGCTCAACCTGGGTGTGATCTGAGAAGGTTGTATTATTGTAATTTATGGAAGGCAAAGCAATTTTTTTTCTATTGTGCCCAATCCAGAAGCTCTGGGCACCTTACATCACCAAATAAGTTAAAATAAAAAACAAAACTTTAAGTTAACAAATATCACCAGACACGTAACAGGCATTAAAAAAATAAGTTTTTAACCCCTCTATTAAATGTGTCAACTGAGGGGGCTCCTGTAATCTCTGGAGATGGTGTGTTCCAAAACCTTGGCTCAGCATTCTCAAATGCACAGTTCCTTGAAGATGTTATACAAGACCTATGGATAGAGAGGAGACCTACATCTGAAGACTGGAGAGAGTGATTGGGAGTATATGGGACCAGGAGGTCTTTCAGGTAGGAAACAAATTGAGTAGGGTGCTCTGGCATGAACACGCATGTTAAATTGCTGCACCAGTAAGAAATAATCATGGCCAGCTTATAAAACGGGTGCGCAAAATAAAACACTACAAAATCCCCTCTGACAAAGAGTCCGCAAGGGCTCGAAGTGCTGGGGTTTTTCTCTGCTTAGCTGTTTTGTCTCTGCACCCTAATAAATCACTCGGCATGCATGATTTTGTAGTGTTTTATTTTGTGCAGCCATTTAATAAGCTGGTCTTTCAGGTAGCCTGGCCCCAGTCCATGCAGGGCCTTGTAAGTTAACAAACACACTCTGAAGCTGATACTCCACTGAACTGGCAGCCAGTGCAACTCACGGAGCATTAGTGTGATATGTTCAGTCTGAGAGTTCCCAGCAATCAGCAGGGCTGCTGTATTCTGCACAAGCTTCAGGTAATGCACTAGCCTTGTGGAGAGCCCTAGGTAAAGAAAACACAAAGGCATGCACTGGGGTCACCAAGTCAGCAGGCACGAGAAAGGATTTGATCTGAGCAATGTTTTCACAGATTGAAGAAGCCACTGTAGGCAACCACTGACATCTGATGTAGCATCAGCTTGGAGTCCACAGTAACCATCAGATTCCTTACCCTGTCCGCAGCTCCTAGCATGATGTCATTTAAAGATGGTAAAATTAAACCACTGCTATTCATTGCCGACCCACACTAATTAGGTTCCACCAGCTGCACCTCCATCTTTGTAGATTTAAAGAACAAGCAAATGAGCTAGTTTGCCAAAAAAAAAAAAAACAATTTTGCAATCCAGCTTCATAGAGAGGTAAAGGAAAGGCTGCTGTTTACATTGATGCTAAAACAACATTTATATAATTAATATAATTGCAGTTTTGTAGCATTTGAAAAATGTATGCAGCCCTCTACTTTCAAACCTCCTGTCCTGTCTACTCCCTAAAACGGTTGCTTAACATGCTACATGAAGAAGTCATTGGAGCGAGAGCCCCTAACCTGAACACTGCTCTATACACTGAACAACCTCTAGTTTTTCTTTGCCCTTTTGTAAGCAAAATGATCAAAATCATGGCTTAAAATGTATATTATTTTTATAAATACACATGCTATGCCATGGCTGGTTCCTCCACGAACCCCTCTACAGTGATGGGGCCAGACGTTTCATCCATCAGAAAAATCAATGTTTTCTTCTGGGGGCTGTGCCCCCTGCACCCCTGATCTTTAAATAATCAACTATGAGACAGAGCTGATTATTGAGGGGTGAAACACCGGTGAAACTGATGCCAGTGTACAGCGGGACCATTACAGCGACAACCTCAACTTTGTTGCTATAATGTTCTTCGCTGTAGAAAAGTTGATGTGTGAATGGTATATGGCCATGGCTTTGTTGATTTTCTTTCCTGAAAACAAGCAGAAATTGTGCATTAAATGACACAACAGAAGAGCAGTACACATTTTCATATAAAGTATGCGGTGGTCTAGTGGTCACGTTCTCCATGTGGCATGGTATTGGGCTGGTCTGGTTTAAAGCCAAGTTGGAGATCTTCTTGTTAATCCATTAAAATGTTTAGATTTCTTTCAAAATGAGTGTACCCTTCCTCTGCCTACAGCAGCCAGCCCTAGTCCACTGGATATGCCACCCACCTGCCTGCCATCTCAGCATACTCACGACTCCTGTGCCCTTGTGCCACTCCTGCAAAGGCAAACTGCCGGTCCTAGGAAGAAGCACATATACTATTGGCACTGACTCACTTCAACTTCTTTGAGCACGGGCCTTTACTGATATGCTTTCTTCCTTCATGACTGGCATTACTAAATGACACATATATGATATGTATGCTGTCATTTAGTAGTGACATTGGTAAAGAAAGGAAGCATATCAGTAAAGTTTTGCACTTGAGGAGGCTGAACCATTCCTGAGAGTCATACAAAGTGCCTCAGCCATTGCAACAGTACCCCATAGTCCACCTTGTCAAATGCAGAGGAGAGGTCAAACAGAACCAGAATAGAACACTGTCCACTATTCTCTGCCAGGAGGAGATTATGGTGCACCTTAGCGAGTGCAGTCTCAGTGCTATAACGAGGCCTGAAACCTGACTGGAATGGCTTGTTTTCGAGGCGGTGCTTCAACCCCCTCCCCTTTCTACCACCTTTCTAGTAATCTTCGTCAGAAAGGGAAGGTTCAAAATAGGCATATAGTTCTTGAGAATGTCAAGATCCAATGATGTTTTTTCAAAGAAGGGGCTTCATCACCACCTTTTTTTGAAGTGGTGGGAAAACTCCCTTCCCTCAAGGAGTACCTGAAAATCTCCATGAATATCAGACCCACTTCCACCTAGCACTCCAAAAGATGTCTGGTAGGTCCTAGGTCCAGTATACAGTATGTAGGGTGCAATCCTGAGATCACCTAAAAGACATCTTCCACCAAAACCAGCTCAGACTTACTCCACTGAGAAAGAGTGCCCTCACCCTTCATTGACTGAACACTGATGGTCCATAACAGACCACCTACTAGTAATTTTACTTGTTAAGTGCCCATTCGCAGAGGCTCAGAGCACTTTACAAAGATCAACGGTCATAAATAAAACTGTTAAGTCCATGTTTTAAATCACATAAATATCAGCAATAATGAATAGAAATCTACTAAAACAGTGGCACTAGATTGTGGAAGCATCTAACCAAAAGCCTCCCTAAAAAGGTAAGACTTCAGGCCCTTCTTGAAGAACTCCTCCAAGGGGGTCTCCCTCAAAGATCTTGGAAGCACGTTCCTCTGGGCTAGTCCAGCAAACTCAAAGATGCGGTCTCTGGATTATTTCAGCCTAGCCCTGGAAACAGCCAGGAAGCCCACCTTGGAGGAGCAGAGGGGGACAAAAGGAGCAGTAAGGAGTCAGGAGGTTCAACAGGTAACTAAGGCCCAGTCCATATAGGGCTTTATAGGACAGCAAACCAAATTTGTAAGGGATGCACTGCTTACCACAGCTAGTGACAATCACGCAGGACCAGGGTATTGTGACAGGACCTTGGAAGGCCTGCCAGTAACCTGGTTGCTGGGTTCTCCACCAGCTGCAGGCACTATAGAACACTTCCCCCTGACCACAAGGTAAAGAGTGTTACAGTAGTCAAGTCTGGAAGTCACAAATGCGTGGACCAGAGATGGCAGGTCCAGGCTTTAATCTGGGTGTTGTTCCTAAGATGGCAAAAGCCACTCCAGACTATTGCCGACATCCAAACCTCAAGTGTCAGCCTCTTGTCCAGAACGACCCCTAGATATTTCGCCTTAGCAGAGGCTACCAAGCTAGTTGGAATGGGTACAAGGCCAGTCATTGCAGCGGTTGCCTCTGCACCCCACCTTCGATCAGGCTCAATCACTAATATCTCTGTTTTATCTGGGTTGAATCTTATCTAACTTGATAACATCCATTCCTGAATCTTGGTGAGACACTAATTCAGTACTTCCACCATATCTGGCTTCTTGGGTGCAAATGACAGATACAGCTGGGTATGACCTGCATAGCAGTGGAAGCCCAGCTTGTACTATCTGATGATCCCTCCTAGGGGCGGCATATACACTGTAAAAAACATAGGACAGAGGACCAACCCCTGGGGTACACCACAGAGCAGGGCTTTGGGAGTGAGGAGAAATGCCTCATCACCACCCTCTGCATCCTACCTCTGAGGTAGAACTCAAAACAGCTGATGACCGTGCTGGTGAGTCCACAGTACTCTCTGAGGTGGTCCAACAACAACCATGGTCCATGGTGTCAAAAGTTGATTAGACATTAAGTTGAACAAAAACTCACTATTCCTCTCTATCTCTCTTTCTAAGGATGTCATTGGCACCCTAACCAGTGCAGTCTTTGTATTATGCCTCACCCTAAAATAAGACTGGAGAGGTTTATAGATGTCAGAGTCCATGAGGTGTGCCTCAAGCTGCAGAGCCACTAACTTCTCAATAACCTTTCCTAGAAAGAGAAGGTTAGAGACTGAGCTATAATTTCCTAAGCAGTCAAGGTCCAAAGATGGTTTCTTCAGAAGAGGCCTCACCAGCACATCTTTCAAGGCGCTAGGAAAGGACCCCTCTGAAAGGGAACACTGGACTATCTCAGCACATGCCAGGCCCAAAAACCCCACACAACTTACTAGAATGCATGTTGGACCTGGGTCCAGTTCACAATAGGTGGGTCACAGCTCTGAGATCACCCCAAAAACCCTTCCACAAAAACTGAGTTAAACACTCCCCAGACAGGAGTAGTGTTCTTGTTGGCAACCAGCTCACCTCTGCCGGGCTGCAGAAACCCAGTTAGGGATATCCTGAACTGAATAGGGGACACCCTATCAGAGAAGAACTGAGCAAACTTTTTGCATGTGGCAGACAAAAATGCTCTTACTGGTTGGGCGTAGGAAGGCATACTCCATGTACTCCATTGTGTACAATTTTATTTTAAGGGGGCAACAACAAGGTTCTGTGCTGCTGCCCTTGTTCCATGAACAGGACACAGGACCAGCTAATCCCTTCTATACTTTCATTCTTGGGAGTCAAAACTAGAAGGGTTGGCCACTTAGATTGCCTTTGATTTCCAGGGACCATACAACATTACAGTCTCTGGGGTGGTATGGGTGTGTCTGAGGTAGCAGCGTGTGGCAACTGTGCAAGGGTGGGTGCAACAAACACTATCATAGTGTGCAGAAATGGTGTTTATAGCGCCTGGTGGGGCAACACACATGGTAATGGTATACACATTTCCATTGTCTGGCTGCACCCTAAGACAGGCAGGATGGAGTAGCCTGTCTACAGTGGCAGGGCAGTGTTACAAAACTGTGGGTTGGGCTAGTGGGATGCTGGGATACATAGAAACAGGTATCTCTAGCAGGAATAGAGAGGTGGTGTTGCCACTGTATGGCTCACTGGTGAGACCCCACCTGGGGTACTGTGTCCAGTTTTGGAGACCACAAGGACATAGTCAGGATGGAGACAGTCCACAGGAAGGTAACTGAAATGGTGCAGGGGTTGCATGAGAAGACCTACAAGGAGAGACTGAGGGATCTCAACATGTACACCCTCAAAGAGAGGAGGGATAGAGATGACACGATAGAGACCTACAAGTACCTCACAGGGGAGAACAGGGTGCATGAGGGGAGTCTCTTTCAAAAGAAAAAAAGCACCAGGACTAGGTGGCATGAGATGAAGCTGAGCAGGGGAGAGTTTAAGAGAGATGTGAGGAAATATTTCTTCACTGAAAGGGAGATAGATGCCTGAAACAGACTGCCATCAGAACTGGTGGGGGTTAAAATGATGGGGGAGGCGTCAAGCATGCATGGGATTGACATAGGGTTGTATTACAAAACAGACAGGGAGGTGGGAGGGTCGACAGAAACCAGATCGGGTTTGTGGAGATAGATTAGGCAGGGAACATCTGGGCAAACGGTGTGGGCCAAGTGGTCATTTTCTGCTGACAAATTCTATGGGCTCAGTTCTCAAATGTTTGGAATGCCACATGCCCCTGGTGCGCCAAACATATGGCACATGGGGCTTGTGGCATTCCCTGGCTGCAGTCAGGATTCTCGATCCTGCACGCCAGATGCTGTGAGTTAGACCAGCATTTGATAGTTTAACTTTGCATTGGTCAGGGGACCTTTTTATGGCGTTTGTGCCACATATTTGGTGCAAGCCATGGTAAAAGGAGTACAGTGTCGCAATTACGCACGACCCATGAGAATCGGGAGCAAGGTGCGTCAAAGTGTTCGACATAGCACCGGGTTTGATGCAGGCTTGATGTAAGCCTTGCAACAACCTTTGAGAATCGAGCCCTATGTTTCTATTAGATCCTAGTTAAGTAATACACAAAATAAAACACATCTATAGTCAGAAATACTGTAATTAAGCTGGGGATATAGAGTCAAAAGGTTAAGTTCTGGAATGCCTCACCTTTCCCTGCAGGACATTCCTAAAAGGATTCCAAATTTGTTCAGATACCATACTCTTATCCATATAGTAGTAATGTAGTCTTTTGATTTATATATTTATTTATTTATTTAGCTTTCAGAAAAGACCTTTTTAGTGCAAGTTGTTTTACAAAGGTTCCATGTCAGGTTAACAATACAATGGACAAATACAGTACAAAAATACAGTTAATAGTACAATTGGGTTGCAAATACTACAGTAGTTTTCACTAGAAGAGGTACAGTACATGACACAGTTGTAAACATTCATTGGGAAGAAATAATATAGTGGAAAGTCACTAGTACCGTAGGTTAGGCACAGCATCAGTAAGTGGGTTTAGGGAAATGGTCAGGATACATGGGAGGGGACCACTCCAGAGGTGAGGGCAGGCTTTGTAGAGGAAGCAGACTCAGAACTGGGACCTTAACGAGCTAGGTAGTCAAAAAATGTGGTTGGGAGGGATGTGAGTGGGAAGGAGGCACCAGTGGGGGAGGCACTTGACTAGATGGTTCTAAAGGGCATGGGGTGAACAAAGTGCAAGGCTAAAAGTTATTACAGGGCATGGTGTGCTAACAGAAGGAGTGGGCACGTGCCAAAGGAGGGAAAGAGTAGCTACTACGGTGGGTAGACACACGCTGAATGGTGGGGAGCAGTGCTGCGGTACTTTCTTTAGGGCAACTTAGGGGACTAGGGAGGCAGGGCTAGTCATCAGAGGCAGTCACACTTTGTGGTTGATATAAGGTGCTGTTTGAGTCCAGTTTTGTATTGAGCCAGGCATTTGGTGGCCATTAAGGGCCCAGGGATTTCATTGAGCCACTGGGGGGCCCTATAGGCGAAGGCTCATTGTCCAAATGCAGTTCGATGGAAGGGTGTAGACAGGGTACCTCTCGTCCTACCTCTGGTGACATACATACCGGCAGACGGTGCGAGGGTGGTAGTTACACAGGGTGGGGTTTTGCCCAGTAATGCTTTCTTACCCAGGAGGCAGGTTTGGAACTTGATCCTGTGCTTTAGTGGCAGCCAGTTAGTCTGTTCGTACAGAGAGCAGGTGTGCGTGAGGCGATCTGCAGCCAGGGAGAGCCTGCAAGCTTTGTTGAGCGCAGTCTGAACCCTCTTGAGTGCTGTGTCCATTGCTGCTCCATAGACCACTAGGCCATAATCAATGGTTGAAAGGATGAAGCTGGAGACTGAGAGGTGGAGGGCCTCTGACGTGAGATATTTTCTGTGACTATAAAGGACACCCAATTTGGTGTTTACTGCCCTAACCACTGAGTCGATGTGTTGTGAAAAATGTGAGGGTGTCATCTAGGGTTATCCCTAGGTACTTAAAGGAGTGCACTTGTTCCAGCGGTTCATTGACTTTCGTTGACTTTGTTGGAGATGACGAGGGGGGGAGCCTTTTTTTGTTCTGGGGACTGGATATAAGCATGGCCTTGGTCTTTTTATAATTTAGTAGGAGTTTATGCTTGCTGAACCAATCCTCTAGTTTGTTGAAGGAACTCTGTAGCTCGGATTGGAGGGTGACATGGGATGTGTTGCTGTTAAGGAGGACAGCATCGTCGGCGTAAAGGTTAAGCTTAGTGTCCCATACTTTAGGAAGATTGTTTAAGAAGAGGCTGAAAAGTAGGAGCCCCAGTATTGACCCTTGGGGGACCCCTATGGATACTTCCCTGGCACTGGATACTGTATGCCCAATTTTAACATGTTGGTTTCTGTGAGTCAGGTAGTCCTGGTACCAACATGTGTTGTTGGCCACCACCCCTAGGAGAAGAGAGTGGTTAACAGTATTGAAGGCTTTGGTGAGGTCAATGAACATGGACCCCACCAGTTTGCCTTTGTCCAGAGCCTTGTGCGTGTAGTCCGAGTACTCCAACAGGGTAGTGGTGGTACTATGGTTCTGTCTGAAGCCATGCTGATTAAGGCATAATAGATGGTATTTGTTAGTCAGTGAATTGACCTGCCATTATTTTTTCCAGTGCCTTGGATTGGGGGAAAGGATGGAGAGTGGTCTATAGTTTGCTATCAGTGTCTTGCCTCCAGTTTTATGCACTGGTGTCATCAGGGCCTGCTTCCAGATCTTCGGGAATTGAGCCAGGGCCAGTGACTTATTAAATAGCTTTGCTATTTGGACTATGAGAACATCAAGCGTGAGGGATAGAAGTTTCATGTCCACCCCATCACTACCCATTCTGGTTTTGCCTAGCACTTTTTTTACTTGTTATAGGGCCTCATTCACCGAATCAGTTATTATCGCATTAGTCCATTGTTTATTATCTGGGGCACATTATAAATCAGTTATCACCACGTTAACTCAGTGTTTATTATCTGGGGCATTGTAACTGTTCCAGTCCACTAGGATGCACTTTTTGGCATTAATAAGGGCCAACAAAATAATTTTACTATGTCTTATATTTAAGCAATAAGGCACAACAGGGTGTGGGTTATTGGGGGTTTACCCATGCCTTGTGTGGTGTGTCACGGCGCAGCCGGTAATAAATACAAATAAATATCTAATAATTCACACCTGGAGTGCCTTATTGTGATTATACAATGGACCCATGCATAAAATAACTGTAAAATGTGTTTATATTTTTTATAAATGCAATTCCTCAGCCGTGGGTAATGAAGGATTTACCCATGGTCAAGTTTTTTTGTTTATTTTTTTATTTGTTTATTTGATTCTAGGATTACAAATACGGTAATACCTTTGAGCCGAAGCTCTTTTACAAAGGTTCCATGTCAGTAAGTACAGGCATACAGGTCATACAGGTTACATACATTATAAAACAATCAGTAACATAATCGTCATAACATGTTATTACAAGAAAACATTACAGGAAACACAATGGGAAGATGTAGGTAACAAAGAAAATGTTAGTGTGAGAAGAAGCTAGGAAAGGAGGGGGTGGGACAAAGAAAGGCAGCCAAGGGACTTTTGTCATGACAGAGCAGGGGTAAGAGCAAATGTTGGGCATGGTAGGAATGAAGTGCTACATACGTTGTCCACAGCAGACAGTAGAGACTATGGGCAGTAGCATGGAGAGTATTGCATTAAGCAGGGCATTCACAGGTGCTTGAGCCTGCTAATGAGAGGTGGAGCGTAGTCTTGAAAGTGCCCAGTGTTGGAGAGTTAGAGATGTCAGTAGCAAGACTGTTTAGCCAGCTAGGGGCCCTATAAGCAAAGGACCTTTGGCCTTAGGTTGTGTGACAGTAAGGGATTTACAGGGTTAGGGGTTTTGAACTCCTGGTGTTACAATTGTTGACTCTGGGTTTGAGGAGGGAACGGACCCCTGGGGGAGTAATGCCCATCATTATTTTCTTTGTTGCGATGCAGGTTTGATACTTTATTCGGTTGTTGAGTTGCAGCCATCCAGCTTGGGCGTAGAGGTCACAGGTATGGGTTAAACAGTGGGCTCCAGTGACAAGTCGACAGGCATTATTCAGGGAGGTAGAAACACGTTTGAGCAAGGTGGCAGTGGCAGAGCCATAGATAATGAGTTTGTAGTCTATAATACTAACAATAGAGCTCTGGATGGCAACAGACAGGGCTTTGGTGGTTAGCTGCTTCCTATGGCGGAAGAGTAGGCCCAGTCTGGTTTTAGCCACTTTTGCCACATTATTAATGTGGTCAGCATAGGAGAGTTTGGAGTCAAGGGTGAGGCCAAGGTATTTAAAGGTATGGACCTGTTCTAGGGTGACTCCTTCCTTGGTTTTTATGGTGAGGTGATACTGGTTATTCTTGTTGCGTAGACTGCTGACAAGCATTGTCTTTGTTTTTTTCCGGTTCAGGATCAGCTTGTTTTAAGAACCAGTTTTCAACTTAGAAACATAGAAACATAGACTATGACGGCAGATAAGGACCACTTGGCTCATCTAGTCTGCCCATTTCCCTACCTACAGGATAGACCGCAGATCCTAGTTAATCAACAGCCTATTTCTTCCTACCCCCCACAAGAATTGCCTTATGTCTGTCCCATGCATTCTTGAATTCTCCCACAGTTTTAGACCCCACAACCTCCTCAGGAAGGCTGTTTCATGCATCCAATACCCTCTGTGTGAAATAATACTTCCTCACATTGCCCCTGAACCACCCCCCCTTCTATCTTTAAATTGTGTCTCCTTGTTCTTGCACGTCTCTTTTTCTGAAAGATGCTACCCTCTTGGACTTTGTTGATTCCACTGAGGTACTTAAAAGTTTCTATCATGTCCCCCCTCTCCCTTCTTTCCTCAAGGGTATACATGTTAAGCTCCTTTAGTCTCTCCTCATACGGCTTCTCTTGCAGACCCTGCACCATTTTAGTTGCCTTCCTCTGGACTGCCTCTATCCTGTCTATGTCCTTGTGGAGATGGGGTCTCAGAACTGGACGCAGATACTCAGATGGGTCTCACCAACTGTCTGTACAGAGGATAACAACTTCCTGTTTTCTGCTGCTGTTGCCTCTCCTATGCATCCCGGTATACCCCCCGCCCTCCCTACTGCCTTCTCACATTGCTTGCTAACCTTAAGGTCATCTGATATGATTACCCCCAGGTCCCTTTCCTTTTTTGTTGTTGTTACTACCTCCCCATTGTGTATTCTTCCCTGGGTTCTTGTTTCCCAGGTGCATTATTTTGCACTTCTTTGCATTGAATCCTATCTGCCATACTTCTGACCATTCCTCCAACCTTGCCAAGTCCCTTCTTATCCTTTCCATGCCTCCTTGTGTATCAACCCTGTTGCAGATCTTTGTGTCATCTGCAAAAGGGCATACTTTTCCTTCCAGTCCCTCTGCAATGTCACTGATGAAGACATTAAAAAGGACTGGACCCAATACTGAACCCTGCGGTACCCCACTAGTAACCCCTCTTTCTTCAGAGTGGACTCCATTTACAATTACAACTGCAGTGAAACCCCACTGGAGGTTCTCTTGTAGCTGATTTGAATCATGGTGGGAGGTTAGGATAACAGCATCAGCGTAGAGCAAGATTTTTTCTGAACAGGAGTCTGGCAGTGTGTTCAAAAAAATGCTGAAGAGAAGGGGGGCCAGTATAGAACCCTGAGGGACACCAGAGCGGACAGGTCTGGCATCTGAGAGAGTGTCTGTAAATTTCACTCTTTGGGACCGGTTATCAAGGTAGCTTTTGAACCATTTCACAGAGTCAGGTGAGAGTCCCGCGGTCTGTAGCTGGACAAGCAGGAGACGGTGGCTGGTAGTATCAAAGGCCTTTGTTAAATCAATGAAAGCAGACCCAGTTTGTTGACTGTTATCCAGTGAGTGGTGGATGGTGTCGGTAAATTCAAGTAGTGCTGTGGTGGTACTATGACCCTTTCTAAAGCCATGTTGCTGCCTGCACAAGATGTTATGCATGTCCAGAAAGTCGATAAGCTGGTCCGCAACTATACATTCCAGGGCCTGAGAGAGTGGAGTAAGGATGGAAATTGGACGGAAGATCTCATGTGCCGTTTTGACACCACTTTTATGTATGGGGTTACTGCTCCAGATTTCCACTTATCCAGGAACTGGCTAAGTCTGAGGGAGAGGTTGAAAATCCTGGTCAGAGGTAGAAGTACTTCATGAAGGGCGAGTGATAGAAGTCTGAGGTCAAGTGAGGCGTTGCTAGATCTGGACTTACTAATGGCTTTGGTAACATAGCTGCGCATCTGGTACATCTTGACCGATTTAAAGTAAAATGGAGGGTGGCTAGTGGGGGCAGGGGAAGTTGGGGAATTAGGAGTGTCATCCTCTTTGAAGAAATCAGGTGGGAGTACAGAACTAAGGTCTGTGAAAGCAGCATTAAATGTGTCACAATGATTTTCGGGTCTCGAGTGGGTATACCTTTAATGCAGAGAACAGGTGGGAGGGGGATTTGGACTGCTGCCCGGTGACTTTTTTTTATGTTTTTCCAGAAGTCTCTTCCGTTGCCCCAGGAGCTTGCAAGAGCGTTATTGAAGAAGGCTGATTTTGTTTGCCGGATAGAGTTGGTAAAGTCATTCCATGCACGTTTGTAGTTATCGATGTCGATTTGTCTTCCAGTGTTTCTGGCAAGCTCCCAAAGGTGGTCTCTTGCCTTTAGTCACCTTAGGAGGTCACCTGTGAGCCAGGGGTTACAGAGAGCCTTTACTTTTTGCTTTTTTAGTGGGGCAAATATGTTGCAGGCTTCATTGAAGATGCTGATGAAATGGTCGAGGGCAGTGTTCACATTAGTGGCTATGAGGATTGGTGACCAGTCCTGTAGGAGAAGGTGGGTTTTTAGGCATGTTAACTGTCCATGAGGTAGAACTCTGCTGGTGATGTTTTTTTGGAGGGGGGTTGGAGAATTTGTTGGACCAAGAGTAGCTAACAGGAGAGTGGTCACTGAGGGAGTCAGGGAGGACAGTGGTGTTTGTAATCTAGGTGGGCTGGCTGGTTAGAATCCAATCCAGCAGAGTGCAGGTTCCAGTTTTATAGTTTTTCCTGGTACAGAAGTCGACCATTTGGGTGAGGTTAGCTGCTGCTATAGCGTCTCTGTGGGCCCCAGCAGCAGGCCAGTTTATATTAAAGTTCCCGAGAAGGATAGATTCGGTGCCTGGTGGGAGACACTTTACATGCTCAAGAACTGCATTGAGCCCACTATCTTGCTCTTTAGGTGGAATGTAGAAGAAGAAGAAGAAGAAGAATCAGCATTTATATAGCGCTTTTCATATATCCAAAGCGCTTTACAAGCAATGCTAGACTGGTAGTGAAGTGACTGAATGTGTGGTGGCGGCCATATCACACATCATCACCCACGCACAGCCTGGATAATTGCATGAACCGGTTTATGGGAAGGGGAATGTTGGCCAGGACACTGGGAATGTTCCCTACTCTCTGTGAAGAGTGCCTGGGTTCTTTTACTTCCACCTGGACACCCACCAGGATGGGTAGAAGGACCTCAGTTTAACATCTCATCCGAGGCGGCACACCCAGCAGAGCAGCACCCCCCCCATACTGCACTCAGATGCCAGCAATTTTTAGGTGCAAGTCCAATCCCGGTGTGGTACGAGAACCCACGACCTTCTGGTCCAGAGGCGGATGTGCTACCAACTGAGCCACGCTGATCGTAACAATAGTGAGAGCTTTGTTCTGAGTGCCAAGAAGGATTTTAATGGGAAGTATCTGCACTGTAGTGGTTTGGGGAGCAGAGCTGATGTGGTGTCCCAGAAAGGTATCCTTTAGGTAGAGGACACAACCGCCACCTCTTTTTGTTGTACGGTCAAGGCGAAAAACAGTGTACCCAGGGAGAGTGATATCATGGTCAGGGATTGATGGGAAGAGCCACGTTTCTACAATTGCTAAGATGTCTGGATTGTGTTGGCAAGCAAAAGCCTGAAGGGCATCTATTTTATGGAGGAGGCTACAAATGTTGAGTGAGATGATTGAGAGGGCTCCTGCGTTTTTGCTCTGATTAGTTGCCTTGGTAGTAGATGGGCCAGGGTTTTGGTGAATGTTGCCAGACGTCAGTAGGAGAAGAAGGATAAGCTTTAGAGTACTGATGCATAATTCCCTAGCCAGGCATTTATGCCTTAGTGTCAGCTGAGAACGTGAGTTGGGAGAGCGTGTCATGAGGTGACAGTGGATGTTCAGGGTGAGAGCAGTGAGAGTGGGTGAGTGGGGTACCCAGCACCCATAGGTGAGATAGTACAATTCAGTAGGTGTGTGCGGGCCCCGGGGTGGGTGGCAGAGTTGTACATGTAGGGTACCTAGGTGTCAATAAATGGGAATGGGTAGGTAACTGATTGGGGCAGAGGGGAAGCAGGCTCTGGGAGGGTGGAGTAGTGAAAAGAGGGGAAATAGGAGGAGGAGAAGGGGGTGTGGGTACAGGCAGAGTTCATGATTTGTTGACAGGGAGGAGGTAGTGGAGAGACAGTGCAGGGAAAAAGAAGGGTGGAGAGGGGGAAGCTAGACAGGGAAGGGGCAGAGAAGAGGGAGCGAAGGGATAGTCGATGATGGGGATGAGAGACAGCAACAAAGAATAGGATGGCCGAGGAGTGAGCTAGAAATGCAGGGCAGTAGTGTTATTAAAAAGAAACATAGAAACATAGAAGTTGACGGCAGATAAGGACCGCAAGGCCCATCCAGTCTGCCCATTTCTTTTTCTACCTTATAAATGTGCCTTCGGCCTTTGCTCTGTCAGTGACCTATCTATTCATAGTCATTTGTATTGCTCCCTTATGCCTATCCCATGCCTGTTTGAAGCCCTGCACTGTATTCATAGCCACCACTTCTTGTGGTAAGCCATTCCATGCATCCACCACCCTTTCTGTGAAAAGAATTTCCTCACATTCCCCTTAATCGGCCTCCTCTAATCTCATGCTGTGTCCTCTTGTCCTGCTATTTTTCTTATATTTAAACATGTTAGACTCTTTCATCTTATTTATGCCCTTAAGGTGTTTGAATGCCTCGATCATATCACCTCTCCCTCCTTTGCTCAAGGGTATACATATTGAGCTCTGCTAATCTGTCTCATATGTCTTCTGATGCAGTCCCTGCACCATTTTGGTTGCCCTTCTCTGGACTGCCTCAATTTGGTTAATGTCCTTGTGAAGGTGTGGCTTCAATACTGCACGCAGTACTCCAGATGGGGCCTAACCAGTGTCTTGTACAGAGGGATTATTACTCTCCTCTTACGACTTTGTAGATACCTCTACAATACACCCTAACACCCCCTAGCTCTTACCTACTGCTTTAGAGGTCTGTTTGATGATTTTAGGTCATCAGTGATGATGATGCCCAAGTCTCTTTCTTCCTTTGGACTGCTAGCAACTCCTCCCAGCCTATAGGTGGCTTCAGGTTTCTCTTCCCTATGTGCATGATTTTGCATCTTTGCATTAAATCCCAGTTGCCACTCTTCTGACCATTCTGCTAGTTTATCCAGATCTCTTCTCATTCTGCCCACCCCATCTGGATCATCTACTCTGTTGCAGATCTTGGTGTCATCTGCAAACAGACAAGCCTTACCCGCTAGTCCATCTGCAAGGTCACTAATGAAGATGTTGAAGAGGACTGGCCCCAGGACTGATCCCTGAGGTACCCCAAAATCAAGCTCTCCCTGCCGTGTCAGGACACACAATCCTGCCGTGACTCGGATTCGAACCGAGGTTGCTGCGGCCACAACGCAGAGTACTAACCACTATATGATCACGGCATGCTACTGAAGAGAGAAAACAAAAATGGTGCAGGGGGAGGGCAGCACAGGGTATAGTGAGCAGGGATACAGAGAGTGGATAGGCGGTGGGAGGGACCAGAAGGGAAGGGCCAAGGGCGGCACACCCTATAGGAGATGAGCAAGAAGGAGGAGCAAACCAGGGGCATCAGGAGAGTCTATTTAATAAAGGTTGGAGGTGGGGGGGTCGGGTGTAAATTTTCCGCCGCAGCCGCTTGAAAACAATGGGCGCAGCAGCCGCGGCTCAGGAAACTTGCAGCAGGCCAATCTCAGAGTAGCAAAATGGACAGAGGTCCAATCAGGGGGAACTGCAGTGAGCAACAGCCAATGGCAGCAGCTCACAGCAGCCCCAGGGAGTCAGAAAATCTTACCCAGTTTCTGTGTCCTGCGGGCGGCCTGGAGGTGTGCGGCCGAGCAGCTGGTGGAGCCATGAAGTGGCCGTATGGAGCAGGGGGCTCGAGAGCCCAAGGACAAAGACAAGATCTAAAAAAAGAGAGAGAAATAGGGAGTTTAGATGTGGGAGGGGAGCTGAGACAAAAGGAGCTAAATCGGGAGGTGGAGAGCTGTGCACCGGTGATGGCTGACAGAGCAGCGGGGTTGGGGGGGTCACGACGGCAAGGTGCAAGATTCTCGAGGCAACACAAAGCCTTGGCTTGGCGCCGTGGGGGGGAGGTGAAGAGTGGGAGTCTGACTTAGCAAAAAAATTAGAGAACAGTAAGCAAAAAGTTTGGGGAGAAAGGAGAGGGGCGGTTCAAGCCCGAGGGAGACAGAGGAGAGGGGGAGAAGAGAGAGTAAATCAGGGTAATTACAATGCACTGGAGAGCTGATAACTTTAAAAACAGTACACAATTCCTTGGATTCGTGACAAATGACATGTTTTGACCAATGAGGTTACAGAATTTTCACACACCATTGTATAATACAGCTTAAGCTGTACAGGCCTCTTCCTAAGATAATGTGCGTAATATCTTTTGGGATTTTTAATGACGTAGCTTCTTCCAACATTGAGATGATCTCATCCCAGAACTTAGTACGTTTTTTACAAGTCAAGAACATGTGCATCAAGGATTCTGATTGATCCAAACATCTTGGAAATTTTTCTGAGATATTAGAGTCCTTTTTATTTAATTGAGACGGAGTTGTTCCATGCATTATATTGTGCTGTATTTGTTGAAGTTTAGTGTAGTAGAAGTCCCAAAAATTATGTCTTTGTACCTCAGCCTGTGATGTTTCAGATATTTGGAATCCCAAATACTCCTCCCATTTAGTTTTTACTGCATTTAAATATTTCGCTCTGCCCAGAAGGAGTAAGGAGTACACTGTAGAAATTCCATTTTGTATGGGGTTTCGTTTTACCACAGCTTCTTCAATAGTGGATATATTAGGAAAATAATTAATATATTGTACATAATGGCCTGGATTTTCAGACTGCGCCAGGCCACGGCGCAAGCCTGGGTGTAGCGCAACTGGGCTGCACTAGGGCATGGACCAGGTGATATTCAACGGTGCTGCGCCATGGCACAGCACCGTTGAATATGGCACAGAGGGTGCACACACTACACATGGCGCAGTGGCACCGTGCCAGCGCAAGCAAAGAACAGGAGCAGGGGGATGCACCAGTGCACGTGCACTTGCGCTAGGTGCATCACCCATGATATTCAGCAAGGGGCATGCAAATGAGTCCATTATGCATGCATGGCACAAAAGGGGCCATTTGCATGTCATTATGACCCAATTTGCATGTGATGCGCTGATCCCTGGCAACTTGCGCCTGGCATCCTGCCAGGCTGTAGCCATTGGGGATAGACACCCTGAAGTGTCATTACAGCCCCCTGCTCCCAGACGCCCAATTGTGGGCATATGTACAAAGAAGATCCCTGATGGTCCAGTGAGGAAGCCTCCCCTCACCTGATTGTGAGCATATGTAAAGAGAAGAACCCTGTGGTCCAGTGGTACCCCATACCCACCCACCCACAGAGGTCCCCACTATCAGCACCCCCGTCACTGGCGGGTGACAGCATTTCAGCCCGCGATGCCACCCACCGACGACAACGACAGGCGATTCATGTCTGTTGGTCCATGTCTGGACCAATGGCATAGCAGATCATACTCGTACTACATGAATTAATTCACATATTGGCCTGTGTAGTACAGTATGGTCTGCATGCCCATTGGTCCACACAGTGGACCAACAGGCATACAAATTGTACTGTACGCTGTCATTCGGTGGGCGGCATGCAGGCCGGATGCTGCCACCAGCCGATGATGGGGGGTGATGGGTGGCGGGGGACCTCTGCAGGTGGGAGAGGGGGGAGGTACCACTGGACCACCAGAGTTCTCATCTTTATGTATGCCCATGATTGGATGGTGGGGAGGGCTTCCCCATTGGACCACATGGGATCGCCAATTAACATGTGCCTGCAATCAGGCGATGGGGCAGGGGGGCACATGCCTACCGGATCAGGGTGCTTTTGGACGGTGTACCTGCTGGCCGGGTGGCCACCCATGGCAGGCGTCTGTTGTGTTGTGCCATGCGCTACACCTGCCCGCCTGTGGGTGGCCAGCATTTGAGCAGTTTTATTTCAGCTTAACTTTGTGCACCAGTGTGCGGTGCATGTAGGGGTTGCACTAGCATTTGCGCCGCACATCCCAGGCTGAATATCGGGATGTGCCACGTATGCATGGGCCCACCCCCTGCATCTGCACCGCATACATTACCAATCACCCCTGTGCATTGGGGGTTGCACCGCACAGCCAGCCCCTTTGAATATCGCACTGGGAATATTGGGGTTGCGATGGCACAACCCCTTTGAATATATCCGGGCCATTGTCTTTGTTGCAGATATATGAAAAAAAATGAAATCTCAGGAGGTCAAAAGTGGCTTACATCTGTTCAAATAATATAAAAATATTGTCAATAAAAAAGATATTTCACAGTCTTGATGGCTTGAGTCTGCCAGACAAGGACATCTTTATCCATTATGGATGGTTTAAAAGCATAGTTTCTATAACCTGGGGTACATGGGGAGATCTGAGTGTTCCAATTCACCACACTGTGAGCTATTTTCCAGTACTTATAGGTGGTTCAGGTAGAAAGAAGAGAGCATCGACCTATCTCTTCCATAACTATTAGCATGGAGTATGCTCCTAAAGCTAAGATATCCATGCAACTCTTGTTCCAAATTCTCATCAAGCATCTGCTCTCCTAAAAAACAGTCCTGGACTTGAGCTATTCATGTAGCTAGGAAGTGCCACCTAAAATTAAGTAGCGCTAACTTATTTATTTCAAATGTTTCACCAGGAAAGACATACTGAGCTGATAACAGCTCATTTCCAGTTGCGTCCTGGGGGAAAGGGAATGTGGAAAATCGTATATAATACAATAGGACAGGAGCATAATCAACAGTAAAAATTATATGCAAATAAGGTAGAAATTGAGTCCTGCTGGTGAGGGTAATACATTTCAAGTAAAGAACAGTGAAATAGAACAAGGCAAACTATTGGGGGTGAGTACAATGTGTGATTTAGAGTAAGAAGGTCATGGACAGTTGCAGGAACGAGAAAAAAAAGTAATGAAGAAGAAACTTTAAGGAGAAAGCAGAAGAAGCAGAGTGAATTGACGGGGGAAGAGAGGACAAGAGCTTAGGAAACCAGTAAGAGAAAGCAGATTGACCAGCAGTAGTTTTACTAGAAGGAACAAAGAGGGAATGAGAAGTACTACTACAGAGAGGGTAGCTGAAATCAGTGGGAGAGCAGAAGAGGGATGTAAGGTAGAAGGGAAGAGCACCAAACCAGACTTTAGAAATAAAGGAAACACAATGAGAAAGGCACCTGGCATCAAGAGAGGGGAGAGAAAGAGCAGAGTACAGAGTACAGTGAAAAATGATGGGTACGAGAGGAATAATCAAAAGCAAAATGAAAGAAAGAGTGAAAGAGGGGGTCCAGTCTGCCGGAGAAGGATTTAAGTGTACCACTATAGACTATGTCACCATAATCAAAGATAGGGAGAATCATATTTAAAACAATCTCATGGAGGGGCAGGAAGTGGGATACTTGCTTTGTTCCTGCACAGTGCACCAAGCCTGGGGTGAAGCTTTTGGTGAATGGCATCAGTATGAAATGAGAAATCAAGATGATGGTCAAGCCAAACTCCAAGGTACTTAAAAGAGGATACATCCTTAATCATAACACCATCCAGAGTGTGAAATACAGGGAAAGGGGTGAGTTTGGAAAGCCTCTGATGGGTGCCAAAAGTCACAGAAATTGTATTTTGGGCATCGAGGGTTGATGGGTTAGACTGGAACCAGCGCTGAATATTGTCAAAATCCAGCTGCAATTGTGAGGGAAGATCACAGGAAGAGAAGCCAGATACAGAATGTACTGTATCATCAGCATAAATATGAATGAATGCAGAAGAACAGACAGAGGGAAGGTCATTTAAGACTTTGGAAAAGAGAATAGGACCTACTAATCCCCCATGTTCCTGGGTAGGTCCAATTTGTTCCTACTTAACCTGTTTTTTTCTCTTTCCAAATACATTTTGATATTACTTTCTCAACATCTATGAAGTGTAGTTCCCCTACACTAATGGTGAGAGATTGAAATAAAAGTAAATATTTTGGCAAAACTTTCATTTTAATTATGTTACATCTTACTGTCAGACTAAGAGGTAGTTTAGCCCATCTGTCCAGGTCAGCAGTAATGTTATTCAACAACAGAATATAGTTTTTGCAAAATGTTAGGATAAATCCTTTGTCAGATTTATTCCTAAATATTTCATTTGTTACGTCAATTTTCTTTTGATTTCTTCTGGCTTGGAGATGTGAGAACTATTAGATAGTAAGATATGCTTCTGTTTTTGTCTAAAATTTACTTTATAACCAGAAGCTTTTCTACATTCTTCAGTTATCTTCAGGACAGGGTGCCAACTGTAATTCCCTTTGTTAGATTTCTTTCTCTAATAGCTATTGTGAAGGGTTCAATAGATAAAAGGAAATAAACAGGGAGAAAATGGGCACACTTGTGTGATGCCTCTACTTAGGCTAACGTTCCTGTGACAGGTTTCTATCTTTTTAACAGCTGCATTAGATTGTAGAGTAGTTTAATGATCTCCAAAATGTTCCCCATCCTGATTTTTTCACAACCTGTCACCAGATAATCCCACTCCACACCATCAAATGCATGCTCAGCATGTTAGGCAATGAAAATAGCATCCTGATTCTTATTACTATCATTAATGTCCACAGCTCTCCTCAGGTTATTTCCTAAACTTCTCCTTTTGACGAAGTCATTTTGGTCATTTTCAGCTATGTGGGGGACTACTGTTTCAAGTCTGAAGGCTAATAATGTTGCCAATATCTTCATGTTAGTGTTCAGCAGAGAGATTGGCCTATATTATGTTACCAGTGAAGAGTTTTTATCCTTTTTATGTTTGCTTGCACGCATGTGCAAGAAACATAGTGCCATCATCGGAGATTTCAGAGGTGTGTCACCTCCTCCTCCAATTCAGTCAGTGTGCTGGCAGGCATGGCCCCTGTAAGCCAATGCATTTTGGAGCTGTCTATGACATGCTCCAAAATGCAGTGGCATACAGTTGAAAGGGGGAGCTACGCTTGAGTGAGCAGCGATAAGATAATGCTGCTCACGCGCAGCTCCCCCACAGATGCCCGCAGGTGCGCCGCCTGCACGCACGTAGCTGTACAGCCGACGCAGGGTGCCCAATCCTCGCCGGCCGTACCTGCTTCCTCCGCCCTCAAACGCTCATAAAATGCCACGCTGGATGCCCACCCCAGCATGGCAACTATCATATAGCCGACGGGGTGCCCAACTTCGCCGGCTGCACTGTTCTCCTCGTAGTGAGTGCCACGCTGGGGAGCCACCCCAGCGCAGGCACTGAGGCCGACGGGGTGCCCAATCCCGCCAGCTGAACGGCCGCCTCAACGCCCTGTGCCACGCTGGGAGCCCACCCCAGTGTGGAAAATGTCCCATGTCGCCTGTTTTTTTTTCACCTGTGAAGAAAAACGTCCCACGGTGAGTCTCCCTGCCCTCCCACAACCCGCACTCCACCCACTGCGCACCCAGCTTCCCCCACCCCCTCACACCTCATACTCTCACTCCGGACTCGGCGCGATGATTCTCGTGGACCGGAAAAACGCCTGCACTCTTTCAAAGGCGCATCCGCGACTGAGGAAATGCCGGTAAGCTGTATAATGGGCTAGATAGGGGGTTTCAACTTTATTGCATATCTCAGGCATTTTTGAATTTTGGACCAAATTTTCAACATGGGGTTTTGGGACCCTTCTCATGATTGATGAACATGTCATGAGCAAGATCGGCTCAGAGGGTGATTTCGCAGTGACTGCGAAATCACCCTTCGGACCTGAATAACGCCATGACAGTGACATCAATCATGAGAAGGGGTCTCAAAAACCCCATGTTGAGAATTTGGTGCCAAAATTCCCAAAAATGACTGTTTTACGAGCGTGCATTGCGCAGTTCCTACACAGGCTCATAAGTTCGCGAATTTTCAATATCTTCACTCCAGATTTTCAACATTGCCATTTTACCACACCTTCTTATGAGTAGTATAGCTGTCATTTTTCACATCTCACCCAAAATGTGTTTCCACCCATGTAGCGCACAATGGCGCAGTCGGTGTGTGAAATCAATGTACGGGACAAATTAAGAAAATCACAGTGACACTGTTCATGAGTGGAGATGTCTTAAAATGGCTATGTTGAAAATTTGGTGAAAAAGTCCTAAAATGACTGTTTTCTGGCGTGCATTGCGCAGTTCCTACGCATGTGTATGGGCGTGAATTTTCAATATTTTCACCCAGATTTTCAACATTGCCATTTTACCACACCTTCTTATGAGTAGTATAGCTGTCATTTTCACATCTTACCTAAATGTGTTTCACCATGTAGCGCACAATGGCGCAGTCTGGTGTGCGTAAATCAATGTACAGGACAAATTAAGAAAATCACAGTGACACTGTTCATGAGCAGAGGTCTTAAATGGCTATGTTGAGAATTTGGTGAAAAATTCCTAAATGACTTTTTACTGAGCGTATGCTGTACAGTTCCTATGCATGCTCGTAAGTTTGCAAATTTAATATTTTTAGTCCAGATTTTCAACATGTCCATTTTATTAAACTTTCTTATGAACAGTACAACTGCAATTTTCATATGTCACCCAAAATGTGTTTCACACATGTAGCGCATAATGGTGCTGTTGGTGTGCGAAAGCAATGTTCAGGACAGATTAAGAAAATCACAGTTACATTGTTCATGAGCAGAGGTCTTAAAATGGCTATGTTGAAAATTTGGTGACAAAAGTCCATAAAATGACTGTGTTACAGTGAGCATTGCACAGTTTCCACGCACTGCTAGTTCATGACTTTGTAATATTTTCAGTCCAGATTTTCACCAGTGGCATTTTTCCACACTTCCTTATGAGCAGTACAGCTGCCATTTTTCACAACATGGCCGAAGTGGTTTTCACCCTTTCAGTGCAGAGATGCGTGGTCGCTGTGGGAAATCATTGTTTGGCACAGATAAAGAAAATCACAGTGACACTGTTCATGATCGGAGGCACCAAAATGCCTGAGTTGACAATCTGCTGTAAGAAATCCCCAACCTAATTATATTACGGTGTGCTGTACAGTTTCTATGTACGCCTGACTTCACCATTTTTTAATATTTTACTACAGATTTGCAACATAGCCAGTTTTACACCTCCCTATGAAAGATTACAGCTGTCATTTTTACATCCTGTTCGAATATTTTGCACCTGTGGTGCTAAATGCCATAGTCACTGTGCATAAGCAGCTGCCAACAAACTGATATTCCCCTGTTCATGAGGTGGGGTCACAAAACAAACATGTTGAAAATTTGGAGTGAAAATACCAATGAATGCCTGAGGTATTAGGCTTTTCAACTATAACGCCGACCCTATAGAGAATGACAGGCATCAGGGGTGTGACTTGGGATTCTTGCCTGTGATGCTCATACCATTCCACACCCTGCAGTCACTGAGAGGCATCGAGGTATGCCTTGGACCCTTCGGCCCCAAAGTTCACCCCATTCTCCCTATACCGCACTCATCTCACCGCATTTCTAATGGAATGGGTGTCATAAGGGCCAAAGATTCCACACACCGTGACACTTGTCAGTGTCTGCAGGGTGGGGTGTGGTGAAATGTCGTGGCCATTATGCCTGATGACCCAAAGGCACACCCCAATGCCTGTCCGTATCTGCAGGGTGGTGGCGGGGTTGGCTTCAGTTCAATACTTCACTGCCATTCCTATTTTGCAGCTGTCTAACTCCTACACTACCAATCCCAATGCCAGCAAGCAAACATTCGGCATTGACAAATGCTTGTTTATGAACACTGCAATGTTGCATGAAAAAGAGGGAGGCAGTTTTCCAGATTTCAAGCAAAAATGTAATAATTCCAGAAAACTATCTGCTAACAATGTACCAAAAGCCTAATAAAAATCTATTGATAGGCTATCGGGGTCAGGAGCTTTAAAAGGAGATAGTTTTTTTTTTATTGTATTCATTATTTTGTTACTAGTGAAGGGTTGATTCAGGAGGGACTTTTTTGAGTTAAAGTGAGAAATTAACTATTGGTAAGAAAGTTTTGAAGGGCATCTGGGTAATCTGATCTTTCTGATTTATACAGAGCCTCATAGTATTCTTCAAAGATCTTATTAATTTTGGAGGGTCTTGTTCTGCTCACACCTGCTTTGATTTTGATTTCAAAAACATATTTGTTTTGTTTTTCCTTCTGGAACTAATAAGTCATATATTGTTCTGGTCACTGGATCCCAGTGGTTCCCCAACCCCACTCTGCCTACCACATCCAACGTAGGACATAATGCTCTGCATGTGACATCACAGTAATGCCCAAGACAAGAGTTTATGATGTCACAGAGAATTATGACTGCCTGTGGAATGAGCAGCAGGAGTAGATGAACTCTGAAGGTTCAAAAAACCCTCTTTTCATAAAAATGTTGTGGATACTAAAAAAAAAACAGAATCTTATAAAATGCATGAAATAGAAGCAGAGCTTTTAAATAATATTTGCATTCCTTTCCCGGTGATGCATGCTGCTCTTTGATCTGCCCTGTTTTCATAGGCCTTACCAGCAAAGGCTTCATAACTTCATAAAATGTGTCTATGCATCTAAAGGAAATCTAGATGCAAGCTTCAGTCTTTGCATGTGAAAGTAGAACGCTGGAATGGAATGTCTGCTTAGGGATTATAAATGTTGAACTCACAAATTCTTCCATTGTGGACTACTGTTATGGTGTGTTTATGAGTTACCGTCAGGGTGCACTCAATAAACCTAAACACACAAAACAATTAGCCTAAACTGCGACTACAGGATTATTATTTCTGCTATTTGATGGAAAGGCAGAATACAATGTACATCCTGTCTTCCGTCACATCATTGGGGAAGGAACTGTACTAACAGAAGCACGATTAAGAAACAATTTATAAGATATATCACACAAAGAAAAATAACTGTACCAGTAAGCTTAAACAGACAGAAATTGCCTCAGCCATCAGTTTCTGTTTGCACTGCATCTTAAGCAAATTGATGTTATTGTCTTGAGGATGCTAAATCTGCTATTCCAAACAAAATGACCATAACAGAATGAAAGCCTTTTACGCTGTTCCAGTTTTTACCCAAGGGGTTTTAAAATAATGGTTTTGACACACACTGGAGAGCACAGGAACTTGCGTTTCTAGTCATCTGTTTGTACATTAATCTGTGTGATTTACATACTGTTTAATAGATTGTGGGAGTGTCTTGTGACACTCCTGACCAATCACAGCTGCTCTTTCAGTTGCCTGCGAGATACTCTTATTCGTATAAGAGTGTTTCATCAGCTGTGCCCTAGTAATGGGCTTCTTGCTAGCACTGCTCACTCCACAGAAAGACACAATTTTTTGCATGAAATTTTAAAAAATAAATTACGAGCAATCTATAATATATGTCCCTGTCATCACGCATTGCTGTGTAAGAGTGATTCCACTTGTATTCACCTGGAGCCAGAACAGCTCAGCTTTGCTTTACTTTTCCTGCTTGAGCAGAACACAGGTGAAACCACTCTTATACAGCAACGAGTGGCTCCAGAGGACATATTAGTATACTCAACTATCTGGAAATGCATCAAAGCCCATATGTCAAGTCATCTGTGACTCAACGACAATATCCCCATTATGTTGTGTAACTTTAAAGAATAAATCATTAATCAGCTGTAGATTCTATTCTGAACAGTGTGTCCTGATTTCTATTTTAAAAGTGCGTTCATGACATCATCAATATGGTGTTCTTGGTGGTGCCGCCCTCAGCCACAGGCAGCAAGCTTTAAATTGGCTGAGGTGACAATTTTGGATTGCCCTTCTGATGGCTGGATGCTTAGTCATGGTGTAGAAGAGCTACTGTGGCAAGAAAAAGTGCCTTAACAAGGGGGAAGCACTGTTCCCACACGAAATGGTCCTGCTTCTACCACCCAGAGAAACAGACTAATTAGAAACATAGACTTTGATGGCAATCATGGCAGATAAGAACCACTTGGCCCACCTAGTCTGCCCATTTCCCTACCTAGAGGATAAGCTGCAGATCCTATTTAACCAACAGCCTATTTCTTCCTACCCCCCACAAAAATTGCCTTATGTCTGTCCCATGCATTCTTGAATTCTTCCACAGATTTAGACCCCACAACCTCCTCAGGAAGGCTGTTCCATGCGTCCACCACCCTCTCTGTGAAAAAATACTTCCTCACATTGCCCCTGAGCTGTCCCCCCTCTATCTTCAAATTGTGTCCCCTTGTTCTTGCACATCTCTTTTTCTGAAAGATGCTACCCTCTTGGACTTTGTTGATTCCACTGAGGTACTTAAACATTTCTATCATGTCCCCCTTCTCCCTCCTTTCCTCAAGGGTATACATATTAAGCTCCTTTAGCCTCTCCTCGTATGGCTTCTCTTGCAGACCCTGCACCATTTTAGTTGCCCTCATCTGAACTGCCTCCATCCTGTCTATGTCCTTGTGGAGATGGGGTCTCCAGAACTGGACGCAGTACTCCAGATGGGGTCTCACCAGAAACTGACTAAAAAATGGGAGCCAAGACTTACTAAAAAATAATTACTGTCATGCAGAATTCTTAAGAATAAATACTAATTTATTAAATAAATAGCAACAAATAAGTTACTACAGGTTGTAAACAATAAATAATTTGGTGAAATGGGTGAATGGAACTAGGCAATTAAAGGAAAACTCCACTCTCATATCTTCTAAATGTTACTTGTTTCCATGTCAATAGACAACTCTTTTCATGTAGCTGTTAAGAATGTATACAAATATTGTAGTCTGTTTTTACAGTTCATACTAGGCCCTGTGACAGCCCTAGGCATCTCCATTTCATGGTTGTTGAAATTTCATTGTCCCTGAAAGCTGCGTTAGCATATGAGAACATGATGCATAATCACCCTTTAAACTCCCCAGTATGCCTGCCTGCTTAATTAGTCTTAAAAGAAACAAGCTGCAAAAAGGTGTGGAATACCACATTTACCTTCAGTGAGCTTTGCAAACTGAGTTATAATGCAGATTATTTTCCCTTTAAACTTTCCTCAGTTTATGAGCTTCCAGAGAGTTTTTTCAGGGTATTTGTTCTTTCAGCATAAAAATACATGGTGTAAATGGGTGATCTGACATCATGTTCTCATATACTAATGCAGCTCTCAGGGACAATGTGATTTCAACAATCATGAAATGGAGTTGCCCAGGGCAGTTACAGGGCCTACTATGAACTGTAAAAACAGACTAAAACATTTGCATACATCCTTAACAGCTACATGAAAAGAGTTGTCTGTTGACATGGAAACAAATAACATTTAGAAGATATGAGGGTGGAGTTTTCCTTTAACTAAGTAATGGAAATGCTTATCACTCTAAAATTGAGGATAACCCTATTACTCTAAAGCTTGCAATAATGCTTATCACTCTGACACTGAAGGCCACCCCAAAGCCTACACAAGGACAGAAAAATGGTTAGGTTTTACCTGCACTGGCCCAGTAAACAAATGGCTACCTCTAGTTGCTACATGCAACTACCAGCCTTGAGAAGGGCTTTTGTGAGGGATCAGAACCACCCAGGGAACTCTAGCCCTAGTAGCCAATTGACTAGGTACAGGGTGCCCTTGCTAGCCCACCACTGCACTAGGACAAGTGCTCTGTGCTCCTTAATTATTGGTCTCCACTATGCTCACCACCTCCCCAGGAATCCCTCCCTGGGTGCCACATCTCCCCCAATAGAAACTGGTTGCTGCTAATTTTGCAAAGGATATGAACATTTGTAGATGTATTATGCCACTAACCTATAGGGCTCCTCAGCTCCTGCAACTTGGGGAATTTTAACTGTGTTTACTGTGAGCCAGTGCTTCTGCCTTTGAAGTAATTAATTTGGGTTCACATTAATCTGTGCTCACTGTGAGTAGGAGTTTTGTCATTAATGAAATAATTAATTGCTTCTGTGGAGCTTCTGCATTTTTTTTAGAATTAATCTGTGCTCAATGTGAGCTGGAGCTTCTGTGGAGGTTCTGCAACTTCTAAGTAATTTGATTTGTGTGCTCTGTAAGCAGGAGCCCAAACCCTGTATTCTTACTTAAATATTCAAGCCCTAGTAATTTATGCAGGAGCGCAAGCCCTGTATTTTACTGAATGATTCAAACCATAGTAATTTGATTTGTGAGCACTGTAAGCAGTATTTACTTAAACTTTCAAGCTGTACTTCTCTTTCTCATCTCCTACACTGGTCTCCGCCACTGCTTCATGGCGTTTCCCCACCCTCCCTATCTGAACATTTACTTATATAGCCATGGTGGCTGTCTCTTATTGGATGACAATCAACCCATTTTTCCTTTGGCTCCTTATACAGTTCCACCATTAGAAGGACCCTACTATTCTTACTTCTGCCAAGACAGTTACATATCCATCACTCTCTCATAAGTTTTAATCTCCTAAGTCTTGATTCCAGGTACTTGCACTGCACTCACCTCAATTGAATGTTATCAAAGGGTCTTCCCCATCTTCTAATCTGTTCTCCCCTCAATTCTCTCTAATGATGTTCACACTCTCCCAGTTTTCTCTCTGCTTCTCCTCCTGAAATTCTCCCCTTCCTCCTCCCCACTTATCCTTCTCCCCCTTCCTCTCCATACCCACACTCAGAGCAACCTCCGATCTCCCTTCCCTCCCCACGCTTCTCACTTACCCCTTCCTCTTACCCTTACCCTTCCCCAACCCATCTATTACCCTCATCTCCATCAAGCCCTCTGTCTCTCTCTCCCCTCTCCCTCCCACTTTACCTTTCTGCTGCCCACTCCTCCCCTTCCTTTCTTTCTTTCTTTCTTTCTTTCTTTCTTTCTTTCTTTCTTTCTCTCATTTACTCACTCCAGCTTGCTATCATCCCCCTCTCTAAATCTTGAAGCACACCTTCATTGAGTTTGCCTCTTCTCTCCCCCTCCACCCTTGAACCCCCAAAAGGCCCAAGTACCCCCATTTCCCTCTACCTACTCCTCCTACTCTTATCTGGGGACATAGAACTTAACCCTTGCCCCCTCCTTCTCCTACTCCCTCTACACATTCTAAGTGACTACACATTTTCCACCTAAACGCAAGAAGCCTCCTTCCAAAGTTGGATGACCTAAAAGTCTGGTTCACCCAATACTCCCCTGATGTACTGTGCATTACTGAATCCTGACTGTGTGCTAGGATCCCAGACTCTGCCCTCTCTATTCCTGACTACAACCTTTTCCTCAAGAACCATGGGAAACGTGGTGGAGGCGTGGCCATCTACACTAGGAACTCCCTCTCCTGTACCATCTCACTCCAAGATGCTCAGCCTGTCTCCCACAAATTTCTTATCATCCTCCTCTCCCTTTCCTCCACTCTCCCTATCTACATTGCTGTACTATACTGCCCCACCCCAAAGATTCCCATAGCTCCATGATTGACTGCATTACTAAAATCTCCTCACACTCCAGTAAAGGTAACTTATCCTCTTAGGTGACTTTAACCTGGACTGGCTCTCCCCCACCTCCAAACCCTCTGTCCTAAAAATTGAATCCTTAAACCTCTCCCAGATGATCACAGAGCCCACACATCTCCACTCCAAATTCTCTAACCACTCACTGCTTGACTAGGCACTCACATCCCATCACCACCGCATCTCTGCTGCTGGAGTGCTTTGGCTCATGGTACTTTTCTCAGTTACCAACTTTTAAATAAATAAAAATAAATAAAACCAAGCAACCTGCTAGTCATGTCTCTGCTGCTCCTCTCCACGTCCCACCTGCTAGCTGAGGCTCTACTGCTTCTCAGAGCTAGCCAGCCTACTAGAGGAGTCTCTTTACAGCCAGTAATGCCTGGTGGCAGGCCACCTTTCACTGCTGGTTGATCTTGTAGCTGATCTGGCCCTGGGATCACCCCAGCTAGACTTCTGACCCTGCTGCCGACTGATCTGTCAGCCGAGTCTGTTGGGCTCTATCTGGGAGGCCCCCTGAGGAAGGAAGGAACTATAGATTCCAAATGCACATGGGGTAACTGTGTCGACAAAAGTACTTTTTTTTTGCACTAGCTTCATGTAGCTTATGATTCATTAAAGTATTAGTTTTCTGCACTTTGTGACTCCTGAATGCACTGCTTATTTTTTTGTTTTGCCTGCTCCATTTGGGAGGTGCCTGGTGGCAGATCACACCGCCTTGCCACTGGTTGAATTACCAGCTGATCTTACCAGAGGGTCCCTGGTGGCAGGTTGCACTCTGTGTTGCTAACTGCACTGCTAGCCTATCCTCCTGGGGAGGGTATGCATGGTGACAGATGATGTCCCTCGCTGCTGTCTGAATTACCAGATGAACACCCAGAAGGGGTGGCTCCCAGTGGTGGGCTGCACTCCTTCTGCCACTAGCTGACCAACTTGCCGAATCTGCTTGGGGGAACCTGGTGGTATGCTGCACCCTATTGCTGCTAGATGACTTGCTAGCCAATCCCTGGAACACCTACAGGCCACTTGGATAAGGCATCTGATGGCACCAGTCCCCTTGTCTGGCTACTGAGCTAACTGTCTTCCCTGGTTATATAGCTCTATTAGCCCTTAAAAGGGCTGCCAGGCTGGTAGAGCTCTCCATTGGCAGAACTCTCCCAGCTGCCTCTGCAGGTCCTTCACTGGTTTCTCCCGGGGCTTCCCTTCTGGCTGTTGCTTTTCTGGCCCTTCTCTCTGCTGCAGAACTGACGAACTGCCTTTGAATCCTCCTGGCAGGCTTCTTTTGCGCAGCTGGGAAAAGGCAAGGCTACCCTGGGAGCTTCCTCATTGACTGGGAAAAGGGACAACACTGATTGGTTATGCAAATTAAGGCTTAACAAACATAACCATTCAGTGCTGAGAGTTGCTAGTCAGACCATGTGCCTTTTCCTCTGCAGGCAGCGCTCCCAACACCTTTTATTAACTGATATTTTATGTTTAAAAGGTGGCAAGCGACTTTAATGTACCACTGCAGGAGCCAGGGATTGGGTCTCTAGCAGGCATTTTTTAAAGTAAAGGGACAGTTCCTTCTAGATTGGGGGGGGGGGCAAGGAAAGTCTTTTACCACCTTTCAAAAACTCACAAACATACCATGTATCTTCAATTAGAAGCTGCCCTTGAAAACAAGCCGCAGGCCATAGTGAAACATTTTAATAAAAGCCACCCTCAAACATAAGCCACAGCCTCTAATCATGTTACATAAAGCACTTTGGATTAGACTTCTAGTGTACTGACAACATTTCTTATCATGTGCTGCTTAGCTGTATCATCTTTCTGTGATTTTAATCTCTTTAAATATTATCATTAATGTCTTTTGGATGAGACGTTAAACCGAGGTCCCATCTGCCTGGATTGGTGGTAGTTCAGGTGGATGTTAAAGATCCCATGGCACTTATCGAAAAGAGTAGGGGAATTTCCCCAGTGTCCAGGCCAAATTTCCCTCATTCACTGAAAATATCACCAACAGCTTAATCTGGTTCAAGGTCAGTTGGCATTCATCTGTGTCCCCCTCCCCCAGGTCGTGCCTGAAAATAGGCAGAATTTGTCTAGTGCACTTACCCGGTCAACAAAAACTAAATAAAAATAAATAAATATGCTCTTAGTTAATGTTTAAGTTTATTTCACTATAACATAGACCTTATGCAATATACTTGGTCAAATTCTGGACATGTTAAAACTGGATGTTTCAATATAAGCAATATTTCAATACAGAGGCAGGAAATTACCACTTAGTTTGACCTCAGTGGTAGGGAAAATGATGGAATCACTTCTGTAGGAAAGATTGTTGAGTACCTAGAGGCCAGTTGAGCAGAGGACCCAAGGCAGCATGGTTTCACAGCAGGAAGGTCATGTCAGACGAACCTAATAGATTTCTTTGACTGGATGACCAAAGTAATAGACCAGGGAGGGACTGTGGATATGGCCTACCTAGATTTTAGAAAGGCATTTGACACAGTCTCACACAAAAGATTAATATACAAGTTAGCTAGCCTTGGAGTGGGTCCCAAGGTGGTAGTCTGGATAAAAAAAACTGGCAGGACAACAGGACGCAAAGAGTAATAGTAAACGGAGTCCACAGTGAAGAAAGGAGGGTAACTAGCAGGGTACCGCAGGGTTCAGTGCTGGGACCAGTCCTCTTTAATGTCTTTATAGGAGACATTAGAGAGCACCTGGAAGGAAAAGTATGTCTCTTTGCAGATGACACAAAGATCTGCAACAGGGTTGATACACAAGGTGGGGTGGAAAGGATGAAATGGGACTTGGCAAGCTTGGAGGAATGGTCAAATATATGGCAGCTCAGAGTCAGTGCAAAGAAGTGCAAGGTAATGCATCTGGGAAACAAAAATCCAGGGGAAGTGTACACAATGGGGGGTGAGTTAATAATGTAACCCCTAGGTGGCGCTATCCCAAGGACTACTACCCGTGCCTGCTTGGCTAGTAGTAGGTTAAGGGGCCTGAGTTCTGAAACGGGTGCCTCCACCCGGAGGTCAGGGTTGGTAGTGGTCAAGCTAACCTGGGCACAGCCCTCTGGGACACTATAACCCCACTCTTTCCCCTCTAGTGGCCTGAACACTGTACAATAATCACTTTCACAATACCCCTGGTACACCACACAAGTACCCACACTGTTTGCACTTACCACCAGGGCTGGTTCCTCTGGCTCAAGCCTGGAGCCCCCCTGTAAAACAAGGTTATGCACAGCAAATAGCAACAGTACAGTACTTTGAGCACAAACAAGAACCACAGTCAGATTACATGCAGAAAAAGTCAGATCTGATTTATTCAGGGGACTTGAACAAGGAAGGGGCAAAAACAAGTTAATTAGCTTAAAGGTTATATCAATCAAGCAGTTATGCATGCGCTTTGAGTCCCCCATACAATCACACCTCTGGGTACCCAGGTGGAGAAGAGATGGGCTAGCTAAGATTGATGCCCGGGGTTGGCCGGCGTCGCAGCTGGGTGGAGCCCTGTGATGGAAAACACAACATGCATAGTAAACAATATTTGTAATCCGGAGCCAGAGGGCTCAGTTTGTAAAGGACACGAAACAAAAAGACAATCAGATTACACACTCAGATTAAGCTGTTGTTGCAGGGAGCTACCCTGGTATTTACTCATGATACCCAACGCTGGACACAGGCTGGACTAAAATCGAGACTGCAGGTGGTTGATCTGGAATGCCAGGAGAAGCAGGGCCCACATGAGTTGCAGAGACGTCGTTCCCGTTCAAGCGTGGAGCAGGGGGCTGATCCCCAGACAGGTCTTTTGTCGATGGCTTCTCTGTGCAGAAGGTAGTCTGGCTGGGCTAGTCTGGCAAGGCCCAGACTGTATAGAGACAAATTTGGATGCAGTCCGTTTTGGGCTAGATACAGCTTCCAGCAAGCAGAACACAGTTCACACAGTGGGGAACTAACTCAAAACCCACTAGCAGCTCGTAGCACATTTACATGTAAGGGAATTCTACTACACCAGGCAAAGCACTCCCCAGTCACAATCGCAAAGTCTCTGCACACACTGGGAGCTTAGGGGTAGCTGGAACTCCTGACAGGCCGATCGCATTCAGCAAAAATCTTCGGTCTTCTTCAGGTTGAGCCTGGCCCACTTCAGTAGCTTACTTTAGTCACACAAACTTGGATTTAGTCCAAAATAATTCTCTTCTCCCCCTCTCAGGAGCAACAGACAGACATGCGGGCCAAAAACTCGGCCTTTTCACAGTTCTCCCATGCGAATCCACTCAAGATTGCTGCTCAGAATCACTTCAGCTCCTTGCTCTTCAGTTTTCAGCTTAGATCTAACTGAAAACTGCAAGCAGCCCAGGACTTCCCCAAGATCCAAAAGGTTTGGTTGGCTGATTTGGCTGTCAGTCAAGGCAAGAGCTCCCCCTTCAGTTGCAAAAAAGGCACAAAAAGTTCAAACCTACAATTCCTACAGATTTTGACTTCAGACAGCTCCTGTAGTCCGGCTACATTTTAGGTCCCTCCAGTACTGTTTAGTCCAATTTGCAGTCCAGGACCAAGATAGTGGAGACAAACAAAATAGTCCTTGCTACAAAAAAAGCAGATTAGACAAACTACACTATCATTATCACTCTAAATGATTTTCAACAAATAGTTACATCTTTCAACAGAGCTCTCTCTCAAATTACAAGAGCTGCAATCAGGCAGCTCTTAAAGAGACAGTACACATAGGCTATACAGGCTCTGGTAATCACATTTAAACTGCTAAAAACGCTGCACACCAGCCTGGCAGTGAGCATTTAGACACGCTCAAGGAATACTTCTTGGGAGCCCCCATTTGTAGGAGGGTTAAACCCTTCCCTGCATGGGAAAACTTGGCATCTGCGTCAAATCTGTACCATCATAACTTTGAAAATGCAACATATACAAGACATGTATACCATTAGCATGCTATACAAGTACTAACTGATTCATCAATTGACATAACTTGTCACTTTACTATACATTTCAATGTACTCCACTATATCATTTCCATTTTGACAATACATTATGCATATTTCACAAAAGTAAATTGAAAATCACTATACAGAATCATGTAATAACTTCTTATACTCTAAGCAGTGCAATAGGGGGCCCTTTCCTATCAGCTAACTTGGGACTGGATGAGGCAGGGGCATCATGGTGAGAGGGCAAAACAAGTAACCTGGAATTGGCTGTCAAGCTCAATTTGGGTAGTGAGCTCTGAGAGACATAAACACCTTTGTGGACTACATTGAGAGGCAAATCCACTGGCCTCCCAGGGGAATCATAACTGAAGCGCACCACTGGCTTGACAGCTCGGCCAGTCTTTCTGGGGTGAACAACCACAGTCTCTGTACTTTCAGCAATGGTCTAAGAGCTTTCATCACTTGTGAGGGGTGCCTCTGCATGTAGGGGAATGTCCAAGCTGGGAGCACTGTCAGCTCCTTGCTTTGTAGTCTCTGTTTCTACAACACTTGGCTCATTTTGAAGACACTCTGGCACTGAAGGGAGGTTGCCAGCACTCTCATAGTGTTCCTCAAGTTCTGGCATGTCACCAGAAAGATTCATACCATCAGCCTCTCCTTCAGGCAAATCATACAGTTCTACGATACACAAAAACTCAGCATCCTCAGACGTGATACTTTGCACTTCACCTTCAGGGAGCTGCTGTAGGGGAAGTCTTAAATCGGCAACCATGAGGGCAGGCTGACTCTGTTTCTTTCTTGCAGCAGCATGAGTCACTGGTCCAGGGGAATCAATCTCGTCGGGTTCAGCCTCAATTATAACTTGACCAATAGGTAGCAAGTGGTTACAGTGCATGGTCTTGACAGCTTTGGAGTTATTCTCTGGGCGCACTTTGTACACTGGCAAATCATCCAACTTTCCAACTATGACATGGGGAAGATGGTGCCATAGATCAGTAATTTTGTGTTTACCATGCAATCCTAAATTTTGCAACAACACACGGTCTCCAGGCCTAAGCTCTGGAGCCTTTACTTTTCTATCATGTCTTTCTTTGTTGGCTAGATTTCTTTTGGCGACCATTGTCTGGGCCAGTTGATAGGCATGGTTCAATTGAGCTTTCAGTTTTTGTACACATTGCAGGTAATCTTCGGCCCCATCGGGAGAAACCCTAAAACAGACATCAACAGACAGCCGAGCCTCTCTCCTGAACATGAGATGATAGGGGGAGAACCTGGTAGCATAATTCTTCATGCAATTGTATGCATGTACCAAAGTGCTAATCTCCTGGCTCCATTTATGCTCATCTTTTGGGTGGAGGTTGCCTAGCATGTCTAGCAGGGTGCGGTTAAAGCATTCTGGATGAGGATCCCTCTGTGGGTGATAAGGGGTGGTTCTTGACTTTAGCACCCCCCCCATAGAGAGAGAATTTCTTTGATCAGCTGACTCTCAAAGTCCCAGCCCTGATCAGAGTGAATTTGCTGGGGGGCACCATAGTGGACAAAGACATTTTCCACTAGCACCTTGGCCACGGTAGATGCTTTTTGATCTTTGGTGGGAAAAGCTGTGCATACCATGTGAAATGGTCTGTAAACACTAACACTTTGCCAATGTTTCGCTGATCAGGCTCTAAACTCAAGAAGTCTATGCAGACTAGTTCCATTGGGGTTGTGGTAGTAATGTTGACAAGGGGGGCAGCCCTCTGAGGCAGGACTTTTCTCTGCAGGCAGTGACTACAAGTCCTTACATGGTGCTCAACATCAGCCCCCATCTTAGGCCAGTAGAGTCGAGATCATACTAGGTCAAGGGTCCGGTCGATACCGAGGTGGCCAGTATGATTGTGGAGTGACCTCAGTACCAAATCTTTGAAGACTGTGGGCAGGACCAGTTGTTGCTTGTCTATTTGGCCACCCCAATCTACTGTCTCTCTATACAACAACTGATTAAGCAGCTTCAACCTGGGGCCTTCTTTAAACAATAAAGTGGTTCGCAGATCAGAGGAACTCAACTTGGATATATCTTTTCCTGCACGAAGGGCATCAAGTGCTGGCTGAATCATAGGATCTTGGGCTTGAGCCCATTGAATGCTGTCATTGTCAAACTGAGGTAGTGCACTAATATCTAGAGCAGAGAACTGGCAATACACAGCTGGTATGCAAGTGTCAGAGGGGCCCAAGCAATCTGCTAAGCAATCCGCTGTGTCCGTAGACATCTGTTCATTTCTATCAAACTTTTGGCACAATGCTTGGATGTCAGGTTCAGACAGCCTGACCCAGTCGCTCTTGGAAATGGGCCTCCGGAATAGGGCGTCAGCATCAATATGATTCAGGCCTGGTCTGTATTCAACAGCATAATCATATGTTGACAATGCAGAAAGCCACTGGTGCCCCATGGCATCTAACCTAGCTGAAGTCTGTACATAGGTCAATGGATTATTGTCAGTCCTCACCAATATTTTCGCCCCATAGAGGTAATCATGAAACTGGTCAACAATGGCCCATTTTAATGCAAGGAACTCCAACTTGTGCACAGGGTAGTTTCGCTCTGACAGGGTCAAGCTCCTACTGGCGAATGCCACTGGTCTCAAACCATCCTTATGGTCTTGATGCAGTACAGCTCCTAGACCCTGCAGACTGGCGTCAGTATGCAGCACATAGGGTTTGGTGGGATCAGCATAAGCGAGGATGGGGGCATGGGTGAGTTGGTATTTGACTTTGTGGAAAGCTGCTTCACAGCCAGGCATCCAACGGAACCCAAAAAGTTCACTTTGTCTGGTTCTTTGATGGCCCCTTTTTTTGTATTTTCCATTGGTAGGAGGGTAACCCTGGTTAAGATTCAAGAGAGGCCGAATCACTTTGGAATAGTCCTTTATGAACCAGCAGTAGTAGCCACAGAATCCCAGGAAATGTTGTAGTTCTTTTAAATTGTGCGGTTGGGGCCAAGTAGTCAAGGCTTCAACTCTACTACGATCAGTCTCTATCCCCTCTGTAGACACTATGTGCCCCACATACTTTACAAAGGTTTAGAAAAACTGGCACTTGTCAATGGACTGCTTGAGGTCAAAATCTTCCAGTCGGTCTAGTACTTTGAATAGTCGACTCTCATGTTCCTCTAGGGAGCTCACAAACACAATGACTTCATCCAAGTACACCAGGCATTCCAGCAAATTCATGTCTCCCACTGCTCGTTCCATCAGTCACTGGAAGGTGGCTGGGGCACCCGATATCCCCTGTGGCATTCTCAAGAATTCACAGAACCCCAAAGGACAGATGAAGGCTGTCTTCTCACAGCCCTCCAGAGCCATCGGAATCTGGTAATATCCACTGCGAAGATCCAACACCGAGAACCATTTGCTCCCATTCAAACAATCCAGAGCATCTTGTATATGGGGCATGGTGTATTGATCAGGGATGGTCCACCTGTTGAGGGTCCGATAATCAACACACATTCTCACAGATCCATTCTTCCTATGCACAGCCACAATGGGAGAAGCATATGGGCTCCAGATTCTTGTATCACACCAACCGCGAGCATTTCCTGCAAGTGTCTTCTCACATCGTCTGTGTCTGCAGGGGCTAGGCGTCAAGACCTCTCTCAAAATGGCTGTTCATTGTGCAGGCATATGTGATGCTCCACACCCTGGACACATCCCACATCCCATTCCTTCAGTGAAAACACTTGATCTCTCTGGGCAAGTTTCTGGCTAATTCTAGTCTTCCATTCAGCTGGCAATGGGGAGTCACCGAAATCAAACAAGTCGGGAGTCACTCTATTTGTCTTGCCAGGGTGCTTGTTGCTGGGCAACACTGCAGTGTCTGCGTAGTGTGCCATAGCTAGGGTGCATCCTCTGTTCACCCAGATCTCCTGATCTGACACATTATGAATCTGGACCATCACTCGTCGTGCATAGGCATGAGCATGAGCTGGCAAGATGCTGGGCTTAACCAATAATCCTTCTGGCAATTTTCCATCGCCTGACGTGTCCAACATCAGTATTTTGTTCTAGACATCTTTGTGGAGGTGGACTTCCCCTTGAATGGTACACTGGGCGTTAGGGGCCAGTACCATTGAATCGGGATCCTTCTTCCACCTGAGCCCTACCAGTTCATCCTGGTCCACTCCCTTGGGGTTCTGTTGCAAATCATAGGCCCTTTTGATCAGAGCAGGAATTCTTAGGGCCCTCCCGTTCTGTCACCCTTGTTTCTCATGACAGAGTTGTGCCAGTCTCACAAACATATGGGCATTGGTCCCAATTAACAGGGGAACCCCATCATACAGTCCAGTAGGGAGACACACTAAGGCCAGTGTCTCAACTTGTTCCTCCACACCAGTTACAGCTGAAGGAAATGACAACCAAAGGTGGACATATCCTAGGTAGGGATAAGACTTGTCACTCAGCCCCCACACATGTAGGCCTTCCAGGGATTGTAAGGGCACAGCAGATAAGTGTTTGTTATACCAGTCCTTAAATATAATGTTCACTTGAGACCCACTGTCCAGCACAGCCCAAGTAGGAATACCATTCACAGCCATGGTAGTCTCCATTGAAGGGCCCACTATTTTGGACCAGTCTGGAGGGACAGCAGCAGGGGCGTGGACAGATGATTTAGCCACATAGGGATTTAAGTTACCACTTCTTTAACCCTCACTGTGGTCATTTTGGGCAGTCCTCGACTGCTGATTCCTTCTCCGAAGCTTGCCTTGAAGCCTATATGCAACTTTTTCTAGATCTTTTGTTGACTGGCATTCTCTCTTCATGTGCCCATCCTTCCCACAATTATGGCAAAATATGTTTTCTGGGATTTGGGGTGGCCGAGGCATCCCACTGGGAGCTGGGGCGGTGGTACTACCAACTGAAAACCTTGGTGCCATCTCTGTATGCTGTGTGGTGAGCATTTGGAGACATCTCATCAATTCTCTTACTTCCATAGTCAAGACATCGAGTTTTGAGCTGCTCTCAGCAGGAGATGCCTGGGTGGACACCCCAACCCCCGTAGCAGATGCAGTTGGATAAGGGTCAGTGCCTGTACTTGCAGGAGCGGCCTTCATAAAGACACTTTTTTTTGTTTCCCTGAACTCCCTCAGCAGTTCATCCCATGGCGGCACACCGTCATTGGTCCCCACTTTGGAACGGCCTTCCGATGCTGTGATCCCTTGGGCTGCACTCACCCTAGAATTACAATCCCCCTCTTCATCTTCAACCTCCCAGAGTTCTTTTATCAAGTCACAATAGTCCGGTGGGTTACCCCTTCTATGTGGGAGCCTTAATTGAAGGAGCTGCAATTTAGAAGGTTGGCATGTTGCAGTATGTGCCCCACCCTCACATGGTTTAAGTCACTGTCGGCTACCCCACCTTTTCGGTAAACCTTCTGCAGTGCTCTTTCCAGATGAGTAACATACGCAGACAGACTTTCTCCTGCCCATTGTTTTGTACCTTGAAATTTCCACGTCAAGTTCTCCCCTGACTCAGTGCTCCCAAAATTGCCTTCGAGAGCAGATAGGTACTTCTGGGCAGATGCATCAGGGTTTGTGGACCTCAGAAATTTATTGGCCTCTAGGGTGGGACCCCTCAAGCGTTCTATGATCCTTTTCCATTTCTCAGCCTCCACACACTGCCATTCAGGCACCAAAGAGGCAACACAATCTATCCAGGTCTCCCAATCATCCTCCCTTGGGGGGTGGGAAGGGTGCCGGAGAAAATTTTCAACCTTCGATAAGAGTCATGACTAATGGCAGGTACAGACATATCAGCCAGCATTGCACAGGCATAGAAGGAGGGGCAATAACGGATGCTGGAGCAGGAGGGGGTGTTGGGGGAGGAACACCCCCAGGTGGCAGGAATAGTTTCTTTAAGTCCTCCACAGTTTCCCTTCCTCCAACAACAACTTAGCAATTTTCTTCTCAAAAGTCTCAGATAGTGGGGGGGGCTCATTCTCCCCAGGGTCTTTACTGTCTTCAGTTATCACTCTCCAGGCAGTGAGGTATCCTTTGGGGGTGATAGTCTGTGGCACTTTGGAACTGTCTACTCGGTTCTTACACTCTACTAATGCCATGAAACGTTGGGCGAGCAGATTAGCCTGTCAACCTACCACCACAGGGTTTTGTAAACATTCAACCTTGGAAAGTACTCCCTCTACATTGTCCTTATTGGTACCCAGGGGAATAACCAGGATAAGTATAGCATTTTGGGGGTCGATCTCCTGCCCAGTACACCACCCCACCAACTTGTGTACAGCCACTTCTGTTGGGTAGCCATTTATTTTTAAGAGCTATTCGCAGATTTGGCCACTAGGGAATGTTTATCCCAGCGGTGCCTCCAAGATGTAACCCCTAGGTGGCGCTATCCCAAGGGCTACTACCCCTGCCTAGTTGGCTAGTAGTAGGTTAAGGGGCCTGAGTTCTGAAATGGGTGCCTCCACCCGGAGGTCAGGGTTGGTAGTGGTCATGCTAACCTGGGCACAGCCCTCTGGGACACTGTAACCCCCCTCTTTTCCCTCTAGTGACCTGAACACTGTATAATAATCACTTTCACAATATCCCTGGTACACCACACAGGTAACCACACTGTTAGCACTTACCACCAGGGCTGGTTCCTCTGGCTCGTCCCTGGGGACCCCCTGTAAAACAAGGTTATGTACAACAAATAGCAACAGTACAGTACTTTGAGCACAAACAAGAACCACAGTCAGATTACATGCAGAAAAAGTTAGATTTGATTTATTCTGGGGACTTGAACAAGGGAGGACAAAATCAGGTTAATTAGCTTAAAGGTTATATCAGTCAAGCAGTTATGCATGTGCTTTGAGTCCCCCACACAGTCAAACCTCTGGGTACCCAGGTGGAGAAGAGATGGGCTAGCCAGGACTGATGCCCGGGGCTGGATGGCGTCACAGCTGGTTGGAGCCCTGTGATGGAAAACACAACATGCACAGTACACAATATATGTAATCCGGACCCAGAGAACTCAGTTTGTAAAGAAAATGAAACAACAAGACAATCAGATTACACACTCAGATTAAACTGTTGTTGCAGGGAGCTACCCTGGTATTTACTCATGATACCCAAGACTGGACACAGGCTGGACAAAAATTGAGACTGTAGGTGGTTGATCTGGAATGCCAGGAGAGGCAGAGTCCACACGAGTCGCAGAGGCATCATTCCTGTTCAAGCGTGGAGCAGGGGGCTGATCCCCAGGCAGGTCTCTCATCGATGGCTTCTCTGTGCAGTGAGTAGTCTGGCTGGGCCAGTCTGGCAAGGCCCAGACAGCATGGAGACAAATTCGGATGCAATCCATTTTGTCCTGGATACAGCTTCCAGCAAACAGAACACAGTTCACACAGTAGGGAACTAACTCACAACCCACTAGCAGATCATAGCACATTTACATGTAAGGGAATTCTACTGTACCAGGCAAAGCGCACCCCGGTCACAATCGCAAAGTCTCTGCACACACTGGGAGCTTAGGGGTAGCTGGAACTCCTGACAGGCCGATCACATTCAGCAAAAATCTTTGGTCTTCTTCAGGTTGAGCCTGGCCCACTTTAGTGGCTTACTTTAGTCACACAAACTTGGATTTAGTCCAAAATAATTCTCTTCTCTTCCTCTCAGGAGCAACAGACAGACACGTGGGCCAAAAACTCAGCCTTTTCGCAGTTTTCCCATGCGAATCCACTCAGGATTGCTGTTCAGAATCACTTCAGTTTCCAGCTTAGATCTAACTGAAAACTGCAAGCAGCCCAGGACTTCCCCAAGGTCTAAAATGTTTGGCTGACTGATTTGGCTGTCAGTCAAGGCAAGAGCCCCCCCTTCAGTTGCAAAAAAGGCGCAAAAAGTTCAAAACTACAATTCCTACAGATTTAGACTTCAGATAGCTCCTGTAGTCCAGCTACATTTTAGGTCCCACCAGTACTGTTTAGTCCAATTTGCAGTCCAGGACCAAGATAGTGGAGACAAACAAAACAGTCCTTGGTACAAAGTAAGCAGGTTAGACAAACTACACTGTCATTATTACTGTAAATGATTTTCAGCAAATAGTTACATCTTTCAACAGAGCTCATTCTCAGATTAGAAAAGCCACAATCAGGCAGCTCTTAAAGAGACAGTACACAGAGGTTATACAGGCTCTGGTAATCACATTTAAACTGCTAAAAATGCTGGACACCAGCCTGGCAGTGAGCATTTAGGCAAGCTCAAGGAAGACTTCTTGGGAACCCCCATTTGTAGTGGGGTTACAATAACAACAACAAAAATCGAAAAAGACCTAGGAGTAATTATATCAGATGACCTAAAGGTGGGCAAGTGTAACCCCCTTGTTACCCGGGCTTACTAGAATCCCAGTAAGACCTAGTGGTAGGCAGGGAAGGCAGCTTGTGAAACTCCAGTTAAATGGGTTTCACACTGTCTCACTCTGTTCTCAGTCTCAGCTGAGACTGAGGGATGACATCACCAATAGAACTTTCGCAGCTGCATAAGCCACATTGGAATCTGCAGCAAAGGGAGTTGGATAGAACATTGGGAGTTTTGAAGTCAGTGTCTTCAGCTGGTGTTCAGTGAGTGAAGTGAGAAGTTGGGAGCTTGCTGGTAAAGCAGCTCAGTGAAGGATCTAGGAGCCTCAGCCCTGACAGAGGGCTACTTTTAAGTAATAGGGTGTGTGTCTCCACCTTAAAGAGAGACACAGGAAGATTACTGAAGTGATGGAGACCGCTGTTTTGGGGTCTCAGTGCCCCCTCCCTCCGGGCCGGGGTGAGAAGGATTCCCTGCAGATTCCTGGGGCAACCCCCTAGTTTCTGCTTGTTGAGGAAAAGCTGCCTGTTCATTCCAGTATTTATCTGGGAGAAAAGAAGATTTGTGAGTCGCCTGTGGGGCACCTGCAACGTAAGGGTGAGTGTCTGCTCTGGCTAAAAGGGCCTATGTTTTTCACCCTGGGACTTGTGTGACAATGTGGGATTGAACTACTAAATATTGGGAAGCCAAGAGTAATGGGCTAAGCAAAGTAAAAGTAGTTTCAAGTTCCAGAGTTTGTTGGGATGCAAATAATATGTAGAGGTGATGTGACAGACATCTACACTTAATCTACATTTAAAAGTTCAGTAAAGGAATTGTTCAGTTTTCCAGAGAAATGGCCGGGTATGGGCTGTGGGAGCTGGAGGTGGGTGCCTCCCATCTTTAGTGACCAGGTCCACCTCTACGGATTTCTTCTGTGGTTTTCTACTTTGCCTCAGGCACTTGACTAGTGATGGGGGAAGTACCCAGACTTGGGGTTGTAAGGAAAATTCTCTGTAAGAGTCGTAGACTCTAGTGTGGTGTGGGGAGCCATGACAGGATAATTGGTTCCTTTGTCCAGTGGACCGCGAATGGGATAATTGGTTCATTCCTCAAATGGACCGTGAACAGGATAATTAGTTAATTCGTCCAATGGACCGCAGATCAAGTGGCCGTTGGGGGAGCTGGGCCAATGGGGAAAACCCAAGTGTATACAAGTCGGGCTGTGTACCCAAAGCTGCGTGCAAGTCCAGGCTGTGTGCCTGGTGGGTTTAGAGCCTGAGGGCTGGACATAGTGATAAAGTGTTCTTTTGTCTCTAATCTGCATTACCAGGAAATGTAGCCACAGGGGGGCCCATCTATGCTTTGTTTGTTCAGCTTGGATGTGAATAAAAGCCACACTGAAGAATCCCATTCCTGGTTCTGGACATTACAGTTATTGCTTTCTGTGTTCGGATTTACTTGGGTGCCCCTGTTCAGAGTAGCCAAACCTAGGCTCCCCTGTGCTGAGTAACCTCATCCTCCCCGAACCCAGGTCCCCACCAGGTTCTGCTGTCAGCTTCAACAGCATGCCACCTGTCGTTTTGCTAAGAAGGCAGGGGTGAGGGGTTACACAAGCAATGTGAGAAGGCAGTAAGGAGGGCTGGGGGGATACTGGGATGCACAGGGAGAGGCATCAACAGTAGAAAGCAGGAAATTGTTATCCCTCTGTACAGACAGTTGGTGAGACCCCATCTAGAGTACTGCATGCAATTCTGGAGACCCCATCTCTGCAAAGATATAGACAGAGTGGAGGCTGTTCAGAGGAGGGCAACCAAAATGGTGCAGGGTCTGCACCAGAAGACATACGATTAGAGACTAAAGCAGCTTAATATGTATACCCTTGAGGAAAGGAGGGAGAGGGGGACATGATAGAAATTTTCAAGTGTCTCAAGGGAAGCAACAAAGTACAAGAGGGTAGTATCTTTCAGAAAAAGGGATGTGCAAGAACAAGGGGGCAGAATTTGAAGATAGAGGGGGGACGGCTCAGAGGTAATGTTAGAAAGTATTTTTTTCACAGAGAGGGTTGTGGATGCATGAACCAGCCTTCCTGATGAGGTTGTGGAGTCAGGAACAGTGGGAGAATTCAAGAATGCATGGGACAGACATAAGGCAATTCTAGTGGGGGGGGGGTAGGAGGAAGTAAGCTGTTGATTAACTAGAATCTGCAGCTTATCCATCAGGTAGGGAAATGGGCAGACTGGGTGGGCCAAGCAGTCCTTATCTGCTGTCAAATTCTATGTTTATATGTTTCTATTTAAGCTGCCCTAGAATACAAGCCACCCTTGAATTCAAGCTGCAGGCCAAACTACAACATTTTAATAGTAACCAGGGAGCAGAAGCTTCTGGATGGCTTCCTGGACATGTTCCTCAGTCAGCAGGTGATGGACCCAACAAGGAAGGTCATATCCTGGATGTGGTTTTAGCGGATGGGGATCTTGTATGAGATCTGGTTGCGGAAGAACCCTGGCTGAGAGCGACCACAACACAGTCTGGTTTTGGCTTAAACTGGAGGGGATCATTCAAGGACAATGATAGTTGATTTTAGGGGGGCGGACTTTCGGAACATGGGGGAAATTCTCAAGGGGCATTTGTGGGAGATAAATCCAGGTTTGGACGTGGAAGGCAGGTGGGAGATCATAAAGTGGGGGTTACAGTAGACCACCAGGACCTGTACAAGCGTGAAGTGCAAGGGCAGTAGGTCTCGTAAACCATGCTGGTGGACCAAGGAGGTCTAGGAGGCGGTAAGGGAGAATAAGGCTGCCTACAGTAGGTACAAAGCAATGAGAGGAGAGAGGTTAGAGAGAACTATCGCCATGCAACCAGGAAAGTCACCAGAGTGTTGAGGGGGGCAAAGGCCTGGAAAGAGCAGAGGCTAGCACAGGGGATACAGGGGTGGGGAAAAGGGGTTCTTTAGGTATATTAGTGAGCGGAGGAAGGTCAAGGGCTAGCTCAGTAGGTTGAGGACAGCTGGGGGGTGGGTGGAAGGGGGTGGAGAGGAGGTGAAGGTGCTGAATGAGTACTTTGCCTTAGTGTTCACTAGGGAAGAGGCTGGGGAACTTCCAAAAAAGGGGTTGAAGGACATAGAAGGCGCAGCAGACCTGACTATTGATGTACCTACTGAAGAACAAGCAGCTGGGGGAGACAGGCCAAGGGTGAGATATCAGGCTGGTTCTGCTGGATGGGAGGGGGACAGATGCTGATATTCCTATCGGTCGGGTGTGGGAAGCCCTCCAGGCCCTAAAAAAGGATAAATCTCTGGGGCATGATGCTATTCATCCCAGAGTACTGAGGGCGTTAGCGGATGTTTTGGCTGCACCATTGGCAGATCTCTTTAACTTGCTGCTCCAGACAGGAAGGGTGCCAAGGGATTGGAAGCAGATGCATGTTGTGCCTATCCATAAAGGTGGATAGAGAGAAGAGCCAGGAAACTATAGGCCCATCAGTTTGACACCGGTGGTGGGGAAGGTAATGGAAAGCATACTTAAGGAAAGGCTGGGAGGTTTCTTGGAGGAGATGGATTACCTGGATGATCGGCAGCATGGGTTTGTGCCAGGTAGATCGTGTCAAACAAACCTTGTACAGTTCTACGAGTGGGTGACATCAGCACTCGACAGGGGGAGACGAGTGGATGTACTGTTCCTGGACTTCAGCAAGGCATTTGATTCGGTCCCTCACATTGGCCTAAGGGAGAAGCTGGGGGGATGGGGGTAGGCCCATTGATGGTTAGGTGGATTGGAAATTGGCTTTCAGGTTGCACTCAGCAGGTAATGGTCGGAGGGGAGGTCTCGTCTCCTAGGGAGGTCATAAGTAAAGTCCCACAGGGATCAGTCCTGGGGCCACTCCTGTTTAAAGCCAACATCTCTGATATCAAGGAAGGTATCGGGTGTGAAATGAGTCTCTTTGCGGATGACTCTAAGCTGGGGATGGTGGTGGAGGGGGAGGAGGGGAGATTGGCCCTGTAAGGGGACCTGGATGCTCTGGATAGGTGGTCCTGCACCTGGAAATTGAAATTTAACTCGTCCAAGTGCAAGGTGCTACACCTAGGGCGGGAAAACTCCAACTATGTGTACACCCTGGGGGGGGGATGAGTTGCAGACCACGGCAGGGGAAGAAGACCTAAGAGTCTTGGTGGATGTTAACATGAATAATTCAGAGCAGTGCAGGAGGGCTGCAGTCAGGGCAAATAGGATGCTGGGATGCATCACTAGGGGGATTACCTCAAGGAACAGGGAGGTGATTTTGCCATTGTACAGCATGGTTACATCACATCTTGAGTACTGTGTGCAGTTCTGGAGGCCGCACCTAAGGAGGGACATCCAACTTCTGGAGAGGGTTCAAAGGAGAGCAACCATAATGATCTGGGGCCTGGGGGATATGACATAGGAGGAAAGACTAGTGGAGCTCAACCTGTTCTCGCTGGAGGACAGGAGGGACAGGGGGGTCATGACTGAGGTCTTCAAGTACCTCAGGGGAGTAAATAAGGTAAGCTGAGATAGGATCTTTCGACTGAGGGAGGTTGGAATCACCAGATGACACAGTTGGAAGATTGAGGTGGTAGGATGGGGGGAAAGGAGGAGGAGGTACTTCATAGAGAGAGTGGTGGAACCATGGAATGTGCTGCCTGGGAAGCTGGTACAGGCAGCTATGGTGGAGGGATTCAAGAGAGGGTGGGACAGGTATAGGCAAGGGGTGAAGCAGAGGCTGGTTTGCCCAGGGGGTGCAGGACTGGGGGATGGAGTAACAGTGAAAGGAGACAGATAGAGGGCTACGGTACTCAGTCAGGGTGCTGAAGTATGAGCAGACTTGATAGGACACTAGGCCTACACTGCTGGTGTCTAGTGTGTTAGTATGTTAGTATATACCGTACTCAAATAATAACAAAACAAATTGACAGTTGGCATCAAGGTCACCAATGGGACACCCATCTGGTACCACTTCAGGTGGGTCTCCCACTGCAGCAGTGATTCTACCCACTACACTACCCAGCAGCCTGTGATTATGGCAACCACGACTGAGCAGTTTCAAAAAGGGTGACTCAATCATGGTGCCTGTGTACAGGGCTACTGGGCAGAGAGGGTGACTGGATGGGGGGGTCTGTGAATATAATGACAGGATGTCGCTATATGTACACGCGCGGGTGGGAAGGGACCACACCGTGCGATGGGCGAATGGGAAGGGAGGATTTGTGGGGTGTAGTGTGGCAGTGGGCTGCTGAGCTAGCCTTGTGGCATGGTGGGTTGGTGGCAGGCTAGGGTTGGTAGGGTGCGGGTTCGATCCTGGGTGCGTTAAGCTTTTTGCACTGGTCTGAGAAATTTTATTCTTTCTCTTTTGCACCCCCAACATGCACCCTGGAGTTGAGAATCCTTTAGTAAGGGGGCACAGCCCCCTCATAAGAAAATCTAAGTCTCCGGAACCCTTTGCTGTGCTACCGGAGTGTACATCATTGAAATTGATTTTTAGCATGTACACCACACTCAACAGTGATCGCTGCACCCACTAACCCCCCACCTTCTGTGGACACAGCCCATGTCTTAGCAAAACTTTAAATGTCCATCACAAAGTCTTTGTACCACAGAGGTGGCTTCACTGTCCTGTAGGTAGTCCTTGAAGGCAAATGGGATTCGCAACTCCCACCTGGCTTAATAGCAACATTGTCCACAGTGTCCACAGTTTGTTCAGAATCAGTTGGACTGTCTATAACAGTTCTTTCTGGAGATATTGTCATTAGCTGTGGCATCTCTTGCTGCGGTGGTCTGACATTACCGGAGGGCACATCGATGATTGGCTCTGGAGCTGAATTTTAGTGATAAGGATGCACTGGAGGGACACTTGAGGAGTCTTCTAACACTTCTTTCTTCATTGTAAACGGTTGTTTGGAGTCCTCATTCGACAACATTTGGGAACAATGTCCAATGGGCATGTTGGGTGCACAACTGCGGCTCACATCTCTACCCTAGGTGCATCTGCTGGCTCCATCTGGTCCAGAGGAAGTAGCCCCACATATGGCTTTGGTCGGTCGTAGTGCTCAGTTATGAAAGTAATCCCATTAGCAGATGTAATAATGTACAGAATATCACGTACCCTTTTCACAATTTTGTATAAGCCAGCCAATGTGGTTCCAGGTACCTGCAAGGTAAAATCACAAGAAGGAGCCTGCTCCAGCAGGGGAGCTTATGTAGAAGAGGTTGGACATGAGGCTCACTCACCAACTATGTATATTTCAACTATTTGTTTACTTAATTATTGCACTGTCGGTTATTTATGTTGCCAATGTTTCGTGTGTTCATTCACACTTCTTCAGGGCATTGTGCATATTGTTATAATACTACAATATAATAACTGGTTAGTGATGATTGTCAACTGTGGGTCAAAGCTGTCAAACTTCATTATACACAGTCATATATAACAAAGTTTGATTATACACATATGTGTATAATCATCTGTGTATAACAGAGTTTGATTATACACATGTGTGTATAATTAATCATGTATAATGGAGTTTGATTAAGCACCTTTTGCAAAAATTCTAAAATCACGCTAATGCTAGCGCTACTGGCCCCCTGTGCTGTCAACTCGTGCTGTCAGCTTGACTGCGCTAACCTAACTGAGCGTAATCTAATTTACATGCAGCTGAAGAAAGACACAGTTCTCACTGAAACGAAAAATAACCAGTGGTCTACTAATGTCTGTCTACCCACCTAAAAATGGCACATTCATCACCATTTCAGCAACCTAGTGACCAAGAAAGACAAAAATTCATAGAGCAGCAAGAAAAAAGAAACACTCTAAGAAAAACCAAGCCCGACGTTAGGCTGTTTAACAAGTACCTGTCCGACAAAAAAAAAATCAAAGGAACGAGTTAGTATAAAAAATAAAACATGGGGAAGTGTGTGTAATGAGGATTTTATGCACACCCTCGATGTGCGATGCCTTGATAAACCCACTAGAGTCATTTTGGGTTTATAGAAGCATTGCACATCTGGTTTGTACAAAAATCCACATTGCACACACTTCCCCATGCATTATTCTATATATTATCTGCATGGGGTGTGCTACTGTGACCTCTAAAATATTTAATTCAAAAAATACATGTAGTGTATGCTTAGGGCTTATTGTGCACTGAATTCAAGCAACTCAAAAATACATACTGTTAGCAAATAACCAAATCTAATGCAAGTGTAACCCCTAGATGGCGCTATCCCAGGGGCTATTACCCCTGCCTGATTTGCCACTAACAGGTTGAGGGGCCTGGATCCAATGGCGGGTGCCTCCACCCAGAGGTCAGGGTTTGCAATAGTTAAACTAACTTGGTCACAGCCCTCTGGGACACTGCAACCCCCCTTTCTTCCCACTAGTGGCCCACACAATATATCAGAATTACCTTCACAGTATACACTTACCCCCAGGTCTGGTTCCGCACTGGGACCTCCTGTGAAATGAGATACAGTGCAACAATCACAGTACAGTACTTTAACATAGACAAATACCTCAGGCAGTATAACTTTGCTGAAACAAGCAGCTCTGATTTATTTAGGGGATATAACAAGGACAGGGGAAATCAGGTTATTAGCTTATCACTCTAATAATCTATCTATGGCTCTGTGCACAGGCCTATCCCTATCAGTTACTGTCCCTGGGTACCCAAGCCCTAGTGGCTAGTCCAAACCGTGGCAGCTGGTAGGGCCCTTTCACACAGAGAAAGGAGAATTAAACAGTCAGCAGTACAGTAATTCCATTTGGATTTAATGTGGCAATTCAACAGGGAGCGACCCTGAATTAGTACTCACGACCTCCAAATAAGACAGGGTCCTTCAATGTCAGCAGGGCTCACTTGAGGTACACAAACCTCTTCACACATCCATATAAAAGAAAGCACTATACCAGGCAGGCTGCATCTGTATCCGATCGTAATTACTGCACAATACCGGGGAGAACACACAGCAGATTCAGTTCCTGACAGACCGAGTGCAATTTTTCAGCAATTCCTCCAGTCTTCTACAGGGTGAGCCTGGTTTCTACTCTTCAGAGATCCTTTGATTCTTTTCACAGGACAGATTCAGTCCTAACAAGCTGTTACACAAGCTGCAGACCGAACTCTGGGCCTTACACACGTTTTTGACTAAAACTGCACACTGAAAAAGCACAGGGCTCCTTCCTTCTTCACTGCCAAAGCTCAACTGAAACTCCAACCGACAAAACCGGCACTTCCTTTGAGTTCCTCCCAGTTCTTGACTGGATTGGCTGTCACTCACAATAGACTGCTGCTGTTGGTCCAAAAAGGCACTGAAGTCAAACTACATCTCCCAGAGTCACTGCCCATACAATCCTCTTGTGGCTGGCTCAGATTATGAGTCCAAGTTCTGATTCGTCCAAGGCACCATTTTAGAGCTAGCTTACCCCACACTGATTGGTCCAGTTCAGCAGTTCAAAACTAGAATGGGAACTAGCAGACACAGTTCTGACTGCAAAGAGAGTTAGACAAACTGTAATTTCATTATTACTCTAAATAATTTCTGGCAAACAGTTACATCTTTCAGATAGGTTCCCTTTGCACTCCTAGTGACTGCAAAATGAAGTGAATTGGCAGCAGCTCGAGTGGTACTCAGAGAAGCCACAGTCCCCCCATACAAACTAATTATGTCTGCAAGCAGACAGCTCTTAAAGAGACAGTACCAGAGGCTCTAAAAACACTCACTGATAAATGGCTTAAATGCCAAACACCATTCAGGCTTGGAGCATTCAAGCAAGCTCCTGGAAGTCTTTTGGGAACCCCCATTTGCAGGGGGGTTACACAAGGATAAGACACTAACTGCATAAGATAAAAGAAAACCACTATGAGTATAAGGTAAATACCGTATTCATTATTAAAAATAATAATTTTTATAAATAAAACTTCTCTGTATCTCTGGTTTATTATGTTTCTTTTCCTTTACTTTTATGAAATTCCACTCCTCTGCCACAGGTAAGGAACATGTATGACTCTTTTGGTGGGAAAACACTGTTTTAATTATGAACATAGGAAATTGCCGGCAGAAAAAGGCCCATAGGTCATCAAGTCTGCCTGAGTGCGCAGCTCGCAGTTTAATACTCCTACAGCTGCCCCCCCCCCAGTCTCCTCCCTTCATCCCCTCCCGTGGGTCTATCTCCCATTATGTTTTTGTCTGTCCTTACCCTGCCTCTGACTCTATCCCATCCTCACTTAAAACTGTCCACTGTCCTCAGTTCGATTAACTCCTCTGGCAGTGCATTCTATCTCACCACCACTCTCTCTGTGAAGTAGTGCCTCCTCATCTCCCTCCTGAACCTCCCCCCTTCCAACTTCAGACTGTGCCCTCCTGTGACCCTTCCCCCTTTAAGTGGAACAATCCTCCCATACTGACCTTGTTTATGCCTTTTAAGTATTTAAAGGTCTCTATCATGTTCCCCACTCTCCCTTCTGTCTTCCAGGGAGTACATGTTGAGCTCCCTCAATCTTTTCTCATATGGCATCTTCCCTAGCCCCATGATCATTTTTGTTGCCCTATGCTGGACCCCCTCCAGTCATCTCACATCCTTCTTGAGGTAAGGGCACCAGTGCTGCACACAGTACTCCAAGTGCGGCCTCACCAGTGATCTATACAAGGGCAGGATGACCTCCTTTCTCCTGGAGGCGATACCCCTGGCAATGCACCCCAGCATCCGATTTGCCCTTGCTGCTGCCCTCCTACACTGTGCCGATACCTTCATGTCCCCTCTGACTAGTACCCCCAGATCCCTCTCCTCCTCTGAAGCTGATACCTGCACTCCCCCCCCCAGCCAGTAGCTGGTCCTGGGGTTTCTGGCTTTGAGGTGCATGACCTTGCACTTCTTAACGTTAAACCCCAACTGCCACTCCTCTGGCCATTGCTCAAGTTTAGCTAGATCCTCCCTGAGTGCCTGCCTCCCTTCTTCACTGTCCACTTTTACACAAATCTTTGTGTCAACAGCGAACAGGCTGATCCTACTCTTGACCCCTCTGCAATGTCCCGTATGAAGACATTGAATAAAACAGGGCTGAGCACTGTACCCTGTGGTACTCCACTAGTTACGGGTCTTGGCTTGGATATCTCCTCTCTTACAACTACCCTCTGCTCTCTGCCCTGAAGCCAGTTCTTAACCCATGTTTGAAAAATAGAATAAAGTATGGGTCGGGGTATGTAACGAGAAGTTTACACACACCCGAGGGGTTAGATGCTGCATAAACCCCGAGAATGAAGCTTGAGGGGTTTATGACTAGCATCTAACCCCTCGGGTGTGTGTAAACTTTGAGTTTGCACACCCCGACCCATATTTTATTTTATATAATTGCTGGGTTTTCCTTTTTTCAACTCAGCAATTGTATAAAATAAAATGTTGCTGTGCAGCCGTGGTCCGGTTAAGGTGAAGTGCGTGGCTGCAGTCGGCAGTTTGATTTCCTAATTTAAATTGTTTGTTATCTTGTGCACAGCCCTGAGGCAGATTTTTTTTCCTACTTACTGCCTAGTCCAGGTGGCAGTTTGCTGTACATTAACGGTTCCCCGAGCAGACATGGTGGTGAAGCGTGGAAGTGCGGCGGGCGAATGCACACAGTGAGGGAAACCATGTGCATGTTTGCCGTAATGAACACTCCTTCATTACAGCAAATTATGCCACAGTTTCCCTATGGGAAAAAAGGGAAATCATTAATTATTATCTTAATAATAATAAATTACACCTTTGTAGTTATCTTAGTGACTTACTTTCCTCCATGTATTTTACCATGTTTTGGATTTATAGTACAGCTTTGTCTATAATATCTGTATGTAACCCCCTGCAAATGAGGGTTCCTAAAATGTCTTCCTGGGCTTGTCTAATGCTCACTGCCAAGCTGGTGTTCGGTGTCTTAACAGTTAAAAGTGCTTGCATGCGAGTGTCCTGTTAGTCTCTGTGCCTGCCCCTTTAAGAGGTGTTATTTTCGTATGTTATAATTAATCTGGGTGGGGGCCAGGTGGTTTCAGGCTTGAGTCCCGCCTGGGCTGCAATACAGCCACTTCATTCTGCCATCGCTAGTTGCGCAGAGGGAGCTTTATTAGGAACTGTGATTGTTTGCTGATTATCTGCTTTAATAGTAGTGATATAGTAATTTGTCTAACCTGCCTTCCTTTGCAGCATGGACTTTCTGCTTTGCACCACCATCTTGGTTCTGGACTGCCAGTTTATGCCAATCGGTACCTTTGGGGACCCTAAAATGGAGACTGTCCCCAGTGGTCTTGTGGGAGTGAATTTCTGTAGGCATTGTAGTTTTTACTATTTGGCGCCTAAATGGACCTGGAGGGGGAGCTCTTGCTGTGACAGACAGATGGATCAACCAACTGAACCTTTTGGATCACTTGAACTTCCCCGAGCTGCCTGAAGCAGAGTGTCATTGTGGAGCTGGAGTTGAGAGAGTGAACAGCTCGAGTAATTTGAGCAGCTGTTCCTGCAAAGTAGCACGGGGGAATTGGTGGGAAGGCTATGTCTGGCCTGCCTGCTACCATCTTCTCAAGTGAAGTCTGCAATAATATATCAGACTTTATTTGAAACTGCTGTGTTTCTCAGCAGAATCCCAAACTGTGACAGAGTGAATTTCGCCTGGTGAGGACTGAAGAGTTGCTTCTGAGCGATCCGCTTGTCAGGACTTGAAATAACTGTAAAGCATACGGTTTGCACAGAGACACTAGGCCAGTATAACACCAGGAGTGGGTACAGGCCTACCCATCAACACTGTCTCCCCTATTGCCCCAAAAATAGCGTTTAAAAATTACAGTTCGCTGCCTTAAAAAGAATCCTGCTTCTTTTACTATTGTGCTCAGGCAATGTCGAACTCAACCTAGGACCATTAGACACCCTTGCTTCTCCATCAGACCTGGCAGGTATCAAAGGAATGTCTTTTATGCATCTTAATGCCTGTAGTTTGCTGAAAAAGTTCACCCTTATCCAGGCTTGGGTGAGCCACACCCTACCTGACGTCCTAGTGATCACTTGAGACCTGGCTTAGGCCAGCCACCTCAGACAATGAAATCAATATCCCAAATTATTTACTCTTCCAAGCGGATAGGCAATCAAGAGGAGGTGGGGTGGCAATTTATGTAAGGGACAAATACTTAGCCGCATGCATAGATGCATCATCCTCCCCCAAAGAATTCAAGTGCTTGACCCTAAAGATCGAACTTTCTCCTTCCAGTGCACTCTGTGTACTAGGATGCTACAGGCCCCCTTCTGCAGAGCCTCATCTCCTGTCTCACCTCAGTTCCATACTGGGGCTCAGTTCCTTGGAAACCATTATTCTTGGTGACCTGAACTACGATTGGCTATCAAGTGCATCAATCAGCTCCCTTGAAATCCTTTTGTGACATTCTAGGGCTGGTGCAACTCATTGGCGAGCCTACTCGCCCAAATAAAAAGAACCTTAACAACAGCTACCTCTTAGATGTAATTTTGGTTAGCGTTACACCTGTTCTTCCATGTCGAACATTTTTCAGACATTAGCGATCATTGTATAATCACCACCATTAGATCTGTTCACAACCCACAGTTTGTGGCAAAGTTCTCTATCAAGAGGTGCAAACGCAACTTTGATTTGTTTGCTTACGTCCACGACTTGAAACATTCATCGCAATGGCAAGAATTCTTCCTAGCCAAAACGGCTAACAGGGCATATACTATTTTTTATGATATTTTAAGTGAGGCTTTAAATAAGCATGCACCCTTGGTTAACGTGCTGGTCAGGAGCAGCACCTGCCATTGGTTCTCGCCTGAGCTCAAAGCTTCCCTGTTAGAAAGGGATACTTTATGGAAAAAAGCCAGAAGAAGCAAGAATGACTCGGATTGGTGTCTTTTTAAGAGTGCATGTAACAAGTGCACCAAGTTGGTCAGAGCAGCCAAGGCCACCTACTATCGTTCGGAGCTAGCCTCTGCCTCAAGAAATCCTACAAAGCTCTGGAAAACATTAAAACACGTGTCTGGACATGCACCTGGTAATTCCATTCTAGCAAAAATTAAGTCCGGTGGCAGCGTTATCGCTAACCAATCAGAGATATTGGAAGCCCTCAATAACCATTTTGCAACGGCAGGGCTAGCATTTGATACTTCTCCTGCCAATGACCTCCTCACAGCTCAGGGCCCACCAACCCATGAGTCCCCCTCTACCGAGGAGGCCTTCTCCCTCCTTCCTGTCTCTCTAAAAGAGGTGGAAGACCTACTGCTGCAACTGGACACCAGGAAGGGAGCAGGCTCTGACTTCATAGAGCCATACTATCCGAAATGTGCCTACCATGTGCTTGCGGTGCCAATCACTCACCTATTCAACATGTCACTTTCCCAGGGTAGTCTCCCCCCTCAATGGAAAATAGCCCATGTCATCCTCTATTAAAAGCAGGTGACCCCTGCAATCTAAATAATTACAGACCGATCTCCCTCCTCCCCATCCTGTCTAAATTACTAGAAAAAATAGTGTGTGGCCAGCTAGGGGTATAATTAGAATCCAGAAGCCTATTAAACCCGGTTCAGTCTGGATTCAGAGCAAAACACAGCACCATAACAGCCCTAGCTAAGGTGACCAATGATTGGCTCCTAGACCTTGACAAGAAGAAGCATGTCTGTGCTGTTTTCTTGGATCTTAGTAAGGCATTCGACACAGTCGATCACAGCCTGCTTCTTTCCTCCCTAAGCACCTTAGGCCTGGACCATAAATCTGTGTGCTGGTTTGCAGACTACCTCGGAGAATGGAAACATCAGGTTAAAGCTGAAGATGATCTTTCTCCATTAAAACCTATGCTGAGGGGCATGCCCCAGGGCTCTATCCTTGGTCCCCTCCTCTTTGCAGTCTACATTAGCAACATAATTGACCCCATCAAAAAAGCCAACAGCCACTTATTCGCGGGTGACACTGTGCTGTACTTGAGTCGCCCATGCCGGAAGCAGCCTGTGAAGACCTCCAAGCTGAATTTAACCTTCTACAATACCAGCTCATAAACAAAAAGCTTTTGCTCAATGCGATAAAGACAAAAGCCATGCTCTTCTCCCCCACCTTGCATGTGACAATTCCTGCCGGGGCTATCCCACAAATTACCACTGTTCTTGGAGAAACACTAGAGTATGTAGCTAAATTCAAATATCTAGGAGTTTGGCTCGATTATAAACTTTTCTTCGCTGACCATCTCGAAGAACTACAGAAGAAACTAAGGCAAAGATTAGGACTATTCTACAGAATTAACCACCTGCTCACAAAGGAGGCCAAGATTCAATAGGATTAAGCTACCTTCCTATCTTTAATAGATTATGCGGACCTGCTCTACAGCCACTGCACTGCCTCTGCACTGGCTAAGTTGGACACCCTTTACCACAGAGCTATCAGGTTCATTACTGGCCTTCCACTTTCCACACACCACTGCTCCCTGTACTCATCGTTAGGCTGGACTCCTTCACTATAGAAGGAATAGAAATGCTGCCCCATGGATGCTCAGAGCGTGACCAACAAGCTCCCCTCATATGTTTCAGATTGTATTCCCCGCAGTGTGTTAGGCACCTACGCTCTAAGGAGCTATTCCCTAATTGCCCTCCAAGTTCCAAGGGTCAAAACTTGTTTCGGCAAAGCTGCTCTAAGCTTCTCTTTACCCACATTGTGGAACGGTTTACAAAGGAACTTGAAGCTGAGCTGCCCTGTTAACCTGAATATCTTCAAGGCGCTCTACGATCGCTACATGAAAGCACCTTGCAAATGTTTTCCTCACCGCTAGCCCACTAATTCTGCAACTCTCCCTTTCCATCCTGACACTCACCATGTTTCTACCCCTGTCTCTCACTCTTTCCCTATTAACTCTTCCTATTGCACTCACCCTTCCCTGTCCACTCCAGCCTGGCTAAAGTCCCACCCCATCCATAGTAGTGTCCCAATTATCTACCCCTCCTCTGTCATTATCATAATAAACAAGTACACAACAGCCATCATCACTTTCTGTGGTTTTAGCTCAATTTTTCCCCCAGTCGTCAGTAATATATCCCTCCTCTTCTTTGCCTCTCTAAACTGCCACCCCATACAAGGCCTCTTTCCCCTATATGTGTAGTTGCCAGCTGCCTCACTCTAAAGATCTCTGCTTATAACCCCTGTATGCCTATGGTTGATTGTATATCTGCTGACTTCTTCAATTGTAAAATAATGCTGTTTTTTTTTTACATTTATTTCAACCTTGTACTGTGTACACTGTATATACTTTTTCTTCCTTGTATAGCATTGCTTTTTGTATACCTGCTTCTGTACTGTACTTTGATGTATTCATGACCAGGTCCACCTTGCAAATGAGCCTTGCTCAGTGGTGCCCTCCTGGATAAATAAAGATTTTGATTGATTGATAGACTGATTAATAGCAACCAGACTGCCATCCAAGCTGTGGTATTTACCTATCCTTGCTATAATTGTGCTGAATATGTAGTGTGGGTCGCGATTTGGTTCCCCACATCGTTTGAATGTGTCACGTTAGCTGGAAGCTGCATCCAGCAACTTACCGGACTGTATCTGAATTGTTCACCTGGCCTGGACCTCACCATCTTGCCCTAGATTGCCGCTCATGCCTCAGAGATTCATCCAGTGAAAGACCCACTCAGGGATTCAGCTCCCTGCTCAACACCATCGTACAGGATTCGACCACCACGGTGCATCATGTGGGCCCTGCTTTCCCTGGCAAACCAGCAAACCAACCTGAGGTCTTCATCTCGTCAACCCAAGACATCTCAAGATAGGACAGGACAGGTAGAGGTGGCGGCATGGCTATCTATACCTCCTCTTCCCTCCAGTTCACACCCTCCTTCACAACTTCTGTTCAATCAATCCACGAGGCTCTCCTTTTAAAAATCTCCTATTCCCACACTGTCCCCATCTTTGTCGCTGGAGTTTACTGCCACCCAGGGCAGCCACATTCTAACATCACTGACTTGGTCACAAAGCTCTCCTCAATTGCCAGCGGTGGCGAACTATTCATCCTAGGAGACCTAAATCTAAATTGGCTGGCCCCATCACTGGCTAATATTTGCTCTAACATCGAAGCCTTAAACCTCCACCAACTTATACTGGAACCCACTCGCCTCAACTATAAAACACTAAACCACTCCCTGCTTGACCTAGTCCTCACCTCCCATCCCCATCGAGTAGTGGCCTCTGGGCTGCTACCTGACTCTATTAGTGACCACCACATGACCTTTGTAGTGCATAAAATACATAGGACTAAGCAACCAGCAAAAACTATTCTCATTAGACCCTTCGCATCACTTGACCTGCAGCTATTGCTTCATGACCTCATTCAAGCTGATTGGTCCTCCCTTTCCACAGCAACCTCAACTGACATGGCCCTTGCCTATTTCAGCTCTAAGTTCCTACTGATTTGGAATTCCCGAGCTCCGCTCAGCAAAACTAGGGTCCACGGCGGGCACCTCCTCTGGGTCACTCCTGAACTCCTGGCCTTCCAACAAGCTTGTGACCTTGTGTGGCGATAGGCCAAGGTCTCCAACTGCCCTAGAGATCCCCAACTATACCGAGAACTTCGGAATGGCTTCACTAAAGCAATACATAGATACATAGATACATAGACAGTGTCGGCAGATAAGGGCCTATGGCCCACCCAGTCTGCCCATTTGAGCTTGTAAGTTCAGTTTGTTTTCCTAGAAGTCTATTTCCCCTTACCCCTGACCTCTAGAATTCCTTTATGTCTATCCCATGCATTCTTAAATCCCGTGATTGTTTCAGCCCCCACCACTTCCTCTGGCAGGGTGTTCCACTTGTTCACCACCAGTTCTGTGAAGAAATTCTTTCTCATGTTTCCTCTGAATCATCCTCCCTCCAACTTCATCCCATGCCCTCTAGTCCTGAAACATCTTTTTCGCTTAAAAATAGTGTTTTCCTGCACCCTGTTCCTCCCTGTAAGATACTTGTATGTTTCTATCATATCCCCTCTCTCCCTCCTCTCCTCCAGGGAGCACATGTTCAGTTCCTTCAACCTGTCTTCATAGGACTTGTGATGCAATCCATGCACCATCTTTGTTGCCCTCCTCTGAACCTTCTCTACCCTGTCTATGTCCTTACGTAGGTATGGTCTCCAGAACTGTACACTGTACTCCAGGTGGGGCCTCACTAGTGTCTTGTATTGTATGGTATCCACCTTACCAAAGCCGAGCACTTCAAGTCCAACTTCCAAACTAATACAAATAACCCATCCAAATTCTGGAAGGTCGTCCACTCCCTCTTCTCGCTTTCCACAAACCCTCCGCCACCTATCCTCAGGCACAACCATGCTGTCCTTTCAGAACCTAAGGCCATTGCCGAATGTTTCAACTCCCACTTCATCACCTGTGCCTCAGCTCTGCTGAGCACCCCCTCAAGTCCCCTCTTGCTCAGGTGCCCCCTTCTTATACTTCCCACACTGGCACTCCATCCACTGCTCCCCCACCTGCCCCTGTCTCATGCCCACAATCTGTCCCTCCTCCCCTCTGCTGCTGTACCCCCTCCCCCACACCTTCCCCAACCTCTCACACACACACACAGTTCTCCTTCTCTCCTGTCTCTCCTGACACTACCCTACTAGCTCTCCTTGCACTAAATCCTACCAAAGGCTCCTCACTTGATGGTCTTGATCGCAGACTCCTCTCCCTCTCTGCTCCTGCCATAGCCTTCCCACTTTCTCTGATACTAAACTTCTCCTTTGAGACTGCCACAGTTCCCTCTGTTTGGAAACATGCTGTAGTCCTCCTCCTCCCGAAGGGGGGTGACTCCTCGTCACCTGGGACTATCGGCCTACCTCTCTCCTACCTACCTTAGCTAAACTACAAGAACACATAGCCCTCAACCAACTCTCCTCATTCCTCTCTGACTGCTTTTTTTCACACCCTTCCAGTCTGGCTTCAGGAAATCCTACTCCACCACCACCTCTCTGTTGAAGCTAACAGAGACCATCTCCTACCACTTTGACAAAGGGCACATTACCTCGGTTATCTTTGTCGACCTGGCCAAAGCCTTTGACACTGTCTCGCACCCCTTCCTCCTGCACAGCCTATCAGCTGCAGGACTCTCCCCCTCTGCCACAAGCTGGTTCTGTGCCTACCTGTCCGGCAGGTCGCAATCAGTTAGAATAGCTGTTGTTACCTCTCCCCCTTGCCTATAACCACTGGAGTTCCCCAGGGTTCAGTGCTAGGCCCCATCCTGTTCTCCATCTTTTTAAATGACCTCCCCCAGGTTTGCTCTGCATCTAGCATCCACATGCATGCTGATGATACAGTGCTGTTTACCTCTGGCAAATCTGTCTCTGATGTCACTACCAGGCTCCAGTCTGACTTCACCAAGGTCCAACTCTGGTTTAGTTCTCATCATCCTTTTCTAAATGCTAGTCTCCATGTCCTTTGGCACAAGGCAGAGACTCGCAAGGCTAAGTCACCTCCCCACCTTTCACACCCTTGATGGGACTGCTCTTGAGGACTCCTCCTCATTCAGGTATCTCGGTGTCTGGCTGGATAGATACCTTGACTTCTGTATACATATTGATGCCGTTCTGAAAAAACTAAGGCCTAAGCTTGGGGCCCTTTACAGAAACCGCAGCTGCATCCCGCTCGCCAGGCGTGAGCTGGTACAGAAGATGATCATGCCTATTTTTGACTACTGCAACATAGTCTATGGTGCTGCCCCACAGTCCTACCTATCCAGACCGGACTCTCTCTACAATTCCTTCTGTCGCTTCGCTCTTGATGCCTCTCACCTCACCCATCATCGTGCGCTCTACCGCTCCCTAAACTTCCTTTCCCTCCACAATCGGCATGCACTATGTGGTGCTAAGTTCATCTCTAAATTCTGGCTTGGATCTCTCCCCTCCTACATCTCCTTCTCTCTTGGCATCTCTACTCCCTCCCTTTATTCCCTGAGATCCCATGCTGACACACGCACCCTTTCAATCTGCTGCAGATCTACATCCTCTGTCCAGAAGCCTTCTCTTACCACCTGCTTAAAATGTGGAATGCACTTCCTCCATAAATCCGCTACTCCTCCTCCCTTTATTCTCTTGCCTCTGCGCTGCACAATTACCTCACTCCTAGCTGCACCCCCTCCTTGCCCCCTGCCTCTTTCTCTCCCTCTCTCTTGCTCTCTTTTCTCCCCACACCCCTTACCTCATTGCACTTACCATGCCCTATATAGATGAGCTCTTAAATATGTGTCATTGCTTAACCATGTTTTCCCCCTGGCTGCTACTACAGCACCTGTGAACCGCCTGTAATGTAATTTTTCAATCTGACTACCATGAATCCTTGCCTTTGACTCTGTACTGATATTGTATGTATGTATGCATCACCGTGATCTGCCTGTAATGTAATTGTACGCATTGGACTACTACATACCCAATGCCTTTGACTACGTATTGATAAGGTGTGTATGTATGTTTTTTATGCACCCTCTATAATGATGTATGTATTATGAATTCTTCTGCTGTACATCCCTCTCCCCTTTCCCCCAGGATGTACCATGAGACGAGCATTGAGTTGCTCAGTGTATCTTTTCTGGTGAAGCAATTCAATAAATAAATAAAAAAAAAACTGCATCCTGGTCTGGGTAGCGTGAGTAAACATCAGGGTAGCTCCCTGCACCAAAGCTCAAATCAAAGTGTGTCACCTGATTTAGTTGTTTTGATTGATCATTACAAACTGAGCCCTCTGGCTCCGGAATACAAATTGTGGGTTAAAGTGCATGTTGTGTTTTTCCTTCCTAAGGGCCCCAACAACAGCTGCAACGCCGGCCTACCCCGGGCAGTGCTTCAGGCTAGCCTGCATAACAACTGGGTACCCAGAGTGTATGTGACTGTGTTAGAGGGACTCTTAGGCATGCACGTTAACCCTGGCTAAATCCGATCTAAAATCAAACACCAGATTACTGCTCCTCCCTTGTTCACGTCCCCAGAATAAATAAAATCTAAATATTTTTGCATTTAAACTGGCTGTTGTGCACCTTTGTGGTGGGAATTCTGTGTTGCTATTGCCTTTCTCCATTGCAGGTTTTATTTTATGGGGGGTCTCCAGGGCCAGTGCAGCTGATCCAGCCCTGGTGGTAAGTGTGCCAAGTGTGGGTATAACATTGTATTCTGGTGCTAATTATGACTGTCTAATTGCTGACCAGTACAGGCGACTAGAGAGGTTAGAGGGGGTATCAGTGTCCCAGAGGGCTGTACCCAAAGCAACTACACAGAACTCAGGCCCCTCAACTTGTGCCTAGTCACGCAGGCAGGGGTAGTATCCCTTGGGACAGCACCACCTAGGGGTTACAAGAAAATATATATTTACTTGCTTATTTATCAAGTATAGAATTAAATGAGCCAATGCAGTGTGTTTTTTATGCTTAAATCCCATATACAGATAAATTGCTTTACTAAGCACTATAACATTAAAGCCTAAGTATTTCTTATTATGGCACAACCTTGTTTGCAAAGTAAAGTAGGCCTCGCACATGTCGAAGACATTAGTCAGTTTATATAGTTTAAGGCTAGGTCCTAACATAAGTGCTATGGCATATTGGGAGCTATGCACTATTGGAGGCCAGGTACGTGTGAGAGGCATGTTCCCAGCCCATGCAGCTCCACACCCCCTGCACAGGTGTGTGGTGGCAGGCATTCTCCAATGCTGGCCACCATTGGGTGCCTATCCATGTCCCTGCCCCGTGGCACACAGGATTACAGGGGGTGGATCGGGAGGCATAGGCAGCATTTAGTCAGATGCCCATCCTGGCAGAGCAGGGGCTTGTGGGAGGCGTGGGACTGTAGATTGTAAAATAGACAGGCAAGTGCCCAAACGGCTGCCTGCAGCCCTCCCTGTCTGCCCAGAGGGATGGGGCAGCAGGGCAGGGAGGTGTTGCATCCCGCTGCAGCCAGTTGCTGTAATCTGGTGGGGGGGGGAGAACAGATATGGCACAGTTCCTGCTGCCTTATCTTGCACCCCCCCCCTTATCCGGTACTCTGCACTTTCATGAATGGTGAGGAGTGCGGGCTCACCTCCTGACAGTCCTCCACACCATCTTCATGCATAGCTGTTCAAGTGGCCAGGAGATTAAGTGCAGAAGGGGCACATGCCTCTTCCATGAATGCCGCTGGGGTCCATGGGACCCCTGGTGTGCAGCATTCCAACTTAGGGTTGCTTACGGCACATAGGCAATTCCATGTTTAGTGCATAGAGCCCATTGTGTATTTAAAGAGCAGTTCCCACTTGTTATGGAATCCAGCATTACTGGACCAGTGACCATCATGTGGTGTGGTTTAATAAAAGAACTGGGATAGAACTGAACTACATGAGGATGAGGGTCCTGGACTTCAGTAGGGCTGATTTTAAGAATATGGGAGATTGCTTCAGGGACACCCTGGCAGGGATAGGGAAATGAAGGGGAGTCAAGGACAAGTATGCAAACATAAAAGAGGGCATTGAAAAAGCTACAAATCTCTGTGTCAGGCAGGTTAGCAAGGGCAAAAGAAAAAATAGACTACTGTGGTTCTCTAGAGAGATAGCGAAAAAAGTGAGAGGAAAAAAACTGGCTTTTAGGAACCATAAAAAAACACAGAAAGAGGAGGATAGGGAGAGTTATCAGGAGAAACAAAGAGAGGCAGGGAAGGCCGTAAGGAGCGCAAAAGCACAAACAGAGGAGAATATTGCCAAATCAGTGAAAAAGGGGACAAGACATTTTTAGATACATAAGTGAAAAGAGAAAGATCTATGGAGGGATCATAAGGCTGAAAGGGGAAGGAGGGGCTTGAGTGGAAGAGGACTGCCGAAAAGCAGACATACTGAACAAATACTTCTGTTCAGTATTTACGGAGGAGGGGTAGGTAGCAGGCCTATGATAAAAGACAGGGGCATTAAGGGACCGGAGGTGGACACTAGCAGTTTTACAGAGGAAAGAGTCCTAAGGGAACTGTCACAGTTAAAAGTAGACAGGGCAATGGGACCAGACAGGGTGCACCCCAGGTTATTGAGGGAGCTCAGTGAAGAACTGGCTGTTCCTCGGACAGCCCTGTTCAACCTGTTGCTAGAAACAGGAGAGACACGGGGAGACTGGAGGAGGGCAGATGTTGTCCCACTCCACAAAAGTGGAAGCAGAGAGGAGGCAGGAAATGATAGACCTGTCAGCCGGACATTGGTAGCGAGCAAAACAATGGAATCACTACTGAAGGAAAAGATTGGGGAATACCTTGTGACCAGTGGACTACAGGATCTGAGCCAACATGGTTTCACAGGGGGGAGGTCTTGTCAGACAAACCTGATCGAGTTCTTTGATTGGGTGACCATGGAAGTGAGTGGATCAGGGAGGAGCGGTTGAAGTGGCCTACCTGGATTTCAGTAAGGCCTTCAACACCGTTCCATAAAGAAGGCCGAAGAGCAAGCTGAGAAGCCTAGGAGTGGGTCCTAAATTTGTAAGATGGGTAGTAAGCTGGCTAGGCAACAGGAGTCAGAGGATGGTGGTAAATGGAGTCCACTCTGGAGAAGGCAAGTTGACCAGTGGAATGCCACAAAGGTCAGTATTAGGCCCGGTCCTCTTCAATGTCGTTATTAGTGGACTGGAAGGGAAGGCGTGCCTGTTTGTGGATGACACAAAAATCTGCAACAGAGTTGACACACGGGGGGTGGAAAGAATGAGGGAAGATCTAAAAAAGCTGGAAGAATGGTCACAAGCATGGCCGCTGGATTTCAATGGAAAAAAGGTGCAAAATCTGCACTTGGGGCACAGAAATCCAAGGGCAATGTACCAACTGGGAGAAGTACTAGCAGTCACAAAACAAGAAAGGGATCTGGGGGTAATCATTTCTGATGACCTGAAGGTAGCTAAACAGTGTGACAAGGCAGTGGGAAAGGCTACAGGGGTGCTCAGATGCATAGGCAGGGGTATCACCAGCAGGAAGAGGGAGGTAATAATACCCCTGTATAGATCACTGGTGAGGCTCTACCTCAAGTGCTGTGTCCAGTTGTGGAGACCCCACCTCCAAAAGGACATAGACAGGGTGGAGGTGGTACAGAGGAGGGCAAACAAAATGGTGCAGGGCCTGTACCAGAAGCCCTACGAAGAAAGGCTTAAGGAATTAAATATATACTCCCTAGAATAAAGGAGGGAAAGGGGGATATGATTGAAACATTCAAATACCTTGCAGGTATAAACAAGGTACAGGAAGGGAGCATTTTCCAAAGAAAAAGATGCTCGAGGACAAGAGGTCACACTATGAAACTGGGGGTGGAGGGACTGAGAAGAAATGTGAGGAAGTACTTCTTCATGCAAAGGGTGGTGGACGCCGGAACAGCCGCTCAGCAGAGGTGGTGGGGCTAAAATGGTTACAGGATTCAAGAATGCATCGGATGGACACAACGGGATCTTAGAAGTAAGGGGGGGTGAAAACCAGAGACCAAGTAGGGTCTGTTGTGGCACTGTAGGTAGGGAAAATAGGGCAGACTAGGTGGGCCAAGAGGTCCTTATCTGCTGACAACTTCTATGTTTCTATGTGTTATGTTTAGCAGTGAGCTCATTCTTGGTCGCTGTTGAAAAAATATATATAAGGAGTAGGTTACTATTTTGAACTTTGTAATTATCTCTAATAGTAAGGACTGTACCTCTGTCCTTCAAGTGGTGAAACTGCTTCTAATACTGGTTGTTGAAAAGACTTTCTATACTTACCAATGTGGCAGTCTATGCTGCTCGAAACACATCAGGTCCCAAGTGGCAGAAGGAGTGCATTCAGCTTTAGTTCCCTTTTATAGTGGACGATGCTGAATCAGAGGTCACACGATGACGTCACCACACACGATGTCATGTGTGCTGATGTCACAGTACTAGGAGTGCATGATGTCACATGTTTGGCTCCAGTCTGTAAAGCAAGATAGAAAGGATAACACTCACAGCAGTTAAAGGACTAGTGCCCTGAAAATCTATGCCAGCTGATGTACCCACAAAATTTCCTTCCTCAGGGTGGCAGGTTCTAAACATGTTTAAATATATATAAAATTATATTTTAACTTAATCATTAAATCAATTTAAATAAAAGATGGTCAGCCTTATGTATGGATATCAGACCCCAAAAATATACACTGCCACAGTATAAATCCTTACATCCCTGGAATGTGTATCCCTAAACCTTGTAATGCTTTTAGAATACTTAAAATATCTTTTCATGTAACTGAGTCATACTGTATCAAAATGCCTAAAAATACATTTTTTAAATGGAGTGTAAACAATGCCCGCTTTAAGGAAGCATGACAGTGATAGAGTGCATTGCTTATACTCATTTAAAAAACATAATTTAAATTGATGAAAAGATTGCTCTAGTGCTCCTCCTCTTGTGAAACAGACTCCCCTCCTACACTTTGTTCACTCCATGAGGTACTTACAGGTCTCAGTCATGTCTTTCCTCACTCTCCTGTCCTCCAGGGAGTACATGTTGAGGTCTCACAGCCTCTCCCCGTATGATTTCTCATGCAACCCCCTCACCATTTTGGTTGCCCTCCTCTGGACCGCTTCTACCCTGTCAATGTCCTTGTAGAGGTGCATCCTCCAGAACTGGACACAGTGCTCCAGGTGGGGTCTCACTAGTGAGCTATACAGTGGCAAGACCGCCTGTGTCCTCCTGTTACAAATTCCCTTCTCTATGCACCCCAGCATCCAGGCCCTACCTACAGCCTTGTCACATTGCTCTGCCCCCTTGAGATCATCAGATATGATTACCTCAAGCTCCCTCTCCTGTTTGGTAACTGTAAGCCCCCCAACTGATACACAGCCCCTAGGATTCCCTGCCCCAGATGCACGACTTTGCACTTTCTGGCATTGAAACCCAGCTGCCACACCTAGACCACTCCTCTAGTTTCCCTGGGTCCCTTTGTATTCACTCCACCCCCACTGAATTATGTTCAATAGAATTTGCAATATCACATATTAAACAAAATTAAACAGAATTGAATCCATCAAAATCACCTGGATCTTACAATATTCCATTTGAAAATTTAGAAAAAATTTGCAAATCAATTACCCCGGCCCCCCACTGGTACATATATTTAGGTTATATTGTCAATATGGGGTAGTACGTAAGGACTGGAAACATCCTTCCGTTATTCCGCTATATAAGAAAAGTAACAGGTCAGCTGTCTACTTATAGGCCTATATCTCTTACTTCCATCATTGGCAAATGAATGGAGTCAGTCCACAAAGAACACTTACATAAGATAATACACCATTTGGGTTTAAAAGACATCAGCCAGCATAGGTTCACGGGTAGAAGGTCTTGTCTGAACAACCTGTTAACATTTTATGGAAAGGTTAGTGAGACTCTGGATAGAGGCTTTTCAGTGGTCATCATTTTTTTAGACTTTTGCAAGGTTTTTGATAAAGTATCACATTCACAGGTGATAAATTAAAAGAGGTCTCACTCAAAACTGATAATAATATAAACTGGTACAAGACTGGCTTTTAGGCAGGACACAGGTAGTACAATGATCAAGTATTTGTAGAGTCATGAGTGGAGTGTCTAAGAGGTCAGTGTTGGTACTAGCATTATTTTCCATCTTCACAAATGATATTCGAAGGCAAACTAAATGCTGGTTCAGTAAGCTCGCAGATGATGTTAAGATGGGAGGTAACTGACACTAGTGGTAAGATTGCGGACCTACAGTTTGACCTTAACCAGGTGTCACTTTGAACTACTAAAAGTAATATAACATTCAGTTCAAAAATATGTGATTGTGCATCTTGGCCATAAAAATAATAAGCATAATTATACCTTGAGCGGTATGCTGGCAATGAATGAAACCTTGAGGTAATAATGAACACTAACTTCCACTACGACAAGAACTGTGACAATATAATCAAAAGAGTGAACAAAATTACAGGTTGTATAGAATTATAATTTTCTAGTAGGTCTGAATCCGTGATTCTTTCAGTTTATAGAGCTTATGTATGGCCACTACTGCTGTCCCTTTTGGAGCCCACACTACAAGAAAAACAGAAAAAAATGGAAGGTGTACAGAGGAGAACTAAGCTGATCTCCAGAGTCTGATACATGCCATATGAGGAAAGATTAAAAAGCTTGGGTGTATTTAGCAGTAAGAGTAGACTTATGAGAGGTAATATGTTGGCAGTACTCAAAATAATTAAATATGTATTTATGCAGATGTAAAGCTTATCAATTAGGATGAGCAGTCATCCATCATGGGGACATGTTCTACAATTAATGGGGAGACCATTCCAATCCAAACTGAGAAAACATGTTTTTACCCACTGTATTGTGTGTGTTTGGAACAGTCTGCCGAAATTCCTTGTGGAGAGCGATAGCTTTGAAAGTTATAAAATTAATCTCATTAAGTATATGGAGAGGGTGGGGCTTACTGAATATTACCATTGAGAAATGTGGGTGGGAGTGTAAAATGGGTATACACCTTCATGCACCCCTTACAACCTTTGAAGTATGAAACATAGTAGTATGAAGGACCTGGTGTACAAGGGTCTGGGGCAGCTGCATGAAGCTGGCAATCTACAGCAGCTGCAAAGGTCTGCATTCCTGTAAGCAATTAGGGAAAGAAGGTCAAAAAGTACCCCCCCAAATTTAACAGGGACCAAAGGCATCTGATCCTGAACAAAAAAAAAGTTCATGGCCCCCATATTCAAAAGGTTAGCACCTGGCACAACCAAAGTGCACCAGTGCAAAATGCAAATTGTGCCACAATGCCATATTCACCACACCAGTTAGAAGTGCTATTGTCTGAGCGCAAAGTTAATGGGCCACATATTCAAAGGAGATACGCTGCCCAAAATGGAGATGCATGTCGCATCTCAGAAAATGCACGATAGCATGATATTCAAAAAGGGAGAGATGCACCACACATTTCCGAATGCACGATCACACAGAAATAATGTATGCAGTGCAAAAAAGGGGCAGGTACATGAATATGCCGCACATCCGTGTATTCAGCCAAAATGTGTGGTGCATCTACTGCGTATCCCAGAAGTGTGCTACGCAAAGTTAAGCAGACAAAAGGATGGCCTAAATCGACCAGCCACCCACAGGAAGGCCGTGGAACTGCAGACAGGCCATCCTGAGACAACCCTTGGAGGTGCACTAGGACATGCTTCAGGCACCCATAAACAGCAGTCATGCCAGGACGGTAGTACCCAAAGCCACAGGTGCCGCTACACCATGGGCACCACCCAGAGAGCCAACTCCCACATTGTACCCGGGATGTAGACACCCAGCTGCCACATGCCAGTGCTGTCGGGTGCCCCCCTAGCACACCAGCAGAGCAGATGGCCACACTGCAGCACATGTAGCAGGGGCCATGGCCTGCACCCATGAGGCCTGCAGGGCACCACCCGGTAGTGGCATGCACCCAGGGTGATGTCTGGGGCAACAGTGCCCAGGTAGCCTGGTGGTACATGTGGCAGCCTGGCATGGGCCAGGGACTGACCTGTGGCACACACCCACGGTGGTACACCATAGGTGCACACAGGTGGGACCCACCCACCCACTCAGGTACCTGGTCACCTCTGCACACTGCCATTCCTTGCAATTATCACCATGTTCCCCTCATATGGAGGTGTGGGGGGCACTGCAGGTGACTACGCTGCATACGGAGCTGGTGTATCACATGCATGTGGTATACCGATCAGACTGTGTCACCCTGTGCCCTCCCCTGTTGCTTGTCCAGGTGGGCCCCTGTGGCCAATGTCTGGGTGGGCCCCGTGTACCTCAGTCTGACTCTGTACATGGCAATGGGTAATAGCACTTTACCCAGGCCAGTGCAGTCCACTCATCCATACACAAACATTCCATCACACCTGCCTGCTAGGCTGCAGTGCCTCCTGTTCACCTTTGCAGGGTGGTGGGGCAGCCCTGCAAAGCTGAAACTGCGCATGCCTGGGGTATTCAAATGGCCTGAATACATTTCAGTAATGAGCTGCACATGTGAGGAATGGGCTTGGAATGTGCAATGAGGCCATTTGCATATCCTGGCTGAACATTTCAATTTTGTGCACTGCGCACGTGGCCGCCTATCGTGCATTTCCCTATGCTGCACATAGGGCTCAGGTCACCGGCCACACATCCCCCACTGTGCAATCACACATGTTCAGGATATTCAGCCGGACATGTGCAATCGCATCTCATGGTGCATCTTCTGAATATACCATTATTTTGTGCCGGTGCATCTCAGTTGTGCAGCGCAGGCACTTGCGCGATGCAGCCTGGGACTTTTGAATATGGGCCCCACTATACTCAGTGCTAAAATAGGAAATGGTGACATGCATATGCAGCACACAGCAATATGCGATGGCGTAGTGTTGTGCTAACTGCATTTAGCATGACTTAGCATGCCACAAAATAAGGCCTATAAAAAGTAGGTCTTATTCCACGGCAAACCCCACAAACAGGGAGAGGCATTGTAGCACGTGCCAGAAAATGAAAATGTCACACGCTGTGTACTTAACGAAGAGAGTAACGGAGGTTAAGGAGAGGGCCAATGCCCACCCGGGTCAGCACGCAGGCCCTGGAGGTGCTATGCTGCAAACAGACAGCACTGTCTATGAACACATTCAAAGTCCTCAGTGATAAACAAATCATGGGTTAGTACAGCTCAACAGGCCAATGCTCAATTAAGTTGTCGATGTATTGTGTACTTTTCTTGTTATTGTGTATTTATATGGACTGTTTGATTTGTATAATGGGACATCATTGTAAATGAGCTTGCTCCGTGAAATGATCCCAAATAAACAAACAAGTAAAGCTCATGCAGTTGTGTGAGCTGCTGCATGATCAGCTCTGGACCAACACCCACTGCAGTCATGCAGTGTCTGTACAGCTCAAGGTGACAGCAGCACTGTGCTTGCTGGCCATCAGAACATTCCAGATATCCATTGATGGCACTACTAATCATATCACACAGACTGCCACCTAGCAGCTGTTGGGCCACTTCCTAGATGTTTTTTTTTTTTTTTACAAAGCTCCGAGGACGGAGTTAAACGCCGTTAGGCATTTTTCTGGGGGTGGTCTACAGTCTACATTTTGCATGTAAGTGCTTTTATTTGCATAAATAAAATGTTAATATTTTGCACGCTGGCTGGTTTGCAGTTGTCCTGGCTTTAATATTCTCAGTGGGAGGGCTGCGAGGTTTATTTTTCAGTTGCACTTCCTAGATGCCCTGCGGGCCCATGCTTGGGAGTTCATCATATTCCCCACTACATTGACTGCACCCATGTTGCCATCCCTGCACCCACAGGGGATGAGGTGGAGGCCTATTTGAATAGAAAGGGCTCCCCACGTCTTCAGCTGCCAGTGGGTGCATGATGCAAAAGGGGGCATCATCAGTGTTTGTGCACAGTACCCCAGCAGTGCCCACAACTCTGTCAGCTGGCACAATTCCATTCTGTGCCAGAGGTATGAAGGTGGAGAAATATCTAGTGGGCACCTCCTTGATAAGTATCCTCCCAGGGCCTCCCCCCCACATAGCTGCCATTGAAGTCACTGACCAGTGCCCTTTTTCTACACAGAAACATAGAATTTGCTGGCAGGTAAGGACTTCTTGGCCCATGTAGTCTGCCCATTTTCCCCTAGAGCATCATCACAGATCCTATTTGATCTCCAGGCTTATTCACTCCCCCCTTCCCTTTCCCTAAGATTCCCTTATGCCTATCCCATGCATTTTTGAACCCCACCACTGTTTTCACCTCCACTACCTCTGCTGGAAGACTGTTCCAGGAATCCATCACTCTTTCTGTGAACAAGTACTTCCTCACATCTCTCCTGAATCTAACAATTTCCAGTTTATTATCATGCCTCCTTGTCCACCTTTTTTTTCTGAAAAATATTTCCCTCTTGTACCTTGTTTACCACCTGAGGTATTTGAAGGTCTCTATCATATCCCCCAACTCTCTTTCCAGGATGTACAAGTAAGGCCCCTGTAAATGTGGGGCTTATATTTCCATAGGCATCTCTTTCCCCCTCCTACCCCCAGCTAGGAAATGGGTTTAGTGCTCTGGGGGATATTGCTCTGGATGCCTCAAGGTGGCAGCAGAGAGTAGTAAAAGGGTATAAAAAGGGACTGACAGGAAGTAGCAGGGCTTTTCCAGCCTGGGCATTAGGCCTGGGGCCGGAGGGGGGAGGCTCGAAGAGTAGCATCAGGAACAGATAAGGTGGGCAAGTGAGGGAGCTCAGCGGTCCAGGAGGGCCAGTGGGGAACCACCCCAAAAGAGTGCAGTCAGGACGGTTTGTCATGCACCATGGTCGACGAGGAGTGGGAGCATGGAGCTCCGTGGGGACACAGGTGGCCAGGTCCTGCGTCGTTGGGGGCTAGAGTGTTAGGAGGCTTTAGCAAGCCTAGAAGAGAGAGTAGGAGCCCGTTTGTGTATTCCCAGGTCACCAAGGCTGGGAGGGCAGTGGCAGGGCCCACTCAAGAGGGGAACAGGTGGCAGAGGTTCCCCTCGCACCTGGTGTGGCAGGGAGGCCTGGGGGGGGTCAAGGGAGCCGGGGAGCCTTTCATCTGTAAAATGGGCACTGTTTGGTGGGACAGGTCCTGGGGTGCCGGTCCATTAAAGTACGGGTGGGTCACAGACCAAGAAATGGAAGACCTTGGAGGGTGGTCCCCACACTGGAGCTTAACTGAAGCTCAGGAGTAGAAGCAGGGATGTGGGCCTGGCACAGATTCCTCATAGGAAGTAGGTACCAGCAGAACCCCCTAGAGTGAACTGGGTCCATGGAGTGCTGAGGCAGAGCAAAGTGACCGTGGCAGGTGTGGCGTTAGCACTGTGAATAGTGCCAGCCATTTGAAGGTGGGTCGGGGCCAGGGTCATCAGGAAAATACCTGGATACCCTTGTGTTTGGGCCAGCGTCCAGGGGTCCAGGTGGGGAAGGCCGCTCGCTTTCCTGTGCCCGTGTAAGGCGAGATGGCCAGTGCAAAAGTGAAAGGGACCCGTGAGGAGAGAGAAAAGGAAGGTTGGCTTACCGGATCCAATATATGACAGGAGATTGCAGGGATCTGTGTTCCTGTAAATCTTGGGTTGAGAGAGTGACATGGTAGGCAGAGGAGAATCCTTGCTGTGTCTGCTAAATCCATGGTTTCTGCTGTTTATCTTGTCCAGTCAGAATTGTAAAAAGGTTAAAGCCCCATGGAGCTGTTTATTTATTTATTAAAAAAGAATGGTGACCCCTGTATCGCTGGAATCATTTGTCATACAGGTGAAAAATAAAAGCCATTTGTGGAGAAACAGCGGTCTGTGCCCTATTTGACTGCAGGGGGAGGCTAATGAAATGAAATCCTTTTTCCCCCTCATATTTTCAGTCTAATTAATTTTTCACAAGTTGCATTCCAGGGGCAGAATCCAGCCTGTTGGGGCTGCAGGGGCTTCTGAGACCTCCGAAGGGGAAGAGGGAGGTCTTGGTCTGGTGGTCGGCTCATGGAGGAGATCAGATGCTGAGATGGAGGAGGTAAAGTGCACTGCTATGAAGAAAGCATGCAGGTGGGAGACAGCTGTTTTCCCTGCTTTAGTAGTGTGCAAAAAGGTCTCAAATATTAGCGCTTTGAGTGCTCCCTTCTTTCTGCCTGGAAAACCTACGATGCTAAAAGTATACCCTAGATGGGGCAGAAAGGTGGGGAGTTACATACTTGTTTAGGTCCTTTAATCTCTCCTTGTAGGGCTTCTGTTGAAGATCCTACACCATTTTGGTTGCCCTCCTCTGGACCACTTCCACTTTGTCTGTGTCCTTTCTGGTGTGGTCCACAGAACTGAACACAATCTAGATGGGGTCTTACCAGTGATCTATACACAGAGGCAACACCACCCCCCTCTTTCTGCTGGTGATACCCCGCCATATTCACACCATCATCTCACTTGTCCTCCCAACTGCCTTGTCGCACTGCCTGGCCACCTTTAGGTCAGCCAGTATGATCACCCCAGGTCTCTTTCCTGCTTATTGGTTGTGGTTCACCCATGCTGCAGTAACAACCAAGTTGGGGGTGTAAAGTTTAGTGCAAGGAATCCATCGACACAAGCCACGGCACTCCGACAACTTGCTGTCTGGCAGTAGGAGTGACCTCCATCATGGGGGACTACGCCTTCTTCACCCCCAATATGGGGGGGGCTTCACCCCCCACACCTCCCAGCTACTAATATAAACAACTCCAAGTCACACCCCACAGTAAAACAGCAGCTACAGTGGGAATGATCAAAATGCAGGACACGAAGAAATCAGTCACAAATGCAGCCTACGACAACATTCACTTGACAACATCGGGGTGAGAATAATCAGTCACTCTACTAACAGGATATGGGTGGTTGTCTGTACTCCTTCCCCCCATTTTGTACTCTGCACAGGCGGCCCTGCATCCCTGGCTGCTAACACCTGTCCTAAATCCCGCATCTGTTGCATAGGACAGGTACAACACGGCACAGATCGCTACATGTGGTGTCATCAAGCAGGACTTTGGAATACTCAAGATGTGATTCAGATACCTTGACCATTCCGGTGGTGCCATACAATACACATTTCAGAAGGCCTGTGCCATAGTTCTTTCCTGTTGCATACTACACAACATGGCACTGAACAGTGGGATATGTATGCTAGCACCAGAGGGAAACACTGCAGCAGATGCAGAGCCAGCAGACCAGGGATGCAGAAGCAGCTCCATAGACGTGACCCCAGAATGGCCGGGAGTTTAGGGGAGTAGCGAGATCGCCTTATCGCAGACCTGTTCAAACACAGACGGTGAGTACAGAGCACAAAGGAGGCAGTAATGTTTGAAAAAAATGTATTACTAAGTCAGAAGGTAAGTGCAAGACAAAACAGGGATTAACAGAAATAAAAAGCCCATCCAGGTGGGGGCGGATATAAAAGGGGATGGAAAGAAATGACATGCGATCCAGGCAAGAGGGTATGAAGGGGGTTGAAAAGAAACAACAAAACACCCAGGCAGGGGTATAAAAGGGATGAAAAGAAATAAAATGCCATCCAGGCGGGGGTGGTGGTAAAAGGGGATGAAAATAAATAACATGCCAACCAGGGTGGGGGGCTACAATGGAGGCTGAAAACAAATACTAACTTACAGGGGATGGAATGAAATACATGCCATCTATGTGGGGTGGGGTATGAAGGGGATAAAGTGAAATAACATGCCACCCAGCTGAGGGGGGCATGAAGGGGGGGGGTGAAAGAAAGTAAAGCATCCAGGCAGGTAGGAAAACATGGTTATTGTGATGTGCGGATCATTAGGTGGCACATTCAGGGTGGAACTCCGGGAGAAGCACACCCTAGGTGTGACCCGTACCACGACCACAGACATAGGGGTGGTGCATTCTATCTGAGAGGGTAGCAGGAAGGACATAATCCATGGAATGGGGACAGGTGTGGGGATGCCATGAGCCACCCACAGCCACGGTCCTGTAGGGTACTGACCCCTCCAAAGAGCAGGCCATGGCCAGGGGTGCACTGCATTGTGCCGTCACAAGCCAGCGTGCAAGGTGCTCTGAGTGTAATGGGCATCCAGCTACCCACAATGAGGGAGGCAACCTGATGCCGAGGCATCTGCTGTGGGATGACACTCCCCCCACTGGAACACCCATTACTGCGGCTGGCACCCACAGTGCCAGAGACCATAGCTGTGGCCTCCAGCATGGTGGCAGTAACCCCACCCAAGCCATCTGTATGGGACTGTTCCATTCTATCTAAAACATGAGCAAAAAGATAGCACCATCCACCACGTGTACAATGCTTCAAGAATATTTATTGTAAATAGAATAAAATATGGGGTGTTGTGTGTAACGAGAAGTTTACACACACCCGAGGGGTTAGATGCTGCATAAACCCCGAGATCGAAGCTCAAGGGGTTTATAAAACATCTAACCTCGAGTGTGTAAACTTCAAGTTTACACACAACACCCCATATTTTATTTTATATAATTGCTGGGTCTTCCTTTTTGGCCACAGCAGTTATATAAAATAAAAATAGAAACAATGTCCCTGACTCCTGTGCGGCCGAGGTCCGCTTTGGTTTGAGCATGCGGTCTATGGACGTTTTTATTTATTTATTTAAATCTGTTCTGTGATTCTTTCCTGCTGGCAGGCACACTTTTTTTCTTTATTTTGTTTGCAGTGACTTATCGCTGAGTTTCTAGTGGCTGTTCCATCTCTTGTGGAACAGGAGGTGATCAGTGGTCAGGACAGGAGAGCTGCGGTGAGCGCATGGGCAGACTGAAGGAAAACCATGAGCATGTTTGCCGTAATGAACACTCCTTTATTACGGCAAATTACTGCATGGTTTTCCTTTGATAAAAAGGAAGACCCATTAATTATAATGCAAAAATACACTTACATGAGTACCACACAGGAGATCAGTACACACTCAAAGACAGGCCTGACAGGTTTCACACACGTGCAGTTTATCAGGGAGGCCAGCCTGATCCACCATAATAAGACATTATAAAGACAAACATTTAAAGTGACCATAAAAATGTGTAAACATCACATAGTGCAAAATCACATCAGGAAGTGCTATAGTGAAATAGGTGTAAGTTAATTAAAATCATTATGTTGCTAGCCACTGTCAGTAAATCCAGATGCCATCATAAAATACTTATTTTACAAAAATGTTTTAAATATTCGGAAGTTCGTAAGGAATGAGGCACTCTGTCAACAGCAGATGTAGGAATTACATTGTGTTGTAATGGCTCTGATGTCTCGAATCGAGTGTTACTTCTCATATACTGTTTCCACGACACAAACTGGAGCTAAAAGAAAACATTTAATATGTCATATTGCTGGAAAATGCATAATTACAAAGCAAAGTGTCGAGCAACATACTGAATGGAGGCAGAAGAAGGTCCAAGTGAGAGTAACCGGGGGCAGGGGGAAGGGAGCAGACAGGGAGGTTGAAACCAAAATCCAGTATCATATACTAAATAACAGCCTTAAGATATTACAAATGGTCATATCAGCATTATCTATGTAATATCCAACCCCCCCGGCCTATTGATAAACTTTTTAATACCACAGAAGGTGAAGTCATGACCAGTTCCGTCATCACTTTCCATGTTTTTCCAAGACATTGTTGGCCCTAAGGGGCTGATTTGGATATGAAAATCTTCCCTAGAGAGGCCTTTTGGATCCACCAGATGGGGGCATTGTAAGCGCCAGGATTGAATGACCACTTTGATGTAGTACCATTTTTATATCAATCATGCTGATATAATTTTTAATATCTTAAGGCCAACAATGTACTATGTGACGTTTATACATTTTTACAGTCACTTTAAATGTCTGACTAGTTAATGTTTTATGGTGGATCAGTCTGGCCTCCCTGAGAAAGCGTGCATGCATGAAACCGATTAGGCCTGCCTTTGAGCATGTATTGCTCTCCTGTGTGGCACTCATTTAAGTGTATTTTTGCATTACAATAAATGCTCTTTTTGCTCTTGTTTTTTATATTGGCTTGAGACATGGCACGTCAGCTTCAGAGTGACCTTTTGTTTCCATACTGCTCCACTCCATCCAAGACCACTATGTCTTCTGCATGGCAAGCCTCCACGTGCTGCTTGTGGTTCTTCAGCATGTGGCACATGTGGCCCATCTCAGCCTGCAGGCCCTCCTAGGCCCCCATGGCAGACTTCAGTAGCTGACTGTTGGCTACCTCCTGCTGCTGGTGTGGACTGTCCAAGAGAACAGGGCCATTGTGTGAGCTAGGGTAGCACTGTGGTCAGTGCTGTGCTGGGTACTTGGATGCTGGCCAGCCCAGTGGTCGCTGAGCCTGTGGGATTGACCTGGGGTGGCAGGGTGGTGACCATGCAGGGGGCAGAGTCCTGGAGCAACAGAACAGTGGCTGTGCTGGGGAAGGATCCTGGTGTGGCAGAGCAGTGCTTCGGTTGGGGTCATTGGCCGGGGCAGCACTGTTATGGCCATGCCAGGGAGGAGGGGTGGCAGGGCCTCATCAGAAGGAAGGCCAGTAGGGATGAGCAACTCCTCCTGATCCATGCTGGACCCCTCTCCCCTCCACTCCTCCGCATATGTCTTGTTGTCCTTCTCGCTGTCAGACTCCATGCTTGCCCCAGCAGAGGTGGACCTCACAGGCAGCGGCCAGCGTGATGGGCCTGGGATGTCCTTTGCAATGGTGTCCGCCACCATGGATTGAGCTGTTGAGATAAGAGAAAAGAGTAATATTGCAGAGTAATGCTCATACCTGTGTGCTGAACATGGCATCATGCAGACCCAGTGTACTGTGTGTCGCTACACACACCATCCATGCAGTGCAGTGCCCATCTGCCCCCATTGCTGTACACATCACACACCTCCCATCACCGGTGATCACACAGTATACGACACACATGTGGCACATTAGGGTAGGTGATTACCCCACAGATGTCTACACCACCAGGATTCCAGGATACCACCATTCGGCCTACACCCATTGTGCAATAACCAACAGGCAGGGTCAGACTGGGGTCCTGGGAGCCACCTGGAAAGTAGATACAGTGGCCAACCTGGAAAATCAATAGGGGAGGGCCCAGGGTAACACACACATGTCAATAGTCCACGTAAATGTGATACACTCGATCTGTCTTTGCCTCTTACGTATACCTGCAGTCCCACAAATACTCTAATTAATCATTTAAATGCAAGGAGCTGTAGAGTGTAGATGGTGGTCAGGAACCCAATGGAGGGGGAACACATGGAAATGTCAAGGCATCCTAGTGGGCTGGTCTGACTCTGTCAGCAGGTACACCATTACAAAATGGGCATGCAGCTGTGATGCCCCACATGTGTGGTGTGCTGCAGCCCATGCTAGATGCATGCCTAGGGCTATGGTAGGATGTCTATGCAGAACACAGATCTATGCAATACATTCTGTGCTTGCACACTTTGCTTTTTCCAGCCGTGGCCCACTTCACCATGGCCCCCCATCAGAGGCATGCAAGCCCAACTCCACTGGTGCATGTGCACTCAATAGTTCAATATGATGGTGATAACGTGGTCACTCACATGGCTGTGTTGGTCCAACCTAGCTTTTGAAACCACCTCCTGTAATGCCAGTCACCTCTGCCTGGTACATGGCTCCAGCCTTCGCCTCTTCCATGAGGGCTAGGATCACCATAGTACTGGAACCACCACCTGTGGCCTGGAGGTTTGCCTGGGCCTGGGCTATTACCTCCTGTGTGTGTATCTTCAGGTCTGTGGCCCGCTTCTGAATGTCCTCCAAAGTCTTGCCTTTTCCACCCACCCACACACACTGACCTCCTCTGTTATCTGGTTCCAGGCCTTGCAAATTGTGGACCTGGTCCCCCTCCTTCTGCTGACGAGGTCCTTATAGGCCACATAGGCCTGGGCCCGGCACCTCTTCCTCTGAGAATTTTTTCTATCTCTGGTGCTCTTCCTCCATCATGCTACCTGTTGGAAATGGAGAGGACAAACGGCATTGAACATTGTATACACACAGCAGAGAACGGAGCATAGGTACAGTTGTGTGCGGGGCACAGTGTTCCCTGGCCAAGACACATACTGTACACGTTCCTACGTGGCTGTGTCCAACACATAGCTAGCTGCCTACTCAACCCTGCCCTTGGCTATGTGCAGATACAACAACAGTCTAGTTCTACTACAGCGTAAACATTGTGCTGTGACCACCCAAGTCCCTACGGCAAGCCATTTCACAATACACTTGCCTCTAGCTGTCTGCAGTGCCTCTGTGGAATCTGTGTGGAGCCATGTGCTGCTTTTGTTTGCCCCAGGAGCAATTAGGCATGCAAATGAATAAATATATTCCTATAATGACATGCAAATGTGAATTTAGGCAGTGTTGGGTAAGTTACTTTTTCTATCACTTTCTATTACGTTTGGAAACTTGTTCCAGGAAGCTCTGTGCAGTCACTAGCAAGGATGGAGAGGTACTAGAAAAAGTAATACACCTTACAATTATAGTTACTTATTTCTTTTTATACAAAAACAATACAAAAATAATAAATAGCTATAACAGTTTACATTTTTTGAAAGTAATAGGTTAGTTACTAGTTACTTTCAAATAAATGTAATCATTTAGGGTTACGTATTTCTTTAGTATAAAAAGACATAAGCAATTGTAACTGTAAGGTGTATTACTTTTTCCAGTACTTCTCTATCCTTGCTAGTGACTGCATAGAGCTTTCTGGAACAAGTTTCCAAAAGTACTAGAAAGTAATAGAAAAAGTACCTTACCCAACACTGGATTTAGGGCACTGACTGCAAAATTAGGTCATTTCATACGCTGTTTAAATATTGCAAGTTTGCACCAAGCATTAGCATCTTTGTTCTAGTGCTGTGATAGTGATAGCACTAGTGCTGCATCCCATGCAGCGCAGACATGATGTCACAAGTTTCTGTTGATGTCATGATGCTGCGCCAGCATGCATGCTATCATGTCACGCTATGATACTGCAAGTGTGCAGCATGGTACAGCGCATGTGCACCACATGCACAAGTGACTCAGTTTTTTTTAATTCTACTCTGTTTTTCTGTCACCCTGTCAGCACTCGTTCAGGAGGGTGCCCCAGTCCCATCCTCCCAATGACCATCGGGACATACCACCAGCCGTCTTACCCCAGCGCCCCCGGTAGGGTCAGTGAGGGGGCACCCTAGGCCCCTGACGAGGACCAGATCCAGTTCAGGCTGGTGACCCCAGCTATTAGGCTGCACTTACGGCACAAAGTCCACCCTTACTGTTGTACAGGGTGTCCTGTCAAGATGGCAAAAGCAAAATGGCATGGTCAAAAACCACACCGTCATAACTGCACGCACGGTTTTGGAGTTTGTTCATCTAATCTAGTGCAGTTTTGGATCATGCGATTTTGCACTGACTTTTTGCCCACAACATTTTGCTTTTGCCATCTTGACATAGAACTGTTTGTACAGGTATGCTTCCTGTATCCCTGTTGTATATGACCTGGGGCTGCATGCATCCTACTATGTAATATGAGGTGTATATGGCACGTAGCTGAGATGTAGCTCTAGATAAGATTTGTTGGAATGAATACCTGTACTCCTCATTTTGAAAGTGAGGTGAGCAAAACGAAATTCAGATGTGTACAAATGCCTTGCTAGAGTGGACTGAGGAGTACATTTATAAAAAAAATTGTTTTTTTTTCTAGAAGAGAATTTCAGGTGCCAACAATGCTCAAATAATATTGACAGGTAGGAATTTACTCACCAGTTTTAAAACATAGTGAGTAAAACAAAAGTAGGATGCATACAAGTGCTGTAAATCTGGCAAAAAACTCTTCCTTTTGAATCACCAGTTATGTTATGAAGCACTATTCTTTGGTGTGTGGAGTATTTACAAATGTTGGGTGAGTACTGGTACTCATTAAAAAAATTTCTGAAGAGTATTTCCTAAAATGAGGTGAGTAAAATAGGCCAGCACACACCTTATCTGGAGCCCTGCATAGTGGTATGTTGTACAACAGTGGCATGGAAAGTTGGATAGGGGTACCACACGGGCCTTGCATACGCAGTTCTAGGCTATAGCTGCAGTAGTGGTATGTAGCATTGGGGTTGTGCCTGTTCCATGTTTACACCTGTCTGCGTGGCATGTCATGGCTGCGCACAATGGTAAGATGTGTCCTTTTGTGGTCCTGTCCATCCCCACTGTGCACATGTGGCTACTATATACCAGTATTCTAATGCACACAGTACAGTACAGGTATAAAGGTGTGTGTACTGTGTAGGGTTCATGGTGATGTATCATGTGTTCTGCTGCATGCTGTTGAGCATGTCACCTTTGTCCTCCACCACAAACAATGGGGCCCAGCAAGGGCAATCTGGGACCATTCTGGTGGAGTGGGCCTCCAGGACCAGTGCTGGGTGAGCGGGCACTCAGCTGTGATGGGGCCTGAAGAGACCAAGGGGCGGCAGGACGGTCTTCGGACACGAGTCTATGTAAGTACCCTGCATCATGTGTTTCGCAGTTTGGATTGCATGTATACACTAAATAGCTGCAAGACAGCTCCTCCGTGTAAAGAGGGTGCATGGCATAGACCAAACGAACATGTAAGCAACAATAAACACCTTCACACCTCCGCTGAGTGAAAGAGTTTATTAAAATAAAAAAAGCACCACCACCATTGTGGTAACGGCTGGAACAAGGAACCCCAACTGGTTTCATATGCAGTACGTCCTCAGGGGTGGTTCCTAGGCAAGAACACATAATGGCTTAAATACAGTACATGATTTAAAGTGACAGTGTCTAACATGGCAAGAAGATCGCACTAGCTTCTACAACCCTCAGCTTTACATACACAGTTCTATATATCTTTTGCATTCTAAACTCAGTAACAATACGTTACTCGATCCTTGGACTGGTGTTTCCATAGTAGACAAACAGTCAATGTTGCACAAGCTGTGTACAGTGGACAGTTGGGACTCCCCTCCATACTTCTAAATATTGGAGAAAGGAAAACATTTTTAACATTATATTCTTATATTCATTGATTCATATAATAAAGCATATACTTGCAGCACATAAATTAACTATTCCTTGGAAACAAACAATTCTTTCCATAGTCAGAAGCTCCCCAACCCCGAAGACATTTAAGAACATTATTAATAAGACATAAGACAAGCAACATGACTGAGGGTAAAAAACTATTACCCAATGCTCCTACAAAGCAGAGAGAAAAGAAAGAGACAAAGAAAAAAAGGGGGTAGTGAAGTGAAAGGGGGGAGAGGGAACGGGGGAAAAGAAAAGGAGGGGGAGGGATTTGTAGGGGTGTAGGGGTAGTAGTGGGGAGGCAGCTTGAAAAAAGGGAAAGAGAGGGAGAAGGGAGGAGGAAGGAAAGAGGAGGGGGACAAAAAAAAGTGAGAAAGAGAAGGAGAAGGAGTCAGGAGTAAAAACAATGTGCAAACCCATGTATTGAACTCATCTGTGAATACATGGTAATAATCTGATATTATCATTCAGGCCTGGTAACTCCAGCACCCCCCAATGTATAAATCCAAAAGGATTCTCTCTGAATTTATCATCCACACAGCCTCCTCTAGGGCCCAGAGTGACTTTCTAAATGCCACAATATTTAAAATGATGATGCATCTCTCTATTTCTTGCATATCTACAATGTATAGCAACGGCACTCCACTAATTCACAATAGATCTCTGGTGCTCACCAGTTCTCACTTTCAGGGGCCGGGTGGTCTTACCCACATAAAAAGCTCCACATTGGCATGTGGACAAATATACCACATTATCAGTAATGCAAGTAACCAAATGCCTGATATTAAAACTCTTAGAACTATTACAGCTGGTAAAGGTGTGTGACTTCAAATTGAGACTGTAAAACTGACAGTCCCCACAGGGAAATGTGCCCCTTCGACGGGTTTGTATGTGCCCCCCATCTCTCATACTCATACCTGATTGAAAACTATGCACCAGTTTATCTCGTAGATTGGACCCCCTTCTAAATACCATATATGGTTTCTGTTGTATAACATCTTTCAACAGGGGCTCACCTGGCAAAATATTCCAATTAGAATAAATTATCTTTTGAATATCATGACTTTGTCTAGAGTATTTGGTCATAAAACTCAAATGTGACTCATTCTTTCTGGGTTCCTTGTCATGTAAGAGATTATCTGTATCTATTTTGGATGTTTCCTGGAGCGCCCTTCTCACATTCTGCTCTGGATACCCCCTTCCTTGAAATCTTTGGCACATAGCTTCCCCCGGGACAAAAAATCATTACTACTACTGCAGTTTCTGTGCACCCTTAGTAATTGGGCTTTTGGGATGTTCTGGATCACATGTTGTGGGTGACAACTAGAGGCCAAAAGAAATGAGTTACGGTCAGTCCCCTTCCTAAATAGATCAGTTGTTAACGTCCTGTCAGATTCCTTGTATATAGTAAGGTCCAGGAAGGAGCTCGAGAGCAGGTCACATTGGACAGTAAATTTTAAATTTGAATTACTGTCCTCCAGGTATTGGACAAATTCCATAAGTGTGTCCCTAGTGCCACGCCACATCACGAATATATCGTCTATATATCGATGTCAGACATCAGTCCTATAGAAATAAGGATTGGTCTCATGGTCATAGACATTTAATCTTTCCCAAAGGCCCAAACAGAGATTGGCATAATTTGGGGCAAACGTGGCCCCCATTGCCATTCCCTTAAGTTGTAAGTAAAAAAGAGTCATGAAACATGAAATAATGTTTGGTCAGCACATGTTCAGCACATTCAAGTTAAAATTGTTTTTTACCCACATCCACCCCTAGAAACATAGAAACATAGAATTTGACGGCAGATAAGGACCGCTTGGCCCACCTAGTCTGCCCAGTTTCCTACCTAACAGATAAGCTGCAGATCCTAGCTAACCAACAGCTTACTTCCTCCTACCCCCCACTAGGACTGCCTTATGACTATCCCATGTATTCTTCAATTCCCCCACTGTTCTCAATTCCATGACCTCCTCAGGAAGGCTGTTCCATGCATCCGCAACCCTCTCCATAAAAAAATACTTCCTCACATTACCTCTGAGCCGTCCCCCCCTCCATCTTCAAATTGTGCCCCCTTGTTCTTGCACATCTCTTTTTCTGAAAGATGCTACCCTCTTGGACTTTGTTGATTCCCTTGAGGTACTTGAAAGTTTCTATCATGTCCCCTCTTTCCTCCTTTCCTCAAGGGCATACATATTAAGCTCCTTTATTCTTTCTTCGTATGTCTTCTGGTGCAGACCCTGCACCATTTTAGTTGCCCTCCTCTGGACAGCCTCCACTCTGTCTATGTCTTTACAGAGATGGGGTCTCCAGAACTGCACACAGTACTCCAGATGGGGTCTCACCAACTGTCTGTACAGAGGGATAACAACTTCCTGTTTTCTACTGTTGATGCCTCTCCCTATGTATCCCAGTATCCCCCCAGCCTTCCTTACTGCCTTCTCACATTGCTTGCCCACCTTTTGGTCATCTGATATAATTAAAGTCTTGACTCAACGAGAATTCCATAGCAGCAAGTCTATCACTATGGGGGATATTAGTGTAAAGCGAGTTAATATTCATAGATACTAACAGCCAATCCATCTCAGTCTGCATTTTGCCAAAGATTCGCAATATCTGTGTGGTATCCCTTGTAAAGGAGGGCAATGCCTGTATGTATCCTTTAATATGAGCATCCACATAGGTGGATAAGGGCTCCACCAAGGAGTCTATACCCGCTAAAATGGGACTACCAGGTAAATATCACAGATTTCTGTGAATCTTGGGTAGTGTGCATATACATGTTCTAACAGGAGCAGCCACCGTCAGAAAACTAGATTCATTGCTTGTAATCAGACCCTCACATTCCGAGTCATAGATAAAAGTATCTATGGCCCGCTTGAATTTACTTGTAGGGTCAGAAAATAAAGGCATGTAAAATTCAATGTTAGATAGCTGTTGCAATAATTCTGCCTTTACATTCACAAGTAGACATAACCACAGTCGAGCCCTCCTTATCAGCTGGCTTTTATGTTATTTCCCTATTTTCCTCCAAACGTTTCAGAGCCACAGTTTCAGCTTGTGTAATATTCATGAATCTAGGTCCAGATCTGTTTTCTAACAAGGCCTTAAACTGATTTTCACAAACCTTCTGAAATACTATTATACTTTCATTATATAGAGGCATAAATGTAGATTTAGCCTTAAAATCCCGCTGTAAAGTAATCATAGTATTGTCCCGTAAGGATTCATCCCCCCACCATAACCTGAGATGCACCTTTGTACATTTTAACTTTTTCGTAATGTACCTTTAAATTCAGGTACCTGGTGCGTCTATGCAGATCAATAAACAAATCAAACGGTTGTGAGTCCTGGGTCATCACAAACGATAGACCCTTCTGCAATACACCCAATTGTATTTCACTGAGTTCAATATGGGAGATGTTTATAACTATTTTCTGTACTTCTACACCATTCTCCCTCTCTTGCTCTGGGGGCTTGATCCTGTGTTTTCTCCCCCCTCTATGGGTGGGTTTCCTCGATTGTAAGGGGCTTTGTTCTTGAGAACTTTCTGATCCTGTTCTGTCTCCTGGAAATGCACCGAATGTTCTGTTCCATGCTGGTCCAATCTGTCTCTGTCCCTCTCTAAAAAAGGATCTTCATTTTCAGAGCCACTGTTATCTGTGTTATAGTTGGGAGAGCTCAGGAGCTGCTCCGTTGTTTTAGAATGGATCTCAACTCGCCATCTGACTGATCACCATTTTTGTTGCTGCCCCTATTACTGGGTCTTTTATTTTTATTTTGGCCCCAGTCCCACACACGGTCATGCAGATAGTCCTGCTTATCTCTCTCAAATTTAGATTACCTAATCTTTTTAATCTTAGCGTCTTCCCTCCTGATAGTATCCTTTAATTTCTTCTCCAGTCTAACAAAATCTGGGTCTTCCTTAAATTGTTCCACAGTCTCTTCTTTTTTGACTATATCTGCTGTGACTTCAGTTTTTTGTGACTCATAGTCCCTAATTACAGTGTTAATGAGATCATCTGTACCAACTTGCAATGATGTTTTCCATTCTGACAGAAAGAGCTGACGGTCCTGTAACCAGGCCGGTTTGTAACCCTCAGACCCCTCGGAGAGCGGCCAACTCGTAGATAGGCTTCTAAGGTCAATTTACCCCAGTAATGTCATTGTCCTCTTAATGTAGCTCTTTCTAAATCTAAAAATGCTTTCTTGATGTCAGGAGCCTGTAAAGTGCTTTGATTCACGCTGGGGCTACAGCTCCTTCAGAACGTGACACAGTATTTTCATCAAATAGGCTATCTTCCCCTGCATTTACAAAATGCCCATGCTGCAAATGAACCAGCCGAAACCCCACTTTTTGCTTCTGGCTCCTTCTCCTTCTCACTTTTTTGGTCCTCTTCTCCTCCTTCCTTCCTCCCTCCTCCCTTCTCCATCTCTTTCCCTCTTTTCAAGCCGCCCCCCCCACTACTACCCCTACAACCCTACCCATCCCTTCCCACCTTTTCTTTTCCCCAGTTCCCTCTCCTCACCCTTTCACTACACTCCCCCCTTTTTTCTTTGTCTCTTTCTTTTCTCTCTGCTTTGTAGGAGCATTGGGTAATAGTGTTTTACCCTCAGTCATATTGCTTGTCTTATGTCTTATTAATAATGTTCTTAAATGTCTTCGGGGTTGGGGAGCTTCTGACTATGGAAAGAATTGTTTGTTTCCAAGGAATAGTTCATTTATGTGCTGCAAGTATATGCTTTGTTATACGAATCAATGAATATAAGAATATAATGTTAAAAATGTTTTCCGTTCTCCAATATTTAGAAGTATGGAGGGAGTCCCAACTGTCCACTGTACACAGCTTGTGCAACGTTGACTGGATGTCTACTATGGAAACACCAGTCCAAGGATCGAGTAACGTATTGTTACCGAGTTTAGAATGCAAAAGATATATAGAACTGTGTATGTAAAGCTGAGGGTTGTAGTAGCTAGTGCGATCCTCTTGCCATGTTATGGCTATTATATGAACATATATTACCCATACAGGTACATACAATAGATTTTCCTTTTTTGCACTATGCTCTCCTGTATTTTTATGCAGGCTGTATTTATTGTATTTTGTATTTTTGTTTTCTGGGTAATATTCACATTGGTAGAATAAACATTCTAGTCTTTGTCAGTGGGATTACTTGTACTAAATGTAATGCTGCATGATTGATATGTTTGATAATCTACTTTTGCACTAAACACTTTAGCATGGCATTATGAATCAGACACTGTCACTTTAAATTATGTACTGTATTTAAGCCATTATGTGTTCTTGCCTAGGAACCACCCCCTGAGGACGTACTGCATACGAAACCAGTTGGGGTTCCTTGTTCCAGCCGTTACCACAATGGTGGTGGTGGTGCGTTTTTTATTTTAATGAAGTTTTTCACTCAATGGGTGTATACACTAAGCAGCATGCTTCTGCTGTGGGAGGGAGATGTCAGTGTGCGTCTCCACAGGTTGCATGAATGCCTGTGGGGGCAGTGCCTATGCAGATGTGGTTGGGGACACTCACCCGGCTGTTGGGGTATTGTCCCACCACTGACACTGTGGTGTGTCCGGGCTGTGCCACCTGCTATTTTTTTTATAATAAAATATTTTATTGAGAACTTTTTGTAATACAGACAAAAGTACAGTGTTAGGATGGCATTTACAGTAGTCAGCAGTAACAGGCATTGCATGGCAAGATATAAAAAAAATACAGAACTGAGCAGGGGATTTTAGGGTAGTACATAAGAATCAGCCACTATGTATGAATAAAACAAGGTATGTATCTGTTATGCAGCTGGTACCTATGCTCAACCTTGATATTAAAAGTAATTAATAATGTTATAACTATATCAGTGTTGCGATAGTTGCAACAGACATCAAGAAATAAAACTGATCATGGTACAAACTGTGTCAGTCTCCAGTTTATGTACAGTCTGTTTTCTCCAGAGTTCCTCAAATACCGGAAAGTGGTTCAGATAATAGTAGGGTTGTTTTTCTAATTGATTTGTTGAATCTATCATTGCAGTCCACTGGGGCTACTGTGGGGGTTGGGAGGGCTTAAGTCCGAGCTTGGTAACCACTTTCTTTGCTCCCATGAGTAAGATACACACTAGTTTCAACTGTCTCCCTCTGACTGTTAGAGGAGGTGGGATGACAAACATTAAGACCAACATGGGAAGAAGGAAGCCTGAGCAATCAAGCATGCTCTGCCAAGAAGTGAGCTAATACTGGGCACCCCCAAAATATATGTGCATGATCCACCTGGGGCTCCCTACATGTCCTCCAACATTTACAACCCTGCTCTCCAATGTATTGCATCTGGACAGCTGGGGTGCAGAAAAGGCATGTCCAACATTTCCATATGAACTCTATGAACTCCTTGAGATAGGGGCCATAGACAGTTTTGTAAGTGGGTAACGCATATTTAAACCATTGCTTCTTCTTGCAATTGACCTGCAGGTCCTCATCCCATTTTTGGACCACTGTTATGGCAGAGCACTTAGACTGATCTTTCAAGATAGCATAGAACTGTCTAACCCAGTGGACCCCCTCCCACCACTGCTGGACGTCCAAAGACAGATTAGTCTCATTTGGCAAGCCCCCCCCACCAAAAAAAAAGAAACTGAGACAGGAGCTTATTGCATGTCTGAAAGTACCTTTGTGCTGGCATCCATCTACTGGTTTTGAGTGTCATTGTGTAGGCATGCTGCCCTGTGTGTGTACTGTGCCTTGACATGCATCACATTGTGCGGTGGCATGTCCCCTGTGCCACAGACCTGGTACACTAGGGCATTGGCAGTACTGCTCACAGCTCCAGGTGGTACATCTGTCATTTTACTTGGGTCTTTTGTACCACATGATTGGGCCTAGGTTTTGTGTATCTGTCTGGCAGTAGTATTCATGGGCCACTGTTGTACTGGTACACCCTTGTGACATGCTGTATGTGACATACAGTGCCTGTGGCAATCTGTTCACATTGGTGCCATCTCCAGTGATGTATGCACTATGTGTTACGCTATTGCATCTCACCAAAACTGGCATTACATGTCATGGGGTCAATGGCAGGGGTAGTCATTGATGGGCCTCGAATGTATCTTACCATTTATTTGTTCAACATTGTGATGCATAGTCGGTAGTGTCTGCTCAACACAGTGATGTCCAGCATGTGATCATTCCGCAGTACACTTGCAGTGCCATGCATACATTACAACACAAGTGGGTCATCACAGGGCCACTGACCTGCACACGCTCTGTGTAAGGGGACACCCTATATTTAGAGTAGGGCCAGCATCTGCTGAGACAGACGGTGCCTTCAGGTGGCTCTGCATCTCACACCACAGTATAGCGTGTCAGGCACCCACCTGTGTACAACACTGCTGCACTTGTGTGTTACCCTGCCTGCAGCACACAGTGCTGCAGAACAGTCCCATCCATATGCAGCTGTGCTATGTGTACCTTGTGTGTGTGTGTGTGTGTCCCTGTGCCTCGCCACTGCTGCTGACCAGGGTGGTACATGGATGTCTGTTCTCCTGCACACCTGTGTTGGCCTGAGGGCTGGATGCTTGGTCTGCAGGGCGCAGGGTATTACACTCCCTATTGTGCTCTGGCTTGTTGCTGCTGTTACACGTGCTGCATTTCCACATCTGGCATGCCTTCCAGTGTCATATGTGCATTGCATAACTTGGTCCTTCTGTGCTGCAGCACGACACACTCATTGTATGCATGGTCTTCTACTCTTCAGGCCCACACTGCTGTGTCTTTCATGCCATACACACTCCTTTGTGGCTGTTTGACTCCCTCCACCTATATGTGGCATGGTGCCCCATGTGTCAGCTGGTTGTTATGCACATTTTCCAACTCCTGTGTCCCTCATCCTGTGTGCACAGCTGGCTGAGTGCAGTATACTTCTTTCCATAATTGCCTAGAGTGCTGCAGGAAGCTGACAGGACGTCATCCTACATGAGGGCAGGGACAGTCTGCTCCATCAGCAGGTCCATAAAGGAAAGTGGGGAAGGGGTTCGTACCTCACTGGTAACTACCAGTCTGTTGCACACAGACAGAGAAACAGCAAACAAGCAGGATGGGAACAAAGTCCCCCCAAAAACTGTGGCACTGACCCAATGCAGCACAAGCAGTTCTGCAAAATAACGAGGCTTACCTTGCTGGCATAAATCTTTATTCATGCAAACAGTGCTGAAAAGTGCTAGCCAAATCATGTTAGCAAAACTGCAGAGTGCAATGGTGGCAAGAGGACTGATTGTTATATGAAACAAACGCCATGTTGTTCCCCACACAGAGTGCACCCATAACTGACGATTCACCCAGGTGGGCAACAAACAGCGTGCACGCATGCTGTCTGCAGAAACAGCTGTTCTGTGCATGCACGTCATGTGCACACGTGCTGTCTGCCAGCTGCCTGGGTGAGTCGCCAGTTATGGATGCACTGTATGTGAGCGCTGACATGATGTTTTATTTCATTTAACAATCAGTCCTCTCACTGCTGTTTCAGCACTGCTTGCCTAAATAAAGATTTATGCACATTTGCAGCAAAGTAAGCCTTATTATTTTGCCAAAGCTGTTTGTGCTGCATTGGGTCTATGCCGCAGAACATTTGGGACTTGGTTCCCATCCTGCTTGTTTGGCATTGGCAGGTCCACCTGCTCTGACTGCTGGTGAGACAAGTGGGGGAGAGCACCCCAGTAATCCAGAACCTCCCTGCAGTAATCTATCTCCTGCTGCAGTAGCCACATCACCACCACCGGCAGCCCTTTATTGGACATTGGACTTGGCAGTGCCCATGGGTGGGTGCCCTTTTTTCGTTATATTTAACAGGCAGGGTGTCTTTGTTGTTTTTTTTTATTTTATGTACCAGGCAGGTGCCTTTTCTTTTTGTAATTTCACAGGTGGGTGCCCTTATTTTTTATTGTTTTTTTACGGGGGGGGGGGTGCTCTTATTTTTTGTTGTTTTCTTACCAGGCGACTACCCTTTTGTGTTTTGTTCATGACAGGCGGGTTCCGTTTTTTCTTTTCTATTTCCTATGACAGGCGAGTGACCTTTTTTTTCTAGCTGTTTTGTGTTGTTTTCCATGGGTCATTGCTCACTGTGTTATCCTTTAATAAATTATTTGTGATACCTTTGGTGCTGTGTTGTGTCTTTCGCTGGTGTCCTCCTCTGAGCTGTGCCTGTGTACAGCACTATATTCAGTGCTGCACATGTGCCTTGTGCTGCTCCTGCACTGTGATGCACTGCACCAGTGCTACGCATTGACACGGTACATGTACACTGCGTTGAAGCCCAGTATTCAGAGGTGCTATTGCCTGTGCACTACATCTGAATAGCCTGGTGACAGTGTAATGGCACTAACGCAAGTGCAAGTGCAGCGCAATCACTCCGCTGGCGCTTCTGGGTGAATATAGGGCCCTATGGCTCCTGGAAAGAGACAGTCAGCCTCCATGCCAGTGAGGAGTGCAGAGCAGCACAGAGGGGCTGCAAGGCTAGAATTAAGAAAGCCAGGGAGAGACTGGATCCCCAGTATAGCAGTAGGAGCTGCAGACACTATCAAAGCCTTCTTCCAATACAAGGAGGAAGATGAAGAGGGGGGGATTGGGCCTCTGAAATCAGTGGTACCACGGGGGGGGGGGAGCCTGTGGGAGAGCCAGGAACAATACCTGATATGCTGAATGCTTTGCTTTTCTGTTCACAATAGAGCCCCCAAGGAAAGAAGATGCTCACTGAGATACAGTAGTTACTGAATGCAATCCCTTTCCCGCAGAGGGTCTTAGGGAGCTGCAGGGACCAGCAAGTTCAAAGATCCCATGACTGCATTTGCGACTCTCCATGGGGCACTGTATTCTGAATTGATGTACATTTGTTTTCAGCACTGTCACCTAGCTAAAGATGATCTTTGGGTTCTGAGGAACCCCTGCTGTCCAAAATTAACTGATTACTTCCTGGACTTTGTTACTTGTTATGATTAATGCTTCATGTTTGAACTGTGTCCTCCCAATGACATGAAAAACAGTATATTTTCACCTCCAGTTCAGGTTGGACCAGAAGGTGTTCTTGACATCGAAAAATGTAACGCACAGCCAGTTTAGAATAAGCAATGTTTCCCATGTATTTCTTTGGCAGCAGGAGGTTGGTACCTTGGTGACCATGGAGGAAGTGAGTGAGAACTGTTATGTTCCTTATGCATCCTAGGGAACACAGAGTGGTAAGGGAAATGTAGGTTAGGTTATTGGTTGTGCATCAGAAGGTCACCTGACACCTGAATCCATGCTTTCCCTTAGATATCAACAAATATATAACAGTCCTGGCCAGCTGGTCAGCTACCCTGTTATTGTGAGAGCTCCCCCCAGGATGGCTCCTGGAAAGAGATGGTCAGCCTACGGGCCAGTGAGGAGTGCAGAGCAGCACAGAGGGGCTGCAAGGCTAGAATTAAGAAAGCCAAAGAGAGACTGGAACCCAATACAGCAGTAGGAGCTGCAGACACCACCAAAGCCTTTCTTCCGATACAAGGAGGAAGGTGAAGAGGGGGGGACTGGGCCTCTGAAATCAGTGGTACCGTGGGGGGCGGGGAGCCTGTGGGAAAGCCAGGAGCAATATCTAATACGCTGAATGCTTTGCTTTTCTGTTCACAATGGAGCCCCCCGAGGAAAGAAGGTGTTCACTGAGATATAGTAGTTACTGAATGCGATTCCTCTGCCACAGAAGGTCTTAGGGAGCTGCAGGGGAAGGGACCAGCAAGTTCAAAGATCCCATGACTGCATTTGGGACCTTCCATGGGTCACTGTATTCTGAATTGACATACATTTGTTTTCTGCACTGTTGCCTGGCTAGAGATGATCTTTGGGTTCTGAGGAACCGCTACTGTCCAAAATTAACTGTTTGCTTCCTGGACTTTGTTACTTGTTGTGACTAATGCTTCATGTTTGAACTGTGTCCTCCCAAGGGCATGAAAAACAGTATGTTTTCACCTCCAGTCCAGGTTGGACCTGAAGGTGTTCTTGACATTAAAAAATGTAATGCACAGCCAGTTTAGAATAAGCATGTTTCCTGTGTATTTCTTTGGCAGCAGGAGGTTGGTACCTTGGTGACCAAGGAGGAAGTGAGTGAGAACGGTTATGTTCCTTACACATCCTAGGGAACAGGTAGCGGTAACAGAAATGAAGGTTAGGTTGTGGTTTGCCTCTGAAGGTCCCCTGACACCTGACGCCATGCTTTCCCTTAGATATCAACAAATATAACACAGTCCTGGTCATCTGGTCAGCTACCCTGTTATTGTCCTGTTATTGTGAGGAGCTCCACCCAGGATGGCCCCAATTACACTACTAATCCATGATCTCCACTGCTACTCCAGTCTCCTGGACCTTTTTGATGTAGCTTTCAGCCCATGCAGCTATGTCACCTCTGTCTGAGTCACCTGGTCTCACAGTTGCTGATGGACACTAAGACACTGGCATAGAACTGAATCCCAGCCAACAGGCCCTATACGGATCGCGCCCCGGCTTCCCGTCAAACCTCCTTATTCCTGCCATCCCAGTACGCTCCCTCTGTTTCTCCACTGAAGGCCTCCTGGTGTTTCTGAGGATCAGGTGAAAGCCTTGGGTAATTGTTCATTTGGGGTGGCCGGCCCAGTGCTCTGGAACTCACTGGCAAGATCTTTGAGGGAGGCCCCATCGGTGGAGGTTTTAAAGAGGGGCCTGAAGACTCATCTTTTTAATAAGGCTTTTCCTACTGACGTATTTTAACCCTTAACAAAAAACTTTTATTTTAAATCTGTTTACTTATTTATTGTTTATATAGCCATGAATAATTGTATCACCCTGTCAAATTTTTTCTGTAAGGCACCCAGAGACTCTGGGATTGGGCGCCAAACAAATAAACTTGCTGACTAGGAGAGTGAAGTCACCAAATCACTCACTCGGGTTTGACAGAGAAGTGGGCTTAGCAAGAACTAAGGCCCAAACTTCCCACTGCTTCTACAGCCACCTGGACACTTTTGTTTGGGCTTACAGACCATGCAGCTTCCACCATCTCTGTCTGGCCCCTCTTTTCCTCTCAGTCGCTGATGTACACTAGGACTTTTGGATGGACATATCTGGAAACGAGCTGATTGTCAGCTCAGTATGTCTTTCCTGGTGAAAATTTTGAAATAAATGAATGAGAGAGGAGTTGCTGTGCCGGCCAATCAGGTCAGCAGGGAGGCGGACTTTCCTCCCTCTTTATCTTCCAGGCTTCTCAAGGTCTCCCCAACATGTGCATCCCCCATGTTAGGGGCCCACAGCTGGATGGGTGAATCAGCACTGTTGAGTCAGCACATGACAGGCTGGAGCGCTGCAGTCCACTATGCCCATTGTGTATGCCTACTGAAAGTAACTGCTACTTTGCAAAATGCATACTGCCGAGGTGCATGTCACTGCAGATTTGTTAGCTACTCTTACACTTCATGCATCTAAGTGCGCTACTTTTGCTCCTAACTACAGTACCTTGGCCCAGTAATTGTATGTACAGGTTTCAGTTGCATCTGCTCACTAGACTATTACTTATATTTGCATGTATCGGTAGCTAATTGTGTAGTCTAGCCTAGCTACTGTGACCCTGTAACTGTACTGGTATGTTATTGCTTCTACTCAGTAGACCATTGTTTACCTGTATGCATCGTTGCTGTAGTCGTCTGGCTTAACTCTCTGTTTTCTGTATACCTGTTCAACAATTGATTTATGGTGTAGTTGCTTGGACTCTAAATGTTTTTCTGCTCTTTGTCCTGTATCCTCCCCCTACTCTCTGTCTACTCATCCCTCTCATCTGCATGTAGCCTCCCCCTGACTGCTGGCAGTCATCTTCCCCTGTTTCCTTAAGTGGCCATACTATCACCCACCCACTCTGACTTTCAGGACAGGAAGCAACTTGCCAGGACAGGAGCAATATAGCCCCTCAAGAGCTGGCAATCAGCAGCAGGAGGCTGCGTGAACTGTAACTGAAGGGACTGAAACAATCACAGGATTTAACAATGCATGGGATAGACATATAGGAATTCTGGAGGTCAGGGCTAAGGGGCAACAGACTTCTAGGAAAACATAAACTGAACTTGCAAGCTCAAATGGGCAGACTGGGTGGGCCATAGGCCCTTATCTGCTGACACTGTCTATGTATCTATGTATCTATGACATGCATAATGTAAATAAATACAGGGATGGCCCTACAGCCTAAGGCATGTGACCACACTGAGGCTCAAGGGAGGGCGTCAGAGGTGAAGCAGAGAATCTAACTGTGAATTCCAGCCAATCCCCAGCTTGCACAGGAAAAGAGAGGGCGTGCATGTTCTGCAAGGCTGTGGTTACAACTTTCAGCTCTGTTAGCCCAGGAGTTGCTGAACTAATGGGATGCTGAGTTACACTGAGTGTAAAAAAAGACTGCAAAGTGAAATCTGAGCTCAGAGCTCTCACTGTATCTGAAGCTGGAGGACCTGTGCTCCAGTGTCTGCCAAGAACTGCAGTCCTGGCACGCTTGTCAGTGTGTGCACACCTGTGAGGGTAAAGAAAGCAGTCTGAGAGACTGAGAATTAAAAGGCAGACAGTAGACTCAGAACTGGATTTGAATTAGCAGTGACTTTCTCCCCACTGGGGAGAATCTCCACAAAGATGTCACAGACTACATAGGCAACCATCTCTCCGGGGTTCCAGAACTCTGCGTGTGCAGCACAGCGATCAACTGAGAGTGCAGCACAGGGATTGGAGAGATCAGACAGACGACCCCAGAGAAGCTTGTCTACAGCTGTGAGCACGCTCAGCATCTTGCCAGTCAGCTAGCAACTTCCAGAGGTATCTTGTGAAAAGCAGCAGAACTGTGAGTAACCATGGAGATTTGGCCCTGCAACTGGGGTGGAATTGTATATTGCCCTTAGGAAGTAAGTCGTGGGTGGACTGTATATAAGTGCTAGGCCCAGCTGAAGACCAGCTGAGGCCCATCAGACCTCTATCCCCTAGATTACACATAGGAGTCCCTTTCTCAGTTAAAGAAAAGTTTGGTGTTATCTCAAGTTGTGTTTGCAAAGGTTATAGATTTCACTAAAGCGCGCCACCGAATTCTTAACCCTGCCAGCAGCAACTGCAACCTCAGTGTAGTACCTCCTGCAATTTAGAGAGCTCTCACCCATGGCCGGTTGGGTGATTAAACTGGATGCACCCACTAGGGAATGAGGGAATGTAGGTGGGAGGTCAGTGATGTGGGGGGAAGCTATTGTTATAGCACAGAGTAATGTGTATGGTGGTGCTGCTACCCTACTGAATTCCCATTTTCCCTTATGTTGATTTGTCCCACCTTACCCTCTCTTATAATAAAATATTGGATTGAACTGCATTTTACTGTAGGGGGACAGTATAGTGTACAGTGTCACAGTTTGGGGGAGTGTGTGTGTTTAAAACAATTCTATGGTTCTTGGTGGGTGGTAGAAAGTGTACAACAGTCAGTTACCCTATTGCTACCCCAGGTGGAGGCACCTTGTCACTGCTAGAGTAAGTGCCCAGTGTAGCACTGTTACAGCAACCCTGGCTGGCCTCCTCAGAAAGTTCACAGGTGTGAACCCCAAGGGCCCTGGATGGCAGCTACATAAACTACCCCTAAAAACAGGATTTATATGTCCATTAGCAGCAGTCAGCAGTGACCACTTTTCCACCTGCTGCACACACATAAAGAATTTAAGATGAAAACATACTGCCACACGTATTGCTCCCACCACACATAAAATGAACAATAAACTACGTGCTCTTTTTATCCAGGGCAGGCTGACCTGTAGTGATAAAGTAGCACCCTTAACTATCCCCAGGCTGACTGGCTGAGGATGACACAGCCCCAAAATGCTGACTAGATGAAGATGACAGAACCCCCAAATACAGCTCCCTGACAGACAGTGTAATACATAAAGTATTAGAGCTCAGTCCTCAAAGGGCATGCAGCAGCTCTGCATCTGCAAGAGGACCTTGGAAAGCCATGGAGTGCTCCCAGCGTGCAGGACCCACACCTTTGGGGCATCCCATGGCATTCACAGCCTGGCTGTGTGCCCTCTCTGCGGCTGATTCCCGGCCGCACAGACAGCTCTGGGCCAGGTCGGGGGGGCCTGGGGGTAGCGCAGCCATCCGCCCTATTCACTACACTGCTCGGGCAGCATGTATGGCCAGTAGAAAGGGTGTATGCTATGTGGCCCTAGAGCATAGCACCTAAGCACCCCTCTTTGCCTGGCCATCCAGGGCCTGTACAGCCCACTCTCCTCTAGCCACAGCCCTGGGGACATAATTACCAAGCTGGAGTTTCACTGGCACTGGCTTGTGTATGTCACCATGCCTGACAGGGATATGGCAGTCCATGGAGGACTGGTATGGGCTGCCATATCCTGCAGACCTCTGTGCCACATGGAGCGGGGGATCCACTGCAGAGCCAGCTCGGCATCCATTTGGATGCTCAGTGATCTTGGCTGTGGCTATCACTGATCCTCCCACAGTTCCCACATGGGGATCCATGCCTGAAGGGTGGGGGGAATGGGGCTGAGGATCAGACCTGTCCCCATGCGATCCCAGGGCAGGCGGCACAGCAGGGATACACTCAATCCAAGTGTATCCCCACCACATATGTGAATCGAGCCCTCAGGTGCCAACCCTACAGGCTTGCTCTCACTTCCTTCACCCCCATGGCGTGGTTCCAGCCAAGCTGGATCCAACCACCTGTCTCCTCCTGGTCACAGACCAGGAAGTCCTGAGGTCCTTAAGTTGAAGATAGCAGCCAGGGTCACTGGAACTCATCCTGCTGAGGCAAGTCTTTTTCCATTTTCAGTCCCAGCCCCTTGGTATGTTGGCACACTTGGAGGCCCAAGCTGAAGCACCCTGATGGTGCTTCATTTAGGCCCAGAATGATGTCCCTGCTTCTACTCATGATGCTGCAACATTGCCACCTGTGGCCACCCAGGTAGCAGTATAGTAGCAGCATCCACAGCCCTCCCTCTCTCCCCCCGAGAGAGTGTCTTCTGCTACACTTGATCTTCCTTCCCCTCTAGCCAGCCACCAGTGGCCCAAACAAACTCCTGAACTTAGGTTGCTGGCATCATGAGTAATAGCCCTACTGTTGTGCCAACGGGCTGGCTAGCTGGACCATAATTCTCACAAATTTATAACTAACTCATACATTTTTTATGCTGCTCTGTTTCTCACATAGGTTCTTCAAGCTTTACAGTTTATCACAAACAGTTATCCCGTAACTTATGATAACAATCGCCATTGTTACATGGGGTCAGTGGCCTGCCCCTTCAGGAGCAGCTGGATTTCTTGACACCCAGCCTCACAGCTGACAATGCCTGTGATACCTCCCCCCAGTCATTATCCTGGTATAGGTCACCCAACCTGGTACATATCTACTCTGAAGTGGTGTTTCAGCACACTAATCTGACAGCCAATTCCCAGAATGCAAACAAAATCACTACACCAGACCCACAACTGATACATATACAAATCCTTTGTTCTCTGCCAATAATGTCTTTCAGAACTCTCAAAACCTCTCTCTTTCTATATCTAAGTACTTCCAGCCTTTGGTAGACACTGTCTTTTCCTGTCTTTGACAATCTGCCATGTCTGTCTCTCTCTCTCTCTCTCTCTCTCTCTCTCTCTCATGTGCAAATAAAGCTGTAGCAGCACAAGTGGGGTTTAGCTCATCAAATAGCATAAGTAGCCAGATAGGGGTCACAAGGATCCGTGAATGTTAAAAAAATATTTATTTGCCAAAGGATTTGGACTACAGGGTCAAACTATAGACCAAAGTAAAAATAATTTGTGCCTCTGATTTTTCATTTAAAGGGTTAATCTAGCGGGGTTCTGAATGTCTTAGAAATGTCCCAAATATTTAATGTGGTACATCCCGTTTATCTAAAATGTGTCTTGCTTGGTGACAGTGTGTCCCTGTGCCATCTGCACAGCCATTGCCCATTGGCAAAGAATTCTCTGGACTGTTTTCCTGCCCACTATGGGCACATAAGTAGGGGGTCCAACCTGCCAAAAGTTAGTTCTAGGTCTTGTAGTTTTCAAATCAGGGGTGCCAGTGTGCATAGTTCCAGCATAGCACCTCCAGGTGTGCTTCTCCAGCTGCTACCAGCCAGATGAGGTCCTGTAGGTCAAGGAAAGGTACAGTACCATAGTTCCTGGGTCCAGGTGGCACTGGCTTCCTCTGTTATGGGTCTCTGGAGGCTTAAGCCCAACCAGGGTTCAAGACTGGGAATAGCATTTGTCTATTGGAGGTTCACTCTCAAGGAGGGCCTCCTGATGGCTTTCGCACTATCTGTCCCTTGTTCCTGGTATCAGTAGAGAAGTAGCAGATTAGATTCCTGATCTGGTGGGAGGCCTGTGAATCTATGAAAGACAAGGGCAGTTGATGGTCATGAATCTGAACCCCAAGGGCAAGAAATTGATCTGGAATTTGGTAAACTGCTGTTACTGTGACCATAATGGTGCTGACTCCATCCCACAAGGAGGCACAGGACAATTGGTGTAGGCCATTTGAGATAGCATTACCTCAGAGTGTGTATGTGTCCTGGAAGGGTGTACTCCTTTGTTGACCTCCACCAGAGGCACTGATAACTCCTTTCCATGCCTAAAGAGTTGGGTGCAACCTGATGTCCCTCATCCCACTTGTGGCTGTGAGGGACTTAACTGCAACTGGTATCCATGAGTAATATTACCTACATATCTGGGCAATAGTTTTGCTGAAGTTAAGATCAGAAGGCTGTGGGTTCTATCCCCACACCAGGCACTTGGGTTGAATCCCAATACTGACACTGTAGTGCAGCATGAGAGAGGTGCTGCACTCCTGAGGTGCCGTCTTTAACATAGAAACATAGAATTTGACGGCAGATAAGGACCGCTTGGCCCACCCAGTCTGCCCATTTCCCTACCTAATGGATAAGCTGCAGATCCTAGTTAACCAGCAGCCTACTTCTTCCTGCCCCTGCCCCCTAGAATTGCCTTATGACTGTCCCATGCATGCTTGAATTCCACCACTGTTTTTGACTCCACAACCTCCTCCAGAAGGCCGTTCCATGCATTCACAACCCTCTCTGTGAAAAAATACTTCCTTAAATTACCTCTGAGCCACCCTCCTCTATCTTCAAATTGTGCCCCTTGTTCTTGCACACCTCTTTTTTTGAAAGATGCTACCCTCTTGGACTTTGTTGATTCCCTTGAGGTACTTGAAAGTTTCTATCATGTCCCCCTCTCCTTCTTTCCTCGAGGCTATACATATTAAGCTCCTTAAGTCTCTCTTCATATGTCTTCCGGTGCAGACCCTGCACCATTTTAGTTGCCCTCCTCTGGACAGCTTCCATCCTGTCTATGTCTTTGCAGAGATTGGGTCTCCAGAACTGCATGCAGTACTCCAGATGGGGTCTGACCAGCTGTCTGTACAGAGGGATAATAACTTCCTGTTTTCTACTGGTGATGCCTCTCCCTATGCATCCCAGTATCCCCCCAGCCCTCCTTGCTGCCCTCTCACATTGCTTGCCCACCTTTAGGTCATCTGATATGACTACCCCAGGTCCCTTTCCATTTTTGTTGTTAGTATCTCACCCCCATTGTGTACTCTTCCCTGGGTTTTTTGTTTCCAGGTGCATTACCTTGCACTTCTTAGCATTGAATCTAAGCTGCCATACATTTGACCATTCCTCTAACCTTGCCAAGTCCCTTCTCATCCTTTCCACCCCACCTTGTGCATCAACTCTGTTGCAGATCTTTGTGTCATCTGCAAAGAGACATACTTTTCCTTCCAGTCCCTCTGCAATGTCGCTTATAAAGACATTGAAGAGGACCGGTCCTAATACTGAACCCTGCAGTACCCCACTAGTTACCCCCTTTCTTCAGAGTGGACTCCATTTACTTACTCTCTGTGTCCTATTCTCAGCCAATTCTTTACCCAGGCTGCCATCTTGGGACCCACTCCCAGGCTGGCTAACTTGTATATTAATCTTTGTGTGGACTGTGTCAAATGCCTTGCTAAAGTCTAGGTAGGCCATGTCCACAGCCCCTCCCTGATCTACTACTTTGGTCACCCAGTCAGAGAAATCTATCAGATTCATCTGGCATGACCTTCCGCTGTGAATCCATGCTGCCTTGGGTCCCTGCCCTCTGGCCTCTAGATACTCGGACAATTCTTTCCTTCAGAAGTGATTCCATCATTTTCCCTACCACTGAGGTTAAACTAACAGGTCTGTAGTTTCCTGCTTCTGCCTTGCTCCCACTTTTGTGAAGGGGAATCACATCTGCCCTCCTCCAGTCCTCGGGTACCACCCCATCCTCCCATGATTTGTTAAAGAGGGTAGTCAGTGGTGTCACTAGTTCTACCCTTAGTTCTTTTAGAATTCTGGGATGAATCCCATCAGGCCCCATTGCTTTGTCCACCTTCAGTTTTAAGAGTTCTTCAGAACCTTTCTTCTGTAAATGGGCTGGTATCAACTTCTGTATCCAGAGTGTTTCTACTGTTTGTTTTAGGTACCTCCCTCTTCCTTTATAAATACTGAGCTAAAATATTTGTTTAGTATCTCTGCCTTTTCACAGTCACCTCTGCCCACCCTCCCTCCCTTTATTAAGCCTCACTATCCTCCCTTGGTCTTCCTTTGCTCCCTGATGTACCTATAAAAGGTTTTATCCCCCTTCTTAACCGAGTTGGCTATCTTTTCCTCGGTTTGGGCCTTTGCTGTTCTGACTGCCTTCCCAGCTTCCTTTTGCTTTAACTGATACAGTTCTCTGTCCTGCTCCTTCTGTGATTCCTTGTACTTCCTGAATGCTTTCTTTTTCTCTTGAACCTTCACTGCCACTTCCTTTAAGAACCATAGTGGTTTCTTACATCGTTTCATTTTGTTTATTTGCTTCACACAAAGGCTTGTTACCTCTGTTAACTGTCTTTCTGATCAGATGTTAAACCGAGGTCCCATCTGTCTGTTCTGGTGGTAGTTCAGGTGGATGTTAAAGATCCCATGGCACTTCTTGAAAATAGTAGGGGAATTTTTTATTGATGAGATAAGTAAATCAAACACAAGAACAAAATATATTTATCATTAACATGATTACAACCAATAACACATTTTCGGTGCTCTAATTTACATAGTGATAAAGAAAGGAAAAAAAAATAAAGAAACTTATTAATTCTAAGAAGGAAAAACGAAACAAAACTCAAAGAGAAATGTTCATAAACCATAAGAAATGCCTCCAATATGTTCTTGCCTGCACAGTACTTGCTTCTTGCTCTAAATCATAAACTTTCTTTAAATTTTGTATAACTTGTATCAAAACCTGTGTTATACTATATTCTTGTTGTTGTAGTAGAAAAGCACACATTGCTTACCATAAATAATATTTACACAAAGAAAAAATAATCTTAATGTGTTTGGATGATACTTGAGTAGATAGGGAGGGAATAATCCCAACACCTAAATCTTATTTGTAACTTGAGAGTACCTTTTATCACCCCAAGATCTTAGAACTAGATTCCAAAATTGTTGCGAAAAAGGACATAATAGAAAAAAATGCTCCTGAGTTTCTGACTCCCCTGGGTAGGTAAGCCTAGGACATGTGCATTCTTCCAGTGCTTTACATTTACGAGTGTTCCTTACTCCTGATCTGCTGTGGCATGAGAACTATGTGACATCCCATACTATCAGAGGAAGTCTTTTGTCCGTAGGTTGGGTGAATATGGTTGAAAGTTGTGAATCATATTGTGCCAAAATCTGAGGGGTCTCATGAAAATGTGTATGAAGAGTAGATAAATAAAGGGAACATCTGGAGTTACTAGACAAATACTGGCAGGGTCAGACTGGGGTACAGATGGCCCAGCTGGAAAGACGATACAAGGGCCCACCTGGAAAATTAATATAGGAGGGTCCAGGGTGACACACTCATATCAGTATTCCACTTCAATTTGATGGATTAGCTCTGTGATTACGTCTTACATTTACCTACAGTGTCCCAGATACCCCATTTAATTAGAAAAAAGATGATACATACAAAAGTTTTCAGAGTTCAGAGGGTGACCAGGTACACAACTGAGGGGGGCCCACCTGGAAATGTCCAGGTATCCAGGTGGGCCAGTCTGACCCTGAATACTGGGGGGTAATCTGCCTTTGTTTTAATTTACTGCAGGCTGCAGCTAAATAGGGAGGAATTTTAAATTCTTTTAAATTCCTTGGAAGTGAAAGAGAGGAGGTCACCCAAACCTGGCAGAACTTGTTTAACAAAACATTCATTTGGCTGTACCATAGAGGAATGGGATTAGTTAGTAAAGGGAGAAGATTTTGATAAAAAAAAAGGCTGTAGAAAAATAACACAGGATGAACCATACGTACTCCTCCCAGACAATAGTCATGGTAGGTATACATTCTTTTAATGGGGTTAAGTCTACTACCCCAAAACCCATGAAAAAAAGATTCATAATACTAGTCTCCATAGTTAGGGGTGGGGGAAAAACATGTGCAGTATGCAGAAATATTTGAGCTATAAGTGTATATATCAAGGATACCCTTTTTCTTTTTGATATAGTTTTGTTTTTCTAGGAAACAGTCATCTGTTCTGCTTTCTGTATTGCTTGGGATCAATTTAGTGAAGCATCGTCTGGGCTCCCAAATTGTATTCCCAATATTTTTAAAGGATTTGTTGCTACCTTTATATTGGCAAAATGTGTAGGGTCACTAGAATCTGGTGAGATAGTAAGCACTAAAGCTTGACTCTTATCATAGTTTAGTCTGGACCCTGATATCTTTTCGAATTCTGTAATAACCTGCAGAAATGCATCTTTATTTATGTTTGGGGTAGTACATATGCAGACAGCATCTGTATATTCACATACATTAGGGGCCAAACTGTTATCTGGGAAATGTATATTCGGAATACTGGAATGATTTGAAATTTTCCTGAGAAGTAGATCTATCTGGAAAACATATAAAAAGGGGGCTTAGCAGACAGCCTTGCCGCACACCCTTAGCACCATGGAAGGGCATCCCAGGAGAGGCATCAATATAAGGCATAACAATAGCTGAAGTATATAAAGTGAAATCCATCTTATGAACTTGTTTGGTTTGTGGTATGCTTGTAGTACTTGAAAAGGGTAGTTAAAATAAATGAAGGAACATAGAAGAAAGATTAGATTTTTCCTGGTCATCCTTCACGTTTTCCATTTTTGAACATTGATCTGTGCTGCAGCAAACGTTATATTCCAGTTAACCTGAGCTGAATCCCTTTTTCCAAAATATGCTCCCAATATTTTAACATCAGTTTTTACTACAGGTATCTTAAAATCTGACCCCGGTGGAGCATCCCCTACTACCAAGGCCACACTCTTCTTTACGTTTATCTTAATCCCTGTGTGCTCTGTAGAATCTGAAAAAACGTGAAGTGCACGCATCCCTGATTCTAGGGAATCCACTGCTACCACACAGTCATCTGCGTATGCTGTTACCTTATCATAAACATATCCCTCCTTATGTTTTATTGGGCCAACACCTTCATCAGCCTCAGTCCTCCTCAATAATGGATCTAGTACAAAGATATATAATAGGGGGCTGAGTGGACACCCCTGACGTTCCCCATTGAAGAGGTATATTGGTATTCCTAAGTGACCATTCATCATGGGCCTAACTTGCGCCCCTTTGTATAGGATTTTAATCATATTAATGAATGCCTCTGGCATCCTGTATTGATTTATTCCATCAAATGCAACCTCTTGATCCACTGTTAATAAATACTCTTCTAAATTCATTGCTAAATCTTATTTCACCACTTCTCTAACAAAAATCAGGTTCTGTGTTACAACTCTGCCCAGTATTGCACACGTCTGGGCTTCTAATATAAGAGATTTAGCCACTCTTGCCAATCTGGCATTAATTAATTTGGCCAGTATTCCGTAGTCTGATGTCAAAAGACTCATGGGTCTCCATTTCTGTATGTTTGCTCTGTTCCCCACTTTTAAACAAGAAAATTGTGATTACTTCCTTCATGGAATCTACTAAGCTCCCTGTCTGCATAATGGCCATAAAGACCTCCACTAAGACGAGTGCCATCAGATCTACATATTGTTTGTAGAAATCATTCGGGATCCCGTCCCTTCCTGGAGTTGTTTTGGGTGATAGCTTTAAAATAGCTCCTCTTACTTCCTCTGTTGAAAAGGGGTCTCCCAACCCATCAGCATCCCTTTTAGGAACTTGTGGGAAGACCACCCCTCCACAATCTATTGCTGGTGAACCTATGTTACCCCCCCTGGAATTTTCAGTTTCACATGTTGTTGTACTATGTGAAACACTGAGGGAACATCTGTTTTCAAAACCCCACCTTCATCCCTCAAAGAAACCATAACCTTCTGTCCTTCTCTAGCTGCAGTGGTATCGTATGGATTTACCTGTGTCCTGTCCCCTTGCATGCAGTAGTGTTGGCTTCTATTAAGGGCATATACCTCTTCATGCTACTTTTCAAACATGGCTGCCTTAACTCTTGCCACTTCAGTACTCAGGTCCATACCAGTATCTCTCATGTGGGTTAACAACTGCAGATATTTGGCCTTTAGTCCAAGGTATTGAATATAATTTTGTTTCACAACTTTCCCCGATAGGTGTTGTGTCTTCCCACCACCCCACTGGGTTATTATCATATAAAAATCTGATTTCATGTCTGGCCTCTAATAATTGCAACATTTCCTTATTTACAGCCGGATCCTCCAGTAGGGAAATGTTCAGCTTCCAGAAACCCCGTCCCATACGAGATTGATGTTCCTCCCCAATCTGTACCCTAACTGCCATGTGATCTGATGTTGGAAATGGGACCACTGTGATACTAGTCACTCCTGTCCTCTCAGACAAGAACCAGAAATCTATTCTCAAAAATAATACACCTTTATGGAAAGTATGCATAGGTGTAAGTTGTAATAAGTCATAAACATCCTGAAGGTCTGTAGTACATAATAAAGTCTGTAACATATTTGTGTCACAATACATTTTCTCCATTCTCCAGCCCCAGTCCCTTTTAGTCAAACCATAACTGAAGTCTTCTCCCCCCATAATATCAGTTTGGACGTATTCAGAAAAGGTTCTACTTTCCTTAGGAGACTAGTCCTATCTGGCTTCAATTGTGGGGCATATATATTAATAAGTCTGTATGCTATGTGGTTACGTACTACATCCAAGATAACTGCCCTCCCAGGGCATACATCTATAACCTTCAAAACCTAAATGGGTTCCCCGGAAAACAAAATACCCACCCCAGTACACAAATCCTCCCCAATCAACCATAGTAAAGAGCCCCACCTCCAGTCCTTCTGGGCTTTAACTATTTCAGAGATAGGCTGCAAGCGGGTGTCTTGGCAAAAAAATAATAGACCCCTTCTCTGTTTGTAAACTGGCAAACGTAACCTGCCTTTTCTGAGGGCTCTTAATACTATTAACGTTTAATGTTATAATATTAAACTCAGCCATAATAATAATAAGAAAAACGAGGGAGAAAAACAATTAGAACAGGTTAGAAATCACTTTAGTCATTTTCTCTTTTTCCATTTCTTTGGCTTTGGTTTCTCCCCAGGTGGCAGGTCTCCAGATGCTTCTGTCTGTATAGAAGTCACAGAAGAGACATCAGATTCTCCATCCATTTCCTCTACCTCCATTAGTGTCTCATATGAGTTTTGAGTCATTAATGGTCCATTCCCACGGACTGTGGAGGAACCATTGGGGCTTTTCCTAAAGATTTTGAGTGGGTGACCCTTTGGAAAGGAGGGCCTTCTATCTACATAGGTGGTAGCATTTCTGCTACTGTGGGAGTATCGGGCACTGAGTCCTTTTCAGAGGTGCTCCCGGTCTGAGAGATATTTGTTTCTTCTTGTTCTGATTGGACCCCTTATAGATTTGTGTCTACAGCACTCTGAGACATGGGACTCTCAGCAGCCATTTCTTGGGTGTGTGTGATGCTGAAGAGTGCCATAGATCTAGAAGGCAACACCTCAGCTGGAGGGACCCTAGTGTTGCGCCTCACAGGTTCTCTGTTCGTTGCTGTATCAGGAACCGCAGCTGATGCTGCCAGTTCCTCGAAGTGAAGGAGCTCTTTCTGTGCCACTGCAACATACACATCCTGTTCTGCCCTGAGGCCCAGGTCTAAACTGTTATCGGAGGCCCAAGAGCAAGTGTGGAAATTATGTCCCACTTCCTCACAAAGATTACATCACACTGGTTGTGAACATTAAACACTATTATGTCCCACCATGCCACACAGGCCACACTTTAATTTGTCATATACATTGCTGAGATGACCTACATCCCCACAGTGGTAGCATGTTCGGGGTTGTTCTGGGTAGAAAAATCACACCCTGTCTCTCCCCTAGAAGAAGCAGTTGGGGAGGTGTTTTACAATACCCTTTTCCTGTAAGGACTCAGTGCCTGATACTCCCACATGCTTCTGGACTCCAAAATGCTATACCTATCTGCCCCAACCATTGCCATCCCACTGGCCACCCTCTTCAATCTCTCTTTCTCACTTGCTGCAATTCCGACTGAATGGAAACATGCCACAGTCATCCCTCTCCCCAAAGGAGGCGATCCCTCCTCACCAGGCAACTACTGCCCTATCTCCCTGCTCCCTATTCTGGCCAAAGTACAGGAACAACTTGTTCTCTCCAAATTATCCACCTTCCTTGACTCCTTCTCTTTTCTCTTACACTACCAGTCTGGCTTTAGAAAATCGCACTCCACCATCACCTCCCTACTAAGGCTCACTGACGACATCCTCACTGGCATGGACAGTGGGCACGTCACCTCAGCTATTTTTATCGACCTAGCAAAGGCTTTCAACACTGTCTCCCACTCACTTCTACTATCAAAACTCTCCCACGCTGGTTTCTCAGGAGCTGCCACCAGCTGGTTCCACTCCTATCTGGCGGGCATGTTACAAGCAGTAAGAATTGGATCTCACACCTCTGTCCCCCTTCCTGTCACTATCGGGTTCCCCCAAGGCTTGTACTTTAGCCCACTACTCTTCTCTATTTTTCTGAATGACCTGCCCTCAGTGTTCCCACTCACGTCCATACACATGTATGCCAAAGACACCGTACTGTATGCAACAGGTCCCTCCCCTGCCAAAGTGGGCTCTAGACTCCAGCTGGATTTCAATGCTATCCAGCTTTGGTTCCGCTCAAACCAGCTTTTTCTCAATCCCAAGAAAACTGTCTCACTAACATTCGGCTCGAGGCAAAGGCTCTCCTGACTCCCCACCACCCCTACTTTCCACACCGTCAATAGGACCCCTTTGGAGGCCTGCACCTCTTTCAGATACCTCAGGGTCTGGCTTGATCAGCACCTTGACTTCTCAGTTCATATTGACGTGATCCACAAAAAACTTCACCCCAAGCTGAGCGCCCTGTACCGCAACAGAGGATGCATCCCCCGGCCAACCCGCAAAGCAATTGTCCAGAAAATGATCCTCCCAATCTTTGACTATGGTGACACAGTATACAGCACTGCTCCTAAGTTCTCCCTAGCCAGACTTGACCCTCTCTTACATTCTTTCTGCCGTTTTGCCCTGGACTGCCCACCCACAACCCACCACTGTGACCTCTACAGGTCCTTAGACATACTCTCACTACAGGATCGGAGAATGGCACACTGCGCTAGGATAACAGCGAATTCTGGGCCCAGTCCTTCCCCCCATACTTTGCAGTTGACCTTACAGCCCAACCTCTTCCTACATACTCCCTCCGGAACACCGACTCCCAGCTTCTCTCTCTCTCTCCCACATAAGTCCTCCGCTAAAGGACAACATGCTTTCAAGTGCCGTATGCTTAATGTGTGGAATTCCCTGCCAGTGGAGAGTAGACACTCTGCCACCACTCAGCAGCTCAACTCTCTCCTCAAGTTGCATTTCTCCTCCTGCTGCTCATGCACCTAGCTCCACAGGGCGGCCTAATGCCTTTTCTCTCAGACAATGTTTATATGTATGTATGTATATTTTTTTTTAAACTTCTATGCTGCTGCACTTAGCCTCTGTGCAACTCTAAGACATTCCTTTGTATTATAATGTTTCCCCAGCCTATAGACAGGTGGCTTTTACTGTCATTGTGCCCAGTGTATTCTAGGTAGTGTAATCTCTTCTGCACATCCAGTATTATGTGTATTACTTGTTCTCCACTCCCCCCACCCCCAGGACACATCTGGCATTGAGTGTTGCACAGCTCAGTATGCCTTTCTGGTAAAACATTTAAATAAATAAATAAATAAGATGGTCACTTTATATCGCCATCCCCCTGTCCAAAGATGTTCATCATCTAATATCGTTTTGGGATACCCTTGTACTGTGCAATGTTGCTTTAGCAAGTATGTTATATCTGCAACATTCACACCTTTGTTCCTAAATAACACTGTTATCTTCTTAAAGGAGGGCCTGCAAGGGGTATAGCAACAAAGGGCTTCCACAAAGCAATATTTTACAATAGATGGTATTGTTTCCAAAACCACTCAAGTCCACAGGGATGTTTAAAGCTTATATCAAAAATCACGTCCCCTGGCATATGGATGAGGGCCTAGATCTCATAGGCACAGTATTTCATACTATTCTTTAAAAGGGCCCTGCTCACAAAGAGCCTATCCAGTATATCATCCAATGACCCTCTATATTTGAGATGCACCGCATTTCTCCTCGTTGCAGGCTCTGAGGATAAGTGCACATTTTCTGGAAAAAGGCACTCTCTTACATTTGTATGCCATACATCTGTAGCTGTCTGTGCTGCAGGAGCCCCTGTCATTGTACGTGGCTCTGGGGCAGCCTGCTCAGTCAGTACTGAAGAGGGAGTTGGTGCTACCTCTGAGGCCTGAGCCTGTAGATCTGGTTGATCTGTGACACTGCTCTCCATTCCTTCTGTGTCCTTCAGATCACCTTCCAACTGTTTAATCTCGTGCAGTATGTGTGTTGTTGTTCCACCACTAAAATGTGTCTGGGGCGTTGTTCCAGGGTGCTGTAGCTGCCCTGGTGCAATTTGTGCAGAGGGCCCCTCTCCTGTATCCATTGGGGTGCTTGTAGGAACAAGCATAGGTAATGGTTTACTACTCCCTCAAATGAAGGGGGTAAATTTGCACCCCAGCCTTTACCATCTATTGTCTTAACCCACCCTGATTGTTCCAAAGCGGTTGCTAACCCATCCCAGTGTATCTGATAATCAATCAAATCTTTATTTATCCAGGTGAACATCGTTGAGCAAGCTCATTTACAAGATGGACCTGGTTAAGTCCAGGTTATATTACAAAACAAGCATCAATATTTACAGTGGGAATAAAACATAGTGGAAGTGCAAATCAGGAAACACAAGTACATAACATAACAGTTAATTCTAGAATGTCAACAAGACCAGTGAGTAGTAGGAACAGGCAAGTTCACAGAGATACAGAGATGGATATTGTTACAGTAATTTTCATAGGAAAAAAGGACAGGCGAGACCCAGGTATCGCTATCAAGACAGACAGACAGAGGTAAGTGATGCAGCTTTTCTTGACCGGTTCACAAATGAGTAAAACAGGTGTAGTTATGCTTGGAGGAAGCAGGATGCAGACAGCCTGCTAGGCACTAACACGGCATCTCCAGGGAGCACTTACATTGGGACTGTGGGCGGCTGTACCGCAGCATACTGGAGGAAGGTGTGAGCGAGGTACTGGGCACGGGTGGAACAGCACCTACCGCATATTTAATCCAGGGCTAGGTGCTAGCACTTGCTGTCCAGGTACAATGGACCGTTGGGCCACAGGAAGGTTATAAGACAGGGACGGTATGAATACGCTGGGGTGCCTTGGGACAGTCACGGTCAATGATTCAAAAGGGAGCTTAATCACTCATACTCCCGAAAATAACACTTTAGCCATGTGGAAGGATTACATCGGTTAGGGAATGATGCAGTCCAGCTGTTTTAGCAGAGTACGGCAGACCATTCGATTTTTTGCCGGCATTGGAAGGATCACCAAAGAGAACTGCAGGAGCTAATTGGGAACAGGGGCCGGAAGGCGCTCGCAATCCGATTGGTGGGTGGCTTTAGCGGTGCTTTGTTGGAGAAGGGTCTGGGGGAACAGTCTCGGATGGCAGCTTGTGAAGGTGCAACCACCTGGGGGTAGAGATTTTACACTTTGGGTTTAGATGTCTTTGTAAGACTTACCTGTAACGCATGAGAAAAGTACAGGGACTGGAAGTAATAAATACATGCAGATTAATAAAATATGCACAAAATGACCTGGGGTATGGCCAGTCATGTCTAAGGCCAAACTCTGGGGAGCAAGCTGACAGCAGTTAATGGTTAGGAGCCGGGGTAACAGTTGCAGTGTTCACACACACACCTTGGGCATATAATGCCTTGAAAGCATCTTTCAAGTATCTCAAAGAAATTAACAAAGTACAAGAGGGTAGGATCTTTCAGAAGAAGAGAAATGCAAGAACAAGGGGGCACAATTTGAAGATAGAGGGGTGACGTCTCAGAGGTAATGTTAGAAAATATTTTTTCACAGAGAGGGTTGTGGATGCATGAAACAGCCTTCCAGAGGAGGTTGTGGAGTCAGAAACAGTGGGAGAATTCAAGAATGCAAGAGACAGACATGAGGCAATTCTAGTGAGGGGTAGGGGACGTAAGCTGTTGATTAACTAGAATCTGCAGCTTATCCATCAGGTAGGGAAATGGGCAGACTAGGTGGGCCAAGTCGTCCTTATCTGCCGTCAAATTCTATGTTTCTATTTTTAAAGCATTAACACTTCGGAGGTAATTTAGTTTCAGTAGTTTTTGCATTTTGTTCCACAGGGTCATCAACGTAAAGCTAAAGGCCATTCTGCCATAGCGGGTGGTAGCTTTAGGGATGCATAGAGAGATATACGATGAACTCCTTAGGGCGTACAGTCCCAAGCCTTCAGTGGATCGTGACATTATTGTAGAGGCCTGGACACCATCCATGCACCCTAGAAACATAGAAACATAGAATCTGATGGCAGATAAGGACCGCTTGGCCCACCTAGTTTGCCTATTTCCCTACCTAATGGATAAGCTGCAGATCCCAGTTAACCAACAGCCTACTTCCTCCTTCCCCCCCACTAGAATTGCCTTATGCCTGTCCCATGCATTCTTGAATTCCCCCACTGTTTTTGACTCTACGACCTCCTCAGAAAGGCTGTTCCATGCATCTACAACCCTCTCTGTGAATAAATACTTCCTCACATTACCTCTGAGGAGCCGTCCCCCCTCTATCTTCAAATTGTGCCCCCTTTTTCTTGCACATCTCTTATTATGTAGGTTTAGAGGGTCATTTTCCCTTTTTTTCTCTTTTTGAGCAGCTTGTTTGGCTGTAATTGTTTTATTTACAGCTCCTGCTGCAGCACCAATTGTAAACATAATTGTGGGCAGCGTTACAGTAGCAGCAGCAATCACGCCCTATTGCTGACCAGGAGCCTCTTGCTCAGCCTGCCCTTCTCCCCCAGTTGTGTAAACACCTCCGAGTCCCCATCTTCGTTACCCTTTGTTGTCTTGGGAGATTCACCCCCTACATCTGAATTCCCCACAATACTTTTGAATATGTTGCTGGTGTCCTTCACTGGTTCTCCAGGAGACTTCTGCTCCTCCATGATTTTTCTACCTACATCCTCCACCAATTCAGGCACACCGCCGATTGGCATATTTCCTTGTTGCGCCTGGTCCATCCCTGAAGGCACTCCCCGCTGAAGCAGCTCCTGCTGCAAACATTCCTTCCATCATAAAAACGGAGCTTCTTCCTCCTCCAGCAGCCCATGTAGCTCCATCACCATTAAGGCCTCTTCCATGCCATCAAGTACTTCCTCCGTTCTCCTTTGCATCTCGGTGTGGATATCCTCTTCCTGGGTTTCACCCTGAAGCTCCTCTGGTGCAAGTACAAAGCCATCATCAGGTACATACTGCTTTGTGGCCTCTAGTGGGTCCAAGACCGGGAAGGAGACCCGCTCCCCAGCCTCTCCAGCATCTGCACACTCTGTCAACTTAGCTGGACTGGCCATCTCTGCACCCGTCTCAACGCCCCCTACCGAAGAGTAGGGGAATTTCCCTGGTGTCCTGGCCAAATTTCCCCCATTCAATAAAAATACTACCAACAGCTTAATCTGGTTTAATGTCAGTTGGTATCCATCTGTACCCCCCTCCCCTGGAACGAGGCTGAAAATAGGCAGAATTGTCTAGTCCTCCTTTCCCGGTCAACAAAAACTAACTAAATAAAACAATAAATAAAGTAAAAATATGGACAAAAGTAAATATGTTGATATGAAATGTAACTGATGTGCCTAAGAATTGAATCTGCCACTGGCTGGGTGAGGACATGTACAGAACTGCAATTATACTGAATGTGATAACTGTCTGTAACCCCACCTCCAAATGCGGGCTTACCTTATTGCCCATTTCTCCCATTCGCCTGTCTGCCTCTTTCTGCTTCTTGGTTCCCCCAATACTGTCCCTGTAGTTCACCGCCTAGCCCAGGTCCAGTGTTCTGCCCAGGAGTCCCGTTGTGACCCCTTTCTTCTGTTTTTGCCCTTTTTGGGCAGTCAGAGTGCTGTGGAGCTGCTGGCTGTTTTCCCTTAATCTTCACATCCAGCTGGCAGGCTTGCGCATGCGCCAGGGTGTCCTCCAGAAGCAGACCACAACTGCAGTCAAGAAATGGCTTTCCGTTGGCCCTGGCCCCAGTGGGGGCTGACTGGGGACCAGTGACCATAGTGGGACTGTAAAGAGCCTCTGAATATTTTAGATAATGAGTGCCAAAAAATGCCAGAGCTGAGGCTCATGAATATTAAACAGGGGAGCCTATGAATATTAATGAGAAGACTATGTTGCTATGGGGCTGCTTGTTTCAACAGCTGTGACACCTGTTTCCAGTGTAAATAAATACAAATAAATGTGGGTGTGCATGAAAGCACCAAAGGGACCAAAGTACAGTAGGGCAATAATGTAAATAAAGTAAATATACTGGCACCAGACTGTTTATGTGGGACCCTAATAAACTGCCTGTCTGCTGCATAGGGGCACTGTGATATGACAGCAGCGACAGGCTACGGACTGCAGAGAAGCAGTAATAAAGGGCAGTGATTTAAAGAGCACATTTATGGCTATTGAACAATGGGGCTATAAAAGTAATAAAGTATTTCACCTGGCTGCACCACAACTTTATATTTGGGACCATGGTATTATGCAAGGGGACTGTGTGCTTCAGCAGCCCTCTTGTGCAGCCATCAGCCAATCGGAAAGCCAGGTTATTGGCCAGGACTCTTGGGACTTTTACAAGAGACTCTTGGAGCTTTGCCAAGTGCTTTTGGGGGAAAGCAGGGACCTAATTCAGGCACCAAAACAGGAAGCCTATTGTGCATCGAGTGAAATTAATGAATATTCATTTTGTGGACTGACAAGTGCTTTCAGTCAACAGCGTTTGGACACACAAGTAGCCTCAGCCAACCAGAAGCCCCAGAAGGACTTCATAAAAGACAGAGATTTTCAGGCTATGGGTGAGTTTGAGTGGGAGCCCCTCCACAGGGAGGGGGGCTCAGGCCCCCAGCTAGACAAAATGGGACTAGTAATTCAGTGTGAGCCCCTCCACAGGGGAGGGGCCTCTCCTTCTGCCAGAGAGACAATTGACTTCAAGCAACAGAAGTCGCTAGCCTGGGGGGTTGCCAGAAATTGTCCTCCAGGGCTAGCCTTATCCCTTCCTCACTGGGAAAATGTGGAAAAGAAGCCAGCATCCGCCTACAGTTGTGAGAGAGCTGCAAGAAATGTGTCTGCCTCATTAGTGAGAGTGCTAAAGAATTGTCTGTAACTTTCAGAAAAGTGAGTAAACCTCTACTTACAAGTGCAAGTTGTGAGAGGTCTGTTAGGGGCAGTGAAACCCAGAAAGTTTATAGAGTGACTGTCTGTCTGTACCCTGGGTCTGTCTAACACTGAGAAAGGTGGACATCTGTTGCAAGTGACCAGAGAGGGGTCCAGTATTTGAGAATGGCGATGTGACTGTTTTATAAAAGTGCCTACAGTACTGGAAGGGTAGTACCCAGAGCACATGGCTCTTCCTGACATTGCCTGTGAGGACAGTACCTGTTCAATTAGAGCTGCTATTGTCAGCATAGCCAAGAGGGACATTTTTTATGCGTTTAATCATCCAGTTTGGAACTGCGAATGCCAGCAAAGTCACAAGGGACTATGATTGTGTGATTTGCGCTTGAGAGAAGCTACAGTATCAGTTCGCTAGCCAGTAAAGTCTGCTAATGTAATCCCCTCCCCCGGGGCTTATCTTTATTGTCCGTTTTCCTCCCACTGCTGTTGGAGTCCCCCAAACTCCCCAAACTTCTTCTGGTGTGCTGGTATCCCCAAAATGCCCCAGTACTGCCCCTTTTGTTAATTGAGCTCAGTTCAGGCTAAAATTCTCAACCGTGAGTCACCAGCATGTTTCTGGTGCCGCTGGTGACTATGCATGTGCAAGTAACGCACTGATGACCGACTGCTCGAATTGCAGTCCAACGGTGAGTCTTTTCATGGTTCCGGTGCCCTGGCCAGCCAAGAAGGGGCTGGTGATCTGCAGAAGTGGTGCAGAAGCCGCTCAGAAGTTTTTAGAGTTTGAGCAAGGCGCAAAACAGTAGGGCTCCTTAATATGCATGAGCCCACTATGAATATTCATACATAGCTGCCTGCCACCTAGGGGGACAGTGTATCAGTGTCAGTGATATCAAAAGTACAGGGGGCGCTTAAATAAGAATGGTCTTATTTAAAAGAAGTATGTTTGAGCTATAAGTGTGTGGGGGAATCATAACATAAAAGTAAATATCCTGGCTGCACTAGACTTTTAAACTGGTTGGGACTGCTTAAATGGGACAGTATATTTACAGCAGCCACCATTTTGGGAGTGCATCAGCCAATCATGAACTGGGATTTCAACCAGAGGCTCTTGGGAGTGCAGTATGGACTTGTGGGAGACTTTCTGGGACAAAGTTTGGGCACCTAAACTGTAGCCAATTAAAGGACTTAAATTGTTGTAGGCAGCCTAAACGACCAATCAGAACCCAAGGATTTCTGCCTTTATTTAAGAGGGACAGTTTGAATTTCAGTGAGTCTTCAGGGAGTTCTGCAGAGAGACCAGATTGAAAGGGACTGCAGAGAGCAGCCTGCAGTTCAGGGCAGACTGGTGTTGGGACTCCAGCTCGAACTACCAAGCAGGATCTGCAGAGATTCAGGCCTGCAAGAGACCTAGATGCTTTTATGTGTGGTTACTGGTGGTCAAAAAGTGAAGATTAATTGTCAGGAACTGCCTGCCTGCAGTTTTGGAGATTTTGCTCAGTGACGCGACTGAAATTGCATACCAGCCTGAAACTGAACTGAGAGGTAGAGACTTAAACACTGTTTCTGCTATGTATGCTGAAAGTTTATTGTAGATCAATGTCTGCTGCCCAGGACTCCTGATTACCAGAAAGGAGCCCACATGTATGTGTGGTTCGAACGGCTTGCCAGCTGAAAAGGTCACCAGAAATTAACCTGAACTTTTCCAAGAGTGTTGATCCAGCCATGGGCCTTTGTCAAAACAGGCCCATGTCATCTGTTTGTGTGCCAGCCTCAGCGTCATTGGCGAGAGACCAGCTTCGGGGATCCAGCCTCTGCACAGAAAGCCATCACAAGTTGTGGTCACCTTCAGGGGAAGGTCGTGAAGTGGAGGTGAGCCGTGATGGCCCAGCTTCCTCATGTGCATCAGCTTCCAGCCTCAGGTCTTCATTTCACCAAGGCATCATCTGCAATTGACTGGTACAGTGAGTAAATTCAGGGTAGCTCCCTGTTAAATTTTCACATGGTATCATCTAATTGTTTTCACATTTAAATTTAATAATTTCAACCAACTGGCCAGGATTACAAATAGCCAAGTCTTGTCTATGCATGCGAACTGCCTTTCTTTCCGCCAAGGGCCCCCAACACAGCTGCAGTGCCAGCCACCCCGGGACAATGTTTCTGGCCAGCCAGCATAGATCCTGGGTACCCAATGTTGTAGGACTAATTGTTGGGACTAAAGTACATGCATAGTAACTTGAAGTTAATCAGTAAAGTAATCATTCATCCAGATTCATGCCCCTTGCTTGTTCACATTCCCTCAATAAATCTGATTTGTTGTGTTTCTTTGAAACATATTATTACTGGGTTTAAAATAATAGACGTGAAATTGAATGTGTTAACAGTGTATGCTGTTTTGCCAAACTGTTTTTTACAGGAGGTTGCAGGTCACACGCACTAGAACCCAAGAGTCTGCTGGTAAGTGGGACAACCGTGAGCATATTATTAATGCAAGTTGCAAACTGTATATTGAATGATATTAGAGGTCACTGTTTGTATTTGGGTAAGTGGTCACTAGGTGGGATTGTGGGTGGTTATAGCTTCCCAGAGGGCTATACCAGGCTGGGTAGATACCCCCACTACTGTTATTCTGGGTGGAGTCACCATAATATTGAACCCAGGCCCTTCAACCTGTTGTTAGGAAGTCAGGCAGGGGCAGTAACCCTAGAGATAGCGCCACCTAGGGGTTACACTAAAATGGTGGGGAGCCGTGCCTCAAGCTCCATTATGTGTTTAAATGCATTAAGGAAAAAGATTTGTCTTGCATGGACTGTGAGAATCTGGGCCACCCTAGCCTTAGGGAGCAAGCACCCATCCTTGTGAAAGTCTGTATCTGAGAATTCAAAGGACCATGGTGGCCATGCTGGCCAATGGTTAAAGTGACTGTGAGCAAATGTATAAATGTGCTATTGATAAATGTACTGAATGCAATGCATCTATCTCAGATTGGCCTGGGACACAGCCTGGTAGTGTGCCACCTAGGCACTGCCATATGCGCGTCCCCTGAGAGGTATAGCCTAGATGTGGGGTCTGAAACATGCTGGCCCTGGTCCTGGACTGGTCTGTCCAGAAGGTGATTTCAGCCCAGAGAGGGGTGCTACAAAAGAAGTTAAAGGTGTTGTACCATCTGCAAAAGCTATAAAACCCTGCAGCCAATTTTGGGCCCTGGCTGTAAGCCTTTGCCCAGCATACTAGCCTCCGGAGTCAGAGCCCGCCTACTGCATTCACCCCCATCTTCCTTGTATAGCCTGATTGTGACTTACCTATGATGACTTCTAAACAGTGAGTAATGCAGGATCCATTCCGGTTATTTGGGGAGACATGTGAATAGTTTGAAGGGTTGTCAAGTTCTGCATCTATAGTTAAGTCTACTAAATCTAAAAAGAGTCTAAGTTCTGCAAACTACAGTCAGGATGTGTGTTCACAAAATTTGAGATTGATCTGATTATTTCTTTCAAGGGCCCCAACAGCCCGCCAACAACAGCTGCACCATATAACAGGCCTGCAACATTTGAGATTCTAGAACTGGGTGTCTCAAATGCACTCCGGGGGTCAGACCCTCTGCTCCCACAGTACCCAACCTCGAAGTGCAATATGTGAACAGGAGACAAACAGGGACACTCTCCTGTCTGTTTTGGGTCTGAGCAACTACCAGTCTTGAGTCCTGGGGTCAAATATGAACCCTTTTTCACTAGCACAAACAGGTAACAGGTCCAAATATCACACCCTTTTCGGGGGAAAGCAGTGCTATACTTAACCCAGTGGGCACACAACCTGGTTCACAATACCCCTTCTGACTAAATTGAGATCTAGGTATTTCCTTACCTTGCTGCATATGGTGACACACTGTAAGCACTTTAACAGTTATGTTGGACTTATCAACACTGTCCCGGCATACACGCTGAAAATGAGAAAATGTCTCAGTCAGGATTTTAAGGATACAAAGTTTACTAAAATTAAAAATAGTAAATAAAATACAAAACACAAAACATATAACATTAATGGTACAGTCAGAAAAATAAATGGACAATTATAAACAAACCACCTTGTACTGAGTACTTAATCCTACCTCAGTTTCAGTTGGTAAATAGTGGTGCTGAAATTACCTAATTTTGGCAGAAGTGCTTCTTAAGTCCAGAACACAAGTGTGTTAAGTCTTGCAAAGTCGAAACAAGAGTGTCTATTCTTTCAGGAGTCCAAAGTAGAAGTATCTATGCTTTCAGCCAGCTGATAATATTCAAAGTTGCAGTCCCAACCTCCCTGTGATGTCACTGTACATGAGGTCACTCTTAGTCCTGTAATTAATTTGTAACATGACCAATGCATACCCAAATGTCTCAGCTGACTGCCTGTTTGAAAACTGCAAAGATAGCAGTATCTTAATTATGAACAAGACAGTCTATTTCCTCATCAGAGCATAAGTTTATAATAGCATTCCCCATTTGATGTTTCAGAGAAACATCCTGTAAAGCACCTCTCTTAGCTGTGAGAATTTTCACAGGTATCTATCAGAGTTGGCTTACCTCCTGATGTCGTAAACATGCAGTCTTTTATGGCTAGTTTCTTAGGTTCAAAACAGTGGCTGTTTTACAACCTGTTATAGCAGCTAACACAGGCCCTGACAGGTAGGCATCAGAAGGAAGCTCTTAGTTGATCCACTGGGTCAGTGAGAGGGCAGACCCTTCTTTTCTCTCTTTTAAAATCCCAAGTTCCGTGAGGCTTTGCTGCTTGGCCTGTTTCCTAAGCAGAAGTCTAAAACATACATTTAATCAAAATTATATGCATGTAACTAGCAGACAGTTATCACATTACACTGGGTACCCAGGTTATTCTTTTAGGACTGTGGGGTCCTAAGGTAATTTGGGGACTAGTATTGTGTGGGCATTTTATAAATATGTTTCTGCCATTATTGCAGCTAGCTAGATAGATAGATAGCAAGAAAGCTGAATATGTCAGAAGCTAGTGGGTGGCCACAGTGATTAATGTTTAAATCCAAGTGCCAAATGATTTCTTGATTACAATTTAAACTTAATCAAACCAATGCTATATCAATTGCAAATAGCTTGATCTCTGCATCCAGTTTCCCTATCCTAACCCTCACCCCATGTAAATAAATTGTTGTTCGATGTTTTTTGCATAAATCTGTGTTGTAAGCATATTAGAAAGAGTCAATAATTGCAAAATGTTTGAAACGTGGGGTTTTGATTGTGGGTCATGCTTGGGGTGGCACCATGGTAATGTGGGTGTGTACAACATCCCAGAGGGTTGTATCAGGTATTGTTCTAGGCCACGTAAGTATACTCTGGGTGAAGGGACTGCACATATATGTTATCCTTTGGAAAGAACCAGTTTAAAGTTAAAGTAAGAACCCAGGTCCCTCATTCTTAGTGTCGCCAGCTAAGGCAGTGGTAGTGTAGCCTTTCAGATAGACGGCGCCAGGGTTACATGTCTGATTGTCAAAAAAATGTTTGGACCCAAGACAGAAGCTGTGGGGTCAGTGCTCTGGCTGTATGTTTCTGCTGCAAAATGCTGAGTGCATGGCTTCTGTAAATAAATGTTGCCATTCTGCAAAATAATTTTATGCCTAAGTTTCATGCTCTTTGTCCTCACAATTCTTAAAAGTTACAGTGCTGGACAATGCAATTGCAACAGTTAGTGCAACTGACTAAAGTTATGCGTTACAGTTTGAATAAGTTAATGCCAACTCCAAGTTGTACTGAGGGGAACAATATAATGTGCAGTGTAGTGCTAACAAAATCTATTTTTGACCAAGAAAGGCGACTCCATTTACTCCAAGAGCCACAAGGAAGAAGAATGTGATAGCAAAGAGTAAGGCGGTAACAAGTCCTGCACAACAGGGAAAGAAGCCTTTCCTAAAGCTCAAGTGGCAGTGAGAGACTTCTCCCCCAAAGAGGCACAGGTTGTGTGGACAAAGCAGTTCCCACCAAGGTGCACAGAGACTTTATAGATGGTGCCTCAGGGGGTCATACATCCAGGGTTGTGGGAAGAATGACAAGCCTCGGAACTGTACAAAATACACAAGGAGGGACTCACAGAAAGACATTCTATCTACTGTAAATATCACAAGACATGAGCGTCGCCCCTGAGGTTATTGCCCAACCTCCTCCTCTCCACAGGACAAGATGGTAGAGATGGCATATGGTGGGGACTGGACTGTGTGACATGTGGGGGCTTGACCAGGATTTGGCAGTTGATTGGCTGTTTGAATCTGTACAGTGGCAGATCACCTTCAAGGTCAGACTTCTGACCTATAAGGCCCTGCACAGATTGGGTCTGAGCTATTTGCAAGAATGCCTGACTCCCTACAACCCTGGCCACTCTCTCCGCTCAACTGACAAGGGGTTGTTAGAGGTTCCCAGGGTTCATCTGAAAATGTCCGGGACACGGGCATTTATGCACGGTGCCCCTACCCTGTGGAACTCTCTACCTCATCAGATCTGAGAGTGCAGGACCGTGGAGAGCTTCAGGGTAGCCCTGGAAACCCATTTATTTCAGCAGGCATTCAGTGATTATTTTATCTGATTTATTTGCACTTTGTATCATTAGTATTTTATGGACTGTTTTATTGTTATTTATATATATATTTTAATAATGTGAAGCGCTTTGGTTTTAGAATTGCGCTATAAAAATAAAGCTTATTATTATTATCTTCTACCCTCTGTCTGTGTGGTCTATGATAAGGAGTACTGCAGCCTGTAGAACTGGTGCCAGTGCTGTGCACACTTCAAGGACTGTTTGGACACTCTCTGCACATGGTATCACTATAGAACTCTTCTTCCAAACTGGGACTCCGTTATGACAGTTTGCATGTTTCTTCAGGACCTGCTGAGGTTCAGACAGCCTATCAACCAGGCAAAGTACTGCTTCATGGGGACTTTGTTGTGTCATCTGGCCAGGGACTGTCTGCACTAGAGTCACAACTGAATACCTTTGTCAGATCTTTGAGGAGGTCCACAAAGCAAGGAGGGATTGGCAAAGCTGAGTACATGCAGTGTACTTATCTGGAGTTACAGCAGCAGCTCTTTTGCTTCAACCACATGGTTCCAATTACCCAAACCCTGCCATGCATATGTTACCTGATAAAGAAGTGTTTTCTGTGTGTCTGGGATGCTTCTGACCACTTATAGGGACTGCATAAATGGTGTCAAGGTGTCCTGGATGCTCACAGGCAGGGGACTTAATTTCCTACTGGGACTTGTGCACCTTTCTTAGAGATTGGATGAAAGGCTGGACCAGGACCTCTCCAGCCTACTGAGTCCTCATGGATTTATCCTTGGAACAATTTGCGGCTCTGTTATTATTATTGGGAAACTCAAGCAATGGTCAAAAACATGGCAGTTGGGGTTCAATGCCAAAAAGTGCAAAATAATGCATCTAAGACGTAGACACCCCAGCACTGAGTATAGGATGGAGGGAGTACTAACAGTCACTAGAGGTGGTACTGTTTTCTACTTTTTCTAGCCAGCAACTTATTTTAAACAAGAAATGAAAGATATCTTACTGACCACCACCCGGACAGTCACATCAGTCAAATGCAGTCAATAATAAACAGTGCATTGTTTGCACCTGATGACACACATAATACCCCTATCCAGTATTTTCCCAATTCTCTCCCTTAGTTACCCCACCTTCTGGCCTTTATTTTGTACTAGGCCACTCCCTGTGTCACTCTCATATTCTAAATCCCTGTTTCTTATTCCCAAGTGTTGCTGCCTAATGTTTTGTTCAATGTAAGTGTCTTTTTGTAAATGATGACTTAAATGTATTTTTTTGTTACTCCATAGTACCCTTCCCCCAGGTCACACCGGAAGATGAGCAACTTGTTGTTCAGTGTACTTTCCTGGTGAAACATTTCAATAAATAAAAAAATAAATAAATAATGCATCTTTCCTAGTTCCAACAAACAATTGTTGCCAAGTGCTATAAGCATATATATTAAAAGATAATCTCAGCTCAGTCAGTCACTATAACCGAGATGTAGTATTGCATCATAGTACAAACAGTGAATGAATGAATATTAACATTTGTCTCTGTAATGTAATTGCAGTCAAATATGGAAGGATATAACTATATTATCCAAAAAAGAACATTCAGCTAAGCCCTCTGTTATCACAAAAATAGTAACTATTTAGCAGTTACAACATACTACATAATATTTTACACAATTGGTGACAAGTAGTAATAAGCAGTACCCTACCATCCAGATCAGATTAGTACTAACAATGTTTGGAACATGAAATGCAGTTGCTATATGGACTCTCTGGACCCACTGATATTATTTTTGGTTTTTCTGTGCTCACTGTGTTCATTCAAGTAATCCTGGCAGGGTCTGACCTGACTTGTTGCCACTATTATTATTATGCCTCATGTGTTTATTTCATTTAGCCTTTGTTGACTAGGTAAGGACAGTAGACAAATATATGCCTATTTTCAGGTATGACCCAGGAGATTACAAAGAATATACAGATAATGCAAGGTTTAACAAATTTTCAAAAGTATTAAGTAGGCCCTATTCACAAAAAATGATTACCACAGGTACAATGGGAGAAACTGTTTCGTGCAGCGGACCCAGTGTCAGTATGCTTACATTCAGGTATCATATTTGAAATTTAAGTGAGGAATGTTGACTTTTAGAAATGGCAAGAGCTCTGCATTTTCTGGTGACAAACATGATCTTGTGTCAGTAATAAAATTATCAGTTAAACTAAATAATCTTTCTGAATAAATGCTAGTAGGAGAGCAGTTCATGTACTTCATAGCAATTTGTACTAAAGCAGGTTACATATTTTATTTGGATTTCCAATATTTCAAAGTATCTGCATTCCAAACAATATTGGGCTCTGCCGGGTACTTTGCAACAGTAATCTGAGCTGAGACTGCATTAGAAGAAGTGAATGAAGAAGTTACAATGATGTCTTGCAAGTGAGTCCGGAGACCTGCAGCTGAACTATGCAGTTGTGGAACACTGCTATTTGTTGATGGCGTTGAAGAAGATGACCCTGGTGCAGTGGCCGAAGAAGAAGAAGAGAAAACTACTGAAACACCAGAGGAGGGGCCACCTGGTGCTTTGCAGTGCTGTGAAGAAAATCATTTTGAAACTAATTCTGTACTCCATTTCAAGCTAGCATGGACTTCATCAGTTATTTCTTGTTTATCTAAAAAGAAGTGTCAGCATCATTCAGCAGTTGCTTTGGTTTGTATTATGAGTCCAAGATTGTTGCTTTAATATAGTGGTCAGACTGAAGCATTTTACATAGTTTTTCATCTACTTTTTTGATCATATGTTTGATCAGATCTTATTGTATTCTGGTTGGCAACCTGTTAAATCAGCACTGCAGTGGCAGCACGTGGAATGAAACTGTCTGCATTCTCTAAATTGTCCCTAATCAGATTCAAGCGGTATTTAAAAAAATTTATTAAGATTATCACCTGGCTTAGAACTGCTATGCTTGCACTCACCTCTCTGGTAATTTCTTCAAATGGCTAGGGAACTAAAATTACAAACTCCAGCATGGCTCACTGTGGTGGAGTAACATAAACATCTGCATCACCAATTTTATTTTCCAAAATGTACTGTCTGATAGCTTTCTTTTGTTCAAGCAGCCTTTGGAACATGAAAAAGGTTGCATTCCACCTACAGTAGTAGAAATGCCTTGGATTAGTCTGGGCAAATGTAATTTGTGTACCTCCTGTATTTTTTCATAAGTGATGGGCTTTGCTTGAGTGATTGAAATGAGTGTAGATTCTTTTAGCAGTGCTAAAAATAGCCACACTGCCCTGCCCCATGGCTTCCAGATCTACAGGGATTTCTGTATTTTGCAGGGAAATTGAACCATCTACAGGGAAATTGTTGCCTTTGACTTACACTGGTTATATGAGAAAACACAGCACTTCAGTTTCCATTGGAAATAATGTAATCTAGAAGAAAACACAGGAAAATTGCCCTGGCATTACTGGGAAAATACCAAATCAATCTGGGAGCACTGCTGCCCTCATCAAGAAAACTGTGAACTGTTAAATTCAAGCAATGCGCAAAACAGAAGATGTGAGTGAAGTCCCCCTCTTCCAAGGCCTTCCTTATTTTTGACTCATTATCTGCAACTATAAAGCCAACTAACATTCCCTATGATGTGAGCCATTGTTGTATTGGTTATTTGAGCTCCTCACTGATGTTTTATAAGATGTGTTAAGATGGAAAATATAACATTCTTAGAACAGCACACTGCATTTCACTTCCCCCACAATAATTATCAGCAAAACATTCCCAATGTGCAGTGACAGACATGAAAGGTCCAGGTTGACAGCTTGTCTATATATATGTTGTGAGATACACCACCCTCCTAAAATCATTGACCAAAACTCATCTCAGTTTTTTACATACAATATCGTAAAGCTCTGGAATCTCTGTTGAGGAGAAATACTTTCTCAGTGGTATATTATGTCAAGGTTCAAGGCATCACATATGCACTCAACAGGTCAGGTCCTCTGCTCCCACAGTGCCAACCTCAGAGAGTAACAGTGTAAACAGGTTACATACTGGGTAACCCTCCTGTCTGCTTTTGGGTCTGAATCACCTTTAGTCTCAAGTTCTGGGAGGATTCAAACTGTGAACCTTATGCTAGCGTACCCAAATGTATAGGCTCAGATAATATTCTCTTTGGGGGGATGCAATATAGCTTTTGCCTAAGGGCACCTAACCATGTATCCAAAATGAACCCTTTTAACTCTATAAGAGACCTTCGGTATATTCCTACCTTTTTATTCAAGCTCAGTAACACCATCAAGCTGTTGAACTTCACCATCTATACGTCACTTGCAAAAAAAGAACTGGCAGACACCCAGGCAGTCTTTCAGAGAATAGGTACTTTACTAAAAGATGATAAAAATATGAAAAATGTAAACACAGAACAATATATCAAAGAGCTAACAATCACATAAAAGAACAGGGGAAAAGTACAAAACAAAAACTCCTACCACAATACATTTGGCCTTTGCTGTCTAAGGTATTACCTCTGGAAGTGCTTAAGTTAGATTCAGAGAGCTGTGTCTCTCTAGAGTCCTAAGATGGTATAGCACTCATTTCAGACACAGGTATCAGTTTAAACTGTGTCTCCACACCTCTTCTGTTAGTCATCTAGCTCCTCCTTCTAGAATCAAAAAAATACAAAACATAATGTCTTATCAGGAGGTATATTAAATAATGTGACATCAGCAAAAACTAATTTCCCAAATTATGAGTCTTTGATCAACCAGTTCCTTTTAGGTTTACAACCCTGTAGCCCATCACCTAGGTGTTATATAGCCAACAGGAATTAGCTAAATGACATCCTGTCCTGTAATAAAATGTATATTTAGTTTCCAACTTCCAAAGCAGGAGGTCATAAAAAGACCAAAAAATGCAATTTCTCAAGGAAGTTAATTACATTATAGAGATCTCCTGGTCAGTTTATATATCCTGTAGCTTCACTGAAACCTGGGGGGGCACCCATGGAAGTACAGGCTGTCATATGTGAGACAATCACATACTATATTTTTATATTACAAATACCATAACCAGCTGGCCAAGCATCACACAAGGTACTCTATCAGCCACCTGAATCCTATGTGTTCTGCCATGTTATATGGCAGGCAGCAAGTCAACCACTATCATTTCTGAAATTTTCTCTGTTATTATAACAACAGGGTGGGTCGCGGTATATTTGGTTTGGTGTTTGTATGTTTTAGAGATAGTAAGCTGTCTCCTTGATGGAGGGGGGGCTTTTGGCTAGTAAGCTGTCTCCTTGATGGAGGGGGGCTTTTGAACACATGGCTGCTATCAAGAACACTAGGGCCCAGATATTCAGACTGTGCCTGGCAGTGGCGCAAGCCTGGGTGCAGCACAACTAGGATGTGCCGGGACCAGGACCAGGCAATATTCAATGGTGATGCACCATGGCACAGCACCACTGAATATGGCAAGGTCAGCGCACATACTGCACCAGCCCAAGCCACAGATAGGGAGCACTGGGATGCGCTAGCGCATGTGCAGTTGCGCTAGGTGCATCACCCACGATATTCAGCAGGGGGCATGAAAATGAGGCCATAAAATATGCAAGGCACAAATGGGGTCATTTGCATGCCTTGCACAGGGCAGGCCGGCGACTTGCACCTGGCACCCTGCACAACATGATGTGTGCTGTGGGGATCCCAGGGCATCCCCTGCCCAGTAGCTGTGATCGCGCAGTATATGTTACTAAAGATAGCCCTGGTAGTCTAGTGGCCCCCCTCCCTCCTGAGTCCCTGATCACCAAAATAAGACCATTATGTAAGTCCCTGGTATTCTAGCGGTACCCCCTGCCTGTTGCTGTGATCGTGGTACAGTGCCATATCATATTTCCTGGTGATCTGGTGGCAGCCCCCACCCCTCCCACCCACAGCACCCTTGCCCACCCCACTTCCCCTCCCGTCATTGGCGGGCACCTGCAACCCACCTGCATACGCCCGGCTGCCACGAATGACAGATACAGTATGGGCTTGCAGGGTATACTGTACTGACAGTCCCAAATATATGAATGACTTCAATGGGCTTACAGCCCATATTGTATCTGTCATTTGGCGGGCGGTATGTGGGTGGGTTGCAACCACCTGCCGATGATGTTGGTGGGCAGGGTGGGCAAGGGGTGCTGTGTGGCTGGGAGGGGTGGCTGGGTGCCACTAGATCACCAGGGAAATATGATATGGTGCTGTACCATGATAGCGGAAATGGGTGGGGGGGTACCACTACACTACCAGGGACTTAAATAATGGTCTTATTCCAGCAATCGGGGACACATGTGGGAGGGGGAGCCACTAGACTACCAGGGAAAGTCTAACGTTACAGTTATCAGGGCATTGGGGACTCAGGAGGGGGCATCCACTGGACTACCAGGGATATGTGTGTGCTTGTGGACGGTGTTCTGGGTGGGCTGGTGGCCAGCCACAGCTGGCGGCTGCTGTGTTGCGCCCTGCAATACAGCAGCCCACCTGTGGGTGGCCAGGAGTTGTTCCCACTCCTCACAGGCTCAACTGTGAGCCCCCCTATGCAGTGCACTTCAGAGTTGCACCGGCATATGTCCGCACATCCGGGCTGAATATCGGGATGTGCCACACATATCACATGCGATGCGCCCTGTCTGTGCTGCATACAATTACATTGCGCCCCGGCGCATCGGGATTTGTGCTCCGCCTGGCTGCCCTTTCAATATTCCACTAGGGTGCAATGCGGGGAATATCCTGGCCTAGGAGTCATTTGAATGGAAGGAAGTGCTGAAGGTGTTTTGGTATTGCTGCTGGGGCTGCCATTACTATCGTCTATTGGAAATACCCGAGTGAAGTGCACTAGTATCATCACTGTCACTTTCTTTTCTATTCTCAAAAATGGGTTTCTCATTAATGTTATGACATCAGTCCAGGGTGCCTTTTCAGTGCTGAAGTTGCTAATGCGCCTTTCTTTTTACTCTTGCTGGTTGCCTGTTTACTGAAAGCACTAACAGAAAAGTATGACCAAACAGAAGATGTTCTTCTTCTAAGGTTTTTTTTCGTTAGGTAGGCACTGCAGCTCAGTCTTCTTTTCAGATGTGTTTTTTCTTTAACTGGATTTTTCTTGGGCCTGTTCCTGTTGTGCTTTATTCCCTTCCTCGAAACCATTGTCTTCCTCCTTCACCATAGAAACAACTGCTTCCACTCCTTCATCATTTGTGGTTTCCATCCACTTATCCTCTTGTACGCCTTGTTCCTGATCCCTGTCTTTATCCTCATTGGGCTCAGCCTCAAAGTAATCAGATTGTGATCTGTGAGGGACTAACAATAGCATAGTATGCAATTATTCCATACCTAGGTATGCCTTTGGGGGTGGTACCCACTAACCCTTTACTTTTAACTAAACAACCTTTGTTTTTTAATTGGAACTGATCTGACAGATGTTCCTTTATTGGATTCAAGCATTTGCTTGGAAGATGAAACTTTGAGTTACCAGAATCACTTTTTTGGGTTTGATTTTGTTTGCCTTGTGCAGTGGGATGATTGCTTAGCCTGTCCCTTGGCACTTCCCTGTGGTTGCCTGAAGCTGCAGTGTCTACCTGAGACACAGAACTAGTCTGACTCTGAACTCTTTGATCCATGTTTTTTAATTTTTTTGTATTTTAAATGTTCCATTGTATAGAAATGTCCCTCACGAGTAGTATTATGTGTACTACTCCCACTTGACATGTCTCAGTGCCTTTTATAAGTTTCAGTGGTATGTAAGAGCCGCCACTGCCCACAATAGCATTATAATGCTATCTATAGCCCTGCAGCCCCCTCCCTACTTTGCATCATCAAAATGCTGTTTTCTGGGTGAGGCTGCAGCAGGCACTCAGCAACTTCGGCATAACTTGGAAGTAGGATTGTGCTATTAGTAATTTAAAATGCTAATTATTCCCTGCACAAAACAATTCAAAATGTGGCTAGTTTAGGTCCTGGGACAGGTAGCTACTGGACAGGAGTTGCCCCAAATGTGTCAGCTGTTGTTTAAGGAGTAGTTTATTTTAGTGAACTGGTAGATTTTATGTTCAGTGGTATTTTTATAACATAAATGGTAACTTCTGTTTAGTAGTTGCTTGCATTTTTGGCCCCCTTGGTCCTCTGTCCTCTGGCACAATCTTCTCCTCTGTCTGTATCTCTCTATCTCTCTCTCTCTCTCTCACTTCAGCTCCATCTTCAGCAGCCAGAAGAAGCCATTTTTCACACTGTAACTTCCTTTATTTATTTATTTATTTATTTAGTTGTCTTTCCTTTTTTTGTTTTGTAACCTTGGCCTTCCCACCCTTGGCGCTCAGTCTCCAGTGTCTCTCCCTCTCTCTCTTACTCTTTCCTCTCAGCAGTCAGTCAGAACCCCATTATGTCTTTGTTTTATTTATTTAGTAGGTGGTTTCCAGTTTCTTTCGTAGGTAGACCCTCCCTCCTGTTCGCTCTCCATCCTCTCTCTGACTCTCTCTGTCTTTCATCTTGCTGTGCCCACACCACCGCTCACACTTTCCATTTCTGCCTGTGACTGGTGCACAGTGCAGCAGTATTTATATGCTGAGTGGTGTCACATGAGATGTTCTGCCTGCCAGCTGCTGCTATTGTCTGGCTATCACTGACATGCTGACAGTCCATTGCATCGGCCAGTCCTCTGTTCCCCACATCACCCAGTCCCCCTCTTCCTGCCCACCAAAGGGACCAGACAGTTCACTGCATCTCTTCTCCCCACGTTGCCCAGTCCCCTCCTCCCCACCACCAAGGCACCTAATGCTCATTGCATTTCTACTCCCTATGTCACCTAGTCACCTTGCTCCCACTGCTCACTGCAACCCTTCTTCCCAAGTCATCCACACTGATCAGACTGCTGTGAGCTTCAGCAGCTATGCTAATGTACTCTGAACCGAACTCAAGTTGACTGAGTCTGTATTTATCTGAGTCTGTAAGTTCTGGATTGGGGTTGGGGGGCGATTTTAAAAAGAACAGTCCTTCCAGCACTAATGGGGACAACTACAGCCTAAAGAAAAAATAGTATGTGCTTGTGATTTTTCATTAAAGGGTTGATCTAGATAGCCATGATTCCAAATGTCTTGCAAATGTTTCAAATGTTTAATGAGGTACATCCTGTGTATCTAAAATGTGTCTTGCTTGGTGTCAGTGTGTGTCTTTGAATTATCTGCACTACCCTTGCCCATTGGCTGGGAGTTCCTGGGCCTGTTTTACATTCCAGTAGGGGCGTATAAATAGGGACTGAAGCTCACAAAATGTTAGTTCTAGTTCTTGTGGTTCTCCAGTCCTGGATGCAAGTGTGCACCAGTTCCAGCTTAGCACCTGGGGGTGCTCTTCTTTGGCTGTGGCCAACTGGAGTGGGCCTCCAGTCCCAAGAGTAGTGGCAGGGATTCTGGGTCCAGGTGGCACTGGCTTCCTCCATTGCAGGTCTATGGAGGCTCATCCCTCAACTGGGTTCCAGGATCAGTTGGGGTCTGTTGGAGGTCCACCATCAAGGAGGGCCTCCTGGTGTCTTATAATCCATTTGTCCTGTGTTCCTGGTATGGGTGGAGAAGCAGCAGATTAGATTCATGATCTGGTTGGGGCCTGTGACTTGGAGGGCCTGTGTACAACTGAAGACCAGGGTAGTTGGCGCCAAGGATCCGAACCTCAAGGGCAAGAATGGACTTGATATTTGGTAAAGTACAGTTCCTGTGACTGTAGTGGTGCTCAGTATGATCCCCAAAGAGGCATGGGCAATTGGGGCAGCACTCGAGGTAGTGTTACCTCATAGGGCATATGTGTTCTGGAATGGTATACCCCTTTGCTGACCTCCACCAGAGGCACTGATTTCTCTCTTCTGTGTCTAACAGGGCCAGGTATACCCTGATGTCCCTCAACCCACTCATGGCTGTGAAGGGACCATAACTGTAACTGGAATAAGGTCACCTAAATAGCTGGGTGACAGGGTTACTGAAGGTAACCAAGAATCTGGGCAAACGTGCTGCTAAGCTAAAGTGTAAATATATGATAAAGCAACGGCTGCTGCTGAGAACTGAACCAGCAACCAGCAAGTCAATTACATGCACTGAACTGCAGTTATGCTGAATATGATATCTTATTGTTGAATGATTTCTGGGCCTGAAAAGGGAGCTGTGGGTCAAGACTCTGACTGCATGCTCTCCACTACCTCAAGCCATGTGCACAACTTCAGTAAATAAATGCTGACGTTTTGTAACAGAAGTTTATGCCTAAGTGTAATGTCCTTGCTGTGTCCTCATAATTCTTGAAGGTTACAATGTTGGACAATGGAATTGCAACAGTTAATGCAAACAAATAAAATTATGGGTTATAGTTTGAATAAGTTAATGTCAACTCTGAATTACCATGCGGGGAATAATACTGTGTACAGTGTAGCGCAAATTAAATCTATTTTTCACCTACAAAGGTGGCTTTGTTACCCACAGAGTCAGAGGGAAGAGTGAGACAGTAATGGGACCTGCACAGTGGGGAAAATAGTAATTCTCAAAGCTCAAGTGGCATTGAGACACTTCTCGTCTGAAATGGCACAGATAACATGGCCAAAGCAGTTCCTACTAAGATGCAAAGACTTTACAGGTGGTGCCTAAATGGGTCATGCGTCCAGGTATGTGGAGAGTGTGCCAAGCAGGGGTACTGTACAAAATACACAGAGGGTGGCTCTTGGTGAGACATTCTGTCCAAATACCTCTAGACATGGGGCCCAATTCCAAAATGGTTATGCTCGACGCAATGTGTACACATCAAATAGCAATGACGCAGACTGCACCTTGCGCCATAGTTTGCGGCATTCCCTATTCTGGTATGCATTCTGCATTGGATTGGGATGCCGCTGTGCCAGATGGGCACTGCACCACACTTGCAACCTAAAACTGCTTACACTAGGTCACAAGGGGGCTTGCACCATGGCGGGGCTGCTACATCCACTAATTTTGAATTCCAAAAGCCCCGCCGTGGCTGTAGCAAGGAGCTCCACTAACACCTGCCAGGAGATGGTTTAAGCCCCTTGTGCCAGTGTGGCATACAGTGGGGGGATAGCTACATATGGGGTCCAGGAGGCAGGAGGGAGCAGGGCATAGGGTGGGTTGGTGGGACAACAGGGAGGCAGGGGATTGCTTTGGCACCCAGTGGGATGCATATGCCTCTGTATATATAACACATAGGCATATGCTCCCTGCCTGCTGCTAAACCAATCCTTGACCTCCCCGCTGCCACACCAATGTACCCTATGCCCCCTCCTGCCCCCTCACCCACTCAGGGCATGCGGTTACCCCCCCATCACCAATGCTGCCCATCCAGTGTTGTGCCGGTGAGAGGGGAGACAGATCCTTGTGGCATTTACTGCAGCTGTGTCGATAGTTGGGTGCTGGTCCGCAGTTGTGGCAAACCCGAGGACTTCGGTGCCAGGACCCTGCTTTTTTGCAGAATCCGGTGCAGGGTTCCTGGTGCACCTGGGTACTGCCACATCCCTGGAGCACCACAACTTGTGTTGCTGCAAGGGAGCGTTTCAGAATCGAGCCCATGGTGTCACCCTTGTGGTTAGCGCATGCCCCACTCCTCTCCACAGATCAAGGTGATAGAGGCAGCACATGGTGGTGGGGTTGTGTGACATGACCTTTATCAGAGATTCAGTAACAAAATATTTTGTAGTTATAAAATGTGTAGCAGTAAATCACAGTGGCAGGCAAGGCCCCTGGAATTCTACAATTCCCTGGGCATAGAATTTTCTGCAGAATTTATATCACATTGCAGAATATGAACAGTGCCACAGAATTCATTGTTCTTGGTGAATTTTCATTCAAATATACAATTTTTCCATGCTTGGCTCCCTTCCCCATCTCGTTTAGCCTAATGTCCTTCCTCAGTGCTCATCATGTGATGTCATAGATGAAATCACATTATATTTGAGCCAGCGGAAGGATTGCATTTTGACACAGAAATGAATAAATCATGTCACAGAAATCAGAAAATGCTGCCTCAGAAGCCTAGGAACCCTGCCTCAGAAATTATAACAGTGTTACAGAACACTAGGGGGTCCTGGTGGCAGCTAACATTTATGCAGTTTAATTTTCAAGAGAACTATTTTCTCTTGCAGTACAATACAGCCATTATAAAAAATATAGACTTCTCATTCATGCTTAAACAAGCACCTTATTTGTATTAGTATCCCAGTTTATAAGTGCAATAGACCACTTGAGAGGGTGTGGTTTGGTGCTCAAATAACCCCACTCTATGGGTGTTTGAAGCCACAAGGCTTGAGTTATTAGAGCACAACCCACATATCTCACATGGTCTGTTTGCTTACTTATTGGGCCAACAAGAAATTTTCAGTATACCAGCTTTCTCCGTAAGCCTGAATGCGTATATACTGGACATTTCTTTTTGGCACAATAGAAGTTATCAAATCACCTGCTTAGGTCACCTGTTTGAACAAGGACCAATACAGCTACAAACAGTTCTCTGCATCATGTTAGTCATGATAGTCTTTCCCTGCCTTCTGCCTCATTAATGCTAGGAATGCTTGCCTCCACAACTCCCCATACCATCGGCATCAATGTATTCCATTTGCTGTCCTCATCACTAATTCATTTTGCTTTTCTGAATTTTTGATCCACTAGTTTCCTCAGATAATTAAAATCTGCCCTTCTAAAGTTAAGGATTTCTATTACAGACTTGAAACTTATGTTCCCTGTTGCTCAGCAGTTTGCTTATCACCACAGACACAACCAAGCTATCCCTATTTAAACAATCCTTTCTTCCTGTTTCAGTAGCACGCTTTCAGAAATCTGAAGATTCAATTTATTATTAACTGTATTGCAAAGGTTTTGCTGAGTTTGTTACCATCTAGAATTAAACATTGCTCATTTTATGTCTTGTGTTTTTTTTTTATTTTATAATATATTTAGGCAGAAAAGCCCAGCTAAGATGCAACATCTAGATTACAGCGGAGTCCTGTTTCTATCCTATTTTCACAGCTGGGTAGACTGGAGCACTGGGAGGTTAAATGACTTGCCCAAATTCACACAATGAGTAGCTGCCTCTAGTAAAGTTTGAATCTATAATTTCTGGGTTCCCAATCTTGTGATGTCACCACTAGACCACACTGCCTCCTACTAGACCAAAATACCTCATTCTCCTTTTTATCTCAGAGAACTCTTACCTCAGAGAAATCCTCTAGGTTGATAACCATGCCTAGGCTAACCTCCTGCATGCATCTGATATGTTTGATGCACTCTGAAACAGCAGAAAACAACGTCTCACCTATTATACAGTACCTTACATGTAACTGAGGTAATGGGTTTATCAGAGGTGGCTCTGACAAAATGAAGGCAGGCTTGCTACATGGGACCATCTTGCTTGGAACCAATCAGATGCTTCACCTCTTGAAACCTAAAGGATGATCTGGTGGAAGATAATATTCCAGAATTTGAAGTATGTTTCAGTATATATCCAATGATACTTGACATGCAGGCAAACTGAGAAGCGAAAGGGGAAACATTAGAAAACATTACTTTACACAGAGGGTGACTAACCTGTGGAATAGCCTACCTGGTAAGGTTGTGGAAGCTAGCACTATTTAGGCTTTCAAAGTGGGAATAGACAGATTTCCTGAGGGAGAATGGCACTGAAGGTTACCCAGCATGAGCAGCAGCAGTAGCCTTCCACCTGAGAAGTTTGGCTATTAGTCCATAGTTGAACTTAGTATAACCACTGCCATGTGGCAAGGTGAATTAACAGGATGACTCCTAAGTCCCTAATGTCATCAGAGTACTATGTTACTATGCCTACTTTTTAAATAAAATATCTAAGGGCTGGAACACCCTCCTTCGTATAGGGATATATGATGGCATCTCGTCCAGGAGTGTGCCCACCTTATGCCATTACCACCAGTACTGCACCAACACCAGTCACCTTGGCATCATGGGTCAGATGCAATGAGAATCAGGGGCACCCTAACTACCATACCCTAGGTCACCAATTACAAGAGACCACACACAAACTGTGATGTCCATGCTGGAGCTGAGATCATGCATAGTGCTGTTTTTTTCTTCTCAGGCTGCCAGATGATACAGAGCTCTCCGTGCATTCCCCTGACGATAACTTCTTCTTATAAGATGACTCCTGCACACAGTACATCATAGCCGTTACTTCGTCCATGCCCATTCTGTTTTCTACTCCACAGTGTCCCTGGGGCTTTACATGTCTTTCCCCATGACTAGTATGCATATTTCTACTGCTGCTTCTGTATGCTGTATGGTTGCATCCACTACATGTAGGACCTGTTTGCCAACCACACATCTATATTTGTTTCCAGGGCTTACCCCCCCTCCCCCCGAACTAAGAGGCAGACTAGCACAGGGAGGCAGTATAGCGCAGTGGTTTAAGGCTCTGAGCTGCAAACCTAGAGACCTGGGTTTGAATCCCACAGTCCCCACTTGCATACTATGTGACCCTGAGAAAGTCGCTTCCTTGTGCTCCCAGGTTGCACCTGTAAACAAGCTTTCAGTTTAGTGTGTCTCTCCTGGTAAAAGAAAAAAAATTACATTTACATAATGATTGTGTCTCTTACAACCCTCCAGTACCCTAGATTTCCTTGTGGGGTCCCTGAAGCCCAGGCACTCTTAAGATAATTTGTGCAGTGGCACCTCCTCAGGCAGGGTTAGACCTTCCCTGAGGGGCAATCTGTGACATGCACTTATCTCAATGTGCCCAGTAGGACAACAAGTATAAACGGCATATCAGCATTATATCACTACTAAGTGATTAAAGGATAGCTGGTCCAGTCGTGCATGCCTCCTTTTGACACTACACTACATTGATAGTCCTAGGGGCCCAAAAAGCAGATTCCAATGTCTGGCCCCATCCTCAGGGACTTTCTGACCCCAACCCTTGCCAGGCCCCCTTCCTATCTGATGCCCATTCATTTGGCTACCTGCCAAGGGTTTAACTAGACCGCCTAGGACTTCACACAATGAGCATATTATTAAAGCAAAGTTAACGCATGTTTTGCTCCAAACACAGACTTTTCCATTTCTCTCCCTCTTTTGGTTTTCTACTGCTACCAGGAGTGAACCCGCAAGAGTTCCAGTGACCTCCCTTGAGGGGCGGCCCACCACTCTCCTTGAAGTGCCTCTTTGGGGGTGCTGTTCTCTGCAAATTTTAATGTGAGTCCTGAGGCCTCCAACTCTCCAGTTACTTTTATGGTATCCTTCTCTGGATGCCAGGCACAAAAAGACCAGTGCTACCCAGCCCTAGGGACCCTGTCACCATCCCTGGGACCACCATCCCCCAAGGCCCAGTCCATAGCCAGAGAGGCTAGACTGTTTCTCTCTCTCTCTCAGGCTGAAATCCCCAGCTGGTCAGGCCAGTGCCAAAGTGCCTTCCCCTTTGATAGAGTATCAGAAGGGCAGAAGAATGCACATTTCTGGTCCAGTTTCCCACTCTTAGCTAAGTCAGGCCATTAATGCATGAACATCCTGACATCCTGGGCAGCATTTTCCAAACTCCTAGATCACCACAAGCCCAGGTGCGCCGATGATACAGCACATGGGGTTTGCAGTAATCTAATGGGATTTTCTATCCCATGCAACAATTGTCTCAAGTTAGACCAACTTTTTCTGGTCTAACCTGCGCAAATCCTGGGAGCCATTGTTACGGAGTTTGCACGAGATATTTGGTGCAAGCTGTCATAATATGTGGAACCTGTCACAACTGCACCCAAGCTTGTAAAATCGGGTGCAGTTGCAGCAAAAAGTTTAGCACACACTGCCAGAACATAAGTGTCCTGGTGCAGGGCTGGACGCAAGCCCTGTACCAGGCTTTGTATGTCCAGCCCCCTGTATCCAAGGTCAACTTGCCCTCCACAGAACAGCTCTTAGGGTCTCGCTTAACCCTTCAGGTGCTTTCTGGTAACCTGCCTTTAGCTGGCTGAGGAGAGAAGATAGTTACAAATAAGCTTCAGAATCCTAACAACATCATGGTCTAAACACATCACATGACTGTTCATTAATTCCCTGTAAATGCACCGTTAGTAACTTACCTAATGTAATCTACCTAGCAACAGCTTACCTAAATGAAAATAAAACATTTTACTATTATTATAGATAGAGGGAGCACTCCAGACCAATCAGAACACTCCTTTACACATAAGACACTTTTTTTCTGTGAAGAGTGTCTGATGTGCAACTGTCCTGGAAATGGGCATGTTCAGGGGAACTGTTTTAAAATTACAATAGATTATTGATCGATCTCAATCAATAATATGGTGATACTGTTGCTGAAACCACTCTTACAGTTATAAGAGTAGTCTCACTTATATCCTTAGGGTATCAAAACTGCTTACCTTCGGCTTGCGGTTCTTGTATCCTAAGAATGCAATAAAGACCACTCTTACAACCACAAGAGTGGTTTTAGTGGCACTATCAACATACAAAATCAGGACTTTTTTCACTTTTTTTAAACATAGTAACCCTCAACAAGGCACAGATTTCAGTCCTTCCCACGCCCTGAGCGGTGCCCATGGATCCCAGCGGCATCAGCGCCGCCACCACCGACATCACCGAAGCTTTCCTCCCGCCCTTCTGGTTCTCTTCCCCGGAGCCCATTTCAGGTCCTTCCTGCACCCCGAGTGGCACCCATGGATCCCGGCGGCATCAGCGCTGCCACCGCCGACATCACTGAAGCTTTCCTCCCGCCCTCCTGGTTCTCTTCCCCGGAGCCCATTTCAGGTAACTACTGCAGCTACTCCCACAAGCCGCCCAGCTTCTAGCGCCTCCCCGATTGGTGCTCTTACCATCCTGATGGCCCCTGATTGGACCAACGCTCAGCCCTCAGCAGCTGATTGGTGCACCTTTTCTACCAGGCCAGCCAAGCTGCTTCCCTGCCCGAGGAGCCCTCCAGCTATTTCGCCAGAGTGGCCGCTAGCCTGGGACTGCTTCAGAGTCTGCTATGAACTTGTGTGCTATTTTTGGACTGGGAATTGATTTACTCTTGTGCTCTGCACTCAGCACAAAAGCACTGTAATATAAATCTTGCCGTTTTCTATATCAAGCTCTGGGATACTGATCCGCTTAAGGGTAGTGATACAGTCCTTTTGTTAAAATTACTCAGTTCTGTGATACTGATCCGTTTAAGGCAACAGTTCTCAAACGTTGTCATAGTGAGCCTCCCCTAAGCCATGAAAAAGATCTTGGGCCTCCCCCAAAATACTGAAATATTTTTGGGCCTCCCCATAGAAAAATAGCCTACTTTTCACAGTACATCAGGAATAAATTGAAACCTCTTTGCATAGCTTGCTCTTATGTTATTAAGCTTATTGTACCCCCACAGGACAACCTACTTGCTCCAATATTTTGACTATTGAACCATTGTTACCCTTACTGCCATACCTTCATGAGTCAGACTGCTTTTTCTGTTGCCCATCTAACTGGAATAACCTTCCTGCTGGCCTCTGCCTTTCCTTCTCACCCTGCTCTTAAGCAACTTCTCAGGGATCATTTTGCTCCTCCTGCACTTATTCCTTGTACCTGTATGGTTAACTCTTGTGTTTGAACTGTTCTGCTCCCAGTCTAATTGATCACTTGTTCCTCGCATTGTGAGTTTATTGTTCTTAATTTGTTTGCACTTTTATTCATTTTGTATTGCTTAAGTGTTTTGCAGTTACATTTTGAATTGTATTCTCTCACTACCCTTCCCTGGGTACAGCTGAAATAAGCCATGGCTCAGTGTACTGTACCTTCCCTGGTCACCGACTTGTGAATAAATACATACATTCACCTACTATTATCCTCTTTCAGTTTGCATTATCTCTTCACTCAAACTCTATAAAGTTCAAAATTTAAATACAGTACTTTTTCAAGACTTGCTTGAGCCTCCCCTAGAACAGGCTGGGGCCTCCCAAGGGAGGCTGGCCTCACCATTTGAGAAACCCTGGTTTAAGGGTAGTGATAGAGTCTGTTTGTTAAATTTTTACAGTCTATGCACCCCTTGCTACTGCAAGGCTACCTAGCTAGTAATTTGTACCTAACCTCAGCATTGCCCTGTGTTGCTTAAAACCCTGATGTGTCTTCTTGTATTTCTCCTAAGTAGCCTGCCATCTTCCTCCTAACTAATCCTTAATCCCTGTTTCACGCTCCCTGGCGCCTGACTTTCTCTGTTTTCTTCCCCTACTATCACTCCTGGACTAAGCTCTCTGTCTGTAGCCCGCCCTCCCCCATCTAACAGCATTGGCTCACCTGAATTGCTAATTCTGCCCTTTTGTCCCTAGTTCCCACCCCCACCCTCTCTACTAGCGCCAGCTTGTCTCCTGCCTTCCTTTGTTCACCTCGACTGCTTACTTAAACTCCTGTTTTTCCTTGTCTCCCCCCCAGGTCCTTCCCGTGCCCCAAGCGGCACCCACGGATACCGGCGGCATCAGCGCTGCCACTGCTGACATCACCAAAGCTTTCCTCCCGCCCTCCTGGTTCTCTTCCCTGGAGCCCATTTCAGGTAACTACTGCAGCTACTCCCACAAGCCGCCCAGCTTCTAGTGCCTCCCTGATTGGTGCGCTTACTGTCCTGCTGGCCCCTGACTGGACCAACACTTGGCCCTCAGCAGCTGATTGGTGCGCCTTTTCTACCGGGCCAGCCAAGCTGCTTCCCCACCCAAGGAGCCCACCAGCTGATTCGCCGGAGCGGCTGCTAGTCTGGGACTGCTTCAGAGTCTTCTACGAACTTGTGTGCTATTTTGTCCCTCCCCCACCACCCCCTCCCAGGCCACTATTAAATACGCTACTTACCCCGCCCCTTTCCACCAACTCCAATCCTCTTCCAAACAATTACTACTACTCCCCTTCCACTCCCAATACCTTCCTAGGCATCCTCGTGTCCATTCCTCTCCTTACTTTGCCTCACTGCTGTGTCTCCTCCCAACCCCCTCTATCTATACCTCCTACTCTCCTGGCTATGATGCTACATTCAATAGGATTTCTATTCTCATTCTTCACCATCCTACCCTTTCTACCCCTTCTAACACCCCCTCTAAGTTGCTACCCTGCACTCCCCCCCCCTCTGCTGAACTGATTCACCCTACATTTGCCCCTATATGTCCACAGCTCCTCTCCCAGATACTATCTGGTCCTGTTTCCCTATGATCCCCACTACCTCACTCTACTCCTGTGGCTGCCTTCTGGTCTCACTATATCAAAGCAGTTCTCACTTTCTCCATACCATACACCTTACTGCTTTCCCTAAGCGGCGATCGCCAAAAACTCGGTGCCCTAACTTATTTCGTCACCACCTAATCCTTGCCCTACTACTGCTGGCTGCAGGGGATATCCACCCAAATCCCGGTCCAACAACTACCCCTAATCATAGTAACACATTGCCTCACCCCAAAGCCAAGGCCACCTCCAACAGTCATTCTGGGTCTCTCCCCCGGGGATTACATCTACTCCACTTTAACATTCGTAGCCTAGCCCCCAAGCTTGATCAGCTCCAGGTTCTAGCCGCCCACCATGCCCCTGATATAATCATCATATCCGAGACCTGGCTAAATCCAAACCTCCCTGATTCAGTCATCGCTATTCCGGGGTTCACCATCACTCGACAAGACCGACCCACCAGAGGTGAAGGGGTGGCTATCTACACCAGCTCAGCTCTACATTTTTCTGTCACTCTCTCAAAAGCTGAGCCCAAGACCTACGAGCTGCTCATGCTGAAACTGTCCCCTCCCTCCTCACTCCCCATCTTTGTGGCTGGAATTTACTGCTGCCCTGGCAGCCCAGCCGTAACAATTACCAACATCCTGAACCAACTGGCATCCCTTGCCCAGTCGGGTGAACTATATGTCTTGGACGACTTTAATCACAACTGGTCAGATCCCACCTTTAACAAAACCCGAACTGAGATATCCACGCTCAACCTTACCCAAACCATTCTGGAACCCACCCGGTCAAACCATAAGTCCAGTAACCACTCCCTTCTCAATTGGGCGCTAACATCCCATCCCCACCGCGTCATCAGCTCTGGCCTCCTCCCAGACTCCATTAGCGATCACCACCCAACATACCTGGTCCGCAAAATCCACCGAATTAAATCCCCTCCAAAATTTATATTTCATCGGGCATACAAATCCCTAAACCTCTCCCCTCTCCTGGAAGAATTAGCACACTCCAACTGGGACCCAGTCCTAAGTTGCTCCAACATGGATTCTGCCCTCACGCACTTCAAGAACACCTTCCTCAGCGCTTGGGACAATCATGCCCCCTTGCGCCGTGCTAGGGTCCGAGGGTCACACCTCCCCTGGATATCTTCTGAGTTGATAGCCTGCCAGCAAGCCTGTGACAGGGCGTGGCATACCTACAAATCCATGCTCCTCCCAGGTGACAATATCACCTACCGCATGCTCCGAAACAAATGCACAAAGGCCATCCGCATAGCTAAGGCCGAATATTTTAACTCCACCCTAAACTCAAGTCTTGGGAGGCCTTCTAAGTTTTGGAAAGTCATCAGATTCCTCCACCCCCCCAACAACAAATCCCCCTCCTCTCCTTCTCGCCCAAGGGACCCTACTCTCCGACCCACTGTCAGTAGCCTCTGAGTTCAATTCCTACGTCACTACTTGTGCTACGTCCTTCCTGGACTCCCTTCCTCCAGTAACCTCACCCACTCCCCTGACAGCTACCCCCCTTCTTCCTGGCCAGAACCTTTTTTCTTTCAGACACATCTCCCCCACTGAAACCTTAGATGCCCTTCGCTCCCTGAACCCCACCAAAGGCAAATCCCCAGACGGCCTCGACAACAGACTCCTCTTCCTATCTGCCTTAGCCATCGCTACTCCCCTCGCTGCCCTGATAAATCTATCATTCCACTGAGTCTCTCCCCTTGGAATGGAAACATGCCACTGTCCTTCCTCTACCAAAAGGAGGTGACCCTACATCCGCTGCTAATTACCGCCCCATCTCCCTCCTCCCCACCTTCGCCAAACTCCAGGAACGCCTAGTACTATCACAGCTTGCCCAATTTCTCTCTGAAACAAACTTCTTCACTCAATACTAGTCCAGTTTTAGGAAGAACCACTCCTCCACCATCTCACTACTAAGACTCACGGACTCCATCCTCTCTGGAATGGACAAAGGACATCTCACCGCCGCTATCTTTATCGACTTAGCCAAAGCTTTTGATACGGTATCTCACTCCATCCTACTGTCCTGCCTAGATGGTGCTGGTCTATCACCTCCGGCCACAAGTTGGTTCAATGCCTACCGACAAAATAGAACCCAGTCTACAAAAATAACTGACTGCACCTCCCTCCCGCTCCCCATTACCACCGGTGTCCCTCAGGGCTCAGTCCTTGGCCCCATCCTCTTCTCCATCCTACTAAATGATCTGCCTATGGCCTGCTCCACTACCTCAATACACATGTACGCTGATGACACGGTTCTCTTTACTTCTGGTCGCTCCCATGAAGAAGTCACCGCTAATCTCCAGACTGATTTTAACAAAGTACAACACTGGTTCAACTCCAACCAGCTCTCCCTTAACGCTAAGAAAACAGTCTCTATGTCTTTCGGCACTAGACAGAGACTATCCAGACTTACATTCCCCCTACCCTTCCGTACCCTAAATAACACCACCCTGGAAGATGTGCCCTCCTTTAGGTACCTAGGGGTCTGGATTGACCGCCACCTCTCCTTCTCCACTCACATGGACGCCATCCTATCTAAACTACGTCCCAAGCTCAGCTCCCTTTATCGAAACTGCACTAGTCTCCCACTTCCGGTGAGATGCGAAATAGTCCAGAAAATGATTCTCCCTTCCTTCGATTACTGTGATGTCATTTACAGCTCTGCCTCCAAGCCCACCTTATCCAAACTGGACCTTCTCTTCAGTGCCTTCTGCCGCTTCGCTCTCGTTGCACCCCCCCCGCACACATCACTGTGAGCTATACCATTCACTGGCCCTCCCATCTCTGAGCAACCGACGTCTGCTTCACAGTGCTAAATTTGTTTCTAACTTCTGGCTCGGTTCCCTCCCACCCTACCTTGCTTCCTCCCTATTTTCCCCACCTCCACCCACCCACGCCCTCAGGTCCACTGATTCCAGGCTATTAGCTATCCCTCATTGTAGAACCTCCGCAGGCCAATCGGCCTTCTATTACCACCTCCCTAAACTGTGGAATGACCTGCCGGCCCAAATCCGACAATCCTCCTCCAAACACTCTCTATCCTCCGCCCTCTCTAACTTCTTCGCACCCAATTGCACCTGCCCCTGACCCCCCGCCTGTCTCTTTCCCCCGCCCGATCCCCTCCTCCTTACGTGCCTGACCAGCGGCTGGGCCGTTCACCCAAATGACTGGCCTATAAACTTGCCCTAACAATCCTTGCCCTTACCCACTCTTGGCATACCCTGCTCCACCCCTTACTATTCCCATCAACATTTCCTCCCTAAGTCAACCCCTGCTCATTTCCCAGTGACTAGCTCCCTTTTTCTGTCCCCTCCTCCTGGCCCCAGTATCATGCTCCCAGTTCGCACCGATAACCCGATGCATTTCTCTCCCCATTCTCTAGATACAGGCACTTATGTAACCTTGTATAGTTAATGCTAATCAACAAGTCATGCCACCCCCCCAAGTGGCACAAGTATGTAGTACTACCACTTGTTTAGGTCTGGCTAGCTGCTTTCATCCATGTAACCACTGTTTTGTTTTGCTTGACTAATCTCAACCATAGTTTGTACTATGATTACTCCTCCCATGTACCCCACCCCTCCGGTCGCACCATGAGACGAGCATTGTTTTGCTCAGTGTGCCTCTCCTGGTGAAACACTTTCAATAAATAAATAAATAAAAATTCATGTGTGTTTTGGGTGCACTTATAGGCACTTGGCCTTCATAGCCAAACTCACATATTCTACCTAGTAATAGTCCGACTACATGAAAATAAAATCTTTTTCCATAAAAGAAAAACTTTGTTTCCCATTTTATCAGCACAATAACCCACTCCAGCGCATGTGCTTCTGGAGGATTAATGCACTACCCAGGTGTGTTGAAAGGCACTCACCCATTTGTCTCTTGCCTTCCAAGTCACCTGGAGTGTTCATCAGTTCTTTAGAAATGCATGCCCTGCAGTGGGTTACTGCCTACATACTTTCCACTTTCAGAGAGTCCGGTCCCTGTATCTTACAGTATAAAGTTGGGATTTGAAGAGCGAGGTTCTTTGTTCTCATGGGATCTTTAACTTTCACCTTGCCCATCATCCGAAACAGGCAGAAGGTTAAGTAGGGTGAAGGGCAGATTGGATAGCTCAGGTGACCTATGTCTGTCAATAATTTCTTATGTTTCTATATTTCTAAGGTACCCCAGAAGGATATCAGTGCCTCCCTCCCCCCACACTACACTGCAGTAAGAGTACTGGGTATTGTATATTCCCAAGTACCTGCCAGCCTTCTGACACAGGGGCAAAAGTGTTACAATTGACTCACACTGACACATGTCACTTCAAAATATTTTAAGATTTGTATAAGGGTTACATTAATGCTGATCTGCTTAGTGACGTGCAATTAGTGCCAAGTTTTCTGTGGCAGCAAGCCAGAAACGAATAATTAAGAATCTGAACATAATAGCTCTGTACAACTAAGGGAATTATTTTTGTTATCTTATCATAACTCATGGTTAGAAGCAGAGAGGCCTATTAGCCTAAAGGCAGGCTGTGGTTGGCTGGGTGGTTCTGTAATATTTTATCTGCTTCTGCAGCTCCAGTACAAATCTGCGTATTAACATTGACATTTGGAATTTCTTTGTTGTGAATTTGTTTAAGGCTCTCTGTCCACAATTTTCATTTGTAAGTATAATATTTCAGATTGAGCCCATACACAAAAACAGGAGTGAATACTGCTTTGTTGGAGTTTTATGTTGTCAGTGGTTTGAAGACAACGGGACAATTCTGAACGGCTTTCATACTAGCAAAATGAAACAGAAGGACCTTTTCTCTGGCACAGCCATTGCTCTGCATTCCAGCCCTCCTCCTCAGATTACTTCAATTCAGACAATGCACATTTTTTTAAAGAAAAGTCCTATAATTGACAGAAAATTTAATAGTAACTGCGTTGAACAGAAGGTACATTAGAGAACCTAAGACTGCATTTCACTCATGATGACTTCGGAATTTGAATGATATGAAAACCTGCCATGTTTAGTAATAAGATTTAAAAAAGAGCTCTTTAGAGAATGTTAGAAGCTGCTGAAGATTTTAGTAATGACTATCGATAAGAATTACAGTAGAGAACTGTGTGTAACACTGCTGTATCAGCTCCTTTTCTACTACCCTTGACTCAGTTACCAGTCAGTGGCAGGCAGGTTTTAAATGCCTTATGTATGTTGCATTTTAAAGGCTACATTTCAAATGTATGTGAAGAAGAAGACGAATTTTTAATTTATGTAGTGCTTCTCATATACATTGTATTCCAAAGCACTTTACAAGCAGTGAAAGAGTGGTAGTAAAACAACTATAGATGTGTAGTAGTAGTAGCCATTTCGCACATCAGCACCCACACACAGCCTTGGGCAATTGCCTGAATTGTTTTTTTATGAGAAGGGGAATGTTGGCCAGAACACGGGGGAACCACCACTTCTGTGAAAAGTGCCCGGTGGTCTTTTACCTCCACCTGGATACTCACCAGGACAGCACCAGGGACTGTCAGAAGAAAAGCACAGTTACGTACCAGTAGCAGTAGATCTTTGAGGAAATCTCCTCCCAGTGAGCCACACCTATGGAATATAGATGCCATTGGCGCTGGACCTATCTGGAAACATTTGCCTAGTGGGCCACCCATGATGATGTAGATCATCGGCTCCTATATAACATGTGTGGCCTCAAACCTCCTCAGTTCTGCCAGTCCACCGGAGACAAAGAAACAATGTTGTGCCAGACTGACAGAAAAAACAAGCATGTCAAAGCCCTAAAAGGTAGCGATGATGACCAGCAAAGAAAAACCAGTACAGGGTAAACATGGCAAAAGGATGATGCCGAAAACCCACACTAGACCCCCCACCCAAAACAAGGGGGAAGGTGGGAGGGTGCACTGTGATATACTGGAGTCATGTCCCTCAAAGATCTACTATTACTGGTAATTATCTGTCCTATCTTCTCCTGGGATATCTCTCCAGTGAACCATACTTATGGAATGATTTCCAGGCAGTACCACAGACAATGGGTGGAAGCCCAGCAGAAGGTCATACACCAACATGCAGACCAATCTCCTGTAGGCCAACAAGAAGGGAGTCACAATAGGTGGAACCCAATAGAGTATAGGGGGCATGGGAGTGAGACACCCAGAAGCCCCAGCAGATGATGCGAAAAAGGCGCAGATGACATACATACATAATGGCTAATGTAAGTTCACAGAGATCAGGTTTAAACAAGGGGAGTAGATAGGACCAGACCCTGCAAAGAAACCACAACATTGACTGGAAACCCGATGACAAAGAAAGCTACAGAGAGGAAATCAGGCAGTGACCAAACATGAAACAGTGAGGCAAAGCCACATGACTGGGCCCAAGAGAGACCCAGGCCCCATAATCATGTGGGGGGGCCTGGCCAGAGGTCAGAGATAAAGTGCAATGGCCCAAAGGATGTGCAGAATGTCCAACAACCTCAGCCGACAGGAAAGCTGACAACAGCGCCTGAGGAAACAGTTTTGTAAGAAGTAGAGGGGACATTGTCGAGGCAAAACCAGGTGACAACCAGAAAGAAAAAGGATACTGACAAACAACAACTCCATCCCAAACAGCAGTAAACTGCTGACTAGGAAAAACCTGGCAATGCAGTGTCAGGGAACTCCGAGCCCAACGGGGCCAGGCAATGAAACCAGGAACCAGCCATGGCATTCCAAAGGAACAGCCAGACCAGCAGCAGAAAGCCAAGGTGAAGACAAAGCTGATGACAGCAACATGCAAACAGCCATGCACAAAGCAGGGGACTGCACACATAGCGGATACAATGACAAGGCAAAGCCAGGTAATGACCAGCAGAAAGGGAGAGCACAAACAAATGGCGAACCCCAACACAAAAATGACTCCATCTACTGGGCAAGGACAAGCATTGATGGGGCTAAAGGAAGCCTCAGGCCCCACAGAACCAGGGGGCTGGGCAGGAAGCCAGGAACCTAAAGCAATGCCCCAGCGGATGGCCAGACTGAGCATAAAGCCAAGTTGAAGGCAGAGCCAATGATGGAAACAGGAACACAGCCATGCTCAAGGCAAGAGACTGGACATGGAGCAGGAATTTCGATGAAGCAGAGCCAGGAAATGACCAGCACAAAGAGAAACACCAACAAAAACTGTGAACCAGCCCAAACAGCAAAGCCGGTGCCAAGGCAAAGCTAGGTGACAGAGCTGAAGGGAACTATAAGCACCACGATAATGGGGTTAGGCTATCAAGCCAGAAACAACCATGGCATCCAAAGATGGTCAGAATGGCTGTAAATGTCACATATGTGACCAGCAAGCACCACCTCAACAGAACAAGACAGCCACCAGTAAAGACCCATATGAGAAGTGTGGGATGACAAGCTGGCAGGGCGAAGCCAGACAGCAGTGTGAGACCAGCAGGGAGCTATGAAAGGGGAGACCATCAACAGCCAACATCCAATGATGACAAGGCAGCAGGCAGCATTGACAGCACAGTAAACAAGGCTCATGTAGGAAGCAGAAGAAGAGGCCCATATTGCCAAATACAGGAGACGATTGCTGGCGGAGCACACAGCAACGAAATCCAAGGAGGGAGTTTTTCAGTCCAATGTGAAGTTGATGGCAGAAAAGGAAAGAACTGAGGAGGTTTGGGGCTGCCCGTTACATGGGTGCCAACAATGCATGTCATCTTGGGTGGCACACTAGGCAAAGCTTTCCAGATTGGTCCAATGCCAGTGGCGAATATGTTCCATAAGTGTAGCACACTGAAGGGAGATATCCCCAAAGAAGATCCTGAGTTTTAACATCTCATCTGAAGGATGGCACACCCTAACAGCACAGCATCCCCCTAGTGCTACAGTTTGGTGCCAGTGTTTATGGTATGAATCCAAGTACCAGTGTGGGACTAGAACCCTTGAACTTCTGGCCCAGAGGCAAATGCGCTATCAACTGAGCTATGTATACACCTATCACCTATGATTTTAGATGTTGCTGACCTGGACAGACCTAAAAAAATGGCCTGTAGCTTTAAAGTATAAATATATACTGCACATTAAAGTCATTTTATTTCTCATCAGTATGACTTCAGCAGATGTTAGATTAAAGAAAGCTGCAGAGGAAGTAGCTATTGAGCTGACTATATGATGTAATGGGAACATATGGAAGAAACCAAATCAGTGGTGTCGTGCAGCACCTGCATTAAGTTAGAGTTAATCATGGACGAAATCATATTAGGAAATGGGTTATGGTGACCTCAGTCCAATTTACAGACGATGTTTTAAAGCATCACAAAGAATACTGACCATCACAACATATGGTAATTGGTAGGATAAGGTGACAGTCAGAGGAGATGAAGTGAAATCACCATGGGTACAGCTGATGATAAACGGGTGAAGAGTTGTTCACATGGGATTAATAAACAGGCCTCCTAGTCAGTCAGAGAAAGTGGACAGGGCACTAGCCAAGAGGATCGGGGGGCAGCAACTGGAGGAGAAGTCATCCAGTTAGCAAACTTCAACATACCAGCTACAGAATAGAGCATTTCTACGGCAGAGAGCACTGGGAACCAGGCACTAGTGGATACAGATACCTTCCAGGACTGCTTAGTGACACAAACATGTGAAGAAGCAGACTATGGGAAAGGGCCATACTCCACTTAGTTCTGAGCAATTGGGACAGCACTGGGGGATTAACAGAGCAGGATCCACTCAGGTCTAGCAACCACAACATAGCATGGTTTGACATAGCCCTAAGAGCATAAAAGCAGAAGTCACAGACTCTAGTCCTGAACTTTAGGAGGACAGACTTTAGAAAGATGGAGGAAGAGTGGAGGGAGAGGCTAGAGGGGAATTACTGACTAGTTGGGGCAGAGAGCAAGTGGGAATATATCAAGCAAGGGATTCCTGATGTATCAAAGGTGTGCCTTAGGCAAATAGTGAAAGGAAGGACACACAAGTGGCCTGTGGGGTTTTTCATGGAGGTTGAGGTTGCAGTGAAGGAAAAAAAGATAGCCTTCAGAATGTATAAGACCAACCAGATGGAGGCAAGCAGGGTGCTCTACCTCAGTGGAGCAAAAGAAACCAGTAAGTCGGTGAAGAGAGCTAAGGCAGCAGTGGAACTTTGAATTGCAGAAGGGGGAGAGAAAGCAATAAGACCTTTTTAGGTATAGCAGGGAAAGAAGGAGGTAGAGAGGCTCAATCAGGGGGACATGGGTGGAGGAAGATAGGGAAAATGTGGTATTTTGAATGAATACTTTTGCTTGGTCTTCACAGTCGAGGAGGAAGCCACTACCAGAATTCAGCATCCTTGTCAGGCGGGGAAACAAATATGGAGATGGTGAGTATCACAGAGGAAAGGGTGTTCAAAGGTCTGAAAGAGTTAAAGGTGGGTAATTCCCTGGAATTAGATGGGTTGCACCAATGGGTGATCCGGGAGGCAGGCCAGGCTTTGGCAGACCTACAGTGTTTAACTGCTGGGCTGAGATGGCAAACTTAGGAGGAGATGGATCTGGGAGTTACAACAAGCGACAGCCTTAAGACCTCAGCACAATGTTACAAAGCAAATGAAAAAGCAAGCAGAATGCTGGGATGCATAGGTAGAGCCTTTTCAAGTTGAATGAAGGAAGGGATCCTGTAATCATTCCCCTGTACAGGCCCTTGGTGAGGCTGCACCTGGAGTACCATGTTCAGTTCTGGAACCCTCACCTTAAAAAGGACAAGGACTGCCTAGAGGCAGGCCATAGGAGAGCGACCAAAATGACAACGGACCTGGGTGGTCCAAAGTGCTGTGGAGCTTGGTCAGTTTCTCTTTCGTAGTAGTGATACCTATTTCTCTTTACTGCCCATATGACTTGAAATACTGCTTCAAATAAATGTACATAGTTATGTGTGGAATCCAGATCTTGTTCTAGTGCTAATTATAATGACTTGCGGCCCGTCCAGTCTGCCCAAAACCTGTCTATTGGTGTGAAATGTCCCCAGTGGTCATTTCCCCCCTCCCCCACAGTTATCCCACCTGCACAATTCACATGTGCCTGTCCCACTCCTCTTTTGAACCTCCAAACTGTTTTGGCACAGACAACCTCCTCTGGAAGCCTATTCCATTTTTTCACTACCTTTCCATGAAGCATACTTCCTGAAGTCCTTTCTGCCCCCCACCCCCACACCTCAGTGGAGGAGCCAGGTTTAGGAGTGTTTGGGAGCCGGGGGGCATTCAGTCAATCACTGGCTCCACAATGGGCACTAAACAGTGAATAAAGATGGTGGTGGGGTACCACTACTCACACTGGAGCAGCCAGGAGGGAACTGCCCTCCCCACCAGCTCCACCACTGCCACACCTGCATCATGGAGTTTCCCCTGGTGCCTGTGTTCCCACTCAGTATAAACAATTCTCTGCTGTCTACCCTGTTTATCCTGTGGAGGTACTCGAAAGTCTCAATCATGTCAAGCCACTCTCTTCTATCTTCAAACGTGTACATGTTGAGGACTCTAATCTTCTCCCCATATGAACTCCTGTGCTGTTCCTATATAATTTTGGTCACCCTTCTTTGTACTGGTTCTAGTCTTTCTCTATCCTTCTTCAAGTGTGCGCTCCAAAACTTCACACAGTACTTTAGGGTCAGTCTAACCAGTGACATGTACAGGGGCAGCATCACTCCTTTCTCCTGCTACTGATCCTCTACCTGTGGAAACCCAGCATTCCATGTGCTCTACCTACAGCCTCTGTACCCTGTGCCTGTGCTTCCAAGTTCTCCATTATTAACAGCCCAAGTCCCTTTCTTTCATTGTTCTCTCCTCCAACTACCCCCATCCTGTAGTTTGTTCTCTGGTTTCTGGCTCCAATGCACATTCATTTGTATGTTTTGGTGGTAAATTTCAGCTGCTACATCCTTGACCACCTCACCAATCAAACGAGTTTGGGGCCCTTATCGTGCGGATGACGTGGTGCTCCTTCAACCTGACTCTAGGGTTTCCCCAGCAGACTAGGATGTACCCACTTACATCCCCTGCTCTTTCCCTTATCCCTAGAAATGGATCAGACCTACAACGGCCTAGCATGGATTCTTCTGAGGGGGAATCCCTATTTCTTCTCCTCCTCCTCTCTCTACAGCTGCTCCACTCCTTTCTGCAACTGAATGCCAAACTCATTCTTTCGTACAGTGCAGTGGTCACGTGGCATAGGAGCAGTCTCTGGCCTGAAACATAACCCCTCAGCAACCAAATAGATTGGGGAACATAGGTAGCAAATTGCTGTCTGAATGGGGGTGGGGGCTGCATTTTTCCTGGTTAGAAACACTCACTGTCATCAGCAACTTTTAGGGAGGCAATTATGGGTGACCAACTGATCAATGACCCCAGGGTGTGGCTGCACTCTACACCTAGGACCAGCCCAGGTGGTGGTCTGACCCACATGGGCCACCAAGTGTTTGAGTTGGCAAGCCCTCTGGATGGAGATTTGGGATAAACATGACTGAATTGGTTTGGGGGGGCTGAGGTAGATAAAATCAAGATAAACAGATTCAACACTAGAGCATTTTGCGCTGGGCCCCATGAAAATACACTTTGATCACAATCTTTTATTAGTCACTCTAAACAGCCCCTCGGCAGGGTCATTCTCACAAGCCTTAAATTGAACTACAGACATTCCTAGCATGATTCACCATTTCAGCATGCTGCTTTGTCAAACTATATTGTTCTTTTTACTTTTTCTCTCGCTATCTCATTCCAGTTTCCTGTAACTAAAACAGACATTACAGGCCTGACCCCTGGCCCGAAATGTTTCTTACATGGGGCATCTCCTGTGCCCCTTGGCACCTGCAAATGTAAATGAAATGCACTTCTTGATTTCACACATTCTGTAGTCAAAAACTGTCTATAAACAAACACTGGTATGACTAGAAAAAACAGTTCATATATGTCTTCTAAACTGTTTAGTATGTAACACAACCCCCACTTCAGGCCTTCCATTCACAAAGTCCCTTTGGTGACGAGGGGACAGGCAATACCTCAAAGGTGACTCCCAGGTCTAGAGATGTCTGATGGTACAATCTTTCTGAGAGTTACTCCCTGTGTATTGTACAGTCCCCAGGCTTTGCATTTTTCCCATGCCACTTATGCCCTTTCCTGAAGAACCACGTTCCTTCTTCCGTGCTGCCGCCTCCATCTTCACATTCTTCATCATCCCTTTGGCTCTGGGGGATAAGCAGAGGCACCTTTGTTGGTCAAGAAATAGCTTTAACTTGTACCACACACTATACGTATTCTGCCCGCAGCAAGGCAGCTTGGGGTCAACCTTGACTCAGCATAACTCTGAGCTGCAGAACTTTACTTTCACTCTTGCACACGCAGCTCATTTACATTTTCGCCGCACTGTAACTTTAATTTCAGTTTGCAGTAGCAGGCTTGCATTGCAGATTAAATACTGTACTCTTTAACAGGAATTCTTTCGTCTCCATCATCGACATTATAATTAGGACTCAAATACCTAAACCTCTAGTAAAACTCTTCCAAAGCCAGGTCTCCTGCTATGACTTTCGCTCTGCTGACAATGCCCCTGTCCATATACCTAAATATACTACCACCAAGGGCTCTAGTACTTTCGCCTGTCAGGTCCCCCAATACTGGAACTTCATCCCTCTAGCCATTTGTCAAGCTTCTTCCCACACCTCCTTTAAGAAAGCACTGTGCCACCATATCATATCTTCATGTAGCTGCTCCTGCTTCAAACCTCCATAGATGTAAGATTCTACTCTGACTCCCCTCGCCGCCCTCTTAGCTTGGCCACTTTTCAGTTTCAGCACTTTCTCTAAATTCAACAGGGATCTTCCTCACCTTGCTGTTGTTGCACTTCATCGCACACCCCTCTGTCTTTTCCTCCACTGCAACTGGCTACTACATTCTTCCCCTTACTTTCTTCTCTCTTCTGGACCAGCTCTGGTCGTTGGAAGACTACCTCTACTTTCCCTCTCTCACCATTCCCTCCTCTCAAAGCCATCCAGTTATTGTCTGCCTAAAGAGACACTGCATTTTGTTCTGTTATTTATTCCTCCTCATGCTAGTATTAGCCCTAATTTTTATTGCAATTGTCTTACCTGTTATACAGCATTACCTATGTTACTACTTGCTTGTATGTACCCATTACTTTAACTACTCCTAAAAATGTAATGTTACTGATAGTCCCAGAAGTTTTGTTTCATACTCTCCCGGATCGAGCCTGCAAAACAGTCTTTAAGCACTAATGTTTATTGCAGTTGTCTGTGTTGTTAACACTCACCTGTGATACTGTATTACCTGTGTTACTACCTGCTTGTATGTACCCATTACTTTAACTACTTCTAAAAATGTACTGTTACCATCAGTTCCTGAAGTTTGTTTTGTACTGTCCCGGATCGTGCCTGAAAATAGTCATTGCTATGGCTAGCGCACATACCCGGTAAACAAAAACTAAATAAATAAATAAAATAAAAACATGGACAGAGGGCAAGACACTTTTAGACTTAAACATTGCAGCAAAACTCCAACAAGTTATGTATAGAAGCAGGCACTGGAAACTGCCACCACAACTCCTGGTTATGAATCCAGGTCAAACCAGCATAAATCGGAGTTATCAATCCCATTTGGCAGTAATCAGTTACTGTACACTGTCTCAGTTCCACTCGATCATGGGTTTGACTCTTATTGGCAGCTTCAATTACTTGAACAAAAACTAAATAAAAAAATACATTTAAAGATATTTAGTTCAACACACGGTCTCCAGCCAGTTACTTTACTTTACTTTACATTCCCCGGTTACTTAAACAGACACTTAGGAATTAGCAGTTACGTTTAGTTCCCCACTCACCACTGCAAGCAGGACTGATGGATCAGGCTATGCCCAACCCTGCAAAGTAGAGTGATTACAGTGATGCCTGCCATTTAGGGATCAAAGAGAGGTGTACACTCCCAGAGCACACTTTCTTACAGAAAATGAGGTATATGGCTACTGTGTCAGTTCACCTCGAACCCCCTATGCCTCATTAGGGAGTCAGAGACAGAACCTAACATGGTCACAGACAACAGTGGCTTACCAATCAAAGGAGTCTGTCCCTTGCCCTTGGGTTACAAACCTTGGCGCCAACTGCTCAGGTATTCCACCATTCTTGCACAGGCCTCTTGATGTCCCTCTGCTAGTACAGGAATTGCCCCGGTACCTCCGCTTTACAGAAACACAAGACAAATAGATTGGATGCCATCAGGAGACCCAACATGAAGTTGAGTCCCCAGTATGCCCCTGCTGTCCCTAATCTTGAAACCCCACCAGGGCCAGAGCCTCTGGAGACCCACACCAGAGGTAACCAGTGCCACCTTGACCCAGTGCCCCTACCACCATCCATGGGCCCATAGGCCCCCTCCAGCTGGTTGCAGTCGGAAAAGCACATCTTGGGTTGCAAAAGCTGGAACTGCACACTTGAACTAAAATCGGGAACAAGACTACTGTTGCTAGGCAGGAGCTCCTACTTATATGCCCCTGTAAGTGGAGAAAACATTGCCCGGGAACCCCTTCGCACTAACAGGCTATTGCAGGTGCATTTGTAGGCATCTAACTCTAAGCATAAGCACAGTGCACACAGAATAAACAGGATGTACCTCACTAACATTTCAGGACACTTCAAAACACTGGAGATCAGGGCTAGGATTAACTCTATAAGTGTGCTTTTAATACGCAAGCACTTTACCGTTACTTTGGAACTATAACAACCCTGACACACAACACATAAAGGTTATTTTTCATTACTCCTTATTGGGTCTTATGTTACCTTAATGCCCCTGGGCCCTTTGTTATGCCAGATACTTAAACATTTAATCTGAACAGGAAAATAGCGTTATACTGTATCTGTTGTCACTCTCCACTCTGTACTCATGGTTACCCTCAAGATGCTCAGGGAATATTCCCACTGCTGGACTCATTCTGGATCAGAACTTCGACAGCTGGTTCATCATCACTTGAACTTTGGCAGTTAGCCGAGTCACACACTTGTCATAATTTAGAAAAATGGCTCACGTAACCAGCTGTGCTGACAGCCCGGTTACATACAGTATATGAGAACAACAATTAAAGACATGAGTTCTAGAGTTCAAAGTGAAAAGTCTTTGGCTGGTTGCTAAAAGATAAAAGAGTCAATAAAAGAGAGGGTTAAAAGACATTTAAACCAAAGTCCAAAAAAGGCACTTCCGACTGCTCCTTTCTGCACCTCGGGTGACATCAAGCATCATGCACTGTTCCCTGACCCTGCATGGCTCAGCAGCCTTCATGATCAGGAAACCTGAGACCCTGTGAACAATAAAGCAGTGGAGTGAGTGTCTGTGCATCCTTCCCTTCTTCCACTTCGCCCCAAACTCTCACTTTTAATGGATAAACCTCACCTACCCCCAACGGGGAAATGGACACAAACTACTCAGAGCTCCTGCTACTGTAGTAGCTTGGCAACACAGTCCTCCTCAGCAATGTTGCTTGGGATGAGGTTTGGTGACCAACTTCCCATCTGCCCAGGGCATCTTGATGAAATGGACATTGTCATGCCCCTCAACAACAGTTTAAATCACTGTGTTTCTCATGATGCTGCAGCCATCCATCCATGCCTTCATAATGTGGGTTACTGGAGGTAGTGTTAGGTATTTTTCCCAATTTTGGGCCCATGGCTTGCCCAACACCTGCTTCAATGCCTTCTTCATTAACCATTCTATCTTGCCTCAGTTTCTCTTCACACCCAACCAGACAAGTATGAAAAATGGCACCCTCATGCAGCTTCAACAATGCCTCATTGTTCCAGACAGCCATACTCAGTTTCATCGGGTGTCAATAATCCCCAGTCCCTCTCTCTCTCTGGCCAAATCTGGTTATCCCACTCTTCGATTTTTCTGTTGTGCCCAACAGGGTCCCCTGCTGGGCTGGAGCCTCTCCTCTCTAATAGATCCTACAGCAGCAGATGATATAGTTACAGTCTCACTGGCCTAGGGGGACGTGAAGCTGGGAGGAGTGTACATCAACTCTCTGCTGTGTGCTGGCACCATGGTGGTGTTTGATAGTGGAGACCTGCGTTGACTTTCAATGCTACTCATGTGCAGGTCCTGGATTGTGTCAACCAGAGGCACTGCTTGCAGCCAGCAATAATCCTGTCTAAGATAACATAGAATCACTGTTGCAGGCCTCCTTGCTGCTCTGGGCCCCTGGAGCACTTTCTAGGGGAGTCGCCACTGGTTACAGTGGCACCAGAAAATATTTTTTGTGTCATAACTGTCTTGAGTCCTAACCTGGCTGGAGACTCTGGTGCTGAAGACGAGGTGCTTGCCTTCTCCCCACTCAGATGAGAAGATGCTCTGCTGGTCAGGTCAGAAGCAGGCAATGGATGGGCAGACTCAGGCCATCCCAGACCATCAGGCTTGGACCACTGTGCATGACACACACATGTCATGCTCAGACATCCCTCACTCTCCAGTCGCAGTTATCACAGAGAGGGTTGCAGTCGTGCCTTTTACATGGCAGAGGGAACTCCCAAAGCTCAATTCTGCTGACTGTGCTGCACCACTTGTTGTTGTCTCTTCAGCTTCCATTGGCAGATCCAGGCAAGCTACTGTTCCTGAAAGTCCATATCTGGATTTTAAGACTGGCACAGTTTATAAAACTTTTTTTTAATGAACACAGAGAAGTAACAGATTGCAGGCCTGAATGTGGAGTGGTGTAGTACCAATGTCGACTTTCTGGTAATGCTGGTCCTATAGGAAACTGAAACAAGTCAAAGGTTTTTCAAGATATTACTCTCAGGTGAAACATGAAACAAGGCAGCTGTTCTTCTAGGCAGTACTAATATCATGCAGACTTTGGCCAGAAATTAATTATGTGTATTCCATCTAACTAGGGTTGCCACCTTGGGAATGGGAAAAAAATGGCTGCCACCCCACCGCCCCACTTTTCCACTCTTGGAACACGTCAGCCGGTGTGCACCCTGTCATTAGGGCACCAAACCCACAAGTCAGTAATCAGGTTTCATGTAGGGGGTTGTACCCCCTGCCACCCATACCCCTTACTTAGGATTCTAACTCCGTGGGGCAGACCTCGGGGAGGGGCGACAACTTTTGGGTTTGGCACCCTAATGATGGTGTGCACAACAGCCGGCGCTCCACTACCACCATCACCACTGGGGCAAATGAAGCTTTACCAGGCAGGGGCGCTGCTGATCTGATCACATACAGAAGTGGGTAGTTTGCGGATCACTGTGGGATGAACAACTTTGTGGTGCACACCACTCTAGGCCGCCCAGAGAACAGCTTGCCGCACCATGTACTAACCTGTTGCATCTCCTTGCCCCACTAACTCTCCTCCTATAACTGAGTCACTGACTCAGTCAGCTCATGTCACAGGTCACTCATGGGCACCCCAGTCTCCACCAAATGAGTGCACTTGCATGTTGTGGGCTAGCGGGGCTGTGGTGCATAGCTGTTATTAGGCACAGAAGAGCAGTGTGTGAATGCATTCTTTGGCTCAGCAGCTTAGCGGTGGGCCAAAAAATGCTGACATGTCACTGTCAGTGACATAGTGAAAAAAACAAATGGCAGAACCAAAGTGGCAACCGGCAAGGTAGTGGAAAAACTAGCATGCCAGTTAAAAAATGGCCAGATGGCAACCCTACATCTAACAGAGTTGCAGGCCTGATGGCTCTGATTTGTATTCATAAATGGGCACTCAGGTAACTGTAGCAGTTACTTTGGCATGTTATCCTCCATGATCCTGGCTGGGCAGCTTGAAACTGGATTGGCTGACCCAAAAGCACCTCTGGTGATGCAAAGGGCACAAGCCATACATGAAAGGATTCTGAAGAAATTCCCTCAGTGATCCTCTACACCCCAAAGGGCCTTTTCATCCCATACCAGAAGGCAGTCAGTCCCTCAGGGCCATGGTGCTGGACCCTCTAAAAGGACAAATCCCTGCAGCAGGATCTTATGAGAGAAGCAGACTGATGTCTGCCACAGAAACAGATCTAAAGCAAGCATAAGGCAGTCCTAGTGGGGGGGGTAGGAGGAAGTAAGCTGTTGGTTAACTAGTATCTGCAGCTTCTCTGTTAGGTAGGAAAATGGGCAGACTAGGTGGGCCAAGCGGTCCTTATCTGCCGTCAAATTCTATGTTTCTATGTTTCTATGTAAAGCAATCCCTGCTCCAAGTACTGAAATATAGTCAAGACACAAATGGACCCGTGCACCACAGAACGAGTGTGTGCTATCCCAACAGAGTGTAACCCTCCTGTCAGGGGCTTATCAGTGAGCTCCCGAAAGAAGGCTCATTTCCCTGGGGTTTTGTTTCCACCCCAATTTTTTTTTGGCTCTGGGTCCTGGTTTCCTGGCTTGCCCCTGTGTTTTCTTCTCTCCTGCCAGCCCCTGCGTGGGTTTTAGAGAGTAGCGGGGCCAGAGTAGCTGGTTTGCAGAGCCGCCACCTGTTTCTGTGGCACTCCAGTGCTGGGGTGAGTTCTGAGCATGTGTAGGAAGCACAATTTTGTTTTGGCCATTTGCAGACATTTTGACTGACCTCTCCAGTGGTTCCAGTTTCAGGGTAAGCAAAGGAAGGGACCGGGACCATAGGCAGAACCAGAGAGGCAGCGGGAGAGAAAAGAGAGACGATTTTGTGAGCGCCAATTGCGCTCGGGAGAACGGGAGGCGCCTCATGAATATTAATGATGCGGTGTCCCTTTGAAGAGCTGGGAGTCCCATCTAGCACTGGACAAAGGTAGAGATAGCACTAAGACAGGGGAAAAAGAAGATAAAAGATTAAGTAAATGAAGAGAGATGTGCAAGGGAAATGGAAGGCTGCCAGGCCAGTCCGTGGGGGAAAATAAATAAATAAAATGTGTTGCACAGACTACAGCCAGGGAATAAAGTGGGTCTATGTGTGTGTGCTGCCTGGGGACCTTAGGAATCGGCAGCAGCGATTGCAAGAGGTTTAAGGCAACAGGTTTAAGTGTGCAGTTGCTTTATAGGGCATAGGGGTGGCTATAGCTGTGTGGGAACATATATAAATGAAAGTAAAGAGTTTGGCTGCAGGAACATTTTAAACCTGGGACACTGTTAAAATGTATGGACACTGTTTACAACAGCCACCATGTCAGGCAGCCATGTGACACCAGCCAGCCAACCACCGAGCCAGGATTCTTGCCAGGGACTCTGGGACTGATTGAAAGGACTTTTGGGGGAAAATACCGGGGAATGTTTAGGCGCCTTTTTCTGCACCAATGAGGCATCGATGGAGCCTCATACATATTAATTTTTGCCTAAGGACAGTGGCTCTGGTCAATGGGGAGCGAGGAAACAGCTCCCAATAAAGCCATGACTGTTGGAGTTTGAGTCAGTTTGGGGAGCACTCCTCCAGGAGGAGGAGTGGGGCTTCTGCTCCTGGAGAGAATGGGACTGAGATGAGATTGCTTGGGGGCTGCCAGCAGTTTGCTTCCCAGGGCAGGGAGTGCCTGCCCCATCAGGGTAAAGGAAGCAGAAGCAATGAAGGAGCAGCTTGGAAGAGAAAAAAGGAAAAGCTGCAGGTTGCTGAATTTTCTGCATTGTTCTGAAGTTGCACCACAGCAGTGAGAGAAGCGCAGCTCTAATGGAAAAGGGAAAGCTGCAAATTGCAAGGAAGAGGTTGTGTCCTGAACCTGGAAAAAGGGCAAAGGTTGCGTCTTGATCCTGCAAAAAGACAAAGGTTGTGTTCTGAGCCTGGAAAAAGAACGATGATTGAGTCCTGAGCTGGGTAAAAGGAAAAAGGTTGTGTCTAAGCCTGGGAAAAGATGGGAATGTTGAGGAAGGATGAGGAACAAGAGAATGTAAATGTGCTTAGAGAAGAAAAGGAAGAGTGAGCCTCTTCAACTCGGAGAATTGCTAAGTACCTATACGATAAGAAAAGGGACTTTGAGTGTGCAGGTGATATGTGTGAGCCAGAGCGAGAATGTGGCTGTGTTAAAGTTAAGAGACTGTGAAATCAGAAGGATGGATAGGTGCCTTTCTGGATCGGGTGCCTGTTGTCTGCTCCTGAGATACAGCAAGGAAAAAAGAGAGAAACAGGTTGCTGTGGCTACACACCATGGCAGAGAGATAAGAGAAAGAAAGAGAAGCAGAGGAGAATGTGCTGAATGTTTCTGCTGACACCCAGGGCCCGGTGAGGAACTCGCTAACCCACATCAAGTGGGGTCTGCCGCTGCAGGGGATGACGGGTCTTGTACCCGAGTGCTAGGGCATTCTGATCAGTGGGAGCCGGGCTATGGGACCACTCCCTGGTCTGGGTCCTCTGTAGTTGGCAGGCCTTGTGCATGTGCCCTGCAACAGGGCCTGTAATGGGCCGAAGGCGACAAGCTGCAAGATCTGCTAGCAAGAGAAAGAGAGAGCAAGCTGCAGCCTCTATGCCCCCTGTTTTAAGCATTGTGCGCAGTTCTGCTGTGTTGCCATAATCCTCAGGACTTCAGCAAACTGTGCCATTCAAGGGCTGATTCTGCAGAACCGTGAGTAAAATGTAGGAACTGCCCTGCACCTGGGGACTGTAAATATGTTTGCCCACTAGAGCAAGAGGTAGAGCTAAGGACTAGAAGGAAAAGATAAAGGTTTAGCTCTAACCAAAAGAAAGGAATGTAAAAAGTTAAAGTTCAATTCAAGTAAGCACGCCAACGCCGGCTACCAGCTGCACCTCAGGCCTGCAGCTAGGATCTGGGTACCAAGTAAAGGATTCTGGGGTTTGAAAGGGACTGGGACCTGCAGGTCTGGGTTTGGGCACCTACAGCAGTTAGCTAGTTAGACAGATCGGATGGCTGCATTGATTGAGATCTGGGTTTGAATCAAAGAGAAATGTGAATTTGGGGAAATGCAGCATCAAAATGCTTACTTGAACTCTCTTCCACTTACTGCCATTCCTAGACCCTCCCCCCGTAAATAAACCATGAAACTATTGATTTACAGCAGAGATAAATCCAGAGCCCAATTTTAGTGAGCCTGTTTATTGGATGAAATGGAAAAGGTAAATGTCTTAACTGAATGAGGGGAGGTTCGAATCCTGGTAAGTCCATGCCTGGGGTAACTGTTGGGGAGGTGGATTGGTACAACGTCCCAAGAGGTTGTACTGCAAGTAATCAGACCCACTAATATATATGCTGGGTGGCAGCACCGCCATTTTATTTTAATTCTTGGGAAAGGACCTCCATTGGTCAGCTTTGGGAACCCAGGCCCCTTGCCCTTGGTCAGGCCCACAAGGCAGAGGCAGTGGCCCTCTTCAGGACGGCCCCAGAGAGGGGCTACAAGTGAAAACATGAAAAGGGCACCAAAGGAAGCACTCAGCCAAAAGAAATGTAGAAATAATATAATGAATGCAACAAATGAAACCGAACTTGGGTAAAAATGGAGACAGCAGCAGTTTACCCCAGTACTTTGTGTCTTCTCCGAGACACTCCGTCAGGGGGCAGGGCTATGGTGCACAGTACTCCCAATTTATTTTGCACTTCTTAAAGAAACGGTCACATAGTACGTGCACCAAAACCACAAAGTCAGGGTTAGAACCTTCCAGTACTGGGAGGTCAAAGGATTATGCAAAAGGTCAAATATACCTTAGAACAGTAATAGCAAAAACACCAGATCTAATAACAAAATATCCATTTACAGATTTTATAAGCTTTTAAATTTATTTCAAGCTATATATAAACAATAATAGCTAATGCTAAATATTACTGACAAGTATCTAAATATCCATATACTGATAAATATTCAAGGTAATTTTAAATATTTGTTCAAGAGTGAAGTACACTTTGCAACTTACCACAACCACAATTTTTGGACTTGAAACATGTGGAGCCCCACAAACAAGGTGGGGATAGGGTAAATAAACTTTTGAAAAAGGAATCCAAATGGATTTATACCCTCAGAACCCTTTCCCAACAGGCATTAAATGACTGCCTGGATATTACTTCATTTTTGTGATTTTATATATATATATATATACACATATGTGTATCTATATATGTATATATATATATATATATATATATATAGAGAGAGAGAGAGAGAGAGAGAGAGAGAGAGTAAGTAGGCGTACATTTCTATGTTAAACCCGAAATTTTTAACTTTAATACCTTTGGAACCGTTCAACGGATTTACACAAAATGTAGCACAAATAGTCTCTAGATGTAGGTCTCTTGACTTGCCAAATTTTGTGTGAATCTATATTGTGGTTTTTGAGATACAGAGCATCAAAAAATCCTAAATTTACCAGTTTTTTTGACATTTCTTTGTCCACCTGTATCTCTGAAATGGCTTTATGTTCTGCTCTGAAATTTTCAGGGTAGAAAGCATTTGGTTCACAGATGTGACTTTTGAAAGTTTGGTGAAAAAATATTAATCCGTTCAAAAGTTATTAAAAGTTTAAATTTCCCATAATTTCCTATGGGAAAATTTGTATGTCAGGCATGAAAGGGTTTTTTTGTGTGCACAAAATGGTTTTTATTGCGTGCACTTCTTTGTTTGGAGGGTCACATTCAGGCATTTTCTTTTGCAAAAATGACTGTCTTTTCGCATGTAGGTTCACACATAGCCTGCTTTACCTTTGCAGAACTCTGTTGTGTCCGCCATCTTGTTTTCTCCTTAGCGAGAGAGAAAACAAGTAAAAAAAGATGTAATATAAAAAAGAAACATCAGAACTTAGCTAAATGGGACCCGTTCAGCTGTAGTCTGATTTTTATTTTATGTACTGTTCCCTGAAATACCTTTGCTGGTCACCCGAAATCTCGGGTGCAAAGCTTACCGAGTGGACCACTTCCACCCCGTTCTCTGTATGAGAACACCAGGATTTTCTTGACTTCTGCAGCCACAGCTGGAACTCATGCTGCTGGCTGCAGAGTCAGTCTTGAGCTGCCCATTTTCCCTGGTGTCTACTGGCACTTCTAGTTCATTGTCCTCTATCCCTGGTGTCTAGTGGCACCCCTCCCTCATGTTGACCTGGTGTCTGAGTGGCACCCCCACCCTCCCATTGCCTGGATTTTATTAATTTAATATAATCTGACACCGGGGTGCCCACTCCCAGTGTCAGATACCCTCCTTATTGTTACCGGCATTGGGGAGCCCAATCCCCATGCCGGCAATGAAAGTCCATCTCCCCAGCATTTTGGGACACTGGGGAGCCCACTCCCAGTGTCCCTAAATATATAATCTGACACTGGGATGTCCACTTCCAGTTTCAGATGCCTGCCGTACATTTATTTTTTTGCTTCTGGCATCGGGGTGGTCCACTTCCCATGCCAACAATAGTGGCCAACTCCCCAGCACTTCAAGACACTGGGGAGCCAACCCCCTGAGTCCCCAAATAGCTATTTAATATATTTGTTGTAAAAAAGAAAACCACTAACGCTATATTTTTTTTGACAACCTGAAAAAAAGAAAATGGTCCCTCCTTGTCCCTGCCACCCCTCCCCCATCCTGACCATCCCACTGAGCACCCACTACCCCACACCCACACCCTTACCCAATACTTACCAATGAAGATTGAGGGCTGTCATCTTCTGTGGACCAGGAAATGTCTGCACTCTTCAAAGCTGAACCGGCAAACTGAAAAATTAAGGTAAGTGCTGTATTTTAAACATGGCCTTTTTGGGACACCACCTCATGAACAGTGGCACCATCATTTTGTTACTTGGTCCTAAAAGGTGATTTTGCAGTTGCTGCACAAAATCACCATTTGGGACAGAGTAATGAAATGACAGTGCCAGTGTTCATGAGGTGGGGTCCCAAAAAGCCCATGTTGAACATCTGGTGCAAAAATACTCCAAAACACCTGAGTTACACGCGGTTGTTGAAAATTGTCTACGCATGTGCCTAACTTTGGCAATTTTTTATATTTTCACTCCAAATTTTCAAGACAGACAGTTTTTCTCTCACTACCTCATGAACAGTATAGGTGTCATTTCTTAAATCCTGCCCAAAATGTGTTTATGCACCTGTAGTGCACCTGTAGTGCAGAATGGTGTGGTTACTGCATGAAATCACCTTTCGGGACAGAGAAATAAAATGACAGTGTCAGTGTTCATAAGGTGGGGTTCCAAAAAGGCCAAGTTGAAATCTGGTGCAAACATACCTAAAAATGCTTGAGTTATGTGCAGTCATTGAAACTTTTCTACGCATGCGTGTAACTTTGGCAATTTGTAATATTTTCACTCTAAATTTTCAACATTGCCATTTTTTCACACCACCTCATGGCCCCAACCAATGGGGCTCTTGAAGAAATGGCAGCCACCACATTCCTGAGCCCAAATAACTGCATAGCTGCAAAGAAAACAAAAAACATAAACTCTGGCCTTAACTGTTGAGCAAGTAATCAACCCCGCTTAGACCTCTCTCCACCTCTTCTCCTGGTGATCTCCCTCTTCCTGCTCAGCTCTCTTCTTTTTATTTCCTCTGTAATAAGCCACCAAAAAGCCAGCGGTCCAATCCTGGACCAGCCCCAATGGCACCAAAATTACTCAGTCCCAAATGCCCTATGGGACCTGTAGTTCAGTTTTAATTATTTACAATGTTACCCCCATGGCCACCTCCACTGAATTTGGAGCAGCCGCTCCTTTAAATGTTCTATTCTCGGTGGCTACACATGCTCAGTAGGCACAGGCTGCCATTACTATTTACACCATTTATTTATTTATTTATGTTTCCCATGTCCCGAGCCCAGCTCAGCCAGAAAAAAACAGGCCCAGGATCAACAATGCACCTGGAGACGCGGAACAATCATGCCGGTGCTTGGCCCGCCCACCAGAGGCCAGCACACTGGGACCCAGTGGCCAGAGCTGCAACAGAAAAACGCGGGTTTGAATCCTGCCAGGGACCACCGAGCAGTGCCATGGGGAGAATGGAGCCATGGCTCCCAAACAGGTAAGCCCAACTGGGGGGCTTACATATGGATGACACTGAACTTTTTTGCCTCTGGCGTACTGGCCCCAAGTTAGATGCTTCCCTGCAGCATGACTTTGGTAATGCCCAATACTGGTTCCACTCTAGTCACTCTAGTCTATTCTCCCTTAATGCCAAAATATGCTCTCCATGACACCTGGCAGCAAATATTCACTTACAAGGCTCTACAATACCCTTAACTTCATGACACTGGATGGCTGCTCCCTTGAAGAAGTCCCCCAGTTCATGTCCTTTGGTGTGTGGCTGAATCGTAACCTTGATTTCTCCACCCACATCCATGCCATACACAAAAAGCCCCTCTCCAGTCGTGGCGACCTGTACTGCAACAAATCCTGTCTCCCACTTGTGATCCATCAGAAGATTATCCTCAAGATGTTTGACTATGCAGACATGGTGTACAGTGCTGCACCCCCAAAACTGCCCTCTCCAGACTGGACCCACTCTTTTACTCCCTTTGCTGATTTACCCTAAACTGCCTTCTCTACATTCATCACTACTATCTCTCTCTCTCTATATATACAGTATATATATAGATATATATATATTTCAGTTTCTCCGTCCCCTAACTCGAGGGCAGATTCTTCTCCCACAGTGTTTCCCTTTTATCCAAGTTTGTGTTTAGCTTCCTCCTTTTACCTCTCCTTCATCTTCTGCCCACCCCTCCCACCTCCTATTCCCTCTACTCCACTGTCTTCCACTTCTTCTCAGTCCCCCATTGCAAAATCTCAGCTGGGCAATCTGCCCTCTCCTCTTAGCTCCCTCTCCTCAAGAATAACCTGCCCCCTGCCCTCTGTTCCTCATCCTTTTTCTTTTTTTAAGCTCTCCTACATGGCCTCTCCCCTTATACTTGCTCCTGCAAGTAGCCACACCTTTATGACTCCATCTCTGTTTTTGCCTGGCTCCTACCCCCTTATATACCACTCCCTCTACTTTCAGCCACAATCTCTGACCCTTAGCCATGCTCCAGCTGCTTCCCAGAGTAACAGTTACTTAATCTCTGTTAGAAAATGGGTAGGAAGAATGCTGTTTTCTAATTGGCTAATGCCACCAAGCAGCCAGTCTGGTATCAGGCAACAGAGACCAGAAAATAACAAGTTCCAGTCTCTGGTTGCCTGTTTGCATTCAATATCACTGTGCTCCATGGCATTTTCAAGTTTCCCATAGCAATTTTGTTTCTCGCTTGCCAAGTGAGAGTTACTAACTGATGTTGGGCAATGTCCCCCCTCCCCCGGTGTTCCAAAACTATCTGTTCCCTTTAAAAAAATAACCTAAGTGGCACAAGTATCTTCTTTTCGAAACTCAGTCCCTGCCTTGCCACCACACTCAGACAGCGTGACCCCTGACTGCAAACAGCATGCTGTCTTCTCCAGTATCCAGTGAATAGAGTGAAAGCAAAATAGTGAATGAATAATAGCGAGTCTAAAATAGTGAGTGGTATGTTGGCGACATGGTGTAAATAGCTCCTGGGTATGTCAGTGAAAGCTGTGTCCATCAGCAACGTAGGGGAAGAAACAGTAGAGATTAATGTGGTTGGTAGTGTTGGACTAAACAGTGTGCTGGCTCTGTAGCCTAGAGGTTAGAGGCACTGGCATTGTGTGTAGTAGGTTTGCCCATGCCTGTGTTTGAAACTTGGTGTTACTCTGTCGGTTTGTGTGGTTTTTTTTGGCTTCAAAGTTTTGCCCACTTCTGCACCAGCCGTCCCTTGAGAATATCAGAAATTCCCCCTTCCCGAGTTGCATACAGCCCCCCAGTCTGAATATGTTATCTGCCCCTCTCCCAAGTATCTCCCCACCTCAAGTTATGTGCCAGCCGGTGATTGTTATATTAGGTTTGGGAGGTGTGAAAAAGTCAGTTCAGTGCAGTTTTAGCTATGTGCACTGAAAGTCTTTATTAGTGGTTGCCAGATGTGTACACGCTATTTTGGACTCGCTGTTATTGTTGGCGTTGTTTTTGCTTCTCTGTCATGGATGCTCCCCTTAGCCATTCAGGCCACCAGGTCCAAATGTGAGCTCATGTACACTGACTAAAGCAGGTTCTCCCAAACACAGTGCCACAACTGGTTCTCCCACAATGTCTTTTTTTTTGTTTGTTAGTTTAATAAATCTAGAAGTTTCTAAACTGCTCTGGAGCTCACCTAACTAATGGCATGCAGAAAAAGGGGAGATATTGCTGATGGGTGATCTGAATATGCCAGATGTTAACTGGAGTGCAGTTGCAGCTGCCACTTCGAAGAGTGGAGTTATTCTAGATGCCCTACAGGGGGCATGCCTTAGACAACTAGTACTGGAGCCCACTCGAGAGGGAGCAATATTAGACTTGATTCTCTCAAATGGAGATGGAGAGAGGATCACAGATGTAGAAGTGGGTAGCCATCTGGGAACTAGCGACCATCGAACAGTATGGTTCACAATAAACACAGCAATAGAGCCAAGCCATACAAAGACAAACGTACTGGACTTTAGGAGGGCTGACTTTGCCAAAATGGGTGAGTGCCTAAGGAATGCACTAGCAAATGGGCAGGAAGGAGGGGTGGAAGAACAATGGGGAATAATAAAAACTGCCATCACAGAGGTAACGAGCCTTTGTATGAAGCAAATAAACAAAACAAACGATGTAAGAAACCACTATGGTTCTCAAAGGAAGTGGCAGTGAAGGTTCAAGAGAAAAAGAAAGCATTCAGGAAGTACAAGGAATGACAGAAGAAGCAGGACAGAGAACTGTATCAGTTAAAGCAAAGGAGGCTGGAAGGCAGTCAGAACAGCAAAGGCCCAAACTGAGGAAAAGATAGCCAACTCAGTTAAGAAGGGGATAAAACCTTTATAGGTACATCAGGAGCGAAGGAAGACCAGGGAGGGATAGTGAGGCTTAATAAAGGGAGGGAGGTGGGCAGAGGAGACTGTGAAAAACAGAGATACTAAACAAATATTTTTGCTCAGTATTTACAAATGAAAAGGGGAGTACATAAAACAAACAGTAGAAACACTCTGGATACAGAAGTTGGTACCAGCCCATTTACAGAAGAAAGGGTTCTGAAAAGAACTCTTAAAACTGAAGGTGGACAAAGCAATGGGGCCTGATGGGATTCATCCCAGAATTTAAAAGAACTAAGGGTAGAACTAGTGACACCACTGACTACCCTTTTAACAAATCAGGGAGGAGGGGTGGTACCGAGGACTGGAGGAGGGCAGATGTGATTCCCTTCACAAAAGTGGGAGCAAGGCAGAAGCAGGAAACTACAGACCTGTTAGTTTAACCTCAGTGATAGGAAAATGATGGAATCACTTCTGAAGGAAAGAATTGTCAGTATCTAGAGGCCAGAGGGCACAGGACCCTAGGCAGCATGGATTCACAGCGGAAGGTCATGCCAGACGAGTCTGATAGATTTCTTTGACTGGGTGACCAAAGTAGTAGATCAGGGAGAGGCTGTGGACACGGCCTACCTAGACTTTAGCAAGGCATTTGACACAGTCCCACACAAAATATTAATATACAAGTTAGCCAGCCTGGGAGTGGGTCCCAAGATGACAGCCTGGGTAAAGAATTGGCTGGAGAATAGGACACAGAGAGTAATAGTAAATGGAGTCCACTCAGAAGAAAGGAGGGTTACTAATGGGGTACCGCAGGTTTCAGTATTAGGACCGGTCCTCTTCAATGTCTTTATAAGCAACATTGCAGAAGTACTGGAAGGAAAAGTATGTCTCTTTTCAGATGACAAAAAGATCTGCAACAGAGTTGATGCACAGGGTGGGGTGGAAAGGATGAGAAGGGACTTGGCAAGGTTAGAGGAATGGTCAAATGTATGGCAGCTTAGATTCAATGCTAAGAAGTGCAAGGTAATGCACCTGGGAAACAAAAACCCAGGGGAAGAGTACACAATGGGGGGCAAGATACTAACAACAACAAAAATGGAAAGGGACCTGGGGGTAGTCATATCAGATGACCTAAAGGTGGGCAAGCAATGTGAGAGGGCAGCAAGGAGGGCTGGGGGATACTGGGATGCATAGGGAGAGGCATCACCAGTAGAAAACAGGAAGTTATTATCCCTCTGTACAGACAGCTGGTGAGACCCCATCTGGAGTACTGTGTGCAGTTCTGGAGACCCAATCTCCGCAAAGACATAGACAGGATGGAAGCTGTCCAGAGGAGGGCAACTAAAATGGTGCGGGGTCTGCACCAGAAGACATATGAAGAGGCGAAGGAGCTTATAGTATAGCCTCGAGGAAAGGAGGAGAGGGGACATGATAGAAACGTTCAAGTACCTCAAAGGAATCAACAAGTCCAAGAGGGCATCTTTCAAAAAGGGTGTGCAAGAACAAGAGGGCACAATTTGAAGATAGAGGCGGCTCAGAGGTAATTTAAGAGTATTTTTCACAGAGAGGGTTGTGGATGCATGGAACGGCCTTCCGGAGGAGGTTGTGGAGTCAAAATCAGTGGTGGAATTCAAGCATGCATGGAACAGTCATAAGGCAATTCTAGGGTGTGGGGGTAGGAAGAAGTAGGCTGCTGGTTAACTAGGATCTGCAGCTTATCCAGTAGGTAGGGAAATGGGCAGACTGGGTGGGCCAAGCGGTCCTTATCTGCCGTCAAATTCTATGTTTCTATGTTTCACTCATGAAGTTGGGGTGGGTTGGGGGGAATGGAAAGTAGCTGAAAGTGCCTTAGGGAACTCACTAACATTACAGTGCCCTCTACTGGAAATTCAGCCAGTGGAAGGACTGCTTTAAAAGCAAATTGTTTTTAGTTGCTTTTGTTTTACATCTGTTTGAATTTTTTTTTTAACATTTTATTTAATATACAATACAAATACCCATTTTCTAAGTGCAATAATACCCTCCAGGGTGGGCAGTATGGGTTATACTGGACCTTCCAGGGGCTATAAGGCCCTCCGCCTGCAGCATTGGGTCTTGTAATACCCCAGGCAGTCTGGTATAGCCCAATACTGCCCACCCTGTCACCTGTCATGTATTATTGCTTACATATTCCCAGTTTACACTGAATACTGGTTTATTACTCCTTTTTAATTTTTGTGTATGTAAGCCCCCTGTGGGGCTTACTACATTGCACATCAGGTGCCAGGGTATCCGTGGGTGCCAGTACCCATAGCTGAAGGCAGGGACCTGGCGCCAGGACATAAAAGCCACCCCATGGCAGGAAGCGGGAGTCTTTGAGTTTAGGTTGGGGTTGAGGTGCAAGGAGAAGCTGAACCAGGGCAGTTGGCCCGGGGTGGGAAAATTGCCACTACAGCCCCCCAGAGGGAAAGCTAGTCCCTCTCATCAGAAACTGTGTTGGGCTGAGGAGATTGGGGTGCTGTTCATGCCCCAAGCAATCCATGGGTCCTCTATGCAGAGGAGGAGGAGGAGGAGCAGCTGAGGCCTAGCAGGTGGTCCATCACCATGATCTTCTGCACTGGGACAGGCAAGCAAGGGGGCCTGCAGGTTTAGAAGGTGCTGGTTGTTGCCATGGTAGGCTGCAGTGTGGTAAGTGAGAGGCTGGACTGCAGGAGGCTCGAGGTGGCAGCTTGGAGCTCTGTAGACTATGTCCCATGTTCACTGGAGGGTGCCATCAGTAAGTGAATGCCCAGACTTAGCCCCACGATGCTGCAGAAGGTGGTGCGGGGCCATGAGTGTAGAGTTTAGCATGTTGGGTCTGCCTTATGTGTGCCTGCACCTGGCATGCAGCAGTCAGGGCAAGCAAGCTGTAATGTGTCCTGGAGAGAGAGAGAGAGAGAGAGAGAGAGAGAGAGAGAGAGAGATCCGACAGTGAAAGACAGCTGCCTGTGAATCCAAAGTGTCATCTTGGCTGCCTTTGGAGGAATGGAGTGAGCGGTTGTAAAAGAAAGGGAGAATCAATTTCAAGTTGCTGCCATCTCCCCTCACAATTTGGAGCTCACCTGCTCCGAGCAGGAAAATTGTGGACTGTGTGCCCTCAGTTATGAAAGTAATGCTCTGTGGCTCTGGCCACTGACATTTCTTTGAGAACTGTAATCAAATGCTTCCCAACGCTCCACGGAGCTGCTATGTTTACTAGCTTGAGCCTTTAACCCCGTTTAATTCAGAACTGCTACGAAATAAATCCTGACGGTTTTGAATCATTTTTGACCTGGACAGTTACTTGATTCCATTTTGCATCTATGTGAATGAATGTCTGCCTGAGTTAATGTTGCTGCTAACAAGTTTTGCTCCCCTGAAAGACTGCTGGCTGCACCCCGAGATTGACAAAAAAAGCACCCCAAAGAGCCAATCCGTCACCGCAACACTGTGGAATCAGATGCCGAGCATTTTCATCATTTCTATTTTCTGGACTGTTTCTTGGCTGTACAGTGCCCACCTTCCCCACAAATTTACCATCTTAAATACCCCTAGACAGGGAAGAGGGAGGCTTACATATACAATTGTTTCATTTTTATTTTGCTACTGTACTATTTTATTTTGCTGCATTCCCCCTAACTGTAACCCATGCCTTGGGTTGAACCTGGAATGAGCACTGTGTAAGCCCCCCTTCCGGTTTAGGGAATTTTTGAGTAGTGACTGTTGTCTCTTGAGGAGGAGGAGTGGCACACCATGAATGCATTTATATTTTAGTAAGATGGAATTCTGTTCTGGTGTACTGGAACCAGTGGGGAACAGGGCACTAGTAGTGGTAATAACAGTTACAATCTTAAATGTTCACACCATCTGCACAGTCTAGATGTTCTGTTATGTGCACATGCATGCGCACGCGTGTACACACACACAAAGCAACTGATGGATAGCATAGTAGACACTTGAATCTAGACTAGCAGCTGTAGATGGTAAAATATCATGCAGTTTCTGTTAAGTCTCCACTGTGGGACGATTTGGACAACTATGTAGCTGGCATGCTAGTCAGTACCTCCAGGTGAAAATACCACATGGTGGAAAGGCATTTTAACAAACAGCTTGGAACTCTCTCTCCTTCCCTCTCTTTATTTGACAGTGCTTAGGATAACTGATTTAGGTACACACTTCTTGAGGATTTAGGCACCTGTCAGGTATTGAGCAGATGCGAACAGTCACAGTGAGTAAGTGAGGTGGTTCTCTATAGTAACTAAATATTAATAGTGGTCGTGTAACTTTGCAATGCCTGTGAGCATGTGAAGGAATAGTGGGGTCCTTTGGGGCACCAACATTTAACACTTAAATACTCTATCACCCAACGTATGGAGAACAGAAAGTGTAGGTGCCACCAACAGCAGAGCGCTCATCATACCCCACAAGGCAATGAGGCAGCCCTCCTGACACCATATATGGTAGCATCCAAGGATCCCTGCAGGGTGACCCTTACCACTCCTCAACAAGCAAACAAGTAAAGTGTGGTGCACAAACAAAATAAAGGCACAAAGGTTCAGCTGGCAATGCAAAGTGCTAGTTTCAATGGAGCCAGAAGCAAAAGGACATGCAGAACTACCCTGGTGCTTCGAATCACACTGATTCTTTTCAGGGGGGCGGCCACTTCTCAGCAACCTATCTACCATACACCACAGTTTCGTCAGGAGGCAAATAGCAAATCATATACATTACAGTTCTTGGTGAGGATAATGCAATCACAGTTTCCAGTAGCAGCAAAGTCAATAATAGGACTTGGTTCCCGTCTAGTAGAACACTGTTCAGAAGCATTTAAGGCAGCATATGTTCTCTAATTCTTGCAGCAGCAAACTTGGGCAGAATTTTAGCATTACTCTAGCAACCTTCCCCCTGCACATGCACCAGAGCACATGGCAGAAGGAGGTTTCAAACCTCAAAGACTGAGGTGTCAACAGTCAACCTCAACACGTTTTTACATACTTCTCCCACTGAATCCTTGCTATCCCCAGCAAAGCAAGGACAACAGCAGCCCCCTTCCCCCACATGCCCTTGCAGTGAGAAAGGAATCTTTCCCTCCAGCCGTGTTCAAGCACAAGTAGGACACCCGAAAGACATTGTAATCCTATCAGAGATTGTACAGGACAAAACAACAAATGAGGATCCCCTAATCTTAGCCTCTTATGCATAAGGATAGAAGCAACTTGCCCTTACATTTACATCAGATTATGTAGCCATTAGTTAGTCAACTAACTATCAGAGACTATCAAAGGCTATGCAGCAAGATATCCCACCTCCAAGGGACATACTATACACTTTTATATTCCTCACCCTCGAACTTCCAATGCTAAGTAACGCACTTGGCCCTTGCATCCCAAAAACTGCAACTTTAAAGGGACACCTAAACATGGCATTTCAGTTAAACCAAATGAAAGAAATTAGAAGACATAGGCACCTATGTTAACCCTTACCTCTATAATGTTGAGCTGTATTTGGTGCATTGCTAATGTTTAATGTTGTTTTATGTTAAACCCCTAACATTGCACCTTAATCGCTTTGGCAATGTTCAGTGAAATTGCCCCAGATTTGGCAGGCATTATCTAGGAGGCAAGGTCTCAACATTTGGAACGTTTCGTGACAGCAGCTTGTGCAGTTTCTGAGATCCGTATATGTTATTTTTACATTAATGTCTACATTTTTTTACTATACTTATTACATGTTTATTTTGCTGTCGCCTACAGTTTTTTCCCCAAACTTTCAGAGTACAAGCGGCTTGTCCTAAGGTAGTGCCTTTCAAATGCTTTGTGAAAACAATATTAAACAGATCAAGAGTTATGAGGATTTAAATGTTTTCTTCTGAGCATGCGTAGTAAGGTTTTGGATGACCATCTAATATGACCTGAAAAATTTGGGACTGCCAGAGCTTTTTGCTTTTTCATCACTTGCTTCTCACAACCCCAGGGCTCTTGCTAGGATTTTTTGTTTGGGAGTCTGGGATTTTCTTTAAAAAAAGGGGGGTGATCTGCAACCCAAAAGTGTCAGTCCCTGGTAAATTTCTGAGGGTCCCTATTGAAATGAACGCAAGCCATGCCCCCACGATTGCACGTCTCGTAATGCAAGAATCTGAAGAGCATGGGGACGCACTCCATTGGTTTCTATGGGGCCGTGTTTTTAACTAGAATTCTTTATGTTTTATAGGCCGAATTCAAACAAATTATATCCACTGCTCAACTAACACGGCCCTTGTTACAGCGGTGGCTGTAATTTGTTTGAATTTGTCCTCTAAAACATAAAAAATTCTAGTTAAAAATACGGCCCTAAGCGCCCGGCTCCTTCGAGCGCGGCGGTTGGATTTCACGCATGCGGTGACGGGTCGGAATGGACTCGGGTCACTGGAGAGCCAAGCGGGTGAGTAGGTCGGCGTCCCGACTGCTCACCTACTCCAGGGTGGAGGATGCAGGGTGGCTGTCTGGTACCCCCTGGCGGAGGCCAGGGAGATCAGCAGCAAGCCTGAACATTGGGGGGGGGGCGTGGTGAACGTCGGCTATGCCATAACGTTTGTGGCACACCACGCCTTGGAGAAAAAGCGGAAATACCAGCCTCCGGGTTCGCTGGATGATGGCTGACTGCTCCCGTTGGCCCGAGATGTCCTGTGGCCTCCGAACCCACCTCAGCAGTGCCCAAGGACTGATGCCTAGTTCGCTAGGACCCTCCCCTCCCGGTGTCTTCCCCTTCGGAGGAGGGGGACCCACCCGGCAAAGGAACATGCCGGGCCACCCTTGGGTCGGCTGCGATATGACGTGAGGGGAGGAGGGACAGGATGAGGGGGTCACGGGTAGCATGAGCAGCCAGAAGGTGTGGCAAATCAGGAGGCAAGGACGGAGGGAAAAAATACATAACACAAAAAAAAAATACGGCCCTATAGAAACCAGTGGAGCATGTCCCTGCGCTCTATAGATTCTTACATTATGAGACATGCGAGCGCAGGGATGTGGCTCAGTGTATGAACTCCCAGAGCCTTGTAAATGAGTATCTCAGGGACTTTCTGAAAAAAAAACCTTGTGTCCTGAAGCACAAAATGTGCATAAAAGACAGGGGTACCCGTGTCCCCGAGAGCCCTGAACCATACGGGTTGTGATGGCTGCCATCTTGGTTTTTCTCCCAAATTAAAAAAACATGGAAAATACATAAAAACAATTAAAAACAAATAAACAAACACCAAAACCTAGCCAAATGGGACCAGTTTAGCTAGATTCTGGTGTTTGTTTTTGTAAAAAATTGGCCAGAAATACCTTTTCTAGGCACCCCAAGATCCAGCGTGCCCAGCTTAGAAAGAGGAGCCATTCACCCACATTCTCTGTATGAGAACAGCGGGACTTTGTTGGTTTGTGTAGCCGCAGCCAGAATAGTGCTACCTTTTTAGTTATATAAAATAAGTGGACCGGCCTGCCCATTCCAGATACTGCTTCTGTTGACTCCCCCTCCAGATCACCTGCCTATCTTCCCCAATATATGCTGTCACCATGGATGCCCACCCCAGTACTTCTGAACAGTATCCCAACACTGGGGTGCACAATCCCCAGTGCCAGTTAGGGTCTCCCCTACAAATACAGAAAACTGTCCCTTACTGATCTTCTTTTTTTTTTATGCAAAATCCCTGTAAAAAAATAAAATGGTCCATCGACAATCTGACCCCCACAGACCCCCACCAACCTCACCCTGACCCCCCACTCAGCACCCCATCCCCCACATACCCTCACTCACATGAACATTTCCCACAATGTAGAGCCACTCTCTGATCAAAGACATATCTTGCTGCTGGAACCGGTGACTGCAATATGAGGAAATATTGTAAGTCCAGTTTAATAGATTAGATGCATCTTTTCCACCACTATGTATATAAGATTCCAGGCTTTTCTTACTTTCAGTGTGTTTTACAGTTGCTGTTGTAACCAGGTGTATATTTTGGATGCATTTTTCCACCACCATGTATATATTATTTCATGCTTTCTTGTATGTCTACCTCTATGTATATACATTTTTATGCTTTATTGTCCTTTGACTGGACGCTTGTGAAAACAGGCAGACATGCTCACATGACTTCCAGTATGAAATATAAAAATAAAAAGGAAAATGAAATATGTATTATTTATGGGGTTTGAACTTTTACTCATAACTTTGTCATTTTCTAATATTTGTACAGCACATTTTTAATATGGCCTTTTTGGGACATAAGGGAGGTGAGATTTTTCAAATCTGACCTAAACGGTACACAAAATCACCTTTCAGGCAGAATTTTAAAAAGTTTTTTCTCCTACTGGGTTCATGAGGTGGGGTCATAAGAAGCCTATGTTGAAAATTTGGTATAAAAATGTGTTAAAATGACCAGGGTATAAGTGAGCGTTGAAATATTTCAACATTCACTCATAATATCACTAATTTTCAATATTTTGACTCCAAACTTTCAACATAGCTATTTTTTCACACCACCTCTTAAATGTGACAGATGTAATTTTTCAGATTCTGAATGAGATGTGTTTTTGCACATATGGGCCCGGATATTCAGACTGCGCCAGGCTGTGGCGCAAGCCTGGGTGCAGCACAACTGGGCTGCGCAGGGGCATTGACAGGGTGATATTCAACAGAGCTGCGCCATGGCGCAGCATCACTGAATATCGCACCCTGGCCACCCGCAGTGCGCATGGCGCAGTGGCACTGCGCCAGCGCAAGCGGCCAGAGTGGAGCAGGGGGATGCGCTAGCGCAAGTTCCATTGCGATAGGCGCAACAACCGCGATATTCAAAAGTGCACATGCAAATGGGGCCATAATGCATGCAAGGGGCAAATGGGGCCATTTGCATGTCATTATGGCCCCATTTGCATGCAGGTGCGCCGATCCCCGGCAACTTGCACCTGGCGCCCTGCCAGGCTGCAGCCGTCGGAGACCGCCCCTGCACATCACACCCACTGCTGTCGGGCGGGATATGAGAATATATTAAACGTCCTCTGTCCCTAGTGGTCCAGTGGAACGCTTGCGGCCCAATCGCGGGCATATGTAGAATATATTAAACATCTAATATCCCTGGTGGTCCAGTGGACTGCTCGCAGCCCGATTGCAGGTGTTAGTAGAAAATAATGCCACTCCAAAATAACCCTGGTGGACTAGCAGTACCCCCTTCCCCACCTGCCCACTGAGCCCCACCGCCCTGCTCCCCCCCGGTCTGCGGTGGGCGGCAGCTCCCCACCCGCTTGCCGCCCACCACCGCTGACTGACACACGTACAGTAGGGCTGTCGCCCATTGGTCCACAGTATGAGCCAATGGGCATGCATATACCATACCCACAGTCCAGATATGTGAATGGATTCTTTCACATATCTGGACGTAACAATGCGATATGGGCTGCATGCCCGATGGCTCGAGTAGCAGACCCGTGAGTAACAACCCTACCTAGTGTTAGTCAGCCCGGGTGGTGAAGGTAACAGCGAAATGAAGACACCCGCCACTGACCTGGGGGCGAGGGCGGTAAGGGCTCAGTGAAGGGCGGGTAGAGAGAATAGTCCACCAGAGTTGCCTGAAGCCACCGTATTTTCTACGGCACCCACAATCAGGCTACGAGCAGCCCATTGGACCACCAGGGATATTGGATGATTATTTTCTTCTACATATGCCCATGATCGGGCTGCAAGTGGTCCACTGGACCACCAGGGATATTGGACAATTAATTGCCTCTACATATGCCCGTGATCGGGCTGCAAGCGGTCAACTGGACTACCAGGGAAATTGGATGATTAATTTCCTCTACATAAGCCCGCGATCGGGCTGCAAGTGGTCCACTGGACCACCAGGGATATTGGATGATTAATTTCCTCTACATATGCCCGGCGTCCGCAATTGGGCTGCAAGCAGCCCACTGGACCCCCAGAGATATTGGACAATTACTTTCCTCTACATATGCCTGCGATTGGGCTGTGAGCAGTCCACTGGACCACCAGGGATATTGGATGATTATTTGTATATGTATGCCCGTGATCGGGCATGGGGGGGCACCACCAGAAGGTGCAGCCGGAGCTCGTGGCAGCTGCCGTGTTGTGCTCTGCAATATGGCAGCTCACCTGTGGGTGGCCCTCTGTTGCTCCTTTTTTTTTGGCTCACCTGTGTGCAGCACAAGTTGGGGTTGCACATGCATGGGCTCAGCACATCCTGGGCTGAATATCGGGATGTGCAGAGTATGCATGGGCATGCCCCCCTACCTGTGCCACATACATTACTGATGCGCTCCAGCACATCGGGATTTGTGCCAGGCTCAATCCCTGTTTGAATATTGCACTGGGGCACATCAGTGGGTTGCGCATGGTGCAACCCTTCTGAATATCTGGGCCATGGTATAAAATTAGATTTTGGCCAGTATCCATCTTTCGGATGAGATGTTAAACCAACGTCCCGTCTGCTTGTTCTGATGGTTGATCATGTGAATGTTAAAGATCCCATGGCACTTCTGGAAAAGAGTAAGGGAATTTTTTATTGCAGGTAAATTACATCACAAAAAACACAATACCTCTCAAACAAATAAGATACACAATCAAACATAAGTGAAAAAAACAAAAATATAGAAGACAGTAACAAAAATTCAAAATAAACAATCCATAAATTTCCAATACATAGCAAATTGTCTCCTATCCATCTTCAAAAAATCAGTAGATTTAATCTTTCGGTTTGCAGTCTCAATTTGTGAAATAATCATAGAGTTTGGCAGTACAGTATGTTGGGTATAAAAAAGGCATCGGGCTTGCCAAAAATGAAATTTTATGCAGGTAAAGATCACATTAAGTGTACTAGGATGATATCTGTGCAGAAAACCTGGATAATCTCCTAGGATGAGAGATTCATAGGTAACAGGACCCCAATTCCATTTTCTTCCCAGAGCAGACCAAAAGGAAACAATATACTGACAAATAATAAAAAAAAATGTTCTAAAGATTCCAACAAACCTTGACAGCCTAGACATAAACAGTCCCTCTCCTCTACAGCCTTATGTTTCCAATTCCCTCTTACACCCAATCTACCAAAACAACACGACCAAGTCACATCCCACATATGAACTGGAACCCTAGGATCCCTCAGAAGCTTGAGAGCAAATTGTGATTTAGACGGGCAACAACTGGGAAAATCCACCAGAACCGTGAAATTCATTTCCATTATCTGACAATAAATCTGTTTCCTATTCAATAAAAATGCTTCATTTTTTGACAAATGCCATAATCTCAACTTTTTAAAACCCGGAACTGCAAACTCGGGAATGTCTAAACCTTTAAACCTTTTAACCCCCAAATCCCCCCCAATACTGAAAAAAAGAACTAAACAACTCATCAGTCCAGTCAGCCCAGATATCCTCCACGCCTTCTGGACCATCAAGCAAAATAGAACTAAAAAAGAAGGAAAAATAAAAAAGGACCAGATTAATCACGTCCAAACCCTCATCCTTAACTCGTAAATAAGTAAAGTCCCTCTTAATGGGGTTTAATCTACCACCCCAAAGCATTTGAAAAAAACAACTTAGTAACCGTGTTTCAAGTTGCAGTGGTATGGGAAAAACGTAAATAATGTATGAAAAGATTGGAAGGAGAAATTTTTTTGTAATTGAAACCCTCTTTTTTTTTTTTTTGAAAGGGTCCAAGACTTCCAAATCTGCACTTTTTGTTCTTCTATCATCAATTTCTCATTCCCATTTAGAAAGGCAGCATCACAATTCCCAAAATATACCCCCAAAATCTTAATTTGGGAAGAAACTATGTTTATAGAACCAAGCCTGGAAACCAGAGCTCCACGGCCCAATTGCAGGCCTATACACTTATCAAAATTAAGACTCACCCTGGTCGGCCCAGTGGCGCTGAGGGTTGAGGCACTGGACACCACACATCGCACCACACCGGTGACCCGGGTTCAGGAATGGGCTCAGGTCGACGGGGGTCGGCTGGGGTGGAGAAGGATAGAGCGCCCAACGGCAGCTCTCCTTCTCTGGGGAGGGGTTCTGTAGGCTCCCGCTGCAATGCTGCCACCTAGGGAAGCCCGGGTGGATAGCGCGGCAAGGGGAGAAGCAGGCAGCGGATTGGGTGGCGATCGACAGAGGGGCAGAGCAGGAGGCACATCTCAGCGTGCCTCTGAGCTCATAGCCCCCCATTGCACGCCAATGTTGGGGAGGGTTGAAGGAAAGGAGGAAAAACACCTCGCTCCCTCCTAGGTGAAGACGCCTCCATGGAGCTTCTCTGGGACCTGTCGGACAGACCCCGCTGTGCCATCCACACGAAAAACATTTGGAGGGGGAATCTGTCCACCCTCTCCACCCCACTCCTCGGGGGTATACCAGGGCGCACTCAGGGTAAGTGTGGATGAAGTACTCTAGGGGCAGATCATGACAGGATCCGGGAAGATCCAGGAATTGAGGTCATCGGAGAGAGTGGAGGGGGGGAGGCAAGATCAGGAGTACAAATACAATGGTTAAAAAATAAAAAAAATTAAGACTCACCCTGAAAATTCTGAAAACTCTTTAAAAATTTGTAATGCTCTAATGCCTGATACTGAATCCCGTACCATCAGGCAAATATCATCTGCATAAGCAGAAATAGTTTGAGAAGGAATATCTAAAGTTGGAGAAATCCCCTGAACTAAGTTATCACCTACAATCCATCTAATCAATGGATCCAACACAAAAGTAAAAAGTAGAAGGCTTAAAGGACAACCTTGCCGAACTCCCTTTTTCAAATAAATACCAGCTCCTATCAGTCCTTTAATCATTGGAGAAAAAGAAGCACTGCTATATAATAAACTAATCCATATCAACAAATGAGTAGGTATCCCATAATATCGTAAAACAGTGAATAAAAAGTCATGGGAAACAGTGTTGAAGGCTTTTTGCTGATTCAAAGCTAATAAGAATCCTGATAATTTATTTTGTCTGCCAAACTCAGTAAGGGCTCTCAACAATAATAGATTTTGCTTAATGTAACCCCCAATACAAATGGGGGTTCCCAAAAAGTCTTTCTTGAGCTTGCCTAAATGCTCACTGCCAGGCTGGTGTCCTGCATTTTAGCAGTTTAAATGTGATTACCAGAGCTTGTATAACCTCTGTGTACTGTCTCTTTAAGAGCTGTCTACTTGCAGTTTAAGTAATCTGAGAGGGAGCTCTGTTGAAAGATGTAACTATTTACTGAAAATCATTTAGAGTGATAATGATAATGTAGTTTGTCTAACCTGCTTTCTTTGTAGCAAGGACTGTTTTGTTTGTGTCCACTATCTTGGTCCTGGACTGCAAATTGGACCAAACAGTACTGGTGGGACTTAAAATGTAGCCAGAATACAGGAGCTGTCTGAATTCAAAATCTGTAGGAACTTTAGTTTGGAGCTTTTTTGTGCCTTTTTTTGCAACTGACGGGGAAGTTCTTGCTTTGACTGACAGCCAAATCAGCCAACCAAATATTTTGGATCTTTGGGAAGTCCCGGGGTGCTTGCAGCTTTTTCAGCTAGAACTAAGCTGGAAGCTGAGCAAGAAGGAGCTGAAGTGTTTCTGAAAAGCAATCCTGACTGGATTCACATGGGAGAACTCTGAAAAGGCTACATTTTTGGCATGCATGCCGGTGTGCTGCTCCTGAGAGGGAGAGAAGAGAATTATTTAGGACTAAATCCAAATGTGTGTGACTAAAGTAAGCTACTGAAGTGGGCCAGGCTCAACCTGAAGAAGACCAAATATTTTTGCTGAATGGGATCGGCCTGTCAGGAGTTCCAGCTACCCCTAAGCTCCCGGTGTGTGCAGAGACTTTGCGAATGTGCTGAGGGAGCACTTTGCCTGGTACAGTAGAATTCCCATACATGTAAATGTGCTATGAGCTGCTAGTGGGTTGTGAGTTAGTTCCCCACTGTGTGAACTGTGTTCTGCTTGCTGGAAGCTGTATCCAGCCCAAAACGGACTGCTTCTGAATTTGTCTCCATGCGGTCTGGACTTTGCCAGACTGGCCCAGCCAGACTACCCACTGCACAGAGAAGCCATCGACGAGAGATCTGCCTGGGGATCAGCCCCCTGTTCCATGCTTGAACAGGAACGACACCTCTGTGACTTGTGTGGGCCCTGCTTCTCCTGGCATTCCAGATCAACCGCCTGCAGTCTTGATTTTCGTCCAGCCTGTGTCCAGTCTTGGGTATCGTGAGTAAATATCGGGGTAGCTCCCTAAAATAACAGTTTAATCTGAGTGTGTCATCTGATTGTCTTGTTGTTTCTTTTCCTTAATGAACTGAGCCCACTGGATGCAGATTACAAATATTGTGTACTGCACATATTGTGTTTTCTGTCACAGGGCCCCAACCAGCTGCAACCCCGGGCAACTGTCCTGGCTAGCCCATCTCTTCTCCACCTGGGTACCCAGAGGTGTGACTGTGTGGGGGACTCAAAGTGCATGCATAACTGCTTGATTGACATAATCTTTAAGCTAATTCACCTGATTTTGCCCCTCTCTTGTTCAAGTCCCCTGAATAAATCAGATCTAACTTTTTCTGCATGTAATCTGACTGTGGTTCCAGTTTGTGCTCAAAGTACTGTACTGTTGCTATTTGCTGTGCTTAACCTTGTTCTACAGGTGGTCCACAGGGTCGAGCCAGAGGAACCAGCCCTTGTGGTAAGTGCAAACAGTGCAGGTACTTGTGTGGTGTACCAGGGGTATTATGAATGTGATTATTGTACAGTGTTCAGGCCACTAGAGGGGAAAGAGGGGGCTTACAGTGTTCCGAAGGGCTGTGCCCAAGTTAGCTTGACCACTTTCAACCCTGACCTCCGTGTGGAGGCACCCGTTTCAGAACTCAGGCCCCTTAACCTGCTACTAGTCAAGCAGGCAGGGGTAGTAGCCCTTGGGATAGCGCCACATAGGGGTTACATCTTGGAGGCTCACCACTGGGATTTTGTGTCTTCTAGTGGACGAAACTATGAATTATTGTCAAACATAAGTGGCTACCCCAACAGAAGTGGCTGTACACCAGTTGGTGGGGTGGTATACTTATCCTGGATATTCCTCTGGGTACCAATAAGGACACTGCAGAGGGAGTACTTTCCAAGGTTGAATGTTTACAAAACCCTCTGGTAGTGGGTCGACAGGCTAATCTGCTTGCCCAAAATTTCATGGCATTAGTAGAGTGTAAGGACCCAGTAGACAGTTCCAAAGTGCCACAGACTTTCACCCCTGAAGGAGCCCTCACTGCCTGGAGAGTGATAACTAAAGACAGTAAAGACCCCGGGGAGAATGAGCCCCCCCACTATCTGAGACTTTTGAGGAGAAATTTGCTAACTTGTTGCTGGAGGAAGGAAAAACTGTGGAGGACTTAAAGAAACTATATCTGTCACCTGGGAGTGTTCCTCCCCCAACACACCCTCCCGCTCCAGCACTCGTTATTGACCCTCCTTCTGTGCCCATGCCAATGCTGGCTCCTATGGCCTGTACCTCCCATTAGTCACAACTCTTACCGAAGGTTGATAATCTTCTCCGGCACCCTCCCCAACCCCCAAGGAGAGGATGATTGGGAGACCTGGATAGACTGTGTTGCCCCTTTAGTACCTGAATGGCAGTGTGCAGAGGCTGAGAAATGGAAAAGGATCATAGAAGGTTTGAGGGGTCCCACCCTAGAGGCCATTAAATTTCTGAGGTCCACAAACCCTGATGCATCTGCCCAGAAGTACCTATTTGCACTGGAAGGCAATTTTGGGAGCACAGAGTCAGGGGAGAACTTGATGTGGAAATTTCAAGGTACAAAACAATGGCCAGGGGAAAGTTTGTCTGCATATGTTACTTGTCTGGAAAGAGCACTGCAAAAGGCTTACCAGAAAGATGGGGGTAGCTGCCAGTGACTTAAACCATGTGAGGTTGGGTACATACTGCAACATGCAAAACATTCTAAATTGCAGCTTCTTCAGTTAAGGCTCCCAGATAGAAGGGGTAACCCACTGGACTATTGTGACTTGATAAAAGAGCTCCGGGACGTTGAAGATGAAGAGGGGGATTGTAATTCTAGGGTGAGTGCAGCCCAAGTGATCATGGCATTGGAAGGCCCTTCCGAAGTGGGGACCAATGAGGGTGTGCCGCCATGGGATGAACTGCTGAGGAGTTTAGGGAAACAAAAACAGTCTCTTTATGAAGACCGCTCCTGCAAGTACAGGCACCGACCCTTATCCAACTGCATCTGCTATGGGGATGGGGGTGTCCACCCAGGCATCTCCTGCTGACAGCAGCTCGAAACTCGATGCCTTGACTATGGAAGTAAGAGAATTGACGAGATGTCTCCAAATGTTCACCACACAGCAGACAGAGATGGCACCAAGGTTTTCTGTTGGTAGTACCACTGCCCCAGCTCCCAGTGTGATTCCTCGGCCACCCCAAATCCCAGAAAACATATTTTGCTATAATTGTGGGAAGAATGAGCACATGAAGAGAGAGAGAGAATACCGGTACACAAAAGACCTAGATAAAGTTGTATCCAGGCTTCAAGGAGAGCTTCGGAGAATGAATCAGTGGTCAAGGAGTACCCAAAATGACTGCAATGAGGGTTCAAGAAGTGGTAACTTAATTCCCTATGTGGCTAAATCATCTGTTCAGGCCCCTGCAGCTGTCCTTCCAGACTGGTCCAAAATAGTGGGCCCTTCAATGGAGACTAATATGGCTGTGAATGGTATTCCTACTCGGGCTGTGCTGGACAGTGGGTCGCAAGTGACCATTGTATTTAAGGACTGATATGACAAACACTTATCTGCTGTGCCCTTACAATCCCTGGAAGGCCTACATGTGTAGGGGCTGAGCGACAAGTCTTATCCCTACCTAGGATATGTCTGCCTCTGGTTGTCATTTCTTGCAGCTGTAACTGTTGTAGAGGAGCAAGTCGAGACACTGGCCTTAGTGTGTCCCCCTACTGGACTGTATGATGGGGTTCCCTTGTTAATTGGGACCAACACCCATATGTTTCGGAGACTGACACAACTCTGTCATGAGAAACAAGGGTGACGGACGGGGAGGGCCCCAAGAATTCGTTCTGATCAAGAGGCCTAGATTTGCAAACAGAACCCAAGGGAGTGGACCAGGATGAACCAGAAGGGGCTGCGTGAAGAAGGATCCTATCAAAGGTCACTGCCTCAATGTCCAGTGTACCATTCAAGGGGAGGTCTGCCTCTGCAAAGATGTCAAGAACAAAATACTGATGTTGGACGCGCCAGGCGATGGGAAATTGGCAGAAGGATTATTGGTTAAGCCCAGCATTTTGCCAGCTCGTGCTCATGCCTATGCACGATGAGTGATGGTCCAGATTCATAGGGTTTCAGATCAGGAGATCCGGGTGAACAGAGGATGCACCCTAGCTATGGTACACTGTGCAGACACAGCAGTGTTGCCCAGCAATAAGCACCCTGGCAAGACAGATAGAGTGACTCCTGACTTGTTTGATTTTGGTGACTTCCTGTTACCAGCTGAATGGAAGACTAGAATTAGCCAGAAACTTGCCCAGAGAGATCAAGTGTCTTCATTGAAGCAATGGGACGTGGGATGTGTCCTGGGTGTAGAGCATCACATACTCCTGCACGATGAATGGCCATTTTGAGAGAGGTCTCAACACCTAGCCCCTGCAGACATAGACGATGTGAGAAGACACTTGCAGAAAATGCTCACGGCTGGTGTGATACAAGAATCCAGAAGCCCATATGCATCTCCCATTGTGGTTGTGCGTAAGAAGAATGGATCTGTGAGAATGTGTGTTGATGATCGAACTCTGAATCGGCGGACCATACCCGATCTATACACCATGCCCTGTATACAAGATGCACTGGACTGTTTGAATTGGAGCAAATGGTTCTCAGTGTTGGATCTTCACAGTGGATATTACTAGATGCCAATGGCTCTGGAGGACTGTGAGAAGACAGCCTTCATCTGTCCTTTGGGGTTCTATGAATTCCTGAGAATGCCACAGGGGATATTGGGTGCCCCAGCCACCTTCTAGTGACTGATGGAATGAGCAGTGGGAGACATGAATTTGCTGGAATGCCTGGTGTACCTGGATGATGTCATTGTGTTTGGGAACTCCCTAGAGGAACATGAGAGTCGACTGTTCAAAGTACTAGACCGTCTGGAAGATTTCAGACTCAAGCTGTCCATTGACAAGTGCCAGTTTTTCCAAACCTCTGTGAAGTATGTGGGGCACATAGTGTGTACAGAGGGGGATAGAGACTGATCCTAGTAAAGTTGAAGCCTTGACTACTTGGCCCCAGCCCCACAATTTGAAAGAACTACAACATTTCCTGGGATTCTGTGGCTATTACAGCCGGTTCATAAAGGACTATTCCAAAGTGATTCGGCCACTCTTGAGTCTTACCCATGGTTACCCTCCTACCAATCGGAAATACAAAAAAGGGTCCATAAAAGAACCAGACAAAGCATATTTCTGCTCAGGTGAACTTTTCCAGTCCCATTGGATGCCTGACTGTAAAGCAGCTTTCCACGAAGTCATATACCAGCTCACCCACACCCCCATCCTCGCTTATGCTAATCCCACCAAACCCTGTGTGCTGCATACTGACACCAGTCTGCAGGGTCTAGGAGCTGTACTGTATCAAGACCATGAGGATGGTTTGAGACCAATGGCATTTGCCAGTAGGAGCTTGACCCCGTCAGAGCAAAACTACCCTGTGCTCAAGTTGGAGTTCCTTGCATTAAAATGGGCCATTGTCAACCAGTTTCATGATTACCTCTATGGGGCAGAATATTGGTGAGGACTGACAATAACCCATTGACCTATGTACAGACTTCAGCTAAGTTAGATGCCATGGGGCATCGGTGGTTTTCTGCATTGTCAACATATGATTATGCTGTCGAATACAGACCAGGCCTGAATCATATTGATGCTGACACCCTATCTCGGAGGCCCATTTTCAAGAGTGGCTGGGTCAGGCTGTCTGAACCTGACATCCAAGCATTGTGCCAAAAGTTTGATAGAAATGAACAGATGTCTACGGACACAGCGGACTGCTTAGTAGATTGCCTGGGCCCCTCTGACACCTGCATACTGACTGCGTATTGTCACTTCTCTTCTCTAGATATAGTGCAGTACCTCAGTTTGACAATGACAGCATTGAATGTGCTCAATCCCGAGATCCTATGATTCAGCCAGCACTTGACACCCTTCATGAAGGGAAAGATGTGTCCAAGTTGCGTTCCTCTGATCTGAGAACTGCTTTATTGTTTAGAGAAGGCCCCAGGTTGAAGCTGCTTAATCAGTTGTTGTATAGAGAGACTGTAGAACAGGGAGGCCAAATAGACAACCAACAATTGGTCCTGCCCACAGCCTTCAAAGATTTTGTACTGAGATCCCTCCACAATCATGTGGGCCACCTCAGTATCAAACGCACCCTTGACCTAGTATGATCTTGATTCTACTGGCCCAAGATGGGGGCTGATGTTGAGCACCATGTAAGGACTTGTAGTCGCTGCTTGCAGAGAAAAGCCCTGCCTCAGAGGGCTGTCCCCCCTTGTCAACATTACTACCAGCACCCCAATTGAACTAGTCTGCATAGACTTCTGGAGTTTAGATCCTGATGCGAAACACTGGCAATGTGTTAGTGGTCACAGACCATTTCACACGGTATGCACAAGCTTTTCCCACCAAAGATCAAAAAGCATCTACCATGGCCAAGGTGCTAGTGGAAAATTTCTTCATCCACTATGGTGCCCCCCCCCCAGCGAATTCACTTTGATCAGGGCCGAGACTTTGAGAGTCAGCTAATCAAAGAAATACTCTCTCTATGGGGGATGCAAAAGTCAAGAACCACCCCTTATCACCCGCAGGGGGATCCTCAACCTGAATGCTTTAACCGCACCCTACTAGACATACTAGGCACCCTCCACCCAAAAGATAAGCATAAATGGAGCCAGCAGATTAGCACCTGGTATACGACACAATTGCACAAAGAATGGTGCTACCGGGTTCTCTCCCTACCGCCTCATGTTTGGGAGAGAGGCCGGGCTGCCTGTTGATGTCTGTTTTGGGCTTTCTCTCGATGGGGTCCAAGACGAAGATTACCTACAGTATGTACAAAAACTTAAAGCTCAATTGAACCATGCCTATCAACTGGCCCAGACAATGGCTGCCAAAAGAAATCTAGCCAACAAAGAGAGACATGATAGAAAAGTAAAGGCTCAAGAGCTTAGGCCTGGAGACCATGTGTTGTTGCGAAATTTAGGATTGCATGATAAATACAAAATTGCTGATCGATGGCACCATCTTCCCCATGTCATAGTTGGAAAGCTGGATGATTTCCCAGTGTACAAAGTGTGCCCCAAGAATAACTCCAAAGCTGTCAAGACCTTGCACCATAACAACTTGCTACCTATTGGTCAAGTTATAATTGAGACTGATCCCACCGAGATTGATTCCCCTGGACCAGTGACTCATGCTGCTGCAAGAAAGAAACACAGTCAGCCTGCCCCCGTGGTTGCCGATTTAAGACTTTCTCCACAGCAGGTCCAGAATGATAGTGACTGCCAGTCTAACTTGGATAACAGTGAGTGTGATAATGCCTATTACCCCTCATATGAACTGAGTCAGTTGTTTCGTGGAAATCCTATGTTGAATTATGGGGATGAAGCTGGGCCTTCTGGACTGCCTAATGCCCTGGCATCCTCCTTGGAGTCAATGCTCCCTGAAGGTGAAGTGCAGAGTATCATGTCTGAGGATGATGAGTCTTTGTGTATCGTGGAATTGTATGATTTGCCTGAAGGAGCGGCTGATGGTATGAGTCTTTCTGGCGACATGCCAGAACTTGAGGAACACTATGAGAGTGCTGAAAACCCTCCTTCAGTGCCAGAGTGTCTTCAAAATAAGCCAAGTGTTGTAGAAACAGAGACTACAGAGCAAGGGGCTGACAGTGCTCCCAGCTTGGACATTCTCCTTCATGCAGAGGCACCCCTCACAAGTGATGAAAGCTCCAGGGCCATTGCTGAAAGTACAGAGACTGTGGTTGTTTACCCCAGAAAGACTGGCTGAGCTGTCAAACCAGTGGTGCGCTTCAGTTACAATTCCCCTGGGAGGCCAGTGGATTTGCCTCTCAATGTATTCCACAAAGGTGTTTATGTCTCTCAGAGCTCACTGCTCAAATTGTGCTTGACGGCCCATTCCAGGTTACTTGTCCTGCCCTCTCACCATGGTACCCCTGCCCCACCCAGCCCCAAGTTAGCTGATAGGGAAGGGCCCCCTCTTGCATTGTTTAGAGTACAAGAAGTTATTACATGATTCTGTATAGTAATGTTCAATTTACCTGTGTGAAATATGCATAATGTGTTGTCAGAATGGAAATTATATAGTGGAGTACATTGAAATGTATAGTAAAGTGAAAAGTTATGCCAATTGATGAATCAGATAGTACTTGTATAGCATGCTAATGGTATAAATATCTTGTATATGTTGCATTTTCAATGCTATGATGGTACAGACTTGATGCGGATGGCAAGTTTTCCCAGGCAGGGAAGGGTGCAATGCCCCTACAAATGGGGGTTCCCAAAAAGTCTTCCTTCAGCTTGCTTAAATGCTCACTGCCAGGCTGGTGTCCTGTGTTTTAGAAGTTTAAATGTGATTACCAGAGCTTGTATAGCCTCTGTGTACTGTCTCTTTAAGAGCTGCCTAATTATAGCTTAAGTAATCTGAGAGAGAGCTCTGTTGAAAGATGTAACTACTGAAAATCATTTAGCGTGATAATGATAATGTAGTTTGTCTAACCTGCTTTCTTTGTAGCAAGGACTGTTTTGTTTGTCTCCACTATCTTGGTCCTGCACTACAAATTGGACCAGACAGTACTGGTGGGACCTAAAATGTAGCCGGATTACAGGAGCTGTCTGAATTCAAAATCTGTAGGAATCTGTAGGTGCCTTTTTTGCAACTGAAGGGGGAACTCTTGCTTTAACTGACAGCCAAATCCGCCAACCAAATCTTTTGGATCTTGAGGAAGTCCTGGACTGCTTGCAATTTTCAGTGAAGATTTGATGCAGATTCAGCTCATGTCAAAGCGCTGGGGCTAGTAAGCTTTCTTTCTGTGTGCCTTTTTGGTTCAAGAGTGCACTGGACACTGGAATAAAGTATTTTTGCTTATCACATTTTCGTGCTTGGACCTGGACTTTGTCCTATCATAAGGCTTTGAGTGCTGGTGTTTCCTCTTTGACTGTGTTTGCTTGTGGACTGGCTGTCCTTACTCACCAGCACCACCCTACATTGTCGCTGATCACAGCACATCTTTGTGGTTTTCTTCCTAAACAACCTCGCAGCTGCTTGCAATAACTGCATGCTCCTCTACGCAGATGATGCGGTGATCTTTACTAGCAACCTCGACCCTGCACTTATGGAATATGACCTCTAGAGTGGCTTCACAGCAACTGAAAAATAGTTCAAAGAGCAAAAACTGGTCATGAACTATAAAAAGACCAAGACCATGCTCTTCGCCACTGCCCAGAACAAGCTAAAAGTCTATCCACTGGCAATTCAGAATGACACTAGTAATACCCTGGAACTAGTTCCACATTTTAAGTACCTGAGAATCACACTGGACACTGCCCTGTCTTACACACAGCACACTGACATCACGGCCATGCGCACTAGGGCATGGTGTCTGCTCCAAGTTGCTAGTGCACGTGCATGGGATTTTGGCTCCACTTTTCAACTGTGTTTTTTAGTTGTATTGCTGCTCAGTTTTTGTTACGAAAGGCATAGTTCAATTTAGGCTGAAGAAATACACAATCTAAGCCCTTCATTCATAAGGCATGCTAAAAATTGCACATCGCGTCTGCGCTCTGTTACAAATGCATGTCCTTGGCATGGATGAGCTTCCGGAGGTCAGCTTACTCACGTCAGGACTGTTTGGACAGAAAATAATGGAAAATAAAGGGTAATGAGTAAAAATTATTACTTTTGGCACATACAGGGACATTTTACTTTAGTAATTTGTTTAGTAAGTACCTCGGGGAACAGGGAACACTGACCAGAAATGAGCAAAAACGTTGGGACAAAGCTGACAGTGCCCCTTTAAATGGAAGCCTGAAAAACAGGAATCAGACAAAAAGGGCAGATGGCTTTTCATTAGCTTAACTACACCACATGACATAGAAACAGAAACATAGAATCTGTCGGCAGATAAGAACCATTGAATGAATGATAAAATAAAAGAATTACCATATGTGTTTACAGGCAAGTCTTTATCAAAATAACAACCAGGATTGACCTATCCCCATTCAGAGGAATTTTTATGGTACAAAGGGAAGCCAAGCCATTGATAAAGTAGGTATTCTAAGGTCCCGCATTTTGTTCAATGGAAGTTGTGTATAGTTTTATCAGACATTTAAATAACTATAATGTTAGGATATTATAAAGCTTTTATCTGTTAGTGGGGTATGTTTCCTTGAATAGGAGACAGAAGAGCTTCTCTCGGATTAGGTTGGCTAAGTCTCGAGGTTATTTAACATAATTATGTATACGATGTTAGTCTAAATGTTTTGAATGAAAAGATATTGATGTCAATATATTTAGAAACTGTCTCTTACATCTTGTAGTTATTTAAAATGCATTATAACTGTAATGAATGTGTAAATAATAGGTAGCATCTTTTGATAGATGGTATTAAGTATTGTTGGAGTGTGTTATTAGAAAACAGAAAATAGATGTTTTCAGTAGTTATTAAAGGAATGTTTTCTTTTTATAAATACTATGTATAAACTTTTTAGGATTTCTATTAAGTAAAAAAACTTTGTGAGATTAAATACTAGAGGAGCTCTTTATGAAGTGAGAGGTGTGACGTGGACAGCCAGTTCTGAGTGCTGTATGATTTTTTTGTAAAATAAAAAAAAAGTGTTATGAACTGTCTCCCATGATAAATGCTGAAACAGCATGTGAGATCACACACACACACACAGCTTTTAGATACAAGGTATTACATGGAAGGCCAGGATCGTCTGTTTTATCTAAGTTAATTACAGGTTGACAGAGGCTTGAGTTGAGTACATCCATTTTATGAAGTTTCAAGAGGAGGAAACCAGGTTTTGTACACTGGTGCGAAATCATAAATGCTTTAGTGTCTGTGCGAGAGGGAAGCTTGATCAATAAGATCAAAGAAATGTCATTTGAGAAAGAACATGAGTTATGCTGAGGTTGCAAAATTTAATACTTGGAAAAGACATCCTGTTTTTACATAGATATATTTTTTTATATATTCTGACAGGGAGGAGCTAGGTGACCTCATGCAAAAGAGATGGGGAAAACCAGCTTTAAAAAACATTATTCTGTTTTTCTTCAGAGATACTTTTATCTAGACTCTGACAAAGAAACATCTCTGAGCACTTTTAAACAGGTATTTAGAAAGAGAGGCAAATCTAATTACTGTAGTAGGAATTATACTGTTTAAACCCTTGTTCTTTTAAAAGATTTGTATGTCTGGTGATATAATAGTTCTGTATTGCATGTTTTACATATTATTATCTATTTTAGTAAAATTCTTTTTGGAGCTTACTTGGTCTGTCTTTGATTTTCTTTCATTTGCAAGAAAAGTATATATGGTTAAAGCTGATACTAGGCATAAGTTTAAATGGTGATACCAAACTGGAAAGAGAAGCATTTTAAATCTGAGGTCTCTATTAAAGTTTTTAAGGGTTCATTTCTGTACACCTGGTTAGGTGCCCGTAGGCAAAGATATCTGGCCCCCCGAAGACAGAATTATCTGAGCCTGTACATTGGGTACGCTAGCAAGAGGTTCACAGTTTGCATCCCTCCAAGTCTGGTGACCAAAGATTGATCCGAACTCACAAAACAGACAAGACGGTTACCTTGTTAAACTGTTCACAAGACTGCGTTCAGAGGTTGGCACTTTGGGAGTAGAGGGCTGACCTGCTGAGTGGGTTTGTGATAGATTGGTTGACAGCAGTGACATAATTTTGGTATCACAAGCTTGTATTGTTCAGTGTGTTAGCTGAGACCATAAACTTCCTTGCAAAGAAAGAAAAAGGTAGAGATTTATTTTTAAAAAGGAAACAGAACCATACCACTTGGCTTACAGCCAAGTTCCTACCAATTTTATTTATTTTCTTCTAAAGTGCTAGTCAGAGTAGAAGTAGTTAGGAAAGATGACTTCCAACTACAGCAGGCACACTGTAGCATACTTAAAGCAGTTGTGTGGGGACAGAGGAGTCCTGTTTGAGGTGACAGCCAAAAAGCAGAACCTCATACATGCCCTGATGGTAGCAGATACCCAGAGCAGCGAGTCACAGACAGTGACTGAAAAGGACCAAACCTCAAGTGAGGCAGGGCTAGCGACCAGTGCTGTGTCCAGATCCAGTGAGGATGACAGCAGGGCCAATGTCAGTGAAGGACCACAGCGCAGGGGAAGGTCACAAGTATCCTGGACCCAGAAGTGCTTAGGCTACAAATTGAGTTGCGCAGGATGGAGCTGGAGTTCCAGGAGAAGAGGGAGCGAGAGAAGCGGGAGGCAGACCATGAGGAGCGTGAGTGCCAGCGAGCTGCAGAGGAGAAGAGAGAGGACCCCAGAGGCAACAAGAACTGGAAAAGCTACGACTTTGACCAGCGCACCAGAGCAGGTAAGTGGTTTGGGTTTAACTGGGACTGCAGGACTGGGTTACAAATTGAATTCCAAATTAATAGCCAAATTTAAAGAGGGGAGGATATGGATGCCTTTAAATTCTTTGAAAAAGTTTGCATTCAGGCTAAAATTCCTAGAGAGTCCTGAGCTTCCAGCTATCCCCGCTACTTCACCGGAAGGCTCGGATGCATTGGGTCAAATGGACAATGAGGACAGTGATGATTACAGCAAACTTAAAGCTGCACTGTTAAAAAAGTTTGAATTAATTGCTGAATCATACAGAGCTAAATTCCATAAGCTCAGGAGAAGCCCTGATATGAGCTATGAGGAGCTAGCCATGAAACAATGTCAGTTTTTAAAACGTTGGTGGGAAGGAATTGAGGCAAACTCTGTTGATAAAATTAAAAATGTGATGTTATTAGAACAGTTTTTCTGGGTGTGCCCAGCACAGCTGAAAACCTGGCTAGAGGACCGAGATCCCAAAACAGTACAAGAGGCTGCAGAACTCTCAGACCACTATGCCAAGAGCAGACCTGCTCTGAGAGTGAATGGGTCAGACATGGCAGCACAGAAAGGGAAAGGGAAAAGAGCAACTTCAGGGTAGCTAAAACCCTCACTGCCTCCACCGAAAACAGTTAGCCCCAGGTTTCAGAGAAAAGATTGCTCTGAGAGAAGAAATGAATGTTGGTTGTGTAAAGAAACTGGACATATTGTCAGACAGTGTCCCAAAAAGGCAAGCAATAATACACAACTGGGTGCTAGTTAAGAAGTGGGTTGTTTGTGTGTCCCTGGAAGCATGCCAGTGAACATGAGGGAACACATGCACCCAGTTATGGTGAATGGTGTACAGATGCAGGGATTAAGGGACACAGGGGCATCCCGGACCTTGGTAAAGGGGGATCTGGTAGGGCCTGGTCAGCTTATACCCAATAAATACATCACTGTACAGGACTTCACTAGTGAGGCGAAAACATTACCCCTCGCTAGTGTTCTCTTAGACTGGGGTGAAACAGGGGGAACTGTGCAACAGATGTCTGTAGCCAAAACCTTAGCAGTGGATGTGATCCTGGGCAACAATCTAAAACAGGGGATGGTATGTGCAGTTACTCGTAGCCAAGCGGCAAGGGAAAATTGTAGTTCCATGAACCACACAGAAGCCATTGTGGAAACCACTGAGAGGCTGATTCCCCAGCCTGTGTCTCCTGATATGGAGATTAATGAAGAGGGGGTAGAAATTTCCCCAGTAGCAAGTAACCACACAGCTACAGAGGGTTACTCCAAAGAGGGAGGGTGACCCATTGTCAGAGGGTTGGGACTGACAGTGATCCTAAGTGCCCTGATGCTAGTGCTAGGGACCCTAGTTTAGCGACTGAAGGGGACTTGTCCCATGCCTTGGGAATGTGTGAGGGGTTTGCAGATGCTCAGAGAAGTGACCCTATTCTAGAGAAGCTGAGGGCTTGGGCAGACTTGGACAGCACACAGGGAGGTGACGGCAGACATAAAGCTTATTGGGAAAATGGATTTATGTATACTCAGGCAGTACAGACAGAGGGAGGGATGCTAGGCAGGCAGCTTGTCATTCCCCAGGGGTATCGTGAGCAGTTGCTCAAGATTTCACATGATATTCCCTTGTCTGGTCATCTGGGAATCATGCGCACAATGCAGCAGTTGGCCCAGAATTTCTACTGGCCTAACTTCACCCAGCAGGTGAAGGAGTATTGCAGGTCTTGTCACCGGTGCCAAGAAATAGGGAAGGTGGGCAAGAAAACCCAAGCTGCCCTGAATCCATTGCCCAGAGTGGAGGAGCCATTCCAGAGAGTGGAAATGGATATTGTGGGGCCTTTAAATACCCCCAGCTCCTCAGGGAAGAGATTCATCCTGACTGTGGTGGATTATGCCACCCGGTAACCAGAGGCAGTCGCCCTATCCTCACTGAGGACAGACAAAGTGGCAGATGCCTTACTTGGGATTTTCTCCCATGTTGGGTTTCCACAGGAGGTAATCACCGATCGAGGGGGTTCCTTCATGTCAGACCTGATGAAATGTTTATGGGAGAAGTGTGGGGTGGTGCAGAGATGCATGACACCGTACCACCCACAAGCTAATGGGCTTGTGGAAAGATTGAATGGTACCCTAAAGTCAATGCTACAGGCATTTGCTGAACAGCATGGGAGGGACTGGGAGAAATACCTTCCCCACCTGTTGTTTGCATAAAGAGAGATGCCCCAAGAGTGGACAGGATTTTCCCCCTTCAAACTCTTATATGGACGCCAGGTACATGGGCCCCTAGACTTGATCCGGGAGGACTGGGAAGGCAAGCACGCCACCCAGGGAACTCCCATTGTGGAATACATCCCTAGGTTTAGGGAAAGGCTGAAGGAGCTTATGGGGACAGCCCACAGCAACCTAGCAGCTGCCCAGCAGAAACAAAGAGTGTGGTATGACCGCAGAGCCAGAGCTCGCTCGTACATGGTGGGTCAGGAAGTCATGGTCCTTATTCCGGTCCAGAAAGACAAGCTGCAGGCTGAGTGGGCAGAACCGTACAAAGTGATTAGGAAGGTAAATGACGTGAACTACATTGTGGAGTTACCTGACAGAAGACAGACAGAAAGGATGTACCATGTCAACATGATGAAACCATATGCAGATAGGGCTGACATGGTGTTTGCAGTGTGTAGTCATAGGGAGGGGACAGATGAAGGAGACCCTTTCTGGATTTGCTGGAAGAAAGTAAGAGGGAGCCCTCTGTGGAAGCAGTAAAATTGTCTCCCCAGCTGGCCCGGACCAGATCCAGAAAGTAAGGGAGGTTTTAGCAGACTTTTCCCCATTGTTTAGCGCCAAGCTTGGACTAACCCCCTTAGCGACACATGATGTGGAGACAGGGATGTAGACACCTATACGGCAGACAGCATATCGGGTGTCAGATGCTGTCCAAAAGGACATTAGGAGGGAAGTGGGGAGATGCTGGATTTAGGGGTAATCCAGAGATGCCACAGCCCCGGGCCTCACCCATAGTTCTTGTGCCTAAGCCAGATGGCTCTACTTGTTTCTGTGTGGACTATCATGGACTGAATGCAGTCACAAAGTCAGATGCCCACCTGATGCCCCGGACGTATGAACTCCTGGACAAGTTGGGAGGGGTGACCTACCTTATGACCATTGACCTGACCAAGGGGTATTGGCAGGTAGAGTTGACAGGCAGAGCTAGGGAGAGGTCGGCCTTCATCACTTCAATGGGCTTATTTGAGTTTAAAGTAATGCCTTCCGGAATGAAGAATGCCCTGGCCACTTTCCAAAGGTTGGTGAACCAGGTGTTAAATGGTGCTGAGGAGTACATCATGGCATACCTGGATGGCATTACCATCTTTAGTACCAGCTGGGAGGAACACCTATCCCACCTTAGGGAAGTGCTGGACAGGATACAGAGGGCCGGGCTCACTGTCAAAGCTGAGAAGTGCCAGGTGGCCATGGAAGAAGTGGCATACCTTGGGCATGTGGTAGGCTGGGGACAGTTCCATCCTAACCAAATAAAGATAGAGGTAATCTAAGCATGGCCCAGACCAGAAACACAGAAGCAGGTCAGGAGTTTTCTAGGGACAGCAGGGCACTACAGAAAATGTGTACCCAATTACAGTGCCCTGGCTGCTCCTCTGTCTGACCTGACAAAGAAAAGGATGCCCAAGAAAATTACCTGGGGCCCAGCCCATGAGGATGCCTTTTCCAAACTAAAGGAGTCACTGTGCAGTGCTCCTGTTTTGACAAGTTCTGACTATAGCAAAACCTTTATAGTTCAGACTGATACCTCAGACGTGGGTATTGGGGCAGTACTGAGTCAGACATCCAGCCAAGGGACAGATCACCCAGTAGTGTACCTGAGTAGGAAGTTACTTCTCAGGGAACAAGCATACTCCATGGTGGAAAAGGAGTGTCTTGCCATAGTGTGGGCCCTAAGGAAGCTAGAGCCATACTTGTATGGGCAGCATTTTGTGGTGCAGACTGACCACAACCCCCTGGTTTGGCTGATGCAGATGGGGAAAAACAATGGTAGATTGCTAAGATGGAGTCTTGCTTTGCAAGGGTATGATCTGACAATCGTACATAAGGCTGGAGCAAAAAAACAGAACTCAGATGGGCTGTCTAGGGTCTACGAGGAGTGAACTGATTTGGGAAGTTCATCCCATGCAGGGGATAGAGCCCACAAATTCAGTCTAGGTGGGGAGGATTGTGACGTGGACAGCCAGTTCTGAGTGCTGTATGATTTTTTTGTAAAATAAAAAAAAATGTGTTATGAACTGTCTCCCACGAGAAATGCTGAAACAGCATGTGAGATCACACTCACACACAGCTTTTAGACACAAGGTGTTACGTGGAAGGCCAGAAGCTAGTTACAGGGTAGAACAGGCCTTGATCAAGGATTGCCTGTTTTATCTAAGTTAATTACAGGCTGGCAGAGGCTTGAGTTGAGCATATCCATTCTATAATGTTTCAAGAGGAGGAAACCAGGTTTTGTACACTAGTGCGAAATCATAAATGCTTTGGTGTCTGTGTGAGAGGGAAGCTTGATCAATAAGATCAAAGAAATGTCATTTGAGAAAGAACATGAGTTATGCTGTGGTTGCAAAAGTTAATGCTTGGAAAAGACATCCTGTTTTTATATAGATATATTTTTTATATAGTCTGACAGGGAGGAGCTAGGTGACCTCATGCAAAAGAGGTGGGGAAAACCAGCTTTAAAAAAAAATTCTGTTTTCCTTCAGGGATACTTTTATCTAGACTCTGACAAAGAAACATCTGTGAGCACTTTTAAACAGGTATTTAGAAAGAGAGACAAATCTAATTACTGTAGTAGGAATTGCACTGTTTAAACCCTTGTTCTTTTAAAAGATTTGCATGTCTGGTGATATAATAGTTCTGTATTGTATGTTTTACATATTATTATCTATTTTAGTAAAACTCTTTTTAGAGCTTACTTGGTCTGTCTTTGATTTTCTTTCCTTTGCAAGAAAAGTATATATGGTTATAAGTATATAGGTGTTAGCATGGCTCAGTTGGTAGCACATCCGCCTCTGGACCAGAAGGTCGTGGATTCTCGTCCCACACAGGGATGGACTTGCACCTAAAAATCACTGGCATCCGAGTGCAGTATTGGGGGGTGCTGTACTGCTGGGGTGTGCGTCCTTCAGATGAAACGTTAAACTGAGGTCCCTTCTGCTCATCCTGGTATTGTCCAGGTGGAAGTAAAAGAATCCAGGGTACTCTTTGTAAAGAGCAGGGACCATTCCCAGTGTCCTGGCCAACATTCCTCTTCCCATAAAACCGGTTCATGCAATTATCCAGGCTGTGGGTGATGATGTGCGATATGGCTGCCACCACACATTCAGTCACTTCACTACCAGTCTAGCATTGCTTGTAAAGTGCTTTGGGATACTGTGTATGAAAAGTGTTATATAAATGCTGATTCTTCTTCTTATAGCTGATACTAGGCATAAGCTTGAATGGTGATACCAAACTGGAAAGAGAAGCGTTTTTAATCTGAGGTCTTTATTAAAGTTTTTAAGGGTTCATTTCTGTACACCTGGTTAGATGCCCATAGGCAAAGATATCTGGCCCCCCAAAGACAGAATTATCTGAGGCTGTACATTGGGTACGCTAGCAAGAGGTTCACAGTTTGAATCCCTCCAAGCTGAAGACCAAAGGTTGATCTGAACTCACAAAACAGACAAGAGGGTTACCTTGTTCTGTTAAACTGTTCACAAGACTGCGCTTGGAGGTTGGCACTTTGGGAGAAGAGGGCTGACCTGCTGAGTGGGTTTGTGACAAGCGGTAACATACATGAGACATTTTTTTAAAGAATAATGGATTGTATAAAATGCATCATGGACAGTATTACTGATTTGTATATTTGTATATTTAATAGGAAATTAAGAAGCACCTCTTGATGAAGCCTACATGGTGTAGGTGAAACATCGAGCAATGGGCCTTAAGGAAATATGAATAAAGTTTATTTTGGAGAAGAATTATACTGCTGTCCATTATTCCATTGTGTCCCCAGATGACTCTTTTTGTAGAGACTTTTTTCAGGCAGATAAGAACCATATAGCCCACTTAGTCTGCCCATTTCCTTATTTGGTTTAGCAATCCCTATTCTTATCTGGGCTGCCTTTCTCCTGCTCCACTGTACAGCAGAGTGCCTTTATGCTTATGCCATGCACTTTTGAATCCCTGTACTGTTTTTGCTTCCACCACCTCCACTGGTAGGCAGTTCCACTGATCCACCACCCTCTCTGTGAAGAAATACTTCCTAGCATTCCCTCTACGCCTTCGTCCCTCCAGCCTCATGTTATGTCCCCTTGTCCATGTGCAATTTCTTCTCTGAAATATGCTCCCCTCCTGTACCCTGTTTATTCCTCTAAGGTATTTGAAAGTCTCTATCATATCCCCTCTCTCCCTTCTCTCTTCCAGTGAATAGCTGTTTAGTTCCTTGAGTCTTTCCTCATAAGGCTTGTGGCACAGTCCATGTATCATTTTTGTTGCTCTACTCTGGACTGCTTCCATTCTGTCTATGTCCTTCCTGAGATGTGGTCTCCAGAATTGGATACAGTATTCCAGATGATGCCTCACCAGTGATCTATACAGTGGCATCACCATTTCGCTCCTCCTACTGGTTATGTCCCTTCCTATGCACCCTAGCATTCTGTTTGCTTCCCCAGTGCTTTTTCACATTGTTTGGACGACTTCAAGTCATTGGATATGATAACCACCAGGTCTCTCTCCTGACATGTGGTGACTAGAACCTGCCCCCCCCAATCCTGTATCCTCTCTTGGGTTTCTGTGTCCCAGGTGCATTATCTTGCACTTCTTAGAATTGAAACCCAACTGCCAAACGCTTGACCATTCCTCAAGTAGTCTTAGGTAATTTCTCATTTTATCTAGCCCCTCTTGTGTGTCGACTCTGTTGCAGATCTTGGTGCAATGTTGCTTATGAAGACATTGAATAGGACTGGACCCAGCACTGATCCCTGTGGCACCCCGCTGGTCACCTCCTCCTCTTTGGATTTTATGCCATTTACTGCCTCCCTCTGGGTCCTGCCTTTTAGCTAGTTTATAACCTATTTTACCACTTCAGAGCCCACACCCAGATCCCCCCTGGTTTTGGAAAATGTATAGTCTCTTATTTCTCAAACTCCCACTCAGTGGATAGCATACTAGATTTTTGGCTCACATCCCCTAAGATCGTCTCTTCCAACATAGCCCCTCTTTATATTTCAGATAATACTGCAGTGCTCTTTACTCTTTTATGGGGTCCAATTTCACATAAATCTTCTTCTTGGTGCATGGATCCATTATTACATAAAGATGCAGACTTCCTCAAATGTGTCAAGATAGAGTCCAAAGCATTTTCCCTATTAATGTCCCTAGTGACGCTTCAGCATCTACCATTTGGGAAGCCTTTAAGGCCACTCCCAGAAGGAAGATTATTGGGTATGCCACACACTGATGGAGGCCCAGGGAGGCAGAAGTCACAAAATTAGAAGCAACTCTCAATGGGAAAAAAGATACCACTAGACTATATGACAGGGAATTATTGAGGAACACAACCAATCTCAGAATGCAGCTTAATTCACTCATAACCCATGAGGCAGAGTTATCCCTAATTTGGACTAGGTATAGCTATGGGATGGGGGAGCCTCCCATGTGTTGGCCTACCAGCTCAGAAAGCAGCAGGAGGAGAGGTATATTGCAGCACTCACAGATGGTACTAACACCCCCAAATTCCATCCACTGAAGATAAATAACATTATGAAGATATTTTATCAAAATCTTTATAAGTCCAAGGGTCAATCTGACAGATGAGTTTTAAAACTTTATATTCACCTTATCCCTCTCTAAACTGAGGGATGGAAATAAAAGAATCTTTTTGGAAGTCTCCCTTTCACTTACAGAGATCAAACAGGCTCTGGCCTCTCACTCCCTCCTAACAAGGCCCCCGGAGGGGACGGTTTCCCCTGTTAATATTATCAGCATCTTAGTGATGTGGTCTGTACCCTCCTATGACAAATGTATTTGAAAGCCTAAATCCATAGTACCCTTCCTCCAACATTAAGGGAAGCTATTATTACAGTCCTCCCTAAAGAGGGCAAGGACCCTGCTAACTCATCACATTTCAGGCTGATATCCCTTGTCAACGCAGATGCAATAAAAATGGTCAAAGCTCTAGCCAAAAGGCTAGAATGGGTCCTTCCTGTTCTTGTGCACAAATCTCAGGTGGGCTTTGCAAAAGGGTGGGTAAGTTCTGATCACCTTTTGATCTCTGATTGCCCCCATCCAAATAGCAAGCTCTGTCCCCACTCCCACTGTCACAGTGGCTATTGATTTTGAGAATTCATCCTGGTGGAGTGGGACAATCTCCATGCAGTTCTTGAGCATATGCAGTATGGGCCCTCCTTTCAATTATGGATCAACACCCTATATAAAACCCCAATGGCCAAAATCCTCACAAACTCACATCTCTCCTCTCCTTTCCATCTTGAACAGAGGACTCAGAGTGGATGCCCCCTTTCTCCTCTTTTATTTGTGCTAGCAATGGAGCCTTTGGCTGTGGCCATAAGATCTCATCCTAATTTGATGTGCATATGCGTGGGTACTGCCAACTATAGAGTCAAGCTCTATACAGATGTTTGCCTAGTGCTCCCGGAGGATGGCCCCCGGAATATCTCTTATCTTTCAAGTGTCCAGCATAATTCAGAGCGACTTTCTAGTTTAAAAATCAGTGAAAGCAAAACCAAAGTCCTGCCACTCAATAAATACTGTAAAGCATGGGGCATTATCTCAATAAATCTGACATGGTCCTCCACCTCGATAAAATACTTAGGAATCATAGTAACAGGTGACCTCTCCCAAATACATCAAGCGAATTTGTCATCTCTCAGAGAAATTACAAGCCAAATGTGAGAGATGGAAGTTTCTCCATCTCTCTCTCTCTATGGCTGGCAAAATATCCTTTCTTAAAATGGTTACAGCCCCTAAGCTTATACACTGCTTGTCATGTCTACTGTAACAGTTGAAATCCCCACATGATGGTTTGAAAAAATCAATACCCTGGTGGGGAATTTCCTATGGGAGGGCAAAACACCTAGGTATAGTAGAGTTACACTTAGATATCACTGGATGGTCAGGAGTTGGACCCTATCATGATTCTGTTCATATTATTTGTCCTTCAGGGCAGCCCAAACCTGCCATGGGTTTCTACTCCCATTTGAATCCACTCTGCTATGAGTGGCCATAGAAACCTGTCTGCTAGATGGTCTTACTCTGGCTGGATTTTTATACTCTCCACTTCAAGCTAAGTATAGTGCTCGAATCACAATAACCACCTCTGTCAGGGCATGGAAAACACTTAACAGACTCACTAAACTTTTCATTAACCCAGTGTCCATAGCCCCTCTATGAAATAATGATAGTCTCTAGGTTAACTGGGAACCAGTGTACGGGCCCTTCTGGGAGTTTCTAGTGATTCACTCAGTTACTGACCTCCTTGCCTCAGGTACATCTTATTTGGGCTCCTTCAATGGTCTTAAAACAAGATTCTCCTTGCCTCTACAAGATTTTTGCAGCTATCTTCAACTATGTAATGTAATTACTGCCAAACTCCAAGGGGAGCTCTCTTGCATCAGGGTATGTCACTGGTTACCTTCTTCCTGGTGCAAACTGAGGAAAGGTAGGGCAGGACTCATTTATAAATCAACAGGGGACACAACACCTGCCCCTATGGCTGGTGCTAGGAGTAAATGGCAAACTTTCTTACAAGTACAACTGTCAGAGGAATATTGGACCAAATGCTGTCTGTTGGCTCATAAAGGAGCACCTGATAGTCACAGTCTTCTCATCCAGAATAAACTTCTTCACCAGTGGTACCACACTCCTGTCCAACTTAAAGCTCTAGAGCTCCTCTTACTTGATCTGTACTTGAGGTTTGGCTTGCAAAAGTGGATCTCCTCCATATTCTCTGCAGCTGCACTCAGCTATCTCAGTTCTGATCTGACATGTATCGAGTGTTCCAAGATCCAGAAGTTGTCCCTCCTCTTCTTCTCCAGGTTATAGGTGTCCCTGAACAGAGTAAGCAGATAACCTCCTCTGCTGTATATAGCATTTGGCATCTGTCTTGGAAGTTAAGCGCCTTATGCTTAGAAGGTGGCATACCACAAACACCCCATCGATGGCAGAATGGCTAGAGGCAATGCACACCCTAGCCTCAGTGGTGAGAATGTCTCACTTTGCTTGTCATAATCTCTCTCTAACAGTCCAGACATTTGAGGCCCCTTTCTTAAAGCTACTACTCCCCAGGATGCTGCTCAAACCTCCCTTAGAGGAAAAGATTTGTTGAGACCCCCATGAATCCTAATATGATAGTTCTCATACTAAGGTACCTTCCATTATTGTCATTGATTATGCTGGTTCCCTGATGCTGTAGCTATGGCCTACGCCCTTATCCTTCCCTCCTTCCTCCTCCTCTTCCTACCCCCATTTAGAGCCTCGGGTGGCTCTCATTCATTAATAACATAACATAGGGGCTGTGTGTTCCTTTCTTCAGTTCAGTCCTGCTCCTTTGGGCCATATCTGTGTGGCACAAGCTGTAGGTGGGCCCTCAGCCTTACCTCCTTCTACTGACATCCTCTTTCTTTTGATAATCAGGGCTGTACCCCCTTTTGTTCAGGGGAGGCCAGGTCACTCTAAACATTAAGCTGGGTGCCGGAAATACAATAGAAATGGAATGACAAATGATTTATGTGACATAAATATGAACAAATGGTCCATATGATGGGCACAATGAACTGTTTCCTGGTTACTGATATCAAATGTTTTAATTGGTTGTCTATCTGCTGACTGATTCGGAGCACACTTTAAAATACACTATGTTGATTTTATGCTGTACATTTTGCAAGTCAGGACTGCTGTAGCTGTTAATTGTATTGCATTTTGTGTTATTGTATATGCAACCTTTTTTTTATGTATACTCAGTATTTGTCAATCTGAACAACAAATAAAAAGAAGTAACTGCAAAAGGACTAGGTTCTCACTGTTTACACTGTTATTCTTTTTAGGAACTTGTAGGTCTCTGTCATGTCACTCCTCACTTTTCTGGAATTCAGTGAATTTGTATTCAGGGCCTCTTGTCACTCATCGTAGGACCTGTTCTGATGACCCTGAATCATCTTGGTAACCCTTATTGCTCTAACTCTAGTCTCTCCTAGAGACACAAGAAAAATGTCCAAACCAAAACATAATCAAAGAAGCATTTTCACTTATTGATCAGAACTATATAATCTAAGAAGAATATAGCATATATACTGTCAAATAACTGAATGAACATATTTACAATTTCATGGCCAGGCACTTTTCCTCTCAGTATGACCATGAAAAATGTTATGAATAAATGAAATTGTTTAATTCAGACTGTTAGGGAAAATACAGGGACCTCCATCTAGATAAGCAATGATTTAAAAATAAGCCTTGGAGTTCTTTGCTACCATGCTGGTATCCCCCCTCCAAGTTTGGGCCATCATTCCCATTCAGAGTCCAGTTTATTTCAGGTAAGAATAACTGAGTTAATCTCAGTCAGATTCATTACCTTAGAATACTTTACTGGTTTAATACATCTGGTTATTAAGTACTTTCCTGACGGCATATGAAAATGTGGTTTAAAGCTCCCTGAAGAATCTGCACTCTCCTCAAATCATTACTCATAGTAGCCCATTCTGTACTCTACTTTGGCTGGCAAGACTGAACTATGGTCAGAATTCTTTCTGTCTAGGGTTGCACCTTCTATTAGGTGTGGCTGCCTCCTGTCAGGTCTCTATCACATCTTCACCTCATGAAACTGTTAACATATTCTATTCTTTACTTGTTTAGATTAACTGGTGAAATACATATGGTAGGATTAGCTGGTTAGTCTGTGGCCAGACTACATGAGTGGTATTGAACTGGTACGGGTAATACAACACACTTCATGAACAGATTTGTACAGCAACATCACAGACTGTTTGATGCAGTTCTGTAACATCCTATTTCAGCACTGTTGGCTATCTTTGCTGCTATTCTCTTACTTTTCCCTTCATCTCTAATGCACACCATCTGTACATGGCAACTGCACCTTTCTGAATGCAGCACCAGTCTCCAGTTTATTTCAGTTCATTTTGCCAACCTTTCCTTCCATTGACAGCCAGTCTCCCTCCTTCTTCTTCAAGATGTTTTCTTGAAAAAAATATCTCCGCTCTCCTACACCAGCAGAACCACGCCCACAAACTTTGGTAAACAAGCAGTGTCTCTAGGAAGATTTATTTCCTTGACTAATAGAATAACTTTAATGTTCGCTAGCACAGGATGACAGTAATTTAAGACCTAGCCTGCTGCCATGATAGATGAGCTTCAAAAGAAGTCTGAAAATTTAATTTTTTCTCTCCAGCTGAAGGCTATACTTTACATACCTCCCCTGGCACTCCCTGAAAGAAAGTGATCAGGTTTGTTTGATATGATCTTCCCCTCTTAAGGCCATGTTAATAGGGAGTGAGAACCTTGGTCTCAACCAAAGCAGGAAAGCTGGGAAAGGACAATGCATTTCTGCACTTTTGTAAGAGCAGAGAGGGGAGAGATGGGGTGCTAGTTGCCTTGCAAGTAGGGGTCACCTCTTTTGTGGAGTTAAAGGACTTCTGCATGCTTCCATACCTCAGCAACTCTACCAATGTGGAAGAAAATGTATGGTATGGTGAAAATGGGGACAGCAATGGTGAGAGCCACAAGGTGGAGGAGTTTAGGTTCAAGCCCATCTGGTCTGCTGACCCTAAAGGGATTTAAGAGACATACAGTAGTAACATAGTAATTCAAGATCAGATGGGATTCACAGTCTGTTGTGTCCAATCCCACGCCCCCACCTGCTTCAGAAGAAGGGATGAATACAAATGCTATGCAAACAAAGCCTTTACTGTCTTTGTGTCTACTATGTCCATTGGCAGGCTATTCCATATGCTTACCATCTTCTGGGAAAAGACATGCTGTACCTCTTAATGTTACCACTGAATTTACTGTCTAGATCTCTGAGCTTCAGGATTTGCCCCATATCCTGTTGGAGGAACCAGACCAAACATCTCGTTTAGCAGACTACCTGGCAAAATGTAAGACAGATAAGTCACATGGGCTAGACAGGATACACCCCAGGTCATAGTGGAACTAAAGGAACAATTGCAAGGGCTGCATGCGGCTCAGAGGTAATTTAAGGAAGTATTTTTTCACAGAGAGGGTTGTGGATGCATGGAATGGCCTTCTGGAGGAGGTTGTGGAGTCAAAATCAGTGGTGGAATTCAAGCATGCATGGGATAGTCATAAGGCAATTCTGGGGGTTGGGGGTAGAAAGAAGTAGGCTGCTGGTTAACTAGGATCTGCAGCTTATCCAGTAGGTAGGGAAATGGGCAGACTGGGTGGGCCAAGCGGTCCTTATCTGCCGTCAAATTCTATGTTTCTATGTTTCTTTTCTGGAATCTGTTTGGATGGGTGTTGTGCCAGAGGACTTGAAGATAACCAGTGTGATCCCCATCTTCAAGAAGAAAAAATTACTCACTGTACTAATGATGTTTCTTCTAGATGGGTATATTTGTGAGTCACAGTTTGCATAACTTCAGCCTTGAAGAGTCACCCTGGAAAAGAGAACTTTAGAATGCTAAAACTCAAACTCTGCAGTGTGGTCGCACTCCATCTGACCTCTCAACAGGAGATTTATAGCTGAAGAGTAGGACAGAGTAGTGACCATTTAACTAAACTATCCCTATGCATTAGGAAATTAAATGTATGTATATATGTATTTATTTATTGGATTTTGTTGATGGGGTAGGTCCACTGAAACTAAAAGTCCCTTTTCAAGGGTGACCCAGAATTATTTAACAGGTAACAAAGTAATACATAACAGCTACTCAACGCAAATGAAATATCTGGATAGAACAATAAAGTAATTGTTATCAAGGTATAAACAATAGCATAAGACATACATAAGATAAAGTTAACCAACATTATAACAATATTATAATTAAGCAAAAATATCGTTGGGTACACATAACAATGAGTTGACTTAACACATTAACGGTAGCACTTGCATTGGCCCCTTCCCCATGTAGAGACTTTTCATGCTGTTTTTGAAGCTGGATAAAGTCTTACAGTCCTGAGTTTCAGAAGGAAGGTTGTTCCATATTCTAGGAGCAAAGCATGCAAATGACCTACTCCCAGACTTTGATTTAGGAACATCCAGCAGAATACTGGATGAAGAGTGAAGAGAACTCCCCAGTGGCTTAAGTTTTAGAATGCCTTGCAGGCTAGGAGGAGGGGTGCCAAACACTAGCTTGTGCGTTAGACATAGGGAGGTAAATTCTAATTTGCATTCAAAGGAAGAACAATTAAGCAGGGAGAAGACTCTGCAGTGATGCTGTCTGCAGCAGACACCCGCAGTGAATCATCCAGTTTTGTTATAAAATCCTTTTAGCTTACTGAGCTCTATTTCCCTGACAGACCATAGTACTGGAGCTCCATATAGTAGCTTGGAAAGGAGGGTACTGTTAGCGATGGATAGTCACATGGATGGGGTGAAATAGTCTCTAATCCAGTACATTAGACCAAGCTTTCAATGGATTTTGACAGTTGTTTAATATGTGGCTTGAAATTTAATTCCTGCTCAAGCTAGGCACCAAAGTATGTTGTAGCATCAACTACCTCTATGCAAGAGCCAGACATGGAAGATGTATTAAGATGATTACCTCCATCCCCACCCAACTTCCTGGTACCAAACAGCATATGAACATACAAAGATATGAAATTGCCTACAAATGAAGGCCTTATGGTCTATCAAGTGTGCTAGATTGTACAGCTTGTAGCCATTGTACTGCAGCTGCCCCTCCCTCCCTTCCCCCTCCAGTGACTTCCCCCTTACCCTGTTCCATCCCCTTTTGAAGCAGCCCACTGTTCTACAGGATACCCCTTCCTCTGGCAAAGTGTTCCACCCAGACACTACCCTCTCTGTAAAAAAGTGTCTCCTCATTTCCCTCCTGAACCTTCCCCTTTCCAATCTCAGATTGTGCCCTCAAGTGTCCCTCCCCATTCTTAATTTGAAAAGCCCCTCCATGCCCATCTTATGTATTCCCTTCATGTACTTGAAGGTTTCAATCATATCCCCTCTTTCCCTCCTCTTCTCCAGGGAGTACATGTTCAGCTCCCTCAGACTGCTCTCGTAGGGTAGGTCCCCTAGCCCCTGGATCATTTTTGTTACCCTGTGCTATACCCCCTTCAGTAACCTAATGTCCTTCTTCAGGTATGGTCACCAGAACTGCATGCAGTACTCCAGGTATGATTTAACCTGTGACCTGTATAGCAGCATAGCCTTACTCTTTTTGGAGTTCAATATCAATTTATTTCTACTAAACCAATCTTCAAAATTCTTGAAATCCTCTGCCAGACCTGCATTTAAAGCAGCAGGATCAGAATGACTTTTATATAGTACAGTACAGTGTCATCTGTGCAAAGGAGTGCTTTAGCACCACCACAGTAATCAGGTAGGTCATTAATGAATATTGAGAAGAGCAAAGGGTGAAGTACAGAGCCCTGTGGTACCCCATCTGTGACTGCTCTAAGGGAGGATAAACAACGTTTCCATTTAACCAGTTGTTTCCTGTCAGATAGATAGTTTTTGAACCAGAGACAGGAGAGTTCTTCAAAACCCAGGGTGCTAAGTTTAGTTAGCAGTATATAATGGTTAACTAAGTCAAATTCCTTTGTTGAATCAACAAAGATGGTACCAGTTGCAAGGCTGGAGTCCATTGCCCAGAAGATATCTGAGGTTAGTTGGATCAAGGCAGTGTCAGTAGTATGATTATATCTAAGCTCATGCTGAGCCAAATAAAGGATATTATGCACGTCAAGAAACCTTTTTAACTGATCAAAAATAAGTCGATCTTGGACTTTGGTCAAAGGGCAAAGGAGAGAAATGGTTCTATAGTTTTTGATAGATACCTTAAATCCTCCCTTGTGGGCAGCCACCGCAAAGGCGAACTTCCAGGTAGCTGGTACCTTGCCCTGATTCAGAAATTTATTGAATAGGTCTCTTAATGGGGAGGCTATGATTGGGGTTGCTAGTCTGAGTAATTTGGGGTTCCAATTTATCATATCCAGTCACTAAATCCTCTTTTAAACTATTGAGCTGAGTGAGGACATCCTTTCTAGTTATTAATTTTAAATTTACAGGGAGATCCTGAGATATTGGGTTGATGAGGGGGAGGCTGGGGGTTGGAGGAACTGCAGATGCAGAACCTTTGAATTTCTGTAGGTTAGTACAAGTTCCCCATAAGACTTTCTGTTCTGTAAAAGGATATATATATATATATATGCAAGTGTCATGTGTTTCATATAACTGCTCCAGTCTGCCTGTGGATATGCCACATTGGTGCAACCACACACCTAGCCATCCAGCTGGTTGAGAGTCAACACTTCAGTCACTTGCCCACTGAAGCTAATGAGATGGTGCTTCCCTAAAATGAAAGTCACCCACAATATGCCTGGTCAGTATTGCGTAATTTAAAACTATAAATTCTTTACTTATAGGACATTGGCATGTTCTGTGACTACTTCAAACTTCTGCTTGCACCGTCATTGGCCAAATGGTTATCCTAAGAAGGCCACATCATGAGGAACAGTATCATCTTTGTGAGCCTGGCCATCAAAATGAGGTCATAAATGACATTCCAAACTTTAATGTGCATATTTCTCCAGATTCTCTAGACTTAAAGCATTTGCTAAACTGCAAAGATGAACATTTAATTAAAACTAGTAATAGTATGCAGCATGCTCAACAGTCTTTGGATTCCTTATTGCATAATGATGATTATGATCTGTTATTATACAATGGCAAGAAAAAATCCTGGACTCTGATTGGTCAGTCTTGGGCTGGACCCATGATGATAATCAGTACAACATCACGGGTCTAGTCTCAGCCTCACTGTGAACCTGCTGATGAGCATGCTGAGCATTTTCCTGATTGTTTCATCTGCTCTTAAAAAACAAAAATATTTTTCCATACAAAAACATCTTTAAAATTATTTTTTTTATTCTGTATAACAACGAGCCATTGTATAATAGCAATAATGCCCTGCAGGGTGTGTGTCGTTTGGGATAACGTCAGCCTCAGTTGTTAGGCATTATTCGCCTGCGTCGCCCCAACCACCTGAGGTATGACGTTATCCCAGCATGACACACACCCTGTCGGGCATTATTGCTTAAATATCAAACACCTGGATAGAGATTACTTTTAAATTGTTAATTTTACTACAAGATATTTTAGTGTGCATTGTATTCACAATGCTTTGCTACCTTAGATGGCTTTTAAGAAACCATTTTAAGAAACTGAGTATGTTGAACCTAAGTGATTTCCTCTTGTGACACCACTTTGCAAAACAATTTTATATCTTCACAAAGAGTATCAAAAGTGGCGAGTGTAGGGAGACAGTTTATTGTTTATATATACAGTATTAGGACTGTAGGCTTACAGCTTATTATATTTAGTATTAGTATTATCATTATTATTATAATTAGACTACAGCTGCCATTATATTATGCTTATTGCTATTATTATTGAATATAAGAAATACATAGGGCCAATTAGTGATAGTAACAACTGCAAGCCTAGCTCTCTGGACCCTATGTAGTCTTGCTGAGGCAGGACACACACACTCTCACACACACACACACACGTACACACACACAAGTGGAAATACAGTCTATTCCACTTGCATGCTTTTTGGATGTATGCACATTCCAGTTGTGTGCACACGAGTAACCAGTTCCGATTTATTTCCTATCTGCACCATTATAATTAAATCGATTATATGCCCATACTTTTTCAGTTGTGTGCCTGTTTTTTTAATAGATAGACTGTTCCTCTGTGGAATTCAGTGGTAACCAGTGCTTCAGTGCAGATACGGTGGTCAGCATCTGTGCCAGCATCAGCCCAGCTCTCCCTACGAGGGATTGTGGGGATCGGTAGGAGGTGATGGAACACTTGGTCTGCCTGGTCAGACTTCAGCAGGCTGGAATGCATAGATATTGTAAGAATCATCCAGACTCTGCACCCAACCAGCTGTAGTTTGGATCCGGGCCCTACACCCCTATTAGTGGGTAGTGTAGATGTCATCTGCCTGATCATAGCTGAAATTGTTTGGGATTCCTTGGAGGGGAGTCTTTCCAGATCCCCTAAAGGAGGTGGTCGTATGACCACTCCTTAAAAAACCCTCCTTGGATCCAAACTATCCAACTAACTGCAGGTCTATCTCTAACCTGCCTTTTGTAGGCAAGGTTATTATAAAGGTGGTTGCATCACAGCTGGAGGATTATTTTGGGACCCATGGTATCTATGAGACTCTCCAGTCTGGATTTAGAAAGAGATGTACTACTGAGACTGCACTTGTTCAGGTATTGAATGAGCTCCTAATAGCAAGAGATCAAAAGGCATGTACCATCTTGGTCCTTCTTGATCTCTCTGTGGCGTTTTACACTGTGGATCATGGTGTGCTTTTGGAGTGCCTATATTTCCTTTGTGGACTGTTGGGTACAGTCCTCAAATGGTTTCAATTGTTCCTCATGGGCAGATCTCAGAGGGCTGGCACTGGAATTTATTCCTCTGATGCCCTCCCTCTGTCCTGTGGGGTGCTACAGGGCTCCATATTGTCACCCATGCTGTTTGCAGTGTACATGCTGCCATTAGGAGATATCATCAGACGATACAGTTTGAGTTTTTACTGCTATGCAGAAGATACTCAACTGTATAAGTCTTTTCTACCCAGACAGGAGGATGTAGTCTCTGTCTTTAACAACTGTCTCACTGAGATCAAGGACTGGATGAGCACCAGTTGGTTGAGGCCAAACCCAGATAAGACCGAGGTGTTGGTGGCGGACCCAAGTCAGCCAGGGGTAGGTATGGGGGCTGGGTAGATGTCGGGCTTATGGCTTGATGGTGTCCAGCTCACCATCTCAGATTGGATGAGGATCCTGGGCATTATTTTTGATGATGGCTTGACTCAGAGATCTCAGGTATCGGCCATCATCAAATCCTCTTTTTACCACCTGAGGAATATCACCCAGGTGTAACACTGGTTCCTCCAGATGACCTACCAACTTTGGTCCATGCTTTTGTCACCACTCGCCTAGATTACTGCAATGCCCTCTACCTAGGGCTTCCAGGGGTTGATATCCACCACTTGCAGCTGGTGCAGAACACGGCAGCCGGACTTTTGACTGGCACATCCAGGCTAATCATATTATGCCTGTGCTGCATGAACTGCACTGGCTGCCTGTTCAGTGGCGGATCACCTTTAAGGTTGGTTTGCTGACCTTTAAAGCCCTACACAATCAGGGACCCAGCTATCAGAAAGATCTTCTGACTCCCTACTGCCCCTGCCGTCCTCTCTGATCTGCTGATGAGGGATTGCTAGAGATTCCCAGGTTGCGTCTGAAAACCTCTGGTGCTTGAGCTTTTTCCTTTGCAGCTCCCATCATGTGGAATTCTCTACCTCATCGTTAAAGAGAATGCCTGACTGTTAAAAGTTTTAAAGCTGAATTTAAAACCTTTCTTTTTAACCAGGCTTTTCCTTGATGTTTTTAATTTGGATTATCATAGCTGTAATTCTATTAAGTTACTTGTATTACTGTTACTGTTTTATTTATATGGGTATTGTTATGCTTTGTTAAAGCACCTTGGTTTTGGAAAGGTGTGCTATAAATAAAGTTTTACTTACTTACTTCCAGTTGAAGTCCTTTGTGTCCTAGTGGAGTGTTAATTGACGTTAATTAATGATAACAGTGCTATTTAAACACTAGCCCCAGAGTGTTACCTAATCTACCTCTTGCCTGGTCATCATGAAGAAGACAAAGAGAACGGTGGTATGACTGGAAGAAAAGGTGCAGGTGTTAGGAAAATCCACCTTAGTCTCACGAAAAGAACTGGTATCCCAGTTTGGCATAGATGTGTCCTGTGTTGGCCAAATTGTCAGACAGAAAGAGGTTATATTGAGTGACTGGAGTGCGGGGAGTCTGAAAGGCTGCAAATGAAAATGGAATGGAAAAGATACCCGTGTGGAAGAAGCATTGCTATGGTGGTTTTCAGCGGCCCAGGATCAGGGTGTCCCATTGTTCGGTAATCTGCTTACGGAAAAAGCAAAAAGTCTGGCAATGACCATGGGTGTTGAGGGCTTTGAGCCCACATCAGGCTGGCTCTCTCAGTGGAAAGAAAGACATTGCATTGCATTGCATACCGATGAGTACGCACCTCAATTTTCTGGATGCACCGCCAGTGGTTCTGCGTTCAGCTCCCTAGCTGCGCAGCTCCTCATTCCTCGACTCATTCTTTATTGCTACTATGTTATGCTGACCTCTTCTATGAGTCCATCTATTACTACCCTGCCAGTGCTTTCGTTGCTTCTTACCTCTTCAGCCTCTGGGATATCAGCTATGCCAGATGGCCCTCCGTGATGGCATTCTCATCATGCCTAGCCTTTGTGAGGTCTAGCTTGACTCTCTCTGCCCTTCCTGCCTGGCTTACGTGGGGTCCAGCCTTTTCCACTGGCCATGAAAGGGCCGAGCCTGGCAAGCTTCACTACTCCTTTCCTGCCCTGCGTGAGGATTTTGTGATTCCGCCAGCCTTCATGGGGCCTAGCTGCCGCTCTCTACTCCTTCCTCCAGCTGACCTACGTGTGGTCCTGCCGCTAATCCTACCCCATGTAGAGGCCTAGCTACTTCAGTTATGTCTCCTGCTGTTTGCCTGCTGGATCTGGAATATCTGGTCTTTCATTCATCTGCCTGCCTTGTCCAAGTACCCCTGCAGTGTCTCCTTCTCCCTGGCAAGGACTGGTTTGCTCCTGTTGCTTCCTTGCCTGCCTGTTCTGGATTGTTTTCTCCTTTAGGCATTTCATCAGATCTCAATCTGCCAGACGCCTTCATTCCATGTCACTTATTTATCTCCAAATTTTCCATCTGGATTGGACACTGCCAGGATGTCTTGTCTCCAGTCATACTACTAGAGTTCTGGACACTGCAGCTCTCACCTTGCTTGAGCGCACCTACTTCCACTCATTAAGGATCCTTCTTCATTTCACTGTGGACTTACATCTGGACTACATCTCAGGATATTCGCAAGCAATTCCCTTGGATGCTTCTTGCCTTGCTGCTTCAGTTTGTATGGATTTCCTACTACTCCATTCCGCCAGGACTCTCAGCTGAGCTGTATCCATAAGACCATTCTATCGCATGACTTCGGCCTTGACCTTAATCTACTCCAGCGCTCTATAAATTATTGGATCCTGGCTCCCCTAAATGTACATATGCATCGCCCTATTGAGATATATATTGTTTTGCAGTCAGGAAGCTCCTCTATTTCCATACTGATTTATGTTCCTCAATGCTCTCGCAGTCTACCACACATAATCTATTCAGTACTACTCATCTGCTACTCATCTGCATTTCATGCAGGTCTGATATTACTACTATTACTACTGCTGACCTACGTGCAGGTCCACTTTACTTATTCTATATCTGCTCATACTTACCTGCTTTGCCTTTATAGAGCCTGGAGGTTCATCAACGACTATCTCCTACCTACAACAACCTGCTTTGCCCCTCGGGGCCTAGAGGTCCATTGTGCTTTTCTGTCTACCTACTCGTACTGAGTCTATTGCCACTTTCCTCTTACTGCTTCACCTTACTCCGGTACAGAGGTTCCAACTGCTCCGCCGTCTCATGGAAACATAGAAACATAGAATTTGACGGCAAATAAGGACCGCTTGGCCCACCCAGTCTGCCCATTTCCCTACCTACTGGATAAGCTGCAGATCCTAGTTAACCAGCAGCCTACTTCTTCTTACCCCAACCCCCCAGAATTGCCTTATGACTGTCCCATGCATGCTTGAATTCCACCACTGATTTTGACTCCACAGCCTCCTCCGGAAGGCCGTTCCATGCATCCACAGCCTCTGTGAAAAATGCTTCCAGCAAATTACCTCTAGGCCGCCCCCCCATGCTAGGTGTGCCCTCTTGTTCTTGCACACCTCTTTTTTGAAGATGCTACCCTCTTGGACTTTGTTGATTCCTTTGAGGTACTTGAGCGTTTCTATCATGTCCCCTCTCCCTTCTTTCCTCGATGCTATACATATTAAGCTCCCTTTCATCTCTCTTCATATGTCTTCCAGTGCAGACCCTGCACCATTTAGTTGCCCTCCTCTGGACAGCTTCCATCCTGTCTATGTCTTTTGGGAGATTGGGTCTCAGAACTGCACACAGTACTCCAGATGGGGTCTCCAGCTGTCTGTACAGAGATAATAACTTCCTGTTTTCTACTGGTGATGCCTCTCCTGTGCATCCCAGTAACCTTCCAGCCCTCCTTGCTGCCCTCTCACTGCTTGCCCACCTTTAGGTCATCTGATATGAATTACCCCAGGTCCCTTTCCATTTTGTTTGTTGTTAGTATCTCACCCCCATTGTGTACTCTTCCCTGGGTTTTGTTTCCCAGGTGCATTACCTTGCACTTCTTAGCATTGAATCTAAGTTGCCATACATTTGACCATTCCTCTAACCTTGCCAAGTCCCTTCATCCTTTCCACCCCACCCTGTGCATCAACTCTGTTGCAGATCTTAGTGTCATCTGCAAAGAGACATACTTTCCTTCCAGTCCTTCATGATGTAAACATAAAGACATTGAAGAGGACCAGTCCCTAATACTGGACCCTGCGGCACCCACTAGTAACCCTCCTTTCTTCTGGGTGGACTCCACTTACTATTACTCTCTGTGTCCTATTCTCCAGCCAATTTTTACCCAGGCTGTCATCTTGGGACCCACTCCCAGGCTGGCTAACTTGTATATTAATCTTTTGTGTGGGACTGTGTCAAATGCCTTCTAAAGTCTAGGTAGGCCATGTCCACAGCCCCTCCTGATCTACTACTTTGGTCACCCAGGCAAAGAAATCTATCAGATTTGTCTGGCATGACCTTCCTGCTGTGAATCCATGCTGCCTAGGGTCCTGGCCCTCTGGCCTCTAGATACTTGACAATTCTTTCCTTCAGAAGTGATTTCATCATTTTCCCTATCACTGAGGTTAAACTAACAGGTCTGTAGTTTCCTGCTCTGCCTTGCTCCCACTTTTGAAGGAGAATCACATCTGCCCTCCTCAGTCCTCGGGTACCACCCCATCATCCATGATTTGTTAAAAAGGGTAGTCAGTGGTGTCACTAGTTTCTACCCTTAGCTTTTTAAATTCTGGGATGAATCCCATCAGGCCCCATTGCTTTGTCACCTTCAGTTTTAAGATTCTTTCAGAACCCTTTCTTCTGTAAATGGGCTGGTATCAACTTCTGTATCCAGTGTTTCTACTGTTTGTTTTATGTACCTCCCTCTTCATTTGTAAATCTGAGCAAAATATTTGTTTAGTATCTCTGCCTTTTCACAGTCTCCCTCTGCCCACCCTCCCTCCCTTTATTAAGCCTCACTATTCCTCCCTTGGTCTTCCTTTGCTCCCTGATGTACCTATAAAGGTTTATCCCCCTTCTTAACTCAGAGTTGGCTATCTTTTCCTCGGTTTGAGCCTTTGCTGTTCTGACTGCCTTCCCAGTCTCCTTTTGCTTTAACTGATACAGTTCTCTGTCCTGCTCCTTCTGCAATTCCTGATACTTCCTGAATGCTTTCTTTTTCTCTTGAACCTTCACTGCCACTTCCTTTGAGAACCATAGTGGTTTCTTACATCGTTTTGTTTTGTTTATTTGCTTCATACAAAGGCTCGTTACCTCTGTGATGGCAGTTTTTATTATTCCCCATTGTTCTTCCCCCTCCTTCCTGCCCATTTGCTAGTGCATTCCTTAGGCACTCACCCATTTTGGCAAAGTCAGCCCTCCTAAAGTCCAGTACGTTTGTCTTTGTATGGCTTGGCTCTATTGCTGTGTTTATTGTGAACCATACTGTTCGATGGTCGCTAGTTCCCAGATGGCTACCCACTTCTACATCTGTGATCCTCTCTCCATCTCCATTTGAGAGAATCAAGTCTAATATTGCTCCATCTTGAGTGGGATCCAGTACTAGTTGTCTCCAGGTTGGATAGCCTGCATCTAGCTCTAGTGCTTCATCACCAAGGCCTTCCTTTGCATAGCTTATCAATTGGCACATGAACCACCATTCTTCCTATTTTGAGTCTTGGAGACATAATCCTTTGGCTACAGGTTCTCTTCAAAACAAACTTCTCGCCTTCCGGATTGCTTGACCAGTGCAACTCCCGACGCTTCAAAATTGTTTTTTGCTCGTCCAAAGATTCCATTCTACCATCAGATTCTACCCTGGACATGGATGTCTTGGACTAGGAATTCTCCGGACGAATGTGCTGCCATTTACACTGATTCTCAAACATCAGTACTTCGATTCTGGCTTTCCTGCCTTCACTGGCTTTGGGATCTACTACACTGGACGCACAGGTCTACCCTTGCTTCCACATTAATTGCTCATACCTACTACCGCTCTTTCGGCTTCAGCCTCTGGGATGTCTGCTGCTGACTCTCCTATACTCTGCAACCTGCCTCACCCAGCATCGGGGCCTGGAGGTTCGAATATTCTACTCTACTCCTGCCTCGCCCAGCCTCGGGGCCTCGAGGTTTGAACTTTTCTACACTACACCTGTCTCACCCAGCATCGTGGCCTGGTGGTTCACCTATTTCTACTCTACACCTGCCTCACCCAGTATCGGGGCCTGGAGGTTTACCTATTCCTATTCTACGCCTGTCTCGCCCAGCATCAGGGCCTGGAGGTTCGCATATCTCCACTCCACCTCTGCTTCACCAGCATCAGGCCTAGAGGTTTGATTATTTCCACTCTACCCATGCCTCACCAGCATCGGGGCTTGGAGATGCGACTATATTTACTTTATCCCTGCCTCGTCGAGCTCAGGGTGTGGAGGTTATGTTCCTTACCATACTTACTTCTCTGGACGATTGGAGGATTCAGAGCTTTCTGGCCTATTGTCCACTTACTGCTTTGCCCACTCAGGACTAGGGATTCCTTTGTTCTACTTTCTTCAGCTGCCCAACTTGCATCCAGCTTACTCACTTCGCCTTCAATGACTTATGCTCCATCACCTCGTCTACTGGAACTTGGACCATCGCTTCCAGTTTGCCTGTGCCTTCAACTGGATTCCTGATGACCTTCTTTCGCTGTTTATCCTGGACTTTGACTTCGGTCTGGGACTTTGCTCAGGATCTGCTACCATCTTCGCTGGACATTCAACATCATTACTGGATTCCTTGTTCTTTCCTACCTTTGCATCTTCTTCTTCTTCTTGGGGGTTTCGGACTAGCCGATTTATACATTGCTCATTAGGATTATTCCCCTTTAGTATGTCCAGAAGGATGGGCAGATCAGTAGCCATGGGTCCTAAGAGGTTTCCCCCAAGGAGGTTTTTCCTCTCTTGCATGCTACTGGCCACACTCTCTGGAGTTGGAGGAGATAATTGCACTTGCAATTATTTCTTTTTGAGGGGTCTCACCCTACTCGACTAAGCATCCTTCCAAAGGTGGGATACAGAGAAAGGCCAAAACATCAAGTCTTAACAAGTTACTCATCAGTCAAAGCACTTAAGCACTATGCATATACTATCCAGCGTATATGTACTACAGTCACTGACTTGTTCATGTCTATACTGAAGTATCTAAGCACTAATCACTTCCTACAACTTATACCTTGCAGACATTGTCCCATCTACTGGTCTGGCCTACGTATCCAAGCACAACTTACATCATTCAGCTCTACTTCATGCAGCACAAGCACTGAGCTATGAACCACACATAATCACATTTATGAAATGATTTCTAAGACCAAGTCTCTCATTTCTTTAAAATCCACCATCTTAAAGTCCAGGACCCTTTTCCTTGCTTGTTGTTTTGTCTCTATTCCTGTTTTAATGTTAAACCACACTGTATGTTGATCACTGGTACCTAGGGAACTGCCCACTGTGATGCCATCTCTGTTTGTAAGTACCAGGTCCAGCACTGTCCTGTCCCTATTGGGTTCACTGACTAGCTGCCTGAGAAAAGCCTTTGTAGGGAGTCAAAGATGGCACTGTTCCTTGTCAAAGCTGCAGTTGGAAGGCTCCAATCCACATGTGGCAGACTGAAGTCACCAACTAGCAGCACCTAACCCTTACTTGTCATCTGGATAATGGCTTCCCCAAGTACCTTATCCAACTCTTTTCCTGTGCTGGAGATCTGCATACCACCCCTGTCTGGATAGTGGTCCCAGTGCCTGTCTCCAGGATAACCAACCTACAGCACCTCTAGCCCTTCCTTCTCCTCTGGATGCTCCTGCACTTCCACGGCCTTGACTCCCTTCCTTACATGTAGTACAGCACCTCCACCCTTCCCTGTGTCTCCTGAACAGAGAGTAGCCAGGTATGGCCCAGTCATGACTATCAGTGAACCCTAACCCCGTTATGGCCCTGAAATCCAGGCTAGTCTCTGCCATGATGGCCTCCAGGTCTGGAATTTTGTTTCCCAGACTCCATGCACTGGCACACATGGTACTCCATACCTTATTCCCTCCCTGCCTGCTTCCCTGCTGCCCTCACCTGTGCTGTTCTCTGACACTCCCCTGACCCACCTTTTCTTTTGTTACCCTCTCTGTTGTCTGTCTCCTTTACTCCTTCCATCTTGCCTCTCTGATTAGTACTCCTCTTGTCCGCTGACTTGTTCCCACCTCTGTTTTCTTGCGCACCTGCCCTGGGGGAGTTTACTCTCTTCAGGCCCTCCCTCTCTGCTGCTTCATCATCTGGGGGGCAATTGTTGCCTCCCTTAGCTCTACAGCCCCCCCCAACTAGTTTAAATGCTCATCTAAGTAGCATTTAAACCTCCCACTAAGGACTGTGGTTCCCCTCTTGAAAGGATGCAGGCCATCTCTCCTAAAGAGGCCCATATCATTCCAGGTTGACCCCCAGTCTCCAGTATAGTCCAAGCCCTGCTTCATGCACCATGCCTACAACATATTATTAAAGGCCCTGGTACAGAGTGTCCTTTCCTCTCCCCAGCCGACTGCCTCACCCGCCCAAGCTCGGCTCTACCTTTATTGCTGCTTACAGGTCACATGACCTTTCCCTCCAGTTTCCACTTTTCCATTTGCAGCTTATATATTCTGACCACTAGGGGTTGCTGCTGTGTCCCTCCAAACTCCACTCTCCTCATCTCCAATCCTTATATGCAGCTAATACTGACTTCTGGCCACTAGGAGCCACTATAGCACCCTTCCTAGCCCCTGTTTCTGCCATTTTCTCCCCACTCTGGATACCTCCTAATCTCTACTCCTCCCCTTATTTGTTACTGTCCCCCTGTAGGTCTCAAACCCTGTACCACTGACCCCAAAGTCAACTGCTCTACCACTAAGCCAATGAGTCAGGCTATTTACCCCCTCTGATCTACAGCTCTTAAAGCTTTTGGCTCCACAGACAGCTAAAAATACTTTTCATTGTCCCATCGCTGGTCTCAAACCCTGTACACTTGACACCAGAGTCAGCAGCTCTACCACCACACCAACTAGCCAAGACAAATATCCCGTTTTTTAAAACTTTTGGTTCCATAGTCAACAAATAATACTTTCTGATGTCTCATTACAGGTCTACCACCAGGCCAACTAGCCAAGATACTCTTCTTTTGGTTTTTAAGATCTTAAAGCTCTGGCTCCCCCCCAACCACTTTGTTCTGCCTCCAAGACTACTAGGCACCATGAATGCTCACCTCCACTTTATGTGTCTCATCTTTATAACCGGTGCCCCTGGTTCTACCTACGCAAAGTGTCAGTCCAGGAAGCCAGACAGCTCCTGCTTAAAGTGCTGAACAGCAACAGCCCTAGCAGTGACTCGCTGGATCCAAAAATACTCCAGCTGGTCCTAGATGATGTTCTGGTCACACTCACTGGCCTACTAAACTGGTCCCTCTATCTAGGGTAATTCCCCACATCCTGGAAAACAGCTATAGTCACACCTATTCACAAAGTGGGTGACAGGTCCATCCCCAGCAACTATCGTCCAATCTCCATCCTTCCCCCCTCTCCAAAGCCTTAGAAAAAGTGGTGGCCACTCAACTCACTGAATAGCTAGTAAAATACAACATTCTATGCCAAGAACAGCATGGCTTCCACGCTGGTCACAGTACAAGTACAGCGTTAATGGAGTTCTCCAACTTCTTACGCTCCTCCCTGGACTCTGGTTCCCTAGCTAAAGCAGTGTTCACTGACCTCTCCAAGGCCTTTGACACTGTCTCCCACCCCCTCCTACTAAATGCGCTGTACCATACAGGTTTCTCTGCTGGCCCCCTCGCCTGGTGCACAAGTTACCTATCAGACCAATCCCAGCGTGTCAAAAACAATAGGATACTCTCTCAAACTCGTCCCATCTGCTCAGGGGTTCCCTAGGGCGCTATCCTGGGCCCACTACTATTTAGTTTCTACCTGAACACCCTGTCCAGTGCCTGTTCTGGCAATATTTTCCTGTACGCCGATGACGCTGTTATTTATGCCATCCACAGAAATCCCACCTCCCTCCAAGACTCCCTCCAACGCTCCTTCAATGACGCAGAGAACTGGTTTAAGGAGGGCAGATTAGTCATTAACCTCAAAAAAAACAAGGCAATGCTCTTTGCCCACCACCAAATCAAAGCTAGCAACAACCCCATCTGAATCCTTCCCAGCATTCACCAACCACTTGAACAAGTTTACTCTTACAAATACCTTGGGATCCCCTTTGACTCTGCACTCACCTTTCATGCCCACATTACAGCCCTCGCATCCACCGCTAATGCATGTCTTGGTATTCTCTACTGTCACAAGGACTGCCTCCCACCTTATGCCCTCAGGCTTGCCATTACATCCTCAGTAATGTCCCTCGTGGATTATGACCTTCCGGTCTATGGTGCTGCTGACTCCACAGCCCTCAACAAGATTCGACTCACCCTAAACAAGGCCTGCAGACTAGTGACCAATGCCCCTAGCCTCACTCACACCTGTCAGCTTTATGACATGGCCAAACTCCTTAGCCTTGATGAACACCTCTGCTACCAAACTTGCCTACTAACTAAGAAGATTCTACTTGGGTTCTCCCCCGCTGGGGTTTCTGCCTCTGTCCAGCTTACACCTTCCACAGTCACTAACTGAACTGCTGACAAGATCATCTGTAACCCCCTGCAAATGGGGTTCCCAAAAGACTTCCAGGGAGCTTGCTTGAATGCTCCAAGCCTGAATGGTGTTTAGCTTGGCCATTTATCAGTGAGTGTTTTAGAACCTCTGTTACGTCTCTTAAGAGCTGTCTGCTTTTCAGACATAATTAGCTGTATGGGGACTGTGTGTTTCTTTGATTGAGTACCCAAGCTGCTGCTTAATTCACCCCATTTTGCAGTCACTAGAGTGCAAAGGAACCTGTCTGAAAGATGTAACTGATTGCCAAAATCATTTACAGTAATAATAAAATTACAGTTTGTCTAACCTGCTTTCTTTTGCAGTCAGAACTGTCTGCCTAGTTCCCCATTCTGGTTTTGAACTGCTGAACTGGACCAATCAGTGGGTAAACTAGCTCTAAAATGATGCCTTGATAATCAGAACTTGGGACTCATAATCTGAGCCAGCCACAAGAGGATTGTATGGGCAGTGACTCTGGGAGATGTAGTTTAGACTTCGGTGCCTTTTTGGACCAACAGCAGCAGTCTGACAGGTGACAGCCAATCCAGTCAAGAACTGGGAGGAACTAAAAGGAAGTGCCGGTTTTGTCTGTTGGGAGTTTCAGTTTGAGATCTGAAAGTGAAGGGGAAAGAAACCCTGTGCTCCTTCAGTGTACAGTTTCAGTCAAAAAACTGTGCAAGGCCCAGAGTTCGGCTCACAACTTGTGTAACTGCTTGTTAGGACTGAACCGACCCAGTGAAAAGAATCAAAGGATCTCTGAAGAGTAGAAACCAGGCTCACCCTGTAGAAGACTGAAGAAATTGTTGAATTACACTCGGTCTGTCAGGAACTGAATCTGCTGTGTGTTCTCCTGGTTATTGTGCAGTAATTGCGATTGGGATACAGATGCAGCCTGCCTGGTATAGTGCTTTCTTTTGCCATATAAATGTGTGAGGAGTCTCTTGGAGATCAAAGGCCCTGCTGACATTGAAGGACCATATCTTCTTTGGAGGTCGAGTACTTAAGTCGGGGTCGCCCCTGTTGGATTGCCACATTAAATCCAAATGGAATTACTGTACTGCTGACTGTTTAATTTTCCTTTCTCTGTGTGAAAGGGCCCTACCAGCTGCCAACGGTTTGGACTAGCCACTAGGGCCTGGGTACCCAGGACAGTAACTGGTAGGATAGGCCTGTGCACAGAGCCATAGGTAGATAGTAAAGTGATAAGCTAATTAACCTGATTCCCTGTCCTTGTTATATCCCCAAATAAATCAGAGCTGTTTGTTTCAACAAAGTTATACTGCCTGAGGTATTTGTCTATGTTAAAGTACTGTACTGTGATTGTTGCACTGTATCTTATTTTACAGGGATGTCCCGTGCCTGAACCAGCCTTGGGGGTAAGTGTATACTGTGAAAGGTAATTCTGCTATGTGTGTGGGCCACTAGTGGGAAGAAAGGGTTGCAGTGTCCCAGAGGGCTGTGACCAAGAAATTTAACTATTGCAAACCCTATGACTCTGGGTGGAGGCACCGCCATTGATCCAGGCCCCTCAACCTGTTAGTGGCAAATCAGGCAGGGTAGTAGCCCCTGGGATAGCGCCATCTAGGGGTTACATTTGGAGGCTCACCGCTGGGATTGTGTGTCCTCTAGTGGCCATATTACAAACCACTGTTAAGGGAAATAAATAAATAATAAATAAATGGGTACCCGACAGAAGTGGCTGCACCGCTGGTGGAGTGGTGTACTGGGAGGAGATCGACCCCAAAATGCTAGCGCTTATCCTGACATCCCCTGGGTATCAATACGGACACTGTGCAGGGAGTACTTTCCAAGGTGGAAGGTTTACAAAATCCTGTGGTGGTGGGTCTGCACGCTAATCTGCTCACCCACACTTTCCTGGCCTAGTAAGTTTAAGGATCCCATAGATAGCTCCAAAGTACACAGACCATTACCCCAGAGGAGCCCTCACTGCTGAGAGTGATAACTAGGACAGTAAAGACCGGGGGAATGAGCCCCACCACTATCTGAAACTTTTGAGGAGAAATTTGCTAAATGGTTGCTGGGAGAAGGAAAACTGTGGAGGACTTGAAGAAACTATTCTTGCCACCTGGGGTGTTCTCCCCAACACCCTCTCCTGCTCCAGTACCACGTAATGGTGGCAGACAATGCAGACTCCTATTTCTGCACCTGCCATTAGTCACGACTCTTGCAGAAGGTTGAGGATCTTCTCTAGCACCTCCCCACCCCCAAGGGAGGATGACTGGAGAGACCTGGATCAGACTATGTTGCCCCCAAAGTGCTAGAATGGCAATGCTCGGAAGCGCGAAAGAGTTAGTAAGAGCCTCCGAGGTCCTGCCCTGGCTGCCATCCAGTGCTAGCGGGCCAGTAACCCTGAGCGACCGCTAAGCTATCTTGAGGCCCTTGGAGAATGTGTATAGGGCCCAGATTCTGATGAGGACCTATGGTGGAAGTAAAAATGCTGGCAGTACCAAGGGAGTTGTTGTCCGTGTATCTCTCGCTGGAAAAATTGTTGCAAGAATGCTCAGAGAGTAGTTTGCCAGCGATTGAACTGGACCGAACCAGACTGGACAGAATCTTAAGTTGCACCTTCTCAGAACTGCTGTTGCTTCAATTCGCCCCGGCAAATCGACTGGAATCCCCACCTCTATGATGAGTTAATGAGAGAAATTCGAGGAGTTGAAAAAGGCGACCTCGGGAGGGACCTGCACCAATAGCTGTGGCATGACCGAGTGACTGAGGGTGGCCCATCAAGTGAAGTTCAGGGGCAGAGGTTGGCAGTCAATGAGTGCTCTGATAAGGAAAAGATATGCCACAATGGGGTGAACTGTTGAGAGAGATCCGGGATTCAAAAACAGTCCCTTTATGAAGCCCACGCTGCAAGTCACCGGGCCCGATCTATATCCCACCAGCATCTCGCTATGGGGTGGGATACCCACCATGTATCTCCTGCTGATAACAGCTCCGAACTCGATTCCTTGACCATGGAAGTGGAGAAACTGACAGATGTCTCCAATGCTTATCACGCCGCAGACAGAGATGGCACAGGGTTTCCAGTTAGTATCCACGCCCTGGCTCCCAGTGTGGCACCCCGCCAGCTCAAACTCCAAAAAGTATGTTTTACTATAATTGTGGGAAGGATGGGCACATGAAAGGAATGCCAATCCCCAAAAGACACTGACAAAGTTGCATATAGGCTACAAGGAGAGCTTGGAGAACAAATCAGTGGTTAAGAGGTGACGAAATGATCCCAGTGAAGACCACAAAATGCTAATTCCACGTCCTTTTGTGGCAAGGTCAGTTGCCCAGGCCCCCACTACCGCCTCTCAGACTGGTCCAGGAATAGTGGGTCCCTCCATGGAGACCACCATAAGGTAAATGGAGTGTCTACAAAACTGTATTAGACAGTGGCTCTAGTGACAATTATGTTTTAGATTGGTATCGAAGCATTTGTCAGGCGTACCCTGCGTGAAGGATTTTGCATGTATGGGGTTAGAGTGGAAAACCTCTACCCTATTCAGGTATATCGAATTGACTTGTCTTTTCCCCCACCTCCGTGGCTGGTGGCAGAACAAGTAGAGACCCTAGCCTTAGTGTGTCCCCCACTGGACTGTATGATGGTGTCCCTTTGTTGATTGGAACAAATGCTGCATATGTTCAGAAGGCTGCACATGTGTGCTATGAAAACAGGGGTCAAAGACTAGTAAGCTTCTAAGAGTTCCGGCTTTTATTAAAGAAGGCCTTATGAGGCACAGAGAGATGCTGAAATATAGAACCAGAGGAACCGCTGGGAATGTATGGAAGAAGGATCCTGAGTCTCTGATCCTGGCACCAAATGCCCAGTGTACCTTTACAGAGAGGTCCGTATCAGAAAGGATGTTAAATAAAATATTAATGTTGGATGCACACAGACGATGGAAAAGTGCCAGAGGACTGCTGGTCAAGCCTAGTATTTTACCGCTACACCGTACTTATGCCAGAGGTGGTCAAGTTCACAATATGTCTGAAAGAGACATTCGGGTAAATAAGGTTGCATCCTGGCTAATGTGCATTGTGCAGACACTGCAGTGCTACCCAGCAAGAGTTCAAAGAATGACAAATGCGACAAACTTGTTTGATTCGACAACTCGCTGCAGCTGAATGGAAAGTGAGGATCAGTGAAAGCACCCAGAGAGACCAGGTATTTTCTTTAAAGGAATGGGGCGTGAGATGGAGTGCAAGGAGCTGAAACGCACAATATCCACTGCACCCGAACCATTTAGTGAGAGATACCGGCCTAACACCTGATATAGATGATGAGACATCAAAAGAGATATTGCGACTGGTGTAATACGAGAATCCGAAGCCCTTATACTTCCATTGTGGTAGTGAGGAAAAGAATGGACCAGTAAGGATGTGCGTGGTTATACAGCAAACGGCGGACTATCACAGTCAGTACAATGCCCGCATTCAGGATACTTTGGACTGCCTAGCAGAACAAGTGGTTCTCTGTGTGGATCTCACCAGTGAACACCACCAGATCCCGATGGCCAGAGGACCGTGAAGACAGCCATCTGTCCATGGCTATGAATTCACGAGGATGACTCAAGGTTCAGATGCCCCAGCCACTTTCAGCGATTGATGGAGGCGTGCAGTGGGGACAGACACTGAGTGCCTGGTTACCTAGATGATGTTATTGTGTTTGGCAGCTCACTGGAGGAACATGAGAGCAGATTAACTAGGTATTGGATCGACTGGAGGACTTTGTAAACATCCCGATGATAAGTGTCAATTCTTTCAAGCATCAGTAAAGTATATGGGACACATAGTATCCACGAGGAATAGAGACCAACTAAGTAAAGTTGAGGCCTTGCACCTAGCCACACCAAAATCAAAGAACTGCAATTCATGGTTCTGTGGTTATTATCGCGTTCATCAGGACTATTCAGAGTGATCCGCCTTTACAACCTTACTCAAAGTGTCCCCCCCCACAAAATACCAAAAAGTCAGCGTCCTCAAAGACTGAAGAATTATTTCATCCGGTAGTATTTGGGGCCGCTGGACTCCTGATTAATGAGAACTGCTTTTCATGAGATCATATATCCAACTTACCCATGTCTCAGTGCTGGCCTATGCCCAGATCAAAAACCTTAAATCCTGCACTGATGCTAGCTTGCAAGGGTTGGGGGCTGTGTTGTACCAAGGAAACTGCGAAATGACACAAGACCAGTGACGCTTTGCCAGTAGAAGCTGACCCCCATCCGAAGAACCTCCTGCCTGTGCATAGTTAGGGGTTCCTAGCTTTGAAGTAGGCTATTGTTACCAATTCATGAGTATAGTATGGGCTAAAATATAGTAAAACTGACCAATCCACGACTATGTGCAGACCTCAGCTAAGTTGGATGCCACTGGCCACAGGTGGCTTTCTGCATTATCTACATATGATGCCTAAATACGACAGGTCTGACCATAGATACTGATGCTCTCTCCCAGAGCCTGTTCCCCAGAATGATTCGGTCGATGGCAGAACCTGACATTCGGGCACTCCCCGGAAAGTTGACAGGGAGAACAAATGTCCCAGACGCAGTGGACTGCATGGTGGTGTAGGACCCTCTGAAAATTGCATACCTGCCTTGCCACTTTTGCAATAGACATTGGGCACTGCCTCAGCTGGACAATGACAGTGTCGGCGGGCTCAATCCTGTGATCCTATGATCAAATCAACTGAAGCCCTCTGTGGGAAAGTGTGTGTCAATGCGGCTCACTGATTTGAGAACTACTGTATAAAGAGGTCTAGTTGAAACTGATCAATAAACTGTATATGAAACAGTGACAGAGGACAAGTAGACAAACAACAACTGGTGCCACTTGCCTTTGAGACTCAATATTGAGGTCCTTGCACACCCATAGAGCACCTTGGTATAGACAGAACACTTGACAGTGGATCCAGATTCTATTGGCCTAAGATGGGGAATGATGTGGAGCAACACATACGAACTTATGATGCACTTTACAGAGAGCTTTGCCCCAGAAAGCTCCCCCCATTAACATAACCCCAGTGCACCCATGGAGGCTGGTGCCAGCATTACTGGGTTTGGAGTCAGATCAAGAAATATCAGTAATGTGCTGGTGGTCACTGACCATTCACGAGATATGCCCAAGCTTTCCCACCAAGACAAGAAAGCAGCCAAAAGTACTCGTAAAACTTTTTGTTCACTAGACTCCAAAAGAATCCATTCTGATCAAGGAACTTAGAGTAATCTGATCAAGAGATATTTCTCTGTAGAGAGAAAGTCAGAACCACTCTTACACCCAGGGGACCCACAGCCTGAGCGTTTCAACAACACTGCTAGATATGCTAGGCACCCTGCCCCAAGGACAAGCCTAGATGGAGCCAAATTAGCACCCTGGTACATGCCTACTGCAAAAGTGATACACTGGTTCTCCTACACCTGATGTTTGGAAGAAGCTGACTACGGTAGATGTGTGTTTTGGGGTCTCTCTGATGAGGTTCAAACTGACAACTATTTACAGTATATGCAAGATTAAAGGCAACTAACTCATGCTACCAACTGGCTCAAACCATGACTGCCAAAGAAATCGGCCAACAAAGAAAGGTATGATAAAAGGTGAAAAGACAGGAACTCAGGAGAGAGGGTATTGCTAAGAAATCTGGGACTGCATAACAACACAAGATTGCTGACAGATAGCACTCTCCCTCATTGCAGTGGGCAAACTAGATGATCTACCAGTGTACAAGCAGGCCTGAGAACAATTCAAAGATCTAAAACAATGCATAAATCATTTACTACCATTGGACAAATCTGATTGATCTGAGCCCCAAGTGCCTCTGGACCAGTGACTAGAGCTGCTAAGAAAGTTCAAGAGTCACCTACAGAAGCAGAGTTAAAGTATTCCCCTGCAAGACCCAGTTGACATGACTGTCAGTCCATATCGAAGAAAGTGAGTGACTTTGAATACTATCCTTCTTCACGAACCAAATTCAATTGTTTCGGGCAATCCCTAGTCAATACTGGAGACAAGCTGGGCCTTCTGGACTGTCTATACCCCAACTTCATCCTGAGCCAATGCTCCCAGAGGTGAAGTGCAAAGCATCAGATCAGATGAAATGGAATCATTGTCCATGGTTGAACTGTTTGAGCTTTCAGGGAAAATGATGAGTGGGCAGACTGGTGATACCCGAACAAGAAGAGTATTTGAGTGCCCTGACGGTCCACTACCAGTGTCTGACTCTCCATCGAGCCAAATATGTGGACTCGAACTGTAACTCCTGGAATGAAGTGCCCCAAGTTCTAGCCTCTCTACCCCCATGGAACTCCTGACAAGTGAGAACAATGCTGAAAATGAGGCTCAGAGTGCAGAGACCAGCAGCTCCCCTAGAAGACTGGTCGAGCTGTAAACCTGTGGTGCACCTCAGTTATGATTCCCTGGGCGGCCAGTGGACCTGCCTCTAATGTTGTCCATAAGGTGTATGATAAATAATTTGCCCAAACTGACGTTGGTAACTCCCAAGTTACTTGTGTTGCCCTCTCTAAGTGGTGCCTTGCCCGTCAGCCCCAAGGTAACTGATAAGGAAGGTCCCTCTTCCAGGTTCATGTACAAGAGTAATAACGAGAGTTATGGTACAATATGTGTTATACTGTGTAAAGAGCGACTGCAATGTTTCAGAAATAGTTCTTGGTAAAATGATATTGACTGATGATTACATGTGAGCCTAATGCAAATGTATAGTTGCAGTTGAAACATAGGTACTTGCGCGGACATCAGCTTTTCCCAAACCGGAAGGTGTAACCTGCAAATGGGGGTTCAAAAGGAACTGGGAGCTTGCTTGAATGCTCAAGCCTGAATGGTGTTTGGCGTTTAAGCCATTTTAGCGAGTGTTTTAGAACCTCTGGTACTGTCTGCTGAGCTGTCTGCTGACATAATTAGTTGTAGAGGACTGTGTTTTGGTTGGTACCACTCAGCTGCTGCAATTCACCCATTTTGCAGTCACTAAGTGCAAAGAGACCTGTCGAAGATGTAACTGATTGCAGAAATCATTTACAGTAAAATAAAATTACAGTTTGTCTAACCTGCTTTCTTTGGAAGTCAAACTGTCTGCCTAGTTCCCCATTCTGGTTTTGAACTGCTGAACTGGACCAATCAGTGGGGTAAACTAGCTCTAAATGATGCCTTGGACAATCATCATCTTGGGACCCACTCCCAGGCTGGCTAACTTGTATATTAATCTTTTGTGTGGGACTGTGTCAAATGCCTTGTAAAGTCTAGGTAGGCCATGTCCACAGCCCCTCCTGATCTACTACTTTGTCACCCAGGCAAAGAAATCTATCAGATTTGTCTGGCATGACCTTCCTGCTGTGAATCCATGCTGCCTGGGTCCTGTGCCCCTGGCCTCCTAGATACTTGACAATTCTTTCCTTCAGAAGTGATTTCATCATTTTCCCTATCACTGAGGTTAAACTAAACAGGTCTGTAGTTTCCTGCTTCTGCCTTGCTCCCACTTTTGTGAAGGGAATCACATCTGCCCTCCTCAGTCCTCGGGTACCACCCCATCATCCCATGATTTGTTAAAAGGGTAGTCAGTGGTGTCACTAGTTTCTACCCTTAGCTTTTTTAAATTCTGGGATGGATCCCATCAGGCCCCATTGCTTTGTCACCTTCAGTTTTAAGAATTCTTTCAGAACCCTTTCTTCTGTAAATGGGCTGGTATCAACTTCTGTATCCAGTGTTTCTACTGTTTGTTTTATGTACCTCCCTCTTCATTTGTAAATACTGGCAAAAATATTTGTTTAGTATCTCTGCCTTTTCACAGTCTCCCTCTGCCCACCCTCCCTCCCTTTATTAAGCCTCACTATTCCTCCCTTGGTCTTCCTTTGCTCCCTGATGTACCTATAAAGGTTTATCCCCCTTCTTAACTTCAGAGTTGGCTATCTTTTCCTCGGTTTGAGCCTTTGCTGTTCTGACTGCCTTCCCAGTCTCCTTTGCTTTAACTGATACAGTTCTCTGTCCTGCTCCTTCTGCAATTCCTGATACTTCCTGAATGCTTTCTTTTCTCTTGAACCTTCACTGCCACTTCCTTTGAGAACCATAGTGGTTTCTTACATCGTTTTGTTTTGTTTATTTGCTTTCAAAGGCTCGTTACCTCTGTGATGGCAGTTTTATTATTCCCATTGTTCTTCCACCCTCCTTCCTGCCCATTTGCTAGTGCATTCCTTAGGCACTCACCCATTTAGCAAAGTCAGCCCTCCTAAAGTCCAAATACGTTTGTCTTTGTATGGCTTGGCTCTATTGCTGTGTTTATTGTGAACCATACTGTTCGATGGTCGCTAGTTCCCAGATGGCTACCCACTTCACATCTGTGATCCTCTCTCCATCTCCATTTGAGAGAATCAAGTCTAATATTGCTCCATCTTGAGTGGGATCCAGTACTAGTTGTCTCCAGGTTGGATAGCCTGCATCTAGCTCTAGTGCTTCATCACCAAGGCCTTCCTTTGCATAGCTTATCAATTGGCACATGAACCACCATTCTTCCTATTTTGAGTCTTGGAGACATAATCCTTTGGCCATGGTTCTTTTCTAAACAACCTTCCTTGCCTTCAGGATTGCTTGACCAGTGCAACTCTTGATGCTTTGAAATTGTTTTGCTCATCCATGATTCCATGCTACCATCAGATTCTACCCTGGACATGGATGTCTTGGACTAGGAATTCTCGGACGAATGTGCTGCCATTTACACTGATTCTCAAACATCAGTACTTCGATTCTGGCTTTCCTGCCTTCACTGGATTTAGGATCTGCACCACTGGACACACAGGTTTACTCTTGTTACGCATTAATTGCTCATACCTACTACAACCGCCTGATGTCAGTCTCTGGGATGTCTGCTGCAGACTCTACTATACTTGTAATCTGCCTTGCCCTGCATCAGGCCTGGAGGTTTGAATATTTCTATTCTACTCCTGCCTCGCCCAGCACGGGGCCTCGAGGTTTGAACTTTTCTACACTACACCTGTCTCACCCAGCATCGTGGCCTGGTGGTTCACCTATTTCTACTCTACACCTGCCTCACCCAGTATCGGGGCCTGGAGGTTTACCTATTCCTATTCTACGCCTGTCTCGCCCAGCATCAGGCCTGAGGTTCACGTATATCTCCACTCCACCTCTGTGCTTCACCAGCATCAGGCCTAGAGTTTGATTTTTCCACTCTACCCATGCCCCTCACCAGCATCGGGGCTTGGAGATGCGACTATATTTACTTTGCTCCTGCCTCAATCCGAGCTCAGGGGTGGAGGTTATGTTCCTTACCATACTTGCTCTCTGGGCAATTGGAGGATTCAGAGCTTTCAGCCTATTGTCCACTTACTGCTTTTACCCACTCAGGACTAGGGATTCCTTTGTTCTACTTTCTTCAGCTGCAACTTGCATCCAGCTTACTCACTTCCTTCAATGACTTATGCTCCATCACCTCGTCTACTGGAACTTGGACCATCGCTTCCAGTTTGCCTGTGCCTTCAACTGGTTCCTGATGACCTTCTTTGCTGTTTATCCTGGACTTTGACTTCGGTCTGGGACTTTGCTCAGGATCTGCTACCATCTTCGCTGGACATTCAACATCATTACTGGATTCCTTGTTCTTTCCTACCTTTGCATCTTCTTCTTCTTCTTGGGGGTTTCGGACTAGCCGATTTATACATTGCTCATTAGGATTATTCCCCTTTAGTATGTCCAGAAGGATGGGCAGATCAGTAGCCATGGGTCCTAAGAGGTTTCCCCCAAGGAGGTTTTTCCTCTCTTGCATGCTACTGGCCACACTCTCTGGAGTTGGAGGAGATAATTGCACTTGCAATTATTTTCTTTGAGGGTCTCACCCTACTCGACTAAGCATCCTTTCTAAGGTGGGATGCAGAGAGAGGCCAAAACATCAAGTCTTTACAAGTTACTCATCAGTCAAAGCACCTAAGCACTATGCATGTACTATCCAGCGATATGACTACAGTCACTGACTTGTTCTTGTCTATACTGAAGTATCTAAGCACTAATCATTTCCTACAACTTATACCTTGCAGAGCATTGTCCCATCTACTGGTCTGGCCTACGTATCCAAGCACAACTTACATCATTCAGCTCTACTTCATGCAGCACAAGCACTGAGCTATGAACCACACATAATCACATTTATGAAATGATTTCTAAGACCAAGTCTCTCATTTCTTTAAAATCCACCATCTTAAAGTCCAGGACCCTTTTCCTTGCTTGTTGTTTTGTCTCTATTCCTGTTTTAATGTTAAACCACACTGTATGTTGATCACTGGTACCTAGGGAACTGCCCACTGTGATGCCATCTCTGTTTGTAAGTCCAGGTCCAGCACGCTGTCCCTATTGGGTTCACTGACTAGCTGCCTGAGAAAAGCCTTTGTAGGGAGTCAAAGATGGCACTGTTCCTTGTCAAAGCTGCAGTTGGAAGGCTCCAATCCACATGTGGCAGACTGAAGTCACCAACTAGCAGCACCTAACCCTTACTTGTCATCTGGATAATGGCTTCCCCAAGTACCTTATCCAACTCTTTCCCCTGTGCTGGAGATCTGCATACCACCCCTGTCTGGATAGTGGTCCCAGTGCCTGTCTCCAGGATAACCAACCTACAGCACCTCTAGCCCTTCCTTCTCCTCTGGATGCTCCTGCACTTCCCGGCCTTGACTCCCTTCCTTACATGTAGTAGCACCTCCTCCACCTTCCCTGTGTCTCCTGAACAGAGGTAGCCAGGTATGGCCCAGTCATGACTATCAGTGAACCCTAACCCCATGGCCCCTGAAATCCAGGCTGTCTCTGCCATGATGGCCTCCAGGTCTGGAATTTTGTTTCCCAGACTCCATGCACTGGCACACATGGTACTCCATACCTTATTCCCTCCCTGCCTGCTTCCCTGCTGCCCTCACCTGTGCTGTTCTCTGACTCCCCTGACCCACCTTTCTTTTGTTACCCTCTCTGTTGTCTGTCTCTTTACTCCTTCCATCTTGCCTCTCTGATTAGTACTCCTCTTGTCCGCTGACTTGTTCCCACCTCTGTTTTCTTGCGCACCTGCCCTGGGGAGTTTACTCTCTTCAGGCCCTCCTCTCTGCTGCTTCATCATCTGGGGGGCAATTGTTGCCTCCCTTGCTCTACAGCCCCCCAACTAGTTTCTAATGCTCATCTAAGTAGCATTTAAACCCTTCCACTAAGGACTGTGGTTTCCTCTTGAAAGGATGCAGGCCATCTCTCCTAAAGAGGCCCATATCATTCCAGGTTGACCCCCAGTCTCCAGTATAGTCCAAGCCCTGCTTCATGCACCATGCCTACAACATATTATTAAAAGCCTGGTACAGAGTGTCCTTTCCTCTCCCCAGCCGACTGCCTCCCACCGCCCAAGCTCGGCTCACCTTTATTGCTGCTTACAGGTCACATGACCTTTCCCTCCAGTTTCCACTTTTCCATTTGCAGCTTATATATTCTGACCACTAGGGGTTGCTGCTGTGTCCCTCCAAACTCCACTCTCCTCATCTCCAATCCTTATATGCAGCTAATACTGACTTCTGGCCACTAGGAGCCACTATAGCACCCTTCCTAGCCCCTGTTTCTGCCATTTTCTCCCCACTCTGGATACCTCCTAATCTCTACTCCTCCTTATTTGTTACTGTCCCCTGTGGGTCTCAAACCCTGTACCACTGACCCCAAAAGTCAACTGCTCTACCATAAAGCCAATGAGTCAGGCTATTTACCCCTCTGATCTACAGCTCTTAAAGCTTTTGGCTCCACAGACAGCTAAAATATTTTCATTGTCCCATCGCTGGTCTCAAACCCTGTACACTTGACACCAGAGTCAGCAGCTCTACCACCACACCAACTAGCCAAGACAAATATCCCGTTTTTTAAAACTTTTGGTTCCATAGTCAACAAATAATACTTTCTGATGTCTCATTACAGGTCTACCACCAGGCCAACTAGCCAAGATACTCTTCTTTTGGTTTTTAAGATCTTAAAGCTCTGGCTCCCCCCCAACCACTTTGTTCTGCCTCCAAGACTACTAGGCACCATGAATGCTCACCTCCACTTTATGTGTCTCATCTTTATAACGGTGCCCCTGGTTCTACCCTCGCAAAGTGTCAGTCAGGAAGCCAGACAGCTTCCTGCTTAAAGTGCTGAACAGCAACTGGCCCTAGCAGTGACTCGCTGGATCCAAAAATACTCCAGCTGGTCCTAGATGATGTTCTGGTCACACTCACTGGCCTACTAAACTGGTCCCTCTATCTAGGGTAATTCCCCACATCCTGGAAAACAGCTATAGTCACACCTATTCACAAAGTGGGTGACAGGTCCATCCCCAGCAACTATCGTCCAATCTCCATCCTTCCCCCCTCTCCAAAGCCTTAGAAAAAGTGGTGGCCACTCAACTCACTGAATAGCTAGTAAAATACAACATTCTATGCCAAGAACAGCATGGCTTCCACGCTGGTCACAGTACAAATGCAAGCGTTAATGGAGTTCTCCAACTTCTTACGCTCCTCCCTGGACTCTGGTTCCCTAGCTAAAGCAGTGTTCACTGACCTCTCCAAGGCCTTTGACACTGTCTCCCACCCCCTCCTACTAAATGCGCTGTACCATACAGGTTTCTCTGCTGGCCCCCTCGCCTGGTGCACAAGTTACCTATCAGACCAATCCCAGCGTGTCAAAAACAATAGGATACTCTCTCAAACTCGTCCCATCTGCTCAGGGGTTCCCTAGGGCGCTATCCTGGGCCCACTACTATTTAGTTTCTACCTGAACACCCTGTCCAGTGCCTGTTCTGGCAATATTTTCCTGTCACGATGACGCTGTTATTTATGCCATCCACAGAAATCCACCTCCCTCCAAGACTCCTCCAACGCTCTTCTTCAATGACGCAGAGAACTGGTTTAAGGAGGGCAGATTAGTCATTAACCTCAAAAAAAACAAGGCAATGCTCTTTGCCCACCACCAAATCAAAGCTAGCAACAACCCCATCTGAATCCTTCCCAGCATTCACCAACCACTTGAACAAGTTTACTCTTACAAATACCTTGGGATCACCTTTGACTCTGCACTCACCTTTCATGCCCACATTACAGCCCTCGCATCCACCGCTAATGCATGTCTTGGTATTCTCTACTGTCACAAGGACTGCCTCCCACCTTATGCCCTCAGGCTATGCCATTACATCCTCAGTAATGTCCTCTGTGATTATGACCTTCCGTCTATGGTGCTGCTGACTCCACAGCCTCAACAAGATTCGACTCACCTAAACAAGGCCTGCAGACTAGTGACCAATGCCCCTAGCCTCACTCACACCTGTCAGCTTTATGACATGGCCAAACTCCTTAGCCTTGATGAACACCTCTGCTACCAACTTGCCTACTAACTAAGAAGATTCTACTTGGGTTCTCCCCCGCTGGGGTTTCTGCCTCTGTCCAGCTTACACCTTCCACAGTCACTAACTGAACTGCTGACAAGATCATCGTATTAGTGCCCAGAACTAGGACCACCTGGGCACAGAGGTCATTCAGCTACAGAGCCTCATCCTGGTTCAATTTGCTCCCTACATCCATTTCTAACACCTCCAAAATTGCCCCTTCAAAACTGCCCTACGGAACCTACTGTTTAACACCCGCTGCTGCACCTGTCACTAACAGATGCTTTTGCTGCTCCCAAGACTCTAATGACATAGCCCTCTGGGCTGAACTCCTCCTCACCCACCCCACACCCACTCCTCCATGGCCTCCCTTTCCTCTGCCAGTACCTGTTGGTACTATATCTGTCAATTCTGAAATGCTTGTTAAGTATTCTCTGTGTTGTAGCAACTATGTAAAACTATGTTATTCTGTATGATTGTACTCTGTACTATGTAAAACTATGTTTTTCTGTATGATTGTACTCTGTAATTATGTTGACTCTGTATGGCCTCTCTGTGACGAGGTACCTTTGCAAATGAGCCTCTGGCTCAAAGGTTGTAAATCCGATTATACAATAAATACATTTAAAAAAAGCCACATTTCACACCACCTGTTTCAAGCCCTTCCCCAGCTCTCTGAAATTTCCTTGCACTACTGCGACCCAGTCCCTTGCCAGGTCATTTGTCCCCAGTCAGACAATGACATCTACCTCCCTCCCACCTTGTGCTACCCTAGCAATCCTCTGAATCTGTTCTCAATCTCTCCAAGCCAAAGCACTTCTCAGGCACTTCACCTCCCTGCCTCTCTCTTCCTCCCCTGCTCCCAACTCTATTCCTTTAACAATAGAGTCCCCCACCAGAAGATGCTTCCTCCTCAGCTTGGGGCCTCTTCCTCACTCCTTGGTGTGTCCCCTTCTGAGTACTCCCACTTCCTCCCTTCCCACTGCTATGGGAGCCCCTCCCAGCTGCCCTGTCTTGCTAGTATGGCAAAGAAATTCTGCAGTGGTACAGGCTGAGAAGTATGTACTCTACCCACCACCCTCACCCTCCTGGAGCCCACCAAGGTCCAACATTTTTTTGTCAGAAAGGCTGCAGACAGCTGGGTTACTGGCACAGTGGTTGGATTTCTGCTCACAGTGCTGACAACCCGGGTTCAGGAACAGACCTGGGAGTCAGAGGGCCAACCAGGGGGAGAAGGACTGAACATCCTGTTGATTGCTGTCCTTCTCTGGGGGGAAGGGTGGGCAAGTTTTCAGTGACACGTTGACCTCTAGTGGAGGCTGTGGTGTATCACAATCACCAGCACCTACATTACTGAGGGGAGGAATAGATGCAGGTGTCATTGCACGTTCTTCCTCTTTGAGGGATTGTTCTGCTAAAAAAATAGGCCGCTTCCCTCTATGATGCTCCACCCAGAAGCCCGTTTGTCTCCTGGCCCCACCATCGACTGATCGATGTGAGTTCTGCCAGTGTGTGTCCTGGTCCTGTGGCCCCACCCTGGGGGCAAGCCGTGGGTTCCTCCAGTAGGGAGGTTTGCCGGAGCCCCGACGTCAAGTCCATGGATCCTAGTGTCAGCCGGTAGCCCCACCCAGTAGGGGGCAAGCCTGGGATCTGATTGCCAAGTGGTAGGTTTCGGGGCAATTGGAGCTCGAGGTGGGGCTGATCCCTGGAAAGGTGAATAAAGCACAGTAAATTGCAAAAAAAAAAGAAAAGAAAGGTTGCAGACCTTACACAGTCAGCTGCACCCCTGGTTTAGTTGCCATGGTCACACAGAGGTGCCTTGTTGGGGCATCAGTTGGATGATGCCTAGTTCTTTTGTGAACATGACTTTCTCACTCTATCAGTGATGAGTGGCAGTTGTTTGATGTATGGCTAGAGCCACAGTTCATGTTGGCACAGAAGGCACCCAAGAAATCTAGTCTCTGCAGCTTTGCTCCAGTCCCCCCTCCAGAGAGTATCAGTCCTGAGTGCGAAGAGAGATGAGAAAGGGTGGCAGCAGTCCTGATGGGCTCCGTAGAGCCAAGGTAAGCCCCACATTTTTAGGGGGAGTTACAAGTAAAAGGAACTTGACCTTCAGTCTAGTGACTTATCCTGCCCTCAGCTTTACTCAGTGAAATCACCACCTTGTTCTTCACAGGCTATATGTAACCCACCTTAAGGGGTGCCATCATATACTAGCTTTTCAGGCCTCTGAAGAATGTGATGAAGAATGTGATGAAGAGAACTTTAATGAATAAAAAGCTTGTGCCCCTAGCATTATAAAGGTACTATCAGTTCAGTTTGATTCGGTTCAGTTCCAGTATTCTAATGGCACAGATCTGGAATGCATGAGCCAAATTAATGTTTTACTCATGAAAACTAGTCCTGAGGTAGCAACAAGTAATACAATGGATTAATTTCCTTTTAGAGCCGCAAGCATTGTGCTTAAAAAGTCTTTTTTTTTTATGCCAGTCTTTACTTGTATTCCAGCAGTAAATTTGTAACTGGCCCCATCAATAACACCAATGTTTCACCAAAAATAATTGACTTTGTTAAGGCAGTGAACTTTATACAAACAAAACCACAGTAATTAGAATACCTGCAGTATATCAGCAAAATACACACACTACAATTAATCAAAATATTAACTCACCAGTCATGGCTGTTTACAAATCTCTTACTGAAGCATTACTGCTATAACACCATGGAATGGAGGTGCTTCTCCTCAGCATGCCATCACAAACAAATCTGGCATGCTTCTTCATGCATTACCTGAAATACCTCCACAGCACCATGTGCCTACTCCTGCTTGCTGACATAATAGTGTAGATGTGGTGACAAGTACACCAAGTCCCAACCCCATGCAATCAGTGGAAACCAGGAACCATGTAAATATTTTAAATAGAGAGGTATTGGGGGGGGGGAATAGGGGACATAGAGTAGAATCTCAAGCCAGGCTGTTTCGGCAACTCCCTCAGTGGCCGTGGCTTTCCCGGAAGACTTCTGATTGGGCCAGCCACGAGGAGAAATCGTTCCCGATTGGTGCACCTTTCAGCCCAGTTCTCTAGCTTGAATTCGGGTAGCTGGGGGCTCGTAGCTCTGTCCTTGTCTGCATGGCTTTTCTGGTACATACAATATTGCTGAACTGTCTTAAATTGATCTAGATTTAGAATGTCTAGCTAATCTGTACGATAGCAAATTTGCTGCAATGTAGAAACAGTGTGATTTTATAATGCATGCTAGCTAAATTTCAGCAGTATAGAAAAGTATGTGTTTCATTCACCTGCCGAAATCCTGCCTCTCCTGTCTACACTTGTTATTTACTTGTTTCCTTTGTATCTTTTCTTTACTGTGACCTTAGGCACCTGCTAACTAACCCTTGCGTTCCTTTATCCCTCCCACAACCTGCTTTCTAACTATGCACCTCCATCTCTGCAGCCTCAGCATGGACTTGATCCTGCCCTCCCCTCCTGCTGAAATCTTGCACTCTGCTTTCTGTCCTCCCCCCCTCATGTCCCATTCAGACCCCTCCCTCAGCAACACTTAAGTGCTCGGTCATTGTGTTCCCCTTGATCACCCTCACCCCCCAGTGACTCTGTCACCAGCCCCCCCATCCTGTCCTACTAACACTTTTAATCACACTCGCTTTCTGTTTGTTTTTTCTCCTCAGATCGGAGTGCCCCCCAAGCAGCGCACAGCACAACAGGTGGTACCTACGGCCATCTCACTGGTCGCCGCCTCCCTGGACTCCACCACCATTGTCAGACCGGCCGCCTGGTCCCGACTCCCGGACTGAGTAACAAAAGTACACCGCCACTTGAATCTCTAGCCAGGCTGTTTCAGCGACTCCATAATTGGCAATGGCTTTCCCAGAAGGCTTCTGATTGGGCCAGCCACGAGGAGAATCGCTCTTGATTGGTGCACCTTTCTGCCCAGTTCTCTAGTTTGAATTCAAGTAGCTGGGGGCCAGTAGCTCTGCTCTTGTCTGCATGGTTTTTCGTCCCACCCCCCCCGTCCTCTCCCAGGTCACCTTTAAATACTCCTGCTGCCCCTCTTTCTTCAGAAAGTCCCCTCCCCATTGGCTCTTGTCTCCCTGCTGACACCTTTGAACCCAGGCCCCAAGATTAAGCAGCACACCTGCACTCTACTCTCTGCTTGCTTGCCCAGCTTGACCTGACTACTATCATGAGCAGTATAACTTTGTTAGTCTCATTTGCTTGGCTAATTGCTTTATGCTGGTATGTGGACTGGGTGATAGCTGGGGCCCTCCAACACCCTGAGGATGAATGTTCACCTCCCCCCCAGCCCACACTGAACCAGAATCCCTGACTATACTTCTCTACACCACCTGTCTGCCTAAACAAGATACAGCTATGCTTGGGTACTGGCTTCATAAACGACTCAGCACTCACAATGCTGTCAGTCCTTGGAATCTTATCTACTGGCACCTTGCCCTGGATAACTGTCTCCACTCTCCTCCTGCTGCTCCAGGCTGGGGACATTGAAACCAACCCTGGACCTGCACTGCATTCTCCCATGAACCAATCTGCAGCATCTATACCTTATATGAAAGGTCTAAAAATAGTCCACATTAACATTTGCAGCCTATGCCCCAAAATGGTCGAATTAGAAGCCTAGGCTATACGAATGGCCCCCCGACATCCTATGCATATCCAAATCCTGGCTAAAACCTGCCATCAAACAGCATGAGGTGGCCTCCCAGGCTATGGCAATTTTAGACACGATAGGATAGGCAAAAGGGGGGGGAGGGGTAATGATCTACTACAGAACAGGCCTCAACGTCACTCTCCTCCCCACTCCTGTCTCCTCACCTACTGCTGTTGAGTCCCTGTATGTCACACTTACACTTAGAAATGTTAAAAAGCTCATCATAGGGTGTATATACGTGTCCCCCAGCCTGGCCATGTCTAGCCTGCCTCCTCTCCTTGCATCCTTAGGCAGCCTCCCAAAGCACAACCTCATCCTATGCGGGGACTTCAACATTGACTGGCTCCACCCCAGTACTGGAAATGCAAGCACATCACTTGCTGATGGTAACCTCATGCAGTTAATCCATGACCATACACGTGTCAGTCCAAAATCTGGCAATCATACACTGCTAGACTGGATGGTCACCAACTGCCTACTTAAAGTCAAAGCTGCTGGCACGCTCTCAGATTGCCTAAGTGATCACTCTCCCACCTTCTGTGTATGAAGAAACAACTATACCAACCCTCCACCCAAGATTTCCCTGGTGAGGGATATGACCAAGTTTGAGATCAACAGATTCCTGTCATCCATTAGCATTACAGATTGGAGTCCCATTAATACACTTCTCAACATAAACCTGGCCCTAGACTTCCTAATTTCCACTCTCACCATAATAGTCAACCAACACGCCCCTAAGAAAAAAATGCAGATCCAAGGGTGTTAAAGCCCCATGGCTCTCCAGGGATATCAGATCCCCTATGACCCTCCATGATAAAGCACGGAAAATGTATAAACAAAGTGGACTCCCCTCGGACTGGCTTATTTACAGACAGCTCAGGAATAAATGTAAAAATTCAGTACATAAAGCTAAGAGATACCACCTTAAATCTCTCCAAACCGAGCACCTTAGTAATCCTTAGGAATTCTGGAGACAAATTAACCCTCTAGTAAATGGAAAGAGTGTAGAAAATCCAAGCTCTATTACTGTCAATGGCTTCACCGTTGATGACCCACTCTCCATAGCCACTGAATTTAACAATGTCTTCACTGACCTACAAAAATACACCTCAATCTTCCACAACTCCCCACTACCTCACACGACTCCCCCACTTAACCTAGGGGGTTGTTCTGAATTTCATTTGAAACTTGCCACACTCAAAAAGGTGCAGCAACTTCTATCCAATTTAAAATCTGAGTGTTATCCCAGTTACGACTCACTGGAACCAAAATTTCTTAAGCTAGGTGCCCCTGCTTTAGCTCGCCCCATCCGCAATTTGTTTAACCGGTCCTTCCTCTCCAACATTGTGCCAGGTAAGTGGAAGGTAGCAGTCATAGTTCTAGTCCACAAAGGGGGACCTAACTCCATAATAGAAAACTATTGCCTTATATCTCTTCTCTCACACCTGGCTAAAATACAGGAGCGTATAGTGCATAACCATCTACAAGATTATATCAACTCCCACAATCTGCTATCTCCCTGTCAACACGGCTTTAGAAAAAGTCACAGTACTCTCACTGCACTCATAAAAGTAACTTCTGACATCTTCCATGCTATGGATAAGGGCCAGGCCACTGGAGCCATATTCGTGGATCTCACAAAAGCATTTGACCTCTTGAACCACGGGCTTCTGCTTCACCGGCTGCATCTACTTGGCCTGGACCACAGTTCACTGCTTTGGATCAATAGCTATCTATCTGATTGATCCCAGAAAGTTAAATGGAATGGTTCCCAGACTGAACAAAAAACAGTTTCCCATGGTGTCCCGCAAGACTCCATTCAGGGCCCCATGCTATTCTCACTCTTTATCAATGATCTCCCCAAATTCTGCAGGGGAGCCACAGTTCAACTATACACAGACGATGCCATTAGGTACCGCTCCTCCCCAGCTATAGACCAAATCAATCGAGACCTTGCATCAGACTTCGCCTCCCTGGAAGACTGGTTACAGTCTAATCATCTTATTCTCTACTCAAAAAAAACAAAATGCATGGTCTTCCACCATCGACCTGAGCATAAACCTAGTCCTCCTTCCCTCAGCATCTCTACTATCAAGGGAGACTAGTTAGAGGTGGTCCACTCCTTCAAATATCTGGGTGTTACCTTAGACTCTACCCTCTCGCTCAACTCCCATATCTCAAACACCATCAAAAACCTCAACCAGAAATTCAGACTCTTCTATCACATATGCCTGCACCTCACACTTGCCTTCTGCCAAAAAACAGCCACCACATCCCTCCTCCCCCCCCATCCTATACTGCAACCAGCCTCCTTGGCACTAACTCCACCTCCATGTCCCTCTTCTCTCAGGCCTACCATGGGGTTGGTTGCTTTGCCTTGGGGGCCCCTACCCGCTCTCACCATTGTGATGTTCTCGCCTCTCTGGGGTGGTCCTCATATGAAGCAAAACTGAGATACTCCACTCTGAGCATCATGTTCAAGCTAGTCCACAACTTCATCTCTCCTTGCCTCAGAGAACTTATTTCCCTCAGACAAATACCACACTCACTTCACTCTGTCTCTCTCCCCCTGCTTATTGTACCTAAATTACATCTTGCTATGTCCAGACGCTCCTTCTCTTATGCTGCTATAACAGATTGGAACTCCCTCCCACCATCTGTTCTCTCCTGCTCCTCCTCCTCCAGACACATCTGTCTACTTTCCAATCTAACTCGGCTACCTGCTCTTGCTTTAACTGAAGGGTGCCTGCCCTAAAATTCCTACTCCTCCCACACAGCTGCCGCCTCATGTCTTTCCCTCCCTCTCACCCCCTACTGCTATCTCCTAGCATAACACTGAAAGTAGTACATATGGAATCGCTGCTCCAAGCCATTCTCATGTTATATTGCTACTGTTTAATACAAAGATTGTACTATAACTGCACTGTATATAGCCTCCTCTATCTAGGCTTGCATCACTCAGCAAAAACAAAGTCTGAAATTGATTGTTTGTATTATTGCAATATCTTGTCTTGACATGTTCTCTGCCTAATGCCAACATTATAACAAGTGAACTGCATTGATGATTTCACCTGTAACCTCACGGTTGTTCCTCAACCCCGAGTCGACCCTGAAAAAGGGACTGTAATTGTCTCAGTGGACTTACCCGGTTACCAAAACTCAAATAAATAAATAAATAAATAAATAAATAAAAGACTGCAGAACTTTGGACCTGGCAGTGCTGGGCTTATGCATTCCAAAGGGGGAATTTGGAAATCTCTGAGTAGGGCCCTACAGGCCTGCTAAGGTGTTGTAGCCCATATCTTTGACCTTACATTGACTGGAGTTAGCAGAAGCCCTTAAGTGTCTTATGAAGCACTGATCACAGATTTGTGAATTCCCTGTTGGAATGCATGGGGCCAATAGGAGAAAGGAGAGGGGAGATATGACAGAGACCTTTAAATACCTCACGGGGATAAATAAGGTACAGGAGGGGAGTATTTTTCCGAAGAAAAGGTGCTCAAGAACAAGGGGGCATGCTATGAAGCAGGGAGGGGGATAGATTCAGGAGAAATGTGAAGAAGTACTTCTTCACAGAAAGAGTGGTGGATTCCTGTAATAGCCTTCCAGTGGAGGTGGTGGGGGAGAAAACAGTGATGGGGTTCAAGAATGCATGGAGTAGGCATAACGGAATCATAGTGGAAAGGAAAGGGGGAGGGAGAAAGAGCTGTAGATTGGGTACGGTCTTCGGTAATAGTCTAGGAAGGGAGAAATGGCAGACTGGATGGGCCAAGTGGTCCTTATCTGCCATCAAATTCTATGTTTCTGTGTATTCAGGATGGAGTGCTGATGTTGCAGGAGAACAGCTGATCTCCCCTTCCTATTTCATGTTCACATTGCTGTGTGTGCAACCACCTCCCTTCCAGGAAACTCAGGTCCATCATCTCCAATTAATAATTCCATATATCTATCTTTTTACGGCTGCAGTGGGCTTAGCCCTGCAGCCGCCTTGTGAGCACATAGAGAAAAGGGAGCTTTCTGGATAACGACCGGACTTGTTAAATAGTGGAGGTGAACGGCAGTCATCATGCATTCACTGTACTATTTTGTCCATCAGTACCGGCAGAACAAGGCACTGTCCGCCCTGTCCAAGATGGTGGTGGGCTTCTGTGCGCATGCATAATGACTTGCGCATACACACCAAATTCCAGTGGCATGGTGGCACAGACTGCCATTTCCAAGATGGCTATCAGAGTTCTCTGCACATGCAAGAGTCATCACGCATGCGCAGAGAACTCTGTCGCCATCTTGAGACAAGGGAGACAGTGTCGTGTTCCTCCCTCAGGCTGGCTGCAGCCATACAGGCTCTGGCTAGATTTTATTCTGAAATGTCTCATCTTCTAGTCCTGGCTTTGTTGATATTTAACTATGGAACTCCACAGACTTTATGGCTGGTGTCCATTTTAGATAGTCACAGGTGGTGTTAACTGCATTTGTCTTCCACCACAGCCATACTTCTGTCCAAATCAACTTGATGTCAGTTGGAAGCCAAATGCAAAGTAAAATGCATAAAACACACTTGTATGGTAGTTTCCTTTTGGTAGTTATGGCACTGCTAGTAAACTTGTCTCCTGGCAGCTACTCACACCATCCCCAGTGATATGACAAAGTACAGGCTATCATGATTTCAGTGCAGGTTTTTATGAGGGGGATGATATTTTTATTATTTTAGTTAATGACCATATCCTTTAATGCTGTACATCTGTAACATACAGTCTGGACACAAAAGTATGACATTGAAAGCATAGAATGAGCTAATGAGCGCGCACGCACACACATTTAGATCACTTTCTCCAGTTTGATCACCAAGTGCTAGCTTGCCTTTACTCCAAGTACTTTCCTTCAAGGATAACTTTATCCTTTCTGCGGTCTCCATTTCTCTGGAGTCTTCTTTCCCCCCAGCCGGTGTGTGTAGCATACCTGTCAGCCAGGGTTAGAGGTAGGTTTAAGACTAAAGCCTGCTGCTCATTTCTCTTATGAATAGTTCTTTATTTTCTCTTAGACAAAGACATCTTCCTGTCTCTCTTGTTTGGGCTGTGGCATTAGGCCTGTGTGCTATGTGAATTATATAAGGGTTTCATTGTTTATGCAGTGGGGGGGAGGGAGGAGTCGCTACGCCTCTTTGAGATAAAAGCATCGCTTCTCTTCTCATCAAAGCTATATTTATCCTCCCCAATGTAACCCACTGAACAAAGAGGGGTTTTTAATGCATGGCCCATACCAAAATCAAAATATCTGTCATTAAAAAATGATTATGATCAGCTGTTTTAGGAGACATTAACTGTTTGACTACTGGCTGTAGCTTGCATCTTCCCAAAGCAAGAAGGGTAAGCAGATCTTGATCTGACTTTAATCTAGCAAAACTTAATGAGATCTACAGCAAAATGAATCTCTGTACCATGTTTCCTGTGTGGACCAATGACTTCCTGAGAGCAGGCTTGTGCAAAACACTTAAAACTTTAGAATATTTTTTTTAGTGCGCTACTGATTCCACTTACCAGACTAGGTATGTCAACCTGGCTCCTCTGGAGACTTTCTGCCCTGGTTCTCTACTACTGATCCAGGAACCCTTCCCATAACAGTCATCAACATCCATGCCTGCAAGTTCCCTCAGATTGCCCCCTGAGGTGAAGCTTCCCCTTCTTGCGTGGCTGTTGTGGTTAGGAGGTTAAGAATCCAGTAGTAGCACAGTGGTGGTGGAGGAATGGGATGTTTGCTGGTCCTTGGGACCTGGGCCACGATTGGCCATTCTTTGCCTTGAGAGAGGCTTTTTTTTTGTTTCTATAGTGTTTTCATCCGCCTGGTTGCAGACTTGCTCTTCTGCCTCTTGTACTGTCTCCCCACATCAGTAACCACCTCCCCTGGAACCTTCCTGCAGGAGGGGTTCCCCCATGGATTGCCCTCTGCGGCAGGGGTCAGAAGGGGAGGGCCATCCCCCTCTCCCGGAGTCCTGCATCCAGAAGTCCAGAAAGGAGATCCCATGTGATGGCGTGGACCGGAGGCTAGCAGCCAGGGGTGTCAGTGGTGCATGCTCTGGCTATACTCATCTTCTCCTTCCCCGACTGGTGGTGTTTAATGACGCAAGGTGTGCACACGCATGGAGGCACACATGCACTATGATGCTTGATGGCAGAAATCCCTCTCGAGCCGTATTCACCATCTTGCCGCCACACCTCCATGTGGCAGTAGTATAGGAAAGGAGCAGCTGATCCCATTTCCCTGGGAGAGGAGAGCAGTCAGGCAGACACTCAGTAATTTCCCTTCCCTGGCTGACCCCGGTACAATCTGAGTCCATCCCCAAACTCGGGTCATCAGCATGGTGGGAAGTGTGGTGTCCAGCACCTCAACCATCCACACCAGTGGATCAGCTTTAAGTGAGACATTTAAGCTCCTTAAAACTCATGCACTCATCTATCTGCTTCGTACACGCACTTCATTTCTGCGACCACCCAAGGGGATGCAAAGTGGAGCGAGTCTCCACATTATCAATAACCTCTTAACTGGCCACCCCTAGATTTCGTTCATGACAGGTGCCTCTAGCCATCCAACTTGTGGAAGGAGAGTGTCCGTGCTGATGCCCGTAGCTTTCACTGACAGCCTTCACTCCTGATGTCCTGGGCCCAGGTCATCAGCATGACAGAATGGTACCAGTAGTGCCACAGAGCCAGCAGAATCTTCTTCTTTAGGTTTCAGTTTTTCTCTTTGCTGATACACTACCCTGGTACTAGTGGTAGGGCACACTGGGAAGAGATTTTTCCAGGCCACTGCACTCTCAGCCCATATTCGACTTTAATGGCTTTTTAATTTTTCCTTAATTTGTTTATTGACTATATAAGAAACAGATACACCAGCCTAGTTACATCACTACATTATGCCAGAGGTTACAGGAGCACTAACACAATATAAATGTCACATAACAATGTATGTGTACCCCCTAGGTGGCGCTATCCCGAGGGCTACTACCCCTGCCTGCTTGGCTAGTAGCAGGTTAAGGGGCCTGGGTAATGAAATGGGTGCCTCCACCTGGAGGTCAGGGTTGTTAGTGGTCAAGCTAACCTGGGCACATCCCTCTGGGACACTGTAACCCAACAAACAAAAAACACAGCACTAATGCTTCTTAAATAATTTTTCTGTATTAAACTCACATGAGTGATGAAAAGAGTAAAATGCAGTGGCGCCATACAAGGTGACAACAGCTCCCAGAATACAGACAGCCAGACCGGTTTTACGCCAAAAGAGCCTCCTCAGGGACACTGTAACCTCCCTCTTTTCCTTCTAGTGTCCTGAACAATTAAGCAATAAGGCACGACAAGGTGTGTGTTATCGTGTAATAACGTCACTCCTGGGGTGGGTTAAAACACAAAGCCCAGTGCTTCCACCACCCCAGGAGTAGCGTTGTGCTCGATAACATTTATATTGCCTATTCTAATTATATAATGGCTCGATGTTATAAAAAACAAAAATAAAAATAAAATGATTTTAGTAGATTTTTAGTGAGGCAGTGTATCTTTGTTTCTGAAAAAAAAAGTAGCTGATAACAATCATCCATAAAATCAGCACAGTGATGTTACTGTGTATTAGAAAATGGGTAAATGAAAACTCGATTCCTGATTGGCTGAAACAGCCTGCCACCAGGGCCGTTATTTCTTAACAACGCCCTGCAAATAACAAGTTCCTCCTGGCAGCACCCATTACCACCTGGTATCCCTGTGCCCACCAGAAAGACGATATCTCCCAAAGTTTTCATCTCACTTAGCGAGACAATAATCCAGAGGCCCCACAAGTCAGTCCTCAAAACTGTCCCTTCCCCTTGCTGTCACAGTATGATTAAAAAATAAATAAATTACCAACCAAAAAAAACACCAGTTTTCTTCTTTTTTTTTCTATTCTACAAGCATAAGTAGAACAGCAGCGCCACGACCATTCCCATCCTCCACTCGGCACCCCGCTCTGGCAAATAACGCTAACCGGCACCGCAACTCCAAATCCAGGACTGATTTGAGGAAAGTCCCGCTCCTGTCCCCGCTCTGTCCCGCTTCTGTCCCGGCCCTGGCCGTGTTCAGACGCTAAACATCGCTAATGCGAAAAACAAAAAAACTGCCACCAGAGCACACACAAATCATCCCTATAGAAGAAGCAGAATTTCCAACTGAATCAGAATATGTTTTTTTTTCCTTTCTACCAGAGCCGAGTACTACATTACCTGTACAACCACTCCAGTCTTGCGTCAGCGCTCCCACTTGCTCCCTGCTCACACTCTGCAAACAAAATCATTTTTCTTTTAACAAAAAAATCTGTAAGGAGCTCAAAACTCACACGGGGTACTGAAAACCAAAAATAACAAAACACTAAACTCTACATAGAAAACATTTTCATAAGCAGCAGCACCCCTCTAGTGGCACCAAAGGGACTATTTTACAGAACCTACCATTTCTGTACATTTTTCTTACTATTTCACACTATTGTTTTATAAAGTTCATTATAAACAAAATATAATGTTCACCCATTTTCTAAGTGTAATAATACCCTCCATGGGTGGGCATTATGGGATATAACGGACCTTCCAGGGGCTATAAGGCCCTCCGCCTGCGGCGTCGGGCCTCATTACGCCCCTGGGCGGTCCGTTATATCCCAATAACGCCCACCCTGTCGGGTATTATTACTTACATAACATCACTGTCTCAGGCACACACTGACCAATCAGAGTCCAGGAAATTTTCTTGCCATTGTATAATATACAATAATTACTTTCACAATGACCCTTATTCACCAAGCAATTACCCACACTGTTTGCATTTACCACCAGGGCTGGTTCCTCTAGCTTGACCCTGGGGACCCCTGTAAAACAAGGTTACGCACAGTAATAGCAACAGTACAATACTTTTGGCACAAACTGAAACCACAGTCAGGTTAAATGCAAACAAAGCTAAATCTGATTTATTCAGGGGACTTGAACAAGGAAGGGGTGTAATCAGGTTGATTTGCTTAAAAGCTATATTAATCAGACAGTTATGCATTCAGTTCAGAGTCCCTACATAGTCACACACACACTAGGTACCCAGGTAGGAAAATGGTGGGCTAGCCAGGAACATTGCAGCTGGTTGGGGCCCTGTGATGGAAGAAAGCAGCATGCACAACACACACTATTTGTAATCTGGAGCCAGAGGGCTCAGTTCGTGAAAGAAAAGGCAACAAGATAATAAGATGACAACACTTTTAAAATTTAGCTGTTGTTGCAGGGAGTTACCCTGATGTTTACTCACGATACCCAATACTGGACACAGGCATGATGAAATCAAGACTGCAGGCTGTTGAGCTGGAGTGCCCGGAGAAGCAGGGCCCACACGAATCACCGAGGTGTTCCTGTTCAAGGCGTTGAGCAGGGGGCTGATCCCCAGGCTGGTCTCTTGTCGAAAGATTTTCTCTGTGTAGCAGGTATTCTAGCTGGGCCAGTGTAGCAGAGCCCAGGCAAATGGAAATGGATACAGATTCAGTCCATGAAGCTGGATACAGCCTCCAGCAAGCAAAACATAGTTCAGACACACAGTGGGGAACCAAATCACGACCCACTATAAGCACACAGCAAATTCACATGTAAGGAAATTCCACTGTACCAGGCAAATGGCTCTCCGGTTGCAATTACAGAGTCTCTGCACAATCCGGGAGTTCAGAGGTAGCTGGAAGTCCTGACAGGCCGATCGCATTCAGCAAATCTTCAGTCTTCTTCAGGTTAAAGCCTGGTTACAATTCAGTGTTTTAATTCGCTCTGCATATTCAGATTCAGTCCGAAAAAAGCACAGGTTCCCTCTCAGGAACAGCAGGCAGGTATGCAGGCCAAACTCAGGCCTTTCCACAGTTCTGCTGCGCAAATCCACTATGGATTGCTGCTTGAACTATCTCGAGCTGTTACTTCTTCACTTCCGAACTCAGATCTAACTGAAACTGCAAGCAGTGTGGAACTTTCCCCAAGATCTAAAAGGTTTGGTTGGCTGATCTGTTTGTCAGTCACAACAAGGGCTCCCCCTCCAGGTTATTTTAGGTGCCAAAAGCCCAAAACTACAATACCTACAAGTTTTGGTCCCACCAAGCCCCTGTAGGCAGGCTCCATTTTAGACTCCCAAATGTACTGATTGGCCCATTCTGACAGTCCCGGGCCAAGATGATGGAAACAAACAGAACTGTCCATGCTGCAAAGAAGGCAGGTTAGAACAAACTGCAATATTATTACTACTCTAACAAATGATCAGCAAACAAGTACATCTTCTAACAGAGCTCCCTCTCAGATTAATTATTACTGCAATCCAGGTAGCTTATAAAGAGACAGTACACAGAGGCTATACAGGCACTCTCTGGCAATACATTTAAACTGCTAAAACACAGGACTCCAGCCTGGCAGTGAGCATTTAGGTAAGCTCAAGGAAGACTTTTCGGGAACCCCATTTGTAGGGGGTTACATATATGATTACCGACATTCTGAAAATATTTTTAAATGTCCTGGAGTTGCATCTTTGTGTCAGTACCCTACCACATTTAGTCCATTTAAGCTCATGTCTGTTTGTATCCATCGTCCATGTTTTAGGTGAAGGAACTGATGCTCAAAAACCAAACCATTGGGAGGTAAGAAACCATCATTGCCGCCCACAACTAGGCCTTGTTGATTTAACATAACGTTGGCATCCTAATCTGATAATCACATCCTTCTGTGCTAATCTAAATTTGCTTTTACGGTTATATCAGGTATGGCAAGTCTTTTTATTTATCTTAGACCCAAGTTACAGTACACTGTACTTACAACAATTGTTACCAAGTGAAAATTCCTTCAGTTTTCTCTTTGCAATCAAAGAAGGGAAGCCATATTTTCTGACCCTCAGAAGTGCTGTGATGGATTCCATTCCCTTGGTTTGTTTGCAATTGGTTAATATTTCTGGGGTGTTTGGGGGAGTCGGGTGACAGGCATATTTTAGTAATAGCCTTCATTACTGCCACAGAGAGAATGAGAAACAGACACTTCTTGTCTCCCTTGTAGGCTCCCTTTGGGGGGAGTCCTAAGACAGGGTTTTGGAATTCGAGTCCCAGTATCTTCTACGCCATGTTACAGGTTGAGATTCAGAAGTGGTTCATTTTAGGAAAACTTCAATAGATATGGTAAGGTGATCCTGGATCTCCGCACCGTCTCTGGCAAAATCTGTATTGGCTGGTGAAAAATGCTTCAAGATAGTGGGGATCAGGAAGAAGCGGACCCAGTCAGTTGATACTGTCACAGGGCTGGCTCAGCCACCCATCACTGGAGCCAACATTTTTTTTTGTAAACTGGTGATATTTAAATCTGGTTTGTGATGTTCAGCATAAGTTAAAATTGGTGCCACTTACCATGTGGTGCGAAAAATTATTTCAGCTAAGATACTGGCTGAAGAAAATCAAACGCCTGAGTAAAAGTGTTGTAGTAATGTAAGTAAATGATATTTCTTTAACCTGTATAAGTACCTTTTGAGATGCACATCTCATTTACAAGGAGGTCCTGGAAAGAAGGGAGCAGATACTTACAAGTATTACTTGACATACAGTACATCCAAGTAACACTAATTTTGAAGATAATGTTAGTCAAGATAATAACTGTATACATATTTGATAAGCTGAACTAGCAATAATACCTGGCAGAGTCGGTGGTATTGGGCTATACTTGCCAGGCCAGAGGGCATAATGTGACTCAACTCTATAGGCAGAGGGCCTTATAGCCACCTGGAGCATGGGTATAGCCCATCCCACCCACCCTGGTGGGTATTATTATGCTTTGAAAATGGGTTTAAAACTATGTTATACATGTAACCCCCTTACAAATGGGGGTTCCCAGAAAGTCTTCCTTGAGCTTGCCTAAATGCTCACTGCCAGGCTGGTGTCCTGCGTTTTAGCAGTTTAAATGTGATTACCAGAGCCTGTATAGCCTCTGTGTATTGTCTCTTTAAGAGCTGCCTAATTGCAGCTTAAGTAATCTGAGAGGGAGCTCAGTTGAAAGATTTAACCATTTACTGAAAATCATTTAGAGTAATAATCATAATGTAGTTTGCCTAACCTGCTTTCTTTGTAGCAAGGACTGTTTTGTTTGTCTCAACTATGTTGGTCCTGGACTGTAAATTGGACCAAATAGTACTGGTGGGACCTAAAATGTAGCCAGACTACAGGAGCTGTCTGAATTTAAAATCTGTAGGAACTTTAGTTTGGAGTTTTTTTGTGCCTTTTTTGCAACTGAAGGGGGGAGCTCTTGCTTTGACTGACAGCCAAATCAGCCTACCAAATCTTTTGTATCTTGGGGAAGTTCTGGGCTGCTTGCAGTTTTCAGTTAGTTCTGAGCTGGGAAGTGAAATGAGAGGAGCTGAAGTGATTTTGGGCAGCAATCCTGAGTGGATTCGCACGGGAAAACTGAAAGGGATGAGTTTCTGGTTTGCAGGTCTTTCTGCTGCTTCTAAGAGGGAGAGAAGAGAATTATTTTGGACTAAATCCAAGTTTGTGTGACTAAAGTAAGCTACTGAAGTGGGCCAGGCCCAAGCTGAAGAAGACCGAAGATTTTGCTGAATGCGATCAGCTTGTCAAGGTTCCAGCTACCCCTAAGCTCGGTGTGTGCAGAGACTATCGATTGTGACCGGGAGCTTTGCCTGGTACAGTAGAATTCCCTCACATGTAAATGTGCTACAAGCTGCTAGTGGGTCATGAGTTAGTCCCCCACTGTGTGAACTGTGTTCTGCTTGCTGGAAGCTGCATCCAGCCCAAAACGAACTGCATCCGAATTTGTCTCCATGCGGTCTGGGCCTTGCCAGACTGGCCCAGCCAGACTACCCACTGCACAGAGAAGCCATCAACGAGAGACCTGCCTGGGGATCAGCCCCCTGCTCCACGCTTGAACAGGAATGACACCTCTGTGACTCATGTGGGCCCTGCTTCTCCTGGCATTCCAGATCAACCACCTATAGTCTCGATTTTTGTCCAGCCTGTGTCCAGTCTTGGGTATTGTGAGTGAATACCAGGGTAGCTCCCTGCAACAACAGCTTAATCTGAGTGTGTCATCTGATTGTCTTGTTGTTTCGTTTCCTTTTCGAACTGAGCCCCTAATGCCCAGTGTACCATTCAAAGGGAGGTCCGCCTCTGCAAAGATGTCAAGAACAAAATACTGATGTTGGACGCGCCAGGCGATGGAAAATTGCCAGAAGGATTATTGGTTAAGCCCAGCATCTTGCTAGCTCATGCTCATGCCTATGTATGATGAGTGATGGTCCAGATTCATAATGTGTCAGATTGGGAGATCCAGGTGAACAGATGATGCACCCTAGCTACGGTACACTGCGCAGACACTGCAGTGTTGCCCAGCAACAAGCCCCCTGGCATGACAGATAGAGCGACTCCCGACTTGTTTGATTTTGGTGACTCCCTGTTGCCAGCTGAATGGAATACTAGAATTAGCCAGAAACTTGCCCAGAGAGATCTAGTGTTTTCGTTGAAGGAATGGGACATGGGATGTGTCCAGGGTGTGGAGCATCACATACGCCTGCATGATGAATGGTCATTTTGAGAAAGGTCTTGACACCTGGCCCCTACAGACATAGACGATGTGAGAAGACACTTGCAGGAAATGCTTGTGGCTGGTGTGATACAAGAATCCAGGAGCCCATATGCTTCTCCCATTGTGGTTGTGCATAAGAAGAATGGAACAGTACAAATGTGTGTGGATTATCGGACCCTCAACAGGCGGACCATCCCTGATCAATACACTATGCCCCGTATACGAGATGCTCTGGATTGTTTGAATGGGAGCAAATGGTTTTCAGTTTTGGATCTTCGCAGTGGATATTACCAGATTCCGATGGCTCCGGAGGACTGTGAGAAGACAGCCTTCATCTGTCCATTTGGGTTCTATGAATTCCTGAGAATGCCACAGGGGATATTGGGTGCCCCAGCCACCTTCCAGTGACTGATTGAATGATTGGTGGGAGACATGAATTTGCTGGAATGCCTGGTGTACTTGGATGATGGCATTGTGTTTGTGAGCTCCCTAGAGGAACATGAGAGTTGACTGTTCAAAGTACTAGACCGACCGGAAGATTTCGGCCTCAAGCTGTCCATTGACAAGTGCCAGTTCTTCCAAACCTCTGTGAAGTATGTGGGACACATAGTGTCTACAGAGGGGATAGAGACTTATCCTAGTAAAGTTGAAGCCTTGACTATTTGGCCACAGCCCCACAATTTGAAAGAACTACAATGTTTCCTGGGATTCTGTGGCTACTAAGCTGGTTCATAAAGGAATATTTCAAAGTGATCCGGCCACTCTTGAATCTTACACAAGGTTACCCTCCTACCAATCGGAAATACAAAAAAGGGTCCGTCAAAGAACCAGACAAAGCATATTTCCACCCAGGTGAACTTTTTGGGTCCCGTTGGATGCCTGACTGTGAAGCGACTTTCCACGAAGTCATATACCAGCTCACCCATGCTCCCATCCTCACTTATGCTGATCCAACCAAACCCTATGTGCTGCATACTGATGCCAGTCTGCAGGGTCTAGGAGCTGTACTGTATCAAGACCATGAGGATGGTTTGAGACCAGTGACATTCGCCAGTAGGAGCTTGACCCACATCAGAGTGAAACTACCCTGTGCACAAGTTGGAGTTCCTTGCGTTAAAGTGGGCCACTGTCGACCAGTTTCATGATTACCTCTATGGGGTGAAAATATTGGTGAGGACTGACAATAACACGTTGACCTATGTACATACTTCAGCTAAGTTAGACGCCATGGGGCACCTGTGGCTTTCTGTATTGTCAACATATGATTATGCTGTCGAATGCAGACCGGGCCTGAATCATATCGATGCTGATGCCCTATCCCGGATGCCCATTTCCAAGAACGACTGGGTCAGGCTGTCTGAACCTGATATCCGAGCATTGTGCCAAAAGTTTGATAGAAATGAACAGATGTCTACAGACACAGTGGACTGCTTAGCAGATTGTTTGGGCCCCTCTGACACCTGCATACCGGCTGCGTATTGCCACTTTTCTGCACTAGATATTAGTGCACTACCTCAGTTTGACAATGACAGCATGCAATGGGCTCAATCCCGAGATCCTATGATTCAGCCAGCACTTGACACCCTTCATGCAGCAAAAGATGTGTCCAAGCTGCATTCCTCTTATCTGCGAACCGCTTTATTGTTTAAAGAAGGCCCCAGGTTGAAGCTGCAACTCATTGCCTCCTAGAAACGTCTGTAGGCGTCAGCAAATCTAACTACAGTGTGTCCCAGAACGCCTACAGAAGTCACCTACAGACTTCCTGTGTGCCCTAGAAACGTCTGGAGAAGTCACTCGCATGTTTTAATATTACTTGCCACCCAGAATTGATTAGAATTGACTGCATAATACCATTAGAAAGGTAATGTTGTGCTGAACAACCTTGCCACTGACACTTTGTGTGTATCTTTTTCACTTTAGGAGTTATTCATATTGTTTATGACATTTTGTCAATCTAGAACCACCAAAGCAGTTTGAAAAAAAAACCACACATTCTGGGTATCTTAGCCAATATAAAACAAAAACCAAACTGAGTACAGCTGATTGCATAGAACCGTTGGAAAGGCAGTTTTGTGTGGAACAACTGTGCCACTGATATGCTGTGTGTGTCATGTATACTTTAGGAGTTATATGCATTTGTTTATGGTATGTTGTGTATGGCTGACATTTTTTGCATCAAGACTCACCTAAGAAGCTTGAATAAAATACACTTTTTTGACACTTCAGCAGACATAAAAAAAAAAGTATTGATTACAATTGATCGCGTAGCATCGTTGGAAAGGCAATTTTGTGCTGATCATCTTTCATGCTGATACTTTGTGTGTATCATGTATACTTTTGGAGTTATATGCATTTGTTTATGATATGGTGTGTGTGGTTGAGATTCATCCCTCAAATCTCACCAAAGCACCTTGACTAAAATGGGGAAAAATTATGTTTCATAGTAAAAAGATATCTTTTTTTTAACAAACATAATAGTAAAACACCATCTAATGTCTGTATGCTTAATTTGGTGTTGATATTTGACATATTTTCCAATAAAAAATGGCTTATGTTGCCTTTTTTTAGTGAAAAAAAATATTTTTTTTCCGGTTTCAGCCAGCATAGAAAAATACTAAATTGCTTATTATTACATGCATACCACCATTGGAAAGGCAATTTTGTGCTGAATAACTCTGCCACTCATACTTTGTGTCTAGCACGTACGGTTATTGAGCTATTAGCATTTGTTTGCGACATGTTGACTATGGCTTGATTTGCTTAGAAAGACCCAGGATTCACTGTTAAAAGTATACAGGAGATTCAGGAGACAAGTGGTGTAATCTCAGAGTGATCCTGTGGAGGCAATGAGTTAATCAGTTGTTATATAGAGAGACAGTAGATCAGGGTAGCCCAATAGACAAGCAACAACTGACCCTGCCCACAGCCTTCAAAGATTTGGTACTGCGGTCCCTCCACAATCATATGGGCCACCTCGGTATCGACTGGACCCTTCACCTAGTACGATCTCGATTCTACTGGCCCAAGATGGAGGCTGATGTTGAGCACCATGTAAGGACTTGTAGTCATTGCCTGCAGAGAAAAGCCCTGCCTCAGAGGGCTGCCCCCCTTGTCAACATTACTGCCAGCACCCCAATGGAACTAGTCTGCATAGACTTCTTGAGTTTAGAGCCTGATCAGCGAAACATTGGCAATGTGTTAGTGGTTACGGACCATTTCACATGGTATGCACAAGCTTTTCCCACCAAAGATCAAAAAGCATCTACCGTGGCCAAGGTGCTAGTGGAAAATTTCTTCGTCCACTATGGTGCCCCCCAGCGAATTCACTCTGATCAGGCCAGGACTTTGAGAGTCAGCTAATCAAAGAAATGCACTCTTTATGGGGGATGCGAAAGTCAAGAACCACCCCTTATCACCCACGGGGGATCCTCAACCAGAACACTTTAACCGCACCCTGCTAGACATGCTAGGCACCCTCCACCCAAAAGATAAGCATAAATGGAGCCAGCAGATTAACACCTTGGTACATGCCTACAATTGCACAAAGAATGATGCTACTGGGTTCTCTCTCTACTGCCTCAGGTTCGGGAGAGAGGCCCGGCTGCCTGTAAATGCCTGTTTTGGGGTTTCTCCCGATGGGGTCTGAGCCGAAGATTACCTGCAATATGTTCAAAAACTTAAAGCTCAATTGAACCATGCCTATCAACTGGCCCAGACAATAGCCGCCAAAAGAAATCTAGCCAACAAAGAGAGACATGATAGAAAAGTAAAGGCTCAAGAGCTTAGGTCTGGAGACCGTGCGTTGTTGCAAAATTTAGGATTGCATGGTAAACCCAAAATTGCTGATCAATGGCACCATCTTCCCCATGTCATAGTAGGAAAGCTGGATGATTTGCCAGTGTACAAAGTGCGCCCAGAGAATAACTCCAATGCTGTCAAGACCATGCACCGTAAGCACTTGCTACCTATTGGTTAAGTTATAATTGAGGCTGAACCCACCGAGATTGATTCCCTTGGACCAGTGACTCATGCTGCTGCAAGAAAGAAATAGAGTCAGCCTGCCCCCGTGGTTGCCGATTTAAGACTTCCCCCGCAGCAGGCCCAGAGTGATAGTGACTGCCAGTCTAACTCGGATGACAGTGAGTGTGATAATGCCTATTACCCCTCATATGAACTGAGTCAGTTGTTTCGTGGAAATCCTATGTTGAATTATGGGGATGAAGCTGGGCCTTCTGGACTGCCTAACGCCCCGGCATCATCCTTGATGCCAATGCTCCCTGAAGGTGAAGTACAAAGTATCACGTCTGAGGATGATGAGTCTTTGTGTATCATGGAACTGTATAATTTGCCTGAAGGAGATGCTGATGGTATGAGTCTTTCTGGTGACATGCCAGAACTTGAGGAACACTATGAGAGTGCTGACAACCCTCCTTCAGTGCCAGCGTGTCTTCAAAATGAGCCAAGTGTTGTAGAAACAGAGACTACAGAGCAAGGGGCTGACAGTGCTCCCAGCTTGGACATTCCTTTTCATGCAGATTCACCCCTCACAAGTGATGAAAGCTCCAAGACCATTGCTGAAAGTACAGAGACGGTGGTTGTTCACCCTAGAAAGACTGGCCAAGCTGTCAAGCCAGTAGAGCACTTCAGTTATGATTCCCCCGGGAGGCCAGTGGATTTGCCTCTCAATGTAGTCCACAAAGGTGCTTATGTCTCTCAGAGCTCACTGCCCAAACTGAGCTTGATGGCCCATTCCGGGTTACTTGTCCTGCCCTCTCACCATGGTGCCCCTGCCCCATCCAGCCCCAAGTTAGCTGATAGGGAAGAGCCCCCTCTTGCATTGTTTAGAATTCAAGAAGTTATTACATGGTTCTGTATAGTAATGTTCAATTTACCTGTGTGAAATATGCAAAATGTATTGTCAGAATGGAAATGATATAGTGGATTACATTGAAATGTATAGTAAAGTGCCAAGTTATGCCAATTGATGAATCAGATAGTACTTGTACAGCATGCTAATGGTATACATAGCTTGTATATGTTGCATTTTCAATGTTATGATGGTACAGACTTGACACGGATGCCAAGTTTTCCCTGGCAGGGAAGGGTGTAACCCCCTTACAAATGGGGGTTCCCAAAAAGTCTTCCTTGAGCTTGCCTAAATGCTCACTGCCAGGCTGGTGTCCTGCGTTTTAGCAGTTTAAATGTGATTACCAGAGCCTGTACAGCCTCTGTGTACTGTCTCTTTAAGAGCTGCTTAATTGCAGCTTAAGTAATCTGAGCGGGAGCTCTGTTGAAGGATGTAACTATTTACTGAAAATCATTTAGAGTGATAACGATAATGTAGTTTGTCTAACCTGCTTTCTTTGTAGCAAGGACTGTTTTGTTTGTCTCCACTATCTTGGTCCTAGACTGCAAATTGGATCAAACAGTACTGGTGGGACCTAAAATGTAGCTGGACTACAGGAGCTGTCTGAATTCAAAATCTGTAGTAACTTTAGTTTGGAGCTTTTTTGCGCCTTTTTTGCAACTGAAGGGGGAGCTCTTGCTCTGACTGACAGCCAAATCAGCCAACCAAATCTTTTGGATCTTGAGGAAGTCCCGGGCTGCTTGCAGTTTTCAGTTAGTTCTGGGCTGGGAAGTGAAATGAGAGGAGCTGAAGTGATTTTGGGCAGCAATCCTGAGTGGATTCGCATGGGAAAACTGTGAAAGGGCTGAGTTTTTGGTTTGCAGGTCTGCCTGCTGCTCCTGAGAGGGAGAGAAGAGAATTATTTTGGACTAAATCCAAGTTTGTGTGACTAAAGTAAGCTACTGAAGTGGGCCAGGCCCAACCTGAAGAAGACCAAAGATTTTGCGAATGCGATCGGCTGTCAGGAGTTCTAGCTACTCCTAAGCTCCCGGTGTGTGCAGAGACTTTGCTATTGTGACCGGGGAGCGCTTTGCCTGGTACAGTAGAATTCTCTTACATGTAAATGTGCTATGAGCTGCTAGTGGGTCGTGAGTTAGTCCCCCGCTGAGTGAACTGTGTTCTGCTTGCTGGAAGCTGTATCCAGCCCAAAACTAACTGCATCCGAATTTTTCTCCATGCGGTCTGGGCCTTGCCAGACTGGCCCAGCCAGACTACCCACTGCACAGATAAGCCATCAATGAGAGACCTATCTGGGGATCAGCCCCCTGCTCCATGCTTGAACAGGAACAATGCCTCTCCGACTCGTGTGGGCCCTGCTTCTCCTGGCATTCCAGATCAACCACCTGCAGTCTTGATTTTCATCCAGTCTTGGGCATCGGTGGAGTAATAGCAGCTTCCTGCAACGTCAGCTTAATCTGAGGTGTCATCTGATGGTCTTGTTGTTTCATTTCATTTAACTGAGCCTTCTGGCTCCAGATTAGAAATATGTAGTACTGTGCATGTTGTGTTTTCCATCACAGGCCCCAACCAGCTGCAGCCCAGGGCAACGGTCCTGGTAGCTCCATCCTTCTCCACCTGGGTACCCAGAGGGACTGTGTGTGACTCAAAGCACATGCATAACTGCTTGATTGATATAACCTTTTGCTAATTAACCTGATTTTGCCCTCCCTTGTTCAAGTCTCCTGAATAAATCAGGGTCTAACTTTTCTGCATGTAATCTGACTGTGGCTCCAGTTTGTGCTCAAAGTTACTGTACTGTTGCTATTTGCTGTATAACCTTAGTTTTACAGGGGGTCTCCAGGGCCGACCCAGAGGAACCAGCCCTGGTGGTAAGTGCAAACAGTGTGGGTCTTGTGTGGTGTACCGGGGTATTGTGAAAGTGATTACTGTACAGTGTTCAGGCCTCTAGAGGGGAAAGAGGGGGGTTACAGTGTCCCGGGGGGCTGTGCCCAGATTAGCTTGACCACTACCAACCCAGATCTCTGGGTGGAGGCACCCATTTCAGAACTCAGGCCCCTTAACCTGCAACTAGCCAAGCAGGCAGGGGTAGTAGCCCTTGGGATAGCGCCGACTAGGGGTTACACAGAAAAATAAATTAATACAGGCATTGTTGTTTTTCCTCTGTGCTAGTTTTGGTTCTGTTGTTTTCAACCCTAGTTAGCTCCCTCCCAGGTAGCAATGTGGGCTCCCCATATTACAATTTTAATGTTTTCTTTTTAAATTGATTTTTTACTCAAGAACAGTGAACCTGGTCAGAAGTCGGGACCATGGTGAGTGAGTGAGTTCGCAGTCTGGAGTGTTGGTCAGAGTGGATACGAGGTGACACTGGAACAGTGCTAAGGTCTGTTTTTTTGCTGAAAGAAACAGCTGATTTTTGGTGCAGCAATGCTGTTTTTATTTTCACATATTTGCTGAGCAGGAGGGAGGGAGGGAGGGAGGCAGGTCAGGGTTAAGTGACGGGAAAGCCCTCACAAGTGTGTAGCATTGAGTACTAAGCACGCATCTGTTCTACTGCTAGTGATTTAAAAAAGAAAAAGAAACAAGTATTTTGTATGTGAGATGGAAGAATTAAAACCAAAAATGCCACAGTTTGTGCCACTTTCATTTAGGGACTACAGTTGTGTTGTGAGATGTCATTCAATCACTAAAATGGATAAAAAAAAACAGCCGCTTATGACTACTGAAAATTGTTTTGGGAGCTCACTGACTTATTTAGTGCTGAGGGAGGCTGGCATGGGACTTGCTATTTCCCAGTCTCTGTTAGCACAGAAATGTACCCCTTGCCGAGGGTCTTAGACAATCAGAGACCAGGAAATGTTCAACCTATTTTTGGAAAAGTATTAATTACCAGGGTCACAGGAAAATTATGAAAAGGTTAGCCAAAGATGCTGCAGTGTGGCACCTCAACTGATCTAGGACAGAGATGGGAGGTATCGGTAAGTGGCCGCGTCAACAGGCACTGGACTTCTGATCAGTAGCCAGCCCAGAAAAGGTAGGGAGGCAGTGGAGTCTGTTGGGGGGTATCACATGGGCCGACATACAGCATTAGCAATAACACACACGCACCCTCTCTCTATTCAGAGGTGATTTTATGCATGTGAAATGTAGTTTATCATACAAGTTTCTGTGTTTTCCCCTTGTAAGTGACTCTAACATCACACAGCCCAATGTAGAACTCATCTGTGGCCCCATCCTGTAAGAAGGGTGTGAGTGACACTGTGAAGTCACCCACAACATTGATGCCATCACTGAACATGATGTGGCAGGAGGTAGAGCTGCACCCTCCCCAGGGGTCAGTGCACAATGCCTCTTCATTGTGTCATAGACCCCACCAACCCAAGGTGAATGAGTCAAGCATGGGCTTAAACTCTGGTCTTCATCATGGAACTGTGACACACTACAGGCCTACGCTACTGGGCCTTGTTCATTTTAATTCTGTCACGTCCTCCCTCTGCTGGATCCCTCCATGTTCTCCCAAGCCAAATTTTGTCTATTTTTGTTTCAAATCAAGCTGTTTCCTGTCCTCCAGCTCACCCAATAGCATCCCACTAGCCCTGTCACTGACCCTGTCATGGACTTTATCCACTAGTTGCCCAGGACACGGGTGGTTAGCCTGCCATTTTGGTCATGCTTGGGGTACCAGCACATCAGCAGACCAGAGATTTTTCCTCCAGCTCCTGTTTTTCTCCCTGAGGGTGCCAGCATGCAATGACACACACGCATGCATACAGTGGCACACATGCATGCCACTGGCATCTGGCAGCTGCCCCTATTCTCATGCTGTGATCATGGTGTGCTGCCTGTTGGCCTCTGCCATGTGACAGACAAGCAGCGGAACACTGTGTCTCCCATTCCTGAGGGTGGAAAGCTATCCCTAGGTTGCTCAATCCTCCTGGTCCCTGAGCAACCTAAGTCCTTTCCAGAACTTGGGTGGGACAGACAAAAGTGGATTGTGAGACCCCCAGGTAAAACAGAGGAAGTGATACCTTGGGATTAGGGGTGATGATCAGTCACTATGGCTATATGCTCTTTAAATCTAGCCCAGCGTTAGGCCAAGCATACACCTAGGTGGCAAAATGGACAGACTGAATGGACCTCTGTGTCTATTTCTGCTGACACATTCTATGTTTCTATGCGAAGGACAAAAGTTATTTAACATTCTGAACAAACCAAAAGACAAGTGCCCTCTCCCTGGCATAGCTTGAGACAGGAGACCTTTCTGATGTAACCGGCAGCCTTGGGGAAGTCTACCCATGACAGGAGGGATAAGGCAGGCAGGATTGTTATTGCTGACTACCTCAGGGAAAATGAGGTGAGGACAAATGCATTGGGGACCTTCAGCTGTAAACACAGTTCTTTTACCTCTCCCTTCCTTCTCTCAGAGTGTAAAAGATGCACAGTAGCTCAACACTCACCTCTGCTTCTGGAATGCCCAAGCAGCAACTCCTGCATGAAATAGTCATGACTAAATCACACATATGCATTCAAACAGCAGTGCTGCAATTTTATTCAATTACAAAAGGTGCCTTCAGGCTTGATCTGGAAACAGGGAGCAAAGTACCCTTTTCCTGATGCCCTGGGAAGAACGCAGCTCAAATATGAAGCAATAAAAAGTTCAAGCACATAAAAAGATCAGCAATTGTTGTCCAAACACAAACCATTCATGTAATACAGCAGGGTTCACATAGAACCCAAAGTTCACCTTTACCCAGATTCAAATCTTAGCACCAATGTCAATGATATTCCAATGGTAACTGTGACCTAGACAGGGTCTCAGTAGCACTCTCTTCAGGTGGTTAACTGGGATCCAAACAGGGTCTCGGTTGCAGAGATCCAGCTGAACTCATAGGTTTTGGAACACACGTGACTGTTGGCAGGTCTTGGGCTGCAGAGAGGAACAAACACTTCCCATCAGGGACATCTCCAGCACGTTGCCCTCGCAGACTGGGGAAATGCAGATTAGGTGGGTCTGGCTTCTCTTGAGCTACCTGACTCAGGCTGGCACAGGGCAGCAGAGACAGCAGGTGGCCAGAATGCAACCTTGGCCTGGGATGGACAAGGTCCCCGGCCTTGCCTGCACAGTACAGCTGGAACAAACATGCACTGATGATCTCTGCCTCTCTCTTCAGCTCCAAACTGCAAACTCCCAACAGATAAAAAATACAATTACTTTCTGTGCTAACTTGACTAGAGCTATACAAGGTATTGTAAAGTCAGCTTCTTAAGGTGGTTTCAACTTAAGATGTGTTATTCGGGCCAGTCAGAAGTAGGCTAAGAGTGACAAAGCCCAAGAAGCACACGGCAACTGATATTCACAACACAGGACTGGACATAAGATGCCACCGCTGCATCATTTGTCAACATCCTGTATCTTCTGCATCCCCTCAGGACAGGATTTCAGCCCATCTGGAACTATGTATCCTTGCACACACAACTTATTGCCTGAACCAGGGAGCAGTCATGTGTAGCCAACCCCAGGCAGTCAGGCACCATGGGGCCCACCAGCTTTTGAAGGGGATGACCAGGATTCCTATTGATCAGGTGGGACCCATGGAGCAATTAATATGCAGTAGGCATTGTGGCACAATTTGGATCCTTTAACAAATTAATTATCACACCAACATGTCTAGTCAAGCAGTGGGGCCTTATTAAAGCTTCACAGACAGGTTTTCTTCTCCTTTTCTAATATTACATGCAGTCCCTCAAGGCTGCTGAGACTTACATGGTTACATCTCCCCACTGTATGTAACCCTCCTGCAAATGGGGGATCCCAAAAGCCGTCCAGGAGCGTGTCTGGGTGCTCCAAGTCTGGGTGACGGTCGGCTAAATGCCGTTTAAGTGTGGGCACTGTGAGTGCTTTCAGAGCCTCCACCTACTGTCTCTTTAAGTGCTGTCTGCTTGCAGACTTAATTAGTTGTATGGGGCGACTGTGTGCTTGGTGCTTGAATCCTGCCCGAGCTGCTGGCTGATCGCTCCGTTTCTGCAGTCACTTAAAGCGCAGAGGGGGGCCCACCTGAAAGATGTAACTGTTTGCCTGAAATCATTTAGAGCATTAGTAAAATTACAGTTTGTCTAACCTGCCTTTATTGTAGCTGGGACTCTGTGTGTGTTGCCCCTCCATTTTGGACCCGAACTGCTGATCTGAGCCAATGGGGTTAGGAGAGCCCTAAAATGGAGACTGCTTGGGCCAACCAGAATTTGGACTCTCACTGGGAGCCTGCTCCAAGGGGAATATATGGCAGGTGCCTCTGGGAATTGTAGTTTGGACCTTGGCACCTTTTTGCACCAACAGAGGGAGCCCTGTTGTGATTGACAGCCAAATTCACCAACAGAACTGGTATGAAACCAAAGGAAATGCCTTGAACTATTGCTGGGAGGATCAGATGCGAGTTGACTGAGTAAGGAGAAGGAGCTCTGTTTGCTGCGGTGCATAGTTCATGCGGGAAGCGCGTGGGAGGCCCTGTAGTCAGCCTGCAGCCATTAGAAGTAAGTCGGGCTGAACCCAAGGTCGGAAGAGAAAGCAGAAGTGTGCAGAACCAGGCTTGCCCGTAGAAGACCGAAGGTTTGCTGAAGTGCGTTCGACCTGTCAGGGACTGCTGATGCTGTGTGTGCTCCTGGGTAATTTGCAGTGTTTGCGATCGGGATCAAGAAGCAGCTGCCTGGTGTAGTAATTTCCTTTACATATGAATGTGTCTAGTGCTTGTGGGGAATCTCAATTCCATTTCCCTGTTACTGATGAGCTGAAGCTGGAAGCTAAACTCTAGTTAATTGGACTGCCTCTGCCTGCTATTCCAAGCAGTGGGCTCTGTCAGGAGGGCCTCATCTCCATGCCCTGGTTCTGGCAATCCAGAACAACCATTCCTTCAGGTTCTCTACTTGGGGTATTGTGAGCACAAATCAGGGAAACCCCCTGCACCTCTCATTTAATCAAAGTGTGTCAACTGATTTTCTGTGTGTTTTCTTTCTGTGGACTGAGCCATCCGGCTCCAGATTACAGTTGTGTGTTGTGCATATATTTTCCTCCCACAGGCCCCAACCAGCTGCACCAGCCAGCCAACCCCGGGCAATGGACCTGGCTAGCCCCCCACCCCCATCTTGGGTACCTAGAGTGTGACTTTTTTGGACCCTATATGCATGCACAATACTGTGATCTGAACTTTACTAAACTAAATCAACCTGATTTCCCCCTCCCGTATTACTGTCCCCTAAATAAATCAGATCTGTTGTTATTGAACTTTATACTGTCTATGGTGTCAGTATATATAGAACCAGCATTGCAATCTGTGTTTGTGTATGTTGCTTAACCTTGTTTTGTAGGGGGTCCTCAGAGGTGTGCTGCAGAATCCATCTCAAGGGTAAGTGGTATCTATATGTGTAGAATGTGTTCATGTTTGGGGTATTTGGAAGGTAATCCCCGTGTACTGTGCGGGCCACTAGTGGGAACAAAGGGTTGGGGGGGTCACAGTGTCCCAGAGGGCTGTTTCCGAGCTAGTTTAACCACTACCAACCCTGACCTCTGGGTGGAGGCACCAGTCATAGAACCTAGGCCCCTCAACCTGTCAGTAGCCAAGCAGGCAGGGGTAGTAGCCCTTGGGATAGCTCCACCTAGGGGTTACATGTATATTATACAGAGACAGATTTTATTATTAATTCCTTGATTGATTGATTTATTGAATTTTGATAGCAAGGTAAAACCCACTGAGACATAGTGTCCCTTTTTCATATAATTATTTTTTTAATCAAGGAATTTATGCTCCTTAGCCCACTGGCTCCCATCACGCTGGCCCACTCAGCCCCATTGCTCACCTTCTCTGGCACTTACTTGGCTCCTTCAGTCCCGTAGATTTCACCCATAGTGGTGCTGGAGGTGGAGAGTCCTCCTTCCCCACCTCCAAGGCCCAGTCTTGATCTGTAGCCCTGTCCAGTCAGGGGTGCGGAGCCTGCAGTAGGACAGGGAGTCACAAGCTGGTTAGGGGTTTCCTCCAACATTTTCTTCCCAGAGCCACCAGTGTGCAATGATGCACCACACGTGTGCCTCCATATGTATGTGCATATCATTATTGAGGGCAGCCCTCCCACTGCTGGGGCAGTCCCTGCTGCGCTATCACCTGGCTTCTGCCATGTAGCAGCCTAGGAGGGGGACACCAGAACCCCCCTCTCTGAGAGTGGACAGCTGTCCTGGGACGCTTGATCCTCTCTTCCCCTGGGCCAACCCCTGAACAATTTGAGTTCAGTCCTGAACCCCAGGTGATAGTTTTTCAGGTAGTTTTGCAACTGCCATATCACTGGACCAAGCCCAGGCAGTTGTTATTTTACAATCCTGATATGATCCTTCCACACGTGTCCTACCCTCAGTCACTGGCTCCTCAGCCAGAGGAGCATATGAGACATCCCTGGGCAAAAGAGATCATCTCAGTAGTTGGAACTATGCACACGTGTGGCTTCATTTGGTTTCCTGAACACCAGCAAAGTGAAGGATTTCTCACATACTCCTGAAGGATTTCTCACATACACCCTCTCCAAACCAAACAGTCAGACTATTCCCATAGGCCACTACCTCCTTCCACCATGGATTACTCCAGCTCACAAACCTCTGGGAATGTTCTTTTATTTTAATTTAGGAAGATCCATTAGTGGGTCCTCTGCAATCAGTCAGCAGCTCTTTTGTAGCTCTCCCCACACATCGTGTGTCTTAGTTACAGTCTCTCGGGGACCTCCAAGGAGGGTGCCAAACCCGCTCTCTCTACCTTAATTTGCATGAAGTCTTTCAGCTTTCCATCCATAGCCAGTGGATGCTGGTGGTGGATCACATTTCTTTCCACTGATTATGCAATACATTTCCTAGGGTTTGCTCAGCTGGGTGATCCATGATCCAAGCCTATGAGGGCAACTGATCATGGCCTTCACGGCTTCTGCAATCCCTTTCAGTGGTTCAGATCTCAACTCTCTCAAAAAGACAAGAATCTTCCTCCTCTCTTCTGCATAGACTAGAAATCTCCAGCACACCCCCCTCCCCGTACTGCAGCTGGGGCCTCACATTTCTTATTACAGGGGCACTTAGGAAAACATTGAGTTAACCCTGTAAGTACAAGGCTGACAAAAACACCACCAGGTGACCTTTTCATTAACTCCAAACTGATGTACAGCAGGGGTTACTCACTCCCCCCTCGAATATCTTCCTGTCCACAGCAAGAACCAGCACCTGGCAAAACCCTGCCAGGTCAATATGTCATATGCTTAAGTTAAGAGCATACAACACAAGCGCGCTAACCTGAAATAGCTCTGTAAATGTCAGCGAGAGGGTGCCATTTCGCGAATGCTGCTGTACGTGGTATTGCACCCTCTCACTGTCCCAGGCAGAGGATAAGACCTCTGCTGGGACAGAGTTCTGCCAAGCAGCTGCCATGGCTTGAGGGACTGAGCCACTGACAGCAAGGAACCCAGGTGCTGTATTTGGGACTGGGTTCAATTCCCAGTCCCAGAAATCTTTTTTTTTTTCCACACTTTGTGCAATTTCAATATTAACCCCCCACCCTAGTTGAGAATCATTATTGGGGGGTGTGGGGCTTGCAGGGGGGCAGAGCCCCCTGCAAAAAAAGGACATGCTGCATGCAAGAAATTGTGCTGTATTGGTAGCGCGATTTTTGCATGCGGCATAATGTCCTGCGACATTATAACTCTGTGCCTGGAAAAACTTACCAGGTACCACTAATGAAAGTGGTTGCACAATTTTCCACTGTCCTACCTGTGAACAGCACAAGCAGAAGAACCCTGGGTTAGATGAATTAATGAAAGGGCCTTACTGAAGCAGCAGGACAAAATGACTGTGATCATTGAGTACTCTGAATTTCAATAATAGGTTGTATTCCCCATGCCCTAACATTTCAATAAACATTTGCTATCACCCCTGCCTATGGTTCGGAGAGTGGGCTTACACTCTAAACTTTTCCCCTAGGCTTTTGTACGCTAGTCTGCTTTGTTATGGCAGGGTTCTCATGCTGGCTCTGGATCGTCAACAACCTGCGCTTGAAAAGGAAAACCCTAAAACCACACATTGTCAATATTCTGTAGACTGTTGACTATTCTAGGCGGACAAGGCTCCATTGTCTTCATGAGAAAAACAGTTAAAACTCCTTCAACTACTAGTTGACTTTATTGTCTATAAAAACAGTGACAATTTTTCCCTTTGTCTTCTTTTCCACTACCCTTTTTATAATTTGTTTTTGTTTGTATTTTTCTTAAATAAGTATGAATGTTTGTAAGGATACTTAAAAGTCTAGCAAAATGTCTCTATTAACAATTCTTGAAACCCAGCTTGGATCACTGCAGTGGTTCCAGAATATCACTTATAGTACATAAAATGTCTTTTGTCTCATGTGATGTAGTGTGTAAAACAAAAGTCCCAGGTTGCTTCATATCTATTTGACATTCTTGGGTGTCTCTTCCACTCCTCACTAGAGATAGCTAGTGCCTCCCTCAATGGTTGGAACTGATTCTCACTTGACCAGGATACATTCTGCTGAGATGTGAGGGACCAGAAACAGGCTGGGAAGAACAGATGAAGACGCCCCTCCTGGGGTAGGCAGGAGAAGATAGGATGAACATGTAGCCAAAACCAGCAATAGGAAGATAGGTTGCAGATGATACCCCTCCCGAGGGGATAATGTAAAATAGGAGCTACCCACACCCCCCACTCTCGGGAGTAGGTGACGGTGCCTGTTTATGGACTGTGGACCTAGACATTAACCCAGCTGGGTAAGCTGATCTCTGGTAGTGTCAAGCAGTCTAGTGTAACCCCCAGGTGGCACTATCCCAAGGGCTACTACCCCTGTCTGTTGGGCTACTGACAGGTTGAGGGGCCTAGGTTCCATGACGGGTGCCTCCACCCAGAGGTCAGGGTTAGTAGTGGTTAAACTAGCTCGGGTACAGCCCTCTGGGACACTGTAACCCCCCTTTGTTCCCACTAGTGGCCCACACAATACACGGGAGTTACCTTCCCAATACCCCACATGTGCACGCTTTTTACACATAGAGATACCACTTACCCTTGAGACTGATTCTGCAGCCTGTCTCGGAGGACCCCCTGTAAAACAAGGTTAAACAACATACACAACAATTTGCAATACTGTTCTAGAAGCATTAACACCACAGCCAGTATATAGTATAAAAACAACAAATCTGGTTTATTCAGGGGACAGAAATACGGAAGGGGGTTAATCAGGTTGATTAGTTTAGATAAGTTCGAATCACAGTACTGTGCACATATATTTAGGGTCCAAAATGTCACTCTCTGGGTACCCAGGATGGGGGTGGGGCTAGCCAGGTCCGTTGCCTGAGGTTGGCCGGTTGGTGCAGCTGGATGGGGCCCTGTATGAAGAAAATATATGCACAAACAAATTGTAATCTGGAGCCGGATGGCTCAGTCCACAAACAGAAGCACACGAAACAATCAGTTGACACACTTTGATTAAATGAAGGTGAGGGGAGGTGCCTCTAGCTGTACTCACAACCCCCAAACCAAGTGCTGAACTGAGGAGGTGGCTCTGGATGGCCAGGATGAGCAGGGCATGGAGATGATACCCTGTGACAAGGCCTAACTGGTTTGGAAAGCAGATGGAGGCAGTCTGATTAGCTTTGAGTCCAGCTTCCAGCTTCGGCTAACAACTCACAGAACAAGGGGAAAAGGTATTGTGATCCCCTACAAACACTAGGCACATTTATATGTAAAGGAAATTACTATACCAGGCAGCTGCTTCTCGATCCCGATTGCGAATACTGCAAAACCCGAGAACACACGCAGCAACAGAGTCGCCGACAGGCCGATCGCACTTCTGCAAATCTTCAGTCTTCCACAGGCAAGCCTGGTTCTGAACACCTTCTCCTTCTCTTTCCACAACTCGTATTCAGTCTGATTGAGCACTCGCTAATGGCTACAGGCCGACTTCAGGACCTTACACGTGCTTCCCACACTAACTGCACGCTGCAGCAGAACAGAGCTCCTACTCCCTTCACAGTCAACTCGCATCTGGATCTCCAGCAACAGTTCAAGGCATTTCCCTTAGACTCCAACATGCTTGGTTGGTGTATCCAGCTGTCAATCACTGCAGGGCTCCCTCTGTTGGTGCAAAAAGGTGCCAAGGTACAAACTACAATTTCCAGAAGCACTAACCATATATTCCCCTTTAGGCAGGCTCCAGGTGAGAGTCCAAGTCCTGGTTGGTCCAAGCAGTCTCCATTTTAGGGCTCCCCTAAACCCAATTGGCCCAGCACAGCAGTTCAGGTCCAAAATGGAGGGGCACAACACACAGAGTCCCAGCTGCAATAAAGGCAGGTTAGACAAACTGCAATTTTACTAATGCTCTAAACGATTACAGGCAAATGGTTACATCTTTCAGGTGGGCTCCCTTTACACTTTCAGCGACTGCAAAATGGAGCAATTACACCACAGCTTGGGCAGGATTCGAGCATTAAGCACACAGTCCCCCCATATAGAATTGATTATGTCTGCAAGCAGACAGCTCTTAAAGAGACACTACGTGGAGGCTCTACAAGCACTCACAGTGCCATTCAAACGGTTTAAGCGCCGAATGCCAATAGGCAGGGGGAACACTTAGGCCAGCTCCTAGGAGGCTTTTAGGAACCCCATTTGTAGGGGGTTACACCCTTCCTGGCCTGAAAAGAACTTGGCGTCCACGTCAAGTAGGTACTTCTATAACACTTTAAAGTAAATTACCAAATACATTTACATCACTAACAGTTAGGTCTACATTCTTCAAACCACAGTCACATATTAAATCATTGTCATATGCACTTATTCTGTATATCACAGCTTACTATATGTTACACAACATTATACACGCAATGTCATTCTAAAATCAGGTCATTACTTCTTGCACATGAAACCTGGATAGAGGGGGCCCTTCCCTATCAGCTACCTCGGGGCTGGAAGGGGCAGGGGCACCATACCTAGAGGGCAAGACAAGCAATCTGGAGTTAGCACCTATGCACAGTTTGGGCAATGCGCTCGGGGTCACATACACCCCCTTATGGACCACATTGAGAGGCAAATCCACAGGCCTCCCAGGGGAATCATAACTTAAATGTACTACAGGCTTCACAGCTCGACCAGTCCTTCTAGGGGGAACTGTTACAGGCTCTGCACTTTCATCCCCACTTTCAGCAGTGTCTTCACTTGTCAGGGAACTTCCATTGGGGTAGAGAGGCTAGAACTTGGGGCACTTTCAGTTCCAGGATTTGCAATCTCTGAAGTCACATTACTTGGCTCACATGGAGAGTTTTCTGACACTGCCAGTGAACCATCAGGGCACTCAGAATACTCTCCTTGTTCTGGTGTATCACCAGTCGTCCCAGTTCATCATTTTCTTCCTCTGAGAGCTCATACAGTTCCACCATGCACAGTGATTCCATATCATCCGACTTGATACTTTGCACTTCACTTTCTGGGAGCATTGGCTCCAAGGACAAAGCTGGGGTCTTAGGCAGTCCAGAAGGCCCAGCTTCATCTCCATGATTGACTAGGGGTTTGCCTTGAAACAATTGACTCAGTTCGTAAGGAGGGTAGTATTCAAAGTCACACTCACTTTCCTCTGACATGGACTGACAGTCATGTTCAACTGGGACTTTTGTGGGGAACACTTTAACTCAGCATCTGTAGGTGCAGACTTTCTTTGCTTCTGCTTAGCAGCAGCTCGGGTCACTGATCCAGAGGGAGCACTTTCTGGGAGCTCAGACTCAATCTAGATTTGTCCAATGGGCAGCAATTGATTTCTATGCACTGTTTTAACATCTTTTGAATTATTCTCAGGCCTTGCCTTGTACACAGGCAGATCAGCTAGTTCGCCCACTACAATGTGAGGAAGATGGTGCCACCTGTCAGCAATCGTGTGTTTGCCATGCAATCCCAGATTTCTTAGCAATACCCGGATCTCCCTCCTGGAGTTCCCGTGCTTTCACCTTTTTATCATAGCTTTCTTTGTTGGACAGATTTCTTTCGGCAGCCATGGTTTGAGCCAGTTGGTATGCATGATTTAGCTAGGCCTTTAACTTTTGCACATACTGTAAATAGTTGTCAGCTCGAATCCCATCAGGAGAAACTCCAAAACATACATCTACTGGCAGTCGAGCTTCTCTTCCAAACATCAGGCGGTAGGGGGAGAACCTATTGGCATCACTTTTGGTGCAGTTGTAGGCATATACCAAGGTGCTGATTTGTTGGCTCCATCTGGGCTTGTCTTTTGGGTGGAGGGTGCCCAGCATATCTAGCAGAGTGCGGTTGAAGCGTTCAGGCTGTGAGTCCCTCTGGGGGTGGTAAGGGGTGGTTCTGGACTTTCGCACTCCCCACAAAGAAAGCATCTCTTTGATCAAACGACTCTCACAGTCCCTCCCTTGATCAGAATGGATTCTTTGTGGAGCCCCATAGTGAGCAAAAGTTTTTACAAGTACTTTCACAGTAGATGCCTTCTGGTCCTTGGTGGGGAAAGCTTGGGTGTATCTCGTGAAATGGGCAGTGACCACCAGCACATTAAAAATATTTCTTTGGTCTGGCTCCAAACTCAGAAAGTCATTACAGACCAGTTCCATAGGGGCACTGGTGGTGATGTTAATAAGGGGGGCAGCCCTCTGGGGCAAAGCTTTCCTCTGTAAGCAACAACTACAAGTTCTAAAGTGTTGTTCAACATCAGCCCCCATCTTAGGCCAATAAATATGGATCTTACCAAGTCAAGTGTTCTGACTATGCCAAGGTGCCCCATATGGTTGTATAGGGACCTCAGCACCAAGTCTCGGAATGCAGTGGGCAACACTAGCTGTTGTTTGTCTATCTGTCCCCCTCTGTCTATTGTTTCTTTGTATAACAGTCGATTAATCAGCTTCAACTTAGGACCTTCCTTGTACAACAGTCCAGTTCTCAGATCAGTCGAATGTAACTTGGATACATCTTTCCCTGTGTAGAGGGCTTCTAAAGCTGCTTTGATCATAGGATCCTGGGATTGAGCCCACTGAATACTGTCATGGTCCAGCTGAGGCAGTGCACCATAGTCTAATGCAGAAAAGTGGCAATAGGCAGCAGGTATGCAATTCTCAGAGGATCCCAAGCAATCAACCAGGCAGTCCACTGTGTCAGGGGACATTTGCTCCTCCCTGTCAAAATTCTGACAGAGTGCTCGAATATCAGGTCCTGACAGTCTGACCCAGTCATTTCAGGGAACAGGCCTCCAGGAGAAAGCATCAGCATCTATGTGGTTCAGGCCTGCTCTGTATTCCACAGCATAGTCGTATGTAGATAATGCAGAAAGCCACATATGGCCAGTAGCATCCAGCTTAGCTGAAGTCTGAACATAGGTCAAAGGATTATTGTCAGTTTTTACTAGTATCTTAGCCCTATACAAGTACTCATGGAATTGGTTAACAATGGCCCACTTCAAAGCTAGGAACTTTAACTTATGTACAGGATAGTTTTTTTCGGATGGAGTCAGGCTTCGGCTGGCAAAGGCCACTGGTCTCAGGCCATTCTCGTGCTCTTGGTACAATACAGCCCCCAAGCCCTGCAGGCTAGCATCAGTGTGCAGGACATAGGGCTTTGCTGGATCTGCATAGGCAAGGACAGGAGCGTGGGTAAGTTGATATATAAGCTCATGAAAAGCACCTTCACAATTAGGTGTCCATCTTGCTCCGAATACTCCATTTGACCGAAAATGCACTCTCTCAATCTCAGGAGAAGTCAACCTCTTATATTTTTTGTTAGTAGGAGGGTAACCTTGAGTAAGATTAAGCAAAGGGCAAATCACTGTTGAGTAGTCCTTGATGAACCGCCGATAGTAACCACAGAATCCCAGGAATCTTTGCAGTTCTTTTAGATTGTGGGGCTGTGGCCAGGCGGTCAAGGCCTCAACTTTACTCGGGTCTGTTTCTATGCCCTCGGTGGAGACTATATGTCCCACATACTTTACAGAGGTTTGGAAGAATTGACATTTATCGAAGGCTAGTTTAAGGCCAAAGTCTTCCAGTCAATCGAACACCTTGAACAATCTGTTCTCATGTTCCTGCAGGGAGCTGCCAAACACAATAACATCATCCAAGTATACCAGGCACTCTAATAAGTTCATGTCCCCCACTGCACACTCCATCAGTCATTGAAAAGTGGCTGGGGCCCCTGAAATCCCTTGAGGCATCCTCATGAACTCATAAAAACCAAGTGGACAGATGAAGGCTGTCTTCTCACGGTCTTCTGGGGCCATCGGGATCTGGCAGTACTCGCTGCGAAGATCCAGCACAGAGAACCACTTGCTACCATTCAGGCAGTCTAGAGCATCCTGGATGCGGGGCATCATATACTGATCAGGGATAGTCCGCCGGTTCAAGGTATGATAATCCATGCACATCCTTATGGTCCCATTCTTTTTTCTCACTACCATGATAGGGGAGGCATATGGACTTCTGGATTCTTGGATTACACCAGCAACAAGCATCTCTTACAGATGCCATCTCACATCATCTATGTCAGCAGGGGCTAGGCGTCGAGACCTCTCACGAAAAGGCCTTTCATCATGCAGCCAGATATGGTGCTCAGCTCCTTGCACACATCCTACGTCCCATTCCTTTAAAGAAAATACCTGGTCTCTCTGAGCAAGTTTCTCACTGATCCTCACTTTCCATTCAGCTGGCAATGGGGAGTCACCGAAATCAAACAAGTTGGGCATCACTCCATCATTCTTCCCCGAACTCTTGTTACTGGGTAGCACTGCAGCATCTGCACAATGTACATTAGCCAGGGTGCAACCTCTATTCACTCGAATCTCTTTATCAGACACACTGTGAATTTGAACCATCACCCTACTGGCATAAGCATGGGCTCTGGCAGGCAAAGTACTGTGTTTGACCTACAGTCCTTCTGGCAATTTTCCATCACCGGGTGCATCCAGCATTAGTATTTTATTCTTGACATCTCTTCTAATATGGACCTCTCCCTGTAGGGTGCTCTGGGAATTTGGTGCCAGGATCAGAGACTCAGGATGCTTTTTCCAGACAATTCCATCCGGTTCCTCTGGTTCCACTTTTCCAGCATCTCTCTGGGCATCGTAGGCCTTCTTGATCAAGGCCAGAATTCTTAAAACTCTACCAGTCCGAGGCCCCTGTTTTTCATAACACAACTGCGCCAGCCATCCAAACATATGTGCATTAGTCCCATTTAGTAGAGGGACTCCATCATACAGTCCGGTAGGGGGACACACTAGGGCCAAGGTCTCCACATACTCTGCCACTCCAGCCACAGAGGTGGGAAAGGACAACCAAATTCGGTTATAGCCGGAGTATGGGTAGGCCTTCTCACTTAAACCCCAGACATGCAGTCCCTCCAATGATTGCAGGGGCACATCTAACAAATGCTTGTGATACCAACCCTAGAACATAATTGTCACTTGGGAGCCACTGTCTAACACAGCTCTTGTAGGCACTCCATTCACTTTCACAGTAGTCTCCATGGAGGAACCCACCACTTCAGACCATTCTGGTGGCACTGACCTGGATGTCGACTGGGCATTGGCCCTGGTGGCATAACTTTTCCGAGTAGCTCCCCCGCTGGCCGGGCGTAGGTTCAGTGATGCCAGGCCACTAATCTATTGGTGACTTTTCTGAAGTTCTCTGGCAAGCGACAAGCTGACTGAAAATGCCCATCCTCCCCACAGCGGTAGCAAAACTTAATGTCTCTAGTGTCCTGGAAGGGTGGGGGGTTTCTTTTCTGTTGGGGCACCTCTTGAGCCCATCGGGGCTCCTCTTGGACTGGAGGCCTACTCCTTTGGACTTTGGAGTCTTCACTACGGTTGGGGGTTAGAACAGTTCTTTACAGCTCTCCCACCATCTCTCCCAATTCTCGCAGCTCTGCTAGCAGGTTACCCTCAGTCCAAGTCTCTGAGGAAACAACGTTTACTCCCACTTCATTCTTGGGCCCAGGGGGAACCCGATACAGATCTGGTTCTCTGAAAGCCTCAGTTAGTTCCTTAATCAAGTTTCTCAACTGTTGGGCCTCATCTAACCCGCTCTTTTCAGGGGTCTGGCAAGTGTTCACGGCTGCAGCACAAAGCTCCCAGCCCTCCTCATCAGTTTCAACCTCATGGATTTCTTTCATCAAATGACAGTACTCCGGAGGGCTTGCCCTCCTGTCTTGCAACTTGAGCTTCAATATCGTCATGCTCGAGAATCTAGCTGACTTTAGGATGTGGTCTAGTCTGACCCAATTTAGCTCTTCGGCAGACACTCCCCCTTTTCTGTGGGCCCTCTGCAAAGCCCTCTCTATCCTAGTAACAAAAGCAGACAGCTTCTCATTCTTCCACTGTTTTGCTGATTTGAATTTCCAAAACAAATCATCCCCTGATTCTGTGCTGCCAAACACTCCCTCCAAGGCAGAGAGATATTCTGCTGCAGTGTCCTCCGGACTAGCAGCACATAGGAACCGAATGGCTTCCAGGGCAGGGCCTCTCAAGCTCTCCATCAAGCGCTTTCTTTTCTCCCCCTCTGAACACTGCCATTCTTGTACTAAAGGGGTGGCATAGTCCATCCAGGTCTCCAGATCATCTTCCCCTGAAGGCACCAGGATGGTACCAGAAAAAAGTCTAAGCCTTCTATAGGAGTCCAGCTGTATCAGGGGAATGATGAGGGGGGAAGCAGCTATTGGGGAGCTCTTGGGAGACACAGGGGAGGTGGTCAGAGTATGCAAGGGTGTATGGTCCCCCGACAGGTCCAATACTTTTACTACTTCTTGGACAGTTTTTCCTTCAGATGCTAACAGTGTAAGCAGCTTCTCTTTAAATCCATCAGTACTAGGGGACCCACCCGGGGTGGCCTGACCACTATGTAAGTGAATGACCCTCCATCCCTTCGGGGCACCCTCAGGAAAAATCATAGGTGGTACCTTCTCAGGGTCTATATGGGAACTACACGAGAGTAGTACTATCAGTTTGGTCGAATAAGTCAGCATCTCATCCCTTTACCTCCACCTTGCCCATGCACTTAACATGCTTCGTGGTGGACACAATGCCAGCATTGTTAGTTCCCAAGGGGACATCCAGCAACAGGATAGCTTTATTGGGATCTATCTCCTCAGCTTCACTCCATCCCACCAATTTGTGTACCATCAGCTTGTGGTGGGCAATTTTTAGCTTGGGCATAGCAAGTGCAACCCCCCTGCAAATGGGGTTCCCAAAAGTCTTCCAGGAGCTTGCTTGAATGCTCCAAGCCTGGATGGTGTTCAGCGTCTAAGCCGTTTATCTGTGAGTGCTTTTAGAGCCTCTGGTACTGTCTCTTTAAGAGCTGTCTGCCTACAGACATAATTAATTTGGATGGGGGTCTGTGTGTTTCCCTGCTTGAGTCTCACTCGAGCTGCTGCCAAATCGCTCCATTTCTGCCATCACTAAGTGGGCAGAGTGAGCACTTTTCAAAGATGTAACTGTTTGCCAGACATCATTTAGAGTAATAACGAAAACACAGTTTGTCTAACCTGCTTTTCTTTGCAATCAGAACTGTGTTTGCCAAGTCCCCCTTTCTAGTTTTGAACTGCTGAACTGGACCAATCAGTGTGGGGGAACCTTTGAAATGGAGCCTGCTGCTGGCAAATCAGAAGTTGGACTCTCTTTGTGGAGCCAGCCACCTATGTACTGTATGGCCAATGCTTCTGGGAACTGTAGTTTGAACTTCGGCACCTTTTTTCCACCAACAGGGGGAGTTTACTATGAGTGACAGCCAAACCAGCCAACTGAACTAGGAGGAACTTGAAGATCAGATGAGTTGTGACTGTGAAGAGGGAAGGAGCTCCGGGCTCCTGCGCCTTTGAGTTTTCACACGGGAAGCTCGTGTGGGGCCTGAAGTTCGGCCTATAACTGTTTGTGAGTGCCAGTGTGGACTGAATCATAACTGTAAGGAGAAAGAAGCACCAGAAATGAGGAAACCAGGCTCACCCTGTAGAAGACTGGAGAAATTGCTGAATCGCGCTCGGTCTGTCAGGAACTGAATCTGCTGGGTATTGTGCAGTAATTGCGATTGGGATAGAGAAGCAGCATGCCTGGTATAGTACTTTCCTTTTACATATAAATGTGTGTAGTGCTTGTGGGTAATCGCGTTTCAAATCCCCTGTACAGTGAATTGAGTGCCTGAAGCTGGAGGTAAGCCCCAGCTTAATCCAGACTACATCCATTTGCTCTGAACTGCCGTGGGGTCCAGTCACAAGGACCTTGTCCACATGGTCTGCTCCTCCTGGCAATCCAGGACAATTTGCCTTCCATCCAGTTCCCAGCATTGAGTTTGTGAGTACAAAGCAGGGTAGCTCCCTGCCATCTGTTTATCGAATTGCAAGTGTGTCATCTAATTGTTGTTTTTTTCATTTCTTCACAAACTGAGCCAACTGGCATCGGATTACAATTTGGGTATTGTGCAAGTGTTTTTTCTATCACAGGGCTCCGACCAGCTGCACTGATCCTGGCTAGGCCCCCATCCTGGGTACCCAGTGAAAGTGACAATTTGGGACTCTGAATATGCGCACAGTACTGTGATTATTAATGTGTTTAACCTAATTAACCTGATTCCCCCTGTCCTTGTTACAGCTCCTTAAATAAATCAGATCTGTTTGTTTCAGCAAAGTTACACTGACTGAGGTATTCGTTTATGTTAAAGTACTGTACTGTGGCTTTTGCACTGTATCATCTTGTTTTACAGGGGGTACCCAGAGTCCAGTCGACAGAGCCAGTCCTGGGGGTAAGTGCATAATGTGACGATATTTCTGATGCATTGTGTGGGCCACTAGTAGGAAGAAAGGGGGGTTACAGTGTCCCAGAGGGCTGTGACCAAGTTAGTTTAGCTACTGCAAACCCTGACCTCTGGGTGGAGGCACCCGCCATTGGACCTAGGCCCCTCAACCTGTTAGTAGTTAAGCAGGCAGGGATAGCGCCACTTAGGGGTTACACAAGCCCTTCCATCTTTTCCCCTAACCTGGACATAATGGGATTATTCTCACACGTGGCCACTAGAGGAAGCTAATCCCAGCTGTGCCACCAAGATGTAACCCTCAGGTGGCACTATCCCGAGGGCTACTACCCCTGCCTGTTGGGCTACTGACAGGTTGAGGGGCCTAGGTTCTATGACGGGTGCCTCCACCCAGAGGTCAGGGTTAGTAGTGGTTAAACTAGCTCGGGTACAGCCCCTCTGGGACACTGTAACCCCCCTTTGTTCCCACTAGTGGCCCACACAATACACGGGAGTTACCTTCCCAATACCCCACATGTGCACACTTTTCACATGTAGAGATACCACTTACCCTCGAGACTGATTCTGCAGCCCGTCTTGGAGGACCCCTGTAAAACAAGGTTAAACAACATACACAGCAATTTGCAATACTGTTCTAGATGCATTAACACCACAACCAGTATATAGTATAACAACAACAAATCTGGTTTATTCAGGGGACAGTAACACGGGAGGGGGTAATCAGGTTGATTAGTTTAGATAAGTTCGAATCACAGTACTGTGCACATATATTTAGGGTCCAAAAATGTCACTCTCTGGGTACCCAGGATGGATGGGGTGCTAGCCAGGTCCATTGCCTGGAGTTGGCTGGCTGGTGCAGCTGGATGGGGCCCTGTATGAAGAAAATATATGCACAAATTATAATCCGGAGCCGGATGGCTCAGTCCACAAACAGAAGCACACAAAACAATCAGTTGACACACTTGATTAAATGAAGGTGAGGGGAGGTGCCCCTATCTGTACTCAAAACCCCCAGACCGAGAGCTGAACTGAGGAGGTGGCTCTGGATGGCCAGGATAAGCAGGGCATGAAGATGATACCCTTGTGACAGGGCCTAACTGGTTTGGAAAGCAGATGGATGCAGTCCGATTAGCTTTGAGTCCAGCTTCCAGCTTCAGCTCACAACTCACAGAACAAGGGGAAGAGGTATCATGATCCCCTACAAACACTAGGCACATTTATATGTAAAGGAAATTACTAAACCAGGCAGCTGCTTCTTGATCCCGATCACAAATACTGCAAAACCCGAGAACACACGCAGCAACAGAGTCCCCGACAGGCCAATCGCACTTCTGCAAATCTTCGGTCTTCCACGAGCAAGTCTGGTTCTGCACACTTTCTCCTTCTCTTTCCACAACTCAGATTCAGTCTGATTGAGCACTCGCTAATGGCTACAGGCTGACTTCAGGACCTTATATGCGCTTCCCGTGCTAACTGCATGCCGTAGCAGAACAGAGCTCCTACTCCCTTCACAGTCAACTCGCATCTGGATCTCCAACAACAGTTCAGGGTATTTCCCTTAGACTCCAACAGGTTTGGTTGGTGTATCTGGCTGCCAATCACTGCAGGGCTCCCTCTGTTGGTGCAAAAAGATGCCATTGTCCAAACTATAATTCCCAGAAGCACTAACCATATATTCCCCTTTAGGCAGGCACCAGGTGAGAGTCCAAGTCCTGGTTGGTCCAAGCAGTCTCCATTTTAGGGCTCCCCTAAACCCAATTGGCCCAGTACAGCAGTTTAGGTCCAAAATGGAAGGGCAAAACACACAGAGTCCCAGCTGCAATAAAGGCAGGTTAGACAAACTGCAATTTGACTAATGCTCTAAACGATTACAGGCAAACAGTTACATCTTTCAGGTGGGTTCCCTTTTCGCTTTCATCAACTGCAAAATGGAGCGATTACACCACAGCTCGGGTGGGATTTGAGCTTTAAGCACACAGTCCCCCCATATAGAACTGATTATGTCTGCAAGCAGACAGTTCTTAAAGAGACAGTACGTGGAGGCTCTACAAGCACTCACAGTGCCATTCAAAAGGCATAAGTGCCGAATGCCAACAGGCAGGGGGAACACTTAGGCAAGCTCCTAGGAAGCTTTTAGGAACCCCCATTTGTAGGGGTGTTACACCACAATAGTGATTGGGGTACATTTCTTGTTCTTATACTCTGTTATGGCATGGCATCCTTCTGGACAGGTACAATAAAGATGTCTGCATGGCACTGGTTACTGTGGTCCACCTCCTATACCTGAAATTTATTCGTAACCCTTCTGTTGACCGAGCCTTCTTCTTGTAATGTGTCATCACACTGGGATTGCTTTGGCTCAAAATCCTTAGAGCTTTTTTGACCAATACTTGACTCTGGTTGGGCTATAACTCTCTCCCCAAACATCCAAGGTGGTAGGTGAACTTTTAGCCATACACAGTTTCCACTATGTGTTTTACTGTGTGGCCACTCTTACAGATTTGGGGAAGCTGGCATGACCATCTGGTGACTGGCAAGGGTTAGATGGCTTCATCCTGTGCCTTTAAACTGTAAGCTGTATTATGGTATTTCTGTTCTGGGTCCTAAAGATTCTCCTTGTGGCCTCAGCTGTCCAATTGTGCATCTATGGGCTATGGCTCTTTCAGTGATTTCGTAGCTGCCTCTGAGCCCTTTTCTTCTGTCTCCAACTTTCACCTTAACATGGACTCCTGTTTGGGAGAGGGCACAGCAGGGAGCGCAGGGGACTGCACCTCAGCCATGACATCAAGTGAGAAAGCCAAGGGTGGCAGGAGATTGCAAGACAGCAGGGCATCCTACATGGGCTTCAGGGAATATCCCACCTCAGGCTGCTCACCCACCATGCTTACCAATGCCTCAGACCTCTCCTCACTTCTTGAAGCAACTCAGATGGGGCAATATACCCACTTTCTGGCCCACTTTCAGTCACCAGAACTAGATACCACTCACTCCTCAGTGTCCTCTGCTTGCTGCAGCCATTTCTTTAGTGCTTCACTTACTGTACACCGGTAACCATGTCTTCTTCCTTCTTCCTTCTTTACCTCAGCAACCAAGACCAGGGCTCCCTGGGTGATGGCACAAATAGAAAGGGGCAACAGGGGTTTTGATTTATTGACTGTCTTCTTTGGCCAGGAGGCAAACATTAGAAAGGTATGCAGAGGGTCCTCTGTAACAATGGAGGCACTGCACTGCTTACAGAGTTGCAGGGCAAAAACATCTCAACTTTGCCTGCAGCACTAGTGACATGCAAAGTCCACTCCAGTTGTTTCTTAAGCTGTTTCTTTGTGTTTGGAATGAGCATTCTTTTACCAGGAGATTAAGTGCTGAAGCAGACATCAGAGTGAAGCCCCTGGATGAAGGGAATGCTAGGTACTGTTTATTTATTCTCACAAGGGTGACCCTACAGCATTTGCTACCCAGGACTTCAGTGAGCCCAACATCCAAGTTAGTGGGCCTGCTTGTCCCCATCATGCTACACTGAGTAGTGACTGTATATGCAGCTATGAGTTAACCCTAGCCCCCCTAACTCCCAAGGGCACCAGTAATAGATAGACAAAAAGACAGACAGACACGTTTTAGTGCATGTACTCACGTGTACGTGCACACACATGCCGGATGTCATCAGATTATTTCTTTGATTCCTTTCTCAGCCTTCAATTTGCCCTTATCATTTGGAGCACAGTGCAAGTGTGTCAGTTTGTTTTATCATTTAAAAATAAACACAGAAATGTTTAGTCCATATGCCTTTACTGCAGGTTGTGGGCAGGAGTTTCAAGAAAGTTTTTTTTGGTTTTGTTTTGTTTAAGACTGATTACCCCCAGTCCATCATAAAATGGGAAAATACTCTGCAGGCACAACATTAATTTTAAATAAAATTTTAAGGCTCGTTTATCACTCACATTTTATTTAATATTTGTGATCCTTCATGGAGCATAGATAGAAACCCGTGTTTTTCTCAAATAAGAAATAAAAAATAACGAGAAATTCAAGGTATAAAAAGAAATAAAACGAAAACAAACATGAAAGAATTTAAATTGCATTTTTTTTTGCAAAAACAAAATAAACTCTTGCAGCAGTTATTTAAGCAACGTTGTTACAACAGAGATGGTTCGCAAGTAAGCAGCAGCGAATTTGTCTGATTCACAAAACCTTACAAGACCATAGCATAATGCTACTTAATACGATGTAGTATACTATGTAATATCTAGTGTGTATAAGGTAATTTTGAGGTATTTTATAAATGTAAATGTTGTAACAAGAAATAAAACTACATTTTCAATAAATAAAAAGAAATAACTTGAAATTCCAGAAAAATAAAAAATAAAAATGATAAAAAATAAAAGAATTTCATGGGGTTCTAATCATCGGCACTTCATCCTGAAACAAGCATTGTCCACTGCTACTGGGGGTCTCACAACTTGCCTCAAGGGATCACTGTGGACCTCCTCTAATCCTTTGGGGACTCAGGGAGTCAGTATTGCCTAGAGATTACAGCCTGATGCTCTAACCTCTAGGTAAGACCCAGCAGAGCTGGGTTTCAATACCCAAACCTCCACTTGTATACAGATTGACCCTGAGCAAGTCACTTAACTTCCCTGTGCTCCAGGGATGCACCTGGAAATGAGATCTGGCTCAGTGTGCCTTCGAGACAAAAAATTCCAGAATAAAAATAAAATAAAACATATTCCTTCACAAAGAGAAGAAAGACTCATTCCCCAGAGCTGCCTGAGCATGGGAGAGAAAGTGCTAGGGAGTAACGCTGTCCAATAGTGTGTGGGAGGTGTGGCTGCATCATCTACCCCCCCCCCCCATTTCCTGCTCATTTTTACCCTTTTCACCAGAACCTCCCTGCACTTGGGTGGGAGCAACAAACTCAACCCAGCTCTGCAGTTCTTTTTAGACCCTTCAGGGGATAATACTTCATTGGAGGGACCCACCCAGAGGAGAGGGAGAATTTGCTTCAGGATGTGCGTGCTGTCCAACAGTGGTATTCAAGGCAGGGGACACAAACCCCAATAAGCTGTGTGGCAAGCAGCTCCCCATCTGCTCTGCTATCAGGCCAGAGCCTGTTCTGATTTTACTCTGTGTTTTGTTCCTCTGGCACAAGAAGTCACACAGACCTCCTCCAGCCATTCACTGACTTAATTGCTCTGACCTGTCTGGAGGGTTCAGTATCACACCCCAGTACTTCACCATGTTATGCAACGTTCGTGTTTACATAAACATAGCTTTAAATCAGCAGCTGCTGCCAGCCCCCACCAAAATAAAAAAAAAAATGCTGCCTATAAAGGGCTTCCATATTGAAATGGCTTCTTCTCTGCCTATTTTTCAGGTTCTTACCTTAGTTACTATAGGGATAGTTAGTTGACAGATTTCAGCTGAAACATGCATAATAAGAATGGAACTACTCCCACCACCATTTGTCATGCTTTACTCTATTACAAATTTTGTTAACTGCTCCTAAAAGTTGACATATTTTGCTTCCTCTGCTATCAATAAAGGAATCCCATTCACTTGCTACCAGTTGGAGAACAAGTTTTGGGAGATGATGACCCCTTTTCTCCTTTAGATCACAGAAACACATTACAAAGTAACAAGTCCTCAAACTGTCCAGTTTCCTAATTAGCCTCTTATAAGGTATGGTGTCAAAGGCCTTCTTGAAGTTTAAGTAGGCCATGGCCACCACTCCACCCCTATCTATTGCCCTGGTCACCTAGTCAAAAAAGTTGTGACCTCCCCCCACCCCCACCCGTGAATCCATGTGGCTTCGGGTCTTGTAACCAGTTGTATTCAAGATGCTCCACTAGCCCTAACTTTTCCACTACTGACGTTAGATTGACAGGCCTATAGTTGCCAGCGTCCTCCCTGCTGTCGCTCTTAAGGAGCAGGGCTACATCTGCCATCCTCCAGTCTTCTAGAACCACTCCTGCTTGCAGTGTGTTGTTGAATACGGTTGTCAGAGGTGCAGCCAGAACCCCCCCTGAGCTCCCTCAATACCCATGGGTGTACCTCGTCCTGCCCCATAACCTTATCCACACTAACATTCACAAGTCCTCTCAGGACTCTTTCCTCTGTGAATGGACTTGTATCCACCTCTCCCACCCTCTGTGTTCCTGCTGCTTCTATGTAGTCCATCCTTCTCCCCCTCTACTGTGAAGACTAAGCAGATGTATATGTTCGGGATATGTGTTTTATCCTGATCCTCTACACAGTCTCCTCTAGCCATTCTTAACCTCACAATCCCACCCCTTGTCTTCCCCTTTTGGCTTATCTATCTAAAAAAGGTCTTTCCCCCTTTAGTGACCCCTTTGGCTATCCTTTCCTCTGTTTGTGCCTGTGCACTTCTCACCACCTTTTCTGCTTCCCTTTGCTTTTCCTGGTGCACCTCCCTGTTCTCTGCCCTCTGTATCTCCTTTTACCGCCTGAATGCCACCCTTGTAGCCTTTACCTTTGCAGCCACTTCCTCGAGAACCACAGTGGTCACTTTTTCTCCTGTTTTTGCTTGCTTCTTTTGTGTAGTTTTTTTGCCTTCACTATGCCATCCCTTAATTTGGCCCACTGTTCCTCCAACCCACCCAGGCAATCCCCCCTGCTAGGTTGTCTCTGAGGCATTCACTTACTTTTTTAAATATGTCCTTCTAAACTCCAGGACCCTCGTCCTTGTGTTGTTTGTCCCTGTTACCATCCTTCTGTTAAACTACACTGTACGGTGATTGCTGGTTCCAGGTGGCATACCACCTTGACATGATGTGCAACACTGTTCCTGTTTGTCAACACCAGGTTCAGTGTTGCCCCATCTCAAGTGAGCACTCTGACTAGTTGCCTGAGAAATGCCCCCTGCAGGGAGTCTTGGATGGTCCTACTTCTAGCGAGGTTGCAGCGGGGAGGCTCAAATCTACATCTGGCAGACTGAAGTCCCCCACCAGCAGCACCTCTCCTTTTCTACCATCTTGTTGATGGCCTCCCCAGTGCCTTATCCAGTGTCCTCCTTGTGTTGCAAGCTTATATATTACCCCAGTGTGAAAAGTGGCTCTGGCTTCTGTCTCTAGGGTGACCCACAGCACCTCTAACCCCTCCTTTCGCCCCTGGTTCCCTTGCATTTCCATCCCTTTGATACTCTCCCTCACATACAGCACAACCCTTCCACACTTCCTTACCTCCCTATCCTTCCTAAACTGAGTGTAGGCTGCTATGACTATGGCCTTGTCTCTGTCATGGCTCCCTCTGCACCATGACTCAGTAATGGCCACAATATACGGGTCTGCCTGCACCTTGATGGCTTCCAGTTCTGGAATTTTGTTTTCAAAATTCCTTATATTTGCACACATGGCCCTTCACACCTTGCTCCCACTCTGCCTACAATACTCCTTCCCCCCTTGACCCACCTCATTTTCTCCTCTTTTTTTATAACTTTTCTTCCTGTCCCCCTTGTCACCTACTACTCTGCTGCTTCCTTTAACATGCTGCCTAGGGGAATTTCCTCCCCTCGGGTCCTCCCTTCCTACTACTTCAGTCCGTGGGCAGTTTATGCCTCCCTTTGACTTTCTGCCACTCCTCCCAGCTAGTTTAAATGTTCATCAAAGTAACATCTAAATCATCCACTGAGGACTGCTGTTCCCCTCCCAGATGGATTCAGGCCATCACCTCTGTATAGAATCATATCCCTCCAAGTTGGTCCCCAGTCCCCGATGAAGCTGGAACCCTCCTCTCTTCACGAATTTGTAATATTTTCACTCCAGATTTTCAACATTGGCATTTTTCCACACCTCCTTGTGAACAGTTCAGCTGTCATTTTTCACATCCTGGCTGAAATGTGTTTTCGCACTTCCAGTGCAGAATAGCTCGGTCACTGTGAGAAATCAGTGTTCGGGATACATTAAGAAAATCACAGTGACACTGTTCATGAGCAGATATCCTAAAATGCCTATGTTGAAAATTTGGTGACGAAAGTCTATAAAATGACCGTGTTACAAGTGTGTGTTGCGCAGTTTCCATGCTCACTTGTAACTTTGCAAATTTGTAATATTTTCATGCCAGATTTTCAACACTGGCATTTTTTCACACCCTCTTATGAACAGTACAGCTGTCATTTTTCACATCCTGGCCAAAATGTGTCTGCACACTTCCGGCACAGAATAGTGCAGTCGCTGTAGGAAATCAGTGTTTGGGACAGATTAAGAATGAGTGAGTGAGAGAGGGAGAGTGAGCGAGCTCAACGGAGCTCTGTCAGGACTGCTGCAGATTTCTTTGTGGGCAGAAGAAGGTGCCAATGCAGGCAGGAGCCCAGTACAAAAGGACAGCCTGCAGCGCCAGGAAAAACAGAATGAGCGAGTGAGAGAGGGGAAGTAAGCAAGCTCAATGGAGCTCTGTCGGACCTTTAGAGTTGCCCACCCTCCCGCCTAGGGTCCTGTGTGGTCCTATATTACAACAGGGTCTCTGGGGTGGAGACAAGGCAATGACTGGTTACTTTTAGGATTGCTTTAATAATACAGATTTCATTGTTCTGTTTGTTTCTCTAACCGAGCTAAGTACTGAGCTATACTGTTAGGATTGCTGTAATAATACATATTTATTTGTTTTGTTTATTTCTCTAACTGAGTTGAGTAATACTTGGAGTGCAATAGGATTTCTAACTGGGCTAAGTGAAACTATATGAGGGCTGAGAACAAGAAGTACGGTAGCTGAGGGATGAAAAACGGACAAGGAGGCTGCAGGATTGCTACAGTAATACAGTATCTAATGGATGAGATTTGAGAGTGAATTAACCTGGTTGTCAAGGGGGCAGTAGGGGGACTAGTGTGGGGGGGGGACAGGAATTTGAGTAAATAGGAGCATAACAGTTGTAGTAGGGCACACAAACTAGGAGTAAGAGCCTGTCACATAAGATGGGGGTCAAAATGGGGCAGGTGTCGCATGTCAATAGGGCGGGCATCTTTGGAAGGGTGGCGGGGTGTACAGGGTGTGGGTCCGCCATGATTCTGGACTGGGCTTGGAGGATGGGGGGTGTATGGTCTGTATACAACTGGCTAGTTTGAGGGAGGAACTGTGGAGGCTATGGAGGAGTCTAAGTGGGGGTTCAAGGGGGATGGGAGGAATAAGGCAGAGAAGAGGGGTGAGGTGGAAGTAGGGGGTGCAGATACAGAAAGTCACACCTGGACAAATACAATCTACTCTGTAATCAACAGCATGGCTTTAGGAAAGGACATAGTACAACAACAGCCTTACTTGATTTCTCTGGAGAAGTCCACTCAGCCCTGGACAAAGGGTGCCAAACAGGTGCAGTCTTTATCGATCTTACAAAAGCTTTCGACACAGTCCATCATGGCCTACTTACCTCCCTACTTTCTAGCCTAGGCCTGGCCGAAGGTCCTTGTGCTTGGGTAAAAGTTACCTGTCCAATCGGTCACAGGCTGTAAAATCTCTAATGAACTCTCTGACTTCAAACCAGTTCTCTGGGTGTACCACAGGGATCAATTCTTGGACCTCTCTTTAGCCTGTTCCTTAACTCCCTCCCAGATATCTGCCAGGAGAAAATAATCTTATCGCTGATGATGCTGTAATTCTCTCTTCCCACAAGGATCCAAACTCCCTACGAAAAGCCTGCAACTTGTTTTCTCTAGTGTTGAAAGGTGGTTCCTGGATAGTAAACTTGTGCTAAACCACAATAAAACAAAAGCCATGCTCTTCTCCAATCACCAAAACAAAAATAGGCATACTCCACTCACCATACAAACCTCTGCGGAATTACACTGGACCAAGTAAATACTTTCAAATACCTTGGCATCACTTTTGACCAAGAGCTCACCTTTGCAACCCACATTGACAACACTGCGAAAACAGTGAACCAGCATGTGGAATACTATTCCGTAACGTCAATTTCTAAATCAAGCGGCACTGAGAATAGCTATACAGAGTTCCATAATCTCAATCATTGACTATGGCCTTATTATTTATGGCTCAGCTACCTCCACTGCTCTAAAGCGTATCTCAATCACTCTAAATAAGGCCTGCCGACTCCTCACGGGGCTCAAAGACTGACTCACACGTGTGATCTGTACTATGAATCAGGCTGGTTGAACCTATCAAATCGTCTTATTTATCTCACCTGCACAATGGCAAAAAATCTATCTTGGGACTGACTCCATTAGGTATTCAAAACCTACTCCGACTGAATCCTGGCTCACGAACCTCCACCAGATCTGAGCAGCCAACCTTTCCTGGTTCGAGATGCCGGACTGCTAGGGACAAAGATCTTTCGCATACAGGGCCCGACATGGTTCAATGCGCTTAGTCCACCTACTCTATCCTCAACCTCGCTTGAAGCTTTCAAATCCATGCTCTATGCCCACCTCACCACCACTAAGCAACTGTGATTGCGCTAGATAAAGACTACTACCCTCATGTCCATCCTCACATCTGAGGCCTCCTCCCTGACTAATGAACCCTCTGGTACCTCTACTACTTCCTGTCTCCCACCCAAACTCACTCACCCCCTTTTTTCCTGTCCCCTCTCACTTACTCTCCCGCTCACCACCTTTCCCTCCTCTCTAGCCTCCTTTTGGCGCTTAATGATCACCCTCTCCCTGGAAGTTTCCTTAACCTCGAAACTGTCTACTCGCTTGTACCTGTTATAGCTTGTTTTTCTATGAAACTTAAAAACGTTACTGCCTTAAACTGTTAATAGCAAATTTATGATGTAACTTTCCTGTCTGGTTTTACCTGTAATGTGTATCGTGCTTTGTTAAATGTTCTTTGTGACGTGGAACCTTTGTAAAAGAGCCCTGGCTCAAAGGTATTAATTCCTAGACTAATAAACTAAACTAAACACAGGGTGCAGCTGGCGGGGGTAAGGGGCAGGGAAAAATGAATACTGGAGTGGTGGAAGGGGCATTAGAAGGGGAAGGGGTAAGGGATGGAGGGGTACTCATCCTGGAGGATTCTATACTGAAAGGGGTGAGATGGGGCAGAAGTGGGGAAAGGCACAGTCATATTTGGGTTGAAGCTATCCCAAGGTTGACTGCAGGAGGGGCAGGGCAGGCACTGCTCAAGTGTGCAGCGAGGGGAGGAAGAAACCTCATTTAGTGTTGCATGTGGGTAGAAACGACTTGGCGGGGGAGACTATGAAAGTAGTGAGGGGGAGTTTCGAGGAGTTGGGCAGGCAGTGTGAGGGGGTGGGAGTCGGTGGCATTCTCGGAGGTTCTCCCTGTACCATGTGCAAGCATGGGGAGGAAGGGTAGGATCAATGAGTTCAATGAGTGGCTGAGGGATTGGTGCCACACCACAAATTATGGCTTAGTGACTAACTGGGGTAGGGTCTGGGAGAATAGTGACTTGTACGCAGGGGACAGGCTACATTTGAGCAGGGATGGGAAGGGAGTATTAGAAGTGGGATTAGAGGGGTATAACTCTACTAAGGTGGATTTAAACTAGTGGTGTGGGGTGGCCAAAAGACTGAGGTTGGTAGAAAGGTCTGGACAGGGGAGCCTAATGAGCTCACCCCCCCCCAGATATAGGTAAAGGCAGAGGCGGAGTAACCCCGGGAAGTGGTCTGAGTGTAATACAGAAGGCATCACCACCCGGTAAGAAAAATGAGGAGAAAGGCTACGGACTACCTGGAGGAGGGACACAGGCCAAGGAGAAGAATGAGGAGAAGGAGGGGTATGGGTAGAAGGTGGTCTCTCTCAACGCAAGAAGCCTGGGGAACAAAATTGCAGAGCTTCAGGTGCTGCTTTCAGAGGGGAAGGTGGACTTTGCTGCAGTGACAGAGACTTGGTCCACAGAGTACCATGATTGTGACTTGGCAATCCCAGGATACAGGATATACAGGAGGGACTGGGGGGGTTGGAAGGGGGGGTTGCACTCTATGTGAGGGAAGGGACCAAATGCATAAGGGACGAGTGAGAAGAGAAGAGGAGAGGACAGAGTTGCATTGGGTGCAGCTCCTGGACTCCAAGGGCAGAAAACTGAGGCTGGGAGTGGTGTGCAGACCACCAGCCCAATCCGAGGAACTGGATAGGGAGTTCACAGAGCAGATAAGGAGGGTGCGTAGAAGGGGGAGTGTGGTGATAGTGGGGAATTTTAACCTACCAGGGGTTGACTGGAGCACCCCGGCCACTAGCAGTACCAGGGAGCAGGTGTTCCTTGATGCATTCCAGAAGGGCCTTCTGACACAATTGGTAAGTGAGCCTACAAGGCTTGGTAGCACTCTGGACCTAGTACTGGCAAATGGTGAGGCGGTGAGGGAGGTAAGTGTGGAGGACACACTAGCGGGTAGCGACCACAAACAGTGTGGCTCGTTCTCACACTGGTCAGGGAGACAGGAGGCACAAGCACTAAGGTGGTGGACTTTAGTAGGGTGGACTTTGGGAGGATAGGAGCAATACTGCAAGGGAGACTCCAGGATATAAGGCTGGGGCTGGATGCAGAACAAAAGTGGGGAGTCATAAAGACTGGGCTAACAGAGGCTACAGTAGCCTGCACCAGGGCCAGGAGTAAGAAGAGCAGAGCTAAAAAACCATGATGGCTGAACAAAGAACTGCTGAAAGAAGTGAGGGCAAGGAGGGCTGCATTCTGGCAGTACAGGAGAACAGGGAAGGGAGAGGATAAGGAGACTTACGGGAGTTGGTCAAGGAAGGTGGCCAGGGAATCAAGGTTAGCACAGGGGATAAAGAGAGGGGAAAGGGACTTTTTTATGTACGTCAGGGAAAAGAGGAAGTGCAAGGAACATATTGTGAGGATAAAGTGGGGAGGGGATTAGTGGAAAAGGGGGAGGAGCAAGCGGAAATTCTAAATGAGTACTTCTGCTCCTTTTTCACTAAGGAGAGGGATGGTCCACTACCAGCACGGGCTGGGGGAGTGGGGAAAGGAGGGGAGGAGGCGATGGACAAAGTGATCACAGAGAGTAGGGTGCTAAAGGGGACGAGTGCAGTAAGGGTAGAAATGGCACCAGGTCCCGATGGCATCCACCCCAGTGTGCTGAGGGAGATGGCAGAGCTGTTGGTTGAGCTGCTGGCAGATCTGTTCAACACCTCCCTGGAAATGGGGTGTGTGCCCCAGGACTGGAGGGTGGCCCATGTGGTGCCCATACACAAGAGTGGGCCTAGGGAGGAGCCAGCAAATTATCGGCCAGTCAGTCTCACGTCCATAGTGGGTAAGCTTATGGAGGCAATACTGAAGGAGAGGCTGGTGACCTTCCTAGAGAATAATGGCCTCCAAGATGGGCGGCAACATGGGTTCATCTCAAGGAGGTCTTGTCAAACCAACCTAATAGAGTATTATGACTAGGTGACAAGGGAGTTGGACGGGGCCATGCGGTACATGTCCTGTATTTGGACTTCAGTAAAGTCTTTGATACAGTGTCTCATGGGAGACTGGGGGAAACTGATGGCAGTGGGGGTGGGGAAAAAAGCTGACTAAATGGATAGAGAACTGGTTACAGGGGAGGGTGCAGATGGTGGTGGTGGGGAGCTCTCGGCATCCAGAGCAGTGACAAGTAAGGTGCCGCAGGGGTCAGTGGTGGGCCCGGTGCTAATTGGGCTCTTTATCTCCAATATAGCACATGGTGTGGGAAGCAGGGTTAGTCTGTTCACAGATGATACCAAATTGGGGGTGGTGGTGGATGAAGAGGACGGATGGGAAAAACTGCAGGGGGACCTAACCAAACTAGAGACATAGTCGGTGGAGTGGCAGCTAGGACTCTACGCAAAGAAGTGTAAGGTGATGCACTTTGGGGCTAAGAACCAGAAGATGGACTATTGGTTGGGGGGGTGAGGTTGAGGATCACAGAGGAAGAGAAGGACCTAGGGGTGTTGGTAACTGGGAGCATTAACAACTCGGCCCAGTGCAGGAGGACAGCAGCAAAGGCAAACATGATGCTGGGGTGCATTGCAAGGGGGTTCTCATCCAGACACAGGGATGTGATCCTACCACTCTATAGATCATTGGTCAGACTGCACCTGGAGTACTGTCTACAATACTGGAGGCTATATCTGAGGAGAGAGATAAAGTTACTGGAGGGCAACAAAAATGTTAAAGGGGATGGAAGGAAAGGCATATGAAGTTAGGCTGAAGGAGCTAAACATGTACACACTGGAGGAGAGAAGGGATGGGGGGATATGATTGAATCACTTAAATACCTGAGGGGGTAAATAAACCTTGCACTGAGGGGTGTTTAAACTGGGGAGTGGAAGAGGACGAGGGGCATGGACTAAGGTTGGAAGGGGACATTTCAAGAGGAAATGAGGAGGCACTACTTCACTGAGAGGGTGGTGTCTAGTTGGAATGCGCTGCCAGAGGGGGTGGTAACATGTAGGACAGCCAATAGCTTTAAGAAGGAGTGGGATAAAGCAAGAGGAAGAGTTAGGGGGCAGGAGCTGGGACAAGCGGGGGAGGAACTGAGGGGGAGGAGGCTGGGGCAGCTGCAATCTAGGGTGCTAGCTGCACGCTTGGGCAGACTTAGATAGACTGATTGATCTGTTCTACTGGCAGATTCATATATTCGTATGTATGCTTGTATGTAAAATCACAGTGACTCTGTTCATGAGCAGAGGTCCTAAAATGTCTATGTTGAAAATTTGGTGACAAACGTCCATAAAATGACTGTTACAAGCATGCATTGTGCAGTTTCCATGCACCCTCGTAACTTTGCAAATTTGTAGTATTTTCACTCCAGATTTACAACATTGGCATTTTTTCAGACCTCCTTATGAATAGTACAGCTGTCATTTTTCACATCCTGCCCAAAATATGCGTTTGCACATCTGGCGCAGAATAGTGCGGTTGTTGTAGGAAATCAATGTTCAGGACAGACTAAGAAAATCATACTGACAGTGTTCATGAGCAGAGGTCACAAAATGCCTATGTTGAATATTTGGTGAAATAATTGCACTAAATGACTGTGTTACGCGCATGCGTTGCGCAGTTTCCACATACGCTCGGAAGTTTGAGCATTTTTAATATTTTCACTACAGATTTTCAACATTGCCATCTCTTCACACCTCCCTATGAATGGTACAGCTGTCATTCTTCACATCCTGCCCCATCTGTGTTTTCGTACGTCTGGCACACAATGACATGGTCGCTCTGGGAGCTCAAAGTTCGGGACACATTCACAAAATCACAGTGCCACTGTTCATGAGAAGAGGTCCCAAATGCTTTCATGAGGTGGGGGTTACAAAAAGGCCATGTTGAAAATTTGTAGTGCAAATACCAACAAACGCTTGGGGCATTAGGGTTTCTAACCATAACGTCCAACCCTGTACAGACTGATAGGCATCAGGGGTGTGCCTTTGGATTACCGACTGTAATGCTCATGCCATTCCACCCCCACCCCTCCACCCTGCAGCCAGTGACAGGTATCCAGGTATGTCCTGGACTCTTTGGCCCCAGAGTTCACCCCATTCTCCTATATTGCACCCATTTCACAGTATGGCCTTATAGAGTGGGGATGACTGTAAAGCCGAACACTCCAAGGCACACCTCAACACTTGTCTGTGTCTGCAGGATAGGGTGAGGTGAAATGGCATGAACGTTATGGGCAACAACCCAAACACATACCCCAATGCCTGTCTGTATCTACAGGGTGGAGGTGGGGTTGGCGTGAAGTTCACTGCTTCATAGCCATTCCTTCTGTGCATCTGTCTAACTCCTGCATTTCCAATGCTAATACCAGCAAGCAAACATTCGGCATTGACAAATGCTTGTTAAATTATGTGACAGAACTTTGGCCAGGAATTACAGACCCATTTCTTTATTATCCCCACTTTCCAAGGTTCTTAACAGGATTGTTTTAGAGCACTTAAAGGATTATTTTGAGCATAAAATGTATTTTGACACTTTTTCAACATGGTTTTAGATCGGAACATAGTATCTTATCCACTTTGATCGAAATTACTTCTTTCATAGGACCTTGGACAATGGGGGCATGGCTGCTGAAGTTTTTTTAAACTTGTTAGAAGCTTCTGATTTAGTTCACCTCGATTACCTGCTATCCAAACTTCGGTGTATGGGTCTGTGATGTCTTGGTTTGGTGATTATCTATTGAATCGTAAGCAGAGAGTGCCTTTGGGCTCTGCTGTTTCCTCTTCCTTGGATGTCACCATATAGGTACCACAAGGCTTGATACTAGGCCTTATTTTATTTAGCTTATTTTTAAATGATTTACACTTGGAGTGTCATCTTCTCATATTCTTTTATACGTAGATGACATAATTTTGTATTCCAGTAAGTTATGTGTTTCTACCCTTATGAATTCATTGCGTGAGGACTTTATTATGGTCCAGCGTTGGTTTGGTTTTGAATACTGTTAAGACTAACTTTATGTTGTGTGGATCTGTAAGTAAGCAGCTTCATGATCAAGTGGCTTTATCAATTAGTGACCTTCATAATAATTTAGATGAAAATGATTTTGCGAGCTTTCACAGATACCTTTTTCACATCATATGCCATTGCTACCCATGCTTCAGATGTTCAAGCTGCAATTTGTTTTGAAAAAAGATATGTCATAATCATTTTTATTAATGTTTTATCAGCACTATGTCCTCTAGTTTACTGTTTATGGCCGTACCCCCAGAATGATGTCATGCAAGGGAACTGGCAATGTTTTACATACAGCATCAAGGAATTCTGGGTAAATTATAACGTTGCTGTAAATGTTAGTCACTCAGAGGAACAGTCCCTTATTTTGGTGGTGGTAACTGCACCTAATATGTAGATGTACATAGCAAGACATTGTGGGTACAATAAAAAGTTGTTTTCCAATTCCCTTACTATGAGGTGCAGTCTCATATTTCTGTAGTGGCTTCAACAATAAAAGCTCTCATATATTTATTTGCAAAACAAGGCATTGTGCAAATAGTAGCTCTCTTCCAGGAAGTTGTCCCTGACTGGGCGCTCCAGCCACCACATCCATCCCCAGGGGCCACGGTGCCAGCTCCAGCCACTGTTCCCCAGGCTAAGGACTACCACTTGTGGCATCCAGGAGGCTGCCACATCCATCCCAAGGAACCATGTCGCCAACTCCGCTGCCTTCCCCCATGCCAAAGACTGCTGCTTGAGCATCCAGGAGGCCTCCCCTGACCGGGTGCTCCGGCTGCCACATCCATCCCCAGGGGCCACAGTGCCAACTAACTCAAGCTGCTGTTCCCCATGCCAAAGACCACCACTTGGGGCATCCAGCCACCATATCCATCCCCAGGGTCCATGATACCAACTCCAGATGCCATCCCCACACCAACGACCGCCACTCGGGGCATGCAGGAGGCTGCCCCTGACTGGACTCTCCAGCCACCAAATCCATCCCCAGGAAACATAGTGCCAACTCCAGCTGCTGTCCCCATGACAAGGACTGCCACTCTGGGCATCAAGGAGGCCACCCCTGACCGGGCACTCTGGACACCACATCCATCCCCGGGAACCATGGTGCCAACTCCAGCCACCATCCCCCACACCAAGGATCGCCGCTCAGGACATCCAGGAAGCTTCCCCTGATCAGGCACTCCAGCTGCCAGATCCATCCCCAGGGACCATGGTGCCAACTCCAGCTGCTGTCCCCCATGCCAAGGATTGCTGCTTAGGGCATCCAGGAGGCTGCCTCTGACCGGGCGCTCCAGTTGCCACATCCATCCCCAGGAACCATGGCACCAACTCCAGCTGCCATCCCCCATGTCAAGGACTGCCGCTTGGGGCATCCAGGTATGGCTTTCCCACTACTCTCATTGGTGTTTGCTCGGAGACACTGGTTGGCCAGGACCACCGGAGGGAAGGCTTTAATTGGCTCTCCCTCACAAACCTGTTTCTGGACTCTAGCACTGTGCACCAAGTCTCCCATCTCAGCTGATTTCTACCGCTGCCCATTTTCTACTGCTGCCTTCTGTCTACTGTTTGGTAATTTTTCACAAAACTGCTGAATCACTGCCTATATTTACCTTAATTTCTGTTAGCCAGCTTAAGAATTTATTTGGGTACTAGACTGTGATTTATGCTTTAGTGATTGCAGCCATTTTAAGGAACTGCTTGTAGCCTTGAATGCCTACTCAGTTTGACTCTGCTGTTTCTGACTGCTCTTCTCTGCCTAATCCCCTCCTCTTCTATCTACTGCCCCATCTAGCCACCAGGACCCGCCTGGTGCAATTTTCTCACTTCTTTTGTTCTCCTAAATAGCAGCATTTAACCTCTGCCCTCAGCCGCTGCTTGCTCCCCGTCCACTGATTTTTCTTCTTAAATTGACCCATTTTTTCTCTCTCTCTCTCTCTCTCTCTCTTGCTCTCCCTCCCTCCCTCTCTCTCTCTCTCTCTTTCTCTTTCTCTTTCTCTTCCAGAAGGCCATCCCTGACCAGGCACTCCGGCTGCCACATGCATCCCCAGGGAGCACGGCGCCAACTCCAACCGCCGTCCCCCACGCTAAGGACCACCACTCGGGGCATCCAACTACGACTTTCCCGCTACTCTCATCTGTGTTTTCTCAGAGATGTTAGTTGGCCAGGACCACCAGATGGAAGACTTTAATTGGCTCTCCCTCACAAGCCTGTTTCTGCACTCTAGCTCTGTGCGCCGAGTCTCCCAACTTGGCTGATTTCAACTGCTGCCCATTTTCTACTACTGCCTTCTGTCTACTATATTTTGTCCCACCCACCCTCCTTGGCCCCAACCACTGTTAAATTCAGCTTAGCTTCTACCACCTTTTCTTCCTTCCTATCCAAGTGCAGTCTCCCCCATGCATCCCTTTTAAGGGGCTCTACCTCTTAAAAGGGCACACCCTTCCTGCCCCAGTGCCCGAGCTCTGGGGGCTCCTGGCCCCTCCTTTCTAAGGCCTAAGCACTGTTCACAGTTAGGCACCTGCCCCTCCCACATTTTAACACTAAGCACTGGCTACAGTAGCCTGCTGAGTTGCAGCCCTCCCTGCACCTGCTCCATCTCACCCTCCTTTTCGTCACCCTCAACCTCTAAGTTAAACCTGCACACCCCATCCTCCGTCTGGGACTCAAGTGCCTAAGCCACCTTCTGTCCCCTCTGGAACTGGGATCCTACCCTGTACTTTCTGGAATGAGAATGTTCGGCACTGCACTCCTGGTACTTTTCTACCTACTTGCAGGACTCGCCCAAGAGGAACAACTGACTACTGCACCTCCACCTTTGTCATCTGACACCAACCTCAGATCAGTAGCTCAGGCTAAGGTACTGCAGGGTACCTAAATGTCTGGTGACAACCTAAAGATAACACACCTACAGACATATATGGTGGCACCCAAGGGAGCAACAAACAGTGGTACTACTGCCCAATATCTGCCTCCCACCCCTCTCAAGTGCGAGCTGCCCTACCCTGGCAAATGGAAACATCGAAAGGGGAAGTCCTTAATTACACTCCATTTCACCACTAGGAAAGCTTTAATGCTGCTGCTCTTCCTGTCAGGCAGTGTACATCCCAACCCCGGACCACCAAGTTCCCAAGGGTCAGGTGAGAATAAGACTAAAGGCCTGTGCATGGCAGCCATGGATATCTGCAGTCTGCTTGCCAAATTTGATCAATTCCAGGCCTGGGCAGCCCTCCACATCCCAGATATCACCTACCTAACCGAGACATGGCTCATGGATAAGATCAAGAACAAAGAAATTGCCCTCTCCAGCTACCAAGCCTTCAGATGCGACTGGAAGGGCAAGAAAGGAGGTGGCTGCCTTATCTGCATCAGGGACTCACTTTGGGGGAGAGTTCTCCCTATCACAGGGTGGGCTGATGGCCATGAACTGCTTGCTGTTGGACTCCATTTTGATCAACACTGTAAGTCTCTGGTCTTTGTCTCTATCTATCTCCCTCTCAAGAAGGCCAGCATTGGTCTCTCCAAGGTATTGGATGCACTAGCTACCCTCAAAAAGGACCATGAACTCATTGTCACCTGGGACTTTAATATAAATTGGCTTGTCAAGGAATCAACCCCCTGAAGGACATCGCGGCCAACTCCTACCTCACACAGCTAGTTATGGTTCCCACCAGAATGAACTACAAATCAGGTAACAACTCAATCATTGATTGGCTTCTCTCAAGTGCGCCCACCAGGGTTACTGAGGTTATTGTGCAATCCAACTCACTGAGCAACCACTCCCCTATTACTTTCAGGTAGTCAAATAAGTTTAGGAACCCCTCCCCCCCCGCCGTGGTTGAAAGCAGAGTCCTGAAAAAAGGGCAGCAGGAACCTGTCAAAGCAGCACTTTCCCTTATTGAATGGTCACCCATTGATAAACTGCCTGACCTTGACCTTGCACTTAAATACTTTGCTGATAACTTCAATGCAGTGTGTGTGATGAGGTTGCATCTACCAAGAGAAGAAAGACTGTGGCTGCCAAAATGGGTGGCTTACTGGGGAGCTCCTTGCCCTAATGAGGGTGAGGGATAACCTCTGATTGAAGGTAAGAACCTCTGGTGACAAAAGAGACATGCAGGCTTACAGGACCACCAGAAACAGGTGTACACAGCTGATTAGACAGGCCAAAGCCAATTTCCATAGGGACCAGTTGAACAGGAGCTGAGGAGATGGGACGAAATTCTAGGAAAGCATCAGAAGCCTCCTCAGGCAGTATGAGAAGGTAACCCCCAGATGCTCAATATCAGTGGATCAATCACCATAGACCCCTCTACCATTGCTGAATCATTCAATACCTCGTTCACTGATCTGAGCTCAGTTCTTCCGCCTGACTACCTAAAGCCACTGGAAGTGGCCCCTGGCATCAATCACACTAGTTCTGAACACCATAAATTTAATTTCAAACGAGTGACCATTAAAGAAGCAATGATCGATGTTAAGAAGGCCCTGGGAAAAAATAGGCAAGACAGTGATGGGCTTGATATGAAACTAGTAGCTCTCGCCCTTGATGAGGTCATTGTCCCCATAACCAAACTCTTCAACAAGTCACTCACCCTGGCCAAATTGCCCTCAGTCTGGAAACAAACTCTGGTTACCCCTGTTTTCAAGAGCAGTGACAGGTCCAGCATTAATAACTACAGGCCCATTTCCATCCTCTCCCCCTATCCAAAGCTTGGTAAAGGATTGTGGCAGACCAAATCAGTGTCTACCACCATAAATACCAGCTACTCTGCCCCCAGCAACATGGGTTCAGGAAGAACCACAACACCTCAACAGCCCTAGTGGAGCACGGACTTTGTTCACATGGCTCTGAACGAAGGCAAGTTGGTCGGATCCATCTTCATCGACTTAACAAATGCCTTCGAAACGGTGATCCACCCACTCCTTCTAGGACAACTCCAGACCTTGGGGGTGGCAGGAAATGCCACTCAATGGTTTCAAGATTATCTGATGCACAGGTCCCAAAGGGTCATGGTGGGACATGCCATATCGGAAGCCAGAGAAGTAGCCCTGGGGGTACCTCAAGGGTCAATCCTAGGACCATTACTTTTCAGTCTCTTCCTGAATGAACTTCCTTTGGCCTGTGACAGCAAAATCATTCTATGTGCAGATGACACCATCATTCTCAACAGCAATTCTCAACTCATTCCTCTGCAGAGTGAATTACAGTCTTCCTTCTGACAGATTGAGGAGTGGTTCTGCGCTCACAGACTCCTGCTAAACTATAAGAAAACTAAAACAATGCTCCTGTCGAGACCCCAACTCAAAAGGAGATACCTCACCCTCACTATCTTAAATAATGTCATGGCCCCACTGGAGCAGGTCCACTCTTTCAAGTATTTGGGGGTCACCATCAATGATACCCTTTCCTTTGCGCAGCACATAGACTCTGTAGTCAAGGCTGTCAAGGCCAAGCTCAAAGTGCTGTATAGGCACAGAAGGAACCTTACGCCTGCTGCCCTCCTCCTCTCCATCACCAGCTCTATTCTATCCACTGAAGACTACAGTCTTGTGGTCTATGGGGCAGCCTTGGATACAGTACTTAAGCCGATTACCATTATCTTCAACAAGGCATGTAGGCTTTCCCTTGATACTGATCACCTAATGCACACCTGCTCACTATACACTGAGACAAACTGGCTTTCTCTTGGAAACAGGATCAAATTCCAGACTTGTCTCCTCGGCAAGAAGGATCTACTTGGCAAAGCCCCCCATACATTTCTGAAATCTTCTCCTTGGCAAAGACCAAGTACACAACTAGAAGTAGAATGCAGAATGCTGTCACTGTGCCTTTCAGAAGAACAATGCTAGGTCAGCGCTTCTCCTACAGATCCCCCCCCTGTGGCTCAGTGATATCCTGGCAGTCCTGAATAACACTTCCAAGTCTCCAGGCCTTCAAGTCTGAACTCAAACATCACCTTATCTCCAAGACCATGTTTAAGTGCTGGTTGGGCACCTGAAGACCATCACTGACCCTGTCCACCTAGCCACATTTTCCCCCCATGCCCCATCCAGCGTGCCACTGGTCTTGAGTTTTTCCTCCCCCAGTGTCCCCCTTAGTCCCTCCCCCAACACCATCTCCCTCTCCTCTCCCCTCACCTCCCCTTCCCCTTCGATTACCCCAGTCACTGCCCCTCCAGCATTTTTCCCCGCCCCTGTTCTCCCCACCACTCTCCTTCCTGTAACAAGCCTCCAGCGCTGGCTGCTTCCATCTACACACTCCGCCTCCCTTGCTCAACTGTCCCTCTGGAACATAGCTGTTGCTTTCCTCCTCTCTACTGCTCTGGAGTACCATAGTACAGCCTTGTAAACATTGACAATGTATTTATTTTGTATCTGTCTGGCTGACCGGTGCCCCAGTTGATGGTGTTATTCCAAGTTATTCTATGTTTTTGTTGCACCAGCTTCACTGTAACTGTTTCATGACTTTGTTGTATGAATCATTTGTACCTGCCTTTAGACGTGGAATCTTTGTAAAACAGTTATTGCTCAAAGGTTTTCTGAATACATACATACATAAATAAATAAGCTGACAAGATTTCTTTACTGAGAGGTGGTGGAAAGGATGAGAAGGGACTTGGCAAGGTTAGAGGAATGGTCAAATGTATGGCAGCTTAGATTCAGTGCTAAGAAGTGCAAGGTAATGCACCTGGGAAACAAAAACCCAGGGGAAGAGTACACAGTGGGGGGTGAGATACTAACAACAACAAAAATGGAAAGGGACCTGGGGGTAGTCATATTAGATGACCTAAAGGTGGGCAAGCAATGAGAGGGCAGCAAGGAGGGCTGGGGGATACTGGGATGCAGAGGGAGAGGCATCACCAGTAGAAACAAGAAGTTATTATCCTTCTGTACAGACAGCTGGTGAGACCCATCTAGAGTACTGCATGCAGTTCTGGAGACCCAATCTTTGCAAAGACATAGACAGGATAGAAGCTGTCCAGAGGAGGGCTATCAAATGGTGCAGGGTCTGCACCAGAAGACATATGAAGAGAGACTTAAGGAGCTTAATATGTATAGCCTCGAAAGGAGGGAGAGGGGGGACATGATAGAAACTTTCAAGTACCTCAAGGGAATCAACAAAGTCCAAGAGGGTAGCATCTTTCAGAAAAAGAGGTGTGCAAGAACAAGAGGGCACAATTTGAAGATGGGGGGTGGCTCAGAGGTATTTTAAGGAAGTATTTTTTCACAGAGAGGGTTGTGGATGCATGGAATGGCCTTCCGGAGGAGGTTGTGGAGTCAAAAACAGTGGTGGAATTCAAGCATGCATGGGACAGTCATAAGGCAATTCTAGGGGTGGGGTAGGAAGAAGTAGGCTGCTGGTTAACTAGGATCTGCAGCTTATCCATTAGGTAGGGAAATGGGCAGACTGGGTGGGCCAAGCAGTCCTTGTCTGCCATCAAAATCTATGTTTCTATGAGAGATGTAGTCTCCTATGTCGATAGTGTAGATGTCTGCAATACCAAGACTGACCAACAGAGGTTTCTGTTTCAAAACAATGCTTAAAAACGTTGTTTCCCTTGCATGATGTCATGCTTGGGGGTTGTAGCACTGAGGAAAAAAAGGGGCGGGTTATGTAAATTAAGCAGAGCAGAACAATAAAAGCATTTATTTCATGGAAATCAGCACTTTTTGGCAGTCTGAACGGTAGGAGATTGAATCAAAACTCCTACAGGTTACTAATACCATTTGATATGGCAAAGCTCACAAAATCACTTTAAGCATTTGGGTTTTGTACTGGATAATTCTTTATCGTATAGTAATCATATTGATTTTTTATTAAAAATGCACATTTTCGTTTGGGTCTGCTTTATAGGATTAGAAATTAATTGTTATTTAATTCTCAAAAAAGGTTGACTCAATCTTTGATTTTATCATTTATTGACTTTGGACTTCCTATTTATTCTGCAGCTAATGAAGCATCTCTTAAAAGGGGGAAAAATACTTTATAATGATGTATGCCAATATTACTTTAAGTTCTCGATTTACACACCATTGTGAACTTATTCAAAACAAAATTGTTTTTCCTTTGAAGCCAGATGTTCCTATTTTAGGTTTATTACTTTCTGGAGATTTTTTTGAAGGTCCAGTTCTGTTTACATTTAAGAAATGCTTTACATTTTCTTTCACAGGCCATTCAACTAGGTTAGCTGGGACTGGTTGTTTAAAACTTCCTTTTTAGAAAGCTACTGCTGGGCAGCGATGTTTTTTATACAGGTTGTCAAAGGACTGGAATTCCCTTTCAAATGATTTTCATCATATTCATTCTTATAATTTGTTTAAATCAAAACTGAAGGTTCATTTAATTGTGCCCACTACAACTGATTGTTTTATTTGATCTTGTATTGTATGTGTTATATGTGTTGTGTTGTATTTGTGTTTTTACTTGTTTCCCCCATGAAAATATGCATTTGATGCCCTTGGATTCTAACCCAATAAACAAATCTTAAATAAAAATAAAATAAAGTGCTTGCCTGTAAAAACCAGATTCTTTATAATGCCGGTTATTCAAAGAAATTGGACCCAAATTGTACAGCAGAGTGTTGGAGGCAGTTTGGCAGAGCTGTAGCTATGCATAGCCACATTTTCTTGGTTCTGTGACAAACAGAAGTCTTACTGGGGCACAGTACTTACAAATGTTATGTAGGTACTCTCCCTAACAGAACCTTTAACTTTTCAACACATGATCTTAGGCCTCTGGTCAGCCTCAATCAAAGGGAAAGAGGCAGTTTGTTTATCATATATTCTAATAGCAGTGGCAGCTAAAGCCTTTATGCCTAATTGGTTGCTGCAGGACTGCCCCTAAACCACAGTAATGGCAAGAGTTGGTAACACAGATTTCTGAGATGGAGCACCTCACCTACTTAGTGTAAGACCAAATGGCAGCTTGCATCAATAGATGGAAGAGATGGGATGATATATCTTGTTTGAAGGAGGACCTGGAGAGTGATTAAGAGGCTGAAAACAGAGGTTTGGAGCCCTTTATTGTAGAGGTAGGACTGGAGTGGGGGTGCTCCTGACTTCATGTTTTTATTTCTCTGTCTCTTATTTTCTTTTTTGTCCTATTTCAGTTGGCATATGGGGTGTAGTGGGGTAAATATTTAATAACCATGGGACAATTGATGTTCATGTGACTTACTGTCTTCCTGGCTCATTACAGCCCACAGATCAGATTATAGAAACACAGATTTTGATGGCAGATAAGGACCGCTTGGCCCACCCAGTCTGCCCATTTCCCTACCTAATGGATAAGCTGCAGATCCTCATTAACCAGTAGCCTACTTCTTCCTACCCCAACCCCCTAGAATTGCCTTATGGCTGTCCCATGCATGCTTGAATTCCACCACTGTTTTTGACTCCACAACCTCCTCCGGAAGGCCGTTCCATGCATCCACAACCCTCTCTGTGAAAAAATACTTCCTTAAATTACCTCTGAGCTGCCCCCCTTCTATCTTCAAATTGTGCCCCCTTGTTCTTGCACACCTCTTTTTTTGAAAGATGCTACCCTCTTGGACTTTGTTGATTCCCTTGAGATACTTGAAAGTTTCTATCATGTCCCCCCTCTCCCTCCTTTCCTCGAGGCTATACATCTTCAGCTCCTTAAGTCTCTCTTCATATGTCTTCCGGTGCAGACCCTGCACCATTTTAGTTGCCCTCTGTTGTGGGGTTCAATTCAGAAAGACAGCAGGAATTGTAAAATATCATGTAAAACACCCTGAGGTGCTGTTTTATTGCCAGGTTTGTACAGATGGCATTTTCAGATGTAAACTTTTGTCAGGTTACTATAAGAACAACAATAGAGTATGGGCTGGGAGTTTAGCTAGGAGACCTCTCACTAGAACACTGCAGTTGGACCTTACAATGCCCTCTAGAGACCAGGAACTGAACCCATCGCATGGTATGGTCACCCTGCCAATGCCCCTTGGGTTTCTGCAAGTTCCTCTGCAGTCTGAGTATCTGCCCACTCAGACCTCTGCATCTTCACCAGTCTGAGTCCTCTCCCTTTGGTAAATTCCAAGTGAGCAGCTTCTAGCATCCAGGTAGCCCAAACCTGACCTTCGGAGGTCCAGGGCCAATCCCAGGCCACAGTGATTCCTCCTTGCTTTTAGGCTTTACAGGACTTTCAATCTGAGCTCCACCTTAAGCTTGCCTCACCTTCACCTTTGGGTAACCAGGATCTCAGTACTTCAACACTGCATGTCTCTCTCTCATGTTTGGCTGCTTCTCTGGCTCCACACTGCTTCTCCCTGAGGTTCCTCTCTGCTCCTCAGCACAAAGTAAATAAAACATCAACTTATCCATAACCTGCTGCCTGGAGTCCTAATTTATCCCACACCTCACAAGTTGGTGTCAGAAGTGGGATTATTCATACAAAGTGTTCCATCACTATAGCTTTCATCATCTGTTCTTTAGTGTTACTAGATGATGGAAGCTATAGTGATGGAACAATTTGCTTGCTAAAGTCTAGGTAGGCCATGTCCACAGCCCCTCCCTGATCTACTACTTTGGTCACCCAGTCAAAGAAATCTATCAGATTTGTCTGGCATGACCTTCACGCTGTGAATCCATGCTGCCTTGGGTCCTGAGCCCCTCTGGCCTCTAGATACTCAACAATTCTTTCCTTCAGAAGTGATTCCATCATTTTCCCTATCACTGAGGTTAAACTAACAGGTCTGTAGTTTTCTGCTTCTGCCTTGCTCCCACTTTTGTGAAGGGGAATCACATCTGCCCTTCTCCAGTCCTCGGTACACCCCATCCTCCCATGATTTGTTAAAGAGGGTAGTCAGTGGTGTCACTAGTTCTACCTCTTAGTTCTTTTAGAATTCTGGGATGAATCCCATCAGACTCCATTGCTTTGTTTACCTTCAGTTTTAAGAGTTCTTTCAGAATCCTTTCTTCTGTAAATGGGCTGGTATCAACTTCTGTTCCAGAGTGTTTCTACTGTTGTTTTAGGTACCTCCCCACTTCCTTTGTAAATACTGAGCAAAAATATTTGTTTAGTATCTCTGCCTTTCACAGTCACCTCTGCCCACCCTCCCTCCTCTTTATTAAGCCTCACTAGCCCTCCCTTGGTCTTCCTTCGCTCCTGATGTACCTATAAAAGGTTTTATCCCCTTTCTTAACTGAGTTGGCTATCTTTTCCTTGGTTTGGGCCTTTGCTGTTCTGACTGCCTTCCCAGTTCCTTTTGCTTTAACTGAACAGTTCTCTGTCCTGCTCCTTCTGTGATTCCTTGTACTTTCTGAATGCTCTCTTTTTCTCTTGAACCTTCACTGCCACTTCCTTTGAGAACCATAGTGTTTTCTTACCTTGTTTCTTTTTATTAATTTGCTTCACACAAAGGCTTGTTACCTCTGTGATGGCAGTTTTTATTATTCCCCATTGTTCTTCCACCCCTCCTTCCTGCCCATTTGCTAGTGCATTCCTTAGGCACTCACCCATTTTGGCAAAGTCAGCCTCCTAAAGTTCAGTACTTTTGCCTTTGTATGACTTGACTCTATTGCTGTGTTTATTGTGAACCATACTGTTCGATGGTCACTAGTTCCCAGATGGCTACCCACTTCTACGTCTGTGATCCTCTCTTCATCTCCATTTGAGAGAACCCGGTCTAAGATTGCTCCCTCTCGAGTGGGCTCCAATACTAGTTGTCTAAGGCATGCCCCTTGTAGGGCATCTAGAATAACCCCACTCTTTGAAGTGGCTGCTGCAACTGCACTCCAGTTAACATCTGGCATATTCAGATCACCCATCAGCAATATCTCCCCTTTTTCTGCCATTCTAAGTATTCTTTCTATCATTTCCTTGTCCATTTCCTCCCCCTGAGAAGGGGGTCTGTATACAACCCCTGCGCGGATTGTGGTGCCATTGCCAGTCTCCAAATTTACCCACAGTGCTTCTTCTCCTCCCTGTTTTCCCTTTTGTTCTGTTTGCTCAATATCATAGTATCTTCATTTGTTATGACCATTAATCCACTGTTATATCATTATATACTTTTTTATTATACTATATAGCTCACTGTAGCACCTGTTCAACTTAATATTGTAATTAGGATGACTCTGTTTGTACATCAATGCTACAGTGTCAATAAAGAGAAGTATAAAAAAAAGAAATGTTATCATTTAGGTTCTTGTGTCCAGAAATGAATTCAGTTGTTGCACCTCATACTACGGGAGCATAGCAAAGGGACCTCTAAGAACAACCGCTGTGTCCGTGTGGTGACCAGGGTGGGACAAATCAGTTTGTGAGCTGGTTGTCAGTTTGACCATTAGCTTTCAAAATCTGATAGCCAAACCAATATTTGTAGTGGCCATACTTTTTTTTTTTTACTTTCTTTATCCCCGCTGAACCACCCGGGAATCCTTTGGGAGTGCCCACTCAGATGTGCCTCTACTCCCGGTCTGAATCCCCACATTCCCCCGGCTCTCCCCTGGACAACCTCGGCAAGTTCAACCCCTGGATCATCTCTGGGGCTGGATGCACCCTCCCTTGGTGGCTCTTTGCACCTGTGTATGAGGGACCTACCCTCATTGCCAGGTCAGCCCTTGGAGAGACCTGGGTGCTCTGGGCCAGCGTAGGGATGTGGGTGCTCCACCGGGGCCTCCGTCATCTCACCGGATTGGTGTTTTTCCACTTTCTTTGTGTTGCTTGCCCCCCAAGCACAGCCATGCAATGATGCCTGCATGTGGCTTCCCCGTAGACATCCACCGCGCTCGTCCTCCAATTTCTATCCCCGTGCGCGAGTATTACCACCAGTCACTGCCAGGGGTCTCTACTGCACCAGGGAACCCTGTATCCCTCTCCAGGGAGTGGAGAGCTGTTCTCCAGATGCTCAATCCACCTCCCTCTCCTGCCGACCCCAGTTTCTGGGCTCATTCCCAAACCCGGGTTGCTGGCGTGGCACGAGGTGTGGCGTCCAGCACCTCAACCCTCAGCGCCACCAGGCCAGCAGTGGCCATCCTTCTTAAGGGCTTAGAAATCATTTTGTAGGCAGCTGGCCAAGTTGGCCAATAACTTTCAAAATCTGGTAGCCAAACCACATTTTTAAGTAGCCATTGGCCACCTGGTTACCTGATTTGTTCCAGCCTGGTGGTGACTTGACATTTATATGAAGTTTCTGCCTCAGCAACTCCTCAAAAGGAGAAGAGGAACCTATATTGGTGATTGTTTGCAAGTGGCTACCGGCAAGCACAAATTCCATCAGATACTCTTAACACAGGAGTACCCTGGGCCATGCCCACCCTCATCGAGCGCAGTCACTCAGCAAGGCAGTGAGTGACAGGGGGATGCATAAAGATAAATTCTGAGGAGTTAAATATAAAGTTCAGAAGGGGACAATGGGGAAGCAAGTAGACAAGTTACAGTGCGTGCTAAATGATGCAGGACCTGGGTGCACAATCAGGATATCAATCCCTAACAAAGAAGCACACAAGGGGACTGTGCACTTATTCATGCAAGCACAAAATGGAAGTCCATTCCAAAGTCAGCAGAGCTGAGATTTTTATTTATTTAATGTATTTTAGTTTTTGTTGACTAGGTAAGTGCCCTAGCAAATTCTGCCTATTTTTAGGCACGACCCGGGAGAGGGGGATACAGATGAATGTCAACTGACTTTGAACCAGATTAAGCTGTTGGTGGTATTTTTAGTGAATGGGGGAAATTTGACCAGGATACTGGGGAAACTTCCCTTACTCGTTTCAAGATGTGCCATGGGATCTTTAACATCCACCTGAACTTCCACCGGAACAGGCAGATGGGACCTCGGTTTAACATCTCATCCAATAGACGGCACCTCAGGAGTGCAGCACCCCTCTCATGCTGCACTACATTGTCAGGAGTGAGATTTAACCCAAGTGCCTGGTTTGGGGATAGAACCCACAGCCTTCTGATCTCACAGCTTCAGAGAAGAGTGTGCTACCTGTTGAGCCATTGACACTGACAAGTGTCACGTGATAAGTGTATTGCAAATGTAGGGATGCATCAATGTTGGTCGTCCCTAATGAATATCCACATGATCGAAGCACTGCTGCACATGTCTGTGGTTCCTGCAATTGTCTGTACTCATCCATTGCTGTGTGTACCCACTTTGATACATCCTAGCACTTGCAATAAAACCTTGGCTCTGCTGACTTTGGAATGGACTTCCATTTGTGCATGTATAGAATGGAGAAGCAACTTTTGTGGGACCTAAAACTAGGTTTCCCCTGACTGACAGGGCACAGGGTGCCTCGTGTAGAATGTAGTGGGGTACTATAGTGGGACAGAGCAACATGTAGCAAATGCAATTTTTTTTCACTTTGTATTTATTGCAATTCAGACACAATGACAGCGAAATACTGCATACAAGAAATGGCATTCACAGTTTGTTATACAATCACAGAAATCTTGTAGTACGCATGATATCACATATTTCTTAGCATTACATCATTGGTGGTGAAACATATTACTATATTTATTACAGTATTAGAAACCCAAAGTGAGCTATGAATGCAGCAAACAGTCCAAATTAAATTGATATACAATCTTATCACTACTTTGTAAATCCGGCCTACTTGACCCGACAAAAATGCTGCTAAAAAGGAGAACCAACATAGCTGGGCCTTCTGCTGAACCTACTTAGTAACTGAGACCCCCCCAACAACTCCTTTCCAAGACTTTATTAATCATTGAACTTGAACTACCTATATTTGTTTTATAAAAAACGTAACACAGTTTGAAATGGGAAGGAGAACCATGCCTAATAATGTGCGGAGAACTGAGCAGAAATTGCTATTGCTAGAAAGTTAAGCAACGCAACCGCTAATCACAGAAACAAACCCTACCTGGCCACTCCGGCCAATCAAACTCCCTCCAATCTCCAAGAGTGGGACAGACAGACCATATTGCTAAGTACATGTCTTATAAGAGATACACAATGTTACATACCACGCTGTTATCAGCCATTATGCAAAACTGACCAGCATTTGCTCATAAATTAACTGCACCCTTCCTGCAACCTGAAAATGCAAACCAAGAGCCAGTTTCAACAAGTTTACTGTCTCCCCTCTCATACAAAGATGCTGTAACTTTATAAAACACAGGAGTCGATAGTTCCCCTCACCCAAAATGCCATCATTAGTACATAAAAGAAGGACATGATGATTTGCAGGTTCAGAAAGTGTCCCGGGCAATGTCTCTAATTCAGTGAAAGAAAAAATCCAAGCCATGAGGCGGTAAAAGGCTTGATTCCCCCTATCCATCTCCAGATCAGGGGAAACAGTACTTACAACCCAAAGGGTCTCTCTTGCAAATCAGCCCTCTGCCCAACCTGATGACAGTTCTTCATCTAGTTCACCACTCAGACATTGCTTCAGTTTGCAAAGGAATCTGTGGTCTTCGGATAAGTTCAGGTGTACAGTTGTCCTTTGTAAGTGAACTGGCACTTCGAAGGGAAAGTGGTAGAGGTGTGCAAAACCGGGAATGTTTCGGTTTTGCCAAATCACATCTGGTTTTGGATTCATGGTCCATATTCATTCAACATAAAACATGGCCTGTACTGTCATTTTAAAGGAAAACAGGTTACATTTTGTAGGAAAACAGTTTAATAGCATGGCAGCTGTCCCTGTCCTGACTCCTGCTTGTGTGGGAAATGGCTGGTGAAACTATGCAGAGACTACTCAACTTCTGGGCTGCCCCTCCCCAAAGTGTTTCACACGTTACGGCAAGCCTTTATTTGACAGACCTACACAAAAAAAAATATAGTCCTCCTGTCCTGAATCCTGCTTTTGTGAGAAATGGCTAGTGACACTGTGCAGACAGAGGCTACTCAACTGCTGGGCTGCCCCCTCCCTCCAAAATGTTTCACATGTGGTGCAACATGCAAGCCTTTATTTGACAGGACTACACAAAAAAAACAAATGGTCCATCCTGTCTGACTCCTGCTTATGTGGGCAATGGCTGGGGACACTGCTCTTTAGGGTGGTTACACTGTGCCCTTCTCAGCCAGCATCTCGCAGTATCCCTGCTGAGCTGAATAAGTTCAGTCAATACTCTCTCAACTTAGGCCACTAGGCACAGATGCCTGTTTTCAGGGGTAACTCAGGAGCACTGGGGAGGTTAACTGACTTACTCAGAGACACACAGTACGCAAGTGGAGGCACGGAAAAATTTAGAATTGTCTGCCACTGGATGTCCCACCAAGCTCATTCACATCACACAATTCTTGCAAATCTGCAGCACTTCTTGCCCCCTCCCACACACACACACAGTCAGTCCCTGGCCCGAGTTGGGACCCTCTCAGTTATTTGTTTTTTTTTATTAAGTTTTCTGACCTTCTGTTTTGTTGATGGTGGGGGTGTAAACTGGTCCATGCAAGACCCTTCCCTTCTTTCCCACACAGCTGCTCAGAGTCTTGCTCCCCCACTCCCCAGACCCTGACCCATGTGCCTCCTGAGTCCTCACCCAACCCTCTCAGTGTTCTGTTTGCTTTTTTGTTTATGCTCCTTTTTCATGTTGGCTAGTGCTTGTGCACCAGCCAACATATTGCAGTAGTAGCAGATTTGGAGGTACGGTCACTGTGGGCAAATGCAGGGCACGCATCAGTAGTTAAACAGTACCCTTCCCCCCTTTTCCTTTATTTTCAAACTGTGGGCAGAGCATGTGAGGAACAACAAAAGGAGGGGATGTCCCCCATACCTAACTAGTTGGTCATCGAGGAGTGAAACTCAGCCCCCATGCAAAGATCAGAGGAAAACGGGTGGGCACTGCAGCAAGGATGAGCTGACCAGCATGTGTACCGTATTGATGTGGTGTGTTCGAGTGGAATCACAAAGAATTTGTCAGCGGGGGAGACAGACTGAAGAGGGCCTGCAGAAAAATAAGAGCAGCAAGTGCAGTGGTGCAGGCAGAGATGGACACAAACCACAGACTGGCAGTGGAGAACCAGCTGATCATAGTCAGCATGGTCTGAAACTGGAGCACGGTGAGTAAAAGTGCACAAATACAGCAATGTCTACTACACTGCAAGCAGCTCAGTAAAAACTTCAAAGTTGTGTGCGTGTGTGTGTGTGTGTGTGTGTGTGTAGCAATACCAAGCATCAGACCTGTGAACTTTGTTCCCAGGGGTATAAAAAAAAACTGAGGTTGCCTCCCAAGTATTGGGCAGGGGGTTAGTGTGGAACATCCCACCCCTGCAGAGCATGCCAGTTTATGTCAAGGGCAACAGGCAGAACAGTTAGGTGGTGAAGGTGCTGATAATATAAGGCTTGGGTTCCCAGCAAACCATCATCCAGAAAAGAGGACATCCCTACAAGATGGAAGATGGTTTTCCTAGAGGGAGAAGACATTTATACATGCCATTGTACACACGTGTGGACTTGTGTGGAGGTGTTAGAGGCCCAGAAAGAATGACTTAGGCACTGGGTAACTGACACAGGGGTGCTGCAACCTTTAGGATGACTGAACTGGTCTCTTCCCTGTTGTAGCTGGTGTCTCTGCGTGGGGGCAAACATGAGAATGTTGCAGTTGTGTTCCCATTGATGAATGAGAATGGGAATAAGTTTTTTCAATGTGCCTAGCATAGCAGCTATATATATATATATATATATATATATATATATATATATATATATGTATATGTATACAGGTTTTGTTACTGTTTTTTGCTTACATTTTACTGCTTTATTGTTCTCTGATTCAAATTGCTGTTGCAGGGTATACTTTCTGCAGCATTTTTACAGGGTGTGCCTACAGATTTGTTACTGTTTTGTGCTTACAGATTACTGCTGTAATCTTCTCTGATTCAAATTGTTTTTTGCAAGGTATATCTTCTGTTAAAATGTTCTGCATATTGTGCTTACGGGTTTTGTTGCTGTTTTACTGCTTTATTTTTCTCTGTAGCAAAGTGTTTTTTGCAGGGTATATCTTCTGTGAAATTGTTACAGGTGGTGCTTACAGGTTTTACAGTTTTATCTATCATTAGGCTAAGCTTTCAGGGCTAATTACAGGAGCACATTCGAGATACAGACTGAGGGATTGCGACTGCATTTGTTGTTGGTTGATTGTTTCTGCTCTTACCTCCTTGTTTCTTTCGTTTGTGGTTCTTACTTTTCGACAGGGGAAGGGCCCAACCACCCACCCCCACCCCCAACCACCCCATGCTACACTCCTTTTATAGAGTAGCACAGTCGTGACATTTCCTGTAGCAAAGCAGGAAGGGGAGGATCAGAGGGGTATCCGCACAGTGGCATCATTTACAGGGGCACAATTAATTTACCTTGTTCTAAAAAGTTATTCAAAAACAAACAAAACAAAAAAAAATCAAACTTTTGCTTTCATTTTCCTTCTAATTACTCAGATCAGGCTATTAACTCAGCAACTCAGCTGGAATGGATATTATTAACTGCAGGTACTGCAGGACACTTTTCAAAAAGGAAGTTATACAGGATTTAGGATGAAGTCCTACATGCTGGACCATCGGAGATCTAAGGACCCAGCTCCAGGCAGCATGGGCAGAGATTGCGCACCTCAAATCCAATATTCAGGAGGAAATATATTACAATAATCACCCGATATTTCCCCAATATCCAACTGAAGCACCTCGACTGCAGAGGGTAATTGGTCCGGGAGGTTGGCAGGTGGTTAGGAGGGGCAAATCGGGTCCCTCATCACTCAGTGCTCACCAACACATCACCTCCACAAACCATATAAAAATTACAAACCGGTATCTGCCTCTGTCTCTGAAATCAAACAAAGGGACAGAGGACACTGCAGAGCAGGACTCTGCAGCACAGGAGCTAGCACTACAAAACTCACCCAAAACAGGAACCAACACAAAAAGAGCAAAAATGAAATCTAAAACACTTCTGATCATAGGAAACTCCATGATTCAGGGAGCTGATACCTACCTCCAGCCGGGGGTAATGGTCAGATGTCTTCCTGGTACATCTGCGTGGAAAGACACTGACTGCATTGCTGAAATCATGCAGGAAGCAGGAGAAAACATCAATGTTCCAGTACACATAGAAACTTATGATCTTACCAGCCAGTCAGTTGTGGAGCCCAAGGAACACCTCGCCAGGCTGGGAGACAAACTGTCATCCATTTCATTTAGCATCTCCTTCCCTGAGATCCTGCCAGTCTGGGAGAGGGGGAAAAAATGGACAGAAGGTCAGAGAAGGGGAGATAGGGAAGCTAAACATGTGGCTCAAGGGCTGGTTCCAAGAAAAAGGACACAAATTTGTAGGTAACTGGCAACCGTTTTGGGAGCAAACGTTCTCTAAACTCAATGGACTGCATCTGACTAAGGAAGGAGTCCATGCATTGGGGTGGAAGTTTGATGTCTTTACGGAATATTTAAACTAGCAAATGGGGAGAGAGGTGCAGCACCCAATACATCGAATGAGAAGAACACCCTTCCCCCCAAACTAGTGATCAAACAGGAGTTCAGCATGTTTGTAGTTCATTTGCATCACCAGGTAAGGAAAATGATCTGGCTCCTCATACGACATGCAGGGGAAAAGCTGGACCTTGCCCAACAACTACCGCACTGAAATCTGGCCAATGGAAAATCATGTACACAAACGCCTGCAGTCTGGGAAACAAGATCCCAGACCTGGAGGCAACAATGACAGAGGCCAAACTGGATATAGTAGCCATTAGGGAGACATAGTTCACCAGTAACCACACTTGGGAGACTTCAGTACCTGGCTATGTACTGTTTAGAAGAGACCGAGGTGCACAAAAAGGGGGGGGGGCCCTTTATGTCAATGAAAATATCAAAGCTACAGAAATTCAGAATACACATAAGGAGCCAGAGGATCTGTGGGTCACCCTGGAAACAGGAAATGGGACAGTCATACGAACTGGGGTTGTCTACAGGCCCCCAGACCAGGGGGAGGACATAGACACATTACTGTTAGAAGATATACAAAACATGACAGCTAATGGGGAGGTTCTGATAATGGGAGACATCAACATGCCGGATACAGATTGGTCAATACCAGCAGGAACATCCACCAGAACTAGACAAATAGTGGATTCTCTGCAGGGGGAGGGCCTCAAACAATTGACACAACAACCCACAAGAGACAGGGTTATCCTGGATCCAGTAATGAGTAATGGGGCAAGGGTCACAGGTTTCCAGGTAGAAGGTCACCTGGGGGCCAGTGACCATCACATGGTATGGATCAATTTGGCCACTAGAACTAAATCATTCCATTACAAGGCAAAAATATGGGACTTCAGAGGAGCTGACTTTGATGAGATGGCTACCTCATCAGGGTCAGTGAAGATGACCACATACGTTTTAAAACTACAGCCTCTTTCCCAAGTTGACAACAACCTGTCGATGGCATCGAATATATTCTGCTGGTGGGCAGTTAGCAGCCTCCTTCAACCACTCATCTCTGTGGGCGCCCAATTTATCCCACATGCACCTCGGGTAGACAGAGTAGATCACAGCCAAGTACTCCATTTCCATCATACACAACTTTGTGGTTTTTACTGAGCTGCTTGCAGAGTAGAATAAGTTGCTGTATTTGTGCACTTTTACTCACTGTGTTCCAGTTTCAGACCATGCTGACTATGATCAGCTGGTTCTCCACTGCCATTCTGTGGTTTGTGTCCCATTGTGTTAGGGAGTAAAGCAAGAGTAAAAGAAGGAGGAAATCACTTTGGTTCTCAAAAACAGTAGCAGAAAAGGTCAGAGCCAAAAGGTTGGCCTTCAGGAAATATAAGGGAACGCAGCAGGACGAAGATAGGGAGGCATATCAAACTTCCCTAAGGGAAGCAGGGAAGGCAGTAAGGCAGGCAAAGGCTGAAACCGAAAAAACACTAGCATGAACAGTAAAAGAAGGGGACAAAACTTTCTATAGATACATTAGTGAAAGGAGAAAGTCCAGAGGGGTTATCGCTAAGATTAAAAGGGGATAAGGGAGAGTGTGTGGACGAGGACCAAGGAAAAGCTTGTATCCTAAATAGATACTTCTGCTCAGTATTTATTGAGGAGAAGGTAGGGCAGGGCCCACAGCTCAGGACCATGGACACGGGGGGAGGGTTGTGTGCACAAGCCCCTTCACAAAAGAAAGGGTCCTACAAGAGCTCACTAAGCTCAGGGTGGACAAGGCAAAGAGACCTGATGGCATACATCCCAGGGTACTGAAGGAGCTAAGGGTGGAACTAGCAGAGCCATTAGCAGAACTGTTTAGTGAGTCTCTGAGCACAGGAGAGGTCCCAGAAGACTGGAGAAGGGCTCACGTGATCCCGCTCCATAAAAGTGGCAGCAGAGAGGAGGCAGGGAACTACAGACCAGTCAGTCTTACATCAGTAGTGGGCAAGATTATGGAGGCACTCCTTAAGGAAAGGATAGTGCAACACCTAGAATCCGTAGGAGCAAGGGATCCAAGACAGTATGGGTTTACAACAGGAAGGTCCTATCAAACTAATCTCATAGATTTCTTTGACTGGGTAACCAGAGTGGTGGACCAAGGGGGTGCAGTTGATGTCATCTACCTTGACTTCAGCAAAGATTTCAATACTGTTCCACATAGAAGATTGATTAATAAGCTGGGTAGGCTTGGGTGGGCCAGAAGTTGGTCAACTGGGTGGCAAACTGGTTGGCGGGCAGAAAATAGAGAGTGGTGGTAAACGGTATACAGTCAGAAGAGGTGCAAATCACAAGTGGGGTACCTCAGGGATCAGTCCTGGGGCCAGTCCTCTTCAATATCTTAATCAGTGACACTGCAGATTGACTGGAGGGTAAGGTTTGTCTGTTTGCAGATAACAGCAAGATCTGCAACAGAGTAGATGATCCATATGGGGTGGGCAGAATGAGAAGAGATCTGGAAAAACTGGCAAAGTGGTCTTTAGAGTGGCAACTGGGATTTAATGCAAAGAAGTGCAAAATCATGCACATAGGGAAGAGAAACCCTGAAGCCACTTATAGGCTGGGAGGGGAGTTGCTAGCAGTCACAAAGGAAGAAAGAGACTTGGGCATCATCATCACTGATGACCTAAAATCATCCAAGCAGACCTCTAAAGCAGTAGGTAAGGCTGGGTGTTAGGGTGTATTAGTAGGGGTATCACAAGTCGTAAGAGGGAGGTAATAATCCCTCTGTACAAGACATTGGTTAGGCCCCGTCTGGAGTACTGCATGCAGTACTGGAGGCTGCACCTGTACAAGTACATTAACAAAATGGAGGCAGTCCAGAGAAGGGCAACAAAAATAGTGTAGGAACTGCATCAGAAAACATATGAGGACAGATTAACTGAGCTCAATATGTATACCCTGGAGTAAAGGAGGGAGAGAGATGATATGATTGAAACATTCAGACATCTTAAGGGCATTAACAAGGTGAAAGAGTCTAACTTGTTTCAATATAAGAAAAATTGAAGGACAAGAGGACACAGCATGAGATTAAAGGGAGGCTGATTAAGGAGTAAAGTGAGGAAGTTCTTTTTCACAGAAAGGATGGTGGATGCATGGAACGGCCTACGTCAGGAAGTGGTGGATATGAATACAGTGCAGGGCTTCAAACAGGCATGGGATAGGCATAAACGAGCAATACAGATTAGTATGAATTACAGATTAGTATGAATAAATAGGCCATTGGCAGAGTAAAGGCCTATGGCACATTCATAAGGTAGAAAAAATGGGTAGACTGGATGGGCCTTGCGGTCTTTATCTGCCGTCATCTTCTATGTTTCTATATATATATATATATATATATATATATATATATAGAGAGAGAAAGAGCAGTAAAACCCCTACCAGTTGGGGGTCCTCAGCTAGATCCTGAAGTGGGGATGCCAAGGAGCCCTATTAAAGGGAATAAAGACTAACCTACAAGCTGTGACTCTGTCGCCCCATCTGTCTTCACCTAGTTTGGTGGGGTTATCACAAAGACCTGTTCAGCACAGCAGCTACTGAGCAAACACCTGAGGGGAAGTGGGGACCAAGCCAAAACCAGTACCTACCCATATTCAGAACCTGCAAAGGAAGCAGACTCTCATAGAAATACCAGCAGTTATGCCTGTGGCTGCCACCACTTCCCCAAAATGTGAAGCATGGGAGGTTGCAACACCTGAAATGGAGCTCTCAGAGACCACCTCCCCGGGAAGCAGTCTGTATGTAGCCAGCCCCCCTGAGCCAAAATAGCTGGCATTCAAGGCTGGGGTATTGCCCAGAAGGGAAGCCTCAAGTATGGAATGGCAGAGTGGGACACCCTGATGTGGGTATTGCTAGGAAAAGCAGGAGATAGATGCCTCCCCAAAGCCAGTATGTCCGAAGTGCATATTGTGCCAAAAGATGGAAATGGAGTACTTGAATGTGAGATGCCTCCCCAAAGCCAGCATGTCCCAATGTATATCATGCCAAAAGATGGAAATGGAGTACATGGCTGCGATCTTCCCTGTCTACCCAAGGTGCATGTGGGATAAATTGGGTGCCCACAGAGAAGAGTGGTTGAAGGAGGCTGCTGACTGCCCACCAGCAGAATATATACGATGCCATCGACAGGTTGTTGTCAAATTGGGAAAGAGGCTGTAGTTTTAAAATGTATGTGGTCATCTTCACTGACCCTGATGAGGTAGCCACCATTCATAGCACTCCAGTACATCACCTGGATGGAGTAATAGTGGACTCACCAGACCCAGAATCCCTCAGAAGAGATCCAAGTTATCCACTCCGTGAACAAAAAACAAACAAAACACAACAACTGATACTGGTTCCACCCCAGTTAAAACTATGCTGCAAAAAGGAGCCACCTCAAAATTAGCCATTGTTCCGCAGATCCCTGTTGAAGCTCACGAGTTTAAGTTTGTAACCAACTGATGCAGAAAGATGATGTTTCAGCTGGTCCAAGAGAAGAGCTCCTGAGCTATCCTCACCTTCTTTCATGAGGTGCAGTTCCTGATGACCAATCCTGTCCTGAGGGTCCTAAGACATAGCAGTCCTGGCCAAGAGGTTCCAGACTGATGTCCAAGCATCCACTTCAGATGATGCCATTGGTGAGGTGACCCAGCTATTTTTAGTTTATTATGTAGTAACTGCCTGCTTACTAGGGCAATAGGAGAAATTCTGTAAGTTATTAACCTAGCCCTCAAAGACTTTGCTAGTCCTGGAATTATAGTGCCATAGCACAAATGTAGCCTCTATAAGGAGAATGGCTCTTTAAGAAGGTCTACAAGACCTCAATGGGTTAATCTTTGGTCTCTTGGAGGGCTGGGCCTGCAAGGATGTTCCAGAACTCCAGGGGAAGGGGCCATCTGGCTGGAGCTGGAAAGCAAGAGCTAGTTCAAGTCAATATGAGGGTGCTGTTTGCCAAGCATGCAAGACCTTCTACCAGTCTGAACTTTTTTTTCCAGTGTGTGTGATCCAGACAAAACTCAGAGAATCATAGCAGCTGCCACTTGCTGAGATCCCCAGTGGTGAGAACCCCCATCTTCATGCTGGAGAAGCCAGAGATGGACTGTTGTTTGAAAGAAGTACAGTTTGGTCTGGAACATCTAAAGAAATGGACACTCAACCTTTAATGCAGAGGTGAACTTCATGTTTTTCCAATCAAGTGATTAATTCAGGCCCCTCTCTGGACTAGGCAGTTGAGGGGAATTAATCTGGCCAGAGTCCCTCTGACCATGGGTGCCAGCACATGGGAGAGGGTGGGAGGCAGCACCTGTGGCAGCCTTGGACTCCCAGGGAGTGTCTGCCTCTCCTTGCCTTCTAAATTATATTGGTAACACATAAAGACGCCCAGAAGCAGGGACAAAGCCCAGAAGAGTATGTAATTTGGCCTTGGACTCTCTGCCCATGGGGGTCATACTTGGAAGAGAGTGGGAGGTGGCACCAATGGCAACCCCGGATCCCACAGGGGGTGCCTACCTCCCCTTGCTGTACAAATTATGGGATCCTACCCACTGGATGCAGCCTTGATTCTGAGTAAGATTACTTATGAAGCATCAGTAGATCTAAGGGCCTGGAGACTACTACCCTAAATACCCATCTGGGCAGATAGTGGATCAACTGTGTACCGGACCTAGGGGATGGTTGGATGGTGGAATTCCTCAGGCAGTTTCATGGAGTCCAATGTCCCTTACTGTGTCTGGAGGCTGACAGAATAAAGAATGAACCAAACTGTAAAATATAGGAGAGTAAAAAGTGCCCCTGTGTTAAGACCCTCGATGGGTCAAGATGAATGTCCCAGAAGTTAAAGAAAGATCACAGTATTAATTATTATCATTTACAGAGTTCTCATCCAGACTGGTGAAAGTCTGGCTGGGTCAAAGCAAGAGTAAAGTCTGCAATGTGCCAAAACAGACATACTGTTCTGCATTCCCACATTTTTTTAATATAAAACACAAGAGAAATACTGTACCACACTTACCCACAAAAGCAAATAAAAGCAAATTTGAAAGGCATTTCAATAGACTTCGGTACCATGAATTCCTGTGGAAACCCATAGTCAAGCTTCCCTCACTGCAAGGCAACTCCCGCACTTGCACTGACACAGCAGTGAGCTTGGCCATTCTTTTATATTGAATCCAGATGTCTGAAGACTCCTGAAATGACTTACAGTTTTGCATGTTTTTAATGAGACTTATAAAACCTACATTTCAAACATCCATTTGTATTTTTATATAAGAGGCTATTCATTAGCACATAAACAAAGGACAGGAATACAACCCTGTAAATCATTTTGCAAACGTAATGATAGAAATAACACAAGGGGAATCTACAAACAAGGTATCAAATCTCTAGACTCTGCAGAGTTATTCAAAATGAAAGGTATCGGTATTCAACAGACATGGCAGCGAGAATATACTGTCTCAAATTGCCTCCTGATTAACAGTGGAAACAGATTTGAACTAATATTCATCATCCCACAAACTGAGGAGTCTGGGAGGGGTTGCTTGGAAAGTTGCAGTTTTTTATTTAAAGTTTTAGATATGGTAAGAGAGTATGATAAAATATATTCTGGGAAATGCTCACGAGATTCTACTGTGCAGAAACATGACCACATATTCAAGTGTGGGTATGGAGTAGCAAGCTAAGAAAATACTGGGAGAGCTGGGTAAGAGCAGGAAATAAGGAAGATTTTTGGAATATAAATAAACATTTAATTGTTGTACTAACAAACATTTCTAATAAGGTTTACTAACTGAAAAATTAAAAAATAAACACTTCGCCAGAGAATCCTTTGCCTGGTGGCTGTCAGCAAGATTAACTGACAGAAACACAAAGAAACATCAATTTATAATTGTGGTCACTGCAGCAAAGAAATGTTATCACTAGTAGATGGTCAGAAATTCATTCCAAACAGGAGGACTGGTGGTGCATGTTGAATAAAATGGATCACATGGAGAAACTGACATGCACTGTGGGATACAGAAGGAAGCTTATGACAATATATGGATACTATGAGTTGCATTTACATCTCAAGAATCAGCACTGTGCTGCCATGCCCTCATTTTAATGTAATACTCTCTGAACCCAAATATGGAGTCACGGGGCAAGGAGGAGCTGATCATTAGCCAGAAATGCTAATTATACACTGCCTGGGGTACACAGCCACTATGGCAGACTTCTGGGAGGTGGGGGTAGGGGTGTGTTGGGGATGCCACACTCCGTGTCATTCACTAGCGGACTGGGTCCGGTATCTCATTGGATGCACACCCAGTCCGCTGAATAGTCTGCCACACACCTGCACACTTGGGGGCATGGATGGGTGGCTGGTGTTAGAATACTGGCAGTGTGCACCGCCTCAATCGTAGCTACGCGGTAGGGCTACGCACCTCTGGCGCATACCCTCTGCACAATAGTGCATAGTGCCCAGTCTGAATAAATTGTGTCTTTTTCAACTGCTGACCTGACTTTAAGAGTCTATTTGGTGAAAGGACAAAACAGCTATATGATGAGAAGATATACCAAACAATTATTTCTGTCACAATATAAAACTTATTTAAGGGGTACATGTTTACACAAAGGGTCATTAAAATATGGAAAAATCTTCTGGCTGACATAGTGAACAATAATAATAGTGAAATGTTCAAAAGAAAGCTTGATGAATGGATGGGTGGTGAATATTACACATTTTTTCTTCACTAATCCAGAGATGAACATATGTGGACATAAATTGTCTATTTCATCTCTAAAAACCAAGTATTAGAACCAAGTATTACATTTCAACAGTATTGCCCTATGAACCTAATTATTGTACTGCTAGAAATAGCAGCTTTAAAACAATAGAAGGATTTTGTTAATAGGTTAAGTATTTCTTTAGGTGTCTGCTTTCACAATTAAACTAGCAATTGAAAAAAAAAGATGCAGTTTGCTTAGAAAAATGTGCTTATTATATTTGGCAGCCTGGTCAGGAGACAGGCACTTTCCACTCCCCTCCAACAAACACAATTGTTCTGAGTTAGGTGACTTGCATTTCAAGATTATGGTCCAGTCAAATCCTATACCACTGAATAAATAACTCAGAAGCCCAGCAGAACACAGACATTGGTGGTTATGCGATCCTGCAGCTATCAGAACAAACTCTGGCCAGAGCCGGTACAACTGCAGCTGAGGTCGCCGGTGGAACACGGCACATATTGCCGGTCAAAGATGGCTGCCAGAGTTCCCTGCGCATGCGCGACAACTCACGCATGTGCACTGAGCTCCAGTGGCCATTTTGGACAAGGCAGACTGAGTTCAGTGCGTATGCACAAGTTGTTGCACATGCACAGAGAACTCCGGTGGCCATCTTGGACACAGCAAAACGTGTCGTGTTCCACCTGTGACCGGTGGACAAAATAATGCAGTAGACGCACAAGGATTGCCATTCATCTTGGCTCCCTTTTACTCTACTGTGATCGCAAGACATTTGCAGGACTACACCTACTGCAGCTGCATAAAGCAAATCTAAAACTGAACCACATTCCTTATTCTGGAAACCACTTTTCATAGAGGGTGGTTGTGTGACTGGTGGTAAAGGTGCTAGTTGCTTTGTTGGGGGTGGTCTTAAGTACTTTTAGGTGCCAGCCTGCTGGGCCTTCCACTTCAATTGTAAACTGGACTGCACACACAAAAATACAAAGGAGGCAATGATTGCTTCCCTCCTGACCTTGCAGGCATTAAAGAGACACTTTGAATGTTCATGGGCAAAAGTGGGGGTGTGCCCCTGCACTTAAAGGTTCCAGCATCTGTGCTGTAGATGCCATGGCTTCGCTACGTGGTCACTAAGGGATTAAGGAGTGTTGGTGGGAGGAGTATGCAGAGACTGAGAAAAAAGGAAGTGTGGTAGTAGGAGAACAAGGAGTCATCTCAGAGAGACAGCAGGACAAACGGTTTTCACTACTGCCGAAGACTCTTTCCATCAATGGTGCCTGTAAGGTGAAATAATGTGCACAGTTCCCACCACCCAGCAATCTCAGTTTCCACCTCAATTCCACAATATCCCCTACTGGTGCGCCACTAAACAGTCCCTTTGGAAGCTCCCCACAGTCCATGCATGCACATCTGCAAATGGGTGCATTGGCAGCCTGTGATGCAGATGGGTTGCAGTGCTGCTGGGATGATATAACTTTAAAAGAAACACAAAGTCCCAAATATGTAGCAAATTAAGTCCCAAAGTTTATGAAGCAATTATTCACTGGGAGGTTTAAAATAGAGTCATGAATGTCTTCTAACTATCAGCTGCCTTCTTGCTTTAAGCTTTAGGTCACACAGAACTTTCCAGGATCGATCTGGTTAAAGCAAGGTATTTACATAATTTACACAGCTGTACAAGGCAAGTCCCAGTCATTTCTCCCAGCCTCCTGGTTAAATAGTATTATAAAATAGGCATCCAAAATAAAGAAGTCTGTTTCATACACAGTCATCCTGGTCCTAAACTACATCACACAATGAGCAAATCAGTCCTTCTACAACCAGAACTATCTTCCATTAGTCCCCCTACAACCAGAATTGATCTTCTATCACAAACATGGCTGCTACCTTTACACTGTAAAAAAAAAACTTCAACCAGGCCATAAAAATAAAGCTACCTTAAATAAAAAATAAAACAAATTAATTAAATTTTGTTTCCCTGATAATCACACATTCCTTACGCACATAAACAAATCAGAAACATTAAGCATTGTTTATAGTTTTCATTACAATTGTTCTTTCCTGACAATGAAAAATCTTCCTTCTGTGTTTACCTGCTCATCAAGGAAATCTCTTCTGCTTGCCCTGACAGTGAGATAATTGAGTCTCTGGCTGTCAAAGAGGCCTTTGTTTTGTGTGTGTGTGTGTGTGTGTGTGTGTGTGTGTGTGTGTGTGTGTACAGTATGTTAGGAAAGAAACATTCTGCCAGTGGAACTGAACAGAATTTTGAATCCATGTATTCCATGGGAAACATTCCATGATAAACATTACTTATCTTGAATCTTGATGCCAGCAAAGGATAAACTTTGTCCAGCAGTAATACGATGACATCAGCAATGACATCATTTGCAGTGGGTGGAAAGACTATTTTATCATAAATGCACACAAGTAAATCTATTGTTTCTACATGTAAACATACTTTTCCAAACTGTAAAAAGTTGAAAAAGGAGTCCATTTATAAGCACAATAAAACACTCCAGGGGTGTGCATGGAACAGATTTTACTGCATTTCCAGGGATTGAAGGCACTCAGCCTGTGGCCTCATCCTTCATTATGTCCCTGGGTGTGCAGTAAAATCTATTCAATGCATACTCTGTCTTGTCTTATTGCTTACATCTCCATCAGGAGTCAGATAAGGGGTGTCTCTCTGTTTGCAGCTCACAGTGTCCTGACTCCTTATCAGGATGCATTCTGAAGCAGATCACCCTCTGGTCTGTCCCTTGCCATCATCTTCACCCCACATGCCTTTTCTTCACTTCCATGAAAGGAAGTAGGCACTACGTGCTAGATTTGGCAAAAACCCCTACTTGGAAAAATCCCAGCAGAAGGGATCTAGGAGAATGGCGTGGCTCTTCTCAGACATAAAGACATCAAGGCAACCCTGTTGTCCAAATGAACTGTACTCAGCTTTATTACAAGGCAACCCACTCTGATTCTGAGGGGAATGCTAGCCAGCAACACCAAATGATGTTTGAAGCACAGCAATGGTTCTGTGAGTGAGCTGTGCCTCGTAGCTTCTGTCCCTCTCAGGTCTCCGCACACACATGCACAAACACACACACACACACACACACACACATATACACACTTCATCTCTGACTGCCTGTTGAGAGGGCATTGTCTCAGTCCTGGCCTCTTACTGGCTTTCTGTGTTCCTCAGATCATGTGAGGCTTTCTCAGCCTCTTTATTAGTCCACCAAGCAGGGGTTCTGTCTGATGACTGCCGACCCCAGTGGCAGTTTTTTGGGGTTAAGGTGATTCAAAATGGTGCCCTCTATTTTTAGCTGGAAATCAGTATACCAGCCACACTGACAAAAAAATAGTTTTTTTCCAAACATTTTTTGTCACTTGATAGCTCAGCAGGATTTCCCCACACAGCGCCTAGCATTTCACCCAATACATTGGGCTTCCTCAGGGAAAGGAATCTGTGTTTAAACATTATGAAAAAATATCATTAGTATTTCATAATAAACTTTACAGCATTCTGATAAATCCTTTAGTACAAATTGCATTGCTCAAGTACCTGTCCTTTCCTAATACGCATTAATCGGTCCATATCTGTCAGTAAGAAGCATATAAACAAATGGAAATACAAATTAAAGAGCATAATAAAATGTCTAACCATACATCAATATGCATACCATTCAATAAGTTTTTTTTGTAAAAGATCCTTGTTGAATCTGAACAACTCAAAATCATATTTAAAAAAATTAAAGTGTTGTGCAATCATAGGTACTATTTCACTTGGTCAAATTTGGCCCACGCCTGTTGAATATGTGACCCCTACACTTACAGCGCAGTAGCAGTTAACCAGGAAGAGATAATCGCATTCCAGATTGTAGTCTTAATTTTCAAATTCTGATTTCACTTTGGTCCTTTTTTCATTTTGTTTTTCTAGTCCCCGTTTGCCATCCAACCATCCAGTGATGTCTCAGCCCTAACACCACTCACCTCCATCCCCACCCCCACATCTTGCATCAGTGGTGGGGTCTTTGGGATTGGGCACCTCTCACCCTCCCCAAGATGCACACAGTCCTTTGTGGTGGGCTTTCTAGGCCAGGGTCCTAGGGTATAGGGGATGTCATCTGACAGCATCACGAAAATTGTCCCTCCCATTTTAGTCTCATCTCAGCAGATTTCTTAGTGTGCTGCATGGCCATTAACTTCCTCCCTCTCAGTGGAAAAGTTACTTAAGTTAGTTTGTCACTTTTCAGACAATCTTGAAAAATATCATAACATACTGTAGTAACATAGTAATTAAAGCTTGGAAGGGACCCTAGGTCTCTCAGGCACACCCCTTCTGCGCTACTGCATAATCAATGATTAATATAAAGTATGCTGTGCAAAAATGTGCTAATTTACAGGGATTCCCCTCCCACCCATCCTACTACCCAGGGTACACTGTGATCCCCTTGGAAAGCAGTAATTCCCAGAGAAGGCAAACCCCACTCCGTTTTGCTGTAATGCAGTCCAGGGAAGGCAGGTAATCCGTTCTGCTGTGCCACAGTGCTGGGAAGGTAATACAGTAGCTCCATTCAGCAGGGGCACAGTCCAGGGAGGGTGACCCCATTTTCCTGGGGCACAGTCTTTAGCAGGGGGACATGTTTTGTTGGGTCACAATCTGGGGAAGACAGCTTCACTCCCTAGGACTTTTTTGGTTGCCTCATTTAAAAAAAAAAAAAAACTATCACAATCATATAAGGTCAACTTTGAAAAGGAACAAATAGATTAATTCCTGGAGGAAAAGGGGAATGAACATAGGTTCGTGAAAGTAAAGTTGTGTCAAATTAACTTGTTTGTTTTTTTTACTTCATTCACACACATAGCAGATAGAGGCCAGACAGTCAACATCCTGGATATGGATTTCAGAAAGGCCTTTGATTCAGTTCCGCCAAGGAGACTGAAGAAGGTATGGGACCTAGGACTAGGGTGGCATTAACTAGATGGACTGGGAATTGATTGAGGGATAGGACTGAGGTAGTGGTTCAGAATTAAAGTTCTCTTATGACAGGGAAGTAAATAGTGAGGTGCCTCAGAAGGTCTGTCATAGGGCTGCTGCTCTTTAACATGCAAATAAGTGATATAGGGATGGGGTGCCATACAAAGGGAGTCTTTTTGAAGATGGCACAAAAATCTGCAAGACAGTGAATAGTGAGCAGCAAATTATTAGCAGGAAGAGGGATATAATAATCTGGAGAAGTGGTCTAGTGTTTGGCAACTGAAATTCAATGCTAAGAAATGTAAAGTAATGTACTTCACTACAGCAGCAGAAATCCATACAGATCATCCCTCTTCCTGCTCACCAAGCTATTATCTTGAAAATGATACTACTCATTTTCAACTATGGAGCCATTGTCCTACAGTACTGCACCAAAGACCACCCTCACCAGACTTGACCCTCTCTTTCACTCTTTCTGTCATTTTGCCCCGGACTGTCCATCCCGCACTCACCAATGCTCCTTATACTCATCTTTCTCCCTACCCTCCCTTGAAACTAGATGCCTCGCTCACTGTGCCTCCTTTATCTCGAAATTCTGGCTGGCCTCCCTCCCTTCTTACCATACCTTTCTCCTCTCCTCCCAGCCACCTTCCTGTTACACCCTTCATAACTCTTGTTATCGTTTCTTTGCCCTCCCCTCAAGAAAATCCCTTGCTGGCCAGGCTGCTTTCTCCTACTGCTTCCCCAAACTTTGGAACCCTCTCCCTCTAACCATTCACTCCTCCTCTTCCCTACACACTTTCTCTTCTCTTCTCCATGACTTCACCTCTCACTCCTGCAATTGCACCTAATGCATATCCCTGAACTCTCCTAAATACCCTCTTTCCCTTCTTTCTTCTTCTTTTGCCCCTGAACTGCACTTTTTGGCCCCCCCCTCCTTAGTTTCCTTCTTCACCCTACAGCAATCTAGCTCTAAGTGGCCTTGGCACTTTGCAATGTATTTCCTTAATCTCTCTTTGGGCAGGTTTCCAGCCTGTACCTTGCATAATTTCCCCTTGTTAACATTTAGTATTGATGTACTGCAAAACTTTTTATATAATTTGCCTCTTCTTAATACTTGTATTGATGTACTAATAATTTCAAGTTCAAATTCAAGTTCAAGTTTATTGCAGGAAAGACTCCGTTGAGCAAGCTCATTCACAAGGAGGTCCTGAGGCACATACACATACAGTTCACAATTACAAAGACAGGAGATATAAAATGTAGAACAACAAAGAAAAAAAATATATAATACAAGAGGTATACACAATAGAAGTCCTTATGCTATATATGCAGTACATTCCAGCTTTAACCTTGCTAAATTATGCAACACATTTCAACTAATAAGTAGAGGGCCAGTTGGTACCTAGGAAGTTGACTTGGTGTTGGGGCCTAGTAGCACCTACATATGTCTTTAATTTAGAGATAGCTAGTGTTTTGCAGGAGTTAATTGATACAATGCTGGTTAGCTTCAGCATGGCTTGTAGTTGGTTCCAAATGTTTGGAAGGGCGTATGAGACAGCTCTTTGGCTAGCTGTGGTACGTGTCCTGGGAACATCTAGTAGGATAAGGTCAAATTTCCTTATGGAGTAGCGCTATGCGAGATGGCATGAGAGATGTTAAATAGACAGGCAGTTTGTGGAGTAGTAATTTGAGGGTCAAAATGCCAGCATGCAGGAGGCATCTGGTGGCAAGAGAGGTCCACCCAACTGCTGCATAAAGATCACAGTGGTGGGTCCTGTATGCAGAGTTAGTAATGAAGTGAATAGCATGGTGATAGAGTACATCCAGTTTAGATAGGCTCAAGGTTGGGGAGGAGATAAAGATAATGTCTCCGTCGTCAAGCAAGGGAAGGAATGTTGCTTGGACAAGTCTTTTGCAGGTCTCAAGAGAAAAGAGGGTCCTATTTCTAAAGAAGAAACCTAAGCGTGCTTTAAGCCTCTTTGATAGATCCTTGATGTGGTCATTGAAGGAAAGCTTGTTGTTTATCCACATACTTAGATATTTAAATTTAGGTACGACTTCCAAGGGTTCACCTAGGGAGGTAACTATGAAGTTTTTAGGTGGGGTAGGTAGGGCACCAGACAAGGCAAGTCTCAAGAAAATCATTGTTTTGGTTTTTTTGGCATTTAAGAGAGATATGGGATTGATAAGGTTGCTTTCTAACTGGATAAAGTCAGCTTGGAGTGTTTCCCTGACTTCAGTTAAGGACGAGCCTGATGCATACAAAACCGTATCGTCCGCAAAGAAATGTATGCTAGAGTTCTTTATGTGGGAGTCAAGGTTGTTGATGTACAGGGAAAAAAGGATTGGTCCTAGGATGGAGCCTTGAAGGACTCCTTTGGGAATTGGAAGGGGGGCAGATAGTAGGCCATCAGCTTTGACTTTTTGTATCCTTCCTGTGAGATAACATGTTAAACCACTGTAAGGTAAGTGCAGTGGCACCTATGTAGGCAAGACAGGTGATTAGGAGGTGATGGTCTACAGTGTCGAAGGCCTTACTGAGGTCTAGAAAGACTGCACCAGTAACCTTCTTGGTGTCCATAGCATGGATCCAATCATTAGAGACTTTAGCCAAGGCTGAGATGGTACTGTGCTTCGACCCAAAGCCAGATTGGGCCGGGTTTAGGAGTGAGTGCACTTTGAGGTGATTTTTTTAGTTGGTTGTATATAAGTTTTTCCAGCACTTTGGAGAGAACAGGCAAGATAGAGATAGGACGGTAGTTGTTTAAGTCACAAGGATCTCCTGATTTGAAGAGAGGAAGAATATGGGCAGATTTCCAGCAGGATGGAACAGTGGCTGTGGTAATAGAGAGGTTGAAAATGTGAAGGACGGGGCTGTGAGCTGGGCATAGCCTAACCGCAAGAAAAATGATTCAAGGCCATCGTCCCCTGCACTTTTCTTGGTGTCAAGGCTAAAAATTATGTCTTTGACTTTTTTGTAGCTAAACAGGCACAACTGGAAGGGATGAGGTGGAGTAGCATGTGTAGTATCTGAGCTAGTGTTGCTATTCATTTGGCTAGTGTATGGGGAGGATTTGAATGCCAACCTGGCAGTGGCAAAGTGAAGATTAAGTTCTTTGAGGATTCACAGTATATTTTCAACCATCCTGTCCTTGGCCAGAATCTTGGTGGGAAGGGAGGAAGCAGCAGGATGGCCTTCAATGGATCTCAGTGTCTTCCATAATTTTTGGGAGTTCCCTTTGGCCTGCTCCAGAGTGGAGATGTAGAAGTTTGCTTTAGTAGCACATACACTTTTAACATAGGCATTTCTGGCAGTTCTAAACGCCTTCCAGTCTGCCGGGTTCTTTGTGTGCCTGGCTCTAGCCCATAGCTTTTCTCTATTGGTAAGTGCAGATTTGAGCTCGTGGGTGAACCATGGATGCGAGATTTTCCGCACCCTCATTTTAATAAGAGGAGCATGCTTGTTAATTAGGGTGGTGAGGTTGTCATTTAGGACAGAGACGGCAGCATCAGCAGATTTGGCAAGATATAAGTCTTGCCACCTGATCGTAGCTAGATCGGTTAGGAAGTTTACTGAGCTGAATTTATGAAACGAGCATTGGAGTCTGAATTTAGGGTGCTGCTGGGTTTTAGATTGGAATCTTGTACATACTACGAAACTGTGGGCACTCATGTCGTTATGGAAAACTGCAGAATGTGAGATTTTATGGGGATGCGAAGTTAAGATGACATCTAAGAGTGAGCTGTTGGCAGAGTTAGAAGCATTGATTCTTGTGGGTTCAGTTACTGTCTGTGTAAGACGCAGCTCATCACAGATGGCTTTTAGGGAGTAGGATTTAGCAGTGAGCCAATCCATATTGAAGTCCCCTAAGATTATTGTTTCTGTGTTAGTAGCCAAAGTTATGGATTTCAACGCATTAAGAATTTCTGTGCCTCCTGACAGGGGTCTATAGCCACCAGTGATTGTGATGCACTCTGAGGATGGAAGGTGAAGTTTAAGCGAGACAATCTCATATTCCTTGGGCTTAGTTTTACAGGAAATGCTGCTAACATCAAATTTTGATTTGCCATATACAACCACTCCCCCCCTCAAATCCCTATCAGCCCTAAAGAGCTTGAAGCCCGGTATAGTAATTTGTGGATCAGTGTTGGTCTTTTTTAGCCATGACTCATGGCTGCCCAAACTTGAAGATGATCAAGTTTTTTGAGCAGGCTTAGAATATTGACCATCATCAGTTTCATCCCAGGAGCAGCTGCAAACTCCGACGGAGAAGTGGTTTGAGTTGGGGGACCTGGATTTAGTTCAACATTGCCTGAACAGAAAATGAAAATTAGAACATTTTCTTGAGGGCATTTATCAGGTAGAAGTGGGCTCTTTTCATATGGGTTCTTGTGTGGTGTTCAGTCATTGAGGTACGTCTAGCCAGGGCATAGGAGATGCTGACATGGCCGTTCAAGGCTAGCAGGGGAAATGCACGGAAAGACATTGGTGAAGGGAGGAGGGCCAGAGGAGAGGGATGAGAATTAAAATGAAAACCCGACAGATTAAAAGTAGGGAAGCAATATGAAGATGCAGCAGGGACTATGATTGTGGGTTCCCAGGCTGGGATGACTTCTGACTTAGCATGGATCAGTGCTTTATGAGTCATAATTTTTGCCAGGATTAGAAGTAGAATGATAATGCAGGCCATATTGCCCACAAATGAGTACAGTAATTTGTGTAGAAAGACCAAGAATCCCTCTAGTGGCAGGTCTGTATAACCTGCTAATGGAAAACTAGCCATTTAAAAAAAAAACCTTCTATTACACAGTTGATATGTGCTTAGTTCTATCAAAAATCTATTTGTAAAAAGTGCCAGGTGGCTGAAGTAGGGGAAAAGTCCTGGCCAATCAGAGCGGGTTTGCTGGAAGCGCCCGTGTTCCAATTGGCTGCGCTGTCCTGTACCTTCCAAGGACCTGCAGGCGGGCGTTCTGGTCTTGGTCGGTGGCTGGCTGGCTTATTGGTCTATTTATTTTCTTTACTCCTGTTCCCACCTCCCTTCAGGATGCATCTGGAAATGAGCTATTTTGTCAGCTCAGTATGTGTTTCCTGGTGAAACTTTTGAAATAAAATAAACAATAAATAATTTAATTTATCATCAAGGGAGACGTACTCCATGGACTGGTATAGTTCACAGTGGTGTGTTCTTCTGGGGACACCAGTGACAAATTTGGGATATACAATGGTGAGTTGTCAGATAAATGATTTATTTACACAAGTGCTGTTTGACCTCAGGTAACCTCACGAGTGACGTAAGCCATGAGTGAGATGTCCGAGGTCAAACAGCAGAAGTGTAGATAAATCATTTATCTGTCAGCTCACCATTGTATATTTAATTTATGCAATAGGGATGCTTTCTGTCAGTGCAGGGACATTTGCTTTTGATTGTTTATCTTTGTTTGCATATGTTTGTCAAAAAAGTGAACAACAAATTGCATTTTCTGCTCTTGTTTTCTAATTATAAAAAAATCTATAAGGTATCTAGAAATGAAACACCACTCATTTTGTAGATAATTTTGTGCCGAACAACTTTTATGCTCACAGTATCATGGTATCTTTTTTCATTTTAAAGTTATTTGCATTTGAATATGGTTAGTACTGTTACTGAGACCGAACATTCTAAATGAGTTCTGGAGTGATTGTGACATATCTGCTATATGGATAAATTTTATTTATTCAATGGCTGTGAAGATAAATGGATTTACTCAATGAGTTTTGAGCCCACTCCTATTGCATAAATCAAATTATACTATGATAAGTTGATTTGAGTCAGATTAAAACTTCATCTGAAGCTGAAGTGCACAGTATATCAAGGAACCGTAGTCAAGTAATGTGAACACAAAACTGTTAGCCAATAGAAGTCTGGATTCTGGAATGAGGGACTGCTTTGTCCTACACAGCATGTACAACCTCTGATGTAACTTCCTTATAAGACGTTATATATAAGCATCGAGGAAAGACAATAATCAAGGCAAACACCTAGGTAATAAGTTTAGAAACCCTTTCAGTTATGTCCCACTGTTATCAACTATGGTTAAGTCGAAGTCAATGGCTTCCTACAGCCCTGCAGTGCAAAGACCACTGACTTTGTCTTTCTTGAGTTGAGCACTAGTCTATGTTTGAGGCAAGTGTGAAGTCTGCTGAAATCGTCCTGTAATTTATCATTACGGTCCATGGTATCACCGCCCTTGCAGTAGAGAACTGCACTGTCTGCGTATAAGAGGAGATCTGTGTGATGGTAAATTTCTGGGAGGGAGTTATCGAATAGTGTAAATAATAGTGGACCAAGGAAGGAGCCTTGGGATGCACCACAGACTACCTGACATTCCTAACAGCACAAGCCCTCAATGAGTGTTCTATGGGACCTGCCTTTTAAATAGCTGGAAAATCATAACATGACATCTCTGGAAAAATTAAGCTTAGCTAACGTACCAATTAAGACACTGTGATCTACATGGTTGAAGGCCTTGGTGAGGTCCACAAACACTGAAGCCAAGAAAAGCCCCTCATTCAGAGCTTTATGAATGCAGCTTTTGAACCTAACCAAGGCGGTCTCTGTATTATGGTTTGCTCTGAAGTCATATTGGGAGTCAGTTTAAACATTGTGTTTGTTAGCAAACTTAACAATTTGGTCAAGAGCCCTTTTTCCAAGTATCTTGGAAAGTAGGGCAGAAGCAGAGAGATGGGTCGGAAGTTCCCAACAATATCTCTCAGGTTCAACTTATTATTATTTTTATTTATTTATTTAAAAATTGGTAACTGGAAAAGGCATACTGAGCCAAAGCTCATTTCCAAGTGTGACCTGGGGGGGGGGGTACAATACAGATAGTGGGAAAGAAGAACAATCATTACATAGTAACAGGAAAAAATCAAAAAATGACAATAACGTAAGTGCAAAGTTACAAACATTTCAATGTAGGTTGTGGACTTGAGAAGCTGGTTGTAGGGCCATAGGAAGGCTAGGAAGGTTGGGGCCAAGAGACCAGGGCGGTAGAGGAGCAGGAGCAAGGGGGAACAAGAGTGAGGCGGAGCAGGTGCTTGAGGACTGGGAGCGAAGGAGAAAGGCAAATGCTGGAGGGGAGCTGATTCCAGAAAAAAAGGAAGCAATAGGTAAAAGCAGACTGTCCAGAAGTTGAGTGGGGATGAGGAAGGGAGCAAGAGCAAGAGTTCCTAGAGCACAGAGGGTAGGAGGAGGGGTTGGCAGCAGATAGTAGGGAGGAGAGGTAGGAGGGAAGGGTCCCAAACCAGTCTTTGGCAGTAAAGGTCAGACGCCAGTGGGGAAGGTGTGTGATAGAGAGAGAGAGGCGAAGAGAGAGCAGTAGTGAGTACGAAAAAAGGAGTTGGTTGTGAAATGACAGAAGGAGTTTAGGAGTGCATTGGGCCTGGCAAGGGACACAACGGGGATGGTGCCATAGACTACATCAGCATAGTCAAACACCGGAAGTATCATTTTAGTTACTAACTATTGACTGGAAAACAATGACAGGAGTTAACAAAACAGATAGATCCTTTTTGGATATTTTTGAACAACTTGGGATAGATCAGAAAGGACTTGAAGCTACCAGAGGTAACAATATACTTGATATTGTATTAACCAATATTGATAACAAATAATGTTAGTGTTAACACTCCACTAGGCAACAGCGACCATCTGACTATTGTTTTTCATATTGGAGGGCTACATAAGCAGGTTGGGACAGGAGCTACAGAAGAAATGAATTTCAGTAGGGCAAATTTCAAGGCAATCAGGAGTAATCTATCCAAATGGGATTGGTCCAAGGAATTTATGGGCTTTTCAGTTGAAGCAATGTGGAAACTACTGTGCTGCTATCAAAGTTGAAAGAGCAGGTCAAATACTATATTCCTAGCATCAAAAAGTATAATAACAGGAAAATAGTACCTGGTTGGCTGAATTCCTCAATTAAAAACTAATTAACAAAAAGAACAAAATGGACAAACAATTTAAATGAGGTAATCATTTGGGCTATTGTGCCTACAAGGAACTAGCCAGGGAGGTAAAATCCAAGATCAAAAAAGCTAAAGCTCAACACGAAATCTGGCTGGCAAACAGAGTTAAAGATAATAAGACAACTTTCTTCTCTTATGTAAATAGTTTAAAAGGGAACAAGAACATGATAGGTCCCTTTATAAATGAAAATGGACAAACGGCAAACAACAAGGAGATGGCCGACATCCAAAATAATTATTTTTGCTTGGTATTCAACAATAACAGTTCTAACCCACCTAGAGTTACTGAGAGATCTCATCCAGGACAGATGATTATAGACCCTAAAGAGGGCATGATAGACTTCGGAAACTGGAAAGCAACAAATCACCAGGGCCAGATGATATGCACCCTAGAGTATCACAGGAACTTGCTGACCTTTTATACCTACCCGTGACTCACATATTTCAGCCTTCACTTGACTCAGGTGAAATTCCACAGGGTTGGAAAGTGGCGTCGGTGGTTCCCCTTTTAAAAAAAGGACCTAAATCTAAACCAGAGAATTTCAGACCTGTGAGTCTGACGTCCCTGATGGGGAAGATCCTAGAAGGCATAATAAAAGAATACATACAAGCTTTTCTGGAGAGACATGGTCTGACAGATCCACTTCAACTTGGATTTTCGAAATCAAGGACTTGTCAGACCAATCTACTAACATTTTATGAGAAAGTGAGTAGAGAGCTGGACAAGGGTAACTCAGTCTATCTTATCTTCTTAGACTTTGCGAAGGCCTTTGATAAATTGCCCCATTTAGAGTTAATCAAACCACTGGGGGAATTTAAGTTGCACATAAGCATTCTAAACTGGATCTTGGAATGGCTGGAGGGAAGAAAGCAAAGGGTCACGGTTAACGGGATACTTTCAGAATGGGCCCCGGTCATGAGTGGAGTACCATAGGGGTAAGGTCAGGGTCCCTGTCTTTTTAATGTCTTATATTACCTCACTTAAATTGGATTTACTGAATATTTGGTTATCTAAATTTGCAGATGACTGCAGGGTGGGGGCTGTGGTCAATAGCTCTGAGAATTCAACTGTATTACAACAAGCTCTCGATAACATATACATCTGGACCAATCTTAGCAAGCTGGCCCCGAATCCTGGCAAGTGCAAGGTTATGCACCTAGACACACAAAATGGGCAACATACTGTAAGTATAAGCTGGGGAATGAAATTCTGTTGGTAACCCACCAAGAAAAAGACCTCAAAATGAATATCCTGCTAATGATCCTCTACCTGCTCCAGATGCTCCCAATGGGCCTTAATAAGAGGGATACTAAGAAGTTAGAGAGGGTTTTTTTTTGAATTTTTATGGCAGGGGAAAAGGGCTAGAATCAGCTTGGATAGGTTAAAGGCAAGTTCAAGGGGTGGATGGTTAAATTCCCCTGACATGAAGAGCTATTACCTGGCTGCACAAATGAGAATCATGAAGGATTGGGTTGCCAGACCTAAGACTGTTAGTTGGATACATCTGGAAGAAATGGAGGCCCAGGGCATGCTCTCAGCATACCTGGCTAAAGGAGGGAGGAGGGCATATGTTTCCCAGGACCGGTTCAACCCGCTGGTGCTGATGGTACTGGAGAGCTGGACACAGAGTAAGAAGGCACTGGGAGGACAGGAGGTAGAGATGATACTCCTACCGGTCTGCGGGAACCCTTTCTTTAGGCCGGGACTGAAGGACCCAGGATTTGAGGAGTGGGATACTAGGGGGTTGCAATGTATGGGAGACCTCCTTAGCGGGAAGGATATATGCTCTTTCCAAGAGCTCAGGGAGACCAGCGGGGTGCCAAGTAACCACTTGTTTTGGTTCTTTCAGGCCAGGGACTACTGTAAACAGATAAGGAAGCAGGGGTCCCAGGCAGTATCACTGGAAAAGGCAGAGGCCTTGATTTGCAAGGCTAGGAGGGAACCTAAGGGTATGGTGGGGATCTATGGTGCATATAATACCAGATAATATCCAAGATATGACACACAATACTAGGAGACTACGGGAAAAGGATTTGGGGTTCCCAATTTCTGATTATAATTGGGGCTTATATTAGAAATGCATATGGGCCTACTCCTTTCAAATAAATAAGGAATCAACTTATAAGTTTGTGGGCTCCTACCTTTGATTGGTGCTACACATATACCAGTCGGAAGTAACTGAAACTTGTAGTAGGTGCAAGGAACAGAGAGGTACATATTTCACTGCTTCTTGGCATGCCCAAGCTTACAAGTATTCTGGAAAATGATAGCACAGAGCCTGAGTGGTATGCTGGGTTCAGAGGTACCTTTCACTCCAATTGACCCACTGTTTGTCATGGAGGTGGGAGAGGGAGAGGAGTGGTCCTCTCATAGAAAATGGCTCAGAGTGCTGCTTTCACAGGCCAGACAGGCCATTTTGAACACTTGGGTATCGGCAGTGAATCCTTCCATTGAGCAGTGGTGCTGTTTGATTATAGGGGCTTTGGTAATGGAAAAGCGATTTTATCAGATTAGAGATAAAATAGAGACCTTTCTCTCCATATGGAGCCCCTTTTTAGCAACACTGACCATGGTGGAAGCATTGGTCTTACAGGCTGGGGGTTAAGGCCCAGGTAGAGGGGTCAATAGCAAAAGGGGAAGGATATCAAGTGGCATATACATTCATGAATTGGTAGAAAGAAGTAGAGTAATAGTAATAGAATAGAGATGGTACATGTGTGGACCTTTGTAAATAGTTGCTAGAGTTTTAACTCTATATAGTATGTTTGTTTTAACAATGTCTGTAACTATCTTTATATGCAAAACCTTAATAAAAGTTTTAAGCAAAAAAAAAAGAAAAAGACTTAAGGATTAAGATCAGTCATGACTTGAAATTTAGCTCCCACTGTAGCGACCAAATCAAAAAAGCAAATCAGAATTTAAATTGTATTCCTAGGCACATATCTAGTTGGGATGAAGAGGTGGTGCTTCCACTGTATGGGGCATTGGTCAGGCCTCACTTGGAGTACTGTGCCCAGGTCTGGTCCCCCTACAAAAAAGAGATATTCAGGATAAAATGGATATTCAAAGGGTTGAGGGTGTTCAGTGAAGAGCCACTAGGTCAATAACCGGGTTTGAGGGAGGTGCCCTACGAGGAGACACTGGGAACACTAAATCTGTTTTTCCCTCCAATACAGGTGATTCAGAGGAGATATGTGCATGTTATATAGAGCAATGGGTGATGTCAAACTAAGGGAGGATTTAGGATTTGTACTTAAGAATGGCAGGATTAGTGCTAGGAGGCACACCAAACAGCTGTTCTGGGCCAGATGGAACCTGCTTTATAGGTAAAACTGGTTTAGCTAGAGAGTGGTTACATCATGGAATTAGCTACCGCCTGAGGTGGTGGATAGTCCAAATATGGAACTATTCAAAACAAGATTGGACACAGCATGTGGGAACAGGGTAAAAAATTGTCTAAAATAATTTTAAACAGCAAGCATTGAGGACGAAAGTCTGTTTAAGCTTGAGTAAACCTGTGAAACCTATGAAACTCTTGATGGACAGGAAGGGAGAGACTGTCTTTGTTAAAGATAAATTAAAGTTAAAAAATATTTAACTTGGGGTGGAGTTTAGAGTGGATTACAGGAATGTGTGTGGAGAAGTTGAGATGGTTGTCCAGCCAGACTCCTAGGTATTTAAAAGCAGGGACCACCTCAAGGAGGTGGGCCATCAGGGATGGAGAACACTGAGAAAGACTGAAGCCATGCCAGCTTTTGCCTGGCACTGAAAGTCATTGATACAGTTTTTTTTTGTGTTAACTTTGAGTTGGTTGGAGTGGAACCAGTCTAAGACTTTATTATAGTCATGCTGAAGAAGGCTTTGTACATTTGGGGAAGATGGAACTGAAGTGTAGATGATGGTATAATTAGCACACATGTGGATGTGAGAATTAGAACAGACAGAGGGGAAGTCATTAATGAAAATGGAAGAGAGGGTGGGGCCGAGTATGGGTCCTTGGGGAGTGCCCGCAAGGATAGGGAGAGGGGATGATAGGACATTTCCCACCTGCACTGATTGTTACCTGCCAGAGAGGCACAAGCAGAACAACTTTACTGTTGGAGCCACCAAGCCGACAGTGAGTACCTTATTTAGGAGTGAGTGGGAAACTGAGTCAAACACCTTAGCCAAATTGATGAAGATGGCCATGGTGATGTGACCCTGGTCCATCCTTGAGAGGATGGAATTTGTGACCTGCAGTAGGGAGAAGATGATTGAGTGATGCTTCCTGAAGCCGGCTTGGAAGGGGGAGAGAGTGTCAGTGTAGGATAAGAACTCAGCAAGCTTGGCATAGACAATGGACTCTTGGAGTTTGGCGAGGGATGGTAGAAGGGATATGGGTTGGTAGTTGCAGGGGAAGATGGATCACCGTCTTTATGAAGGGGCAGTACCTTAGTAACTTTCCAGGCCAGAGGAACAGTGCAGGAGTGGAATGAGAGGTTAAATAGGTGCACAAGAGGGGTGACTATTGTCGGGGCAGAAATACGGAGGAACTTGGGCTGGAGTCCATCTAGACTGGATTCAGCAGGAGTTAAGGACATTAGTGCATGGCAAACCTCCTGGAGGGAAACTAGGGGGAAATTGTAGCCTCCAGAAGAGGAAAGAGGAGAGGGTAGGAGGAGGCAGACTGGGGGTGATCAGGAAGAGTGCAAGTAGTAAAGAATCTGGTAAAGATCACAGTGACAGATGAGGGGTCAGACATGGTGAACCATCCCTGGTAAGGACTGGGGGGCAGACTACAATGGGGGTGTAGGAAGGAGTAAATGATGTGCCAAAATTTTATGGGTGAGTTGCGATTGGTTTGGAGGTGGGCTTTGAAGTATTCAGCCTTGGCCATGCGGCCCGCCTTAATGCAAGCATATCTTAGTGATCTGTAGGACTGCAGGTCTGATTGGGAGTGGGAGGATTTAAATTTAGCCCAAGCTTGATCATGGGCTTTGGACATGGTAATAAGGTCAGTAGAGATCCAAGGTAGTAAAGGCATTTAACCCTGTTTTTTTTATTAAGGGGTACGTGGTGGTTCCAGATCTGAGTGAAGTTACTAGTGAAAAGGACAAGAGAAGACTCGATGTCTGGGGCAAAGAACACCAGAAACCAGCTGACACCAGCTAGGTTATGGAGAAGGGCATCAGTTTTGAGGGCATTTAGCAGACGGAATCAAATATATTTGGGTGCAGACTAGGGAAGATGCACCTTTCTTACACAGTAGGTCAAGCAGTGATTACTGAAGGAGTCTGGGAGGACACCAGAAGTGATGATGTGGTGGGGATGTCAGGAGAGCAACCAATCTAAAAGGAAGTAGTTAGAAGAGCAAAGACTGTAGCAGATATGTTTGGATATTAACAAGGTAAGATTTAGAGACTTAATCTGTTGAGATGTAGGCCTAGAGGAGGAGGAGGAGAGCCAGACAAGACTGAAACCACCTTAAAGGATGAGTTCACCAGAGGCAGCATGGGAAGTATTTGAGGTGATGCAGGAGACCAGGGGTGTGGGCTGTGAGCCTTAAAGAGGCATACAGTGCAGCCACATAGATTGGAAGAGAGGAGGGGGAGGGATAGGTTAGCAATAATAAGTCTGTGAGAGGAGGAAAGAGATTCCTGCAGGGAAATAGAGCAGGAAAGAGATTGGGAAATGTACAGGGCAACACCACCACACCATTTGTCACAGTCTTGTTGGTAGAGATGGAAGTCAGGGAGGCCGAGGGAGGAGTCAGGGATCCTGGATTACAACCAAGTTTTGGTGATGCATAAGACATCAGGAGAATGTTGGGCAATCCAGAGCTTGAAAACATAAAGCCTAGGGAGGAGGCTTCTGGCGTTCAGGTGGATGAGACAGAGCCCTTTGGGAATATCAGATTGGAAGGGTGGAAGGGAACATAGTCTGTGGTAATTGGGTAGGGTGGTAGGAGATGGGGGGGCAGGATTGGGATGGCTATCACCTGCAAGGAGGAGAGAAAGGAAGAACAGATAATGCTTGGACTTACGTGTTCTAATGGAACAAGAGAGAGAGAGAAAGAGAAAGAGAAAGAGAAAGAGAAAGAGAGAGAGAGAGACAGAAGGAGAAGAAGAGTTGGTGGAAATGTTCGAAAGGTAAGGGAGTGAGAAGGGAGAAAGCCTTGGTGCAGAAAGGGTATGGTAAGACAAGGAGTGAAGAATGAAAAAGTGAGGGTGGATAGGGTCACGAGAAGGAGGGAAAGGGGATAATGAGTGTGCCAGGGGTGGACTGGTGCTAAGGGGTGGTGTAGAGGCACCGGGAGAGATGGGGAGAGGATAGGATGGGGATGTACAAAGCTAGAAGAAGGCATGAAAAGGTGGAAAATATGACCAAAGAAGGAGAAAATGCTAGCAGTGGTAGGGGAAGGAAGGCTGCGGGGCAGAGGTGGAGACAGTAAAGGGGTGAGATGGAAAAGGAGAGGAGGCACAGGGTGAGGAGAAAGTAGAGGGAGATGGAAAGGAGAACTGAGTGATATTGGAGGGATGCTAGCTGTGGGTCTGACGAGGGACTGGGGATAACAAGATTGAGAGAAACCACCTGGCAGTTCTGTGGAGTGATAAGAGTTATCACAGTGCTTTGTCTTTAAACTATCAAGTAAATCAGAAAATCAGTTGGAAGGCGATTGGATGCAATATGGATCTATCTGGGGCTAAAACTAGCAATGAATGAAAGAACCACCTGGCAGTTACAATCAGTGATGAGAGTTAACAAGAGTGCATTGATTAAGGACTTGCAAAGAGAATCTGGTACAGCAGTACCAAGACCACCGTAAAGATAAGATGGGTGTGTGCAGAGCTAAAATCGCTGTGAGACTGGAAGCAGGTGCAGACCATTGTGAGTGATGACACTGAGGATTTGGGAGGGTATAAGAGAGGAGACTGAACATCGGGGGTGGGTGGATAAGAGGGCAAGTTCTGTGGTGCAGGTGCCACAGGCGCCTGCATCAAAAAAAGTACCTATGCTGATGTCCGATGAGAGACGGGGTCTCTGTCAGCCGTATGGGGGAGGGCTGCTTTCCACATCTTTACCCTTATGACCCTGTGTTGGTAACAGGAGAAGCTGGCTCATAACTGAGTCTGGTTATCTAGAAGAGGAAAATAAAATACACTGAGGGCAGGTTTAAGAGTGTCATGTATTACCCACACTGCCCTATCACAATCTGACTCCCTAGTGAATATCAATGATACTCGGGTCCAAACCATACATTTCTTTTTTTTTTTCCTTCAAACTCTCTTTTTTCTCCCCTTACCCTCCAGACTCTCTCCTGCAGTCCAGACTTAACTCAGTCTATCATAGCATCTGTCGGCTCATGCTCCAGTCTACTTACTCTGTGCACCACTGCAATTTGTATCAGTCGCTAGGTTGTCTCCCACTCCAAGGCCGGTATGACTATGCCCTTGGCTGCTTAATTGACAACATCCTCAGAGGCAGCCAATTGTCACCGTATGCTTCCCTCCCCAAAGGCAGAGTAGGGGCCAGATGTCTATATAAATCATTAGTCCCCCTCTGGAAATCCCTAGAGTCTCCACTGCCATGGGCAGTTAAGCCCTCTTTTTCTCTGCTCCACCCTGTAGAACAAGCTACCAGTGTCCCTCCGCATGATCGACTCTCACCTCACTTTCAAAACCCATCTCAAAACTTGGCTGCTCATGGCAGCCAAATGCTCTTGCCCACCCGGGTAACACGATTCCTCCTCTACTTTGAAATCCCCCTTCCATCCCCTCTCCTATATACTGTTACCCCCTGTTGGGGTACCCAATCTATTTGGACTCTCCCCTTCCCTGGTTATGCTACAGCACTTTTTTTATTGTGATGGGTTCAGTAGATCAATCTTCACTGTATTGCTTATCTAAACTGTGTACCAACCTACTCAATGCACTGTATACCTATGCTACCCTTGTCTACAATCATTGTGCGCAATATTTTTTACCATGTTGTTGAACCTGTACTCCATGTCATGTGTTGTACTGTATGTACTTTTGTGCCATCTTCATGGCCCGGGTCGTGCCTGAAAACAGTCCTTTGGATCAGCGCACCTACCTAGTAACAAAGACATAAATAACTAAATAAATAAATACATACATACATAAATAGTGAAGGATACAATTACAATTACAATGCCCCAGTTAGCTAAAGTTCAGTGCTCCTACTGGCCATACTACATGAAAAGTAAAACACTCCTGCTGGTCAGGCTACCTAAATTTAGAGTCCAAAAACTAGGCAGATAAGACTAAACTCCTTGCAGTAATATTGCTGATGAAGAGATGTACTTAGACAAAATAAAGTAAGCATATGAGAGATGAGCTGAAACAAAATAACTAAGCATATGAGAAAAAATAAATATATTTGAAAAGGGCTAAGCCACGATTAATGTTTATAAAGTCCCCAAAAAGTAATGGTGGCTGTAAAATGTTCACAGGAATACAGGTGGTGGCTTAGGCAGCTGAGTCACAAGGTGGCTTGTTCACTCTCTCTTGTCTTTGTGGTGCCAAAAAAAGTACCTATGCTGTTGTCGATGAGAGGCAGGAGTCTCTGTTGGCCATATGGGGGAGGGCTGCTTTCCACATCTTTACCCTCATGACCCTCACCGGCTCATAACTGAGTCTAGTTACCTATGCTATTGTCCAATGAGAGGCAGGGATCTCTGTCAGCTGTATGAGGAGGGCTTCTTTCCACGTCTTTGCCCTCACGACCCTCTGTTGGTAACAGGAGAAGCCAGCTCGCGACTGAGTCTGGTTATCTAGAAGAGGAAAATCTATGCTGTTGTCCAGTGAGAGGCAGGGGTCTCCGTTGGCCATACATGGGATGACTGCTTTTCACATCTTTGCCCTCACGACCCTCTGTTGGTAACAGGAGAAGCTGGCTCAAAAACTGAGTCTGGTTACCTATGCTGTTGTCCGACGAGAGGAGGGGATCTCTGTCAGCCGTACAGGGGAAGGGCTGCTTTCCACGTCTTTGCCCTCACGACCCTCTGTTGGTAACAGGAGAAGCTGACTCAAAAACTGTGTCTGGTTACCTATGCTGTTGTCTGAAGAGAAGTGTGGATCTCTGTTGGACGTATGGGGAAGGGCTGCTTTCCACATCATTGCCCCATCATGATCCTCCATTGGTAATAGGAGAAGCCAGATCACTGGATAGGTCTAATGGCCATACTTTTCCAGATGAATAGAAACACATCATGGCACAGTAAACAGTTAAAGATTTTAGTCAACGGACCTGCTATTAATCTACTTGCCAATTTAAATAGACAACAGTAAGTTTTATCTGTGCCAATACATGGCTCCGGGTCTGCCCTCTTGAGGTACTTGAGAACCTCATGGGGAGTAAGAAAATAAAAGAAGAATGTTGGGGTTGCCAGAGTTAGATAACTTGGGTCCAAATCTGGTGCTGGGGAAGGCAGGCCAGGATCCCTGACAGAAAGAGAATGGGATCTGTGTCTTTCTAGGTCACCAAAATACATATTAAAATGTTTAGCTGCTGTTCTTCTACAGGGTCACTCAGTGTTATCCCTCCCACCTCTAGGGCAATAGGCTCTGTTTGCTGGGTTCTCCCTGTTAGTTCTAAAGAGTTCTCAAACATTTTTTACAATTTCCCTTGTCCAGTTTTAAAAAAATTAATTATGCATGTAACCCCCCTGCAAATGGGGGTTCCCAAAAGCCTTCCAGGAGCTTGCCTGAATGCTCCAAGTCTGGGCGGTGTTCGGTGTCTGAGCTGTATAAATGTGGTTCCAAGTGAGTGCTATTTGAGCCTCCACGTACTGTCTCTTTAAGAGCTGTCTGCTTGCAGACTTAATTAGTTTGTATGGGGGGACTGTGTATTTAATGCTCGAATCCCACCCAAGCTGCTGCCAATTCGCTCGATTTCTGTTGTCACTACATGTGCAGAGGGAGCCTTGTTGAAAGATATAACTGTTTGCCAGAAATCATTTAGAGTGACTGAGAAAATGTAGTTTGTCTAACCTGTCTTTATTTCAGCACAAACTGTTTTAGTGTAGCTCTTTCATTTTGGTCCTGAATTGCTGACTTGGACCAATCAGGATGATAGGGAGGCCTTAAAATGGAGCCTGTGGACGAATTGGAACTTGGACTCTTGATTTTGAGCCAGCCACAAGGGGAATGTATGAGCAGTGACTCTGGGAAATGTAGTTTTGACCTTGGCACCTTTTTTCACCAACAGAGGGAGTCTTATTGTGAGTGACAGCCGAACCAGCCAACAGAATGGTGTGGAGCTAAAGGAAATGCCTTGCTCTGTGACTGGAAAGATCAGATCAGTTGTGACAGTGAAGAGAGAAGGAGCTCTGTGCTTTTGTGGAGTACAGTTTCGTGCGGGAAGTGCGTGTGAGGCCCTGAGGTTCGGCCTGCAGCCGTTATAAGCGTTAGTTCAGACTGAATCTGACTTGTGAGGAGAAAGAAGGAAGTCTGAAAGGTAGAAACCAGGCTAACCCTGTAGAAGACTGGAGAAATTGCTGAATCGCGCTCGATCTGTCAGGAACTGAAGCAGCTGTGTGTGCTCCCGGGTATTTTGCAGCAATTGCAATCGGGATCTATGAGCTGCCTACCTGGTATAGTACTTTCCTTTTACATATGAATGTGTGTAGTGCTTTTGGGGAATCGCTATTTCCAATCCCCTGTGCTGTGTGCTGTATGTTGAAGCTGGAAGCAAACCCCAGCTTGTCTCGGACTAAATCTGTTTGCTATCTACTGCAGTGGGGTCTAGTCACAAGGACCTTGTCTCCATGCCCTGTTGCTCTGGCAACCAAGAAGAACATCCACCATCCAGTCCTCAGCTTGGGTATTGTGAGTACAAATCAGGGTATTCCCCTGCAGCCTGTTTTCAGTTACAAGTGTGTCATCTAATTATTGTTATTTCACTTCTTCTTGGACTGAGCCATCCGGCTCCGGATTACAATTGGGTGTTGTGCATATATTTTCTTCTACAGAGCCCTGTCCATCTGCACCTGCCGGGCAATGGACTTGGCTAGGCCCCCAACCTGGGTACCCAGAGTGTGACTTTTCAGACCGTGTATGTGTGCACAGTACTGTGATTTAATTCTGTCAGTTAACCTGATCTCCCCTCCCATGTTTTATTCCCCTAAATAAACCAGATTTGATGTTGTTAAACTTTAAACTGTCTGAAGTGTCAGTACCTACATATCAAGCATTGTATTGGTTTGTGTATGTTGATTAACCTTATTTTAAAGGGGGTCCCCAGAGACGAACCTCAGAATCAGTCTCGAGGGTAAGTGGTACTTTATGAATGAACAGTGTGTACATGTGGGGTATTAGGACTATAACTTCTGTGCATTGTGTGAGCCACTAGATGGAATAAAAGGGGGTCTCAGTGTCCCAGAGGGCTGTGACCAAGCTAGTCTAACCACTACAAACCCTAACCTCTGGGTGGAGGCACCCGCCATAGAACCTAGGCCCCTCAACCTGTCAGTAGTAAAGCAGGCAAGGGTAGTAGCCCTTGGGATAGCGCCACCTGGGGGTTACATGCAGATCTCATAGCTAACTTGCACCTACTTTGCAGGGATTTATAATCCTGACTAATGGAAGCATCTTTTGTTTTCCTATGTTTTGATCAAGTGTTATCCCTATTTCGCATCGGCCTCGAAATAGCTAGAGTAACCCACTCATTTTTCTTACCCTTAACCACAATCTTTTTTACTGGGAAAAATTTGTCACAGAAATCCAGGAAGGTATTACAGAGTTGTTCATAGGCATCATCTAAATCCTGAATTCTGTCAAGAAAAGTCCAGTCCACCATTGACAATGAGTTATTAGAACCTTCCACATTCAGATCCCTAATTCTAGGTGTACAAAGGTTTTTTGACACGTTTTGTGGACCAGTTGCAAAATACTGTACCTTGAAGTGGTCAACGATGGAGGTAAGAAGGACGCATGAGGCCACCACATGTAATGAGTTACAGACAATCACCTAATTGAGTTACAGACAATCACCTAATTTAAGGTTGACTCACAGCCAGCTTTGTAATTAGTGCGAGCTGTTTCAGTTATAAACTGGTAAATCCCTGGCCCCATCTGACTGCCTACATCACCTATTTCAACTGAAATCCTCCACTAAGATCCATTTTCTGTTCTGAGGGAGAGGGCAACTAAATTCTGAAATATTTAACCCATCATTCAAAAGTCTCGGGGGGGGCACATAAATATTGCTGATGGTTAAAATTTTATTGTGGCCCAGGGAAATATTGATGGAAAGAAATTCACGCAAGGTGCAGTTCCTTTTGGGTTGAAAATTCAGAAACATCAAGATTCTTAGAAACATAAAATAATCACCCTTCCCCTTTTTCCCCCACCTTATTCTTCCTTATAATTATATAACTGCCCCAATCAATTTTATTGTTCAGTATTTTGTCTGAAAGCCAGGTCACTGCAAGTGTAATAATAATCAGATTTATGCATATTAGCCCAAAAAGCAAATCTTTGTTTCTTTGCTGCAGACTGTGCATGTTTCTGTGTACTGTCCTAATTGTTGGTTTCACTCCATTATCACCAACAATCTGATTCACCATTGGGAGGAGCAGGATGGGGGCGAACCACAAATTAGCAGGAGTAAAAGCAAGAATCTCTGCCTGAACAATCTAAAACATTGATTTTCCTTAACCACTACAATCCTAGAACTCCTATTACTCCCATCTCCTGCAGAAATGACAAATTATGGAATTCTAGCAACACTGATGTTGTAGGAGCCATTTTAAGAAACAACTGGTGCTGAAAACCTCATTCCGAATCCCCTTAGCTATCTCAAATCTGACATTAATGCAAGACAAATGTGCAACATTTAAAGACTCAAAGTACCGTCACTTAAAGTTTGAGGAGTGAGGCCCCAGCAGAGATTAATGGAAAGCCTTGCTGAGACAAATGCTTAACATCACCCCCGCATGCAGTACAAAGTTACACACAATAACATCTTTTTGAGACTGAGAGCCATTTTCTGTGTTCAGTTCCAGCCTGTTTAAATACAGCTAATAATAAGACACAAGTTAGAACCAATACTATCTATGAGCTGCAACCACAATTTATCAGTACCTTAAGTAGAACCTAGGTCCTACCCTGATTACAACATATAGGACCTCTTCTCCTACTGAAACAAAACACAAGCTGGAGACACCCCAGATATGGAGCAGCCTCATACAGAATCCAACAGCATCTTGAGGTGGAACCTAGGACTACTCTAAATATGAGCAATAGGTGTCCTATTAAATCTCAGCTCCTTGTAACAACGCAAAGTTAGAGACTACCCAGATAGAGAGCATCCCTGAAACACAACTTAACAGAATCCATAATGTAGATGTTAGGAACTACCTTGATCAGGAGCGACAACATAGCTCAGCTCAAATAATCCAAGCAAGATTAGAGCCAGCCTAGATAGGGAACAGCTTCAGGTTAACCAAAAAAACACAGACAGCTTACACTAACTGCGTAGAGACAGTCCCGACTGAATCGGGAGCTACCACAGCAACCTATGTTGCCTAGACAAAGGAGAACTTATAATGACAGTACCTTGTTCAGCAAGATGACAGGATGACCAGCTGCTGGCTGACTCCACAGCTGATGCCCACAGTCGATGGTAACCACAATGCCCTTTGCACTGCAACCCTTAGCAATGAGGACTACAGCGTGAAGAACTGCTTGAGATGGAGGCCTTTAAAGTGAGCAGCAGGCCCTGGAGCCCCACCCATAGGACAAGTCCGGCCGTCAGATTGGCTGCTTTGAATCCCAGCAGGCATGGGAAGGTGAGGAGTGCCTTGCTCCTGTCAGGCAGATTGACACATCATTAGTATGTTAATTTACATAGAAACAGGATTGTTGTCCCCTAGAGTTATTCTGATTCATTCACTCAGCCCATTAGCTCCATATGTGTTGTTTACAGGGGCAATGCAGGACAGAAAGAGTTTTAACTGTTTGCCAAGGTCATAATTCTGTTTCTGACATCATAGTTTGTTCCTACAGAAAAGATTATGATGTCTCAGAGCACTGTGATTTCAGCAAAGGATTACACCACAACACTTTGCTGTAGACAAGGAGGGAAAGGGCATGGGAGTTATACAGAGGATTGTGTACAAGCAACCTTACACAACAAGTCCATGTTTGAATCAAGAGGTTTCCATGGTAACAAAAGACATTGAAAGCGCAGCTTGAGAGGTCTCTTGTTAACATGGAAACCTCGAGATTCAAACAGGGGCTTGTATGTGTATGGTTGCTTCTAGACAATCTTTTATAGTGTATGGGCAACCATTGGAGTGAAAGATGCCCAGCTGATTCAACCACTGACTCAGTCCCAAACAAGTAAACAAACTGCAGTGTACCTACTAGTCCATTTCATGAGCATATCAACTCAGCCTACTCCCGGTAGAAACTTGAAAAACCATCCACCAGTGCCGACTCAGCTGACACAGTGACGAATCCCTGACAAGAAATGCTGTCCATGAACTCAGCAATGACAGAATCCCAAATTTAAAAGAAAAAGATGACAACTTCAGTCATGGTCACCAACACAGCTAGAGAGGAAGGTAGCCGTGTGACATGTTGTGCTGCAGCAGTGACATTCCTACTGCAGCACAACATTTTGATATCACTACTGCAGCACAGCAGTGGTGCTCCAGGCATGAAGGGAGTTCCATGCTGAACAATGTTTTACTTTGCACTATAACTGTTATGAGGCTGAAGCAGGACAAACAGTGTGAAGCCACTGCCAAGAGAGCAAGCAAAATGATGGAGTGCATCTAAAGATGGATAACCAAGAGAGCAGGGGAAGTAAGCCTGCCACTTTAGCAGGACCTCGTCAGACCCCACTGGGAGTACTGCTTGTAGTTTTGTCTCCACAGTAGAAAAAGGACATTATGGCAGTCAAGTGGAGGCAATACAAGGACACCAAAATGATCAGGGGGTATGGGGAACAAAAACTAGAAGGAGAGGCTAAAGGCCCTTTACATATCCACCCTGGAGAAATGGAGGCAGAGAGGAGACATGATCTTAGTCTTCTGCATAATGAAGGCCACTGATCAGACTGAACAGTCAGTAATATATAATATGGTGTCCTGCAGAAGTATCTGGGAACAAGCCTTAAAGCTTTGGGGGGGGGGTACATTTAGGGGTGTCTTTAGGAGGCATTTTCTCCTAGAGGGTGGTAAACTTATGGAACAGCCTACCAATGGATACAGTGGACATAAAGACAGCCCAAGCCTTTAAGAAAAGCCTGGACAAATTTCTGCTTAGCAAGGGAAACGCCCTGGATAACATGGTCGATAGGAAGTCCCTTTAAATTGATATGTGTTTGCACAGCATACTTATTTCATCCCTGCTTCTGAAGTGTGGGGATTAGACATGATGGACCTGCAGTTCTTTCAGACCTTTAATTAGTACAGTGGAGCCCACCAGGATGAAATTCATTGTTTCAGGTTACTGCATGACAAAAGGGATTAACTGCCACTGAAATTGCCCCGTTTCCTGCAGTACCTCTGCTGCAGTATTGCACTGCATCCTGACGGGTTCCACTGTATATTACTATTTTTAGATCAACAGTAGGGGAATGGATCCAGCTTCCATGTGAAAGTACCTAGTAATGGAGAATGAAAGGAATAGAAGTACTAAAAAGCTATATGGTTTAAGTTGAATGTTGTCTAAATATTATGGGCCCGATTTTCAAATGGGGACGCAGGGCATGCAACCAAGGCCTGCGTCCCCACAACATTTGCTGCAGCTGCATCACAGTGTTTGCTGCAACTTCCACCCAATTTTCAAACCCGGGACACAAGCTGTGACAGTGCCCTCTTTTTCTGACAGCTTGCTCCAAAACTTTGGTGCAAGCCCGTGAAATAACACCACGGATGCAAATGCACACCAGGGGTAGCTGGCATAACTGTACTGTGTAAGCGCAAAGAAGACTTGTGGCAGGGCATTGTGGCAACGCAGTCCGCTTGAAAATCAGGCGCTATGTTTTTTCAAACTTTTCCCAGGATGGGCAAACTCATTTTAAAGTGTTGGCACTTTGTATCTGTCTTTCTCTCTCTTTGCTTGTATTCCTGAACTTTCCTTAGCTCTCATCTACAGTATCTCAGCCTAACTATGACTGTGCCTGCCTAATGAATAGGACTGTACTTTTATCAAGGAGGCCATGAATATCATGATTTTTTCATTTGTATACCATTTTTCATGACAACACCTTGATTTTTGCAGTTTATCAGTACACCGAAATCTTTGCTGACATGCATTATTGTAACAGTCATGGCAGTCACAGGTTACATGAGGCCATTTAGGAAGGAAGCCAACCAATGTTATAGCAGTTACATTTACCTAAAACTCAAATAGGCAGAGAGCAATGGATGGGGTGTAGGGCATGCAGCATCAGATATCACTCTGAAGCTTGGAGAGAACAGCTTGTTTACAGTCAAAACTTATTTGCGCCTTCTGAGGCACCTGGCAGTAATGGTATTCAGAAGATACCTGTAAGCTGTCCTTGCTCGATCCCACAAGACACATGGCTTCATCCTCCTCCAATGACTGGTTGAGGCTTGAGCCCTTTAATCTTTGGGGGCAGGGATCTGGATTCAGGTGTTTTGACTGGGCAATAGATTTTAATGATATTGCGCCTCTACTTGGGGAGCCCCTTGAAATATCTGCTGGCACTCAGGATATTATCCCCCCAGGTAGTAGTATGATTAACAATCCCACTCAGTTCAACCCCACAATGCAACAACAACCACAAAGCAATAAACAATGGTATGCCTAAGTAAAATGCAAACAAAGGGTAAATATTTATTAGGGTAGGTAGAAACAAGGATCTTGGGAAGGAAAAGTAGGGTTAAGCAATAAACAAACAACAACAGTGTGCAATTCCACTAGCCTCACCTCCCCCAGTCCCACAACGCCTTTCAACTGACTGCTGTAACAGACTGACTTTCCTGATATCCATAGGGAGTGCCCTTAAATGCTACAGGATACCATAGCTTTTGAATCTTTGCAGGCCCGACGCCTGGACAGATATGGGTATGGATATGGATATTAACCATGAACAATTACTGAGTTCAAAATTGAAATGATCACTATTTGTAATCTCAGATAAGGCACAGTGGCCTAAATGCAGTCTGCCTTGCACTCACAAAGTTAACTATAGTGACTGAAAACAAACTCTGGTCAGAGCCAACACAGCTGCAATGTACTTTAAAAGCACTCATGGGGCCGGTAAAAAAAAAAGCTCACGGTGCTCACAGCAGAAACCAGAGCTCATGGAGCTAATGGCAAAAGAGTCCACTGTGTCCAAGATGGCTGCGGGCTCAGTGCATCTGCGACTTCACGCGGCTGCAGAGTGAAAATGCATATCTTTTTATTCTGCACAGAGGCCATCTTGGGCATGGTGAATGTTTCTGCTGTGAGCTAAAATAGTGCGCCCACAGAGGGGGTGCTACTGCAGAGGGGAGGGGCAGGAGAAACACCACACACCACCAATGAGTGCAGCAGTGAGGATGATGACCACTACACTGTATAACAGAACTGGGATGGAATCTGGTCACAGTCCCTTCTTTCTTTTACAGTGATAGCAAAATGTCAGCATGGCTCCACCCATGCAGCTGTAAAAAGAAAATGTCACAGAGCCAAGGCTCTGATTATTACCCTCAGTTAGCAGACCTTTTTGACCCCAAAATGCCTCAGCTGATGGATGCTGCTCTTACAGAAATGCAGCTGCAGGGTTGGGAGGCTGCCCCTCTGTACAGTGTCACAGCATGAAGGGCTAGCAGGAGTGGGCTGTGGTTGCTAGACCTCAAACTCTGCTAGTATTCACCTCACATGGGTCCATTAGTCTTCACCAGTTGGTGTGACTTTTCCTCCTCTTCTGCACTGCTGGTGGACTTTAATGAAGTAGTTGGTGGCTGGAATCAGCTGCTCTCATGGGCAGCCTCCTACTCTTCCTCTGACTCTGGATCCAGCTGGAACCCACTCTTCAGACACTGGCCTGAAAGTCTTCACTCTTGTGGGTTTGGATTTACACCCTGCGTGGGAAGCAGTCTCTTGGGTACAGTGCCCAGCTTCAAACTAGTGTTGCTGGGATAGTATACTGAACAATCCGGATCCACCAAATATCTGCCATTTTGGCAGGATAGTGGATCCATCAGATAGCGGCAGCTATCCGACCATGGATCCAGCCCCTCAGATCCAGGTCAGATCCCGCATTATCTGACGCCGGATCCCCGGATGCAGAGCAAGGACCCGGCACTGGACCCCTGGATCTGGCATCAGATAATGCGGGATCTGACTTCCAGATTCAACCAGATCCCGGGTCAGATCCTGCTCAGATAGTGGTGCCATCTGACAGAGCACAGTCAGACCCATGGGGGCACTATCTGAGCAACACTACTTCAAACTCCTTTTTAACCTTCCTCCTGAATCAGCTGTAGAATGAAGCTGCCTCCTTTGAATGCTGTTTGTGTACACTCCTAAGTCCTTCTGCCAAGTCCTCACAGGTCTCTGGCAGCACTCCCTGCTGTCAGGCAGACCACAGTCAAATCTGAAAAAACAATGCCTCCATGTCACTTTTTGCAGTCCTGCAGTCCCAGAACCTGACTGGTCAGTAACTTCTGAGTGTGTGCGCTGTCTGGCAAATCCTTGAACCTGGCTGACTGAGCATTTCCCAGGAAAACGCCTTGCCTCACTCCTATAATGCAACTTTGGGCTTCCTTGCCCACACTTTTAGGTGCCTTGTAGCCCAACCGACTGCAGTATGAACCCTGACCCCTTTTTCCCACTCATCCAGGAGATCAAGGGGTCACAAGAAATGACCACGGCCAAATTTGTTTATATATGTAAGCACCCTTTTTTGAGAGGGGCTTATGCTCCCTTTAGGGATCCCCTTCCACCGTCTACCCTCTCCCCAGAGCTTAGGGATTTAATAGTGCTCTGGGGGTTAATCTCTGCTGGACGCCTGAAAGTGGCAGCAGAGAACAGGCTAAAAGGGTATAAATAGGGTTGGAACAGGAAGTTCTGGCCTTTTCCAGCCTGGGTGGTAGGCCTGAGGCTGGAGGGGTGGTTGAAAGAGCAGGGAAGGCAGGGAATGAGTGAGCTTGACGGTCCAGGTTGGGCCTGAGGGGGAACCCCCCTGAAAAACTGAGTAGTCAGGGACAGCTTGTTGCAGCAACAAGGCATCGGAAGAAGGGATGGGTGCACCGAGGTAGGATGGCCAGCTAGCTAGTACTGCGTCACTGGAATGGGAGAGGCCTGGAAAGTAGGAGTTGGTAGGGCATAGAGGAACCCCATTCAGATCCTGTGCAGGTGTGGCTTGGGCTGCCAGAGCTGTGGTAACTGTGGCAGGATTCCCACAGGAGAGGGGCCGGTGGCAGGGGTTCTCTCCCATCTCCCGGTGTGGCAGGGTGGCTCAGGCATAGAGGGGGCCTGGGAGTGTCCTTCATCCACTTAAGTGGCCTGCTTGGAGGAGTAGGTCCTGGGGCACCAGCATTTTAAGGGCTGGGCAGGCTGCAGGTCTTTGGACAGGCCTTGGGGGCAGCTTCTGGCCGGGAGCTTAATTCAAGCCCAGGATGTGTTTGGCAGGGATGCAGAGAGGAGCCTGGGGCCATCCCCAGATGGTCATCAGGGGCACAGCAAGAGAGGAGTGGACACCAGGGATGCCAGAAAGGATTTGATCGGCTTGGTGGGCCTGGATGGTGGTAGGGCCAAGGTTCCTCTCGTGGCAGGGCAGTATGGACGGGTTAAACCCCAGTGACCCACTGAACATCAAGTACAGAAGGGGGATGTGGTTACAACTAGGGCAAGCAAGGAGGACCAGTATGAGAGAACTGCCAGAATGGAGCCAGGCTGAGAGATGGGTCCATAGGAGGCTGCGTGTGGAGTATCCCCATATGGACTACCCATATGTGTCAGAGAGAGTTTGGGACATCATCGAGGAGATGAGGGAAGAGTGGATTTTCAAGGAATAGCAGGGCAGATTGAAGAACCGTCCTGGCGATGGAGGTGTTCCCTCACAGCAACTATTTCAACAGGCCCGGACAATGTGCCACGCAGGGACTTGGTCAGGTTTGAGCCTCCTTAAGAATTTTGCCTTGGTACAGGACTTGGCTGGAATGCAGACCAACTATTACATCTTGGACCGAGATTCTTTCAGAGATGTGACCACCAAACCAGACCCAGATTACTGTTTTCTACCAGGAGGGGGACCTGCAACTTACACCTCCTGTAACAGACTTATGGACTGTGCCAGGACAGTTGCTCCACGGAGCAGGACATGGTGACTGTAAATAGTTTCCCTTCTTTGGAAAAAATGGGACCTGATTTATACTTAATAATCAGAATGCAGAGATTATTGACATCAAAGAATAATAATAATTAAATAGTAGTGTGAATGTTGCTTAGGTGGTGGTGAGAGAATGTATGAGTGAGTGAGTGTGTGAGTGTATAAGGGATTGTACATAGAGTAACATGTTTTTATATGGAGGGAGGTATAATGGGGGTTTGTTAAAATTTTAGAACTACCTTAACACTGTTTAGAATGTTATTGTTGGAATTAAAAAAAATAAGAAATCAATGATTGTGGTTGTCTACTGATAAAAGAATGATTCTGGTTTTTGTAAAATTTTATGATTATCTCCTGGCACAGGTAAGATTTAGTTCATAGGGTAAACTGGGTTTGGAAAGGTTGGGGGAGGTGCCCTTTCTGCCAGTTATGATGTGTTTTCCCTTGCAGGCTGGGGAGTACGTATACCTGGTTTGCTGGGGGGAGGCCATCACTGGGCCCTTTGCCATCATTCCCAGGAAGGAATTATTCGATGGGTGGGGGAAGAGTCTAAGCCCCCTCTCTTCTGAGAGGGGTTTATGCTCCCTTTAGGGACCCTGTTCTACCTTCTACCCCCCCTGGCATCGGAAGAAGGGATGGGTGCCCCTGAGGGATGGCTAGCTAGCCGGTACTGTGTCATTGGGATGGGGAAGGCCTGGAAAGTAGGGAGTTAGTAGAGCATAGAGGGACCCCATTGAGATCCGGTGCAAGAGTGGCTTGGGCTGCTAGCGCTGTGGGAACGGTGTCAGAGGTCCTCTCCCATCTCCCAATGTGGCAGGGTGGCTCAGGTGTAGAGGGGGGCCTGGGAGTGTTCTTCTCCCACTTAAGGGGCCTGCTTGGAGGGGCAGGTCCTGGGGTGCTGGCACTTTAAGGGCTGAGCGGGCTATAGGTCTTTGGACAGGCCTTGGGTGGGGGCAGCTCCTGGCAGGGAGCTTAATTCAAGCCCAGGATATGTTTTGCAGGGATGCAGAGAGAAGGCTAGGGCCATCCCCGGATGGTCATCAGGGGCAGAGCAAGAGAGGAGTGGATGCCAGAAAGGATTTGGCCAGGGTGGTGAAAGGGCCCAAGTTCCTCTCGTGGCAGGGCAGTTTGAAATGTGGCACTGGGCATTGGGGCTGTGGCCTGGGTACGCTGTGGGACGGTCAGGTATCAAGGTCTAGGCCTGCCTTTGGGCCACCATTTATGAGCTGGTCTTTTAGGCGCCCACTAGAGGTTGCAGCACCAGTAGGAGCAGGAGCAAGAGAACTGTAGGAGTTGCAGTGCCAGTGGGGGGTCGCTCTGAAGCAGTTTGTGCGCAGGCTAAATAGAGGGTTACAGGGCCTGGTTCAGGAAGAGAAATCCTGGGACCCCTGTAGGGTTCAGGCTGAATCCAGGGGCCAGGTGGGAGAAGCTGCTTGCTTCTCTAAGCAGAGACAGGGCATGCTGATCAGTGCAAAGGAAAAGAGACAGGGGAAAAGGTAACCAAGTAAAAGAGTGGCTTACCAGTGCCAATAGGAAAGGAGCCTGATGATTCTTCCAAGATGAAGGATCTGCTTAGGTCAATAGTTCTCAAACGTTGTCACAGTGAGCCTCACCAAATCCATGGAAAAGATTTTGAGCCTCCCCCAAAAACTGAAATAATCTTGGGCCTCCTCAAAGAAATATAACATACTGTACTTTGCGCAGTACACCATGAATACATTGCAACCCCTTTGAGTACTTGGCTCACATTCAGTTCTTTGTCTTATACTGATGTGAAACCTTTGAAAAAGAGCTCCTGTGCTCAAAGGTGTTATCTGAATAACAAATAAATAAAATAAACACATATTATTCAGCTTATTCTAACACCCCAACCCCCGGCCAGCCTACTTGCTCCGCTATTTTCATTCTTGACCCATTGTTACCCCTTGTTGCAGTACCTTAATGGGTCAGACTACTTTCTCTGTTTCCTCTCTATATATGAAATAACCTTCCTACATACTTTGCCTCTTCCCTTCCGTCCCTGCTCCTAAGCAACTTCTCGGGGATTGCTTTACTCTTTCCTGCTACTGCTCTTAGCACTTCTATGCTCAACCCTTGTATTTGGGTTGTTCTGCCATCAGTCTACAAATTGATTAACCACTCATTATTAGTTTATTGTTCATATCTGATTGCATTGTTGTTCATTGTGTATTTCTTGATTGTTTTGCAGTTACCTTTTGAAATATATTCGCTCCCTACCCTTCCCCTACTGCCTTGGCTCATTCACCTTCCCTTGTCACCTATTAGTACATAAATACATAAAATTTACTTACTATTATGCTCTTTCAGTTTGCTTCATCTCTTCACACAAAATATATATAACTCAAAATTTAAATACAGTACTTTTTCAGACTTGCTTGAGCCTCCCCTGGAACAGGTTGGGGCCTCCCCAGGGAGGCTGGCCTCACCATTTGAGAACCCCTGGCTTAGGTTAATCAGCTGAGCTTCCAAAGTGAACAACAGCTTTGCATGTACTGCCTGTTTTGTCACCCTACGGCTGCTCCAGAGTTCCAGCTGGGTGAGCTTGTAAAAAGTTTTATAGCCCCATGGAGCTACTTTATTTCTTGGTGTAAGATCATGCCCCTGTGTTTCTGGAATCATTAGGGGCACAGGTGAAAATAAAGAGCTGTTCTGGGAGAAGGACTGTGTGGTGATTGTCTATTGAGTTAGAGGGGGTAAATGATATGTGAAGCCCCCGTATTTATTTGTGCCTTGAGTTTGTTTTTTCCAGAAGGTTTTCCAGCATTTTGCACCAGGATCGAGGGACTCGGGAGCCAAGGGGAAACTGGAGGCTGCAGGTCAACAGAGGTGCCTGGTTCCGGTGGATAAGGTTTGGGGCAAAATCAGTTAACTGAAGAGAGAACAAGGATGCACTGAAGAGCTGAATCCATCGAGAGGTAGGCTAAGTTCTCTTACTTTACTCAGCTGTGCAATGCTCAGAGATGTTTCGCTATGCTGTAGGCCCTTTCCCCAGTTCATCAGTGATTCCTTCATGTGCCTAGACAGTTTGGGGAAGGGGTGGCCACATATATATTTTCAGTCCCACATCAGCGGCACAGCAGATGATATTCACATATAGTGAATGCCCAACAAATAGCCAGTGGCCTGTTTTCTTCGATTCAGTCCCTTGATGTGGGCATGCAAGCCTGATCTTCATCTGCAGTGTGACCTCCACAACACTAAGAAACTCATCTGCTCCAGCCTCACTCAGCAGCCCAATCCCAAATGCCGGCATTGTTGGGAGAACAGGTGAAGAGGACAGCTGTTGTTGCCCCCGAGAGCTTAAAAGGTAAGTGCCCAGCCGAGGGAGACTACATGCCAAATACAAAGGTCTCATAAAATGCCAGTGCTAAATATTTATTCAGTCACCAGCATTTCCTGCAAGCACTGTCTTGCAACTCGAAGGGGGGGTTACAAACACAACAAGCATTTTTCCAGTCATGGAGACAATATTCATAAAGCACAATGAGAGCTGGCATATTCATAGAAACATAGAAACATAGAAGATGACGGCAGATAAGGACCGCAAGGCCCATCCAGTCTGCCCATTTTTTCTACCTTATGAATGTGCCATAGGTCTTTACTCTGTCAATGACCTATTTATTCATACTCATCTGTATTGCTCTCTTATGCCTATCCCATGCCTATTTGAAGCTCTGCACTGTATTCATATCCACCACTTCCTGAGGTAGGCTGTTCCATGCACCCACAACCCTTTCTGCGAAAAAGAACTTCCTCACATTACCTTTTAATCGGCCACCATCTAGTCTCATGCTGTGTCCTCTTGTCCTGCTATTTTTCTTATATTGAAACGTTAGACTCTTTCACCTTGTTAATGCCCTTAAGATGTTTGAATGTTTCGATCATATTTTATTTAGTTTTTGTTTACTGGGTAAGGTGCACTAGCCAAAAGACTATTTTCAGGCACGACCCAGGAGGGTACAGAGACAAAAACATCCAGTAGATACATATCTGTATGTAACTCCCTTGTTATCCGGGGTTACTAGAATCCCAGTAAGACCTAGTGGTAGGCAGGGAAGGCAGCTTGTGAAACTCCAGTTAAATGGATTTCACACTGTCTCACTCTGTTCTCAGTCTCAGCTGAGACTAAGGGATGACATCACCAATAGAACTATCGCAGCTGCATGAGCCACATTGGAATCTGCAGCAAGGGAGTTGGTATAGAATGTTGGGAGGTTTTGAAGTCAGTCATTCAGATTCAGTCAGTTCAGTGTGGAGTTGGTGTTGGGAACTTGCTGAGAAAGCAGCTCAGTAACTCAGTAAAGCTCTAGGAGCCTCAACCCTGACAGAGGGCTATTTTTAAGTAAAAGGGTGTGTGTTTCCACCTTAAAGAGAGACACAGAAGATAATTGAAGTGGTGGAGACCGCTGTTTTCGGGTCTCAGTGCCCCCTCCCCCCCGGGGATGGGGGGCAGGAAAGAGTTCCCTGCAGATTCCTGGGGCAACCCCCTAGTTCTGCTTGTAAAGGAGAACCTGCCTGTTTGTTCCAGAGTTTATGTGGGAGAACAAGAAGATTTGTGAGTCACCTGTGGGGCATCTGCAACATGAGGGTGAGTGTCTGCTCTTGCTAAAAGGGCCTATGTTTTTCACCCTGGGACTTGTGTGACAATGTGGGGATTGAACTATTAAAATAGTGGAAGCCTAGAGTAATGGGCTAAGCAAATTAAAAGTAGGTTCAAGTCCAGAGCTTGTTGGGATGCAAATGATATGTAGAGGAGATGTGACAGACGTCTACCCAGAATCTACATTTGAAAGTTTTCAGTAAAGGAATGGTTCAGTTTCCAGAGAAATGGCCGGGTATGGGCTATGGGAGCTGGAGGTGGGTGGCCCCCCACCTTTAGTGACCAGGTCCACCTCTATGGATTTCTTCTGTGGATTTCTACTTTACCTCAGGCACTTGGCCAGTGATGAGGGAAGTACCTAGATGTGGGATTGTAAGGAAAATTCTCTCTAGGAGTCGAAGGCTGTAGTGTGGTTTGGGGAGCCACAACAGGATAATTGGTTCATTCCTCAAATGGACCATGGTTCAAGTGGCCGGTGGGGGAGCCAGCCAGTGGGGAAAACCCAAGAAGTGTACAAGTCGGGCTATGTATCCAAAGCTGCGTGCAAGTCTGGGCTATGTGCCTGGTGGGTTTGGAGCCTGAGGGCTGGAAATAGTGATAAAGTGTTCTGTTGTCTCTAATCTGCATTACCAGGAAATGTAGCCCCGTGGGAGTCTGTCTATGCTTTGTTTGTTCAGCTTGGATGTGAATAAAAGCCACACTGAAGAATCCCATTCCTGGTTCTGGACATTACAGTTATTGCTTCCTGTGTTCGGATTTACTTGGGTGCCCCTGTGCAGAGTAGCCAAACCTAGGTCCCCTGTGCTGAGTAACCTCATCCTCCCCGAACCCAGTCCCCACCAGGTATTGCTTTCAGCTTCAACAGCATGCCACCTGTCATTTTGCTAGAAAGGCAGGGGTGAGGGGTTACAAAAATGGAGGCACTGCTGGGATTTTGTTCTGGGAGGAAGGTGCTTGGGCAAGGGGGCTAGCATTTTGGCTATCTGGCAGTGGGTAGCCCAAAAGCTGAAGCAATTTACTAAGTGTGTTGCTGTGTGCTGTGGATCTTGTACTGCTGTTTAAAATTGCCAACTGTTTACCAAGGAGCAGTAAAGCCAAAGAGTGTGCTCTTGTCCTGCATCAAATTGTTTACAGCATTTTCGCCTGCTTTTAAAATGAACTATGGTTAATAAAAGTGTGGAAGACTGGGGTAGCAACAGGAAAATTGTGCCCTGGACGTTTGAAATGCTTTTAAAATGAACTGTTGTAAAGAAAAGTGTGGAAGACTAGGGGCAGCAACAGGAAAATTGTGCCCTGGACGTTGGAAATGCTTTTTGAATGAAATGAGAGACTTGCAGGTGTAATGGCTATGTTAAATGGCTGAAATGGGCTCCCGCCATGGAGTCAGTTGGTAAGGAAAAAAGTTGCATTCTGCAGTTTAAATTTGCCTGCTCGACGATCGCCGTGAGGAGAAGAGCCCTCATGAGGAAGAAGAGGCTCATTTGCATGGTGTCGTGTGATTGGTCAGGCTGCAATCAGTCCGGCCCCTCAGCCAGCTCTACAGTGACTGCCCCAGCATTCGAGAGGGAGTGTGAGTGGAGTGTGTGTACTGGCTAGTGAGGAGCGTCACGGAGTGTTAAAATTGCTGTAAACTCTGTAAAAATAGACTATCTTGTTTAAAATCGGGTTCAACCCACTAATTGATCGTTGGAATTGCAAGTTTGGTGGTTGAAAAGACGATCAGCAGGACTGCCCGCCCGTTTCTGTTCTGAGGCCTCCAAGAACTGGCTGCAGGCCGTTTTTCCCGCAGCAAACTGCTACTGATAACAATAAGTAACAACCTAAAAAACTGCTCAAACAGTGATTTTCTGCCCTATGCCATATAAATGTGTGTACAGCAGTGTAGTCGCTTTGCAAGTAATGACTGTGTCAAGTCCTGCCAGCAAGTGCAAGTCTGTTAAGCCATTGACTGTGTGCATAGTAATGAATTCAGCCTCAGTTTAAAGTTTAAAGCCAGAGAGAGACTGTGGGTTGTAGTAGCCAATGTGCAACACTAGTAATACAGGCAATCCTGTGCTAAAAACCTGAAGCTTTAAGGGACTGTGAATAAATGAAATGTTACCAGCATGTAAAAAGTCCGTGGAAAATCCTGTAAATGTGTTTAAAGCAAGAACAGAGCAAGTTGTGCAGTTTGAGCAAAAGTTATCAGTAGTTTGTGTAAATCGGGTGCGCAGTGGCTTGACCCAGATTCTGAATGTTGATGCACAGGAGTGCTGCTGCAGCCATTACAGGGTGGGGTAGTAAAGTAAACACAGCAGCAGAGGAGCCATTTTACAACTAAAGAGTGTGTTCAGTAAAACATAGAAACATAGACTTTGACGGCAGATAAGGACCACTTGGCCCACCCAGTCTGCCCATTTCCCTACCTACTGGATAAGCTGCAGATTCTAGTTAACCAACAGCCTATTTCCTGCAGTCCCCCACTATAATTGCCTTATGTCTGTCCCATGCATGTTTGAATTCCTCCACTGTTTTAGACCCCACAACCTCTCCAGGAAGGCGGTTCCATGCGTCCACCACTCTCTCCGTGAAAAAGAATTTCCTCACATTACCCTGAGCCGTCCCCTCTAACTTTAAATTGTGCCCCTTGTTCTTACACATCTCTTTTCTGAAAGATGCTACCCTCCTGGACTTTGTTGATTCCCTTGAGGTACTTAAAAGTTTCTATCATGTCCCCCTGTCCCTCCTTTCATCAAGGGTATACATATTAAGCTCTCCAGTCTCTCTTCATATGGTTTCTGATGTAGACCCTGCACCATTTTAGTTGCCCTCCTCTGGACTGCTTCCATCCTGTCTATGTCCTTGTGTAGATGAGGTCTCCAAACTGCACGAGTACTCCAGATGGGGTCTCACCAACTGTCTATAGAGGATAACCACTTCCTTTTCTACTTGTGATGCCCCTCCCTATGCATCCCAGTATCCCCTGGCTTTCCTACTGACTTCTCACATTGCATACCCACCTTTAGGTCATCTGATATGACTACACCCAGATCCCTTTCCATTATTGTTGTTGTTAGTACCTCCCTTATTGTGTACTCTTCTCCTGGATTTTATTTCCCAGGTGCATTACTTTGCACTTCTTTGCATTGAATCTAAGTTGCCATATGTCTGACCATTCCTCCAACCTTGCCAAGTCCCTTCTCATCCTTTCTACCCCCACCTTGTGTATCAACTCTGTTACAGATCTTTGTGTCATCCACAAAGAGGCATACCTTTCCTTCCAGACCCTCTGCAATGTCACCTATAAAGATGTTAAAGAGGACTGGACCCAGTACTGAGCCCTGAGGTACTCCACTAGTAACCCCCCTTTCTTCAGGATGTGTTCCATTCACTATTACCTTCTGTGTCCTGTTGTGCAGCCAGTTTTCTACCCAGGCTACCACCCTGGGACCCACTCCCAGGCTGGCTAACTTGATTATTAATCTTTTGTGTGAGACTGTGTCAAATGCCTTGCTAAAGTCTAGGTAGGCCATATCCACAGCCCCTCCTGGTCTATTACTTTGGTCACCCAGTCAAAGAAATCGATTAGATTCATCTGACATGACCTTCCTGCTATGAATCCATGCTGCTTTGGGTCCTGTGCCCCGCTGGCCTCTAGGTACTCAACAATTCTTTCTTTCAGAAGTGATTCCATCATTTTCCCCACCACTGAGGTTAAACTAACAGGTCTGTAGTTTCCTGCTTCTGCCTAGCTCCCACTTTTGTGAAGGGAATCACATCTGCCCTCCTCCAGTCCTCAGGTACCACCCCATCTTCCCATGATTTGTTAAAAAGTGTGGTTAGTGGTGTCACTAGGTCCTCCCTTAGCTCTTTTAGGATTCTAGGGTGAATCCCGTCCAGGCCCCATTGCTTGTCACCTTGAGTTTAGAAGTTCTTTCAGTACTCTTTCTTCTTTAAATGGACTGGTATCAACCCCATTATCCAGAGTGCTTCTACTGTTTGGTTTAGATAGCTCCTCCTCTTCTTCTTTTGTGAATACTGAGCAAAAGTATTCATTCATTATCTCTGCCTTTTCGCTGTCTCCCTCTGCCCACCTCCCCTCTCCTTTATTAATCTTCCCGATCCCTCCCTTAACCTTTCTATGTTCCCTAATGTACCTATAAAAGGTTTTATCCCCCTTCTTAACTGAGTTGGCTATCCTTTCCTCGGTTTGGGCCTTTGCTTTTCTGACTGCCTTCCCACTTCTTTCTGCTTTAATTGATACAGTTCCTTACGTGCTCTGTCTGTGATTCCTTATACTTTTTGAATGCAGCCTTTTTCTCCTTAACCTTCCCTGACACTTCTTTTGAGAGCCATAGTGGTTTTTTATTCCACTTTGTTTTCTTTATTTGTTTCACACAAAGGCTTTGTTGCCTCCATGATGGCAGTTATGATTTTTCTCCATTGTTCCTCCACCTCTCCTTTCTGGCCATTTGCTAATGCATTCCTCAGGTATTCACCCATTTTGCCAAAGTCAGCCCTTCTAAGTCCAGTATCCTTATATTTGTATGGCTTGTCTCCATGGTTGTGTTTATTGTGAAGCACACTGTGCAGTGGTCGCTTGTTCCCAGGTGTCTACTGACTTCTAAGTTTGTGATCTCTCTCCATTTGAGAGTACCAGGTCTAATATTGCTCCCCGAGTGGGTTCCCCACTAGCTGTCTAAGGCATGCTCCCTGTAGGGCATCGAGAATGACCCTGCTCTTGGATGTGGCTGCAGTCCATGTTGCCCAGTTAACATCTGGCATATTCAGGTCCCCCATCAACAGTATCTCCCTTTTTCAGCCATTTTGAGAATGCCCTCTATCATTTCTTGTGCATTTCTCCCTTGAGACGGGGTCTGTATACAACCCCAGTGCGGATGTGATGCCATTCCCTGTCTCCAATGTGACCCAGAGTTCCTCTTGTCCTCCCCTTTACCTTTAATTCTGTTACTTTGATCCTTCCCTATGTAGAGAGCTACTCCACCTCCTCTTTACCCCTCCCTGTCCCTTCTGTAGATTGTGTACCTGGTATGTTGACATCCCAGTCATGGTTCTCCGTGTACCATGTTTCTGTGACTGCCACAATATCCAAGTGTTCCACTTCCATCAGGCTACTAGCTCTGGAAGCTTGTTTCAAGACTATGGGCATTGGTACTCATTGCCCTCCATTTAATGTTGGCTTTATCCTTTTTTACCCCATCCCTGCTCTTATTGCCCTTGTCCATTTTTCCATTTACTCCTGTCCTGCCCTCTGTCAAGCTCTGTACCTCAGTGTTTACCCTACTACCTGCCATGCTTTGCGGGGGGAGGCTTGAACTTTCCTGTTTCCTATCAGCACCTCCCCCCTTGGCTAGTTTAAAAGCTTGCCAAGAAAGCCTTTAAACCTGTCACCTAGGAGCGTGTTTCCCTTCCTGGACAGATGCAGACCATCATGCCAGTATAGATCTTCATCTCTCCAGGTGGACCCCCAGTCCCCAATGAAGCCAAAGCCCTGTGCTCTGCACCAGTTTTGCAACCATTCATTAAACCGCATGGTGTGCAGTACCCTAGCCTCACCCCTGCCATGGACTGGCACACCTCTGAGAAGGTTACTGTGCGTACTACCTGTCTGAGGCCCTCCCCAACTCCACAAATTCATCCTGCACTGCACTGATCTCATGCCTAGCTAGGTCATTTGTCCCAGGTGGACAATGATATCTAGTTTCCTCTCCTGTGATGCTGCTTCTGCAATCCTGAGGATTCGCTTCCTGTCCTTCCAAGCCATGGCACCAGGCAGGCACCTTACTTCCCTCTCCTCTCCCTTCCCCAGGTCTACACCCTAACAATTGAGTCCCCTATCAGAAGCTGTTTCTTTCCCTTGTGTTGTCCCTTGCCACTCTTTTGTGGGTCTCCTTGTGGATGTCCCCAGCATTCTTCTTGGTCTCCAATGAGGTGTCATCACAGAGGAACCTTGATTTGCCAGACCGACATATGATTTGTGTAGAGGGTGCAACTCGGAGACTCACCTCTGTTCCACCACCCTCACCCTCCCAGAACCTACTGTGGTCCATCTGCTCTTCACACATGGCAACCTCTGAGGCAGTGGTTGTGGAACTGGTGCTCTTTGGGTGGGGGAGTCCTCCTTAGTCCTTGCCAGTTCAGCCTGGAGGTGGGCAACCTCCTCCCTCAGAGCTGACAGTTGCCTGCAAATAGGGCAGCAATGCAGGTTCCAGAATGTTTCCCGGAAAATTGCTGCCCCACAGCCAGTGCACTGCACCACTCCCCACATGTCCCTCTTCCTTATAATATACAATGAGTAATATACACATTTTTTTTTTTTTTGGTGTGTGTATACTTACGCTTTATGCACTGTGCTGGGTAATTAAGAATATGACAGTTCTGCTCCAAGACCTGTTGAGGAAGTGATGTCAGAACCTTGGCTATAAAGGAAATGCCACAACCACTGGTGACTGTTAGAAACAATCAATTACACCACTGCTCCACCACCCTGGTGAGTACTGCCCTTTATAGTAAGTCAACCAACACCACAATGTACTAGACCACTGCTCCTACACAAACCACTCTACTGAGTCCAGGATAAAAACAAACTCACTGTTCAGCCAGCAGGACACTTCCAAAATATTGCACAAATATCCTTCCAAATCCTATGTGTCTACAGAAATCAAGCAACTTCAGTTGTATTACAACCCTCTGGTTTATAAAATGACTACACTTTAATGGAATCCTGCAATTCTTAATGCCAATAAGAAAATAATGAAACTTTCTGTAGAAAGTGTAGCTTACCTTCCTAGTCCCCTACAATATTATGTTTTACCAAGTTACCAGTTCCTCAAATGCGTTCTAGTTTGTTCTCTGTGGTATAGCCAATTTCTCAGCTTCCAAAAGGAACAGGCAGGTCCTCTGACTGACTTTACTCTGTGTAGTATGCCTAAACAGAACAGTGATCCAAGTCCCACCCAGAATCAATTGATTGACTAGTGACACCTCTGATGTAAGCAGGCCTTTCAGTGAAGACAATTTGCTATGTCTGCTTCTAATACACACACAAACCCTTTATCTGAAACCAGGGATAAACTCACTGCTTAGCCAGCAGGACACTTCCAAAATATTGCACAAATATCCTTCCAAATCCTATGTGTCTAGCACAGAAATCAAGCAACTTCAGTTGTATTACAACCCCTCTGGTTATAAAATTACTACACTTTAATGGAATCCTGCAATTCTTAATGCCAATAAGAAAATAATGAAACTTTCTGTAGAAAGTGTAGCTTACCTTCCTAGTCCCCTACAATATTATGTTTTACCAAGTTACCAGTTCCTCAAATGCATTCTAGTTTGTTCTCTGCAGTATAGCCAATTTCTCAGCTTCCAAAAGGAACAGGCAGGTCCTCTGACTGACTTTACTCTGTGTAAAGTGGGACTTTCAGTTACAGTGAACTTTTGTTTGTTTTTCTGCAGTTATGGCCTCAGGACCAGCTTGCTATCCAGATCATGCCCGGGTTGCAGTAACAGCAGCAGTAAATAGACTGAGGGATATTGAAAAGTGGTGCTATGGAGGACAGCTGCCTCCTCATATGGCAGTTCCTGGTTATCCAGTGCATGTATGTCAAATATGCTTGAGAGCTGGAAGGGAAGTCTTCATGATTCCTCACTGTGCTGGATGCCTAGAAAAATATGGCTTGTATAAAGCACCTCAAATTTGATTGGCTCCCCACATGGACAAAGGTTCAGGAATCTGCAGTTGGCAGCACACAGCACCAGGCGGAGCCTGTGGAGGAAGGCCCTTCAGAGGAGTATGGCACAAAGCTAGAGGGTGCAGAGTTAGAGACAGAACCAGAAGTTGAATTTCGGATGCTGGATCCCAGAAGGAAAGTTCTGATAAAGCATCAATAGACCCCTGGAGGGGGGTCTAGCCCAAGTCTCAGGCGAAGAGGAGATGCGGGAGGCCTTTGAGTGAGAGGTGTCGACCTCTGCGCCTAGTGATGAGTGGATAGTCTCAGGAGTGGGAACGACTGCTCACTCCTGGGCTCAGATCCTCAGTGAAGAGGAAGATGAGGGGGAACCTATGTGGCCTTGTGAAAAAGGAACGGGTACACAGCCTCAAGATATTGCCTCGGAGGAATTCATGGAAGAGAGTGGTGATGCCATTGCCCTGGCTTTGCAAGAGGAAGAAGTCAGGGATCCATTTCTAATTTCTTTAAGGATGCAAAGCTGGCAGAACTAGGACTGGCCACCCCCCAAGCCAGGCCAGTGGTCTTAGATTGACCAAAGCAATTAAAGAGGAGAGACTGGTTCGTAGGAAGGCGAATGAGATCTATGGCATGACCTTTCCTACCTTTTCTCGGAAAGTCTGGGAGGAGATAGAGAACAGCAGGAAATCCTGGATCTGGGATGAAGCCATGAAAAGTGTGCATCCTGGAGCCAACCAGCATGTAAAGAACAGACTGTTTCACGAAAAGTATACCCAGTGGAAGAGAGGCAGGACACTGTTTACAGACAGAGCGAGAATAGTGGACGGAGAGGGACGTGAAATCTCCCACTGTATGAATTATGTGCACCCAGACGGGGTAATAATTCAAGCTCCTGATCCCCGGTACTATTGGCCTCAGTACAAAGACCTCCCAGCAAATGTGCCCGTGCCTACTAAATGGAAAGCTGAGCAGTGGTAGTCAATACTGCCGCACCAAACTGTGAAGTGCCTTTATTGATTCGCCAATATGGACATCCAGGACTCAGATGCCCCACATTCATCAGTTCTACAGTGTACTGGCCTTTCCAGAATCCATCGACTGGCCCACCAGATGACTTCAGATCCAGAGAGGACACCAGCCCAGCTGTATCCTGTTCATCGGCTGATAATCGGATAACGTCTGATCAGCTGTTTTCTTTTTTGTTCCTGTTCTAAGGTTCCATCTCCAGAGATGACATCAGCCCAGCAGTTCCCAGATGTGCCCTCCTGTGGTTCCCGGAAGATGTCCGCCCAGCTGTATCAGAAGAAATGCTGCCAGGGAGAGTCTTCGTCAGAGGTGCAGGTCGGTTAAGAATTTTTCGTACTACAAGTGGCTGGTAAGTCTGAACTTTTCGATCTTTATGACATTGCAGTACACACCCTACACTAGCAGAATTCAAAATGTGTGAACTGTCCACAAAGACTCTCTCCTTCGGGACTTTGGCCTGTTAGAACTGTGCTTCACCGGGCTCCGGTCCCAGAGAGACTCTATTGGACTAGCCTTCGGGCATTGTGGTCACTAGTTGGGACTTTTAGGGCACTCCATCCCCCCAAATGTGTATTGTAAATAATGTCGTTGTTTTCTAATGTAAATACTGTTTTTCTACCTTTTCTAAAAAAACCTTTTTGGGATTCTTCAGTGTTTTGATGGTAGGGGTCTAGGTAGACTGTGTATGCAGATTAGGAGTGTGTGTTGTCTTTCTTTTTCCTACAAGTGTTCCTGGGAAGACAGGAGAGAAGACAAGAAGAGGAGGAGGGGCTCATCGGAGTTCCTCATTAGTGCTTTAGTGTGTAGAAATTTAAAGTACTGTGTGTTATGGTTGTTGTTACTGTATTAACCGTTTCCTTCCACAGGTGTGGTTGTGGGGGTAGGGAGGAGACAGTAAAATGGCATAAAATGTGGTATTTTAATGGTGTGTGGTTGCAGGTTTCCCAAGGTCGGGGAAATCCCCGGGTTGTTTTTGTTTTGGGGGTATTAGGTTAGAAGCAGATAGGTTTTCCCCTAGAGGGTTAGGGGGGATAGACAGGCTGTGGTCCTGAATGGCCATTGGGACTGCAGTGCTGATCTATCAGGGCTATGCTCTGGATAGTTCTACCAGAGCCACTAGGCATCCATAGTAAGTGGATAGTGTAGAGGCTGGTATGTCAGCTAAAGGCCTCTAGGCCCTTAGTGTTGCCTGCCTGTGCTTGCACATGGTAGGAGGGGGCCTGATCACCCCCCTCCGCAGGTAGCACATAGGATGGGATGGCCTAAGGCCGGGTAAATAATGACTGCGGACAGTCATTTTCCTGGTCAAGGGTGAGTGTAATCCCTTGTTACCCGGGGTTACTAGAATCCCAGTAAGACCTAGTGGTAGGCAGGAAAGGCAGCTTGTGAAACTCCAGTTAAATGGATTTCACACTGTCTCACTCTTTTCTCAGTCTCAGCTGAGACTAAGGGATGACATCACCAACAGAACTATTGCAGCTGCATGAGCCACACTGGAATCTGCAGCAAGGGAGTCGGTATAGAACGTTGGGAGGTTTTGAAGTCAGTCATTCAGATTCAGTCAGTTCAGTGTGGAGTTGGTGTTGGGAGCTTGCTGAGAAAGCAGCTCAGCAGCTCAGTAAGGCTCTAGGAGCCTCAGCCCTGACAAAGGGCTACTTTTAAGTAAAAGGGTGTGTGTCTCCACCTTAAAGAGAGACACAGAAAATAATTGAAGTGGTGGAGGCCGCTGTTTTCGGTTCTCAATGCCCCCTCCCCCCGGGGATGGGGGGCAGGAAAGGGTTTCCTGCAGATTCCTGGGGCAACCCCCTAGTTCTGCTTGTAAAGAAGAAGCTGCCTGTTTGTTCCAGAGTTTATTTGGGAGAACAAGAAGATTTGTGAGTTGCCTGTGGGGCACCTGCAACGTGAGGGTGAGTGTCTGCTCTTGCTAAAAGGGCCTATGTTTTTCACCCTGGGACTTGTGTGACAATGTGGGGATTGAACTACTAAAATAGTGGAAGCCTAGAGTAATGGGCTAAGCAAATTAAAAGTAGGTTCAAGTCCAGAGCTTGTTGGGATGCAAATGATAGTAGAGGAGATGTGACAGACGTCTACCCAGAATCTACATTTGAAAGTTTTCAGTAAAGGAATGGTTCAGTTTCCAGAGAAATAGCTGGGTATGGGCTGTGGGAGCTGGAGGTGGGTGGCCCCCCACCTTTAGTGACCAGGTCCACCTCTACAGATTTCTTCTGTGGATTTCTACTTTACCTCAGGCACTTGGCCAGTGATGAGGGAAGTACCCAGATGTGGGATTGTAAGGAAAATTCTCTCTAGGAGTCAAAGGCTGTAGTGTGGTTTGGGGAGCCACGACAGGATAATTGGTTCATTCCTCAAATGGACCGCGGATCAAGTGGCCGGGCCAGTGGGGAAAACCCAAGTAGTGTACAAGTCGGGCTGTGTACCCAAAGCTGCGTGCAAGTCCAGGCTGTGTGCCTGGTGGGTTTGGAGCCTGAGGGCTGGAAATAGTGATAAAATGTTCTGTTGTCTCTAATCTGCATTACCAGGAAATGTAGCCCCGTGGGAGTCGGTCTATGCTTTGTTTGTTCAGCTTGGATGTGAATAAAAGCCACATTGAAGAATCCCATTCCTGGTTCTGGACATTACAGTTATTGCTTCCTGTGTTCGGATTTACTTGGGTGCCCCTGTGCAGAGTAGCCAAACCTAGGTCCCCTGTGCTGAGTAACCTCATCCTCCCCGAACCCAGTCCCCACCAGGTACTGCTGTCAGCTTCAACAGCATGACACCTGTCGTTTTGCTAGAAAGGCAGGGGTGAGAGGTTACATGTACAAAATACAATTGATATACAAATGTTTGAAACATATACAGTGGCAAAAATAAGACAAAAATACAATACAGTATTTAAGTTACTTGTAAGATACAGTAAACCGGTCATTTAAGACGTAACTGAGCGGTATGTCAACAAGTGAGGAATAAAGTGCTGTGAAAGCAGGTAGTAGCCAGGCAGAGATTGGTGATAGAGAGAAAGGAGGAGTGAGGAGGAGTCAAAAAACAGAGGGGATAGATATGGTGGGGTAAGGGTAGTAGCCAAGCCTAGTACGGAGATGAGGGAGACAGAGAGAGAGAGAGAAAGTGGAGAGAGGAGGCAATAGGTTGGGAAGGGGGAGATGAGGTAAATGCAGGTAATTCAAAACTGATTTAGATGGTGGAAGAAGAGAAAGGTTGAGCAGTTTAGTTGAGAAAGCCCAAAACAGCGGTATTCCAATAGAAGGAAGAGAAGAAATGGAATGAGGATGGTACAAGAAAGTAGGAAGAATGAGATTGAGAGAAATGATATCACCTCTCTCCCTCCTTTGCTCTAGGTTATACATATTGAGCTCCGTTAATCTGTCCTCATATGTTTTCTGATGCAGTCCCTGCACCATTTTGGTTGCCCTTCTCTGGACTGCCTCCATTTTGTTAATGTACTTGTCCAGACGCAGCCTGCAGTACTCCAGATGGGGCCTAACTGGTGTCTTGTAAAGAGGGATTATTACCTCCCTCTGATGACTTGTGATACACCTACTAATACACCCCAACATCCCTCTAGCCTTAACTACTGCTTTAGTGGTCTGCTTGGATGATTTCAGGTCATCTGTTATGATGATGCCCAAGTCTCTTTCTTCCCTTGTGATTGTCAGCAACTCCCCTCCCAACCTATAGGTGGCTTCAGGGTTTCTCTTCCCTATGTGCATGATCTTGCACTTCTTTGCATTAAACCCCAGTTGCCACTTCCAACCATTTTGCCAGTTTATCTAGACCTCTTTTCATTCTGCCCACCCCATCTGGATCATCTACTCTGTTACAGATCTTGGTGTCATCTGCAAACAGACAAACCTTACCCTCCAGTCCATCTGCAATGTTACTGATGAAGATATTGAAGAGGATTGGCCCCAGGACTGATCCCTGAGGCACCCCACTTGTGACTTGCATCTCTTCTGACCATATACCGCTTACCACCACTCTCTGTTTTCTGCCTGCCAACCAGTTTGCCACCCAGTTGATCAACCTCTAACCCACCCGAGCCTACCCAGCTTATTAATCAATCTTCTATGTGGAACAGTATCGAAAGCTTTGCTGAAGTCAAGGTAGGCGACATCAACTGCACCCTCTTGGTCCACCACTCTGGTTACCCAGTCAAAGAAATCTATGAGATTAGTTTGACAGGACCTTCCTTTTGTAAACCCATACTGTCTTGGATCATGTACTCCTATGGATTCCAGGTGTTGCAATATCCTTTCCTTAAAGAGTGCCTCCATAATCTTGCCCACTACTGAGGTAAGACTGACTGGTCTGGGATCTACAACATTTCACTCCCATCATTTCACTCCTGCCACTTTCACTCCCGTCATTTCACTCCCACATAATTTCGCCCCCATGCACATTCACTGCCAGGCATTTCACTCCTGCACTGAAAATCATGTTCCCATCCCTTGAGTTGTAGTGAAATTTACCATGTGGCTCACAATACAGTATTCTGGGTCACTGGGGATTTTTATGTTATTCTATGATTTTTTAACTTTGTGGCTACCCGGTTTCCAAGTTTAATGCTGCTGATGTAGCTGATGTGTCCTTTCCAAATCCATGACCGCTCTGCTGAAGCTGCTCTTGCTGTTACTACTGCCATTATTGCCAACAGGTACATTTATTTTTTGGAGCCGGTCATGATCGCTGAAATCTGTAAACACTTTTTATTTTATTTTCGAGATAGACCGTGCCTTGTCAGTGTGAGTGCTGCCAGTGACAGTCGAGTGAGTCCCTGCTGCTCTAAGCCACCCACCTCTGCCCCCCCACTAGCCACGCTCTCTCGCTTGCTTGCTCGCTCAGTCCAGTCAGTTAGTCATCCATCTGGTTCATGTGTGTGAGGACTTGTAGGTTGGTGCAGTCAATAGCCTCGTCGCTGATTTGAAAATCAGTGGGTCAGAGCCAGACAGGTCACAGTCGGTTGGGACATCAAGAAGAAAGAAAATGTAGTATAAAGTAAATTATGAAACATCAGAGGCAGTTCATCTTCTAGGACCGCTCTGCTGAAGTTGCTCTTGCTGCTACTACTGCTATTATTGCCAACAGGTACATTTATTTTTTGGAGCCAGTCATGATCGCTGAAATCTGTAAACACTTTTTATTTTATTTTCGAGACAGACCCTGCCTTGTCAGTGCGAGTGCTGCCAGTGACAGTCAAAGAAATTCATCTTCATGGGTCATGCAAACCTTTGCTTTAAATTGTCCCAGTTTCAATAAGAAGCAGGAGCGTAATGATCGGGAGTGAAATGACATGGGGGTGAACTGGAGCAGGAGCGAGGCGTAGGAAGTGAAATGATGGGAGCAAAATGTCGCACTCCCACTGGTCTGTAGCTCCCTGCCTCCTCCCTGCTACCACTCTTGTGAAGCAGGATCGCATGAGCCCTTCTCCAGTCTTCTGGGACCTCTCCTGTGCTCAGAGACTCACTAAACAGTTCTAATAATGGCTCTGCTAGTTCCACCCTTAGCTCTTTTAGTACCCTGGGATGTATGCCATCAGGTCCTATTGCCTTATCCACCCTGAGCTTAGCGAGCTCTTGTAGCTAGCTCCTTTTTATACAGCCTCCCAGCTATTCACAGGAAACAGTTAATACATATCTGCATCTCTAGCTTCCCTTTCCAATCAATGGGCAATTGCTTTACAGTTACTGCTACTGTACACACAGGTCTCCCAGCACAGTGCTGTCTGAGCTTGCTCACTGTGACCCAGTTTGTGGGTCAGGGCTTACTCTTACTATGGTTGTTATGATCACAGTCTCCCCAAGAGTGGAAATTTTGTGTCAGACACTGATGTATTTCTCTCCTTGATTCCACCGTTGGGTTCCAGGTAGTGATCCTATGAAAGTCAGCCTAGACAAGGCCTGGTCTCACACACTGGTGGCAGATGCCATGGAAAGGCATTCCAGTGATGGCAATGCCCAGAAATAATGTGGCTCATGGAGACCACTGCTTGGTGGGGAACATGCTGCCCCTGGACCCAGGCGGAGCTGCCTGCCCCAGATCCAGCATGCCCCCACCTGGCAACTCTCGGCCCCATCTGAGGCACTATTGCACCATTCTCATTCAGGCTGGCACTGCTTCCTGCCAACTCCAACTCCCCATTTTCCTCTGGTGCCCCCCTCCTTTTTATACCCCTACCCCAAGCCACTCCCATCCAGGATGGCACTACGAATTAACCCCTACATACCATAAGTTGTGGTAGGGAATAGACAAGTATTTCCATAACTGCTGTCATTTTGAACATGACAATACCATCATTTTCCCCAACATTTACTGTGGCAAAAGCATAGCCTACTAATGACTGGTGCTGCTTGCCTACGGCTTGTAAAGCGTTTTGTAAAAGCGCTGTATAAAACCAAATTTCTTCTGTTCTTTTTCTGCTTGTAGAACTTGATCCAATGAATGCTCGGCAGGCAAAGGAAGAGTGGGGCATGCCAGTAACATCAGCCACAATCACTGCTGGAAGAAGTTTCCTTCTGAATCATACATGATGTGTCTGGGCAAGGAACTCTGCAAATCTGTCAGAAAACAATCAACTTTACAAGTAAACAGAAATAAAAAATTACCAGGCTGTGCCTGGGCAAAGGTCTCTAGCTCTGCAAATCTGTCAGAAGGCAATCAACTTTACAAGTAAATATAAAGAAAGGATTACAGGTTAGTTAGTTGTAGGGCATCTCCTGACACAATGATTGATATAAAGAATATTTTATTTGATTAGTGCTGCAGCTTTTGGGGCACAAGTGAGCTAGGTACTGTGCGTTGACTGCAGCACATTTCCCGTCAGACAGAAACTTTTCTCATAAAGCCACCACAAAACATGGGAGTAATAAAACAAATGAAACACACCTCAATTAATCCCCACACACACCTCTTTGAGATAGATTGCCCTTCAGGACATTATTGAGACTTATAAAATGGACTTCAGAATTCTCCTGAATCCTAGCAACTTCACTGGTTGAATCACATCCTGTGACCATTCATTAATTCCAAGTAAATGCAGTTTGTCACTAACCTAACTTATAAAATGGCAAGAAAAAATCTAGAAATTTCATTGGCCAAGAGATATCAGCTGACTGTACATTAACTCTCAGAATACACACAATCATCCTGGTGCTCAACCACATCACACAATGAGCAAATCAGTCCTTCTACAACCAGAACTATATTCCATCAGTCCCTCTGCAACCAGAACTGATCTTCCATCACAAACATGGCTGCTACCTTTACACTGTAAAAACCTTCAACCGGGCCCTAAAAATAAAACTTTATCTTAAATAAAAAATAAAACGTATTAATTAAATGTTGTTTCCCTGATCATCACACTCTCCTTACACACATAAACAAATTAGAAACACTTAGTATTGTTTATAGTTTTCATTACAACTGTTTCTTTACTAACAGTTAAAAATCCCTCTTCTGTCTTTACCTGCTCATCAGGGAAATCTCTTCTGCTTGCCCTGACAGTGAGATAGTTGAGTCACTGGCTCTAAAACAGGCCTTTGTTGTCTGTGTGTACAGTATGTTAGGAGAGTAACAGTCTACCAGCGAAACTGAGCAGAATTTTGAATCTCTGTATTCCATGGTAAACATTCCATGATAAACATTCTATGTCTTGAATGAGCGGGAAAAACAGAAAAAAAAAACAGGATGAAGAAAGTAGGCAATACAGTAATACTTTATAAACAAAGAGAAAAGGTGGGAAAACACAGTTACATAGGCAGAGGCAGACCCAAACTGCTCAAATAATATACTGCTGTCCCTCCAACTCACTAGTTTAGCATTTTTCAGTGAGTTGCTCTTCAATCAGTTTTACCACTCCTCTGCCCAAGTCTGGGGACTATTTTTTCACCATATTTAAACAAAATAACATACTATTATTAAATCTTTTGTAACCCCCTGCAAATGAGGGTTCCCAAAATTCTTCCAGGAGCTTGCCTGAATGCTCCAAGTCTGGGCGGTGTTCGGCGTTTAAACTGTTTAAATGTGGTTCCAAGTGAGTGCTATTTGAGCCTTCACGTACTGTCTCTTTAAGAGCTGTCTGCTTGCAGACTTAATTAGTTTGTATGGGGGGGGACAGTGTATTTAATGCTCGAATCCCACCTGAGCTGCTGTAAATTTGCTCCATTTCTGCCGTCACTACATGTGCAGAGGGAGCCTTGTTGAAAGATATGACTATTTGCCAGAAATCATTTGGAGTGACTGAGAAAATGTAGTTTGTCTAACCTGTCTTCATTCCAGCATGAACTGTTTCAGTGTAGCTCTTTCATTGTATTTATTTATTTATTTAAGAGATTTACCAGATAAGCATGCTGAGCGGGGACCGCTCGTTTCCAGATGCAACCTGGGGGTTACGTAGGTCGAGATAAGTAAAGAATACCAGTACAACAATGAATAGACAGCAGGTTCAGTAGACAACTCAATAACAGTGGTATATAAATCAGCTGAGAAGTGGGTACAAACAGGGAGAGAAATTACTAATTGGTATTGCAACAGATGTGAGTGGATACGTACAGGGCGAGATTTGTAGGTACAGTAGGTGCAGCTAGGTTTGTACATTTACTAGGTATGCTCAACAGGACAGAGTGCATAGTTAGTTGTGGCATGGTTAGGCATAGACTGCCAGGTGAAACAGTAGAGCAGAAAAATATATTGGCACAGTAGGACTACTAGGCTTGTTGCTTTAGTTATTACTTATGGAAATTTTATTATTTATTATTCAGAACTTGGACTCTTAATTTTGAGCCAGCCACAAGGGGATTGTATGGGCAGTGACTCTGGGAAATGTAGTTTTGACCTTGGTGCCTTTTTCCATAAATAATTTATAATAATAGTTATTATTTATGGAAATAATTTTGATCCTGAACTGCTGAAATGGACCAATCAATAGGGAGGGGTTCCCTAAAATGGAGCCTGTGGACGAATCAGAACTTGGACTCTTAATTTTGAGCCAGCCACAAGGGGATTGTATGGGCCGTGACTCTGGAAAATGTAGTTTTGACCTTGGCGCCTTTTTCCACCAACAGAGGAAGTCTTATTGTGAGTGACAGCCAAACCAGCCAACAGTATGGTGTGGAGCTAAAGGAAATGCCCTGCTCTGTGACTGGAAAGATCAGCTCAGTTGTGACAGTGAAGAAAGAAGGAGCTCTGTGCTTCTTCGGTGTATAGTTTCACACAGGAAGCGCGTGTGAGGCCCTGAGGTTCGGCCTGCAGCCGTTGTAAGTGCCAGTTCGGACTGAATCTGATTTGTGAGGAGAAAGAAGGAAGAGCAGAAACCAGGCTCACCCTGTAGAAGACTGGAGAAATTGCTGAATCGCGCTTGGTCTGTCAGGAACTAAAGCTGCTGTGTGTGCTCCCAGGTATTTTGCAGTAATTGCGATCGGGATCAAGGAGCAGACTGCCTGGTATAGTACTTTTCTTTTACATATGAATGTGCATAGTGCTTGTGGGGAATCGCTATTTCCAATCCCCCGTGCTGTGTGCTGTGTGTTGAAACTGGAAGCAAACCCCAGTTTGTCTCTGACTAAATCCATTTGCTATCAACTGCAGTGGGGTCCAGTCACAAGGACCTTGTCTCCATGCCCTGTTGTTCAGGCAATCCAGAAGGACATCCACCATCCAGTCCTCAGCTTGGGTATTGTGAGTACAAATCAGGGTATTCCCCTGCGCCTGTTTTCAATCACAAGTGTGTCATCTAATTCTTGTTGTTTCACTGCTTCATGGACTGAGCCATCCGGCTGCAGATTACAATTAGGTGTTGTGCATATATTTTCTTCTACAGGGCCCCATCCATCTGCACCTGCCGGCCAATCCTGGGCAATGGACCCGCCTAGCCCACCCCACCTGGGTATCCAGAGTGTGACTTTTCAGACCCTGTATGTGTGCACAGTACTGTGATTTAATGCCACCAATTAACCTGATTCCCCCCTCCCATGTTACTGTCCCCTAAATAAATTAGATTTGTTGTTGTTATACTATATACTGTCTGTGGTGTTGGTACTTATGGAAACAGTATTGTATTTTGCTGTGTATGTTGTTTAACCTTATTTTACAGGGGGTCCTCAGAGACAGGCTGCAGAATCAGTCTTGAGGGTAAGTGATGCTTTATGAGTGAACAGTGTGTATATGTGGGGTATTGGGGCTGTAACTCCTGTGTACTGTGTGAGCCACTAGAGGGAATAAAAGGGGGTCTCAGTGTCCCAGAGGGCTGTGACCAAGCTAGTCTAACCACTACAAACCCTGACCTCTGGGTGGATGCACCCGCCATAGAACCTGGGCCCCTCAACCTGTCAGTAGTCAAGCAGGCAGGGTTAGCAGCCCTTGGGATAGCGCCACCTGGGGGTTACACTTTAATAATGTGCCCAGAGTTTTGTTTGATTGTTATAGAAATACTTGTTATCCATTTTATAAGACCAATAAGACACTTCAGGTTGTGGGTTGTTGACTGATAAGAGCACTACCCAGCTGCTGTAGTCACTCGGCGCAAGTGCCTCTTGCCTAACAACACACCTGGGGGCATGCTCTTATCAATCAACAACCCACACCCTGTCGTGTCTTATTGCTTTCAAAATTTACCTATCAGCAGCCTAGTCTGCTTGGCCCTTAGACTTCACCTATCCCTGCTTCCTTTCCTACACGAAAGGTATAAGTAATCCTCCACTTGGCACATTATTTAACTTTCCCATGGCAACAAGTTGTGATGTCATGAGCAGATGATTATGACTTCACAGAAGGAACATGCAATTTGAACAGATAAAATCTAAAGGGAAAATACCATTTTGATGAAAATGTACTGTAATAAAAAATGGAAGGTCCTAAAAGTCAAACATCTGGGGCCGGGAGGATCTTCTGTAACTGCGTTTTTCCAATACCAGCTATGAATTGTTTTGCTGGAAACTGAAACATTTTTTTAAGTAAATCTTGCCCCACCCTGAAATAAAAAAAAAAAGGTTTCAGAAATAGTCTGTCACAGATAATTTGCCTGCTCTGCTCTTCTAATTAGTGAGCTATACTTTTGTTAAAGCTAACACACATCTTCTGCCTTGTCTCAGCCTGTTTACTCAGCTGGATGTCCACAGGGTCCAATTTTCCCTCCAATTGCCCTTGCACGCTAATATAATTGCATCACGTAAGGGTAATTGGTCAGCCTACAGCAGTGTTTGTATGTATTTGAGCATCTGTAGTACTTGGCAAATTCATGAATGATTTTACAGACTAATGGCAAAACCAGTCCAGCAATATGAAGTTTATTTTTTGTGAAAGTATTTTGACTGCAGAAAAGGAGCTAAGTCTCTGAAATAGTGTACCCATCCATCACAACAGTCATGTGTGTCAAAATCATTGCTGTGTCCATCAGCAGAATCCTGTTTGTAATGGTTAAAGAAAACAACTAATGTGCAGAAAAAGGAGAAAGAAAACAAAGTAAAACTGTATCCCAAGCAGGAGGGCTCTCATGCTGACGAGTTAGTGACTTGTGACCCAACACATTTCGCCAGCCACACATGAAGTGAAGAAAAAAAAACAGCATTATCTGGGCTTGTGTTACATTTGAAGTTTCTGCTTGGTGCATTAACTCTTTCATAGAATTCCACAAGGGGTGAATGATGCCAAAAGCAGTTTATTTTAGGAACTAGATCAGGATTGCTGCCAATCGCAAGGTTGGGGCCAAAACAGAGTGGGCAGATCAATGACTTCTAAGATTCTTTTCCTCACAGCTTCAGTCCAGGCACCCAGCTGTCCTGGGAGGAATGCACACATTTACAATACATGTGTTAAGTTAAATCTTCCCTCTGAGATACTAGTCATCTCTTCTTCCGATTAAATTTTTTTCTATTCAGTTTTACCTTATGGAACAAAATGTATACCTCCCCCAGCAGATGGGTTCCACACTGATGTGGCGTTAATTCACAGTCACATTTTTAGTGTCAGTTTCAATGTAACTGCAGGGTAGGTAATCATTAATTACATGCAACAGGATCATTACTGTAGTTACACGTTTGTTGATGTAACTGCATTGCAACTGCAATGGTGGTACAGTGTAGTTACACTGTAAGAAAAATGACTTGCCATAGTAATCTTGTTTCTTTCAAGTGATACTCAGGTATTCATAACTTTATGCAGTCAGCCTTCCAAGTAGAACTGCCAAGAGAGAATTTGGAACATATGCAAATGATGGAATCTTTGTTTGAGCCACTTTTCAAATGCTACCTTATACTAACTGCCTTTGTTCTAAACCCTCAGATTTCCTGGAAGCCTGGAAAGACAGACCCATGGGGATTAAGTGTAATAATGATAATTACAATAATAATAATAATAGTAATAATAATAACAACAACACTATTAATCATAACAATAACAGAGGAACTTTCTTAACACCCCAAAAAAGGGGTCTCCAACTGGGGGGCATAACATATGAAAGGATACCCTTGAATGTCCAAATCACCTGAAAAGGGAAGGGGGACAACAATAGTGATCACAATCACAACATGTGTGCCAGAAATAGCATTTCTACCCCTGAGAGCACAGTATTCAGGAGTGCAGAGGCCAAAGGTTCCAAAAGGGGAGGCAGGGTGGGACAGTTATGAATACCTGAGTATCACTTAGAAGAAACAAGATTACTATGGTAAGTAATTTTTTCTTCTAACCCCAGTAATACTCAGGTATTCTTAACTTTATGCAGACTAATAAGCAGTACCTTTGGAGGTGGGCACATAACCTTATTTTGGGAACAGACTTTGCATGACTGCTGTGCCAAACCTGACATCACCCCTGGAAAGAATATCCAGACTGTAATGCTTTGTAAAGGTGTGTTTTGTTTTCCAGGCAGCTGCTTTACAGATGTCCACCAGGGGAACATCCCCAACAGCTGCTATAGTAGCAGCTGTGCCCCTTGTGGAATGGACCCTCAACCCTGTTGGGGCTTCTTTCCAACCTTAGAATAACAAAAACTGAAAAAGCTGTACTATCCAGCGAGAAATTAATGTTTTTGATACTGGGTTACCCTTTCCCACATTCTCATAGGTCAGGAACAGATGTTTTCTGTCCTGCTTATGGACTTTTAGTGGTTGTCAAGTAACAGCCAAAAGCCCTTGACATCCAGACCATGAAGACTTCTCTTGACCAGAACTAAAGTGTTCAGTAAAAAGATAGATAAGATAGGCAGACTGTAGGCCCTTATCTGCTGATACTGTCTATGTATCTATGTATTTATGTATAATGGTTTGATTCAAATGGGAATCAGAAGTCATTTAAAAGATAAACTTCTTACTTGTTCCCAGAATAATTTTGTCTCTGTGGAATGAAATGTGGTCCTGTTCAATGCAGAGAGACTTGAGGCCACTGATTCTTGTGGCAGAAATCATTACCACAAGGAAAAAGTATATATATATATATGTGTGTGTGTGTGTGTATTATATATATGTGTGTATATATATATATATATATATATATATATATATATATATATATTGGATATTTCAAATAAGCTGAAAACATGGGCTCAAAAAGGGGGACCCATGAGCCTAACTATGCACACATCTAGGTCCCATGCTGGCACCAGTTTGCTGTGAGGGGGCGCAAATGGAACCAGGCCTTTAAAGAACCCTTTGAAGACAGGGTCTGAGGCTTGAAAATATATTCTGTCCAACTGAGTAGTAAATAGATACTGAGACCAGGTGGATCTTTAAGGTACTGGTCTGCAAGCCCAGTGAAAGCAAATAGGTAAAATAGTCCAGCACAGCTGGAACACCAGCCTGTGTTGATATGAGCCAGACCCTAAAAGAACCACTCTGAGGCTAGGATCTGGGGCCATTAAAACATTTTGTCCAGCTAATATACAAGCAGATATTGCAACTAGGTGGACTTTGAGGATGCTGGACTGCAAGTCCAATGAATATAATAGGTAAGTTAGTCAAGCACTGCTTGACCCCAGCACATGCTGGAAACCGCTTTCTGTTGAACACCAACAGTAAACCTTTTCCTTCTGAAGCATACAGTTTCCTAATGGAGGGCTTCCTGTAACCACATACAATGTCTAGACACTGTGAAAAGGATGCAAGGATGCATACTGTACAGTAGGCCCTCAAGAGGCAGGACTTGGGCCTGACTGACCCAAGGTTTGGGTACAGAAGCCTCCCGGTTAGAAGTTGTGCCTCTGAGAAAAGGTGTATTGGTTTGGAACCAGACATGGAGAGTAGCAGAGAGAACCATGTATGCCTGGCCCAGTCTGGCGTTATCAAGACCATTGATGCTGGCTGGGGCCTAAGCTTGAGAAATGCATTGTATGCCAGAGGGAAGGAAGGAAGAAAAGTGTACAGATGCTTCCCTGGCCAACCTCAGAACCAGAGAATCCAGGGGATTGGTCCTGGATCTGATTGACTTAGTACTGTGGCAGGTGGTGGTTGTGGTGGATGTGAACAAGTCTACCTCTGGTATGCCCCACCTCCTGAAGATAACTTGCACCACCTGACTATTCAAGGCCCATTCCTGATGGGACTGGTTGATCTGAGTCAGGGTATTTGCTAGGTAGTGTCCCTACCTGGCAAATGAACATCCTGCAGGGGCCCATGGAGCATGCTAGACTCCATATTTTCATAAGTCCTGAGCAGGGAGGGCTTAACCTTGTCCTTCCCTATTTATGGATGTAATGCATTGTGGTGGTATTGTCTGTTCTGACCTGTACCACCTTTGTAGTAGTTGTTTGAAAACCTTAGCTAGTAACACTACTCTTAGCCCCTGCAGGTTTATGTGCAGGAGTAACTCTGCACTTGACCACATGTCTTGGGTGGTGGAACCCCAGATTGGTGCCACACTCTAGTAGGGATGCATCTGTTGTCAGACAACTGATAGGGCTCTTGCTGAAAAAGGAGAAGCCCCTCCCTTAGATAGGTTCTATCTTTTCCTCCATTGGAGGCCTGTAACAATGTCCTTGTTACTAGAATTAGTTTTAGAAGAGGGTCCTGTCTCTGACACCATTGAGCCATGAGGTGACATTGAATGGCCCTGATCTGTAACCTGGATTCCAAGACTGTACCAGTGGCAGATGCCATGTGGCCAGTAGCTGAAGAAAACTGTCTTGTGGTTTTTGGTTCATTCAGCCTGAATGAGCCCACTCATTAGTGGAATACTTATTGCCCCTGGCGAGGGGTGTAGACCGTGGTTCTGTGGTATTTAGCTCTGCTCCTATGAAATGGAGTGTTTAAGCAGGCTGAAGGTCAGATTTTCTTTTGATTTTTCAAGGACCCTAGAGAGTCTAGGAGACCCTAGGTGAGTTGCAGACTCACTTACTGGAGTGATTCTACCACCACCAGTCAATCATCTAGGTATGGGGAAACTGTGACACCTTATCTTTGAAGGTGATCCAACCACTGTGTACACTCCTAGAGAGTGACCTGATGATAGTCTGATCCTGAAGTACCTTCTGTGAGACTCCCTTATGGGATTGTGGAAATAATTTAAGTACAGTGATGCCAGGAACCCCTTTAGGTTTTTTCTGGGGTTTGACATGCTTTGTCTTTTTGGTTTTTGTGGAGGGCACCAGAGGGACAGCTGGACCACTCACACCTTTTTTTTTTTAAAGCCTGAATCACCCTTCTCAGGGGTGTGGAAGTAAGAGACAGCAGTTTCACATGCAGATTTGGAGGGTGTTGGCTGGTCAGAGCCTGAAGCGCCCTTATTTGGTCTCTTTTGCAACCTTTCCAGTCTTTTTTCCACTGTTATTAGTGGAAGAAATTTGAGTTCAGAGACAATCACTGACTCACTACATCCATGACCACTTGTCTGTGGTGCCAGAAATACTTCTACTGTGGGTACTGCTGATACTGAGGCGCAGCCCCAGCCTGATAGAAAAAAGGGGCTTGCTGTGGTGTGTGTGTGTGTGTGTGTATATATATATATATATATATATATATATATATATATACATATATATATCTCCACCTTTTCATGTAAGCCTTTATCTTTCTCCAAAGAGGAATTACTCTCGGCTGGAAAGTCTATAACCTTGGTTTGGGTATCCTGAGTGAGGTTTGTGACTAGCAGCCAGGCAAACCTCCTCTGAACCACTGTACTTGCCATCCATCTGGCAGCAGCCACTTGAACTGTTATTTGGCTGCTTCCAAACCAAATTTAGCTGTTTCAGCGAGATCATCTGACAGGGGAGTCGGGGCCTTAGCTGACATAGCAGAGGCCGACTACCATAGTGACTTTGGTATTGACATAGGCTTGAAAAGTCTGTGCCTGCCTGATGGCCAAGGAACCTGATAAATATCCCTTTTCAAGACACGTTGTCAATTTTTCCTGGAATCCTTGTTAAGAGGATAGGATGCCAGAGGTATCTTTGCCTTGTCACAAGCTGTCACTTTAACCACTCCTTGGTGGACCAGTTGGGGAAATACATTTCAGTTCCCTCCCTGTACAGCTGATATTTCTTAAACACCCTCTTATTCAGAGGGGGAACAGAGCTTGGAGTTTGTAAAATCTTTAAAGTATCTTCCCTGGAGAATTTATTCACAAAAATGGGAAGTTTTCAATGGGTGTCAGCCCAATCCTTCTCACCAATGTGAAGAATGAGGAATGATCCTCAGATGTTCTGTGGGGAGAGACAAACTCGTGTTCAGAGGAAACCTCAGATTCAATAGGTTCTCCTCCATTTCATAATAATTACATATTCTTCCTTTTAAATATTAGGAAGACTGCTTTGCAAAGGTCTGCTGCTGAGAGACAGACAGCCCTTGTAAGCCTGAAAGTGTTTTCTTTAGCTGTTCCGGGCATTTCTCCACACTTTTTCCCCAGGAAAGTTTACAAATTTCACAATATTCATTTAGGTGATCATAGCCAAGGGGCAGCAACACACAACTGTGTGCTTACCTGTCTTGGCAAATACTTTGGAAGGAGTTGGCAGGCTTTATAGCAGGCACAAAAGTCCCCAAATTGCTGTCATCGGGTTTCTGTGTGTTTAGTTTTCTTCAATTTCACTGATGGAACCAGGGAGTCAGCCAGTTCAACAAGCCTCTTAAAAACTGCTTATATGCCTATCTCAGGGTAGCAGTTACAGTATTTGTTGTGGAGTCACCCGCAGTAACTTAGGGTATCAGCTGGTTAGAGCTCGAGAGACCCTCAGGTGGTGATAGTTTTATTTTTTTAACCTTATCCAGGCATTTCAATAGTTTTTTCAGGTCATGTAATGCAGATTTCACTCTGCTTTTAAATGTTGATATCCAAATAGGCAAAACAAGAGAATGTTGGCCTTAACAAAATTTCACCATACTGAATACAAGGTTTGAAACTAGGATCACCAGTTTCTTCTAGGTTTTTATGACATTTTCAATGTAAAACCAATAGCAGTTGCAACCACTAAAAAATATTTTAATTTAAAGTTTATTTAGAAGTTGTGGTCAGTTCTGGAACTGATGAGGAACCAATCGGGACCAGGGAACCGAGATAAAATGAACCGAGGCTATTGGTTCAGGAACCGGTATTAGCGGTTCTTAAAACAATCTAATTCAATAAAATTAAACACAACTAAAGGGAGTTTTTTTAATCAGAAAACTCCAATAAATATAAAATAAACCTCGCTTGCCCTGATTATACCAAACTGGAGAAACCGAGAAAACTTTAAACACTAAAACCTAAAATTACAAAAAGGCAGCAAATGAAATGTAAAGAATACTTATAATATTTTATAAGATTTATCATGCCAGAACAAAAGATGATGAGGAGAGGATCTCTGAGCATCTAGTCTTGACAGGCAGAGAGAGAAAGCTGAGGGGTTTAAAACAAAGGCAGTTAGTATAAGGCAGCATTTGAAAAGTGGCTCATGCAAAAGAGTCCATCATTTGCATATGTTCCAAATTCACTCTGGGCAGTTCTACTTAGAAGGCTGACTGCATAAAGTTATGAATACCCGAGTATTAGTGGGGTTAGAACTACAGTGTAGTTAAGGAAACTTAACATGTTACCCAATTCAGATTTATTTGTGAGTGTTTTTACATGATTCAATTGACCTACTCCAGCAATTATGCTGCTTATCTGCTGCATAATGTGTACTGACTGGCACTAATAACCTATAAGTTGGGAGACTGTGGCAGTTTGACTCCAGTGGATTGTGGCTTCAGTAACATTAATAACTGCAAGCCAAAATGAATATAACATAAATGATGCAGTCAAAGTCCTTGTGATGGTTCTATCATCTGTGAGTAGAGTACTAAAACTGGATTGACCTTACTACAGAAGCTGGAGTTTCATCTCAGTCAGCCTTGAGTTCCTAAGAGTGCAAAAAGACTACTGCTGTATCCTGTCAGCGTCTTATGATTTATGTAGCCCTTTAATTATAATTGGTGAATAATGAGCACATAATTACTGACTACCATTTTCAATACCAATATAACCATGTTGTAATTTTTGGTTACAGCTGGTCATTTGTAACTGCAAGGTGTCAACCAGACTTGTGCTGCTCAAGCCCCTGCACCTTATCACCATCAGAAAGTTAGTCATCCTGGGCCTAAAGCAGGAGAGAGTGTGACTGGCAGCTGGCAAGGACTACTTAAAAAAACAAAATGCTGCAGTACTGTGTGCAGTTCTGGGCACCCTGATACAAAAAGACATTGAAGCAGTAGAGAGAGAGAGAGTGCAACACAAGGCCACCAAAAATTATTAGGTTTATGGAGGAAAAAAGTTACAAGAAGAGGCTGGAGGCCCATAACATGTTCATTTCTGGTACCGGCAGCAATAGCGGGCTACTTGGTCTGTCATGTAGCACTTTGTAGTATGTTGCACTTTTGTTGTTTGTACTACAGTAGAGCAAGCTTTTGAATCTCAAAATGGCTTCAGTGTGCACTTTCCATTTTGCTGTTATGGATTACTAGCATGTTTTGGTACCAAACGACTAGTCATCTCTGTTGGCACCATGTTACCCATCCTCGTGTTTGCTTTCTTAACATGTTTACCCTGGAGCAAAGGAGGATGGGGAGAGGTGGGATATACTCTCCATCTTCTGCATGTTCAAGGGTATGGGCAAGATCAAGCAGATGGAGATGTTTGATCCTGTATGCTTTTATATGATGCAGGAACATGCCCAGAAGTTCATGTGTGGTAACAATAGAAATTGGTTTATGGGATCTCTTATTTCTTTGTCATTATAACCTTGTGGGTAAAATTGTTCTGGCATGGTGTGGGTGGGTTTAGTGAGTTTAGATAGCTGGCTTGAATTGTTGAAAGAGTGTTTTATTTATTTGATAGAATCTGTGTGTATGGTGGAATGCATTACATAGGTAAAATGTTAATAAAATTTTAATGAATTTTAATAATTAGAGAACGATAAGTTATTATATTTTTTAGTACAGCTATTGGAATTAGTATGTTGATTATTAGCTTGCTAGGATGTGTGGAGGACAATTCCTTAGGCTTAGCTACTTCTGGCCAGCTGCCAGACCTTCAACCCTTCATGGACTACCTCTGTCAGCCATTACTTATGGCCACTGTTGGGAAGCAGGAATAGAGAGGAGGTGGATGGTCGGTCAGAGGGAGTTCAGGAGGGCTAGTGGGGGTGTGTATTGGGGTGGTGAAATTCAGAAGGCATCCTGGGGTGAAATGGAACTAGAAAGGGGGTCATTCCTGATGATTCCCATTAAGGGCTTCCACCGACTGACTGGACAGGTATCACTCAGGCCAGTGGTGACTACTTGTCCCACCTGGGCAGTGATATGCAATGCCAGGGCAATAAGGAACAAGATTGCGATTATGATGGACTTAATTTCATCAGTCGACCTGACTTGCATTATGAAGACCTGGCTGAATGATGCCACCAGACCAGTATTGTAGGTGCTGGTCCCAGATGGGTTCTCCATAATGCACTGCCCTAGGAGGGATGCAATCCCCTTGCAAGGGTGGGGGAGTGGCTATCTGTTTTAGATCCAGCTTGAACTTCTTTGTTCTCCCAGTGGAGTCTACCTCATTAGTAGTAGTAGTAAATCATTTTTTCAATGAAGTTCCAGGCCAAGTAAAATACATATAGTTACACACATATAAAATATGCTATACACACTAAGTACAGCAATAACATTATGACAGTAGACAATACAACAGTAACATCAAACACCTCAAATCCGATTATTAAAGTGAGTTACAAGAATTGCAAGTTATAGCATTGTTAAACCAAATCGTACATCATCTTTTTAATTTTATATTATTGGCTTTAGCCCCAGGACATCTTAAATTTGAAAGGGACTTGATTCCACAATGAGGCTCCCCTGAAGGGAACAGATGATCTCCCCATATTTAAATTACAATTATGCAGAACATATTACCTATATGAGGTCCTCAGGCCCTTTCTAACCCTCCAAATTCAAATAAATCAGAAATATAATCAGGAACCCTATTATTCCAGACCTTGATCATAAACTGGAGTAGATATAAATTTCTTCTTACGGAGGTTTAAACCAATTCAGCTCACTAAATATTACACACCGATGAGTCCTATAGGTGTGCCCACAATAAAATGAGCCATTCTATGGAACATTAGATCCACTTTATTTAAAAGGAGGCACCCCCATATCTCCATAATCAAGGACTGGCAGTAATAGGGAATTAACTACATTCAGGCATACCTCCCTAGACATATACTTTTTGTACCTATAAAGGGCACCCAGCTTTCTATTCATGCCTCCAAAGAGAGAGTGTATTTGAAAATCCCAACTCAGGTAAGAATCAAGCCAGCTACCAAGATATTTATGTAGGTCAATTTGCTTAATGATAGTGCCATCAGAGGTATTAATCTGTAGTTTAAGATCCTGTTTATTGCTATGTTTATTTCTAAATAAGAGTGCCTGCATTTTATTGAATTCAAAACCAGGTGATGCTTCTTAAAGAAGTCCTGAACTTCATCAAAAACTAATTGTAGCTTTAGGCCAATTGAGTGCAATGTTGCCCTTCCACAGACAATATGGTATCATCTGAATACAGATGATACCAAACGTCAGGTGATTCAAACTGAAGTTCATTTATATAAATATTAAAAGTAAGGCCCCAAATTGATCCCTGAGGAACTCAATTTTAATGTCCAAAACCCCAGATTTAAAGGAGCCCACTTCCACAAACTGACTACGCCCCTATCAAATAAGTAGAAAATCATTTCATAGTCTGAAGGGACAAGCAAATGTCACTGCATCTGGACAGAAGCACCTGATGGTTCAGGGTGTCAAAGGCCTTTCAAAGATCAATAAACAGGGCACCTACCATTAACCTACTGTCCAGACTCAGCTGGAGATCGCTTACCACTTTTATAAGAGCAGTTTGTGTGCTGTGGAGGGACCTGAAACCCAACTGAAAGGGGAACAATTTATTATTTTCTTCCAGAAATTCCTTCAATTGATGTGAAATTATTTTTTCAAAGATTTTTGAAGTCTGCGGCATCAGTGAGATGGGCCGGTAATTGTCCAGCTTGCTCTTATTCCCAGATTCAAATATGGGTCTAAACAAATAAATTTGAAAAGTGCGCTCAGGGAACTTGGTGTTGCTTGAGCACAGCTCACCAGCCCATAAAACAAAAAGAAAAAGAAAGCTCAGCACAACAAAGTTCTATTTAAAGCAAGTGCTTATTTATTAAATTCAGCAGGTGCCTCTGGAGACCAAGCCCTGTGCTTCAACCCTCAAGCTGGTCTTCCTTAAGGGCAGATCTAAAGAACAGACAAATATGACCACATTTATACAATGATAGAACAATTGATCAATTTAGTGACATGTGATAAGGAAATACAAACGAAACACACACCATGTGAAAATGACTTCGTTAAAAAATAAACTTTCTGTCAAGCTAATGATACTTCACAGTTATTTAAGTAAACTTTACTCAGCATAGTGCTTTAGCTAATGAGCTGATTAGCTCATACTTTAAATAAATAAATGAAGTAATAGCTTGTTTCCATCAGGTGAACTTAAAGTTATACAGGATTCTATTCATTCAACTATTTCTTTTTCAGTATATATTATTTTTAATTTCTTATTTTTTTGTACATATTTTGTATTATCAACAATGAAAAAAACACAGGAAAGGTACTAGAACCTACTACACATAAATACTGTTCCTTTTAGTACATATCAGTTACTCTGTCTTACTTATGGGAGGTCAAACTTAGCTTCTAAAGGTCATTCTCTGTATTTCTTTAAATAATGTTTTCAGGGACTGTAGAAAGAGAGAGAAGGAGGTCCAAAGGACAACAAGAGGGAAAAATTATAGGTAAAATAGAAAACCCTCCAAAGTATACAAAAAATTATCTCTTTTTTTTTAAATTCATTAAGAAAAATAAGAGGTTTTCTTCCTCTATTTACTTCCAAATAATATTTACTTGGGAAATTCCTTTTCCACCTTTTCTACAAAAAGTACATAACATGAGTTATGTGATATAAAGGTTTCTTTATATCAAAATAATCACAGACCTTTAACTACTATTGGTAATAGTTAGAAAGGGACTTTCAGAGACAGAAGAAAGGTGGAACTAAACAAAATTTTGAAACCCTCATAGACAGTCTTAAAGATATAATTCCAAGGCTGGTAAATAGCCCTATAAAGTAGTATCACAAGTAAGTTGTTTTAAGAAAGGTTAGATGTACCTATGGGTCCTATATAATAGAGGGCCCACTCTGTGCTTTGTAGTCAATCTATCCACTTTGCTATTATTTAGATATTTCAGGACATCATTTATAAAGAAACTGACATACAGAAAAGTAAAATGAAAAGTTTAAGAAGTAATTATTGTGATACACAGAAATAGAATGTACTGTACTGTACAAGCAAAAATGTCAGAATTTTTACTAAGTCAGAATCAAGGGAGGTAGGGGAGTTGGGAGAGAAAGTGGGGGGGGGGCATTTCTATTAGATATCAGGGAATTGCCACATATTGTTGAGCAGTTTTAGATGTTCACAAATAGGGTGTAAAATCCACCTCTTCATTTAGGCCTAGTGAAGTCATTGTATCAAGTGTTACAATCCACTTTGTTTCCTTCTGGGACAAAAGGTTGACCCTATTCCCACCTCTAAAATGTCTGGGAATGTGTTCAAGTACAGTAAATTGAAAACACTCAGGGTTCCCAAGATGGCATTCCAAAAAAATGAGCTCCAATTGAATTATGAATATTTCTATTAATTATAGCCCTCACATGCTCTTGGATCCTTTGTTTGGTTATTGTAGTTGTCCTTCCTACATAATATACAGAAAAATCACACCAGCAAACATAGACAGCAAATGGTGCAACACGAGTGATGAAATGTCTAATTTCTAAGTTTCTGCCATCTTTATGAAACATATTACCTGATTTTGCATTCTGACATATGTTACACCTACCACGTTTGTGAAAACCATTTGATTTATCTGTCAACCAGTTGAATTTACTTAATGGTGCACAGGTTTCAACAAAGTGGTTATGAGTGAGTTCTTCCCCTATATTTTTACCCTTAGAGAAAGTAACCCTTGGTTTCTCTGAAATGTCTTTCTTTAGAATAGGGTCTGTAAGTAGTACGGGGCAAAATGTATGGACCAAATTACCCACAATGCCTGCCACTGGAGTATATTCAGCGACAAAAGTCACAATTTTATTTTCATCACTTGTGTCTCTAGCCCATTTCTCTTTTTTTGGTTTTAGTAACTCACTCCTGTTCAAATTCCTAACTTTTTCATGTATATCTGTTAGCAGTTCCTCAGTATAGCCTGTCTTAAGTAATCTACTCTTAAGACTCTCAGCCTGTAATTCAAAATCCCTTCTGTTAGAACAATTTATTTTCAGTCTCACCAATTCACCATATAGAATTGAGTTAATGAGTTTTTTTGGTGTAAGCTATGGGCATGGAGAATATTATTTGCAGCGGTGTTTTTTCTGTGTCCCTTAGTGGTTATTAGGTCCCCATGTCTTCTCTCCAGTTCCAAATCAAGGAACACAATTTTTTCTTTACCACATGTATATGTGAACTGTAAGCCAGATAATTTTGATTCAGGTAAGACATGAATTCTGGAATTTCTTCTTTCGGACCATTCCATGTGACATTCACATCGTCAATAAACCTGTACCAAACATCCAGATTTTTGGCAAATTTATGTCTATGCTGATCCACAATGTATTTGTGCTCAAAAAAACATAAATAGGTTGGCATATGATGCGGCAAATGCTGCCCCCATCACTGTCCCACATACTTGCACTTGCTTTAAATAGAACTTTGTTGTGCTGAGCTTTCTTTTTTCTTTTCGTTTTATGGGCTGGAGAGCTCTGCTCAAGCACCACCAAGTTCCCTCAGTGCACTTTTCAGATTTATTTGTCTGTATTCATTGTTGAGCAGTGCGGCTGGGAAAATGCAGTTCATCTTTGATTTGGGACACTTCAATTAACTTTGCTTTTGGCAGAAGATGAAATGCTGACTTTCAAATTTTCCGAGGAGTGACTGAAAAATCATTGTGTACATCTCTTCAAGAGTAAGGGACTGAGTTGTCTGTACCATGACAAACCTCAGTGCAACTCCTAATTTGAATTTTGAAGAGGAAAACCAGGCTGCAACAGTCAATAGCTCTGAGGAGGAAGTTGAGCACTTACACTGCCTAGAAGACCTTGAGGACCTCCACAGATGAAGGGAGAGGATTCGAACTACCATTTTTCCATCAGGGTATTCAGAAGATTATAACCTGATGTTGAAAGATCTTTTTCAGGAATTAGAGAGACTCCGGGTAAGAGAACTTAATTTGTATTACAATAAGATAACCCTGGAATGGTATTTGGAACTGCATATTATTCCTAGGGGCTTGCGAATTGATAAAATGCTGAGTTCCAGCTTTGACGATGATGATTTAAAAAAGCATGGGAAGAAGCAGTCACTATATGCATCACTAGCTGGCTAAAGGCATTAATTAAATGGGACTTATGATTACAAGCAGAAACTAATGTCGAAATCAAGAAGGTGCAGAATTGATTAGCAGTGTTTAAAAATAAAAAGGACTTTGAGAACTTAAACAAATTCTGCTCGAAAAAAATACATAAGCATGAGAAAGAGCCTATAGCTAGAAAACGTACTAAAATTAACAGAGACTTGGGTGATTACTCAAGAAAGGAAGTTTTTGCCTGGGAAAGGAGGGATCGTTCCAACAGTAGGTGGCGATCCAGATCCGCAAAACATAATTGGAACAGAAATCAAAGTAAGGAACGGCAAAACAATAATAACAAAAAAACTGTCAGTTTCCAAGAAAGGAAAGATCAATCAGAAAATAAAAATACTGAATCTGAAGCCAGTACCTTGACAAATACAGGAAAAGTTTTTTTAGCCGAAGAAGAACTGAGGTTGAGATATAAAGGAAAAGAGGACTTTGGGAGCTATTCCAAAAAACACAAAAGGCCACACCAGAAAATGAGGCAGGAAGGAGAGGTGGACACAAATCAATCAGCAACACAGAGGTCTCTGAGGAACAAAGAACAGAAATAAATTTAACTGATGTTGAATTAACTCAGATATAAGAACAAGTGTTACAAAGGGCTTAACATTTGTTCCAACACCACAGCTGGATAAATTCAAATTAAGAGTGGACATTTTCAAGCTAATTAGAAAATTGAAGTTTAAATATTTTTTTGGAAGGAAAATGCCTGATTTGGAAAACATGGGGGAGAGATTAATCAAGATAAAATGGGAACAACTCCTGTATCATCTGAAAATGTGGACTTATTAAACTTTTCAGACCCTAACATTCTCTCTGGGACGAATCAGAATGGGATTATAATTTAATTGATAAAATTGATGTTACTGCCCTACTTGAGGAAGCAATGAATGTAGGTAATGAGTTTGTTAGTCCTATTGCTGAACGATCAGAGTTTAAACCAAAGTCCATTTTCTGCCCCAAGTATATAGTCCTGCCATTTCTGTTTTTGAAAATCCTTATTGTCTGATGTTATGAAAATATTTGATAATCCAAATTTGAGGTTTCAGAGAAACATGAATAAAGAGGAGTATCAGGCACTTCAGAACTAGAAAACCTTAAAGGCATAGTAATCAAAACATCTGACAAGGGTAATAATGTGGTGCTGATGGAGGAAACCTTTTATAAACAGAAATGTTTAGAACTTTTAGAAGCTCAAAACAACTATAGAAAGTTAAAGGGGGAACCACTGTAAAATATCAAGCTGAACCCTGTGAATTCTTGGATTGGGGGTTATATTGTGGACGGTTGACTGAACAAGAAGCTAATTTTATTAAGACAGAATATCTAGTAACACCACTTTTTATCTGTTACCAAAGATTCACAAATACAGCAATAACTCCTCCATCCCCCACGGTTGGCCCATAATTTCAGGACTTGGTTCCTTACACACCATCTTAGTATTTTTCTAGATAGTTTTCTTTAACCTCAAGTCTTATATCTAGAATCCTACATTAGAGACAGTATGGATCTCCTGGATAAAATAAAAGATAAAGTTTGGGATGCAAACTTTTGTTGGCTAACAATTGATGTGTGCAGTGTGTACACATCAATTAGGCATGATTTGGGAATCAAAGCAGTGGATTTTTTCTTTAATGACCAACAGCTCATATCTACAAATTTTTTAAGGTGGGCAATAGATTTTGCATTAAATCACAACTATTTTTGCTTTAACAAGGAATATTACCTACAGGTATGTGGGACAGCAATGGGGGAAACATTTGCCCTATCATATGCCAACCTATTTTTTTTTTTTTTTTAGTACAAATACATTGTGGATCAGCATAGAAATAAATTTGCCAAAAACCTGGATGTTTGGTACAGGTTTATTGATGGTGTGATTGTCATATGGAATGGCCCGAAAGAAGAAATTCCAGAATTCATGTCTTACCTAAACCAAAATGATCTGGGCTTACAGTTCACATATACATGTGATAAAGAACAAATTGTGTTCCTTGATTTGGAACTGGAGGGAAGACATGGGGACCTAATAACCACTAAGGGACACAGAAAAAAATACCAATGCAAATAATATTATCCATGCCCATAGCTTACACCAAAAAAAAACTCATTAACTCAATTCCATATGATGAATTGGTGAGACTGAAAATAAATTGTTCTAATGAAAAGGATTCTGAAAAACAAGCTGAGAGTCTTAAGAGTAGATTACTTAAGAGAGGCTATACTAAGGAAATGATAACAGATGTACATGGAAAAGTTAGGAATTTGAACAGGAGTGAGTTACTAAAACCAAAAAAAGAAAAATGGGCTAGAAACACAAGTGATGAAAATAAAACTGTGACTTTTGTCACTGAATATACTCCAGTGGCAGACAGGGTAGATAATTTGGTCCATACATTTTGGCCAATACTACTTACAGACCCTGTTCTAAAAAAAAAAAAATTCAGAGAAATCAAGGGTTACTTTCTCTAAGGGTGAAAACATAGGGGCAAAACTCACTGTGTTGAAACCTGTGCACCATTAAGTAAATTCAACTGGTTGAGACATAAATCAAATGTTTTTCACAAATGTGGTAGGTGTAACATATGCCAGTATGCAAAAACAGGTAATATGTTTCATAAAGATAGCAGAAACTTAGAAATTAGACAGTTCATTATTTCTGTTGCACCAATTGTTGTCTATGTTTGCTGGTGTGATTGTTCTGTATATTATGTAGGAAGAACAACTAGAAGAACCAAACAAAGGATCCAAGAGCATGTGAGGGCTATAATCGATGGAAATATTCATAATTCAATTGGAGCTCATTTTTTGGAATGCCATCTTGGGAACCCTGAGTGTTTTTGATTTACTGTACTTGAACACATCCCCAGACATCCTGGGGAATAACCTTTGTCCCAGAAGGAAACAAAGTGGATTGTAACACTTGATACAATGACTCACTAGGTCTAAATGAAGAAGTGGATTTTACACCCTATTTGTGAACATCTAAAACTGTTCAACAATATGTGGCAATTCCCTGATATCTAACAGAAATTTTCTCTCCCACCCTCCCACTTTCTTTCCCAACCCCCCTGCCTCCCTTGATTCTAACTTACATTTTTGGTTGTACATTCTATTTCTCTGTATCACAATAATTACTTTTTAAACTTTTCATTTTATTTGTCTGTGTGTCAGTTTCTTTATAAATGATGTCCTGAAATATCTAAATAATAGCAAAGTGGATAGACTGACTACAAAGCACAGAGTAGGCCTTCTATTATATAGGACCCATAGGTACATCTAACCTTTCTTAAAACAACTTACTTGTGATACTACTTTATAGGGCTATTTTACCAGCCTTGGGAATTATATCTTTAAGACTGTCTATGAGGGTTTCCAAAATTTTGCTTTAGTTCCACCTTCTTCTGTCTCTGAAAGTCCTCTTTTTTTTTTTGCAAGCTGCCGCCACCTGGTGTTCTCGGCCCAGTCATGGGCCGGGGCTTCCACCCCGCATCAGCCTCGAGTCCTGACACCTGTGGCTTGCCCCCCATGGTGGGGCTGCAGCACTCCCCACATGCAGCAGTCCTTGGACTAGGTCGAGGGCTGGCCCGGGAGCTAATCAAAGCCATGGCAAGCTTCATTAGTGGTGGCCAGCAGCTATTTTTCAGCTTTTCCTTGGGAGGCGGGTCGTGCAATGACACCAGCGCCTGCCCTGCCACCTGTGTATGCGAGTGCGGTAGCGGTGTGACTCTGGCCTCCGCCCAGGGGTCACCAATGCTTGACACTCCTCCCTCCCCCAGAGAAGAGGCAGCCCTAGGACGCTTAACCTTTCCCCGTCAAGTTTTCTCTGGTAATCTCCCGGTCCGCCTCGAACCAGGGTCGCCAGCGTCGCATGCGGAAATCCAACTGCCGGGCTCTGACACAGCTGAAAGTCCCTTTCTAAATATCTCCAATAGTAGTTAAAGGTCTATGATTATTTTGATATAAAGAAACCTTTATATCTCATAGCACATGTTATGTACTTTTTGTGGAAAAGGTGGAAAAGGAATTTCCCGAGTAAATATTATTTGGAATTAAAAAGAGGAAGAAACCCTCTTATTTTTCTTAATGAATTTCAAAAGAAGAGAATTGTTTGTATGTTTTGGAGGGCTTTCTATTTTCCCCTATTATTTTTTCCTCTTATTGTCCTTTGGACCTCCTTCTCTCTCTTTCTATAATCCCTGAAAATATTATTTAAAGAAATACAGAGAATGACCTTCAGCAGCAAGTTTGGCCTCCCATAAGTAAGACAGTTAAGAGTAACTGATATGTACTAAAAGGAAAAGTATTTATGTGTAGTAGGTTCTAGTACCTTTTCCGGGGGGTTTCATTGTTGATAATACAAAATATGTACAAAAAAATAAGAAAATAAAAATAATACATAATGAAAAAGAAATATTTGAATGAATAGAATCCTGTATAACTTTAAGTTCACCTGATGGAAACAAGCTACTACTTCATTTATTTATTTAAAGTATGAGCTAATCAGCTCATTAATTAAAGCACTATGCTGAGTAAAGTTTACTTAAATAACTGTGAAGTATCATTAGCTTGACAGAAAGTTTATTTTTTAACTATGTCATTTTCACATGGAGTGTGTTTGCTTTGTATTTCCTTATCGCATGTCACTAAATTGATCAATTGTTCTATCATTGTATAAATGTGGTCATATTTGTCTGTTCCTTAGATCTGCCCTAAGGAAGACCCACTTGAGGGTTGAAGTGCAGGGCTTGGTCTCCAGAGGCACCCCTGTCAATTTAATAAATAAGCACTTGCTTTAAATAGAAATTTGTTCTGCTGAGTTTTCTTTTTTCTTCTTTGAATTCAGTCTCACTTTAGCAATCTTCCACCCCTCCAGAAATTCACCACTAGTACAAGATAAGTTAAAAATATGGGACAGAGGGAACACTATACAAGGAACCGCTTACTTCGAGAGTCTAGAGGAAATCTTGTCGTGACCCAGAGCCTTAGAAATAATTAATTGTAGGAGTTCCATGCGGACCCCCTCTGGTGTGATGTAATCAGACTCAAACCCACTTGACCCACTAGGATCAGGATTTATTCCATCCAAATCCTGCTCTGGAGCACTATTATAATCCTGGTGAGTCTCAACAACTAGGTCCAAGGAACCTACCTTAGTAAAATAATCATTAAAGGCATTAACAAGTCCGACCCCTAGGGCATCATTACTCCATCAACTGCTACTTACTCACTGAGGAATGTTTATTTTTCCCCATTAGGTCAGAGATAATCCCCAGAACTTTCTTGGGTTCTGCCTGTGATTATTATCAAGTTTAGATCAAACAAATTCTTGTTTAGCTGCCCATACTTTCTTAGTATACAGGTTACGGGCCTGCCTACAGAGGACCCAATCATGGTCTAACAGTTTTTTTGGCCTTTACCCATTTTTTATCTCTGTCTCTCCTAGCTTTATAACATAGACTTTGACGGCAAATAAGGACCGCTTGGCCACCTAGTCTGCCCAATATAAAGTTCTGGGGAAATCTAAACATTCCCTTTGTGTTTAGTTTTCCTGGATTTTAATGATGCATGCTTATTACAAATTAGTAAGAATTTGTCTAAAAATACTCCCAAGCTGCTGAAGCTGTGGGAATTAAATCCAATCTGGACCAATTAATATTTTCAACATCAAGCATGAATGAGATGTAATCAAACCGTCTAATGCATCTCCATGAAATACTAGATCCAGAGTCAGGCTTAATTATCTTATTTCTAACTGCTGTGAGATTACCTGATGATCTGAGAAGGATTCAGAAGGACTCCAGCTCTCAGAATATAAGTGGGGAAAATTTGCAAACATCAAACCAACATAGTTGATTTTCTGGGATCTCTGTGGTTAATTCTGGTCAGATCCAGAATCAATTGAGTCAGGCCCAGATCAATTTGAAAATCAACTAAATCATGGTTTAAATCAATAGTTGAACAATTAACATTAAAATCTCTGGTTATAAGCAGTTTGTGTGTATGTCTATAGTCAAATAGAAATTCCTGTAGTACCTGAAAAACCTTTGTATTAACCTTAGGGGTTTATATATACCCAGTAATAAAACAGGTTTCCTATAAAAGCCAATCTCTATGGCCAGGTCTCAGACCATATCCAGGAAAAGAACACAGGACTTCATGGGTGAGTTAAATTACAATCAGCATAAATAACACCCTCCACCATTTTTATTCCTATCCTTCCTGAACATCTGGAAATCTTCAAGTCAATAAAGATATCTTGGACTTTACCATCTAACCAGGTTTCAGTCAAGACCAAAATCTCAGGTTTAGATTATTTTACTCAATCCATTACTTCATCAGACTTTTCCTAAAACTCCTGACATTGGAGTGGATAATAATCATACAGCCCTGTTTCAGTTTTAAGGCTTCTGAATCAAATCTAAGAGGAAGGGTTCAGACCAAACCCCAATTTCAGAGTTAGACATAGTAGGAGGGACAGGATTTGGGTGTACATCTCCATAGGCCAACAAGCAGTTAATAAGAAAAGATATTAAGATGCCCCTCAAATTTAATTTTCTAGTTCTTAAATACACATAAGATAAACTTTTAATAATATTAATTCTTAATGCAGGAGAAATCTGAGTTACAATTCTAACAGGAAAAGCCTTAAGAAAAGCATTAAAACATCCACTAGGCAAGATTTCAGCTGCAATACTAATAGTCTGACTATATTCTACTAATTTTAAATCAATAGAGGGACAAGGTTTTGAATCGGCTGATAACCCTGAATGAACACATGCTGTGTAATAAGAATGAAAAATGGCAAATAAAAATAAAAACACTAAAATGGAACAAACGGCCATTTTGAATGCAACCACCATAATTATTATAAAAAACAAAAACACTCTTCTACCCTATTCATACACCACAGAATGCCCGGGTGTTAAGCATTCAGAGTACAATAGCAGTACAAAATACAATAGCCCAAGACACACTTACCAGAGTTATAATGCTACAAGGCCCGGGTCATGACTGTGGGTTGATGCATGTTTCTAAGTTAAATTTCTCTTAGGAGAGGTGCAGCCACTCAGTCTCGTGCCCAAAGGCTTGCACCTTCAGGCCAGCATAGGCTTTTAAAGTGTAGAGCCCTGCCTCTTCTTGTCTATGATTGGCTTATGACAGGTTCGCCTACAAATCCCCTCCAAACACCCAAACCGCAAGACACAGGATACTGGTTGCAGTCCACAAAAGCCGCTGCTCAAGGATGTCAGTTGCAGCACAGTTCACTCCAGGGCTTCTCTGGCAGTGTAGGTAGGCAGATGGAATATGACGCTAACCACTGGACACCGCTGCTCGAGGTAGATTCTGTGAGCACAGTTCCTCCCATGTTAATTCACAAGGCAGGGTAGGCAGATGGAATTAGCAATACAGTTCACTGATGTTGTTGGGCTGGTGCAATATTCGTTGTTTGAATATGTGGCCATCCAAGGGGGTCCAGGTGCAGGCTGCAAGATCCTTCTCATGTATCAGCCTCCCAGTCATGAGAGGGATTTCCTGTGGGAAGTAGCAGACTTTGTCGCCGATCAGGTATTGGAATCACCCAGATGGCTAATTTTGGGTGACTTCAATGCCTGGGTCAATGGCAAACTCTCACAATTTGGATATGACTTCCTCCAGACAATGGAATCACTGGACCTGACACAAGTCATTACTTCTGCGATCCAAACTCAGGGCATACCTTGGACTTAGTATTCTCTCTGGAACTTGAGATAAATAAACTCAAGATTGATCCAGTCATTTGGTCAGATCATTGCACAGTGAAGTTCTCATTTGGTGCCCCTTGAGAGTCCTCCTCCTCCTGTGGAGTTGGTTAGTTTCGCACATTAAAGGGTCTGACCCTGAAGGACTAATGGTGAAACTGGACCTATTGAGTGTGCTGCAGGCTTGTGTGACAGGACCAGGGGAGGAGGTGGCAGCCTACAACAAGACACTCACTGAGACTCTTGATTCTGTGGCAGCAGTTCACATACAGCTGATGCTCTCACACTTGAGATCCCCATGGTTTGATGGGGAACTCAGGGAGCTGAAGACCTTGGGTTTAAGGTTAGAATGGGGCTGGTGGAGGTCCCATTCTGGGGATGATAGACTGGCTTTAAAGATTCATTATACTGAGTACCTAAGGGCAATCTCCCATAAGAGGCAGAGTTCCTGTCCAGGGAGATTGTTGCAGCAAGAGACAGACCAGCTCAGATTTTCCAAATGGCAGATAAGCTTATCCATCCTTCCTGTCTCCAGCTGGTAAAAGCATTGTTTGCTGCCAGATGTGATGAGTTTGCTCTGTTTTTTGTTGATAAGGTGTCCTCCATCAAAATGGGTATCTCTGCAGTGGGATCTCACAGGGCTTGCAGTGTCAGTTCTGATAGAAAAACAGAGGCAATCCTCATGTCTGGTATGAGTTCAGCTCAGTGTGGGTGGATGAGGTTAGTGAGATAATCTCGAAGCTGTGGCCTGCATGCTGTGTACTTTCTCCAGGCCCAACATGTCTCTTAAATAGATGAGTGGGGTCTTTGGGCCCCGTATTTGCTAAGATAGCCCAGTGCTCCCTTTCAAGAGGGTTGTTCCCTGTTGCTCTTAAATCGGCATTAGCGAAACCCCTCTTGAAGAAACCATCTTTGGACTTAGACTGTCTCGCAAATTGCAGACCTGTCACTAACCTCCCCTTTTTAGGGATGGTTACTGAAAGTAGTAGTCATTCAGCTCGAGGCACATCTCGCTGCCTTTAACATTTATGAGCCACACCAGTCTGGTTTCCGGTCAGGACATAGTACAGAGACGGCACTAGTCAAGGTGCAGAATAATCTCCTCAGGGTGAGAGATTGAGGCAAATGGCCAGTTCTTATTTTCCTTGATCTCTGCTCAGCGTTTGACACTGTGGAACATGGGGTGTTGTTGGGCCACCTGTGGGATCTCTGGGGACTTGCTGGTATTGTCAACAATGGGTTTGAGACCTTTCTTACAAGTAGGATGCAAAGGGATGTGAAGGGAACGTATTCCTCCTGCGCGATGCCCCTGTCCTGTGGAGTTTCCCAGGGTTCAATCCTCCACCCATGTTATTGCAGTATACATGCTACCCCTGGGTGATATCATTAGATACTACTGTGTGGGTTTTCACTGCTATACATTTGATACCCAACTGTGTATGTCATTTGTACAAGGGACACAGTGTGCGGTCTTGGTTCTGAATCTTTGTCTGGCTGAGAAACAGGACTGGATGTCCTCCAACTGGCTGATGCTCAATCCTGATAAGACGGAAGTATTGGTGACTGAGCCTGGTTGCTGGCAGGGAACTGTGGGGGGGGAGAGGAGACTGGAGTAGCGCTTGGTTCCTCCTCTCTAACCATCTCAGGCAGGGTGAAGAATCTGGGCATTATTTTTGATAGTGAACTGACGCTGGAGGCTCAGGTGTCACTCATTGTCTGTACTCATTTTTACCATCTTAGAAATATCACTCAGATAGAAACCTTCATCCCACCCAGTGACCTGCTCTCACTGATACATGCTTTTGTTATGTCTAGACTTGGTTACTGTAACGTCCTTTACCTTGGGTTAAATAGAGAGACCCTACTTTGCCTGCAGTTGGTGCAGAACAATACAGATAGGTTGCTGATAGACCAGCCAAGGTCTTGTCATATAACCCGGTCTTGCATGAACTGCACTGGCTACCAGTGAGGTGGTGGATCTCCTTTAAGGTTGGCTTGCTGAACTACTGGGCCCGAACTACCTGTAAGACCCTCTGTCTCCTCACCAGACCTCCTAACCCCTCTGCTACTCTGAGGTGGGCCTCCTAGCAGTTCCCAGGGTTCAGTCAAAATCTCGGGTGAGAGGGGCTTTGCTATTGCTAGCACAACCTTGAGATGGGCTCTGAACTGTATAGAATTGTATAATGCACTGTTCATATCCTTGGTGACTCTATGTATATATTTTGTTTACTGACTGCTTGTGTTATGTTCATCTGGTTCTACCTGATTCTGTGTAATGCCTATCTTGTATCATGTTGTCCTCTGTATGAACTTGTATGTCATTACACCTCACAGGTTGTACCTGAAAATAGGCAAATGTCTTGTCTAGTGTACTTACATGGTTAACAAAAGCTAAATAAATAAATAAATCCCTCGGAAGTCCTCTCACGGAGGCCTTTAAGAGGGGTCTGAAATCCCATCTTTTTGCAGCAGCTTTTAATTTATCCTAGCATCCAGGCTATAAAATGTTATGATTATTCTCTGGATATTGTATTATTTATTTTGTTTTAATTTTATTGCAGTTATTTTTGATCGTTTGATTATGTCAGTTGTTGATTTTATGAGTTTTTGAGGTAGTATATGGTGTGAGACTTTTGTTGCTGTCATGTACATTGCACAGCGCTCGGAGTCCAAGAGAATGAGTGCTTTATAAGTAAAGTTTTGCTTGCTTGGCTTTTACTTGCAAACTAAAGAGTAACATAAGAAGACGCAACTTTTCCAAGAGAGTGGTGAATCTAAGGGTCGGCCTACGAGCAGAGACAATGAACAAGAAGAAAACACAGTACCTCAAGTTAAGCTATGAGAAATGTCTGGTTACCAAGAAACCATAGGTACCCTGGGTAGCAGAGTATTGGAGAAATCCCTATAGTACAAATTGGAACATTTATGTGCAGCATTCAAATTCACCGCTGTTTATGAAACACAGGGAGTGGGGCATGATAGACCTAGAGCTCCTGCCAACCTTAAATGACTGCGTTTGCCATATTAATATTACGGACAATTTTCTGACTCCAGAAACTGCCTGGTAAGAGGACAATTTCTATTAGAAAACACACCAAAATATAATATTATATACAGTATATATTTAAAAATCTAGATTTACTAGCGGCACCAGTGGCTAGTTTAACTTTACAAAAGGAAACAACCCATGAAAGAGAAGAAACTGCAGCATTTGCACCAGACAGAGATAATAACACTTATTTATTTACTAAAATGTTTCACCAGGAAGGCACACTGTGTGACAAGTCGCTCATCTCCCAGTGTGACCTGGGGGAAGGGGTATAATAGGAGTGAAACATTAAACATTCAAGTTACAGGATCAACATTAACATACAGCTGTAAGGCAGGTGTTACAAACAGTGTTACAACAGTGTTGCACATAATAGTTAGAAAGAGTGGGCAATAATAAGTGCTGGGTTAATAAGTAAACAAGTGCTATGTGAAAGAAAGGGGAAAAGGAGAGGAAGGGGTGAGTGGGAGGAAGGGAAGAGTTGTGTTCAAGTTACATTCACGTTACAAGATCAACTTTAACATACAGTTGCAAGGCAGGTGTTACAAACAGTGTTAAAACAGTGTTGTACATAATATATAGAAAAAATAGACAATAATAAGTGCGGGTTAATAGTAAATGAGTGCTTACTTGAAAGAAAAGGGGGAAAGAAGAGGAGGGAGGAGTTGGAGGGATGGTGGAAAAGGAGTAGATGAGGGATACAAGCTCCTTGCTAATGGTTCAATGACAAAGGGACTCCTTTTTATGTTGGCTTGCCGCGCTTAAGCGCAGGACAACATATTGGGAGAGTGGAGATTTGGAGGCACGGCTGCTGTTGGGTGAATGCAGGGCATGCATCAGTAGGTGAGTACCTCATTCCCCAATAAGCCAGCATGCTAGTGCTGACACCAACATTATGGAAAGTGGACAAAACTTCTAAACAAAGTGCCGCTGCAATCAGAGACAAGCTCGTCATGCTGCGGAATAAAGACACACCTCCCGTACGTGCCTTTGCAAGGCAAACATTTCAAGAAACATGGTGCCGAAGCCCCCGCATGGCAGGTGAAGCTCGCGCCCCCCCTTGTGTGACACGCCCCGACGGGGAGCCCACTCTCCATCAGCATCACCCCCCCAACTGTTGAATGCCGAGGGGGGTGCCCAATCCCCCTCAGCTCGCGCTCCCTTCCCCGACTTTGTTTGCCGGCGGGGGGTGCCCAATCCCACGGCGGCATTAACCCCCACCGTGTTGTGTGCCGACGAGGGTGCCCAATCCCTGTCGGCTAATGACCCCCCAAACCCATTTAGGTGGCATGCTGGGAGCCCACCCCAGCATGCCAAAACAGTCCCGTGACGTTTTCTCTACCTAGAATACAAACGGTCCTCGTAGTTCAGGTCCACCCTCCCCCACCCGCATCCACCCACTGCACACCCTGCCTCCCTCACCCTCCCACCCCATACTTACCTCCGAGTCCGCGGCGACGATCTTCAGTGAACCGGGAATATGTCTGCACTCTTCAAAGCTGACCGCGAACGGAGGAAATGCCGGTAAGCTGTATAATGGAGTGAATAGAGTTTTTTCAACTTTGTTGCATATCTCAGCCATTTCTTGGACTTTTTGCACCAAATTTTCAACATGGGGTTTTTGGGGCCCCTCCTCATGAATTCTGTCACTGTCATGGCGTTTATCAGCCTTGAAAGGTGATTTTGCAGTCACTGCGCGAAATCACCTTTCGGGGCCCATTAACGAAATGACAGTGGCGATGTTCATGAGGTGCCCTCTTAAAAGCCTAAGTTCCAAATTTGGTGGAAAAAACCAACAAATGCCTGTTTTATTTAGCTGCAAGCAGTAAAGTTGTTACTGTTATACTCGTAACTTTGCAATATTCACAATATTTTACCGTCGATTTCAGCATTGTCATTTTTGTACACCTCCTTGTGAACAGAACAGCTGTCATTTTCCACATCCTGCCCGAAATGTGTTTCCGCACTTCCGCACACAATAGTGCAGTCGCTGTGGGAAATCAGTGTTTGGCCAGATCATGAAAATGACAGTGACACAGTTCATGAGCAGAGGACCTAAATTGCCTATGTTGAAAATTTGGTGATGATACTCTATAAAATAACTGTGTTCTGGCATGCTTTGGCAGATTACTTACGTGCGGCTTTCATACCGTCGTGCATTTGTGATATTCGGTCTGTATTTTCACCATTGCCATTTTCCACACCTCTTGATGAATAGTACAGCTGTCATTTGACATATCATGCCCAAAATGTGTTGCATTCCGTGCAGAATATGGAGCGCCAAAGCGTAAATCACTTCTTTGGATACTTTGAGGAAAATAACAGTAACACTGTACATGAGCAGAGGTGCTAAAATGCCTATGTTGAAAATTTGGTGCCGAATGCCCATAAAATGGCAGTGTTGCAAGCGTGCATTGCATATTTCCCACGCACCCTAATAGCTTCGCAAATTTGGTATATTTACATGCCACATTTTCAACACTGGCATTTTTCCACCTCCTTATGAACTGTGCAGCTGTCATTTCTCACATCCTGCCCGACATGTTTTCCCGCACTGCACTACCAAACACCCAAAGGGACACCCTACTGCTTGTCACTCTCTGCAGGGTGGGGGTGGGTTGGCATCAGTTCAATACTTCACTGCCATTCCTATGATGCATCTATCTAACTCCTGCACTACCAATGCCAATGCCAGCAAGCCAACATTAGGCATTGACAAATGCTTGTTTTTCATGATACAGCAAAACAGATATGCAACACACAAAGCTAGGTGCCCCCACTGAAACCCAGCATTTTGCTCCTTAGTTGTAATATGGGCAATGCTAGCAAGCACATTTATCTTTGTTTGGCGAAAGCGCACTGCTGCTTCCTTCTCCCACGCTGCTGTTGCACTGAGCATATAGTGGTTCCACAGAGCAGTCCTGCTTCCCTTGTTGCTGGGAAACAACTCTTGTAGTGACCACCACTTACAGTATATGGGGTTCTACTCTGTGGTATAATGAAGCCCATAAAAATAGAGACCTGATAAAGTATTCAGATTATGCTTAATAATTACAGATGAATTACACTGAAATTCATAGTGGATTCAACATATTTTTAATATGGAGTACCTTAACATTCCTCAACTGGTGTACTGTCCTACCCCCCATTGTATACCCGTATTTATCACTGATATTTGCTGTGTTCCTGGTATGTTCCCCAGCGCTACTTCCAATACTGTACAAAATGTTCTGGATTCCTCTCCTAAAAGTGAACATATTATTTTGGGGGATTTCATTGCAAACCAGTCTGATGGAAATAAAGCCTCTCATTCTGCCATGCTTCACTCTAGGAGAAAAGCATTAAATTTCGCCCACTTGATTACGTCACCTACCTGTTTCAACACCAGATCTTCCAACCATAGTGTAATCGACTGACTCCTTGCATCTCACCCTCACAGACTAGTAAAAGTTGATACCCTTCCAGATAATTTCAGTGACCATTGCACTGTTGTGTAAGGAAGATTAGAACTCTTGAAGACCCTTCCAGAACTGTTCTGGGTAAGCCATTTAAATCTTTCCACCTAGATAGTTTCTTGCTAAATCTTCATCATGTTGATTGGGTCACTACCCTCTCTTCATCCAACCCTGACAAGCCTTTAATTCACTTTCTTCTCATGTTTAACTTAGTCTGCAATAATCATGCTCCCTTCAAGCATTATCTTATTATTTTTAGTAGAATTATTTACTGGGTGGGGGGATTGGTGTGAGTGGCCTAGGTTGGTGTTGAATGATGGAACGTGTGATTAAGAAACTACACTGTATTAGTGTTAGTTATGTTGCTGTGAGTGCTTAGAGTTTAGAGTGTGTGTACTGTTTTACTGTGGGTTGTGGGGGGGACTTGAATTGATGAGTTAAGAGGGTGAGGTTTCTTCTATTATCTTGTTGGTTAGGTGGCATCATAAGTTTGGGTTTTGGGGCCCTCGTGCTTAGCTACTCCCTATCCCAGCTGCTGAACCTCTGCCCCATCTATGACCTACCCACCAGTGGTACCATATAGGCATTACATGGAGGTGGGCACTGTAAGGCAGTCAGATGCTAGGTGGCAGAGTGCAGAGGGTGCTAATGAAGGGGGCACTAAAGGGCTGTTGAGGACAAGGAGGCATCCAGGGATGAAATGGGATGTAAGTAGGGCCAGACGTGGTTGGCTCCCATTCAGTCTATTCCCACCAGGCCAAGTGAGCAGGTGATGGTATGGCCAGCTGCCTCCATCTGGCAGTACTTACACTGTCTGATCAACAAGGGACAAGACTGCCATTATGGCAGACTTAATGTCTTGATCATCCCTTGCTCTGGCTTGCAACATGGAGACCTGGTTGAGTGATGACTCTTCTTGACTTGGAGGTGGCAGTCATCCCAGCAGGATACTCCATGGTTTACTGCCTGTGGGAGGAGGGGCGGTATCTACTTTAGTTCACAGTTGAACCTTAATGTACACTCAGTGGGAGAATCTTCATCATTTTAATCATGGGGGTTCAGATGCAGCCTGCAGGATCCTTCTTGTGTACTGATCTCTAGAGTCGAGAGATGTCCTGCAGGAAATTGTGGACTTCATCGCCTAGAGGGTATTGGGGTTGCCCAGATGGTTGGTTCTGGGCAACTTTAATCCTGGCTCAATGATGAACTCTCACAGCTTGTTAAGGATTTCTTCCAGTTGATGGAACACTGAGCCTAGCACAAGTAGTTACTTCTGTGACTCACCAACACAGACATGCAGTTTTTCCATGGGGTTCAAGATTAACAATCTTGAGATGGATCCGGTCAGTTGGTCACATCATTGCACAGTCAAGTTCTTATTCGGGGGCCCCCCTCATAGTCCACCTCCTGTGGAGAAGGTCCACTACTGCCCTTTATGGGGGATGTCACCAGAAGGACTCCAGGTGGTGATGGACCTCTTGAGTGTGATAGCAGCATATGAAACAATATCAGAGAGGTGGTGGTGGCCTATTATAGGGCCATTGCCTCAACCTTCAATTCAGTGACACCAGTAAGTATATGACCCGGGTTTCTTGCCTGAGAACCCTGTGGTTTGACAGGGAACTCAGGCAGTTGAAATCCACTAGTTGGAGGTTAGATCATTGTTGGAGAGCCAGGACTAATGAGGACAAACTGGTTTTGCATACAGTAGCATGCCGTGATTAGCACCTTGGTAGCACTCCATGATCGATAGTAACTTCTGTTTGAATCAGTCACAGCAGTATGTCAGTGTTCTGATATGGCAGAGGGGTGGCTTGTTTTAGGAGGAAGTAGGCTGTTGGTTAGCTAGGATCTGCAGCTTATCCTATAGGTAGGAAAATGGGCGGATTAGATTGGGTAAACAGTCTTTATCTTTCATCAAAGTCTATGAGTACCATAGGGAAATCTCCTGTAAAAGGCAGTATTCCTGTCCAGGGAGATTGCTGTTGGGGGAAACCGACAGGACAGCTCTTCCAGACTGTGGACAGGCTACTTCATCCTGCCTGTTTACAACAGCTGAGACCTTGTTCTTCCACAAAGTGTGACGAGCTTGCTCAGTTCTTCTCGGACAGAGTGTCCTCTATTTAAGTTGGGATCTCTCCAACTGGCTTGTCTTCTGGCAGAATCGAGCAGGGGTAGAATGAGTACACTCCTCTGGTCTGGGGAGAGTTTAGTCTAGTTCTGGTGGATGAGGTTTGTGGTGTAATAATTTCAGAGCCTGGTCAGAGGTTACCGAGGAGGTGACTGGGCTTTGCTTAGCCCTCTAGGTTGATAGCCTCTGCCAAGGTGAAGAATATGGGGTGATTCTGGATGAGAAGCTGACATTTGAGGCCCAGTTGTCAGCAGTAGTTCAGAATAGCATTTATCATATCAGGAACATGATCTGGATTAAAGTCTTGATCCCCAGAAGACCTGCCATCACAAGTACTGCATTTGTGACATCCAGGCTTAACTACGTTAATACCTTTTACCTGAGGCTCAGTGGAGGTATCCTAGGATGCTTGCAGCTAATGTAGATCCTAGGAGGCTTGTAGCTGGTGCAGAATGCAGCGGCCAGGTTATTGACAGGACTTCCCAGGTTCTGTCATGTGACCCCAGTCCTGCATGATCTGCACCGGCTGCCGGTGAAGTGGCGAATTACCTTCAAGGTCAGTTTGCTAACCTATAAGGCCCTACACAGACTGGGCCCTAGTTACCTGTGGGATCTCTTGACTCCTTATCACCCCTCTCACTCCTCTGCTCCTCCTAGGTGAGCCATCTGGTAGTTCCCAGGGCAAGGCTGATGTCATCAGGTGACCAAGCATTTCAGGGAGGCCCCCTCAATGCAGGCTTTTAAGAGGGGCTTTAAGACCTATCTATTTAATGAGGCCTATGGCTCCATCTAGTAGCCTCTTTTAGTTGGATTCCACTTTTTTATGAGTATTCAGTATGTATTTACTTGTTTATTATCTATTTATGATGCTTTATGCTCAGAATATTTTATTGTGTGTAGATTATCTGTTTATTTTCTGAGAAGTGTCTCAGCCCCTGGGAAGGGTGTTGTATAAATAAACTACTACCACCACCACCACCGCTAATACTACTGCTATTACTACCACCACCACCACTACTACTACCCTACTACCACCACCACCACTACTAATGCTACTACTACTACTACCACCACCACCACCACTACTACTACTACCACCACCACTACTACTACTACTACTACCACCACTGACACTACTACTGCTACTAGCACCACCACTACTACTATTGCTACTGCTATCATTGCAAACTACTACTACTGCTACTACTACCACCACCACTATTACTGCTGCTACCACCACTACTACTGCTACCATCGCCACCACCACTACTACTGCTACTACCACCATTACCACACTACTACTAGTTCTACTACTACCACCATAACTACTACTGCTACTACCTGCCATGACCACTACTGCTACTACTACCACCACCACCACTACTACTGCTACTACCACCACTACTACCACCGCTACGACTACCACCACCACCAACACTACTAACTTCAGGAGAACCATCTGATCAACAAGCTTTCACAAAACTCTGACATGACTGTACTAACGCCAGCTAAAGCCACCAGCTTTCAAAATCATTTTTTATTCTGTGTCTGGAAAGCTGTTCAATACCTCCTTTATGCTTCCCTTCCTCTTCAAACTCACAGACTGACACCAGCCACTCCATATCGGCTGAGGCGTTAAACCATTTCTTCATTGATGGTCCCATGTCACTCATTTCTCCTTCATCTGTCCCCAGCCTGCCCCCATCGGCCAGTAGCGTAGCAACTTCCCAGAGGGCCTGGGTGCAAGACGATGTTACAGGGCCCCTCCCCAGTTCTGAATAAACATCAAAATTATGATTTGGGCCCTTCAAACCTCATGGGCCCGGGTGCCAGTGCACCTCCTGCACCCTTGTAGCTACGCCCCTGCCATCAGCTTCAGCTCCTTGGAGTTTCAACCGATCCCCTATTCTTGTAGACGTTCTCCAAGAACTATCCTTTTGAATGTTTTGTCAAGTGATGGTTCTGATGGCATTTCATGCAGACTCCTAGCCCTAGGGGTCCAGTCCTGGCAAGTTCCATCACTCATATGTTGAATTGTTCCCTGGCCACTGGCTCCTTCCCTTCCAAATGAAACACTCTATGGTTGTTCCACTTCATAAAGGTGGCACCACTGATGCCCCAACAAGCTACCGTCCCATGTCTCTGCTTCCTTCTCTCTCCAAAATACTTGAGAGATTGATCAGTAGGCAGCTCACAAATTTCTTTGACAAATCAGGACATCTTGCTGATTTCCAATTGGGCTTCTGTCCAGTTCACTCTATCTCTGTTCTCCTGTTCAGAATCACTGACCATATTCACTTGCACATGGATTCATGTCAAGGGGCTGATGCAATGTTAATTTTTTGTTTTTTGCTCCTCCCCAAGCCTCCAGCCAGCTACTTCCTTCAGGCCACCAAGACCCACCGCTGCCACACATCCCCTATCACCATCTGACACCCCTTCAGTGCCATGATCCCCGGTTAGCCTGATGTAACCCTTCATTGGGTGGACCCGTCCCCGCTGTGGGAGCGGGAACTGGGGGGAGGAGAAACGCCCACAGGCATCTAGTATGCATACCAAGCATGGTGGGGTCAGCATGGACATCTCCGGGCTACTGTGGTGATGGAGACTGGTGGCCATTATCTTGGTCGGTCAAGAATGAATTTTCCACTTGTCTCCCAACTCACCCACCCCCTCCCACAAAGGGCCAGCCACGGTGGCATCCTGGGAGTGGGGGTGTTCAGTGGCATTTCAAGGCCTCACACTGCCAAGGACGCCACCCCAAGCCACCTCCTAGGGCCAAAAAACAGCGGTCCTAAGCCCACTCCCCCAAGAGGGAAGCACCCTAAGGACACTCTAAACTCCCTCCCCACTGGACCCCGTTCCTGACACCTGGGCTCAGGGCGTGAACCCAGGTCACCAGTATGCCAAGTGAATGCCTCCACCTGGCACCATGGAGCTGGCCTGTTGCAATATTCATTGACCCAACAAAAATGTCCAATATAGTAAATCACACTCTGCTCCTAGCCAGACTTGCAGTTTTGTATGTTTCTTCCTCTTTGTTAATCTGGTTCAAGCCCTACTTATCAGACAGATCCCAATTAGTTAAACTAGGAACAACTATTTCTCCTCAGCTAGCTGTCTCTTTAGCGATACCACAAGGGTCCATCCTGAGCCTCCTCCTCTTCTCTGTTTTTGTAAATGATCTCCCTAACTCCCTAACCATTTGAAAATGTCACATGTATGCTGGTGATACCACCATCTTCTCCTCCAGCTCCTCACTCTTATCCATTGAGAAAACATTTTGGAGTGACTTTGGCAACATACAAAAATGGTTCCTGAGATGCAAATAAGCTTGCCATGAATCAGAAGAAAACTATATGCTTTTTGGCACAGACCACTGGCTTTGCTCTGCCCCTCCTACTTGGAAGTTACATTCTTTATCAGGCACCATCACTGACTATGTAACTTCTTATCAATACTTGGGCATGATCCTTGATTAACACCTCATTTACTCCCTCCACATTAATTACATTGTGAGTGTTTCTCCAAACTTGGGGTCCTATATAGAGTAAAATACTGTCTTCCTTTTAGCACAAGGAAAACAGCAGTTGAACATTCCCTCTTCTCCCTACTTGACTATGGGGATGTGGTATTCACTGGAACCTCTAACACTACACTATCCAGGCTCTCCCCTCTTCTCAACATCCTTTGCAGATTTGCACTGGCTTGTCCTCCCCAAACTCACCACTGTACTATGTACAAGGAGCTAAATTGGGCCCCCCCCTCCTGCAAGGCACTCTCCATAATACCCTGATAGGTGCTAAATACTGGTTGGGCAAACTACTGGAACACCTTGGTGAGATAGTCACTCCTGTCCCCAATGTATCCTACTTCTTATGGTCAGAGGTAGGAAACTGATTGGAAATTAGAGTTGCTCGTTGTGGGAAGATAGGCCTATGTCTTTTATTAATGTTCCTATGTAGGTGCTGTAAGACACTCCCGAGATAAGACATTGTCTCTTTAAGAAGGCCTTTAAAAAGTGAAGAAAAATAACAAGAATTTCTGTTAAAGCCAGCTTAGGCCTGGCACTTATCTAAATAAGGAATAGACAGGTTTATGACCATAAAAGTCATAATTCTTAGCTAAAACTGGGCATTTAGTTTCCAGTAACAGGAAGAGGTTAGGAGGATGGCCTAGGGTCAAGGGTTCAAGCCAAATGCATAGACCAGATGTTACAGGGGTTTGACATGGAACCACAGTGACACCTGCAAGATATGGGTAAACTGCTGCACTCCAATCTCTGGATAGCTAGAGTATACACTCCATCACAAAAGTGATGGGTGGGGCTTGAAAATGACCAGACTTTATGTAACAGACCCATCTTGAAATCGGGGAATTCTTCTGAAGGTTTACAGAGGAGAAGGTACATTACTGTAGCTTAAAGTTAAAACCCTGAGAAGGACTTTTTCCTTAGACATTTCAGAGCTGAAAGAACTTAAGCTTTTTATATATATGGGTTAAAGTATATGATAGGTCTTGGACATACTTTTAGAACAAGACCTGTGTTTTTGTGGAAAACTGATTTTTCACATACCAAACAGAAATTCTGATTTTAAGTCAGAATTTGGGAACAAGGACTTCACTCTTCAAGATAAACCCTGAGTTTTGAAAAAGGACACTCAGAGACTGATTTTTAATTCCAAAAAATGTTGTGTTTCCCAAAAAACTTTTCACCTACACAGAGAGAAGGTTATTCTAAAAAAGGACTATTTTCTGGACTTTGAAACCTCAGAATCAGGTATGGTTTAGAACAACAGTATATAGTGTTTTCAGTAAACCATCTAGTGTTATTTTTGGTATTGTCTGTAGTTCAATAATCTTCCAAATTGTAGAATTTACTCTGCTGTTTTTGTTTAAGCAAACTTTTATAATTTTATGAACTCTTCCTGGGGTCTGATTGTGTGATCTAAAATTTTAAATAGAAGGGTTTTGTAAAGACTGTATGCCTTGTTAACGAAAATAGTGACCACTCGGCTAGCCTACAGACTACTTAGGCAAGAGGCTGCCAGTGGCAGTGGTGGGATTCAAACCTGAACGTAGTACAGAGCCAGGGGGACTTGAAACTATGGTTTCTACCATCCCACTGAGAAAAGGATGGTTGCTGATTCTTCCTGAACCTTATAACTGCTCACAAGTTCTGTAAAAAGGGGGACCTCCCTGCAAACAGGGGGTCCTGCTGCGCCCATCCCCACCGAGGTTGGGCTCGTGACAGATTTGGTGCCAGCTACTGGGATTTTGAATGGTCTTACAAAACCAACGTACAATCAAGGGCAGAATTTGGAAAGGGGAAAAAGAAATGTGTTTGCAGACAATAGACCCTATCCTGTTTGATTTTTTTTTTGAGCAGAGTAGTGTAGTATAGAAGAATGTCTTCTCAGTACAACACTATGAATCTGGAACAGCTGAGGAAGATCTGTATGGAAAAGGCATTCCTAGTGAGAACAAAAATAAAAAGCAATTTACAGAGGCCCTTATGGCAGCTGAGACTGCGGATGTCCCACCATACTTAGAGCCACAGGTGGTGACTTCAATGGCCCAGAGGAGAAGGAGCCATCCACAGACAAGGAGCTGGAGCTGAGCAGGCTGTGGATGCAGGAGAAACAACTGAGAATGAGCACAAAGGTTTGAGATGGAGCAAAAATAGTTTGAGATGGAACTACAGGAAAGGCAGCGACAGAGGGAGGCCGAGGTGGAGGAATGGCAGCGACAGAGAGACAAACAGCAACGCCAGAGGAGTTTGAGCTGAAAGCTGAAGCTCCAACAGACAGTAACCCAACAACACCCGAGCAGGTAAATGGTGGGGTAGGTCTGAAACTCCAGGACTGGGGTACAAGTTAAATTCAATTAGGCTGAGCTTAAAGAGGGGTAGGATATGGACATGTTTTAAATTCTTTTGAAAAGGTCTGTACCAGGCCAATCTGCCCAAAGAGACCTGGACTTTTCAACTGTCTCCACTGCTAGCTTACTGGCAAGGGAGGGAGGAGGCATTGGGCAGATGGACAATGTTGACAGTAAAGATTTTGATAAGTTAAAAACAGCTTTATTAAAAAATATGATCTGAACCCTGATGCATACAGAGCAAAGTTCTGAAACTCCGAAAGTGGCTGGAAATGAGCTTTGAGGAAGTAGCCACTAAACAGCATCAATATTTAAAATGTTGGTGGAAGGGGGTAAAAGCAGATTCTGTTGAAGCTATTGGAAGAGGTGGTATTGCTTGAACAGTTTTATTAGATTTGCTCACCTGAACTAAAGCTTGGGCTGCAGGACCAAGATCCTAAGACTGCCAAAGAGGCTGCAGAGCTGACAAATTGCCATGCTCAAAGCAGGGCTGCTCCCAAGGAAATACAGGGACAAAAGGAAAAGTGGGCATTTTGGACAACCAAAACCAGAGGGCCCCTGAAAAGAAGGAACCCCAGGTGCCCAAAAGGGAGTTTGGGACAAGAAAATGATGAATGATGGTACTGTAAACAGCTAGGCCACCTTTCTAGGCAGTGTCCAAAGAAGGCCCAGAAGGTAAAAGAGCCTATGTAAACTGAAACAGTTGGCCACTGTATCTCTGATGCTATCCCTGACAATATGAGGGCACATTCACCCAGTCATGGTGAATGGGGTACAGACTAGAGGGCTAGGGATACAGTAGCATCTCTTACCCTGGTGAAGGGGATCTGGTGGGGTTGAACAAATACTGCCAAATCAGTTTGTCTTTGTGAGGGATTACACAGGGGAAAAGAAAACTTACCAATTAGGCAGTGTTATCCTGGATTGGGGAGCTGCAGGTGAAGGGGTTAGGAAGGTGGCTGTAGCTGACAAACTCACTGTAGATGTTTTGTGGGGGAATGATGTTCCACTGAAGGTGGTTTGTGTTGTGACCTGTAGCCAAAAGGATAGGGGGTCCCGTGATCTTCAGGATCACATAGAAATTCAGACAGGAGAGATCGGGAGACAGGCCAGCCAGCCTGTGGCTCTTGCAAAAGAGGGCGATAATAGGGGGATGAAACTTCCCCTAGGGGCAGTTAACCAAACCGCTACTTGAGTTTGCTCTCAGAAGAAAGGGGTGACACATAGCCCAGGAGAGGAGGAAGGTTATGATACTGAGTCCCCTACTGACATAGCTATGGACCTCAACCTGGGAACTGATAGGGACATGCCCCATGCTCTGGGTAAGTGGGAAGACTTAGCAGCAGCACAACAGACAGACCCTAGCTTTAAAGAAGCTGAGGGCCTGTGCAGAGTCTGCTGGGATACTGGGGGGTGATGGAAAACATAGAGTGTATTGGGACAATGGGCTGTTATACACACAGGATATCAGGACAGAGGGAGGGGTGATGCTCAGGCAGCTTGTTGTTCCCCAGGAATACCGTGCGTTATTGCTCAAGGTAGCTCATGATATTCCCATGTCCGGACATTTGGGCATTGCGCATACTATGCAGTGCTTAGCCCACAATTTCTATTGGCCCAATATTAACAAGCAGGTAAAGGAATACTGCAAATCTTGTCACTGATGTTAGGAAATAGGAAAAGCTGGAAGCTAAGCCGAGGCTGCCCTGATTCCCTTACCACTTGTGGAAGAGTCATTTCAGTAGGTTGGAATGGATATTGTGGGTCCTTTGAATATCCCAAGTTCCACAGGAAAAGGCATATATTGACAGTCATCGATTACGCTACCCGCTACCCCAAAGCCATTACGCTGTCCTCCACTAAGGCAGACAAGATGGCAGACACTTTGTTGGGGATTTTCTCCCATATTGGATTTCCATAGGAGGCTATTTCTGATCAAAGGGGTAACTTCATGTTGGACCTAATGACATGTTTGTGGGAGAAGTGCGGTGTTGTACAGAGGCACACGACACCTTACCACCCACAAACCACTGGTCTCATAGAGAGATTTAAGGTGACCCTAAAACCTATGCTTATGGCATTTGCAGAACAGCATGGGTGGGACTGAGAGAAATACCTGCCCCACCTGCTGTTTGCCTACAGGGAAGTGCCACAAGAGTTGACCGGGTTTTCACCCTTTGAGCTCTTGTATGGATGCAGGGTGAGGGGGCCCCCTAGATTTAATACGAGAGCACTGGGAAGGTAAGCATGCCACCCAGGGGACTTCCATGGTGGAGTATGTGTTAAAGTTCAGGGAGGTGCTGAAGTAGCTTATGGGCATGGCCCAGAACAACTCGGCAGCTGCCCAGAAAAAAAAACAAAAGACCTGGTAAGATCATGGAGCCAGAGCTCACTTGTACGGGGTAGGACAGGAGGTAATGGTTCTGATCCCAGTCCAGAAGGACAAGCTGCAAACTGAGTGGGCAGTGCCATACAAGGTGGTCTGGCAGTTAAACAATGTTAATTACATTGTAGAGTTACCTGACCGAAAACACACTCACAGGATGTATCATGTGAACATGATGAGTCCATATTTTAACAGGTCTGACATGGTACTTGCGGTCTGCAGTCCTGGGGATGAGCTAGGTGGGGAAGACCCCCTTCTTGACTTGTTAGCTGAAAGCAAGCAGGCATCATCTGTGGAGACCATCATGCTGTCACCCTAGTTGACACCTGGACAGGCTCAGGAATTGAGGATTGTTTTGCGAGACTGTGTCCCTTTATTTATGGCAAAGCCTGGATGGATACCGCTAGCGTTGCATGACGTAGACACGGGGACCCAAGCACCCATATGTAGAACAGCTTACCAGGTGTCAGAGACAGTCCTCAAGGACATTAGGAGGGAGGTGGGGGAGATGCTGGATTTAGGGGTGATCAGAAATCCCACAGCCCAGGGCCTCACCTGTAGTCCCTGTACCAAAACCAGATGGGACTACATGGTTTCTGCATAGATTATCATGGGCTAGCGCCATCACAAAATCTGATGCCCACCCAGTGCCATGCACAGATGAACTGCTTGACAAACTGGGAGGGTTGACATACTTGACTACAGTAGACCTGACAAAGAGGTACTGGCAGGTGAAACTGACTGACAGCTAGGGAAAGGTCAGCATTCATCACCCCAATTGGCATGTTCGAGTTCAAGGTCATGCCCTTTGGGATGAAGAATGCCCCTGCTGCCTTCCAGCAGTTAGTAAATCAGGTGTTACAGGATACGAAGAACTTTGCAGTCACCTACCTGGACGATACTGCTATCTTTAGCAATAATTGGAAGAAACACCTGAGGAAGGTGTTTGGCCGAATACAGGCTGCAGGTCTGACTATTAAGGTGGAAAACTGCCAGATAGCCATGGCAGAAGTCGCTTATCTGGGACATGTGGTGGGGCGAGGCCAGCTCCACCCAAATCAAGTGAAAATAGGGCGACTGCATCATGGCCCATGCCTGAATCCCAGAGACAAGTCAGGAACTTTCTTGGGACAGCAGGGTATTATAGAAAATTTGTTCCAACTACAGCTCCCTGGCTGCTTCTTTATCTGAGTTGTTGACAAAAAATAATAGGAGGTTAAAATGGGGCGCAGACTGTGGGCAGGCCTTCACACAGCTGAAAACCTTGCTGTGTAGGGCTCTAGTGCTGTCTAGCCCAGACTACAACAGGACATTTGTGGTACCAATGGATGCCTCAGATGTGGGAATGGGGTAGTCCTCAGCCAAGTATCCAATCAGGGGAAAGAGCACCCCATCATATACTTAAGCAAAAAGCTGCTTCCACAAGAGCAAGCCTATACAACAGTAGAAAAGGAATGTCTACCTTGGTTTGGGCATTAAAATAACTGGAACCATACCTTTATGGAGGCATTTAAGGTCCAAACGGACTACAACCATTAGTATGGTTGGGTCAAATGGGAAATGAATGGAAAACTACTGAGATAGAGTACTGTCTTACAGGCTTATGACATGGAGATTTTGCATAGGCCTGGGTCCAAGAATAGGACATGAGATGGCCCATCTTGCATGCTTGGGGAGGTGGGAGTTAGGATTACAAACTCTAACACCATATTTCCCTACTTTGGTGGCATTAAGTTAAAACCTATGTGGTGCATTAATGCAGTTTTTTTTTTACAATAAATAGTAGAGCAATCAATCAAAATCTTTATTTAACCAGGCGAACATCATTGAGCAAAGCTCATTTTCGAGATGGACCTGGACAGGATACAAGAACAATACACAGCACAGTAAACACAATAAAATCACACAATATTTAAATAACTAACTAACATAGTCAGGGCTAAATATAATGCACAGGGTAATGACAGTGGTAGTGCATGAGTGCATGGGTACCATATACACACATGAGCAGCTAAATACAGATTATAGTCAAGACTGGACACTATGGTGTGGTGAAGCAGAAGAACAAATGTGAGTGAGAGGGCAACACGGAAATTAGGAAGCTGATAAGAAAAGGAATGGAGCTGTGAAGGTTAAAGAGGGAGGGGAGGTAGGAGGGAACCTGTAAGTGTCATAGCAGCAAACAATGATACCAGGGCCATGGGTAAGGACAGACTCCAGATAAGGGGTGAGGAGGGCAGAATGTGAAGTGAATGTCCCAGGGTCAGGAGGTAGGGGGCATGTGCACAAGAGGTAATGCTACTTTAAAGGGAAACAATGGAAAAGACAAAGCTTTCCTCAGACACTGCAGAAACTCTCAATTAGTGCTTTCAGGCAGTAACAACATGATTTACTTATTTAGAACAGTTACCCACAACTTCCACTTCCTGTTGTTGGCAGCAGCCATTTCATGAACAGCAGTGAGCTTCCTGAGCTCACTGTATGCTAATATGCCTGTTTGACCTCAGCTATTGGTTGACAGGAGATATTAGCATAAAGTGAGCTCAGGAAGCTCTCTGCTACTCATGAAATGGTGGCTGGCAGCAACAGAAAGTGAAAGTTGAAGGCCACTGCTTAAATCACTAAAAAACCAATTTTTTTTTTTTTTTTACAAATGTTACTGTCTGAAAGCACTAATCAGGAATTTTGTAGTGTCTGGTAAAGCTGTGCCTTTCCATTGTTTCCCTTAAGACAACTGAAACCTAAGCAATGAAGCAGGCTACACAAGGAAAAGCAAAAAAGGAATGCTATGAAAAGGTTAAAGAGGGAGGTGAAGGAGTCAATGACACGGGGTAGTAAATGTACTGTAATATTTCATCAGACAGGTGACCAGCAAGTCACTGAGGCAGGGAGGGGGAGATCAGGAGAAACAACTGCAGGTTTCTTTAAATGAACAAGCACAGAGAGTTTTAAAAGTTGATTTGCTGATGCGGTGGGCCAATTTCAGGGTTTTTTGCAGTGTGTTCCAGCACACAGGTAACACATGGCTCATGGAAGCCCTACCAAAGCATGATTTGACCTTTGGCACTGCCAGGTAGATATAAGAGGCACTTCTCAGCATATACATACCTATCAGCTTAGGGGTAAACAAACCAAGATATATTGAGGCAGCTTCTTGGCGATAGCTCTGAAGGTCCAGAGGGAGGCGTTTCTCTGTTTTCTGTAAGTGAGAGATGTCTATCCCACAGCATTGTATAAAGAGCAGTGGTGAGTATTGTACAGAAGATCTGTGATAAATCTTAGGGCTCTATGATAGAGAGTGTCCAGTTTCGAGAGTGCAGCAGCTAGGCCCTGGCTGTACAGAAAGTCTGCGTAATCCAGGAGGGAGAGGAAGGTGATTTGGACCAGTCTTTTCTTGGCATCTCTTGTTAGAAGATGCTTAATCCTATAAAACAGGCCCAACCTCTGTCTAAGCTTTTTTGACAGTTCTTCAATGTGGTCAAGAAAAGAAAGTCTGTGGTCAATCGATACCCCCAGGTACTTAAACTTGGATACATACTCCAGAGGTTCACCAAGAAGAGTGGTGATCGGAGGCAGTGTTCCAAGTAAAGATGGATATCTTGAAGGCGCAAGGTGGGAGAAGAACATTGCCTTAGTTTTTTTTGCATTTAGAAGTAGTATTTGGTTAAAAAGCTGATGTTGCAGAAGATTGAAATCCTGTTGAAGGTGACTGCAAGCAGCCTCAAGGGTAGGTCTACTGGTGTAGAGAACCGTGTCATCTGTGAAAAAATGTATATTGGCATTTTTGATGCAGGCATCTATACTGTTAATATATATTGTGAAAAGCAAGGGGCCTAGTATCGATCCCTGCGGTACGCCTCTCAGGAGGGGCTTAAGTGGAGAGAGTTCCTCTTCCGCTTTGACCTGCTGGAACCTATCTACTAGATAATTAGAGAACCATCTCAAGGAAAGGTGGTCCAGTACAATGTTCCTGAGGGAAAGGAGAAGTAGGTCATGGTCGACAGAATCGAATGCCTTGCCAAGGTCTAAGAATACTGCACAAAGTTTTTGGCATCAAGTTCACGTTGCCAGTCATTTGTAACTTTAGTAAGTGCCAAAATGGTGGTCTGGAAGCCAGTCTGCAAAGGGTTAAGGAGATTATACAATTCCAAGTAATTCCTTAGTTGTGAGCTCACAATTATTTCTAACAATTTAGACAGGATGGGGAGTAAAGAAATAGGTCTATAATTCTTTAGGTTGCTGGGGTCTCCGGATTTAAAAATGGAAATAACATGTGCAGTTTTCCATAAGGAGGGAAGGACACCCTGAGAGGTAGATAGATTAAAAAGGTGGGTAATTGGCACAACCAAGACATGTTAACCAATCTTAAGGAAGAAGGGGTCATGCAGATCTGTTCCTGCACTATTCCTAGTATCCAGTTGCTGCAAAAGATCTTCAACCTCTTTTAGTGATGCAGGTTGAAGGGGGAATGAAGAACTCATGACAGGGACTTTGTGGTCTTGTTTGCGGAGCGCACTGGCAGGGGAGGAGTAAAAGGCTAGGCCTGCATTAGAGACGTGATTGTAGAGAGACTCAAGGATGGATAGCTTATCAGAGATTGTAATGTCTCCAAGGCAGATTTTTGCTGGCAGGGCATTTCCAGATGAATGGCCTTCCACTTCCTTTAAGGTGCTCCAAAACTTAGCTGAGCAGTTAGAAGCAGCGTCAAGTTCTGCTTCGGTAGAAGTAGCCTTAGCTTCTCTGACCATTTTGGTGCAATAGTTCTAGCCTTCCTAAATGATAACCAGTCTGCTGGGAGCTTGGTTTTCCTGGCCTTTTTCCAGAGTGAGTCTCTCTCAAGCAAGGTGGACTTTAACTGTGCTGAGAGCCATTGGCATGATTTTTTCTTTGCATGGATTTTAACTATGGGAGCATGTTTGTCTAGTATCCCCAGCACAATTTCATGGAAGATGTCGTAGGCCCTGTTCACAGACTTTGCCAGGTAGAAGTCCTGCCAGCGCAGGGAAAAGCATAGCTTTATGATAAAAGCATAAAGGTCAAAGTTACTCCAACGTCTTTTAAAGGTAAATTTGGATGTAGATGCTATTTTAGGGATAGATCTTACACAGGCAATAAAGCAATGGTCGCTAATGTCGCAGAAAAAAAAACTCTTGTGTGGGAAAATAGATGCGGTTTGCTAACCATAATGAGGTCCAGTAATAATGAGGTCCAGTAGGGTGCTATTGTTAAGGATCTTCTTATTAGGACGCGTAACTTCAGTAATAAGCTGAGACAAGCCGAGTGTGTCACAGATATTTTTAAGTGGTAAAGAGGCACTGGAGGACCAGTCCAAGTTAAGATCGCTTAAGATGACAGACTCAGAGGGCAAAGAACCCAGGGAGCTGAGAAGGTGGTTCAGAAGCTGTAATCCTGCTGACAGGGGCCTATAGCACCCAATAACACAGAGTGAGATAGTGGGGATATTTCAAGTTTGAGGACAGACTTTCAGACTCTTTATGAATTGAGGTTGAGTCAATGACCAATGCAGAGAATTTATCCTTGACATAAATTGCAACTCCTCCTCCTCTAGTCAGCTTGTCCATTCTAAAAAGGGAGTAAGAGGGGATATTTACTTCCTGGTCAGCAATTCCAAGTTTCAGCCAGGACTCCGTGACGACCAGGACATCAGGCATAGTATGACAGACCCAGGCCTGGATAGATGCAAGTTTTTTTAATAGACTACACGCATTAACATGTATAAAACTCACCCCTTTGAGGCTGGGTAAGTTGGCCGGGGCTGTAATATTTGCAGGGGGACCTGGATTAAAGTTCAACATTGCCAGAACACAACAGTAGAAGAAGAAGAAGAAGAATCTTCTTGATGGCTCCTCTGAGAGACCCATTTGCTCTTGTATGTTTCTGTCTGGGGTAAATAATTGCAGACATGGTGGTGTCCCCAGGACTGATACCTAAAGGACCTGTGGCCACAAATATTAATACCCTGACCATGTAAATCAGGGAATGTTGTAGTAATGAAGCCAAGGAAGATAAAGTGACAGCCTTAATAGATGCCTCCATAGAAGTTCCGTCCTGCCAGGGAAGATGTATACCCAGTTCTAGTACAGGAAACTTAAAGGTACATATGCACCAATCAGGAAAGTCAGTGACATTCTGGCAATGCACAGCGGTGCCATGATTGTACACACAAAAAGCATAAGGCTGGGAGATCACAGTGGTTTCAATAAAACAAAATAAGAGTAATGACAGATTGGGACACATAGCAGAGACCTTCATTCTTGAGGTCAGGTCCCAGTAGGAACCCTTGAATTTAGGAGGCCCTTAATCAAGGCTTAATGGGACAGCCAAACTGCAGTGGACCTACACTAATTGTAGTCAGTCATGGTGCAGCTGGACAGCGTACGAAGTACCTACAGTAGAGCAGGGGATGCATTAGGAACAGGAACAGGAAGAATATCTAAGCAGGGAGTGCGGAGGAGAGGACTGGTCAGATGTAGGGGAGCTGTAGGTTAGTAAGGTATCTATATGAACAACAGGCAGGGATTGCTTTAGATAAAGATTATGTCCTCTAATGGCAGTACAGTATAACTTGTTAATGGGAAAATGGGCACACACACACACACACAAAAGCAAATTCAGTTGCGCAGTGCCTGGCACTGAAGATACAGTAAACAGTGTCAGTAGGAGCGCCAAGCACTAGAAATACAGGGTAGAGCTGAATCCAACAGCGAAGCAGAAGGGGCCTGTAGCAGCCAAAGAAGGACTAGAACAACTGTGGAAGGACCAGTCAAATTACAAGCTAAGTGGTCCTAGTGCTGGCAGAGCGTACCTGAACAGCAGCTGGACAGCGGGCAGATTGGTGAGGAGGATGGGACCAGCCAAAAGCAGTGCCAGAGCCACAATCTCAGCGGAGGAGCCCCTCAGGGCTTGAGCTAGAATGACAGCAAGGCAAGGCTGAAAGCACAAATAAAGATTATAGTACAGATGCCAGCTAAATTGGGGGAGGTGGGGCAACACAAGAGATGAAAGTAAGGACAGTGGGTGCCAAAATGAGGCATAGCAGGATAGGAGAGACAATTAGCAGTGGGGGGGGGTAGACTGGACTTTAGGTGCCAGTGGAAACAGGAGGCTGAGAGTGCAGAGGCTAATTTTTATTTTTTGGGGTCGAAATGGAGAAATTAAAGTCAGAGTAATTAAAAGCTTGTGGTAGTAGTCAAACAGTTTCCACAATGTACTATTAAGTTTAACAGCTAACATTTGTATTAAACTTAAATTCAAACAAAAGCATGATACAGAGACAAACAGTTATCTAGCACCACCTGCTAAGGCTATTAGCTCCATTGAAATTAATCTAAAATTAAAACATCAATAATAGGGTACAGTACAGAATAAAAAACATTTCAGGCAGATTATTTCAAAGTATAAAGCATAGAGAGTTACAGAGAGCACAAAGAGCAAATTATTTAAAATTAGAAAGCACAGAGGGTTACAGGAGTGCCTTGTGCTGTAATTTCAGTTGCACAGGAGTGCTCTGGCACTGAAGATACAGTAAACAGCATCAGTGGGAACGCATAAGCATCTAGAAATATACAATGTACATATTATTATATGCACCCCTATAGTTAGTTGAGCAAAGGGCTCTATGTTAAACCCCTAACTTTGCACCTAATAACTTTGGTAGTGTTTGATGAAACTAGCTGAAATTTTGCATGTGTTGTGTAGGAGGCAAGGTCTAAATCTGTGGAAACTTTCCTGACAGCAACTTGTGCAGTTTCTGAGATTCTGATGTAATTTTCCTGTAGACATCTAATGTTTCTTCTTATATTTAACATGCATTTGTGTTTGCTCTCATGTACAGCCTATATAGAGCAAAATGTTTTCCTGAAACTTTCAGGGTAGAAGCGGTACTGTGCCAAGGTAGTGCCTTTGGAAGGTTTTGTGAAAAATATTAAACAGTTCCAGAGTTATAAGGATTTAAAGTTTTGTCTTTTTGTACTCTGATGAAGCTCAGTAGGGTTTTTGGGATAATGTTCTGATACACAAAAAATTCTTTGTCACAAGACTGTTTTTGGTTTCTCGCCTGTCTTTTCACAGCATGAAAGTTTCTTTTTGAGCTGTGAGAGTCGTCATCTTATTTTTCCCTCTCGAACTAAAAAACATGGAAAATACATAAAAATGGTGTACTTTTAAAAAACACACACCTGTACCTACCTAGAAGTTGGTGGAGCAGCAGGAGCCAGAGGGTGGTGGTAAATGGAGTCCACGTGGGAGATGGCAAGGTGACCAGCGGGGTGCCTCAGGGGTCTGTACTGGGCCCGGTCCTCATTAATGTCTTTATCAGCGGCACTGCAGAAGGGCTAAAAGGGAAAGTCTGCCTGTTCATGGATGACACTAAAATCTGCAACAGGGTGGACACATCGGGGTAGAAAAATGAGACATGATTTCGGAAGTTAGAGGAATGGTCAACTGTTTGGCAGCTGGGTTTGAATGCTAAAAAGTGCAAAAGCATGCATTTAGAGCACAGAAACCTGAATATCTTACCAGTTGGCAGGGGAGGTACTGCAACCACCAAACAGGAAAGGGACCTGGGTAATAATTTCTGATGACCTAGAAATGGCCAAGCAGGTGAAAAGGCTTTGGGAAGGCTAGCATAATGATGGGTTGCATAGGGAGGTATCACCAGTAGAAGAAGGAGGTAATGTTGCCCTGTACAAGTCACTGGTAAGGTCACACCTCAAGTACTGTGTTCCTACTGGAGGTCCCACCTCCGGAAGAACTCCGATAGGGTGGAGGTAGTACAGAGGCGGGCAACCAAAATGGTAAAGGGACTGCATCAAAAGCCCTACGAGGACAGACTAAGAGAACTGAACATGTGCTCGCTAGAGGAAAGAAGAGAAAGGGGGGATATGATAGAAACATTCAAGTACATAACAGGTATTAATAAGGTACAGGAAGGTAGCATTTTCCTCAGAAAGACAGACTCTAGGACAAGGGGTCACGGTATGAAGTTGTAGGGGGGGGATATGAGGAAATATTTCATCAGAAAGAGGGTGGTGGAGGCCTGGAATGGCCTCCCAGTGGAGGTGGTAGGTGCCAAAACAGTCACAGGATTCAAGCATGCATGGGACAGTTACAAGGGAATCTTGGAAGGAACACAAAGGGGGAGGCCTGGAGAATGGGTAGGGGCTGCGACAGCACAGAAGGCAGGGAAATTGGGCAGACTGGATGGGCCATTGAGATTTTATCTGACGACAACATCCATGTTCCTATGTAGCTAAATAGGACCCATTTAGCTAGATTCTGGTGTGTGTGTGTGTTTTTTATAAAATACGCCAGAAATACCTTTTCTGGGTACCCCAAAATCCAGGGTGTCAAGCTTACTGAGAGAAGCCATTCACCCAAATTCTCTGTAAGAGGACACTGGGACTTTCTTGAACACTGAAGCCGCAGCTGGAAGTTGTGCTGCCAGCTTCAGCTGAAGCAGTGAGTTAGTGATGCCCTGTTCCTTCTCTCTCTCTGCCCGTCTGTCTGTGTGTCTGTGTGTCTATCTATCTCTTTATTTAGAAACTTGCAAATACATGTGGGTGGGGGCACCACAGTATGCACCCCAGTGAACAATATGCATATACGTTGACAGAAAACATGCCATAAGGCAGAGAAGTTGAGTACTTTGGTTTTCTGAACCCAAGGAGTGCTCCAGGAAAGATAAGACCCAAATCTCAATGCATGAGGGAAAACGTTCAGCCTAATGCATCTGCAGCAGCAGTCGCCCTGTCTCCACTGTATATCTGCACTGACTGTCAAGTCCCTCCAACTAGACAATAAAGCAATGATCCAGTTCCTCAGTCCTGCCCTGAACACCTGGACTGCAGCACACATGCATGCGTTTTTTTTAGCAAGTGTCAAACTGAAGAGGATCTTCTGGTTTGCCTTCTCTTTAAGAGTCTAAAGTAGTTGGTGTCCATCTGCCTCAAAACATGTCAAAGTTTCTTTTCCATCATAAGGTCATGCAGATATTAAAGACAGACTGCAAATTATAGGAAGTGAAATGGGTCATGTTCTGCTTTTGTTTTCCTGGATGCATTAACTTGGCCATTGATTTTTTTTAGTGACTTGATCCATCTCATCCAGATAATACATGTTGATTTTATATCAGCTGTGAATCTGCATCGGTAAAGGCACACTCAGCCCTGCAGACATGGATCAGATCAAAGTTAGACTTTCATTTTACAACTTTCTTCCTATCTTTTGAAGCAGGGTTTGAACTTGAAATTCATGAGTCAGACAGAAAAAAAAAGAAGCACAGTCAAGATATCAGTGTGTGACTTCAGCCGCTGTGCATGGTTCAAACCTTGCCAAAAAATGATAAGAGGGATAGAAAGGCAACCAGGACAAACGTTTCAGCTGATTCGGTGTTCTGAAAGGTAACACCCTATATCAGCTCCTGTTATTGAGCAACTCAAAATAAGCGACTCAGTAATAGTACTCAAGGGTGTAGGCAGGCATACTCACTGTACACATTTGTGTACAATTTTTTTTTTTTTGAGTACCTCTCCCAAACCATGTGCCTTTTTGTTACCATTATCATTTCAGTTTAGAGTACTAGAATAAGTGTAGGCCCCTCAGTAGTGTCTATATCTGATTAAACTTATATTGTTTAAGACATAGATCTGAATACAATCTGTTTAGAGATCTTAGATGAATCATCTGACAACAATCTGATTTTTTTAATGGGTTGAGCAGCAGTTGGACAGGGTGTGTGCATTTCTAAAGGGGTCAGGTGGAGAGGATGTGTACATTTTTTAAATGGGGAGGGTGCAGCAGTTGGAATGTGTGTACAAATGGAAATTTTTTTATTACACCTTATAGTACTTTGGAAGTAGAGTAAGTGGTGAAGAAGTTCATGAGAGTTTGTTGAGCGAGTGTAGAAGGGAGCTACACTTCGCTAGAGTAGGATATAGCAGCATGATGGTTAGGCTATAGCACTGCTGGAGCTGGCTGTGTAGCGTGGTGATACGCTACAGCCCCCTTGAAGCGAATGACCCAGATTTGGGGTCTAGTGGCTGGAAAGAAAATATTTTTGTTTATGAAATCTTTATGTTTTCCCATAAGTCTGCGCCCGTGAAGTTGATTATCATTATTTGGGGGCATGGGGGTGCAGAGCTAGCCCCCCACATAAAAATACATATCTTTTCTTTTGAGATGCAGTAAGTGACCAGCGCTGTTTGTGATGGTCGCCTACTGTCCATCGCTCTTTGTCTGTCAGGTGGTTCTTGTCTCACTCTTTGTAGTACGTGCTCATGAGAAGTTGCTGTTATCACATAAGACGTTCTGAAACTGTGAAACAGCTACTACCAGGTTGCTGGGGCGGGACTCAAGTGCCTGGAGAAAGCACTTTTGACACTTTAGAAAAAAAAAGTGCTAATTGGTAAACCATTAAGCAGACTGGGCTGCCCACCTCCAGCACTGCTTCTTTTTCCCCCTCTCCCCTCCAGCTTTCCCACACGCTGTTCCCAATGTTAATATATTTTTAATATATATGTACCCCCCCCCGGGGGCTTATCTGAGTCTCCTTGTCTTCTCCCCATATTTGCTGGTTCCCTAACATCCTGTGTGGCTCCCAGTGTGTTGTTTTCTGCCCTTTTGGGCATAAGTCCTAGGTCATGAGCTGCCGGCATGTTCTTTTTGGCTGGCACTCAAGTAAGTGCATGGAGCACTTTGAAGTTGCTGACCACCATTGTGGTCCGTGAACAGGGAGTTTGTCCATGGTCTTGGTGCCCCTCTGCATGTTCCTGAGGACCGGAGACCTGAACGGGATCAGACAGAAGCCCATAGCTGGCCAAATTAAAAGTTTAAGCAGTGGGACCGCTCAGGGGGGCTTATGAATATTAATGAGTGGCCCCATGAATAGTAATGAGTGCTGCCCGCCGACTAGGGGGACAGTTTCGGTGACAGTGACTGTAGAATCTCTGGGGCTAATGGAGTGAGAGTGAGCTCGTTTGATAGGGGGCAGTTGGGGCTACAATCTGGTGGGGTGCCTGGCTAGATCAGGGATTGTGTTGGGCTGTACCAGATTCTTGGGAGGGAAGAAACTGTGTTAAACTGTATGGACTCCATATACACAAATGGGAGCTAACATGTTTATGACACCTAACCTCAGAACTGCAACCAGTGATCTAGATGCCCAAAGACCTGGACAGAGGGACTCCTGGGAAAAGGAGGGGACTAATTCTGGTGCCTAGATCATGCCCCAGTAAACGAGCAGGAAATATTGATCTCTATGGATATCGGATATTGATAGGCTCCATCAGTCAATCAGAAAGTACAGTTATGTGAGAACTTGCCATAACAGTAGATCTTCAAGAGGAGCTCTTGCAGCAGGCTATTACAATTAAGACTATGCCACAGGCACTAGAACCCACTGGAAACCTTTAGCTAGCAGTACCCAGAGTGGGCCATCCCCGACATCAGCTCCGCCCCGATGTCAGCCAATGGTATATTGGGGGCGGTCCCCAGCCCCACTTCAGTTCCCACTGGGGAAAAGAAGGGGACTAATTCTGGTGCCTAGATCATGTCCCAATAAACAAGCAAGAAATATTGATCTCTATGGATATTGAATATTGATAGGCTCCATCAGCCAATCAGAACGCTAGATTTTCAGCTGAAACAGTGTGGACTTTCTGGAATTTCTTCGATCTGTTCCCAGGCTCTGTACGAGTTAGGATGGTTCTCTGAGAGTGGACTTTGAGCTTCAAGGCCTTCTCCAGGCCCCATTTGGAGATTTGCCTTTTAGAACACGTAGATTGGAAAAGGGAAAGAAGGAAGAGATACTGAGCTGAGATTCTAATTCCCCAGGTACTTGCTGCTGGACTGATTTGAGAAGGGGAAAGAGAGAAAGTGACTGAACTGTGATTCCCCAAAAGTTGCTTGTTGTTGATGGAAAAAACTAAATGCTGCAGAAATCCTGCACTGGGAAGTTGGACTAGCTGAGAAGACTGTGCGGATTATCAGAGTGCTACAGTCAGGGCTGAGCAGCTGTTTGCTTGTGTGGGTCTGTAATTGAAATTTTGAAGAGGCAGAGCATCTCTGGTTGTCAGGGTGCTAGCCAGGTGCTGTGTGTGTGTCCTGAGTGAACTGGTGAAAGAGCTGAGAGCTGAGTCCTAGCTGCAGCCGAAGAAAAGGTTGCGGACACTCCTTAGCTGGAAAGCATGGACTGGTGTGCAGGGGGTTGTTGTTTCTGAGTCCCCCCTGCTGAATTGCTCTTGCACTTACTGAAATAGAGGCTGCCACCCACTCAAATTGGCACTGGGCTTTACTGGAGCGACTACCTGAAAACCTTTCTTGTTGAGATCTCAGTGCAGGGACTGCAGAAGGACCCCATCATTTGGGAGTCCTCACTCAGAGCCAGGGAGGGAACTTGCTAACCCCCTTCCAAGTGGGACTTGCTGTCTCAGGAGGTCACTGGCGCTTGTTGGGGTGCTACAGCACCTGCAATCCATCGGGGGAGCTGGGCTGTGGAGCCACTCTCAGGTCTGGACCTTCTGGGCTGGTGTTGTCCTGCCACAGTGCTCTGCAACGGACAAGAAGCAGCAGAAGGTGACAAGCGGCCAGAACTTCAATCAAGGTGACCAGCTGCAAGACCCTCAAGCAAGTTCCATTCAGTCAGCGGGATCCTGGCCAGCCTGTTTCTGTTGTGCTGCACTAAACCAAGGAGTTCTGTTTTCCCCGGTGCTGAGAACGACAAACCGTGAGTACCCTGAACCTGGTTCCTGGGAGGGGAAAGGGAAATTGGTCTGTTTTGTTCAAAATATAAGTTTCTACAATATTTCAGGGCCCCAACAGCCAACCAACCTGCAACACTGAGCAGGCCTGCACCGAGTGGGTACCCCTAGAGACAATTGGGGACACTGGTACCAGTGGGGGTGGGTTTGGCCTGTGGGCCCAAATGTTCATTATTGTTGCCTATTCCACTAACCTGTTTTCCCTTCACAACTACCCTATGTCCCAGTATCCCTTCCCTAGTCCTTACCCCCTGAATAAAGCTGTGCATTGATTTGTTGAAACTGCTGTGTTAGTGAAATTCATTGCATGTGCTCTACTGAGATACATGGTTTATGGTGGAACAAGGTATTTGGGGACACAGGGTGCAGAGTGGTTGGTTGGGGAAGTGGAAGGTTCAATATCCCAGGGGGCTGTACCAAGCGGATACCTGACCCACTAATACTTTACTCTGGGTGGAGGCACCATGCTATTATCAATATTTCTGGGATCGAACTCCTAATTGTCACTGTAGCAGGACTCCAGGTCCCTTGCCGGTATCAGAAACAGCTGGCAAGGGAGGGTAGCCCACTGGCATATGGCTCCAGGGCTACATCTTGGAGGCACCACTGGAATCTCCTGTTCGCCAGCCATGTCTGCATCAGGAGATCAGAGTGTTGAGACCCCAGAGGGGTCCCTGGACTCCAAGCTGACTCCGCCCCAGCCTACGTTAAAGCCTACTGAGAAGGATAAGATGAGGCTGGTGGAATGGAGTGGTGGAATGAAAATGGATCCTCAGAAGTCTATTCTTTTGCTGGGGGTACCCCCAGAGATGGAAGAGGGGGATGTTGAAAAATGTGTATCCATCATAAAGAGACTGGGAAAAGTAAAAATACCAGAGAAAATGTTTGATTCAGCTAGGGGTACCTTGATTATGCTGACAGAAAGTACTCAACCCATAAAAGCCAGTTGGATGCCTGGGCTTTGGTAGTGGAGGGATTGGCTGAGGCTCTACTGGTAGTAACGTCCTTTAGTGTGATCTCCAAGAGGGATGGTGATGAGGAGTGGGATCTGTTCCTAAGGCACTAAAGTTTGATAAACCCCAGCCTGGCTCCATGCCTGTGGATTTTGAGTTGTACAGCAAATTAAGGATATTTTCAGGGGTAAAACATACCCCGAATAGTAAGGAGGACTTGAAGGCCTGGATGGATGGTACCACCCCATTAGTCCACGTCTGGCAGTGTTCTGAAGTTGAGAAGTGGAAACAATTAGTGGAGAGTTTACGGGGTCCCACTTTAGAGGTTATACGTTCTTTACAAGACACAGATCCCGAAGCCCCAACTGAGGTATATCTTTCAGCTTTGGAAAGTGTATTTGGGAATTCTGAAACCTGTGAGGACCTCATGTGGAAGTTTAAAACCACTGCACAGTGGGAGGGGGAACTGTTGTCTGCTTTTCTGGCCCGAGTGGAAAGGGCCTTGCAGAAGGTGTTCTGGAAAGGGGCGCTTGCGGCCCAAGCTCTAAATCAGATTAGGCTGGAGCATGTAGGAAGGCTGCTTGCTATTTCCCTTTGTTAGTGTTACAATTGCATTTAACAGACAGGAAGAATAACCCCTTCCCTACTGGGTTTTATGTATGTGAGGTCCGGGAGGCTGAAGAGGAGCAGGGTCACTGAGGAATGCATAAGGCCTCGATGGCTGCGATGCAGATGGAACACAAGCACTACCTGGAGAGGTACAGGAATTATGACCTGCTGAGGAGTACAGGATGTAGTCACCTCGCTAAACTAGCTGTGGGTTCAGATTCGACTGAAACTCCAGGGGTGAGTGGTATTGTCCCTAATGTAGGTCCAACTATTTTTGGTACTGGGTCCCCAACCCCGGTATCCCCCTCTGACACTGGAGTTAAGGCCCAAGTAGACGAATTAGTCCAGAAGGTAGCTGATTTAGAGAAAGGGGGGGGTCTGCTACTGCTCAGGGAGATGAGCGGGTGGGGGATTGGAATCATGCAGCTCAGAGTGCCCCGGTGGGAATGCCTGGGGCCTGACGGTGCCACCAGACCAGCCACAGTCCCGAGAACAAATCATATGCTATAAGTGTAGGGGTGAGGACCATATGCACAGGGAGTATAGGGCACCTTTAGATCACTCATCTAACAGACATAGGGCACCCACCAACACAGCCCACAAGCAGGAATTCTACAGAGGGGTCCAGTAAAGGAGCACACCGGGGCCCCTGGCAGGACCAACTCCATGGCTCATGCAAGAGTTTCATCTGGCAGAACCAACATGACAGGCCAGTAGATATGTGAAAGTTAGCCGAATAAGGGATGCTATGACAAAAAAGTGCAAGCCCAAGATTTGGAAGCAGGTGACCGAGTCTTATTACAATGGCTGGGCAAACAAGGGAAGCATAAGATAGCCAACAGATGGGGGGACACCCATATGTCATCTTGGAGAAGCTTGCAGGCCTACCTGTGTACAAGATTCAGCCTGAGGGAGAGGCTCAGGGGCACAAGGTTGTTCACCATTACCACCTGCTGCCTATTGGTGATAAAGTATTGAATGCTGAAGATGTTGTGGAAGATCCTTCATCACTCCCCACCACTCGAGCTACTGCACGCAGAAGACAGAGACAAAGAGGAAGTGATGCCATGGGAGGGGTCTCAGATGAGGAGACACTGATGATGAGTTTGAGGAGGAGAATGATGATACCCCGCATAGTCATTACCCTACCCCAGAGTTGGCCAGGTTATTTCAGGGACTGCCCCTGACAGGGATATGCTTAGGAGACAGGGCAGGGACAGGAAGTCTGTTCCAGCTGTGCCTCTCAGGGACCCTCTGGACTTGAATACTGGTCCAGCTGAGCTGCTTGAGTAGTACCGGAGCAGCTCTCCTGACGATACACCCAGGGAGTGGTCACAGTGGTTTGGAGGATCAGGACAGCGAGGGGGAAGAAGCATCTTTTGGAGGGCCCACATCGGAACTGAACACTGATCCAACTTGTGCTCTCTGAAGGAGCCCAGGTTAGTCCCCCTAGAACAGTGGATGATGTCAGAGAGGTGTTGGAATCGTTCATCCCACTAGCTGAGGAACAGGATAAACAGGAGGAGGGTGAAGAGGAAGAGGAATTCACCACTGACCCGGGGTAGGTCGGGGTGCAGGTATTCAGGAGACACCTCGAAGGACAGGGAGGACGATATGGCCTGTTCTTAAGTTGACATATGATGCCTCTGGGATACCTACAGGCTTACCTTTGTTTGTAGTACAGAAGGGAGTGTACATCACTCCTAGGTCCCTACAGAAGGTGATTATGTGCCCTGTTGATATTAAGCCCCACCAGGTCTGAGGCAAAGGTGACCAGAAGAAGAAGAGGGAGGTGAACAGGGTATCTAAAAGGGTTGAGGACAAGCAGTGTGTTCTGTGGGACTTTAGTATCTTACGGCTGATGGGTCAATCTTATGGGTGCCACTTTCTATGTGGCCAAAGGGCTCAAACAGGAAAAAGAAATTTGCTAAGATGTACACGATGTTCTTTGTTTGAATGTTCTTATGGTTATTACATGACAGACAGGAATCAGGTGAATAGTTAGAAATGTTATTAATGTTGATGTTCCCATTGGGAATTTTTCCCTTAAACGTAACGTGAAGTCAAGCGTTTCAAAAGGGAAGTGTAACCCCCTTCGAAACTTACCTAGGTCTTCTTGTTTTCTCCCCTGTGTTTGCTGGTTCCCCACATCTTGTAGCCCCGTGTGTTGCTTTCTGCCCTTTCGGCATAAGTCCTGGGTCATGAGCTGCCAGCATGTTCTTTTCATTTGGCTCTTGCATAAGCCCATGGAGCACTTTGAAGTTGCCGACTGAGTTTGCGGTCCACAAACAGGGAGGTTGTCCATGGTCTCGTGCCCCTCTGCATGTTCCTGGGGACCAGGGACCCGAAGGGATCGGTCAGAAGCCTGTAGCTGGCCAAATTAGGAGTTTAAGCAGCATGGTCACCAGGGGCTTATGAATATTAAGCAGTCCGTCAATAGTAATGAGTGCTGCCTGCCATCTAGGGTGACAGAGTTTCAGCGGCAGACTGTAGAACCTCTGGGGCTAATGGAGTGAGAGTGGGCTCATTTGATAGGGGGCAGTTGGGGCCACAATCCAGTGGGGTGCCTAGCTAGATCAGGGATTGTGTTGGGCTGGACCAGACTCTTGGAGGGGAGAAACTGTGCTAACTGTATGGACTCCATATACACAAATGGGAGCTGACATGTTTGTGACATTTAACCTCAGAGTTGCAGCCAATCAGTGATCTAGGCGCCCACAGACTTGAACAGAGGGACTCCTGGGAAAAGGAGGGGACTAATACTGGTGCCTAGATCATGCCCCAAATAAATGAGCAGGAAATATTGATCTCTATGGATACTGAATATTGATAGGCTCCATCAGCCAATCAGAAAGTACAGTTACAGTACATGAGAACTTACCATAACAGTAGATCTTCGAGAGGAGCTCTTGCAGCAGGCTATTACAATTAGGACTATGCCGCAGTCACTAGGACCCATTGGAAGCCTTTAGCTAGCAGTACCCAGAGGGGGCCACCCCTGATGTTGGCTCAGCCCCGATGTCAGCCAATGGTATATTAGGGGGCGGTCCCCAGCCCCACCTCAGTTCACCTGCCGGAGACCCGTAAATAAGGCCCAGCAGGTGGACCAGGTGGAAGCTTGCCATAAGAAAGGATGCAATGCAGCTCACCAGGGGGAAGGAGGACAGGAAAGCAGCACTTGCTGCAAGAGCTTCTCTCAAAGATCTACTCTTACGAAAAGTTCTTACGTAACTGTACTATCTTACTTCGAGTGGGAGTTCTTGCAGCAGGCTATTACAATTAGGACTGAATCCCAAGCAGTCCCACAAAAAGAAACAGGAAACCAGGAGGCAGCTGAAACCACCAGTGCTAACAGGGCACTTTATGAAAGGAGGCCCTGAAGGACCGATGGGCCAAAACCAGCCCTTCACCTACAAGCAATGTCCAGACTGTAATACTTAATGAAGGTATGCATTCAGCTACAGGTAGCAGCTGCACAGATGTCTCCAATGGAGATGCTTCACAAGGAAGCAAATGAAGTAGCCACTCCACGGTAGGGTCTTGTTATATTTGCTGTAAGAGTAAACAATACAGTTGAACAACCACTTTGAGATAGTTTGTTTCAACACCGGATTGCCTTAGCATTGGGGCACAAAAGCCACAAATGGCTGCTCCATCTTGCAGTGTGTAGCAGTACCTCAGTGCCCTGTGGACATCCAGAGTATGCAGGAGCACTTCCCCCTTATTTGAATGGTCTGGGTAATACACCAGAAGGTTGACATCCTGATTCAACGTCAATTCTGAAACCACTTTGGTAGAAACTTAGGATTTGTTCTCAAGGACACCCTGTCCCTATGAAAAATTAAATAAGGCTCCTTACACATCAGGGCCTGAAGCTCTGAAACTCTCCAAGCAGTAACTGCAACTAAAAGGACACTTTCCAAGAAAGAAAGTGAAGCTCATAAAGAAGGCTCAAAAGGAGGGGCGTGAGCTTCTCCAGCATAAACAGGAGATCCCAGGGTAGTACTGGATCTCGGATGGGAGACTTGATATGTAAAATGCCCCTCAAAAAGGTACCGGACACATTCAGTTGGGCAAGTGTCTTTCCCTCCTTCAGTACATGGTACGCAGAAATTGCTGATAAATGTACCTTTATGGAGGAGTAGCTCAAGCTTTGATTTAGCAAGGATAGGAAATACTGAAGAACCTAGTTCACTGGACAGGGAAGGGGTTCTAAGTGATGGGGTGAAGCCCAAAGGCAGAAATGTTTTCATTTCATGGCATAAGTGGATCTAGTATAGGGCTTTCTTGCTGCCACGAGAATGTGCGCCACCTCCTGGGAGACCCCAAACCTGGATTTGATTATGTTTGCAGGAGCCAGGCATGAAGATGCAGGAATCTGAGGTCTGGGTGGACCAATGTTCCCTGGTCTTGGGATAGTAAGTGCGAGCTCAAATGCAGCTGAATCAGAGGTTCCACTGCTAGCTGTTGAAGTAGTGGGAACCAAATCTGCCGAGGCCATAATGGGGTGATGAGGATCATCTCTGCTCCTTTGGCCTGGAGTTTCAGAAGAACCTCTGAAATATCAGGAAGGGAGGGAAGGCATATGGAAACCTCCCTGTCCAACAGAGGGACAATGCATCTGGCCAGAAAACACCAGGTGCGGGCTCTCGTGAGCAGAAACTGGGCAGTTTGGCATTCAGTGGAGATGCCAAGAGGTTCAACTATGGGCAGCCTCTTCTGTCGATCAGGTGGTCTACTACTGACTGGAGGAGTTCCTGCTTGCTTACCTTGGACCATGACTTGCTTAGGCTGTCAGCCAAGACATTTTGGATGCCTGGAACATGAACAGCCGTGAGTTCTAGGCGGTGTTCCAGTGCCCAATACCAGACTCTCTTCACCTCCCTGCATAGGAGGTAAGAGTGCGTGCCCCCTTGCTTGTTGACGTAGAACACTACCGACATGTTGTCTGCATAAATTAGAAGAGAAACTGGTGAAAGGTCTGTCTGAAATGCTCACAAGGTGTTCAGGACCGCTCGCATCTCTAGAATGCTGATATGGAGCTGTTACTCATCTGGAGACCATGTCCGTGGGTTTGACAGTCTCCCAAATGAGCACACCAGCTGAGACAGGAGGTGTCTGTGGTTAGGATGAACCTCTGGGGCTCCTGCTAAAAAGGGACCCCTCATTCCAGGTTGATGGGGTCCAACCACTAGGAAAGAGTCCTTCTTACTGGGTCAGAGCTCCTGACCAGCCGGTCTAGATCATCTGACCTCTGGTCCCTCTGCACCCTAAGCATCCATTGTGGGACTCTCATGTGGAGACAAGCCAAGGGAACTGTAGGGATGGCTGCTGCCATGTGCCCCAGAAGTCTGAAGAAAGTCCTGGTTGGCATCTGTCGTGCCATGGATACCATTCAGGCTACTGCCCGTAGACTATCCCCCCCCCGTCCTGTGGGAGGAAGGCCATGCCCGGAACTGTGTCGAAGATCACTTCTATAAATAGGAGTCGCTAACTGGGCTCTGGGGAATACTCTGGAAGATTCAGGGTGATCCCTAGCACTCAGAAGAGAATAAAGGTGTCTTTGAGAGTGCGCAATAATTGCGTTCTGGATGGTGCTGCCAGGAGTCAATTATCTAGGTAAGAAAAGATGTGCAGCCACCACTGCTAGGCACTTGGTGAAGACTCAAGGAGTGGAGGGGAAGCCAAAGGGTGAGGCCCGGAACTGATAATGCCTCCCCTGGAAGTGGAACCTCAGAAACTTCCAGTGGGGAGGGAAGACCTTTATGTGCATGTAGGCATCCTGCATATCCAGGGAGCAGAGCCAATCCCCCTTGGTGCAAGAGGAGAATGAGGCCTGGCAGAGTGACCATCCTGAACCTTTTGTATTATATAATAAGATTTAGGGAGCTGAGGACCAGGATGGGATGAAGATCTCTGGTCTTTTTTGGGACCAGGAAGAAGTGGGAGTAGTAGCCTTTTCCCTGTTGTCTCTAGGGAACTGGCTTTATCACCCGTTTTTGCTGGAGAGTCTGTATTTCTCTTTCTATTAGAGGGGTGTGTGAAGGAGGATAATGGGAGGACCGTGGTGGTTCTTCTGGAAGGATCTGAGTGAACTCTAAGGTATGTCCTCTCCTTATTAGATCTAGAACCCAAAGGTTTGTCGTAATGTTGTTCCATCATTCTTGGAAGAGGGAGAAGAGACCCCCTACTGCCTCCCCCATGACCTCCACCGGAGAAGGGGGGGTTGGTAAAGAGTCACTGGGTAGCTCCAGGAGTTGGCAGAGAGGGCTGTGACGACATGGGGCCTCTAGAGGTAGAGCTCCCAGAAGCTTGGGTTGTGGTTTTCCTCTTAAAGTCACCTCTCTGTGAAAATTGGCCACGGTTGTTCTGCCCTGAGGTCTTATGAAAGGCCATTTGCAAAATGGCTTCTGGTCTGATAGTTTTCAGATGGACCAGATAGACTTCTAAGATTCTTGGAGATGAGAGATAATTTTCTCTGTCTCCTCTCTGAAGAGGACAGAACCCTGGAGCAGTAGGTCCTGGTTTCTGGACTGCAGATCCTCATGAGAATCCTGAGACTCTAAGCCAGCCATGGAGTCTAAGACAAACACTGGAAGCTGCTGCCTTGAGGCCGTATCTGCAGTATCGTATGAGGCCCTCAGGACATGAGTGCCTATGTCCAAACCTGATTTCAAAATCTCCAGGAGCTCGGTCTTTGGTGCCTAGACTGGCGAGGCCTGAGCTACTTCCAAACCCTTCTCCCACACTGCATTTTGGTACTGGACCATATGTGTGAGGAAGTTAAGAAAGTAAATGGAACAGGTGGAGACAGAATACACATTCTTGCCCACCTGATCCAGGTATCTGGACTCTACATTGTGAGGCTGGGATCTAAGGTGTTTAGGCTGCTTGGACTTATCATGAGCAACTGTAATCACCATGGAGTCCACCTGAGGGTGTTCTGCCAGGAAAGGCTCCTCCCTTGGGGCTCTATACAGCCTGTCTGATTTCTTAAGAACTGCCAGGGTGATAGAGGGATGCTTCCAAGTAATCCTGGAAAGTCTTGGACGGTATCCACAAGAGGGGGGGCCACTAGAGGCTTTGGCTTTTTCTGCCTTAGGTACTTCACCAACCTCCAGCGTTCCAGATCCAAGTCCACTGTCTCCTATCTATTAGAGAACTGGATATACCTCATGATGTCCATAAATGTGGGATCATCAGTAGGGGACCTTGGAGTGTGTTTCTTGTCAGGGGACACTCTTTCCCTAAGGAGGGAACTGTCGGACTCAGAGGAGTTGGGATGTGAACAGTGGCTCTCTTAATAGTATGAGGCCGATCTTGAGCAAGAGTAAGAATGGCTTCTTTCTTCTCAGCATTGCCTACCAGAAGATCGGCATCAACTGTAAGACCGACAATGGCTAGGGGACCGGCGACGGCTTGTGGCCTGACATTGGCTGACTGAGCGCCAGTGACGGCTGTCAGACCTGCGTTAGTTAGTGGACCGTCTCTTGCTTGAGGAATGACAGTGGCTGGTACAGTGAGAGTGTCGGCGGTGCCAACGTTCCCTGTTTTTGGACCAGTCACAGTTATCCACTGGCATGCATGACCTGGATTTTAGTTTTGGCTTAGAGGGGGAACATTTAGGCACAGGGGAAGAAGGCTTTTCGACCCTGTTCTCATCCTCAGGTTTTACCAGAGCCAGAATAGGATTGGGCTAAGGTGGCAAAATGTCTTGTTTAACTTTGCCCCACCAAAATTGAAAGAGCTCAGTGAGCTCCTCTTTATTAAATTGCACCGCAGCAGAACCCACCGGTAGGCTGGGTTTGTCAGGCAGGTGGGGAGGCATGGCCGAGGATGGTAAATCAAGGAGGTCCCTGGGCAAAGAATTGTCCATCATGTCCTCTGGAGTGGAGGCCTCCTTTTTGCAGGACTTGTGGTGGTCTGATTTTTCCCTTGTGCTTTGATGAAGAACACTTCTCCCCAGGAGAGTGCTGCATCATGGCCACTTGTTTTTCGAGGATATGGGCTTCTAGTGCCTTTAGGCGGTGGAACCTAGTCCTGCTTGTAAAGCCACAACAGACCAGGCAATTCTTGGCATCGTGGTCTGGCCTGAGGCAAAAGACACAGGCCTCGTGTGAGTCCTTCGCCAGTATCTGGCAGCAGCAGGAACTCTTTATCCTCTTCTGCCAGATGAGGAAATCGACGATGGTGAAGTTGACATACAGATTGGTGAGAAGAACGATAAATGAACTTCTAGAAAAATAAGAAAACAAAAACGTTTTGCTGAACTACTAGAAACAGGTTCTAAAGGCAACTGAAGAGCCGATGGAAGCGGGTCTGTGGCGGGAAAAGACCTGAGGTGGGGCTGGGGACCACCCCCGATATACTACTGGCTGACATCGGAATGGTGCCAACGTCAGGGGCGGCCCTCATTAGATATTGCTAGCTAAAGGTTTCAGATGGGTCCTAGTGCCTGTGGCATAGTCCTAATTGTAATAGCCTGCTGCAAGAGCTCCCACTAGAAGTGGGATTGCTAGATTTTCGGCTGAAGCGGTATGGGCTTTCTGGAATTTCTTTGGTCTGTTCCGGGCTCTGTACAAGTCATGACAGTTCCTGAGTGAGCTTCAGGCCCTATTTGGAGATTTGCCTGTTAGCAGAAGTGGATTGGAAAAGGAAAAAGGAAGAGAGATTGAGCTGAGATCCTGATTCTCCAGGTACTTGCTGCTGGACGGATATGAGAAGGGAAAGAGAGAAAAGACTGAACTGTGATTTCCCAGGTATGGAGAAGTTGCTTGTTGTTGATGGAAAAAAACTAAATGCTGCAGAAACCCTGCACTGGGAAGTTGGACTAGCTGAAAAGACTGTGCTGATTATCAGAGTGCTACAGTCAGGGCTGAGAAGTCATTTGCTTGTGTGGGGCTGTAATTGAAATTTTGAAGAGGCAGAGCATCTCTGGTCGTTGGGGTGCTAGCCAGGTGCTGTGTGTGTCCTGAGTGAAGTGGTGAAAGAGCTGAGAGCTGAGTCCTAGCTGCATCCAAAGAAAAGGTTGTGGACACTGCTTAGCTGGAAAGCGTGGACTGGTGTGCAGGGGGTTGTTGTTTCTGAGTCCCCCCTGCTGAATTGCACCTGTGCTTACTGAAATATAGGCTATCACCCACTCAAACTGGCACTGGGCTTTACTGGAGTGACTGCCTGAAAACCTTTCTTGCTGAGATCTCAGTGCAGGGGCTGGAGAAGGACCCCCACCATTTGGGGGTCAGGGTCAGGAAGGGAACTTGCTAACCCCTTCCAAGTGGGACTCACTATATAAGGAGGTCACCAGCACTTGCTGGGGTACTAGGGCACCTACGACCCATCGGGGAGCCAGGCTGTGGAGCCACTCTTGGCTCTGGGCCTTCTGGGGCTGGTGTTGTCCTGCCACAGTGCTCTGCAATGGGCCAGAAGTGGCTGAAGGTGACAAGCAGCCAGAACTACAATCAAGGTGACCAGCTGCAAGACCCTCGAGCAAGTTCCATTTAGTCAGAGGGATCCTGGCCAGCCTGTTTATGTTGTGCTGCACTAAACCAAGGAGTTCCATTTTCCCAGTGCTGAGAACAACAAACTGTGAGTACTCAGGGCCTGATTCCTGGGAGGGGGAAAGGGGATTAGTCTGTTTTGTTCAAAATATAACTTTATACTATATTTCAGGGCCAACCCATGGCACTGATAAGGCCTGCACCTAGTGGGTACCCGTAGAGACAACTGGGGACACTGGCACCAGTGTGGGTGGGTTTGGCCTGTGGGCCCAAATGTTCATTATTGTTGCCTATTCCACTAACCTTTTTTCCCTTCACAGCTACCCTATGTCCTGGTATCCCTTCCCTAGTCCTTACCCCCTGAATAAAGCTGCAAATTTGTTTGTTGAAACTGCTGTGTCAATGAAATTTATTGCATATGCTTACTGCTGAGATACATGGTTTACAGTGGAACAAGGTATTTGGGGACACAGGGTGCAGAGTGGTTGGTTGGGAGGTGGGTGGTACAGTATCCCGGGAGCTGTACCAAGTGGATACCTGGCCCACTAATACTTTACTCTGGGTGGAGGTACCATGCTATTTTCAATATTTCTGTGAACGAACCCCCAATTGTCACTGTAGCAAGACCCAGGCCCCTTGTCTGGTATCAGTGACAGCTGGCATGGGAAGGGGTAGCCCACAGGCATATGATGCCGGGGCTACATATAGATGGACCAGGGTACCCACCTCCGGTACTGCTTCTCTTGACCCACCTCCCCTCCAGGTCCCCAACCCCCATTCCCCCTGTGTAGCTGGTGGCAGTGGGGTGCCCATGCCAGTGCACTGAACATGAGTCCGACACTAGGGTGCCCAATCCCCAGTGTCAGAATACTGTATTTCTGAAATAAAGAAAACTGTCCCTTGACTTTTTTTTATAACCTTGTAAAAAAGAAAATGGTGCCTCACCGATCTCACCCCTCACACACATACCCCACCCGACCTCCCACTCAGAACCCACTACCACACACCATCACCACATTCCACACATCCTCAGTCACCTGAATATATCCCACAGCTAAAATCCACTCGCCAGTCAAAGACATATCTTGCCACTAGAACCAGCAACTGCGATATAATAGGTGCGGTTTAATGTATTTCGAAGTGGTTTTGAACTGTGATGTATATAATTGTCATTTTTACATATATTGCCCCCAAACTTTCAACATGGCCTTTTTGGGACCCCCACCTCATGACCAGTGGCAATGGAAGTATGCAGATCTAGCCCAAAAGGTGATTTCTTGGTCACTCTGCAAAGTCCCCTTTCAAATGGGATTTGAAAATGTTCACCACCTGTGTTCATGAGATGGGGTTATAAGAAGGCTTTGTTGAGTTGAGGTCAAAATATGTAAAATGACAAAGTTAAGAGCGTACATGAAATTTTTCTATGCTCACTCATAACTTAGGTAATTTTAAATATTTTCACCCAAAATGTTCAACATAGCCATTTCTTCACACCACCTCACGAATGTGATAGCTGTCATTTTTCAAATCCTGGCCAAAATGTGCTTTTGCACCAGTGGCACAAATGACATTTCGGGGATGCAAAATGATGTTTAAGCAGGGATTTGAACATTTTCACCTACTAAGTTCATGAGGTGGGGTAATAAGAAGGCTATGCTGAAAATTTGGTGTATAAATATGGAAAAATGTCTGGGTTATGAGTAAATGTTGCAGTATTGCAACATTCACTTATAACTTCACTAATTTTCAGTATTTTGACTTCAAACTTTCAACATAGCCAGTTTTCCACATCGTCTCGTAAACACGACAGGTGTCATTTTTAAATCTGGATGAGATGTGTTTCGCACCTCTGGTGCAAAATGACATTTTAGTAGTTGTACCATAAATGCCACATGTCACGTTTATAAAGGAGTCATAAAATGACTCTCTTGAAAATTTGGGGTCAAAATTTTAAAAAATATATATAATTGTTAAAAAAAAATGGTGTGTGTAGTGCCACTCTTGACCCCAGTGGGCATGCTTTGTGATCCCGCTAGTGAGCTGAGTTCAGGTGCGAGCTCAGTGACCCAGCTAGATGGGGTGAGGGTGGGGGAATGGTGATGCTATGCGACACCCCCCAGCCAGAGAATGAAAGCTGCAGGGTTGTCCACATGGGCCTGGGTACCATACAGTGAAGACAACTGTCTTCTTGGCATAAGGCCTTGCACTTCTGCACCTGTGGGTGGCACAGGGCCTTGTGCATTAGTTGACAGATGGACTCTTTGCCATGTGCATCTGTATCTGCGGCCACATGGAAGCACAGGGACCAGAGGGCCCTGCCTTCCCTGATCATAAACAGCCCCATGAATTCTTGACATCTGTTGCTGCACAGAAGTGCAGGGCCTGCAAAAGCGCTGTGCATCTGCATCTGTTCACATGGTCCTGATACAATTCCACTGTCTCAAAAGAAGAGCTTCTTTGCAAAAAGTTTGTTAATGCACCAGTCACAGTTCAAGTTAATGCTCTAAAAGTAGGGAAATGTGGCTTTAGGGCTTTCCAACTATAGCTCCTCACCCCACCCTCCAAGCAACAAAAGGAAAAAAACATTAGGGTTTTGTGTCTCCAGAGTCTTGGTGAATCAGTGGTGGGGTCTTCCATGGGGTTGTCAACTCTAATGCCCACCCCATTCCCCGAGCAAACAATGTCAGACATGATCTCCTTTCTTCATGCAGGGTCCACAGGGCCCAGCGTCAAGAAAACTACAACACACTGTGTTGGCAATGTCTGGCAAGACATAGTTCTCTACCTTTGGAAAGTGCATCTCTATGAAGCACTGGTTTGGAGCTGTATCTTGCGCTTTAGACAGGAGTCTATGGGCTGTGGGGAAGGGGTGAGCATTAGGGTTGACAACCCCAAGGAAGACCCCACCACTGACTCAACAAGACCCGGGAGACCTAGAACTCTCATGCTTTTTCCTTTAGCTGCTTGGGTGTGGGGATGGAGAGTTAGGGTTGGAAACCCTAATGCCACATTTCCCTACTTTTGTGGCATTAACTTTCAAAGAATTTCCTTTCTTTTTGTGATAGTGGAATTGTATCCTCATTCAAGCAGGTCCCTTCAGGACCTGTGTGAACAGATGCAAATGCGCAGGGCCCTTATTGCCTCTGTGCCAAAGGAAGACTCCATCTGCCTACAGAAGTGCAGACTCCTTGTGTGCCCTGCACTTCTGTGTAGCAACGGCTGTCAAAAATTCATGTGCTTTGTCGAGATAATGTACATGAAATACTGTGGTGTCTCAGAATCACTCAGTGCACACTTAACCTCATGCACTTGTTTGCTGTGGATTTATCATGTTTTGGAATAAAAGGACTCTGCAGCTATTTCCAAATCTGATTTCAATTCTGTTGGCATTGTGACTGGCACCATTTCTTTGTTTTCTGCAAGTGTTGGTCTTCACTGGTTGCACTGCTATCACTCTGCGGTCCAGTTTTCTTTAGTATTTCAGACAGATGTTTGATCTGACAGAAAAATTTCCAGCTCACAAAATCTTCTCTTGTGATGAAAAAATCTTCTTTGTATGACAGCCACCTTGTTTCTTTTGTTTTTCAAAAATATTTTGAAAACCCATAAAAATGATGCCCTGGAGAAAAAAACAACATGAATCTAGCTGAATGGGAATCGGTTTGTTCAATTCTAGAGTTTTTGTTTTGGCAAACACCCCAAAATATGTTTTTGGACATTCCAAAATCCTTACCGAAAGCTTCTTTCATGAGAATAATTTCTTGAGTCATAAATATCATGAAAGAAGATTGCAGTCTCAGGAAAGAAGACTCTCATTCGTGAAAGAAGATGGTGGGACTTTATTATTTTCATAGGTTTTTTTAATTTATATTTTCTGCAGTTTCTGCCCTGTTTTCTCCCCTGTTCCCTGGGGCCCCAGCACACGGGCGTCATGTGTGCATGGAGGCACACATGCACCCTGTGACGCTGACTCAGCCCTTTCTGCCCCACCCCATGGCTATCGCCGGAGCTTCTTCAGGTTGGTGCCGCCATCCGTCCTTAACTGGGTGGTGGCTAGTGGCGAGGCCTCAGTCCTTCCAGGAGAAGACAGCTGTCTTGCAGAGGCTCGATCTTGCTCCTCACCCTCCCCTGGCGACCCCTGATAACTGGGCTCATTCCTGAACCCGGGTCACCGGTGCAGTGCTAGATGTGGCGTCCATCGCCTGAACCCTCACTGCTACCAGGCCATTCATAGTTCTTTAATGAGCTGATCTTCTTCTTCTTTCCTGAGCCACAAAAGAACTCATGAAAGGAGAATCTTGGCTTCTGAAAGATTGTGGGACTTATTTTGTTTTTTCTCATAGTTCTTTCATAAGTCATGAAAGAAATCATGAAAAGAAGGTCAGCTCGCAAAAGAACTATGAGAATAAAACTAAGTCCCACCATCTTCTTTCTTGAACCAATATTTTTCTTTTGAGTTCTTTTCTGATTACGAAACTAAAATGTCAACTCATGAAAGAACTATGAAAAAAATGAAATCCCACCATCTTCTTTCATGAGCTGAAATCTTTCTTTCGTGAGTTCTTTTGTGACTCGGGAAAGAAGAAGGTTGGGTCATGAAAGAAGAGTGTGGGACTTCGTTTTTTTCCCCACAGTTCTTTCGTGAGGTCAAACAAAAAAATCATTCTTTCATGTGATCTCATTAAAGAACTGTCCATGACTGTGATGTTCTGTCTGTCTGTCATCTATCTAATCTAACTATCTATAGCTTTGCTAAGCGGACCTAAGTGCCCACCCCAGCATCGCTTCCTTCTCCCTTCCCTCCATGTCACCCATCCCTCTTCCCATGCTTAATTTGCTATTAATACTGTAAGTTGACTGGGGTGCCCACCCTCAGTGCTGCTTTTCTTACCCCCTCCCCTCCCAGTCACCTGCCTCCCTTTGCTTAATATATGTGGCGGCACCAGGGTGCCCACCCCTAGTGCCACTGAACACTATCCCAACACTGTGGTGCCTAATCCAAGGTGTCAGCTTCTGTCTCTGGTTGATTTTGTTTTACCTTTTTACCTGAATAAAAGAAAATGGCCCATTGGGGATCTGCTATGTAGCACCACTTCCCACCCAACCCTGACTCCCAACTCAGAACCCCACACACACTCTCATTCTTTCACTCACCTGATCATGTCCCATGATGCCTTTACCCACATTCTCAGTATGAGAACAGTGGGACTTTATTGAAACATGAAGCCGCAGCTTGAGGCTTGCTGGGGTGCCAATCTGTATTAACTTTTTTGGGTGCTCACAACCAGTAGGTAGTATTTCTCCTATGGCTAGTTTCCCTGGTAGTCCTTTTTTTGCAGGCTGCCCTCAAAACACTGAGGGTGCTTTAATCAGCTTTGTGGATGCTTGTGTACTCCAACATCCATGGAGTCAGCACCTATGAATCTTGATGCTGGGTTTCATTAAGCAGTGAGCCACCAATCCCCTGATCTGTCTCTGTCTCTCTCACTATCTATCTAGCTCTCTTTTTTTTTTTTTAAGCAGAGCAGGGTGCCCTGGTACTGCTTCTCTTGTCCCCCCATCCAAGTTGCCTCCTCTCCTTCTAATTATAATAAAATAATATTGCTTCTTTCCACTCCTCTCCCCTCCAGGTCATTCCCTCCCACAAAGAAATAGGTGGTGGCACTGAGGGTGTCCACTCCTGATGCTGCTGAAGACCATCCCCAACACTGGGATGCCCAATCCCCAGTGTCTTCTTCTGTCCCCCTACAATAAAGAAAACCATCCCTCACTGATCCTTTTTTCTTATACCTGAAACAAAGAAAACCCACCAGTACCTCCCACCCACCCCATCCTGACTCGCCACCCACCACCCCACCCCCCCATACTTTCTCACTCACCTGAACATGATGCACAACGTACATCCATGCTCCAATTGAAGACTCATCTTGCTGCTGGAACCGGCAACTGCAATATTAGAATATAAGGTAAGTGCGGTTTAGTGTATTTCAATGGGATTTAAACTTTTGTTCATAACTTTGTCAATTTTGATCATTTTTACACCAAATTTTCAAAATGGCCTTTTTGGGACCCATTTGATGAACAAGGGTGATGAAATTATGGAAATCTATCCTGGACAGTGATTTCATGGTGACTGTGTGAAATTACCTTTTGGGCAGATCTGAAAATTGTCACCACCCTTGTTCATGAGGTGGGGTCATAACAATACCGTGTTGAAAATTTGAGGTAAAAATGTTAAACAACAAAGTCATGAGTGTACATTGAAATGTTTCAATGGGCGCTCATAACTTTAGTACTTTCACTATTTTAACCCAAATTTTCAACATAGCCATCCTACATCACACCACGAATATAGCAGCTGTCATTTTTGAAATCCTGGCCAAAATGTGTTTTGAACCTGTGGTGCAAAAATGGCATTTCAACCAAGATGTGACAATTGTCACCTACCGGGTTCATGAGGTAGGTTCTAAGAAAGCTACATTGAAAATGTGGGGTCACAATATTAAAAGCAACAAAGTTATGAAGGTAGATTGACATTTTCTGTATGTTCATAACTTTATTAAGTGTTTCACATGTGCTGCTGCGGAGTGCAGGGTAAGAAGGGCCCTGCAGTTCCACAGGTGTATGGAATCCTCCCTTGGTGCAGGCCCCAGATGCCCCTGTGTGTCTGCATCTGTTCATGCAGGTCCCGAAGGGACCTGTGCAAATGAGGATATGATTCCACTATCTCAAAAAGAAATTCTTTGTAAAAAAACTGCATTAATGCACCAGTTGGGTTCAGCTTAACGCAGCAAAAGTAGGAAATGTGGCATTAGGATTTTCAACCTAACTTCCCAGCCCCAGCAGCAAAAGAAAAAACAATTTGGTTTTGGTACCCTGAGTCTTGAAGAATCTGTGGTGGAGTCTTCCATGGGTTATCAACCCTACTGGTCACCCCACCACTGAGCAAGCAAGGTCAGATGTGATCTTTTTTTTTTCAGGCAGGGCCTGCAGGACATATTTCTCTACACTTAAACAGTGTGTCAGTATGAGGCACTGGCTTGGAGCTGTACCTTGTGCTTTGGACAGAAGGCTACGGACTGAGGGGAAGGGGTAAGTATTAGGTTTGACAACCCCAAGGAAGACTCCACCATTGATTTGCCAAGATTCAGGAGACCTAAAACCTTAATGTTTCTTCCTTTTGCTGCTTGGTGAGTGTTGGTGGGGAGTTAGGGTTAGAAACCCTAACACCACATTTCCTTACTTTTTTTGCATTAAGTTAAACTCTAACCGGTGTATTAATGTAGTTTTTTTTCAAAGAATACTGTATGAAAGTTATATTCATGTTCCGTTTATTTTCACTATTTTCACTATTGAGAAAATCCAGCAAAATAAGCGGAATCCATATATCCTGGCTTCTACACAGTACCAGTGTAAATGACCATGAGCGTCCGCTGGGTCCTCCCAACCCCTCCCTTAGATGGGATCTCAAAACAGAGTTCTCTTTAATCAAACCAGTTCATATTGCAGTTGCTGTCTCTGCTGGGTCATGCTGGGTGGCATGCAATTTTGGCGATTCTGAAATGGCAAGTGCACAGGTCCGAGAGTCAATTTCAGCGAGAACGAAATGGCAACATAAGTGTTACCCCTCCCCGAGGTGCTATGACCTTGAAGTTTGTTATTTAATTAAGGGGGTGCGGGGGGAAAAGCCCTTTGAAAAAAAGTTGCCATTTCTGTTATCGCTGAAATTGCTTCGCGATTCCGGACTCGCCATTCTGGAATCACTATAATCACATAGAACGACTGACCCTACCACTTTCTTTGCTTCTACCTGTGCCAGCTCAGTTTTCTTTTCAGCAACATCATCCAGTTGTTAAAATCATCAACTTTTTTATCCAGCACTTGTATGGCCAAGAGGATAGTGTTTAATGTAGCCTCCCCACCTGAGGTTGCTGGCTGCACCGAGTCCGTGGCTGCATGCTTTTGCTGGAGCTTAGATTTGGGCTGATCGGGTTGCAGCTGATTCTTCAGTTTAACCTCATCTCTGGCACTTCAAAATTGCAGAAGTTGGAGATGAAGATATAATTATACAGATGAGCCAGTCTGAACACAGAAAGGTTACTATTTTAATAACTGAGCTCAGTAAGGCTGCTTCTAGGACTGGTGCTTGGACTAGTTTTGCCTGTGACGCTCCAAATTCGTGGTTACTATGCTGACTTTGTGACCTCTCGAGCTGCGCTCTCGAGGTCAACAGTTGGCATAATAACCACTCAGTTGGAGAATAGCCTTGTTGTGCATCGGGAGCCATACACTATCCTATATAGTCTTCCATGATTGTACTTGGACCAGGGCGGACAGAAGGACCAGCAGTGCTCCAGATAGCAATGGCATTCAAGGGTAATGTGCTCCCCATTTTTGACACTAGCTGAGTAAAATATAATTTTGATGAGTAAAAGTGCTTTGAACTTGGAAAAATAGCTCATTTTAATGTTTCTATGAAAATATTAAAAATACCTCCCTGTTGAAATTATGTTAACATTAATTCTGCAAAGAGGAGCTAGCTGACTCACCAAGGGGGTGAGGAGATAGAGTTGAAATGAACCCTGTATCTGGGGAATATGAGACATATGATTTTTGGACTCTGAGAGACACTTAAGTTCTCTTGACTTTTGAAAAGCACTCAAGGGTAACATCTGGATAGAAAAGATATTAAGTGATTGTGGTAGGAGTTTATATTCTGTAACTTCCCATTTTTTTTTATATATGGCTGTGAGAGTTGTGATATAATTGTTCTGTTTGATTTTTCCCGTTTTTACCATTTTAGTTAACAACCTTTCCTTTGAAATACTGCCTGTGTGTCTTCTCAGTCTTCCTTTTGTATGTGATGTTGAAACCCTGGTTTTAAGTCTGACAGCTGTTAAAAGCTTGATTGTGTTACTAAGCTAAAAGGTAAGAATATACCTATGGTCTCTAATAGAGTTTTAAGGGTTCATTTTGGAAAACCTGGCTGAGTGCCCCAGGTGAAGGATCGTACCGCATCCCCCGAAAAAGGTACATATCCGAGTCTGTTAACTGGGTATGCTAGCATATGTTCACAGTTTGAATCCTTCCAGAACTCAATGCTAATATGTGATTCGGACCCAAAGCAGACAGAAAGGTTACCCTATCTGTTACCTGTTCACACTATTGCACTCTGAGGTTGGCACTGTGGGAGCAGAGGGCCTGACCTGCGGAGTACGTTTGTGACACCGGCCAACACTGGATTATTCTTCAGGAGGGGGAGGATGACCCTCTCCCTCCTGTCCCTGCTACAGGGGGAAGCCATGGCAGCTCCTAGCAAGGTTAGTCTTGGGAAAAGGAGTGCCGGAGGAGGACAGCAGAGGCAGGGCTGAGATGCCACCTGTCCACTTGCAGGGAAAAACAGAATTTGGAAAAAACAAACAAACTAGTGAGCACAATAGACCAGAACTCACCTTATATGGAGTACTGGGGGCCAACAAACAAATGATCAGAGCCTATAAAGACTCTAACATACACTGCCAGCTGTTAAATCTCTCACTGCTGCAGCACTGCTCTGATGTTAGCTGCAAGGGTTTTGTAGTTACAGAAAATGTCAGCTTAGAAGTTAGCAGAATTAGTCTGATACAATGTACTATACCACAGTAAACTGTAAGTACTACAAAAAAGTGTTTTTGCAGAAAAAGTACAAATTGGAACAGCCCCACACCTTCAGTGTGATTCTTAGTGCTGACTGTTCCCCTTTATGACAAAGACATAACTTAAAAAACAAAAAACAAAGACATAAGTTCAAAAAAAAAAATCAACTTAAGGCAGAGTTCTTGAAAGCGGGACCTATTTTTTCAGCAGAAAGAACTAGAGCATGGAAGGGTGGCGAGTCACGGTTCCAAAAGGCACAAACAAAATGGGCTGCTTCTGAGCTGGAAGTAGTGCAGTCAGCAGTAAATCCACAAGCACAAAGAAAGAAAACTGGCACAGCTCACCACACTGGAACAGGATTCAACATAGAAGATGCTGTCAGAAAAGTTTTATTATACCAGCGCCAGGACATAACCAGGATGGAGTAAACTTAACCTAGGTATTTGCTTTATTGTTTTCTAACATAGACTTTAGTCTAAATTTATGGATTGTATACCTATTGTATTTAACATGTATGTATGTACTGTTGTACTGTTGTTTTGGTGTGGGCGCACCTGAGAAAGGAAAGTACAGTTACGTAAGAACTTACGTAACAGTAGATCTTCGAGAGAGCTCTTGCAGTAGGTAATTACATACAGGACTGATGCGCTGGCAGCAGGACCCCACGGAAAAATTTCTAGCTAGCAGTCCTGGGAGGACCCGACCAGTCAGGTGACCGGCGTCCTACGACGTCGGTATAAAGGCGGTCCCGGACACCCTTCTTCAGTTCTTTCCCGCCACAGGCCAGGAAGGCCCAGGCAGAGGAGAAGTGGAAGATTCCATTCCTGGAAAAGGAGCTGAGAAAGCTAGGGGTGGGCGGGAAGGTATTACCTACTGCAAGAGCCTCTCTAGAAGATCTATTGTTACAGTAAGTTCTTACGTAACTGTACTATCTTACTTCGAGAGGGCTCTTGCAGTAGGTAATTACATATAGGACTGAATCCCAAGCAGTCTGGAACAAAGAAAAGGCACCGGGAGGAGGAGGAAACTACTCCAAGAAGTAGTTGTAGCCGTGCAAGCCTCAAGACAGGAGGCCTTGCAAAACAGCCAGCCTGAAGCCTGCTACACGGCGAGAGGCAATGTCCAAACTGTAGTGTTTCGTAAAGGTATGGACAGAAGTCCAGGTGGCAGCAGCGCATATGTTTGCTGCAGACACATTCTTGAAACAAGCCGCAGAGGCAGCTACTCCTCTTGTGGAGTGGCCTCTGACTTGACCCGGGAGGGTCTTGTTGTACTTGTCATAACAGAAAGTGATGCAATGAGCCAACCACTTAGACAGGCGTTGCTTGGAAACAGCATTGCCTTCCCTTTTGTGAGCAAAAGAGATGAACAACTGATCAGTCTTTCTGAGATCCTTTGTCCTGTTGGTGTAGTATCTCAGAATCCGGTGAACATCCATAGTATGGAGTAAATATTCCCCCTGGTTAGAGTACTGCGTAAAAAAGGCAGGTAGCTCTATGGGCTGATTTAAGGTAGACTCTGCTACTACTTTAGGTAGAAACTTAGGATTCGTGCGAAGAGCAACTCGTTCTTTGTGAAAAATCAAGTAGGGGATTTTGCACATCAGGGCCTGAAGCTCGGAGATTCTTCGAGCCGAAGTAATGGCCACCAAGAAGAGCATCTTCCACGAAAGAAATTTCAAATCTGCAGAAGCTGCAGGTTCGAAGGGAGGAAGAGTAAGTTTCTCGAGGACAAAATTCAAGTCCCAAGGGGGCAGGAGTACGGATGGGGGGCCTCAGATGGAGGACCCCTCTGAGAAAGGTCTTGGAGACCTCCAGTTGAGCGAAAGTTTTATCTGCGAAGGGAACATGGTAGGCTGAGATAGCCGCCATGTGAACCTTCAAAGAGGAATGGCTGAGACCCAGATCAAACAGATGATGCAAGTACTCCAGCAGAAAGGCCACTAAACAGGAGAAAGGCTCCACATTCTTGGAGGCTGCCCAAAGAGAGAATCTCTTCCATTTCATGGCATAAGTGGACCTGGTGGATGGCTTTCTAGCCTCCACTAAAATCTCCGCCACTTTTGGAGAGACTCCAAAACGGGATTGGGCTAGGTCTGCAGGAGCCATGCATGGAGTTGAACGGATTTGAGTCCTGGATGCACCAGGGTCCCCTGGTCCTGGGTCAGCAAACCTCGAGATAGAGGAAGAGGAGGATCCTCTGAATATTGTTGTAGAAGAGAGAACCAGATTTGCCTGGGCCAGAAAGGAGCGATCAGAATCATTCTCGCTCCTTCTAAGGCTAGTTTCTGCAATACTCATGGGAGCAGAGGAATTGGGGGAAAAGCATAGATGAATCTGTCCTTCCAATTTAGAGACAGAGCGTCACTCCAAAAAGCGCCTCGCTCTGGAACAAGCGAGCAAAAATTGGGAAGTTTTGGGTTTTGGGAGAGGCGAACAGGTCTACCTGTGGAGTCCCCCAAAGCTGAAAGATATTGTCTAGTACCCCTTGGTCCAGTTCCCACTCATGTGCCAGAGCAGAAGACTGGCTTAGCTTGTCTGCCAGAGTGTTGTCGACTCCTGGAACATGAATCGCCATTAGGTGAAGGTCGTATTGTGTTGCCCAATCCCAAACCCTCATTGCCTCCCTGCATAGAGGGTAGGACCGAGTTCCCCCCGTTTGTTGATGTACCACACTACGCACATGTTGCCTGTCTGGACAGCTAGGTGGCCAGGAAGGATGTACTGGTGAAGGGCTTGGAGAGCGTACAACACTGCCCAAAGCTCGAGCACACTGATGTGGAGAGCTTGCTCCAGCCTTGACCAGGAGCCTGGGTCCGATGAGGACCTAGATGGGCTCCCCAACCTTCGCCTGATGCATCTGTAGTCAGAGTCTGGGAGGGGGGAGGATGAAAGAAAGGAACCCCCCGAAACAGGTTCTCTCAAACCATCCACCATTGCAAGTCTCGCACCATCGTCGATGAGATCAGAACTAATTGATCTAGGCTGTTCAGAAGTTGATCGCACTGAGAGCGAAGAGTCCACTGAGAGATCCTCATGTGGAATTGAGCTCGGGGGACCATCGAAATAGCGGCCGCCATGTGCCCCAGAAGACGGAGGACCGACCTCGCCGAGACCCTCCTGTGGTCTGATAGCAGGGAAATCTGAGTTTGAAGAGAGGCCGCTCTGTCCGGAGGCAAGAAGGCCTTGCTCACGGCCGTATCAAGGATGGCCCCGATGAACTGTAGTCTCTGGCAAGGATCCAGATGAGACTTGGAATGGTTGATGGTAATACCCAGGCAAGTGAAAACCTGCTGGGTGAGGGAGAGAAAACGCAGGAGTTCCTCCCTGGATGAGGCCGCCAGGAACCAATTGTCCAGGTAAGGGAACACCTGTACTCCCATAGCATGCAGGTGGGCTGCTACCACAGCCAGGCATTTGGTAAATACTCGGGGCTGAGGATAGACCAAGGGGCGCCTTGAATTGGTAATGGTCCCCTGAAATGCAAAACGAAGGTACTTGCGATGAGAAAGTGGAATGGGTATGTGCAGATAGGCATCCTGCATATTCAATGCACAAAGCCATTAACCGGCTGAAGGAGGGGCAGAAGGCTCTGCAGGGAGAGCATCCTGAACCTTTGTATTCGACATAAAGATTCAGGGACTGAGATCTAGAATAGGTCTGAGATCTCCTGCTTCTTTAGGACCAAGAAGAAATGGGACAGTAACCCACCCTCAAGATGAAGAGTGATGGGTTCTATCGCTTGCTTTGAGAGAAGGGCTGAGATTTCTTCCCAGACCAAAGGAAGGTGTTCCCTTGAGTAAGACGACTTCAGAGGTGGGTGGCGGGGTGGTTTCTGAAGAAACTCTATGGAATGCCCTTCCGCTATAAGCTGGAGCACCCAAGAATCCGTGGTTATCCTATCCCAAACTGGAAGGTGGGAGGGAAAACCTCCCTCCTACCGGTTTCACTGGGAAGTCCAGAGGCGGTGGGAGAGGAAAGGAGTCAGGTGGTGTGGGGCAGCGCCGCAGCTGAAGCACCCGCTGCTTTTTTGGGCGGGGGCTTAGCAGCTGAGGGCCCAGCGCTGGTGGCCCGCCTTCCGGAGGTTTTGCTCGTCAATCTGCTCATAAAGGGACGGCGCTTCTGCCAAGCTGTTGGGGATGGCACATGGAATCCACAGATTTCTTAGAACCGTCCCCTTCTCCCGCAAGTCGGTGATGATGTCCTTGATATCACCCTCGAAAAGCAGTGACCCCGAAAGGTACTCCTGAATAGCCGGATTGCACCTCCAGGACCAATCCTGACACGGAGCCAGGCATGACGCCAGAGACCCACATGAAGTGAGCTCACTGCAGTGTCCACTGCATCGTATGTCACCCGCAAAATGTGGCACCACGTAACGAGCAGAACAGACGAGGTCAGCTAACTCCTGTTTGACTTGGGAGTCAGGCAAGGAGTCCAGCTTGGATTCCACCTGGGTAAAGACAGCCTTCTGGTAATCCCCCATGTGGGCGAAGTAGTTCAGGGCTCGAATTCCCAATGTGGAGGAGGTGTAAATCTTTGTCCCATACTGGTCCAGAAGGCGAGATTCCTTATCAGGAGGGACGAGCTCAGAAGTTTGGAGTGTGCCGACCGGCCATGGTAAGGCGCTAATCATGACCGAATCGGCCCGAGGGTGAGAGTCCAGGTAGACAACACCTTCGGGAGCCTGGTAAAGCCTGTTTGACTTCCTAGGAAGTGGGGCTAATGCCGATGGCTGTTTCCATACTGTGATAACAAGGTCGGCGTGAGGCTCTATCCAGGGTGGCACTAATGTAGGAGCTGTCACGGGCAGATCCACATGTTCAGCAAGTTTCATTCGCTGAGGATCTGGTTCCAGAGAGTGCCACTGATGTACTTCCTAGATTTTCTAAGCAACTCCGTGAAGATGGATCTCGGAGAACTTTGGAGGAGTCCTCGACTGGGGTTTCGATGGAGAGTGGGGCTCGTCGTCTATCTCGGAGCATCCCTCGGAAGAGTCCGAGGAATCTGAGAGTGAAGAAGAAGAAGAATAAGACTCCCTTACTCGACTCGGGGGAGGAACAGGTTCCTTGGGTGGTACCCTTAAATGCGTGTCCTGCCCCTCTCTGGACCCAGACGGGAGAGCTCTGGAGTCTGGAGGTGGTGAGGGAGTGTGCCGTCTCGGACGTACGGGAGCCTGGGGTGGCACCGTCGTCGTAAGGCGGCTCTCGACCTCCTTGGTGAGCTGAGCCTTGGCCTCGGCCCACCAGGAGGCCAGAGTCTCCTGCAGATCCACCGCGCCGTGGGGGCGGTAGAGGTGGAGGAGGAGGGGGAAAAATGTATGGGTTATACCCGTATGGTGAGTATCCGAAACTCGGCTGCGGGAAACCCGGTGTCGGGTATTGTGGTGTCAGGTACTGCGGCGTCGGAAAGACCGGCGTCAGGTACTGCAGCGCTGGATACTGCGGTCCCGGGTACGATGACGTTGGATAAGACGGTGGGTACCCTGGAGCTGGGGGGGCTGCCGGAGCAGACGGCCTGGTCGGCGGCCTCACAGGCGGGTCCACATTTGGGGGCCTGGAAGGCGGAGGGCCTGATGGAGGGGGAACATCTGGAAGCAGGATGTCTCCTGGAGCCGGTAGAACCGGTGTCGGTGCCGGCATCAGAGGTACTGGCGATGAGTCCGGCGTCGGAGGTAACGGCAGAGGCACTGGCGTCCGGGGGGCCGACGTCAGATCTGGTTCCAACAGAGGAGGGTCTGACAGAGGAGGAAGATCCCCCGCATCGTCCGGGGATGGAGGAGAGAAATCCCCGGGGTCAGGCTGTGGTGACTCTGGCTCCCTGGACAGCAGTGAAGGCTGCGGGGAACCGGTGCAGCCGGACGTGGGAGGGTCCGTCATCGGTTCTCCACTCCGCTGGCGTCGGAGGAGCATATGCGATTTGGGGCGCGGAGGAGCCGGGCGTCCGATTTACTGGAGCTATCACCGAGGCGGGCTGAGGAGAAGGGATCGGCCGGGTCCGTTGGGTAGAGGTCGCAGTGCCGCCCGGAGGGTCGGGCGTCTTATCGACCCTCTCCATGCGGACGCCGGAGGAGCCGACGCCAACAGAGTCGCCCATGCCAGTAGGCGCAAGCCTGCAGCAGAACGGGGCAGAGGCCTCCATTAACCTGGGCGCCCACAAGGCCAGCGCGCAAGCCAGGCAGGTGGGTTGACCGCCTCTGAAACCTTGAGGCAACCGACGGTCCCTGGGTGGACGTTACCTTAGTCCCAGCGTCTCCAGCGGGAGACGCAGTAGAGGAGGTCTTCTCCCGGTGCCTTTCCTTGTCCTTCTTTTTCCGATGTCCTTCGGGGGAAGTGGATGCCTGCCTCAGTTTTTTCAACTCCTTTTCCATAGAAGACATCTTTTTCTTGAGGAGATGGGCTTCCAGGGACTGTTGGCGCCGTTTACGGGTAGCTGCGTTGAAGTTGAGGCAGTGCTGGCACTTCTCGACCGGGTGATCGGGGCCTAGGTAGAAAAGGCACAGGAAACAGCAGTCCTTGTGTGGCAGCTGGGCGCCGCATGAGTCGCACTTGTTTTTGTGCTCGGAGGGTGTAGGGGATGACATACACTGACAATGACCTGACGTTATAATGGAAAAAATAACTAATTGTCGGTAAAACCGACGAAAGATAGGGCTGACGAAGCACAAACGCTACCGCGAGGCACTGCACGAGCTAACGGCGGGAAAGAACTGGAAGGCGGGCATCTGGGACTTCCCCTTTATACCGACATCGTAGGATGCCGGTCACCTGATGTGGGGGCGGTCCCTCGCCAGGGACTGCTAGCTAGAAATTTTTCCGTGGGGTCCTGCCGCTGGCCGGCGTCAGTCCTATATGTAATTACCTACTGCAAGAGCCCTCTCGAAGTAAGATCTTCATTTTCCAGTGTGCTTACCCATTAAGCGAATAAACAAACAAACATTTCATGTGCATGCACTTTGTCATGAGAATACTTGTGTCAATAACAGCATGCAATTTATCCACCAGTGTTTAAAGTGACAGTGCTAATAAAAACAGATATGCTTTTAATATGTGCAAAAAATCATAAACATACTACTGCAGGTGTTACAAGATAAAAACAACACTCAAAGCATAACCTGACTGCAAATGTTAAATTTTGACTACTAGGAATGTAATTTAGCTAGTAGGAATTTATTGGAAAAAATTCTCTAATTTGATAATTTTGCCAAAAAAGTCCTACTATATCACATATTTTAACAACAAATGTCCATGATTTCCAAACTGGAACTTCAGTCAGATGCCAGTAATGTGGTGAACTATTAGCAGTCCTAAAGGTTGAAACAAACACAGGTATTAGTTTATATAAACATGTCATTTTTACGAGAAGGCAACAATTTCCAACCAGTCATCGAGACCAGGATGATTAGCAGCACACAATTGAAAAATCCAAAAGGATTCTCTCCATGTCAATTGTTTTTCTTTGTTCCCACCCCTTGGATCTAAGGTGACTTTTTGAACTCCAACAAACTTCCAATTGCGATTTCTGGGTTCTTGTGCCTGTAATGAATGTATGGCAATTGTGGACTCAGGATTGCCATTTGGAATTGCTCTAATATGTCCACCTATTATTGCTTTTATTTTTGTTTTGGTACAGCCCACATAGTATGCACTGCAACTGCATATTGCCAGGTACACATTGTGTGTGCCAGGTCACAATTAATGAATTTCTTGATTGGAAACATTCCCCTGGTTACTGGATGTGAAAAGACAGCACTGTTAATCACAAATCCACAATACTTGTAATGACCACACTTATGTGTACCTAGCAGAAGAGATGAAAGCCATGTCTGTGACTCTGGATTTGGCTGAAGAGAGGGATCACCCTGTCACCAATGTTCTGAGGGCCTATGCACCACTTGGGAGGGAGGATGCAGTAACAAATTCCTGTAATTTAGGCTAAATTGTAGGATGTTCCAGTTCTTCCTAATAATATTTTCAATGTGACACGCTCTTGAGCTAAAGTTGTCACAAAGTTCATCCTGGTACTCTGCTGAGCTGTGTCCCTCTCTTTTGGTTTAAATAATTCTTCCATTAGTGTTTTTGGCCCTTTGGTAGGCCATGTTAATATCACTTTTAACACAGCCTCTTTCTTTGAATCTGTCCCCCAACTCCTCTCCTCTTTTTTTCAAATGCTGAATCAATATTATATGTATGACGGACCCTAAGAAACTGGATAACTGAAATATTTTTGATGGTGTGGCAGTGGTGACAGGAGCTGGCCAAAAGAATGGTTTTCCTATCAGTAGGCTTCCAAAATAAGTCCATCTATGCCCTCTTCCTTAGTCTTAATTATCCTGATATTCAATAAGAAAATGGCCTCCTGACTATGGTTCACAGCAAACCTAAAGTTTGGATTTGTGCGTCCCACAAATGTCACAGAAAAATGAAATTCTGTTACTGCTCCCCCACCACCATCAAAATGTCATCAATATAGCACCTCCACAGTACTATCCGGATAATAAAAGGATTCCTATCCCTCTCATAAATAACCTTTTCTTCCCACAAACCTAACAATTGTGATCTATAAGATGAATTCACCCATAAATAAGAATGCATTACATTCAAAGACAAAACGTGATAGTTCTGACAAAAATTCTGTGCCTCATGGGCGGCTTGCAGGAAAGCTTACCGGGTGTAGGGTAGTAAAATGATGAACTGATTACAAGCTGGCTGGAGGGGGCTGCAATGGTGGTGGTGAGAGGGAGCTCTCAACTCCAAGGCCGGTGATGAGTAGGGTGCCACAGGGCTCTGTTTGGGGCCATATATGGGGCTCTTAATATCAGGCACTGCACATGGGGTGGTGAGACAAGATAAGTCTGTTTGCTGATGACACCAAAATCAGAGCAGTGGTGAATGGAAAGGAGGATGGAAGCAGCTGCAGTGGGACATAAGCAAGATAGAGGAGTGGTCAGAAAGTTTAGCAGCTGGGGTTCAATGCAAAGAAGTGTAAGGTTATGCGCTGGGGTGAAGAACCAAGGACAGAATACTGGCTGGGAGGGTTAAGCTGGGGATTACTGAGGAGGAGCAGGAGCTGGGGTAATGATAACAGGACCATGAACAACACTGCCCAGTGCAGGACAGCGGCTGCAAAAGTGAACAAAATGCTGGGGTGCATAGCAAGGTTTTTTCTTTGTCTAGGAAGAGGGTGATCTTGCCCCCTCATAGGTCAGCTTAGTAAGGCATGACTTAGAGTATTGCAGCGAGTTTTTGATGCCATACCTAAAGCATGATATCAGGCTACTGGAGGAGGTGCAGAGGAGGGCAAAAAGATGATATGTGGAACAGAAGGGACAGACTATGACAGCAGGCTGAGAGACCTGAATATGTACACCCTGGAGGATAGAAGGGACGGGGGACATGATAGAGAGACATTCAAGTATCTGAGGGAATCCAACAAGGATGGGGCAGATGGGGTCTTTAAGTTAAGGAAGGGAGGGTCACCAGGGGAATGCATTAAGAATAGAGGGGAAGATTTAGGAAGGAAATGAGGAGACACTATTTCAGAGAGGGTGGTAGAAAAATGGAACCCTTCCAGAATGGGTGGTATCATGTAAATCTGTGAACAGCTTCAAAGGGCATGGGACAGGGAACAGAGGAGAGTGAGGGTGGGGGAGGTGGGGTGGCAGTGGGATGACGAATGGGAGGGGGGTGGGGCAGCTGCAAACTAGGGGTGCTAGCTGCACACTCGAGCAGACTTAGATAGACTGAGCGGTCTGTTTCTGTTGGCACATTCGTATGTTCGTAAAAAACTCAGTTGGTGGATTCAGGACTGACAGTTGATCCAGATAGAATCTTAACGCAGCAAGTTGGATAAGTCAATAAATTAATAAGTTGTTCTGTTTTTGCTTCTGCCCTTCCCCTTGTTGTTCCCCTTCTTCCACTGCTGATCTTGTGACTTGAGGATAATACTTGTTTCCACCAAGACTGTCTGCCTCCCCTCTTCCCTCAGCATGTTTCCTCATTCTTCTTGCAATGTTATTCTGGGGCTCCTAGGGCGAGGGTCTGGACTGTCCTCTGAGGACAGAATATCCTCTAAAATATTAGAGGAAGCACCATCTGATCATTTTGAGAAGCGTGCAATTTACATTTTTAAAAATGATTTAGGCTATACCACAGATTTTGTCTTCTTCCAATCAAAAACACAATTATTTTGTAATCTCCTTCATCCCTTAACCACTTACATTGCCTATATGCTTGTATTTTCTTATGTTGCTTAACTGTGTTTCCCAGGTTCTGTTTTAGTTCACAGAATTCAGCAGTCAGCAAACTCCAGTAATACAATTTTCTTCTATTCGAGTTGGTCAGTTAAAATCACCTGTTGTTTGCAGTGTCTTTAAAGCACCAGTACTAGATAAAAACATCGGATCTTCTGCAACAGTTTGTTCCCTGTGCTCTGTTGAGAACTTGCCTGTAATCTTTCTTGTTTTCACTGTACTACCACCCCAAAATTTGTTCTGTTTTCTTTATTTATGTTTACATTTTTCTCACCCGCCATGTTGAACCTTCTGCTGCCAATCGCATGCGCTGACTACTACACAGGGATAATGGGAACGGCAGCACAGGGTCCTACAAAAGTAAACAAAAGATGTGATGCAATGTGAGGGATGAGCTTGGCTGCAAATTGGGATCCACAACAATGGAAATACATTTTAAATATCTAAAAAAAGTAGTTACGTAAGAACTTACCGTAACAGTAGATCTTTGAAAAGAGCTCTTGCAGCAGGCAATAACCATTAGGACTAAGCTGCCAGGCACCAGGACCCACAGAAGCTTTCTGGCTAGCAGTCTTCAGTGGGGGACCATCCCTGACATCGGCTCTTCCCAACGTCGGCCAATGGTATAAAAGGAGCAGTCCCCAGTCCCACCTCAGTTCTCCCACTGGAGACCTGGAGCCTAGAATGGAAGGAGAACCAGGCAGATTCTTTGCCAGATGTAAACAGCAGACAGAAATCTAGCGGGGGGGAGGAGGAAAAAGCAATGCCTGCTGCAAGAGCTCTTCTCTGAAGATCTACTGTTATGGTAAGTTCTACGTGAACTGTACTATCTTACTTTTGAGTTGGAGCTCTTGCAGCAGGCAATAACCATTAGGACAAAGTCCCAAGCAATAAAGGATAAGGACTAGGAAAGTCTGGGAGGAGACTGAAAAACTGCTAACTAAGGACTTAGGAGAGAAGGCCCTGGAGAACTGCCAGGCCAAACCCAGTCCTTCTTCTGGAAGCTATGTCTAAGCTGTAATGCTTGATGAAGGTGTGAACACAACTCCAGGTGGCCACTGCACAGATGTCTGCTGTGGAAACATGCCAAAGAGAGGCAAAGGAGATAGCTACCCCCCCGGTAGAATGGCCTTTTACTGTACCCGGTAAGGGCTTGTTGTACTTGTTATAATAAAAAACGATGCAGTTAGCCAACCATTTTGACAAAGTCTGTTTGGAAACTGGCACCCCTGAGATTTGGGAGCAAATGGAACAAATAACTGATCCGTTTTTTGAAAAGGAGCTGTACAGTTCAGGTAGTAGCAAAGTGTTCTGTGAACATCAAGAATATGCAATGAACGCCTCATATTAGAGTGCTCGGATAGTAAACTGGCAGGTTGATGTCCTGATTTCAAGTAAACTCTGACACCACCTTCAGTAAAACTTAGATTTGTGTGGAAGGACACCCTGCCCTTGTGAAAACTAAATAGAGCTCTTTACACATCAGAGCCTGAAGCGCCAGAATTCTTCAGGCAGAAGTACCAGCAAGTAAAAACAACGCTTTCCACGACAGAAAGCATAGCTCGCAATCCTTGTGTGGTTCAAATGGGGGAGCGTGAGCTTTTCCAGCATAAAAAGGAGATCCCAAGGAGGAATGGGATCTTGGATGGGAGGCTTTAAGTGTAAGATGCCCCACAAAAAAGTACAGGACACATCCAGCTGAATAAGGATTTTCCCCTCCACTGGTGCTTGATATGCCGAGAAGGTGGACAGTTGCACCTTAATGGAGGAGTACCTCAGGTCCTGCTCAAATAGAGAGAGGAGATACTCAAGGACGGAGTTCAGAGGACAAGAAAAGGGGTTGAGATGGCGCGCAGTAGCCCACAGTCAAAAGCTTTTCTACTTCACAGCATATGTGGATCTAGTGAAGGGTTTTCTGGCTGCCACCAGAACCCCTGCTACCTTGTAGGAAACCCCATAATGTGCCCTTGCTAGGTCTGTAGGAGCCATGCATGAAGATGCAGGGATCTGAGATCCAGATGGATCAAACTGCTCCGGTCCTAGGACAGCAAGTGCAAGCTCAGAGGCAGGGGAATTGGAGGCCCCACTGCCAGTTGCTGAAGTGTGGGAACCAAATCTGTGGAGGCCAAAAGGGTGCTATAAAAATCATCTTCACCCCCTCCACCTGAAGCTTCAAAAGAACCCTCTGTAGAAGGGAAAGCGAGGAAAAGCGTAGAGGAACCTCCCAGTCCAGGAGAGGGATAATGCGCTCACCAGAAAACTTCAGGCCCTGGATCTAGCGAGCAGAAATTGGGCAGTTTTGCATTGAGTGATGACTCAAAAAGGTCCAACTCAGGTCAGCCACACTTGTTGAATAGCTGGTCTGCCACCGACTGAAGGAGCTCCCACTCATGAGCCTTGGACCGAGATCTGCTTAGGCTGTTGGCCAAGATGTTTTGGACGCCGGGAACATGAACGGCAGTGAGCTTGAGGCAGTGTTCCAGTGCCCACTACCAGAACCTCAGTGCCTCCTGCAGATGGAGTAGGAAGGAGTTCCCCCCTGCTTGTTGATGTAAAACACTACAGACATGGTGTCCATCTGAATGAGAAGAGGGCATGGAAATAAGTCCACCTGAAAAGCCTGTAAGGTGTTCAGGATTGCTCACATCTCCAGAATGTTGGTGTGGTGCAATGCTCGTCTGGGGGCCAGGTCCCCAATCCCTCTTGTCCTCCAGATGAGCACCCCAACCGAGGCCCGAGGCATCCATGGTCAGAACGCGTCTCGGGTGCCCCTGCCTGAACGGGACCCCCATTGATAGATTGAGCAGGTCCATCTACCAGGAGGGTATCCTGCGAACTGGGTTGGAGATCAAGCCCACTACTCCAGGTTGTCTGACCTTTGGTCCCATTGCACCCTGAGCATCCAATGGGGAACCCTCATATGGAGGCGAGCTAAAGGAACCATCGGGATGGCTGCCGCCATGTGGCCAAGGAGCCTTAAATAGGTTCTGGCTGGCACATGGGGAGCTGATACTACCATCCGAGCCTGATCCCAAGGGCGATCCCCCCTGTCTGAGGGGAGGAAGACCTTGCCCTGAAACATGTCCAGGACCGATGCAGTGAACTGGAGTCTTTGACTGGGCCATGGGGACGACTTGGGAATGTTCAGGGTGATCCCCAGCTCTCAGAAAAGTGTAAAGGTGTCTCCGAGAGTGCGGACCAGTTGTTCCCGCGTGGGTGCTGCCAGAAGCCAGTCATCCAGGTAGGGAAAGAGGTAATGGGCCTGGCACTGCACAGCCACAGCCACCATCACTAGGCGCTTGGTAAAGACTCTGGGAGCAGAGGAGAAGCCAAACGGCAAGGCTCAAAACTGGTAACATCAGCCCTGGAAAAGGAACCTCAGGAACCTCCTGTGTGGTGGAAAAATCAGAATGTTAAGGTAAGCGTCCTACATATCTAGAGAGCAGAGCCAGTCCCCTGGTGCAGGAGGGGAATGAGATCTGGCAACATGACCATCCTGAACCTTTTGTATTCGATGAACTTGTTCAGGGAACTAAGCTCCAGGAAGGGCCAAAGGTCTCCGGTCTTTTTGGGAACTAGGAAAAGTGTGAATAATACCCTTTTCCTGGTTGAGCCGGGGGAACTGTCTCTGTAGCCTGCTTTTGCAGAAGGCCTGAATTTCCCCTTTGATTGGGGGGATACGAGAAGGAGGATAGTGGGAGGACACTGGTGGAGTATCCGGAGGTATTTGCTTGAACACCAGAGTATGACCTCTCTCTCTCTATGAGCTGTAGCACCCAGAGGTCTGATGTTATTGTGCTCCAACCTCAAGACTGGAGGGAGAAGCTGACCCCTCACTTCCCCCACTGATTCCACTAGAGAGAGCGGGTCCAGCAAGGAGTCATTGGGAAGCTCCGGGAATAGGCAGAGGGGCCTGGGAGGGCTTTGTGGCTCAAGAGGCAGAGCTTCCAGGAGTTTGGGAAGTGGCCCTTCTTTTGGACCCACCCCTTTGCTGAGACTGATTTCGGGGCTGTTGAACTGAGGGCTTCTGAAATGGCCATTTCCAAAAGGGTTTTTGGTCCCCCTTTTACATTTTTTGGACAGACTAAATGGACTTCCTGGATTCTTGGAGATGAGTAATCAGTTTTTCTGTTTCGTCTCCAAAAAGGACAGAGCCCTTAAAGGGGAGGTCCAGGATGTTCAACTGCAGATCCTGGGAGAATCCGGAGACTTTAAGCCTGGTATGGTGCCTGAGACAAACGCTGGATGCCGCTGCTCTGGCTGCTGTATCTGCAGTGTCGTATGAGGCATGCAAGACATGCGTGCCTACATCCAACCCCGATTTGAGGAGGTCCAGGAGCTTGATTTTCTGAGCCGAGTCTGGAAGGGCCTAAGCTAATCTCAAGACCTTTCTCCCACAGGGTGTTCTGGTACTGCACCATGTGTGTGAGAAAGTTAAGGGACCAGATGGAGCAGATAGAGAATGAGCAGACCTTTTTGCCCATCTGGTCAATATATCTGGACTCCTGGTCAGGTGGCTGGGTGCTGAAGTGTTTCAGCTTCTTTGAATGATCTTGAGCAGCCATGATCACCACTGAGTCCACCGTAGGGTGCTCCACCAGAAAAGACTCTTTCCTAGTGGCTCTGTACAGCCTATCTGACATTTTGGAGATGGCGGAGGAAGTGGAAGGGTGCTTCCAGGTTAGCCTCATCAGGTCCTGGAAGGTGTCTACTAAAGGAGGTACCACTAGAAGTCTAGGCTCCCTTTGCCTCAGGTACCTAGCTAGCCTTCGCCGCTCTGGATCCAGGTCTTCCATCTCCCATCAATTGGAATCCTGGATGTGCCTTATGAAGTCCATGAACATGGGATCATCAGGGGTGACCTGGGGTGTCCTTGTTGTCCAGTGAAGAAGGGTGACCCTTAGGCTCTGAAAGGTCGAGCCCAAAGAATTAGAGCTGTGGCTACAGTCCACCACTGAGGAGGACAAATAACAAGAGCGTCGACAGCTAAGGGCCATCGACGGCCCTGGGACTGATGTCCCCTATGGGAGGACCAGCATCGGTGACGAATTGAGGAGTGAGAAAACTTGTGGTGACATCGTTCTTTGTGCCCGAGTCTACCGTGGTGATCCTTAGGGCTCTGAGTGCAACTCTTGGGGAGAGGAGATGGTTGTATCAGTTCCTGACCCGTGCCGAGGTCTGGCTCCAGCTCTGATTCCACTGTGACCAGCTCCTAAGGGGGAGCAGGTCCCCTTTGACCTGATTCCACCAGAAGGAAAAAAGCTCCTGGATCTGGTTCTTGGTGAACTGAGGCATCGACGGGCCAGCAGGCGACTGCGGAGCTTGCGCCGGTTTACCCAGCGTCAGAATGCCTGACGTGCAAGGGTCCACGTCAGAGGTGGCAGTGGGGATGAGGACCCAGAGGGTAGAATAGGGGCATCATCCAGCCTGAGATCCTCAACTAGTGAGGAATGGCTGGCGAGGAGGAGGGCGAAGGCCGGCCTGATGTCCGAGGAGGTGTGCCCTTAGTGGATGGCTTAGTGGAGCCTGGTGAGGAGGTAGCTGTCAGTTTGGCCGGAGCCTAGGGTGATGGCGGAGAGTCCAATGTCTGCCCCTGATGATGAGGCATCCTGTCCAAAGCTTTGGACGAGACCATCGTCGGGGCCGATCTGTCAGGTGCTGAAGCGTCACTGCCATTCTTGCTGGTCCCGGCTACTAAGGTGGAGGGTGAGCCTGCTGGTGTGGCCTTCACCTTGAGAGGTGTCAGGGTAGGACCCAAAGACCCTGACCCCGGTTTTCCTCTGCCAGATGCCAGGATGACAGCAGCGGATTTAGAAGCCGACTGCCCAGTAGAACCGTGGGCAGAACATGAAGAGTTGGCCGAGCCCCCATGTGATGAGAAGCCAGATGAGGACTTCTTGTGCAGCGGAGACCTGGAACAGGATCAAACCCGGGACCTTTCCCAGTCCTTGTCCCAGTGTTTGTGTTTCCCTGAATCATTCTTCTTCTTGTGCGATTTAGAACTGGAGGAGTGAGACACAGACAAGGACAAGAAGGACTCTTCCCGTTGGCTGCTTCTGCATCTGGGCAAGCTGCTGCTCCAGGAGGTACACCTTGAGGGCCTTCTGGTGGTGGATTCGAGTCCGAGAGTTGAAGGCCTTAAAGTGCTGACATGCTGTAGAGTCATGGTTCACGTCTAGGCAGAAGAGGCAGGCCTCGTGGCCATCCTTACGAGTAGCTGCTTGTGATGAGATGGGCGATGCTGGAGAAATACAGGTTACTCACCTGTAACAGGAGTTCTAGGAATGGTAAATGTTGTTCATCCACACTGTCTGGCAGGTTCCTTGACGCTTTAAATCTTGCTGGAAGGTCTTCAAGCTGGCTCCTCCCACCCATCTGGGTGGTAAAACTCTTGGCTCCGCCCCATGACGCCAGATCTAGCCCGCTGGAAGCTAAGTTGTGCGTCGAAGCCGGGGAGGCCAGGTGGGTTGTGTGGATGAACAACATATACCATTTCTAGAACTACTGTTACAAGTGAGTAACCTGTATTATCTAGCGACATGGATATGTTGTTCATCCACACTGTCTGGCAGACTCCTAACCAGTTCTCTGGGAGAAGGGAGGCAAGGCGCACACCCCTAGCAAGGGGTAATGACTGGAGGGGAGCCGAGGGCCCCAAACCAGCATCTGGCGTGACTCAAGGTCGTGTGGTAATGGGTAATGAAGGTGTGTGCTGACTTGAGGTAGCAGCCTGCAGATTTCCTGGATAAGGACGTCCTGGAAGCAGCCACCAATGTAGCAGTATAGCGGGTAGAATGAGCTCTTATTCCTCTGGGAGGCTCCATGCCCGCCAACCTATGGCAGAGACCTATGCAGGAGGTGACCCACCAGCCTATCGTCCGCTTGGCTGCAGGTCTGCCAGGTGTGGCTTTAGTGTAGGTGACAAACAGCTGGCGAACCTCTCCCCGAACTTCAGCTGTCCGTTCCTTATAATAAGCGAGCGCTCTTCTAGGGTCCAGAGTATGGAGCCTATATTTGGCTTCCGAGGTGTGGTTGGGGTAGAACACCGGCAGAGTCAACACCTGATTAAGGTGAAACTCCAACATCACTTTCGGAAGGAATTTCAGGTGGGGGCGCAGGACAACCTTGTCCCTGTGGAAGACCAGATAAGGAGACTCGATGGAAAGTGCCTGGAGCTCTCCCATCCTTCTGGCTGACGTGATAGCCACCAAGAAGGCGGTCTTCCACGACAGGTGAGAGGTGTCACACGTGTGCATCGGTTCAAATGGCATGCCCATGAGCTTAACCAATACCAGCAGTAGATCCCACAGAGGTGGAGGTTCTCGCACCACAGGGGATATGTGATCAAGGCCTTTGAAAAAATGCCCGACCACCTTCTCCAGCGCCACCGACTGCTTCCCGGTCCACGCCCGGTAAGCAGAGATGGCTGCCAGGTGCACCTTAAGGGTCGTTGACCGAAGCCCTAGCTGAGAAAGGGACCACAGGTAGTCCAGAATGCTTGCCTAGGAACAGGAGGAAGGGTCCAGGCCCTTGCCCTGACACCAAATGGAGAATCTCTTCCATTTAAAGGCATAACATTTCCTGGACGACTCCTTACGGGAGGCCTCAACAACGTTGTGGACCTCGTCGGAAAGACCCAAGGCCTGGAACTCTAGCCGCTCAGGAACCAGGTTGTCAGGTGCAGGGATTGAAGGTCTAGATGGAATACCTTCCCCTGATTGACTGAGATCAGGTCCGGGCGAGCTGGGAGCCACCTTGGGAGCCTGGAGCTGAGGCTGAGGAGGAGGAGATCTGGATATCAGAACTGGCGGGGCCAGTCTGGTGCTACCAGAATCAACTGCGCCTTGTCCCTTCTCGCCTTGAGAAGCACCTTGTGGATCAAGGGAAATGGGGGAAAGGTGTAGAAGAGGCCCGGGGCCCACGGCCTCGAGAAGGAATCCCCCTGCAGTGAGCCCTGCTGAGGGGGTTGGGCATGGAACAGCCTCAGCTTCGCATTCTCCCTGGAGGCAAACAGGTCCACCTGAGGCATGCTCCAGTGGGAAAACAGATCTTGTACTACCTCCAGCAGGAGAGACCACTCGTGGGACGCAGCTCCTATCCGGCTTAGGGTATTTACCAGAATGTTGGAGGCTCCTGCCACATGGATGGCAAGGAGATCTGCCTCCGGGCTGTGCACGAGGGACTAAATGCAGAGAGCTTCCCTGCACAGGGGCATGGAGCGCGTCCTGCCCTGGCAGTTTAGGTAGTACATGGTCGTGGTACTGTCCGTCTGGATCTGGACCACTTGACCCCGTACAAATGGAGCGAAGGCGGTGAGGGCTAAATGAACCGCTTGAAGCTCCAGCAGGTTGATGTGGCATCGGGACTCCAGAGGGGACCAGAGGCCGTGCGCTCTGTGCTCCCCCAGAAGGGCACCCCAACCCATCAGAGAGATGTCGGTCGGTCGATAGAGAGACCGTTGGTTCGGGGCGGACAAACGGGGTGCCCTCCTGCAGATGAGATGGAACAATCCACTACTGGAGAGCGTTCTACATCTCCTGGGTCACTGTCACTGGCTGATCCAAAGGACTGGAGCGCTGTGACCATTGGCTGGCCAGTTCCCATTGTAGGGGACGCATGCACCAACGGGCCCAGTGGACCACGCTGGTGCAGGCCACCATGAGGCCCAGGAAGTCCTGGGTAGGGTGCAATTGCCCAAGCTGAAATGATTGGGCAAAGGAGGAAAGAACCTTGGCCCTGTCCACCGGGAGCCGTGCTCTGGCTCGCAGAGAGTCGAGCTCTGCCCCGATGAATTGGATCACCTGCTTTGGCACGAGTTCTGACTTGGCCTTGTTGATAAGGAGGCCAACTTGAGAGCAAACCTGGAAGGCCAGATCCCTAGACCGCTCCACCTCCATTCTGGAAGAGGCCGCAATCAGCCAGTCGTCCAGGCAGGGGTACACCCGGACCCTTTGGAACCGCAGGAATGCTGTCACCACTGCCATGCATTTGGTGAAGACCCTGGGAGCTAAAGAAAGGCCGAAGGGCATGGCCTGGAACTCGTAGAGGGACCCCTCTGCTCTGAAGTGAAGGAATCGCTGGTGGGACAGATGGATTGGGACGTGGAAGAATGCGTCCTGGAGGTCCAGAGAACAGAACTAGATGCCTCGTTCCAAGGATGGAATGATCTGAGCCAAAGTGACCATCCTGAAGGTTCAAGACCTTAGGAAACTGTTCAGGTCGTGCAGGTCTAGAATGGGCGCCAGACCCCATCCGCTTCGGGACCAGGAAGTACCTGGACACAAACCCTGGGTCTGGTGGAGGATCCGCCACCTTCCTGATCACCTCCCCTTGGAGGAGCAGAGACATGTTAGCTCGGCCGGGCCAGCAGAGCCTAGGACCCCATAACCCGGTGAGGTGACGGCTCATAAGGCGGGCCTGCCTCGAACTCCAGAGGCAGACCCCTTCCTACCACCTCCAACACCCAACGGTCCATGGTGATAGTGGACCAGGCAGAAAGAAGTGGAGGAGCTGTCCCCCAATGGGGAACCAGGGGAGGTGGTGAAGAGCGACCCCAACCCGTCACTGGGCAGGCTTGGAGGAAGGACCGGCCGAGGGTCCTCTTGGGCCTTTTCCTCCTGGCTTCCTGTTAGAGGAAGCTGCAGGCTTGGCTTTGGGGTGGCAAGTGCAAGCCTGCTGGCCCTGATGCTGGTGTTGCTGGGCCGGATGTGCCACAGGGGCAGAAGGGCGAAAGGACTTATGTTGCTGTCGTCGGCCTTTGTCCTTCTGAGCAGACGTGACTGAGTCCAAGGTGGCATTGGACTTTTCAGTTCTCTGGAGGTGGCCTTCCACCCCAGACCCGAACAAGTCGGTACCCAGGAAGGGGACGTCTGCCAACTTATGCTGGGTATCCACCGTAAATGTGGATATTCTCAGCCAAGCTCTGAGGTGCATGACCACTGCAGCCGCTACTGACCGGGTATAGGAGTCTCCAATATCGAGAGCCGTTTGGAGCTGCTGCTTCGCCACTGCCCTTCCCTGATCCCGCACCTGCTTGACCGTAGTCTGCAGATCAGCTGGGAGATGAGGCATCACCTCACCCTGGGAGCCCATACGGGCGTGGGAGAAGTGTGCCATCAGTACGGCCGAACTGGCCTGATGGAGGCCAAGGGAGGACGCAGCATATATTTTGCACCCGGCATAGTCGAGCTTTTTGGACTCTTTGTTGGGGGGCTTGTCCACATCCCTAGCGTTCCCGGAACGCCAGAAAACGCTGTCGGTAACCAACTCCTCCGCAGAAGGGTGTTCCGAGAAACCGGACAGAGACCTGGTAGGGACCGCATACTTCCTGGCCATCCTGGCCGAAGGAGCAGGACAAGATGCTGGCCGCTGCCATAACTCCAAGGCTGGGCCAACAATGGCTTCAGCCACCGGAAAGGCCTCCGTGGGAGAATCCCCTCGGTCCAGTATCTCCATGAGGGGATACTTGGCCTGCTTGGATATGGGCTCAAGCTGCATCCCGGTGGACTCCGAGATGAGCCGAAGCAGACCCATGAACGATGATGGGCTCTCGTCCATCGACTGCCCCCCCCCGGAGGACTCCAGGTCAGGGCCTGGAAAACAGGGAGAGTCATCTTCAGACTCGAGAGTCTGTGAAGAGCTGCTCAGGGTTTGAGCCACCCTCCACCTGCCAAGAACAGTCAGGAGTGAGGTGACTGACAACAGTGGGCAATCCCTGACCCGACCAAGAATCCTTGGTCGGAGCCCTGATTTGCGTTGTGGGCGGAGGTTCCACCACAATCAGTGGGGCAGCTGGTTTCGCCAAACAACTGGCCAGGTTTGGGCATCTCGACCACCGCGAGGTTGTTTGCCTTCGTGACAGCCACTTAATGGCCGGGAAGGTGTTGGTGTCGGCTTGTTCCGGTCAGAGAGCTACTGCCACATTAAGTCCTTGTAGCGTCGGCGCAATTTGCACCGAAGCCTCTGCTCTGAGGAAGAGGAAGACGAGGGCGGCGGCGCCACCGCTTTCCTCGGTGCTAGAGACCGAGACCGCCAGTGCCGGCGGGATCGGCTGGACCGAGACGGGTCGAGACCGAGACCATTGGTGTTCCAGGTGGGTCTGGGAGGAGCGGGGAACCGCCCTCCCTTGGCTCAGGAGCCTTGACTGGGGACTCAGGCACGGGAGGCACAGACAAGTCCTCGGTTTCCACCGGGGGAACTGGTGATGAAGGGTTGTCAGATTCACCAGTCGACAGCCCGTCTAACGGGTCGAGAAAAATCTCGACCACGTTGATGGGTGTCTCGGCCGGCTGACCTGACGGGGACACCATGAAGCCAGCGGCCTTAGCTGCGACCTCGACCGAAGTCGAGTGTCGACTGTCTGGGGAAGGGGACCTCTCCCGCTCCCACGAACATCGATGGTGGGACTTAACCCTTCAAGTCCTTATTTTTTGACCGAGAAGAGTTTCCTGATGGCCCCTCACCCTTTGTGGAGAGGGATTGGCAAAGCTCCTTAAAAGAAGCTGTGTAGGAGGATCCCAAGCAGAGCGGGATAAATGCCATGACCGAGGAAGATGAAGATGCAGCCTGGGCCACCTCCTCCTCAAGGGCAATCATCTGCTCGAGTTGCTCAGCCGAGCCAGCTGCCATGGAAACCACCCAGCGGGCCTCCTTGGACTTCACTGGTGGATAACGTTCCTCGGGCGCCCAAGTTGGAGCCGGCACACGGGTCTCGAGGATCGTTGCCAAAAAAGACCTGCACACTCGCAGTGAGCTCGCAGGTCGCGTGGTCAAGCCTGAGGCAGTAGACGACGCGGGAGTGAGGATCGGTCCTAGACATCTTCTGCCTGCATGGGCAACGCTGAAAACCGGGAGTCGATTTGTCTATCGCAGCCACGAAGGAAGAAGTAGACCGAAGTCTAGAAAACTTTAAAATTATTTTCGGGTGAACTGAAGTTTGGATCCAGTCTAGATGCAGAGCGCTAAGGAGGGAACCTGAGCTTCCAAGCGGTAAGGAAGATCAAGGCCATGGGGAGGAGCCGAGAGTTTTACCACGGGTGGGTGGGAGGAGCCAGCTTGAAGACCTTCCGGCAAGATTTAAAGCGCAAGGAACCTGCCAGACAGTGTGGATGAACAACATATCCATGTCCGTAGAAGGAAAAACTACTCACCATAGTAATGTTGTTTCTTCTAATGGAGTCTTGCTGTATTCTGACTATATGCAGTTAGACCCTGCACCTGAACTGCTCCGGAGAGGAAAGGGTTAACTCTATGCCAAGGCATAGAACGTTGAGCTCGAGTTTGGTTTTCAGACCTCTGTCCCCGGTACTCCTCAGTGTAACCATCAGATTCTTACGAGCACTATGCTAACTAACTATAAACAGAAATTGTTTTTAAAATTTTGTGCCAAAAGGCAATAAAATATTTTTAGGGTCCAAAGACTCAAGTCGAGAACCCAAAGAATTCAAATGGGTAGTAAAACTTAATAACAATAAAAAACCTCACCCTAAGGAAAGGTAACCGAGGCACACCTCTGGGGTGTAGCTCTGCGCCTGCCAACCCACGTCCCAAAACAACTAGGTTCCAGAAGGGGATTCAGGGAGGGAGGTCAGAATACAGCAAGACTCCATTAGAAGAAACATTACTACGGTGAGTAATTTGTTCTTCAAACAACAAGAAGTCTTGCTGTATTCTGACTATATGTAGACTACCAAGCAGTACCCCTTGGAAGAGGGAGCTACAGAACCTATTTTGGGAACAAGCTCTGCAGCACCGCTATGCCAAACCTAGCATCACTTCTTGACTGGATGTTAAGAGAGTAATGCTTGGTAAATGTGTTTCCAGGTGGCTGCTTTACAGATTTCCACTAAGGGTATATCTCTAGCTGCTGCGACTGAAGCAGCTGTACCTCTGGTGGAGTGAACCCTCAGGCCTATGGGCGGTTCTTTCCCCAACTTTGAGTAGCAGAACTGGAAACGGGAGACAATCCACCTGGCAACAGTTCTCTTAGTGGCAGGTTTACCTTTTCCTACCTCTTCGTAAGTGAGAAACAGCTGTGAACAGTCATTTCTATGGGCCTTATTGAATTCTATATAACTAAGGCCCTCTTTACATCAAGACTGTGTAGTCTTCTCTCCCCAGAGGAAGAATGGTCAGTGAAAAATACAGGCAATGACACAGATTGGTTCAAATGAAAGTCTGATACCACCTTGGGGAGAAACTTTCTATTTGTTAGAAGAACCATCTTATCCCTGTGAAACGAAATGAAATGAAATCAGGTTCCACTGATAAAGCCTGTAACTCACTGATTCTCCTGGCCGAGGTAATGGCTACCAGGAACACAGTTTTCCAAGTTAAGTATTTTAGCTCAGCTGAGGATAATGGTTCAAAGGGAGGCTGCATAAGCTGTGCAATACAGATAGTCAGATCCCAAACAGGGGTAGGGTCCCTAAAGGGAGGACTGATATGAACCAGACCTTTGAAAAATCTCTTGAAAATCAGATCGGAGGCTAAGGAAGAGCCCTTCCCAACTGAAAGGAAGGCAGAGATGGCTGCCAAATGCACTTTGAGAGTGGTAGGCCTGAGGCCTAAACTGTTAAGATGCACCAAATAGTCCAAAGCAGTGGCAATGTCAGCTGAATCTCACTGAATATGTCTCTGAGAACACCAGAAACCAAATCTCTGCCATTTGGAATTGTAGGTTTTTCTAGAGGAAGGTTTTCTACTAACCATAAGAATGTCCAAGGCTGATTGGGAAAGATGCAGGCTTGCATATTCTAGCTCCTCAAGAGCCAAGCTTTGAGTCTGACAGTCTGAAGGTTGGGATATAGTATCCTCCCCGTGAGGAGGTAAGATTGAACTGTCTGGGAAGACAAAGTGGAACTGTCACTGGCATTGAGAGTTGTTTGGGGGTACCAAGGCTGCCTGGCCCAGTCTGGAGCCACTAGAATCACAGTGCAAGGTTGAGATCTGATCTTGACCAGAACTCTGAATACCAGAGGAAAAGGAGGAAAAGCATACAGAAACCTGCTTTTCCAATCCAACAGGAGAGCATCTTGAGGAACAGACCCCCAAAGAGGGGGTCTGCAGCAGAATAGGGGAAGCTGATGATTGTCCGGGGCTGCAAAGAGATCTCTGGAGTGTCCCATCTCTTGAAAATGATCTGAAGAGTTAGAGGTTTCAGGGCCCATTCGTGGTGACCTTGAGAAATCTTGCTGAGCGCATTTGCCAGTACATTGTCCTTCCCTGGGACATGCACAGCTATCAGGGAAACCTGCAGGGAATAAGCTACTGACCATATTTTCATGGCTTCGGTGCACAAGGCTGAGGACAGAGTGCCCCTGCTTGTTGATGTACCACATGGTTGTGGTGTTGTCTGTTCTGATCTGCACCACTTTCCCCTGAATTGTGTTCGAGAATGTATGAAGTGCTAGAAAGACAGCCCTGAGTTTGAGAAGGTTTACGTGCAGGAGATACTCCTGATGAGACCATGTTCCCTGAGCAGTAAGCTGATCCAGATGGGCTTTCCATCCCAGTAGTAAAGCTTCTGTGGTGAGAATCACTGTTGGAGCCTGACTGAGGAAGGGACACCTTGCCTCAGGTTGTCCTCCTTCAGCCACCATTGAAGAGCCTGAACCAGAGTTTGAGACACTGGAGCAGACGTGGAAAGGGGTCTTTTTCTGAGACCGAAAAGGATTTTAGATGAAACTGGATCTCTCATTTGAAACCTTGCCCATTGCACTACTGCAGTGCAAGCTGCCATGTGGCCTAGCAACTGTAAGAAGTGTCTGGCTGGCCAAGACACTAGTAGATGAAAAGAGGAAACCAGGGCGATGAGGGACTGAACCCATGAAAGAGGAAGAAAGGCCTTAGCCTGGACAGAGTCCAGTTCCACCCCTATAAATGTGAGAATCTGGGCTGGTTCCAGAACAGATTTTTCCAGATTTAGGATGAATCCTAAGGAGTCCAAAAGTTTTTGAGTGACCTCTAGAGCTGACTTGACTTGGTCTGAGGACTGACCCACTATGAGCCAGTTGTCCAGGTAAGGGAACAGTAAGATGCCTTGTCTCCTGAGAAGGGCCACCACTACTGCTAGACACTTGGTGAACACCCTTGGAGCAGATGTTAGGCCAAAAGGCACTGCTCTGAACTGGTAATGGCCTGAGGAGGGCAACTCGAACCTGAGGTATTTTCTGTGGGAATATCTGATAGGTATGTGGAAATAGGCATCCTTGAGATCCAGGGAGGCTAGCCAGTCTCCTGGTCTCAGAGAGGGGAGAATTATTCCCAGAGTCACCATTTTGAACTTTGGCTTTAGTATATGGTTTGTTTAGGTATCGTAGATCTAGGATGGGTCGCCACTCCCCTGTCTTTTTTGGGGTAAGGAAGTACTGTATCTGGAATACAGTTCTTTTCCCCTGTGATAGAGAGGTACCTTCTCTACTGCTTGCAGGAGCAGTAGAGAGGAGACTTCTGCCTCTAAGGCCTTTGTCTCCAAAGGAGAGGGAGGACTGAAAGACTTTGCTCTCATTTTTGAGAACCTTTTGAAGCTGAAAGCAAGTCCCTGGCTCACTACTTCCAGGACCCATTTGTCTGAGGTAATAGACTTCTAGGCCTGGAAATGGTAAGGCCAGCCTCCCCTCTGCTGGAACTGGGAGGCGACCACAAGCTGACACATCAAGAATTGTCTGTTTGGCAGGGGGCTTAGACTGAGTGGAGGATGGAGTTCTGGTCATCCCCTTCTGCCTCTTCCCCTAAAGAACCCCCTCTGCTGGAAAGAACAGGAGGCCTGGGCTTGGTAAAAAGGCCTTTGAAACGGCCTGCCCCTGCCAGCCCTAGACTGCTGCCTCTGAGGAGTGACCTGCTTTTCCTTGGCTGCAGCACTCCTGTAGGTGGTCCTGTATTCATCCATCTTTTTCATGTAATCCTCTGTTTGCTCCCCAAACAGAGAGTTACCTGTGATAGGAAAATCCATGGCCTTATTCTGGGTATCCTGTGATAAGCTGGTATACCTGAGCCAAGCAAATCTCCTCATGGAGACAGATGTAGCCATGACTCTAGGATGTACATCATTCGAGTCAACAGCAGCATGAAACTGGACCTTTGATGCCGCAATACCATCCACAGCCACCTGCTCCAGCTCCTTGGCCAGCTGGGGAGGGGCATTCTTAGCCAGCTCCAGAACCGTATCCCACATAGATTTCTGGTATCTGGATATATAGGCCATGCAATTAGATTGCCTGAGCCCCAAAAAGGATGCCAAGTACTGTTTCTTTGCCATGGCATCCACTTTCCTGGAATCCTTATCGGGAGGGGAGGGGTGAGATGCCAGGGGAATGTTAGCCTTGTCACAGGCTGTAGCTTGCACTACTACAAAATAGCTGCAATGATTTGTAAGGAATTCCATCCCAGGATCTGCCAAGGCATACCTCCTGTCCATATTTTTATCCACAGGAGATATGGATGTTGGAAACTGAAGAATTTTCTGTGTCTGTTCCCCCAAGGATTTATTCAGAGGGATAGACATCCTTTTGGACTCTGGGACATCCATCATCTCAACATAGTCAGGTTCCTCCTAATCCTGCTCAGTCTCTTCCACTGGAAGCTGAAGAGTATCAGTCACTTTCTTGTAGAACAAGACATGGGAGGGGGGGACTCAAACAGTCTGGGAGGAGACACATTAGAAGGCCAGTCTGGGGAGATGTCAGGCTCTACTGGCTCATCTAGGCCTTCATAATCCTCTTCTTCTTTATAATCTTCATCTCCTTCCCAATTGCCCTCATAAAATGCTTCAGGATCATATTCTTGAGTCGGTGTTGGTTCAGTCAGAACCGGGCAAAGCGACTGTACAATAGCAATCGCTTTAGCCATTTCATTAGCTGTCGGAACATGGGAAACAGGATCCGAACCAACTGACTTGCACTTTCTCTTAGACAGAACTGATTCCACAGAATTGGTTCTCCTTTTGCCCGAGGAGGTATCGCCCAGATCAGTGAGCACCCCCTCAGGTTCAGTTGGAACCGAACTGGGCTGGCTATCCGGGTCAGCAGATTTCTCGACCTCCCTTTCCTTCAGCCTACTTAAATGTTTATCTACAGTGCATTTGGGAAACTTTTTGCAGATCTGGCAGTCTGCTTTGAGGTGGTCAAACCCTAAACAGTAAACACAGACAAGGTGGGGATCAGCCTTAGCAAAGGCCTCCCCACACTTGGTGCAGTGCTGAAACCCAGTGGGACCGGTTTTCTTTTTGGGTTTCTCAGACATGCCTAAAGGAAAAAAGTTACCCTTACCAGCGTTTAAGCCAGGCAACTACAAACCTATCGGTTCCAACCGTGTCACGGGTCGGTTAAAAAAAACAACAAAATTATCGTTTTTTTTTAGGCTCTGATAGATACTGGAAACCAGAATATAAGACACAGAAAAAAAGAAATCAGAATTGCTTCAGTTCCTAACTGGACCGACCGGGAAGAAACTGAACAAAAAATAATTTCTACCACAAAACACTAAACTACCTACTAAACACTTACTGTACCATGGACAGAGATCAGAACACTGAAAAAATAAGTAAACAGTTGAAAAACCGACTGATTTTTACTTAAACCAAACCGATGTGAAGGACAGGATCTCGGGCGATTTCTCAGTTAGGCGAGTAAAGAATCTGAGCGGTTACACTGAGGAGTACCTGGGACAGACGTTTGAAAACCGAGCTCAAGCTCAACGTTTTGTACCTTGGCATAGAGTTAACCCTTTCCTCTCAGAGTAGTTCAAGTGCTGAGGCTAACTGCATATAGTCAGAATACAGCAAGACTTCATGTTGTTTGAAGAAGGCATGCAGAATGAGAAAATAAATTTGAGGATTTTGATCAAAAAGCAAAGAAAAATGCTGAATGCGTGAAAGCGGTCGAACTGTTTGTGAGAAGGTGTCCGAGCCGATGTGCTAATGGGTCGATGGCAAAAAGGCAAGGGGTGGGGCTGGGGACCGCCTTACTATCACTAGCCAATGTTAGGCAGAGCCAGCGTCAGGCGGTCCCCTGCTGAAGACTGCTAACTAGAAGGTTTCTGTGGGTCCTGGCGCCTGTGGCTTAGTCCTAATGGTTATTGCCTGCGCAAGAGCTCCAACTCGAGGTAAGATCTAAAGATTGCTAGAACAAAATATTTGGAGATACGAAAACAGGAACTATGGCTGCATGCTTCCAGCCAAAAAACAGAATTTTGATGATCACTTCCTGATTATCCAGTACTGCTGCTTTAAAGATAAGCTGTATCAGTCTTAAAGAGGCAGCATGAATTTCCTCTTTTCAAGGATTGAAAACCCTCAGCTCAGTCCTTGGCAAAGGATGGAAATTTTAATATTCATGATCCTCTATGTATACAATCAGCGAGTACATATCATTTGAGAGTGACCTGTTGCCAAAAGAGGCACCTGAGCTTCAAAGTCACAGATTCGTACTGTAGGAAGTCTTCCCTTATAGGACACATATTACTGGCGTCCATGCTGACGGTTGATTAAAAAGTTATGTTGCCTTCTGGCATAACAAAACCTAGCTGTATCAACAAAGTATCGGTAATGCTCAAACCTGATCTGTCCTGTGATACGTGTACCGCAGAGTTGCTGGATACAGTTGTCATGCTGCAAAAAATGGTTCTCTCAGGCTGAGACAAATCATCCAGTGCCCCATAAGCTCCATAGAAACTGCAAATGAAAAGGGCTGCTACTGAGTTGGAAGTAGTGCAGCCAGTATAAATCCAACAAGCACATAAAAAAGCTGGCACAGCTCACCATGCTGGAACAGGATTCAGTGGTCAGTCCTGAATTCAACAGTTGAGTTTTTGTTAGAACTGTTACATTTTGTTCTTCAATGCAATGCATTCTTATTTATTAATTAATTTATTTACTTTATTTATTCAGAAACTGTTAACCAGGAGAGTCACACTGAACCGAGACTCGCTTTCCAGGTGCGATCCGGGGACGGGAAGTGAGAGAGAAAAATACAGTAATGTAAATTCAGTATAGAAACAGTATTGTAGGACATGCTAAAAGCTATAATGAACTGGACATTATACAAGGCATACGTAATTAATTCAATTACAATTTAGGTAGTATGCATATTTCAAATGTTGGTACAAAAAAAGCCATTAAACACAACTAGTTTTGGGATTTATGGGTGAATTCTTCTTACAGATCAGTAGGACAAGCAACTTTGCCACCAATTTCACAACTCTTTAGTTAGGTGCATGGGGAGAGAGGGTTATTCATGAGAGGGTTAAGAATCCTTTCTTTGACCAAATACTACTGTGGAGGCACTATATATAAAAATTCTAACAGGCACTGCCACCTATTAAATCTCCCACTGCTGCAGCCCTGCTCTGATGGCAGCTGCAGGGGATTCTGGGATTTGTAGTTACAGAAAATGTCAGCTTGGAAGTCAGCATAATCAGCCTGATACAATCTACTATGCCGCAGTAAACTGCGAGTTAAAAAAAATGTTTTAGCACAAAAAGTGCAAATTGGAACCAGCCCCACACTTTGGTGTGATTCTCCTAGTGCTGACTGTTCCGGTTTACACAAAGACATAATTTTGAAGAAAAAAAAGTCACAAGTTTGAAAAGGAAAAAAAAAAATCAGCTTAAGACATTGTCTTTGAAAGGGGGACCTACTTTTCTACTCTTTCAGCAGAAAGATCTAAAGCATGGAAAGGTGATGATTAGGTGGAACAAGAGCAGTCAAGATTCAGAAGGTAGCTGTCAAAGCACTTCACGCACGTTCAGTGGGGGCTGCAACAGGGTGAATATGTGGAAGGAATCCAGATAGTTAAACATTTCTATTTTCTGATGTCACTGGACAGACATTCAACAACAAGGCAATGTCACAGTGAAGTTTGAGAACTTGGTGTCATATTCATGCTGCAATATCTTAATAACTTATAAAGATGAAAGCTTTAGTTTTTTTACCCTGCTCAGAAAAGATCATGTCTTCATTTGCAAGCTGCATCCCTGAACTCATTGATGCTGGGGATTGCAGGATTACAGTAGGGCTGAGTATGCTATATTTGTATACTTACCAAGAACTTGCTTCGTTTGATAGTTTGATACCTTTTATCGGAGTTTGATACCTTTACTGGACCAACGTGTTTGCACTAAGATAATACAGTACACAAGCTTCCAGGGTCACACAGGTCCCTTCATCCAGGAGCAACAGGTGCAGTAAAGAGGAATTGCTTCAAGTGTATTTTTACTGGGGCTATTTACAAGTTGACACTGGTTGATGATGTGGGTTCTCTGGTAACTGCTTTTCCCAATTTTTCTTTTCTAAACAGATTCCCAAAGTTAGTGTGTTGCTTGAAGTAAATAACTAATTTATGTGGAGGTTAAAGCAATACAGAGTGCTATATGTATTCCTGTATTTTCTTTTTCAGTTATGCTCCCAACTGAATTGAATGTATCCAAAATGGCTCCCAAAAAATATTTTTTAAGTTTCTGTATTACACTGAGTCCTTCCTCTTTAAAGGGACACTGTTAGTGTTTATGCCTTTTTTCTAAATACATGGAGGCATTTACACTGTTGCCCACTCCATGTCTGCAAATTGCTTCTATAACTTGGTTATTGCACAAACGTTAAATATTTATATGTTTTTCAGCATTCTGACCTAAATGGCAGCTGGCTGATGTTCCAGTGTGCCCATGTAAGCAAAAGGCACCAGTCCAAGGGAGCACTCGTTTGTGAACAAGCTGGGAATATTTTTTCATAGCTAAAAGAAACAGTGCACCAGGTAGTATTCCCTTCTCTGTACAGCACTCTAACCTAGTTAATGTCTTTACTGAAAGATGAAGCTGTGACTCTGGGCATGTGCATTAGTGTCAACGCTAATGCATTTATTTATTTATTTGCTTTTGGTAACCGGGTAGGTACACTAGGCATAAAGATGCCTAGTTTCAGGCACGACCTGGGAGGATAAAGTTGAATACATGACAACAAACAAGGGACACAGTCATAAAATGGGTGAAACAGTGGGTAGGAGATCAAAATACAATCAACTGAGTGGTAAGGAGAACACAGTTTAGGACAAAGTCAAAAAAGATAAACAAGTACAAAATCATATGATAAACAAAGTGCAAGACTGGTGGAATAGCAAGTACAGTATACATCATTAGGGTGCCATTAAGAAGCCATTAAAATTTGAGAGAGTAGGAACAGGGAGGAGGAGGAGGAGGAGGGAGAAGTGGTATAGCATAGGAACGGGTGAAGGATGGAAACGTACAAGGAAGAGGATGTTATCCAGATTCACAGCTTCAACTTTCAGTAAAGACATTAACTAGGTTAGAGTGCTCTGTTTTAACTGGGGCTGACATTGTGAAGTGCAGAGAATGGAATACTACTGGGCACACTATTTCTTTTAACTACGAAAAAAATGTGTCCAACTTGTTCATGACCAAGTGTTCCCACGGATCGGCTCAATTTTACTCACATGGACACGCAGCAGTGGCTGACCAGCATTTAGGTTGGGATGCTGAAAATGTAATTTTAATGAAAAACATACATTTTTTTTTACTTTTGTGCAACAACCTAAGTTACAGTAGCAGTTTGCAGACATGGAACATGTAAATCAGATAAATGCCTGCATGCACTTAGACAAATGGCATAAAAGCTGACACTGTCTCTTTAAGATGTCATTAAAACTGCACTCTAAAAGTCATATGACACATGGATATTAGGGCTTTCATCTGAGTATCTTAAACATGCATAAATTATTTTGGGAAAAAGTGCATTAAAACACACACAGACTAGATATAAATTAAAAGTTTTATTGAAAAATAAGACTTTTTATAAATACAGTACAGAATATCACCTGATACAAGTAAAAAATAACCAAAGATTGAAATCAAACAGTTTTAGTAGGTGCACAAAACACATAATGCATTATTTATAAAACAAATCAATATAAAATGCAAGGTGGTATACAAAGTTAAAAATTGTGATTCTTTGTAGTCAAAAGTGCATGATTTTTTTATCATTTATGCACTGGACTACTGAACACTGCTACATAAATCAGTCGTAAATGATGAGGGTGCAGCTGTGTCAGACAATGATTAAACTGGTTAACAAAAACTAGAGGGTTGTTTGTAAACAGATACACAACAGTAGCCTCATAAAACTCATAAAGAGATACAAACGAGGAATGAATGCAAACGGTTGAAACCTGCCAGTTTAAAAGGAATATACAGCCCCACAGCCACCAAGTATTCATGCTGCCACTTGAAATACTCTGTGAGGCAAGCATGCCTCCACATAAACTGACACTGGTGTACAGCCAGTTTTAGATTTAACTGTCCAACGGCGAGCAAGCTATGTCATCTTCAAGGCAGAAGTACCACTGATTTTAATACAGCAGAAAACACTGCTTCTGAAGCTCAGTTCAATAGGGCATGACAGGGTATGTCTCATGGGATACTACCATGCCTTAGATGGTGCAGCATGAAGCAAAACACAGTGCTCATATTTTGTGGCTGGCATACAGCATAAACAAGTTCAGAATCGAAATACATTCCAAACAAGTTCAGCACTCACAGGGTTAACGTGGCTTGGCAGCATGGCGGTATTCTTCATTTATGTTTGATTGCCCTGTCTGTATACCGCATGTTTCTCTTTCTCTGTCTCTGTCTCCCAGCTCAGTGTGTTGCTCCCTATTGTGCCAACAATGGTGCTCCAACTAGTGGCATAGGTGGCTGCAATCAGTGGTTCCAGATGATGCCACCCTTACCTTTACATGCAGGTACTTGAATGTAATTTGAGCAAATTGAGAAGCTGATCCATTTTCTACAGCCCATGCAGATAGCAATATCACCATCAGGACCCACTTGACAGATTCCAACCAATAATGTCATGTGTTGAAACAATTGTAATGGCACAATAGGGGGACTACATACAGAAGAGAGCCAGTTTTAATGACCTGGGGAATGAATACAAACAGAGCATTATATAAGGAAAGAAACTAGGAAGCAATCAGTTATTAATGTGCAATGCTGCAATTCTTCTTAGTCCCTTAAAACTCACATGACGTAGTGATATCCCACAACAATGCACGCTCCATAGTGATTATACAATGGAACCATTTCTTAAAAGTAATTTTCCAAAATTTTGCTTTGCCTTGCATTATTTCATACCTCATGCTGGTGAATTTCATTCTGTGCCATTTTAGAAGGAAGGATTGTAGTTTGGCCCCACAAGGTGGTTAGCCAACTCCTTCCACTTCCCAATTCCTCTGGCATGCCCTCAGGCATGTAATGATGTGAAGCAAGGTTTGGTGGATCAAACTAGATCCCTTCCATCTAAATGAAGGAACAGAATATAAGACTAAAAATGGCGCGAATTCATTTTGCCAGCATAAAGTGCAAAAAATGTAAGGCAGATCAGAATTTAATACGTGTTAAATCACTTTAAGAGTTGAAGTAACAAAAATGCAAGAACAATGCAAGATTCCAACTTGTGGCTTTGTGCTGAAGTGTTGCTACGTTCTAATCAAACTATCAATCAAAATCAGTATGCAAATAATCTGGGTGTGGTATATCATGGGACATACTAAAGCACTGAGTGTGTTGTGAGGCAGGTGTGGAAGCCAAGTGCCTTCAACCGAAGAAGTGAATATATCCCATGATTTACTACATCCCCGGAGTGTATTATTACTATTACAATGGTTGTGCTGAGAAAAAAGTTACTACAAGAAAACATCATAGCTGGAGGTATATATCAAGGAAGATACCATGGTTATGTGTTCAGAGTCCACCAAAGTGCCTGATTTCTTTTGCACATTTTATAAGATTACATTTAACTGTTTTCCAAGGGGCCAGAAAAAAATGTCAGTTGTTTTGGTAATAGGGAGCTATAGCTTTTGCCTCGGCATCTGTGCAATAGGAAGTCACCTTTCACACTAAATCTTTCCACACTAAAATGTACAGCACTGGCGTATTTGTGTGAAACAAATGATCAGTATGCACAGCATAGTCTTAATCAGAGTAATAAGTTACTTTGTTTCAAGGAATGTTTCACCAAAGTTCCATTTTTTTAACAGTTGGTATGTCTAGAAATAGCTGTTGTACAATATGAAACATCAGTTCATGTTTGTAGATCAAGAAGGAATTTGGTGTAAAATGTGCACTGCTCTGCCTAAGGTGTAGCATATACTGTAGGAAGTGTGGTTACCTTGGATATTCATTTTCATTCTCTGCTTTTTCTACAGTATTTGTAGCACCAAGAAAAAGTTAAAGTAGCCATATCTGTTAGTCAGCAACATTATCATATTTTTTTTTTACAAAAACATCTTTAGATTAATCATTAGTGTATTTTTAATTTCTTCAGCTGTAAGCAGTCTGTATTACTAATTCATAATTAAAGACGCAAGTCAATAAATATAGCAGCCACTGTGAAGTTTGAAAAATCACCTCCACTGCAGTTACCTTTTGACCATACAAACACAATTCATAATGTGGATGTATTTAGAAGACACCTGTGCAGGTTTCTGATGGTAAATAGCACAGAGTCACACAAAGATATTTTAGTTATTCCCGGTGGGTGTGGCAAGCAAGCAGGGACATTTACAAACTTCAAAACCACATACCTCAGTTCAGAATGAAATGAAAAGAAAAATGGATATATTGTTGTTTATGCTAGACATGTATTTTTAATAAAAAATGACGTGATTAGTTTTTTTCTGCTAACAGATACTGCTGCTTTAAGTAACTGAGCTACAGTGAAATAAAATTAATGAGCAGTCTGGCTCATGTTTAAGCAACTGGGCCAAGCCTTAGCATGCCCCAAAGTAAGGAGAATGCACATGCCTATCTGTTTTATTTACTGGCATAAGTCCTTCTGTGTTTTGTTCCCCTCGTATGTAGATTCTGGTACATTATCCTCTGCTCTGGCAACAAGCCCAATTATACCTAAATACAAACTACTAAATCTTCAAAAAGCAGTGATGGTTCATTCAAAAGTACTGTGGAATATTTTATCTTTAACTGTACATGTATATGGTATTTTGGGCATGACATGCTTGATGCCTTTGACACTGCACTACCCATTGATGTATTTGTCATTTTTGAGTAGGAAAGGCACACTAAGCTGTGACAGCTTGTTTCCATGTGCATCCTGTCAGGTGGGTTACAAGGAACTATTTTACTGACGGCGGGAATGTCGTCCGTGACAATGGAGAAACTCTTCTTTGATAAGTACTGCACCTTGTGTGGGTCTAGAACACATAAACATCTGATTTTTCAGCCCCTGAGGTGAGTGTGCTAGCTACTGAGCAACTAACACATATAAGGAGTACTTACTCATTATGCCATTGTATGCCATTTTAATGCCCCAGATTTCTAAACATTAAAAACAGAACATACATAAAAATAGAAATAAATTTTTTAAGGTGTATTCATAGAAGCACATCTTACTAGGTACCAAAATGTACATGCATACTGTCACTTTTATGTGTGTGTTGTCATACACACCTTCAAAGCAATTTTATGCACCTAGTCTCACTGTCTCTCAACGATACTTGAATCCTTCAGTGTAGATGGTCTTTGATATGTTATCTTTTTAGCCACACCACCTAGTAAATCTTATCAGCTTCCATTCTTCATCATCGGTGTTAACTAATTTGTGATCTGCTGAGAAACTCAGCTGCTTACAAACAGCATGTCAAGAATAAAATAATAGAACGTGCATCTCAGAAAATGGGAACTACAGTCAGAATTTACAAAAACATATGTTGTGCAGTGTTTTCATTTTTGGGTGCAGTCCTGGTGTGTTCTTTTCTCTGCTTGCTATTAGGAGTTTTTTCTATGCTTGCCTACACTACTTTTATGGCCCCTGGGGCTCTCCATGTTTGAACTGTCATTGCTTTTCTTTTACCTACAACACCTCCTGTTGCATGTGCATACCTGACCACAGATTCAGAAAATGCTGGTTTAAGTCACATTTACAATGGTAAAGCTGTGATTTTAAGTGCCTCTCTTTATCCAGTAAGCACTAAAGGCTACATTCACAGTTTGGCAAATACCAGAGGGATAACTGAGTAGGCTATTCTGTAAGAAAACAGAGCCTTCACTAATTATCGCACTGATGACCTGGGGTGACACATGTGCTTTTTGTGTGGCTATGTGTATTTTGATGAAATGAAAAACTATAAAACCAAGCAGTTACTCCTGCTGGCTCGACCTAGACACATACCCAGAAAGCAAAACTACTGGATCAGAAAGAGTGACTTAGTTGAAGCCACAACATCGCTCACTGAATCAATGGTCATGGAGGCCTCACTGTTATATGGGACAGACGGCCCTGCAGGAAAAAGTAAAGCAATAAAATATTCAAACATGGAGATATCCAGGGCCATGAAACTAGGATTACACCCACGAATCAAAACACTATGCACAACATATGTTTTTGCAGACTCTGACTGTAGTTCTCCTTTAGGCTTCTAATCTAAAGTAAATTACAGCTGTTCAAGTCTGCAATTTCAAATCTTTTCCAGGATTTATAAGCCACCTTTGAATTTACTGCAAGCTTACTGTTTCAAGTTTGCAAGAAATGGGGAAAAAATATATACTGAAGATAGAAAAGGAAACCTGCTATAAAAATCCATTCACAGTTTTCCTTTTTTTGTTTCCTCATTGGAAGAAACTGTCTGCAAATCTAATTTAGCCTGTGTTGTTATCATAAACATTCTATTAAAGCTTGTGTTCCATAAAGTCCTTATTCTGCTCTGAGACATGCAGCTGCAATTTATAAGCATTCTGCTTTTTAAATAAACTATGAACCCTGTTCTGCATGAAATACAGCCATCAACCTGACTTTCATACAAGTACGGAAGTATAGAAGCAAGCCATGTATGGTATGTATCAACAGTGCATGCACTACGCAGGAGGTGAATCAGTCTATACCATCTTGCACACTGATAAAAGAGGGAGGGTCACAGAATCCAGAAAGCACACAGTAATTAGATAAAATCCTGTATGTTACATTTAAAAAGGAGCTTTTGTATTGTTTTGAAACTTGCACCAAATTAAAGGGACAGATCTAAGCAACACTAAGCAGCTTAGGACATTTATGCGTGCCTTGCAATCAGTCTAAGGAATTATTCTAACCACTCTATCCCAGATGTTTCTGGACTCTTCTCTGATGTTTTTAGTCACAAATGTAATGACCGTTTAGTGAAACATAGGGCTAATTACATGCCAACAATGCAGAAATCAATAAAAGTACATTTGTGAGTGCTTTGCAAAAAAGCATAAATTACTGTTAAAAGTATACCTGACTTATCTTTGTAGAAAACTGATGCTGTAGTCACAGACTTTAATGGTGTTTAACAGATTTAATCCCCATCTCATAGCTGAACATTGAGGTATATGAACTTCAAACACTGGAAAATGTAGTGGGAATGCCAGGCAATTTCATTTAAAGTAAATGTCTGCACAAGGTAGGAATCAATACCCTTTTATAGTAGTGTTATTTTACATATCACGCTGCACCGTACTGCATAGTTGGAGGTGTTACAGCAGTCAAAGGAAATAAAAACAAATTTGTAAGCACAAAATATGCCTTTTGAAATTTGCTATATAACTCCAGAAAAGGCTGTAAAAGTATTCAATAAATTATTTTCTCTGTCGATAAAACTACATTCTGATATTATTAGCAAACATTTCCAGCTGAACAATCTTCATTAAAAAAAGTAATGATACTTCAAGATCAGTATTAAAAAAACAAACAAAAATAAAACAAGAGACTGGGAAAGCCAGTCCATGAATGAAACTCAAAATATGTATCTCTCTGTACAAAGAAGCTGTGTACTCGAAAAAATTACCATAGTAATGTTGTTTCTTTTAATGGAGTCTTGCTGTATTCTGACTATATGCAGTTAGCCCCACATGAACTGCTCCGGAGAGGAAAGGGTTAACTCTATGCCAGGGCATAGAACGTTGAGCTTGAGCTTGGTTTTCAAACCTCTGCCCCAGGTACTCCTCAGTGTAACTGTCAGATTCTTATGAGCACTATGCTAACTAACTATTAAATAGAAATTGTTTTAGAAATTTTGTGCCGAAAGGCAATAAACAGGTTGTCAGGGTCCAAAAGACTCAAGTTGAAAACCCCAAAAAGAATCCAAGCAGGTAGTAAACTTAACAATATTATTAAAATTATAACAAAAAAAAAAAAAAAGAATTCTAAAAGAACAGGCTACCCACTTATACCTCTGGGGTGCAGCACTGCGCCTGCCAACCCACATCCCAAAACAGCTTGGTTCTAGGAGGGGAGGCAGGGAGGGAGGTCAGAATACAGAAAGGCTCCATTAGAAGAAACAACATTACTATGGTGAGTAATTTTTTCTTCAAACAACATGAAGTCTTGCTGTATTCTGACTATATGCAGACTACCAAGCAGTACCCCCTTGGAGGAGGGAGTTACAGAACCTATTTTGGGAACAGGCTATGCAGCACTGTTGTGTCAAACCTAGCATCGCTCTTGACTGAATGTCAAGAGAGTAATGCTTAAAATGTGAACAGTTTCCAGGTGACTGCTTTAAAGATTTCCACTAGGGTATGTCTCTAGCTGCTGCAACCGAAGCAACTGTACCTCTGGTGGAGTGAGTCCTCAGGCCTGAGGCTGGCTCTTTCACCAATTTTGAGTAGCAGAACTGGATACAGGAGACAATCCACCTGGCAATAGTCCTCTTAGTGGAAGGTTTACCTTTTCCCCCTTCTCCATAAGTGAGAAATAGTTGTGAACAGTCATTTCTATGAGCCTTGGTATATTCTACATAATAACTAAGGGCCCTCTTTACATCAAGACTGTGCAGTCTTCTCTCCCCAGAGGAAGAATGGTCAGTGAAGAATACAGGCAATGACACAGACTGGTTCAAATGAAAGTCTGATACCACCTTGTGCAGGAATTTTCTGTTTGTTTGAAGGACCACCTTGGGCAGGAATTTTCTGTTTGTTTGAAGGACCTTCACCTTATCCCTGTGAAATGAAATGAAATCAGATTCCACTGATAAGGCATGTAATTCACTGATTCTCCTAGCTGAGGTAATGGCTACCACGAACACAGTTTTCCAAGTCAAGTATTTCAGCTCAGCTGAAGATAATGGTTTAAAGGGGTGCTGCATAAGCTGTGCAATACAGATATTCAGATCCCAAACAGAGTAGGGTCCCCAAAGGGGACTGATGAACCAGACCTTTGAAAAATTTCTTAAAAACTGGATGGGAGGCTAGGGAAGAGCCCTTCCCAGCTGAAAGGAAGGCAGAGATAGCTGCCAAATGCACTTTGAGAGTGATAGGCCTGAGGCCTAAACTGTTAAGATGCACCAAATAATCCAAAGCAGTGGCAATGTCAGCTGAATCAGATTGAATATGTCCTGAGAACACCAGAAACCAAATCTCTTCCATTTGGAATTGTAAGTTTTTCTAGTAGAAGGCTTCCTACTAACCTTAAGAATGTCCAAGACTGACTGGGAAAGATGCAGGCTTGCATATTCTAGCTCCTCAAGAGCCAAGCTTTGAGTCTGACAGTCTGAAGGTTAGGATATAGTATCCTCCCCTGCGAGTAGATGAGAAGATTTTATTGTCTGGGAAGACAAATTGGAATTGTCACTGAAACTGACAATAGTAGGGGGTACCAAGGCTGCCTGGTCCAGTCTGGAGCCACTAGAATCACAGTGTAAGGCAGAGATCTGATCTTGACCAGAACTCTGAATATCAGAGGAAGAGGAGGAAAAGCATACAGAAACCTGTTTGTCCAATCCAACAGGACAGCATCTTGAGGGACAGACCCCAAAAGAGGGGTCTGCTCTTTTGGGGTCTGCAGGAGAATAGGGAAGCTGATGATTGTCCGGGGTTATAAAGAGGGCTAACTCTGAAGTGCCCCACCTCTTGAAAATTATCTGAAGAATTAGAGGGTTCAGGGCCCATTCATGGTGACCTTGAGAAATCCTGCTGAAAGCATCTGCCAGTACATTGTCCTTCCCTGGGAGATGCACAGCTGTCAAGGAAACCTGCAGAAATAAAACTAGTGACCATATTTCTCATGGCTCCGCACAAGGAGAGGATCGAGTGCCCCCTGTGGTGTTGTCTGTCCTGATCTGCACCACTTTCCCTGGATTGTGTTTGAGAATGTTTGAAGTGCAAGAAAGACAGCCCTGAGTTCGAGAAGATTTATGTGCAGGAGAGACTCTGATGAGACCATGTTCCTGAGCAGTAAGCTTGTCTAGATGGGCTCCCATCCCAGGAGGGAAGCATCCATGGTGAGAATCACTGTTGGAGCCTGACTGAGGAAGGAGGCACCTTGCCTTAGATTGTCCTCCTCCAGCCAGCACTGGAGAGCCTGAACCAGAGTTTGAGACACTGGAACTAACTTGGAGAGAGGGTCTTTTTTCTGAGACCAAAAAGCTTTTAGATGAATTGAATTTCTCTCATTTGAAACCTTGCCCCTGCACTACTGCAGTGCAAGCTACCATGTGGTCTAGCAACTGTAAGAAGTACTAGCCAGTCTCCTGGTCTCAGAGAGGGAAGACTTATTCCCAGAGTCACCATTTTGAACTTTGGCTTCAGTATATGTTTGTTTAGGTATCTTAGATCTAAGATGGGTCACCACTCCCCTGTCTTTTGGGGTAAGGAAGTATTTGAATACAGTCCTTTTCCCCTGTGATAGAGAGGTACCTTCTCTACTGCTTGTAGAAGTAGTAGAGAGGAGACTTCTGCCTCTAAGGCCTTTGTCTCCAAGGGAGGGAGGGCTGAAAGACATTGCTCTCATTTTTAGGAACCTTTTGAAACTGAGAGCAAGTCCCTGGGGCTCACTACTTCAAGGACCCATTTATCTGAGGTGACAGACTTCCAGGCCTGGAAGTAGTGAGCCAGTCTGCCCCCTACTGGAACTGAGGAGGCAACCCTGACTGACACATCAGGGTGTCTGTTTGGCAGGGGGCTTAGACTGAGTGGAGGATGGAGTCCTGGTCATCCCCCTCCTGCCTCTTCCCCTAAAGAACCCCCTCTGCTGGAAAGAAGAGGAGGGCCTGCCCCTGCCAGCCCTAGATTGCTGCCTCTGAGGAGTGACATGCTTTTCCTTGGCTGCAGCACTCCTGTAGGTGGTCCTGTATTCATTCCTCTTTTTCATGTAAGCCTCTGTTTGCTCTCCAAACAGAGAATTACTCGTATCAGGAAAATCCATGGCCTTGGTCTGGGTATCCTGTAATAAACTGGTACACTTGAGCCAAGCAAATCTCCTTCGGGAGACAGATGTAGCCATAAACCTAGAATGTACATCATTCGAGTCAACATCAGCATGAAACTGGACCTCTGATGCCTCAATACCATCCATTGCCACCTGCTCCAGCTCCTTGGCCAGCTGGGAAGGGGCATTCTTAGCCAACTCCAGAACCATATTCTATATAGATTTCTGGTATCTGGCTGTATATGCCATGTAATTAGATTGCCGAGCCCAAAGAGGATGCCAAGTATTGTTTTTGCCATGGCATCCACTTTTCTGGAATCCTTATCTGGGGTGAGATGCCAGAATATTAGCCTTGTCACAGGCTGCAGCTTGCACTACCCCAACATGGCTGCAATGATTCCTAAGGAATTTCATCCCAGGACCTGACAAGATATACCTCCTGTCCATCTTTTAATACACAGGGGTATAGATGTTGGAAACAGAATTTTTGTGTTTGTTTCCCAGGATTTATGCAGAGGGATAGACACCTTTTGGACTCTGTGACATCCATCATTTCAACATAGTCAGGTTGCTCCTGATCCTGTTCAGCCTCTTCCACAGGAAGCTGAAGAGCATCAGCCACTTTCTTGTAGAACAAGAAATGGAGGGGACTCAGAAAGTCTAGGAGGAGACACATGAGAAGGCCTGTTTGGCGAGATGTCAGGCTCTACTGGCTCATCTAGGCCTTCATAATCAGTTTCTCCTTCTCAATCACCCTCATAAAATGCTTCAGGGTCATATTCAGAAGCAGAAACTTCCGACCAAGCCGACCATTTTTGTATCAGTGTCAGTCGGAACCGGCCAAAGCGACTGTACAATAGCAATCGCTTTAGCTATTTCATCAGTGGTCGAAACATGGGAACTGGGATATGAACCGGCTGACTTGCACTTTCTCTTGGACGGAAATGATTCCACAGAATTAGCTCTCCTTTTGCCCGAGGAGATATCGCCCAGGTCAGTGGGCACCCCCCTCAGGTTCGGTCAGAACCAAACCGGGCTGGCCATCCAGGTCAGCGGATTTCTCGGCCTCCCTTTCCTTCAGCCTACTTAAATGTTTATCTAAAGTGGCTTTGGAAAGTTTTGCAAATTGTCAGTCTTCTTTGAGGTGGTCAAACCCAGACAATAAATACAGGCGGTGAGAGATCAGCCTTAGCAAAGGCCTCCCCACACTCGGTGCAGTGCTGAAACCCAGTGGGACCGGTTTTCTTTTGGGTTTCTCAGACATGCCTAAAATAATAAGTTACTTTACCAGCGTTTAAGCCAGGCAACTACAAACCTATCGGTTCCAACCATGTCACGGTCGGTTAAAAAAAACGAAGAAAATATCAGTTTTTAGGATCCAATAGGTACCGGGAACCACAGTACAAAAGGTAGAAAAATTATCAGAAAAACAATATAGAATTGCTTCAGTTCTCAACTGGACCGACCGGAAAGAAACCGAACAAAAACTATTTCTATCAACAAAACTGTAAACTACCTACTAAGTACACTTACTGTAACATGGACCGAGATCAGAATACTGAAAATAATTGAATGGTTAATAAAACCGACCGATTTTTACTTGAACGAACCAAAGCGAAGGAGAGGATCTCCGGAGTGACTTCTCAGGTGGAGTAAAGAATCTGACAGTTACACTGAGGAGTACCTGGGACATAGGTTTGAAAACCAAACTCGAGCTCAACGTTCTATGCCCTGGCATAGAGTTAACCCTTTCCTCTCCAGAGCAGTTCAAGTGCTGGGGCTAACTGCATAGAGTCAGAATACAGCAAGACTTCATGTTGTTTGAAGGTAGAGTTGTTATCCTGGCTTACAGTTGTATCTTTACTTTTATCTTTAAGTATAAGGGAATGTCATTAGACATCTTTTCTTTTTTCATCAGTCAAGATCTTTTTGGCCCCCCGTCCTGTGCTCTGACTGCCACTGGTGATCTTCCAGTCCTTACCATTACCTTTTGCAGGGATGTAGCCAGGATTTGGGAATGGAGGGTCACCACCAAACAAACCCCATTATTTAGTCCCACTGTACAAAACCTTTTTAATGAAAACATAATGAAAGCAAGATGAAAGAGGGTTTCTGGGCATCTAGTACCACCCCCTCCCTGCTATGCCTATGCTCTGTTCCTTTGTGGCTTCCCCCTCACCTACAGCAGTGTCCCTGGTTTGAATCTTCCTTGGCCTGGCCAGATATGGTGCAGACAAGAGTTGGTTGGGCAGGATCAGAGTGCAAGTTGTCTGCCCTCATTCTGACTCTGGGGTTATTTCTTTGGATCCTTGTTGTACAGGATGTAGGCGTGGCATGAGAGATCCCTTGAACCATGACCCCCTCCTCCCTGGCACCATGTGGAGTTTCTGGCAGCCTTGCAAACAGCAGCTGCTCAGTGTATGTGAACATTACCGAAGGGGCAAGCTCCCCAGACCACTGTGAGGGGGCTGCTGCTGCCCTGGGAGTAAACCCCAGCCCCCCCTCAGATTGGACCTCCTAATCTGACCTTGCAAACAGCAGCTGCTCAGTGTATGTGCACACTACCGAAGGAGCAGGCTCCCCAGACCACTGTGAGGGGGCTGCTGCTGCGGTGGGTGTCAGCCCCAGCCCCCTTCAGTTTGGACCTCCTATTCTGACCTCCCAATTCTAGTGACTCAAGTCCCCTTCTAAACCCAGGCTGTTGGTACAGATGTGATTCCACTTGGCCACTGGGCAGCCCTCCCAGAAATCTTTTCTTTTGTTTAAATATTGCCCTCCACATATGATCTACAAAAGAACCCCAGAGCAAATGCCTGTTTATATCTGATATTATGTATACTACCGTGTTTGGCAGCAAATTCAATCCTGTTGTTTCCTTCTGTATCTCTATATTGTTCTCCCAGGTCCACCTCGAAAATGAGCTTGCTGAACAGTGTCCGCTTGGCTAAATAAAGATTCTGATTGATCAATTGATTGATTGATAAATGCACTGGGGTATGGGTTATCCCGGAAAATATTAGCCATATTGCCAGATTTTAAGGAAAACACAAATTGCACATACCACAATAACGCAAAGCATCATGTGAAGCATATGCAAATGCCCATTAATTAATTTGGACTGGCTCCTCCATATATGATGCTTTGAAGGGGCACCACGTTGAATGAGCCCCACTGATGATTTGGCAGACCCTCAAATCAGAAGTGTCAGGAAGTAGGCAATAAGACATGAAAGGGTGGGCAAAAAATATAAATGATAGACAAGTGAGAGTTACAAGGTGATAATTCAATCGAGGGTTTTTTGGAACATAATAATCCATGAGGCTGAAGTCCAGGTGGATTATGATGGTCTATAAACCCAGAAATTGAATTATCACCTTGTGACTCAAGGTTTGACTATCTTCTGTTTTTTTATAGTACAGTATATGGCCAATCCAGCAAGGGTAGGGAGGAAGGGTGGCTCACTGTCCACAGCAAAATCAGGTGCTCTTATCACAGAAGAAAACTGCTGATGTGTTTTGGGTTGTCTGCCCCTTCTGCACTGTCTCCACCAATCGATGCCCACCGACACCCCCCCCCGCCCACCAGGCCACCAATCAAGAAAAGAGAGCCTGAAGCTCAGGAAACAGCTCGGGGGATTTAAACTCCGCTCCATGCACCAAACTGCCGCTGGATCGCCGATACAGGAGGAAGCTCTGTGCTACCTGTGAGCCCTCCCTCCTGCCGTTCACAAAGGAGCTGCATTTTCTGTCTTTCTCTGGCCAGCGGCACCAGAGCTTGGGGGATACTGGGTGAGCCAACTGTCACCCACCGACATGCCCCCAGCCCACCAGGCACTCGATCAGATCACCCCATTCAAGTGCCCATCACAACCTTACCTGCTTCATAAGGACCAGGCCACCAAGCGGACCCCCCTGCTGACCCCCGCATGAAGGACCAATGCAAAAGGATGTCAGAGTCTGCCCACTGGAGTCAGTCTAACAAGACAGCTGGCAGCCAGCCACATTGTTCCTCTGCAGAACCAAGGAAAATGGACCAATCCTGACAGATGTGCAAGGTACTATAAAACAACACCTTTCTTAACATGGCTCATTGCAAGGGTAGCTAGACACTTGGGGCCCGATTTTCAAAGCTGTGATAGAGCAGTGCACGGTGCGCCGCTGGCAGTATGTGCCAAATGTTGGTATGCCAGGGACCCTGTGCCCAGTTCTCTATCGGGTAGGGTCCCAGTGGCAAAGTCCCACAGCTTGCTGCAACTGTGGCCATGTGCCGAACAGACAGTGCACACAAGAGGTTTGCCACAAGCTGCAGGGTGGTTGGGCAGCACACTGAAGGTAGAAACCTATACCTGTGATGGTCAAGAGTACTGGTGCAGGCAATGGTAGATGCACACGTATACCACTTGCATCAGACCAGGAGGTGCATGTCAAGTGGCAGTCGGCACACAGTTGAAAGCACCCCTGTCAAGGTCACACTGCAGACAGCAATACAGAGTTGTAACAACAACACCACTGGAATATAGTGCATTCCATACATATTATATTATACAGAGATCCTGCATGGATGCACAGGATACAGATACCCCGCTCATAATGCATCCGTACTGTACTAGAATAGTAACAGTAACTCAGCATGAAATAAATACAATTATTAAATGTGTAATGATAACCTAATCCTGTTACTATATACCTGTGCAACACCCATGTAGGCAGACGTGGGCACACACCATCATGTATCCTCCCGTCCAGCGAAGGTTCTGCAGGTGGTGCATGGACCATTAGACCAGTGCTGGCTGGCCTAGCGGGTGTCTTTTTCCATTGGTACCACAGACATTTGTAAATGCCAGAAAAAGGGATGGTGTGGCATAGCCCTGGCACACGGCTCCTTGCACCATGCCGCATCCCTTTTTGTGCCGCAAGGATGGCGCAAGACCCCCTTGGCACATTCAACTTTGAGAACTGCTCTTGGTGCAGTTCCCAACGCAGTCTGTTCCTTCCGCCATTCTTTTTTGCTGCACGTTCTGTGCGTCATTCTGGACGCTTTGAGAACTGGACCCCTGGAGTTCAGGCTAATTCAAATTGTTAGAGCAGGGCTTGTAAGCTATGCCACTGCATATCAAGACTTGCTTAAGGATATTTTTGATACCTAAAGTGTTATGGCTTGTAGACATTGTTTTATTTCCCTTGTTCTCTCTGCTTCACTCAGCTTGAATCACTAGGTTTTCAGCACAACAAACTTGTTGTGTGAGGCTAACATGGGGATTATGAACTGTAATGGGTGTGGGGCACTCATCTCCAAGGGACTGCTCTGCAAAGTGGGACACTGCCCCATCTGCAAAACTCTTTCTAAGCTCAGGGTTCAGCTAGAGGCAGCACGGGTGGAAATATCCATGCTTCAGCTTAACTGAAGCTCTCTCCCCCCATTCCAACCCCCACAGCAGCCCACTGGCCCTGGGGACTGGAAAGGAAGGGGGGGAAGTGGGAAGGATTGGCCAAACGGAGATGGTTCAGGCCGATGCCACTCTGATTGCAAATTGTTTTGCACCCCTTGCAGAGGTGCAGGAACCTGACTCTGCAAGGGGGACTTCATGTCAGTCAGAGGGCCTAGGCAGAACACTGAAATGGCGCCCAATGTTGTGAATGGGAATGACAGTAAGAAAGTCAAACAAATGCTAGTACAGTAGTAGGCAACTCTATGATTAAAGGGGTAGAGTCAGAACTGGGTGGTTACAGGCATTGGTGGCAGATACTAAGATGGACATTCTTTGCCATCACAGAAACCTGCACCATGGACAATGACCGGGACCTCACAATACCGGGATACTCACTTTTCAGAAGAGACAGGAGGGGAGGGGGTGGGGTGGGGTTGCCCTTTATGTCTGTGAAGGTACTGAAGTAGTGGAAGATGGAAGAATCAAGAGCGGAATGGAGGAAGTCAAGTCTCTGTGGGTGCAGCTAACAGTGGCATCGGGCAAAAAAATCCACCTGGGGGTGCTGTACTGACCTCCAGGACAAGGTGAGGAGAGGGACAAGGAGATAGGAGAGGAAATAAGAAGACAGGAAGGAAAGGAGGAGGCAGTGGTAGTCAGAGATTTAAACCTACCAGATGTAGACTAGGGTGTTCCAGTAGCAAAACCTCCAGAAGTCACGCTATGTTGGAAACCCCCCAGGACTGCCTGCTGACCCAGCTGGTAAAGGACCCTACCAGGCAGGGATCTAGTTTGGATGTGGTTCTCACAAACTCAGAAGCAGTAACAGTAGGGGAACTACTATAGAACAGTGACCATAATTCCATCTGGTTTGAGCTGACCCTAGGGGATGAAAGAACACACTCAAGGATGGAGGTCCTGAACTTTAAAGGGGCAAACTTTGACAAAATGAGAATGCTGGTGCATAATAAACTACGCAAAGTGAGGGATATAGTAGGTGTGGAAGATGTGGGGGTTTATAAAAGAGGCCATCCTTGAGGCTACAAAACTCTGTGTGTAGTCAGTTGTTAAAATAAATAAGTACAAGAGACCCATATGGTTCTCAGCAAAGGTTAGGGAAGTGGCCAGTATGAAAAGGAAAGCATGCTATAGGCTTAAAAGGAGTCAGGGGGAGGAGGAGTGGGAGGAATACATTCAAAAAAAATAGAGAAGCAAAGAGGGCAGTAAGGGAGGTAAAGGCAGCCACAGAGCTGTGGACTGCCGAAGAGATCACATTTGGGGAAAAACATTTCTTCCATTACATTAGGTAAAAGAGAAAGAAGGGAGGGGTTGGTAGACAACAGTCAAGTAATTGACGATGATGGACAGAAGGCCGCCATCCTTAGCAACTACTTCTGCACTGTTTTCACCAGGTAGGATGCAGCCCCTTCCTGAAAGTGGCATCAGTGCAGCTGGTAAGGGAATCCCAGGATTGAAACCCCAGAGATCACCAAGGACAGGTCCAGAAAGGGCTGGCAGCCCTCAAGATAGATAAGGACCCAGGTCCAGACAGGATGCATCCGAGAGTGCTAAGGGAGCTGGCAGAAGAACTGGCTGATCCTCTAGCATATCTGTTCAACAGCTCACTGCAGTCAGGGGTAGTTCCCAGAGACTGGAGAGTGTCCGATGTGGTACCACTCTATAAGGGAGGATAAGGAAGTGACGGGAACCTACAGACTGGTTAGTCTCATATCTATTGTGGGGAAGCTGACTGAGACTCTAATCAAGCGAGACCTCGAGAACTACCTGGAAAAAAAATAGTCTCCAGGATAGTAAGCAGCATGGGTTTGTGGCAGGAGGTAATACCAGACCAATCTTATTGTCTTCTTTGACTGGGTAACAAGGCTGGACAGGGACCACACAGTGGATCTTCCTTACTTGCAACAGAGGGTTGTAGTCAATGGGGTTTAGTCAGTGGAACAGAAAGTCACAAGTGGGTACCACAGGACTGGTCCTGGCCCAGTCCTTTCAATGTGTTCATTAGTGACACAGGTGAAGGAATCCAAGGTAAGCTTGCCCTCTTGCTGATGACACTAAACTTTGCAGAAGGGTGGACAGCGTTGAGGAGTTAGGAACTGTAACACAACCTCCAAAGGCTAGAGAGATGGTCAAATGTGTGGCAGATGAAGTTCACTGCAAAGAATAAAGGTAATGCACCTGTGGAAAAGGAACCCCCGGAGAGAGTACTGGCTAAATGGGGTTAAACTTGGTACCACTTCAGAAGAGCGGGACCTGGGAGTAATTATCCGTGACACCCTAAAGCAGTCAAGCCAGTGCAACAAGGCCTACAACAAAGCAAGCAGGACGTTGGGGTGTATAGGGAGGGGTACAGACAGTAGTAGTAGGAGGAGGGAGGTGACCCTCCCCCTTTATCGATCCTTGGTGAAGCCACACCTGGAGTACTGTGTCCAGTTCTGGAACTCTCATCTCAGAAAGGAAAAGGATAGGCTGGAAGCAGTGCAAAGAAGGGAAACAAAGATGATACAGGGCCTCCAGGGGGACTCCTATGAGAAGCACCTAAGATCATTGAACAAGTACTCGCTGGAGGCCAGAAGGGAGAGGGAGGATATGATTGAGACTTGCAAGTTCCTGATGGGCATAAAGTGCCACACACACAGCTGTTCAATAGGAGCACCAGCTCAGTGACATGTGGGCATGAATGGAAACTGAGGGAAGGGAGCTTCAGGAGGAATTTGAGGAAGTACTACTTTACTGAGAGGGTGGTGGAGCCATGGAACGGTCTACCTGGAAGTGGCGGGTGCCAAGATCATGGAGAGTTTCAAGCATGGGTGAAACAGAGTAAGGGCATAAAAAATTAGCTCTGCTCCAAGTACGGGGGGTGAAAAAGGAAGAGTTGAAGGGAAGGGGGTAGATCTCCAGATAGATGCTAGGTTCTGGACAACTTTGGGCAGACTCAATGGACCCTTGGTCTTTTTCTGCCATCATAGTTTATGTTTCTATGTCTCAGGGGGTGGGAGGAGTGTCAATACCTTTGCAAGCTGCATAGATGTAAGGAGCGATCAGTACCAGGAGCCTGTGGCAGTTTCAGTTGTTTCCTGGCCCTGATTTCAACCCTCCTTGTGGCCAGGAGAACAGGGATTACTGTGGCTTCAGTCATGAGCTTGTGGCACATTCTGGTGTTCCCCAGTCTCAATTTCAACAGTTTGTGGGGCTGGGAGAATGAGTCGAAGAAAAACAAAGAAAAGGGACTGCATCTACTGTGATGCACAAAGTTTTGATTTAAGTTTTTGAATGACAGCAAAATCTCGTAATCCACAGACAACCATGAATGATTAGATTTAACTGTGAATTGATGTCAGAAAGTACTTAAGTAAGTAATAAGCCACAACAGGATGTGCATTATAGGATTTTAATGCACGCCCCAGGGGTGTAGTAAGGCACAAGTCCGAAGGCCGAGTGTCTTTATGTCCCTGGGAAGTGCATTAAAATCCTTTGATGCACACCCTGGAGGGGCTTATTACACTTATAAAATGGCTCTATGTAGTTTTTTTTAGAGAAGAATGCAAGACTGAGTACCTGACTGTGCGTTTATCGAGATTTAATGCATGATCAGGTGATGTCTCTTAGCGGATGACATTTCTAGACTTTTTTATTGCCATTTTATAAATGTGAATTAATGGCTTTAGCTATATAATATTGCTAAATTACTGCACACCCTGGATGGGTTGAGAAGCAGGAGGCACTGCTGCATGCCTGCAACCACATGGGAAGTGTGGGAATTTACAGCATTATCACACACCCAGGACTGTAGTATTGCACTTATAAAATGGTTTTGAAAAAAAAAAAAAAAAAAAAACACAGGATGCAAAATCTCAACCATGTGGTAATATGAAATGAATGCATAGTTATGTGATCAAATCAGTTTTAATCAGCAATTGCATGTTTCACAATGTGTGTCAATGCACATCTCGCTCCTAAGGTGCGCATGCACACCAATACCTTCACTATGTTAATGCATTTAATTTTTTTTCTTTCACTCTCTTGTCTGTGCTCCTCTCTCCTTACCCTGGGTTTTCGTCCTTAATTATCCCTGTGATCTGTAGTGTCCTCTCTTAATGTCCTGTTACTGAATGCTGCTTTAGTTGTAATTATCAGGCTCATGAATGTGCCCCACGTATTGTCACCACCATAAGAGTACGCCTGTCATGCAATCACTCTGTATTACCTTTTGTATCATTATTTTTTTTGTTTGTTTTTGATGTGTCCCTGCGGGACCACCTTGTAAATGAGTTTTTTATCAATGGTGTATTTCCTGGTAAATATAAAACTGAATTGAATCAGGAACATGCAATGTTTGCACATGACTGTACTGCACGAGTGCAAGACCATCGCTGCTTCGTTCACATAACTAGAACTTTTTCATTTGTTTCTTTAAAGCACAAGTTAATGTTAAAAATGTTTGTGTATGTTACATTTTTTAGCATGCTTTTACTTTGCAAACTTTTGCAACTCCAATTTCAGTTTTGTTTTCAAATCTGATTACTGGTGCCACATTTCATGTTATATTCGCCACATCAGAACTAAACTTTTATGGTCTGGAGCCATCTCTGATTTCCCAGTGTCCCATAAGGTCGGGCGGGTCTGTTGCATGAAAGTTCATCTTGGTCACAAAAACAGTGATGTTAAAGAGCACCTTTTATAATGGTCCAGAAAGTTACAGCTTGTAGTCATTATATGCAGTACTAGACCTGAAAGGATGTGCATTTATTTTTAGCCAAGGTTTACTCCGCCTTCCATAACTGGGATTTGTTTTGATCCCTGCTTTAGCCCTGCTACATTTGCCACTGCTGTTCAGCTGCTAGGCTGCTGACTCGTCACATCACTATAGGACAGAAGAGTGACTCACACTGTGCAGTACAGTGCAGTCACCACAATTTTGCAAATGAAAACTACCAGTACTCAAATGTACATACAGTGTTCCCTTCCCCAAGACACCCTGTTAGCAATGCATTATGTCAAAATCCAAATGCCTTGTCAGTATGTTTTTCTGTAAAACTGATTTACTTCTGCCTCTGTAACAAAGCATGGGTATTGAGAGAAGATCGAGTTGCTGTCAGCACCTTTCCCAGCCCTTCTGACTTCCACGTATAAATGACCCCTTCTTGCATTGATTCTAGGATTGTATTTCATTACTGTCCTCTGCAGTTAGGTTTCGCATTCTGAGCTGCTACAAACTGCATGGTGTACCAGAGCTTCTGTAGCAAGCCTGGTGTTGCTGTGGACCCAGGGCTGTACTGCTGACATCACTAGATGGCAGAGGAGTGACTCACACTGCAGTACAGTGAAGCTGCAGCAGTTTTGCAAGGGAAAACTACATTGCTAGACAACTAAACTGTTTTTACCGCCATCCTTTACTGCACAACTTCCCTGGTATATATTTTGCGGCATTCCCTTTCCACAAATCCAGTTTATGCAACTGCCCAGGGCTGTGTATGGTGCTGATGTGCAAAATGGTTGCCATTATACATTTATGAATCACTTCACTGACAATCTCTCATTGCTTGAAAGCTCTTTGGGGTACAATGTGTATGAAAAGCACAATATAAATGCTAATTCTTCTTCCTTGCTATACCCACTTACTGTATGCAACATGTTCAAAGGAGCCCCATGAATAATATACCCTTTGTCCTATTTACCAACACCACTACCACTGTCCTATATTTACGGCAATGGGGATGCTTAATGTTAAAAACAGGGGCTCAATTTTCAAAGCCCCAAAATTGTACATTCCTGGCTTCAAATGTTGCAGGAATCCTGATGGTTGAACGCAGACTCTGTTGAAATCAGGTGCCCTTTGCACCAGACTGACCTGTGCCAAACACAGAAGTATGCTACATGGTACGTCAGACCTTGCTGCCGTATCCCCTAATGTTGGATTCCAAAGACCCTAGCTGGCATCAGTGACCACCACTCAAGAATGCAGTATTGAGCCATGTTACTCTGTTGCTGGCCCCGTTGGGCTGTGGTCAGAAGCACCTTGGGATCAGCTGAACACCTCTAGCCCAATCACTGGTGTGATCAGCCCAACCTAGCACACAGACAGAGAAATGCAATGTATGCTACACGGACCCATCATAGGTCTGATACGCTGTCTGCCCTAGGAACTGCATGCTCAGTCCACATCACTGTAGGGAGTATTCAGTGTCCTGGGTTGCATGTATGGCTACCTTGGCACACACTGCACAAAGAATCTGCAGCAGTGTAGAGACTAACTGGACACTTCTTTGATGTTCTGGCTGGCGGATGTGGTGCTCCAGTGACAGATGCGGCAGCACGACCCTCCTGCAGCTTGCATCAATCCCCTCCTGTGCGCCATTTCTCTGCAGCATGAGATAGCTTGTAGCAAACTCAGGGATTTTGGTGCTGGGACCTCATTTCTATTAAAATCTGGTGCAGGGTCCCTGGCACAGCGGAGTCTACCACAAGTGGAGGGTTGGCACACCCTGTGCCGATCTAAGGGGGCTTTTGAAAATTGGCCCCCAGGTCTTCAGAATGCATTTAAATAAGGCACTGAACAACTTATAATGGCAACAGAAGGCAATACAACCTGAAGGACAACAGGCTTTTTTCTTTCACCTGCTAAAATTATTAAAAACAGATGAACAAAAATGGACAGAACATGGTGATTAGCCACATATAAACACGAGATTTCCCCAAGATTTTAAATTTTGTTTAAAAATAAGTAGATTTTGTTTTTCTACACTGCCTGCCAATGCTGTGCACAGGTGATGTAAACTAGAAATCGTTGTGAGTACAGAACCTCAGAATTTGCTATAGATAACTCGTTTGCTTAAAGTATGAAATGATTGAACATCTTCGATTTCACATTAGTTTGTTTCCTGTTTTCCTTCTCTGTCATTAATTGTCCTTTGTTATCATCTCATGCTGCCTCATTACCTTCAATGCTGGAACAGCATGAAGCTGCAAGCCAGCTCCTCTGGTCTTTACTACCCTTTTGGGAGGGGTGACAACTAGATCGCACCACTCTGGAATGTGAACTGCTCCCTCCCTTTACTCCCAACCCTATCTGCACAACAGGCTGGTGTAGTTCGGATAGTAACATAAGAAATGCAAGATGAAAAATATGGGCACAGACCATACACAGTGCTGTGATAGCACTGAGTGGTCACTGTGACCTCTTACTACCACTAAAGGATTTGGCAGACCATGCAGCAGGGGCACTAAGCCTTTTCTGCAGGGTTGCAAAAGTGTGCGTGGCTGTTTTGAGAAATGGGGCGGGGCCATAATTTAATTGGTTCTTTGGATCCTTCAGAAGGCATGGAGTTCCTTGCAAAGCAAATTACAGCCACCTGTGACTAATGCAGTCATGCAATAAGGTAGTCTATGTGCACGGGGGTGCTGTACATGTGTGGCTTTTTTCACAGACTAGGATTAGGAGAGGTACGTACTACTAGATGCCAGTTAAGTACATACTGCGAGCAGGGGTCCAATAGACTACCAGGGAGTATAGTCATTGATCCAGGAAACAATCTGTTTTGTTAGAGTTGCAGGGGGTATGCCTCCCCCCACCTTGTGATTAAGCGTGCATTTTGTGTAAATGTTCACCGTTTTGCACCACCACCCCCTTGTGATGGAGAAAGAGGCCCCAAGGTCCAAACTGGTTGTCTCCTGCCACCCACGAATCTGCAGCATCTAATACTTAGTGAAATAATTTGAACTGCAGTCACAATCTGGAGGGTTAGCACACAAGCACAATTAGTGTACTGAGTCAGAGTGCCAGCCTGGATTGCATTTTTTGTAACCCCTATGGCTGACAGTTACGGAAACAAAAACATCTTGACTCATCTCAAAGACATCGCTCTAACATCTTAAAACATTCATAAGGCAATTTCTGTGGGGTAGGAAGAAATAGGCTGTTGGTTAACTAGGATCTGCTGCTTATCCTGTGGTAGGAACTGGGCAGACTAGGTGGGCCAAGCGGTCCTAATCTGCTGTCAAAGTCTATGTTTCTATGTTTATTCAACACTGTGCAATGAGAGCATGAGCAGCTTCTGCATTATGTGGGGTAAGACTAACCTGATCACAAATGAGATTATGTTTGTTTTATGAGTATCCAGAACTTCCAGTGTCAGTCATAATGAAATCAGCTGTGCAATCCTTCAGTATACGAATACGTTTACAGTTTTAACTGGCAATATTAGCAAACGTCTTTGGTTTTTAAAGCAGTAAAAACTACCTTAAATTCAATACCACAGAAAATGTCATTTTATCATATAGAGGCACTTAAATGAAAAATAATGTAGTTGTAAAACTGTTAGTGAGTAGGGTACCGGAATGAAAATAGAGGCTACTTAATTGTAACAATAGTGCTGTTATTAGTGTTCAGCTCCCATCCACACTTAGGCAGTGTTCCACCGAGCATACTCAATCATCAGCACAGTCTTCAAGCTTTATTGCTACCAGTCTTTTGGCTCTGCATCCGCTGCACTCAAATTTACACACTAGAACAGGAATCCAAAGTAAGACTTGCCAGGGGGAGGTCGGGTGGGTTGGGGGATGTGAACCGAATACTAGTACATGAACTATGGTTACAAATATGTAACCTCTACAATATGTCTGTGTGCCTAGATTCAGTTCACTATCCTTAGTTAGGTGGGTTCCAAGCAGTCCTCATGATAAAGGGAAAGGCATGCACCCCAAATCAGATGAAAGGAGACTGGAGGACTGAGGATCCAAAAGCATCACTATAACAACTCAACAAGTCAATACTGTAATATGAATTAGCCAGCAGAAGAAGGCCTTATGGTCTTTCGAGTCTGCTGAATGCAAAGTACGTGTATTCTTTACATGTAATGGGAGACGAATGTGTGCACATTTGACCAGGTAGCAGTCGTACGTATTTCAGAAATGGGAATGCAACTCGCAGCAGCAACAGAGGCAACAGTGGATCTGGTGGAGTGAGCCTTCAGCCCCATGGGTGGCTCCTCTCCAGTCAGCCTGTAACCCAGAGTGAAGCAGGAGGTGATCCATCAGACAACTGTCAGTCTGGTTGCTGGTCTGCCTAGGGCGACTTCAGTGTATGTGACAAACAGCTGGTAAGCCTCAGCATGAAATTCTGCTGTACACATCAGAAAGAACAGCCAAGCTCTGTGAATGTCCAGCATGCAGAGCATTTACTCAGCCTCTGAAGCATCAGGTTTTGGGAGGGAGGTCGGCAGAATGAGTGCCTGATTTAGGTTAAACAGAAAGGCAACCCTGGGTGGAATTCTGCATAGTGGTGTAGGACAACACTGTCCTTGTGGAACACAAGGTATGGTGAATACACAACTGGAGCCTGATGCTCACTCACACATCTGGCCAAGTTGATGGTGACCAAAAATGTGGTTTTCCATGACAGAAGTGAGATATAACATTCATCCATAAGCCTGAATGGCTTACCCATTAGCCGTGGCATCACCACAAGTAAGCCACATGGCAGAGATGGCTCCTGCACCAAAGGAGACAAGTGGTCCAGCACCAGAGGGGACAGATGTCCACTTTGTCCTGTGCCATCGTCAGCTTTCCTGCCTTGGCATAGTATGCAAAATGGTGGCTAAGTGCACCTCAAGGGACGTGGCTTACAACTCTGCCTCAGACAGGGACTAGAGATAGTCAAGTATGTGATATGGAGCAGAGAGAGGGCAAGAATTTGCCCTCGCACCAACATGAGAACTTCATCTGCTTGCAAGTGCACATCTTAGGAGTAGACAACTCCTGAGATGCCTCAAACACCCAGAGAACATCTTTGGAAACCCCAAGGACCTGGAACTCTAGCTGATCAGAAACCAGGCGGTTAGGTGCACAGACTGCAGGTCCTGATGCCTGCTCGTCTCCATGGACCTCATTAGCAGATCTAGCTGGAGTAGAAGCAGCCACAGAGGTCTGCCACTGAAACAGAGGAGATCCTGATATCAGAACTGGCATGTCCAGTCTAGAATAATCAGAAGCAGGGATGCCCTGTCCCTCTGTACCTTGAAGACCACCTTGTGAATCAAGGGAAATGATGGGAAGACATATAGGAGGTCCTAAGCGTAGAACCAAGAGAATGCATCCCTGGGTAGAGGGCTTTGATGAGGGGGACAGGCACAAAAGAGTCTAAGCTTCCAGTTTTCCCAGAAAGCAAACAGAGTCTCTGATGGTGTTCCCAATACTGAGAACACCTGGGGCACCACCTCCTCCAGGTGCAGTGACTATATGTAGTATGCCTCTCGAGCACAATCGAATGTGTCCGCTAGCTGGTTGTTTGCTCTCACAACATGGACCACCAACAGGTCTGTGTGCAAGTGAGACACAGACCATGTCCAGAGCACCTTCTGACACAGAAGAAAAGAGTGTGTGCTACCGTTTGTTTGGGTACATCATGGTGATCATGTTTTGTGTTGATGTGGACCACCCGACCTTGATCCAGCAATGCAAACCCCGTCAAAGCCTGGTGAATTGTGCAGAGTTCCAATAGGTTAATGTGGAGCTGAGTCTCACTTGGTGACCAGAACTCATGTACTCTTCTGTCCAGCAGATGTGCACCATAGCCCATTAGTGATGCATGTCATTAAAGTTGCTAAGGGCTCCGCTCAGACAAGCAATATGCCCTCTGAAAGATTTAAGGGGACAGCCACTAACGGATAGAGCCCAGTATTGCTGGGCCATCCAGACTCTCCCAATTGGTCAGGAGCTGTGTGCGACTGGACCACTGGCACCCCAGTTCCTACTGAATAAGTCTTATGCACCAGCAGGCCCAATGCACTACAGCCATGTTAGAGGACATGAAACCCAGGCTGGAGGTAGTCTCGGGCCAGATGCGACTCCCCAACCCAAAATAACTGGGCACTGTAGTATGGATTTTCCACCCTGTCTGGGGACAGATGAGCTCTGGACTGGAGGGAGTACAACTCTACCCCAATCATCTCTGCCCCAATGAACAGAATAACCTGCACTGGGTTGTGCCAGACTTGGCTAGACTGTCCATCAGGCCAAGGTCCTGGAATGTCTGGATGGCCAGATCGCTGGACTGCTCCACATCCTGCAATGAGCTCCCCATGATGAGCCAGTCGAGGTATGGAAATACTTTGATGCCTCTGCTTCTTAGAAGGGCTGCCACAATCAAAGGGCACTAGGTGAACACCCTGGGTGCCAATGACCGATTGAATGGCATTGCTCTGAACTAGTATAAGGTTCTGTCCACCCAAAAGTGGAGGCAAAGTCTGTATAACAGATGGATGGGTATGTGGAGGAATGCATCCAGAAGGTCCAGGAAGCTAAACCAAGCCCTTGGCTCCAGGGACGGAATGATCTGGTGCAAAAGCACCATGAAAAACTTACATGGAGTGTCTGCTCCCATCCGTTTGGGTACCAAAAAGTACTGTGATATGAACCCCTGCTGAGCTTAGTTTTCTGGAATAAGATCTATCAGATGCCATTCGAGGAGCTGAAGAAATCTGCTCCACAGTGCAGGCAAAAAGTCCGGTGAAAGTGAATCATCCAACAGCACTCAGTACCAACAGAGGTGCAGAGTCTCACATTCCAGAGACAACCCTGATCTCACCATTTCCAGGACCCACTTGTCTAATGCAACAGAGGAACACTGTGGCAGGAAGTAGAGGCATCACCCTGACCGGGAGCTGCTGCAGCATTTAGGATGGAGAGGAGATGGGGCTCTCAACCAATCACTTCTTGCTCTTGGTGGTGCTCCCCAAGGACTCCCATCTGGAGGAACCTCTCTTTGCACTGACCCTGACCTTCTGATTTACTTAAGGGTTTTGATGACCAGTGCTGCTGGAATTGCTGCCTCTGTTGCTCCAGATGTTGCTGATGCTGACTCTGCAAATGTCCTGACAGGGCCTACAAAAGGAACTCATGCCTTGTGGCTTTAGCTTGGGCTGTGGCTTGAGGTTGGTGACCTAGATCACCGAATCCAGGGTCACATCAGACTTCTCTATATGCATGAGGTCATCCTTGACTCCCAGCACAAAGAGGACCCTTCCAATGATGGGCAGATCTGCCACCAGTTGCTGGATTTCCTGCATGAATGGCGAAACCTGCAACCACGCACATAGGCAAATGGACACCTCTGCTAATGTTGACATTTACTGAGTCCAGAGCCATATGCAATTGGTGCTTGGCTGCTATCATGCCAAGATTATGGACCTCCAATAAATTTGGTTAACTCTGCAGGAAGCAGGTTGGAGACGTTGGAATATCTGTCTAAGAGCTCATGGCTCTTGTGAGCCATCACACTCACACAGCTGACCTGGTTGATGCCCAGGGATGCAGCTGCACAGACGTTTCAGCCAAGGTAGTCCTGTTTTTTGGAATTCTTGTCTGGTGGCTTGTCCAACTCATCCTGCACTTTCGCCTTGCAGAGTACTGTGTCTGTCACTAGCCCTTCAGCAACAGCTGTTCTGAAAAACCTGCCAATCTGTCTAGAGGGTCCACATGCCAGGAGTCCACACAGCATGATGGGGCCTGGTAGGAGGCTGGGCACTGCCAGATACTGAGAGCTGGGACCAGAATTGCAGCAGCACTAGGGAAGGCTGCACCTGGTAAGGAGGGGGTAGGGGAGCTGAACACAGGGTAACTTCTTCATCTGGCTATAGGCCAACAGGGAATAGGTATGGCTTTTCTTGGGCAGACTAGATGGACCTTGTGTATCTTCTGCCATCATTTTTTCTATGTTTCTGTGAGTGTCCAGAGCCAAGGACATGTGTTCCACAAGGCTGGCAACCAAAGACTGGTCCCCTGTAGGGGGCAATCTTTTGTCTGGCTACCCTCTCAACAATGCACTGTCCACATGACGATGTTTCTGAATCAGCATCAGGATAAAGACATGTCACCCACAAATATGAGGTGCATATGACTCTCTGATGGAGTAACCACCACTGAAAGGAGATGAGTAAGTCCAGACTCAGGCCTAGAGTCCTTGGATTGAGTGCCCTCTGCCAACTATGGAGGTGGGGCTCCACTTGCATTAGTCACTGTGGCATGGCCAGCAAAGCCAGAGGGGAAGCTGTGAGATGCATAACTTGACTTGGCACTGGTAGAGGTAGCCAAGATCATGATGGGGTTATTGATATCAACCTCTTGATCTCAACTATGGTAAAATGTTCCACGGGCCCACAACTGCCAGGCTGCCCTTTCCCATCTCTAAGGGGCACAGCATCAGTAGTGGAGCCAAACAATAAGGAACAGCTTGATGTTGACGATGATGCAAAGAAAGAGATCAAGAGTGCAACCGCGATCTCGAACATCGACTAAGGATCGACATGGCTCTGAAGCCTCAGGGTCCAGACACCCTAAAGGAGTGACACCGGCTACCAACTGAACAGGAGGTGGTGCTGGAGCCAGGATGACCTGTAGCTACTGAACCAGCGGGGGTTCGACTGGGAGCGCTGTCAGACCTAACTCACCCTGCCTGGATTGGGCCATGGTCAGAATAGGGTCCAAGAGAGGAATCTTCTTTCTGGATGGACTCGTCCTCAACAGGGTCGACCACTGGACTAAGCAGTCTATAGACAGTCCGCTGTTCCCAATGGGCTCCATGGACAGTTCAACCGCCCTCCAGGACAACCAACCATGTGGACTCTCTAGCAAATGCAAATGGTCTCTTGACTGATGCCTATTCTAGGACTGACATCAACTTTTCTTTTTGTGCTTTCAGCGTTGAGACAGACACTATCATTTGAAGGAAGGGAAAGAAAGAAGCATGTTTTTAAACCCTTCATCATTGTGAGGAATCAGAAGAGCCAGCAACTCCTCTTCTTTCACTGACAAAAAGTCCAGGAATGGAATGTCCTCACTAGCACCCCTAGCCTTTTGGGCCTGCAACTGCACTGCAAATGGAAAGCATATGCATTTTCACTGGTTTGCCCTGGAGCACCCTCAGCCAGTGCTCTTCATGCGCCAATGAGTGACAGCCTGACACCAGGAGCAGTGTGCCATTTTGCAGACCAGGCCCAAACAGTACATACAGGCATTATGTCTGGCGGTTACAGGTATTGGGTACCTGCCCAAATACATACCTTTTGAACGCTAGCTTCTTCCATTCCACGGTGAATCATAATGACAGATTAGAAAACCAAAGGTGAGGACACAAAATTGAGTCAAACACTGGAGCAAAACTTCAAAAAAGATCTCTTAAAAGCCTGAAAACTAGCAGAATCTGAATTAACTAGCAGGAGAAGTGAAGGAGGAAACCTGTTCCTTCCAGCACAAGAAAATATCTGAGTGCATAGAGGGCAAGGTCAAAGGAACATACAGCTGGAAGAGTAGAGCTTGAAGACCATTCCAGTGAATGAGCATGGTCATTAAAGACTGCCTAAGTGTGGACAGTGCACTAAGTCTACAGTAGGTAGTTAGAACCAGATTTCATCCGTCATAAAGTAGTGAAAGCCAAGAACTGCTCTGACACATAGTTAGAAAGCAATGACATGGCTCCTTCAGTTTAAAGCTGCCGTTTATATCAAAAGCACATACATCTGTCATTGGCATGATGTCACCTTCATTTACTAAGGGCAACCAAAGGCAGCATAGTCCGGAGGCCAAATGAACTTTAGTAACAAAGCACTTTTACATAAAAGCATGCACACATGTACACATCTTAAAATATCAAAATAAAGTTTGGAAGGCCTTTCTGTAAATTCAACCACTGGGACACACATGAAAATTGAACACAGAAGAAATATACAACAGTTGTAAGCAGCAGTGGATCTATGATTTTAAAAGAGGTGTCTTGTGGGGGTCATGAAGAGGCAGAGCTAAAGAGGCTAGGGAGCAAGCAAAGTTGCAGAGTCCTTCTGTAGAGATTACTTAGGCAATAAGGCATGACGGGGGGGGCGCTATGGTGGGATAATGGCCCACCTCAGGTAGGTTGAAGCACGAGGTGAGCTGAGTGCTTCCACTAGCCAAAGAGGTCACAATGCACCATAACGCACTCCTGGAGTGCCTTATTGCGATTATGAAATGGGTCATTTGTCGTGAATTGTATTACTTTCAGATGGACTGTTGTGCTGGGATAACAGCCCGCTGAAAGTACCTCTTGGCCATTCATGAGCCAACATTCGCTTTTACCCATTCCAGAATAGTACATATGATAATATACATTTGGATGTGATATAACTATCAAAGAAAGGCCTTGCATGCAGAGAATCATTAATTTGGGGTGGACCCACCACTGACTGGAACTACTGATAATTGTAGAACACTACATTAATGAAACTACTTTATAGAACGGTCAGTCAGTCAAACATCAATGAATGGAACACCAGAGTCCCAGTAGCTCCTGCTCATCCTCAAAGTCCCCACTGCTAGTACAGAATTTCTACTACTGGTGCACAGCAAGAACAACTTGTGACTGCAACACCAATGGCAAGATCCCTTACAGCTGCACTTTACTAATATGAGCTGGAATCAAACCATAATAGCGCTTGCTGAACAGCACTCGTGGTGCTCAAAAATTCTCACTTCTCAGCCCCTCACTTTCCTGTGGCCAGCTGCTGTGTGAAAAGCTCATATCCCCAACCAAAAACAGGGATGTTCTTAAAATGTGGAAAGCATGAATTGTGGCATGGGCAGAAGTGACAAAATTCGCCTTCCCTGGCTGTGGCACAGAGTTTATTTATTTTGCTTTTGTTAACCAGGTAAGCACGCTAGACAGTCGAGTGCCTATTTTCAGGTGGGACCCAGGTTTACGATATGACGTGCAGATGTGGTGGTAGCCCTCAGCTACCGATTTATGGAATATCAACCATGCATTCTGTCGGCACAGTCAGAATAATAACATGACTGCATGGAGTAACATGATTGCCAAATAAACAATATGGCTTCCCTACAAGGTGCAGGAAGCTGAGCAACACAGACAGCTAATAAAACCTGTGTTACAAAAAGAAGCACTCTCCTTGAATAAAGTGTGCAAGGATTACAAAGTCATGAAATAATTAAATACTTCAAGTAAGAGAAAAAAAATCTATAGTATCCAGTAGAAGAGTTGAGTTTAAAGGCAACATGTAATCCTCAATGTCTCACATCCAGTACTAGTACCTCAAAGCAAAGCTGATAACAGTTTAGCAGCAATTGTATGATATTGTTTCCTTGCTTAAAAGGCAACAGAATGAGTGACATTAATTCACTTAAAGTGTTCTAAGTGCAGTTTATTTTTCTACCCCAAACTCCCCCTTTTCTTAAAACATGCGATGTTTTCCTCTTTTTACTCCATCTGATGTCATCTTTGGCTTTGTACACAGTATAGTGTACAGAACAAATCAGCTGTCCAGCTATCAGGGTTAAGAATGCCCAAAGGAGCAGGGCCAGTTATTTCATAAAGCGGGGCACCGTTCGCCCAAAGGAGCAGGGCCAGTTATTTCATAAAGTGGGGGGTGAGGGGGTGGGGGTGGCACTGCTCGCTCAAAGAGCAAGGCCAGTTATTTCATAAAGTGGGGCACTGCTCTTCATCTCCTTGCTGACAGATCCTCAAGCTCACCACTCCCTGGCTGTTCCCACTGCCAAGAGAGAATTGATTCCAGCTCTTACAAACAATATAATTTTACTACTGCAGTGAAGGTCAAAGCAAACAATTTATAGGGTATTAAATAAGGTGAAAAAAAAATCTAAATAGTAATTTCTCGTGTGAAAGTCCTTATCAAGTGCAAAAATGCATAGCACCAGGCACAAACTGATATGCAAAATTTAGCCCAAAACTGCTGCTTTATTCAGTAAGTCTCCGGTGCCATGGACTCGCTCAAAAATTGTTTAGCAGTTCATTGTTATTCATTTTGGGAAATGGTTATCCTGTTTTGTGTAGCATTTTGCTATGCTATACTAGCTACTTAATACCCTGGTTTACATGGTAATATGCACATGAGATCTGAGGTGGCAGATAGAATTATTTTGCACGTAACCCCCTTCCACCATTTGCTACCTGTCTTAAGGCGATGGCCATGAAAATTCCCCTCCCCCTGATTCTGATCCCTAGCTATGCTGGGCTTCATAAACAGTATTTCAATGACACTAGCCTGTATCAAGAGTTAATCAGTAAATGAAACAATCAACACAAGTTTACAAGAGGTGGAAGGCCCACTTCTAAGAACCATGACACCAGACTTCAATGACAAAGGCCCATCTTTCAGGAAATAAATAAAGTTTTCCAACATTGTCTATGCCAAAGTTAGAACTTCGAGCAGTATTTTGTATTCTGAGCTAAGGGATACTAGAACTACTGAAACTCTATTCAACAAATGGGAAAGCTGAAAACATGTTCCTTAAAACACTTTTGGAGCATGAATTTCCTTTATAATGATTTCCAAAATGGAAAAAATGAAAGCATTTGTTGATACAAATACAATGGATTATGTTATACCTGTGCAATACTGGAAAACTATTACACACTAGAAACCAGATATCACCATTTGAGATGTCCAGTTAAATAAATACCAGCTAACTTTACCCAGCCTTTTTTTTTCTTTTACAAGGCAGGTATACCACCCATCCAGTATTCTGTTATTTCATATAGCATTAATGTTTTCAAGCCTACTGTTGAGACATAAACAATTTTTACAAATGAAACATTCTGAGTATAAGTTATATATATCACACACAGTGGGGCTGAACTACCTCTTATAACTGAGCCGGGAGCACACTGTATATAGTAGATCAAAATGAAGGTGTCAATTATTAATTGATTTCCAACCAGCATGACTCCATTATTTTGAAACCTGCAATGCAGTTCCAGCGTAGGGGAGCCGACTGTGCCCAGCATCCATCTGTTTAAACGTGATTGGTGAAATGGTAGGAAATTCGAAGTGGTTGTCTCTGCCTGAAAGGAATGAACCACAGGATCTTCCAGCGGTGCCAAAACTTGAGAAGGTCTGCTGCCATGGTTTTTGGGGCTTCATCCCACAGAAGACAGCATTATTAGTGAGTGACAGTGCTCCCATGGAGAAACTAAGTCAGTAAGAAACAATGAGAGACAGTCTGAGGCACTACTGTTTTGACTCAGTTGAACTGTGTCTCAGCGTTTGCAGGCAGGGTGTGTTTTGTTTCATTACAGCAACTGGCGACATTAAACACTACATGTCAGGGCAGCTGCCAGTCAAATGACTGCCACTTTGAAGCTGGGGACACCTTGAGAGAAAGCATCAGTAGACCAATCAGATTTGATAATCATGCAAATAGTAGATACTGGTTGCCCAAGGGTATCTTTTGCTCTGTTGTACTTCTTTCTCTCTCTCATTATATAAGGTATCTATATATGTGACAGATTGACAGGCAGACAGATAGAAGAAAGACAGACAGATAGAGACAGAATACATAATAACCAGCTGTGACTTACTAGAGTATAATTCAATCGTGGGATTCTAGGGAGATCATAAACCATGAGGGAGAAGCTCAAGTGTTTTTTAGTCTCAAGAACCCCAAGATTGATTTATACCCTTACAATGTACAGTTTGGCTATATTTTAGTTTACATAATATACTGATAATCCATAAGCTCCCCACCTATCTGTTGAAATTTACACCACCCACAAAACAAAATCTCCTATGTTTCCTCACCCTTCAAAGCTCACCACCTACCTACTGAAACTCACCCAAATCCATCAAAAGTATTTTATTAAAAAAAATTGTATCTTCATTCTCTTCTGCTGCTTCTTAACAGCACGTCTTGTTTGCGTTCACACTCCGCTGAAGAAAACCACTACAAGCACAGAGTAAGCACAGCATAGCTACAGACTCATACAACAGAATGTGAACATGTGCAAGTCTAAGCTGTTGTGAAACAGCAAAAGAAAATAAATATTTTTCAGTAAAATACTTTTGTTGAGTCAGGATAGGTTTCTGCAGATGGGCAGGGAGCTGGTGGTGATATTCAAGGATTCAGTGGCTGTGTATTTAGTTATAGTTTAGGGGAGCATGCCCTGTTTGAACAAAATGGCTTAACAACTAGTGATAATTCCTGATGGTCTGCCATGAGTTCAAATCATGCCCCGTTTGTTTAGTTATTGGCCTTAGCCATATGTACTGTATATAGATAGCTACAGTAAATAGGCAGACGGATGGATAATGTAACTCACCCTGGGTTGCAAAACTCCCTTGCTACTCGCATATCAAAGGTGTCTGCCTCAACCATGGGAGCCTATCTTACAATGCTTCTGACTACACCGGGAACTGCATGATTGTTGCATTGACTGAACCGGACGTAAGCCTGCAGCCGTGCAGGACAGGTTCAGGATGTGTATCTGCATTTGATCTGCACCATTTGTGTAAAGAAGGGCTTTGGTGAAAAACTGCCTTTGGACTACAACATGGCAGCCAGATTTATCACCTCTGACCCACTATGCCATGGTGATGGGGTCAGAGGTGACTGGGCACCCAATCAAGTAATGCTGCAGGATAAGGGAGCCACAAGGTCTCTTAGACCTGTGATGGATCTAATTAATTCAGGCCCTTTCCAGCTGCCAGTCGCTTGTCGACTGACAGACCTCCTGGACTGTCTGCCTTGATTAATAGCTCAACCAGCAACTTGGAGCTGCTAATCCCCCAGAGAATAGCAGTAGCTGTTCAAAAAGTCAGTCAGTCTGTCTGGGTCTGCCATGGAGAGTAGTCTGTGTGCGTGTGTCTGCTAAAATGAACAGGGAGCTAAGTGCTGCCGACAGTCTGTACTAGAGACAGACTGAGATGAATATCAGATTCTCTGCATACAACAGGTATTCACATGCTGAGCGCAGCATGATCTCAAAGCTGAAGCTACAGCTTCATAGAGACTTTGCTGAACTGCAGGCTGCATCTGTGACTGGATTAGCCTGACCAGCAATGCTGCCAGATGCTGGTCATTGCCACCCCTGTGGGAATGGATGCTAAGAGTTGTAGGGTATGTCAGTTCTTGAGGACTGACAGAGGATAAGCTACCCTGCAAATACTTTCAAGTACTTGAAAGGGATAAATAAGGTTGATAAGGAGAGTCTCTTTAAGCTGGTGGCAACCATAACACAAGGGGCACAGTCTTAAGCTGGAGGGTGGGAGGTTTGGAGGAGGTCAGGAAGCACTTTTTCACAGAGGGTGGTGGACACTTGGAATGTGCTGCTGTAAGGGTCATCTCATTGAAGACAGTGGGAAGCTTTAAGAGAGGCTGGGATAGGCAGGGAAGGTAAGGATCATGGGAGGGAGGATGGGAGGAGTGGGGAGGGAGGCAGGGATAGTAGCTCAAGTTGTGGACCCTGCAATGCAGGCAGACTAGATAGACCAAATGGCCTTCTTCTGCTGGCTTCTTCGTATGTTCGTATGTAAATCTCCGATTGATGGAGCCAAGAGAAGCCTGCCCTGCATCAGAAGACAGCTGAACGCGAAACCACTGATAACCCTGACAGGAGCAAGAGTAGGAGAGGAGAGCCAGAGAGCAACTGATTAACAGCCATACAGGGACTGTGGTGAACTATGTCATCAATCCCTGCACAGTGGGGAGATTCCTTGGTCCAGGGACAGTGGGTAAACCCAGGGCTTGCCCTGCAACAAAAATGTAACATAACTGGGAAAGCATTTATTGAACTGAGCCATCCGACCAGGAATTGCAAGTACCTCAGGTGAAGGGTTCTATTTGAATTGACTTGGGAGTTTGGGGTTTCTGGTCTCCAGCATTGCTGGAACTTTGTTTGGCGTACCACCAAGAGCCAACCATGTGCACCATCATTAAAGCTACGTCTCTACCGCTGAATACCCAGTGAAGCACTGGAAGCTCCCTAATTTGATGTAATGGTTTAGTCTCTGATACCAGTGGGGCAAGGGTAGTGCCCCACTACAGGAAGGCTGAAGAGAGCATCTGTACTGAGCACTGTGGCGTGGGGGCAGGCACAGTTTGAGTGATGCACCTGGAAAGGCATATAACTACAACCTAGGAAAGGCATTAATCTGGCTGCACCTTGAGGGGCACTGAAGAGTGGACGGGACCGATGTGGCCTGGGACTAGACTGCACTACCTCATTGCTGCTAACCCACTTTTCTCCCATTTATGGCCCAACTCCTGTCTCCTTACACTAAATACAAACCCGTTGTTTTTGTGTGAAATCCTTTTCTGAATACTATTCAGTTCCAGTATCAATGAAACAGTCACTACAGTGTGCTGATTCACAGGTGGGAGTGAACTAGCTGGGAGGTGACTAGGTACAGCCTCCCAAGGGCATTACCATACTTACAGTGGTAGTCATCCTAATTTTACCATTTACACAAAATGTTCATCGCATGAAAGGTACTGCAATACAGTACTTCCACTTTATGGCAATATCATTAAAAAACTCACATTAGCTAAACTGCTAACTTATTGGGCTAAGCACAGTAAGGTAACCCTTCAGTTTGTGTGGTACCCTGAATGATGCTGTCGTGAGAGGAAATGCTGTATTGCAGTACCATAATGTGGTACACATTTCTGTGGTAAAGGGAAGAAAGGACAGCTACCACTGTACACCAGGCCCACTTTAACCTTTTTCTGATGGAGGCACTGCATTATTTTCTAACTAACCTTGGATAAGAATTCCCCAACAACAAAGGAAATAAAAGGACCCAGGCCCTTTAACGATGTAGAACCCACAAGTCAGGGATAGCCATTGAAACATCTACACCGAACCAGTTGTACTGTAAGGCACCTAACTGGACCACCTGGTGGCCCCCCTCACAGAAAGACAGAGACAGAGTGCACTGTGATGTTCAGATCATGAGTAAAAAGTGCAGGGCTACATGTTTCTTTATTCTAGAATTTATTTTCCCAGTATAGTCCAACTGAGATGCAACATCTTGCTTCCTGTAGGGTCCTGGTTTGACCCATTTCTGCAGCTGAATGGACTGGAACACTGGGCGGTTAAGTGACTAGCCCAAGGTCACACAGTGAGTATTTACCTCTAGCGAGGTTGGAACCTGTGCTCGCCTGGTTCCCAAGCTCTAACCACTAGACTAGATTTGACTGGCACACTGCTACAGTGATAATCACGTAAAAAAGTTCAAAGAGTATATGAGTCATCCTCCCCAGTTTTATTTTCAGTTTCTTGTTGATACAATGCCATACAAAAGTCCCCAATAACTGTATTTTAACTAGAGTGAGTTCTAAATACACACTTCCATGAGGTGCATTCATTTTAGACAACTGTATACATTTTCACTAGGCATTGTGCTTATTATGTTGCAAATGATAACTTCACACCTCAGAATTTAGTGCCAATGAACAGTTTATTTCTGAATCTCTCTAACCGTACAGTACATCTAAAAAGTGGTTACACTAATAATTGTGGGTGTGGTAGGGTCTATGATTATTAGCTTTGGTACTTACATGTCAGTGTCATCACAACAATTCAACATTTTTCTATTGTCGTAGTATCCTGTTAAAGAAAAGAAACAGAATAGTTTTCAAAATGTTACACCTTTGGTGGTGATGAGGGGGAGGGAGTTATTAGGCAGCTTCAGGGAAAATAATATTTATCTCCCTACAGGATTGTTATTTTCCCTGCAGATATGTCACAACAGTGTCTGCTCCACTTGTTCCAGCACTTGCTGCTACTTTTGCTACTTGCTTGATTTGCTTACCACTAACTACCTGGCCTATATGCTGCTTGTGTGCAGCTCAAAGACCACCCACAGTTTCAATCAATGGTCTGTCCAAAACGGATTAAAACTGTAAGTGTCAAAGACTTCTGAGCAAGTATTAAGCTATTCACTCTGAATGAAGTAGCCCAATGGCATAAATAGGACTCTGCATGTGACTCTTGTGTATAAGCTTATTATTTCCTCTGCCATGTACGCAACAATGCTGCACCATTTGCTGCCAAGGAGCACTGTTGTCAACAATACAGAGAGAATAAAAAGCTTATACACAAGAGCCCCATGCGATATCCCCTATTTATATCATCATTATATAAGTGAAGAATATGCAACAGTGGCAGATGGAAAAATAAATGCATTCTCACAAGTTAGGGATACACTGTATAACTTACGTACGAGTTATCTAGTATCAGCAACAAATGAAATTAGAAATGCTTGCAAAATGGCAAGAAAAATCTATAAACTTCACTGGTTGAGACACATCATCTGACCATGCAATATAACTTCCTAGCACTGCATGATAAGGTGTCAGATCTCATTGCCAAGGCAAAAAAGCAATTACTTACAACATGAGGGACTATTTTATATATAATTCGTTATTTAAAAGGTATTTAAACAAATGATTTATGTGACAAAAACATTTACTTTACATAGAATACAAAATAGCTGCAAGTCATTTTATAAAGCGCAATAAGCCACAACAGGGTGTGCACATCCTGTACGTAGTTTACTGCTGCAGAATGAGGTTTAGAAAATCCTGTATGGTGATTGGTAAAGCCTGACCAAATGACCATGGTATGCCCCATGCTATGTCCAAGGTTCAGAATTCCTTTCTGTTTTCTTCCATATTTTCACCTTTTTCTCTCAACAGACAACCATTCTATAATAACAATAATATACTCCAGCAGGGCTATAAAGTCCTATAATTTGGGAACCATAGGCAGGTGCCCTGGTGGCCAGGGACATCTACTTTTAAAAGTTCCTGCCAGTTGGGCTACAATTTTGGACCTGGTAAATGTCCAATCAGGACATTTTCAGGAATATCATGAAGTTAATAACAGACTCAGCTGAAAGACCTACACAAAAAGAGGGGCAGAGTACAAGTAGGCGTGATTAAAGGGCAATAATAGAAACTGCCCAAACTTGCAAAAAATGTGATAATAACGTCCAAGAAATAAACAAAACCGCTTTGGCTAGACAAGCAGGTAAGGGATGCACTTCAGGTGCTAAAATGTTCCGCAATTGCTGTAAAATATCCCTACAACAGAGTCTGTCTCCCAATAATGGAGTCTGAATCCCCAAATTCTAGAAAAATGTTCTCTCAAAAGCCCTTCAAAGGGCTTAGGGCATTCACTGCAAAATATGTTTTTAATGCTGGGGCTGCATATACTGAACAGCCCTTTTAAGGGCAGTCAACCATGTTTCCAAATTAATTTTTAGGCCTGGTGGCTACCTAAACATAGATGTCCTTTTAAGAACTTAAGAACATTTAAACAGTAACATTTAAACTAGCTCGGGGTGGGGCACCAGGTACAGGGAGACTCAGACAGCCACCCACAGGTTAAAGGAGACAGAGCAGAGGACAAGGAAGGAAGGTATTTGGCAGACGCACCTAGTATAACGATAATGGACAAGGAAGGAATGGGAAATCAGTGCTTGAAAGACACCAGAGCTGATGGAGAGAGACTACAGCACAAACACACAAACAAGAGGATGGGTGGCAGCAATACATGGAAAATCAAGCATGCAGTCTGGGAAACAAAGTCCCAGACCTAGTGACTGTAATGACGGAGGAGGATCTGGACGTAGTAGCCATAGCCGAGACATGGCCCACCAGTAACCACAACTGGGAGATGAACATATAAGGTTATGCACTATTCAGAAGGGACAGAATAGGCAGGAAGGGAGGAGGTGAGGCTATACATCAAGGAGGACATCAAAGCAACAGCAATACAGGACAAACATGAGGAGGCAGAGGAATTATGGGTCACCCTTGAGACAGGAAAGGAACAGCAATTTGGCAAGGATGGTCTACAGACCCCAAGTCCGGGAGGAAGTAGACAGGATATTGTTAGATAGTATACATGAAATGACAGCAAAGGGGAGGTTCTGCTGATGGGGGACTTTACCATGCCAGACGTGGACTGGTCTGCCCTAACAGGGGCTTTGGCCAGGACCCGAGACACTGTGGACTCACTACAGGGGGCGGGCCTCTGACAACTGGTGTGAGTGCCAACCAGGGAAGGGGCAACCCTGGATCTGGTGCTGACCAACGGGGACAGAATAGATCTCCAAGTGGAGCGGCACCTGGGGACCAGTGACCACCACATGGTACAGTTCAAAAGAGGGATAAAGTCAAGCCATACAAAGGCAAAGATCTTAGATTTCAGGGGAGCTGCCTTCTGCAAGATGGGAAAAAGTGTTAAACAAACCTTGGAACACAGAAAGGCAGGGGGTGGAGGAGCAAAGGGCATACATTAAAGAAACTATTATTGGGGTCACAGAACAATGTGTTACTGTAGGATGAGAAGCAAAGGGAGAAGGAGGAGGAAACCACTTTGGTTCTCCAAGGCTGTTGCAGAAAAAGTAAGAGCCAAGAAAGTGGCCTTCAGAAAATACAAGGAGATGTAAAGGGATAAAGATAGGGAGGAGTACCAGAAGTGTTTAAGAGAAGCAGGAAAAGCTGTAAGGAGCATGAAGGCGCAAACTGAAGAAAGATTAGCTCAGTCAGTGAAGGCTGGGGACAAGACATTCTACGGGTACATTAGTGAGGGAAGAAAGTTGGGGGGGAGATCGCTAAGATCAGAGGGGACAAGGGAGAGAGCATAGAGGGTGATCAGGATAAGGCATTGGTCCTAAACAAATATTTATGCTCAGTCTTCACAGTGGAAGGGGAGGGACAGGGACCACAGTTAGACATCTTAGACTCTAAGGGGAGGGAGGTGGACACTAGCCCTTTTATAGAGGAAAGGGTGCTGAAGGAGCTTACCAAGCTAAAAGTGGACAAAGCTATGGGTCCAGATGACATACACCCCAGGATCCTGAAGGAACTAAGAAGAGAGCTGGCAGCCCCACTGGCGGTCCTCTTCACTGACTCCCTAAATACGAGCGAGGTCCCCGAAGACTGGAGAAGAGCACATGTGGTCCCTCTGCACAAAAGCAGCAGCAAAGCCAGCCCGGTGGCACTGAGGGTTTAGGCGCTGGATGCCACACCTCGCACCATGCTGGCAACTTGGGTTTGGAAGCGGACTCGGGCCGCCGGGGGTCTGTTTTTTGGGGGTAGCCTGGAACGTCCGATGACAGCTCTCTCGCCACCCGGGGGAGGAATGGGTTTCAACCCAGCATGTGCTGACCCCTGGCAGTGGCTGGGGGCATGCGACATTGGCGCCTCAGGGATTTGATTGGCCACAGGTGAAGGTCTGTGGACCTATCAGCTCTGGGGGTTGCACCAGTGGGGGCGGATGCTGCAGACATCGTGTTCACGCCTTGACATCTGGGCACTTAGCGTCTGCACAGGAAAAGGGAAAATCACCCTCAGAGCCATGAGATGGAGCACCGGGCCAGTCCTGATGTGCCGTCTGCGCTGTCTCGGGGACCTGACAAGACACTAAGGGTACAGGACATCCTGCCCACCCGACCCCACCTGGGGGACAATCCGTGGCAGGATGGAGGGACCCGAACAGCAGGTAAGACGGTGGCAGGGATGGGTTTCATTGGCGACTCCTGATGGGGCGGCTCCAGTAGGGACACAGGTGGGATAAAAAGAAATTTCAGAAAAAATAAGAGTGGCAGCAAAGAGGAAGCAGGGAAGTACAGGCCGGTAAGCCTCACATCAGTAGTGGGTAACATCACGGAGACACTCCTTAAGGAATGGATTGTGGAACACCTGGAATCCATAGGGGCACAGGATCTGAGTCAACATGGTTTCACAGCAGGAAGGTCCTGTCAAACAAATCTGACTGAGTTCTTTGACTGGGTGACAAAGGTGGTAGATCAAGGAGAAGCAGTAGATGTCCCCTACCTAGATTTCAGCAAAGCCTTCAATACTGTTCCAAAGAGAGACTGGTCAACAAGATGGGTAGTCTGGGGATGGGCTGTAAAGTGGTGAACTGGGTTAGTAACTGGCAAGGGTAGTAGGACATGGAGGTGACCCGTGGGGTACCTCAGGGATCAGTTCTGGGACCAGTCCTCTTCAATGTCTTCATCAGTGACATTGTGAAGGGGCTGGAGGGGAAGGTTTGCCTGTTTGCAGATGACACCAAGATCTGCAATGGAGCAGATACTCTAGAGGGACTGATAAGGATGAGAACAGACCTAGAAAGGTTGGAAAGATGGTCAGAGACATAACAGCTGTGTAAGAAATATAAAATCATGCATGTGGGGAGTAGGAACCCGAGTGAGAGCTACAGGATGGGGAGGGGTGGCTGGCAGCCACCAAGGAGGAAAGAGATCTGGGGGTCATTATCACAGATCACCTAAAAGCCACCAAGCAGGCAGCAAAGGCAGTGGGGTGTTGCGTTGTACAGGAAGGGGTATCACAAGCCAAAGAAGGGAGATACTGGTCCCACTGTACAAAACACTGGTGAGACCACATCTGGAGTATGCCATACAGTTCTGGAGGCCGCACCTTCGTAAGGACATTGACAGGGTGGAGATGGTTCAGAGGAGAGCAACTAAGATGGTGCTGGGTTTACAGCATAAGTCATATGAGGAAAGGTTGAAGGACCTCAATATGTGTACGATGGAGGAGAGGAGGGAACGGGGAATATGACTGAGATGCTCAAGTACCTCAAGGGCATAAATAAGGTGAGAGGAGAAAACATCTTCCAGTACAAAAAGAGTACTAGAACAAGGGAACATGACAAGAGATTGGAGGGGGGCTATATAAGGGGAAATGGGAGAAAGTTCTATTTCACTGAGAGGGTGGTGGATAAACAAATGGACTGCCCTAAGAAGTGGTGGGATTCAAACATGCATGGGATAGGAATAAGGGAACCATAGTGATAGGAAGGAATAGCTAAGCCGGTGACCAGCTAGGGCTAGTACAGCTAGGGCAAACAGGCAGACTGGATAGGCCTGGCAGTCCTTTTCTGCCGACAACTTCTCTGTTTCTATTACAGGCATGTATTTTTAAACAGTGGATGCCACAGTGGGCAGGAACATTTTTTGTTTCACAAATTTTACACCTTGCACATAAGGGATGTGGTATGTATTACGATTATAGAAACAGGAAAATAGAATGTGTCGACAAATAGGGTCCGTGTGGACTGTTTACCGTTGCTGCAGCGACTCCCAGATTGCGAAGACCACCACAGCGACAGGAATCGGGCAAAATCCACCAGTCGCTGTGGTGGTCTGTATGGCAATTGGGACTGCCTCACTGGGTGTTTGCCCCCCGGTCCAACTCCGACTCGGAGTTAGAATCCTAGAGACCGGGGGTGTGTGGGGGCTCGGGGTGTGCAGCCCCCTGATGGATAAACGGAGGTATCCCTGACACTGTAATGCCAAAAGTCAGCACTGCGGCTGTCACTGTTGGGGATGCCTCCGTGATGACTGTCGCTGCGGCATGGGTAAACCGTGTGGACCATCTAGTCTGCCCATGTATACTACCCACTTACACACACTTCTTGGGTGGCTGAAGGTACTAAATGAAAACAGCACACTCAAAATATGAGTACATCCCATGATATACCACACCCTGGTGTGTATCACTGATTTTCAATAAAATGAGTTAGAAATTGGGGAGTCTGATCAGCCACCCTCCAGGCGCTCTGACTGAGATTTGTAGCACAGTTTTGCACTTTTCTCCATTTTGTGAGCATCAAGAAAGCTTCTTCGCTCAGCCTTCAGTAGAGCTGCCTTTTGCCTTTTGTAGCTAATGTGATCCTCTGTACAAGACTGGGGACAAGGAGAATCCAGGAACTACAGGCTGTAGAGTTTGACATCAATAGTGGGTTAGCTATTGGAGTCATTCATGAAGAAACAGACAGTTGACTTCTTAGAGGGAAAATGCTAATGGATCAAAATCAACATGGATTTAAAAGAGGCAGTTTGTGTCAAATAAGCTTGGTTGACTTATCTAACTCTGTGACACAGATGGTAGGCAAGGGTCAGGAAGCTGACATTCTGTACTTGGACTTCAGTAGAACCCTGATTCAGTGCTACTAGAAGGCTCATCCAGAAGGTGTGGGAAATAGGACTAAAGGAAGACTAAGAGGAACAGCAACTGTCACATTACAGTGGTGCCGTAGTGTCATTATATATAGGGATGCACATCCAGTTTAATGTTAAATGAAAATTTTCAGCCATGAAATGGCTGTTCTTTGATGGCATTTAAGAAATTTCAAAAGCATGTTTCTGGCACAGGATCTCTTGTTATGCCATAGTTTTCTGAAATTTAGTTCAGTGGCTTCCTTACAAAATGTAAAAAATAAGAAAACAAGCTCTGATGTGGGCAAGTCATGTGCCACAGTCTTTGACATAGCAGAACTACCAGTGGCACACAAACTACTCCTTTCAGGATTTAAAGCAAACAGTGAAGCCACCACTGCTCAGCTCGCATACCCGATAAGGAGCCAATTCTCACCATCTCACCACCAGTAAGTAGTGTCACTGCTGCATCTCTCTGCCTCCGTCATAAAGAAATCTGTAGTCACCAGAAGACCAACCACAGTGCCACCAAAGATCCCCCAATTTCGGCACTGGGTGCCTAACCAGGTGTTGGAAGATTCAATTTAAAACAAAACTTGCAGCCACCAGAGCCCACCCATGTTGCTGCCAAAGCACCCCCTCCAATTCCAACACTGGGTGCCAAACCACAGTGTTGTTTATACTATTACTAAAATAAAAATAAGTAATTTCCTTTGCCCATTCCATTAGCACCCCAGTCAGCCCTCTTCCCGATGACACCCATCATTTACAAAAAGGAGACACTGACTGCTGCGGCCCTCCTATCACCTCCTTGGCAAACTACTGTCTGAATGAAAGGAATCATAACAGAACAGCTGATCCTGGTTTTATTCATTCAGATAGTGGTTGGCTGAGGAAGGTAGAGAGGAAAAACTTCTCAATCACCTCCCAATATAAATGATGGGTGGTTTGGGAGAGGGTCGAGTGAAAGTGAACTGGGGAAGGGATTATACTGCAGAGCAGTGGGGAGGGGGAAGAAGAAAAGACTGGTGCTAGTGGGTGGGTGAGGGGGAACAGTATATCTTTTTTATCTAAGGATATCTAACACCGAGGTTGGGCACTGGTGTTGGAACTGGGGAGCCTTGTTGAAGGTGGAGGGGGGTGCGACTAGACAACAAGGATACTTGAGCATGAGGCAAGGTGTGTGGGGGAGTACCACTGGATGCCAGGGATATTAGGACATGGAGCAGAGTATGATGGAGTACTAGTGGATACCAGGGATACCTGGACATGTGGAAGAGCATGAGAAGGGGTTGCCACTGAAAATCTGGGACTATTTGGTACAGGGGTGAGGTGAGGGAGGCGGCGTGCTGGTTGCATCACTGACTGGTTGGTACAGGGTTAGAATGAAGGGAAGGAGGGGCACTGTGATGGGGTCCTGCTCACCATCAAAAGTACTGCAGTATTGTCAATACAAAGTAGCATATATCTTTCAATAAATTAATTTTTTTTAAAGTAAGAAACCCACTGCAAAACAAACAATGATTAAGCATCAGTTAGGCTTGTTCTTTAATGCCCCAGATGTAGGAAACATGACACTATGGTAAGAACAATTCCCATGCCTTAGTGAATCTATGGCGTGGTGTTTCTTGGACTTTGAAAGATCCTGCAATGCTGCAATGGCCTTGCACTATCTTTGCCCCCAAGTATTAGTGTATGGGTATTTTTGTGTGCCTGGAAGCATAGCGCCAAAGTGAGGCCAATGCCAGTGTGGCACTGCAAGACTGTTCAAAGACTGACAAAACACCACACCACAGATCCCGCAATGTTATGGAGAATTTTTAATTTCCCTAAAGTCACATTTCCTTACTTCTGTGGTATAAAGGGGCAACCCTAACTGCTGCCTACACCTAGTGTTTTGCAATGAACAGACAATAGAGTGGTCTGCAGGGTTAAATTCTCCGAAGTCAGGAAAGTAACAAGTGGAGAGTGCCACAAGGGTCTGTCCGGGCTAGTGGTACTCCTAAACATGCACAGCATTGACATCAGGGTGGGCATACAAGGTAAAGGGAGCCTGCTTGCAAACGACACTAAACTCTGCAGGAGGGTGGACAATGAAGAAGGGAACAGCAGCATAAAAATGGATGCAGACAAGATAGAGTGGTGGTCTGACGTATGGCAATAAAAGTTCAATATAAAAAAAATGTTAAGTGATGTATTTTGGACACAAAAATTTCCAGAGGTAGTAGTGCATTAATGGGGTCACGTTCTAACACAGAAATAATGACAACGTCAGCAGAAAACTATAATTGGCCCATCCAGCCTGCCCTGTTACACCCAATGCTACCCTGGGACTTACTGCATATACAGGGTTTATACCCGTGCTCCAGTCACTCCCCCCCCCCACTTCCTCCGTCTTACTGTTAGCCCCTGGAGTAAATAATAATCCCTTAACTGTGTCTAAGCTGTGCTTGAAACCATTCATGGGTTTTGTGCCAACTACTTTGGCAGGCTATTCTATTGCTCACCCACCATCTCTGTAAAGTACTTTCTCATCTCCCTCTTGAATCCTCCTCCCCCCATCATCTTCCACTTATGCCCCTGTGTTTTTGACTCACCACTCCTGCTGAATGGCTTCTCACGGTTCACTTCACGCACTCCTTTCAGGAACTTGAAAGTCTCTATTACGTCTCCCCACTCCCTTCTGTCCTCCAGCACATACATATTCAGTGCCGTAGCAGCTTTTCGCAGGATCTGCCTCCCCATTGGCCCTGAAGCATTTTGGTTACCCAGCACTGCACCACATAAGCCTGTCTTTGTCTTTTCTTGGGTGAGGGCTCCAGAACTCTGCACACAATTCCAGATCGGCTTCACCAGTGATCTATAGAAAGACACTATAGTGTATGGTGGAATGCTATTACGCATGGAATTCCATTCCTGGAATATACTTATTCTGCTGCAGTAGTGACATCATTATGTTGTTCTGCTGCGGTAGTGATATTACTACTACAGCAGAACAACTTGGAATGCTGCCACATACTTGATTTCCTAATCAATTAAGCTGGAAGTTGCTGATTTTTTAAACTTGAACTTGTAGAAACATCTGCAGCACACTGTCAGTAATCTGAGCCTACCACTAACCCTCAAGTGCCCCCCCACCTCCAGTTCACTGAAACAAATGGCAGTGTCCGAAATAGGCACTGATACCCATACACTATACAGAACAGCGGATGGGCAACTCTATGCACAACCAGTGTGTTGTGTCACCTCGAGAACTGATTCCCATGGACCTCTCAAGCTTTGCTCTCGAGGTCACAGGGAATCAGTACCCCTCGGTGGCACAACACATGGGTTGTGCATAGTTGCCCATCCACTATCCTATATATTACCTCTTTCCTCCTGCTATCAAAAACCCTCCCAAAAAAAAAAACCATTCGGGACAGCTTGCTGTAGGCCTTGTTGTATTGGCTAGATTGTTTCAGGGAGTCACTTATGATTTCCCTTTCCTCAAAAGTAGTACTAGCTTAACCCTTCCCATTCAATATTACGTCCTGGGGTTTTTGTTCCCCTTGTGAATCACATATCACTTAAAGGAGAAAGGGGACTTAGGCGTTATAATAAACAACAGTTTAAAAGCTTATAAAACTTCTCAATGCAGTATAGCACATTGGAAAGCTAACAGGATGCTGGAATATATTAGACAGGGTTTCACTACTCACAACAAAGTGGATGTTATGGCTGTACTGGTCACTGGTTAGATCACACCTGGAGTACTGTGTATAGTTTTGAACCCCACATCTTAAGAAGGACAGAAAGAGGTTAGAGACTATCAGAGGGCAACAGATATGAACCAGCAGCAGCAACGTAAGACCCATCAGGAAAGATCAGACAGTCTTGCAAGGTTAGAAATTAATGGTATTCTGCCCTGTTTTGCATATAAGTTTTCAAGGTGGAATGCTATTTTCGTCTTGCTGGTATTCCAAGTGTCATATCACTCCTCCATGGTTCCTCTCAGCAGTTTAATCTAGAGCACTCTCTTTTGGAGAGGTCTAACACAGACACAGACGGAATACCAAATTTGGGTTTTTGGTATTTCATCTCCCACACCAGATTATTTTCTTTATTTCTACCCATCTTAACACATACTCACTGGGGTATAGGAGGGACACGACAGAAACCAACATTCAGGTGCAAAACATGGCAGACTTCTCCAAGTTATTTAAGCTAAGGAACAAACAGTAGAGCAAATTACCACTTTACTTGAGGGGTATGGTTGTGCTCACATTAAACAGAAACAGGAGCAAAAGAAATGGCGCCACTCGTTCAAAGGCACCTGAAGTTAATTACATTCACATACAACTATTTATTTATTTATTTGATAAATCAGGATTACAACGTTTGAGCCAGAGGCTCATTTACAAAAGTACCTTGTCACATGTAAGACAGCAACTAATACAGACAGGGTATAACAACAATTACATTAAGCATGTGTTACAGACATTTGTCACAGACATTATTTACAGTATTTGGATATAGATATTTACAGACATTATTTACAGTATTTGGATGACGATATTTACATCATCACAGCAGAAAGACATTATTAGCTTGAGACAGCATCTAAACAGAGTAGTCAGTCGTATTCATGGGTTTGGTATTATTGACGGAGGTTGCAATCCATAATGGACTTTGTCAGAGAATTTGGATCAGAGTGGGTGAGAGAGTGAAATGTTAGTTGCAGTTACAGGAGCGGATATTGAAGACATGGTTGTGAAGAGTGGTTTTGAAATGGGCGATCTTGGGTGCACTAGTGATGGTGTTTGGGAGTGCATTAAACCATGTAGGGGCCCTGTAGTGGAAAGATCTCTGGGCAAGGGAGGTTTTTACCCTGGGCACAACCAGTGGTGCTTTCTCTGAGTTGCGGGTGGAGATAGTGGGGTGGCAGGATGAGGAGAGTGGCCCCGGGGCGGAGTCTGAGCAGTATTTTCTTGGACAGTATGCAGATCTGGTAGCGGAGCCTTTCATCCAGGTTGAGAAGACTGAAACATAGAAACACAGATTTTGACGGCAGATAAAGACCACTTGGCCGCCCAGTCTGCCCATTTTCCTACCTACTGGATAAGCTTCAGATTCTAGTTAACCAACAGCCTACTTCCTCCCACCCCCCACTACAACTGCTTTGTGTCTGTCCCATGCATGTTTGAATTCCCCCACTGTTTTAGCCCCAACAACCTCCCTAGGAAGGCAGTTCCACGCATCCACCACTCCCTCCGTGAAAAAAGATTTCCTCACATTACCCCTGAGCCGTCCCCCCTCTATCTTTAAATTGTGTCCCCTTGTTCTTACACATCTCTTTTTCTGAAAGATGCTACCTCCTGGACTTTGTTGATTCCCTTGAGGTACTTGAACGTTTCTATCATGTCCCCGTCCCTCCTTTCATCAAGGGTATACATATTAAGCTCTCTCAGTCTCTCTTCATATGATTTCTGATGCAGACTCTGCACCATTTTAGTTGCCCTCCTCTGAACTGCTTCCATCCTGTCTATGTCCTTGCATAGATGAGGTCTCCAAAACTGTACACAGTACTCCAGATGGGGTCTCACCAACTGTCTGTACAGAGGGATAACCACTTCCCTTTTTCTACTTGTGATGCCCCTTCCTATGCATCCCAGTAACCCCCTGGCTCTCCTTACTGACTTCTCACATTGCTTACCAACCTTTAGATCATCTGATATGACTACCCCCAAGTCTCGTTCTATTTTTGCTGTTGTTAGTACCTCCCCTGCTACTGTGTACTCTTCTCCTGGGTTTTTGTTCCCCAGGTGCATTACTTTGCACTTCTTTGCATTGAATCTAAATTGCCATATGTCTGACCATTCCTCCAACCTTGCCAAGTCCCTTCTCATCCTTTCTACCCCTCTCTGTTACAGATCTTTGTATCATCTGCAAGAGGCATACCTTTCCCTCAGACCCTCTGCAATGTCACCTATAAAAGATGTTAAAGAGGACTGGACCCAGTACTGAGCCCTGAGGGTACTCCACTAGTGACCCCTCTTTCTTGAGAATGTGTTCCTCACTATTACCTTCTGTGTCCTGTTGTGCAGCCAGTTTGCTACCCAGGCTACCACCCTGGGACCCACTCCCAGGCTGGCTAACTTGATTATTAATCTTTTGTGCGGGACTGTGTCAAATGCCTTGCTAAAGTCTAGGTAGGCCATATCCACAGCCCCTCCCTGGTCTATTACTTTGGTCACCCAGTCAAAGAAATCTATTAGATTCGTCTGACATGACATTCCTGCTGTAAATCCATGCTGCTTTGGGTCCTGTGCCCGCTAGCCTCTAGGTACTCAACAATTTTTTTTCAAGTGATTCCATCATTTCCCTACCACTGAGGTCAAATTACAGGTCTGTGGTTTCCTGCTTCAGCCTTGCTCCCACTTTTGTGAAGGGAATCACATCTGCCTCCTCCAGTCCTCAGGTGCCACCCCATCCTCCATATGTTAAAAAGTGTGGTCAGTGGTGTCACTAGGTCCTCCCTTAGTTCTTTTAGGATTCTGGGGTGAATCCCATCAGGCCCCATTGCTTTGTCCACCTTGAGTTTTAGGAGTTCTTTCAGGACTCTTTCTTCTGTAAATGGACTGGTGTCAACCCTCCTACCCACAGTGCTTCTATTGTCTGGTTTAGGTAACTCCTCCTCATCTTCTTTTGTGAATACTGAGCAAAAGTATTCATTCAGTATCTCTGCCTTTTCACTGTCTCCCTCTGCCCACCTCCCCTCTCTCTTATTAATCTTCACTATTCCTCCCTTAACCTTTCTATGCTCCCTAATGTACCTATAAAAGGTTTTATCCCCCTTCTTAACTGAATTGGCTATTTTTTTCCCTCAGTTTGGGCTTTTGCTATTCTGACTGCCTTCCCTACTTCTTTCTGCTTTAATTGATACAGTTCCCTGTCGTGCTCCTTCTGTGATGCCTTATACTTACTGAATGCAGCCTTTTTCTCCTTAACCTTCCCTGCCACCTCTTTTGAGAACCATAGTGGTTTTTTACTTCGCTTTGTTTTCTTTATCTGTTTCACACAAAGGCGTGTTGCCTCTATGGTGGCAGTTTTGATTTTCTCCATTGTTCTTTCACCCTCTTTTTGGCCATTTGCTAGTGTATTCCCTCAGGTATTCACCCATTTTGCCAAAGTCAGCCCATCTAAAGTCCAGTATGCTTGTTTTTGTATGGCTTGTCTCCATGGTTGTGCTTATTGTGAAGCACACTGTGCAGTGGTCGCTTGTTCCCAGATGTAGACTGACTTCTAAATTTGTGATCCTCTCTCCATTTGAGAGTACCAGGTCTAGTATTGCTCCCTCCTGAGTGGGTTCCAACACTAGCTGTCTAAGGCCTGCCCCCTGCAGGGCATCAAGAATGACCCTGCTCTTGGATGTGGCTGCAGTACATGTCATCCAGTTAACATCTGGCATATTCAGATCCCCCATCAACAGTATCTCCCCTTTTTCAGCCATTTTGAGAATGTCTTCTATCATTTTCTTGTCCATTTCCTCCCCTTGAGATGGGGGTCTGTATACAACCGCTGTGTGGATTGTGATGCCATTCCCTGTCTCCAAGGTGACCCAGAGTACCTCTTGTCCTCCCCCTTTACTTTTTAGTTCTGTAGCTTTGATCCCTTCCCTTATGTATAGAGCTACTCCACCTCCTCTTTTCCCCTCCCTGTCCCTTCTGTAGACTGTGCACCCTGGTATGTTGACATCCCAGTCATGGTTCCTCGTATACCATGTTTCTGTGACTGCCACAATATCCAATTGTTCATCTTCCATCAAGGCTACTAGCTCAGGAAGCTTGTTTTCCAGACTACGGGCATTGGTACTCACTGCCCTCCATTTAATGTTGGCTTTATCCTTTTTTCCCCCCCATGCCTGCTCTTTTTGCCCTTGTCTATTTTTCCATTTACCGCTGGCCTGCCCTCTGTTGAGCACTGTACCTCAGTGTTTACCTTACTACCCGTCACGTTTTGTGGGGGAAGGCTTGAAATTTCCTGCCTCTTATTAGCACCTCCACCCACGGCTAGTTTAAAAGCTTGCCAAGGAAGCATTTAAACCTGTCACTTAGGATCTTGGTTCCCTTCATGGACAGATGCAGACCATTGTGCCAGTATAGACCTTCATCTCTCCAGGTGTACCCCCCAGTCCCCAATGAAGCCAAAGCCCTGTGCTCTGCACCAGTTTTGCAACCATTCACTAAAATGCAGTGTGTGTAGTACCCTAGCCTCACCCCTGCCATGGACTGGCAGCACCTCTGAGAAGGTAATCGTGCTTGCTACCTGTCTGAGGCCCCTCCCCAACTCCACAATTTCATCCTGCACTGCACTGATCTCATGCCTAGCTAGGTCATTTGTCCCAAGGTGGACAATGATATCTAGTTCCCTCTCCCGTGATGCTGCTTCTGCAATCCTGAGATTTGCTTCTTGTCCCTCAAGCCATGGCACCAGGCAGGCACCTTGCTTCCCTCTCCTCTCCTTCCCCAGGTCTACCCCTCTAACAACTGGGTCCCCTATCAGAAGCTGTTTCCTTCCCTGTGGTGTCCCTTGCCACCCTTCTGTGGTCTCCCTTGTGGGTGTCCCCAGCATTCTTCTTGGTCTCCACTGAGGTGCCATCATAGAGGAACCTTGCTCTGCCAGACTGGCATATGGTTTGTGAGGGGTACAACTGGGAGCCGCCTCTGTTCACCACCACCCTCCGGAACCCACTGTGGTCCAACTGCTCTTCATACGTGGCAGCCTCTGTGGCAGTGGTGCTCTTTGGGTGGGGGAGGTCTCCTTAGTCCTTGCCAGTTCAGCCTGGAGGTGGGCAACCTCCTCCCTCAGAGCTGACAGTTGCCTGCAGATAGGACAGCAACTCAGTTTCCAGAATGTCTCCCATAGAAAGGAGTATAATAAGTAGGAAGAGGGAAGTGTTGATGCCTTTCTATAAGACCATGAGGTATAGAGGAACAGGTGTGAGTGAGCCTAGGTGTGCCAGTTAGAGCCTGCAGGCCTTGTTTAGGGAGATCTGGATTTTCTGGAGTGTGGAGTTATCTGCTCATGGTCAGTACTGGGACCAGTCCTTTTAATATATATATCAGTGATATATCAGAGGTACTTGAAAGGAAAGTGTGTCTTTTTGCAGATGATGCACTACATGTAGACTGGTAAATAAGACAGATAGCCTGGGGTGGGACAGAAAATAACTAGATGGGTGGAAAACTGGCTGAAGTACAGAAGTCAGAGGGTAATAGTAAATGTGTACACTCTAGGGTAATGAGGGTGATGGCGGGTGTTCCTCAGGGGTCAGTACTGGGACCAGTCCTTTTTAACATATATATCAGAGGGACTTGAAGGGAAAAGAGTGTCTTTTTGCAGTCGGACACATGGCAGCTGAAGTTCAATGCTTAAGAAGTATGCAGTGATGCATGTGGGGTGTAAAAATCCACTGGCTGAGTACTCACTGGGGGGAGAACTGATAACGCAAACAGAAAAGGAAAGGGACCTGGGGATTATAATCTCAAACAACCTTAAGGTAGGTGACCAATGTAGTAAGGCGGTAGGTAAAGCTAATAGAATGATGGCATACATAGGAAGGAGTATAATAAGTAGGAAGAGGAGGTGTTGATGCCTTTATATAAGACCATGATCAGTCTGCACCTAGATCAGGGGTCCAGTTCTGGAGACCTCATTTAAGAAAGGATATAGATGGGTTAAAGAGGGTTCAGAGAAGGGCAACAAAGACGGTGCAAGGTATGCAAGGGAAGCCATCTGAGACTAGATAGAGAGAATTAAATCTATATGCCGCTGGAGGTTAGAAGAGATAGAGGTGACATGATAGAGACTTTAAGTGCATGAAGGGAACAAATAAAGTGAATGAAGGTAGCTTATTCAAAAGGAAAGTAGGAGTTAAAACAAGGGGTCATAATTTAAGATTGGAAGGGGGAAGATTTAAGAGAAATGTAAGGGTATATTATTTCACTGAGAGGGTAGTGGAACCCTGGAACAGATTACCTGAAGCGGTGGTATGTGCAGAAACGGTGGAGGGATTCAAGAGGGCGTGGGACAGACACAAGGGGTTGGCTAGTGGGCAGAGAAAAATATCCCTGAGAAGTGGAGACAAGTAGGGGCGGGTGGGAAATGGGCAGACTAGATGGGCTAGGATGGTCTTTTTCTGCTGACACATTACTACAATACTATGATACACTGACAGCCATTTTTACAAATTATGCTTAAATTTATATAACACTTAGTTAATCCTCCTTTGAAAAACAACAAGCATATATCCTGTGCATATGGTATATATCTCATTTCCTCCACAGCAGCTGTTTGAGTTCCACCCCTTCTGCCCTCTGCACTCTTAACACTGCATCCTGGGCCTTTATAAGCAAAAACAAATCCACACTCACCATACCATAAGCAAATGCAAATACCTCATGAACCGTAAGTGCTACACACAAAGTATAAGCAGCAAAGTTGGTGGAAAATATGTAACATATCAACACCAAATTATGTATCCATACATGCTAAGCAGGTAGTAAAGTAATTCTGAACTAAAAAGCAGCTAATACAAAACATGTATTTTATCTTTTTTATTCAAAGTGTAAGACTTAATGGACAAAAGTCAACCATGCACACCACATCATACCATAAACAAATGGGAATACCTCCTAAACTAAGTGCTTCACACAAAGAGTAGCAAAGTTGTTCAGCACAAAATTACCTGTCTAACGGTGGTATGCAATGAATTCTAAGCAATTCAAGTTTTTTTTTTATACTAGCCAAAATACCCAAAAAACTGATGTATTTAAAAAAAAACAAAACAACGTAAACCATTTCTTGGTGGAAAATGGGTAACATATCAACACCAAATTATGTATCCATACATGATAAGCAGGCAGTACCCCTAGAAATACTTTAATAAGCCCAATGACGACTGGCTGGCAAGCTATACATATACATAGTGGAGACGTCCACAGATGTTTCCTGGGCAAACTGTAAGTCACTTACTGCTGCCTCCAGTCATTACGGCAGGATAAGGGGATGTTTTCTGCTGCCACCTACAGTTGTTACTGCAGGGAATGGGATATACAAGAAAAATTAGAAAGACTGTTATGTGTGGCAGGCGTTACAAAGTGGATTGTGACAGCTGCAGGTGTTGGACCACTGCATGGCACTAGGTGCACAGTGCCATACTATGGTTCATGCCTGGGACACTCAGTGCTACAGCCATAGTCTCCCCCTCATCCCCATACCTTGGTTCCAGTCTGTGGCCTGGTGTTCTGCAAATAAATTATTGAGTCTTATGTCAGTTTTCCATGGTGATACAGTGGTCCTGAAATAAACCCCACAACTGTTTTGTTTCTTTGGTGTCCAATGGATCACACCTCTCCTGTGCCCCAGTCCAGGTCCCTAGTATGATCTGCGGTGCTGTGGCTGCCTGAAGATTGCTGCCATCTTGTAAGGCAGCAACTCCTTGAAGAACTCTTGTTAAGTACTTCTTCTGTCCTTGAGTTTATTGTGCCTTGTGACTGGTGGTGAAGGCACTGAAAAGCTGCTGTGCATGGCACTGTGGCTTCGTTCATACTAAACCCTCATTAGCTGGCCATCCCCTGCACAGTTCCTTGTGCTGTCGCTTATCTGTGCAACAATGCAGGGAAAGACTGGTGACCTCTTTGTATATTCACAAAGGGGTGCAAGGAAGGATTACTCTGCCAAGTATGTTCTTAGGACCAGTCTGTGGCACATAATAGCGTCTGTATATCAAGGATCCAGTGCTTTCTCTGTCCTTTAGTGTAAGGGTATCTATATATTAAGCTGACAACTATCATACTGTTAAAAATTCATACAGCGACATCTCTTAACTGCTGGTACTAGTCAACTCTTGTGAATATAACCATATTAGGCAAGCCTATAAAACTGCACCAGGAAACAGGCTGTCTGTACATTGCTTTCCTTTGTACAAATAGCCATTTCCTATTCACTAATAAAAAAATAATCACATACAATGTCTCACTATATTAGTAGTAGTCAGTTGTTTATTTTTCAACAGGAATTACACCATTAAGACTATAAGCCTTATTTACAAGGCAGTCCTGTATGATTCTGTAAGTCATATGCTACATTAAATTTGGTGTTTGACATTACCTATACGTAAAATGTGCAAGTCAGTAGATACTAAACATAGGAAACTAATTACATTAGAACAGCAAATATACATAATATTTACCATTCACTTAGGACAAGCTAGTCACAGGAAAAAGTATTCATTTAAAACAATTACGTCTATTGTATGTGCTAATTCATGCTTCACTGCAGTGCAAAAGGTACCAGCAGACATAAAAGGCACAGCTGGCAATCTTAAGATTTTGACCACATAATTCCAAGCGTTTGATACAGTATAAGCAACTGACATTTTACTATACAGTGTCTTAAGTCTTATGTATTTGAAAATCTAGCTCTGGTTTTCCTAAGTGTATGTTTATAAATCGTTTCTAATCAGTTTAGTTACAAGATGTTGTGGACTATTTTGTTTCAGTAACCTATAAACCTGATTCACTCACAGCAGCATTTGCCTTTTTTCCTAGAGGAAGCCAATACATATCGTTATACAGACTACATCGATGTGTTTTATAATCATATAATAGAGCATATCTTGCTGTCCTATTAGTTTAGTTTCAGTTTAGTTTTTATTTCGCATAAAACCCTTTGGGCAGTGCCTAGTTTCATAGGGTTCAGAGTCAAAACACAAGGACAAGTACAGAGTAGGATACAGATAACAATACAGCATAACAACACAGATAACAATACCGCATACTTTACAGCAGATATCCATTCACCCGTCTTTAAACAGAGCTGATACAGTGATCATACTGGTTTGTGATTTACAGTGGTAGCCAGAACAAGAAAGCACATCAGCAAGTTACAGTGAGTAAAGTGCAGTGTACATAGTTCCATTATGTACCAGTTGTGTACAAATTTAGAGGGTCAGCGGTAGCAACTGCAAGAACCGAGTGGAGTAAGCAAAGGCGTGGAGCTGGGATTTGAAGAGTTCAGCGGAGCAATCGGTTTTCATGGAGTCAGGTAGGTAATTTCACTGCCTGGAAAATGTTATGAGAAGCAGTACTGGCCAAGAGATGTGTTTCTACGTGGCAGCTGCAGTGAGTGTTTTTCAGCACCGTGTTGTGATTATTATCAATGTAGGTGAACTTGGCCTGAAGCCCTGGAGACAGCAGGGCTTGTACGGCTTTGTAACCTGTGACCAGGGTGTGACAGAGCAATCTGGAGTCTAGATTCAAACATTTTCATGCTGCTGTACAGTACACACGTGTGTGTATCAGGGCTCAGACCAAGCTCAAAATGGCAGGCCCTGTTTAGGAGACCCCTGACTCTGGACAACATACAGTCAAAGAGCCATAAACCACAATGCCATAAGCAACTAAGCATGCAATAAAGCACTGTGCTAGCATTTTCCTAACTTCTGGTAGAAAGTTGTGTCTGTGTTAGTAGAGTAGTCCTAGCCTCAAGTGGACTGCCTTAACCAGGAGGTCTACATGGGCACTGAAGGTCAGCATGCTGTCAAGTGTGACCCTAAGATATCTGAAGGTTTTTACTTGCTCAAGGGGGTTCCCCGCTGGGGATGTAATAATTAGGACAGGGCAGATGCGGGTCTTGCTTCAAGTGATAAAAATCATGACAGTTTTTTGGTGTTAAGTAACAAAGCAGGTTGGTGGAGAACCAATCCTGGAGGGCAGTAAAGTCTGCCTGAAGCCTCTGCCTCATCTTGTTAGGTACTTGTCACTGGAGAAAATGACAGCATCATCTGCATAAAGTAGCATGTTAGTTGACCTTCATATGGCAGGCATTGTATTTATGAATTAATTGAAAAGAAGGGGTTCTAGGATTGATGCCTGAGGAACACCTGCAGAGACTTGTATAGCATCCGAGAATGTGGTGTAGCATTTTACAGCCTGGGTTCTGCCAGTCTGCTGGCCTTTGAACCAGCTGACCAAGTCTTCAGAGAGTCCCAGATTAATTAGTTTCTAGCAAAGGAGAGAATGATTTGTGAGGTCAAAAGCCTCAGCAAGGTCGATGGAAAATGGACCGGTCACATCTCTCTGTCCAGGACACAATGACTTGAGTCTGTGAACTTAAGAAGTGCTGAGGTTCTTCCTAAACTCATGCTTTTCATTTGCCAGGAGTTTGTACTGACTCAGGTATTGAAAAAGCGGGTCATTTACAACCCTCTCAAGGCCTTTAGATTGGTGGGGGGGGGGATGGAGATAGGGCAGTAGTTGGAGGGAAGGTCATTAATGTCACCTTTGAATACAGGGGTCATGTGTGCTATTTTCCAAAGCTCAGGTACTTGCCCAGTGGAGAGGGATAGATTGAAAATGATCTGCAGGAGGTAGATGACTTCCCTAAACACTGATCTGAGCAGCTACATGTCTATATCGTCTGGTCCAAGTCTAGTTTTTATTTTAGTCCTAGTTAAGTAGGTGTACACATCAGTCCAGGTTAACTTTTTGAAGTAGAACTTGGGTCTAGGTAGGTGGTTGGGAGAATCCACATAGGGCTGGGAGGGTATCAGGGTTTGGTATGTATGATGATAGGTCACTGAAAGTTTTATTGAAGGTGCCAGCAGTATGCTTGCCCCCTTCAATTGTAGTGCCACCAGCTACAATGGACTGAGGCAAGAATTTGTTTGGTGTTGCCCATGATTTTGTTTATGCCACTCCATAGTTGCTTAGGATGGTTTATGAGTTGTTGTTTCCTTGCTGTGTCTTGTAGAAGTCAGCCTTGGCTTCTTTGATGTGGACCTTTAAAGTGGGGATGTCACGATATCAAATTTTAGTATCACGACATTTGGTAAAATGATCATGACATTGATTGTCACGATAATCAGCAGAATTAAAAACATTTTTCCCCATATAGCTGTTTGAACCCAGTCTCCACCAGCTCCAGCCTTTGGGTGTCCTGGTGCCCCCAACTGCCACTCTGAAGGGGTCTGGGGGCTCCTGCTCACCGTTAAGTAAGTTGACTGGTGCACATACCTCCCCCCATTTCTTTTTCCTGTCTCTCAGGCTGCCACATGTGCAACGGTGCAGATGTGTGATGTAAAGATGCTGCACATACTCAGCCCCTGCACCCAGACTGTTAGAAGGCTGTCACTGCTGTGTCATCCACCCTCCGCTAGATGGCGACCAAGCAGCGGCTTGCGCTGTTCCCCCTCTGCAAAGAAGGAGAGCTATCAACGGATGCTCAGTCCTCCTTCATGCAGTTAGCCCTCGAGCAACCCAGGTCTATTTCTGAACCTGGTTTACTGGCGTGGCAACAGATTAGGTGCCCAGACCCTTAAAACTCCACAATACAGGGCTGGCACTGCATTTCTAATTTTAAGGAAAAATACTAAAAATCTGATAGGAGGATGGTGGGCAATCAATAATCATGGTTGCACCTGGAAGGGAGCACTTCTGGAAAAGCAAACTGAGGTGCTTTATCATCAGATGTAAGCAATAAGCCACAATGGGGCATGCATGGAACAGATTTTACACACGCCCAGGGTGTAGTGAGGCATGAGACCAAAGGTCGAGTGCCTCCAGCCCCTGGATGCATGGCAAAATCTGTTCCATGCACATACCCGGAGTGTCTTATTGCGCTTATAAAATGGGCTCTTTTTTTTTTTTTTTACTTTTTACAGTTGGGAAAACCATGTTTATGTGTAGAAACAATAGATTTACTTGTGTGCATTTATGATAAGACAGTCCTTCTGCCCACTGCAAATTATGTCATTGATGATGTCACTGTATTACTGCTGGACAGAGTTTGTACTTTGCTGGCATCAAGATTCAAGATATTAAATGTTTATTATGGAATGTTTACCATGGAATTCCACCAGCAGACTGTTTCTCTCCTAACATACTGTACACACACAACAAAGGCCTCTTCTAGAGCCTGAGACTCAATTATCTCACTGTCAGAGCAAGCAGAAGAGATTTCCCTGATGAGCAGGTAAAGACAGAAGGGGCATTTTTCAGTGTCAGCAAAGAAACAGTTGTAATGAAAACTATAAACAATATTTAATGTTTCTAATTCATTTATATGTGTAAGGAAAGTGTGATGATCAGGGAAACAGCATTTAATTAGTTTTATTTTTTATTTAAGGTAGTTTTATTTTTAGGGCCCAGTTGAAGTTTTTTTACAGTGTAAAGGTAGCAGCCATGTTTGTGATGGAAGATCAATTCTGGTTGTAGGGGGACTGATGGAAGATAGTTCTGGTTGTAGGAGGACTGATTTGCTCATTGTGTGATGTGATTTAGGACCAGGATGACTGTGCATGAAACAAATTTCATGCATGGTCTCATGATATATTTTGACCAATGAGACTTCTTTATTTTGGATACCCATTTTATAACGTGTTATATCATGCTGCACGATAATTGCAATACTGTTCTTTTACAATGATAAATTATCGTCAATAGTAATTTCATGATATAACATCATACTGTGTTATCATGACATTCCTATTAAAGAGTTCTGCAGTTCCCTGTATTTTTAGAGACATTTGTGTTGGTCAAGTACTTTCGACAGGGCCCAGTTTCTATCTCGTTCCCTAGTCAAAGATTTGATGGTTGGAGTATACCAGGCCAGGAAGTTTTCCTTCCTGTGGAGGGTCTTGAATGGGGCAAAAATGTCACATATGCTATTGAATTGAAGGATGAAATACTCCAGAGCTGCATTCACATCACAAGTACTGGTCAGGAAAGACCAGTCAACTTGTTGTAGTAGGGTTCAGAAATATGGGAGCTTGCGGGTGCAGAACACATGGGATTTGATGTTGGAGGGTACCCTTTGGACACCTTGGCTGACCATCTGCAGGTGACAGAGGAATAGTCACTAAGGAAATCAGGCAGGACTGCACTAGAGATGACCTTGTCAGGATGGCTGACTAGCATCCAATCCAGTAGGGTGGCAGTACCTATTTTATAGTTTACCCTATTAGGGGTGTTTATAACCTGGGTGAGATTCACATTAGCCAGTTTGTCTTTCTGCTCTTTATTATTGCTTGCAAGCCAGTTGCAGTTGAAGTCATCTAGCACAATTTATCGTGTTGTGGGTTCAATCCTGCAAGGACATTAATAAACCATTGATGTCGGATGTGACATTCTTTGGCAGAATATATGCCACTAATAGGTTGAGATTTTTTTCACCCTTGGAGCCCAGCTTCAAATTAGTTTCGGAAAGTTCACAGACTTTGGGTTCTTGGGGAGTCTGCTGGAGCTATGGGAGGATTTAATGTATACGAGACATCCACTCCCTTTTTTATAGCCTGTCTTGCCTAAATAGTGTGTGGGTGTCGGTATTAATTTCTCTGTCTGGTATCTTATCAGTGAGCCAAGTCTCTGTGATGGCAGCAGCATCAAATTGAGAGTTTGTCACCCAGTGCTTAAATCGTTTAGTTTAGGCAACACACCTCCCACAGTCACATGGACCACCTCCAGATATCCTCTAAAGGTGCTTTTACACACAGGTGTCTGTTGCATAATGACTGTTACCTGTGTGGCGCCGTTGCAGTCTGTGTTGTTCTGTGCTCTAATTTACACCCGGCCCCTATTTTGGAAAATCTGCCTCTCCATTCTGTCTTTTTTTATTCAAGCATCCCCACAGAAGTGTGCCCCTTATTGATTACGTCAGGAGGTAACGGAACCTCCTGATTACTCGGTGGGGTGTACCGGCACACATCGGGACAAACCGTGGCAAACAAAGAACGAGTTTCAGCTGAACGTTCACTGTGGTAGCGGAAGAGATCCCTTTTACACCCGAACGGAGGTAACATTACACTGGTTCTGTAATGTTCATTCTGTTACAGACACTGGTGTGCAAAAGCACCTTATAGGACTTTACAGGGGTAATTGGGCCAGGATTCGGATGAACATTTCCTCCATTGATTAGGAGAAGCACTAACACTTGGTGAGTTGTGAGACAGAGCTTGGGAGATTTGGGAGGTTGTGAAACTCTCCTGTATTTTACCTTCAGTGTCACGCAGCTAGACTGCTGAAGGAATTTTAGTAAGGTGTCTCCTGCATGGCCTCTAAGGTTTAGTAAGTGGGTTGTAAAACAGGTTAAGGGGCTAAGGCTGATAACGGGCCTAGTAGGTGCTTGGGCCTGAATGTTTGTGCCATGCCAGGATATTATCAAGCAACCCCATAGGTAGGGTAAGCATCACTTGTTGCCTGGGCGTCGTAGCCAAAACCGGCAGGGTAAATTACAGTTACGTGAAGACCTTACCATAACAGTAGATCTTGAGAGAGGCTCTTGCAGTAGGTATTAACCATTAGAACTGCACTCCCTGGTGTCAGGATCACATGGAAAATTTTAGCTAGCAGTGCCTGGTGGGGACTGCACACCGACATCACGTGGCCGGATGTCAGTGTGACCCCTATATAGTGGGTGGTCTCCAGACTGCCCTCAGTTCTCCCCAGGAGACCTCAGAAAGAATGACAGGAGAAAGGGTGGGCTCCTGGAGCCAAATAAAGTTTACAGAAAAAGAAGTAGCAGAAGCTGGGGGAAGGTGGGAGGAAAGCTACCTGCAAGAGCCTCTTTGAAGAGCTACTGTTATGGTATGTTCTTAAGTAACTGTACTATCCTACTCGAGAGGGCTCTTGTAGTAGGTATTAACCATTAGGACTGAGTCTCAAACAGTGTAAATCAGACAAGTCTGAAGCAACGGAGGCAGATCAGAGGTGCTGGAAAATAAGAAAGGAGGCCATGAAGGACAGCTAATCCAAAGTCAGCCCTGCACCTAGAAGCAATGTCCAGATTGTAATGTTTCAAAGGTGGATGGAGCTCAAGTGGCTGCTGCACAAATGTCAGCGCAGCAGATACATTTTTGAAACAAGCAGCAGATGCAGCCATGCCTCTGGTAGAATGCCCTTGACTTCCCCAAAGGTTTGTGAATAGGATGCAGTTTGCCAACCATTTGGACAAACCCTGCTTAGAAACAGCTGTGCCCCTCTCTTGGGTGCAAAAAGAAATGAAAAGCTGATCCATTTGACGGACTGACGTCCATCCGATTAGTATAACAACACAAAGTTCTGTGCACATCTAGAGTGTACAAGTGCCTCCTCTTGATTAGAGTATTCAGGGTAATACACCAGTAGTTCAATGGTCTGAGTCAATGTAAACTTGGAAACCACTTTTGGCAAGAACTTGGGATTTGTACGCAGAGCCACTCGGTCACTGTGGAAAATTAAATAAGGCTCCTTACACATCAGGGCCTGAGGCTCAGAAATCCTTTAAGCAGAAGTGACAGCAACTAAAAAGAGCATTTTCCAAGACAGATATCGCATATGGCAACTTGCGGCCAGTTCATAAGGAGGCAAAGTGAGTATCTCTAAAATAAAATTTAAATCCCATGGTGGGGATGAGTTACACACTGGGGGCTTCAGGTAGAGAATTCCCTTTGGATAAGTTTTGGAAACCTCCAGCTGAGCAACAGTTTTGCCCTCCACCGGAATGAGGTAGGCGAAAATGGATGAAAGGTGGACCATCAACGAAGAGTAACTCAGGCCCAGGTCAGAGAGATGCAGCAAGTTCTCCATGACCTGAGAAATAGGGCACGAAAAGGGGTCCTAACAATTCGAGGTGGCCCAAATGGAAAATCTCTTCCATTTCACAGCATAAGCGGTCCTTGTGGAAGGCTTTCTGGCCTCCACGAGGACTTGGGCTACCCTGGAGGAAACACCATAGCATGAAGTGTCTATGTCAGAAGGTGCCAGGTGTGAGGGTGAAGGGACTTGAGTCCTGGATGCACCAGAGTACCCCCCTCCTGGGTCAGGAGGTTGTGACAGAGGGGCAGGGGAACCAGGGGCTCCACTGCCAGCTGTTGAAGAAGCGGGAACCGTATTTGGCGTGGCCAATGCGGGGTGATCAGGATCATTTGAGCCCCCTCTGCTGGCAACTTGAGCAGCACCCGCTGCAGAACTGGGAAGGGAGGAAAGGCATATGAAAACCTCCCTGTCTAGCAAAGAGATAGTGCATCTCACCAAAAACACCAGGCCCTGAATAAGCGAGCAAAACTTGGGAAGTTTTGCATTGAATGGGGAGGCAAACAGATTGAGAATCTGGATGGTCCCACAGGTCAAATATGTCTTCGACTACCAACTGGTTGAGTTCCCACTCCATGAGCCTTGGCCTGGGTGCGACTGAGACTGTCTGCTAGGACATTCTGGATGCCTGGGACATGATCTGCAGCAAGGAAGATCTGATGCAGAATTGCCCAGTTCCAGACTTGCATCCCTTCCCTGCAAACAGGATAGGAGTGAGTACCCCCTTGTTTGCTCAGGTACCAGACCATGCACATATTGTCCGTCTGGACCAGCAGTGGACCTGGGCCAAGGAAATGCTGAAAGGCCTGTAAAGCATACAACACTGCCCGCATCTCCAACACACTGATGTGTAGAGAAAGTTCTGACTGAGACCACATCCCTTGGGTCCTGTGGGTCTCTAGGTGAACCCCCCAACCCAACCCAGCCCTGAAGCATCCATGGTCATAGTCTGGGTGGGAGGAGGGGCTTGAAAGGGAACACCCTTGCAGAGATTGCTGAGATCCTGCCACCACAGGAGATCCCGATCCATGGATTCGAGATCAGGACCTGTGATCGAGGTCGCCTGACCTCTGGTTCCACAGAACCCGGGCGTCCACTGTGATATCCGCATGTGGAGCCTGGCCAGAGGAACCATAGGGATGGCCACTGCCATAAGACCAAGGAGTCGCAGCACTGACCTGGCCGAAATCCAGTGAATGGAAGCCACCAGCTGTGCCTGCTGCTGCACGGTTTCCACCCTGTCCAGTGGAAGGAAGGCCCGACCCTGGGCCGTATCCAGCACTGTCCCAATTTATTTTTATTTTAGTTTTTGTTGACCAGGTAAGTGCACTAGAAAAATTCTGCCTATTTTCAGGCATGATCTGGGGGAGGGGGATACAGATGAATGCCAAGTGACTTTGAACCAGATTGAGCTGTTGGTGGTATTTTAGTGAATGGGGGAAAATTTGGCCAGGACACCGGGGAAATTCCCCAACTCTCTTGTAGAGGAACCTCTGATCGCTGAGGATGGCTGAATCAGTTGTTAGTTCAGGGAACAGCGAGATGGAGGTGTGTCTGGCTGAGGAGACAGTCTTCTCCTCAGTACAAGGAACCATTGAAATGGAAGAATGTTTCGATGCAACTACAACGAAGGAGATGGAAGTTATTATCGAGCAAGCCATGGAAAATGGGAAAGTGAACAGAGAAACAAGTTGGGATTCAAAGAGGAGATCAGAAATCCAGGTTGATCATGAAAACAACTGGGGATCTATTGCAAGAAGCGGAGGAGATTTACCAGAGGAAAATGAAAGAATTTACAGACTTGTATATACAGAACCCAAAAGACACGGTACAAATAGGCATTATGGAAGCTCTAGCAACACAGATGACATCAAACTGATGATTCAGCAAACACAGAAGGAACAGACGCTCCAGCCATCTTTCATGTAATGAGCACGGATCAAAAGCGAAGCAACTGTATTTTCGTTCTAGGCGGGGTGAATAAACCGAAGGAGGACAGAATTAAACAAACAGCAGTAGGAAAGAAGTTTAACTGGGCAGATGCACCTACCCGGATCCAGGGCCTTGGTCTGCAGAAAAAGCGCTGAAAGCAGCAGGATTAGGTTCAGGCACCAGAAACAAAAACATGGATAGCGGGATTTCCTCCAATAAGGATTGCGGAGTTAGCACAAAACCCAAAGACTGGGCAAACACTGTAAGTAAGCCTGTAACTTTGTGTGACTTAAGGAAGGAAGGAAGCAGATCAGATAGAAGGGGAACATACGGAAATATCTTCCCCATTGGCAGTACCTAAGGAACTTGAGTTGACACAACACCCTGTGTTGATGTCATTACCATTACAAGAGCCAAATAACTTAAAATTAAACCAAACAGAAGACGTAATGAGTGATTTTTAAGATGTGTCAGACATTCCAAAAAACATTCCAAAAGAAAAAAGAAATAGGCCAAGAGATGGTGAGGAGAACACAGGGAAGACAAGTAACAAGGAAGGAAATGAGAAAGCTGGCCAAAATTCATGGCCTTGTGCTTCTTTTATTAATCAAACTGTTTATCCAGCAAAACGTCATAATGCTTTGTTATATAAAGGGATAAAGGGGGTCTTAATGTATTTCCTGATAGGATTTACATAGGGAAAATTTTATTGAAAGAGCACATGCAGTTTAATGTAGCTGAGCTGTATGCATTGATTCATGTATCAGGGAGGCAACGTTTGATGTGAGTTTTTTTTTTTATACTTAGTTTATTAAGTATTTTCCGATAAAAAACTTCAGGTTGTAACTTACATACATTATCATATTCAGGTTGTGTCATACATACATTATCATATTCAAAGTTGATTAAACAGTTATTACCAGTATAGGACAACCAAATTATCTCATATACACTTTATACCTGATCCATTTTTATATTTCATACCTGTTAAACTAGAAAATTAACATTCAAGATTCTCTAATCCTAACGACACCAAAATGTTATAAACAGACAAATTTACACCCTTGGGGAGGTAAGAAAGTAAAACCAGCATCTATACCTTTTAGCATTACATTAGATTTGGTTTAAAACTGATACCTTTTGTGGAGAGTAGTATTAGACCCATAATGAGGGGGGAAAAGGCAAAAATGGAGGAGGGGTGATGTGAGTTTTAAATTAGGGAGTGGGCCGGATAAAATTTTGGGCAAGTTATCAACAAGTAATAAATACTCCCTTATGGGCCCCCTTCAAAGTAATACCTTTGACAAAGTCGGCCCCAGAACCATTACAATTCTCTTCTGTAATGAGGGTATAAGTGTCACTGATTTTAAATATTGGCTAAAGCAGTGCTGCACTGTGTTGGATAACCCAGAGGCCATTTTCGACTCAGAGGGCATCTGGACAGGGGGAAGGAGAGTCAGGGTGATTTTGAATCATGACGATAATGGGTTACAACATCTTCCAAACTGATTTTTTTTTTTGTGAAGAGACAGGGGTGTGCTCTTCTACCCCGGCCAGCACAAAATGTGTTATAAATGTGGGATGCCAGGTCACATAAGTAGTGTCTGCGATCAACTGAAATGCACACTGTGTCAGCCAATGCAAGGATGAGATTGTGTGTAACCTCTGTGGGGAAAAGGGACATACATACACGGCCTATCCTGAAGCTGCACACAGGGATCCCACAACAGCGGATAGTGAAGAGCAGTGCCTGCTTGTTTCCCTAGCACAAAACAAGAAAGACACTTCAGGGTTACAAACTGAACACACTGGAGAGGGATCAGTTAACAGGGCCCTATCAGGGGATTTCCAAAACAAGCTTAGAAGCAGAAAAAATGGATAAGTCCCCCTCCCCATTAGAGAAGGAGATAGGAAAGAAGCAGAGGACCTCTGTAGACCCCCCCCTTGAGTGTAACAGGGGTAACAACTACAGAAGAAGACAGTGTTACCATGCCGCCCCCCTCCCATCTGAGGTAGAGAAGGAGGAAGAGAGGAGGAAAATAAACACAAGACGAAGACAGGCATGGGCACAACCTGTATCTAAAGTGCCTAAGAAAATAAATTCAACACCTACCTCAAACAGATTTCAAGCATTTACGGAGACAGACAACTCGGACAATGATTCTGAATGTTCCTCCATAGATTCCACCCAACAAGAACTACAGTCTGATGTAGAAACTAAGGATTTGCAGGATAAAAATGCAGGTGAAAAGAAAGAGAAGGTAGGAGGTTTGAGGAAACGTGGAGGTAGAGCAGTGAAGAAAAAAAAAAACAGAACTAAGTAAACATAATGGGCACTGGATTATGGGCAAAAACTAATCACACATTTTGAATGATGAAACCGGTAACAATATGGACATCTAACATCAACACCACATAGAATAACTTAAAAAGGAGAGCTGTGTTTAATAATTTACAAACACAGGGCCTGGGGATTTTTTTTGATACAAGACACCAGACTACATACCACTTTAAAATTATAGAAAGTAACAAAGAAATGGATGACTGGAATTTCATATTGGTCTATAGGCTTACAGCAATGTACAGGGGTGGGCATCCTTTTCAGTCACATACAACCAACTGTTATTAAACGTTTAGATTTAATTCCTGGTAGGGTATTACTTTTAGACATAAAGGTTAATTCCTGTTATATTAGGGTTTTGAATATATATGCACCACAAACAAAAGCAGAGATGCTTCACCAGATTAGCCCATATCTACATTCAGCACAAGTAATTTGGGGTGGGGACTTTAATTGCGGGTTAAGTAAACAGGATAGGTTGTCACAGACCACTACAGAGAAAATATTTGGGGATATGGTGGCATTACATACTGCTACACACACAGAAAATTTAAAAGATGCTTATTTTTTCACACAAGGGGAAAAGGGAGAAAACGTTCTTCAAAGGGAATTTGTCAACTAGGATTGACTTTTTTTTATTTCAAAATTACTGCAAATACAGACAGCTAAGATTATAGCAGTGGAGTATTCTGATCATAAGCTATTAATGTTGACTATAGGCTCTGCTGAGACAATAATCGGACTGGGATATTGGAAATTAAGTTCCTCTATACTCCAGCAGATGGGAATGCAACAAAATATCCTATATTATCTTATCTGCAGGAAGTCGCTCTTTTATTTATATGAGGACCCCTCTAGATGGTGGTCTGACACAAAAAAGGAATTACGGAATTTGCTTATTTTTGGGGCTAAACAATACAGAATATCACACTATCTCACATATCTAAATGATAGGAAACAATTACAGCTATTACTGTCTGCAGCACAAAACACAAAACGTAATTACATGGAACAGATACAAAATATATAATAAAAATTTTTTTTTACAATTTCATTCAAACCAGAGAGGTTGAGATTACAACAGATATTCGGCATACAGGGCAGTTTTGATAACATCTGCCCTTTGATCAGGAATTAGGAGAATGTCAAGAAAAAAGTGATGACAGCTGTAGCAGATCCACCGGGAGTAGTACTTACCAACTCACATGCTATATTACAATAAGTTACATCATATGAAACGAAATTGTTTATGAAAACTAAAAATATAGATACCAATACCGAGTTTTTATTTAATAAGTTTGATATTCCAGTAGGGCCTGATATGCAACTGAAGGCATTGGAAAGGCCGATTGAAAAATTAGAAATAGAACAGGCAATAGCATCTTTGACAACAGGTAAAGCAGCGGGATTAGATGGCTTGACCTCTGACCTCTATAAATTTATAAGTCAGGAGATAGCATGTGAATTAGCACAGGTGTATAATTCTCTTCTAAAAAATCAGATAATGCCCTTGGAAATGTCCTCAGGAGTTCTTATTTTACTGCATAAGAAAGGAGAAAAAAACAAACTTATCAAACTGGCATCCGATTAGTCTTTTGAATAATGATTTTAAAATCTTAACAAAAATATTAAATAAGAGGCTATTATCTGTGGCAAAATATTTATTAACCTCAGCACAATCCTGTACTATACCACGGACGAGCATTACAGATCAATTAATATTAGTGACAGAACTTTTTGAAAATAATAATTTAACAGATTTACAAGGTTATGTATTATCATTGGACCAAAAGCAAGCTTTTGACAATGTAGATCATTCTTTTTTATGGGAGACACTTGTACAATATGGAACTCCTCCGACATTTGTACAGTGGTTACAAACTTTTTATAAAACTGCAATGATGAAACCGTTAGTAAATGGACATTTAGGACCTCTCATCCATATTCATAAAGATGTATGGCAGGGTTGTCCCATTAGTCCGTTCCGTTACTTTACACCCACATCTGCCTCTGGACCAGAAGGTCATGGGTTCTCATCCCACACCAGGATGGACTTGCACCTAAAAATCGCTGGCATCCGAGTGCAGTATTGGGGGGTGCTGTACTGCTGTGGTGTGCCGTCCTTCGGATGAGACGTTAAACCGAGGTCCCTTCTGCCCATCCTGGTGTTGTCCTGGTGGGTGTCCAGGTGGAAGTAAAAGAACCCACGGCACTCTTCATAAAGAGCAGGGAACATTCCCGGGGTCCTGGCCAAACATTCCCCTTCCCATGAACTGGTTCATGCAATTATCCAGGCTGTGTGTGGGTGATGATGTGCGATATGGCTGCCACCACACATTCAGTCACTTCACTACCAGTCTAGCACTGCTTGTAAAGCGCTTTGGGATACTGTGTATGAAAAGCGCTATATAAATGCCGATTCTTCTTCTTCTTCTACTTCTTCTTTATGTTTTAAGTTTAGACCCTCTTCTTAGAATCTTGAACTCCTCTCAGAAATTTCAGCCAATTCAGATACAACAGAGAGTATTACCGTATAGGGCCCTTGCGTATGCTGATCATAGGGTGGTAATGGTGCAAGATCAACATTCGGCGGAAGAGGCACTAAAAAATGTGCCTGGATCATGGAAAATATTCCTGGATAATTTTAAATATACAGAAATGTATAGGAAATCAAGACACTGCACATAGATCCATAGCTGATATCACACTCACCAATGACATGGTAAGAATTTTAGGAACTGAATGTGGCTCAGAACAAATGGATGTTTTAAACTGGGACCAAAATTAATAATCGGGTCACAATTAGTCAAAAAAATGGAACCAGTGGAATATGAGCAAACAAAAACGGGTCTATATCATAAAAACATATCTTATTTCCACCTTTTTATTTTTAAGTAATATTTTTCGTGTCCCTAAATCAAGAGAAACTCAAGTATACAGCCTTTTCTTTCAGACATTCTGGGGAAGTAGGCTGAACCACATTAAACAAAATGTTCTGCACTTACCTACTGGAAAAGGAGGACAAACAATGGTAAACCACATTTTATTTTTCTTTTGCCAATTTATTTTTACAAATATTAAACCAATTTTGGTGAATAAGGATAAATATTGGAGGAAGTATGTACATGACACTATACTAACATGGTTCTGAGTATAGGAAAGAGGTTAATTAAAAATAATTAAAAAGCAGGCTTATTTTCCCTCATACTTGAGAAATATTTTTGTAAAATTTAGAATATGGGGTATTAAGAGTACTATGATATTAACACAGAATAAAAAATTATATGCAGCCATTATTACAACACATTTTTCAGAACAAGAGATATTCCACAAATGCCCTAGAGGATATAAGGAAGCATTGGGACTGCAGCACCCATTGAGTGTGAGTGGAAGCGGACGAAATTATGGGCCCGCTTTCGGAGCCGCCACAACCTGGACTCTCTACTCTTTTCACCTTGACCCCAAGAAACTTGTTTCTTTTTTTTTTTTCTCTCTATCATGCTGTTGCCGACTCCGATTAAATGTTTTGTAAAGCTATGAAATGTGTTAGCAGGTCCTAGCGAGTACAGCTCTCCTGTGCTCTTGTATGTCATTTGGACTGATTTGATTCTCTGGGAACTTTAAGCAGATTGTTCTTTTTTTCCTGTCTCCATCTCCGCTTCCCTCTTGCCTTTCTCCTCTGGGCCTGAACTGCCTCCCCTCACCCCACTTTCCCTCGCTAATCTCTCACTGACCTTGCCTTTCCTCCTATGCAGCCCCCCAACGGTGCCAAAGTCCAGGCCTTTGTATCCCTAACAAAGCTATGCTTGGGCTGCCTACACACCCCTCTGTTATCACCTCTGTCTGGCTAAAATCCCCGCTCTCTGCTCCCCGCCCCTGATTTAGACTACCTTTCTTGCTTTGTGTTGCCCTCCCGCCATCTCTAACCCCCTATTTCTCTCTCCTCTCTACCACCAGATCCAGCTGTACTTCTCAGGTGCTCCAGCCCCCTGAAGCACACGGCAGCGGCTCGGGGCTCCCGACCACCCTGCCACCCATCTCCTGCCTGAACTGAGGATCCAGAAAGCCAAGTAAGTCATCAGATTGTCCTGGGCTGCCGTGAGCTACTGCTACTGGCCAGTCGCTTGCCGAGCTGCACCGGGATTGGACCCTTGCACTCCTCCACCTTCCTGATTGGCCAGCCTCTCCAGATGAACTTCTTCACCGCTCGGGACTGCAGCGCCCATTGAGTGTGAGTGGAAGTGTCGAAATTTCGCCACCCCACCTTAATTAAATAGACCCTTCCCTCGTCCCTCTTGAAACCCCCTCCTCTACCTTTCTCACTGGTTTCTCTAACAACCTACTCCCTCCCACTGCCCTCTATCCCTATTCTTAACCCCTGCACACTCTACGCAGTCCCTGTGCAGCTACCTCCCTAAGCTTTATGGAACCTGCCATCCTCAGGCTCCTCTCCTCATATCACCGACCTATTTACATCCTCCCACTCTTCTCCCACTTTAACTGCCCCCACCTCCCTGTCACCCCCTGCCCCCCTTACAACCATGAGTCTCTGCTGTACACTGCTTCCCCTTCTCCTCCTCCTCCTCGCTCCTCTTATTATTGTACTCCACCCCCCAGAGCCTGCTCCCCTCAGCTTCGTACCTGACCCCTCATATTACCACTCTGGGACTCTTCCTCTTGATCCCATCTTTAAACTCCGGTCCCTGCCTACCTCAAGCGACCTGTTCCTTCGACCCTGCTGGCGCAGAGCACACCACCATGCCCCCCTCACTCCTCTGTCTCTGGACCTCCACTCTCCCCAAAAGTCACGCTCATACCTGACCAGGAAAAAGGAGATGCAGAACCAGTAACCTATGACTACGCATGCTCAAGCTAGTCCTCCTCCTCCTGATGCTCTCCGGAAATATCCACCCAAATCCTGGCTCGGTACCCACTAGGGTTGCCAGCCAGAACAAACCCCCTGGCACCATCTCTATTATTACACTCAATATATGCAGCCTCCTTCACAAAACTGATGCCCTCCAAATCTTTACCAGCCAACATAGGCCGGACATCCTAGCAGTAGTAGAAACCTGGCTCTCCCCCATCAGTCCCCGATCAGGCTATCGCCCTCCCTGGCTACAACATGTTTAGGCTCGACCGGACCACAAAAAGGGGTGGCGGCTGCGCCCTATACCTCAAAGACTCCATCCTGGGGCACCAAATCAACACTGCCCCACTGCTGACTACAGCGCAGATTCTCCCCATCAGAGTCCTCCTTGGTGCCCACAACAAAGCCCTCACTGTTGTTGCAGTGTACATACCACCGAAACTACAATGTAATGGTCTCTTGGCCATCCTGGATTTCACCCACTCACCCCACCTGACGCTGAAACTATACTGCTAGGAGACTTTAACATAAACTGGCCTGCTGCTAAAGCAGGAGCATTTACGGACTGTGTTGTAGCTGCAAGCCTCTCTCAGATGGTAGAGTCACCAACTAGAAAGAACTATAAAACAGGCTCCAGCAGCCTCCTGGACTGGATCCTAACCACCCACCCTGCTCGGATGTCTAAAACCACTGTCTTCCCAGACACACACAGTGACCACTCCCCAGTCTGGTGACTCTGGTCTAATAAATTCATCAAACCACCTCCAAAAACTGTCACTAGTAGGCTTCTACCACGTGGCAAATTAATTTTTCTCAAGGCGCACCTCCTCCAACAAGACTGGACACTGGTCCACTCAGCTACAAATGTGAACACGGCTCTGGACCACTTTATCAATATCTTTAATGAAGCATGCAACATTTTCGCTCCTATCAAAAGGTGGAAGGTTAAAGCACTCTGTAACCCCTGGATCACCGGAGACCTTCTTAGGCAACTACAGGAAAGAGACCACCTCTGGTCACTCGCTAGAGCCTCTGGGAAACACGCTGACATCACCAACTACAAATGTGCACGAAATGACTGCACCAAGATAATTCTGGATAAGAAATCAGCCTATTTCAAGAACGCCCTCACCAACTCCTGGGGAAAGGGAAGAGAGTTCGGGAAAAACATAAAATAAATCATTGGGCAGCAGATAGGATACACCCCTTCGGTTCTCAGCGTTAATGGAGATATAACGCTTGACCCCAAACTTATAGCAGACACCTTCAATAACACCTTCACTGACCTTAGCTCAGTACTCCCTCCTGACTTTTTCAATGAAATGGGAGGTCCCTCCCCCCCTTCTCCTACTACCCCAACTAGTCACCCCCTTTCTACTTTAAAGCAGTTAAGATGTACCAGGTGCGTGACTATGTAACCAAAGCAATCAGTAAGTCCAGAACCAGCAGTGATTCCCTGGACCTCAAACTTAATATCCCTCACTCTTGATGAATTGCTTCATCCACTGACGAAGATTTTCAATCTCTCCCTCAGCCTTAGCCCATTCCCGAAAAATGGAAACTAGCCACCGTAACCCCCATCCATAAAAGTGGTGCCAAAACTGCTCCTGAGAACTTCCGACCCATCTCCATCCTCCCTCCTCTCTCTAAGGCCCTGGAGCATATTGTCACTGACCAGCTGACTGATTACCTTGACAAACACAACCTGCTGAGCAGGCAGCAACACGGCTTCAGAAAGAATCATAGCACCTCTACAGCACTGCCTGAATTTGCTGGCACCATCCACCACTCCCTGGACAAAGGGCATCTAACTGGCGCAACTTTCATCGACCTAACAAAGGCCTTTGATACTGTCCACCACAGCCTCCTGCTTGCCCAGCTCCGGAATTTGGGTCTCTCTCCTAACTTGGTTCAAAAGCTACGTAGACAACCGGTCCCAAAGAGTTAAAATCTCCAACACCCTCTCTAATCCCAGACCAGTCTGCCCAGGTGTCCCACAGGGCTCCATCCTAGGCCCACTCCTTTTCAGCCTATTCCTAAACTCGCTTCCAGAGTCCCGTCCCCAGCAGCTCATTCTCTATGCGGATGATGCAGTCATCCTGGCCTCCCACCAGGATCCCCAACAACTGCAAAATAACCTTCAGCATGGCTTCACTTCAGTCAAAAGATGGTTCCTACAACACAGACTTATCCTAAACCAGAAAAAAACAAAATCCATGATCTTCAGCAGCTCACATCACAAATTCAAACAGTTCCACCTCACCATCAAAACTAAGCAAGGAGTCACACTCGAACAAGTACAATTCTTTAAATATCCTGGCATCACCTTCGACTCCCACCTCTCCTACACTGCCCACATAAATACCGTGTCTAAAGCAGCTAACATCAGGATGGGCCTGCTGTTCCGACACAGGAAACACCTAACCTCTGAAGCATTAACAGTTGCCGTCCAGAGCTCCATCATTAGCATCATCGATTATGGATTAGTTATCTATGGCTCGGCCACTGCCTCCTCTCTTAAGCGGATTTCTACCACCCTCAATAAGGCCTGCCATCTCGCTACCAGATCTCACCATCTCACCCACACCTGTGACCTCTACTCTCTATCAGGGTGGCTACCGCTAAATAATCGCATTAAATATCAAATCTGCAACACAGCGAAAAGAATAATGATGGGCAATGCCCCCCCTGGAGTCTGCTCTCTCATCAATCTCAAGACCAACAACTGCAACACCAGGAAATCCAAACCACACCTGCTGCAAATCCCACACTGTTGGACATCTCAAGGCCAAAGGTCCTTTTCTTATCGGGCACCTAGCTGGGTAAATAATCTCAATAGTGACATCACGACCCTGGCAACTATGGGTGCTTTCAAGACCAAACTCCTCCGAGCTCTTCTGGCCTCTAACTCCTGTGACTGCTATTAACCAATCCCTCCTCGAACCAACTCCCCATTTACCCTACCTCCTAGCACTTATTCCTCTGCCCAACCTATGCTCTTATCCTATCCACCTCTTGACAAAGCTGCCCTGGCTGCCGCTTATACCCCCCTCTCAATCCCCCACTCCCACCCCCCCATTGTGTCCCTCCAGCTCTCAATGTTACTCTTCCCCATGCCTCTCCTGACCTCTATGTACCATCTTTGCGCTTGATCACTTGTAAACCTTGTATTTATTCATGTCAAAACCTACTTTGTTAATGATTGCTTTGTACTATTATTGTAACTCCAAGACTGTACACCCTGACGTGGAACTTTGTAAAAGAGCCTCGGCTCAAAGGTAATTGTAATCCTAGATTTAAATAAACTTTGTTGTATTACAGGCTTTAGTTACAGAAAAGAGAATACCACAGAAATTTAGAGACATTCAGTGGCTTAATTGTCACGAAAGATTAAATGTCAAGGCAAATCAGAAGCATAAATCTCAGGCTAGACCCTCATGTGTATTCCAGTTGGAAACAATTTTACATTTATATTTTACGTGTTCATATATCAAATTGTTTTGGACACTGTTGTCTCAGAAGATGGGGGAGAAAATATTTGAGGATATGACTTTCTCAGTATTAACGTATGGCGATTACACAAATGTCTTCAAGAAATGGGAAAAAAGTACTTTAAATGTGATTCTTGCCATCATAAAATGGTACATCTGGCCTTTCACGTGTGTTTTTACGTTACAGCAAAAAAAAAAAATCAATTACATAAAATTGTATGTCAAAATTATTAAAGCATTACAAGAGATATATTATAATCAAACTAAATTAGTCTCTAGAAACCTTTTAAGACAATATTGGAGGAATTTGGTATGGATTACTGATAGTGATGTACCAATCACAGTTTAACTTTTATTTTATTTTTCAATGCAAGGGATACCGTTTATTTATTTAAGATTGTATAAAATGACGAAGTTTGGATTTTTAGTTTATAAGTATGAACATTTGTTTGGATTTTGTATGATTTCATGTAATAAAATATTCCCCTACTCTGCCTGCAGGGGTGCTGTCACTTTCTGCGGATGGGATGGTGGGACCCAGATTGCAGCCGGACACAGGAGAGGGAGGAAGTGAAGATGTGGCAGGAGGGATGGCCTCCCCTGCTGACTCCATGCTGTTAGAGGCTGAAGAAACTGAACTGAGAAAGCAAGTTAAAAATATGGATACTACAGAATCTCTGGATGATGCAGAGCCTACTTTGTTGGAGGATATGGAAGCGACTTCTGGATCGCAGCTGCAAAGCAAAAAGAGTTAACAGGTTGGGCCTGGTATTTTTGCATCTAATATGGAGCAAGAACAGTCTGTTCTAATACAAGATAGAATTACGTTTTTAAGAAGAGAGAAAGAAAAACAGTTAAAGCAACTGAGGGAGCCTGACGCAGCTCTTTCTTCAATTCAGCAACCGCAGGCAGCTGTCAGTATACCTGGTGCGTCTATCAAAAGCAAACCACCTCAGTCAACAGTGATGACTGCCCCTCCGAATATCTCTTCAGACTGTTCAAACGGGAGCTCTGGATCCGGAAAGGTTATGAGACAGCAACACAAAGGCTGCAGTAAGAACAGGACTTCTCCTGTGTGCCCAGAGCCTCATAGCAGCGTGATGCCTGAGAAATCTGCAAAGCTACAGAGACAACGTTTAGGGCTGGGATCAGCTGCAAGGGCCCAGGCCAGTGTTAAGATACCATTGCAAACTTTGAAGGCCCCTGCTCCAAATACGAAGTGTACATACTCCTTTAAAGACAGACCGAAGGACAGAGATGGGTGAAATAGTAGAAGCAAAGCTCAATGCCATGGACTAGTCCCCAAAAACGGCATTGGAAGGAGCAGGATGGATGCAGGACTTTACTGGGAAGTGGTCACCAGACCCTATCGACCCTTCCTTTCAGGAGCTTCTACAGAAGCCAGTTCCTCAAGTGGCCACCAACGAAGTGCTTCAAATACCCCGCGGTAACTCACAAGCTACTGTAACAAATGATTTAAATGTTGAGAAAGTTACTATAGTTTCTGCACAAGTAGTTACAAATGATATTGATATTACTGAACCCCCCAGAACAGCAGATTATGATGGGGGTTAGGCAGGAGGAAGAGATGAGGCAAAATGCTGATAATTTAAACCCTATATTTAAAATGTCGGACCTCTTTGCTACCAAGGGTGAGTCGGCCCCTCAGCGCAATGCGGACCATTTGTTGTATAAAGGAGGCCTTGAGGAACCTTCAAACAGGGTGCACATTGTAAAGAATTTGATGAAAACATCTATGAGATATATTTCTTCTGAAATATTTGCACTTAGCTTAGGGAATGGGAATTATGACATAAATTTTACGAGTGCTACTAACTTAGAGCGCTTTCAGTCGCAATATCAGAATCTGAAAAACACCCCTGTCTGGATCCCCTTCCATGCCACAGCCTTAACCAAACCACTGATTAAAACCATCACAGTGATGTTTAAGAATGAGAGGGTACATGTTGAAGATATTCTATTCTGCAACGTCAGAGATGTGAAATTTTGGGAAAGCCTATGCCCAATTTAGATAGTGAACAAATATAGGATGGGGGTGGCGAATAAAAGTTAAATTGCACTCTACAGACTTTGGGCCTGCACATCTCCCTAGCTAATTTTCTCTGAGTAGAGACCGAGGTTCCATTTTTTATAATGGACAGCCAAGATCTTGTTTTAAATGCAGCTCAAGAGCTCACCTCAGCTCAGCCTGTGACTCACCATGCTGCAGTCATTGTTTAGGATTTGGACATGCTTCCTCAGTTTGTCTGAATCTATTTAAATGTAATTTGTGTGAACACACAGGGCATTCCTATGGGCAATGTCCATGGGCGTCGCATAACAAGGAAGAATGCCCATCGCAGGAAGGTCTGATTAATGTAGCACAACACCGGCAAGCTAAAAGGGTAGCAGTACAGGATTTGCAAACACCTTCAGTAGCATCTCCCCCAACAGGTAGAACCAGCACAGGCAGTACAAATGGAGATAGTAGGGGATGCACAAGAACCTATACCATTACAGACAAGTGTAAATCATGCTTTTCCTACTAAAGAAACTCCTCAGGAGGTAGCCAGTGCAGAGCGGAGGGCAATGCCTCCCCCCCAGGGATACTGATAGTTCTTTCACGGTAGTCGCACAGAAAAAAAGGCCTAGGCAGGAAAGAACAGGGGCTCAGACTACAGAGCTAAGCAAAACCTAACAAGAGCTAGTAATAGCTCGAGCTCCTGGAAAAATGGGAACAAATAGACTGCTCTTCCTATGGAGAGTACAAATAGGGACTTAGAAGGTGAGAAGTCGGATTCTTCTTCCATTACCTCAAACACAGATACAGAAGGTGGTGGGGAGGGATCCATAGTGAAAAGAACACGGCAGCGTAGAGTATCCAAGACCCCTTGAAATTACCCTTCCTTGACTAGAGAAATGTTCCATTTTCTTTTCCTTATAGCTTCTAGATGGACCATCTTACAATCAGTACTATTAATATTAATAGTATAAAAAATGAAAGGAAATGCACAGGGGCAATGTTGTACTTAGAGAATTTACAAAGTGATATAGTCTGTGCCTTAGATACATGCCTAAAAACAAATTATGAACTGCAGCAGGTCTCTACAGCATGGCCCTTAGGTCCCTCGTTTTGGTCCTCTGGTATAGAGGCTTGTGATGGGGTGGGCATATTATTTACTAATCCTCAGTTAAAGGTATCACGATTAGTGGATATTCATCCAGGGAGGGTCCTTTTATTAGATGTTTCTTATATATATAGAATTAGGATCATAGCAATTTATGCCCCACAAACAAAAGCCCAGAGGGTCTCTTTGTTCAAGGTGGTACAACCATTCCTACATACCTCCAGATTAGTGTACTGGTTGGGAGATTTCAATTGTGGTTTGGCCAAAACAGATAGGGGTTTACAGACTGGAAAATTATTCTTAGACACTACAGCTTTACAAAATATTATACAAAATAAAGGACTAATAGACGCATATAGGAAACAGCATGCCAAAAGTGGATATACATATCATAGGGGCCCCTTAAGGACCAGAATTGACTTAATCTTTGTGTCTTCTACATTAACCACAGAAGATGCTAGTATTTCCCCCCTGTGAATTTACAGACCATATGGTTCTTCAGGTTAAGAGTGTATGTGGGTCCAGTACACAATTTAAAAAACCATACTGGAAGCTGAATGAGTCTGTCCTTAGTGACCCCTCACTGCAAAAGGCATGGCGGAGGGAGTGGATGGCTAGACTCTCAGTAGAGGACTGTTATACTGACATCCTGGAATGGTGGGAAGACACAAAACAGTCCTAGCAGTAATTTTTTCAGAAACGGGCACACTGCAGATCCACTACAGATTATTTAAAATATCTGTAGTTACGTCATCAACTACAGAGGGTTATTTCCCAGATGGAAAGCACAGGTCAGGATCTTAGTGCACAAGTGAGTAACCTGAAGAAACAAATGGTGTCATTACAATACAATAGGGCTAGAACCCTTCAGCAGGAACTCAGGTTTGGGACACAAATCTCAAAAGGTTCCATGGACCCATATAAAGAAAACAGACACAGAACTGAGAAAAGGGTAATAACAGAACTAAATTCCCCCTCAGAGAAACTAGTTAATACTCCACAAGACTTACTGAGTGTGGTAGAGGACCAAGTTATGCAAACTTTCGGATCTCCTCCCTCAGAAACTGAGATACAAGATATCTTGGACTTCTTAGAATTGCCCCAGGTATCCAAGACAGATGCCCAGATGCTTACTGAAGAAGTATCACTGGATGAGGTCAAAGCTGCTATACTGCAGTTATCTTCAAACACTGCTCCTGGATCTGATGGAATTAGTTTGGGATTTTATAAAACGTTTATTGAGGATCTATCCCCTCCTTTGGTAATTTTGTATTCCCACATATTAGGTACTTCCAAATACTCTGGATCAATGAGGGATGTGGTGTTAGTGCTGATCCATAAGTAAGGGTTCCATCAGAAAACTGGAAACTGGAGACCGCTGAGTCTGTTAAACTCAGATACGAAAACTGTGAGCAAAATTTTATTAACAAGAATTTCTAAAGTGGCCCAATCTCTCATTAGTCCTTTTCAAACATGTGCACTGCAGGGTAGACAACAGCACAATAACTTAATTACACTACGAGAAACAGGACAGGATATGTCCTTAGTCTGGATCAGGAGAAGGCCTTTGATAGGCTTTCACATAGTTTTCTATACTCCACTTTGAGAGGGTCTGGTATTCCAGACACCTTTAATTGGATTCAGGCTATGTATAGAGATATCCTCATTTTTACGTCCTAATGTTAATGGTTGGTTTGGAAGAAAGGTGAAATTCCGTAGGGGGATAAAACAAGGTGGCCCCCTTAGTCCACTACTCTATACCTTTGGTATAGATGTGTTAATTAGGCTAGTCATGGCACAAGATAATTTGATAGGGATAGCACTTACAGACACATTTGCAAGTTAAAGTATTGGCTTACGCAGACAACATTGTTTTAACCCTTACTACACAGTCCTCAGAATCAGCACTAACAGCAGTCCTGGTACAATTTTCTTATATATCAGGTCTAAAGATCAATTTGGAGAAAAGTAAGGGGGTGACTCTGGGTAATACCCCAGTACCAATATCAGGATCATGGGCTGGAATTACAGTAATGGTAGAGCCAATAAATATTTTAGGTATTAAATTTGGACCAGGAGAGATAATTGAGTTAAACTGGGGGAGTAAGATACAGCATGCAAACTGGATTATGTCTAGCTGGAAGGATCAGCAACTGTCCAAAAAGAAGAGGGTTGTATTAGTTAAAACCTTATTGGTCCCCCAGTTTTTGTACATAAGTTATATCTTTCCCCCTCCACAATCTATAATTACAGGTCTATATGGGGTGTTCTTTCAGGCTTTCTGGGGTTCAAGATTGAACCCTACGAAGAGAGAATTTACGTATCTTCCAATAAGTAAAGGAGGAGTGGGAATGGTACACCCTATTGCCTTCTTCTTTAGTTTGTTCATTGCATACAACATTTGCCCTGCCCTTCGCCCTAATACAAACAACTGGGTGCCATTAGTTCAAGAATGGCTATCTCCTTGTTTGGTAGCTTGGGAAAGTAAGAAAGTGAGGTCACTTCCCCTAAAGATCCCAGGCTATGGGAAAGACTGCATACGAAATATGATAAAATGGGGAATTACATCTGCACACATTGCTACCATTGATAGAAAAGATACATATGCAGCAATTTTAGTAGCTGAATGTACCGCTGAGATTAAATTCCCAGGATGCCAGAGATCTAAAATGCCTTATGTCTTAAAACAGTTGAACAATATTAGAATTCCAGCCTTTGCCTGGGATTGCACCTGGTTGGGGAATTATGGTAGGCTTGGAGTAAAAGGGAATAGTAAACACAAGCAGTTATCTGAGCGATACTGCCCTAGGTCAACTTGTGCTCAGGTGGTTAGAGACATAGCAGCATGTTTTTCTAGAATGCCCTTATGCCCTTTCCTTTTGGTTATACTTATCTCAGTCTTGGGAGGAACCCGGTTTAAAAATACTGCCATATCAGACCATTATGTATGGACCAGAGGAAAATAACTTAAGTAGGTCTCATAAAGATACAATGTACATAACCTTGGTATTAATCAGGTACTTCTTGTGGCAGTCAAGGTGTATGTTAGTTCTACAGCAGAAAACTGTCTCGTACCAGGAAATTTTGAGTAATGTACATTTTTCATTGCAGAGCATACAAAATGCAGATATGAAAAGATACCCGTTGGAGAAATTCCGGCATTTATGGATAAATTGTACAGAATGGTTAAATTAGAAGAAATTAGAATATTAGGTTGGAAGTTGAACATACCATGTATTAACTTTATCGGAATTATTGTGTAGATGTATGTATTGGACTCTTCACTTGTATTTTTGATTGTATCTTAATCGATTGTGTTGTAGCGAAGTCCACTTATTTTAAAAATTCCCCTACTCTTATGTAGGGGGAACCTTTGGCTGGTGAAGGCCACTTCGAACTTGGCTTTTGAGGCGAAATACGTCTCTAGGGTGGGAGAGCGGGCCTCCTCCTCTACCCTAGCATCTCTAGAGGCTCACGAGAATTTGGATAAAGACATTAATTTGGAGAACGTTGAAGACAGCAGAGAATTACCATAGGTTTTCATTTCGACTGAAGATTTAAGAGAAAACGCTCCTCTACCTGACTTGGGTGCAGTAAACCCTTTATGCTCCAAACGCGAGTTAGAGCTATCACTGCAACTTCTCCTACAAAGGGAAAATGAGCGACACGATAGGGAAAGAGAAATTCTGACTGCATAGCTTGAAAAACTTGTTACTGATTCTTCCTCTGTCAGTTCCTCCACCTTGGCTGTCACAACAACGGATGATGCAGCAGCATCAAAGGCCCAGTCTGGGTCGGGTGAGTCACTTGTTAACCCTATGTCTCCAAATGTTCTGCAGGCTCCAGATGGAACAATTAATACGGCTAGCAGCAATACCGCGAAGTTTGACAGGTGCCTAGAGCCGACTGTTAAGACTAAAAGAATGTTGTTTCTCCGCTTATGAAGACCGGTGATTTGGTCATAAGCCCACATTCTGATGTTAATACTGTGCAAAGCATGGACAAGGGTGGAGGTCCTTCAGACTTTCCTAAAATTGCTCAAGAGACTTTGTCAAGAAGTACAGGGTTTGTTTTCAAACACAACCCTTCTGCATTTGTTAACTCATCTCTGAATCCTTCTGTTTCCAACCCAAAATGTTATCAGACCCAAATGAATGGGCAAGAAGGGGTTGCTACCTTTTCCTTTTTTAGTAGAGACACTAATTCTAAAGTGTGGGATGCACATTGGAAGGCAATATGGCCTATCTCACCACAATTGTCACACATTGGTTTGTCACAGGTGCTGGAAAGGTGTGTCCCTGACCCACATTTATAGCATGCCCGTGGTTGGCCTGCATAAAAACAACCCCCTCGGTCCCTCAGGGGTCAGGGAGGACTGTAAAGAAAAATGTATGGCTTTGACTTTCACAAAACACCATTTACAGATGATACAAGTCCCCACTGCTCCCGATTCTGCTAGCACTTCTACGTCAGTTACAGCAGCTGGGAATATCACTTTAGCTGTTATTCAGAGTGCATTCCCACTACAAAGTGGGCCTGAGATGCCCAGCGAGCCATGGCCACCCCAAAAAGCATTGTGTGAAGCAGGCTGGAAGCAACTTCCAAGTGAGACTTGGCTCCCAGACTCTGTTTGGGATCCAAAACTGAATTTTGCATCTCCAGAGTGGCGTCCACCTATACCTGCACAGGACTTGGAACTAAGGGTTTCTCCCACACCACCACCACAAGGGAGATTGTCCAAGGCTGCTCTGGATGGCAATGGCACACCTGGGGGAAACAAGAGTTCAGGTTCTCCATCTATTCAGCTTCTTCCGGTGACAACCAGTGAGGCGCCCCCTCCCAAAATCTAGATGGAACTCATCAAGACCAATCCCAGCTGCAAAAGCCTTTGTTGTCGGATCTCTTTTCTAAAATTAAAAAGGAGGCTGCACACAGATGGAATGCTGTTTGCATTCGATATAAAGGAGGCCTAGAAGAATGACCCAATAGACATTATGTGGGGAAACGGTTATTAAAGGACTCCCTGCACTTTTCCCCTAGGGAGGTCTTTACATTTATTAACATTTCATGGGAGGACAATTACAGTATGATGTTAGCTTTCGGACTGCATATGCTCTGGACCTCTTCTTGGAACAGTATAGCCAGGTTAAGTTCTCTCCCACATGGACCCCTTTTTTGGTAATTCCTTTAACCAAACCTTTGATTAAATATGTAACGGTCATGTTTAGGAATGAAGGGGTCCATGTGGACAATATTACTTACTAGCTGTCACAGAAATGTAATGTGCTTAGTGAACCAAAAGCTATTTTGGACTCCGAAATGTTTTGGACCAGTGGTTGGAAATGCAGAACTAAGCTGTGGCAAAATGATAGTGGTATTAATCATGTACCCAACTCTTTTTTGTTAGGTAGGGACCGAGGGGGTTGTTTTTATGCAGGCCAACCACGGGCATGCTATAAATGTGGGTCAGGGACACACCTTTCCAGCACCTGTGACAAACCAATGTGTGATAATTGTGGTGAGATAGGCCATATTGCCTTCCAATGTGCATCCCACACTAAATGCGATCTTTGTGAGGAAATGGGGCATGTCTTTGGGGAATGCCCGTGGGCCGCCAAGAATAAGGTGTCCTGTGTTAGCCCAGAATTACTGATCCAGCAGGCTCAGGACTCTGCATCATCAAATGAGGAGACAGCCGCCCCCGTCCCTTCTCAGGATCAGACCCCCAAGGACTTCACTGATTTGGTCTCAGAGGATCCATCACCCTACTCACTGAAAAAGGACCCTGAGGGCTGGGGTGCACCAGTTCCTGATGTTATGTTACCAGTCTGTTATCCTGATAATGCACCCATTGAAACACTACCTGGAACCCCTACTCCCCTTCCCAGGTGGAGGTCTTCCAGGAATAAGGCCTCCAAAATGGACAACCAGCTCAAGGATTTGGTGTCCAAAAACCCCATTGGAGGTTTTATCTCCCGAATGGGGATACTCTGAGATGGAATTGGAAGTGGGGGATTCATAGAGCCTCACCTCCAATCAGTCCCAGTAGCACCAGGATCTGACAGGCTACAAAGGGAAAAAGAAAAAGAAACGGAAAAAAATATCCTAAAGCTGGGCAGCCTTTAAGGGTCTGCTCAGTCATCATTCAAAGTCTCTTGAACCTGGTCAAACGAAGGACTGTCTTTTCATATATACGTGATTTGAAATTTGATATCTGTTTTTTCCAAGAGACTTGGATGTTTAGCTGTGACCAGATCAGATTATTCAAGGAAGAATGGTTCTGGGGACCTTCATATTGGTCCTTTGGTATGGACAGTGCGGATGGGGTGGGTTTTTTATTTAACTCCTTTTCCTTTACTCTGAACAGATTAATAGACCTTTGCCCAGGGAAGAAACTGATTATTGATGGAATCTGGAAGTCGTTAGACTGTCGGCTTATTAATCTATATAGTCTGCAAACCAAAGCATAGAGTTTTATTCTATTCAACTCAATTCAATCCTTTTTGGTTACCTCAAAACACATAATTTTTGGAGGGGACTTCAATTGTGATTTGAAAAGGGAAAGAGGGCCCCAGAGCACCATGAACAAAAAGATCTATTACGACTCTAATGCTCTGTCCCGGGTCATGGAAATGGCTAGGTTGATAGACTGTAAGACTATACATTTGAGTGGAACCCCTTTTACTTATAAATGGAAAAAATCAGCTTCGACCATTGATCACATGTTTGTCTCTAAAAACCTACCCCAATCTTCTCTCAGAACCATTTCCATTGAATTTTCCAATCACGTTATGTTGGCAATCTCTTTTGGTACCACTTCTCAACAAGCACCCTGCAAATCTCAACGATGGAAATTGAATACTTCCATCTTAAAAGACCCCAGTGTCAGAGCTGGTATTTTAGGCCTTCTTGCTGCTAGACTCTCTGTTTTTTATACAACGATGTACGGGAATGGTGGAAAGACTCCAAAGTAGATTTTAGAGCTTGATTTCAGAAGTTTGGGAAAAAAACAGAAAATGACACATTTTTTAAATATCTTTCTTTACGGAAACAATTGCAACACCTATTCACACTTGCAGATTGTTCCAGGTATGACTACTCTGCCCAAATTTCACAACTTAAAGAAGACATGAAACAATACTAATATGACAGGGCTTCAGCTATTCAGGTGATGTTGCTGAATGGGATACAAAAATCTCCTATAGGAGACCCGTATGAGGCCTGTAAATTTTTTCATAGCTCTACTCCACTGGAGAGTTTACTAAACTGTGAAGGCAAGGAGGTTTGTGCAGTTGATGGAATCCATGAGGAAATAAAATGCCTCATTGACTCCCACATCCCTGCAGCCCCCCCCCTCAGAAATAGAGATAGTTTCTTTCTTATCCACCATGTCTTCCACAAACGCCTGTAGCACTTGGAAATGTCCAAGAGCATATTAGCAGAGAGGATATTGAATTAACAATAAAACTCTTGAAAAATGGGTCATCTCTGGGGTTGGACGGACTGCTAAACTAATTTTATAAGGCATTCTCCACTAAACTTTCTATATGCCTTGAAAAGGTTTTCTACTTCTTTTCTACAGGTAACTCAATGAACCCCGCCTTTTTAGAAGGGCTACTGATCTTTCTTTTTAAATCAGAAGAAAGGAAACAGCTCCGGAATTGGAGGCTTATTACGATTCTGAATTCGGACTAAAAAATATTGGCCAAATCCTGAATACTAGGTTAAAAAAATATGCAGACATGGTTATTTCCCCGCCATCAGTATTGTGGCCCACCCTTTAGAAGAATCCAGTTCCCATTAGTGGTCATCAGGGACATGACAGATCACCTCTCTCTATTGGGGGAATCAGGGGTTATTGTGTCAGTGGATCAGGAGAAGGTCTTTGACAGAGTATATCATCCTTTCCTTTTTTCCACACTTACAACCTATGTGGTACCCCCAGGGATAATAAGGTGGTTAAAATTATTATATTCTCATACTACCATATACCCTATTATTAAACAAGTCACAAAGGGACTCCAGGTACCCATAGGGGCACGTCAGGGGTGTCTACTCAGCCTCCTATTGTATATTTTCACATTGGACCCATTTCTTAGGAAGTTAACTAATTCTCCCAAATGGACTGGGATCACAGGGACAGGGCTGAGGGAGACACTTCAGGCCCATGCTTATGCAGACAATATTTGTCTTTTTTTCAAAGATTACACCCAGATAACTTCCTTTTTAGACGAAATGGCACTGTACTTTCATTTGTCAAATGCTAAATTGAATATGGGAAAATGTAAAGGTCTCTTTGTAGGTGTAGGGATCCACAATCCCACGTGGGTGGGGGAGTATCTCAATCACCTCAGAACCTCTTAAAATTTGGGGGATTATTTATGGACCTTTAAACTCCCTACAATTGAACTGGGATGCTACACTACAAGTGATAGAGTCTAAGGTTCTGAGGTGGAGACACTGGAAGATGTTCAAATTAAAAAGAATTCAAATTATTAAAAAAATTCTAATTCCTAACCTTCTGTAAGCAGCAATGATTTATCCACTCCCCAGGCACCTGGAGGTAAAACTATATAGTCTATTTTTCCAGTTGTTGTGGGGAAATAGGTTGAACCCCATTAAAAGAGGTTTCACCTATTTACCTACAAATAAAGGTGGTCTGGGAATGATTGACCCTGTCATTTTCGCTCATACATTGTTCATTTCACAGACCGTTAAAAAGGGATTGGGACAATAAACAGCATTTCATAACTGTTGGACTCAACTAGTTTTATGTAGATATTTTCAAACATGGCACATCCTCCCCCGAGATATCGGTTCATCTACATATCCCAGAGTATTTCCGTTCTGCAGCTTCAAAACTGTATAAATGCAGGTTGACTAAGCAATCCATCCTACAGTGCTCTGGCCAACAACTCTACCAGGTTGTCATGGCTTCAGTTTCTCCCACTGAATCTTGTTTTAAACACTGCCCTCCCCCTCAAACGGGGTTGATGTTGGCCCAGTTAACCAATGTTAGAATCCCTGCCTACATGTGGGAACATCTTTGACTTTCAGTATATGGCAGACTTAATCTAAGAGGGAATGCTAAATATAAAGCCTTGGAGGAAAGAAACTGCCTCCAATTGGAATATATTAATCAGGAGGAAACTACCGAGCATTTTTATTTTGATTGCTCTTATGTCAAACTGCTTTGGGCATTTTTGGCATCCAAATGGAAGATGGACTGGTTAACAAAATTAACTTATGAATCATTGATTTTGGGTAACTTCTCACTGATTGATACTCTCTACCATCGTGAGACTTTGCCCATTTTTTTATGTTGTATCAAGTTTTATTTACGGTAAAGTAGGTACCAATGGGTGTTGTACCAAAAGAAAATGTCATATGAAACTGTTATGCCTCTAGTCCACCAGGCTATGGAGGCAGTATACCTGAAGGATGTAGAGGCTTACACATCCCACAAAGTGTTTTTGTGGTGGAAAGGTTTTCAGTTGTTTATTAAATTTAAATTACCTTGAATCACAATATACCTGTTGATTGAATAAAACTGATTACTTAAGGTGTATTTAGGTTCAGGGAGAGATCTTGAGTTTTGAGATCACCTCCTTCTTTAATTTGACTTTTATGATTTTGTATTATTTTTCTTTTCTTCCTTGTCCTACTTTTAGTATGATGATAATACTGTGTTTTTATTTTTCCCCTTCCCCTCCCCTTTTTTCCCTATTTTTTACTGTTTTTGTACATTATGTAGATTGTCTGTACCGATTTTTTTTATTTTTGATTATGATGTTATTGCAGTAAAACTTCCCTTACTCGTTTAGAGAAGTGCCATGGGATCTTTAACATCCACCTGAACTACCACCAGAACAGGCAGATGGGACCTTGGTTTAACGTCTCATCCAAAAGATGGATGAACTGCAGGCACTGGGAAGGGGTAAGGTGAGACTTGGAGCAGTTCACCGTGACCTCCACTTGGCCAGACAGGTCCAGGGTAGCCGAAAGGGAAAGTTCCAGCAGTTCCCTCGACGGAGCTGAAATCAGCCAATCATTGAGGTACAGGAGCTGCCTTGACTCCTTATCAGGGAGATAGGTGCTCATATGCTTAGGTTTAGCGGATCTGTCATGTGCTGCGTTAATGGCCACCAAGTCCGCTTTAGGGTGGACACTACGGTGATCCTTGCCCTCTGGCATACAGTAAGTCCTGTCTGCCTTCTTTGCCATGGCAGGAATGGAGCAAGTCATTAGACAAATGGTAGAGGTGAAGTCCTTATGAGGCTCTAACCAGGGACGTGCGAGGACTGGCAACAGGTCAGGCATGTCCAACTGCTCGGCCAACCTCTTCCGTTTGGGGTCCTGCTCATCAGTTTTCCAGTCGTAGGCCTCTGCAATCTTTTTGAGGAGGTCCATGATGGAAGGATCCTCTGGAAGAGAGTTTGGAGACTCCTTAGCCTTGGACTCGTCCAGTGGAGGTGTCTCGAAGCCAGAGACTGAGGAAGAGGAGTCAGAATCTGAGCCAGAATTCGACGAACGAGTCAGGACTGGGGACATAACCCCAGTGCAGGGAACCCCTTAACAGAAATAGGGGGCCTGCCCTTGTGAGCGCTGGCAGTCGAGCCCTTCATCAGGCCTGACGTGGAAGGACGAGACTCCATCGGTGAAGGAGACTGATGCATCAGAGCCGAGCGCTCCGGGGTAGAGACCGCTGCTGGATGATGGCTGTCCAACTCAGAGACTGAGACTTGGTTTCCGCCCACCAAGACTGGAGGATGGCCCTGAGGTCTGCCTGAGGCTAAGGAGGCAGAGGTGGGGGTGGTGGAGGCTGGCAGACCAGCTGAAAACTGGATCAATAGCCTGGTGTCAGGTATCCTGGCATCCGGTATCCAGGAGGAGCACAGCCTGACATGTGGTAGAGGGACCCATAGCCCGGCAGCGGATAGCACTGCGTATGGTAGCCATGCATCAGGAAATCTGGCGATGGCCCTGATGGAGGAGCCTCAGAGCCAGACGGAGGACCCTGACGAGGCCTGAAAGAGTCAGGCATCCGATCACCAGGGGGTAAGACAGGCGTTGGTCCGGAGGGACCCTCCAGCGGAGGGGCAGAGATCTCTGCATGGAGAGCCCAAGGTGAAGGGTCCTGAGGGTCTGCCAGGAGGTACGAGTTAAAGCCTGGTTACAACCCGGTAGAAGTATCGTCAGGCTGACGTTCCCCCCCAACTCCGGTTCCTGATGCTCGGGGGAAGCTGGAGGGCGAGAAAAATTACCCAGGAGGGGTGAGACCTCAGGGGTAGGCTGCAGCTGAAGCGGCAGCGGGTGCTGAGGATCAACGTCAGACCCCTCATCAAGGCTCAATGGAAGTGCCTGGGCTGAGTAGGCGTCAGAGAATTGGATGCCTGGCTTATCAGCCGTGGCCATTAGAGTCCCTGGTGGCCGACTTATCAGCCTGGGCTTGGCGCTCCGGGGGCCCGATGAAGCGACTATCAACCCCGTCAGCAGACTCAGACCCTTTGGTTTCAGGGGCCTAAGAGTGGCAGGAGCCTCAGACTCAGCCAAGACAACCGCGCTACTGTGACCAGTGGCAGCGGGGAGGGGCAAGGGCTGCTCCTGGGAGGTTGAAGCAGGCTTGTCCGAAGTGGCGCCTTTCCCGGCGGAAGAAGGTTGTTGATTGTCCACGGTCGCAGGAGGGATATGTGGCCAGGAAGTGGACCTATCCTGGTCCTGGTGCTTCTCCATGTCCTTCCATTTCTTGTGTCGATGCAAGTCCAATGATGGGGATGAAGAGGCACTCTGCAGCTTCTGCAACTCCTTCTCCATCGATGCCATTTTCAACTTTAAAACATGGGCCTCAAGGGATTTCTGCCTTCATTTCCGTGTGGCCTGATTGAAGCTCAGGCAGGCCTCATAGTCCTTGGCCTGATGTTCTGGGCCCAGGCAGAAGCGGCAGAGGGAATGGTCATCCTTATGCGGGAGCTGCGTGCCGCAGGAACTGCACTTATTCTAACGTGAATCGTAAGGCATCGGCGAAGACATGCACAAAAATTATTTACTGGTAGAGTAAAGAAAAGAAAAGAAATTCTTCTAAAAGATGTATACTCATCCAAAATGGTGGTTGAACTGTAGCAGCACTCTTTGCGAGGTCTGATGTGCACAGGTTGACAGCGGGAAAGAACTGGAGGGTGAGCTGAGGATTGCTCACTATATACGGTCATGCTGATGTCCTTCATGTGATGTCGGTGGCAGGTCCTCCGCCAGACAATGCTAGCTAAAGTTTTCTGTGTGGTCCTGACACCAGGGGATGCAGTCCTAATGGTTAATACCTACTGCAAGAGCCCTCTTGAAGTAAGATCTATGAAAATGAGGCCCATGCTATCTGTCTGAAAAGCAGAGGTAACCATTTCTGATCCAGAAGCAAGGGGAGCCAACAGGATAGCCATACCCTCTATTTGTAGGTTTAACAGTGAGAGAAAGAAACCAGCATGTAAGTATTGGCCACAGTGACAGAGGTGTATGAACATATAAAGTGCCAAACAGCAGTAGTTGTACAGTAACTTACAACAGTACTGTCAACAGAGACAGTCAGGGTCTCCCATCATAAGTTCAATACTGATTCATAATATATACACCGATAGCCTTGCCTTCACATAGCAGGTTCAGCAGATTAAGATAAACTATGCTGAAGGAAGATACATAAGGCAAGCTACCACTCCTAGACCTCTTACTGTGCACTGGGCAAACAAGGTTTACAAAGGTTTGCAGCCATGTATTATACAGTATGGTAGTTAGGCATCAATTACAGGATTCATGACACAGGTTTTACAGCAGGTTAAAGGTTTGCAGCCATGTATTATACAGTATTGTAGTTAGGCAACAATTACAGGATAAAAGGCACCAGAATATAATACTACAGTCCCCAAGCAGTAGATTCACCACAACAGTAAGTTGATTTGCAGAGTTTATTGACTAACACAGCATCTAGTTTGCAGGCAGTCAGGGACCATGCATCAGCGGTAGTCTGTGGTGGTGTAGCTTCAATGGATAACACTTGGGGCAGAGTGACTGGCCGATGGCTGACTCCCACATCTGACACCCACACTGTGACACCCTAGTCTCTTCAGCCCTTAGTGCTCTGGACCACTAGCATGGAGGACCGCTTGGGGATGCCAGGAAGAAATATCCACAGGTGTCCTGGTGCTGGACTCAGGAGTCAGCTGGACAAAGACCTTAGCAGCAGACCAGGGTTCCGACTGGAGCAGAGTCCAGGAGTGAAGAGTCCCACAAACAGAGTGTCCCACAGTGATCAGTGGGGGGGGATTAGGTAGCAATCAGAGCCCCTCTCGATCCCTGTGCAGCAGGAAAATGGCATTTGCTATTTGACTGGTGGAGTTTTAGTTGTGTAGTACCAGCCAGGAACAAAGGGGCTTCCTGGTGCAGAAGCTGCTCTCCTATTTGTCAAGGAGGCAGCTGGAGAAGGGCCTCAGCAGCAGATTATAAACAATGTCTGCTCTGTTTAGGTCAGTTTTGTTGGCATGACCATATATGTGACAATCAGAGTCAATAACTGATAAAAGTTCCCTCTGCACCTTACAAATAAGGCACATATATACCTATTAAGTATGCTACTTACTGCGGCTAAAAAGTTAATCACATGGTTATGGCTGCAAGCGGTCCCTACGACTGTAACTACCTGGGAAGACACAGTGTGGGATATATACAGACTGGAGAAATTCATGACTTATTTACACAAAACAGAGGAAAAGTACCAGAACAGATGGAACCCATGGCTACGTAAGGAATAAGACACGACGAGGTATGGTTTATGGCCTGAAAAGAGCACGCTCCAGGTGTGTAAAGAGGCATGAGGTGCTTGCGCTGAGTGCCTTTAGCACCTGGGAAGTGTTCTTATCAGGCCATAAACCACACCTCGTCGTTTCTTATTCCGCTTATAAAATGGGTCCACCAACTAGAAATACAGGTTACTCACCTGTAACAGGAGTTCTAGGAATGGTATATGTTGTTCATCCACACTCATTGGCAGGTATCCTTGCCGCTTTAAATCTTGCCGGAAGGTCTTCAAGCTTGCTCCTCCCACCCACCCGGGTGGTATAACTCTCGGCTCCGCCCCATGACGCCAGATCTGGCCCGCTGGAAGCTCAGGTTGTGCGTCGAAGCCGGGGAGGTCGGGTGGGTAGTGTGGATGAACAACATATACCATTCCTAGAACTCCTGTTACAGGTGAGTAACCTGTATTTCTAGGGACATGGATATGTTGTTCATCCACACTTATTGGCAGACTCCTAGCAGTTCTCCGGGAGGAGGGAGGCAAGACGCACACCCCCAATACTTACTTGGGAAAGAGAGATTGAGAACCGAGGCCCCAAACCAGCATCCCGCGTGACTCAAGGTCGATGTGGTAATGGGTAATGAAGGTGTTTGCTGACTTTCAGGTAGCAGCCCTGCAGATTTCCTGGATAAGGGCGTCCCTGGAAGCAGCCACCGTTGCAGCAGTATAGCGGGTAGAATGAGCTCTTATCCCTCTGGGAGGCTCCATGCCCGCCAACTTATAACGAGATCTATGCAGGAAGTGACCCACCTGCTTATCGTCCGCTTGGCTGCAGGTCTGCCAGATGCGGCTTCAGCGTAGCTGACAAACAGCTGGCGAACCTCTCCCAATTTCAGCCGTCGCTCTTTGTAATAGGGCGCCCTTCTAGGGTCCAAAGTATGGAGCCTATATTCGGCCTCCGAGGTGTGATTGGGGTAGAACACGGCAGAGTCAACACCTGGTTAAGGTGAAACTCCGACATCACCTTCGGAAGGAATTTCGGTGGAAGCAGGGACAACCTTGTCCCTGTGGAAGACCAGGTAAGGAGACTCGATGGAAGCGCCTGGAGCTCTCCCATCCTTCTGGCTGACGTAATAGCCACCAAGAAGGCGGTCTTCCACGACAGGTGAGAGAAGACACACCTGTGCATAGGTTCGAATGGCTTGCCCATGAGCTTTGCCAGTACCAGCAGTAGATCCCAGGTGGGGTTCCCGCACTGGAGGGAAATGTGATCAAGGCCTTTGAAAAAGCGAGACCACCTTCTCCTCGCCACCGACTGCTTCCGACCCGGCCCGGTAAGCAGAGATGGCTGCCAGGTCACCCTTAGGGTCGTCGACCTAAGCCCTTGATTAGAAAGGGACCATAAATAGTCAGATGCTTGCCAAGGAACAGGAGGAAGGGTCCAAGCCCTTGCCCTGACACCAAATGGAAACCTTTTCCATTTGAAGGCATAGCATTTTCTGGTCGACTCCTTACGGGACGCCTCAACTACATTGAGGACCTCGTCGGAAAGACCCAAGGCCTGGAACTCTAGCCGCTCAGGAACCAGGCCGTCAGGTGCAGGGATTGAAGGTCCGGATGGAACACCTTCCCTTGATTGACTGAGAGCAGGTCCGGGCGAGCTGGAGGCTGCCACGGAGTCCTGGAGCTGAGACTGAGGAGATCTGAGTACCAGAACTGGCGAGGCCAGTCTGGGGCTATCAGAATCACCTGCGCCTTGTCCCTCCTCGCCTTGAGAAGCACCTTGTGGATCAAGGGAAATGGGGGAAAGGCGTAAAGAGGCCCGGGGTCCACTGCCTCGAGAAGGCATCCCCCTGCAGCGAGCCCTGCTGAGGGCGGGCATGGAACAGTCTCAACCTCGCGTTCTCCCTGGAGCGAACAGGTCCACCTGAGGTGTGCCCCAATGGGAGAACAGATGCTGTACTACCTCCGCAGGAGAGACCACTCGTGGGATGCAGCCCCTATCCGGCTCAGGGCATCGGCCAGGGTGTTGGAGGCTCCTGCCACATGAATGGCTAGGAGATCCGCCTCCAGGCTACTACAGTGACCAAATGGAGAGCTTCCTTGCATAGAAGCATGGAGCGCGTCCCGCCCTGGCGGTTTAGATAGAACATGGTCGTGGTATTGTCCGTCTGGACTCGGACCACTTGACCCCGGAGGAGCGAGCAAAGGCGGTGAGAGCTAGGCGGACGCTCTGGAGCTCCAGCAGGTTGATGTGGCATCGGGACTCCCGGGGACCAGAGGCCATGAGCCCGGTGTTCCCCAGATGGGCACCCCAACCCATCAGAGAGGCATCGGTCGATGAGAGACCGCTCGGCTCGGGCGGACTAGACAGGATGCCCTCCTGCAAATGATCTGGAGCGGTCCACCACTGGGCGTTCCACATCCCCTAATGTCACCGACACAAGCTAGTCCAAGGATGCGGCGTTGTGACCACTGGCTGGCCAGTCCCCATTGAAGGGGACGCATGTTCCAGCGGGCCCAACGGACCACGCTGTGCAGGCCGCCATGAGACCCAGGAGGCGAGGAAGTCCCGGGCTAGGCAAGCTGCCCAACCAGAAATGATCGGGCAAAGGAGAAAGAACCCGGCCCTGTCCGCCGGGAGCCGCGCTCTGGCTCGAAGAGAGTCGAGCTGCGCCCCGATGAATAGAATCACCTGCTTTGGCTCGAGTTCCGACTTGGCCTCGTTGATAAGGAGGCCCAGTTGAGAGCAGACCTGGAGGGCCAGATCTCTGGACCACTCCGCCTCCTTCCTGGAGGGAGCTGCTATCAGCCAGTCGTCCAGGTAAGGGTACACCCGGACCCCTCGGCGCCGCAGGAATGCTGTCACCACTGCCATGCATTTGGTGAAGACCCTGGGAGCTGGAGACAAGCCGAAGGGCATGGCTTGGAACTCGAAAAGGGATCCTTCCGCTCGGAAGCGAAGGAATCTCTGGTGAGACGGACGGATAGGGACGTGAAAAAACGCGTCCTGCAAATCCAGAGAGCAGAACCACACGCCGCGTTCCAAGGATGGTATTATCTGAGCCAGAGTGACCATCCTGAAGGTTCGAGACCTTAGGAACTTATTTGGAGTCGTGTGGAGGTTGAGAATAGGCGCCAGCCCCGTCCGTTTCGAACCAGGAAGTACCTGGACACAAACCCTGGGTCTGAAGGAGGGTCCGCCACCTCTCTTATCACCTCCTTCTGGAGGAGGAAACGCGATGTCGGCTCCGACGAGCCGCCAGTGAGCTGGGGACCCCGAAGCCCCCGAGGCGGCGGCTCTGAAGATCAAGTGCCTGCTCGAATTCAGAGGCAGGCCTCTTCCCACCACCTCCAAGACCCACCTGTCCGTGGTAACAGCGGACCAGGCGAGCAAGTGCGGAGCCGTCCCCACACGGGGGGACCCAGGGGTAAGGTGACGGGGTTGGGGGCGACACCCCTCAGCCCGTCACTGGGCAGGCTTGGAGGAGGGACCGGCCGATGGACCTCCTGGGCCTTTCCTCCCTGCCTCCTGTTAGAGGAAGCCGACGGCTTGGGTTTGGGATGCCAAGGCCGAGCCTGCTGGCCCTGACGTTGCTGGGCCGGGCGCGCCGGGGGCACAGAAGGACGAAAGGGCTTAGGCTGTGGTTTGCGGCCTTTGTCCTTCTGAGCGGAAGAGACCGAGTCCAAGGTGGCGTTGGACTTCTCGATCCTCTGCAGGTGACCTTCCACCCCAGGGCCGAAGAGGTCAGTCCCCAAAAAGGGAACATCCGCCAACTTGTGCTGGGTATCCGAAGTAAAGGTGGATATCCTCAGCCAAGCCCGCCGACGCATAGCCACTGCGGCCGCCACTGATCTGGCACATGAGTCCCCTATATCCAAAGCAGTCTGGAGCTGCTGTTTGGCCACTGCCCTGCCCTGGTCCCGCACCTGCTTAACCGTAGTCTGCAGATCGGCGGGAAGATGAGGGATGACCTCATCCAGGGAGCCCAACAGGGCATGAGGAAAAATGTGCCATGAGGACGGCCGAACTGGCCTTGAGAAGCCGAGAGAGGCATGGCGTAGACTTTTCGCCCGACATAGTCCAATTTCTTGGACTCCTTGTCAGGAGGTTTGTCCACATCCCTGGTGTTGCCGGTAGCGCGAGCAGCTGTCGGTAACCACCCCTCAGCAGAGGGGTGTTCTGAAAAACCGGACAAGGAACCGGTAGGGACCGCATACTTCCTGGCCATCCTGGCCGAAGACGCAGGGCAGGAAGCAGGGCGCTGCCAAAGCTCCAGTGCCGGACCCACTATGGCCTCGGCCACCGGAAAGGCCTCCGTCGGAGAATCCCCTCGGTCCAGAATCTCCGTGAGGGGATACCTGGCCCATTTGGAAACGGGTTCGAGCTCCATCCCGGTGGACTCCGAGATGAGCCGAAGCAGTCCTAGGAAGGACGACGGGCTATCGTCCATTGACTGACCTCCTGAAGACTCAAGTCCAGTCGCTTGGAGAAAAGGAGGAATCATCTTGGACTCGGAAGAGTCCTCGAAAACTGCCTCTGGCCTGAGCCACCCTTCACCTGCCGAGGTCGGTCGGGAGTGAGGGTAACTGACAGCCGATGGGGTAGACCCTTAGCCGACCGAGAATCCTTGGTCGGAGCCCCAATTGGTGGCTGTGGAGGCGGAGGTTCCACCGGAATCGGTGGAGCAGCTGGTTTTGGCCGAACAACCGGCCTGGGTATAGGCTCCTCGGATAAGTCGAGGGGTTGTGTCGGCCGCTCCGGTGACAGCCACTTAATGGCCGGGGAAGGCGACGGGGTCGGCTTACTCCCGGCCAGGAGGAGCTGTTGCAACATAAGGTCATCGATACCGTCGGCGTAATTTGCATGACCTCCCTCGTCCGAGGAGGAGGACGAGGACGAGCGGCGACGCCCCTTACCGCGGTGCCGAGACCGAGACCGCCTATGACGGTGGGATTGGCTGGACCGCGAAGAGGTCCGAGACCGAGACCGAGAGTCCCGGAATTTCCGAGGTCGGTGCGGGGAGGTGTCGGCCGGAACCGGCACTCCCTTCGGCTCGGATGGTCCATCCGAGGGCTCCGGAACCGGAGGCACAGGCGAGCCCACGGGATCCTCAACTCCTCCCGGGGGAACCGGGGAGAGGGGAATCTCGGCTGCTAAAGGCGACAGCCCGTCAGGTCGAGAAAAATCTCGACTTAGTCGGTGGGAGTCTCGGTCAACTGACCTGACGGGACACCGTGAGGCCAGGTGGCGAAAGCCGAGCGGTCAATCGGCCGACGGTCGACGACTCGAGAGAGGGACCTTTCCGCCTCCCAAGAGCGCCGACGGAGGACTACCCTGTCCTTCTTTTTGGACCGAGAATAAGGTCCAGCAGGCGTGAAGCCCTTCTCCCTTAGTGGAGAGGGACAGACAAAGCTCCTTAAAAAGAAGCCGTGTAGGAAGAACCCAGAAGGCGGGATAAATGCCACGGCCGAGAGATATGGCCGCGCCGCCTCCTCTTGAGGCGATCATCCGCTCGAGCTGATCCGCCCGAGCCGCCGCCGCGGACACGCCAACCGGGCCTCCTTGGACTTCACCGGAGGGAAGCGCTTCTCGGACGGCCCAAAGGCAATCGGCAGCACGGCTCGGTGATCGAGGCCGAGAAAGATGAGCACAGGTCGAAGCCTGCGGACGTGCTCAAGGCCTAAGCAGTAGACACCGTGGAGTGTGGATCCATCCGAGACATCTTCTCCGCATGGGCATCTCAAATCCGGGAGTCGATTTGTCCATCACAGCCGGGGATAAGACTGAAGTCTTTTTCGCCAAAATTTATTTTTTAATCCATAAGCGGAGAAATAGAACCAGTCTCAAGCGCAGGCGTTAAGGAGGAACCTGAGCTTCAAGCGGTAAGGAAGATCTCTGGCGTCATGGGGGGCGAGGTTATACCACCGGGTGGGTGGGAGGAGCAAGCTTGAAGACCTTCCGGCAAGATTTAAAGCGGCAAGGATACCTGCCAATGAGTGTGGATGAACAACATATCCATGTCCCTAGAAATTAAAAATTCAAATATAAAAACGCTGTCAAAATGTAAAAAAATGAGGGAAAAAGAGTTGTTTTCACTTACAAGGATAAAAATAATTCCTCTTATGTACTGTACTGTCTTGTATAGTACAGTACAGTCTATTAAGCTTGGCCACCAGTAAAGCCCTCCACCCCCCCCATACACACACTGCATCTAGTTTTTGTCAACCGGTTCTCTTTTTAAACTGGCAAGGGTGGTTTTATGGAGCGAACCTGTCCCTTTTCAGCCACCTTAGCACGTACAGCATGAGTCAGTTACATCACGCCTCGCCAAACTGACCGAGTTTTTCAAATGGAAGTGAAGAGGATTTGCAGCACTCCTGCAGTGACCCTGTAGTTTAGTGAGGAAGTTATTTCTAAAGTGGGTCCCTCTTAAAATAACGGTTGGTGGTGACGGGTCGGGGACGGTATGGTGTCGAGGAATGGGGATCAGAGAACCTGAAGAACAGATCGGAGCGAGAACTGGAGACAAGTTGCTACAGGAATGGAAAATCGCCGAGAGGTGCGGATCATTGGCTTCTCAGAAAAGTATGCGGAACATGGATTGAATTTGCATCTGTTTTTACTCCAAGTACTGATTTTTTTAATAGTACTGTGCCACTGCTCTCCCCCTGTTCAGCTGCTGTGGTTCTGTGCCTTTCCAGCAGGAGAGTGGTGGCACGCATTGATTTCTCCTTGTGGTGCATTTTGCTTGGCATAGTCAGTGCCAGCTACAGGGTTATGTCCTGATAAGGACATGGCTGAAAGCCTGTTTCGGCCAATCATAATTCAGGAAGATTTTTGCCCATTTTATAATCCAGGTTATGATGCACAGGTCAGATATCCTACTATGAACCTGAAAGTGAACAGTCGGCAGCAGTGGAAAGTGGTGGCTTTTTGTTGGGGGATGGGTGCCCAGGTCTGGGGTTCCCATTCCACTGGGGAAATGGGGACTCTCTACTTGTTGATACACCCACAAAGAGACATGAGGACGCTAGGGATTGAATGCATTAGTATGTTATGCCTGTCCCTGCCTATGTATCCCTGATCACCTGGAACTACAGTGATTTTGCCTCGCCTGTATTCCATAAAAACTCATTAAATTTTCAGTTAACAAAAAACAGTAAAAGCACTTTATTTGCTATTTTCTTACGCATTTCTTTAGAAATGCAAAACACAGTATGCCGTAATGCTTCCAAGTGGTTATTTAGCTTTTTTTTTGTCATATAGTGTACACTGGAGTGTTGTTCTGTATAGAATTCCATCCCTTTCAAAATGCTGTTCTACCACAGTTCCAATGTCATGGAATGCTGTTCTACCCTACTGTGGCAGAACAGCATTCTAGAACCTCTAGAGACTGCATGAGTCAGTTTCATTTTGAAAGCAAAAGAACTCGCAGAACTCACTCCGCCCTTCGGAGCAGTGGGGGATCCAAATCCTACAGCAGGATCAGTGCTCAATTACCTAAGGGGCATTCCGCCCTTGAACAGCAGGGGATCCAAATCCTACAGCAGGATCAGTGCTCAATTACCTAAGGGGCATTCCGCCCTTGAGCAGCGGGGATCCAAATCCTACAGCAGGATCAGTGCTCAATTACCTAAGGGGCATTCCGCCCTTCGGAGCAGCGGGGGATCCAAATCCTACAGCAGGATCAGTGCTCAATTACCTAAGGGGCATTCCGCCCTTCAGAGCAGCGGGGGATCCAAATCCTACAGCAGGATCAGTGCTCAATTACCTAAGGGGCATTCCGCCCTTTGGAGCAGCGGGGGATCCAAATCCTACAGCAGGATCAGCTACGGATATCTGCAGACTGCATCAATGCCAGACTGCTGCCTACAGTTTCAAATTTGGCGCCTTTTCTACACGCCTCGCTAACCTGTGTTTTTCAGCCAGAGTTTTTCCGTATCTCTCTATAGTGCTTCGGCTATCTAGCGACTGAGGTAGCTTCTGGGCACTTGCAGCAGACATTAATTTAGTCAGGTCTCCTGTAAAATTTGGACTGGATGTTAGTCTTGACTCTGGGCAAACAGTGTTTCAGCAGCTGAGCATTCGGGGCTGGTCCGGTTTCTGTACTGTGCCTGCCACAGATAACTTAACGGCTCCAGTGCTGCCTGTACTGTGTATTTTTCTTGCCCATATCTGAATGTTTTAATTTAAATTGCACATTCCTGGGGAATGTCCTAATTGTAGTGCATGTTACCTGAAACAAAGCTGATTATTTGATTAGTTCGTGTTTATGGGATTCCTGCAGCTCAAGTGTACTAATGAATGCCTTTTTCTGTCTGTATTTTCTCTTTATACTAAATTCCTCACCTATTGCCTCCCTAACCTTTGTCTGTCTCTCTCTCTCTCTCTCTCTGACTGGAATCTGATATCCCAGTCTTGGTCCCTCCCCTGTTCACTAACTGATGTTATTTAAATTCCAAACCCTACCTACCTAGTATTTATTTCTCTTCACAGTGCTCAATTACCTAAGGGGCATTCCGCCCTTCAGAGCAACAGGGATCAAATCCTACAGCAGGATCCAGATACGGATATCTGCGGACTGCATCAACGACAGACTGCCCTACAATCTCAAATTTGGCACCTTTTCTGCACGCCTCGCTAACCTGCGTTTTTCAGCTGGAGTTTTTCCGTGTGTCTCTATAGTGCTTCGGCTATCTAGCGACTGAGGTAGCTTCTGGGCACTTGCAGCTGACATTAATTTAGTCAGGTCTCCCATAGAATTTGGACTGAATTTTAGTCTTGACTCAGGGCAAACAGTGTTTCAGCAGCTGAGCAGTCAGGGCTGGTCTGGTTTCTGTACTGTGCCTGCCCATGGCCGCTATACAGCTGCTCCCCGCCCGCCCCCAATACCCTCCACCCTTTGCTGTGTGTAGCTATATAGGTAGCTGTTCCCAAGTGATCAAGGCAGGCTGTGTCTGTTTTTTCTATCAACTTTGTCATCTGCAGATTATATTCTTTCTCCACTAGGTGTCGCCTTCCCCAACACTTTTCAGTTCACCTCCCTATCCACTTTCAGAAGCTAATTCTGTTGTGAATGGTTAATTTCTCATTCGGTGTTACAGCATTATAAGCCCATTATGAGTTTTCTGAACTTGTATTGCCACTCTCAGGTCTGACCTGACACCCCTCTCAATCCTCTGACATGATGACTAGGGGAATCCTAAGCAGCATTACTTTGACGCTTACAGTTCTACTCTCCCTTAACTCCCTACCCTTCCTCCTGGGTTCCCCTGCTCCCCTATTAGTGACATCCTCCTGGGACTTCAAATACTCCAACATGATGGTTGAACGTACCTCCCATCCTACTCCATCTATGTATCTCAGTCCAAAACCCTTAGGGTCACTACTGAGGCTCATTGCCCACAATAAACGCTCCTCCCCTGGGACAGTATCCTGTGCTTTTACTCTTGCTATGCTCTGGATCACTACATTATCCCTTGTTCTAGCTGGTGATATTGAACCTAATCCTGGTCTGCAGGTGGATCTTCCACAAACTCTTCCAGGGGTCACAGATCTTCTTCCACAGGCCTTGGGACTCACATTTGCACACCTTAATATTCGTAGTCTCATTGCCGATCTCTCCAACCTTGAGGCCTGGGTCCAGGCAAATAATCCAGACATCCTCGTGCTATCGGAAACCTGGCTGAAACCTTCCGTCTTGGACCATATCTGTTCACTATCGGGCTATCTCATGCACAAGGCTGATCGCTTATCTGCCAAAAGAGGGGGTGGGCTGGCTCTGTACTACAAGGCTCACCTCAATGTTGCTCTCCATCCTACCTCCCTTCTCTGTATGGTGAGGCCATACATGCAGTACTGCTTCTTGGTGGATCCAAGAAACTGCACATAGTTGGCACTTATTTACCCCCACGATCCAGCAAGCCTGGTCTGGAGGAGCTCATAGACCATATCTCTGCACTGACCAATAAAAATGAGGTTGTCTGTCTGGGTGACTTTAATCTTGACTGGCTCGGACCATCCTCCTCCTCCCTTGCATCCACCATTAGCAAGGCCAACCTTTCCCAGCTCATCTACTCCCTCACTCGGAAGTCGCCAAGTGGATCTAGCTCTATTATGATTGACTGGATTCTCACTAACCGGAAGGATTGTTACTCCTCTGCTGGGGTTTTACCTGATTCAATCACTGATCACAGCCCAGTTTTCTGTGTCCGTGGCTCCTCCCCTTCCTCCCAAACGAAATGCTCCAGAATACAGTAGCTTATTATTGGAATAAATTGCCCCATAGATTGAAGGTAATTACAAATTCATCCGTATTTAATAAAAAATTAAGGGCATACTTGCAACTATCATGTACCTGTTTTAAGTAAAATATTTAAATGTATTGTGAAGTGATGTTTTGTATAATTGTATGTTATTTATTACCAGGACTTTGTTGAAGACGGGACTGATGTCCCAACAAATGTGTTTCCTGTATAAAAATAAAATTTTACAAACAAACAAACATCTCCACAAAGTCCTATCCTTTGCCAACTTCTCCCTACTTGACCCGTCCAAGTTTCTATGTGATCTTAAGCACACTGACTGGTCCCTTCTTTTCACCACCAATGACATCAACCCAGCCACCGACTATTTTAATTCGATCATCCTTGCCCTACAGTACCGGCACATCCCGTACACTATATGCAGGGTCAAAGGAATGGTGACCAAGTGGCTAAATCGCCCACTCCTGCAACTGCTCAAACAACGTGACAAACTTTGGCTAAAATGGAAGCGATCCTCCAATCAGTCTGACTTTGCTGAGTACCAAAACTTGCGAAATACCTGTAAGAAGTCAATCAGGGTTGCCAAGAGCAACTACTACCATGGTCTCCTGCAATCTTCGGCAGCTGACCCAGCAAATACTGGAGCCAGATTAATGAAATCATGGGTAACACTAAGCCCTTGTCTCCCAAAGCAATGTTAATTAATAACTCTTTGCAACAATGCCCGGACGACAAGCAACGCCTTCAACTCGCTTTTCACAGAGGTTCCCAAAAATCTTCCCTTCAGGACCCAAGGCCCCTTCCCTCTACTACAGGTTCTCCATATTCTCCTCCAGCCCTGGTGCTCTCATCAATCTCTCGCCTTGACGTTCTCAGGTTATTACAATCCATTCTTCTCCGTGGCAGCGCTGGACCGGATGGGATTGAACCTAGATTACTTAGACTTAGTGCCTCACTCCTAGCTACACCGGTTAATCGGCTTTTTTATTTGTCCATTAACGCCTCCACAGTGCCTTTGGCATGGTAATCTGCCAGGATCATTTCTGTCTTCAAGAAAGGAGACCCTAAAATCCTGTCCAATTATCGCCCCATCACACTTCTGCCTACCCTTTGTAAGACAATGGAAAAACATATTCATCGCTAGATCTCTGCCCATTTATCAAACTTCAATCTTCAGTCTCCAGCTCAACATGGTTTCCGGACTGAGCACAGCACCACAACAGCACTCACCCTGCTCACTAGTAAGGTCAAGTCGAACATGGACGCTGGCCTACTTACCGGGGCTGTGTTCATTGACCTCACAAAAGCCTTTGATCTGGTTAATCACCCTCTGCTCGTATACAAAATGCAATCTATTGGTGCCTCTGGTCCCACCTTATATTGAATCAGTAGCTACCTCTCAAACCGTTCCCAATCCATCTCCTTCAACAAAGTCCTCTCATCCCTGGCTCCCATCTCCTGTGGAATCCCGCAAGGATCCATTCTTGGACCCTTGCTTTTTTCCATTTTTGTCAATGATTGCCCCTCACCCTTTGCCAACTGCGACTCCATCATGTATGCTGATGACTTGGTGCTCTACTCGGCCGCTCGCTCTATAGCTGACCTTAATGCTCACCTCTCATCTGCATTCCATGGGGTCCATGCCTAGGGCTACTTCAGCCCTCTTTGAGCCTGCACAGACATCTAAATTCACAAGGAGTGCCTCCAGGACTGTTCTAACTGTTCCCTTCAAATGAACCACCCTTGGCCAAAGATCCCTCTCCAACTGTGGGTTAAAATGGTTCAATGATCTGCCTGCAGACCTTGCCAACTCCCCCAGACTTGGCTACTTTAAAAATGGGCTTCAATCTCTTCTTGCCAGCAAATCTGACTGCCAGTGTTTCTGTTAACCCATGGCTTCTGACAGTGGTTCTCACACCCGTCAAACGCTACCCTCTCTCACTCCCACCCTCCTGTTCCACAACTGCATACTTCCCCCTCCCACCTTCCACCATCTACAACCTCCCCTTGACAAAGCCTCACCTTGGCTGCTAAAACATGCATTTCTGCAGATTGGGAGCACCCCATCTGAACTGTAACATGATTGTTAAACACTGTACTGCACTTAATTAGTGCTGCATTAATATGTTTCTCTGGAAGTGTGGTCCTGTTTCTCCTTACTCCTTGTACCCTGCTTAATGTTGTAACTGCACACTAATACCACTTGTTAGTTGATGTCTTTCTGTTCTGCAATGTTTCATCACCTGTAAATGTCTTGTATTCCTTGTTGACTTGGAGCCTTTGTAGACGACCCCCGGCTCAAAGGTATTAATCCGAATTTGAAATAAATAAAAAAAAAATTCCAAACGACTCAATCATGGCTCCAATCCAGCTCACTGATCCTCAATCTACCTAAGACACAGGCGATGCTCTTTGGGTCAGCAAGAAAGGTTCATGCCATGACCCCCAAGCTTTGTGTACACTGCCGTGAAGGGTCTGTTATCCAGTCCACTGACTCCCTAAAGTACCTCGGAGTGACACTGGATCCTGCTCTTGATTTCTCTTCTCATTTAAATGAGGTTTGTAGATCTGTCAACATTAAGATTGGTGCCGCTTACCGATTGCGTCACTCCCTAACCCCTGCTGCAAGGATCTCGGTAGCTAGAGAAGTCTTGCTTCCTAGGTTTCTGTATGCCCTCCCTATATTTTCCAACTCAAATGCTGGTATTCTCCACAAGTGGGCTACCACCTATAATAACATTTGCAGATTCGCTCTGTCGGCCCCTTGACTGACTCACCACTGTCTACTGTTCTTCTCCCTCCACTGGCTGTCCCCCACAAATATGTGCTTATACACTCTGGGCTGCTTCGCGGACACCATGTCCCGACCACCCCGCCCCGACAGCATTGGGGCAATGCTCACCCCGGTGTCTCACTCATGCCATCTGAGATCTCTAACTCCTCTTCACTCTCTGTCCCGCACTGTTCTACAAAAATGGGAGAGCAAGCTTTTACTCACTTTGCTCCCAAATTCTGGAACTCCCTACCCCCCAGGCTTACTGTAAATGCTCTTCTCTCTCTCCTCCTTCAAATCTGCACTTTTCTCCCACCTACTTGCACTTGATTCTTGTGAATGTACTTAACCCTTCCCCTCTTTTACTGCCTTCTATGGGCTAGCTTACTGATTGTCACTGTAATAATTGATTGCGTTGTATTGTGTCACTGTTTATAAATTATTGCTTTGTCTTGTTTCCCATTCCTTCCTGCCTTCCATCCCTGCATGGATGGCTACTGCTAAATGTATGTTTCTGATTTCCCTACTATCCCTGTGAGGATATCCATGGGTTTCTGTATTATCTACTGCTTGGTACCTTTATCTCTGTCCTGTTTTTTGTAAAACCGTATACTGTACTGTCCCAGGTCGTGCTTGAAAATAGGCAGGGTTTTTGCCTGATGCACCTACCTGGTCAACAAAAGCTAATAAATAAATAAATAAAAACACATTTTTCACACAGTACTATACACTATAAAAAATACAGGATGAGCAACTCTATGCACAACCAGTGTATTTTACCACCTCTGGATTCTGATTCCTATGGACCGCTCGAGCTTCACTCGCGAGTTCAGAGGGTATCAGAATCCCTCTGTGGCAGAACACACTGGTTCTGCATAGTAGCCCATCCAGTATTTTCTATATTCTTTGTATGGAAATCAAATTTCAAAGTGATTAATCCAGATTCTTAAATACTTGTACTCTGTTCCTTGACTTAAATATTCCTCATTACTAGTTTTGACCCTTCATTCCAGGGATTTATTTAACTCTAAAAATTGATTAGCGTTTTGCTCATAAAAGTGCCAAATCTTTGTGAAAATGCATAGCTCTTGCCTCACTGTGTTTAACAAACATAGCACTCCTAGAAAATCTATATAAATACTTTCTGTACAGTTAGTATCGTCCCAAGACAAAAACTGCTAATCAATTATTTAAAACCCTGCATTCTGTTATTCAGTTGAGGGGGGCATCATTTGAGATTTTTTGTGGTTCACTGCCAATCTGGAATTATTGAAAGAACAGCTACGTACTTACCATAACAGTAGATCTTCAAAAGAATTCTCTTTATCAGGCCACACCTTTGGAACTATAGCCACCAGGCATTAGGAACACACAGAAACCTTTGTAAGCAGTCACCAGAGGCCACCCATGACGACGTCCAATATCAGAGAAACGTGGGCAGCCCCTCCACTCCTAGTTCCCCGCTGGAGATCATGCTCAGAGGAACTCCTTGTAGGGAACCAGGAGAAATCCCAGCACTCCAAATATCATTTGAGACAGGGTGCAGGAAAAGGTAGCAATGGAGACAGCAGTACCAGTATCCTTTGTTGCAACCCTTATGGCGGAAGGAGGGTGGGACAGCATGGCCTGATGAAAGAGAGTCTCTCGATCTACTGTTACAGTAGTATGTAATTGTTCTATCTTCTTTGAGGATCTGTCTTTCATCAGGCCACACCTTTGGAATGAGTCCCAAACAGTACCAAAAGCCAAAGGTTTGGGCATCTGGAGCCTATAGGCTTATGATAGTAGGCCTTGTAGCACAGCTAGACCAAACCCAGCTTGTCTACCAGAGATAATGTCCAGACTGTAGTGCATAGTGAAGGTGTGGACAGTACTCCAGGTTGCAACTGCACAGATCTCTGCAGAAGAAATATTCCTAAAATAAACTACTGAAGTGACCATGCCTTTTGTGGAATGACCATGAACCACACCAGGAAGTTCCTTACAATACTTCCTGTAACAGAATGCAATACGATGTGCTAGCCATTTGGACAAGCACAGTTTAGACACTGAGGTGCCCTCTCTCCCAGGGGCGAATGCAACAAAAAGCTGCAAGGACTTCCCTTCCTGCAGTCCTTTGTACAGTGTGTACAGTACCTGAGTTTTCTATGCATATACTAACATACTAATTGCCAGCAGATTAGGCCTTATGGTCTATCGAGTCTGCTCGAACCTCAGATCCCTAGTTGGGTGCCGAGGCCTTCCCCACCTTGTATTCCAGAAACCCCTATCATCCATCCCCACCCCTTGGGCCAGGCCATCATCTGATACATCCACTTTCTGTGTCTGTCCCACCCTCTCTTGAAGCCCTCCACTATGGATCTCTGAACCAGCTTGCCAGGCAGCGCATTCCAAGGGTCCACCACACTCTCAGTGAAAAACCTCCTCCTCTTTTCCCACCTCACCCTTCCACCTTCCAACTTCAAACCATGTCCTCTGGTGATACCTCCTGCTCTAAGGTATGGATCAATGCCTCCTGGATTGGCATGCTCTAATACACTGGTAGGTTGATGGCTTGATTTAAGGTAAACTCAGACACCATCTTTGGTAGAACTTTAGGATTAGTACGCAAAGACACCCTGTCTTTGTGGAAAATCAAATGAAGCTCACATATTAGAGCCTGCAGCTCTCAAATCCTTTGAGCAGAAGTGACTGCAACTAAAAATAATGCTTTCCAAGAAAGAAAGAATAAGCTAAAAGATGCAGCTGGCTCAAAATCAGCCAAAGTCAGCCTTTCCAAATAAAATTCAAGTCCCAGTCTGGGACTGGATTATGACTAGGATGCTTTATTGAAGCAGCCCATAAAGCAAACTGCTTCCATTTTATGGAGCAAATATGTCTGGTGGACAGTTTTCTAGCAGCCACCAGAACATCCGTCACTTTCTGTAACACCCCAAAGCGAGCTAAGGGTATGCAAGTACGTAAAAATTTATTTAGTTAGGCGCCCAATCCCTGGGGCTTTGGGCCATACAGAATACACAGTTTAAGCAGGATCACAGTTTAAATAATCAGCAAAATAAATTGTAAAAGATATTAAATACATCAGGGATTAAGAAGGTGGGTCTTCTTTACTCTCCTAAACACCTCCACTATAGGGACCCTCCTCAGAGGACCAGGCTGGCCACCCCAAATGAACTATCACCTGAGGTTTTCAGCCCAGTTCTCGGAACCGCCAGGAGGCCCTGGGTGGAGTAATGGAGGGAGCGAGCCAGGATGGCAGTGGTAAGGAGGTCTGACAGTTAGCCAGGGCCCAATCCATATAGGGTCTTATAGGTGAGCAAGCCCACCTTGAAGAGAACCCGCCACCTGACCGGCAGTCAGTGCAGACCCCGCAGGACCACAGTCACATGACAGGACCTTGATAATCCTGTCAGCAGCCGAGCTACTGCATTCTGCACTAGCTGCAGCTGGTGGAGGATCCCTCCACCGACCCCGGGGTATACAGCATTACTGTGGTCGAGTCTTGATGTCACAAAGTCGTACACCAGTGATGGCAGATCCTCAGGTGGAATTAGGGGTTTAATCCGGGTGATGTTCCTCAGATAGTAAAAACTACTTTTGAAGACAGTTGATACCTGAGCCTCAAATGTCAGCCTGTCGTCAAGGACCATGTCGTTTTCTCACCCTAGAGGACGCCATCAATGGTGTTGACCCCAGGACCAAGCCTGTTGTTGTCCCGAGGCGCCCCATCACGCCCAGGCTCAATCACCAGAACCTCCATCTTGTCGTTAAGTCTCGACCAGTCAGAGTTTATCCAATCCTAGATCTCAGCAAGGCATTTATTCAGCACTTCTACAGCACCACTTGTCCCTGGTGCAAAGGACATGTACAACTGAGCATCATCTGCATAGCAGTGAAAACTCAAGCTGTACTGTCTGATGATCCTCCCCAAAGGCAGCATCTACACTAAGAACAGCATCGGTGACAGGATCGAGCCCTGAGGAACTCCACAGGTCAGAGGCAGAGGGAAGGAGGAGAAATTCCCCATCCCAACCCTCTGCCTCCTACCTGAGGGAAAGGACTCGAACCAGTTGATGACAACACCAGTGAGTCCACAAAACTCTCTAAGGTGATCCAACAACACAATACGGTCCACGGTATCAAATGCTGATGACAGATTGAGGAGAATGAGAATTGACCACTCTTCTCGTCTCTTGCCATGAGGAGGTCATTATACACCAGACTAGTGCTGTCTCTGTGCTGTGCCTTGCCCTAAACCCGGACTGGAATGGCTCGAGATGTCACAGGTCTCTGGGTGTTCCTCGAGCTGCAGAGCCACTATCTTCTTAACAACCTTCCCTAAAAATGGGAGGTTGGAGAATGGTCTATAATTCGCTAGGACATCGGCGCAAGAGATGTTTTTTCAGAAGAGGCTCACCAGTGCCTCCTTCAAATCATCGGGGACGACCACCCCTCAGAAAGCGAACACTCGATTATCCCAGTGAACACTGGACCAATAACCTCAATGCATCCTACTAGGAGATGTGTTGGCCAGGGTCCAGTTCACAGTAAGTGGGCCGCAGCTTCAGACTCACCTTGGAGACCTCAGCCACCCCCACTGGTCAAAACTCTGCCCAGACAACAGGAGTGCCCCGCTACACCCAGACCGCACCCTGCGGGTCTGGTCCAAACCTACTGACCTGGACCCCCACACACTGCCACATATTCAAACGACCTGGTAGAACCCACTGAAAGTACGAAGACGACGTTATGCATGCAGATGCAGGGACTTCAATTCCAGTGGGACTAGGGTTCCCTGTTCCTGTGACAGTAGACGCTTTCTCAGGGGCAGAGGTACTGGGGATTTCACTGCCAACTGTTGCAGCAGAGAATACCATATCTTCGGAGGTCATATGAGAGCAGCGAGTATTAGAGTTGCCTCACATCTTCAGCTTGACTAGTATTCTCCAGATTAGCGAGAAGGTATACAGAAGCTTCCTTTCCAGGAGAAGGACAACACGCCTCGCCAAAACCTCCAGGCCCTGGACGACCCCATCCTTCAAACAGTTCACTGATCACTGAGGTCTGCAGTTCCCACTCATGCATCCTGGACTGTGACCTGCTTAGTTTTTCTGCCAAGATGTTCTGGGTGCCTGAAACATGTACTGCTGATAGTCCTATACTGTTCCAGAGCCCAGTACAAAACTCTCATTGCTTCCCGCGCAATGGATAAGAATGAGTCCCCTTGCTTGTTGATGAAATGCACTACACTGACACTGTCCATCTGTATTAACAGAGGACCTGGGGACAAATGGTTCTGAAGGTCTGGAGTCCATATAGGACCACTCTCATTTTCAGAACATTTATATGTAAAGTGTGCTCCACCTGGTTCCACGTGCCTTATCTCTGCAGAGGTCCCAGGTGGGCTCCCATCCTGATCCCAAGCATCTGTGGAGAGGATCTGATGTGGGGTAGGAATCAAGAGTGGGACACCTTTGAGCAGGTTGTTGCGCTCCATTTACCACTGGAGTGCTTTGCGCAAGGGGATGTGACTACAACCCTCTGTTCTAGAATCGTCTGTCAACTGGTCCCAGGTCCCACTGTACTCAGGGTCCACTGTGGGATCTGAATGTGCAACCTGGACAGTGGCACAGTAACAGTGGCAGCTGCCATTAGTTGCAGCAGGTGGAGAAACGTTTTTGCCAAGATATAATGGCTGTCATGCACCAACTATGCTTGGAAATCAATCATTCTGCCCTGTCCAGAGGCAGGAATGCCAAAACCTGGGCTGTATCCAGAACTGCTCCTATGTACTGTAGTCTTTGGCAGGGTGACAGAACAGACTTAGGTATGATGACTGTCACCCCCAGAGCATCGAAAATCTGTCTGGTTTGAGCTAAGATCTGCAACAGCTGGTCCCTGGAGTGGGCTTTTAATTGCCAGTCGTCCAGGTAAGGCAAAACATACAGACCTTCCCTGTGAAGGTCTGCAGCCACCACAGCCAAGCATTTGGTAAAGACTCATGGCACAGAAGAGAAGCCAAAAGGCTACACTGTGAATTTGTAATGTTCCCCCTGAAACAGGAACCTCAGATATTTTCTGTGAGGTTTCCAGATTTTGATATGGAAGTATGCATCCCTTATATCGAGGGAACAAATCCAGTCCCCTATTTGCAATAGGGGAAGGAGACCCTACAGACTGACTATCTGTAACTTCTTATTCTGTGAAGAAGTTCAGCTCTTAGATCTAGAACAGACCGCAGATCCCTGATCACTTTGGGATGAGGAAGTATCTGAATAAAAACCTGTGTTCCACTGTTCTAGAGGTACAGGTCTAGTGCCTGTTTTGAAGCAAGGTCTGTAATTCCTCTAGGAAAAGGGATGTGTCATAGCGGTATGTTGTCACCACTGATGGGTGTTCTGGAGGGTTGTCCAGAAGCTCCAGATCATGACCCTACCCTATAATCTCCAAAACCTATGCATCTGTAGTCACCTCCTCCATTAGTCCAAGTGGAAGGATAGGCGACACCTACAACCACCCCTGGCTGAGTGGCTGAGGGGCATATAAAGAGTCATGCTGATCCCGTGGGGTGGAGCCACTGGCCCCACCTCTTGGTGCTTTTGAATTGGCATCTGAGGTTGTGGTGGAACTGGCAAGACCCCTATACCTCTGCCTCTTCCCTGGGCGGGTGCTGCCCCTGACAGCAGATGGGTGAAAGCTACCTCTGTTCCTACCCCTGGTGTGTGTTGGTACAAGGAGTGCACTGACTTCAGAGTCTTGCCAGATGATTGAAGATTTTTCAAAGCATCTTCTATCTCTTGGCCAAACATGTTCTGTCCTCTGAATGGAGCATTCAGAACTGTCTGCTGCATATCAGTTGCAAAGCCGGCTACTCTAAGGCCAGAGTAGCACCTGAGATATTTGACAGAAGCAGCAGCCTGGCAGAGGCATCAGAAATATCATATGTTGTGTGGATCAAATGCTTTCTTACATCAGCACCAGCAGTGAGTGGACTCATTAACTTCTGTTTATTAGATCCCATGTGTGCTTGTGCAGCAGTCTTAGTCTTCCTCCAGAGGGTGTTCTGATATTTTATCAGTGGGCCTGGTAATTAGCAATACACAGGCCCAGTGAGGCAGAGGCATACATGTGCTTGCTCATAATGTCCAACCTCCGGGATTCTTTATCAGGAGGAAGGGAACTCAGGTGACTAGGTGCCTTGTATCTGCCACGGGCAGCTGTGATCACGACTGAGTCTGTCTCAGGCTGGTTGACATAAAAAGGGCTTTCCAGAAAGCGCAGAATATGTTTTGTCTGCCTTTCTGGGCACAGCTAGTATATTGTTTTGCTTATGCCAGGCTGCCTAAGTGGCACCCTCCAAGGCTGGGAATAGTGGCAGAAACACAGAACAGGGAGATTTTGTTATCTCCAGAAACCCCAGCAGGTTCTTTATGGTAGAATTGTGCTCCTCTAAAGTGAAGCTCATAGCAGCTTGCATTTGGTGCATCATATTGAAAAATGAGGGATCCTCTGGAGGTGACCTGGGTTGTGTTCAAAACAGAGCCCTCACTACAGGAGGAGACTGTAGAGCTGCTACCCTATCTGTAGTGGTTCTCAGCGTAGTCTTCCTCCTCCTGCATCATTAGATCAAGGTTGTACTCATATCTGTTGGCAACTCTATCACTGAAGGGAATAAAAGACTGCGCCAGCGATGTTGGCAGCAGATAAGGAGGTCTATTTGGCAAGAGAGTACCTTGCAGCGTTGATGGTATATTTGTGGTAGTCTCCATCGAGGGGCCCACTAGAACAGGGAGGCTAGGCAGTAGATGTTTTATCATGTCTCAGAAGGTGATAAGCACTGCCTGAGCATCAGCGCAACTTTGGTTAGTAGGCACGACTGAAGCAGTTGAAATTGGACATTGGATCTCCGTCGATAGTGATGTACTGTACCTGGCAGTGCCCATGCCAAGCTCTGACCTTGGTGTCTGGTCGACGGTTGGGGAGACAGTCGGCGTCACCTCTGGAGCGGTCGGTGTCAAAGCAGAGGTGACCTGTAGCGTGCCAGGAAGGCCTAGTCCTTGTCCTGGTGTTTGTGACTCCCCGAAACTTCTTCCCTGGACCCTGACGACTGCGATTGGTTGCTGGGCAATGCGGATTTTTCTTGGAGCTGCTTCTCCATTCCTTCCATGGTGTTCTGGAGAAGGAATTTCTTCAAAGCCTCTTTTCTGCATTGCGTGGTTACAGAGGTGAACCCCCGACAGATCTCACAAGCTTTCATGTTGTGAGAGAGGCCTAAACAACAGAAACAGACACTGTGGACGTCTCTGGTGTAGATCTTCTTGTGACAGGGTTGAATAAGGCCCTGCCCCATTTGTTATTCAGAAACAGTTAAAAGCAAGGATCTGTTCTATCCTCTCCTTTTCTGTCTCTTCTCTGTCCAGTTGCACAAACAAATTTTCTTGTGAGACCTAGGAACTGATCACTCCGACGGTTCTGCAATTCTCCACCTCTCGCTATCTCTCTGCCTTCCCTTTGCTATTTCTGTCTTTTCTTCCCCTCTTGCATATCTAAAAATATATGTGACTCTTTATGTGGAAATGTCACTGATACTGGAATCCCTTTGTTTAAAACTGTATATACCTGTAGTTATACTGTTGAAATGATTGCAAAAAGCTATTTGGAATTCAAGGGATTAACCTGAGATGCAGTTTTTAAGCCTTTTACAGAGCTGTAAACAAGAAGTCGGTTCTGGGTCACTATGTTCTTTTTGCTGCACCTGCATCGAAACTGACAAGAACATTCTGTAAACTTACATGAACATTCTGTGAGAAGCAGGCTCTTTTAACGAGTTCCCAGACAAAGACTTATAAAAAGAGCAGCAATGCTTTGCTAGAGAGACAAGGGGAGTGAGAGACTGAGAGAATGAAACTTGGAATTAAGAGATACCCTCATAAGAAGGACTCAGTTTCTCTATTTGTACTGCCTTTGTAAATCGTTATACTGAATAATTTTAATTTTTTATTTTGCTGTTATTGAAAAAAATAAAATGCTATTTGTGAATTTTGAAACTGCTTCTGGTTTTCCTATACTTCATGACCTGTGCCTCGATGACACTCCTCTCCACACTCACAGTACCGGGAATGTTTCAATGGTTCTTTTGATGACATACAGGTCACTAAAAATCACTATAAAAGTGATTATTTAGATCACAGAAAAAAATAAAATGGTGGCTATAAGCAGCAACATTTCTACGGGTCTGACGAGTCTGACTGATAGAAGGAAAAGAACTGAGAAGAGGAGGGGCTGCCCACGTTTATATATACGCTGACGTCTGATGTCATCATGGGCAGCCCCTGACTGACTGCTTGCAAAAGTTTCCGTGTGGTCCTAGTGCCTGGTGTCTATCGTTCCAAAGGTGTGGCCTGATGAAACAGACATCCTTAAAGAAGATCCACTGTTCCATGAGTGTGAACTCCACTTGCAATATATGCTTGACCTCCCCAATATCATTACCGGAGATCACTAAGACAGTACTGTCAGCATACAGACAAATGCCTGACAAAACAATTTGCTCTGGTAGTGAGTTTAAATAAATAAAAAATTATAGCTAGCCTAATATTGAGCCTTGTCATATCCCTCCCCAGGTTACCCTTAGCTGATTGAGAAGGCTTCATCTATGCAAACCATTTGCATTCATCAACTTATTTATGACCCAAGCCAATTACACATGTCACTGGAAATGCCTACATCATTAAGTCTATTTATGAGAAGGCTGTGGTTGACTAAGTCGAAGTCATCAGGCCACACCATAGGAACTTCACCGTTGGTGAAGCAGGATCCACATGGAAGATTTTCAGCAGTACAACTAGGGCCACCCACGCCATCGACATCACCAACCCAATAAAGGCGTGAGTGGCCCGCTCCCTCCTCAGTTCCTTCCCTTGGAGACAAAGGAAGCATAGCTCTAGCAATGGGGGCCTAAGGAGAAAGAGCGGTGCCCAGATCCATATGAAAGGCTGGATACACCAGACAGCCAGTTCCTAGACAACAGCCCCAAAAGGGGGAAGGTGGGAGGGACAACAGACCTGATCACTGAGATCCCCTCGCAAATCTATTGTTATGGTAAGTTCTTATGTAACTGTTCTAACTTCTTCGGGGGTATCTCAGTCATCAGGTCACACTGTAGGAACGAGTCCCAAGCAGTTACTGGTGCAAACAGATAGTCCGGGAGGAAGGCCAACCATAAACTTAAGACAGGAGGCCCTGCAACACAGCCCTGCCAGATCCTGCACGGGCTCTTGAAGCAATGTTCAGACTGTAGTGCTTGGTGAAAGCATGGACGGTACTCCAGGTAGCAGCCATACAGATGTCAGCAGTTGAGACCCCTCGGAAACAAGCCACAGAGGTAGCCATGCCTCTTGTGGAATGAGCTTTGACAGCTCCAGGCAATGCTTTGCCATATTTGTTGTAAGAGAACACAATACAGTTTGCCAACCATTTGGATAAACACTGCTTAGAAACTGAAACGCCCTCTCTACCTGGGGTGAAAAAAACGAACAAATGCTTCGACTTTCTACACTCCTTGGTGTGAAGCAGGTAGTACTTCAAAGTTCTGCGCATGTCTAATGTATGGAGCAGTGCTTCTCCTGGACTGGCATGCTCAGGAAAATAAACAGGAAGGTGAATAGACTGGTTGCGTGTAAACTCAGAGACCACCTTAGGAAAAAACTTAGGATTTGTGCACAAAGTTACCCTGTCTTTATGAAAAATCAAATAAGGCTACTCACACCAGAGGGCTGGAAGCTCTGAAATACTTCGAACAAAAGTTATGGCAACTAAAAATAATGCCTTCCAAGAGAGAAAGCGCCGCTCGCAAGTCACGATTGGCTCAAAAGGAGACAGGGTCAACTTCTCCAAAACAAAATTTAAATCCCAAGCCAGGATGGGAGAATGGACTGGAGGTTTCAGATGCAGAATTCCCTTAAAAGGTATGGGAGACATCCAACTGAGCAACTGTGCAGTTATCCACTGGCTCATGAAAGGCCGAAATAGCCAAAAGGTGCACCTTGAGGGAGGAGTACTGGAGACCTGAGTCAGACAAAGAGATCAAGTAGTCCAGGATGTGGTTCACCGGGCAGGTGAAAAGGTCTGGATTATGTTTGGGAGCCCAGATGGCAAACCACTTCCAGGTCATGGCATATGTGGCTCGAGTGGAAGGCTTCGGGACGACCACATGACGTCCACCACTCTGTTAGAGACCCCAAATCTGGCGATGGCTAAGTCCACAGGATCCAGGCATGCAGATAGAGGGACCTGAGGTTGGGATGGACCAGGGTCCTCTGATCCTGTGTCAGCAAATTCCTGCGGGGGGAAGGACCAGAGGTTCCTCCGCCAGCTGCTGCAGAAGAGGAAACCAAATCTGTTGAGGCCAGAATGAAAATAGCAAAATCATGCTGGCCCCCTCCATCTGCAGTTTGATTAACACATTCTGTATGAGAGGAAATGGAGGGAAGGTGTAAAGGAACCTCTCTCCCAAGAGAGGGACAATGCGTCTCACCAGAAAACTCCAGGCCTTGGATGTAGCAAGCAAATATTGGGCAGTTTTGTGTTGAGTAGGGATGCAAAAAGGTCCAATTCTGGATGACCCCATTTGTCGAAAAACTCTTCTGCAATGGATGAGAGAAACTCCCATTTGTACATGCTGGACTGAGTCTGGCTGAAGCTGTCCGCCAGAGTGTTTAAGATGCCTGGCACATGGACTGCTGAGATTGTCAGACCGTGGTCTAATGCCCAGTACCACACTCTTATGGCCTCCCTGCAGAGGGGCTACAAATGAGTTCCCCCTGCTTGTTGATCTAGTACACTACACTGATATTGTCTGTCTGACTGCACCAGCAGCTGACCAGGAGCAAGGTGTTCCTGAAAGGCCTGCATGGCATGCAGAACCACCCTCATTTCCAGGACACTGATGTGCAGGAAGGATTCTACCTGGAACCATGAACCCTGGGTTTGAAAGGGGCCCAGGTGTACTCCCCAGCCTAGACCTGATGCATCTATGGTGAGGATCTGTTGTGGAGAGGAGATCTGGAATGGGACCCCTTGCAAGAGATTAAGGGGTCCATCCACCACTGCAGCACCCTGCAGGATGGGGAAGAGACCAGGACCGGGCGATAAAACTCATCCATGCGCTGGTCCGACTGAACACTGAGGGTCCACTGGAGAATGTGCATATGGAGGAGTCTGAACAGTGGCTATGCAGCCGGAGGCCCAGCAGTCTCAGATACACCCTAGCAGGAATGTAGCAGCTTTGAGTGACTTGCTGAGCCTGGGTAATAAGGCACGCCACCCTGTTTTGGGGCAGGAAGGCCTTCCCCTGTGCTGAGTCCAGAACTGCCCCTATGTACTGCAGCCTTTGGGATGACTACAACCTACTTGGGCAGACGGACCGTGATGCCCAGGGAGAGAAATAACTGGACAGTCCTCTCCAAAGTCAGTAGGAGTTGTTCCCTGGATGGGGCCTTTAGAAGCCAATCATCCAGATAAGAGAAAACATACAACCTCTCCCTTCTGAGAGCTGCTGCCACAGCTGCTAGGCACTTGGTAAAGACCTGTGTCGCATAGGACAAGCCAAAGGGCAGCACTTTGAACTGATAATGTTCACCCTGGAATGCGAAATGGAGAAACCTCCTGTGGGGAGGAAAAATCACTATGTGCAGGTAAGCATTCCACATGTCCAGGGAACACAGCCAACCCCCATCTTGAGGAGGGGCAGCAGGCCTGGCAAAGTTACCATCCTGAACTTGTTGTACTGGACATACAGACTGAGGCCCTTCAGATACAGAATGGGCCTTAAATCCCTGATCTTCTTGAGGACCAGGAAAAACCTAGAATAAAACCCCTCGTTTCTCTCACGCCTCAGTACAGGCTCAATGGCCTGCTTGAGCAAAAGGGACTGTACTTCCTCCCAGAGAATAGGTAAGGGAGCTGGGGGGTAACTGGAGGGTGGGAGAGGGGTTTATAGAGGCTGTTCTATGAACTCCAGGGTGTGACCCCTTTTCTGTGATCTGCAAAATCCAGGCTTCCAAAGTTATGGTTATCCATTGATTCAGATAGAGGGAGAACCAACCTCTGACCACTACCTCTTGGCTGGAGACTGGAAGAGCGGGGTCTGACAAGGAGGCCAAGGAGGCTGGTCCCTCACTTCTGGGATGCTTGGCCGCAGCTCCAGCATTGGAGGGGTGGGCAAGGCAGCCGGGGCTCTGCGCTTCCCTTGGGGGCTGCACCAGGTCTACTGGTCACTTTGCGAAAAGAAAGATGCTGTCTATCTCTCTGCTGAGTATGGTAGACAGAGTGGACAGACTTGAGTACCCTGCCTGTGGCCTGTAGATTAATAATATCCTGAACATCAGGACCAAACAGCTTAGTGCCATTAATGGATATTAAGTACCTTCTGCTGGACATGAGCAGCAAACCCTGATACCCTCAACCAGAAGTGCCTAAGTAGACATACGCCTGTGGCAGCAGCCCTGGCAGTTGTGTCAGACATATCATAGAAGGTTCTGAGGAGACGCCTGCTAATGTCCTCAGCTGCCTGAAGGCACTGGAGAAGCTCCTGCTTCTGAGTGCCATCTGGAAGGGCCTGGGCGGCAGCCTTACCCTTCTTCCAGTTAGAATTTTGATACTTCACCATAGGAGACAGGTAATTTGCAATCCTCAAACCCAGAGATCGATTCTGCGAGATTCTTTATCCGGGGAGAGGGAACTAAGGTGCTGAGGTGCCTTAGACCTGTCGTGGGCTGCCTTAATGACCACTAAGCCTGTTTTGGGCTGAGCAGCATAGCAGGGAAACCCCAGAGAGGGGCATGGTAAAGTTTATCTGCCCTGCAGGGCATAGCTGGCACCATGTCTGGTCTGTTTCAGGCTGCCGTGGCTGCATTCCTTAAGGCAGGCAGAATTGGAGGAATGATTTTCTGGGGAGACTCTGGGATCTCCAGGAAGTCGACCAGCTCTTTCCTGGTGACATCCTCTTCCTCAGTGTGAAAGCCCATAGCTAAGGACAGCTACTTCATCACACTGAAAACTGTGCGGTCCTTAGGAGGAGACCTAGGAGTATGCTTAACTGAATCCTCACTGACAGAGGAAGCCATAAACCTGTCAGAGACCAGGATCTCTTCCTCTTCTTCATCAGGAAAAGGAGGTCTGGATGATACTCCTCCTCAATGTGGACATCTTCCAGATCCAGGTTCGGTGCTGGATGTGCAGATGATGTCTTGCGGAAAGCTTTCCATGGCCAATGAGTGGGCGTCGACGAAGCTGCCATCAACGGCATCGGCAAGGTGGGTCTGTACGCACCCAGCTGCTGCACAATCACCAAAGTGAATTTTGTCAGAATGTCGTTTAGGTTGATGACATTTGTCGATGGATGGGAGGGAGGTCGGTGGTACAGGATCAGATGACCCACCTGATGAGCCCTGTGAACCCGAACAGCCTGTAGCCTTGGAGAAAGAAGGGTCAGGCCTCGACTTGTGGGGGCTGTCGATGATGAGCCCATTGTCAACGAAGGAGTGGCCGACAACCTGGAGGTCGACAGCTGACCACCATGGGAATTGGGCGAAGGTGCTGTCAGTACAGGTCTGGAGGACACAGAGACCTCGACAGCAGTTTTGCGTATCGGTGCACCTGCACCCGACATGGATCCCACAGAGGAAGGAGAAGAGGCTGTTAGGGAACAAGATCGCTGCCGGTGGGAGCGGTTGCGATCTCGGCCTTTTTTATGACTCCCCCCCTCGAGGATCTGTCTCGGGCCTTGGAGGCCTGGGAGCTCAATGACCCTGTTGGCGACTGAGAAGCTGGGATCCTGGAGGACCCCTCCCTGGAACTGGCTACCTGTTGATCCATTAGGAAATTGTTAAGAGCCTTTCTGCATTGCTTGGGAGTGGTCTGGATAAACTTCTGGCAGAACTCACAGTTAGAAACTTCGTGGTCAGGCCCAAGAGAGCAGACACAGAGAGAATGTTCATCTGTGAAGGCAATCTTCTTTCCGCAGTGGCAGCAATGGAAGAAAGAAGTCAAAGGATTAACTCTCAACATAAACAAGTTGAAGGAATCTCTTTAATAAAAGAGATTCTGAAAAATAATGGAAGAAAATGCCGTAGGCAAAAAAGGCACAAATACTGTATTTACAGCTTCCGGCGGAGACCCATGCGAGCAAGTCGTGTGAGGAAAGAACAAGGATGGAGTATGGCCACTTAGCCTTTACGGGATTGGTTATGTTGACGGACGTTGATGGCGTGGGTGACCCCAGTTGCACTGCTGAAAATCTTCCGTGTGGATCCTGCTTCACCGATGATGAAGTCCATACGGTGTGACCTGATTTTATTTATTTAACTTTTGTTTACCGGGTAAATACACTAGACAAAACATATGCCTATTTTCAGGAACGACCTGGGAAAGTACAGGAATTAAAAACACATACAGAGCACAACTTAAAGCAAGTAATGTACAAACACTGAAATCAGAAGAAGCATAACATACATAGAAGATAACTCAGTATTCAATAGCGGTACAGTCAAATGCAGATTGATACAGAGTCACTATGACCTAGACCAAAGCAGTAATTACAGATAAATACAAGAAATTAATGTAGTATTTACAGATAAATACAAGAAATACACACATTTGGTACAGAGCCTCACTCTGACAGCATAACAGGACCGAAGCCGGAAGTACAGGAGATGATGTGCTTAAGTACCGTGCAGGTGGCCAGGATCATCAAGGTACTTAAGGGGGTTTAAGACAGTCACATCCTGAGGCGAGCTTCAAGTGTGTCTACAGGAGGAACGAGGCATGCATGGGGGACCGATCTGTACTGGCAGGGAGTTCCAGAATCTAAAGCACATGACGCAAAATCCCTATCTCCCATTTGACTGCACTTAGCAGGAACCTTGAGGATAGCAGGGCCTAGAGACCTTAGTGAATAGAAAGTGGAGGGAGCCGGCACCAGGAGTTCCGTCAATCCATGGGGGTGCCTGTGCCCATAACTTTGCCCGTGAAGCACCCCGTAACAAAATTCATGTAGTTGGATGGGGACAGCCAGTTAAGTTTGGTATATACATCACAGTGGTGAGTGAGGCTAGCTCAAAATGGCAAATGTTACTGTAGGCAACAGTCCACCTAGTGAGATGTACCTTGGAAGTACGGGTGAACAGCAGAAGCCCATAACAGAAAGATGGTAGAAATACACCTCTGGCCAGTGCTAGGCGAGCAGCTGAAGTAAGATTATTCTTCACCCTATACGCTAAACCCAACTTCCAGTTCACATCACGACACACATTATGAATGTGGTGACCAAGATCAAGCTGAGGGTCAAGTGTCACCCCAAGGTATTTGACAGAGTTGGTGATGAGAACGGTAGCACCATCACTACCCGAGATGCACAGAGGGACAGGGGAGGCATTTAACTTAGGCAGGGATCCAAACAGCATGGCCTTTGTGTATGCCAGTATAATTTGGCTGAATTTTGAATTCAGGTGTTCCATGTTACTATTCCATGTGTTTGTTGGGGAAGGAGTGGGGGGAATATTCTACTAGAGGAATACTGCAGAATTTTGAATTCCTGTATTCCATGGTAAAAAAGCATACCATGAATGTGTAGAAAGACAGATGACTGACACACAGAAACCATCTGTGGAGGGAAATTTACATTTTTAGCAATATTTTACTATCTTTTTAAGATTTAGGACCAGCTTGTGAGACAATAGCCACAACTGGATACTCCTGAAATCCTCACTCAACTGATGGTTAATGACCCCAATGTCCTGGGAATGAGTGAGAATAACAAGATCATCGGCATACAGGATAGACCTGCAGGAGGCAACAGAGGAAGGAAGATTGTTGATAAATATAGGGAAGAGCAGGGGCCCAAGGACTGACCCCTGGGGAACCCCTGAAGACACTGCAGTGGTGTCCGAGAGTACCTTACTATATTTTGTTAGTTGCTGCCTACCCTGAAGGTAATTGGAGAACCAACTAACCGCAGGAGGGGACAGACCCAAGGACCTAAGTTGAGTGCAAAGTACTGCATGGTCGACTAGGTCAAAGGCCTTAGAGAGATCAATAAAGATGGCCTCAGTGAGACTACCCTGGTCCATAGCAGCCCTTATCCCAGATGCGACAGTGACCAGGGCTGAGGTTGTACTGTGCCCTTTTCGAAAACCATGCTGTGAGGGAGACAGTAGCTCATGCATCTAGATATACTCAGAGAGTTGCCTCACCCAACTTTCTCAAGGAGCTTACTGATTGCAGACAAGATGGCAATCGGCCGATAGTTGTCAATAATCCTAGGGTTGCCCTGTTTGAAAACAAGGACAACTCTTGCCACCTTCCATAGGTCAGGGATAACCCCAGTGGCTAAGGATAGATTGACAATGTGGGCCAGAGGAGAGGCAATGAAGCAGCAGCAAGGCGAAGAAGCTTGGGTTCCATATCATCGTGACCAGCACTAGAAAAGGGGGAGAGACCAGAGAGCAGTCTCTGCATCTCTTGTGCCGTCACAGCCTTAAAGTAGAACAGAGGCCAAGAGGTGTGAACCAATGGAGGTGGAGGGACCTGGCCAGATCTATCACAACCAGTGGAGGAGAAGAGAGAGGTGAAAACGGTCAGGTCAGAGAAATGCGAGTTAAACGCATTGGCGATTGTTAGTGGATTATTACAGCTAGCATCATCAATAAGCATGTCAGGAGGTGGAGGAGCCACTCACAATATTTTTAATGTTCCTCCAGAAGTTCCTAGGGTCCTTAGATGTTGTCTGTAAGGCAGCTTTGCAAAATTCACTTTTTGCATCCCTGATCGCCTTTTTGCATTGATTCCTGAGCCTCCTGTAATGCTGAAGTATGGCCTGGTCCATCGAGACCTTGAAGTTGGCCCAGCACTTATCTCTAGCCCTCATGAGAGCAAGGAGGCTGCCATGCAACCATTTTGTGGCAGCCCCCCTCACCCTCTGTCTGAAAAGCAGGGCATGCTTATCCTGTAGGACCCCAAAGGTACTAAGGAAATGACAGACTGCAGAGGGGGCAGTCTGGGCATCCATCACTATGGACTAGACCGTAAGCAGAAGATCCTCCTGGAAAGACCCCAGGTCAAACCTGGAGAAGTCCCTGACATGGAAGATTTTAGGAGGGATCTTTGGGGCAGGGACCTTCCATATGCAGTACACAGGGGCATGGTCACAGATTGAGTCCGGGAGGGTAGCCGAAGAGCTAATCCTCTCAGGCCTATTGGTCAGGATCCAGTCCAGGAGACAGCTGGTGCCCCCAGTAGGAGACCACCTGGTGGGATCCTTAATGAGTTGGGATAGTGAAAAATTTGCCAGCAGCGGCTCATACTGCTTGACATTACCCCCAAGCCAATTTAGGTTAAGGTCCCCCAGGATCAATAGTTCATTCTTCCTAGTCCTTGAGCCAACAGAGTCAAGAAGGGAGGATAAACCCAGTACACACCCCGTAGGGAGATTGTAGGTACACACAATGTGTAGCTTCTTTGCTTTGCCAAGTACAAGCACAGTGTTCAGTAGTTCACAGGAAGACTGCACAGGCTGTAGGCAGGACAGGTTCAGATGACTCCTGTAGTAAACCAGGATACCACCCCCCTCTTTTTCGCTGGACGGTCCTGTCTGACAAAGTCAAAGCCAGGGAGTGCACATGCCGAATCTGGGATAGAGGGTTTAAGCCAAGTTTCAGTTATCCCAAGGATGTCAGGCTTGTAAAGGGTGACCCGGGCACTGAGATACCCCTGAAGATCATCTAATAGGTCACTGAGTGCAGTGTTCATGGAGTGGCACTTTCCAAGTCCTGATTGATATTTAGTTATCAGGGAATAGTTTTCCAGATGGATTTAAATCTGGCTGTGCACTAATCTCTCTAAACTTTTTGATACGATGGGCAGCAGAGCAATATGGAACTAATTTGATGTAGCTGTTTAATCACCTCCCTTGAAAATTGGAACCACTTTTGCAGACTTTCATGCAGATTGAAAAGTCTCCTCACTTAAAGAACAATTGAATATTTTAGTTAATATTGGTCTGACTATATCTATGGCACCTTTCAAAGATTTGATTTCAATACCATCTTCTAAATCATATGCTTTTTTAGGATTTATAAAGATTTTATAGACTTCTCCATGTCCTATTATTTTAAATCTACAATGATGGTACTCTAGCCAAAACATCTGCTCTGCTGGCCATCTCACTCCAGTTTTTTGTTTGCTTCTATGGAGTATCTGCCTGGGGGAACAGGAATAGTGGGCAAATCAATTAAATATTTATATATTAAGTTAGCTGATCTTTTTGTATCTTGGATTGCTTTACAGAAGTGAACATGGGGAAGCTAGAGAAGACTCTTGCATAGAAAGAAGCAGTAAGGACTCCAGCTCAGATGAGTGAGTTACAATTTAAAATGTTGGAGTAGATACCGATTCATGGGTTTCGCCTTGTTGTTGGTGTATAGGCTCAATTTCAAATCTCAGCTGGCATCTGAAAACTCAGAAACCCCTTTTGAAAGTCATGGAGTGACAAGAATGTAAGAAAGCATAACATTTAAAAAACTGCAGGCTCAGCTGAGCAGCTGGGGGGGGTGCACTGGACATTGATGATTGCTGTGAGTATCCTGGATCACATCATTTTCCTCAGTTTGAATTTTTGTGGAATTTCTCACAGAGGTCTCAGATGTTTTTATCAGAGGCCAATTAAGTGTAAATTCCTCCACTGCAACTTCCAAATCTGGAATCAGTAATATTCTATTCCAATTTATTTTACAAAGAGCATGTCCAAGTGCTGTTTCATTTATCAAGCATGCCTGTGCAAACAAAGTCTGGTGGAGAGCAATAAGGCAACTCCAAATTATCTGTCAACACAATGGGTTAACAGTCCACTTATCTTCAATGCCACTGAGCCAACGCCTTTCCTCCACGGCACATACTGTACCTCGCACTGATAAGCACACCATATGCAGCAGAAACCAACGGACTAATCTGCTGCCTCAGGGATAGTGGCGAAGGAGTACTGTGATGTGAAAATGTATGCCTCTAGTCTTGTAGTTTCTCAGGAAGCATCTCAAAGACAGTATCCTGAACTGAAACACCACCCAATCCTTACTGAACAGATGTTCCAGTATCCAGCAAAACTTTTAAAAATATAATCAGACAAAATTCATCTTATACTAATTTTCTGTATTTATCGCATCCTCATTCTCTATTTCTGCCGACATTTGCACAAGGAAAGGATCTTTGTCCCTAGTCATCTTCTGCTCTTGCTGCTTTTACTTCAGATCAAACTGCAATCCTGTGACATTTCACTGAGTTAGTCATTCATTCAGAAAGTACCTCTGAGCACAGGTGCTCATTTACAAAGGTTCCATGTCAGTAACAGAACAATGACGTTACATACAGTTTCTTCATCAATTCTAGTGGACTATTGTAAAGTCAGGATACACAAGATGCATAGATACACAAATGATTTTAAGCAAATATGAACAGGCAGAATGTCAGGTTACAGAAGTAGTCAGGACATCAATCAGGCAAGTAGGCAGATTAGTTAAAGCCAGTACAGTTGGAACTGGAGGTGAGGACTAAGCGCAGGGACTTTTTAACTTGGGCAATATTGGGATTCATACAATTCATTCAACCAGTCTACCGACCTATCAGTAAAGGAGCATTCCCCCTGACTGGTTCTTCAGAAAAGCAGTTCTAGGGCATTCCTAGTCATGCTCCTTGTATTGGTTGGCAACAGGGTGGAAGCAGTTATGTATGGCCGAAGGAGTAAGATCAGTGACACTTTTTTGGCAAGCAAATAGGTCTGGTACTTTAGCCTGCCTTGTAGGGGTAACCAGTTGGTGGGGGTATACAGGGTGCAGTTATGGGTGAGCTTGCCTGCCCCCAGTGCAATATGACAAGCCTTGCTGCATATCACCTTGACTCTGTTTAAAACAGTGTCGCATGCAGCAGCATTGACAAGGGAGGCCATAGTCAGTGAGTGACAGGACACTGCTGGATACAAGATGCCTGGCTTCAGCAGTGAGGTTGAGACAGTTCCTATACAGAGCATCCAATCTTCTGTCACCCATACTAACAATGCTGGGTGCCATCCAGAGTAAGCCCAAGATACTTAGATACTTTTTCTACCTGTTCTAGACATTGACCCTTGGCACTGAGGATCATTGGGGGGGGGGGGGAGCCATTTGTGGGCCACTGAATAGCATTTTTTTTTTAAAGTAGCACTAATTTGTTGTTGGTAAACCAATTTTCTCGTGACTCGAAATTGGTCTAGAGGTTAGCAGAGACATAACCATGATCTGCATTGCTGGTGAAAATCATGGCATCATCAGCCTATAGAAGTACCTTGCAGATTGGCAGGCCTCGGGTAGGCTGTTGATGAATAGGCCAAATAGGAGGGGGCCAAGTATTGACCCCTGGGGTACCTCTATGGAGACACTTCTGTCATCAGAAAGAAAGCTATCAATTTTTACACACTGGGAGCGGTTAGAGAGGTAGTGACAAAACCAAGATACTGTGTTCTGGGACAGACCAAGGGAGAGGAGCTTGCCAAGCAGTAGGTCATGGCTGACAAGGTCGAAGGCTTTAGTCAGATTGATACAGATGGCTCCAACCAAGTCACAGTTATCCTGGGCCTCTTGTAGGTAGTTAGTGTGTTCTACCAGGGCAGTATTGGTGCTGTGAAGCTGTCTGCATCCATGCTGCTGTGCTTGCTAGATACTGTATTTTTCCAGTTAGGTGACAAGTTGGTCTGATACAATTCTGTCCAGAGCCTTGACAGATGACAGAGGATTGAAATAGGCCTGTAGTTAGCTAGAGTGCAGTGATCACAATTTTTAAATACGGACGTGACCAGTGCAGTTTTCCATACCCCAGGGAACTTGGGAGTACTGCAGGTAAAAGTTGTATATCTTGGCAATGGGGAAGGAAAGCTCCTCAAGAGCCAGGACTTGCAGCTTCATGTGAAGCGCATCACTCCCTACACAGGTTTTACCTAGTACCCTTTTGGCATACTTTAGGGAATCTTTGTTGGAGACAGACTTGATGTAGAATTTTAGGTGACCTGTCTCAGGGTCATGCTTGTAAGAGGCTCCCGTGCTGCCACCATTTTGTGACATCTATGCGTGACTGGCTGGGATGACGGAACTTAGATCTGTAAAAGCGGCGTTAAATTTGTTTGCTTTCTCTGATGGGTCAAGAATCTCTGTCCCATTAACTTTGCACATTCTAGGGTGCTGCTTTTCACTCCTGCCCAGGAGTTCAGGTATATTCTCTCAGAATTTTTTTTCCATTTCTCCATTATAGGGTTTGCTGGGACTTGCAGTATTCAGATTTAGCCAGCCTAATCTTAGTGATGTACCTATTTCATGCCTCTCTGTATTTCTGTAGGTGAACTGGTGACACGGTTTGTCTTGCAAAAGACCACAGGTTATCTCTTTCTTACATAAGGGCCAGGAGTTTAGAGGAGAGCCACCCAGATGGGGTACCTCACACCTTACACTTTTGAGGGGGCAAACTTGTCACAGACTGCAGAAAGTTCTCTTACTAAGAAGTCAAGAGCCGAATCAATGGCAGGAATTGCATTCAGGTAGCCCTAGTCAATGTGAGCCAACTGTGATTTAAATTCCGCCACTTTATCTTTGTACAGGAGATGGTTTGTGGTAAACTGGTGGTGGTGGGGGTAGGGGGTAGAGGAGGCTTGGTCTGTTCAGCTGTCTACATGCATTATGTTGTAATAGGGAGTGCTTGCTACTGGTGTCAGGCAGCACTCTGACATCTTTGACCCTATCAGAATGGGTAGCCAGAATCCAGTCTATTAGGGTACTGGTGCCAGTTTTATACTTGGCTTTTGTGTTTTCAGTAACCAGTTGGGAGAGAAAGAGGCTGACAAACACGTCCCTATGACCCACACTGGATCTGGAAGTCCAGCTGATACTGAAGTCACCAGTGACAATTATTTCCTGGTTTCGATTAATCTGTCTGAAGTAGCTGGAGAAAGTTTTGAGGCCAGATTGATGTTTGCCAGGTGATATGTACGTTGTCATAAGCATGAAGGACCTGTGTCCCTTCCCCAGTCAGAGTTTAACTGGCAGGCATTCACATTCCCTAGTTCAGCCACTAACTCCTAGTTTGGAGTCCTGCAGGTCTGATCTTAAGTAGATAAGGCAACTGCCTCTTCGTTTGCCCACCTGGTCCTCTCAAAAGAGGTTAAAGTCTAAGAGGGTGATGACAGCATCAGAGATTTCGGGGGTGAGCCAGGTTTCAGTCAGGGATATTACATCTGGTTGCATTAATGCAACCCAGGCTTCAAATTGAACAAATTTAGAGAGAAGGTTTCCAATGTTTAGGGAGACTATGCTTAGTTTCCCTTGGTAACTAGGTCCTGAACCATGGTTGCCCATGGGTCCAGGATCTGGGTGGATACTGCTTGACAATAAGAGTAGGACTAGCGTAATTCTTCTTAAGTCACTCAGACCATGTTTCAGGCTTAGGGCTTTCATCCTGAGGGAATGTAGCTTACAGATGCCCCTGAGACATAAATGCTATGAGAGTAGCAGTAGCACTGTAGGAGAGTTGCAAGGTTTAGTTGACCTGTGGGTACACGCTTTGGGTGGGGGCCTTGTGAAGTGGTATGTTGAGCAAGGGCTCCTGGTGCCCAGGATACATCCAGTTATCGAGGAAGAGGCAGCCTCAGCACCAGCTTGTGTAGTGTACTCACACAACAGGTAGCTGACTTAGGAGTATCAGTATAGCTAATAACATTTTTGCAACCAACATCACAGTATATTGCTGTGCAAATTATTATGATCTCATGCTCTCATAAACAGATGACAAACATTCAGTTTATCATACAAAATCCTAGTAAAAGAAAAAGGGAGAGAGACGAAGAGAATTAATGAAATATACATGGAGCTGTATCTAAATATCGTATTTTAAAATGTTTTCATGGATAATGAAAAATCAATCTAAACAGGAGCTATCAGAATTGTATAAACAGCCTCACCATTTATAGTACTCATTTGATGGTTTTTGTGATTGTCACTATGATGTGTTAATATAGAATCACTTGCTAATAAAAGATGCAGAAAGATGGAAATTACGTACTTACCATAATTCTTGATCTTCTTGGATGAAGTCTCCACCACTCATTCACAGTAGTGGGACTACGCCGGAGGTGCTAGGACCCCGCAGGAACCAAAAATCTTCAGGAGGACTGGTGCCGGGATAGCACCAAGCCTGCACAGCGCCATAAGACTAGCTTGCACTGTATAGACTATCTCTTCAGACCCCAAACAACAAGGAAGTGAAAACCAAGGTAGAACGAGTGAGCTCGGGGGATGGTAGGTGGGCGTGTGAATGAATGGTGGAGACTTTATCCAAGAAGATCAAGAATTACAGTAAGTATGTAATTTCCATATCTTCCTGGAATAAAAGTCTCCACCACTCATTCACACTAGTGGGAGAGTACCGAGCTAAAAATCAAAACCCCCTCGAATATGGCGGTGGGAGACAGAGCTCACTCAGGACAGAAGTCCATAAGGACTTTTCCTGCTGAGGAAGGTGAACTGTCTGGCATGGAAATTTAGAAAATAGTGCTTTACAAAGTTATGCACTGAGCTCCAACTTGTTGCCTTACAGATGTCTGCAACAGGTACATTACGAATCTCTGCCAGGAAAGCTGCAACCACAGGGAACCCGGCCAACTTGACCTGAGCCATGGATTAGTAGTGCTGAAGACATGCTACTAACCAAACAGAAAACATCTCATGGCAACAGGCTGACCCAGTTGAGGCATGCTGAAAGATACAGTAGTTGTTCAGATGCGTATCTCTTCAGTCTGTCAATGAAGAATCGCAGAACCCTCTCAACATCCAGAGAAGCAAAATTTGACTAACGGAAACTGAGACAGTGACATGTTGTCTACTAGCTCAAGATGGATTGAAAATACGAAGGGGTGTACTTTCACTGCCGAGTATTGCAGACCTGCTTTCAATAGGTCCAAGAGGCACCCCAGCACCTTATTTGGTCGTCAACCAAAGGGTCCGGACAGGACCTGCACACCAGAAGAAGAAGGGTTTCCACTTGGCTGCGTAAACCCTCCTGGTGGAAGGCCTTAAGCACGGTTTAGAAGATATCTGCAATGGTCAGGAAAACCTTAAAACTTGCCTTCTTCCATTTCCTCTGGAGCCTGGCAAGGAGATGAAGGGGGCGCAGGCTTGGAAGGACTAAGTCCCTGTGTCAGAGGGTCCGCTTGTAGAGGGAGTCGCCTCAGGGGAACTCCTGATAGACCATAGATCAATGCAGATCATATCTGCTGAGGCTAGTCTGGGACGATGAGAATCATCTGGATTTCTGAAGCAAGATAGGGGCAGTTTTGCGTTGAGATGGATGCAAAAAAGGACCAGGTCCGAACTGCCCCACTCATCGAAGGCAACTGCACGAAATCTGAACTGACACATCGTGCTCGATGTTCCACTCGCGGAACATCACGGCATTCTTGCAGAGAGAGTAGGAGGATGCCTCATCCTGCTTGCTGATGTAATACATAACAGCTTTGACATCCGTCCGAAGTAGGATCACTTTGAGGCAAAGGGCATCCTTCAGGACTTTGCTTATAAAATAGCTCTCATCTCTAAGGATTTTCTTTTTTAATCACTCTTTAGTCCCCTACATCCTGCAGACCCGTCCCTTCGGGACCGCCAAGAGTCATCCTCCTGCCTCTCTCGCCCTACACCACCTACCTCTCCAGTCCCCATGTAGCTGTGGCTCCCCCCCCACAAGTGGGGCCGAGTTGGGACGGGCAAGTACCCAGATACTCACGTCTCGTCAGACTGGAGGTAGCGGGCAGGCGAGGGCATAATGGAGGCACGCTCTGGGCACTCCTTTTTCCCAGGTACTGAAGGCATTTTCACGTTTTTCCTGTGGGGGAGTGGCATGCACCCTACACCAAGGCATCACTTCCGGCATCGCCACTCCTCCTTCCCTCTACATCTGCTTTGTGCTTGTCTTGCCAGCGCCTTCCACCAGAGGCCAGTCAAGTGCTGAGCACAAACCCCCCTCTCTCCCAGGAGAGGAGAGCTGTCCTCTGGACGCTCAATCCTCTCCCTCCCCTGCCACATCCCGATGGCCCGAGCTTGCTTCCGAACCCGGGTGGCCGACCTGGTGTGAGGTGTGGCATCCAGTGCCTCAACCCTCAGTGCCACCTGGCTGGCCATCTCTAAGAATTTTATGACACAATGAAGTTCCTCTGGCTCCACACCTGAGTGTGAAGGTCTTGACAGTGAGCCCCCCATGAGAGATTTTGTTCGAGGCTCTGTCACCTTGTATGGAGGCTCTGTCACCTTGTATGGAGGATTGCGGATGCATGGCCGGAGACCACTGCTTGCTGCGGAGGACACCCTGCATCCCAGCATCCGCTCAACCAAAAGGGCCTGAATAAAGATGTTTTCCGAGATGCAACGACCCATCTGAGGATGTAATTTCTCCCATCCTCTGGAACGAAAAACTGATGCCCTGGAGGTATCCAGGAGGGCTTCTAAGAAGAGGAGCTGCTCGGCAGATGAAACTGGCATCTTCCTTGTATCAGAAAACCCCTTGGAGAGAACTGAGAAGCTGTGGTGACTGCTTCCTGTGTCTCTTGCCTGGATGTGCTGGCTAGGAGCCAGATGTTCAGGAAATAAGCTTTGAACGCCGAGGTTTTAGTGAACTGCTCCCTGAACAGGTACTTTAACCTTCCAAGGTTGACAAATGGGTGCATGCCACTTGTTATCTTGGAACCAGAAGCAATGTAAATAGGAAGCTATGCTCCATTCCACTGTGGAACAACTTCTACTGCCTAGTTCCCACAGAGGCTCTGTATCCCAGAAGCAAGAGAGTGTGACTGGGGGGGTGAAGGATGGAAGCCCTGGGGAAATCTGCGAAATTGGGAGAGTATCCCTCTTGGTCAATCCTGATGACCCATATATCCGCTGTAATGGGCTTTCATTGCTTGCAGAACCAATCAGACACCCCTCCTTCCACTGAGAGGCATCTCCCTCAGACAGATGAGGTGGGACCTCAGCTGGATCCACAGAGGTTGGTACAGTGCGATTTCGGGCCCTGTGCCCGAAACCCCATTCTCTTCATGGCTGAGGGGTTGGTTCCTGATAAAGGCACCTAGGCCTCTACCTAGAAAGCACTGCCTGTTACGAGAACATTGACGGTTCTCATTCCTCTGAGAGGCAGCGGGTGCCGCCTGTTGTTTAAATGGCAGCCCTACTGTTCTGAGTGGCCTCCACAGCTCAACCTGAGGGCCAAACAGATAAACACCATCAAGGAGACATTAACACCTGCTGCCAGCGGCAACTGCTCTAGAGGCCGAGTCGTTGGCGTCCATAAAAGCTTTCTGCTGACTATTGAGCTATATGCCCCTAGCAATGGAGCATTTGGTAATGGGAGGTTCTCGACCATTGCATTGAGTGTGTTCCACAGGGTGTACTTGTACTGAGGAATGCAGGCACTCAAGATGCAGAAGTCTGTTTTGGTCCACAGATGAAGGCTGAAGTGTTATGGTGGACCGCAGATCCCTGAGGTTAAAACTGGAAAGAAGATCCTCAATCAGATACAGAAGGCTTACATTCCAGCCCATAAAATGAGCCATCCACTGAGATTTCAACAAAGCAGAATAGGGAGAGACTCATCCAGATCCACTTCTACTCCAGAATAACCTCCAAAAGGCAGGTCCAGGCCAGGAACATGTAGACACTGCCACCCGTAGTGGCAAAGAGTTCAGCGCCATCCACAGCACCGGCACCAGACCCAGCACCAAACATGGCGCTGGCACCACACATGGTGCCAGAACTGCTGCTGGGCCCAGACCTAAAGAAAAAAAGGGGAAGAAGGAAAGCGGTACCCGTGCTGGCCCCTGCAGGGAAAAGGAGAGGGGGGGGGTAGGCACGAGGAGTCAGCGTCGATGGCGTTGGCACCAGACAGGGCACCGCGCACATCCTGGCCTGACCGTTCTGGCCACAGTCCAGCGGCGCCAAGGCTCGAAGGCCCTGGAACCGGGTCCACTGGCCAGGACAACTGGGCAGATGCCACACCCCCTGCTCTAAAAGAGTGGCCCAGAGGTGAAACTGCTCACTGGGACCCCATCGAGGACAGGGATGGGAGCCGGTGTTGAGGATCGTGGCCGTTAAGAATGGGGCCACAGAGGAACCCACCGGAGTCAGTTCAGGCCTACCGCTCTCCACCACCAAAGACCCCCACGCAGACATACCAGAGGGTGACCTCGAGTGGTACCGATTCTTCTTCCACCGGAAGAGCTCGAGGTCAAGCAGAGCTGGGTCCCCGATCGAGGTCGGGAACGGGACCACTACTTTTGTGCTTCGGGCAGACTGTCCCCCCCCCGAGCACCGGACTGCCCGTGGTCAGACACTCCTTTGCAAAGGGCAGCGGACTAGACACAGCCCCACTGCCATCACAGCTTTCAAACGAAGTCTCCCTACCATCACTGCTACCATCTAAGGTCGACTCCGTTGATGGTAGGCTGAGAATTTCTTCTTCTTCTCTTCATCTTTTTTATTTTTTTAAATGAGAAAAGAACGCTAAGAACGGTAAGTTAATCGAATGCTGAACAGCTATAGCTGCTGCCATATAGACGAAGACTTGACTCCTGGCAGGCGAGCAATGCTGTCATCGAAGCGCACTCGACGGCAGAAGGAAAGGAACTGAGGTGGTTGGAAGACTGACACTGAGATCACCTATATGGCGCGAGCTAGTCTCGCGACGCCACAGGCATGGTCCTATCCTGTGCCGCCCTCCTAAGATTTTTCTCCCGGTAGGTCCTAGCACCTCTGGCATAGTCCCACTAGGGTGAATGAGTGGTGGAGACTTTTAGTCCAGGAAGATGAACAATTTAATTAAAATTTAGCTTTTTTTATTTAACAGGAGGCATATTATAAAGCGATGTCTCCTCCATTATTCGTGGTGTAATTAGAAATGTTACGGTATCAAGGTTTTACTGTACACCATGGCATCAAAGGTTATGATACTAATAATCATGGCTGATTTTCTGTACCATGATACAGCTTACCATGATTTTCAGGTTTTCAGAAACACTTTTTTTTTTAAACTGGTAAAAATGTCCTCTGTACTACATAACTTTGCCAATCAAGATTTTTTCTGTAGAGACAAAACAAAAATCTGATTAACTGAATAATATTTGGTAAATGAAAACTTAACATTGCCCTTCATCTTCAACTGCAAATTGATATCAAATTTTGAACAGTGGGCAGAGTTCCTCATTCTTTCCAGGAATAGGGATGAACATCTGCGGCCAGATATTCAAAACTTTGCCCCGGTGGGCAAAGTGATTGCACCTTGTTTTCCTGGGGTTTGTGACCATGTGCAATATTCAAAGGGAGCTTTTTCCTGTGTTAACAGGGTTGGCGCATGCAAAAAAACATAGTGTATGCGGTGGGCAAAAGGAGAGGCGGGGACAGGAGTACTGGCACAGTGCGATATTCAGTGCATTTGCGCTGCATAAAGGGGTTAGTACAGGCCACTTTCCCAGCACAGATACAGCTGCACAAAACCGTGACTTACTCCAAGCAAATCCAGTGGCTGCCGGAGCCACTGCAGCCAACAAGCAGGTTGGCAGAGCACATCTGCCCCACGGCATCTAGTGGTATCCCCCATCTCAAACACTGTCCACAGACAGAGTACTGGATCAATGGGGTAAAGGTGGAACACTCCAGGGACGAAAGGGACCAGGGGTAATAGTAACAGCCTAAAATCCTCCTCCTTTCAGTGTAGCAACGTGTATGGGAAGGCAAACAGGATGCTGGGTTGCATCAGGCAGGGTTTGCCCAGTTGTAGGAGGGAGGTGATTCTACCACTATACACGTTGCTGGTTAGACTGCACCTCGAGTACCATATGCGGTTCTGGAGCACACATATGAAGAAGGACTGAAACAAACTAGAGACTGGGTTAAACAAGTCTGTAGACAGATGGTTATTATCCAGCTCTGGGTATATGACCCACTAATGTGGGGAACGCTTATTATGGACTTAAAAGCCTTCTACTGTTCTAACTCCTAGTATAAGATCCTAGTGTAAGAGACAATCCAGAAAAGGGTGACAGAAGCAATCCAAGGCCATATGGGCAGGACCTATAAAGACAGACTGAGGGACCTCAACATATACTCACTGGATGCCAGGAAGGAGAAGGAGGTATATGATAAGGGATATACAGATATATTCAAGGGTGCAATACAGTGAACTACACCAAATTAAACAAGCATTTGTCAATGCTGAATGTTCGCCGCTGGTATTGGGTCTTGCTTGTACTCATTTTTACTTTTTACCCAGGACAGAGCAGATGAGATGCAATGTCTCATTTTCAGTGCTGTCCTGCTTCGACATATTGTTTGATTGTAATTACCCAGGATAGAGCAGCTGAGAGGCAATATATACTTTTAAGTGGGCTCCCACATTTTGACCCCGGTTGTCCAACACAGTCTTTTTATGACCTGAGGTTATGATCAAGACAGGTGGAATTTTTAAAATACCACCGGAAAGGTGATTTTGTTGTGCGACTGTGGATACAGGTTTCGGAGGGGATTTGAAAGATGATGCCTGCCATGTCCAGGAGGTGGGGTAACACAAGGGATATGTTGAACATTAGGGGCCAAAACCTGCAAAAATTAAAGTTATGAGTAAATGTCGGAACAATTAATTTCCTCATAACAGTTGTTTTTTCACATTTTTACCCAAACTTTTCAACATAATCTTTTTATGACCACTGCTTCTGAGCATGTGACGTGTCATTTATGAAACTATGGCAGAAGTATCATTTTGTGCCACAAGTGTTAAAACACATTTTGGGTAGGGTCTGAGAAATGACAGCTGACAGCTGTCACATTCATGAGGTGGTGTGAAAAAAAGTTGGGGTCAAAATATTGAAAATTACCACAGTTATGAACGCGTGTTGAAAATTGCAATGTATTCTCATAATTTTGTCTTCTAATATTTTTAACCCAAATTTTCAACATAGCCTTCTTATAACTCCACACAGCCTTCTTATGAGCCCACCTCATAAACAAGGATAGAGAAAATGTTCAAATCTGGCCCAAAAGGTGATTACACACCACAAGCGCTAGGATTTGAAAAATGACAGCCATCACACTCGTGAGGTGCTGCAAAGAAATAGATATGTTGGAAATCTGGGGTCAAAATATTGAAAATTACCAGAGTTACGAGCCTGCATTTATAAATTTCAATCTAGGCTCATAACTTTCTTGTTTTTTTAATATTTTTACCCCACATTTTCAACATAACCTTCTTATGACTCCACCTCATGAACAAGGACAGAGAAAATGTTCAACTCCTGCCCAATAAGTGATTTTGTGCAGTGACCGCTAAATCACCTTCCGGGACAGATTTGCCTAATTTTATTGCCACTGTTCATGAGGTGGGGTCCCAAAATAAATGCATGCGGAAAATATGGAGCAAAAATATTCAAAAATGACCAAGTTATGACAAGTTCAAAACCCCACTGAAATACACTGAACCGCATACCTGATTTCCTCAGTCTGCAGTCTGGTGCTGAAGAGTGAAGACATATCTGCGGTCCAGAGAAGATTACAGGGTCGGACCCCCAGTAGCTAAGTAAGGGCTTTGGGGGGGGGTGGAGTGCTGGGTGCTGAGTGGGAGGGTCAGGAGACAGTAATGGCGGCAGCAGCAACAGACATCAATGGACAGTTTTCTTTTTCACAGGGTACATTAAAACAAAAACTACTACGGACGGGGTTCTTTATTTCAGGTGGCAACACTGGGGACCGGGCACACCCTGTGTTGGTGTTATGTCTGTTGGTGGTGGGGGGTGCTGAGTGGGAGGGTCAGGAGACAGTAATGACGGCAGCAGCAACACACATCAATGGAGGTTTTCTTTTTTACAGGGTATATTAAAATAAAAACTACTAGGGACAGTTTTCTTTATTTCAGGTGGCAACACTGGGGACTGGGCACACCCAGTGTCGGTGTTATGTCTGTCGGGGGTGGGTGCTGAGTGGGAGGGTCAGGAGACAGTAATGGCGGCAGCAGCAACACACATCAATGGACGGTTTTCTTTTTTACAGGGTGTATTAAAATAAAAACTACTAGGGACGGTTTCTTTATTTCAGGTGGCAAAACTGGGGACTGGGCATACCCAATGTCGGTGTTATGTCTGTTGGGGGCGGGGTGCTGAGTGGGAGGGTCAGGAGACAGTAATGGCGGCAGCAGCAACACACATCAATGGACAGTTTCCTTTTTTACAGGGTACATTAAAATAAAAACTACTAGGGACGGTTTTCTTTATTTCAGGCAGCAAAACTGCGGACCGGGCACACCCAGTGTCGGTGTTATGTCTGTCGGGGGGAGGGTGCTGATTGGAGGGTCAGGAGACAGTAATGGCGGCAGCAGCAACAGACATCAATGGACGGTTTCCTTTTTTACAGGGTACATTAAAATAAAAACTACTAGGGACGTTTTTTTTTATTTCAGATGGCAACACTGGGGACCGGGCACACCCAGTGTCGGTGTTATGTCTGTTGGGAGGGTGGGGGTGCTGAGTGGGAGGGTCAGGAGACAGTAATGGCGGCAGCAGCAGCACACATCAATGGACGGTTTTCTTTTTTACAGGGTATATTAAAATAAAAACTACTAGGGACGATTTTCTTTATTTCAGGCAGCAACACTGCGGACCGGGCACACCCAGTGTCGGTGTTATGTCTGTTGGGGGGGGTGCTGATTGGAGGGTCAGGAGACAGTAATGGCGGCAGCAGCAACACATCAATGGACGGTTTCCTTTTTTGCAGGGTATATTAAAATAAAAACTACTAGGGACTTTTTTTTTATTTCTGGTGGCAACACTGGGGACTGGGCACACCCAGTGTCTGTGTTATGTCTGTTGGGGGGGGGGTGCTGAGTGGGAGGGTCAGGAGACAGTAATGGCGGCAGCAGCAATACACATCAATGGACAGTTTTCTTTTTTACAGGGTATATTAAAATATAAACTACTAGGGATGGTTTTCTTTATTTTAGGTGGCAACACTGGGGACCGGGACACCAATGTCGGTGTTATGTCTGTTGGGGGTGGGGTGCAGTGGGAGGGTCAGGAGACAGTAGTGGCGGCAGCAGCAACACACATCAATGGACGGTTTTCTTTTTTACGGGGTATATTAAAGTAAAAACTACTAGGGACGTTTTTTTTTATTTCAGGTGGCAACACTGGGGACCGGGCATACCCAGTGTCGGTGTTATGTCTGTTGGGGGGAGGGTGCTGAGTGGGAGGGTCAGGAGACAGTAATGGCGGCAGCAGCAACACACATCAATGGACAGTTTTCTTTTTTACACGGTACATTAAAATAAAAACTACTAGGGACGGTTTTCTTTATTTCAGGTGGCAACACTGGGGACCAGGCACACCCAGTGTCGGTGTTATGTCTGTTGGGGGAAGGGTGCTGAGTGGGAGTGTCAGGAGACTGTAATGGCAGAAGGAGCAACACACATCAATGGACGGTTTTCTTTTTTACTGGGTACATTAAAATAAAAACTACTAGGGACGTTTTTTTTTATTTCAGGTGGCAACACTGGGGACCGGGCACACCCAGTGTCGGTGTTATGTCTGTTGGGAGGTGGGGTGCTGAGTGGGAGGGTCAGGAGACAGTAATGGCGGCAGCAGCAACACACATCAATGGACGGTTTCTTTTTAGAGGGTATATTAAAATAAAAACTACTAGGGACGGTTTTCTTTATTTCAGGCGGCAACACTGGGTACCAGGCACACCCAGTGTCGGTGTTATGTCTGTTGGGGGGGGGGGTGCTGAGTGGGAGGGTCAGGAGACAGTAATGGCGGCAGCAGCAACACACATCGCAACATTTAGCAGTGTCAGTGGCTCAGTAGGTAGCACACGCCTCTGATGCCGGGAGATCAGAGGGCTGTGGGTTCAGTTCCCACATCTGGCACTTGGTTAATATCCCAGTACTGACACTGTAATGCAGCATGAGAGGGTGCTGCATTTCTGAGGTGCGTCTTTCAGATGAGACGTTAAACCGAGGTCCCATCTGCCTGGATTGGTAGTAGTTCAGGTGGATGTTAAAGATCCCATGGCACTTATCGATAAGAGCGGGAATTTCCCAGTGTCCTGGCCAAATTTCCCTCATTCATTAAAAATACCACCAACAGCTTGATCTGGTTCAAGGTCAGTTGGCATGCATCTGTATCCCCCTTCCCCCGGGTCGTGCCTGAAAATAGGCAGGATTTGTCTAGTGCACTTACCCGGTCAACAAAAGCTAAATAAAAATAAAAAATAAAACATCAATGGACGGTTTCCTTTTTTACAGGGTATATTAACAAAAGAAAAAAATGATGAGGGACAGTTTTCTTTATTTTAGGTGGCGACACTGGGGATTGGGCACACCCAGTGTTGGTGTTATTTATGTGGGGTGGGGTGCTCAGTGGGACGGTCAGGAGACAGTAATGATGGCAGCGGCAGCAGCAGACAACGATGGACAGTTTTCTTTTTTACAGAGTGTATTAACAAATAAAAAACTACGAGGGCTGGTTTTCTTTATTTCAGGTGGCAACACTGTAATTTGGGCGCCCCCAGTGTCGGTGTTACATTTGGCAGCACCAGAGGGGTGGGCTCCCTGGTGTTGCAGAAGTGAAAGCGGGCAGAGTGGGGGGGTAGCAGCTGGCAAGGAGGGATTGGCATCCCTGTGCCAGAGTATCAGCATGCATGGGTTGGGCTTGGAGGTGTGTGTGTGTGTGTGGGGGTGTGTGAGTGCTGAGTGGAAGAGAAGCACCGACGCAACAAGGGTCATGTTAGTCGAAGGTGTCTAAATAATCTGTAAGTGGCCATTCTTGATCTTAAAAATGAATGAAAAATCCAGTCCCATTCATTTCAATGGGGTGCGCCCCCATGCTCTCCCTGGTCACATGTCATTACATGCTTGAGTGCGGAGGCGTGTCACCATTACCAGAGCTTTCAGAATCGGTTGGGCTGCATAGCAATATGTAGAATTATAGGTGAAAAAACTAAGGTATGGGAAAAGTTTATTTTTTAAACCAGGCTGGAATAACTATTGCTGAGGGCAGCCACCACAATATGTGAGTAGCTGCCCTATATCAGAGACTTACTTTAAGGCAGGGCCTCAGGGTAGACTCAGTAGACTTAAAGACTTCTTCTGTACCAGCCTGCAAGTGAAAGGCAGTTTTTCTTGAAGGTTATAATAGCCCAGGCTATGCAGTGGCTTATAGTCAATGCCTAGACTGTCCTTTAATGATAAATATCATACGTCTTACTCCCTCTATGAAGTAGCAAGTTGGGATAAAGCTGCTGTGTATATCCTTCTGAATGGCCCATCTTCACATTAATTTGTTTACCGTTATCCTGTAAGTGGCTTGAAACAAATCTAATGTTAAAAGCAGTAAAACAGGGAGTTCCAAGATAGCCAAAGTGAACAGACGTGTGCAAGATGCACTCCTCTTCTATACGGATAGAGACTGAAACACTACCAGTCTTGAACCACACTGCTTAAGGCATTAGCCTACCTGATTTTACTGCAAGTTATTTGTGATTGGAGCAATAGATATTTGCTTTCGGGGGCTGACTTAAGCACTACCATCTGCCTATAAGTTCAGCTGGGACTTGGGAGTTGTAGTTCTTTGTGATAAAGAGAACTACAAACATGCTGCCACTCATTACTAAACGGGAGTTGCACTGCACTTTTGAAACTTATAGATAACCTGGGGGGTTATTTGTCATCATTTTAAACTACTTTTAAAATAGGCAGATATGAGCAGGAATGATCATGTGACTCAGACCTACCTCGTGGTTCAGACACATAAAATCTCGCCCTCATAGCTAGCGAGGTGCGCTTGAGTGGGTGAGAGACGCGCACAGAGACACGTGCCTGTGCACGTGTCAGGTGTGTCCGGCGGGTTGGGTGGGGATGTGGGCCAGACCTCTGACTTTATAAGATGAAAAACTAAGGTTGGTACTAAATATATCATCTGCTGTCATTATAAAAGGGCTCATCCATTCTAGTTAGCTGCTCATATTTAGAATTAACAACTGAGGGCAGAGATTTCGGTATTGCCAATTCAACTTTGGGATTAGTACACCAATTTACAATACAATTGGACTACAAGTACATATTTTCCTTACACAAGATTGCCAGTCTACTGAAGATAATAAGCTAACACATTTGTGCCTTATGTCACTAGGTGTTACGTTAGAAGGGCGGGAAATGGCAAGCACGATAACGCCACTTCTGGATATCTGGTACCAGGGATATCTGGTACCAGAGCATGAGTTGTAACATGTATATACTACACAAAGCTGAACCAATCTACTATAATTATATCTGTGACAAATATATCAGTAACAAGAAATTAAGAGAGCAACTATTGGTCTTTAACACACAACTGGATTTATGTATTTTTTTATTTATTTGTTTTCGGATTACAATGCCTTTGAGCCTGAGGCTCTTTTACAGAGGTTCCACGTCGAAAGAGAAATACAATAAAATATAACATTATACAATATAATACAACAATTAGCACCAGAGGGCTACAATAACAAGGGTACACTATTCTGACGGGCACTAAAGGGTAAACAATAAAAATACATTTTGGAATAAGTACAAAATAGGTGAGCAGAGAGCAGCCAACAATGGCCTTGCTGTTTGAAAGTGAGGAGAAAAAGGAATGGGGAGGAATGTCGGGGGATCAGGAAAATAGGACAGGAGGTGGGAGGGCCATGGGAGAAGACTGGTCTAGGGAGGCATGAGCAGTGGAAGGGGAAGAAACGAGAGTGGGGGAGTGACGGGGATGGTGGACAGGATACAGGTCTACGTTTACAAGGGGGTGGGGATGGTGGAAGGATACAGATCTATGTTACAAGCAGTAGCGAGATAGGCGGTGGGGTTGCAGTAGCACAGAGGGAGGGGTAGGGGACACCGAGAAATAGAAGGTGGCCTTAGGCTACAGAGGCAACAGGGTGAGATTTCTCCATGACTGGACAATCACATCTGCTAACTGCAGTAAAGTGTAGGTGAAGTCTATATTTGAAAGGGCCCAATTTGGGTACTGACAGGATAGTGGCTAGTAGGTCATTTAGCCAGGAGGGTGCCCGGTAAGCAAAAAAAAGTTGTGCCTGCGTAGTGCGGCAGAAAGGTATGAGAATCACTTGTCTTGATATACCTCGGGTTGTATGTAGGTTGATCGCTTGTTTAAGAAGAGCTTGTATTAATGGGGGGTTAGTCCAAGACAGCCTTTTTTTTCTAGGAGGCAGGTCTACTATTTTACTCGTCCCATGAGGTTCAACCAATTTGTTTTTTCGTATAGGTCGCAGGTATGGGTGAGACGGTGTGCACCCATGATTAACCTGCAAGCTTTACTAAGGGCTAGGTTGATCCTTTTGAGCGCAGTGTTCGTTGCCCGCACTGTATATAACTAGTCCATAGTCAATAATGGAGACTATGGAGCTGTTGACCGCAAGTTGGAGGGTATTGGAGGTTAGGCAATGTCTGTGCCGGTATAGCAGACTGATTCTAGCATTTACTGCTTTTAGCACTTGATCTATACGGGTGGCTCAGGACAGTGAACTATCAAGGGTTATGCCTAGGTATTTGAAATACGGGACTGGCTCAAGTGTGTCCCAACTATTCCAGATGGTAAGCCTGTGCAACTTGTGTTTATTGTGGGTGTTACTAAAAAGCACAGTTTTTGTATTTTTGTAGTTCATAAGAAGTTTGTGTTTTGAGAACCAGTCCTCAACAGATGTGAAATCAAGTTGGAGCTGGGTCTCCAGTAGATGCAGGTATGGTTGGCTGGAGAAAATAACTGCGTCATCCGCATAGAGTAAGATGTTGGTGGAGCTTGCCTCAGGGAGGTTATTAAGGAACAGGCTAAAGAGCAACAGATCTAGTATCGAGCCTTGAGGAACACCAGAGCAAACTGGGTGACTGTCAGAGAGAACGCCATTTATTTTGACTTGTTGGGATCTGCCCTCCAGATTGCTATTGAACCAGCCTATGGTTTCAGAAGAAAGTCTAGTTGCAGCAAAAGAGTTTAACAGAATGGTGTGGTCCACCATGCTGAAAAATTTAGTGAGGTTGATATAAATCACCCCCACTAAGTGGCCTCGATCAACTGCGTTATGAATGTAGCTGGTGAATTCGAGCAGGGCAGTTGTGGTACTGTGTGCTTTATGGAAATCTTGCTGTTGTGGGCACTGGATATGGAAATTATGTATGTACCATAATTCTTAATCTTCATGAACGAAGTCTCCACCACTCATTCACACTAATGGGAGTACGCTGGAGGTGCTAGGACCCAGTGGGAGTCAAAAATCTTCAGGAGGGCCGGCGCTTGGATAGGACCACGCATGCGCGGCACAGAGAGACTAGCTTGCGTCTGTGTAGGCCATCTCGGCGCTGACCCTCCAACCGCCTCAGTTCCTTTTCGACCGAGGAGGTGCAGCGTAAACTAACAAAAGAAAACCTAACCCTGACTTTTGGGCATGTGAAGGCCTGGAGGACCCATAAGAAAAGGGTCAATTCAACAATGCCTGAACAACAAGGAAGAGAAGACCAAAGCAGAATGAGTAAGCTCGGGGGATGGTGGATGGTGGATGGGCATGTGAATGAGCGGTGGAGACTTTGTCTAAGAAGATCAAGAATTCAGTAAGTATGTAATTTCCATATCATCCTGAACTAAAAGTCTCCACCACTCATTCACACTAATGGGAGAGTACCGAGCCAAAAATCAACCCCCCACCGAGTAGGGTGGTAGGAGACAAAGCTCACTCAGGACAGAGGTCCATAAGGACTGTCCTGCTGAAGAAAGTTAGCTGTCAGGCATGGACACCCAGAAATACAGGTTACTCACCTGTAACAGGAGTTCTAGGAATGGTATATGTTGTTCATCCACACTGTCTGGCAGGTTCCTTGCCGCTTTAAATCTTGCCGGAAGGTCTTCAAGCTGGCTCCTCCCACCCACCCGGGTGGTAAAACTCTCGGCTCCCCCATGATGCCAGATCTGCCCGCTGGAAGCTCAGGTTGTGCTGTCAAGCCGAGGTCGTAGGAATGGTAGGATGAACAACATACTACCATTCCTAGAACTCCTGTTACAGGTGAGTAACCTGTATTTCTAGGGACATGGATATGTTGTTCATCCACACTGTCTGGCAGACTCTAGCAGTTCTCCGGGAGGAGGGAGGCAAGCCACACCCCTACTTAGGGAATAAAGACTGAGAACCGAGGCCCCAAAACCAGCATCCCGGCGTGACTCAAGGTCGATGTGGTAATGGGTGATGAAGGTGTGTGCTGACTCAGGTAGCAGCCCTGCAGATTTCCTGGATAGGGACGTCCCTGGAAGCAGCCACTCGATGCAGCAGTATGACGGTAGAATGAGCTCTTATCCTCTGGGAGGCTCCATGCCCGCCAACTTGTAGCAGAGATCTATGCAGGAGGTGACCCACCTGCTTATCGTCCGCTTGGCTGCAGGTCTGCCAGGTGCGGCTTCAGCTGAGGTGACAAACACGCGGCGAACCTCTCCTCAATTTCAGCTGCGCCCTTATAATAGGCGAGCGCCTAGGGCTGTCCAAGTGCTGGAGCCTGTATTCAGCCTCCGAGGTGTGATTGGGTAGAACACCGCAGAGTCAACACCTGGTTAAGGTGAAACTCCGGCACACCACCTTCGAAGGAATTTCGGTGGAAGAGGACAACCTTGTCCCTGTGGAAGACCAGGTAAGAAGACTCAATGCAGAGCACCTGGAGTTCTCCCATCCTTCTGGCTGACGTGATAGCCACCAAGAAGGCGGTCTTCCACGACAGGTGAGAGAGTTCACACCTGTGCATTGGTTCAAATGGCTTGCCCATGAGCTTTGCCAGTACCAGCAGTAAATCCCATGGAGGTGGAGGTTCTCGCACCGGAGGGGAAATGTGATCAAGGCCTTTGAAAAAGCGCCAGACCACCTTCTCCTGCGTCACCGACTGCTCCCCGGCCCGCGCCGCAAGCAGAGATGGCTGCCAGGTGCACCCTTAGGGTCCTCGACCTAAGCCGACCTAAAGGGACCATAATAGTCCAAGATGCTTGCTAAAGGACAGGAGGAAGGGTCCAAGCCTGTTCTGACACCAAATGGAAAATCTTTCCATTTGAAGGCGTAGCATTTCCTGGTCGACTCCTTACGGGATGCCTCAACAACATTGAGGACCTCGTCGGAAAGACCCAAGGCCTGGAACTCTAGCCGCTCAGGAACCAGGCCGTCAGGTGCAGGGATTGAGGGTCCGGATGGAACACCTTCCCCTGATTGACTGAGAGCAGGTCCGGGCGAGCTGGAAGCTGCCTCGGGAGCCTGGAGCTGAGGCTGAGGAGATCTGGGTACCAGAACTGGCGGGGCAGTCTGGGGCTATCAGAATCACCTGCGCCTTGTCCCTCCTTGCTTTGAGAAGCACCTTGTGAATCAAGGGAAATGGGGGAAAGGCGTAGAAGAGGCCCGGGGTCCACAGCCTCGAGAAGGCATCCCCCTGCAGCGAGCCCTGCTGAGGGGGCCGGGCATGAAACAGCCTCAGCTTCACGTTCTCCCTGGAGGCAAACAGGTCCACCTGAGGTGTGCCCCAATGGGAGAACAGATCTTGTACTACCTCCGGCAGGAGAGACCACTCGTGAGATGCAGCCCCTATCCGGCTCAGGGCATCGGCCAGGGTGTTGGAGGCTCTGCCACATGAATGGCTAGAGATCCGCCTCCAGGCTGCAGACGAGTGACCAAATGCGGAGAGCTTCCTGCATAGAAGCATGGAAAGCGTCCCGCCCTGGGCGGTTTAGGTAGTACATAGTCGCGGGTATTGTCCGTCTGGACTCGGACCACTTGACCCCGGAGAAACGGAGCAAAGGCGGTGAGAGCTAGGCGGACCGCCGGAGCTCCAGCAGGTTGATGTGGCATCGGGACTCCCGCTGGAGACCAGAGGCCGGGCGCCTGGTGTTCCCCAGATGGGCACCCCAACCCATCAGAGAGGCATCGTCGATAGAGAGACCGGCCGCTGGGCGGACAAACGGGATGCCCTCCTGCAGATGAGATGGAACGGTCCACCACCGAGAGCGCTCCACATCTCCTGGTCACCATCACTAGCTGGTCCAATGGACGCAGCATTGTGACCACTGGCTGGCCAGTCCCCACTGAAGGGGCGATGTGCCAGCGTGCCAACGGACCACGCTGGTACAGGCCACCATGAGACCCAGGAAGCACAGGAAGTCCCGGCAGGGGCGCGATTGCCCAACCAGAAATGATTGGGCAAAGGAGGTAAGAACCTCGCCCTGTCGGGCCGAGCCGCGGTCTGGCTCAAAGAGAGTGTGCTCTGCCCGATAAACAGAATCACCTGCTTCGCTCGAGTTCCGACTTGGCCTCGGGATGAGAAGGCCAACTTGAGAGCAAACCTGAGGGCCAGATCTCTGACCGCCCACCTCCTGTCTGGAGGGGGCTATCAGCCAATCGCCCAGGTAAGGGTACACCCGACCCCTCGGCACCGCAGGAAAGCTGTCACCACTGCAATGCATTTGGTGAAGACCTTGGAGCTGGAGACAGGTCAAGGGCATGGCTCGAATGAAGAGGGATCCTCCGCCGAAAGCGTAAGGAATCTCCATGTACGGACGGATAGGGACGGAAAGAACGCTGGTCCTGCAGGTCCAGAGAGCAGAACCACACGCCGTGTTCCAGGGATGGTATTATCTGAGCCAGAGTGACCATCCTGAAGGTTCGAGACCTTAGGAACTTGTTCAGGTCGTGTAGGTCGAGAATGGGGCGCCAGCCCCTCGTCCGTTTCGGAACCAGGAAGTACCTGGACACAAACCCCGGGTCTGAGGGAGGGTCCGCCACCTCCCTGATCACCTCCTTTTGGAGGAGGAGAGCGATGTCGGCCCGACGAGCCGACAGTGAGGCTGCGGACCCCGAGGCCCCCCGAGGTGCGACGGCTCTGAAGGGCGGGGCCTGTTCGAATTCTAGAGGCAGGCCTTTTCCCACCACCTCCAGTACCCACCTGTCCGTTGTAATAACGGACCAGGTGGAAGGGAAGTGCTAGAGCCGCCTCTTCTAATGGGGAACCTGGGGGTGAGGTGACGGGTTGGGGGCGACACCCCTCAGCCCGTCACTGGGCAGGCTTGGAGGAGGGACCGGCCGAGGGACCTCCTGGGCCTTTACCTCCCTGCTTCCTGTTGGAGGAAGCCCTGGGCTTGGGTTTGGGATGCCAAGCCCGAGCCTGCTGGCCCTGACGTTGCTGGGCCGGACGCACCGCGGGCGAGAAGGACGAAAGGGCTTAGGCTGTGGTTTGCGCATTTTGTCCTTCTGAGCGAAGAGACCAAGTCCAAGGTAGCATTGGACTTCTTGATCCTCTGCAGGTGACCTTCCACCCCAGGGTCAAGAGGTCAGTCCCCAAAAGGGAACATCCGCAACTTGTGCTGGGTATCCGGGTAAAGGTGGATATCCTCAGCCAAGCCCGACGACGCATAGCCACTGCGGCCGCCACAGACCTGGCACATGAGTCCCCAATGTCTAAAGCAGTCTGGAGCTGCTGCCTGGCCACTGCCCTGCCTGACCGTAGTCTGCAGATCCGCGGGAAGATGAGGGACGACCTCATCCAGGGAGCCCAACAGGGCATGAGAAAAATGTGCCATGAGGATGGCCGAACTGGCCTGGCGAAGGCCGAGGGAGGACGCAGCATAGACTTTTCGCCCGGCATAGTCCAATTTCTTGACTCCTTGTCGGGAGGTTTGTCCAATCACTAGCGCCTCCCGCACGCCGAAAACGCTGTCGGTAACCAACCCTCAGCCGAGGGGTGTTCAAAACCGGACAGGGAACCAGTAGGGGACCGATACTTCCTGGCCATCCTGGCCGAAGGCGCAGGACAGGAAGCTAGGCGCTGCCAGAGCTCCAAGGCCGGACCCACTATGGCCTCGGCCACCGGAAAGGCCTCCGTGGGAATCCCTCGGTCCAGAATCTCGTGAGGATACCTGGCCCGCTTAGAACGGGTTCGAGCTTCATCCCGTGGACTCCCGAGATGAGCCGATGCAATCCTAGGAAGGACGAAGGCTATCGCCCACCGACTGTCCTCCTGAGGACTCCAAGTCCATTCACTTGGAGAAAAGGGAGGAATCATCCTCGACTCGGAAGAGTCCTCAAAGAGCTGCCTCGGGCCTGAGCCACCCTCCACCTGCCGAGGCCGGTCGGGAGTGAGGGTGACAGACAGCCTATGGGCAGTCCCTGAGCCGACCGAGAATTTTGGTCGGAGCCCCAACCAACAGCTGTGGAGGCGGAGGTTCCACCGGAATCGTGGGCAGTTGGATTTGGCCGAACAACCGCCTGGGAACAGGCCTCGGCTAAAACGAGGGTTGTTTCCGCCGCCCGTGACAGCCACTTAATGGCCGGGGAAGACGACGGCATCGGCTTATTCCCGGTCAGAAGGAGCTGTTGCCACATGAGTTCCTCATACCTCCGACGCAACTTGCGCCGAAGCCTCCCCTCGTCCGAGGAGGAGGAAGAGGACGAGCGGCAGCGCCGCTTGCCGCGTGCAGAGACCGAGACCGCCTATGACGGCGGGATCGGCTGGACCGCGAAGATGTCCGAGACCGAGACCGAGAACCCTCGGCTAGGCCGAGGAGGTGTCGAGGAATCGCACTTCGTTCGACGATTCAACCGAGGCCCGAACCGGAGGCACAGACGAGCCGACTGGATCCTCAACTCCCACCGGGGAACCGGGAGAGGGGATTCGGCTTCTCCAGCCGACAACTCCGTCCAACAGGTCGAAAAATTCGACCGTCGCCGACGGGAGTCTCGCTCAACTGGCCTGATGGGACACTGGGAAACCAGTGGTCGGCCGAGAGGTCGCACTTAAAGTCGATGGCCACAACTAGGGAGAGGGATCTTCCCTGCTTCCCAAGAGCGCCGACGGTGAGACTTTACTTGTTCTTTTGGACCGAGAAACGGTCCAGAAGAAGTTGGACCTCACCTTTGTCGAGAGGGTCAGACAAAGCCCTAAAGAAGAAGCCGAATAAGAGGCACCGGAAACAGCGGACAAATGCCGCAGCCGAGGTAGAAGCGGCCCGCGCCGCCTCCTTCTTGAGGGCGATCATCTGCTCGAGCTGATCCGCCGAGCCCGCCGCCGCAGGACACCGCCGACCGGGCCTCTTTTGACTTTACCGGAGGAAATCTCTTCTCGGGACGCCCCAGTTGTAAACGGGCAGCACGGTCTTCGAGGACGTAGGCCGAAAAGGAAGAGCACAGGTCGCAGGCCTGCGGGTCGTGCTCAAGGCCCAAGCAGTAGACGCACGTGGAGTGCGGATCCGTCCGAGACATCTTCTGCCCGCAAGGGCATCTCCGGAAACTGGGAGTCGATTAGTCCATCGCAGCCGCGAGGGAGAGAAGACCGAAGTCTTTTAGCAAAACTTTTAATTTCAAAATTCAAGATTTATGAACCAGTCTTATACGCGGAGCGTTAAGAAGGGGACCTGAGCTTCCAAGCGGTAAGGAAGATCTGGCGTCATGGGGCGGAGCCGAGAGTTTTACCACCCGGGTGGGTGGGAGGAGCCAGTTTGAAGACCTTCCGGCAAGATTTAAAGTGGCAAGGAACCTGCCAGACAGTGTGGATGAACAACATATCCATGTCCCTAGAACATAGTGTTTTACAAAGGTATGCACGGAGTTCCAAACTGCCACCTTGCAAAGGTCTGTAAAAGGTATATTGCGAATCTCTGCCAGGAAAGCCGCAACCGTTCCAGTAGAGTGGTGAGAACCCATCCTTCCAACTTGAGATGTACCATGGATTAGTAGTATTGAAGACATGCTACTAACCAAGCAGAAATACATCTCATGGCAACAGGCTGACCCAGCCAAGGCATTCGGAAAGATACAATAGTTGCTCGGATGCATATCTCCTCTTTCTGACAATGTAGAATCGCAGAACTCTCTTAACATTCAGACAGATGAAGGGAACGCTCTCCTTCATACTGGAGTTAAGTAAGGAGGGAGAAGCAAAACTTGAGTAATGGTAACTCAGCCAGTGACGTTGTCTACTGGCTCAAGATAGTCTGAAACATGGAGGGGCGAACCTTCTCTGCTGAGAAATGCAGACCTGTGTTCGACAGGTTCATGAGGCATTCCAAAATTTGCTTGAGGGCAACTAAAAGGATCCAGATGAAACTTTACACATCAGAAGATGAAGTGAAACCACTTAGCTGCCAAAGTCCTCCTGGTGGATGGTCTATATGCAGCTAAGAAATCTCTACGGTTGCCTGGAAATCTACAACTTGCACACTTTCATCTCCTCAGGAGCCTGGCATGGAGATGAAGGGAGCGCAGGAAGGATGGACGAAGTCCCTGTGTCAGAGGGTTCGCTCGTAGAGGGAGTCACCTCGGGGGAACTTCTGACCGACCATTTATGTAAACTGTATCTGCAGAGTCCAGTTTGGGATGATGAGAATCATTCTGCCTCTGTATGCCTACACCTTGAGTAGCACCCTCTGCACCAAAAGCGAATACATCCTGACAGAAACACCAGGGTCTGGATTTCTGAAGCAGGGTGGATGCAGAATTACGGTGAGAGGCGACGAAGAAAGGGCCAGGTCCGGACTGCCCCACTCGACAAATAGCGACTGCACAATGACTGAACTGACACATTCTCAAGGCGCCACTCTTACCTCCCCATGGCCTTCCTGCACAAAGGGTAGGAGAGTGCTCCACCCAGGTTGTTAATGAAAACATCACAATTTTGTCATCTGTCTGGAGTGGAATCACTTTGTGACAGAGGGTCTCCTTCAGGACTTGGAAAGAGTATAAGACAGCCCTCATCTCATTTTATCAGAAGATGATGCTCCTACTCCTGGCTTCACATCTGAATGTGAAAGTCTTGACAGTGAGCTCACCAACCAATCAGGAGAGCAACCGTGAAGATGGTGATCTGGGATTTAGAGGGTAAGGGAAGACTAAGCAGAAGCTAGGACAACAGCATCTACCATATAAGCAATTTTGTCCAAGGTTCTGTTATTTATGTGGATGCGTGGCCAGAGACCACTATTTGTTGTGGACAAAGGCATAAGTCCCAGCATCAGCTGCACCGAACAGGCCCAGACAGAGTCGCTTTCCATGAAGTAACGAGATATCTGAAATGTCGTTTCTTCCATTCTCAGGAGGAATAATCCTCACCCTGGAGGTATCCAGGAGGGCTCCTATGAGAAGGAGCTGCTGGGAAGGTGAATCTGGCACCTTCCCTGATTCAGAAAACCCTTCCTGGAAGAAAGCGAGTGAGAAGCTGTGGCAACTGCTTCCTGAGACTCTAACCCAGATTGGAGCCAAATGTCCAGGAAGTGAAGGCTTGAATACTGAGATTGTAGTGAACTCCTCATTGAACAGGTACTGGTTATACCTTTCAAGGTTGAGAAAATGGAATATGCCACCTGTTATCTTAGAAACAAGCAAGGAAGTAAGAACCTGTGTTCTGACTTGACGAGGAACAATGTCTACTGAGTCGAGAGGTGTTCACCTCAGACAGCTTAGGTGGGACTTGGGCTGGATCCAGGAGGATGGAACCGGGCCCTGTACTTTCTGCTGCCAATTTTTTTTTCTTGCAGATGAGGAGTTGGCACCTGACATGGGCTTCCAGGCCCCTACCTTGAAAGGACTGGCTGTTACAAGAATGACGATGGTGTTGTCCTGCCGGGGGGGGTGGGCAGCAGGACCCTGAGCACCCTCCAGAGCTCAATCTGAGGGCCGAACCAATAATCACTGCCAACAGTAGCCACCCTAGGGGCAGTGTCATAGGGGTCTTAGCTGATTACTGGGCTATAAGCCCCTAACAATGGAGCGGTAGAGCCCGGAAGGCTCTTGGACACTGAATTTGATGTGTTCCACAGGGTGTACTTGTACTGAAGACTGAAGGAACTCCAGACGGAGAAGTCTGCTTCGGTCCACAGAAGAAGACTGAAATGTTATGGTGGACCCCATATCCCTGAGGTAAAGCTGCATCACAGACTCTGCTTATACCGAAGGCTTGCCTTCTAGCCTCTAAAATGAGTCATCCATTGCGTCTCCGACAAAGTAGGACAGGGAGATTCTCATCCAGATCCACTTCTACCCCACAAAGACCTCCAAAAGGCAGGTCCAGGCCAAAATCACAAAAGACTCCACCACCCAGAACAGCGTTGAGGAGTTTGGCGCCATTCACGGAGCCGGCATTAGTGCTGTGCGGAATCAGCACGGAATAAGAACTCTGCCAGCAGATTGTCTACCAGAATTTCACTAGTTATTGCATGAAGCCCCACTACTAAGATCCGTGGAAAATATTACGCGGAACTGCAACTTATTCTGCAGAAAACCATCCTGCAAATTTTCAGCGGAAACTGAGATCTGCAGAAAAAGGAAAATTCTGCGGAACTTTGTTATGCCGAAATTCAGCACAGCCCCAGTCGGCACCACTCATGGCACCAACACATCCCTCAGCATCGACACCACCCACAGCGCCGGCACCATCTGTGGTGCCCACACCACAAACAGCGCCACGCAGCAGCAGGCATCCTGGCCCCAGACCTGAAGAAAGAAGTACCTGTGCCGACCCCTGCAGAAGAAAAGGTGAGGGGGTAGGCACGAGGGATCGATGGTGCTGGCACCGGAGAAGACACCGTGCGCATCTTGCCCTGCCCGACTCGGCCATGGACCAGTGGCTTCAAGGCCCAAAGGCCCCTGAACCAGGTCCACTGGCCAAATCAACTGGGCAGACATCAAACCCCCTGCTCCAAAAGAGTGGCCCAGAGGGGAAACTGCTCACTGGAGCCCCATCGAGGACAGGGACAAGGCCAGTGTTGAAGATCGCGCCCGTTAAGAATGGGGCCACAGAGGACCCCACCAAAGTCAGGTCTGGCCTGCCGCTCAACATCACCGACTACCCTGTGCAGACGTACCAGAGGGCGACCCGAGCAGTACTGTTTCTTCTTCTACTGACAGGAGGAAGAAGAGCTCGAGGTCAAGGAACCGGAACCACTACTTTTCTGCTTCGGGCGGACTGTCCTCCCCCGAGCACTGGATTGTCCGTGGTCGGACCCCCCTCCTCAAAGGGCGGCAGACCGGACACAGCCCCACTGCCATCACAGCTTTCAAACGAAGTTTCCCTACTGTCACCGCTACCGTCTAAGGTCGACTCCATTGATGGCAGGTGAGAATTTCTTCTTCTTCTTCATCATTATCTTCCTTTTCTTTTTTTTTTTTAAACCAACATACCTATTTCAGGTATTAAAAATGGTAACTTAAACGAATACTGAATGGCTAAGCTGCTGTTGTATACATGAAGACTTGACTCTGGCAGGCAAGCGACGTCCACGTCGAAGCACACTCGACGGCGGAAGAAAAGGAACTGAGGTGGTTGGAGGGTCAGTGCCGAGACAGCCTATACAGGCGCAAACTAGTCTCACGGTGCCACGCATGCATGTTCCTATCCCAGTGCTGGCCCTCCTGAAGATTTTTGGCTCCTGCGGGGTCCTAGCGCCTCCCACGTACTCCCATTAGTTTGAATGAGTGGTGGAGACTTTTAGTCCAGGAAGATCTTGTATTTCTCTAGATACTCGTTAAGCTGGTCTGATACAATCTTTCCAATGCCTTTGAAAGGAAGGGGGAGAATTGTTGAGATTGGGTGTCAGTTTGTATGGAGGGCACGGTCACCATTTTTGAAAACAGGATTGACTACAGCCTTCCATTTCTCGGGGAACTGACCTAGGCAGAGGGAGAGATTGAGAAGTTTAGCTAGGGGAGTTAGGACTTCTTCAAGAGTGAGGTTTAAAATCTTCAGGTGGAGAATCACCGCTAAATCTTGACTTCCCAAGCACCCGCTGCAAATATTTTCTGGCCTCTTGCTTAGACACTGTCCTAAAGTAGAAGGGGGGGGGGGCTTGGTGTGTGCCTTCTTTGTGCTCCGGTGGTATGAGGTGCTGGCACATCGATGAAACCAGATGGTCATATGCCATTTAGGTCTGAGAAGGCCAAGTTAAAAGTGTCAGCGATCACCATGGAGTCCTGGGTGATTTCCCCATTTGCAGAGAGCACAGATGGGGCTGACTTGCTGGTCATGCCCATGAGGTCTCTCATATTTCCCCAAAAGTTTCTGCAATCCCCCAGGAGTTAGAGAGCTCTTCTTGGAAGTGGCAGATCTTGGCAGAATGAATCTCCCTGGTACAGGCATTCCTTATGGTTTTGTACTGTTGTCAATCTGCCTGTTTTCCAGTAGCCCGAGCACGATGCCATAGGTTGTCCCTGGTGGCCATAAGGTAAAGCAGGGAGGGGGTTACCAGGCGGTGTTTGCTCCCGTAATCTTTTGTGTCCTAAGGGGGGCATGGATATCGAAAGCTTTGTTAAACTGAGAAATGAAGTACTCAAGGGCTTGGTCCACAGTATGGGCTGCATCAATAGGGGACCATTCAGTTTGTCTAAAGTGTGTCTTTAGGGGTTCGAGATGTCCTTTTTTCAGAACCCTATGCATAACTGTTTTAGCAGGTAGCTTCGGAGCCCTATGTGACCACAGACAGAAGATGGGGGAGTGGTCACTTGAGTCAGGCAGAACAGAGGTGTTGGAGATTCTTTCCGGGTGATTGGTTAGAACCCAGTCCAGCAGGCAGCTTGAGCCAGTCCTGTAATTGACCCTAGTGGGTGAGTTGACCAGTTGTGACATACTGATGGCAGAGATTGCGTCCTTAAAGGGAGCAGCCTCTGAGCCCAACCTATTGACAGTGAAGCAACCTAGCAGTACCACTTCATGGGTTTTACGCATACAGGTTATGCATTCAATAATCCTTCTGAAACCCAGTGCCGTTCCCATGGGGAGCTATAAACTGAGACTGCAGTGAGCGATTTACCACAGGATCCAAGTAGTATCTTGATAGCGACAGTCTGAACATTTTTCCCAGTTTCCATTTGGGGTAGGGCATGGCCCTGTAGGTTGTCCCTGAGGTAAACTGCATAGCCCCACCCCATTTGCCAACTCTAGCAGTAGCCATTCAGGGTGACTGATGCATCCGGGGCTTTAGGTGTTAGCCAGGTCTCTACCACCGAGAGTACATCTGGTTTGTGTTGGGTGACCCAGACCTAAAGCGCATCAAATTTGGCCACCAAACTTCAGATGTTGATGGAAGCTAGCTTTAAGGTGCTGTGGCTTTTTTCCCTGTTCATTCAATTGACACCCTGGGCCAAGGTTATGGTGGATGTTACCCGACAGAAGCAGGGGCAGGAGCAGTATAGTTATCCTGGTCAGAGAATTTTTTAGTAGAGTTAGTGTAGTACTCTGATTACGTTTGCTTGCTCTCTTCTGCTTGTGTAGGCAGAGGGATAGGGTAAGGTGAGGAATAAGGGATGGTGAAAGTGTGTAGGTTTTGGACGACATTGTTTCGTAAGTTTAGGGAGCAAGAGTGTGTGTCAGTACTACTGTACATAGTCCCTGGACCTGGCAGTGGTCCAGTTATTGGGGGGCTGTAATCCATTTCAGGGAAACTGTTTCACACAGTGGTAATTATCATGGTTGGTGGTGGCTATGCTAATTGTGAGAAGGACTAAGGAGATGGGTTGTATATGGGTACTCATTATTTTCAGCAACTGAGGGCAACAGAAAGAAGCACAGAGCGGTTGAGGCACATACACAGGACAGTCAAATTTCGAGGAGGGGTGGGTAAGGTAGCTACCACTAAGGCTGCTGGAGATGGGTAGGGGATCTACCACTATGGCTGCCAGAGAGAGGGGCAAAAAAGGTGGGCTGATTGTTTGGGGCAGAAACAGACAAAAAAGAGGTCAGGGTGGGCCATGGCAGGGAGCCCAGCTATCCACTAGCAGGGTTAATTGTGCTGTCCCAGAAGTAGGACACCAAGTCCTATAATTAAAAATAAAAGGTAATAAAGAAAAGAAAAAGTAACATTTTAAAAATAGCCCCTATGTAAGAGAGTAGCAAAATGGGATTAGTGAGGTAGTCTGACAATGAAGGAGAATATGGTGCGCAGCAGTGCCTCCGGAGGACAGAAACTATAACTTGCTAATGGGGAATTGGACAGTTGAAAAAGCTGTCATGTATAAAAGAAATGCACCAGATAGGGCGGGTAGGGAGCCTGCTGTAAGATAACTAAACAACCTGCTGTGAGATAACTTTGAGCTGGTCAGCAAAGAAGAATGCTTTGGGAAATTCACAGGAGATATTGGCAAACAAACTTAAAACCTATAATACATTAACTCAGACAAACCCTATCATAGGGAATGCGGAGTTAAACATACGAACAAAATAAAAGAAAGCACAAAAGTGACAGCAATGAGGCTGACAATGAGTGGACCGAGCTCAATCTATAACAAGCATTTGTCAGTGCCGAATGTTTGCTTGCTAGAATGCTCAGCGAAAAAGACTGGCAAGGTGGCAGACTGGTTCAAGTGGAGGTCTGAGACCACTTTGGGAAGGAACTTTCTATTAGTTCTCAACACTACCTTGTCCCTATGAAAAGAAATATAATCCTTTTCAATACACAGGGCCTGGAGCTCACTTATCCTCCTGGCAGAAGTGAAGGCCGCCAAGAAAACTTCCTTTCCAGTAACAAACTTGAGGTTTGCAGAGACCATGGGTTCAAAGCGGGGGGGGACATAAGCTGAGCAATGCTAATGTTCAGATCCCAGGCTGGCACTGGCTCCCTGTGGGGGGGGGTACAGGTGAGACAATCCCTTGAAAAATCTCCTGAAAATAGGATTTGATGCCACAGAGGCATCCTTTCCAGCTGAAATGTATGCTGATACCGAAGCCCAAGTGCACTTTCAGGGCTGAAGGTTGCAGACCCTGGGAATGCAAGTATTTTAGACAGTCCAGCAAGGCTGGAATGCCAGCTTGAGCTGGGGCCACACCCTTACCCATGCACCATATACAGAATCTTTTCCATTTTGAGGCATAGGTTTTCTTAGTGGGTTTCTCCTATACCCTCTAACAACCTCCAGGACCCCTTCAGAGAGTTGCCTGCTTGCATACTCTAAGTCCTCGAGAGCCATGCCTTGAGTCTGAGGGACCCGAGGTTGGGTTACATGACCCTCCCTTGGAAGGAGGTCAGTAGGTTGTACCTCTGTGGTAGGTGAATCGGTTTGATAACCAACAATGAGAGCAGGAGGGAGTGCCAAGGCTGTCAGGCCCAGTCTGGGGCAACCAAGATCATTGAAACTGGCTGCTATCTGAGCTTGATGAGCACCTTGAGTAGCAGGGGAAAAGGAGGGGAAGCATAAAGGTGCCTCCCTGTCCAATCCAGAGGCAGAGCATCTGGGGGGGAATTGTTCCCTTGCCAGGGACCCTGCAACAATACAGATGTAGGTGGTGGTTCTGGTGGGATGCAAACAGATCTATTTCTGGGGTGCCCCACCACCTGAACAATACATCCACCACCTGCTTGTTCAGTGTCCATTCGTGATGGGTCTGGTTTATTCTACTCAAGGCATCTGCCAATGTGTTGCCCTTGTCAGGCAGTTGGACTGCTTGTAAGAAGGCACTGAGAGAGTAAGCTAGGCTCCAGATTTTCATTGCGGAGGGTAGTGGAACTTGTCCCTCCCTGCTTGTTGATGTAGTACATTGTTGTGGTATTGCCTGTTCTGACTTGTACCACCCTTCCCTGGAGCAGATGAGAGAAGGCCTGAAGGGCTAGATAAACTGCTCTCAGCTCTAGCAGGTTTATATGCTGGAGTGATTCTGCACTTTTCCATGTGCTGTGGGTGGTGTGCTCCTCTAAGTAAGCACCCCACCCTAGCAGGGAAGCATCTGTCATGAGAACTAGTAATGGGGACTCCTGCAGGATGGGGACCCCTTACCTCAAGTTGTCCGGTTCCATCCACCACTGGAGTGCCTGCAGTAACTCCCTTGTTACTGGGATGTTTTTTGAGAGAGAGAGAGAGAGAGAGAGTCCCGCCGCTGGCACCAGTGTGCCCTGAGGAGGAATTGAACATCTCTCATTCGAAACCTGGCACCCAGGACTGTGCCTGTTGCTGAGGCCATATGGCCTAACAATTGCAGAAACTGTCTTGTTGGCGTTGGCTTGTTGCGGACAAATGAGCTTACCAAGTGCAGAATGCTGTCTGCCCTCTCTTGAGGGAGGAAAGCTCTTCCCACAATGGTGTTCAGTTCCACACCTATGAACTGTAGAACCTATACAGGGCTCAGGACTGACTTTTTTTGACGTTGAGGAGTAACCCGAAGGATTGCAACAGGTCCTGTGTTACCTGTAAGTGCTCTCTCACCTGCTGGTGAGACTTTCCCATGATTAGCCAATCGTCCAGGTAGGGAAAAGCTGAAACATCTAGCCTTCTTAGGTGTGCCGCCACCATTGCCATGCACTTGGTAAACACTCTTAGCGCTGAAGTGAGACCAAACGGTAGTGTTAAGAACTGATAGTGACCTGAAGGGAGTCTGAATCTTAGATATTTTTTGTGTGACTCCCTTATAGGAATATGGAAGTATGTGTCCTTTAGGTCTAAGGAGGCTAGCCAGTCTCCTTTCTGAAGTGTTGGCAGAATCAAGGCTAATGTGACCATCTAAATAGTGATTTTTTTGTCACATAGTAATGCAAATGCAAGCGCAAACGGTAACACACACGGTGATGCAAAGGTAAATGTTAACGCAAACGGTAAGAGAAACCAACTGCAAACATTAACATTAATGGAAACAGTAACGTAAATGGTAACGCCAACGGAAACGCAAACGGTAAGAAAAATGCAAACGGTAACAGAAACGCAAATAGAAATGCAAACGGCGCCGCAGAAGGAAACAGTAACGCAATCGACAACGGAAACACAATCAAAAACACAAACGCTAAGGGCAACAGAAATGCAAACGGTGACAAAGACGCAAACAGTAACGGTAACACAACTGGAAATGCAGACAGTTACAGTAACAGCAACGATGACACCAAAGTGAACAGTAACGCAAAGGAAAATGCAAATGCAAGTGCGTATGGAAATACAAGTGGTAACGCGCACAGGCACAGTGCCACAACTGGAAATGCGAATGCTAACGGTAACAGCAACAATGAGGTCAAAGGAAACACAAATGCAAATGGATGCACGTACGCATGTGCAAATGATAATGCAGATGGTGACGCAAAACTAAACGCAAACAGAAACAGTAATGGAAACGCAAATGGTAACAGTAATGCAAACGCAAGCGCAAATGAAAACGCAAAGGGTAATGCACACAGTGGTGTAGGCTGGAATGGTAACGCAAACGGTCACGGAAATGCAAGTGGAAACAGTAAGTGTAACAGTAATGAAAGAGCACACCCTTATTTTCCCCAAAAGCTGCATAAAGAACACAGTGAATACAAAGAATGTATGCATAATAATGGGCCTCGGAGCACAAAATGAGCACTTGGAATACTGAATGGCTTATATCTCAGGAACCGTATGACGTAGAAAAAAATTAAAATTTCATATTATTTATTACTTTATTGGCTAGTTTTGCACTTAGGCCCCTATTGGGGGCTAATCATTTTTCTGAGGAAAAGTCCGTATCTCAAAGCGTTTCTGAGACACGGGCCCTGAAATGCGTGGCGGACGCCGTAATGTTAGTCTATGGGAAAAAGTGTCAACTTTGGAGTACCGTAACTTTGTATCCCTCTAATATTTTGTCACCAAACCACCAAAAGGCACATCTGTGGGACATTGGCTTTCTTCCCTCCAAATTCCAGCCCAAAAGACCAAACCGTTCTTTTGCAGCAGGGTGGCAAAGAATTCCTATTATTTTGGGCATAGTGTCGCAAAATAGTGTCGCAAATCATGCCACTTTGGCAAAAAAATTCACGAAAGTATCGCAAGTACGACACTACTTTATGACACTACAGTTTACAGAAATTTCAAAAACATATTTCTGGGGTGTTTAACCCTCCAAAAAAGACATGGCTAGCATCCTCAGGGCTCGATTAGGTGAACAGAAAAATACTTGTGTCCTTGAAGGGTCCTAAATTTAAATGCCAAGCATTTCTGTGACCAGTAAGTGAAAAAAAAAATGTCTGACTCACAACACTACAGGGGTCATTTGCAGCACTAAAAACTGCAATTGCAACACTGTTGAACTTTTTGTTAACTTTTCCCATTGACTATAATAGGAAACTTGTTTTTTGAATACCTTTTGAGCCGTTTAATATTTTTTCACGAAATCTTTGAAAGGCACATTGGGGACCCCGGCTGCAATTTCCCTGAAGGTTTCAGACCGGTCGCGCAAACAGTGCGATCTGTAGGCATGAGCAAAGAATGCGCAAAAAAGCGTAAATGAGACACAGAACGGAGCTTTATAGCTCTGCAACCGTATATCCGACCGGTACGAAACTTGGCAGATCCAGAGATCTATGGCACCGCTCTGTGCCTGCCAAATGTCAGGCAAATCCGTCACACAGTGGCAAAGTTATTAACCTGCCAAATTTCACACTTTAACCTTAAATGAGGTACTCAAACTGATGCATTAACGAAGTTTTTTTGCAATTTATTTCCTTACTTTTTAAGACAGTATGATCATATCGTAATTTGCTGTGGGCCCTGCGCTCCCATTCCTCCACAGATGTATATATAGTAAGTAAGTAAGTAAGTAAAATTTTATTTATATTAAGCGCCCTTCCCAAGCTCACGGCGCTTTTACAATAAAAACAGATAAAATCAAATCTCAAACAATAAATCAAACAACCATACAGTACACTTATTCAATATGTTCCATCAAAAGCTAAGGAGAATAAGAAAGTTTTTAATTGTTTTTTAAAACTTTCAACGGTTTGGCATTCTCGTATCTGACGAGGTAGAGAATTCCACAGGGTTGGTGCCATATAGGCAAAAGATCTACCTCCTGACATCTTTAAATGTACCCTGGGAATCTCTAGCAATCCCTCATCAGAGGAGCGAAGAGAGCGGGCAGGAGAGTAAGGCACCAAGAGCTCTTTCAGGTAGTGGGGTCCTAAGTCATGTAGGGCCTTAAAGGTCAATAATGCATTTGAAGGCAATCCACCATTGTATTGGTAGCCAGTGCAGATCACGCAGCACAGGTGTTATATGGCTAGATCGTGAAACTCCCATCAACAACCTGGCCGTCGCGTTCTGCACCAGCTGCAAGCGGCGGATATCCACCCCCGGCAGCCCTAGATAGAGCGCATTGCAATAATCAAAACGGCTGGTGACAAAGGCGTGGACCAAAGTTGGAAGATCTTCCCGTGGAACCAAGTGTTTCACCCGGGCAATATTCCTCAGATGAAAAAAGGCAGATTTGACTACGGCCGACACTTGCATCTTCATAGTCAGGCTTTGCGTCAAAAATTACCCCCAGGTTACGTGACTCTGGCCAGAGGCCAGAAGCTGGGCCCCTAAGATATAAACCCGAGGGTTTCCCCGTCCAAGCCCCTGTTATCCTCCCTCCAGGGCCCACAACCAACACCTCAGTTTTCCCTGGATTCAACCTAAGCCAACTAGCACTCATCCAATCCTGAATCTCCAGAAGGCAGTTGTTAAAAATAGTGATGGAATCGACTCCTGATCAGGCATAAAAGACAGATATATGTGCTTAACTGTGGAAGTGCAGCATCCATGTATAGCCCAAGAGTGATGAAATTGTCAGCATAGCCATGTTATTACCCCACCTGATGTACCCAGTGTAGAAAATATTCAAATCTCCAACAAAACGTACTTCTACACAACTGCAATGTCATTTCTGTGCCACAGGTGCGAAAACACATTTCAGCCAGGATTTGAAAAATGACAGTTGTGACATACATTTGGTGGGGTAATAATAAGTCTATGTTTCAAATTTGGGGTCAAAATATTTTAAATTTACAAAGTTACAAGTGTGCATAGTGAAATTGCAACAAACGGTTATAACTCAGCCATTTTTTGACACTGACTGTAAATGTTCAACATGGCCTTCTGGGGACTCCACCTCATGAACAATAATATAACTGTCATTATGCAAACCCTGTACAAAAGGTGAATTCGCCAAGTGACTGCAAAATCACCTTTCGGGCAGGAGTTGACAAACAACAGTTGTATTGTTCATAAGGTGGGGTCCCCAAAAGGCCATGGTGAAAATTTGGGGTCAAAATCTCAATAAACTGCTGAGTTAAGCATCAAAGTAGCCTGTAAAATCCTTTTTCATGAGTTCACGAAAAAAGAATCAGCTCGCGAAAAAGGAATTGGCTTGCAAAAAAGGATCTAAGCGAGTTGTGAAAAAAGAAAATGTTAAAAAAAAGGCATTGCATGGTTGTTGTTCTACCAAATAACTTCACAGTTCACCTAACAGAGTCCAGATGATCAAGAGACATGTGTTGGTATCTCTTGATACCTTCATTTTAAGTGCTTTTCAGTTGTTTTTTGTTGTTTTTTTAAAACAGAAAACAAGATGGCGGCTTGCGAAAAAGGATTTTTTTCTCACAAAAAAGGATTTTGTTCTCATGAAAATGAAAATGTTCTCATGAGACTAAACCCTTTTTTGCGTGATCAAATCCTTTGTCGAACTCAAGACATCCTGAAAATTGAACTTCCCATAGGATATAATGGGAACTAAAAAACTGAATAACTTTTCAACAGTTTAATACTTTTGCACCAAACTAACAGTGGCAGTTCTGTTACCCAAGTTCTTTATACCATAAAAAAATACTGCCAAAATTCCACACTGTCTGGGCACAAGGCAACAAGGAAAAAACTGCAAAAAAAAAAAGGGAGACTTTTTTTCACTATCTGGATCTCAGAATCTGCACATATGACCCGAACAAAACTTGTCATATCAAGAGATCGACACCACAGGACAGCACATACCAAATTTTGTGCAAATCCATTGATCGGTTGCAAAGTTTTTAAAGTGCAAAATTTGAGGTTTAATATTAAACAGGCTACTCAACTCTAGCTATAGGGGCACGATTGTGCCCCTATAATATATATGGATATATAGAAACATAGACTTTGAAGGCAGATAAGGACTGCTTGGCTCACCCAGTCTGCCCATTTCCCTACCTACTGAATAAGCTGAAGATCCTAGTTAACCAACAGCCTACTTCCTCCCCCCCCTATAACTGCCTTATGTCTGTCCCATGCATTCTTGAATTCCCCCACTGTTTTTGACCTCACAACCTCCTCAGGGAGGCCGTTCCATGTGTCCACCACCTTCTATGAAAAAATACTTCCTCACGTTGCTCCTGAGCTATGCACATCTCTTTTTCTGAAAGATGCTACCCTCTTGGACTTTGTTGATTCCTTTGAGGTACTTGAAAGTTTCTATCATGTCCCCTCTCTCCCTCCTTTACTCGAGGGTATACATATTAAGCTTCTTTAGTCTCGCTCTCTCTCTTCATATGCTTTCTGGTGCAGACCCTGCACCATTTTAGTTGCCTCCTCTGGACTGCCTCCATCCTGTTTATGTCCTTGCGGAGATGGGGTCTCCAGAACTGCACGCAGTACTCCAGATGGGGCCTCACCAACTATCTCTACAGAGAGATGACAACTTCCTGTCTTCTACTGGTGATGCATCTCCCTATGCACCCCAGTACCCCCCCAACCCTCCTTGCTGCCTTCTCACATTGCCTGCCTACCTTTAGGTCTTCTGATATGACTACCCTCAGGCCCTTTCCATTTTTGTTGTTAGTACCCCCCTGTGTATTCCTCCCCAGGTTTCTGTTTCCCAGGTGCATTACTTTGCACTTATTTGCCTTGAATCTAAGCTGCCATACTTTTGACCATTTCTCCAACCTTGCCAAGTCCCTTCTCATCCTTTCCACCCCTTGTGTATCAACCTGTTGCAGATCTTTGTGTCATCTGCAAAGAGACATACTTTTCCTTCCAGTCCTTCTGCAATATCACTTATAAAGACATTGAAGAGGACCGGCCCCAGTACTGAACCCAGCGGTACCCCACTAGTAACCCCCCCCCTTTCTTTGAAGTGGACTCCATTTACTATTACCCTCTGCATCCTCTTGTCCAGCCATTTTTTTACCCAGGCTACAACCCTGGGATCCACTCCCAGGCTGGCTAACTTGTTTATTTATCTTTTGTGTGGGACTGTGTCAAATGCCTTGCTAAAATCTAGGTAGTCCATGTCCACAGCCCCTCCCTGGTTTACTACGTTGGTCACCCAGTCAAAGAAATCTATTAGATTCGTCTGACATGACCTTCCCACTGTGAATCCATGCTGCCTTGGGTCCTGTGCCCCGCTGGCCTCTAGGTACTCAACAATTCTTTCTTTCACAAGTGATTCCATAATTTTCCCTTCCACTGAGGTCACACTAACTGGTCTGTAGTTTCCTGCCTCTGTCTTGCTCCCACTTCTGTGAAGGGGAATCAGATCCACCCTCCTCGAGTCCTCAGGTACCATGCCCTCCTCCCATGGTTTGTTAAAAAGGGTAGTCAGTGGTGTCACTAGTCTCCCCTTAGTTCTTTTAGAATTCTGGGGTGAATTCTGTCAGGCCCCATTGCTTTGTCCACCTTGAATTTTAGGAGTTTTTTCAGGACCCTTTCTTCTGTGAATGGACTGGTATCGACCCCCCTATCTTGACAGCTTCTATTGTCTGGTTTAGGTATGTCCCCCTCCTCTCCTTTTGTGAATACTGAACAAAAGTATTCATTCAGTATCTCTGCCTTTTAACTGTCACCCTCTGCCACCCCTCCCTTTATTAGGCCTCACGATCCCTCCCTTGGTCTTTCTTTGCTCAATAATGTACCTACAAAAGGTTGTATCCCGCTTCTTAACTGAGGTGGTTATCTTTTCCTCGGTTTGTGCCTTTACTATTCTGATTACCTTCCTCGCTTCCTTCTGCTTTAACTGGTGCAGTTCTCTGTCCTGCTCCTTCTGTGACTCCTTATACTGTTTGAATGCTATCTTTTTCCCCCTAACCTTCCCTGAAACCTCTTTTGAGAACCACAGTGTTTTTTTTCTTTCATTTTGTTTTGTCAATTTGCTTCACACAAAGGCTTGTTGCCTCTGTCATGGCAGTTTTGATTTTTCCCCATTGTTCCTCCACCCCTCCTTCCTACCCTTTTCGTACTGCATTTTTTAGGCACTCTCCCATTCTACCAAAGTCAGCCCTCCGAAAGTCCAGTACCATAGCTTTTGTATGGCTTGACTCTATGGCTGTGTTTACTATTAACCACACTGTCTGGTGGTCACTTGTTCTCAGATGGCTACCCACTTATAATCTGAGATCCTCTCACCGTTCCCACTTGAGACGGTGCCTGTTTTTGACAGCTGCAAAAGGGCCACCAAGGAGCTAAGCTAGCCCTCAAATGGGTTCCCCCCTTTTTCTCTCTTTTTTTTTTGTTAATTAGGGTACCTAACAGCGAAGGCAGAAGGAGACAGAAAGAAAGACAGAAAAGCTGTCCAGATGCCTGGCCACTGAAAAGGATGATGGATGGGTTGCAGTAATGAATGGTGAAGATATTCTGGAAGATCAAGAATTATGGTGAGTATGTAATTTTCATATCTTCCAAGAATCAGTCTTCACCATTCATTACTTCATGAGTCACAGTGCCAAACCTACCACCAAGGGTGGTGTTGGCTCACTCTGAGGGAAATGTTTTTTTTCCTTCAGCCTCCTGTGGGGGAAAAACACAAAAGGCAGGGGCCCTTTATGAACCTGGCGAGGCCTGAGGCTTGTCAGGGTGCTGGCGGAGGCTCCCATGGCCAGGGAGCAGGAAGGCGCTCCGCAAGCTCACACCTGGCCCTACGGGAAAAGTGGGCCCCCCTGGAATCATGAGACAATCACCCTATGCTGGGCCAAGGGTGACAACTGGGAGAGACAAAGCCACACCATCCACCTAATGCAGACTGCAGTTCCTAGCAACCTGGAGGCTAACTCATCGGTGTCATAGGATGCCCTTGACTGGTGTCTCACCAGCTCCAGGCCCTGTGCATAAAGGCATATGGTTAGTCTGGTTTGTTCACAGTCTGGCATGGATGCCAGGAGCTGTCCTAGTGTTGCCCACAGGTGCCTGCCATAGGATGCTTGGGGTGCCAAGATGCACAACAAGCTGCGTGTTGCTGAGAAAACTCTTCAACCCCAGGCATCAAACTCCACAGAGTCCGACTCTGGGGAACGGTCATGTATTGGGTGCCTATGCCCAGAGGGGGTGTTCAGGAGCTGGACCCCAGAAGTGGAGTGTGGCATGGCTCCTAGAGACCCCATGGGTTTGCAGTACCTGCACTGGTGTCCCTCAGGGCTGGAGAGGGGGCAGAGGGAGAGAGCCAGATGTCTCTAGATGCCTCCGCAAAAGGCCTAGGCACGGAGGTATGACTGAATAGTCATGACTGTACTTCCCAAGGAAGGACAGCACGAGACAAGCATGATTTCAGCCTGAAAGATGGTCTAGTCACAGCTCTGTTATCATCTCCACAAGGAACTGCTAGTAACGAGGGTACTCAGCATCTGAAGAGAGATGAGTGGAAGAGTCCCCTTCCTCAGAGGAGGAAGACAAGGATGACCAGGAGCTGGACTCAGGATGGTGGTGCCGGAGTCTCAGGCTGGAAAATAGCCTGATGTAGTGCCATAAGGTAAGAGGGAAAGGCACTTGCGGATGCCCTGTATTGTTCCCAGATCATGGACCCTTTAGGACCTGAAATGCTCAGCAGGGCAGGAGGGGAAGGCAGTGGAGGAGGTTCGTAGTGTACAAGGCCAGGTCCTCTGCCAGGGCAAAAGAGCATATAGGAGACCTCGCTTGTGGGGAGTGCCTGATCAACTAATCCACCTGAGAACACCCAACCATAGAGGGGGTGGTCTAGGTGGTGCTCTTGGGGGGAACCCCCCCAGACAGGGAGATTGAAGCTGCAGAGGTCCCACAGGGCAGCCCCTATCCCCACCTATGACAGGCTCAGATAGTTCTGGATAGTTCTAGTGAGGCCAGAGGACCCAAGTCAGCACTATGGCTCCTACCAGAGTTACCACAAACTCTGGGCATGGAACGAGGTGCCAACTGAAACGTATCAGTACCCACCTCACAAGAATGGGCTCTACCCCTTGGGCTAGGCCTAATGATGGATCCTAGCACCAAAAACCTGAGCTGAGGGAAAGCCAGAACTGCAAGTGGTAGCAGAACCTCCCTTGGCAGAGCAAAGAGCACCAGAGTCAGACCCAACAGCAGGGGTGATGTGGGAACCCGACTCAGCACCAAAGGCAGTGCCAGAACTGGCAGGTACTGTGTCTGGCACCAGTCCCTCTCCTAGCACTGGAATCAGCACTGGGGCCATCCCCAGTGCTGCAAGTGGTGCCAGGAGACAGAAGGGGTGCGGCACTGTGACCGGTATGGACTGGGAAACAGCCAGAGATGCTGCCAAGGACAATGCAGACCTAGAACTTGGCCCAGAAAGGCCTCTTTCATCGTCAGCACTCGGAAGCCACTCAAGATCATCTCAGTCCCTATCCCCCTGGTCATCTGACCGATCAGTGGATGAGATTTAGAAGATCTCTGCCAGGCTTCTAATTCCAGAAACCTTCCCTCTCCCGGTGCTGCAAGTGGCATCAGGAGGGGACCTGGCCTCACGGGTGGCATAGATCTGCTCACCAGCACCAGCCTCAGTGCTGGGATCCAAAGCAGCACCAGGCTGTGACCCCCAGGGGCCCACTGGTGTAGACCCAGCATATAGCTCAGACCTCATCACGGGGGGGCGTCCATGCTTCCGAGGGGGCTCCAGACTGAGAGAGATGCACAACCAACCCCTCGGAAGGAGCTGGCTGTCCCACCGACCCCTCCTCCAGGCTCTCTGTCTTGGCAAGACAAGGACCAGAAGAGGCCTGGTCTCCCTCAGTACGTATAGTACTGGGAAGGGGCTCAGTGGAAGAACCAGGGACCTTACCTTGGAATCCCTCATGCAACGCCTGGCTCCGAAAGTGGGGGGAAACAACCCCACTTCATCGCATGGATTTCAAGTGTGTGGAAGTCCATGGAGAAACAGGCACTGCAACTGTCCATGTTGTGTTGTGCTCCAAGGCAGATCCAGCAACAGTCATGTCCATCCTGGACAGACATACATCTCCCACAGGGGCACCGACACATGGGGTGAGACTCCATCTTCTTCTTTGACTTCTGAGGCTCCTGAGATCTGGACATAAATGAATTCAGAAAATATTAAAAACCAGAGTCCAGAGCCGTAAAAGGATAGAGAAGAGAAGCGGTTTCATGAAAAAGGCAAAAGAAGAGGTTACGGCATTGAGCTGGCAGTGAGAGACTGAGTTACACAACTGGAAAATAGCAAACACTCCCATGGAGGGAGATCTCGATGGTGGGAAAAACAGAACTGAGAGGAGCAGGGGGCCGATGTCAGTTACTGGCCAGCACACAAGCACCACGTCATGAGTCTGCCTCGTGGGCAGTGCCGTCCCCAACATTGGTCCCCTAGCTCAAGAATTTTAAAGCTATACACTCCTGCAGAGTCCTAGCCCCTCTGGCACAGACCCATGAAGTAATGAATGGTGAAGACTGATTCTTGGAAGATCAAGCTTAACGACTTTGTTGTTGAGGCACAGGTCAGGAAGCAAAGTTGGGAACACATCTCCGATAATAACCAGCCAGCCTTAAAAATTACCTGACATGTTTCTTTGTTTTAGGGACAGGGCTGTAAGCTACAGCTTCTATTTTAGAAATTTCTGGCTTAACGTCTCCATTTCCCAACACATAGCCCAAATATCTGTTTTCCTGCATGCCCAATGCATATTTGGTAGGATTAATAGTCAGACCTGCATTTCTGATAGCTTGGATAACTGCTCATAGGTGTTCCAGGTGGCTTTTCCAGTCTGGACTGTACACCACGATGTCATCCAGGTATGCAGCATAATAACCAGTGTGAGGTGATAAAATTACATCCAGGTACCGCTGGAATGTAGCTGGCGCACCATATAAACCAAATGGCATGGTGGTGAATTGATAGAATCCAACAAGAGTGACAAATGCAGTTTTGTCTCTGGATTCTTTAGTTAAAGGGATGTGCCAGTAACCCTTGGTGAGATCGAGAGTACTGATATACTTTGTACTGCCCAGCCTGTTAACCAAGTTATCTTTTCTGAGCATAGGATAACTGTCAAATGTTGACACTTGATTAAGTTTCCTAAAATCAAGGCAGATTCTAACACCCCCTTCTTTTTTGGTTACAATTACCATTGGAGATGACCAAGCACTCCTCGACTCTTCTATGATACCCAATTCTTCCATTTTTGTATTTCCTTAACCACGTCAGCTCTTAACTGCTATGGTAACCTGTATGTCTTTTGCCTACTAGGGTGAGCATTCCTTGGCACTATCACGTGCTCAACCCCTTGTGCTCAGCCCCGTACTGTGGTAAAAGTACTGCTGAATGTCTTTAGCAAATTACGAATTTCTGCAGTTTGTTCTGAGGTTAAGGAAACATTCACCTTTACAGCATCAGCATTTACAGTTTGCTCCAGGCTACCATAAGCTACATCAATATCTTCTTTATCAGTTTCTGGTAAACTAGCAAAGCAGCTTTTGCCATTTTTTCAACCCATTTCTTGAGGAGGTTAGCATGGTATATCTTAGTAGGGTTTTTCCTGTCAGGGGTCTCAATCTCGTAGTTAATGATGCCAGTGCATCTAAGCACTTTATAAGGCCCTTGCCACTTCATTAACAGTTTATTTTCTGTTGTGGGTAACGGTAGCAAACCTTTTCACCTGGCTTAAACACTTTTTCTTTTACCCCATGGTCATAATATACCTTCTGCTGGTTTTGGGCCTCTTCCTGATTACTATAGGCAAATTCAACATATTTTGCCAACTTCTTTCTTAGGGCACACCTATAAGACATTACAGATTGTTTCTGAGTGGGATTATCTTCCCACGTTTCTTTTATCACACCCAGTGGCCCTCTTGGCTGGCTATCACACAGCATTTCAAATGGTGAAAACCCTGTTAATGCCTGTGGCACTTCTCTGTAAGTAAAACGTAAGTACGGCAAGTATTGGTTCCAATCTTTCCCTTCTCCTTTTACAAACCTTTTTAACATGCGTTTTAGGGTTTGGTTAAAACGCTCAACAAGACCGTCTGTCTGAGGGTGACAGGGGTAGGTTCTTATAGCAGTGACACCTAGTAGGCTGTACAGCTCTTTAAGTAATGCAGCATCAAAATTACTACCCTGATCAGTAATAATTTCTTTAGGTATGCCCACTCTGCTAAAAATTTCTGCAAGCTCTGCTGTCACTTTTGAAGCTGTGACAGTACGCATTGAAACTGCTTCTGGGTATTGAGTAGCACAGTCGCATACTACCAGGATAAATCTATTACCCATTTTACTTTTGTCTAAACGACCAACCACATCCATTGCAATTCTCTCAAAAGACACATCTATCAAGGGTAGGGGCACCAGGCCTTGTCTTTTCTGGTGACTGAGGCTACTTTCTGACACTCAGCGCAAGTTATGGAAAAAGAACAGGCAGTGACAGAACTTGAAAGCCTGATGGGCTTTTTCAAATGGTGAGCTATACAACAAAAAGAGACAGAGAAACAGAGGAGAGAAGAGATGCAGCGACAGGAGCAGCAGAGGAGAGAAGAGATGCAGCAGATAAGAGAAGAGATGCAGTGACAGGAGCAGCAGAGGAGAGATGTAGCGACAGGAGCAGCGATGGATGGATGCCTTGCAGGCTATCAAAGGCAGAGGATCTGGCACAGATCCAGACGAGCAACAAAACACAGCAACATAAAAGCTATTAAACTTACAAAGTTGTGTCTCTTGGATGACACTGAGGCATACCCGACAACTTTTGAAAGAGTTGCCACAGCCTGCCAATGGCCAAAGCAGGAATGAACAATCAAACTGGTACCCTACCTGACAGGAAATGCCCAGCTTGCCTACAGCAATATGGACACTGCACAGTCAGAAAACTATAACCAAATGAAAGATAAAAATTCCAGAATCATAAGGTGGTACCTGGCACTACAGCCATTTAAAGTCACTGTGATACACAAATCTGGTAAAGAGAATAGCAATGCTGATTTTCTGTCAAGATATGGATCAGGAATTGACGGTTCTGAAGGTTGAAAAACAAATGTATGAGTTTAAACTTTATTGTTTACTGTACTGTTATAGAAAAAGGATACTGCACATGTGTTTAATTTCTGAAAGTTAGAAGCTATTATTAATAGAGAATTAATAGAAAGTTTTGGAAACCTGTTTGCTAAAACAGGTTCCCGCTTAAGGAGGGGGATGTATGTAACAGGGTTGAATAGACCCTGTCCCAGTTGTTATGGAGAGTTTGAATGCAGGGATCTGTTCTGTTCTTTCCTTTCCTGTCTCTTGTCTGTCTGGCTGCGCAACCACATTTTCTCGTGAGACCTAGGACTTGATCACCCTGACAGTCTTGCAATTCTTTGTATCTCACTGTCTCTCAACCTTCCCTTGCTGTTCTGTCTTTTTTTCTCCCTTGCATATCTGCTGGTATAAAAATATATGCAAATCACCATGTGGAAATGTAACTGATATTGGGATCCCTTTGTTTAGAAATTATATAGTGTTACTGTTGAAATGTATATAATTACAGTTTGAGATGACTGCAGAAAGTTATTGGGAACTCAAAGGGTTAACCTGGAATGCAATTCTTAAGCCTTTTGCAGAAGAGTTGTGGAAAAGGGCCTCAGTTCTGGGACACTGTGTTCCTGCCTACACCTACCTGAAATATACAAGAACATTTTAGAAAAAAAACGGGATGTTTGTTAAGAAGGGGGGTTGCAAGGACTTATAAAAACAAAGCTGCAATTTCTTGCAAGACACACAGAGATTAAAAGAAAACTCTGATGGATCTTCTCTATTTATTCTGCCTTTGTAAATAGTTATGTGGAACAAGTTTATTTTTTTATGTTACTACTAGTACAAATAAATACTTTTTTGCAAATTCTACAACTGCTCCTCGTTTTCCTATGCTTCCTAACCTGTGCCTTGATGACAAATTGCGAAAACAGAAAAAATGGAGATGATAGATGGTGTGGAAAAGACACTTGATTTGGTGCAGAAAGAGGTTCAGGCTCAGACACAAGAACTCAATCAAAATGCCCTGGCATCCTCTTCACTACAGGAGAATCTTATGTGGGCATTGAAAAAAAAATAGAGACTCTGGAGCACTTTTCAGAATAATAACTTGAGGTTCTGGAGACCTGGGTTTGAAACCCATCTGCCCCCACTTACATACTGCGTGACCCTGAGTAAGTCACTTAACTTCCTTGTGTTCCCACATCACACCTGGAAACAAGCTTTGACTTAGTGTGCTTTTCCTGATTAAACAATTTCCCCTCTCCCTTTCCATTTCATGGGAGTGCCACTGTTTAATGCACAGGGGATGTATCCACATGGGAGATAGTTAAAGACATAACTGCAGAACAGTTCAGTAGTTTCCCCAGAAATACCAAAGCATATCGCATACCAGCAAGAGATGCTGCTAAGAGAGTTATGACACAGAAAACAGAAAAAACAGCAACTATCTTGGTCTCTCTGGCTTTGGACATGGACCGTGAGATAATTATAACACAAGTATGCACTAAAAGAGCATCAGAAAATGGGCTGAAGATTTCCTGCTCTCTGACTTGTTAATACCCATGCCGGGGGTACATTAACAATAAAGACCAGGAAATGAAAAGTACCAGCCCACTAAGCCCAATGTGCCACTGCGCAACAGAAATCCCTGTGCCCAACTCGAAATCAAAACACAATTGCAGCCATGATTTTTTCCTTTGCTTAGCGAGTGACCCCCCCCCACCTACAATCACTATGACCCACCCCGCCCCAGTCACCTACCACTGTCACCAGGTCCTAATATACCTCGCTACTTACAAAAACAAATTCACCACTAAAACAAATAGATAATTATTTTCTAAATGAAACCACCAACATAAAAGCAGCCATTTCTCACAGTGCTATGCTCACGCTATTCCCCCATTCACCCCGGCTGTTTTGTGTGCTGAGAAACAAAAAATATATTTGATTGGCAACTTGTCATCATATGCAGATGCCCTGCCTGATGCCACTACAGTCTACCATGCTGTTGAGAGGAACGCCACTGTCCATCGTATTTAGGAAGTAACAGAGCAGGGGGAGTCAGATCCATACATAAAATGAAGCCTGGCAGCAACAGAGTGTGGGGCGCTGAGGCCTTCTTTTAAAGAAAACGGACCATAGAGGGAGCAAGGATTGAAGACAACTCCGAGTACCCTGGGGGGGGGGACACATGCCAAACACTGCAGTACCCTCTACTGGCAGGAATACTGGTAGAAGGGCTACTTGACCAACAAAAGTTAAAACAGTTTAATAAATTAAAATTTCTTCTATTGCAAAGTTAAAAATTTGAGTCTGCATTTTTTTCACTAACTAGCCCATTTTCTAAGCACAATAATACTTTCCAGGGTTAGGCGATATGAGCAAAACTGGACTGTCCAGGGGTTATAAGGCCATCTGCCTGCAGCGTTAGGCCTCATTACACCCCTGGACGGTCCGGTATTACCCAATACTGCCCACCCTGTTGAGTATTATTGCTTACATAACCTATGAAAAAATGCAAGAGTATATATTTATCTGGACATATCCATCCAGATAAAATCATAACGTAGATGATTTTTGGTGTTCAGAGACTAGGTACAAGAACTGGGGGATAAACTTTTGATTATGTACCTATATAAGGCCAAAGTGTTGTTAAAGGGACTTACATACTGTACATCTTTTCTGACACTGATCAATTAAGTGACTTTTTGAGAAATCAACAGAAGATCAGGAGGAACAAAGTATAGAGCAATTGGGTTCTGATCTAGACTTGGATTAGACAAATATTTCTGTCATAACTGCAATTAAAAAAAAAATTCATAGCCCCTTCTATTTGCCCTGTTATTTTGAGTCCAGCGGCACCTCCTCTGGACATGGGAAAAGATAAAGCAGGCGGAGAAAAAACAGAGTTCCCCAAACGAAGAATCCAAGGAAGCGGCTCTAACATAAGTAGTTTTGCCTGTCACACAGGACATGACAACAAATGAATATAAGGAGCCAGCAGTTTAAAAAATTAGACTCTCATTTTTTTCCACAGGCTATGTAATTAGAAATTCTTATTGAAAATGTCCATGTTCTCTGTCTACAGAAATAGATTAGTTGCCGTATTGGTCCTTGTAAGAACAGATCTAGAAGCAAATGGTTTGATACCTTTTATTGGACCAACATAGATGTTACAAAAAGAAAACAATATCTAAACTTTTGGACCAACCAAGTCCTTCCTCGGTGACTTATGACAGTTGTTCAGAGAGTCATATTCTATTAACACCCAGATCATACAGTACATAAAAAAAGAAAAAAATGTGTTAACTGGTTGAGAGTATGGTTTAGAAAATATCTCCAGACAGGTTTAATTCTGTATGAATGTTTTAAACAGTTGTTCATACAAGGTACATATATACAGTATATTTTTTATTTTATTCCCTCTTATTTCCATACATACATTTCTGTTGTACAGTGTTTTATCATACAGTACTATTAAGTTTTAACTTGGACATTTGTGGTATTATATCTAAAGGTCTTGCTTTTAATTTTGAATGTATTCTCATAACACACTCATTCTTTAATAATTTCAGTTAGTGGTTTTGTCTACCTGAGTGTTCACCTTATCTGCTTTGGATGTCATTTGACCTTGAAAAGATTCTCAGTAGTAGCAAGTTAATGGAATACTGTTCATTCCATTAAAATTTGTGATTTTTTTGAAGTAGGTACTTTAAATCAATGAGAATTTTTTGTGTTTTTTTTTATGAAGGGGGCGGCATAAGGTGAGAGGTTGGAAGGTTTTAGCAGGAGCTGGTAAGGGTTGTGTATTCCCGTAAGAGGGAGGAAAGAGATTTGTGTGAGGTGGCACTGCAGATGAGAGGGCGGCGTTCCACGGTTTAGGACCGTGGAAAGAATAGGGAGAATGACCAGTAGTGGCAGATCGGCGGGGGATTGCGAAGGATTTTAGGTCAGTGTTACGGAGGGAGTAAGTGCGTTGGAAGGAAGCACAGATGGAGGAAGAAAGATAGGAGAGGAGATAACCTGTCCAGAATTTGGTCAGGAAAGTTCTTGGTAACATAACTTTTTTTTGAATTTGATAGTTTGATTTAAAAAAAATGTGAAAAATGAAAATAAAAGGGAATATAAATTAGGTAATTATTTTTTCTTTGGTGATATATAATAATTCTGAAGTTCCATTTATTTCTGCATCGTGATTGGCTTTAACTCAGTCTATGAACTTGATTTTTTTCTTTACAATAATTGGTTTTCTCCAGTAACATCTAATACATGGCAGATCCATATATAGTTACTATGACAGGGTTTTATTTAACTCTAAAAATTGATTAGCGTTTTGCTCATAAAAGTGCTACAACACTGTGAAAATGCATAGCACTTGCCTCATTGTGTTTAACAAACATAACACTTCTAGAAAACCTATATAAATGCTTTCTGTACAGTTAGTATTGTCCCAAGGAAAAAAGTGCTAATCAATTATTTAAAACCCTGCTATGATTATTGCATTCTGTGGTTTATCCTTTTTTTACTCTGTGTGGATCCTGTGTCCACCACTCAGAGAGTGGGGTCACTCGGCTGCACCCTTCCACCAGCCATGAGGAACTTCACAGCTGATGCCAGTGCTGCTCTGAAGTTGCTCAGCAGGAGCGTGTCGCTGATGTCCCTTCCTGGGAGATAAGTACATAATGTCTGCAACACATCCAGCCCCAGCTGGCTCCAGACTGCAGAGTGATTCAGGGAATAGCATGTGAACCCAGACTCCTAGGTGGCAGACAACTGTTACACATTAATTCTGAAAGTTTCTTTATCTTTTATCAGCAGCATTTAAAGTGACAGCTGTTCTCAATAAATAAGAGAGCATGTGCATGAGCATGGGATGCATAGGCAGGGGGCATCACCAGCAGGAAAAGGGAGGTCATAATTCCACTATGCAAGACACTAGTGAGGCCGCACCTGGAGTACACTGTGCAGTTCTGGAGACCTTACCTACGTAAGGACATAGACAGGGTAGAGAAGGTTCAGAGGAGGGCAACAAAGATGGTGCATGGATTGCATCACAAGTCCTATGAGGACAGGTTGAAGGCACTGAACATGTACTCCCTGGAGGAGAGGAGGGAGAGAGGGGGATATGATAGAGACATACAAGTATCTTACAAGGAGGAACAGGGTGCAGGAATGTACTATTTTTAAGCGAAAAAGATGTTCCAGGAATAGAGGGCATGGGATGAAGTTGGAGGGAGGACGATTCAGAGGAAACGTGAGGAAGAATTTCTTCACAGAACGGGTGGTGGACAAGTGGAACACCCTGCCAGAGGAAGTGGTGGGGGCTGAAACAATCACAGGATTTAAGAATGCATGGGATAGACATAAAGGAATTCTGGAGGTCAGGGGTAAGGGGCAACAGACTTCCTGGAAAACATAAACTGAACTTACAAACTTAAATGGGCAGACTGGGTGGGCCATAGGCCCTTATCTGCCGACACTGTCTATGTATCTATGTATGCGCTGCAGAGTGTGAACATCCTGTATAACACGGCTAGCATCATCTTGTTTTTTGCAGGCTGACTCACATTTGTCTCTTCTTATTTATTCCGTGTCAGGCACTGACCAACTCTCCACTTGGACACCCACCCTGAACCTTTGGAGGACCCTTCTGTTACAACCCCTTCCACTCTTGCCAAACACCCATTTTGCCCCCTCATCCTGCAGTAGGGCTCACCTCAAATAAGATTCACTGAGCACTGTGGGGGGAGGGGGGGTCTACAATGCCCAATGAATCCAGCAGCTAGGCCGCAGCGACAGGAGTCAACATGCATGCAGCACTGAGCCAGTGTTCAGTAATCCTCCCACCTCCCCAGCGCACTGACACGCCCCATTTCTGACAATATCCTGTGGGTGGGTGGGTGTGTGGGGGTGGGCTGACATCGTGAGTGACATGCCTGTGATGTTTAGGCTCTTCTCTGACTACAAGAGGTGCACAAACAGCGGGGCAGATGTCTCTCTCTCTTCCCTGCAGCTGGACTATGATACCTTCACAGTGTGCTCTCAGATCCTTAAGCTCAGAGTGTGGGAGATGGGCACGAACCTGCCAAACACGGCAACTCAGTTTTTATTTCCTTTTCCCCAGCTACTACAAGTAAAATGGAAGAGTAACCTAACTCTGAATCTGGACATTATCATTTACCATCATAGAGACAGGAAATGTTAGTAAATAACTTGCTCTGTGAAGTGAATTAACAGACCATTTGAAAAAGGAAGTTAGACTGAAGGGGTCTTTTTAATAAATTTTATAGTAAGAAGAGAGGGTTGACTAACTGTCTAGGGAGAATGATACCGTAAGTATTTCAACACCTTCAATAATCTGTCAGCTGATTGGGAATGTCCTGATCTAACCTTAGGGAGTTGGCATCCGTAAGTAAAATTCCTGGATTTCAGAGTTAAGAACAGGAAGGCTCCCTTCTCAATCAGTAAGCCTTGATCTTTGTCCAAGGATACATTTAGAATGGCTTGACACAGCCTGTCCTGAGCTCAACCTTTCATGGAGGCAGCCTCATTCTATTTATAACAAAGTGAACACTAATCTCTGGGCAGGTTGTCCTTGCTTATGGGGAAGAGCCCTCTAGGGACTTAACAATGGGTTTAAATATAACCTGAGCCTTGTAACTGGGTCTAGGCTTTTTATTTTGTCATCTTATCTTACAGTTCTGGACACTCTGCTGATGAACGTCCAGTAGCTGAACGTTTCATACGAGTAAACAGTGTAGCCCAAACATGGTAGCATTTTGGCTAGCTTCTCAACTTTGGTGAACACGACACTGGTGAAGAAAACCTTGCATTCATCACACATTCTTGACCTTCAAGTGAGGAAAGGAATAAAGATCACCAGTAGTCTTCTACTTAAAATAAAATATACACTATTGCGTCTTCCAAACTGCCCTAGCAAGCCAAACATATCTTTAAAGACCAGCAAACAGACTCCATACTTATTAATGCCACCCACTTAATTTCTGGTTCCTCAAAAACATGCGTATTCAGAAATACTGCTGGAGGACAGGGCTCCAGCCTACAACATTGGTAAGAGCCGACAGAAAAACTGGAGTAAGTTAGCCAAACTGACATGAAAATCCTTTTAACTCTCCTGATGTATTAAATAAACCAACATCTGTAAGAACATATGGAATAATGAAAACATCCTGTTTAGCATCTTAAACATAAAAAACAATCAAATCCTTGGAAATTAGGCTTCAGATTAGTTTGCTCAAAGGATGCAGTTCAGCTGAAACATCTGGTAATATGGGGCTGGAAGACTGGACTTTTTTTACTTGGGAAACGAGATTAGAAGATCGGTTATTTGTAAGTGTCCGAGTAATTTCTAATTATTTTATCTGGGTCACAAATAATCCTCTTCTACAGGCCTCACACAATGACATCAATCAGAGGATCACTGCTGAAGTGATTATCCTATTACCTTCCACCATGGGAAGAAGGGATTTTTGTTTTGCACTGATTGGAGGGAGGGGTGGAGAGAGATACTCACAGACAGAGCTCAACTGAAGCAGTGCTGGATAAAAAACTAAACCTGACATAAAACTGCTCAGTATTAAAATACAAACAAGAGACAGACTGCATCATGCTTATAAACAAAAGCAAATCTCAAAGTAATTTTTGGGGTCTTAAAAAATATAATTCAGAAGTCCCTGACGTTTACATTTCATAATACAGTATGTCAAAAACAGATTTATCATGATAACAATTTTTATTTACCATTAAAATAGGAGCTTACTCTGATAAATGACAGTACATACAGCTGGAAGTGCAAGCATAAGAGAGCTAACTTCCCGAACATTTAGGAGTAGACTATTCCTGCCTCTGTTTACTCATCACAAACATTGGCTTTAGGTAGCAGACTGTCCATCAAATGGGAATTATGCTTGCTCAAGAATAAACTACACCTGAATACAAGTCTAAGTCAGTATCTGTTTAGGCATTCTTGCATCTTGTAAAATCGATGTAGATAAACAGTTTTGCAGAGTCAGGACTTCGAGAGTGTCTCAATAGTAACCCCACCATATGGGAAACTCATTTCAAAGCCACTGGTACAGACAAATAACTGTGCTGGAGCAATGGGACCAACTGCATGTGGTCTGCTCATTTATTCCCTACTAATGCAATTTATATTGCTACTGGAAACGTAAAAAAACTGGCCAAACTCTTTCTGCCTTCCAGTATGGGATTCTTTTTTAACCTATCTCGGTGAACTTTCTTTGTAATCTACATGTACTATGTTGCTTTCTAAGCTCAACCTTTGCCATTTGCTTTTATGGTAAATGATAGGCTGGGATTAAAGAGGCACATGGGGAATCACTCACTAGTAATCTCCCTGAGAGTGTGCTAGGTTACAGATAGTCAATGCCAGAGGATTCTGTCCAGAATTCCAACCTACAGGGGACGATCACCACTTCCTTGTTCATATCCATGTTTAAGTAAAAGGATCTTGGTGTCATGACTGTCAGTTATTACGTAAACATCTTCACCACAAGGGTCAACCTGTCGACAGTCTAGAAAGCCAACTTGAAATAGCCACCATCTTTCTAACGATGGCCTGGGTCCTCTTGTCTAAATCCCCGTCACGTTACTCTGTAAGGGCTAGACAAATGTTTTTAGTAGTGCTGCCATGCAGGAGATGAACTAGCTGTTCTGCTTGTCTACAGCATTCTGCACGCATGCAGCAGTGTTCTCAACTGACTCGCAATTGCAGGAATGAACACAAGCTAAATGGAATTTTCTATTGCCCTGTTTGTCAAAAATGGCTGATCTTTGGAGTCAGGAAACAGGATTTGCCCGCCCCTGAATTTACTTACGCACTAGTACAGTGAGTCCTAGAATGAGGCTGGGGCAAAGCAAGATGTTTAGTGAATTTAAAAAGGATTTCTACTTCATGAAGTTTCACTGACTGGTAAGATCTCGTCTGGAGCGTGGGGCGCAAGTGGTACTGGTTTTGCTTTTTCTTGATTTATGTACTCCTATGAGCTGTTTTGGATAATTTCTGCAAGTCGAAAAAAGTTTCTATGTATAGTACTAATTTCTCTAACACAATAACCGAGAATGAACAAGAATTTAATGGATCAACCAGATTTAATCTGCCGGATTACACTCTCGTATCAAATGTCATTACAGTATTTGTTTTATTATTTACCCCAGGACATCACACATAACAACTGCAAGATCTCATTTTCTGTACTGTCCAGCACTGACCCACTTTTGTGTAGTTTAGATTGAGGTAGAGGGACTCTGTAGAGTAAAGGGAACAGTTGCATGCCAGTTAAACTGTTCCCATAACCACTGATCCAGGATCGGTTTACCAGCTGAAATGATCTGGAATCAGGTTAATGTGATGGTATTTTTATTTAAAAGCTACTTCTTGTTAATTTACCATTATAACACCATACCAGCATAGATCACCACTCTGGGGAAAACTGAGGAAAAAGGAAACTTAAAATTGCTATGACATTGCTGGGATTCAAACCTGGATCTCCTTACTCACAGCCATGTGCTCTAATCACTGTGCTATTCTGGGTTTTTTTTTTGTTTATTATTTTGCAGGCTTGTGGCTGGACATATTTCTGGCACAAACTAATCCCAAATCAGTTTGACTGGTAAACCTATCCTGGATTTCTTTGGCTCGTAAACCTATAACCGACAGAGGATTAGTCCAGCTTGTAAACCTTTCCTGATCAGTCTGACTTGTAAACAGATCCTGGTCGGTGTAGCTCATAAACCGATCCTGAACCAGTTTGGCCTGTAAGCTGATCCTGAAGTAGTTGTTATAAGCACAATATACAGTACATGCATTAACAGCTACAGCTGACAAGAGTGAGTTGGTTCTGCAGATACTGTACTCTGGAGTGTTGCCATGCATACATGTGTAGAAAGGTGAGCCCAGAGGTTGCTTACTTGTAACCATAGGTCTGCTACTAGTATTCAGTTCACGTCTGCACTTAGGCAGAATCCACTGAGCATGCTCTGCCACCAAAACAGTCCTTAAGCTCAACCCCTCCTACTACCCAGCAGGTGGTCCTCTGCCTCTTACCCCTTTGCACTTAGATATGCAGAGTAGAACAGGAATATGAAGCAAGCCTTGCCAGGAGAGGTAGTGTGAATTGTGTGGATGTGAACTGAATATGAGCGTTACTCACCTATAACCATAGTTCTAGGAGTGGTATATGGTGCACATCCACACTCAGGCAGACTTCCTTTCCCTTTAAAACCAGCCAGAATGTCTTCAAGCTAAGCTCTTCCCATCCACTCAGGTGGTATACTCTTCGGCTCCGCCCCATGATGTTAGATCTTGCATGCTGGAAGCAGGGATCCGTGTGCCACTTGCTGGGTAGGTCAGGTGGGTCATGTGAATGTGCACCATATACCACTCCTAGAATTACCATTATAGGTGAGTAACACTCGTCTCTAGGGGTGTAGGTATTGTGCACTATCCACACTCAGGCAGACTCCTAGCAGTTCTCCGGGAGGAAGCGGCAAGGTGCACAACCCTATGTAGCAAACTGGGATTAGAGAACTGAAGTCCCAAAACCAGCATCCCAGTGAGACTGATGTAGTGGAAAACGAAGGTGAGTGCTGACTTTCAGGTAGCAGCCCTGCAGATTTCCTGGATAGGGATATCCCTGGAAGCAGCCACTGAGGCAGCAGTGCGTTTGGTGGAATGAGCCCTAAGCCCTACAGGAGACTCCCAACCAGCCAACCTATTGCAGAGGTCGATGCAGAAGACAATCCACCTACCAATCATCCACTTTGCTGCCAGTCTGCCAGGTGAGGTTTCAACGTATGTTACAAATAGCTGATGAGCCTCCCCCCGAACTCCAGCCATGCACTCCTTGTAATTAGTGAGCACTCGCCGCAGGTCCAAGATGTGAAGCCTGTGCTCGGTCACCAAGGTGGGACTGGTGTAGTACATCAGAAGGTTAGTCACTTGATTAAGGTGCAACTGAGACATAACCTTTGGGAAGAACTTCAAGTGGGGCACAAGACAACCTTGTCCTTATGTAACACTAAGTATGGAGACTCCATCAAGAGCACCTGGAGCTCACTGATGCTTCTGGTGGAGGTGACAGCCACAAAAAAGGTAGTCTTCCATGACAGGTGTGACATATCACACCTGTGCACTGGTTTGAATGGCTTGCCCATGAGCACTGCCGGTAATGGCAACAAGTCCCAAGGTGGTGGTGGATCATTCACCAGCAGGGATAAGTGGTCCAGGCCCTTAAAGAAGTACCTGACCACCTTCTCCGGTGTCCCCATCAGCATGCCAGCCCACGCCCAGCATGCAGAGATTACTGCCAGGTGCACCTTGAGGGTCATCGACCTCAGACCTGACTGCCAGAGGGACCAAAGGTAGCCCAGAATGCTAGCCAAAGGGCAGGCCAGTGGGTCTAGCTCCCTGCCATGGCACCAAATGGAAAACATCTTCCATTTGAAGGCATAGCAGTGGCAGGTCAACTCTTTTTGGGAGGCTTCAATGACATGGAGAACTGCTTCGGAAAGACACAAGGCCTGGAACTCTATCCGCTCAGGAACCAGGCTGTCAGGTGCAGGGACTGAAGGTCAGGATGCAGGACCTTCATCCTGTGACAAGAGAGCAGATCTGGGTGAAACGGAAGTCACTGTGGAGGCCTGCTACTGAGGCTGAGAAGATCCTGGTACCAAAACTGCCATGGCCAGTCTGGAGCTACCAGGATCATCTGTGCCCTGTCCCTCTGCACTTTAAGGAGGACCCAGTGGATGAGAGGAAAGAGAGAGAAGGCATAAAGGAAGCCATGGGTACAGGGCCTTGCAAAGGCATCCCCCACTAGTGTCCCGCACTTTAGGGGGTGGGCACAGAGCAGCCTCCACTTGGTATTCTCCCAGGAGGTGAACAAATTGACCAGAGGAGTACCTCACTGGAAGAACAGGTAGTTCACTACCTCCTGATGCAGGGGCCACTCCTGAGACACCTCAGCCACCCAGCTGAGGGCATCTTCTAGCTGGTTGGAGATTACTGCAATCACCAGGTGCTCGACATCTACACCGCACATAAGGGTCCAGGTGCAGATAGCCTCCCGGCTCAACCGGATAGAGTGCATTCCGTCCTGCCTGTTCAGGTAGTACATGGTCATGGTATTGTCTCTCTGGACCTACATGACCTGACCTCAGACAAACGGAGTGAATTCTATCAGAACAAGGTGCACTGCACAGAGCTGCAGCAGGCTGATGTGGTGATGGGATTCTCTGGGGAACTAGAACCCCTGGGCCCTGTGGGCCCCCAGGTGCACTGCCCATCCCACCAGAGATGCACCAGTTGTCAAGGTGACTGTCAGCTCTGGGCAGATGAATGGGGCTTCTTCCTCAAGATGTTCTGAGATGAGCCACTACTGGATGGCATCTCACACTGGCTGAGTCAATATGACCGGCTAGTACAGGTGACCCTGAGTCCACCGGCGGGCCAGCTCCCACTGTAGGTGGCGCATCCACCAATGTGCCCACCTTACCACCCTGGTGCAGGAAGCCATGTACTCCAGCAGCCGAAGGAAGACCCAGCTAGGGCTCGAGCGCCCAACCTGAAATGATCGGGCAAAGGAGGAAAGATCTGATGCCCAGTCTTGGCCCGGAGTCCAGCTCTGCCTCAGTGAAGTGGATCACCTGTGAGGGGTTGAGTTAGGACTTGGCCAGGTTCACAACAAGGTCCATGTCCCAGCAGGTCTGAAAGGCTAGGACCCTGGCCCACTCCACCACCTCTATGGATGGCCAGGCTATCAGCCAGTTGTCCAGGTATGGACAGACCCAGACTCCTCAGCGCTGTAGGAATGCTGCCACAACTGCTATGTACTTGGTGAAAACCCTGGGGGCCGAGGAGAGGCCAAGAGGCATGACCCAGAACACGTAAAGAACCCTTTCCACATGAAAGTGAAGGTCCTGCCAGTGGGATGGATGGACTGGAATACGAAAGAAGGCATCTTGGAGGTCCAGAGAGCAGAAACACATGCCCTGCCCCAGGGATAGAATGATTTGGTTCAGAGTGACCATCTGGAAAGTACAGTTACATAAGAACTTACAGTAACAGTAGATCTTCGAGAGAGGCTCTTGCAGTAGGTAGGGTAGAAAGGTATTACATATAGGACTGACATCGGCAGGCGGCAGGACCCCACGGAAAAATTTCTAGCTAGCAGTCCCTGGTGAGGGACCGCCCCCACGTCAGGTGACCAGCGTCAGGAGACGTCGGTATAAAGGGGCAGTCCCTGACGCCTGCCTTCCAGTTCTTTCCTGCCACAGGCCAGAAAGGCCGGACGAGAAAGGAGCGGATATTTTCCATCACTGGAAAAGGAGCTGAAAAAGCCTAGGGGGATGGAGGGCAGAAAGGTATTACCTACTGCAAGAGCTTCTCTTGAAGATCTACTGTTATGGTAAGTTCTTATGTAACTGTACTATCTTACTTCGAGAGGGCTCTTGCAGTAGGTAATTACATATAGGACTGAATCCCAAGCAGTCTGGAACAAAGAGAGGCACCGGGAGGAGGAAAACTACTCCAAAAAGCAGTTCTAGCTGTGCAAGACTCAAGATAAGAGGCCTTGCAGAACAGGCCAGCCCGAAGCCTGCTCTACAGCGAGAGGCAACATCCAAACTGTAGTGTTTAGTAAAGGTATAAACGGAAGTCCAGGTGGCGGCAGCGCAGATGTCTGCCGCAGACATATTTTTGAAACAAGCCGCCGAGGCAGCTACTCCTCTGGTGGAGTGGCCTCTTACCTGACCCGGGAGGGTCTTGTTGTATTTGTCATAACAGAAAGTGATGAAATGAGCCAACCACTTAGATAGGCATTGCTTAGAAACAGCATTGCCTTCCCTTTTATGAGCAAAAGAGACAAACAATTGATCAGTCTTTCTGAGATCCTTCGTCCTATTGGTGTAGTATCTCAGAATCTGGTGAACATCCATAGTATGGAGTAAATACTCCCCTTGATTAGAGTACTGCGTGAAAAAGGTGGGTAACTCTATGGACAGATTTACAGTAGACTCTGCTACTACTTTAGGGAGAAACTTAGGATTCGTGCGAAGAGCAACACGCTCCTTGTGAAAAATCAAGTATGGGATTTTACACATCAGGGCCTGGAGCTCGGAAATTCTCCAAGCGGAATTAATGGCCTCCAGGAAGAGAGTCTTCCATGAAAGGAACTTCAATCCGCAGAAGCTGCCGGTTCGAAGGGAGGCAGAGTAAGTTTCTCAAGAACAAAGTTCAAGTCCCAAGGGGGAGCAGGAGTACGGATAGCGGGTCTCAGATGGAGGACCCCTCTGAGAAAGGTCTTAGAGACCTCCAATTGAGCTAAAGTTTTGTCTGCAAAGGGGACATGATAGTCCGAGATGGCTGCCATGTGCACCTTCAGAGAAGAATGACTGAGACCCAGGTCAAACAGATGACACAGATACTCCAGCAGAAGTCCCGCAGAACAGGAGAAAGGTTCCGCGTTCTTGGAAGCGGCCCAGATAGTGAATCTCTTCCACTTCATGGCGTAAGTGGATCTAGTGGAGGGTTTTCTGGCCTCCACCAAAATCTCCACCACTTGGGGAGACACCCCAAAACGAGATTGAGCTAAGTCTGCAGGAGCCATATGTGCAGCTGAAGAGATTTGAGGACTGGATGGACCAGGGTCCCCTGATCCTGGGTCAGTAAACCTTGAGACAGAGGAAGAGGATGATCCTCTGAGTATTGTTGTAAAAGAGAGAACCAAACTTGCCTGGGCCAGAAAGGAGCAATCAGAATCATTCGTGCTCCTTCTGAGGCTAGTTTCTGCAAGAATCGTGGGATAAATGGAATTGGGGGAAGGCATAGACGAATCTGTCCTTTCAGTCTAGAGACAGAGCGTCTCTCCAGAAAGCACCTCGCTCTGGAACGAGCGAGCAGAAGACGGAAAGCTTTGCGTTTAGAGGTGATGCGAAGAGGTCGACCTGTGGTGTTCCCCAAAGTCGGAAGATATTGTCTAGGACCCCTTGGTCCAGTTCCCACTCGTGAGTCAGAGCAGAAGAGTGACTTAGCTTGTCTGCTAGGGTGTTGTTGACTTCCGGAACGTGAATTGCTGTGAGGTGAAGGTCGTGTTGTGTTGCCCAATCCCAAACCCTCACTGCCTCCCTGCAAAGAGGATAGGACTGAGTCCCTCCCTGTTTGTTGATGTACCAAACCATGCACATGTTGTCCATCTGGACAGCTAGGTGGCCGGGAAGGATGTATTGGTGAAGGGCTTGGAGAGCGTACAACACTACCAGGAGCTCGAGCACACTGATGTGGAGAGCTTGTTCGATTTTGCACCAGGAGCCCTGTGTCCGATGAGGCCCTAGATGGGCTCCCCAACCTTTGCCCGAGGCGTCTGTGGTTAGAGTCTGGGAGGGGGGAGGACGAAAGAAAGGAACTCCCCGAAACAGGTTCTCTCGAACCATCCACCAGTGCAAGTCTCGAAGCATCGGCGAGGAGACCAGAACTGGGTGATCCAGGTCCTCCACTAACTGATCCCATTGGGAGCGTAGAGTCCACTGAAATATTCTCATGTGGAGTCGAGGGCGAGGAACTGTCGGGAAAGCAGCTGCCATGAGCCTGAGAAGGCGAAGGACCAAGCTAGTAGAGACCCGCCTGTGGCCGGACAGTAGACTTATGTGAGTCTGGAGGGTGGATGCCCTGTCCGGTGGCAGGAAGGCCCTGCCTGTGGTAGTATCGAGAATCGCCCCAATAAACTGTAGTCTCTGGGATGGGATCAGGTGAGACTAGGAATGGTTGATGGTAATACCCAGGCAGGCAAAAACCTGCTGGCTAAGGGAGAGGAAACGCAGGAGTTTCTCCCTGGATCAGGCCGCCAGGAGCCAATCGTCCAGGTACGGGAAAACCTGCACCCCCCTGGTACGCAGGTGGGCCGCCACCACTGTCAGGCATTTGGTAAATACTCGGGGTGCCAAGAATAGACCAAACAGAAGCGCCTTGAATTGGTAGTGATCCCCCTGGAACGCAAAACAAAGGTATTTGCGGTGAGACGGGCGAATGGAAATGTGCAAGTAAGCACCCTGCATATCCAGGGCACACAGCCATTGACCCGGCTGGAGGAGGGGCAGAAGGCTCTGCAAAGAGAGCATCCTGAACCTTTTGTATTCCACAAAAAGATTCAGGGAACTGAGATCCAGAATTGGTCTGAGATCTCCTGTCTTCTTTGGGACCAGGAAGAAATGGGACTAGTAAACCATCCCTTGGAGATGAAGGGGGACGGGTTCTATTGCATGTTTCAGCAGTAGAGCTGAAATTTCCTCCTGGACCAAGAGAAGATGTTCCCTTGAATACGACGACTTCAGAGGAGGGTGGCGAGGTGGTTTCTGAAGAAACTCTATCGACTGTTCTTCTGCGATGAGCTGGAGCACCCAAGAATCTGTTGTTATCCGCTCCCAGCCTGGAAGGTGGAGGGAAAACCTCCCTCCTACCAGTTCCTCTGGGGAATCCGGAGGCTGTGGGAGAGGGAAGGAGTCAGGTGGTGTGAAGCAGCGCCACAGCTGAAGCACTCGCTGCTTTTTTGGGCGGGGGGGCTTAGCAGCTGTGGGGCCCCGGCGTTTTGTGGCCCACCTTCCCTGGGGTTTCGCCTTGGGCCGATTCCGTCTGCGAAAGGGACGTCACTGCTGCTGATGGGGGCAGTACATGGAATCGACAGACTTCAGTGCCATCCCTTCTCTTATAAATCGGTGATGATGTCGTGACATCACCACGTAGCCGACCCCAGTGCGCTTCCTGGATAGTGGATTGCACCTCTGGGACCAACCTGACAGATGGACAAGCATGACACACGTGGGCCTCACGGTAGCTAGCTCCAGGCCAGCAGTGTCCACTGCATCATATGTCGCCTGACATGTGTCGACTGGCCCGGGCGTGCAGAGCGGACAAGATCAGTCAACTCCTGCTTGACTTGGGAGTCTGGCAGGGAGTCCAATTTGGCTTCCACCTGAGTCAGAATGGTCTTCTGGTAGTCCCCCATATGGCTGACATAATTCAGGGCCCTAGTCCCCAGTGTGGAGGATGCAAAGATCTTCTTCCCATACTGGCCCAGAAGGCGGGATTCTTTGTCAGGTGGCGACGAGCTGAGGTGTTTTGGGTTGGCCGACCAGCCATGAGCGGCGCCAATCACAACCGAATCAGCACAAGGGTGAGAATCTAGGAAATCAATGCCCTCTGGAGCCTGATATAGCCTATTTGACTTCCTTGGAAGTGGGGCTAAAGCCAACGGCTGTTTCCACATGGTGGTGATGAGGTCGGCATGAGGCTCTATCCAGGGTGACACCAAGGTAGGAGCTGTCACGGGCAGATCCAGATGTTCAGCGAGTTTCAGACACTGAGGATCTGGTTCCAAGGAGTGCCACTGATGAACCTCCTGGATTTTCCTTAGCAACTCTGTAAAAGAAGGATCTTCCAGAGGAGACTTCGGAGGAGTCCTTGGTCTGGGCTTCGACAGAGAGCGTGGCTCGTCGTCCCTCTCGGAGCAACCGTCGGAGGAATCCGAGGAGTCCGAGGGTGAAGAGGAGGAGAAAGAGGAAAAAGACTCCCTTTTCCAACCAGGGGGAGGAACGGACCCCTTGGGAAGCCCCCGGGGAAGCGTGTCCTGTCCCTCTCTGGACCCAGACAGAAGAGCACTGGAGTCCGGAGGTGGTGAGGGAGTGTGCCGTCTCGGACATATGGGAACCTGAGATGGCACTGTCGTCGGTAGGCGGCTCTCGACCTCCCTGGTGAGCTAAGCCTTGGCCTCAGCCCACCAGGAGGCCAGAGTCTCCTGCAGGTCCAGCAGCGGTTGTGGGAGCAGTGGAGGAGGAGGAGGAGGCGGGGGATAAGGATACAGGTTGTACCCGTATGGAGAGTATCCAAAACCCAGCTACGGAAAGCCCGGCATCGGGTACTGCGGCGTCAAAAAGACCAGCATCGGGTACTGCGGCGCCGGATACTGTGGTCTCGGGTACGTCGGCTAGGACGGAGGGTACCCGGGAGCCGGGAGAGCTGCCAGAGTAGACGGCCCAGCTGGCAGCCTCACAGGCGGATCCACGTTGGAGGGCCTGGTGGTAGGGGGACATCCGGAAGTGGAATGTCGCCCGGAGCCGATAGAACTGGCGTTGGAGGCCCCGGCATCGGAGGTGCCGGCGTCCGGGGAGCTGACGACAGATCCGGCACACCTACTGGAGGAAGGTCCCCAGCGTCACCCGGGGATGGAGGGGAAAATTCCCCGGGGTGGCTGGGGACTCTGGGTCCCCGGATGGCAAAGACGACTGCGGAGAACCGGGACGACGGACGTGGGGGGTCCATCGTCGGTTCTGTCGCCGACCGACGTCAGATGAGCCGACGCGTCGGCTTTACGGGCGTAGCTCTCGTGGCACCGGAGGAGCGCGCCCAGCTTAAGGAAGCTTTCACCGGAGGCAGGCCGAGGAGAAGGATCGGCCTGGTCCGATGGAGGAGAGGCCGCGTGCTGCCCCAAAGGGTCGTGCGTCTTACCGGCCTTCTCCACGCAGACATCGGAGGGGCCGACGCCCAACTTACCGGAGTTGCCCACGCCAGTAGGCTGCAAGCCTGCGGCCGAACTGGGGGGCGGAGGCCTCCAATTGCCCGGAGGCACCCGAAAGGCCCGAACACGAGCCAGATGGGCAGGCCGACGCCCCCCTCAGAAACTTCCGAGGCAGCCGTCGAGGAGTGGTCCCCCGGAGGGGATGTGACCTGTGTCCCGACGGCTCCCGAGGGAGACGCGGTAGAGGAGCTCTTGTCCCGGTGCCTCTCCTTATCCTTCTTCTTCCAATGGCCTTCTGGGGAAGTGGATGCCTGCCACAGTTTTTTGAGCTCCTTCTCCACTGAGCTCATCTTTTTCTTCAAAATATGGGCTTCCAGGGATTGCTGCCACCTTTTCCAGGTAGCCGCGTGGAAGCTGAGGCAGTGCTGGCACTTCTCGACCAGGTGATCGGGGCCTAGGCAGAACAGGCACAGGGAATGGCCGTCCTTGTGCGGTAGTTGGGCATCGCACGAATCGCACTTATTTTTGTGCTCAGAGGGTGTAGGGGACAACATACACCGATGATGGTACCTGATGTTAGTCGAATAAAACAAATTACTTCGGTAAAACCGACGAAGATTGGGCTGACGAAGCACAAACTTTTCCGTGAGGCGCTGCACGAGCTAAAGGCGGGAAAGAACTGGAAGGCGGGCATCAGGGACCACCCCTTTATGCCGACGTCTCCTGATGCCGGTCACCTGACGTGGGGGCGGTCCCTCGCCAGGGACTGCTAGCTAGAAATTTTCCGTGGGGTCCTGCCGCCTGCCGATGTCAGTTCTACATGTAATTACCTACTGCAAGAGCCCTCTCGAAGTAAGATCTTGCATTTCTTCAGGAACTAATTGAGATTATGCAGGTCCAGAATGAGGCACCAACCCCTGTCTGTCTGGGGACCAGGAAGTGTACCTGGACACAAAGTCCTGGCTGGCCACGGCATCCAGGACACAGGCTATGGCTTCTTTCTCTAGGAACTGAGTGATGTCCTCCCTGAGGGTGGACAATGTGTCCTGCAACATCCGTAGCCATAACAGCACCAGTGGTAAGCCACAAAGTGGAGGTGGTTCCATGCCTCACAGAGGACAGGTGGTCCAGCTCTTTAGTGAAACGGCTGACCACTCTGTCCTGTGATGTCAGCAACCCTGCTATGAATGGTATGCCAAAATGATGGCAAGATGTACCTTGAGGGAAGTCACTAGCAATCTTACCCCAAACAAGGACTAAAGGTAATTAAGTATGTATGACACGGAGCAGGAGAGGGGCAATAAGCCTTGCCCCTTGCAACAACATGAAAACTTGTACGTCTTGTGAATCATCTCCTTCTGAGAGGCCTCCCACACCGGGAGAACACTTAAGGAAAGCCCAAGAGCTTGGAACTCTGACTATTCAGGAATTAGGAGGTTATGTGCAGGACTACTGGTCCAGGTCCCTGATTATTCCCTCAGACCCTGTCAGTAGGTCCAACAAGAGAAGAAGCAGCCATGGAAGTCTGCTGCTGAGACTTAAATCCTGGTACCAGAACTGGGGCAGCCAGTCCCATGTAGTCAGAATCAGGGACAACTTGTCCCCTTGTACTTTGAGAACCACCTTGTGGACATGGGGAATTGGTGGGAAGGAATGCAGGATGCCAAGGATCTAGACAGAGTGTTTTCCCCGTCAGTGTGCTCTGCTGAGGGGGACAGGTACAGAACGGTCTCAACTTCCTTTCTTCCCAGGAAGTGGGCAGGTCCACTGATATGTTCCCCACATTGAGAACACCTAGAACACCACCTCCAGGTGCAGCTACCACTTGTGGGATGCTTCTGCCTCATGACACAACATCCACCAGCTGGCTGTTTGCCCTCACAACAGGTACTGCCAACAAGTCCATGTGCAGGAAGTGAGCCAGAGACCATGGCAGGAGCGCCTCTTGTTACAAGGGAATGGAGTGCATGCCATCCTGTTTGTTCAGGTAGGACATAGTGGTCGTGTTGTCCATGCTGACCCGGACCACTCGACCAAGAGTCAGTACATCTCTCAACTGTCCCTGAGTTTCAGGGAGATCCCTATTTTCATCTGTCTCTCCTAAATTTGACATTTTTGTCACTAAGGAGTAAGGATTTGAACCATAAAAATAGTGTCCACTGTAGTGTTACAGTCTTGTTCTCTTTATGAAAATATTTACACTAAGCAGCAAATTATACACAGCTTTCTGAGCCGATATGGCTATTTTTTCAGATGTGCCCCTGCCCCCGATTTGTAAGGCAAGAGGTTGAGAAGAATGGGGCAGACTGGTTCTTTATCATGTATGAAAAAACAAGTACCACATTTTTTGTCTTTGGAAAACTTTAGGCCTACGCTTCTTCAGGAGAAAGTTTGGATTTTGTTAAAGTCAATTTGTAATTTGTTATTCAGTTTCCATATCAATGGAGTGCTGCTGTACTGTCACACATTATTTACTTATATGCATGTTTTATGCAGTAGGTGTTAAAATTAAATTTGCCAAGATAAACATGTCACTTTGGGCAACATAAGCAAAATAAGTTAAGCTGATTTCTCACTCATGTTGGTTACACTGTGCATACTCAGAAATGTATTCTCACATGTAACCACTTCTCTCAGGAATGTAAACAAGGTGAATAGCGAGGACTTATGGGTAAGAAATAGAAATGCAGTTTCTAGGGGACGTGACTGGTGGTTGGGGGGCAAGTTCAAGAGAAACGTGAGGAAGTTCTACTTCACCAAGAGAGTGGTGGAACCATGGAACAGCCTGCAGCAGAAGTGTTGGAGTCAGCTGCCCTTAATGGATTTAAACATGGTTCAGACAAGGCATGGAAACTCACAGCCCCAGGGAGGGCAACATGGGGTTGAGGGGTGAGGAAGTGAGGAAGGAGAACAACAGACCACTTAGGCAGTAAGTCAATGGAGTGAGGTAACACAGTAAGGGCAGACTCAATGAACCTTTAGTCTCCTGCCATAAAATTCTGTTTCTAGGATATGCCATTTACTTTTTGGATGACTGAACTATTGATCAGAGGGGCCTGTTTCACATTTTGTTTACTACCCCCTTTTTGTAATATTTTACTACTTCTATCACAAAACCACCTAAACATCTGTTGTACAAACTGAATACTACATGACCTGACTTGAGATATCATTCTTCTGTTCATTTGAGGGTACTGGTTCACCACTCATGAGATATCAGCAGACTAATTCCCACTCATGAAGATAAAAAGGATATGTTAAGTCAGGCCATGTCATAGCCGTTATGTGGCACATGACTCACACTGCCTAGGTAAGTCATTCACAAAAGTGACAAAGAGGAGGGGGCCTAGGATGGAGCCTTGTGGAACTCCCATATAAATCTCTCATGAGTCAATTGACATTATTTACTATGATTAGTTATGACTGATCATTTAGATACTTTCTGAACCAGTTCACAGCCTGACTGGATAAGTCAGTTTCTCTAAGTTTTTGGAAGGGTAGATGATGGTTAACAACCTCAGATTTTTTTTGACAGGCCAATAAACATTGAACCAGTGTAGTCCCTTTGGTCAAAGGCAAACAAGACTTCATTAGTGCCCTTTTTTATTCTTTTGTAACCGGGTAAGGCCCACCAGGCACAATGCCTGTTTTCTGTGGTGAGGTAGGAGCACTGAGAAGGTTAACTGATGTGCTCATGGTCACACAGCATGCAAGTGGAGGTTGTGGGAATCAAAGCCAGGTCTGCTGGATGTTCCAAACTCATTCACAGCTTGTTAATCCAACCTCTAGGCTATACTGCCAGCCCTTTAATAATGCTATGGCGATTGAATGCTTTACTCTGAACCCACAGTATGCTAGTTCAAGCAGGTTGTGGTGGTTGAAGTAGTTTGTAACTTGTAGTTGTTTTTCTAACAATTTAGGTAGATTCAATAAAAAAAGACATTGGCCTATACTGGCTGAGGTCAGATTTGCATACACTCTTGTGAATCAGGAAGAGTTTGGCACGCTTTCAGATAAAGGGAAGTTTGCCAGTCAATTGTGATAGACTGAACAAACTGGAGATTGGATTACCTATAAGTGGTGCTGCCTAGTTTGGGGTCAAGCGAGTCTGTCCCATCACTCTTGCTCTGTGAACAACACTTTGACAGAGTGACTAAAAATATGGATGGGCAGCTGCAGTGGTGAGCCTAGAGTGCATCATAAGCTGGACAGTTTATTTCAGGTGAGCGAGTGGGATCTGGTTGCTGGCCTATATTTAGACTGTTAAAAGGGTCTTCAATTTATGTTTAACTCATAAGTGGCTTGATTATGTTATATTTAAAGATCCTTAGTGCATTCACATATGTAATATATATTCAATCTTGTGGCTTTGCCTATACTACTGGGTTTAATATAAAAAAAACATTAACTGTAGACTTTCTTTTTTCTGAATTTACTATTTATTCCACACTCAGTAAGCCAGCAATGTTCCCTGCTGCCAGTCAACCTCATCATACCTAGATACATAGACAGTGTCGGCAGATAAGGGCCTATGGCCCACCACTGCTAATGGACAGGCACAGAGAAGCCTCACCTTATGAGGAAAGTATCCCCATGCCCTCCCCCCCAAAAGACATGGTCCTGGTACTTACAAGTACTGCAAGACATAGGGCAGCAGCTAAGGATAATGATGTGAGAGAATTCTCACAGCATAATCCATTTTGGAGCCATTTTCCCCACAATATATTGTAGGTCTCACCCACCTACCACGTCATGAATGGCAGCTTATGGTCACGCCTGCCAGGGTTGGAAAGAATGCTGCATGGTGACCCATGGTGTCCACTACCTCCCCAATCACCCATAGGTGGCTCTTGTGTAGTGCAGTAGAACATATAGTTTCTTAAGAACTTAACATAACAGTAGATCTTCGAGAGAGGCTCTTGCAGTAGGTAATAACCTTGAGGACTGAGCTGCCAGGCACTAGGACCACACAGAACACTTTAGCAAGGTCTGGCGGGGGCCATCCCCGATGTTACGTGACAGACATCAAACTGACGCTATATAAGGGGCAGTCTCTGTGTTCGCCCTTCAGTTCTCCTGCCAGAGACTTAAGCAGGTGTGACAGGAGAAGGAGTGGGCTCCTGGAGCCAAGAATACGCTAAGAAGAAAGAAGCAACCAAAACTGGGAGAAGGAGGGAGGGAAAAAGGTTACCTACTGCAAGAGCCTCTATCGAAGATCTACTGTTACAGTAATTTCTTATGTAACTGCACTATCTTACTTCAAGAGGGCTCTTGTAGTAGGTTATAACCTTGAGGACAGAGTCCCCAGCAGTGTGAATCAGACAAGGACTGAAACACAGGAGGCAGGAAAGGTCTGCAGTAGGCAGGGACTTCAAGAAAGGAGGCCCTGGAGGACAGCTGGTCCAAATCCACCCGTGCCCCTAGAGGCAATGTCTAAACTGTAGTGCTTAGTGAAGGTGTGGACAGAGCTCCAAGTAGCTGCCGCGCAAATCTCTGCAGCAGAGACATTTCTGAAACAAGCAGTAGATGCGGCCATGCCTCTGGTTGAATGCCCTTTAACTTCCCCTGTCAAGAGGTTGTTATATTTTTGATAACAAAACAGAATTCAGTTTGCTAACCATTTGGATAAATCTGTTTGGAAACTGTGGCACCCTCCCTTTTGGGTACAAAGGAAACAAAGAGCTGATCCGTCTTACGGACAGATTTTGTTTGACTTGTATAATAACGTACAATTCTGTGCACATCCATTGTGTGCAGAAGTGCCTCCCCCTGATTAGAATGCTGAGAGTAATACACTGGCAAGTGTATGGTCTGATTTAAGGTAAACTCAGAAACTACCTTTGGTAAAAACTTAGGATTTGTACGCAGATCCATACTGTCTTCATGGAAAATCAAATAAGGCTCCTTATACATCAGGGCTGAAGCTCGGAAATCCTTCAAGCAGAAGTAATAGCAACTAAAAACAGCGCTTTACAAGACAGATAGCGCAGGTCGCAACTTGCGGCTGGTTCAAAGGGAGACAAGGTGAGTTTCTCTAGTAAGAAGTTCAGAGCCCATGGTGGAATAGGGTTATAAACCAGGGGTTTCAAGTGGAGAATCCCTTCAGAAAGGTTTTGGAAACCTCCAGCTGAGCCAAAGTTTTGCCATCCACCAGAGCGTGGTTGGCAGACAGGTGGACCTTCAGTGAAGAATAGCTGAGCCCAAGGTCTGAAAGGTGCATCAGGTACTCCATGACCTGTGGAGCTGGGTAGGAAAAAGGGTCCCAACCCTTGGAGGCTGCCCAGATGGAAAACCTTTTCCATTTCATTGCATACATAGTTCTTGTGGATGGCTTTCTAGCTTCCACGAGGACTTTGGCGACTCTGGCAGATACCCAGAAGCGTGACGCAGCTGTGTCAGAAGGTGCCACACATGAAGGTGAAAGGACTTGAGGCCCAGGTGGACCAGTCTGCCCTGTTCCTGGGTGAGAAGGTCCTAACAGAGTGGCAGAGGGACCGGTGGTTCCGACAGTAGCTGTTGAATGAGGGGGAACCAAATTTGGCTAGGCCAATAAGGGCCGATCAGTATCATGTGAGCACCTTCCTCCTGCAACTTGAGGCTTGAGGAGTACCCACTGAATGAGTAGGAAGGTGTACTAGAACCTCTCTGTCGAACAGACAGACAGGCAGCACATCTCACCAGAAAACACCATGCTCTGGAGCCAGAAAGCAGAAACTGGGTAGTTTTGCGTTGTATGGGGAAGCGAACAGATTGAGATCTAGGTGACCCCAGAGTTCGAAGATGTCTTTGGCTACTGACAGACTCAGTTCCCACTCATGTGCCCATGCCTGAGTGCAGCTGAGAGTGTCTGCCAGGATGTTTTGAGCTCCTGGGACGTGCACTGCTGTCAACTGGAATTCATGCTGAACTGCCCAGTTCCATATAAGCATCGTTTTCCTGCACAGGGGGAACGACCACGTTCCTCCCTGCTTGTTCAGGTACCACACCATGCACCACATATTGTCTGTCAGAACAAGAAGGGGTCTGGGAGGAGAAAGGGCTGAAAGGCGTAAAGAAATGCCCGCATCTCTTGCACACTGATGTGCAGGGATAGTTCCTGCTGAGACCAGGATCCCTGGGTTCTGTGGTTCCCCAGATGAACACCTCAGCCCTGACCGGAAGCATCTGTAATCAGAGTCTGGATTGGAGGGGGAGACTGAAAGGGGACCACCCAGTGGAGGTTGTTCAGATCCTGTCGCATAAAACTGGACACTAGAACTCTGTGATCCAGGTCATCTGATCTCTGATCCCACTGGACCTGAAGCATCCACTGCGTGACACCCATGTGGAGCCTGACTAGGGAAACAGTAGGAATGACCACTGCCATAAGGCCCAGTAGGCATAAGACCACGTGGGCCATGGTCCAACAGCTGGAAGTCACTTGCCTGACCTGCTGCTGCAGAGTTTCTGCCCTGTCCAATGGGAAGAAGGCTCGACCCTGAGCTGTGTCCAGCACTGCTCCAATAAATTGGAGGCGCTGGGACAGGATACGGTGAGACTTGGGTTTGTTCACCGTAATACCCAGCCAGTGAAACAGATCCAGGGTCTTGGACAAAAAGTCCAGTAGGCTGCCCTGCGACGGGGCTGATAGGAGCCAGTCATCATGGTATGGGAACACAAAGATGCCCTGGCGGCGTAAAGCCGCAGTCACCACTGCTAGGCACTTGGTAAAAACCCTGGGTGCCGAGGTAAGGCCAAAAGGGAGAGCTTTGAACTGGAAATGCTCCCCCGTAAGACAAACCTGAGAAAGCAGTGATGGGAAGGGAAGACTGGAATATGCACGTAGGCATCCTGCATGTCCAGTGCACAGAGCCAGTGTCCCTGAGCAGTGGCAAGAGACCTGGCAGAGTCAGCATGCGGAATCTTTTGTATTCTACGTACACAGTGAGCGTGCTCAGATCCAGAATGGGCTGAAGATCTCCAGTCTTTTTGGGCACCAGAAAGAAGTGAGAGTAGCTGGCCCGGTGGCGCTTAGGGTTCAGGCGCTGGACGCCACACCTCGTACCACATTGGCGACCTGGGTTTGGGAGCGGACTCGGGTCGACGGGGGTCGACAGGGAGGGAGAAGGATTGAGTGCCCAATGGCAGCTCTCCTTCCCCGGGGAGGGGGTACTGTACTCTCCACTGCATTACCGCTACCTGTTGGGGGAACCTCAGGGTGGTCGGTGCAGATGGGGAGACGCTCCACGCAAGGGTAGACGCTGGCAGGGGACTGGCTTCACCTGTGTCTCCACGAACGCCGGCAGCCTTGTCTCCACTGCATGCCGACGTTAGGGGAGGATGCATCAGAACATCAGGAAAAATCCTGCCCTGGTCTAGGCGACAAGCCTCAGTGTCTGTCCCGAAGGCAGCACCTAAGAGAGCAGACTCCGATGTACGTGCTCCCAGTTGTTGTTCAGGGGGAGATATGGGGGATCTCTGCCGCCCCGCCCGGAGGGTAATCCGAGGCTCTGCAGGTATGTGGGCAGCGTTAGTACTCTAGGGGCAGACTACTCATGGGGCTGCAGAGTGGGACCTTTGAGGGCAGCTCCAAGAGAGTGATCAGCAGCAGAGAGTAGGAGGGATAAAGAAAGAGTAAAAAAAAAAAAAAAAAAAAGAAAGAAGTGGGAGTAATACTCTCTGCCCTCCTGATTCAGAGGAATGGGCTCTATTGCGGACTTTTCCAGTAGAGTCTGGATCTCTGCTCTTATGAGAGGAATGTGATCTTTTGGGTAGTGAGAGTGACCTGGAGGGTTTTCCAGAGGTCTCTTGAGAAATTCTATCGTGTAACCTTGAGCGATGAACTGAAGGACCCAAGAGTCGGACGTGATCGCCTGTCAGCCTGACAGGTGGTTGGCGAATCAGCCCCTGCTGGTTCTCCCTGAGCTGGCAGTGGGGGGCCTGGCCATGAGTCAGGAGGCTGTGGAGGGTTTTGGGGCAGCTCCTCCGAAGGCACACTGAGCCTTGGCCAGGGGGAGGGGGTGGCTGCTGCTGAATTAGCCCGACGTTTGTTCTGATGTCTGGTGGGCTGCTGCTTACCCTGACGCCACTGTTGGTGACAGAAATTCTGTTTGGGTTTATGCCCAGGGTGATACATAGTGTGCACTGAATGCAATGCCTTGCCACTATCTTGTAGATTGGTGATGATCTCTTTCACATCACCTACAAAAAGGACCAAACCCCATAAGGGAGAGTCCCGAATGGCAGCCTGAACATCCTGAGCAAGACCCGACACCCTTCACCAGGAGTATCTGTGCAGGCAGACAGCAGTCACTGTACTCCTAGCTGAAGCATACACAGCATCATATGTAGCCTGGAGGGCATGGCAGCATGAAATCTCTGCTGTCTTGACTGTCTGAGCAATCTCTGAGTTTGTCTCTGAATCAGGCAAGGAGTCAAAGTCCGCTTTGAGCTGGTCCAGAATGGACTTCTGGAAGGCGACTAGGTTGGCTATGTAGTTTAAAGCTCAGAGAGCCAAGGTAGAGGACGAATAGAATTTCCGTCCAAACTGGTCAAGTTGCCTGGACTCCTTGTTCGGAGGAGACATACTTATGTGTTTCAGCTTAGCAGTTTGGTCATGAGCTGCGTTAAAGACCACTGAATTCACTTTAGGGTGGAGGCAGAGGTGGTCCTTACCCTCGGGAGAATTATATAATCTGTTAGCCTGTTTGGAAACAGCTGTCACCATTACATATGCTAAGACGTCATTAGGCTTATCTGGGGTAGAATTCAAAGTAGTGATACTCTGCTATTTCCAGGTGCTCAGTCAGCCTCTTACGCTTAGGATCATGATCCTCAGTCTTCCAGCACTGCACCTCCTGGATTTTCCTGAGGATTTCCATAAAGGAGGGGTCCTCAGGCAGAGACACAGGGGACTCCTTTGGTCCAGGCTCATCGGGTGGAGGAGTTTCATAGCCCGAGGCCGAACAGGATGAGTCAGTCTCCGAGTCTGACAAAGGGCGCCTGTCTGGAGACAGAGCCCTAGGAAGGGAGTCTCCTTCGGAGGCACAAGGAGCAACCTGCTTCAGTCAGGGACTGAAGCACGGCCTGACATCAGGCCCAACATGGAGGGACGAGACTCCACTGGAGAAAGAGACCTGAATGTAGAAACTGGATGAGCCGCCGTCGAGGTGGCAGCAGGCTGACATCGGTCTAGTTCCGTCGTGAACTGAGTCTTGGCCTCAGGAAACCAAGACTGAATGATAGCCCTTAAATCTGCCTGAGGCTGTGGAAGAGGAGGCGGAGAGGGCTGATACAAGGGTGGGTAGCCTTGAGATGGGCAACCTGGCATCGGGAAAAAAGGCATCGGGTAACCCGGCATAGGACAGCTGGGCGTAGGGTAGGCCCTGGCGTTGGGTAGCTTGACTTCGGATATCTGGGGTAATTTGGAACTGGGTAACCTGGTGTCAGAGGGCCTGAAAGAGGTCCTGACAGAGGTGCCAAGGGCCCAAGAGGAGGCCCTGACGGCAGCGCTGATGGACCTGGCGGAGGTGCCGATGGAATATGGGGGCCTGCTAATGTCAGGTCCAGCAGTGGGCCAACCAGCGCTGAAGGGCCAGAGGGTTCTACCAGCATCTGGGTAGGAGCTATGGGCCCAGACAGGGAAGGGGCCGGAGGGTTCCTGGGAATGTCTGGCGTTGTGTGGTCCAGCGTCGGCACCTTGAGAGTGACGATGGGTGGATGCTCTCCCCCCTCCAACTCCGAATGATGAGGCAAAGCTGGAGGTTCCACTGGAGGTGGGGAAGAGGGAGGGTCCAGAAAGGGAGAACCCTCAGAGGAAGGCTGCGGCACAGGTGGCAGTGGGTGCTGATCTGGGAATTGATGTCAGGCCTGTCATCGGGGTCCGATGGAAGCGCCATAACTGGACATTCACCAGAGGAGCTGGTGTCCAACTTATCATCCAGGGCTGTGCGTTCATCAGTGGAGCCGACGACTGACTTACCAGCCATGCCATGGGACTGAGACCCGTGTGCTTTAATGGGCCTAAGAGTGGCAGAAGCCTCAGAAGAACGCGAGGCGCCCGCCTGAACCATGCCTAGTTTGGGCAGGGGGCCCAAGGGCTACTCCATGGTAGCAGGAGCAGGCTTGGCCGGAGGGGCACTCCCTTTGCTAGAGGAAGGCTGCTCAATGTCCGTGGTGCCCAGAGGGAGCTGCGGGTGGGAAGGAGATCGATCCCAGTCCTGGTGCTTCTCCTTGTCCTTCTTCTTCTTCTTCTTATGGGAGTTAGAAGACCCCCAGTGAGGAAGATGAACTCTGCAGCTTCTTCTCCATGGAAGCCATCTTCAGCTTCAAAATATGGGCTTCTAAGGCCTGGTGATGGTGTTTTCGTGTGACCTGGTTGAAATGCTGGCAGGCTGCACAGTCCTCTGTCTTGTGCTCGGGTCCTAGGCAGAACAGACAGAGGGAATAGTCGTCCTTGTGCGGGAGCTGAGAGCCTCAGGAATTGCACTTATTCTTAAGCGACTCAGTAGATGTCAGAGAAGACATACACAAAAATTATTACGTTTTCGAAAGGAAAGGAAATTAAGGAAAAAAGGATGGAAATACTCATCTGAAATGGCGGTTGACTTTAGCAGCATTCTCCGTGAGGTCCGGCGTGTGCAGGTCGATGGCAGGAAAGAACTGGAAGGTGGGTGCAGGGACCGCCCCTTATATAGCGTCACGCTGACATCTATTGCAAGATATCGGGAAGGGGGGGGTAGTCCCCCACCAGACATTGCTAGCTAAAGTTTTCCTTTTGGTCCTAGTGCCTGGCAGCTCAGTCCTCAAGGTTATTACCTACTGCGAGAGCTCTCTCGAAGTGAGATCTCTTCTTTCCCCTGGAGCTGGAGTGCATTGTAGTTGAACCCTCCTTCCCCCTGAAGCTGGTGCGTAGCGTAGTGGAAAACTTGCTTTCCCCTGGAGCTGGAGTGCATCCTGGTGGAACCTGCCTTCCCCCATTCAGTGGATTGTAAAGCAGTGGAACCCTCCTTCCTTTGGAGCTGGAGTGCACTGCCTCTGCAGCATTCCCACGCCATGAACCCTGGTCAAACACATGGGACACAGAATGCGCCAACTACACCACTGCACAGGGCTATAACTGTACACTTTCTTCACTTAATATTCCCTTAATGAATAAAGAGTCTGATACAGCCCTACTCAGTGACGCAGGTAGAGCGTTCTGCATTTCAATATGATTTTTTTTTTTCAACTTGGAGACACAGATGGTCAGGTAGTCAACATTTTATATCTGGACTTCAGCAAGGCCTTTGATTTAGTGCCACACAGGCAGCTTATACAGAAGATAGGGATTTAGGACTAGGGACTGGGCTAACTAGATGGATTGGGAACTAGTTGACAGATATGACACTGGCACTGGCACTAAATTGCAAATTCACTGTTGTAGGGGTAGGTGGTGACAAGAGGAGTGCAACAGGGATTTGTCTGGGAACCAATACAATTTAACATGTATATAAACGACATTGGGGGTCGAGTTACAGGGTAAAAAAGTCTGGCACAAAACTGTGGGAGAGTAAATAGTGATGAAGGGATTAGTAGCAAAAGGGATGCAGGACAGCTGTAGTTGTCATCTTGACTTTGGCAAGTGAAGTTCAGTGCCAAAAAGTGTAATGTGACGTACGATGGCAATGAAAATCCAGACAAAATACTGTAGTAATGAGATCAGGATGCTGGGTGCATCATATGAGGTTTAACTAGTCACAGCCAAAAGGTGATGTCACTGCTGCACCGGTCACTGGTTAGACAACAGCTAAAGTTATTTGCATTCAGTTTTTGAACCCACAGCTGAAGAAGGACAGATTGGGAGAGATGAGAAACTATCACACAGAGGGTTATGAAAATGATTCAGAGGCAGCAGGAAAGACTGGACATCTTAAACACGTACTCTGTGGAGGACAGGAGGGAAAGAGACAATGTGACAGAAACATGCAAATACATGCAGGGACAGAATAGGGTGGACTTCACAGTTATTTCACAGGGTGAAGAATCTGGGAGTCATACTGGATGAAGGCCTGACAATGGGGGCCCAAGTGTTGGCCTTAGTCTGGAATGGCTTTTTCCATCTTCGGAACATCCACCAGATTAGATCCCTTATTCTCCACCAAGACCTGGACACCCTGATACGTGCATTTGAGACCCTGAGGCTAGACTTTTGAACGCAGCCACCCGGATATTTACAGGCTTGTCAAGAGCATGCCATATTTCTCTGGCACTGCATGATCTGCACTGGCAGCCGGTGAAGTGGTGTATCTCTGTGTACAGTTCTGGAGGCTGCACCTATGCAAGGACATAGACAGGACAAAGACAGTCTAGAGAAGGGCAACCAAAATGGTGCAGTGACTGCAGCATAAAACATATGAGAACAGATTAAAGGATCTCAATATGTATACTCTAGGGTAAAGAAGGGAAAGAGGAGGTATGATTAAAACATTCAAATATCTTAAGGGCATTACCAAGGCAAAAGGATCAAATATGTTTCAGCATAAAAAGAATGGTAGGACAAGAGGTCGTGATATGAGATTAGGAGGAGTCCGTCTAAGGAGAAATGTGAGAAAGTTCTTTTTCATGGAGAGGACAGTAGCTGCATGAACGGCCTACCACAAGAGGTGTTGGAAATGAGCACAGTGCAGGGCTTCAAGAGGGCATGGGATAGGCACAAGGGAGTAAGAGATGGGGAGAGAGTGAACAGTCAATTGACTAACTACAGTCATAAAACTTACTTTCTTCAGGTAGGGAAAATGGGCAGACTAGATGGGCCTGGCGGTCCTTATCTGCCGTCAAATTCTATGTTTCTGTCTCATTTAAAATAGGTTTGTTAGCCTATAAAGCCCTGCATGGACTGGTCCCAGTCTACCTGAGAGAGATCCTGTACCCGTTACCCCAGTTTGCCCACTCCGATCTTCTGAGGAGGGCCTCCTGATGGTCCCGAGGGCAAGACTGAAAACGTCGGGTGACCGGTCCTTTGAAGTAGCAGGCCCAGCGCTTTGGAACTCCTTACCAAGGACCCTGAGGTAGACTCCTTCAGTGGACATTTTTAAAAATGGGCTTAAAACATATTTATTCCAGCAGGCTTTTGGAGAAGTTTTATATTGTTTACAGCACATCTATGGTTTTTATTAAGTATGCTGTAGTATTTATTCTATTTTATAGGATTCTATATCTTGGTAATTGTTAAGGTATACCATTTGTACTGTACAGTTTTATCTTTATTTGTATGCGCTGTACTTGTAATGGTATGTGTACCATATTATTTATGTGGTATTGTATTGTTATGGTGCCCTGGGCCTCAGGGGAAGGGAGCCAGATATAAACTCTACTACTACTGCTATTATTTCATTTAAGGAACAGCACAACCACCATGGGAGCCATCTTAAACTGAAAGTGGGAAAATTCAGGAAGGCCATCAGAAAATATTTCATTGTGGAGTGGTGGTGGACAGGTGGAACAGTCTACTCAGTAATTCTATCAATGCTGGGACTATTTTGGGGTTCCAAGTCCAACGGGACTTTTTCAAGTGTGCAATTATTAACAAAGGAAAGGCAGGGGGGGCTCCAAAAGGGCAGAGTAAAACAATGTAAGACATCAGGGCAGATGTGATGGACTTAACCTATTCATGTATCCATCACAGATTACCCCGTGGACTAAATAACAACCCTGCCCTGGCCCCCTCTTCATTCTTTTTTTTCCCCCGTATGTAGTTTGCATGTTTTTTGGCTTTTGTTTCCCGACCCCATGTGTCCCGGCGTCGCGCGCATGCATGTGGAGGTATGCGCATGCCATGCACTACGGGATGCCCCACCCTACCTGTTGCACTGTTACCGCCTGTGCCTGTCAGCTGACCTCCATTCGGTGACAGCGGGACTACGGTTGGGCGACCCCCACCTCCCGGGGGAGGAGAGCCAGTGCTCAATCCTGCTCCCCCTTCCCCTGATGACCTGAGGTTGTGCCCAAACCAGGGTCGCCGGCATAGCGTGAGGTAAGGCGTCCACTGCCTCAGCCCTTAGCGCCACTGGGCCAGCATGCACCCTCTTCATTCTACCTGTAATGAAACTTGTAGGGCTGAGAGAGAAATAACAGCTTAAGAGAGAGAGAGAGAGAGAGAGAGAAAAAAAAAAAAAAAGAGTATCACATTCAACTTACTGTTAACAATCCTGTTACTTGGGTATAGAAGAGGCCACTCATCCCTCCAAACATCAAGATGCCCATGAAGGTAGATATTCTCAGTGCTGCTAGTTCATGTCTATACAAAAAGTACTCCTTCAAAAATAATCAGAAAGTAGAAAATATAAATTAAAACTCTGTGCGTCACTAGAAAGGTTATACAGTATGTTCTAGTCTCTCGGTAAAACAACTATTTATTTATCTGATTTATGAGGAAAGTGGACTGGATCAATGACCCATTTTTAGTCACGCCTGGGGAAGGGTTAAATACAACAGGAGTACAAAGACAAATATCTGATACATAGACCAAAACAAGTAAAAACACATAATAAAATAAGAAAAATACTTTACAATTTTGTCTCGACAATTATGTACAATATATACAATGCATAATTATATCTATGAAAATGATTTGATCAAAATTTCGAGAATAAATGACATCATAACAGCAACAGATGGACTGTTATATTTTCTGTTAAATGTTTTATTGATGTTGCATGTAATGCTCTTGTTTTATTTGACTGCCTACAGTAAATCTTTCATACTATGTTATTGGAGTCCGTGTCACTGTCTAACGTTTTATGTATAAACACAAATACTGTATTCATGATTCTTTGTTTAGGTGGCAGAGTCCCAACATTTTGATACAGTTTACAACGGTGTTCGTTTTTGTTAGTACAATCAGTTGCAAATCTCATAATGTTATCAAATGTTAATATATATCTTTGTAACAATGTATCTGATGTATTGTTTAACAGAATTGAATTGTACTCCAAGGCTGGCAATAATACTTGACTTGCTATTGTCTTTTTAGCTCATGCAGTCTGTTTTTGTTTTTGTATAAGTAACCTAGTTTATTATTTACTGTTTTTGTTACTTTGGTAATGTGTTCATTAAAGGGCAGTGTGTTGTCCAACAATACACCCAGATAATTAAATGCTTCTGCGTTTTCCAAACTCAAACCATTTTTTCCTACTATTCTCGTACTATTTCCTTGCAGTCTATGCCTTAGTCCAAACACCATAGTCATTGTCTTCTTTTCATTTAACACGATTTTGTTTTCTGCAAACCATTTTTGTAGGTCCCAATACACAGGCTGCAATTTTGCTCCTAGGTCCGCTCCTGTTTTTACCTGTGCAGTAAAGCACCGTATCATCTGCATATTTTTTTTATTTATTTCGTTTTTGTTGACCGGGTAAGTGCACTAGACAAGTCCTGCCTATTTTCAGGCATGACCCGGGGGAGGGGGTTACAGATGAATGCCAACTGACCTTGAACCAGATTAAGCTGTTGGTGGTATTTTTAGTGAATGAGGGAAATTTGGCCAGGACACCGGGGAAATTCCCCTACTCTTTTTCGATAAGTGCCATGAGATCTTTAACATCCACCTGAACTACCACCAGTCCAGGCAGATGGGACCTCGGTTTAACGTCTCATCCGAAAGATGGATATATATATTATCTAATATATTATTAGACTAATTTTTATACATGTTTGGCAGATCATTTATAAATATGGAAAACTGGAGGGACCCAGAACTAAACCTTGTGGTACCCCAGTGTGAATATTTCTCATTACGGATTTTGTAGATCCAATTTTAACCTGTTGTTTCCTATTTGTTAAATAGTGTTCAAACCAACCTAACCCATAGTTACCCACCCCCATCATTTTAAGTTTATGGATCATAATGGGGTGGTCTACCACGTTGAAGGCCTTGGTTAGGGCAACAAAGATCCATCCATCAAGTAATCCTTTATCCACACCATCACATATCACTTCTTAAACTGACCAAGGCCGTCAACGTGCTGTACCCCCCCCCCAATGAATCCATACTGATATTCCTCAGCAGTCGACTTTTCTCCAAGTATCCTGATAGTTGCCCAAATATAATTTTTTCCAACATTTTTGCCAATACTGGCAACACAGATACTGGTCTATAATTGGTGACCATCTGCTTATCACTGGTTTTGAAGACTGGTGTTATAATCTCCGTCTTTCACTGTTCCAGTACTAAGTTTGTGCATAAAGACAAATTAAATAAATATTTAATTGGCCTAGTCAGTTTATCCACAACTAATTTCAGTAACCTTGGAGACAATTTATCTACACCAGGGCCTTTGTTACCATGTATTTTTTTGGGAAGGTGAAAAACGTATTTTTCTTTTACTTTAAAAGAAGCTTAAAGTTTGTGAATTTTAGTATAGAAGTATTTAAGCTGAAGGTGTTTTGCTACCACCTTCAAACAAGACAGGGAATGTTGTTCTATATGAGAATGGGCTACGCAATGCAATGCCTTAGAAAATGGCTAGGGAAAATGCTGCAATCTGATTGGTCTACAGCTGTGCATGGTGAGACCAATGAAAAAAGCATTGGCCAATGCCAGTCATGTTCACTTGCTGGTATTCGCTGTGTAGTTGTTGGGTATAGACAGCACAGCAGTTATGTATGCATTTTGAATGTGTGCTATAGCATGGGGGACTTGGTGAATACAGATACTTTTAAGAGTGTAACATTGTCTTTTATTTTAATTTCTCAGATGAAATGTTGCTGAAAAACAGTATGCATGTAATGTCATTGATGTTTATTACTGTGTTTTTAAACCAAATTGCTGAAGCAGGAAAACTGCCAATTTTCTTTTCACATTGGAGCACTGTCTGCTTTTAGTATTTATTTTTGGTCCTATGCAACCAGCGTGCCTGTCAAAGACTACCTAACTGCTGACTGCATCTAGGCTGCTAAACTGCCCTATTCATTAGTTTATTGTTATTTTTCAAACAAAATACAATTTAACTTGGCCCAAGCTTCTTATCTCGTAGTTTGTCCAAAGTTCCACCTACCTCAGGCCTCTGTGCATTCTTGAGGACAACGCGTCTGAGCACGGAGGCCCAAACTGACGTGAACTCATGTATGCACAAGTTATACAAATTTTAAGCATTCTGAGATAAACACATGGAAGAAGGCTTTGTCTTGAACATAACAATATATTTTATATAGAAAAATGAGCATGGAAACACTTAAAAAGAACAGTTACATACTTACCGTAACAGTAGATCTTCGAGAGAATCTCTCGTCAGGCCACACCAATGGAACTATAGTCGCCAGGCACTAGGACCACATGGAAACTTTTTGCAAGCAGTCCACTAGGGGTCACCCATGACAACATCCTACATTGGCACTTCCCATATAAATGTGGGCGGCCCCTTCCCTCCTCAGTTCCTCGGTGGAGATCATTCTCAGAGGACCTCCCTCTAGGGAACCAGGGGAGAACCTATGGTGCCATCTACCGGGCAAGGCAGGGAAGGGCAGGAAAACCATCATGGAGAAAGAAACAGGAATTATAGAGCTCTAAATCTTACGGGGATAGGGGGTGGGATGGCATGGCCTGATGTAAGAGACTCTCTTGAAGATCTACTGTTACAGTAAGTACGTAACTGTTCTATCTTCTTTGAGAATATCTCTTTCATCAGACCACACCTATAGAACGAACACTAAGATGTACTGCAGTGAACAGTCTGGGTGGCTGCAGCCCACAGACCTAAGAGAGGAGGCCTTGAAGCACAACTAGGCCAAAACCTGCCGATTTTCAGAAGGCAATGTCCAGACTGTAGTGTTTAGTGAAGGTGTGGACAGTACTCCAGGTGGCAGCTGCACAAATCTCTGCAGCCGACACATTTTTGAAACAGGCAACAGAAGTGGCTATGCCTCTGGTGGAATGACCATGAACACCACCAGGAAATTCCTTACAGTACTTCCTGTAACAAAAAACAATACAGTTGGCCAACCATCTGGACAGCCACTGTTTAGAAACAGTTACACCCTCTTAACCTGGGCAAGAGAAACAGAAAGCTGTGAGGATTTCCTGCAGTCCTTCACGCGGTGTATATAGTACCTGATTCTATATACATCTACAGTATGGAGTAATGCTTCCCCTGGACTGGCACACTCTGGAAAATAAACTGGCAAGTAGATAGTCAATCAGACACCATCTTCGGAAGAAGTTGAGGACTGGTACGTAAAGACACCCTGTCTCTGTGAAAAATCAAATAAGGAGGCTCACACATTAGAGCTTGAAGCTCTGAAATTCTTGGAGCAGAAGTAATGGGAATTAAAAATAATGCTTTCCAAGAAAGGAAGCATAGGCCTCAAGTTGCAGCCGGTTCAGACAGAGCCAAAGTAAGCTTCTCCAAAATAAAATTCAAGTCCCAAGCCGGGACTGGATTGCTAACAGGGGGCTTCAAGTGCAGAATGCCTCTCAAAATCATACAAGCTACTTCCAGTTGAGCAACCGTCCGACCATCAGTAGGTACATGGAAAGCTGAAATGGCAGCCAAGTGCACTTTGATAGAACAGCATGGCAGGCTTGCATCTGACAAGGACAGCAAATACTCCAGAACCTGGTTTACTGGACAGGTAAATGGATCTAAATGATAAGGAGCGACCCACAAGGTGATCCGCTTCCACTTCATGGAATGCGTGGCTCTGGTAGAGGGTTTTCTGGCAGCCACCAGGACATCAACCATCTTTTGTGACACCCCAAAATGGATAATGGCTACATCTTCAGGAGCTATGCATGAAGGTGGAGTGACCTGAGGTCTGGATGGATTAGGGTTCCCTGTTCCTGTGACAACAGGCCCTGGCATAATGACAGAGGTACTGGTGGTTCCACTGCCAATTGCTGCAGTAAGGGGAACCACATCTGATGAGGTCATAGGGAAGCAATTACTATCAGAGTTGCTCCCTCCATTTGAAGCTTGATTAGCACTCTCTGAATTAGAGAGAAGGGAGGGAAGGCGTAGAGGAACCTCCTCTTCCAAGAGAGGGACAACATGTCTTGCCAGACAATTTCAGGCTCTGGAACGAGTGAGCAGAAAAGCAGCAGTTTTGTGTTGTGTGGGGACGCAAAAAGGTCCAACTCTGGATGACCCCCTCTGTCGAACAGGTCTTCTGCCACCAAGGTCAGTAGCTCCCATTCATGCATCCTGGACTGCGACCTGCTCTGCCTGTCTGCAAAGACATTTTGGACACCTGGAACATGTACTGCTGATAGTTTTAGACCGTGTTCTAGAGCCCAACACCAAACTCTCATTGCCTATCTGCATAGGTGGTAGGAATGAGTTCTCCTTTGCTTGTTGATGTTGTGCATCATGCTGATGTTGTACATTTGTACTAACAGAGGTCCCGGAGATAGACAGGTCAGGAGGGCTTGCAGACCATACAGAACAGCACACGTTTCTAGGATGTTTATGTGAAGGGTGCTCTCCACTTTGGTCCATGTCCCCAGTGTCTGATGGGGCCCCAAAGGGTCTGGTACGAAATATCGACTCCCAATTTCTCGACACTCACTATATCGTCACCGCAATACCGACGCGTTCACAAGATCGGCATGATGAAGAACGAAAACGAATGACCGACAGCCTGAGATTGAAGTAGTAGTTAGCAATTACACACAGCACAGTAGCAGATTGCTGACTTCACAGGATCAGATACGAGCACATTTTAAGCACACTTAAGCAGTAAGCAGGATCTGAAATTAACTACAGAACTGTATTAGCATGCTGAACGAATGCTGCTTGGTTTTTTTTTTAACATACAAAGCTTTACTTTTAGTACTAGCTTTACTATCACTTCCAACTACTTATACTCAATCTAATTAATCTGCTGGTCTGCTATGGCTTACCACCTGACACATATGCATACTGCACAAAGGTAGCTCTGATTGAGCGGCCAGTAGAACTGACTAGGTAATACGATGGCTGCGTCGATGGAGGAGGCCTGCAAACTAGTCCCTTCTCAAAAGGGTCATGACAAACTATGTGTGGATGGTTATCTATATGTGAAGGAAAGGCAAAGGGGTGATCTATTTTACTGGTCTTGTCCCTCAAAAAAATATGGTTGCAGAGGATGGGCGAGCACTGTTTAAGTCAGAGCACAGCACATTTTGTGGTCTAACTCAGAGCATAAGCACTCTCCAGATGCAACTGAGGGACCTGTTGCAGAAGCTGTTGCTGCCATAAAGCAGCGAGCACTTGGCACAAACGATACCCCTGCCCAAATTATACAGGCTGAAAGTGCTGGTATCCATAGTGAAGTGCGCCATAACATGCCATCTCGTCATGCCTTGAGGCAAGTGGTAAAACGCGCACGACGAGAAAATATGCCACCGGAACCAAGCACTCTTGAACAGCTTTCTATTCCTGACTCCATTAAATACTTGGATGGCGAGCTGTTTCTTGTTAAGCACTCAATCTGTGGTGATGAGACCATACTGATATTTACAACCAAAGCTAACATCTTAAAATTGTCTGCTGCTGCTGTTTGGTTAATGGATAGAACATTTAAAACAGTTCCTACATTATTTCGCCAGCTGTACTCATTCCATGCACCAGTTGGGAGTGCAGACAACAGCAGAGTGGTGCCACTAGTGTATTCCCTAATGTCTGCCAGATCACAAGATTGTTATGTCCGGCTCTTCCAAGATTTACACGATATTGCTGATGAGCATGGGGTCAATCTGGAGCCTAAGTTCATTGTGACCAGTTTTGAGCAGGCTGCAATAAATGCCTGCCGGTCAGAATTTCCAGATGCAAGAAATAAAGGTTGTCTATTCCATTTGGGACAGATTATTTGGAGAAAAATACAAAGTGCAGGATTATCTGTAAAATACGGTTCAGATCCTGACTTTAGCCTATTGCTGAGGCATTTGCAGGCATTAGCGTTCCTTGAACCACCAGAGATACCACCAACATTCGAAGAGCTGAAAGCAGACTTCCCTGAGAGCTGCACACCAATATTAGAGTGGTTCGAGGAGAACTATGTGCTTGGGAGGGTGCGCCGTAGGATGCAAAACAATACTCTGGTTAGAAGCCCACCTCTATTTTCACCGGAGCTGTGGTCAGTACATGATCAGCACATACTCGGTTTCCCAAGAACACAGAACAATGTTGAAGTCTGGCACAGACATCTCGGTGCATTGATTGGTTCTGCACATGTGGGCATACATCGCTTTTTTACAGAGATAATGAATGAGCAGAGAACGACGCAGCACATTATTGAAAAGATCAATCGGGGACTTCTTAGATCGCCTATCAGGAAAAAGTATGCAGCACGGGAAGACAAACTAAACAACATAATCAAGGAGAAAGAAATTCGTTCTTCCAAGGAGTTTCTAAGAGGAACTGCACACAATCTGGTACTGTGATGCACAGATGACACAACATGGACTGTGGCATTTTTTAAAACACTTCAATAAAGAAATTGTCTTCCACCATGGCTGTCAGAAATATGCTGCTGTTGGAAAGCTGCATATGTTTATAAAGCAGCATTCGTTCAGCAGTGTACAACATGACATGCTAATACTCATAGGAAAGTCCCCCCCCATGGGTTTTACCCCTTGCTCATCCAATTATGATGATGTCCGTCACAATGTTTTTCAGGAAGCTGGTGTCTACTCTCTGTCTTTTGTGACCTACTCCTACTTTTGCCAATGCAGTTTTGACTTGCTTGCAGTCTTCTTAGGATGTTGGTATTTATGACGGCAATACGGTAAGTGCGTCGGTATTTAGACGTCAGTCGAATTAGTGTCGCCCTTTCAATAGTCGATCTTTTGTACTGCTCCCAGCCCCAGATGTGTCCCCCAGCCCATCCCTGAGGTGTCTGTCATGAGAATCTGAAGAGGGCAGGGGGTCAGGAAACGAACCCTCTTTAATAAATGGCTGGGTTCCATCCACCATTGAAGCACCTTTCAGACAGGAGAGGTTACTAGAACCTTCTGTTTTAGGTCATCTGTGCGCTGGTCCCATTGGACCCTTACTGTTCATTGCAGGATTCTCATATGCAGTCTGGCCAATGGTAATGTGACAATGGCTGCCGCCATCATGCCCAAGAGTCTCAGTAATATCCTGCCTGTGACATACCTGTTGTTGTATACCATCTGGGCCTGTGCAATCAGACATTCAGCCCTGTCTTGGGCAAGAAGACTAAGGCTTGGGCTGTATCCAGGACCGCCCCTATGTACTGTAGATGCTGGCAAGGAGTCAAGACCAACTTCGGCACACTGACAGTAATCTCTAGAGCATCAAACAGTTGCCTGCTGCATGCTATAGTGTGAAAAAGCTGCTCCTTGGAGTGAGCTTTGAGCAGCCAGTTGTCTAGGTAGGGGAAGACATATAGCCCTTCTCTGCGAATGGCTGCTGCCACCACAGCTAAATATTTGGTAAAGACCCGTGGCGCAGATAATAAGCCAAAGGGCAATACCCTGAACCGGTAGTGTTCCCCCTGAAACAGAAACCTGGGATACTTCCTGTGAGAGGGACAAATCCTGATAGCCAGGTAGGCATCCTGCATATCTAGTGAACAAATTCAGTCCCCTACTTGCAGTAGTGAGAGTAGGCCTTGCAGATTTGCCATTCTGAACTTCTTGTATTGGATGAAACAGTTCAGGTCTCAGATCTAGAATGGGCCTCAGATCTCCTGTCCACTTTGGGACTAGGAAATAATGAGAACTGAACCCTGTGTTCCTTTGTTCCCAAGGAACAGGGTCTATAGCCCTTTTCTGGAGCAAAGTATGGATCTCCTCTAGCAGCAATGGTATGTGCTCTGGAGGATAAAAGGAAGGCACTGGTGGGTGGTCCATAGGTGATTCCAGAACCTCTAGACTGTGACCTTTTTCTGTTATCTGCAGGATCCAAACAGCTGATTTAACCATCCTCCACTGGTCCAGGTGGAAGGACAGGCGACCCCCTACAATCATCCCTGGAGGTGCTGGGGGTTGAAGAAGTCATGCAGAGCAGATCCTGCAGCTGCACCCCCATCTTCTAGGGGCTTTAGAGTGGGAACCTGGGGTGGCTCCTGGGCAGGCAAAGCTGATGCTCTACTCTTACCCTGCTGTCTGGCAGTTGAACGATGTCTGTTGCTGGCCAGACAAAAAAGCACCCTTCGTCTGCTCCTTGGTTGAGTGTGACAGAGGGAATGAATCGACTTCAGGGTTCTGCCCGAGGTCTGCAGGTTGGAGAGGCTATCTTGTAGATCCGCACTGAACAATTTGTATCTTTTAAAGGGGGCACTGAGAATGGATTGTTGAACATCATTTGCAGAGCCCCCACCCTTAACTAGGAATGTCTCCTGAGGCATATCCCAGAAGCTACTGCCCTGGCAGATGCATCAGAAATAACACATGTAAAACATAGGAGATGCTTACCTATGTCTTCTTCTGCTTGCAGAGCTTTTAAGAGCTCCTGCTTAGAAGTACCCTCTGCAAGAGTTTGGGATGCTGCCTTGGCCTTCCTCCAGAGGGTATTTAACCATATGAGCCTGATAATTTTCAATTCTCAGTCACAAAGTGTGAGAAGCAAATGTTCGCTTTCCTAAAACATCTAGTCTCCTGGACTCCTTGTCAGGAGGGAGGAGAGGGAACTAAGGTGTTTTGGTACCTTAGATCTGTCATAGGCAGCATTTATGACCACCGTATCAGCCTCAGGTTGGCCTGCAAAAAAAAATAATTGCCTGAGGGGGCCTGATACATCTTATCTGCCTTCCTGGGTATGGCAGGTATCATGTTTGGCCTATGCTAGGCAGCAAATGAGGTATCTTCCAAGGCAGGTAGAAGAGAAGGAATAATGATGGGTGGGGAATCAGGAGATTTCAGAATTCAGAACTCCACCAAATTTCTCTTGGTGATGTCCTGATTCAAACCCCATGGCAGTCCGGAGTTGCTGCATCATAGAGATGAATAACGGATCTTCTGGAGGGAGCCTTGGTGTATACACTACTGAGACCTTGCTCCCTGTAGATATAGTGGAACTGGACCTCTTACAGGAGCATTCCACATACTCTTCCTCCTACATAATGAGGTCAGGGTTGTTCTCCTGATCCTCATAAATACATTCAGTAAGCCTCAAAGAGGGAGCAGGCGAAGCTGACGATGCCCGAGATGTGAGCTGGCACGTCGGCTGGCTGGCATCGGAGCTGGGGTTTGCTGAAGCTGCCTTGTTGATGCATTTCCTGTTACAGAAGGAGGAAGCAGCAGGCATTTTAACATGTCCACAAAGGACGAAGGTACTGCCTGGACATCGGTGCATGCGTGGTCTGCAGGAATGCTGGGTGATGTCGATGAGGGAGGCACCATCCCTGATGTCAATGGCAAAACACCAGCCATATTAGGCATTGCCTTTTTTTTGGGGGGGTCAACGGCACAGAAATGGTTGCGCTGGAGTGAAGGGGCAACCATGAGCAAACCAGGAAGGTTTTTTTCCTTATTTCGTTCCTTCTCCCGGTGCTTATGTTTGAGCTGTCCCAAACTTCGAGGAGTGAGTGCCCGAGCAGTGAGCTGGCGACATGGTAGAGCTCTTCCTGTTGTTTAAGCAGGTGTGTCTCCAAGGTGTTTTTTCAGCATTGCTGGGTAACGTTATTGAATTTACAGAAAATCTGGCAGACTTTCACATTATGGGCTGTGCTGAGGCAGGACACGCAGACGTTATGAGTTGCCCGAATATATCTTCTCATCACATTCGCAGTACCTGAAGAGTTTTGATGACTCTGTAGTTGATACACATGGCATTGGGAATCACTTATAAAAAGTGATGACAAACTAGGCAGAGAAATATCTATAACAGCAGTCAACTATAGAGGTGGTGTTTCTGTACAGGGTCCAGTGAGTTTGGTTGATGGTGGGAAAAGAACTGAGGAGGGAAAGGGCCGCCCACATTTATATGGGAAGTATTGACATACGACATCATCATGGGTGGCCCCTAGCGGACTGCTTGCAAAAAGCTTCTGTGTGGTCCTAATGCCATGGGTGTGGCCAGATGAAAGAGATTTCCTCGAAGATCTATTGCTTTGAAAATCAGAACTGTGACTCGGGGTATGCATCAGGGCTGATACACTATATGTATTTGTGCAAAGTGTAAATTGTTTTTTGTCTGAAATGACATTGTAATCTTGGAAGCACCAAGGGAGGTCAACAGTGAAAATGCCGACCTCCCGCACAGCAACGGCACAATACCGATGCAGGTATTGTGCCGCCCGTTCTGCAAGTGTTTTCTGTGGGGGGCTGCGCCCCCACCCCCTAGACTTTAGGATTATCAACTCCAGGTCGGAGTTGGTTCGGGGAGTGGGCAGAACACCGGGGAAAAGCAAAACAGGGAAAAAGGACCATTACAGAGATTGTTGCCATAATGGTCTTTTTTCGTGTTTCGCTGTCGGGGTGTCGACTTGAAGGGATGCACCGGGTAATCTTGGAGGGAACAGATGGAGATTTCTGTAACTTAGTGAAGTGCTTTAGTAAAAAGCTGCTGTGAAGAAAAAAAGCTGCTTCATTGTTCACCTTATTACTGATATTTTTTACGAAACAATGGTCAAGTTAGCATACCTATTTCAGGTTTTTAATGTTTTCTAGTTGAATTAGCAACTTACCATTTAATTAACTTTGCCAACTGACATATGTGGGCCTGTCAGTGTGGCGATAGCACTGCCGCTTGCACGCCAATACTCTGGGTTCAGGAACAAGCTTTGAGGCGTCGGAGGATCGATTGGGGGGGGGGGATGAGCACCCATTGGGCAGCTCTCCTTCTCCAGGGTGGGAAGGTATGGTGCTCTGCAGCAACACTGTAATCCCTAGCAATAGCTGGGGGTCAGTGCACCAATACAACCCATCTGCAGTGGGACTAGTGGTGTGGCAGATGTTGGCATGTCGGGTGTGGGACTGCGCCCGATGTTTTTTTTTGTTTGTTTTTGTTGACCGGGTAAGTGCACTAGACAAATTCTGCCTATTTTCAGGTATGACCTGGGGGAAGGGGATACAGATGAATGCCAACTGACTTTGAACCAGATTCAGCTGTTGGTGGTATTTTAGTGAATGGCGCGAAATTTGGCCAGGATGCTGTGGAAATTCCCCTACTCTTTTCGAGACGTGCCATGGGATCTTTAACATCTACCTGAACTACCACCAGAACAGGCAAATGGGACCTCGGTTTAACGTCTCATCCGAAAGACGGCACCTCAGGAGTGCAGCACCCCCCTCATGCTGCACTGCAGTGTCAGTATTGGGATATTAACCCAAGTGCCTGGTGTGGGGCTAGAACCCACAGCCTTCTGATCTCCCGGCCTCAGAGGCGAGTGTGCTACCTACTGAGCCACTGACACTGCTGCCTTGGATGCCACTGCACATCCATACCACTAAGGGGAACAGAAAAAGAGAACCCTGCCCCCCAACCCGCACAATATGACGACAGTCCCCTACCTGGATTAGCACAGTTACTACCCTCTCCCCCCCAGACACCTGCTGGTTGGGTTACTCTGGTCGCCTGGAAGCAGGTAAGTCTGGGAGTCGGTGGGGGGTTAGGGTGGACCTCCAAGGGCAGACATGGTGTATACCCCCACCAGCTGAGGGGAGTCATAAAGAGAATTGCAAGAAGAAAAAAAAAAAGCATGTGTTTAAATTAATCCTGTAGTGCTTAAGCCACACCCCTGGTGAACGCTTTGAAGAAGTCAATACACTGGAAAATGTTGTGTGCTTTCCTATGCTTTTTCACCCTGTTACCTCACCGAAATAAATTTTTGCAGTTACTCTCAGTCCTTCAGTGTGCTCCAATTTTGTGCCTGTGTGCAAGAGATAATCCACTTGTTAATGGTCTGCTTGGTTACTGGGCTACCTTGGCCAGCTTCAGTGTGTGTGATAGACAGCTGGCAAGCCTCACCAAGAAAGTCTGCTGTATGCTATCGGCAGAAGGGTAGAGCCCTGTAACAATTACGCATGTGACGTGTCTGTTCAGTGTCTGAAGCATGACTCTTTGGAAAAAAATATGGGTCACATCAAGGCTGGGTTCAGATGGAATTCAGAAAATACCCTGGACAGGAATTTTGCACTGGGGCATTGGACAACCATGTTTTTGTGGAAAACCAGATACGGTGACACCATAAAAAGCCCAGAGAATGAAAAGGGCCACCACTGAGAGACACTAGTGTTTTGAGCATGCGAACTTTATCAGCAGTTCACACTGTGTGACAAACAGCACATCCTAGAAAAGTTCAGAGTTTCTCCTGAGTACATGGCACAATAAACTACATAGCAACACTAATTTAGTGTATGCTGGCTTCTTTCTGTCGTGTGTGGGATTTTGTTCTTGCTGTTTTACCATATACAGCCCTTGGAATTCATGTACCTATCTGGCCAAGGTAATGATAACTAAGAATGCAGTCTTACATGACAAGTGTGACAGATAACCCTTGTCCATAGGCTCAACTGGCTTCCCATGAGACTCCAGCACTCTCACAACATCCTTGAAAAACCCTAGGACTCGGAACTGAAGCTGCTCAGGAACAAGGCTTTCAGGCACAGGGACTGCCTCAGACCTCGCCAAAATTTTCAGCCAAAATGGGAGCAGCAGCATCGGCTTGCAACTGAAGGTGAGAAGATTCTGGTAGCAGAACTTGTGGGGCCAGTCCAGAGCTATCAGGATGAGCTATGCATGGTCCTATTGGGCCTTGAGGATGACTTTGTGGATCAGAGAAGGTGGGGGAGAATTAATACACAAGACTGACACGTCTATGGTGGAGTCAGCGCATCCCCCAGCAGGGTTCCCTGCTTTGGGGGACGTACCCGGAACAACCTCTGCTTCCTGTTTTCCAAGGAAGTGAGCACCTCCACCAACAGTGTTCTCCAAACTAAGAACACCTGGAATACCACCCGCGAGTGAAGCAGTCACTCGCTGCTTCTCCCACATGACTGAGTATATCTGCCGGCTGTTTGTTTGTGTCCTCCACTGAACTGCTACCATGTCTCCTTGAAGCCAGTTTGCCACGGACCACATCTGCAAGGCCTACTGACACAATGGGGAGGAGAGAGTGCTGCCTTGTTTATTCAGGTAGAATATGGTGGTCATATTGTCTGTACTGACTTGGACTATAGTATCTTTTTTTTTTCTATTATTTGTTTGGCTGTTTTTGTCCACCCTCACGTCCTTGGCGTGAGCGCACACGGGCACTGCGGGATGCCCCACCCTACCAGTCACCCATTATTCGCCTGTGCCACCACCGGACCTCCACCTGGAGGTGGTGGGACTGCAGGAGGGTGACCTCCCCTCCAAGGGAGAGGAGGGCCACTGTTAGGCAGCTTGATCCTGCTCTCACCCTCCCCCCCCCCATGCCGGTTCCCCAACGACCTGAGTCCGTTCCCGAACCCGGGTTGCCGGCATAGTGCAAGGTGTGGCGTCCAGTGCCTCAACCCTTAGTGCCACCAGGCCAGCCAGCAGAACAAGTTCTGACAGTGCAAGAAACATTGCTCAGCGCTCTATCAGGTTCATATGCATTCTGGACTCACAAAACGACAAGATGCCTTGTGCTCTATGGTCCTGCAGATGCTCCTCATCAGCCCACAAGGGCGGTATCTGTTGTAAAAGAGACAGAGTGCTCTAACTGGACATACCACATTCCCTCTAGGAGTTTTTGAGGTAACATGTTAGCAAGGAGGGCATCCAGCATCAGTTGGGTCACCTGAACCAACAGATCCAGGTATGAGTGCGTCTGGGAGCACTGGCAGCCCTTTTGCCACAGGATGGCCCTCATATGTAAGTGGGCTCAATGGACTGTGGCTTAGTAGATGCCATGAAGCCCAGAAGCTTGAGGAAATCCTGTGCCAGGTGCAATTGCCCAACCAGAAAATATCAGAAAAAGAATAGATTCTCATCTGTCTCCGGAGGCAGTAGTGCTCCAAACTTAAGTGAGTCTAGTTCCTCCTCAATGAGCACAATTATCTGCTTCAGAGTGATCTCAAACTTTCCAGGCTGACTACAAGTGCCAATTGCTAGAATGTCTGGAAGGCCACGTCTTGCACTGAACTGCCTGTGAGGAGCCAGTCATGTATGGGACGTTTGATGCCCTTGCATCTGAGAAAGACTGCTTCTACTGACAGAAACTTGGTGAAAACCCTGGGGGCTGATGGCAGGCTGAATGGCATGGCTCTAAGTAGATACAGGATTCAGTCCACTTGAAATCTGAGGAACTACATGAAGGACAGATGGGGATATGGATTAGTATGCATTCTGGAGGTCTAGAAAGCAAAGTCATGCCCAGCCCCGGCCAGGGAGGCAATTATAGGATTCATTGTGACCATACAAAACTTGTACCACAGATAAATTCATCCAGTATCCACAGTTCCAGAATGGGACACAATCATCCCATCTGTCTGTGTACCAGAAAGAACAGATACACAAATCCCTCTTGAGCTTTACTTTCTGGGACAGACTCTATTGCATGCTATGCTAGAAAGTTCTAAACATCGTTTTGTAGAGCTGATAGAGATTCCTGTGACGGCATGTCTTCCAGAGGTACACCAGGATGACATGAGGTAAAGTTCGCAATATCCAGAGAAAACCATGAGTTTACCACTCCTAGGACCCACATGTCCAAGGTGACAGCAGACTACTGACAGAGGAAGTGGGAGAGTTGTCTGCCAATGGGAAGATGCAGCAGACACTAGGGCTGGAAGGGGAAAAGGCCCCTAATCCTGTCACATTTTGCTTCTGGCAGCAGATCTGAATGTCTCTGGATGCCCGACTTTGGAAGTGGGACCACAGCTATTACTTTTAAGGGATCTTGTTCTCAGTTCTTGTCCTGCTGATCCAGCACAAGAAAATGATGACTGATCTGCTTCATGCATGGCCCACAGAACCCAGCACAAAGAAAGTTATGATGGACCCTGTGGGCCCTATGTTAAGCAGTAGACCTATGAGGCTCAGCTCTGGACCTGCAGCAGAAGCAACAGGGAAGAAAACAGGGATAGGTCCGGGAGTGTTAGTACCCTGGGGAAACATTAGGTTCCAGGGATTTAGAGAACTTGGGCAGACTGGATGGACCTCTGGTCTTTTCTGCCATCATTGTTGTTTCTATTTTTCTATCCTTGGGGCATGGCCCTGCACCTACAGTATGGTCCTGGGTCACGAGGCTAAGGGCTGGGGGAAGAGTGTTAGGGTTGAAAAAACCCTAATGCCATGTTTCCCTTATTTTGTGGCTTTGGAAACCTAAGGATACACTAACATAGTGTTTTGCAATGAATATGCAGACATCGCCCTATTTATCATACAGTAAATCCATATATTTATTTCAAAAGATAGGACATACTGAGCTGAAATAGTTCGGAACCCTAATGATGCATTGACATAGTTTTTTTGTAATGAGTTTGTAAAGAAATATATAGGGGTGCAGTAGCACCCCTATAGGTAAGGGTGAGTAGGCTGTTTAATGTTAAACCCCAATTTTTGTTCCTGAATAAATTTAGTGTTCTTTGATGAAACAGCACAAAATATGGCATGTGCGGTCAGGCTGTCAAAGTCTCAAGACGGGAAAAGTTTTGTAATGGCATCTTGTTCAGTTTCTGACACATGAAGGGGCAAGAAAAGAGAGAAAAAAACATAAACACTGCATATTATTTGCTCCCACCTATAGCCTAGAGGGTGTGAAATTGTTTAAGGAACTTTTCAGAGCCGAAGGGCCTGAGCCAAGGTTATGCATTTGGAAGGGTTCCTGAAAAATAGTATAGGGTTTCAGACTTAAGGATTTTTGAGTTAACCAACAAATGTGAATGGTAAAAAAAATAAAAAACCTACCATGAACGCTTATTTTCATGATTCACTTGTCATGTGGGGAAAAATTACTATTTAATTACATTCTGGTGTTTGTTTTTGAAAAAATGGTCTGAAATACCTTTTCTGGGCACCCCATAATCCAGGGTACTTACTCGGCTTAGCAAGAGAAGCCCTTCACCCACATTCTCAGCGTGAGAACAGCGCGACTTTCTTAGCTTGAGTTGTGCTACCAGCTTCAGTTCACGCAGTGAGCTGGCGATCCTGTTCTCTCACTCACTGTCTCTCTCTTTGTCTGTCTTTCTGTCTGTCTGTCTGTCTGTCTGTCTATCTATCTATCTATCTATCTATCATTAGGTATAGGGTACACTCTGACAGCCTGACTGCGCATGCCAAATTTTGTGCTATTTTGTCAAATGATGCCAAAGTTATTTAGGTGCAAAATTAGGGGGTTAACATTAAACAGCCTACTCAACACTAACTACAAGGGTGCTACCGCACCCCTATAACATATAAAAATAAATACAGATTGAGAGAGACTATCTGATAAGTGTCAGATACAAGGAACTATCACCATCGAGGAGGGCTCAATAATCCACAAGCCCGAAGGGGGAGTGGGATTATGAGCTAACTAGCCCCACGAGATGATAATATTGCATTGTATCTGGGACATACTGTAGCTATTAGATGTTTTATACAGTATATTACATTAGGATGGTCTGTGTTTGCTGTAGATTTGTTTGCTAGTTTTTGTGATGAGGTAGTATAATGTTCCGGCTTCATTTACTGTTTTTCCATAGTGTAGTGGCATTTTTAGTACTTTATTTTGTTGGCCCTTTGCAGCATCTACAGTGTAGTGGCCTCCTGCAAAAGGAGGTGTGGTTTGGTGTGGTATCCCTTAGTTTGTCTCAGGATGGCATGAGTGGCAGTCCAGTCAGTGTGGCAGTGGTTGTTCTAAAGTTGGGAGTGGCAATGAGCTGTCTGCAACTGGGAGAGACCATGAGGAAACAGTGTCATGGGGAACAGCAGCATGGATGTGGGAAGAGCATGGAGGGTGAGTGTGTGGAGGCTTTGGTAAGTATGGAAGAGCTGAAGCGCTGAGGAACGTGGCTGCTTGGTAAGTGATGCTGGGATGAACTAATATTTTGCTGTTTAGGTTAGGCTGTTTTTGTTACTGGTTCTGTTTTTTTTTTTTGTATCTACTGTAGTTTGAGGGGCTATTAGGGGTGGGTATTCTGGGTGTTATTAAAGTTGGTGTCTGTGTTATTAAGGTTGCTGTTGCCTGTGTTACTAAGGTTGTTAATACAAGTGTTATTGAGATTGTGATAAGGTGGTTTGTAGTGTGCTTGATAGGTATTATTGCGCTATTAAGGTGCTAATAACATATTAATGTAGTAGTCATTGCTTATCAGCTAACTGGTTATTGGGACAAACGTCTGCCCTGCTGGCACAAATCTATCTCACTTGCGCGGCACACACACACACACATACACACAGTGATCAGACACCCAAAATGACTCCTTGTATTTTAATCCTGTCCCCATCTGGCAGACTGCTAGGGTATCTCAATCTGGTTCTAGTCCCATCACTGGCCACTGCTCACCCTGTGCAAGGCCTTACTTTTGACACAGGACCAGCCCTTCTATCACTCTCTGGACCTCTCACCCTCTCTATATATCAAACACTGGTTACTTTAAAGGACAACTAAACCGGCTATTTAAACTAAACAAAGTAGACAACATCTGACAACATATGGCTGTAGACTAAGCCCTTACTTGTGAAGTAATGTCCTTTAAACTTAGTAGTCATGCTCTTTGGTAGTGGAACAGCAGGTTGCTCAACAGAAATAGATGGTTACCTGTCCCATAAAACACTGCACAGTCACAGAGAATATCAAATGTAAGAATATTTAATATTTATACTACTAAATTACAGAGTAGAATACAAAAGGGATAAACTACATTAGGGAAATGCAAATTAATTAATTATACAGAAAGATAACTGAAGGAAGAACCTCTCTAGTTATTAGACTGCAGTCTAACAGATCTTACCCCTGCTCTGTGTAGTTTCTTTGGTTTGGACACACATACATGAGATTCAGTAGACACAAAGTTCCCTTTAGCTTGCAAGGGACATCTACTGTACTCTGTGCCCCAGCTGAAACTGCTAATGCCTGGCTTGGGATGCTAGCTTAACCCTCTCAGGGAGTCTGCCCCCCACCCCCATTGCATCACCCTGTCTGTCACAAGGGACAAAGTCCAAAAATGTTTCTGCGCTCTAGTGGTTCAAGGTGGCTGGGTTCTAACTAGGAGTTGCTAGCTCCCTAAGTAACACAGTCCCAAAATAGTTAGTACTCCAAGCCTGGAAAAAGACACGACCAGGCTATTTTGCCAAAAATAAATATTTCAACTTTTATTTGCAATTAACAATTCACGGCTGGAGCCAGTAACCACAGACTATGTACCCCAGCGCTTCGCCTCCAAATAAGGCTTCATCATGCGGCGGTTTCATACGGGACTGTTAGATCATTTTATCGTCCCCACATGAGTGCGTATTACATTACATCATTAGTATATGTGCATATTTATTACTACATTCCAAAGATGTGTAAACCAATCCATTCTAAAACAAGTATTTGTCAGTGCCGAAGTGCTTGCTTACATGTGCTGTTTAAGTATTTGGAAGTGAAAGTACCATGCCTAAGAAGACCACAGAGGACCCTGAGTGGGAGGGTGGACAACTCTAAAGTCCTGGCAGAGCTCCACTGAGCTTGCTCACTCCCCCTCTCACTTGTTCGTCCTGTTTCTCCCGGCGCTGAAGGCTGCCCTTTTGTACTGGGCTCCTGCCTGCGTTGGCGCCTTTTTCTGCCCACAAAGAAGCTCATAGCTGTCTTGACAGAGATCCGTTGAGCTCACTCACTCCCCTTCTCTCACTCACTCCTTCTATTTCTCCTGGCACTGCAGGCTTTTGTACTGGGTGCCTGCCTGCGTTGGCACCTTTTTTTGCCCACAAAGAAATCCACAGCAGTTCCGACAGGGCTCCATTGAGCTCGCTCACTTCCCCCCTCTCTCACTCGCTCATTCTGTTTCTCCCAGTGCTGCAGGCAACCCTTTTGTACTGGGCTCCTGCCTGTGTCGGCGCCTTTTATCTGCCCACAAAGAAATTCGCAGCAGTCCCGACAGAGCTCCTGTGAGCTCGCTCACTTCCCCTCTCTCACTCACTCATTCTATTTCTCCCAGTGCTGCAGGCTGCCCTTTTGTACTATGCTCCTTCCTGTGTTGGTGCCTTTTTCTGCCCACAAAGAAATCCGCAGCAGTCCCGACAGAGCTCCATTGAGCTTGCTCACTCCCCCTCCCTCACTTGCTCGTCCTGTTTCTCCCGGCGCTGCAGGCTGCACTTTAGTATTGGGCCCCTGCCTGCGTTGGCGCCTTTTTCTGCCCACAAAGAAATCCACAGCAGTCCCAACAGAGCTCAGTTGAGCTTGTTCACGCTCCCCTCTCACTCGCTCGATCTTAATCTGTCCCAAACACTGATTTCCCACAGTGACTGCGCTATTCTGCGCCAGAAGTGCAAAAACATATTTCAACCAGGGTGTGAAAAATGACAGCTGTACTGTTCATAAGGAGGTGTGAAAAAATGCCAATGTTGAAAATCTGGCGTGAAAATATCGCAAATTTGCGAAGTTACGAGCGTGCGTAGCAACTGCGCAACGTACGCTCATAAAACAATCATTTTTTGGATTTTTTCCACTGAATTTGCAACATAGGCTTTTTGACAGCCCACCTCATGAACACTGGCACTGTTGTTTTCTTAATCGGTCCTGAAAGGTGATTCTGCGCGGTGACTGCGAAATCACCTTTTGGGACCGAATAACGCCATGACAGTGGCTGAATTCATGAGGAGGGGTCCCAATAACCCCATGTTGAAAATCTGGTGCCAAAATTCCCAAAACTGCCTGAGATAAGCACCAAAGTTGAAAAAAAACCTATTTATGCCAATATACAGCTTACTGGCATTCTTCAGTTCGTGGTCGGATTTGAAGAGTGCAGACGTGTTCCTGGTCCATCAAAGATCGTCGCTGGGCTCCGGAGGTAAGTATAGGGTGAGGGTGTGTGTGTGGGGAGGCAGGGTGCGCAGAGGGTGGGTGCAGGTTGGGCGGGGTCTTGGACTCAACGAGGACCATTTCTGTTTTAGGGGTTTAAAAAAAAAAAAAAGAAAAAGCGTTACAGGGCGTTTTCTTTTATAAGGGACATTAGCATGCTGGGGTGGGCTCCCAGCATGCCACCTGAGTGTTTTTGGGGGCTGTAGCCAGCGGGGATTGGGCACCCCTGTCGGCACATGGGGTGGAGAGCCGAGGGGGATTGGGCATCCCCCTCAGCACACAATTCACTGAATGGGGCATTATGCCGACAGGCAGTGGGCTCCCACGTCAGTAAATTCAACTTAGAAGGGGGGGAATGAAGCCGACGTGGATTGGGTGCCCTGTCAGCAAAGAAAGCGGGGAGAGGGGCATGATGCCGAGGGGGATTGGGCACCCCCTCAGCATACAGCATACATTTCAGTGTGGGGACATTATGCCGATGGGGACTGGGCTCCCCGTCAGCAAACTGGGTCGGGGGAAAGCAAGGAACTGCCCTGCAATGACAGGTCACTCCCTCACTGCAGCGGAATGGCTGATGCTGCAGTGACGAGGTAGCCCCTGAGTGCAGAGGCTAAAACATTTCAAGGTGGTGGCATGCTGACTGAACCAGTGTCAGCAGGAGCGTGCCACCCCATTGGGGAACGCAGGCCAAGCCTCAAAAGGCAGGAGGGGGCATTGGCCACAACAGTGCCGCACCTCCGCAACCTGCTTCTGCAGCAAGCTGCCACAACATGTTTCTTGCGCATGCACGCAAGCAACATAAAAAACACCATGTGAGTGATTGCTGCTTTCCACATTTCTTGGTCTCAAACAGTTATACAACATGGAGGTATTACTGGCCCTTTCCTGCGGGTTTTCACATCCACAAGTAGTCATTCCTTGAAAGAAGGTCCCTTTGATGTGAACCGATAACTGTCCTCACCAGGCCTCCACAACAACCCAGCTGCTTCAATTATCTGTTAAGGTTTTCACACCGTACAAGTGATCATTCCTTGAAAGCAGACCCTTTCCTAGCATGTTCCTATAATCTCATTTCCCCATCTCACTCTTTGGATGCAGGCCCTTTCCTCTGACCTTCCTATGAGCTCGGACGGTTTTTCCTTCCTTCCTTTCTGAAAACTGGTAACCAGGAGAGGAACACTGAGCTGAGGCTCGTTTCCAGCTGCAACCCGGGCAAGGGGAAACAGGAAGAACAGCAGAACAAAACAGCAAAACAGTAACACCGCATTGGTAATAAGTTAGTACAAATTAGAATAAATAAAAACATAAAAATTGTGTGCACAGAGAATAAAGTGTGGTACAGCTCAGTAAGCACACATTACAAAATGAATATGCAGAAATGGCAGCAACAACTGATGAATAAAAACAAAACTGTCAACAAGGCGGATGACTAAACGGCGAGTTAATTGCTAACTCATAATGGACGGAGGAACCGAAGAGGTGTGGAAGTAAAACCAAGGCAGGTGCAGGGACACAGCTGGCTGCTTATCCAGAATTGTTAAGGCTCGGCCAAGCACATGTCAGGAGGAAGGGTGACAGGAACAAGTGAGGAGAGTCTGGAGTTTCAACAGGTGCCTGAGGGAGCTAGGGGAAGGACAGAGGGTAGTTGGTTCCAGAGGGACTATACTATGGTTGTGTTGGTGTTTCATTAAAAATGCACATTTTCAGACCCTTATATCTTGGCTGTTTTAGACCTTAGGACTGCAAAACTTGATAAACACCTTCTCAGTCCTAGGGTCTCTTAACATTCCAAATTGTAGGAAGAACACTCATACCTCCTCTGTATCACAGAATCCTAGCTTTCTTTTAGGATTCCTGATTCCAGCTTGGCTATTCCAGATTACCACATCTTGAGGCAGGACAGAGATAAATGAGAGGGTGGTGTTGCCCAATATGTCTGTCAGAACCTCTTCTGCACCATCACTCTCAGGGAGGTTGCACCCTCCTCCCAAGAGTTTCTGCTAGCTAAACTCTCCTTTCCCTCCTCACTACCCATTTTTATTGGAGTTTTCTATGCCTCACTGAAAATGTCCCCCACGTCTCTGATGGACTCGCTCTTTCCTCATACTCCTCTGCTGGTGAGTTTATCCTCCTGGGTGACTTCAACATTAATTATCTTTCCCCAACCTCCAGGACAACCACCCATGGGATTGAATCCCTTAACCTTTCACAGCTCATCATACAGAACCCACCCAACATAATCCCTGCTCTTCAAACCATACCCTCCTGGACTGGATTCTTGCCTCAAACCCCCACTGCATTGCTGCAGCAAGTATTGCTGGACGTCTTCAGCGACCACTGCATGACATTTTGTGACAGGAAAGTCTGGCTCCCTCCCTCCTCCCCAAATTACATCTTGGTTGGGTCACTTTGGTCACTGAACAAAGAAGTTCTACTGAGCGACATGGCTGCAAATGATTGGTCTCTCATGCTCACTGCCCCAGACATTGATATGACCCTCTCCCTCTTCCATTCAATATTTACTTCTCTCTGGGACAAGTACACCCTCATCAAGAAATCCAGGGATAAATCCTCTCACCACCCCAGAGCACCTTCAATATCATCGACATATGCAAGACCTATGATCAAGGTTGGGCCAGGAATAAATTATCCCGCTCTCGATTGGACCTCCTCTCTTATAGGCTGCTTAGGAACTCTTGCACTAAGGCTGTTCACACTGCCAAGTCCTTCTACTTCAAGGCCAACCTTCAGAATAATCTGAATTTTCCAGCCAAATTCCGGAAGGTGATTCACTCCCTTTTTGAATCCCCAGCCTAGTCCTCGCTCCCTTTCCTCATGGTTAATGTCTCACCAGTGTCTGACCCTCCCATTGTTGCTGCTCATGTCAATGAGATTTTTACCACTTGTGCTCTCACCTTCCTCTCACCTTATGGCTCCACTCCTCTCTTCCCTTCTCCTTACCTCACCCCCCCCCATCACTCCCCAGGAGACCCTGTTCACTCTTTCCTCACTCAACCCTTCCAAATCTAACCCAGATGGCTTGGACCCTAAACTTCTCCATGTGCCAGCTTCTGCCATCGTCTCCCCTCTTACTCACCTCCTAAATCTCTCCTTTACCCTTTGCACGGTCCCTCACTTTTGAAAGACTGCCAAAGTTCTCCCCATCCACAAAGGGGGTGATCCCTCTACTCCTAGTAATTTCCACCCTATCTCACTCCTACCTTCTCTTGTGAAGCAGCATGAGAAACTAGTCTACTTATAGCTTGCAAACTTCCTCTACTCCTCTAACTTTCTCTCCCCCTTCCAGTCTGTCTTTAGAAAGGATCATTTCACCATCTCCTCCTTACTTAGGGTCACTGACTCCATCCTCTCAATGACGAATCAGGGGAACATCACAGCAGCCATTTTCATCGATTTAGTCAAAGCCTTTGATTCGGCGCCCCACTCACTCCTCCTGGATAAGCTGAACTCTGCCGGCCCCTCATCCCCCACTGTCGAATGGTTCCATTCCTTCCTCTCAGAAGTCAATAATCGGTACAGGTAAGAAGTGCCATCTCCCCACTCCTCACTATCTAGGCTGGGGTCCCATCCCACAGGGCTCCATTCTGTGTCCAATCCTCTTCTCCATCTTCCTTAATGACCTCCCCTCCACCTGTGCCAACTCGCATATTCACATGTATGCAGATGACACAGTTCTCTACTCCTCCAGTCCCTCGACTGCATCTGTAGAAATCTTGCTTCAGCAAGACTTTCACAATGTTCTGCGCTGGTTCCAGTCCATCCAACTTCAGGATAACACACAATAACAAAACAAAAAAAAACAGTGTCTATGACGTTTGGTATCAAACAGAGGCTGGCCTGGCTCATCCCCTCCCTGTATTTTCCATGCTGGACAACACACTGCTTGAAGTAGTCCCAGCTCTAAAATACCTCAGAGGGTGGTCAGATAGCAGGTTTGACTTCTCTGCCCACACTGATGCCATTCATGCCAGACTCCACCCCAAACCTGGTGCCGTGTACCACAAAAAGGACTGCCTTTCTCTCCAGGTCCACCGAGAACTGGTCACCAAAAAGGCTTTCCCGCTTTTCAACTACGTAGATGTGGTTTGCAGCACCGCCCCTCCACCTCCCTTGCCAGACTGGACACCCTCTGCAATGCCTTCTGCCAATTTGTTACCAACTCACCCTCTCATACTCATCACTTTATTCCTCCCTATCCATCTTCCCTCTCCCCTCACATCGCCAGTGCCACTGTGCTTCCCTCATCTGGTTTGGGTCCCTCCCCTCATACCTATTCCATTTCTTCTACCTCCACCCCCTCCTTTTCCAACTCCCTATGCTCCAGAGATCCACGCACATTCTCCCTTCCCCACCCACACCCCTCAGCCAGGAAATCTGCTTTTTCCTACCACCTTCCCTCTCTCTGGAACCAGCTACACTCCTCTATCTGTTTCTTCCTGTCCCTTCACTCTATTAGATGCCTGCCAAAACTCTTCTCCCCTGATCCTGCCAACCCTCTTCCTGAACTCTTCCTTAACCCTTCTGGTTTTTGACTGCCCATTACCTAATCCCCCCAATCTCATAGTTCTGGCAACCTCATTGAAGTTTATCAACCTGTTTTGACTCCTACTTTCAACACCAGCTCAGCCTTCCTTCACTCTGGCACTATGCACGTTGAGTTTGCCCAGTTTGTACAGATTTGTATGCTAATTCGTTTGTCCTCCATACACAATATTTTGCATTTCTGTCTGTACTGCACTCAGCTTATGCTCGTTATGTCACCCTCATTGTAACCACATCACCTGACTGGCTGTATTTTGTTTGTAACTGTACTTCTTCCCTTTTCCTTTCCCCTGGGTCACACCTGGAAACGAGCCTTGGCTCAGTGTACCTCTCCCGCTTACCAATTTTAAAATAAATCAAATCAAATAAATAATTTAAAATGAAAATCTTCATATAGGAGTCCTTTACAAACTTTTTTTTCTGTAAATTCTACATGTAGCATGAATATTTTAAAAAGGTTTTTAAAAATGTGTGCTTCCCAGTGGTTTTTGTTCTTTGCGATGATTTTCAAAGTCGTTGTAACATTATAAATTATTTCTCAAAACATTCTTGTTGCACAACTGTTTTTGTTCTTTGCGACAGTTTTCAAAATTTTCCTGAGGTATAAACCATTTCTTAAAATCTGTATGCTGCACACCCATCTTCATGCTTTGTGGCAATTTTTAAAATCTTCTTGAGATCATAAAGCATTTGTAAAAACCCCTGTGCTGCAAAACCGTTTTGAAAACCTACAGGCTATTCATTGGGTTTCAAAATCTACATGCTGTTTATGATGGTTTTTAATATTTACATACAAATCCTTTACAAAGGTTTTGAAAATATGCGTGCTGCATAAAGGTTTTGTAAATCTACGTGCTGTAAGAACATTTTTACAATTTATGTGCTGCTCGATGGTTTTCAAAATCCACGTGCTTCACAAACATAATTTTGAAAATGTATGTGTTGTGCTAAGCAGTTTAATTACACAGGAAAGACTTTAATGTACTATGACGTTTTAATTAATTAAATGTTGATGATATTTTATTTGTGACAGGTATAAGGAGAGATACAATGGGCACTATGCATCACGGGGCTTGGTATATGCCACAAATGACAGGTACTAAGACGCTGAAGTGCACGCCATGTACCTGTCAGCAACTGGACATGCAGGGCCGCGATTTACTATCCGTGGCTGGAACAATGTGCTGCTCTGTACTTCTCTGGAATGTGTGGTGCCACCTTGGAGCTCCACCCTCAGCTGGATTGCCAGCTTTCAATTTAAAGTCCCAGAGGGCTGCATAGCCCACAGAAGCAGGGGATTATAGTACACAACAGTCCACACAAGGACTGCTGTGTCCCCCTCAGCAGAAGTCCTTCTGGCTTTTCACAGACCAGAAAGGGTCCTGTGAAAAGTACATTAGAAGTCACCTTCTTCTTTGCGTAGGGTTTCAAGGTCCATAAATAAATGAAGTTACTACACAAATATCTTAAAATGTAAGGAAATTTATGGCAGAAAACTACGTTAATGCTCACTAGGGTTTCTATCACACAAAACTAAAAACTGTACAAAGGTTAGAAATAAACTATAAGGTTGTAAAGATTATGCCCACAAAGTTTGGAAGTGTGCTACCTGTATTAGAGTTGTTAAATCTGACTCCCACCCACCCTACCACATCCTCTACCCTCACGACCCATGGAGAGTACAGATACAAGGCTAAGCATCAACAGCACGGTGCCTCATACAGGTCAACATATGAAAAACTGGTATATTCCTCTCCCCTACCCTTGTGACCTGGGTGGGACAAATCAGTCAGCTAGGTAGCCAATGGTGAGTAAAACAGTTGATTTTGCTACAATATTTTGATATTTACTAGTCAACTGGGTGCCTGCAGATGAAGTGATTTCTCAGCCCTTAAAAATGATGGCGACCAAAAAAATGCTGAAACTGGCTACAGCTCAAATGCCACTTTTCCGACCACTCCTCCAGTTTGATCAGGTCCTCCTGTACTCCCTGCCACCCCTCTATGTCATCCACCACTGCCCCTATCTTGGTATCATCTGCGAACAGGCTGATCTTGCTCCTAACACCATGTAAGATATCTGACATGAATAACCCAAACAACACCGGACCCAGGACTGAGCCCTGCAGTACCCCACTTGTCACCGCCCTTGGGGAAGAGAGTGCCTCCCCCTACCACCACCTGTTGCTGCCTCCCCTTCAGCCAGTTCACAGTCCAGTTTACCATCTTTGTCCCTGCCCCCACATATTGCAACTTACCCCCCAAGCCTCCCATGAGGCACTGAATCAAAGGCCTTGCTGAAGTCTAAATATAGCACATCCACTGCATGGTCTTTATCCAGTTCACTTGTTACCCAGTCATAGTATTTAATTAGGTTGGTTTGGCAGGATCTTCCAGAAACAAATTCATGCTGCTGACTGTCCTGGAGTCCATTTTCCTCCAAAAAGGTCACCAGCCTCTCTTTCAGGATTGCTTCCATAAGTTTTCCTACAATGGATGTGAGACTTACAGGTCTGTAATTGCCTGGTTCATCCTTTGGGCCACTCTTGAGCAGGGGCACCACGTGAGCCATCCTCCAACCCTGTGGTATGCAACCTGTGTCCAGGGAGGTATTGAACTGGTCCGCCAGCGGCCCTGCCAATACCCCTGCCAGTTCTTTCAGCACCCTAAGATGAATGCCATAAAGACCTGGTGCCTTATCCACCCTTAGTGCCTCCAAACCCTCCAGCACCCTGCCCTCCGTAATTACCCCATCTGTCACCCCTTCCTTCCCTTGCTCACCTTCCCCATCCCCTGAGGTAGCTGTCCACCCTTCTCCTTTGTGAACACAGAACAGAAGTACTCATTTAGTGCTTCTGCCTGTTCTTCCCCCTTCTCCACCCACTCCCTAATCCTCATTATCTGGTCCCTGCAGCGCCTTCTCTCCCTTATGTAGCTGAAAAAGTCTTTCTCCCCTTCCTTGATGCCCTGTGCCAGCCTCAGCTCCCTGAAGCCTTGGCTGCCCTAACCAATCAGGTTATTTCCTTGGACTTCTTTCCATACAATTCTCTGTCCTCCCCCCTCCCGGACTTCTTGAACCTGCAAAAAGCTGCTTTTTTTGCCGTTACCCCTTCCAAAACCTCCTTGCTCAACCAGCCTGGCTTCTTAGCCCTACTCTTCTTTCTCAGCACCTGCGTACATAATCCAGTAGACTCAATCAGCCCAAGTTTGATAATAACCCACTTCTGATTTGCATCTATATCAGGCCTAATTCCTACCAGATGCCTTCCCAGAATTTCCCCCATCTTGATAAAGTCTGCCCGCCTGAAGTCAACCACCCTCGTTCCTGTACCTACAGTCTCCTTGCCCATGCTGAGCGTGAAACACACTGATTGATGGTCACTCCCAGCTAGCGGGTCCTCCACCCTCAAATCCCTCACAGCCTCCCCGTTAGTTAGCACTAGGTCCAGAGTGTTTTCCAACAGAGTTGACCCACTGACCATCTGCACCAGGAAGCTATCCTGGAATGCATCCAGTAGCACCTGCTCCCTTGCCCTTGAGGTGACTGGGGTTCCCCAATCCACTCCTGGTAGACTGAAGTCCTCTACGATCACCGTGTTCCCTTTCCTGCATACCCTTCTAATCTGCTCCGCTAACTCCTTGTCCAAGCCATCTGTCTGAGCTGGTGGTCTGTACAGCACCCCCATCCACAGTATCTTACTTTATAATCAAGGAACTGCATCCATAATGCCTCTGTTTTACCATCCTCCCCCCTCATCCCTTGTACACCTTATCCCTTCTCTAACGCAACTTGCTACTCCTCCCCTTCTCCCCATTACTCTGTCTTTTCTATATATCTCCTATACCCTGGGATCATCAGATCCCAGTCCTGGTATTGTGTGGCCCAAGTCTCCATGATGGCAGCAATGTCCACCATCCAGACAGCCAAGAGAGCCTGTAACTCAGCTGCTTTGTTCCCCAGGCTCCTTGCATTCAGGGAGACCACCCTCCATCCAGTTCCCTTCCTTACCTTAACACATTCCCCCTCATCCTAATTCCCCCCCGTGACCCTACCCTGGTACCATCTCTGTTAGCATGGGGGGGTTAGCTTGTCCGGCACCCTTGTTCGGCAGCCCTCCATACCTACTGCACACTCGCCTCCCCCATACATAGTTTAAATCCACTCTGGATGCGATGTACTCCCTCAGCCTTTGTTTCAAGACTCCCTTACCCACCTTACTCAAATGCAATCTATCCTTCGCGTACAGATCATTGTTGTCCCAGGTGTTTCCCCAACCTCCCACCAGCCCATATTCTTGGGTTTGACATGGTAGGGTAGGTGGGAGTTAGATGCAAGAACCCTAATAGCAGATTTTCAAACTTTGTGGGCATAATAACCTAATAATTTCCAATATCTGTGCGGTTTGAGGTTTGTGTGTTAGCAACCCTAATGAGCATTAACATAGTCTTGGCATACATAATTTAAATTTGTAACATGTGGCCCTGGGACTCTTACTGCAGTCCCATACTTGAATTCAGAAGAGGGTGTCCACAAGAAGTGCCTTGCCTAGGCCTAGGTATGGGCCACTGTCCTCTGGTCATACCATGTAATCCAACAGCTTTAATAATGGAACAAAATCTGTATCTTTTTGGTTTGTCACCCGGTCTTCCTTCTATCATTTCCCCTGAAAACAGGCCTGCTAGCCACATCAGCTGTAATCCAAAAGTGGGGTGCTGCAATATATGTAGTACCGGACCAGAGCTATTCAGAATAGAGGCGGCCATCCTCAGATGTGCAAAAACAGCCTAAGGCTCCATAGCACTCCCTGAGTCGAAACAAAATCCAGGCGAGACGAGATAGTCGGTACATGGGCCCTGAGGAAGACTTGTAAGAGTTGAAGCGCAGGGGCTACTGGCGTGGCGGCAGTTTGACTGATAGCCCACTGTTTAATGTTCTTGATATTTGAGCCACTTTCTAAATAAAATAAATACACTGTACTGGCTCTCTAGTCTCACTTGATTTTGTTCTGACTCAGCGAGTGCTACGAAGCCTTTGGTTGTTTTTGCACATCAGCTCTATCAGCCTGCCTTCAGAGCACATTTCATGCAATTTCTGCCCCACATACGATATCACCTTTTGCTGCTCCACTCAGTATCAAAGAGTCTTCCTGCTTTTCTGCCAAATGCAATTTCCATGAGCTACAGCCGTAGCCTTTTCTCAGCTCCCTAATAGTTCCCTTTTATGTCCTATTTCTTTCTTTTTTTTATCACATCCCATCACCTCCCATCTCCTATTACTACAATTAACTTCTTTCACACTAATATATTTTTACCTTTATTTTTCAGGTCTGGCCAGACATCAACCCCTGCCCATCAGATAAGTATTATTTTAATTCGAGCTACTCTTATTTATCTCCCTAAGAAATACAGTTCCTTTGTGTCCCTTTCAATACATTCTCTTGTACAGGAACCTTCCCTCCAGGACTCCCACAGAGGACCCTGGACTGGTAAGTACCCATGTTTAATTACTTGAGGGAGGGAACAGAAATAAATAAAAGGTATGACCCATCCTTTGAGATTACTAGACCAAAGACACCTGAAATTAAGTGGGAGTGTATGCTCGTATTAGCTCATAGGCTGGTACTACAGGATCAAATTGGTTTCGCTCTTTTTCGAGATCAGCAGCCATAGGTAACACCTTAAAAATGCACGTTGCAACGCTCCCTCCACCCAGCTAGTACTCCTGCCTTCACCTACTTTTTTAAGCTTTTTATTGACAATTCACCCACTTTTTATATCTAAAAACCTGGACTCGATCCATCTCCATGCCACCTCCCTCCCACCAAGTCCCAATCACTTCAAAGAAGCCATCTAGTGTAGCAGAATAAATTGCTTAACCCATCCAAGTAATCACAAAGATCCTCGTACTCCTGCTGCACGGCACAAATGCAGATAATCTCACACAAAAAGGAAAGGCACACTAAGCGGAAGCTTGTTTCCAGGTGTGACCTGGAAACACAAGAAACTTAAGTGACTTGCTCTGGGTCACACAGTAATGACACACTGCTTGGATGCAATTATCGGCATGCAGCCCAGGCAGCGGCAGCCATCTCTGCACTGCAGTGGATATGTAGAACAATTATTTACCATGAAGCGGGTAACTTGATGGGCATGATAAAAACTGGGTCAGAAGCTGGTGGGGCTGAGGTGGGTGGGGTGGGGTAGGTTTTATGACATTACAATCAAGACACAGCTGAAAATGATTCCCAACATGCTTTACAATACAGGCGAATCGGGGAAGAGAATGCTGCACCCATTAGGTCAGGAGGGAGGAGACCAGGACCAGCAGTGTTTCCTAAAACACTCAGCAATATACAGTAGAAGATTAAGGCAGACAATTTAAAAAAAAATCTAATTCATTTTTGAGTCTGCTGTAGAATACTTTTGGGGTTAACCTGCTTCATTCCCAAACTGTTAATGCTCTCTGCTCATTTAATGTGCTGTTGCTGAATTTGCATATTTTTTTCTGCAGACTTTTTATTTATTCTTTTTTTTTTTTTTTTATCTTTGACAGTGGGGATGGAAAGTGGTTGGGGTGTGGTGTAAGATGCTGCACAGCTTGTGCTAGTGGACCATGTGGGAGGACCTTGTCGGCAGCTGGCGAGTATCTGAAAGGAAGAGCTTGTAAGTAACTCACCCTACTGCAAGAGAAGTGAGTGGTGTGTGGGTAAAACCAGAGCTAAAAAGCTGCAGCAGACCTGGATTTACCAAGCCTTTCACACTAATGCCAATGTCACTGCCCATTTAGTAGTGCCGAAAAAATTGAAGGGGACAGAACTCTCTAATCCCTCCCAGTGGTTGTGAACATGGAGTGGTTTGTAATTTAAGGAGGGACATATTTTATTTTATTTTCTTAGTTAATAACTGTAATTCATAACTATCTATGCACAATGCTAAAGAAAAAGACCAACAAAAACAACTAAGATTAAGCAACATAACAACATGAAGCAAAAAATCAACCTTGTTGGCACCAGCAAAATCTTGTTTCATCCTATTTAACTTCTCAGGACTGGAAAGCTACTGTGAAGGGGATGTTTAAAAGCCAACAAAATGACTGTAGTAGAACTTTCAAGTGAGAACACAAAATGACTGTAATAGAACTTTCAAGTCAGAACACCCAGTATGGTCCTCTTGGTAGTAGTGAGCCTATGACTAAAAATCATATGGGGAGGAGCCTGTCAAGATAACCAAGTATGCTAGCAAGACTGGAAACCTGACTCACTCACCACACAAAAAACAGGTTACTCACCTGTAACTACTTCTAGGAGTGGTATATAGTTCACATCCCCACACTGCCAGTTCCACTGGAAATGCTGACTTGTCTGAACATCTTCAAGCTAAGCTCCTACCACCACCCAGATGGTATAGCCTCCAGCTCTGCCCTGTGAACTCAAATCTTGCATGCTGGAAGCAGGGATCAATTTGCCACTTGCCAAGGGAGGCCAGGTGGGTGGTGTGGATGTGAACTATACCACTCCTAGAACTATGATTACACGTGAGTAACTTATTTCTCAAGAAGCACGGATATAGTATTCACTATCCACACATTTGCAGATTTCCAGCAGTTCTTCAGGAGGAGAGGGCAAGATGCGCACCCCTACTTGGTGAACAGGGATTTGGGAACTAAGGTCCAAAAAGCAGCATCCTGACAAGGTAGGGCAATGCTGTAATGGGAAATGAAGGTGTGTTCTGACTTCTAGATGGCAATTGGATAGGTATGTCCATGGAAGCAGCCACAATGGCAGTGGTATGTCTGGTGAAATGACTCCTAAGTCTTATGGGAGACTCCCTACCAGCCAACCTATAGCTCAGACCAATACAGGACGTTATCCACCTGCCAATCCTCCACTTAGCTGCTGGTCTGCCTGGCGTGGCTTCAGCATATGTCACAAACAGCTGCCAAGCCTCACCCTGAACTCCAGCTATGCACTCCTTATAATAAGTGAGCACTCTCCGTAGGTCCAGAGTATGCAGCCTGTGGTTGGCCTCTGAAGATGAGTTGGTTAAACATATAGGAAGGTCCATCACATGGTTAAGGTGGCACTCTGGTACTACCTTCAGGAGAAACTTTGGGTGGTGGTGAAGGACTACCTTATCCTGTGGAAGATCAGATAATGGAGCCTCCATTGAGAGCACCTGGAGCTCACTGATCTTTCTAGCTGACATGATGGCCACCAAGAAGGCCATCTTCCATGACAGGTGTGACATCTCACACCTGTGCATAGACTCAAATGGTTTGCACAGCCGGCACCAGCAGTAGCACCCATGGTGGTGATGGTTCATGCACTGGAGGGGACGGGTGGTCCAAGCCTTTGAAAAAGTGCCCGACCACCTTCTCTGGGCCACCATCGGCACACCAGCTCACATCTGATATGAGAGATGGCTGCCAAATGCACCTTAAGTGTCATTACTTGTGGTCCCAACTGAGAGAGATACCAAAGGTACTCAACGATACTAGGCAAAGGGCAGGCAAGGGGATCAAGTTCCCTGCCTTGACAGCAAATGGAAACCCTTTTTCATTTAAAGGAGTAGCACCACTGAATTGACTCTTTCTGGGAGGCCTCCACAATGTTGAGCACAGCTACCAAAAGACCCTACACCTAGAACTCTAGCCACTTAGGGACCAGGCCGTGAGGTGCAGGGACTGAAGGTTTGGGTACAGGATCATCCTGATGTCTGGTCAGCGGGTCCAGGCGATGAGGCAACCGCCACGGTGGCCTGCTGCTGGGGCTGAGGAGACTTGGGTACCAGCACTGCCGAGGCCTATCTAGAGCTATCAGGATCATCTGTGCCTTGTCACTCCAGGCCTTGATCACCACCTTGTGGATCAAGGGGAATGGGGGAAGGCAGACATGAGGCCTGGCGTCCAGGGCCTCATGATGACATCACACAGCAGTGTCCCTGCGGGGGGGTGGGTGGGCACAAAACAGCCTCAGTTTGGCATTCACCCAGGAGGCAAACAGATCCATTAGAGGGGTTCCCCACTGAAAGAACAGATGGTGTGCCATCTCCTGATGCAGGTACCACTTGTGTGATGTCTTACCACTTGACTGACTGCCAGCTGGCTGTTCAATCCTGTGTCACAGATTACCAGGAAATCTGCACCCAGGTTGCTCACGAGGATCCAGGTGTGGAGAGTCTCCCTACACAGGGGAAGAGAGTGAGTTCTGCCCTGCATGTTCAAGTAGAAGAAGATTGTGGTGTTGTCTGTCTGAACCTGCATGACCTGACCCCTGGCTACAGGAGTGAATTCCATCAGAGCAAGCAACAAAGCAAACAGCTCCAGCAGGATGAAGTGGTGATGGGACTCCCGGGGTGACCAGAAACCATAGGCTCTATGGTCTCCCAGGTGTGCTCCCTCAATAAACCAGAGATACGTCCACCATGATCATGACAGTCAGCTCTGGACAGACAAACCAGATTCCTTCTTCCAGATGTTCTGGGATCAGCCACCACTGGATGGCATCCCACATCAGCTGGGTCACAAGAAGTGCCTGTTCCAGGTGTCCTAGGGACTGGGACCACTGATGGCCCAGCTCCACTGCAGGTGGTACATCTACCAGCATATGCAATGGACCATGCTTGTAGTGGATGGCAGGTTCCCCAGCAGCTGCTGGAAATCCTGGGCAGAGTTCTAGCGTCCAACCTGAAATGACTAGGCAAAGAAGGTAAGGTCCTGAGCTTGGTCCGCAAGAATATGGGCCTTGGCTCGAAGGGAGTCTAGCTCTGTCCCAGTAAACTTGATGACCTGTGAGGGGGTCAGTTCGGACTTGTCCAGGTTGACCAGCAGGCCCAAGTCTTGCAGGTCTGGAGGGCCAGATCTCTAGGCCACTCAATGGCCTCCTCTAACAACCTGGCTATAAGCCAGTGAACTAGGAAGGGGTACACCCTAATACCCTTGCATTGCAGGAAGGCTGCCACCACTGCCATGCACTTGGTGAAGACCTCATACATGGATGAGAGGCAGTAGGAACTGTTACAGAATCCCTTCTGTGTGAAATCAAAGGTACCACCAGAGGGATGTGGAAGAATGCATCCTGGAGCAGACTCACATGCCCTACTCCAGAGATGGTATGATCTGGCTCAGAATGACCATCCTGAACTTGTGCCTCTGGATGAACTGATTCAGGTAATGCAGATCTGGTATGGGACACCAGCCCCCTGTCCATTTTGGGACCAGGAAATATCAGGACACATACCCTGACTTGCTAGGGCATCTGAGACATGGGCTATGGCTCCCTTTGCAAGAAGCTGAGCTATGTCCTCCCTTACAGCAGACAACATGCCCTGTGACACCAAGGACTCTTATGGAGTGTGGGATCGGTATAGTGGAAAAACCTCAAAACTGAGAGGCAACCCTTTGTCTTCTACCTCTAGGACCCACTTGTCTGTAGTAGTGATGGACCAACGTGGCAAGAATTGGTGAAGCTGACCCCTGATAGGGAGCTGGGTCAGGGATAGGACAGGTAGGAGGCTGACATCCCCCGACCCATCACTGGACAGCTTTGGAGGGGGCACTAACCACTGGGGCCAGAGAGGCACTATTTCCCCTACCCCGCCTCTTTTTGGGCCCTGGCCAGGGAACTTGGCCATGGGAAGTCAAGCTTGGTACTGCCTCTGCTGGGGCTGCTGCCTCCGAAAGTGATGTGGTTGAAAGGACTGAAACTGGAAAGGCCTCTTTTTAGGTTTCCAGGCCTTATGGTCCTTTGGAAAAAATAATCTAAAAACCTATCTTTTTCAACAAGCTTTTCTCTGACTGTTTTTAGTTGTTTTTCTCAGGAACTTGATGATTTATAACCTATTTATTCATTTGCTACATTTTATTTGTCATAGTTATGTTAAGTATTTATTCACTTGATTTTGTGTTTTAATTGTGGTATTGTACAGTGCCGTGGTATTTGAAAGGCGCTTTATAAATAAAGATTACCTTACCTTGTGGGACAAAGTCACCAAGTCCAGGTTTGCAATGGATTTCTCAATTCTCATGAAATGCCTTTCCACCCCTGGGTCAGAGAGGTCAGTGCCCAAGAAGAGGACATTCGCCAGCTTGTGCTGAGTGTCAGCAGTAAAGGTGGACAGTGTCAGCCAAGCCCTGAGACACATCATGACAGACGCTTCCACAGCATGGGCACAGGAATCATCCACATCCAAGGCTGTCTGGAGCTGGTGTTTAGCCAGTGCTTGACCCTGATCTCTGACCGGCTTCATTGGCAGCTGTTTAGCAGGAAGGTAAGGGAGGATGTCTTCCAGCACTCCCATTAGGGAGTGACTAAAGTTGACCATCATCAGGTGCAACTCGCCTGATGGAGACCAAGAAGTGGCACAGACCTTCTTGGCCTCATGGTCAAGCTTCTTAGACTCCATGTCAGGGGTCTTGTCCACATCCTCTTGTCTCTGTACTTCCAGACGGTTGAGTCTAAAATCAGTCCCTCAGCCGAGGAATGGTCCGAAAACCCCAAAAGGGACCTGGTAGGGACCACATACTTAAAGACCATATGGGTAGAGTGTTCAGGACAGGATGCTGCCAGAGCTCCAAGGCTGGTCCAGAGATGGCCTGAGCCATGGGAAATGCAACCCAGGGGAGTCGCCCTTCTCCAAAATGTTTGTGAAGGGATTCTTAGCCTGCTTCTGGTCTGGCTCTAAGGACATATGCATGGACTCTGAAATTAAACAGAGAAGAGCCCCAAATAACAAAGCCCATGGTCAGTGGACAGGTGCTAGACCAACACCTGGTTGAAGGTGTGGGTCCTCAATAACACTATGGAAGACCCGAGTGAGTCATTCAAGGACTCTTCAAAAAACAGCTTGCAGTTGTTTTGATGCTTCTGACCAGCCTAGAATCTTCTGACTGGGTAACTTCCACCAACAGCTGACCTAGCAAGCTGGGTGCAGCACAGGAGTCCTTGGTCTGGGCTCCCACTCAAAGCTGCGGTGGAGATGGCTCCACTTGCAAGGGTGGAAAGGCAGATGCAGGGGACATCTGCAAGGGTGGACTAGCATGGATAGTACTGATGCCTGACAGCTGATCAGAGGTCCAGGGGGTATAGCCCTACCCTATCCCCACAATGGTCCACTGCTACCAGAGGAGTTCCTCACAGTACCATCGCATCCCACAGCAGAGACTGTCCTTGGCTGAGGATGAGGAATGCCAACAGCAATGACTCCCGGTCAAGCAGGATCATGAGCGCAAGCTGCGCCTCAAATTTGATCATCAACTTGAGGGCCAGCACAGAGAAGAAACCACCAGAGGATCACTATTGATCACATGCTGTGGTGCAATGACAAGCACCAACTTTGGTGACACAACCACCGGTGGAGACTGGTCCCTGAATGGAGCCAGTTGGAGACACAGACCAGTTCACATTCTCCTGGGAGAGGACCAGGAGAAATGGAAATTACGTTCCTACTGTAATTCTTGATCTTCTTGGATGACGTCTCCACCATTCATTCACACTAATGAGAGTTCGCCAGAGATGTCTAGGACCCAAGCAGAACAAACTTTTCAAGAGGGCCAGTGTCTGAGATAGAGCTGCGAGGAAGCGGCACTGCGAGCCCCGGCTCGTGTGGTAATGACCATCTCAGCATCGACCCTCCAACCGCTTCAGTACCTTTTTTTCCGAGGAGGTGCAGCATAATTAACCTAGAAGGACTAGCCTAAAAATTGGATATAAGATAGTCAGAATGACCCGTGTAAGAAGGGTCAACAATAAAGTCTTCACAGCCCAGCCATTGAGGGAGTGAAGACCATAAACAGAGAAGTGAGCTCGGGGATGGTGGGTGGGCGTGTGAATGAGTGGTGGAGACTTCATCCAAGAAAATCAACAATTACGGTAGGTACGTAATTTCCATATCTTCCTGGGCATAAAGTCTCCACTACTCATTCACACTAATGAGAGAGTACTGAGCTAAATCATCCCCCGAGATGGGCGGCAAGAGATAAAGAGCTCACGTACTTAGGACAGAAGTCCATTACGAATGGTCCTGCCGAATGACAGATGTCATCTGGCATGGACATCCAAGGCATAATGCTTAATGAAAGTATGCACGGAGCTCCACGTAGGCACATTGCAAATATCTGCAATGGGCACGTTACGGATTTCCGCCAGAGATGCCATGACTGCTCTGGTAGAGTGAGTGTATACTCTGCCTTTCAGCTTGACCTGTACCACAGAATAGCAGTGGCGAAGGCATGCCACCAGCCATGCTGAAATGCATCTGACAGCGACAGGTTGACCCAGCCGGGTCTCGCTGAAGGAAACAAACAGTTGTTGAGCCTTGTAGATTTCTTTTGTTCTATGCAGATAGAACTGCAGTGCTCTCTTAACATCCAGTGAATGAAGTGTACACTCCCCTTCATTCAGGAAGTTTGCAAAGTAGTTAGGAAGGACTAAAGGTTGGTTTAGATGGAATTCTGAGACAACCTTAGGGAAAACTTAGAATTAGTCCTAAGAACTACTTAGCCCTTGTGAAATACAGTGTCCGGGGGGGTCTGTGACCAGTGCATGTGTTTCAGAAACTCTACGGGCCGAAGTAATGGCCACCAGGAAGGCTGTTTTCCAAGTGAGGAACTTCAAGTCGCAGGTAGCTAGAGGCTTGAAAGGTTTACGAGTGAGCATTTCTAGCACAAGGTTAATGTCCCAGGCTGCGACTGAATGTCTGATAGGCAGTCTAGTATGCAGAATACCCCTAAGAAACCTCTTAACTACAGGCAACTGAGCCAGTGACGCGGAAAGTACTGGCTCGTGATATGCCGAAATGGCACAAAGATGAACTTTGACTGTGGAGTACTGCAGATGTGTATTTGAGAGGTCTAAAAGATACTCTAAGACTTTATTCGATGGGCAGGAAAAAAGGGTCCCAAGAGGATTTTGCTCACCAGACAGAGAAATGCTTCCATTTGGCTGTGTAGGTTTTTCTTGTGGCCGGCTTACATGTTGCCAAAGAATATCTGAAACTCTACGAGAAACATTTAACTTATTCACCACTATCTCTTCAGGAGCCAAGCGTGAAGGTGAAGTGACCTCAGGTTGGGATGGACCACGAGACCCTGGGTCTGAAGGTTTGTCTGAAGGGGAAGCATTTTCGAGGGTGGGGGGGTCCGACAGACTGTTGAGTAGTGGAAACCATATCTACCGAGGCCAGAAGGGGGCAATGAGAATCATTCTGCCCCCTGAGACTCCAATTTGAGAAGTACCCTCTAAATTAGGGGAAGAGGAGGAAAGGCATATAGAAAGCGTCTTGTCCACTGCAGCCTGAACGCATCCTGACAGAAAATGCCAGGCCCTGGATATCTAGAGCAGAAGAGAGGCAGTTTTGCATTGGGTGGGGACGCAAAAATGTCCAGGTCTGGAGTTCCCCACTCTTTGAAGAGTGACTAAATGATGGTTAAGTTGAGAGACCACTCGTGAGGATCCGTCTCTGTTCTACTGAGATGGTCTGCCAGTTCATTTTGTATTCCTGGTAGGTAAACCGCCTGAATCAGAGCCTTGTGTTCCAGGCATCAGTCCCACACTCTCATTGCTTCCCTGCATAATGGGTAAGAGTGTGCGCTGCCCTGTTTGTTGATGTAGTACGTCACTGCTTTGTTGTCCATTTGAAGGAGAATTTCCTGGAACAGAGTATGTCCTTTAAGGCTCGGACTGCACAGAGGACGGCTCTCATTTCCAGGACATCACGTGAAGTTGGGACTTGTCCTGAGTCCACGTACCCTGGGTGTGGAGATCCTGGCTGTGGGCTCCCCAACCCATCAGGGATGCATCCATGGTAATGGAGATCTGATAATCCAAAGGGGCAAAGGGATATCCTTCCAGAAGATTGTCCTCCTGCGACTACCAAGTGAGTGACCTCTTCAGAGGTTCAGTCACCTTGATAAGAAAGGACTGAAGGTGAGTGGTTGGGAACCACTAAGTACTGACTATCCACTGAGAGATTCTCATGTGGAGACGAGCTAGGAGTACAGTGAACACCGAGGATGCCATTAGACCCAGCATCCATTGCATCGAGATAGCTCGAACCAAGCTGTGTTCTCTGATGTATCAGGCCATCTATAAGATATCGCTCCTTCTGTCCTCTGGAAGAAAAGCCTTCACACAGGAGGTGTCCAGAAGAGTTCCTATGAAGAGGAGGAGCTTCTGGGAGGGCTGCAACTGTGATTTGTTGAGATTCAGCAGGACTTCCATGGACGTGAGGAGTCTGAGGCCATGGCCACGGCCTCCAGAGTCCCTTGCCTGGAGGGACTTGCTAGGAGCCAGTTGTCCAGATATGGGAACACTTGTATTCCGATTTTCCTGTTGTGCGCCTCAAGAATTGCAGGACTCTGAACTGATAGTGTTGACCCAATACCACAAACCTTAGGTATTTGTGGTGCTTTGGGTGTATGAGAATGTGTTGACAGGCATCCTGCATGTCCAGGGAGGCTAGCCAATTGTGTCGATGAAGCAAAGGTAGCACAGTACATAGCAATATCTTGAACTTCTCCTTGTGAAGGAACTTGTTTAACTTTCTGAGATCTAGAATGGGGCGCATGCTGCTGGTTTTCTTCGGGACCAGCAAGTAATGGGAGTAGAAAGCTGTGTTTTGTTGATCCAGTACAACTATTTCTACTGCCCTGTTGTTCAAAAGGCCTTGTACCTCGGAAGCAAGAAGGTCTGACTGTACTGCTGACAGCCTGAGCTGTTGTTTCGGAGGATGATCCGGAGGGGTTTCCGAAAGATTAAGAGAGTACCCCTTGCGGATTATCCGGAGGACCCATTTGTCTGATGTTATAGAGTTCCACTGATTGTAGAACTGAGTCAGACATCCTCCCACCACTGAGAAGGAGTCCCCCTCGCACAGCTGAGGAGGGACCTGGGCCAGAAACTCAGAAGGTGGCACTGGCTGCTTTGGGTGCCTTCTGCTCCGCTTTCTTTTGTGGCTGAGGGTTATGGTTTTTGTTAAAACCTCCTCTGCCTCTGCCCCAAAAGGACTGATGGTTGTGAAACTGATGCTTATTCGCACCTCCTCAGAAGGGGAGCGGGTGCAGGTCTAGCCGTCTTAATGGCAGACCTAGTCCTCTGCGTGGCCTCCAGAGCTTGCTCCACCTGAGGCCCGAACAGATACATACCATCAAAAGGTAAAGCTATGACCTGCTGTGGGGTGTCATTCGTGAAGCCTGAAGTACGTAGCCAAGAGTGGCGGTGGGTGCAGATGCCAACTGCAGCTTTAACCTGTTGGTTATTGGATTCGATACCCCTAGTTATAGTCTGGAGTAGCTCTGAGCTAACTTCCAATTCGGGCAGAGCTTCTACCATTTCTTTGAGGGAATACCAAAGTACATACTCATATTGAGAAAAATAGCTCTGGTAACTGGCAATGTGCATACTCAGGGTTGAGGCAGCAAAGACTCTCTTACCTAAGGTGTCTATCTTGCGAGATTCTTTGTTCATTGGTCGGGCTGTAGATCTTTGAGGAAGGACAGCCTTATCATACTCTGCCAAGACCATAATGGCATCAGCAAAGGCTTGTGAGGCCAAAATGGGTCAATCCTTGGGAGGGGCATACTTCTATCTATGGACTTGGCCATGGAAGGACTGAGAGCTGGATTCTTCCACATCATCTGAGAGAGGATCTCGAAAGAGGGCTGTACTAGAGGGGTTAAATCCAAAGGGATCTCCGGGACATGAAGATATTGGAGTCACAAAAGCCTCCCAGGATAGATTTCTGTAGTCTGGAGAGAAACAGCAGAATTTAAATTTTTGAGCAGAAACTTAAAGGAAAGGTCTTCACCACAGGCTCTGCAGAAGGATTGATCCCTGCTCCCAGGGCAGTATCATCAACATCAGGCTCAAAATCATCTCTTGATAGCCCAGGGGGGACAGTACAGACAGGAAAGGAGTGAAAATTGGAAGGAAGAACAGAAGAAGAAAGAATCGGAGTCGAGAAGTCCAGAAGACTGCCTGATGCTGCACCAGTCCCCAGCCAAGGATAGAAATTAACTTTTTTCGGTACCTGCACCAAGGTGCATGTGGCGGCAAAAGTTACATGCACCAGGTCAGGTTACTTGCACCGGTGGTCATAATGATAAAAACTGAAAAAAGATAACTGATTCAGGAATCATTGCATATGAAAACGAATGTAATACTGTTCTACAACATATCAGTGTCGTCATCACTTTCCCAGGCCTTTTCATCTTTTCTGGCACCATAAGGTGCTGTTTGAGGTCTCCTTGTTCTCTTTCCTGCTGACTGCCACCTAGCTATGGCATTATCTGGAGAGCATGTGGACACTGTGTCACTGCTCAGACTAATTGCCATTAAAGTGGACACAGTTTCTGGTCTCAAGTTTGCCCTCCAGTCATGTTTTATCCGTTGTTAACAAGAAACCCCTTTCACATTCTGCAGTAAAAGATGGAATGAGAAGAAATATTTTCAGCAGTGAAAGAATGTCCTTAAAGTCCTCCCTTTCTTCAGAAAGAACTCTAGCCCACATAGTAGTGGAATCTAAAGGTGGATGGTAAGCTGCATTTAGGGTCTGGACATATGCTTTCAGTTCTGACCACTGCAAGACTGCTGAAACAGCACGGTACCCCTTTGGTTCCAGAATGTCATTGTAGTGAGAAAATAATGACTTGACTTCTGTGTCTCCATACTCTGCCAGAGAATCAGAGTTAGGCCAGTTAGACAGGTTGAAAATTCCCATTTCTGTAATGACATGGTCATTAACAAATTCAGAGAAATGATTCTCCATTTGATTTAGGGTGGTGGCCCACCTTTTCTAATAACCACAATGCTGCTCTTCATGATGTTTGCATCCTCGTCGGGATCTGATCTACTACGTCTTGCTGAACCAGAATAACCAAGCTCCACACCTTTGTAATGCAGCTTACCATCCACGAGATTGATTCCTGTGTCAAGGCAATCAATAGTCTCTGAATCTCTGAGAGATTTCAGTTCTGCATGACAGGAAGAACTTTAGCTTGCACTGAGTCTACTGTTAAGTTATTTTGCTGGAATGTCAGCGTTAGTCTGGACATGACTGCTATGTAGAATTCTAGGAAACTGATGAAGAACAATATCATCGGCGATTTTATCTGCTTCAGGATTGCAGTGGCCTTTTCTCTTTTATCCCCTGTGCCATTTGCTGACACATCCTCCAGGTGTGTAACAATTGCTGGATAATTTGTCTGCAACACTTTCACAGCACGCTGGTGATGTGGCAGCCACCTTGTTCCTCCAGTATTTACAGGACGCAGTACCCGGATGCCCAGTGCCTCCCCCGCAGCCTGCAAGCCAGTCCAGTTTAAAGCAGAGTGCTTATAGAAGCCATACAGTAAGGAAAGCAAATCTTCCACTGCAGAGTACATGGGTGTCCCCTTAATCACATATTTAGTGACCATCTCAAGTCTGTGTGCACAGCAGTGCACAACTTTTAAAAGTTTAGCCTCCTCCTTCAGTCTCATGGCTACTCCAGTTTTACTGCCCATAATGACTGATGCCCCAACAAAGCAGCAAGCCACTAACTTATTTTTCCAGTCTTGTATTTGGAGATCATTTTCCATTGTATGTTTTAAAGTTAATGTTATACTTTCTGCATCTGCCTTGTCTAGAGGTTTAAGTGCCACAAATTTAGTGACAGGGATGCCCTTTTCCAAGATGCGGACATATACTACCTCCTCTTCAGTAATACTTTTGTCTGTTGATTCATCTGACAGAATGGAAAAGAAATCTTGAGACTTCACCAATGATATTAAATTTTCAATTTTATCTCTGTAAATATATTCTGTGAATACTCTTGCTTGTTTGTCGTTACAGTAGGTTTCACTGACTGACACCCCATTCGCTCATAATAAATTTATTTCATCTTTTAGATCAGCAAATGGTCGTGTTTTTTACCAAGGAAAAAAAGTTTTTCTAAAAAGAACTTTCATTTGCTCAAATTCTTTTTCTTCCATTTTTTGGACAATCTTTATTAATGGTTGCTCTGCAGGGGTTATACTGTGGGCAAAAAATGCTTTTCTGGATGCTTCATGTAAATCTGATGACTCATGAAATTCGACATTTGCTTTTCTAAAAGATGAACACCCATCCCTGAATGAATTATTTTTCCCTGATTTATCACAGAGTTCACACCATTCACATTTCATGATGTTCAGTTCACTACCGTATTTAAGCCATTTACGGTTCTGTTTCCAAGAGTCCACAAATTTATACGTTTTTTTTCTTTTTTAAGGGTGGCTCTCCATCATGTGGTGCAGTAGGAGGCAGAGAAGGTTGAGGAGGAGGCACTGAGCTTGAGCTGCTCTGCTGGACTTGGGCACAGTCAGATTGGGGATCAGAAATGGGGCCAGGAGGAGGAATCTGACAAGAATGCAGGACTGATACGCATGCTGCGTACTCATTATCAGGGGAGTTAGATTCCAGTACTGACACATTCACATTGGAAGTACTAGTACTGGGAATGCCTGCTGTTGCACTACTGGCATCAAGAATTGGAGAGACTTCAAACTGGCCGCTGCCAGACTGAGATACACAAGACTCGGACTGTATCTGGTTCTGGGCATCAGCTACAGCAGGAACAGCTGCAGCAGCAGTAGCAGCTGCAGGCACTTCACCACTTGTTCTGCTGAACTTATAGTGAAAAAGGAGTATTAACTGCTTTGGGTAAAACTTTCTTGGGCGGCATGGTCGTTTAATGCAGTGAGCTTGCCTTTGTCTTCTTATGTAACACAAATGTCAATAAAAAGTTCTCTGCTATGAGACAAAAAAGTGTCTGTGTATTTTTTTAATATCACTTATTTGCTAAATAGATGGATCCCTTGGAGCAGGCAGGTGAGTGAGGGTGTTCAAATAAATTACATTCAGTATTAATCGAGATTAACTCAGGAAATTAGGTTAAATTACTTAGGTCCAGGCCAAGCCAAGAATAAGTTAGTCTGCAAGGGCAAGGCAGCTGCTGAAGCAGCGAACCACCAGTTAGATTTATTTATCCTTCCAAACTGGTGGTGGTAACTGTCTGTACTACTCCACAACTAGAGACAGAGAAGAAGAAAGAGAAAGAGAGGTTTCGGTTTAGTAACTTTTACTTGTCTGAGAGAGTCGACGTGTATTTACACACTCACAGCAGGATAGTAAGTGGGAGGACTGACTGCCTGACTGGGGCGGTCTTGGGGCAGGCTGCACACTGTATTTAGACTACTAGGCAGTAGAATCAGTGGTTAGTTCGGGGGGGCATTTTTTTCCCCTTAAATTTTATCAAATGACACACAGACAAAAGTATTACTGAAGTAGAGGCCTAGCCGCCTAGTGTACTAGCAGCTAGCTGTTAATGTATACAAATCCAGATTAATGGGAAGCAAAGCTCTCGAGTCTCACACCCCACACAGTCGCACACACAAATGGTCAGACTAGGTAGGTGAACCAGGCAGCCAACCAGGTCAAACGTAGCTGTAGCCACAGCCAGTGATTTTATTTGCTGTCAAAATTCAAATTTTTTTTTTTAAATATATGGGTATCACATTCACAGGTGACAGATCACTCACAGGCAGGCATTATACTTGCCACAGCAGTGGAGGCTGAGCTGACAGACATTTACTGTGTGACTGACTCTGAAACGGTAACTGGCTTCACACTGCAGTGTACACACACAGAACAGATATATAGCGTGTGTAGAGTAGACTAGGTAAATAAGCAGCCAGGTAGTCCTTCTCTGCTGTCCAAATCTATGTTTCCATGTAGTATATATATTTGTAACTACTGTTACTCAGCATGCAGAGATTTATTTTACTCTGATTGTGACAGAGTAGACACTGGACGGACGGATGATATCACTCACACAACACTGGTCACAGTCACACTGACACACTCACATACAAATATAGGTTTTTTAGCTGGCTCAGGGCAAGGCTGGCACATGCAAGTTCCCCCAGAAATAAAAAAGAAAGCAGTTGTCTGAAAGAACAGACCAATTATTTTGTTTCAAACAAAAATAAATGAGCGAGGACTAGGGTAATTCAGAACATGACAAGCAAATTGTGGACGATGGGAAACCCACAGTACTAGCTTACTGCTAGCTCAACAGGCAGACTCAGACTGTTAAAGTCCTTTTACACTTTCTTTATATTGGATCAAAAAAAAAATAAACAGCAAGCAACTGCTCTTTGCTTGGGCAGGGACTGCACGCCAGCCTAGCCTGCAGCAAATCTGTCACTGGCAGCCTTTGCTTAAAAGGTTTATTTAGAGCACAAGCTCACACTGGTATTTGATTTTTTTTTAATGATTTCCAAGCCTCCCTCCCCACTTATTTAGACATAGGGCAGCACAGGGATCAAAAAAATGTGGCACAGTTGTGGTAAAAAAAAAAACCACAAATTTCTCTACAAAGTTAACTTCTCCTTAGTTTCCTTACACTGAAAAAAAAAATAAAGCAACAGCTCTTTTTTTATAGTGGTTCCATGCTAAACAACAAAACAGGACTGAAGAAATCCACTCACTTGGATTGCTGGAATTTCTTTTGCTATTACTTTTCAGATTTATAATTTTTTTTTTTCAAATTGCTGCCTGATGTTAATAACCTCTCTCCCTACCTAGATACTGCAGTGCTAAATATATGAAAACAAGACTTCAAAGACCAAAATCCCCTTGCTTTGGGGTGGGGTGAACCCCCATTTATTTCAGCTAGTAACTTTCCAATTTATACCTTTTTTTCTACTAATGCCACTTTAAACTGTTTTCCTGCCTAGATAATGCTAATATGTCAAAGTTCTGTGCAGGAACAACAAAGATTCACGATGGTCACGGAGCTTCCCGCCTAGCGACTGTTCTCACTGAAACACTCCACAAAACTGCGTCGTTAACTGATGCAGTGCATGCCTATGTGAATCTTATTGTACCATGAGGGTGACAGAAAGAGACTCACGTGGTACAATAAGGTTAACATTGCTGTATGCCAGTCAGTCAAGCCACTAGGAGGAGGACCCACCTCCTGTCTGAGTGCTGTCTCTGTGATAAGACCATCTCTCCCACCCACCCCATGGCCAGAACTCCACCCCCAATTGGCATAATTAAAAAAAAATACCCCAGTAGTCCCACCTCTGAGCCCCAAGTTCCAACCCCTTCTGTTCTGCAATGCCACACCCCAACCAATCACTGCTGCAGCAAAGGACATGAATAATTCTGATGCCAGCCTACTTTCACTGCAGCTCCTCTCATCTCCAGCTCCTCCCGATTGCCGGGGCCGCCGCGTCCTGCCTCCTTCTATGTGGACACTCCTCCTCACTCAGGTGTTCTCGCTCCGATGCTGCCACGCTTATGCTGTGCTCACTCCCAAGTCCCGATGCTGCTCTCACCGCGAGTGCTTCTCACTGGCATGACGCGTGTGCGCACGACGGACGAAAAAGTATTAGCCTGTTGCTCAACACCGCGCCTCTTTGTGGCACCTCATGGTAATGCAGCCAAAGCCATTTGAACCTGCCACAAGCTACATGCACTATGGTGCAAGCCAGGAAAAAAAAGTACATGCACCAGCCTGTTTCTACTTGCACTAGAAACAGGCTGGGTATGCTAATTTTGACCACTGTCCCCGGCGCCATAGAGGAAAACAGCGCCAAGAACAAGGAGGAAGGTGCTAGCCAAAGCGGCGCTGCACATGGCGCCGACAGAGCCTGCGGTGCCACGCACAGTGCCGACAGAGCCCATGGCACCGCACACAGTGCTGACATAGCCCGTGGCACCACAGACTGTACCGACAGAGCGCCCAGCACCTCACACGGCGCTGACAGAGCCCGCAGCACCGTGGACAGTGCTGAGAGAGAGTTCCACAGGTCTGAAAACTGCAATTTGAGGTAAAAGAGGGAAAAATGTTAGGAGATAGAGGCATTGGTGTAGACCCCTGCACCGCAGCCATGTGAGGAGGATAAACACCTGAGCGCGGAGTTGACGGCACCGAAGAAAGTGCCGTGTGACTAGGAAGGCCCAACCACCCTACCCGTCCATCCAAAACTGGATGGCCTGAAGGCCCCGATGTCGGACTGAATGGCCCAGGCAACTGCACCAACCTCCGAGCCCACTGCTCCATAAGAGCAGCCCACTGGTGAAACTGCTCATTGGAAGCTCCTCCAATAGGCAGGAAGGGGACCTCTGGTGTCGAGGAGGTTGGCTACCAGAGACAGAAACCGGTGACTCTGATAGAGGTGGAGACCGTCGGCTGGCCCTAATAACCGACCATCTACGCGCAGACATACCAGAGGGTGACCTCGAGTGATGCCGTTTCTTCTTTGACCTGTGCGTCGAAGAAAAACTCGAGGTCAAACGGTGCCAAGAATGGGACCGTTTCCTTTTATGCTTTCGGGGGGACCGCCCATCTCCCTAAGCATTGGACCATCTGTTGTCAGACTACCCCCTCCAGGGAGGGCAGCAGACCGAACCCGGCCTGGCTGACTGAACAGCTTTCATATGAAGTCTCCCTACCATCACCTGATCTGCTCATGGTTGACTCCGTCAGTGGAGGTACAATTAAAATATATAATCAGTACTGATTCAAAATAATTCTACATAACAATAAACTGAACTATTGCTGCTAGTGAAGTTTAACTCCAGGCAGGCTAGCAACGTCATCACTGAAGCGCACTCAACAGCGGGGGAAAAAAGGAACTGAGGGCTTGGAGGGTTGACACCGAGATAATCATTACCGCATGAGCCGGGGCGCACGGTGCCGCTTCTTCATGGCTCCATCTCAGGTGCCGGCCCTCTTAAAAAAGTTTGCTCCCTCTGCATCCTAGTGCTTCCAGCAAACTCCCATTAATGTGAATGAGTGGTGGAGACTTTATGCCCAGGAAGATCTGTGATCTTGGGGAGATCGACTCCTCATTGACTCCTTCCAAGAACTGGTTGACAGGGCTGAGAAAAAATCCTGACAGCCTGATCGGCCAGTGTCAAGGTTGACAAGCCTGATGGGGGAACTGTGGAACTGTTGACCAGTCCCTCGGCCAAGTGGAGCTCGATCAAAGTCGAGCACTTGACACACATCAAGTGGTTGGGAGAGTTGAAGAAGCAGCAGAACTGCAATCTCAGCCAATCCTACAAGCGGTGCCAGCAGCGCTTATCTTTCTAATTGTGGAGGAGAGGGCTCACCCTGTAGGCCTGGAAGGCCTGACATATTTCACAAAAGTCTTCTGTGAAAGACCCTCTGATACTGATTTCCACCAGGACCAGTGCAGAGGCTGTTGAGGTGTCCACTGCAGCAGTCACCATCACTTCTTCCATGGCAACAAGCTGAGCAGCAGACCCTGCCACAGCGGAGGCCAACTTGCGGCCGTTCGGCCGGAGTTTAGGATATCTGTCAGCCTGCTGGCTGAATGATCTTTACAGGAGGAAGGATGCATCGCCTGACATAGGCCAAAGCCAGAGACATTGTGCATAGCCCCTAAGTGGTAGAGCCAAGACAGGTGTGTGTCCATCTACATTTTCTGCTGAATCATCATGCAGAATTTGAAGCCATGAACCAGCTTCATTTCCTCAGTGTCCATCTTCCGTTGATAAGGCAGAGCAGAAGCAAGGGAGAGGAAAGCTATCGAGGAGTACTGCAAACCTGAAAAAAGAAGTTTTTAAATTCACCAAAGGTGCATTGTGGTAGCCTACAATGCTACAGAGCTGCAAAGGAGACCAGACTCTTCCAGTGGAAAGGAAGATCTGACATCATGGGGCAGAGCTGGAGGATATGCCGTCCGGGTGGTGGGAGGAGTTTAGCTTGAAGACTTTCCGACGAATCAGCATTTCCAGTGAAACTGCCAATATATGAACAGTGAACTATATTCATGCCCCAAGAAATATATTTTCATATAAAGGAATACTTTTGTTCACTATCATGTTACACCAGCTAACCAACATTTGTAATTAAAACAAACTACTTCATCAGGGTTTTGGAACCAGTGCTCATAGGCAGTGTTTTTAACTCACAGTTTCCTCATAAAGTCATTCAAGATGCTCAATTCTCATTAATATTTCCTTTCTGCAATCTGTAACACAGCTCACCAAGTTTTTACCAAACAAATAAAACTTAGCAAGAAAGCTGCAGTAATTTTGAGGCAAGTATTCAGTGGCATTGCTATCTTGAACACACTGAAAACTTTATACACGTGTTAGTGACAGAAAGTTAACAAAGTTATCCCACAGTGTCACCTTTTACTCCATTATTACCACTGTGGTATTGCTCTGCATATGAGCAGCAGCATCGTTATTTTATGTTGTTTTCATTTATTAAATTTTATTTTTTTAATTTTTTTAGTGTAGCAACCAATTTTGAAACTTTCTTCCTTCCTTATTCTAATTTTGGCTCCTGTCCGCTGCACTGCCTTCGGGCTGCAATTGGCGGCAACCTAGCCTCAACTCCAATACCACTTACCTATCTCCTCAGCGCCCCCACGGAGACACAACATGGTGACAGAGAGTTTGTGAAGCAGGGCTTGGGAGTGCCAGCATCTGCCGTGATCACCTGAGGTAGTGGGATTTTCTCATCCAGTGGTCTCACCTCTTCAGCAGATCAATGTCCATGTTTGTGCATTCCCTCTGCCCTCCCATCTCCTCGACAGTGTCGTGCATAGCACCACTGTGATCCTCCTGTGCATGCAGAGTACCACATGGCGAGGTAACTAAGATCCTGGCTCGCCCCAAGGGGCAACTCTGGTGGTGGACTATGGTAACCCACCACCCTGGACCAAGATGCCCTGCCAGCTGCAGGCACGGGGTCAATATGTCGCACGGCAGAATGCCATGCGACATAATTGCGTTGCGCGATTTCTTGGAATCTTTTGTTTCAGAGGGGCTCTGCCTCACACCCCTGTTATGGGGCTGAACTCCAGGACCCTCCCCCACTAAAGATTCTAACTCCGGGGTCCAACTCGAGTGCGCACAGGTCCGGTTTCCTGTAATGCTGACGCTATTAAGCGTACCACATTATGCCCCGGTACGCCAGCGACAGCATGCTCCCCAGTCCAGGCCTCCTGGATGACCTGAATTGGCTACTTCTGAACCTGTGTTTCGCACATGGTAGCATGTAGGGACACTGAGCAACATTCTGAAACCCATCTGCATGCACAAATATGTACACCATACTACAGTGTACAAAATCAATTTAATTTCTCAACCCTTTCATAGTTTGTTTGTGAACTTTTGACAAACTTAAACACCGGCATTAGAACCCCTGTCACAGTTTGAATAACTCAACGTATTTATTTTCCAGTGTACCCATGATGGAGGGTTTAATGGAAAACAATGGCATACCATGAGATGAATGTTAATGTGCTTTTGTACTGTCACTCAAGGTGAGATACCATCAGTTTATTTCCTCAAGAAACTAAGAAAAGTTTCTGGTTTGCAGGCTGTTCTCTATGTACTCAGAACAATCTTTTAAAAAGGGAAGGAAAAAAAAGGTTGCATTTATACAAGCCTCAAATAGCATGGGGATCTTGTGATTGCAAAAATCCTCTGCAGATTAATTCTAATGCTCTTCCCCATTTCCTTGAAAGATTAACACTGATGAGGGGAGCCTGATAAAAGTTAAATTACATCCGAAAAGAAATTCCAGCACTCAATTAGGAAAAGACCATGGCTCCATTCTTGCTCTGTTTTTCTTTAATTATTAAATGTATTTATCTGAAGATGCTGGTTTGTTGGGTGGGACAACAAAAACTTTTGTAGCATCCTAAGACTTTTGTAGCATCCTAAGACCCGATTCCGTATCTCTTACAGCACTATACACATAAAGACAACAAATCTTGTACTAAAAGAAATAAAACATCTTTTCAATACACAGGAACAAAGTTGCCAGTCAAGGTTCTCCTTTTTTTACTCTTAAAGAGGAAAAAGGAAATGATTTTTAATTAGTAGCTGTTTATAATGTTCCTGTTTCCAGAAATAATATTCATATCCCTAAATGATCCATGTGTAATGTTACCTGAATAAAAAGCAATGTGAAAACTTATATTTTGCATTGCTTTCTTTTCATGGGCAGCATTCTGTTGCAATTCTCTTCATGGAACCAGTGATTTGGAGCCACGACTATGTCACGGTTAGTGTACAGAACACTGAGCATGGTTCTAATATGTCAACAGTTGATGCTTAGCAGTCTGTACCCAATCCACGATATTGTAAAAAAATTCCAAACTACTGGTTCCATGAAGAGAACTGTAACAGAATACTGCCCATAAAAAGAAAACAACCGAGAACAGTTGTTCACATCAGTGTGTATTCATTTACAAATAAATATGGATCACTTGGAGGTATGAATTTTATTTCTGTAAATGGGAACATTATTAACTGCTGCCAATGAACACACATTTCTTGTCCCCTTTAATTTGGCACACCACTGCCAACGTTTACAAAATAACACAAGATATGCAGGAGAGTATATGGTGTAAAGCTTTTAAATACAAATATTTTCTTAATAAAATTAGACACCATACTACTAATATCGCCCTACCTCCCCCCCAAACAGGAAGAGAACTCATCAACTGCAAGACCAAGCCCTGAAGGGAATCCCAGGCCACACGTCCCACCTAGCCAGAGAATGACATATCGCAGGACAAAATCCAGCACTTCAGGGGATATATACAGTATCCAAGGCAGCCATCTGTTTCAACATAAGGCAGCCTACTCTCTTTAATAAAAGAAGTAATTTGTTTCCATGATTTTGGTTTGCTACATTATATCATACCACTGAGATAAAGTCGGGGTTATGTTTCAGAACCAATTTCTTGTTACTGTATCACATTTTTTTTGCAACTGTCAGCATCATTCCCACTAAATAACTGTGATACCTCAGGAACAATTCCAGAGGAAGGACATACAAAAGACTAAAAAAATCTGCTGTCATCTACCAGCTCATCATACCAATCGGGTGTAGTGAAGGAGGAGTTGGGCCTGTTTAGAGGATGCCTGACTTCTGTTCAACCACAATGCCGCCAGGACCACACTTTAGACAGGGCTACCTGCTCACAGCCATGTGAAGAAGCCAGTAACCCATTTCCACGGCAGGCGAGGACTCCACGCTTGCCACCCAGCACCAGGAAAGCACCAGGAACTGCTTCCTCTGGCCCTACATGCTGCCCATGGCTGGCTCCCGGACCTGACCCATCAGGTCAAACAGCTTGAGGGAGCACTCCAATTGGACACCAGGCGCCCCCAACAATCCGGCAGCTCATCGCACCAATCAGGTATAGCAGAGGAGGAGTTGCGCCTGCTTAAAGGTTCTACCGACTGCTGTTTTAACCACACCACCACTATGACCCCGCTGTTGACAGGGCTGCCCACCAGAAGCCAGGTGAAGACACTTCCAACCCCGTTTCCATAGGAGGAGCTGCCTTCATGTTCACCACCCACTGCCAGAAACTGCTTCCCCAGGTCCTGCTTGCTGTCCAGGGCCAGCTACAGGACCTGACCAGTTAGGTCAAACAGCTTGAGAGAGCCCTCCAATCAGAAATCAAGAGCCCATACTCATGTGGTGGCTCCTCTACTGGCTCAGCACACCACTCATGTGTAGTGGAGGAGGAGTCCGGCCTGTTCCATGGGATGCCTCTCTCATACAGGTCCTGCATGCACGGATCCAGTGAGTGGGGAAGCAGGAGTAGAGAGTCTGCTGAATTCAGGTGGGAGAGTGAAGACCGGGGCAGAATATGCTGCTGGATGGTCACAGTACTATGCAAGTACTGTACTACTGTAACTAGCCTAAAGTAGCTTTGTCTCTCTTGCCTGATGTATATTATTGAGGAAGGTATGTTAATACTTGGGTTACCTAGTTTGAAACCTGCACTGCAAGAGCCCTGAGTTTTGTAATCCTTACCAGCAATGTGCCACCCCAGGTGTTAATCATGTACACATTTGCCTGCATTAGTGTGGCCCTGAGGGTTCTATAGGTCACCTTTGTTTGTCTTTCTGTTGCTATCCCTCCTGGTACCCCCAAGTCCTGTGAGCCGACTTCTCATTCTCTAATATTTACCTCCTGTTCTAAGCCACTGCAACCAACCTGACTTCTCCGGAAGCAGGTGATTTTGCTACTCTGTCATTTTGTGAAGTGTAAACTTTGCTGTCCTCGTGCCTCCTTTGGGCTGCTAAATGTGACCCATTCCCTCTTGCTACCAATTCAGCGTATTGTCTTCGAGGAGGATGTAAAACATAACACAGGGCCTGCCTGCTCCTTATTTAGCCCTCCCTGCCTGACAAAATGCTAATGGCCTTAAAACTGCACATTTGAACACCTGAAGTCTACTATCCACCCTGACTGAACTTACTGCCTGGGTGGGTCACTATAAATCAAATATTCTTACCAGAGACCTGGTTTCAAACTTCAGTCTCAGATGCTGCTTGTGCCCTCACAGGTTTTAATCTCATTAGATTAGACAGCCCAGGCTAGAAACATGGTGTGGCCTGTCAGGTTAAGCACTGGATGCTTTGGGCTTTATTTATGGTTATTGGAAGTTATGGGTTAATACAAATGTTCACCCATCCTCCTCGGCCTGTGAGTTCCTGCATATGCTCCTCCTCCTCCTGGGTAACACAAAAGCAATCTGGTGTGTGCCTATAATCCCAAAAAATGGTCTCACATGCCTCTAGGGTGTCAGCGTGGCTCAGTTGGTAGCACATCCGCCTCTGGACCAGAAGGTTGTGGGTTCTCGCCCCACACCGGGATTGGACTTGCACCTAAAAAATCGCTGGCATCTGAGTGCAGTATTGGGGGGTGCTGTACTGCTGGGGTGTGCCGTCCTTCGGATGAGACGTTAAACCGAGGTCCCTTCTACCCATCCTGGTGGGTGTCCAGGTGGAAGTAAAAGAACCCAGGGCACCCTTCGCAAAAGAGTAGGGAACATTCCCGGTGTCCTGGCCAACATTCCCCTTCCCATAAGCCGGTTCATGCAATTATCCAGGCTGTGTGTGGGTGATGATGTGCGATATGGCCGCCACCACACATTCAGTCACTTCACTACCAGTCTAGCATTGCTTGTAAAGCGCTTTGGATGTAAGAAAAGCACTATATAAATGCAGATTCTTCTTCTTCTTCTTCTCTTGGATTGTGTTAGTAACAACACTGGTTCAAATGAATTGTTCATAATTGGTGACTTTAACCTAAACTGGTTGGGGAAAAAATACCAAGCTACATGAGCCTCTGCTTTCTTGGCTCTGCCTCAAGTAAGTTATGTCTTCTCCTTCCCAAACAGTGGTCAGTATATTCTCATGGGCCAGTGTCAGTGGCTCAGCAGGTAGCACACTCACCTCTGAGGCTGGGAGATCAGAAGGCTGTGAGTTCTATCCTCACACCAGGCAGTTGGTTAAATCCCAATCCTGACACTGTAGTGCAGCATGGGATGGGGGATGGGGGCTGCACTCCTGAGGTGCAATCTTCAGATGAGACGTTAAACCGAGATCTCATCTGCCTGTTCTGGTGATAGTTTAGGTGGATGTTAGAGATCCCATGGCACTTCTCGAAAAGAGTAGAGGAAATTTTTATTCAAATTCATAAACATAACAGTATAGGAATAAGCATCAGAAAAATCAAACATCATCATCATCATAAATAAAAGAAAGAAAAGTAACATAGTAAACTGTCATACCTGATAAACTTACTCCCTAGATAAAAACCTTCAGGTAGCTGGCCCAGTGACGCAGAGAGCTGAGGCGCTGGACGCCACACCTCGAACCACGCCGGCGACCCAGGTGCGGAAACGGACTCAAGTCATCAGGGTCTGGCTAGGGAAGGAGAGGACTGAGCGTCCGGAGGACTGCTCTGCTCTCCTGGGAAGGGTGGGTGGAAAGCCCCGCTCTAGTAGTGAGCCCTGGTGGAGACCAGGGGTACTACATGCAGTGGCGCAGGTGGGACAACCAGAAAGCCGGTAAACAGCTTCAGTGCTACCGGATGACGGTCTCCGTGCTCCATGTCCCTTGGAACCTCCAGAAGCATCCTTCACCACAGCAGCACCTCCGGACCGTAGAAAAATAGTGTGCCGGGGTCCCCTTGCCACCCGGTGCCTTCCCCCTCGGAGTAGGGGGACCCGCCCGGTGATGGGATACGTCGGGACAAATCGGGTTGGCTGCGATGTGTGTGTGGGAGGAGCTCCAGAAAAAGATAGCCGAGGCATGGAAGTACTAGGTGGCCTGAAGGAGAGGTGGACGCCGGAGTGTGAGGGGAGGTAAAAAGAATATACAAAAAATAAAAAATAAAAACTTCAGGTATTGCAACCATACTGAGTGAAACGAATAACTGAAAAAACATTTAAAAAAAAAACTACATGAACAGACAAAAGACCCCCTTAACATTCTAAATATCTATAAATATAGACTATCAGAAACCCATTAGGAGCTATGAAACCAGTCATTCCACCTCCCACTTTTACTCCACCCAATCAATTCCCCCACCATACTTGATCACACCATACTACTCCTTCTTGCCCTTTCTCCCAGTGGTCCAATTCGGCTCTTGTAGTTTAAACAGTACGTCTGTTATCATAACTTCCTCCCCTTGCAGAAACCTCTGGCATCTACCATGCCAGATTACCCACTTTATACATGCAACTAACACAAGTACAATACCCTTATTAAAGCGTTCCCATGGTCCTGTTAACTGACCATACTCTAGTTGGTCATATGTCATTTCCTTAAAATACTGCACATTCCATAAAGTATCACGGTCCTGCCAGAAAGACTGAATAAATACACAATCAAAAAGAGATGTTGCATTGTTTCAATCTGTGCGTTGCATTCTTGTTCTAAACAGACTCTATCTGGTAACACTTTGTGTCTGTGATTCCCTCGTACATTTAATTTAGAGTGACCACACAACCAAAGCAAGTCTTTCATCTTAAGTGGAATTCTGCCTTCAAGCATACATTCTAGTAGTAATGAAACATCCACCTGTGGACTTTTTTTTGTACTTATATTTTATTGTTTTGCATAAAAAAACAACAGCATAAGATACACTCATATAAGAGATCACAGTGAATAAGAAGACATCCAATGTAGCAGGATTATATTAGTCTATACAATCTTTTGTTCGAATATGGGGGTATTCCAAACATTATTTCATGAGACAATTAACAATCCAAAAATAGCTGCACCCTGCAGGACTTTGGGTGGTCACCTAGAGAGAAAAAATAAAGTTATACCAAACATATTTAATTCAACCATGGAGTTGATGTGACCCCCTTTCTTTATGAGACCCATAGCATTTATAGCATTGCTAAGAGAGACTCTACTTGAATATCCAGCGATTCCTAATTCAAACATTTAGTACCAACATTAAAATAGAACATCTCAGAGAACAACATCGAGGCGAGATTTAAAGGACTACTCCTTCATTAGATACAACTGAGCGGTCTATCACCACATGGCTCGTGATAAAAAATTAAAAATTAAGTTTGCACTAAACTGTGCTTATCTTGGGAAACATTTAAGTAAAATAAAGTTCAAAGTCTACCATCTTGCTGATAACAACTGAAAGAATGTCCCCCAATGAGCAACGTGCTCTATTCAGTAAATCAGTAGTTTTGTGTTTATGTGGACCATGTGGTTTCACAGTTTTCTGGGAACCCCACCTGAGTTAAGAAAGTACTTGCCCACTGGTTCCCCTCAGGTTTCCTCCTCCTCCGATGAGTCCTGGATGCCAGCCACCTCGAAGTCTCGAGCTATGGCTTCTGCTTTTCTCCCTGCTTCCTCTGGATCATAATATTGAAAAGTATGCCCCCGTAATGGATCCACAGATGGGCGGGCATAAGCAGTGACTGGGCCACCCCAAGGCTTCTCAATTTCGCCCGGACTGCATCGAACCTCTTTCTCCTTGGACGCGTAGCGTAGGATAAATCTGGAAAGATATGAATTATAGTGCCTTGAATATAGAACTTCAGATTCCCTTGCAGCTTGAAGAATTTTGTCTCAAGTTAGCGAACTTGCAGTTACCATAAGGGTAGTGCGAAGCCTGCCATCATTGATCCCCTTGGCCCTCGGTGAGACTTGATAGGCCTTGATGAGACTGACTGGTAAGTCCTTGGATTGGAGTTTCAGAGCTCCTGGGAGCCAATCTTGCAAAAAGGTTAAAATGTTTTCACCTTCACAATTCTCCAGCAAGCCCACTAATCTGACGTTAGAGGCCCGTTGTGTATTTTTCAGGGCCTCGAGGCGATATTGAAGCTGAGAATTTTCCTGGCCCATTTTGCTGGTAGCAGACAGTGCCTTCGTCATGGTTGACTCCGCCGAGATAGCTGTTTTTGCTACAGCCACTATTTTGACCTCTTGTTCGGACATTCTCAGCAGGATCGATTCCACCTTTTGATCAATCGTTTGCATGGACAATTGAAGTGCCTTCCATGGTGGCTCTGTTCCCTGTGAAGGGTGTGCTGGACCGTGTGTTGTGGGTCTGTAGTCATCGTGAGCTTTGGCAGAGCTCCCAGATGCTTTATTCGTTCGGCCCATGGTGGAAAAGTAGATGAGTAGATTCTACTCGCTGAGGAGATTACAATGCTGTCCTCCAAATTTCAATACAAGTAAACATTAATGTATATTTTGGCAATAAATGCTTGAAATATGCAGAGCTCTCTTAGAGAGTGGCTTGTCGGCAGGTGTGCTCCACAGCACCCCCACCTGTGGACTTTTTTTTTCTCACTTGTTTAACCAGGAGAGGCACATTAAGTTGAAAGTGTGTTTACAGGTGCGACCTGGGAGCACAGGGAAGTTTAGTGACTTGCTCAGGGTCACACAGTATGCAAGGGGGGGACTGTGGGATTGAAACCTTGGTCTCCAGATTTGCAGCTCAGAGCCTTAAACCACTGCACTATACTGCAAAAAAAAAATTACTAAAAAAAAAACAAAACTTCAAAACAATTGTTCCTCAGAATGGTATTATAGAACTGTTTTTCTCCCACTCACGCAAACCACAGGAGTTCAATTTTCCAGACCCCAATATATTTCAAAACAATCTGTACATAAGAAGGAAGCTTTTCTTCTACCATGCTCCACTTTCCCTTCCCCCATGCAGTAAAGAAATCTTCCTCCCTTAACTGCATTGTTTTGTTCCAATCACTTGCCTACTATCTAAAACAGGTTTGATATTTGTATAAATGAAATTAGCTAAAAAGAAAATTAAGGATTGTATCATATTAAGACCCCCTTCTTTGAACGGTCTATAGGTATGGTTTTGTTTGACTAGATTCAGTCAACTGCCCCACAATAACCAAAAAAATTATCGCAAAACTTTTGACTGCATCCCAAAAAGCAATGGAAATATATGTGAGATATTCAAATATATAGGTAAAATGAATGAATGTAGAAGAAAGTTTCATTTTTTCCTGATCATCCTCCACGCCTTCCATTTTTGCACCTTGATCTCTGCTGCATCAAACAATATATTCCAATTAACCTGAGCTGAATCCCTTGTTCCAAAATATGCTCCCAATATTTTAACATCAGTTTTTACTGCAGGTATCTTAAGATCTGACCCCAGTGGAGCATCCCCTACTACCGAGGCTGCTCTCTTCTTTACGTTTATCTTAATCCCTGTGTGCTCTGTAGAACCTGAAAAAACCTGAAGTGCACACATCCCTGATTCTAGGGAATCCACTGCTACCACACAGTCATCTGCGTATGCTGTTCCCTTATCATAAACATATCCCTCCTTACGTTTTATTGGGCCAACACCTTCATCAGCCTCAATCCTCCTCAATAATGGATCTAGTCCAAAGATATATAATAGGGGGCTGAGTGGACACCCTTGACGTACCCCATTGAAGAGGTCCATTGGTATTCTTAAGTGACCATTCATCATGGGCCTAACTTGCACCCCTTGTTATAGGATTTTAATCATATTAATGAATGCCTCTGGTATCCCATACTGATGCAAAACATCCCATAAATATTCATATTTTGTTCCATCAAATGCAGTCTCTTGATCCACTGTTAATAAATACCCTTTTAAATTCATTGCTAAATCTTGTTTCATCACTTCTCTAACAAAAATCAGGTTCTGTGTTATAACTCTGGCCGGTATTGCTCACGTCTGGGCTTCTAATATAAGAGATTTGGCCACTCTTGCTAATCTGGCATTAATTAATTTGGCCAGTATTTTGTAGTCTGATGTCAAAAGACTCAAGGGTCTCCAGTTCCGTATGTCTGCTCTGTCCCCACTTTTAAACAAGAAAATCGTGATTACTTCCTTCATGGAATCCCCTAAGCTCCCTGTCTGCATAATGGCCATAAAGACCTCCACTAGGAGGCCCGGTGGCGCAGAGGGTTGAGTAGCTGGATGCCACACCTCACGCCATGCCGGCGACCTGGGTTCGGGAATGAGCCTGGGTAGTCGGAGGCTGGCGGTGGGGGTGGGGGAAGGACGTGAGTGGCTGCCGACTGGCAGCCCTCTGCCTCGGGAGGGTGCAAGTGGTGTCCTTGGAGCTTGGCTGCCCCCTGGTGGAGGCTGGAGTGGCGGTGCTGCTCCAAAGGACTGCCAGAGTTAGGCCGAAGGAGGGTTGATGAGACTGGCACTGGAGCTGCGGTGCGCTTGTGCGCCTCCACGCACATGCATCACCACTTCCAGGATCTCGGGCATAGGTTCACGGGGAGTTAACAGAGGAAACTGCAGGGGCCACCAAAGATGATACCTCCAGACCAGCTCAAGGGATCTGCTGTGGCGCGCATAGTGCCTCAAGACCTCGAAGGACCCTGAGACTGGTAGGGTTGGTGGACAACGAGGGTGACCTGCTGCAAGGAGGATAAATACAGTTGAGAAAAGAAAAAAAAGACCTCCACTAAGACGAGTGCCATCAGATCTACATAGTGTTTTTAGAAATCGTTCGGGATCCCATCCCCTGCTGGAGTTGTCTTGGGTGATAGCTTTAAAATAGCCCCACTTACTTCCTCTACTGAAAAGGGGGCTTCCAAACCATCTGCATCCATTTTAGGAACTTGTGGAAAGACCACCCCTCCACAATCTATTGCTGGTGAGCCTATATTACCCCTCTGGAATTTCAGTTTCACATGCTGTTGTGCTATGTGAAACACTGAGGGAACATCTGTTTTCAAAACCCCACCTTCATCCCTCAAAGAAGCCATAACCCTCTGTCCTACTCTATCTGCAGTGGTATCATATGGATTTACCTGTGTCCTGTCCACTTTCATGCAGTAGTGTTGGCTTCTCTCAAGGGTATGTACCTCTTCATACTACTTTTCAAACATGGCTGCCTTAACTCTTGCCACTTCAGTGCTCAGGTCCCTACCAGTATCTCTCATGCGGGTTAACAAATGCAGATATTTGGCCCTTAGTCCAAGGTACTGCATATAATTTTGTTTCACAACTTTCTCTGATAGGTGTTGCAATAATACCCTGATGTCATTTTTTGTGACTTCCCACCACCCAACCGGGTTATCATATAAAAATCTGATTTTGTGTCTGGCCTCTAATAATTGTAACATTTCCTTATTTACAGCCGGGTCCTCCAGTAGGGAAATGTTCAGCTTCCAGAACCCCCATCTCATATGAGATTGATGTTCCTCCCCAATCTGTACCCTAACTGCCATGTGATCTGATGCTGGAAATGGGACCACTGTGATACTAGTCACTCCTGTCCTCTCAGACAAGAGCCAGAAGTCTATTCTCAAAGATAATACACCTTTATGGAAAGTATGCATAGGTGTAAGTTGTAATATGTCATAAACATCCTGAAGGTCTGTAGTACATAATAAAATTTGTTAACATATTTGTATCACAATAAATTTTCTCCATTCTCCAGACCCAATCCCTTTTAGTCAAACCACAATTGAAGTCTCCTCCTCCCATAATATCAGTTTGGATGTATTCAGATAAGGTTTTACTTTCCTTAGGAGACTAGTCCTATCTGGCTTCAATTGTGGGGCATATATATTAATAAGTCTGTATGCTATGTGATTACGTACTATATCCAAGATAAGTACCCTCCCAGGGCATACATCTATAACCTTCAAAACCTCAATGGGTTCCTTGGAAAACAAAATACCCACCCCAGTACACAAATCCTCCCCAATCAACCATAGTGAAGAGCCCCACCTCCAGTCCTTCTGGGCTTTAACTATTTCAGAGATAGGCTGCAAGCGGGTGTCTTGCAAAAAAATAATAGACCCCTTCTCTGCTTGTAAACTGGCAAATGTAACCTGCCTTTTCTGAGGGTTCTTAATACTATTAACGTTTAATGTTATACTATTAAACTCAGCCATAATATTAATAAGAAAAACAAGGGATAAAAACAATTAGAACAGATTAGAAATCACTTTAGTCATTTCTCTTTTTTCCTTTTTTTTGGCTTTGGTTTCTCCACAGGTGGTAGGTCTCCAGACACTTCTATCTGTACAGAAGTCACAGAAGAGACATCAGATTATCCCTCCATTTCCTCTACCTCCATTAGTGTCTCATATGAGTTTTTTTTTTTTGAAATTGCAATTTATCCTCCTCCCAGCTTGCCATCCCCGACCCATCAGGGATCCAAGGCAGACATCCCTCTGCCTCTCGCCCTACCCGACAACTCCCGGATCCCCATGGAGCCGCGGCTTACTCCCCGAGCGGGGACGAGGTGGGGGCCCACAGCACCCCATAACTTACATTTCGTCGGTCTGGGGCCATCGTGTGGGCGAAGGCACATTGAGGGCATGTCTCCAGAACTCCATCTTCCCGGCGATGGCAGGCTATTTTCCTCCATTTTCTCCCGACATGTGGTGTGAACCCTGATGTCATGACGCTGTGTGCCAAAGTTCACCACACGTTACGATCTTATCCCTCCTGCAAATGCAGGACTTGTCACACCCCGAGCCTCCGCATGAGGTCAGGCAAGCTGTGGGCTGTGGTCCCTGCCTCCCCGAAGCGAGCAGTCGTGGGATGCTCCAGCCTTCTCCCCCCAGTTGGCCCTCAAGCGACCCCAGTCTCCTCCCAAACCCAGGTTGCCAGCGTCGCAAGTGGAAATCCAACCACTGTGCCAATGGGCCGGCTTAGTGCCTCATATAAGTTTTGAGTTACTAATGATTTCATTTCCACGGACTGTGGGGAACCATTGGGGCTTTTCCTAAAGATTTTGAGCAGGTGACCCTTTGGAAAGAGGGGGGCCTTCTATCTGCACAGGTGGTGGCATTTCTGCTACTGTGGGATATCAGGCATGGAGTCCTTTTCAGAGGTGCTCCCGGCCTCAGAGATATTTGTTTCTTCTTGCTCTGATTGGACCCCTTGTAGATTTGTGTCTACAGCACTCTGAGACACGGGAGTCTTAGTAGCCATTTCTTGTGTGTGCATGATGCTTGAAGGCGTCGTAGATCTAGAAGGCAACACCTCAGCTGGAGGGACCCTAGTGTTGGGCCTCATAGGGTCTCTGTTCGTTGCTGCATCAGGAACCGCAGCTGATGCTGCCAGTTCCTCAAAGCTAAGGCGCTCTTTCTGTGCCACTGCAACATACACATCCTGTTCTGTCCAAACTGTTATGGGAGGTCCAAGAGCAAGTGCGGAAATTATGTCCCACTTCCTCACAAAGATTACATCACACTGGTTGTGAACATTGCACACTATTATGTCCCACCATGCCACACAGGCCGCACTTTAACTTGCCACATGCATTGCTGAGATGACCCACATCCCCACAGCGGTAGCATGCTCGGGGTTGTCCTGGGTAGAAAATCACACCCCTGTCTCTCCCCAAGAAGCAGCAGTTGGGGAGGTGTTTTACAACACCCTCTTCCTGTAAGACAGTCACTTTATATCGCCATTCCCTGTCCATAGATGTTCATCATCTAATATCGGTTGGAGTAACCTTTACTGTGTAATGTTGCTTTAGCCAATAAGTTGTATCTGCAACATTCACACCCTCATTCCTAAATAACACTTATTTTCTTAAAGGAGGGCCTTGTAAGGGGTATAGCAATAAAGGGCTTCCATAAAGCAGTATTTTTCAATAGATGGTACTGTTTCCAAAACTGCTCACGTCCAGAGGGATGTTTAAGCTTATATCAAAAATCATGTTTCCTGACATATGGATGAGGGCCTAGATCTCGTAGGCACAGTATTTCATGCTATTCTTTAAAAGGGCCCTGCCCACGAAGAGCCTATCCAGTATATCATCTAATGCTCCTCTATATTTGAGACGCACTGCATTCCTCCTTGTCCCCCAAATTATTTTTTTCTCACCAGTCTTCCCGGAGCATCTCTCAGACTGCTCACTCGACTTCCGCCCCTAACTGCCTGCCTGAACCACTCCTCTGACAGTCACATCGTCGGTATCACGATCCCCACCTTCCTCCTGGCCCCCAGAGTAGTAGGCTGATGATCCCTAGGGGGTAAAGTCGGAGTTGTGGACAGCGTAGGGTGTGTGGAACATCAGCCCCTGGATGTCACTGTCGCCTCACCTGGTAGACAGGGTTTTTTCTGCTTGTTGCCCCTCCCCTTTCCCTCCCCCAGAGCTCAGACATGCAATGATGTCCTCTAACGTCAGTCTCAGCTGTACACCCTCTACTTTGGCCCTAAGCTATGCAGTGCCTCTGGCATCCACTGGGGGCTGCTTCTATGACAGGCTAGCCCTGGATCCCTCCCCAGACACAGGAGAGCTGTCCACCAGATGCTCGATCCTTTCTCTACCCTGCCGACCCCCAGCGGCACGTGCTCATTCCTGGACCCGGGTCATCGGCATGGCGCGAGGTGTGGCGTCCAGCGCCTCAACCCTCAGCGCCACTGGGCTGACCCGCATTCCTCCTTGTTGCAGGCTCTGAGGATAAGTGCACATTTTCTGGAAAAAGGCACTCTCTTACATTTGTATGCCATACATTTGTAGTTGTCTGTGCTGCAGGAGCCCCTGTCATTGTACGTGGCTCTGGGGCAGCCTGCTCAGTCAGTACTGAAGAGGGAGTTGGTGCTACCTCTGAGGCCTGAGCCTGTAGATCTGGTTGATCTGTGACACTGACTTCCATTCTTACTATGTCCTCCAGATCACCTTCCAACTGTTTAATCTCGTGCAGTATGTGTGTTGTTGTTCCACCACTAAAATGTGTCTGGGGCGTTGTTCCAGGGTGCTGTAGCTGCCCTGGTGGAATGTGTGCAGAGGGCCCCTTTCCTGCATCCATTGGTTTGCTTGTAGCAACAAGCACAGCTAATGGTTTATTACCCCCCCCAAATGAAGGAGGCAAATTCGCACCCCAGCCTTTACCATCTACTGTCTTAACCCACCCTGCCTGTTCCAGAGCAGTTGCTACCCATCCCGGTGTACCTGATAGAAGACCTTCAGTGGATCATGACATTATAGTAGAGGCCTGGACACCATCCATACACCCTGTAGGTTTAGAGGGTCATTTTCCCTTTTTTTCTCTTTTTGAGCAGCTTGTTTGTCTGTAATTGTTTTGCTTACAGCTCCTGCCGCAGTACCAACTGTAAACGTAATTGTGGGCAGCGTTACAGTAGCAGCAGCAATCATGCCCTGTTGCTGACCAGGAGCCTCTTGCTCAGCCTGCCCTTCTCCCCCCAGTTGTGTAAACACCTTCGAGTCCCCATCTTCGTTACCCTTTGTTGCCTTGGGAGCTTCACGCCCTACATCTGAATTCCCCACAGTACCTTTGAATATGTTGCCGGTGTCCTTCATTGGTTCTCCAAGAGACTTCTACTCCTCCATGATTTTTCTGCCTACATCCTCCACCGATTCAGGCACACCACCAGTCAGCACATTTCCTTGTTGGCACCCGGTCCATCCCCAAAGGTGCTTCCTGCCAAAGCAGCTCCTGCTGCAAACGTTCCTTCCATCATAGAAACTGGGCTTCTTCCTCTTCCAGCAGCCCATGTAGCTCTATTACCATTAAAGCCTCTTCCATACCATGAAGTACTTCCTCCGTTCTCCTCTGCATCCCGTTGTGGAGATCCTCTTCCTGGGTTTCACCCTGAAGCTCCTCCGGTGCAAGTATAAAGCCACTGTCAGGTACATCCTGATTTGTGGTCTCTAGTGGGTCCAAGACCGGCGAGGATACCCACTCCACAGCCTCCCCAGCATCTGCACACTCCATCAACCAAGCTGGATGTCCATCTCTGCACCAGTCTCAGCACCCCCTACTGAAGAGTAGGGGAATTTCCCTGGTGACCTGGCCAAAATTTGCCCCATTCACTAAAAATGCCACCAACAGCTTAATATGGTTCAATGTCAGCTAGCATCCATCTGTATCCCTCTTTCCCGGGACAAAGCTGAAAATAGGCAGAATTGTCTAGTCCTCCTTCCCGGTCAACAAAAACTAAATAACATAAATGGGATCCTGTCTAACAGTACTCAGAGGATCCCTCTGTCTGGGACCTTCCCAGATGCGATCACTGACCGTACCCTTATCTACTGTGTATGGAAAATCACGATGCCTAGAGTCTCTCCCAAGGTCATTCTCCTCAGGAACCTATCAAAATTAAGACGTAGGCTCCGTTAGCAATGATCATGCGCTCACTGACTGGTCAGCTGTAATGTCTGCTGCTTCAGTTGCCCTCTCCAATTTTCTCTTTTTTCTTCTCTGCAAGATAGGCTTGCACCCTTTATCGAAAGTACAGTAAGGGGCACTGCCACACAATGGCTCCATAGTGACCAGTTATCCCTCCTGAAAGTACAGTTACGTAAGAACATACCGTAACAGCAGATCTTCGAGAGAACTGTTGCAGCAGATAACACCATTAGGACTAAGCCACCAGGTGCTAGGACCCCACAGAAAAATTCTAGCTAGCAGTCTACAGTGGGGATTGCCCCCTGATGTCAGTCCGCTCCTGACATCACCTATGGCATAAAAAGGGCGGTTCCACAGCCCATCCTCAACTCTCCCAGCAGAGACACCGGCACAAAAAGAGAAATGGTGAACCGAAGAGGTTCCTCACAGAAGTGGAAAGGATTCCACGATGGAGAAAAACAACTACCGGGGGGAGGTGGGAGGGAAAATACTATCTGCTGCAAGAGCTTCTCCCGAAGACCTACTGTTATGGTAAGTTCTTACGTAACTGTACTATCTTACTTCAGGAAGGCTCTTGCAACAGGTAACACTGTTAGGACGGAGTCCCAAGCAGTAAAGTAGTGACCCCAGTCAGCTGGGTGGGGGTAACAAATAGACTTCTAAAGGATCTAGAGAAAGGAGGCCCTAAAGGACTGCTGGTCTGAAGTTTGCTCGGTGTCGTGAGGCAATGTCCAGACCATGGAGCTTGGCAAAGGCGTGGGCAGAGCTCCAAGTGGTGGCTGTGCAAATATCAGCATCAGTAAACATCCCTCAAAGAGGCAAAAAGAGGCTGCCGTGCTCCTGGTAGAGTAGCCTGTTACCGAGCCCGGTAAAGGCTTGTCATACTTAATGTAACAGAAAACAATTTATTTATTTCATGTGCAGATTAACACCTTTGAGCCAACAGGCTCTTTTACAAAGGTTCCATGTCAGGTATAACAAACAGACAAACAATTTCCAAGGTTACATTTCAAAAGAGGATGAGACAAGAATACAGTGATAGTTTGACGAACATAGCTGATGCCAATTGCTTATAACAGAATACTGACAGGCTGTACATAGAGGCAAGTAGTCTTAGCATTTCCTAAGTTGTACAGGTACAAGTAGTGCATTTGGTAAGTGGTTTAACATATATTGTTAAGTCTTAAAAGTAGGCCTCAAGTAGTCCAGCCTGGAGTTAGGGAGAAGTGGCCTGAGGGGGCTTTGTCATATGTTGGAAAGGGGGTGAGGGGTGGAGCAGGAGAGAGGGCACAGCCACCTAGAGGCTTTGTCAAGAAGGTGCTGGAGCGCATGAGAAGTGTGGGGGTGGGGGTGGGATGAAGGGTATATCGTGGCCGCATGTGACTAGTGGTTGCAGCCACACTGGTTGTCTTCTGCCAAAACGGTTAACAGGTCTCTTTTAAAGGGGCCTATTTTTGTGTGTTCCAGTGTTGCAGAGTGGAGTTCATTAAGCCATGTGGGGCCGCAGTAGGAGAGTAACCGCTGAGCAAAGCATGTTCTTTTGAATGGGACATGGAGCACTCCCTTTGCCATTCCTCTGGTGACCTTTGTCGAGGGGTGTCACTGGAACAGAGTGGAAGTAGAGTTGGGGGTGAGACCTAGTAGGGCTTTTTTCCCCAATATGCATGCTTGATACTTTGTCCTGAGGTGCAGCTGGAGCCACACTGTAGAGGAGTAACGGGTGCAAGTATGGGTACGCTGGTTAGCACCGAGGGCTAGGCGACAGGCTCTGCTAACTAGTTGTTTAACTCTGTTTAAGGCTGAGTCGGTGGCAGCACCATAAATGACAAATGCACAGTTGATGACAGGATAGAGCTTTGAGTAACTAGATTAAGAGTCTCGTGTGTCATGGCTTGCCTATGCCTATATAGGATACCTAGCTTAATATTGCCGGTCTTGACTACGTGGTCAATATGGTGCACAAAGGAGAGTGCGCCATCAATATGCACTCTGAGGTATCTGAAGGTGTAGACTTGCTCAATGCTGTCCCCTTTCTGGCTAAAGATAGTCAGGGGTTCAACATTCCTTTTGGAATGTGGCATGGTTAGGTGCATTGTTTTGGTTTTTTTATAGTTCAGTAGGAGTTGGTTTTGGGAGAACCACGCCTCTAGCAAGGCAAAGCTGCACTGTAGGTTTTTAGAGATTTCATAGGCATTGCTGTCTGGGACTGATATCACTGCATAATCTGCATACAGCAGCATTTTAGCAAGACAGGCTTTGGGAAGGGAATTTATGAAGAAACTGAAGAGGAGTGGCCCTAGGATCGAGCCCTGTGGGACCCCTAGTGTTATCTTTCTGGGATCAGAGGTGACACCCCCCGATCCTAACACTCTGCATCCTGTGTGATAGGTAGCTGTTGAACCAGGAGATGATATCTACTGGGAGACCCAGGGTCCGAAGGTGTCTTAGCAGGATTTGGTGGTTGACAGTGTCGAAAGCTTTTGTGAGGTCAATAAATATGGACCCCATCATTTTTCCTGAGTCAAGAGCTTCGTATGCGTGGGAAGTAAAGTCAATAAGGGTGGTGATGGTGCTGTGCTTTTGACAAAAACCATGTTGCTGAGGGCAAAGCAGATTATACTTGTTTAGACAGTCAGTGAGCTGATCAGAGACGACCCGTTCCAACACTTTAGAGAGGTGTGGAAGTATCGAGATAGGGCGATAGTTCCCCATATCAGTTCCGTCCCCGCTCTTAAACACAGGGGTGACCAGGGCAGCTTTCCACCTGTCTGGGAAGATTCTAGTTTGCAAGGAGGTGTTGAACAGTTTGGTTAATGGGGCGGCAAGTTCTTCCAGGGTAAGCGCTAGCAGTTTCATGTGTAGTGAGTCACTACCAATCCTGGTCTTGTTTAAAATCCTTTTGACATATTTCACTGTCTGCTGTCTCGTGATTTGCCTGAAATAGAAAGGTGGTTGCCCAGTTCTACGTGATGGTGGTGGGTTTGTATCTATGGGATCCATGGCTGGTGAGGACTGGAAAAATTCCGGGGGGAGTAAAGAGCTTAGGTCCGTGAAGGCCTTGTTAAAGGCATTAGCCAGGTCTAGAGGTTGCTGTAAAGTGCCATCTGCTGTGACTATTATATCCGGTGGGGCTCTGGATTCTTTACCAGAAAGGGACCTAACGTTTTTCCAAAACTCTCTGCCATTTCCCCAGGTTTTTTTCCAGTTGTTCTTTGTGATAGGAAGCTTTGGCCTGTCTCACTATCCTGGCACAATTATTCCTTGCCATTTTATAGGCCGTGATGTCAGTTTGCCTGCCTGTCTCTCTGGCAATATGCCAGAGACTGTCTCGTTGTTTCATCTGGGCAATGAGCGGTCCTGTGAGCCAGGGGTTGATAGCCCCTTTCATTTTGACAGTTCTGACTGGGGCAAATAGGTTGCAAGCATTGCTGAATACAGTTATGAAGTGGTTTAGAGCTTTATTGGCATTGTTGCAGCCATTTAAGGGGGACCAGTTAGCATTCTTCAGGTATTTTTTGAAGTTGCTCAATTGCCCCTTCTTGAGATACCGGTTTTTAGTGACCTGCGGGGGGTCAATAGGGCCCCGTATGTCCAGGTGCAGACTACTGGCGGTGATCACTTAAGGTGTCGAGCAGGACAGAGACGCTTTTGATATGCTCGGGGTTGGTTGCAAGAAGCCAGTCAATAAGTGTGCTTGTGCCAGTGCGGTAGTTCTGCCTTACAGCCTCGTGACCATCTGTGTAAGACAGAGGCCATGGATTTTGTCCCTAGTGTTTACAGTGTCTTGTGCTAGCCAGTTAGTGTTAAAGTCTCCTACGATGATCTGCTCCCAGTCTTTGTTTAGCTTGTTATAGTGGTTGAAGAATAGGTCAAGCCCCAAGGCTTGTTTTCCGGGGGGTATGTAGACAGTAGTCAAGGACACTGTTTTACCTTGCCGGCCGATTGAGAGCTTGATTGTGAGAATTTGGGCATCTTTTGTGTTAACACAAGTCGACATAATCTGGCCACTTATTTTGCTACGGAGATAGACCAGACACCCATCCCCACGCTTGTTTAATATATCCTGCCGGAAGGTGGTGTAGCCCTGAAGCGAGATGCAGGAGTTTGGAGTTTTTTGTGAGAGCCACGTTTCTGTGAGCATGATGATGTTTGGATGATGGACTGTGACCCAGGCTTGGAATTGGGGAAGTTTTGGCAGAAGACTCCCTATATTGATTGATGCAATTTTTAGGCATCTATTCAACCGGGGGTTATTATTGCCATAGGGTCCAGGGTTGGGGTGTACGTTCCCTGAGATCAGTAGTAGGATGGTGATGACTATTCTCGAGAGGTAGTGTCTCCTCCATTTTTTTCTGATCCTGGACTGACTCTGATTTGTGAAGCTGTGAATTTGAGAGTGTTTTTTTTGAGGTGTATGAGCACAAAAGGGCCCTTGCGACTCTGGCGTAGCCTGAGGCCACTACGTCATTTTGGGGTGGGACGTAGACCTCCAGAGGCACCCGGATGTAATTATTTGTTGCTCCACTGTCCTGTATTTGTAATGCCAGGCACAATTAAGTGGAGGCAGGTCTCCAGACTTGGGTATGGGAGTTGAGCTATCTGTGATTCCGGCCAGATGGGGAAGGGATACTAGACCCAGTAGAAAAATGTGCCAACAAAAGTTTTTTGCAGCCATTAATCAACCATTTGGGTAACATTGCCAAAAAACTGGCATCCCTAGCAACGTAGGGGTGAAAGATACAAACTGGTCAAGCAGTCTTATAGTACTGGTGCGTTCTGTAAAGAATCGAAGCACCCCATGGACCTCCAGAGTATGAAGTAATGCCTCGCCTAGTATAGAGTACTTTGGGTAGCAGACAGCAGGGTGGATGAGACTTCAAGGACACCCTACCCTTGTGGGGAGTTAAATAAGTTCTGTACAGAACAGAGTCTTGAGCTCGGGAATCTCCTTGCGGGGACTGGCTCCCTAAAGGGAGGCTTCCAAAGTAAAATGCCCAGCATGAATATGTGGGAAAGGTCACCCTGCAGGTGCATAGTGAGCTGGGACAGCAGAGGGATGCACGTCTAAGGAGGAATATCCCAACCTGAAGCCGACAGGGAGAGAGGGTACTCCATAACAGAATTCAACGGGCATGTGAAAGGACCCAGCTATATAGTGGTGGCCCAGACACAGAACCGCTTATAATTCATAGCACAAATGGCCCTGAAGGAAGGCTTCCTAGCGGCCCAAAGAGCTCCACCACCCCAGGTGAAACCCTGAATTGAGAGACAGCTAGGTCTGCATAAGCCGGGCATGTAGAGGGAGAGATAAGAGACTCGAGAGGACCAGGGTGCCCTGCTTCTGAGAGCAAATCTGAGCACAGGGGCAGGGAAGGCAGAGATTTTACTGTTGGTTGCTGAAAGAGTGGACACCGAATCTGACTGGTCCCATAGGATGCCCCTAGAGCCATCTCTTCTGCCTCCAATTGCAGTGGAGAGGAACCCCCCGTGGTCAGAGATAGGGAGGGGTGGCACAGGGGAACTTCCCTATCCTGGAGAATTTGTGCGCTGGATGGGGAGGCATCTCCATCTGATAAGGAAATCATTGACCACTATGGGAAAAAGTCCCACCTGTGTGCCCTGGATCGAGACTGACTTAGGCTATCCACCAGGATAGTTGGAACACCTGGAACATTGTCTGCTGATGAATCCAAGTGATGATCCATGGCCCAAGACCAAACTTCCATGACCTCCCTGCAGAGTGAGAAGGAGTGAGTCTCACCCTGCTGGTTCATGAAGAAGACCACTGACATGATATCCATTTGGATCGACAGAGGGTCGGGTATCAAAACGACTTGAAAGGCATATTAAATCATCCACAGAGATGTGCAGAATGCTGATTATTGCTGGGACCTGTACCTCCTGTGTCCGATGGTCTCCCAAGAGGACCTCTCAACCTTGGCCTGGCGCATCTGTGGTCAGAATCTGACTGGGAGCCTCCTTCTGAAAGCAAATTTCTTCAGAAGAGATGGTGGAATTCGGCCACCAGGCTAAAGCCCTGTCTAGTGGGGTTGATACCAGGACAGGCTGTTCTAGACCGTCTGGTAGTTGGTCCCACTGGACTCTCAGGTACCACTGGACTACCCTCATATAAATCCGAGCCAAAGAAACTGTAGTATTGGCTACTGTCACATGTCCTAGGGGTCTGACGACTGACCTGGCCAAGACCTTTCAAAAGGAGACTTGACAAGCATGTGCTAGGAGACGCTCTGCCCTGTCCCGAGTGCGGAAGGCTGTGCCCTGAACCTTGTCCAGAATCGCCTCTATGTACTGCAGGCTGTGGCTTGGCCAAGAAAAGGAAGGCTTAATGTGACCCCTAGGTCCTGAAATAGGATGAAGGTAGATCAACAGCCAGTCATCTAGGGAAGGGAGACAAAGTGGCCGCATCTATGTAAGGCTGCAGCCACTACTGTGAGGCATTTGGTAAAGACCCTGTGGCCGAGGACAAGCAGAAGGGCAAGATCCAGAAACTGGTAGTGGTGCCCTTGGAAAAGGGGGCACAGGCACCTCTTGTAAGGTTGAAGAACCAGTATATGAGGTTATGCATCCGGCATGACTGGTGAGCATAACCAATCTCTTTATCAGAGGAGAGGCAGAAGGCCCAACAGAGTGAGTACGCTATGTAATTGTTCAGAAGGCTGGGCACAAGAGTAGAACGCAGGTCCTTGGTTTTCTTCGGCACTAGGAAAGAGGGGAAATAAAACCCTTTTGCATAGCATTAGGAGAACTGGCTCTATGGCCTGTGTGAGGAAGATGGGTGGGAACAGGTGAGATGTCTGGGGCATATATGTAAACTGCAAGTGTGCCCCTTTACTATTAACTGAAGCACCCCCTGGTTGGAGGGTAACTGTTTCCCATCTTCAAGGTACAAAGAAACATGACTCCCCATCGCTTTCCCGAAGCCTTCTGCTGGGGACAAATGGGAGGAGGGGGGGCATTAGTCAAGCAGAGGAGCCTAGGAGGGACAGTGAGGCCTGAAAGGTCTTGTGTGCCTGAGAGGCAGAGCCCCTTGAGGCAGGGGTGGAAGCTTACACCTAGATCTTGCTCTCTGATGCTGTCCTCTAGGCTACTGGCAGGCGTTTCACTGAAAGGGCTGCCTGGTGTTTGTCTAAGCTGAGGATTGTACATAATGTGTATGGACCAGATAGCCTTTATTGACTTCCTGTAGTGAAGCTTTGCCGGAGGGGACCCCCAAATGGAGCGTCCCTCAGTTTGGACCATGGGTCTCGGCGCGAAGCCAGACACCCTGAGCCAGGAATACTGGTGGATCCAAACCGCCAAGGCCAAAGCCCTGCAGAGTCGTAGAAGACTCAGAGGATGCGCTCACCTACGTCCGATCCTAACATCAGGGTGGACTTCAGCATTGTCCCACAGGGCATTCTGATATTGAACCCTGTGGATGAGGGAAATTTTAGGCTGAGGACAAAAGGCCTTGTAGCCAACTGAACCACCTGTATGGAATGTTTGTTAGGTGCTTGAGTATGCAGGTGCCTGTAGCGCTAAAAGTGATTCTGGGCAGCTTTAAGGACCATGGAATCTGCCTCCGGCTATTCCTTATAAAAGGGATTATCCCAAAGAGAACCACATAGACGGTCTCCTTAGAGACCGCATGGTCATAGAGAAGGAGGGAAAATGGACCTCCTAGTCCCCTGAAACCGGGGGAGGGAGAAGAGGAGTGGGGCGCTTGCCTTTGGGCCGGTGGGTAGTGGCACCATCTGGCGCCAGAGCAATCCCCCTAGGCCGAGGAGTAGACCTTGAGTCATCAGGCTGAGGTAGCCTGGATTCAGTTTGAGTTGGTCTAGGGTACCCGGCGTCTGTCCCTAAGGAACGGAACCATCTAGCACCAGGTTAGTGATGGGCGTTGAATAATTGTGCATTGACTGAAGTCGGGCGTCAAGCCCAGCCGGTGACATAGGCGAAAAGGGTGTCGTCGGGATGGCTGTTGCCACAGCTGATGTCGGTGCCAGGAAATCCGTCCAGGGAACCCAACATCAGTCCCAAAGGGATGGAGCCATCTGGCGTTCGATAAGTGATGGGTGTTGGATCCTCGGGCGTCAGCTGAAAAATGGCATCAGGCCCAGCCAGCGACTTAGGAGGAGAGGGTGGTGTCAGGTGCGCTGTCTCCATAGCTGACATTGGTACCAGGAAATCAGGTTGATCCGGGAAACCCAACATCGGTCCACAATGGATGGAGCTCTCCAGCGTCCGCTCAGTGATGGATGTCGGATCCTCGGGCTCGGCTAGAAAAGGGCATCAGGCCCAGCCAGAGACTTAGGAGTGTAGATCAGCAACCCAATGTCAGTCTGAAATGGATGGCGCCAACCTGCCTCTGCTCAATGACAGGCATCAGATCCTTGGGCGTCGGCTAGGAAAAAATGTTAGGTCCTGCCAGCGACCCAGGAGGGTGGAGCAGCATCAGGCGTACTCCACATCCCATGCCAACGGAACCAGCGTCAGAGGCAAAGGCATTGGCCATCGATGCACTGGTGGCTCAGCCTGCATCCGTCATGGGGAGCTGGCTCCCTAGCGGGGCAGGGACTCCACCCTCACTCGGGGTGAGCATATGCCCCGGGCACTGCCTGAGGATTCAGACCCTGACTTCGGGGGAAGACTTGGCAAACACCCTGGCTGGGAGGATGATGGACTGTGGCCCGCCACCCAAAGATGCACCGGCTGTATCGCCTGGCTTAGGACTCTCAAAGGCCAAAGGACCTAAGCTGCAGGGCGGACAGGTGGGGGCGAGAATCGAGCCTCTAAGAACCTCCTCCCGAGATGCCATAGAAGCGGGGTCAGCCACCAGGGACCCAGAGGCCACTGTGGAGGGGGGTCAACCTCCAGTAGGAGGAAGGCCCAGAAACGGTCACTGGTATCACCGGGAAACAAGATGGTGAAGCCAACCAGGGTTTCTCTGTAATCTTCTCCTGGTGCTATGATGTCTCTGGTGAAGCTCCTTCTCCATCTCAGCCTGTTCAGCAGGAGAGCCTTGATGGTCTGCTGGTGGCGGAGCCAAGGGCGCTGGGGAGATATAAGCGATGCTGGCAGACTTCTGAGTCTTGAACTGACTTAGGGCTAGTTGGCTGGCTGAAAGGCCTTCCCACAGTACAGATTTTAAGCCGCCATATGGAGGAGGGTGGAGAAGAAAATCCTGCGATAATTGCTGTGAAGAAAGAAATTTGTTGATTTTAAGTTAAAAATAAGAAAACGTGGATAAATGTGAAAAAAGGCGGTTGACTGAAGCAGAAGGAGTCTGTGGAGCTGATGTGCATGGGTTGATGGTGGAAAAAGAACTGAGGATGGGCTGGGGGACAGCCCCTTTTATACAATAGGTGACGTCGGAGGCAGACCGACGTCAGGGGGCGTTCCCCGCTATAGACTGCTAGCTAGAATTTTTCTGTGGGGTCCCAGCACCTGGTGGGTTAGTCCTAACAGTGTTACCTGCTGCAAGAGCCCTCATGAAGTAAGATCACTAGGGACAAGTGCTGGGCTAACTTTAATTCCTTGCATGCTTTGATAGACTTTCTTAAGTATTGCACATGCGGCTCGGAAATGTCTGTAAGAACGCCATATGTTTAGGAAAGACTGGATTTTGTATTCCACTTTCCAGGCTTCCACAAAGGACCCCACACCTGCTGCAGAAACATTAAAAGTGTGGTTGGTAGATCTTTAACAAAGCACATGGCAGGGGAACTGAAACAACCCACTCATACCTCTCAACCTTTTGTCCCCAAATGTGGAACATTGCCTCTCAAAATGTGGAACAAATGAGCTCAATGTGGAACACTTAATCAAATCTTTACCTAGGAGGCTCAGAACACTGTTAAAAGGTTTGCATTTATGTTCAGAAAGTCTGTTATTAATTGAATAATATATTTGTTGCATATTTACTATATTTACGATAGATTTTTGCTTTAAAATGTTGACACTGAATGTGGGACAAGTCCTCACAATGTGGAACAGCGAGCTTTTGTGAAGTAAAATGAGGAACGTTGCTCGTAACGTGGTACAGTTGAGAGGTATGAACTCACTTATGAAAACAAATGCTTCTAACAGGCAGTTCTCAGATCTGTCAGTGCTCACCTCAGTGTTCTTGCGCCCTGCTGCACAGGATCTACCTGTGTCCCCATCTCCCATCCCCCCAATCCCCCCTTTTTTCTCAAAACTGTAACAGCTGTTGTGAGTGGCAGCCTCCTAGGTGGTCTCACTCCCTATATTTTATTTATTGAATTCTTGGATTACAACCTTTGAGCTACCAGCTCACTTACAAAGGTTCCACATCAGGACACAGAAAAAAGAGAGGAATTACAGTTACATAGAATCACAGGCATATACAGGTGCTAGAAACTATTGACAGTACAGGTCCTAGATATGGGTAGCAGAGGGGATGGGGTAACAATGGATTGACAAGTTGAGCAGCTACTAAGCAGAGCTGGTGTACAGGAATAGAGAGAGAGGGAGGTGGGTGAGTAGACCAGGATAGGTGGCGAGTAGGAGAGAGTAGAGGTGAGAGGTGGTGGTTCCTCGGGCTTAGGAAACCTTGTCTGGTGATGGGTGGGGGGACAAGATAAGGTAGGAACATTGGGGAAGGGGAGGTAAGAGAGAGAGAGAGGAAAGTGAGGGGGGTAGGAGAAGAAGGAAAGGGTGGAATAAGTAGCTTGTTGGGCCATATTGAAGAGCACAGTTGGGGTAAGCAGGATGTGTTCTGGGAGGCAGTGGTCAGTGGTAGAAGGAGCATAGCATTTGGCTGGACAGGTGAGTTTTAAGCGCAGATTTGAAAGGGACTATTTTACTGATGTAGACTATCTCAGGTGGGAGACAGCTGAGCCAGAGTGGTGCTCGGTATTCAAAGGAACACTGCCCTTGAGAGGTGTGATGGAAGAGAACCTTGACAGAGGGTTTATTAGATATCTTTGTAGTCCTGGTAGGTTCAACCTGTTGTAAGAGGGAACTGGTGGCAGGGGGCAGCAGGTCCAGGACCACTTTTTTGGCAAGAAGGCAGACTTGGTAGTGGGCCCTGTCGCTTAAATTTAGCCAACCCATTTGTGAATAAAGACTGCAGGTATGAGTGAGACATGGTGCTCCTAGGGCTAGTCTGCAGGCTTCATTAAGTGTTATGGTGAGCTGCTTGAGGGTGTTGTCTGGAGCAGCGCTATAGATGGTGAGTCCATGGTCAATGATTGAGAAGACTGAGCTGGTGATGGCGAGCTGAAGGGCTTGACTGGTGAGGCAGTTGCGGTGTTTGTACAGAAGACCAATCTTTCTGTTGGCTGATGTGGCAATGCCACGTGAGAAGAAAACGAGAGAGAGAGAGAGCTGTCTAACGTGAGCCTAGGTACTTGAAGCTATGGACCATTTCAATGGCTGCACTTTGTTTAGTACGGATATTTACAGTGGACGTCTTGTGGTGGCTATGGGCTGGGGCAAAGAGCATGGACTTGTTTTTTTTTTTGTGGTTAACAAGTAACTTGGCTTCAGCAAACCAGTCCTCCACTTTGCTAAAGTCCTGCTGTAGACGTTGTTCTAGGGTGGTAGGATCAGTGTGGCTAGAGCAGATAACCGCGTCATCTGCGTAGACATGTATTTTGTGTTGACATGCTTGTGGAAAGTTGTTTAAAAAAAGGCTAAATAGGAGGGGGCCCAGGATGGAACCTTGCGGGACCCCAGTACATACTTACAGGGGATCCAAGAGCGTGTTATTTATTATTACCCTTTGTAAATGGCCTGTGAGGTAGCTCCAGAACCAACCCAGGGAATCGGCTGATAGTCCTGTTGCATCTAGTTGGGCTAGGAGAAGGTCATGACTGACTGTGTCAAAGGCCTTGATGAGGTCAATGAAGGTTGTACCCACCAAGTTTCCTTGATCAAAGGCACTGTGAATGAATCCCGTGAACTCCAGCAGTGCTGTAGTACTGCTGTGGAGTTTTTGGAAGCCATGCTGTTGTTGGCATTGGAGCTGATATTTTTCAAGGTGGCCGACCAGTTGGTCATAGACTATGCACCCAAGAGCTTTTGACAGTGGGGGGAGTACTGATATTGGACAGTAGTTGGTATGGTCAGTCGTGCTACCTGGTTTGTGGACAGGGGTTACAACTACATAGAAACATAGAATTTCATGGCAGATAAGGACCACTTGGCCCACCTAGTCTGCCCATTTCCTTACCTAACGGATAAGCTGCAGATCCTAGTTAACCAACAGCCTACTTCCTCCTACAGCTTTCCAGAGTTTTGGGAATGTCCCAGATGTGAGGGACAGGTTAATGATTCTGGTTAGGGGAGTTAGCAGTTCTTCAAGTGTAAGGGATATCAGTTTTAGATCTAGGCCCTTAGCACTGTGCCTAGACTTACCCAGGACTTTGGAAAGGTAATTTTTCGCTTCAGCTTTGGAAATTACCTTAAGGTAGAATGGGGGGCATGATTTACTGGTAGTGTTCATTGAGGGTTTTGTAGGTTTCTATATTAGTCTTTCCTTGCCGTTTCCATCTCCCCCATCTTTCACCTATCCACGCTGAATGGCGTAGTTCCTGATATGTGGAAAATAACCAGTGTTGTCGTGTAAAACATATTGAAAATTATCACCTCATAGCAATCCTGTTCACCCTCTGCAAACTCCTAAGGAAGGCTACAGCAGCCAAACAAGTGGAGCATTATTATTTATGTAACCTACTAACCCCAGAGCAGCAGTTTTCAGAAAGGGCACAGCACCACCTCTGCCTTTACTTAAAGTCACTATCGATATTAGGGGTGCCATGCATCAAAGCAAGCTTATGGAAGCAGTCTTTGCAGACCTCTCAAAATCTTTTGACGTGGTAGATCACAAGCTACTCTGCACCGGCTTTGTGGCACCGAGCAAAGGGGTTTGCTTGGCATGCTGGTGACACAGGTTTGCGCCTTGAGCCTGGGTACCAGGAGCGGAGACTGGCAAGGAGGGAGTTCAGAGTGTCTATTGGACGCTTCCCTCCCAAGGGGGTGAGCAGACCTTTGGCACCTGGAGGTGGCTTGGATGACATTCTAGGTGGTGTGATGCCTTGACACTCCACTGTACGTCCTTGCCCCACATCACCATCACAACCAGGTCCGTTTTGGGAGGTGGGGAGGGGTAGAAAAGTGGAAAACTGTCCCCCGGTTAACCAGAAGATGGCCACAGGTCCCCATTGCCATGAAGCCCAAAAGTGTCTGAGCCAACTCTGCTGCACCTGGGATACATATCTGCGCCTATGAGGTGCTTCTCCCTTGCAAGGGGGACCCACTCGATGAGGGGTTATGTCAGGTTACCCAGGGGCTGCAGCACTAAGGGGTGGAGGATGGCCACAGGGCAGAGTGGTGGCGGGCTAAGGTGGCTCAAAGGAGTGGCCAGCCAGGGAGCCTGGGGAGGAGCAGAAAAAAAATAAGCTACTCTGCTCCAAGCTGTGCTTTCTAGATCTGTCTGACCATGAAGTACCCTGGTTCAACAATCACCTGCAAGGCAGACAGCAAATGGTCAAGTTAAACAGGATCTTATATGAGATGACTACTGTCCAGCTTGGTGTCCCCCAGTGTTCCATCTCGGTTCCATCTTAGTCTCCATTTGTAAACATCATCCCCTGGGTGTCTGCCCACTACAGTACTACCCTTTATGCTCACAACCTAGTGCTCCTCATCAGCTCAAATACTTTCTGTTGCAGAAAATCCAGGCTTGTTGCAAATGGGTTGCTCCTTAATGTAAAAAAAAAAAAAAAAAGACACAAGCTATGCTCTTTGGGTCCCAGGCTAAAACAAGATCATGTCCTAAAACCCCTGGACGCCTCATGTGCTGATAGCTCCCCCATGAACCTGTTCAATCCTTTAAATATCATGGGCGCACTCTTGACCCCCAGGTTCACCAGCCCCTGCATATCCTCAATGTGTGGCACATCTTACCCTATCTGTAGGAGTACTCCTACCCAGCCTAAATTATAGACTTGTTTCCTTCCCTCATGTTGCACAATCTTTTCTGTCTAAATAGGATGTTGTGCTGGCCCAGTGGCATGAAGGGCTAAGGCACTGAGTGCCTTCACTCTGCCATGCCAGCAACCTGAGTTGGGAACAAGCCCGGGCTGGGGGTTGGCTGGGCGGGGGGGCACTGAGCGATCGCAAGGCAGCTGTCCTCTCCGGGATCAGGGAGATTGGCCGCACCAGTTCTTGGTTACCACCAGGTGGAGGCCTGGTGGTAAGCCTATAGGAGTGTCAGGAGGTGGATGTTGGTCAGAGGGAGGGGGAGGGAGTCATGGTCTTGGAACTCACGCTCGCCTCCACACACATGCAATCCTTGATGATGCCACAGCTGGAGAAGGGAGGGCAGAAAAACCCAGGAGGAAAACGGCAGGCATGACGGAGGCGTATGATGCCCGCCCATCACACCCTATCAGCCTAGTCACTGGGTTGACCTGTGGTGACAGACTGGATTTTAGGAATTGGTTGGGGGGGGGAGCCCTCCCCCTCCTGACCCTGCCACAGGGGTCAGTCCGTGGGGGGCCCTGAGCCACAAGGTAAGTCCCAGGGAGGCTCTGGATGGTGGAAGGGGAGCAGTGAGGTCAGCAGAAGGGAGCCTCCCTGTCGTGTCCAGGAGGATAAAAACCTATATAAAAAAACAAACAAATAAATACATAAATAGGATGTTGCGTTCAATCATGTCTGTAGATATGCGTGTGTGTGTGTGTGTATATATATATATATATATATATATATATATATCATATCAGCAGCTTGGCTTACACTTCACTGTGAGCTCTACGGAAAACACGGCTGGCTGTCCCCAGCTAATAATCGCATTATTTGCCCTGGGCTATTTTACTGATAAAGTGATTCGAGCTGCTACTCCTCCTACCCTAGAGGAGCTGCTAAAAGGCTGTTTACACAGCAGTCACCGGTGTCTGTTCTGGTGCTGATGACACCTCCCACGCCAACTGATTTGTGTTAAGATGGCCAGCTCAGCATTGATGCAAGCCATCCTAGAGAGAGAGACCATGACTTGGTGAGGGGGAGGGCATAGTCGGTTGAGTGGGGTCACCAGCTGGGTGTGCTAATGTGAGTGGTGCAGCCTGTCCAAATGGTTGCTTACACCTCTTGCTCCTGAAGGCATTCCCAGCCCTGCGGCATCTCCAGGAGAGGAGTGAAGATGGACTTACTGTGACTGGGTAAGTGTCCACATGGCAGCATTTGCACTGCTGCAACCCAAGAGCTCAGCTTGCTGTGGTGCAAATGCGATCATGTGAACAGGTCTAAAGAGTGATAACCAGAGCAACCCCCTTAGGTCTAATGACAAGTCACTGCTTGCTGTCCATAAAACCTGTACAGTCATGGAAAACCATGAGGCAGCATAGAGCAGTGGTTAGGAGCACTGAGCTGCAAATTTAGAGACCTGGGTTTGAATCCCATAGCCCCCACTTGCATACAGTGTGACCCTGAGCAAGTCACTTAACTTCCTTGTGCTCCCAGGTCACACCTGGAAACAAGCTTCAGCTTAGTGTGCCTTTTCTGAGTAAACAATTTCACCTTTCCCAAGCCAGTCCTTTTCTGCCTGTGTGCTTAGACTCTAGAACTCCCTCCCATTACCTGTGCATAAGTGCACAACCCTGATACTGTCTGTGACCAGTCACTGGTTTTTAGTGCTCCTTTCTGTAAAGAACAGTTACATAAGAACTTACTGTAACAGTAGCTCTTCAAGAGAATCTCCTCCATTAGGCCACACCTTTGAAACTGTATGTTACCAGGGTCAGGACCACATGGAAACTTTTTGCTAGCGGGGGGCCACCCAAAATGACAAGCAGCATCAATGGTATACAACGTGGGCAGCTCATCGCTCCTCAGTGCCCTGCTAGAGATAAGATTTGGAGAGTCTCTAGCCATGTAGCCTCAGAGGGCATCTAGCTGTGAGGAACCAGGAGATTAGACCAGTATCAGGCATACAAGGAGAGGCATGGGACTGGAAACAGGATGCATGCAGTAAGTCGTCCTCGCTTGCAGTGGATATCCCTTTGATGTTCTTGTATTGACCTTGCCTTGTCTGTTGCTCTTGTTTACACCTTGTACTTGTTCTCTGCCTCATGTTCTTGAATGTACCTTTGTAATCTCCCAGGCAGCACCTGAAAATTGGCACTTGGTGTCTAGTGTGCTGACCTGGTAAACAAAAGCAGATAAATAAGACTTTAGGTACAGCATCTGATATAACCCTCAAGGAAATCAAAAGGGGGAAGGAGGGAGGGTACAGCATGTCCTAATGGAGGAGATTCCTTCAAAGATCTATTGCTACATTAAATTTTTATGTGACTGTTCTATCTTCATTGAGGATATCTCCTCCATTAGGCCGCACCACTGGAATGAGTCCCAAGCCGTACAAAGCAACAGGGAGGATGGCACAGTATGAAATGTGATCAGGACAGGAGGCCTTATTTTATTTTATTCTTTGGTAACCGGGTAAGGCCCACTTGGCACAAGTGTCTGTTTTCAGGGGCAACCTGGGAGCACTGGGGAGGTTAAGTGACTTGCTCAGAGTAATACAGTATGCAAGTGGCGGTTCTGTGACTCAAACCCCACTCTGCTGGATGTATCAAGCTCATTCAAAACCGGCACACCTACGAGAAGTGCTCCATGTGGCTGTAGCACTTATGTCAGCAGCAGAAACATGTCTGAAACAAGCAACAGAGGTGGCCATACCCCTGAGTGACCACAGCCAGCACCAGGAAGTTTGTTACTGTACTTCCTATAACAGAATGTAATAAAATGCGCTAACCATTTGGACAGCCATTGTTTAGGCACAGAAGTACCCTCTTTCCCAGGGACAAATGAAACAAAAAGCTGAGAGGATTTTCTGCAGTCCTTGGTGTGATCAATATAGTATCTCAGTGTTTAATGTACAGCTAGAGCAAGGAGCAGCGCCTCGCCCAGGTTGGCATGCTCATGATAATAAACAGGAAGCCAGCCCAGTCGCACTGAGGGTTGAGGCGCTGGATGCCACACCTCGTGCCATACCGGCGACCTGGGTTTGGGAACGAGCTCAGGTCATCGGGGGTCGGCAGGGGCAGGAGAGGACTGAGCATCCGAAGGACTGCTCTCCTCCCCTCTCCTCGGGGTGAGGTGGCGCACTTGCTGCAGTACTAGCAGCTCCCGGTGGAGACCAAGGGCAGCGCAACCTGCGGCGTGCTCTTCTGGGGATGGAGGTGTTGGCAGACGCCTTATGCACAGGTGCAGGAGCGTGCCCAGCACGTGCAGGGCATCACTGCACATCTGCACCCCCGGGGGAATCAAAAAGAGGAAACATTCTGGCACCCGGAGAGGCAATGGTGGGCCCAGTGGACTGCCCCCATGCCCATCACCAGGTCCTTCCTGGCTGGTCGCTGTCTCTCTCCTTTACTCCCCATCTGCCCTTCTAGATCAAAGACAGAGCGCAGGAGGAACATGGCAGTCCTACCCCAGAGCCGGGGGGGGGGGCAGGGTAGTCGGTGGGGCTGGAGGAGAGCTCCCGGAAAGCAGCAGACCAGACCCAGGAGGACCTCAGGCTGAGCGGGATAAGGCAGCTCCAAGTGACCTCACCACAGAGAAGTCTAAGGGGCCAGAGTAAGAGGGTAAAGAAAGTTGGAAAAAAAAAAATAATAAACAGGATGGTGTATCTTTTGGTTCAGCATAAATTCTGATACCGCCTTCAGCAAAAACGTAGGATTTGTAAGCAAAGAGACTCTGTCTTTGTGAAAAGTAAAATAAGAAGGCTACCACATCAGAGTCTGAAGCTCAAAAATCCTCTGAGCAGAAGTTATAGCAACTAGAAACACAGGTTACTCACCTGTAACAGTAGTTCTAGGAGTAGTATATGTTGTTCATCCACACTATCTGGCAGTGTCCTTTCCCATCTAAGAAGTGCCAGAAAGTCTTCAAGCTGGCTCCTCCCACCCACCCACCGGGTGGTATGCCCCTCAGTTCTGCCCCGTGATGCCATATCTTGCTTGCTGGAAGCAGAGGTTGTGCACCTAAGCCAGGGGAGGTTGGATGGGTCCATGTGGATGAACAACATATACCACTCCTAGAACTACTGTTACAGGTGAGTAACCTGTATTTCTAGGGATGTGCATATGTTGTTCTATCCACACTGTCTGGCAGACTCCTAGCAGTTCTCTGGGAGGAGGGAGGCAAGGCGCACATCCCCTGCTTAGGAAATAAGGATTGGAGAACTGAGGCCCCAAAACCAGCATCCCGGCACGACTCAAGGTCAATGTGGTAATGGGAAATGAAGGTGTGTGCTGACTTCCACGTAGCAGCCCTTCATATTTCCTGGATAGGGACGTCCCTGGCAGCAGTCACTGACGCAGTGGTATGATGAGTGGAATGAGTCCTTAGCCCTCCGGGAGGCTCCCTACCTGCCAACCTATAGCAGAGATCAATGCAGAAAGTGATCCACCTGCCAGTCATCTGCTTGGCTGCAGATCTGCCAGATGTGGCTTCAGCATAGGTGGCAAACAGTTGGTGCACCTCTACCAAACTCCAGCCGTGCACTCTTTGTAATAAGCGAGCGCTCTCCTCAAGTCCAGAGTATGGAGCCTGTGTTTGGTCTACGAGGTGTGATTTGGGAAGAACAATGAAAGAGTCATCACCTGATTAAGGTGAAACTTCGACACAACCTTCGGGAGGAACTTTGGCTTGGGGCAGAGGACAACCTTGTCCCTATGGAAGACCAGGTAAGGAGACTCCACTGAAAGTGCCTGGAGCTCACTGATCCTTCTGGCTAATGAGATAGCCACCAAGAAGGCGGTCTTCCATGACAGGTGAGACATGTCACACCTGTGCACTGGTTTGAATGGCTTGCCCATGAGCTTTGCCAAAACCAGCAACAAGTCCCACGGTGGTGGTGGTGGTTCACGCATCGGAGGGGAAATGTGATCTAAGCCTTTGAAAACGCGCCAGACCATCTTCTCCTGTGCTACCAACTATTGATCAGCCTGCACCCGGTAAGCAGAGATGGCTGCCAGGTGCACTTTAAGGGTTGTCAACCGAAGTCCCACTTTGGAGAGGGACCAGAGGGAGTCCAAAATGCTGGCCACCAGACAGGTCAAAGGGTCCAGCCCCTTGCCCTGACACCAAATGGAGAATCTCTTACATTTGAAGGCATAATATTTTCTGGTCAATTCCTTTCTAGATGCCTCCACCACAGTTAGGACATCTTCAGAGAGATCCAAAGCCTGGAACTCTAGCCACTCAGGAACCAGGCTGTCAGGTGCAGGGATTGAAGGTCTGGGTGGAGTACCTTCCCCTGACTGATGGAGAGCAGGTCCAGGTCGAGTAGTAGATGACTCGGGAGCGTGTTGCCGAGGTTGAGGAGATTGGGGTACTAAAACTGGCATGGTCAGTACGGAGCCACCAGGATCATTCATTTCTTGTCATGCCTGACCTTGAACAGCACCTTGTGGATCAAGGGAAGTGGAGGGAAGGCATAGAAAAGGTCTGGGATCCAAGGCCTCGAGAAGGCATCCCCCTGCAGCAAGCCCTGCTGAGGGGGGTGGGCACAGAACAGCTTCAGCTTGGCGTTCTCCCTGGAGGCAAACAGGTCCACCTGAGGGGTGCTCCACTGAAAGAACAGGCTGTGAACTACCTCCAGATGGAGAGACCACTTGTGAGACGCCTCGCCTATCCAGCTGAGGGCATCCACCAGCTGACTGGAGGCTCTTGCCACATGGATGACTAGGAGGTCCACCTCCAGGCTATTCACGAGGGTCCGTACACGGAGAGCTTTCTTGCACAGTGGCAGGGAGTGCGTCCCATAGTAGGTGGTCCTGACATTGTCCATCTGGACTTGACCCTGAATATGCGGAGCGAATGCAGTCAGCGCCAGCCAAACTGCCCGGAGCTCCAGCAGGCTGATGTGCCAGCGGGACTCCTCAGGGGTACAGAGCCCATGGACTCTGTGTTCCTCCAGATGGGCACCCCAGCCTATGAGAGAGGCATCAGTCGTCAGGATGACTGTTGGCTTGGGGCGGACAAACAGGATCTCTTCCTGCAGATGCTCTGGGACTAGCCACCACTGGAGGGCATCCCACATCTTCTGGGTCACAGTGACCAGCTGGTCGAAGTAACCTTTGTGCAGAGACCACTGGCTGGCCAGCTCCCACTGCTGGGAGTGCATATTCCAATGGGCCCATCGGACCACGCTGGTGCAGGCCGCCATGTAATTCAGAAGGTGCAGGAATTCCTGGGCAGGGCACAATTGTGCAACCCGAAATGATCGGGCAAAGGAAGAGAGAACCTCCACCCTGTCCACCAGGAGCCGGGCTCTGGCTCGGCAAGAGTCGAACTCTGCCCTGATAAAGCTGATCACCTGCAAGGACACGAGTTCTGACTTGGCCTCGTTGACTAGGGGGCCAAGCGAGGCGCAGGTCTGGAGGGCCCAGTCCCTGGACCACTCCGTTTTCTGGCTGGAGGGACCTGCAATCAGCCAGTCATCCAGGTAGGGGGTACACCTTGAACCCTCGGTGCCTCAGGTAAGCTACCAACACTGCCATGCATTTGATGAAGACCCTGGGGGCAGAGGAGAGGCTGAAAGGCATGCCCTGCAACTCGTAGAGGGTTCCCTCAGTTTGAAAGCAAAGGAACCTTCAGTGGGAGGCAGGAACAGTGCTAGATAGGGCATAAAGGGAATAAGTTGCAGCCTGCTCAAAAATGACCCACTTTCTACTTCATAGTGGGTCCACAGAGGTGCACCTAGTTTTGTAACAGTAGCTGAAAGACAGAAAATTGAATAATAGGAAAGTATTTTTATGTGACAAGTTTTAGTTTCTGTACTGGAAAAATCTGTACTTCCAGTTAGGTTTTGACCCAGTTATTTCTCATTCTGACCCACAATTTTAATACCAATTGGTCTAATTTGACCCATATTTTAAAACCCCTAGCACTGTTACTGGTGGGAGGGATGGATCCGGACATGAAAGAACATGTCTTGAAGATCTAGGGAGCAAAACCACATGTTTTGCTCTAGAGATGGTGTAATCTGAGACAGAATTACCATCCTGAAGGTGCGTGACCTGAGGAACTTGTTCAAGTCATGCAGATCTAGAATGGAGTGCCAGGCCCCCATCTGCTTTGGCATCAGGAAGTACCTGGATGCAAACCTTGAGTGTTCTGGAGGATTTGCTACTCTGACCACAGCCTTCTTGCAGAGGAGCTGGGCTGTGTCATCTCAAAGAGCAGACCAAGTGTCTGCAGATACCAAGTCCTCCCATGGGGCGCAGGCTCGGCTTGGAGAGCACTTCTCGAATTCCAGAGGCAGACCCTGGCCGACCACTTCTAGAACCCACCTGTCCATGGTGACAGCGGACCAGGCGGAAAGGAAGTGGCAGAGCCGGACCCTCACAGGAGGAACCAGAGGAGGCATGACAGGTATGAGGGTGGCACCCCCCCATTCCATCCCTGAGCAGGCTTGAAGGAGGAGGAGGAGGAGGAGGACCTGGCTGAGACGCCACCGAGCCTTTCCCCCTGGGCTTACGGACCACCAAGGCCACTGACTTGGGCCTGGGTCGCCAGGACTGAGCCTGCTGGCCAGCCTGATGCTGGACTGGTTTTTTGCCACAGGAGTGGAGGACAAAAAGGGCTTTCACTTCTGTTGCCTAGAAATCCTTCTGTGCAGATGTTACAGAGTCCAAGGAGGCGCTGGACTTCTCGATGCGCTGAAGGTGACCCCCCACACTGGGCCCAAACAGGTTGGTGCCCAAGAAAAGAACATCTGCCAGCTTGTGCTGAGTGTCTGCTGTGAAGGTCGAGATCCGCAGCCAAGTCCTATGGTGCGTGGCTACTGCAGCCACCACCAAGTGGGCACAGGAATCTCCCAGATTCAGAGCCATTTGCAGCTCCTACTTGGTCACAGCCCGGCCCTGATCGAAGACCTGTCTGACCATGGTCTGTCTCGAGGTCCACAGGCAGGTGAGGAATCACTTTATCCAAAGAGCTCAAGAGGGCATGGGGAGAAGTGTGCCATCAGGATGGCCAAGCTCATCTGATGGAGGCCGAGCAAGGAGGCAGCACAGACTTTTTCGCCGCATGGTCCAATTTCTTGGACTCCTTGTCCGGCGGCTTGTCAATGTCCCCGATATTGCCAGAGTGCCAAAACATGGAGTCAGCCACCAGTCCCTCGGCTGAGGGGTGCTCCATGAAACCCGAAAGGGTACCGATGGACACCACATACTTGTGGGCCATCTGGGCAGAGAGTGCAGGGCAGGATGCAGGGCGCTGCCAAAGCTCCAGGGCTGGGCTGACAATGGCCTCGGCCACAGGAAAAGCCTCCGGAGAGTCCCATTTGTCCAGAATCTCTGTAAGGGAATAGCGAGCCCACTTCTGAATGGGCTCCATTTTCATCCCCGTGGACTTGGAGATGAGGCGGAGGATGCACAGGAAGGAAGAGGGCCCTTCATCTGTCGATAGATCCCCCATGGACTCCTCATCAAACGGACAGGAGTGTAGTAAGGAATCCTCAGACTCAGAGGAGTCCACATAAAGTGGGCGACCGCCTGAGTCACCTTCAACCCTCTGTGGGCAGTCAGGTGTGATGGTGACCGACAGCCGATGTGGAAGCCCCTTGGCCGGATGAGACTCCTTGGTCAGAGTGCTAGTCGACGGCTGCTTGGGCAGAGGCTCCACCACAACTGGCAGAGAGGCCGGCTTCAGATGAACCAGAATGGTCTTGACCAGCTCTGCTGGGGGGAGGGATGGTCTCGACCGACCCCACAGGGGAAGCTGATGTCAGCCTTTTCTGTGACAGCCAAATGATGGCCAGTGTGGAAACCAGGTTGGCTTAGTACCGGCCAGCACCCACTGTTGCCACATAAGATCTTCATAGCGAGCGCTGGCATGGTGGCGCTGAGGGTTGGCGCTGGATGCCACACCGCACCATGCCAGCGACCTGGGTTCGGGAGTGGACTCGGGGGCGGAGGAGAATGGCTGGGCGTCTGGCGACAGCTCGCCTTCTCTGGCGGGCGACCGGCTCCGCCAGACCTTTGGCGGCTGTGGGTATCATAGCGCTGCCTGCACCTGGATGTTTGATTGGTCGCGGGTGGAGGCCTGCAGACCAATCACCTCTAGGAGCTGCATCATCTAGGTGGAGGACGTTGCGGACGTCGGCGATTACGCCTTGACGTCAAGGGTTGGCAACGTCCCTTACAGAACAGGGAAAAACACTCCTCAGAGTCGGGAAGATGGAACACCGAGCCAGGTCCTGATGTGCCAGTGCCTGCCTGTCACCCCAGGACCCTGACAAGACTTAAAGGATTCGGGGGCTGCCTGACCCCGACCTCGCCTGGGGGTTTGCTGAGGCCAGATGAAGGGACTGAAGATTGCAAGGTAGGCACTGGTAGGGGCAGGCTTAATGGGCGACTCCCGATGGTGCGGCTCTGTGGGGCAGTAGGAGGGGAAAATAGGAATATAAAAAAAAGATCTTTGTAGCGCCAACACAACTTTTGCTGGATCCTCTCATCACCCAAGGAGGACGAAGATGAGGAATAGCGGCAAACGGCACCAAGAGCGGGAATGATAATAATGACAGAAACTGCTTGACCCATTGGATGAGGACTGAGACCTCAACCTCGGCAGTCAAGGATGCTGATGGAGGATCTCAGAGGGAGCCGGAGAATGCTGCGGCTCCTCCTGATCTGGATCAGTGACCAGAGGGTTCTGGTCAGCAGACTGAGCAGTCCCTTCTATGGTCACAGGCAGGACCAGAGTCCTGAGGAGAGAGTTATCAACCTCTTTGGATGACAATCGGTTGATTGGGTCGAGAAAGATCTCGGCCACATCACTGGCCGGCGTCTCGACCAACTGGCCCGACGGCATCTCTGTGAAGCCAGCAGCCAAGGCTGCGGTTTCGACCATAGTTAAAACCTAAGAATCATGAGACCGAGAACGCTCCTGGTCCCACAAACGTCGATGATTAGTCTTCACTTTTTTCTACTCCTTCTTCTCCATTCGAGGTCTGGAGCTGTGAGATTCAGAAGGACCCCAACCCTTCGTTGGGAGGGACTGGTACAGCTCCTTGAAGAGCCCGTAAAAGTGGAGCCCAACTGGAGCAGCATGAAGGCAGAAGCTGAGGAGGAGTGAGCGGTGGCCTGAGCCGCCTCCTCCTTGAAGGCCACAGGCTGTTTTAGTTGTTCTGTGGACCCCACAGCTGCAGAGACCACCCAATGGGCATCTTTAAATTTGACTGTCGGATGCCGTTTCTCTGAGTGGCCCAACTTAAGGCGGGCAAGATGGTCCTCGAGGACCGTCGCGTGAAACGATCAACATATATCGCAGGCCTGGGTATCATGTTCATGGCCCAGGCAGTAAATGCACATGGCGGGGGGTCAGTACGCGACACCTGCCTACATGGGCACCAACGAAATCTGGGCGTGGACTTGTTAGCCATTGCAGTCGGGTAGCTCAAAGACAAAAAATGAAACGGTTTTAAAAGTTTTTGAAACAATTCAAAAGATCAGAAAGTGCTAGGGCCTACAACGTGGGAGCGCAAAGAAGGGAACCAGCCTCTTCCAGTGGAAAGGAAGATTTGGCAAGTCACATCTCACTGTAGGCTGAAAAGGAGCCAACGTCAATTTCTCAGGTATGAAATTCAAGTCCCAAGCTGGTACTGGATTATGGATGGGAGGTTTTACATGAAGAATACCTCTCAGAAACATATGAGACACCTCTAATTGGGCAACTGTATGACTATAATTAAAGGCATGGAAAGCTGATATAGTGGCCATAGAAGGCCTGAGTCAGACAGGAAAAGCAAGTATTCCAGCACAAGATTCACAGGACATTTAAAGGGTCAATATTCAGGGAGGCAGACCACAGAGTGGAGTGCTTCCATTTCAGGGAATATGTACGTCTGGTAGAAGGCTTCCTAGCCGCAAGGAGGACATCAGCAACCATACAGAATACCCCCAAACATACAATGGTTATGTTTTCAGGAGCCATGTATGCAGGTGTAGAGAACTTCAGGTCCATATGGACCAGGGACTTCAGGACTGGATGCATTTGGGACCCCCTGCCCTGTGACAACAGACACCAACATAGAGGTAGAGGGATAGGATGTTCCATCGCCAGATGATAAAGGAGTGGAAACCAAGCCTGGCGAGGCCAGAATGGAGCAATGAAGATGAGAGTGGTACTCTACACCCTCAGCTTGAGCAGAACCCTCTGTATTTAAGGGACAATGCATCTCATCAAAAAGCTCCATGCCCTGGAGGGAGTGAGCAAAAACGTGGCAGTTTTGCATTGTGTGGGAATGCAAAAACATCCAGCTCTGGATGACCCCATTTGCCACACATGAACCATTGATTGGGACCTGCTTAACCTGTCTGCCAATATGTTTTGGAGACCTGGGAGAAACACGGATGACTGCTGAAGGTTGTGAGACAGATACCACTATCATACTCTCATTGCTTCCCTGCATAGGGAATAGGGGTGAGTGCCCCTTGTTTGCTGATGTAATGCATCACACCGACATTGACTGTCTGGATTAACAGAGGACTGGGGCAGAGATGAAGCGATGATTCTGAAATGCCTGGAGACTGTACAAGACAGCCCTCATTTTCAGAACATTTATGTGTAGCTCAGCCTTCATCTTGGTCAGGACTCTTGTGTCTGGTAAGGGCCGAGATGAGCACCCCATCTGGAGCCCAAGGCATCCATTGTAAGGATCTGTACAGGAGTTGGTACAAGGAGCCCTTTGCAGCCCTCATGCTAAGGAGACGTGCAAAGGACAGAGACAACTGGAGTCTGCCCAGAGTCAGCCCAGGAGACAGCAGACAGCCAGACGCCCTGTCCACTGCATTGTTTCTGAGATATACTGTAGTTGGGGGATTGGGAGCTTGCTGCCAACTGTCTCGAGGTAGTATTGTGTTGTGGGTGTTGGGGCTTGCTGCAAACTGTTTCGTAGTAGTATTGTGTTGTGGGGACTTGCTGCTAACTGTCTCGGGTAGTATTATGTTTGTGGGTGTGGGGGCTTGCTACTAACTGTCTCGGGGTGGTACTGTGTTTGTGGATGTGAGGGCTTGCTACTGACTGTTTTTTGGCTACTACTGTGTTGTGGATGTGGGGGCTTGGTGCTAAACTGTCTCAGGGTGCTATAGTGATTGTGGGTGTGGGGGCTTGCTGCTGTTTTTGGGCAGTATTGTGTTTGTGGGTGTGGGGACTTGCTGCTCACTGTTTCTAGGGTATTGTGTTTATGGGTGTGGGGGCTTGCTGTTGTTTTTGGGTAGTACTGTGTTTCTGGGTGTGGGGTGCTGTGTTTTGCAGATGGTGTGGGTGTGGGGACTTGCTGCTGTTTCTGAGTAGTACTGTGTTTGTGGGTGTGGGGTACTTGCTCACTGTTTCTGGGTAGTACTGTGTTTGTGGTGTGGGGCTTGCTGCTCACCGTTTCTGGGTAGTACTGTGTTTGTGGTGTGGGGCTTGCTGCTCACCGTTTCTGGGTAGTACTGTGTTTGTGGGTGTGGGGGCTTGCTGCTCACCGTTTCTGGGTAGTATTGTGTTTGTGGGTGTGGGGGCTTGCTGCTCACTGTTTCTGGGTAGTACTGTGTTTGTGGGTGTGGGGGCTTGCTGCTCACCGTTTCTGGGTAGTATTGTGTTTGTGGGTGTGGGGGCTTGCTGCTCACCGTTTCTGGGTAGTATTGTGTTTGTGGGTGTGGGGGCTTGCTGCTCACCGTTTCTGGGTAGTATTGTGTTTGTGGGTGTGGGGGCTTGCTGCTCACTGTTTCTGGGTAGTATTGTGTTTGTGGGTGTGGGGGCTTGCTGACCACTGTTTCTGGGTAGTATTGTGTTTGTGGGTGTGGGGGCTTGCTGCTAATCGTTTCCGGGCAGTATTGTGTTTTGGTGCTAAACTGTCTCGAGACAGTATTGTGACTGTGGGTTTAGGGACCTACTGCTACACTGACAGCTAGGTGGGGGGGTACTAAAAGAGAAAGAGGGGAAAAAAGTGGTGGTTTGTAAGTGTTGCTGTTTATAACATATATGTCTCCGTGGCATATCTGGGGTAAGTAAATAAAAGGGTTGTGTATTGTACTTTGGCAAGGCAAGTTTTATTTATATAGCACCCTATCCAAGGGCTCAAAGCTCTTCACATAAAACAATAAAAATAAGATGATAAAATGACCAAGAATAAAACAACCCCAGCATAAAATTCAAATCAAATCAAAAGCTTTTTCAAAAAGATCAATTTTGAGAGAGGCTTTAAAGGCCTCCACCAAGCTGGCAGCCTTGATGTATGGAGGAAAGGAGTTCCAAAGGAGTAGAGCAGCTACCCCAAAGACCCTATCTCCTGATCTCCTTAAACGGGAAGGTGCAACAACTAATAAATCAGCATCAGTGGCATGTAGGGGCAGACTGGGGAGTACGGAATCAGAAGCTCTTTAAGGTAGTCAGGTCCCAAACCGTGTAGGGCCTTGTAAGTTAATAAACCAATCCTGAAGGTGATAGGTGCACTCACAGGCAGCCAGTGCAGAGAGCGTAGGACAGGAGTGACATGATCCCTCACAGAGGTGCCAGTCAACATCCTGGCTGCAGCATTCTGCACTAGCTGCAAGCGATGAATCAAACCTCCAGATAATCCCAGGTATAGGGCGTTACAGTAATCGATTCAACTAGTGGCAAAGGCGTGGATGACCATAGCCAGGTCATAGGGAGTCAAGAATGGACAGATCCTGGCGATATTCCGGAAATGGAAAAAAATGGCCCTGACAACTGACGCAACCTGTTTTTGAAGGTCTAGCCGGTCATCAAGACTAACGCTAAGGTCCTTCACCACCCCATTCACCGACAGAGGGCGACCATCCACCATAAGGGGAGGCAACCTCCCATCAGCGAAAATGCCCCCACGACCCGGCTTGATCACCATAACCTCCATCTTGCTGGGGCTGAGACACAGCCAATTAGCAGATATCCAGTCACTGATCTTGGCTAAACCACAACTCAGCGTATCTGAGGCGGATATATCACCAGTGGCACAAGACAGGTACAACTTGGTATCATCTGCATAACAGTAAAAACCCAGACTGTACCATCTAATGATCTCTCCTAGTGGTAGCTTATACATAGAGAACAACAGAGGCACCAAAATAGACCCCTGCGGGACATCGCACAGCACTGTGAAGGAGCCAGAGGAAAAATTCCTTAGGACCACACACTGCAATCTTCCAGTTAGAAATGAGTGAAACCAGTGCAATACAGTGCCAGTAGCACCCACATAGTCTTGCAGATGGTCCAACAGCACCTCGTGATCAACCATGTCAAATGCTGATGATAGATCCAACAGCAACAGAATAGTATAGTTCCCTCTGTCCCTCACCATGAAGAGATGATGTGCTACCCGGACCTGAGTTGTCTCAGTGCTGTGCCGAGGCAAAAATCCAGACTGGAGAGGTTCATAGATGGAAAGTGACTCCAGGTGGACCACGAGTTGGTCAACCACCACCTTTTCAATAAGCTTCCCCAACAAGGGAAGATTAGAGGCTTTGGTAACTAGTACTGTGTACAGCTTAGCCTTATTGGGTTCTGGAACAGCAAGCACAGAGACAGCAAGGTTAGAGAATGTGGGAAGTGGTGCAGTGCAGTGGTTGTGGAGTGGCAGTCTTCGGGGAGACCTTCTGGACAGTGTGGTGCTGCCCCATCTACATGCACCTTTCTGAGTTGGCGGAGGAGGTCACTAGACTTGGGGCTGCACTGGCTAGGAGTCGGGTGACCTTTTCTCCCATCCAGCGACCACCAAGTCTGACACCGTTACCTCAAAGGATGCCAGACAGAAGGAGTGGCTGGACGACGGTGGGCTCACGGAGGAAGGGGGTGGTGGGATCCAAAAGGTTGGGGGCGCAGCCACATTTTCCAACCACAACTGGTTACACTACAAAATTCCTATGCCACTCTGGTGGAGCATGATGGCCAAGAGGCACCCATGGCAGGGGGTGAAAGCCCCAAAGTGGGTGGAAAAGGACCCCAGAGAAGGAGGAAGCAACTTCTGGTGGGGGACGCAATAGTCAGGGGGATAGAGTTGGAAGTAGGAAAGAGGGTGAAGAAGGAGGGCAGGTGCCTACCTGGAGCCATGGTATGGGGGCATGGGAAGCACATTATATAGATCACTAGAGCTGTAGGAAGGGAGGGGAGCTGGATGTCATTGTCCATCTGAGAACAAATGACTTGGTTAGGGATGGGGCAGGAGCAGTTCAGGGGGAGTTTAGGGAGCTGGGAAGGAGTCTTAGACAGATGGCACATCCTGTAGCTTTTGCAGACGTGCTGCCTGTCTACAATAGGGGGAAGGTGAAAGAGCTTGGTACCAATGTCTTCAACTCATGTTTTTTTTATTTTTTTATTTTTTTATTGAAGAGAGAAATTGGAATTACAATCCTTTGAGTCAAAGACTCCTTTGCAAAGACTCCACGTCAGGCAGACACATATACATAAAATAACAGGATACTTACGTGGGTAATACAGTACAGGGAATATATACAATTGGCAGGTTACAGCTGTAGTGGTCATTAGCAGTGGACCCCATGTCATAGATATTACATATGTTAGGTTTCAGTTTCAGGGGGTCTTAAGTGGACCCTGAGTTATAATATATACACAGTGTGAGAGGAGTAATGAGGGAATTAATCAAGATACAGATATGGTTCCCCTTTCCAGTGTGTATCCTAGGTGAGTAAACTAACAAGTTAAGAAAATATTCCTCCTAGGGATTAAGGCATGCAACCTATAGAGATGAAAAGTAGGAAGATGGAATATTACGTGCAGTCAGAGGCTGTGGAGCAAGGAGGAGGGTCTTGAGGCTGGTTTTAAATCGGCCAAGGCTGGGTGCCATGGAGATGGAGGGCGGAAGGTTGTTTAACCACAGGGGAGCCCGATACCGGAAGGATCGTTGTCCGAGGGAGGTCCTACAGTGAGGGACAAGGAGGGTGGTATTGGGGGCTCTTCTGTTAGGGACTATTTGGATGAGGTGGTGAAGGCCTCCCCCTATGCCAAGGGTTGAAGGAATGGTACAGAGAGGAGGGGAGGGGTATGGCTACAGTACGCTGGGGACTTGGGGACCACCTGGGAGGATAAGAGACTATACAGTGGTGACAGCCTGTATCCAGCCAGGAGTGGAACCACAGTTCTCAGTGGATGGTTCAAACATTACTTCAATGAGTGTTTAAACTAGTCAGGGGGTGAAAGAAAAAGGGGAGACTGAAACTGCCACCCCCCCCCCCACAGGCTGAGATATTGTATAAGGAGATCCCAAGGGGTGAGAGTCCCACCACAGAGCAAGTCAGTCAAGGACGTGGGGGTTAGCAAAGGGGAAGGGAGGGAAAGAAGCAGTCAGAAAAGAATAGGGAGAAGGGGCACAAAAGGAAAAAGGAGATGCAACAGGCAAAGAGCTAACAAAATCTGGAAGGCCATGTGTGCTAATGCTATATGGCTGGAAAATAAGATCCCAGACCTAGAGGCCATAATGGCGGAAGCCAACCTAGATACTGTGGCCATTAGCGAGCCATGGTGCATGGAAAACCACGGCTGGGACATGGTCACACCAGGCTACATGATGTTCAGGAGGGACAGAGTAGGAAAGAAAGGAGGATACTGGTGCTTCATGTGAAAGAAAACATAAAACTGACAAAAATACAGGGAATTTGAGGGGGGGGGGCTGAGGTGCTGTGGGTCACCATGAAGTTGGGAAATGGAGCCATCATTAGGACAGGAGTGATCTACAGGTTTCTGGCACGGGGGAGAGCTTACACAAGGAAATGCGAGCAGCAATTGGCAAAATGGCCGAAAAGGGTGAGTTGTTGCTGGTGGGAATTTCAATCTGCAAGATGTAGATTGCAGCCTCCCTGCAGCAGCTTCAGCTAGAAGCATGGACATCCTTGACTCCCTGCGGGGACGTTCCTCAGACAACTAATCAGTGAACCCACTTGTGATGGGGCAATGCTGGATCTCATGCCTACTTGGCACCTTTTCCTGATACGATTCACTGGCGCTCCCATCTGTAGCCTGACTGCAGCTCCTGAACACTCAATTTAATTTAATTTTAAAGCTGGGCTGCTAAAGCTCTCTGCGTGCTACTCTGGGCCTGATTTTTTTGTAAATCCTGTTTGCACTGTTTTTTACTGCATTTGGAGCCTGTTAAGATTTTTTATTTTTTTTTGGTAACTTGCACTGGGGGTTGGCTGCCCTGAGTGGTGAAAATCATCCTCCGAACCACGTTTGCAGTTCGAATCTACTCTCCAGGTACTACCAAACCTTAGCCCCCATGACTCCAGGGTTTGGCTTCCTGGTTTGTGGTTCAAATCTACTCTCCAGGCACTGCCGAACTGCCCGCCCCGCTGCTGACTCCAGGGGTTGGCTACCCAGAGTGGTGAAAATCATCCTCTGAACCGCGTTTGTGGTTCGAATCTAGTCTCCAGGTACTGCCAAACTGCCTGCCCCCACTGCTGACTCCAGGCGTTGGCTACCCCGAGCAACAAAAATCATCCTCCGAATTGCGTTTGTGGTTCAAATCTACTCTCCAGGTACTGCCGAACTGCCCGCCCCCTGTTGACTCCAAGGGTTGGCTGCCCCAAGTGGCGAAAATCATCCTCCGAACCACATTTGCAGTTCGAATTTACTCTCCAGGCAGTGCCAAACTGCCCGCCCCCCTGCTGACTCCAGGGGTCGGCTGCCCCGAGTGAAGAAAATCATCCTCCAAACCGCATTTGCGGTTCGAATCTACTCTCCAGGCACTGCCAAACTGCCCACCCCCCCTGCTGACTCCAGGTACAGGCTTGCTGGCTACAATTTCGAACTTGGTGCCTTTTCCTAATACGATTCACTGGCGCTCCCATCTGTAGCCTGACTGTGGCTCCTGAACACTCAATTTAATTTAATTTTTGAGCTGGGCTGCTAAAGCTTCCTGCATGCTACTCTGGGGCTGAATTCTGGCCCACCCCCTCCCCCAGCCTTAATTAAATATGCCTTGGCCCCTCCTCTTCCCTCTTAAATATCACTCAGTTGGACGCTAGTAGTATATCGCTCTATGAGTCTTAACGCTACAGTTAGCTAATTTCCTACCATCTCCCACTCCCTGCTCATTTAACCTTTCTTATTTCCTCTTCTCTGCCCACCGCCTACCGTGATGGCAAAGATGCGGACTCTTGCAGTTCCTACAACGACTCCCACTGTATCACAGACCCCTCAATGCCTCATTGTTTTTACCATTACTGTCTATTTGGCCAGCTGCAATGGCCCCTCTGTACCTTCACTGACTACCTTTGGTGCTGTAGTACTAAATGTGTATGGTCCAGTAACATCTTCCCTCTCTGATGACACAGGCCTCCTCAGTCTGCATCCCTCCAAGACTGCGGGAAAGCGGAACTTGACCTATGATCCGGCCCTGGTGCCGCTATTCTCCAAGACCTAGAAATCTGCTTTTTCCACACGAAAACCCAGGCACCCAGTAAACGACAATGGCAACTACATAAAAAACTTATCCAGGAGCAGCTCTTCAGACTACTGCTGCTACTACTACTCCTGATGTCTGGCAACGTGCATCCCAATCCCGGACCCCCACCCCACCTCCATACTAGCCCACGTGAAACCTCAGGCCTAGTGTTTGCATCGTTAAATATCTGCAGCCTCCTTCCAAAAATGGACAGCCTCAAGGTCTGGGTCTTCCAACAAAACCTAGATGTAATTTCTGTCGTGGAAACTTGTCCATCACCGAACTCGTGAACCTTGCATTCTTGGACCTCAGTAGTGTGCTTCCAGTGGACTTTTTCAGCCCCGCCCCTAGGGCCACTGCGAAGAAACCCGCACTACCCAACAGGCTGCTCTTCCGCTTCAAACTGGTCTCTGAAGCGGAGGCAAGAAAATACCTTGAAAAGGTTCTTGGCAAGTCTAGACACAGTGCGGACTCCCTGGACCTCAAATTTCTACAGCTAGCTCTGGTTGAAATACTCTGTCCCCTCACAAAGATAATTAACCTGTCCCTTTGCCAATCCAAGTTCCCACAAATCTGTAAGTCTGCCACAGTCACCCCAGTACACAAAAGTGGAGATTGGTCCCTCCACAACAATTACAGGCCGATCTCTATACTCCTCCCACTCTCAAAGGCCCTTTAACAGATTGTGGCCAACCAGATGGTGGAGTACCTCAATCAATATCAGCTTCTATGTTCCAAGCTGCATGGATTCTAAGTCAGCCACAGCACCATCACAGCTCTACTCAAATTTACTGGCTTCATACATAGTGCATTTGACAAAGGGCATATTGCAGGGGTGGCCTTCATTGACCTATTAAAGACATCTGATATGGTTCATCATGCCCTCCTCCTTGAGCAACTCTCAGATATAGGCCTAGTCTCTGAAACCTGAGATAGTTTAGAAGTTACCTGAGCCTGTGTTCCCAGCAAGTCAGGATTGGGTGCATCGTTTATGAAAGCAGACCTGTTAGATCAGGGGTACCGCAAGGCTCCATACTCTGCCCATTACTCTTCAGCGATTTCCTAGACAACCTCCCAGCATCCTGCCGATGCAGCATGCTCCCCTACACAGATGATGTGGTGATCTCTGCAAGCAACCCTGACCCTGTGCTCCTTGAATCGGACCTCCAAAGTGGCTTTGCAACTGCTGAAAAAATGGTTCAAGGAACAAAAACTGGTCAAGAATTATAAAAAGACCAAGACCATGCTCTGCTCCTCAGTCCAAAACAAACTAAAAGGCTACCCCCAGCAATTCGGAATGATGCCAGTATCACCCTGGAGCTAGTTCCCCACTTCAAATACCTGGGGATCACATTGGACTACGCCCTGTCTTACACTCAGCATATTGATAACACTGCTAAAGCCCTCAACACCAGGATCAGCATCTTCTACAGACACAGCCTAACATTTGAAGTCCTGAATCTGGCAATAAGCAACTCGCTCATAACCCTCATTGACTATGGTCTGGCTATTTACGACTCCGCAACTGACTCAGCACCTCTCAACAGCTCTAAACAAAGCCTGCCGTCTGCTCACTAATGCCTCAAAGCTCACCCATACCTGTGAGCTGTATGCTTGGACTGGCTGGCTCCATCTGAGCAACAGAATCCGTTATCAAACTTACCTCCTTGCAAAAAAGGCTACTCTACACCTACTTCCCCCAGGGGTATTCCCATTTCCACCTTCAAATGCCAGACACACCAAGAGCTCGATCACCCAAATCTTCCATGTACCCAGGTGTTGGACGACCATGGCTCAGTGTTCCTTTTCTCACCGGGCCCCTCTATGGACAAATGGTCTACCTCCTGACATCTGCAGTCCCACTACACTGGGATCCTTTAAACGTAGGCTGCATCAGCACCTCACCAATAGCAGCATCTTTATGTGACCCCGCTAAATCCCTGCATGCAACAATAGACTACCCCTAGCACTTCCCATTCCTATCCTACCAGGATAGTCGCTCTGCAGCACTTAGCCACCCGTCCCCTACACCCTCTGTCGCCTCCTCACCCTTGCCCTAACCTAACCCCTTCTCCCACTCCTTGCCTTTCCCTGCATCTCCCCTCCCTCACACTATCACCCTCCTCTGTCTTTTCATAGGATGCAGGCATACATTGTACAATGCCTTAGCACACCTGGTTATTTGTTGGTCTGTGCCATCTACAGTATTCTTTGTACACTGTACCATGTGTGTGTGTGTGTGTGTGTGTGTGTATATAAAATATCTGTATTTTGTCCCCCATTATTGTGACCTTTTTGCTAATGTATTGACATGGAACCTCTCAATGAGCATCTGCTCACAGGTGTCATCCAAGATTTCAATAAATAAATAAAATAAAATACTAATGGGGACAGTATTGCAGACATCAAGGTAGGAGGCCATCTGAGGATTAGTGATCATCGTACACTGTGGCTCAACATAAGTACAGCTGCGGAATCCAGCCACATGATGGTGCGAGTCCTGGACTTCAGAAAGGCTGATTTTACAAAAATGAGTGAATACCTCATGAAACCTGGCAGAGGGAGAGGACCTGTGTGTGTGTGTGTGTGTAGGAAAAATGGGCCAAACTTAAATAGTGCATAGTGAAGACAATGAAGCTCTGTATCAAGCAGGTAAGCAGAAGTATAGAAAGAGGAGATCTCTATGGTTCTCAAAAGAAGTATCAGAAAAGGTAGAGGCTAAAACAGTAAGGCGCGCAAAGGTACAAATTGAGGAAAGAATAGCATCAGGAAGTATCAAAAGGGGAGAAGACATTTTTAAGGTATGTTAGCAAGAAAAGGAAGACAAAGGGAGGAACTGTATGGTTAAAAAGAGAGGGGGTGACTGTATGGAGGGGAATCAAGAAAAGGTAAACATATTAAACAAATACTTCTGCTCAGTATTCGCAACAGAAGGGGAAAGGGAGGAACCACAAAAAGGTGTCAGCAGCTTTGATGTGAGGGAAATGGACACTAGTCCATTTTCTGAGGAGAAAGTCCAGAAAGCACTTGCTAACCAAAAGGTGGACAAAGTTATGGGGTCAGAGGGGGCACATCCAAGCATCCAAGGGTGCTGAGGGAGCTCACGGAGGTACTGGCTGTAGCTCTGCCAGACCCATTTACCAGCTCATTGAAGACTGGCGTGGTCGGGGGTGGGGTGGGGGACTGAGAAGGACAGAGGTAGTCCTACTTCACATAAAAGGTAGCAGGAAAGAGGTGGGCAATTATAGGCTGGTCAGTCTGACATCGGTGGTGGGTAAATTAATGGAAACACTACTAAAGGAAAGGACTGTGGAATACTTTGTATCCAATGAATTACAGGATCCGAGGCAGCATGGCTTCACAGGGGGAAGGTCACGCCAAACAAATCTGATAGGTTTCTTTGGGTGACCAAGGAAGTGGATCAGGGAGGGGCGGTGGACATGGCCGACCTGGATTTCAGCAGGGGTTCCGACACCGCTCCACATAAGAGGCTAGCAAGCAAGTTGGGGAACTTGAGGGTGGGTAACAAGGTAGTAACATGGGTAAAAAACTGGTTAGAGGATAGGACACAGAGGGTAGTAGTCAATGCAGTTCGCTCCAGGGAAGGGAGGGTGACCAGTGGGGTACCTCAGGGATCAGTGTTGGGACTGATCCTCTTCAAAGCCTTTTTAAATGACATAGCGGAGGAACTGGAAGGAAAGGTTTGCCTCTTTGTGGAAGACACAAAGACCTACAATAGAGTGGACACTCGTGTGTGTGTGTGTGTGTGTGTGTGTGTATAAAGGATGGGTAGGGATCTGAAAAGACTGGAGGAGTGGTCAAGGTTATGGCAGCTGGGTTTTAATACAAAAAAGTGCAAAATAATGTGCTTGGGCAACAGAAACCTGGGAGTGGAGTACAAAATGGGAGGGGGTGATACTGACAAAGACCAGGTTGCACCTGGAAACGAGTCTCAGCTCATTGCTACTTTTCCCGGTTATCAACTTTTAAATAAAATAAATAAAGGCCAACCAGGAAAGAGACCTAGAGGTAATCATATTGGATGATATGAAGGTGGCCAGGCAATGTGACAAGGCAGTCGGAAGAGCTAGTGGGATGCTGGGGTGCACAGGAAGGGGTATCACTAGCAGGAAGAGGGAGGTGGTGCTGCCCCATGTAGATCACTGGTAAAACCGTACATTGAGTACTGCACCCAGTTCTAGAGACCACATCTCAGGGAGGACACAGACAGAGTGGAGGCAGTCCAGAAGATGGCTACCAAAATGGTGCAGATTCTGCATCAAAAGCCCTATAAGGAGAGGCTTATGGAGCTAAATATGTACACCCTGGAAGACAGGAGGGAGAGGGGGAACATGACAGAGACATTTAAATACCTCACAGGAAGGGGAGTATTTTTAAGAGAAAAAGGTGTTCTAGAACAAGGGGGCATGCGATGAAGCAGGAGGGGGGTAAATTCAGGAGGGGTGTGAAGAAGTACTTCTTCAGAGAAAGGGTGGTGGATGCCAGGAACATCCTTCCAGTAGAGGTAGTGGGGGCAAAAACAGTGGTGGGGTTCAAAAATGCCTGGGACAGGCACAAAGGAATTGTAGGGGTAAGGAAGGGAGGGGGAAGAGATGGCACTGTAGATCAAGTTTGGTCTGGAGCAAAAAAAATGAAGGTTAAAAAAAGGGCAGACTGGGTGGGCCCAATGGCCCTTATCTGCCATCACACTATGTTTCTATGTTGTTTCTAAGGAAAGGAATGCCTTTCAGTAGTGTTGCGATCCATCCACCATATCAACGCTCTGTGTAGTAGAGACGTGGTGAGAACCATTTGTTCCAACTTGTCCATCAACTGATCCCACTGGACCATGACTGTCCACGAAGGTACCCATATATGAAGTCGGACTTGTGGCACAGTCACTATGGTCACAGCCATGAGGCTCAGGAGACATAACATTGTTTGTGCAGAGACATAGTGGCTTCTGTGCACCAGTGTGCCTGAGCAACCAATGTCCACCCTGTCCTGGGGCAGGAAGGCACATCCCTTTTCTGTGTCCCAGACTGTCCCTATGTACTGCAGTCTTTGGCATAGAGTCAACACAGACTTTGACACATTTACTGTGACCCCCAAGTTGCTGAACAACTGACGTGTCCGAGCAGGAACATCGACGAGGCAGAGTCAGGCGATGACCAGCACAAAGGGGAGTTCCACAAAAAAGAAGACCCCAGCTCAAATAGCAAAGCCGGCACCGAGGCAAAGCCAGGTAATGGAGTGAAAAGGAGCCATGAGCCCCATGGTAACGGGAAGGGGGTCGGGCTATCAAGCCAGAAACTGACTTTGGTGTCCAAAGACGGTTGGAACAGCTGTAAAGACCGCATATATGACCGGCACTCACCACCTCAATGGAGCAATGCAGCCAGCAGCAGAGACCCATACCAGAAGGGAAGGGGCGACAAGCTGGCAACGGAAACCCAGACAGCAGTGGGAGACTGGCAGGGAGCCATGAAAGGGGAGCCAATTAAACGCCGACACCCAGCGATGACAAGGCAGCAGGCAGCGCTGGCAGGACAGGAAACAAGGGCCATGTGGGAAGCAAAAGAACAGGCCCACTTCACCAAAAACAGGAGATGAAGGTAAGCAAAGCACACAGCAATGAATTCCAAGAAGGGAGTTCTTCAGTTCGACGTGAAGTCGACAGCTAAAAAGGAAAGAACTGAGGAAGTTTGGGGCCACCTACGTTTAGGTGCATCACATTAACAAATTTATACATTAATAGGCAATTTTTGCCCAGGAAAGGAACACTGAGCTGTGAGAGCTCATTCCAGGTGTGTCCTACCATTTTAAAACTGTCTCCTAGTCATTTTCTGACCTCATACAAATGATCCCTCAGTATTTCTAGTCATCGTTTAACATTAAGTAAGCTTGCTGGGCTTTGTACGAAAAGGAACATGTTACATTTGATCAGGATGAACAGTCATTCATAAGATGTTAACTTCGGAGTTAGCTGGGTGGCACAGCATCACTATGTTGCGCTGCAGCACTGAAGGTCCCAGTTCAGAAGACACCTTAGCACTTTCACTAACTGAGCCATATTGTTTTACAACTGCAAACGTCCACCAAGGTCCTGTTGTGTGGGTTAGTGCTATGTGTAAATCAGATTGTGTTTGTATTTGTACCTGTGCTCAGAAACATAGTGGTAGGGACAGAAATTAACATACACAGACTGTTCCCTGTGCAAGTGGGAAGAGGTTAGAGAACGTAGTTTTCTCTCCTGCTTGCACTGTGGTGCACGTAAATTTTAAAAGCTACATTGATTGTCACTGAAAGCCGCCACATGGGGCGTACTTCTGTGATAATCTGCCAAAGTGCAGGACTGACTGGGAGGTTGGTGTAAGACTTGGGGCTGGGCATGTGAGCACAGGTCAGTTAATCCCTCCTGCCCCATGCTTATCAACTGCAGCCAGGAAGACAGTGTGTGGGACATGTGGTATCACACTTTGAGTGACTGCAGGAGGAGTGGGCAGATGCGTGGTGCACTACTGTGGCTGAGGAAGGGCAGGCGGGTCAGTGGATTTCCTCCTAGCAGCTCGAGTTGAGATAAGCCCACCCCCAAACCTACAGAGCACAGGAATCAGAGCTGACTGGTGACTGACAGCAGGAGGAGGAGACGGGTGGATGAATCAGTGTAGCAGAGTACTGCCTGTACAGAATGCTGAGATGAGGGGGGGGGGGGCTAAGGAGTGGGGAAGAAAAATACAGTGAATCTGTGATCACTGAATAGTCAAGAAGACCCTTAGCAGCCCGTCCAGAAAGCCAAAAAAGCAGTGGGAGCAAGAAAATCCTGTTTCCACGGCCACAACCAAGCAAGAAAATCTGGCTCCCACAGCCAAATCATTTTTTGACCAGTGCAGGTAACCCGACTCTGGAGCGTCTAACTTTTCTGCCACATGCACCATGGTACCGGTACTAAAAGACATGAATTTCTAGCCAGCCCAGTGGTGCAGAGGGCTGAGGAACCTAGCACCTTACTTCTTCCCACGCTGGCAACTTGTGTTCCGGAACGGACTCAGGTCGCCAGGGGTCGTCCGGGGTGGGAGAGGATCGATCATTTGAGGGACTGCTCTCCTTTCCCAGGGAGGGGTGGCATGTTAGCGCTAGCCTAGAGCTGCCCCAGGTGGAAGCCTTGGAGTAGAGCAGCAGTAGGGAGACATGTAAGGAAGGGAACTGCGGGACATGCGGAGGTGCACCCCATGCATAGTGTCGCTCCACAGTGAGGTGTGAGAAAAATGTCGGAGGGCAAAATGAAGCCCGGCAGACCTTGCCTTCCTCGCACTGCTGTCTGGTCACCACGCTGGACCGCCTTGGATATGTTGAAAGGAGGGCAGTAGCCCTCCCTCCCTGGCCATGCCAGAGGGGGAAGCTCGTGGGGAACCATACAACCAGGTTGGTGGCTGGGGTGGTAAGGAAGGCAGTGCAAGGGGGCTGGGGACTGGGCTGAAGAGCTGCCTCTCCGGAGGCAGGGGAGAAAAAATGTATATGTAAAAAAAACTTAGTTTCTACCACTGCATAGTGGATGTATTAGTGGCGCAAGTGAGGGGTGCAGTCATGAATACTCATGCAAACATTAGATCCCAAATCTGCTTTAGGACTCACACATGGAGAGGGGGCGCACCTTCCAGGTGGCATTCTTCTAGGTGTGCAAGGCATATTTCTCAACTGCTCAAGGGTTAGACATTTATTTGGCAACCATTACCAATACCCTTAAAACTGTCATTTTGGTCATCACAAGTATAGCTAGAAGCACACAGATGATTATTTTAGCTGTTGTCTCAGATGGCACTCTCAGTTGTGAAAAAACAAACAAACAAACAAACCAGCAGCTACAAAGGGAGCCACGGCAGCAAACAACGGGAAGTAGGGATACTGGATCCTGCTACCTGACTGCCACCTTGTGGAGGCCAGGGGGAAGCACACAGACAGAGAAATGGGGCAGCCATTGGGTACCAAGCATTCGTGTGAGTCACTGCACGCTGGCACCCTCAGGGAGAAAGCCAGAAGCTGGAGGAAAAAGTCCCGGTCTGTCATTGCGATGGCATCCCCGTTAGGCTCACACATGACTGACATGGCAAGCCACTCATCCCTGTCATGATCCCGGGCAAGCAGTGGATAACCAGTAAGTCAATGAAGTCAGTGACAGGGCTGGGAGAGGTGGCATCAAACAACCTGGGGAGAAGAAACAGCTTGATAACAAAAAGTCCAGGGGGTACTCGGGGAAGGGTGGTTCTGATGACATGAGCTGAGCTGGGGTGAATTACAGTATATTGTGGTTTTCTAGCAATCAAACTCGGTCTGTCAAATGTGGATTAAGCAGCTGGCTACACATTCTTTATAATATAAAAACACTGCTGTCAGTTTGGATCTGGGAATTCAGAAGCTAACCCAGTGATCGGAGTAAGATGATAATGCCAAGATGGCAAAAACGAGATCTGAACCAAGTTGTGCTATAAATTACATGATTTGAACAGCCTTAGCCAATCAGGATGCAGATTTTTTTACACTTACTGCTTAAATCTGTAGCAAATTAGGGTCTTTGTTTTTAATCTTTTTTTCTTCTATCTGACAGTCTACATACAAATCTCAGTTGTTTATGTCATTTAGAGGTGTGCCTAAGTATATGAAAAAGCCTTGGTGATGATGTTCTGTCCGCACAGTGCATTACTTACAAATTCACAGTGCTTTTCTTGACAAAAAACTATGGTGCCATTACACAACAATTGTTAGGGCAAGCCACAGGCAGCCGAACGGGGGCCACTATGTCATAAGTGATAGGGCCTGGACCTATCAGTTTCTGATTTATTACCTAGATTTCAATAAGGCCTTCAACACCGTTCCACATAGGGGATTTGTAAGCAAGCTGAGCAGCCTAGGAGTGGGTCCAAAGATGGTAAACTGGGCAAGAAATTGGTTAGGGGATAGGTGACAGAGGTTGGTGGTAAATGGAGTTCAGTCTGAGGAAGGGAGGGTGACCAGCGGGGTGCCACAGAGATCAGTACTGGGACCGGTCCTCTTTAATGTCTTTATTAGTGGCACTGCAGAGGGCTGGATGGGAAGGTCTGCCTTTTTGCGGATGACACTAAAATCTGCAATAGGTTAGACACTCCAGGAGGGGTAGAAAAAATGAGTACTGATCGGAGAAAGTTAGAGGAGTGGTCAAGGGTATGACAGTTAAATTTCAATGTGAAAAAATGCAAAATCATGCACTTAGGGCACAGAAACCCAGGTGTGGAGTACAAAATGGGAGGAGTGGCACTGACGACCACCAAACAGGGAGGTAATCATATCTGATGACCTAAATGTGGCCAGGCAGTGTGACAAGGCAGTTGGGAGGGCTAGTGGGATGCTGGGGTGCATAGGTAGGGGTATCACCAGCAGAAAGAGGGAGGTGATGTTACCTCTGTATAGATCACTGGTAAGACCTCACCTAGAGCACTACTGTCCAGTTCTGGAGACCTCATCTCCAGAAGGACATAGACAGGGTGGAAGTGGTCTAAAGGAGGGCAACTAAAATGGTGCAGGTCTGCATAAGAAGCCCCATGAGGAGAGACTGAAGGACCTCAATACATACACCTTGGAGGAAAGGAGGGAGGGCGGATATGATAGAGACTTTCAAATACCTCACGGGTATAAATAAGGTACAAGAGGGAAGAGTTTTTCAGAAAAACAGATGCTCAAGAACAAGGAGTCATGCTATGAAACTGGGGTGGGGGCAGACTCAGGAGATGTGAGAAGTACTTCTTCACAGAAAGAGTGGTGTATACCTGGAACAGTCTCTAAGTGGAGGCAGTGGTGGCAAAAACTGTAGCGGGGTTCAAGAATGCATGGAACAAGCATAAGGGAACTTAGTGGTATGGCAAGGAGGTCGTAGAGCCGGAGGTCAAGTAGGGTCTGCCGTAATACAATAGGTAGGGAAAAATGGGCTGACTAGGTGGGCCAAGCAGTTCTTATCTGCCGTCAAATTCCATGTTTCTATGAGGGGAGTTTGCGCTGCTTTTAGAATGTTTCTCTAAAAAACTATTTACCATTATTCTGCAAGCCAGCAGTGGTCTTTTCTTGTCCATAGCACTGTTCTGAGCCCGGCTTCTTCTTTGTCACTAAGTGATTTTCACGCTGAGGCTCCAGCATGTATTCTTGTTTGTAGCTCCCCTGCCCCCCAGGCAGCCTTTCTGGTTTATTTAACTACCTCACTTGCACCAGTTCTGGTCACTTTCTAGTGGTTGTTCAAAGAAAGCAAATGAATAGAACACCCAGCTGAGGAAAGGTGGGTGCCGCCTTAAGAATGTAACATGGCTAACAAACAAACAACAAAGGGATGATGGTGGTGCACACTAAACCAAAAAGGCCTCCTTGATGAAGAGTCACTATGCCTCAAGGTGCTGGAGTGAGTTCTGTGCTATGCATCCCATGCCAATCACAGTATGTGCCTGCCTTGCCTTTTGTTTGAGTTTGTGGCTCCTATATATATTTTGTTTGTTTGAAGAAATAATCTTGGTGTGCTGCTACTACTTTATGTCTCTGTTTATCGAGCCAGAAACAAGAATCTATTTTTTTACGGCCGTGTGGGCGGAGCTCCGCAGACGTTTTGCTATCACTGTAGGAGAACAGCGGGTCGCCTCCAGAATGCGATCCTGTGTTCTTGATGTGGCAACATCATGATAGCGCTGAGTCCATAGGCACTGTCTCCCATGATGGAGCTCCCCTCTGCAGCACGGTCACCCCCTCCCCATGACGCACTACTTCATGAACACATTTCTGCTACAACTGTGGATGCTGAGCATCATGCATGTGCAGTTTTGCCACTGCCGCCATCTTTCCAATGGCAAACCATCGCTGCTCCCGAAACCAGTGCTCTGATGTCACCGCCGTTGCTCTGTGGCCCGTGCTGACGTCGCACGATATCGCTGTCACTGATGCTCTGAAAGCAGTGCTGCTGCCGCTCTGCTACTCGGACATGTAAGAGCTTGGCGCAGCCATATCAGCTCTGACCAGAGTTTGTTTATACTTGCCTTGGCTCCTACACTGGTACAGCAGCTAAGAAAGCAGCATTAGTGTTGAAAACAGATTTGATTCCCCTTCCTTTCACTTGGTATACAGATCACTGCTTGCAGTGAAAAGACTGTTTCAGGAAAGTTTCCATAACCGTCAGCTATTTTTAATTTTTTTTTCCAAAAAAATGAGTTGACATTTGTAAAATGTTAGCAGAGATGCAATTATGAGATGTTACACGCTAGAGATCCAATTAGCTCACATGAAGGATTCATTATTGAGTTGCTGTAAACACAAATATTAAAATAAACAAACAAAACAAGCTTCTTACCACATTGCCTTTTCTGGTCAGAGGCTGAAAGTAATAGTACTGGCAGAAGTCTAGCACCAGCGTAAATAAGCTCAGGACCTGCGTGTAGAAGCAGAGTTGCAGGAACAGCCAGTGGTTGTCTTCACCAACACAGTTATTAATCCTACAGAGAAATCAGTGAGAAAAGAAAATGGTGTTAAGTATCTTCCAACACTCTGCCTCCTAAATCCACGTGAGTGAAATTAAACAGTTTAATCACCAATTCAGATGGGCAGATTTTAACTGGTTTTAGTGAAATACAGAAACATATTTCCTAAAACTGAGTTGTGTTTATGAAATCTGTTACTGTCTGATTGGCTTAATGGTGTGACCCCAATGATTTGGAAGGCAATGCACTGCAGGAAGCCCAGCCTCTGATTTGGGGGGAGTCCCCCACTGACTCAGAAGCCGCATTCATTGTGACAGCACAGGCAGATGTGTGTGCCATTTCGTTGGAAAGAAATGGTACAAAAACGGTGGCTGCCGTGATGGGGGGGCAGGTGTTAAAGCAAAAACTGGCACAAGATGAAAGGTACAGTATCCTAAAGTGCTTTACGATCCAGGAGAAGGATCACTGAGAATGCTGTTGCCATTTAGGTGCACAGTGAGATGTCAATAGCACATATTAGATTAGAGATTACAGAGAGATTAACATCTGTTTTCTGTGTCGGTCTCTCTCGCTACAAAGAGGGTAAAGGCAGGGAGAGTCAGTGACTTGCTAAAAAGGGTCACACAGCTGGGCCATTCACATGGCATTTTCTGCACCATTGTGAGTGGTGCCGAGCTGTTACTGCGTTGCCGTTTTTGTCATGTGAACACAATTCACACTGCAGTGTCTGCATGCATTGCGTTTCACTGCAATCCCTCTTTGTTGGGGATCGCGTAGTGGTGTAGGCAATTCACTTGGCCATCTGAACAGCTAGCACCTCTCACAATGGTGCCAGCACAGAGTTACATTACATGGTTATGCAATACGAATGGCACAATATGTAGTTTTGTGCATGTACTGGGTTGGTGGAAGGTTTCCACCATCAATTCTGGATCTCAAAAAGTTACAGAAGAGCTGAGCTAGCAGTATAGCCTAGTTAGAGTAATGAGCTGTGAATGAACTTGGTATAGCTGTCATGCCGAAAAGTATGACAAAATAAATATTGGTTATAATTACTTTTATACTAAGTGAATAAGTATTGGTTATCACTGTCATACTACAAGTATGAAAGAATAAATACTAGTTACAACTGCGATTCACCTGTGGAACAGTAAGTATAGGTTAGTCTCCCCCGGCTCCACAGAAGTTTGGTCAAAATGCCAGAAGATCAGTTGTACCAATGTGCGGGGCTGGCTGTGTGAAAGGGAGCCACACCACTGCAGCTTGAACAGAGCAGCCTGTACTACAGCACAACTGCGAACGGGGTAGGTTGTGTGAACGCAGCTAGTGAGTAGCTGTGATGGGTTTCAAACCAGAGTCTCCAAATTTTATGCTCATACTCTAACCACTAGGCACAACTGCTTCCGAGGTAACCTAACAGCTTACTGCTCTGTCTCCTGGACTGCCCTCTACCCCAGATATAAGCTATCAATCAGGGATCAAAATGGTAGCACGCAGAAAGAACAACTTACCATGCATACAAGAGAGGGTTTTTTTGTGTGTGTTATTTATTTTTTCCTCCTTCTCTTTGCACCCCTGCTGTCCTCTCCTTCAGAGCGCCAATACCCCACACCACCATTCTATGACCTGCCATGCAGTTTTACCGTAGGGTAATCTGACCTATCCCTGTGTCGGGAGGGTCTCGCTTGGAGGGGAAGTGCCTGTAAGCAGACTCCATATCCCTGGCAAGCTGCCACTGGGTCATTCCAAGCTAGTCCAGGGCTTTAAGGTTGTGTAGGCGGGCACTCATCAACTGGTCGGCAGGAACTGGTATTTCCATTTCTCCCTTTGGAGGCGCGGCGTACTCCCACGGCGTCTGGCATATGCCGGCGTCCACTGCCCTCCCCAGTTGGGTCAGTGTGCTGCAATACCTCCAGTCTCCACTGGGGTCAGCAGACCCTGGCCCATATCCCCACCTTCCCCCCAGAGAAGACGAGCAGTCGTTGGACGCTCAAGTCTTCTCCCCCGGCCGGCCCTCCAGCGACCTGAGTCCGTTCCCGAACCCAGGTCACCGGCATCGCAAGCGGAAATCCAACTGCTGCACCGATGGGCCGGCTACAGGAGAGTTTTAACAAATGAATATGTTAATACCATACACTCCAGTGTTTCTCCTACAGTGCTTTTGCATGGGGGCTACCCCTATATTTTCATTTTGAACTTCCAGCATGTCTCAAAACCGTCACTGCTGTCCACCATTGTAAAATTTGACCCTTGGTCCCCAGTACTGCTATAGGTAAAGCACTGCAGATCAAAGGGAACAGCAATGAGGCAGACATGGATACACAGAAAAAGATGGTGTTCCGAGAAAGAAAGAAGAGAAACTAGAGAAGAGGCAAGAAAAAAGTGTGCCTCATGCCTTCGACAGGTGACCTATACCACCATCCTTTTACATGTTTCTAGGTGAAAAAAAAGAGTTCTGTACACACAGTTTATAACCTCATTCGAGCTGTGACTGGAGAGGTGCATCTTCTAATTAAAGTACTTAACCAGAAAGCAAGCGAGAAGAGGTGTTTTTTTAAAACGTACTTGTGCTCCTGAGTCCTGTCAAGTTGGAGCGCCCTTCGATTGCCTCCAAGTGCCTCCTTGCCAGCCTTAGAGCTCCACCTGTCTACACTTCCTCCAGGGCATCCATCCTGTAATCTTTTAGCTGCCCAGGATTTCCTCCCTGGTGAAGGGCCCTACCTTTCTGTTTCTCAACAAGCACAGACCCACAATCCAGTTAGCAACTGCAGAAGGGAGCTGGCACCCCAGTAGCCCTCTGGCGGTGGGGGAGTACAGCCCAGAATGGCCATGATGGGCAGGACAGGACATCATCTGTCCAATCTATGACCCCATTTCACTTTTTCTCCTGCAGTGGCGTCACTGGATGCAGTCATTTCTGGTGCACAAATGCCTAGGCGCTCATCCCTCCCAGTCTGTACATGTGATCTCAGCTGCCATGCCACCCGTGGTCATCCAGGTGGCAGTAATGCAATAGAACACACCGCCCTCCCTCCCCAGAGGAGAGTGTCCACTGGGTCATTCAATGCTACTCCAGCCCTCTAGTGATCTGGGTTCAGTTCCAGACCCTGACTGTTGATGCTGCTGCTATACTAATGGACGGACCAGAGAAGAAATGTTTTATATGTGCCTGGTTTCTCTCTTTCAACAGACACAGAATGAAGCGTTAGTTGTATATACATTTATACTAAACTATAAAAAATAAACACCATTCTGACTAGGGGTCACACACTAAGAATGCTCCATTTGTGCACTCTCTTGTACAACACGGCCTGTTGATTTAGAATGCCGAACAAATCTTGTTCTAGCCACTGGAATGGGAGACACAGGAGTAGGATATGTCCTCACACATTAAAAAGTAAAAGCCAAAAGTCTCTTCATTTTTTATTAAAGAGCAACTGACACCTTTGGTTAAACTTTAACAAACATAGAGAATAAAGTATGGGGTGGTATGTGTAATGAGATTTTACGCACACCCGAGGGGTTGGATGGCATATAAACCCCGAGAGCAAAGTTCGAGGGGTTTATCCAGGCATCCAACCCCGAGGTGTATGTACCCAGTTTACACACCAATTATTTCTTTATATAATTGCTGGGTTAGGCTTTTTCACCATAGTCAATTATATAAAATAAATGGTCTGGTACGGCTGCGGTCTGATGATGTTTAGCCGAGTCCTCGGTCAGCTTAGCAGCAGTTTACTTTTTCTTGTTTTGTTGTCCCCTTTATGGTGTGATTTTGTCAGGAAGTTTTTTTTTTTTTAATAGTTACTTAACCGCTAGAGATGAGTAAAGCGGCGGTCAGTTTCAACAGATGAAGAAATCTGGTGTCGAGCGGTGAAAACCCGGATGAGCTGTAGGTTGGGCGTGCGCATAGCGAGCGAAACCGTGCACGTGTTTGCCATTATAAACGTTCCTTTGTAACGGCAAATTACGCCACGGTTTCCCTATGGAAAAAAGCCTCACCCAGTTATTATATAATATTTAGACACAATTCAGCTGTTATTTCATATCTCTTCTATAGATTTCTACAGATTTCTCCTCTCCCTTATTTATTTATTAGCTTTTGGTAACCGGGTAAGTGCATTAGACATTAATCCTGCCTATTTTCAAGCACGACCCGGGAGGTTACAGTAACAATCAAATGACAGTCAACAAGAAAAACATACACAACAGTTGTCAGTACAGGCCTGTTAATAGCCAGATGAATAAACACATACTCGAGATTGAACAATACAAATGGTCAGAAAAATTCAGTAGTGACTACCTCAGAGGGAGTCAACAGCAAAACAACAAGCAGTGCCCATCCATGCAGGGATGGAAAAATAGTTCATACAATACAGTAAGACAGTATAGTTCAGTAGGAGAGCCCAGAGGGTCTGGGGAGGGATGGCAGGAAGGGGGGTTAGGCACCCACAAAAACAATACTGTCTCTCTTACAGTTCATCTGCCTCTGTAGCTTATTCCCTACTTGATATTATAATGCTGTGTTGTCACATTACAGTACATTGTCATGGGAATAACGGTGATGTCACAAGCACAGTATTATGACATCAGGTTGGGAAGAAGCAATAGGAGCTGTTGAACCCTCAAGTAACAGAAATCCTGTGTTCATTCATATGACCCCACTAACAAATAACAGGGTTAAGAAATACTACAAAGTTAATGTGAAATATAAAGCTGCTTTGTTTCCAAATATTATTTTTTTCAAAGTTATTCTTGAGGTGTCGGTGGCTCTTTAAGTTACTAATCACAATAATTGTTTTGGCAGTTGACTGTGCCATAGACGATGCTCTCAGTTTTTAATAAGCACTACAAAATGTAGTCCGGTAAAAAATGCCAGTGTTAAAGCAGTGGCAGCTTCTTTGTGTGTTCAGTGTAATTGTACTGAAGCTGAAAAGCCCCCTAAAGAAGGATGTGGTTAAGAGTGTAATAAAGGAGCCTTATTTTACAACCGGGAAGTTTGTACATTTTTACAGCTTCGTCTTTACAGAGGAGCCGAAGTGTAATAACCTGTTGGCTGCCCTGTGTCAACAACATTTCAAGTCAGTTATTTGTTTATTGAAGCTTAAGCGTGTATTCTGTTGAAGATACTGACTTGAGATTGCCTCTGCTCACCCACTGACCTAATACCATTGGCAATGTATTTCAGTTCCCTGCCAATAATCCCATCTGGAACTTGCAGAACCTTGAAGAGATCACATCTGTTGACCACCTGCGCAGCTTGCTGATGCATCATGGCTAGCGAAAGGGTTTCGTGGACCACAAATCTTCAGCACGCAAGAAAAGCATTTGCAGGGGCAATTGTGTTGTCTGTATACCCATGGCATTCCAACTCCTTACAGCCAGGGTTATGTCCACCTGATAGGCTGATAGATGCACATGTGACCTAGAATCAAATTTTGACTATTCCACCTAAGCCCCTGCAGATGAGGCTTAAGCATATTCACTTGAGCTCCTGTTTTTTGCGTGACCAAAATTGTATTTAATCCATTTCGAAGGTAAGGGCTCCTTTATTTTGAGGAACGTTGGTAGATTTATCAGGTTCTGACCTATTTTAGAGAAAATAACTATTTTTTAAGATCTTTCCCTTAACCTCACTGTGAGCTACAATTGTAGTAGCCACAGCCACGTGCTCATTGGGCTAGGAGTAATCTCTAGGTTTCCTGTCATCTTTTCTGACAACCACATAATTTATCAGACTACATGTGCTCATATTCTGTTCAAAACTGGCTTTCACTGAACAGCTAGTGTATGCTACACTGGCCGCTTCCTGTTATGAGTGGGAGTGGCCCTGGTGTCCTTGCTCCTACAGCTCCTGACCCAGTGGCTCTAGTCTGAGTGTGCACACATGATGATGTGCCCAGTTCTCTGCAGGATACTCTCCCTACTAGCAGAGTATCCACACTGTGCAAACAGCTCTTATGACCTCTACACAGCGGCCATAGATAGCTTTATGCCGAGATATATATACACATATATATATATATATACACACACACACACATATATATATATATATACACACATATATATATATATAAAAACTCAGTTTCTTACAGTTGTTTCGTAATGTGATCAAAATGTCTCTATAATTACCCCTACCTGCTGGCCTTACTCAGTGCCACAGGGTGAAGGTGAGGTAGAATCTTTAAAGTATTGTATCTCTTACATATATGTATATTGTGAGGTGTACTTGCAATCCCAGGTGGACAACGCTTACTGGATGGATGTGCTGGCTGCACGCACTCTCAGAACAGCCAGTTTGGAGAGGGTGCTACTAGAGTGATATCCCATTTACTCAGGAAGAAGCCATGTCCTCCCAGGGTGCAAAAGGTACCATCTTCCATTACTAATTCCCCCCATTTGTCTTGTTCCTCGAGGCACACACGTAATGTCATGTGCATGACATCAGTGTGCCGATGCATGCATGCACTAGTATCCCAACATGTTTTTCAGTGGAGTGATTGCGCAGCCATGAGTGTGCATGGCTGTGTTCCTCTTAGGACATCAAGCATGAGCAGATGGGTGGCCATGTTGAATGAGCCATCTCTTGGCCGATATGTGCATGCGCATAATCAGCAACCATATTGGTAGAGCCTTGGCCAGTGCCCCTATCTGCACATGTGCAGCACACGGCCGCTATCTTGGAAGTGGCTATATAATACTCTTCGGCCATCTTACTAATCAGTTCCCCTAATAGGCGGCCATCATACTAGGGGCATCAGGCCAAGTCCAGGAATGGCAAGAAGGCCATTTTGTAATCACGGAGACCCTTCTGTAGGCACGGACGACCATTCTGTAGCTTGCACTAGCCACAATGCCATTTTGTGCCTGCAGTCACTACTCCTATGACAGATATTTACACTATGAGCCCATACTACGCTGGTTATAACACATATAGTTATAAGCAGTTAATATGATACCATCTTCACAATTCATGAGACTGACACAAACAGAAGGCTTCTTTTTTACAGTAACCAAATGGTATACTTCAAGTTTATGCCATGCTGGCCCGCACACGTGCTAGCATGAGCTTAGGTGTATGGTTGTGGTTTACAGTTCACTCCATATCAGGTCCGGTGATGCACCACCACGGGAGCAATATATTTATCACACAAGCATAATCTAACCACTAGCCTCCATATATGTATCTTATCCTGTGTTGGCAGAGGGACAGAGCCAGAACATGCCCTACATGCAGCATGCCATTGCTGCCACACCATAATGGACCACAATGTCCCGTATGCAAGGCTGGGGAGGCACAATCCTCTGTGAAGCAGTCTTCCTCAATGGAGGCATCAACAGTCGAGAATGGGTCCAGCAACAAGACAGATTGTTAGTTTGACTCTACCAGCTTCATGCTGCAAACGCAAAAGGCAGCAGCAGCTGCAATGATGAATATCAACACAATTTCATTTTAAAAATGATGTAGCATCTGGAAGCAATGACAAAGCCCAGATCACAAGGCCCAGTAAAGTTTCCGACAACAACATTAAGGGGCACAAGCAACAAGACACCCATATCCGGGGTTGCCGACAGGCTTATCAACAGTATAGCACCAACAACAGATACACAAAACAATCTAGAAGGGCCAAGCCCAAACAGAGATTAAAATCAGAACAACAGATCATCAGATCATGGTTGGGACAGAGAGGACAAACCAATGGCATGTAAGGAACCACCACTGACCTCAAAACTGTGTTCATTTAATCTAGTCCCTTAAATGAGCTCAATTAAATCAACTATGAACTTTGATCTACAGCTGCCACATCCTGAAAGCAAGCTGAATCCAACGATTCAGCAAAAACAGAAAAACAAGGACTTTTTGCCCTATCTGTCCTGCCATAAATGATGTCACTTGGAAGGAATGGAAGGCACTGGACCCTGCTCGTGTTCCTGAGAGATGGCCTCTGGACAAAATGTATCCTATTCAAGAAAGGCTAAAACTATTGGTGTGCAGCCCCCACAGTCAACCCCCAAACAACCGCACTAAATAAAAAGACTGTCATACAGGTGGAAGGGGTGACTGCTGTTAAAGATCCAACTGATAAGAAAATGGAGAAAATGCTTAAAAAGGTGTTTGAGATGGCAGGGCTAGTGGCAAAAGCCACCACTACAGCCATCTATGGGGCCAGAGCTCAGAACATATGGCTACAGGCACTTCACAAACAGTTCACAACAAAGTCACAGGAAGCCAACCCTGGCTGACTGCAGTCTGCAAACAGCCAAATGTATGGAGGACACGGCAATGGATGCGATTAAACTGAATGCCAGGACAGCGATATTGGCTAATAGAGTCAAGAGATCACTATGGCTCAAGTTGTGGGAAGCAGATAATTCCAAATCACTTCTTAACAAACTGTCTTACAAAGGAGGACATGTCTGGGGAGGGTCTCAAACAGTTTCTCAAACTGAGAGACCAGGGCAAGGACTTAACCAAAGATAAGGCCAAATCTTCTTATATGCTGTCCTTTCGCAGTCACTTTTGAGGCAGTGGGCCACAACAACACAACAGAAGGAAGGGCAGTAACGTTCGAGGCAGATCCAACTCTGGTAACAAGTCGGCCTATTCGACCAGCAACAACAGCTTTAAAACCAGAGGAACCACAACTAGTGGCAAGTTATTTGGCAAAAGAGGCAAATTTAACAAATTATCACAACAATGACTACAACAAGATGTCAATGACACACATTACCACATACACTATCCAAGCAATATCACCCTGTGGAGGAGGGCAACTAGCACTATTCAAGTCAGAATGGTTTAACATAACAGACAGATGAGTGCAGGAAGTAATAAGAGAAGGCTATGCTATCGAATTCAAGGGAAAAAAAACCGCTGAGGGACAGAGTGATCATAAAACCCATAGCGAAAAGAAAAGTTACCCTCCACAAGTATAACAGATAATGGACAAGTTAATAAGGAGTCAATCCATGCAACTAATACCAGAGGAAGAAAGAAGAAAAGGAAACTACTCAATCTTCTTTTTGGTCCCAAAGGAAACGGGTGACCTCCAACCAGTAATGGACCTGAGATTTCTAAACAAGCTCATGCAAGTCCAAAAATTCAAAATGGAAACGATAAAATCCACACTAAAAATCAATCAGACGGGGAGATTTCCTCACCTCTACATATCTCAAGGATGCATATCTTCATGTACCAATATGACCATCCCACTTTCAAGTACCGGAGATTCAATATCCTGGGCCAACACTTTTAATATCAAGCTCTACAATTCGGCCTTGCTTCAGCAACAAGGGTGCTCACAAAGATCTCAGTGGTAGTAGCACAGAGCTTATGAGAACAAGGAGTTTGTATCATCCCATACTTGGAAGACTGGCTCATACGGACAAGGTCCCAAAAAAACAGTCCCTAAGGGACACAGAGATGTTGATGAAAACTCTTACAGCACACAGGTGATAAATGTACAGAAAAGTTCTTTTCAACCTACACAGATAATACAGCAGCTGGGAGCAGGGATCAACATGTTAGAAGGCAAGGTGCAGCTGTCCAAGAAAAGGACAGAGAATATAGTGAACCTAGCACAAAAGCTGCAAGGCAGACAATCCTCAACAGTGGCACAAGTAGCACAGGTACTAGGGTGCGTGGCTTCATGCACAGATTTAGTACCTTGGGCGAGATGGAACATGCGCCCATTGCATACACCAGTACAGATCACCATCAGAAGACAATCCACACAACAAAGTGATCATGATCAGCATGGCCAGGAGGTTCCTACAGTAGTGGACCTTGACATAGAACCTTCTGAAGGGCATGCCACTGGAGACAGACCATTAGGTGACCACAGATATTGACGCCAGCCTATTGGGATGAGAGGTGTCCACTGAACTCGGAACAGCCAAAGGAAGATGGATAAAATCAGAAAGTAAACTTTCCATCAAGATTCTAGAAATGATGGCAGTGATGAATGCCCTACAGACATCTGGAAAACAAACAAAAACAGAAATTGGTACTGACTGGGTCAGACAACAGGGCAACAGTGGCATACAAAATCAAGCAGGGAGGTGTGAAAAGTACTGGCCTACAAAAAGAAACCACCAAAATTATCACGTGGACTCAGAAACACCTCAAACACATAACAGTAATTCATCTGGCAGAGAAGCTGAATACAAAGGCAGACTGGTTGAGCAGGCAGCAGATCCACACAGGGGTGTGCAAGCTACACCCATGTATGTTCCAACTCATACAAAACAGGTGGGGGCAAGTAACAAGCTCCCAGCAAAAACATCCAGTCAGCCACGTTCTTTCCGAGATTCAAGGAACCACAGTCGATGGGGATCGACGCATTATCCCTACCATGGAATCACAATTACACATACATACTCCCATCTTTCTCACTGATACCACAGGTGCTCAGAAAGATAAAACCATCCTGAAGGCTAATCATACTGATCACCCCTTACTAGCCAAGGACAGCATGTTTCGCCACAGTCGTAGCAATGACACTGGACAAGTGGCGACTACCATTCTGGACAGATATCCTCATACAGGGCCCAGTCATGCACCACAGTTCTCACAACCTGAAGCTTATAGCCTGACTCCTGAAAGGGAGAGACTGCTGAATGTAGGTTACCAGGAGTTGGTCATTAACACCATGTTGTATTCCAGAAAAACATCAATATCCTCAATGTATGGCAGACAATGAAAGATATTTATATCTTGGTGTGAAAATTGGAACATATGACCAGAATCAGTTTCAATACCAGAGGTACTCCTTTACCTACAACAAGCTCTGGAGAAAGGTCTGTCACCATCATCGTTGAGAGTTCAAATGTCAGCAATCGGAGTAGCACTACGATAGGTGGGCAACATCGCCCCAGCTTCTCATCCAGACATTTTTTGATTCCTCAAAGCTGCAAGCAACATTAGACCATGAACAAAATTGATGCTGACTCCATGGGACCCAACACTAGTACTAAATGTGCTAAAGGAACATCCCTTCCAACCCATCAACAATGTAGAACCATATTGAATGAGACTAAAAACCTCATTTCTAGTGGCAGTGTGATCAGCTCACAGAATAGGGGAGCTCAATACCCTATCATGCAAAGAACCATTTACCACCATCACAAGTGAAGGGGGTGACACTCAGAACCCTTCCTTCAGTCACCCTGAAAATAGCTTCTGCCTTTCAGATAAATCAAACCAAAGAACTCCCAACGTTCTACATGGAACACACAGAAGAAAGAGAGAAAGCCTTTCACACACTGGATGTGAAGAGAGCAATCACAACATACCTTGACAGGACAAAGCCATTCAGAAAGATGAAGAGGCTATTCATAGTCACTCAAGGTCATGAGAAAGCAATGGTAGCAGCAAAAGTAACTATAGCCTTGTGGTTAAAGAGAACAATCCAAAAGGTAAATAAACATCAAAACAAAACACTGCCATGAGGTATCAAGGCACTCTTGACTACAGCTGTGGCCATACTGTGGGCAGAGAGAAATCATGCCTCCACAGAAGAGACATGCGCTGCAGCAACATGGACTTCTATACACACCTTTGCCAGACATTACAGACTGGATACTGAAATACTGCACAGACTGGCTTTTGGAACAAAGGTGTTGGTAGCCACCACTTTGCCAGGCCCAGAACTTCCTAGCTCTAACCCTCCCACTTGAAGAGGTACTGCTTATTAGTAACCCTAGCTTTAACAAGTTGGAGTGCTATGGACATACAGACAACACAATGGTATTTTACTCACCTGGTTAAGGTGACTATGGTCCTGTATATCCATGGTATTTTAGAGCCCTCCCATGTAGAGTGAGTAGTTCAGGGCCTGGTAAAAGCTATATATATTACAAAGATACAGCAAGTCATTACAAAACAAGGGTATATGAACATGAGTATCATAGCAATGTGTCAGCAGAAAAGGACCATCCTGCCCCATCCAGTCTGCCCATCTCCCCCCCTCCCCTACTTGTCACCAGTGCACAAGGAGCCTATCCTCTGTCCTCTAACCAACCCCATATGTTTATCCCATGCTCTCTTGAACCTGTCCACCGTTTTGACACCTACCACCTCCTCAGGTAATCTGTTCCAGGGTTCAACCATACTCTCAGTGAAATAACACCCTTTTACATTACCTTTATCTTCTTCCTGCCAATCTTAAAGTATGACCTCTTGTGTTAACTCCGACTTTCCTTTTAAATAGACTTCCTTCGCTTACTTTATTTATCCCCTTCATGTACTTGAATGTCTCCATCACATCGCCTCTCTCTCTTCTAAACTTCAGCAGATACAGATTTAATTCTCTCAGTCTTGTCTCATATGGTTTCCCATGCATAGCCTGCACCATCCTTGTTGCCCTTCTCCGAACCTCTTCTATTACATCTATGTCCTTTCTTAAATGAGGCCTCCAGAACGGTACCCTGTACTCCAGGTGTTGTCTACCCATGGTCTTATATAATGGCATCAGCAACTCCTTCTTCCTACTGGTTATGCTCCTTCCTATGAACAACATCATTCTATTAGCTTTGCCAACCGCCTTACTACACTGATCACTTACCCTAAGGTTGTTTGATATTATAATCCCGAGATCCCTTTCCTGTTCTGTTTGCTTTATCTACTCTTCCCCAGTGAGTACTTGGACAGTTGATTTTTACACCCTATATGCATCACAGCACACTTCTTTGTATTAAACTTCAACTGCCATGTTTCTGACCATTTCTCTAGTATACTCAAATCCCTCCTCATGGCCTCAACCCCTCCTTCAATGTCCACTCTATTACATAACTTTGCATCACCTGCAAACAGACACATTTTCCCTTCAATTTCCTCTCATATATTACTAATATATATGTTAAAAAGGATTGTTCCTAGTACAGACCCTTGAGGAACCCCGCTCATAACCTTCCTTACCTCAGAATGTACACCATTTACCACCACCCTCTGACTTCTATCCTTCAGCCAGTTTTCCACCATCTAGTTATTTTCTGTCCCCCGGCTCTCTGCCTTTTTACCAGGCCTGTGGTGAGGACAGAGTAAGGCATTACTGAAGTCCAGGTAGGCAGCATCAACTGCTCCTCCTTGATCAACCACCTCCGTTACTCCATCAAATAAATTCTATCACATTTGTTTGGCAAGATGAGAGAGAGGAATAGAGTAGATGAAAACCATATTATGAGTGTGGTGCATTTTGTCAGAGTCTGCATAGTTCAGTCACTCAACAACGCTTGGGAAGTATCTAATTTAAGACAAAGGTAGCTGCATGGGCTTAAGTGGAAGGGAAAAAATTTGATCCTAGGTCACATGTGCATCTATCAGCCTATAAGGTAGACATGACCCTAGCTGTAAGGAGCTGGAGTACCATAGATGTACACAAAATCAACCACCTTTACCAGGTGAGTAAACTACCATTTCCCCTGGTTTGTGTTTAACATCTTTGGCCCTGATTCTGTCCATCATTAATAACAATAAGTTGACAGGAATATTGGTTTTACATTAAGTGCTTCTTATATGAAACCATTCATTATAGCATGGTGGCAGTGATTTATTTAAAAAACAATAAGCCACCCGTGCTGTGCAAACTCTACCACTCCCATTCTGCTTTCACCAAGTTTAGCTCCTAGTAGCTGTACAAGTGGCCTGCTTACCAACTAAGTTAGATTTAAGTACTAAGCTGAGGATTTTGCATCATTGTGTGTGTGTGTGTGTATGTGTTTACCATTAGGCTCCACTGACTCTATTAAAAAATGCAATTACAAAACTATATCATAAGCAATATTTAAATAATCCTACTCTGACAAAATATAAACCTCAGAGAGCTTGGAGAGTCTCAAAAATAATGACAGCAAAAAGATTCAGACAACCAGCATAAACAAAAGGTATCCAATACCATAAGGTCACAAGATGACCATTTTACTTGCAGACATCATCATGGAAAACACATTTTTTCCACTTCCAGATTCACTCCCTGAATTCTAAGACTTCCTCTCCCTCTACCCCTCCTCCATCCCATGCATCCAGACAGCAGCGCCCTGCCAAATGCAGTGGGGCACCAGTGGCATGCTCTGGCTTCCCACTGCTGAGATGGTCCCCCTTCTTTTTCCCCTGCCCTGGAGGTCAGCTTCACTGACCACTCCATGATTCAAACTCAGGGCCTTTTTAGTTTTTACAAAGGATCTGCTGTACTGGAATCCTAGTAAGGCAAGTCACAATGTACCCCATCAGCCACAATAAAAGGAAAACATTCTTTATATCAACTAGAGCTAATAAAGAAGATAGCAGAGCTACGTTAACTAACTGGTTCCAGCCAGTGTGAAACTTTCCCATTCAACCAGCATGCCACAGTAACACTAGGAAGTATCCAACAATAAGGTGCAGCTTTTGTTTCAGGGCTGCAGCCCATATGGATGTTTCTGCACTACAGACGCAGCAGGTAACACCCACCCCCACCCCCGAGAGTGGAACAGCAGATCATTATTTTGCTCAACAAACTTGACTCACAAAGTTGATGACATTATTTCTGTTTGTACACCTTGTTGCTCTTCCAGAAACAATACATCGCAATGCTCCACTGGTGCCCCTATACACACAGAAGAGCACTGCAGTGGAAAGACCCCTTCTTCTTCTACTTTAGGAGAAACCCATCAGTTTTTTAACTTTCAACTTTTTTATTGGATAACAAATTGAGACAGGGTTATCTCTTTTCCAGCTGTATCCAACATTTAACATACAACGACAAATTTAACGTACAAAGACAAGTTTACAGACTTATGTACAACTTTTCAATTACTGTATACAATTACAACAATCAGTCAGGATATAAAAAAAAAACATAATTCATCCGTAGCAATTACAATGTTTGTTATACAAAGTGGCCAAAGATGATCTAAAATGCTCAAAAGGCAGTATTACAGTAACATTTAATTGTTTGGATAGTCGTTCCCATGTCTTGGGGACTAAACTTGATAAAGTTCTGTCCCCAAAGCTAGTCTTACATCGTGGAACACATAAACATGCCTGAGTTTTCTCAGCAGAAGCAGAAATTCATAATTAAGTTGTCTTTTTAAAAAAACAGCACAGCTGAATTAATAGGCAAAAGGTGGACCTGGGTTAAAGCCCTTCCACTCAGAACTGTTTATGATAGGGCAGAGTGAACTGAGGAGAGAGGATCGGGGTAACTACTCTCCAGATTCAGGCAAGCACTGTACCGTCCCCAGTCCAATAACTGAAAGCTGTACAGGACAGTGGATGACTGCAGAACCACATCTAAATGAGAAAAGTACACTTCTTGGACTTTCCCAAAAGCAGTGTATCATATTACTTCATAAGTATTTGGCTTACACCAAAGGAGAAAGACTCTACACTCAGATACAAACCTACTTAAACTTTATTTTAAAAAAGTCAACACCTCCATTGTGAAACAAATAATATTTTACTTCTGCTTGACTGACGCAACATTCTGGTCAATGGTATGCAGATCCAGCAGTGGCCTGATGACATGGGTGAGCTGAAATTAGGAATAGGATTAGTTCAATGTGGAGGGACTAGCTGAAGTTTTATGAAATCATGTATATAATGGACTACAAATGACACTATGTTAAGAAAATGTTAGGGATCTTGCTCAAAGCACAAAATCAGAAAATCCAGTGTTAGGGTTCTTAAGCCATAACCCTCACTGTATCAGTTCTCACAAATCTTGCATGTAAAGCTGCATGTAAACTTGTGTAATCCAATGAACTATGAGACCCTTTTGCTTGCTTACAGTGAATAGGCACACTTAGGTTATTTAATCCAAAAGGCCTAACCTTAAATGCTCCAATGAGTACAGGTTAGCGATGCCTCCCCTCCCACGTCACAATACAGTCTGGGGTTCCCCAAGGCTCCATTCTAGGTCCCATCCCTTTCTGAATCTTCCTTAATGACCTCCCCTGTGTCAGCTTGCATATTTACATATATGCATATAACACTGTACTTCTGTCTGTAGTGCTTCGATCACAGTCCTGGAAACATCGCTACAGTATGACTTTAATTAAATGTCCAATGCTGGTTCCAATTCTACCAACTTCAGACCAATGCCAAGAAGATGGTGTCCATGATCTTTGGAACAAGCCATACGCTTGCTAGGCTCCCCTCCCCCACTAGCATTTTCCACTCTGGATGGCACTCTCCTTGAGGCCATCTCCTACTTCAAGTATGTAGGTGTGTGGCTGGATGAAGATGACATCTCCACCCATATCAGTGTCATCCACAGACAGTTCTGCTCCAAACTCTGTGCCCTCTACTACAGCAAGAACTGCCTACCACTCCCAGTCCACTGTGACATAGTCACCGAGATGGTGCTTCTGCTACCTGACTATGCAGATGTGGTCTAGGGTACAGTGCCTTCCTCCTCGTTTGCCAGACTGGATACTCTATGCAATACCTTCTGCTGCTTTGCTGTTAATTCTCCCTTTCATACCCATCACTGCTCTCTTTAAACTAACTTATCACCTCCCACCACCTTATTCACGGTTTATCCTTCATTTCTAAATACTGGTTCTTGTCTCTCCCCTCTTACCTTTTCTCTCTCCCAACCCTTGTGCCTCTTGTGCACTTTGCTCCACGGACTGCAACATCCCTTCCATTCCTCACTCCAAATCTGCTGCTGGGCAGTCCTGTCTTTCCCTCCATTTGGAACAACTTCTCCCCTCACTTCATCTGTCCACTCCTATCATCCTTTCAAATTTCAACTCAAACTCCTTTTCACCAGTTCTGCTCTGGCCCTGGCTAGTCTGTCCCATGCCTCCCCCTTTTTCTGGGCTGCCAGCGGCCTCTGTGTTTACTCACCTAATTTACTTTTGCTGCATGCTAGTCTGTCCTAGCTTGGGTCATTTCTTAAAAACTTCCTCCTCAGCGGATGATGTTTCCCAAGTGGTTTCTGGATTGTGTCCCATCTTCTGTGCGTTGGATCCTGGACCAACCAGACTGCTTTTAGAATGCTGGGATTCGCTCAGTCCAAGTGTGGTGGAGATCGTCAGGTGTTCCCTGGAGGAGGGTTTTATCCATCTGCCGTTAAAAAGGCCGTGGTGAGGCCTCTCCTAAAGAAGGCTTCCTTGGAGCCTGATGATCTCTCCAACTACAGACATGTCTCAAACCTTCCCTTTCTGCGGAAGTTGATCGAGAAGGTGGTGGTGGTGCAACTGGAACAACACCTGGAGAAATATGACATCTATGAGCCTTTCCAATGTTTCCAACTGTTCCATAGTACAGAAACTGTGCTAGTCAGGGTGCACCATGATCTCCTCCTAGTGAGGGATAGCGAATGTCATTCTGTTCTTGTCCTGCTTGACTTCTCTTCGGCATTTGACATGGTGGATCATGGGGTGCGGTTGGATCATCTAAAGCACTATGTGGGACTCTCAGGAATGGCGTTGTGGTGGTTTAAGTCCTACATGTCTGGCAGGGCTCAGCAGGTGGCACATCGAGCAGTGCTGTGCTCTGCTGTGGTGTGCTTCGGGGGGCAATTCTGACCCCCATGTCATTTGCCATGTACACGCTGCCACTGGTGGAGATCATCACACGTTACAGCATGGCGTTTCACTGCTATACTGATGACACCTACTGTAGTTGTATGTGTCTTGTTCCCCAGATGAAGGTATGACTGTTTTAGAACTGAGCCAGTGCCTTAAGAGAAATCCAAGACTGGATGGTGGCCAGCTGGCTTAGGCTTAATCCCTCAAAGACAAATGTGTTACTGGTGGAACTGGGTTGGTCAGGTTGAGCAGCAATAAGTGGTAGTGCCACCCTTCCTTTGTTAGATGATGTTGCTTTTCATACTACAGACAGGGTGAAGTATCTGGGGGGGCATTGTGGACTCTAAGCTCACTCTGGAATTTCAGGCGTCAGCTGTTGTATGCTGTGGCTTTTATCATCTTCGTAACATTTTCCGGGTCAAGCCCTATCTTGAACCAACTGATCTGGCAACACTGGTACATGCCTTAGTCACATCTAGGTAGGATTACTGTAACACTCTTTACCTTGGGTTATCTGTGAGGCTCATGTGTCATCTACAGCTAGATCAGAATGCAGCAGCCTAGCTCGTTGCTGGAACCTCCCAGTTTGAGCACATCACACCAGTTCTCCTCGCTTTCCACTGGCCGACAGTTCGGTGGCGCATCCGCTTCAAGATGTGCTTGTTGACATACAAGGCCCTGCAAGGTCTGGGTCTAGGCTACCTGAAAGACCTCCTGGTTCCATACAGTCCTGGTCGTGCCCTCCAGTGAATGGTGGCAGACCTCTTGTTCATCCCTAGATTTCGACTAAAATCCTTGGGTGACAGGACATTTGGTGTTGCGGCTCCAATCCTTTGGAACACCCTTCCCTGTGAGGTGAGAGGTGCTCCTTCAATGGCCGATTTTAGAGGATCATTAAAAACTCACTTTTTTATTTTAAGTTTTGGCCTGAATTGATGATTTGAACTGATTTATAGCTTTGTCATCCACTGTATTCTTAATTTATTTATTTGCTGTTTGGTGCCCAGAGCCTCTGGGATTGGGTGCCATGTAGATAAAATTGCCTTGCCCCTCCTAACAGCACTGCAACTGGTGGTTATTCCATTGTTCTTCCAGAACAACTTACCTATACTCCTTGTCGGTATATTGTTCACTGGGGCCCACATATTCAAAGGAGATGCGCGGCCTTTAAAATGGAATCTGTGGCACATTTCAGAAAATGCATGGAAGCCACGATAATCAAAGGGAGGATGCGTCACACATTTCCGAATGTGCAATCACGCAGAAATAATATATGCAGCACAAAAAAAAAGGGGACGTGTACATGAACATGCTGTGCATCTGTATACTCAGCCAAAATGTGTGGTGCGTCTGCTGCGCATCCCAGAAGTGTGCCACACAAAGTTAGGCAGACAAAAGGATGGCCTAAATCAGCCAGCCACCCACAGAAGGCCGTGGAACTGCAGACAGACCATCTTGAGACAGCCCTTGGAGGTGCACCAGGACGTGCTCCAGGCAGCCATACACGCAGTCACACCAGGATGGAAGTACCCGAAACCACAAGTGCTGGCACACCATGGGCACCACCCAGAGAGCCATTCCCCCACACTGCACTAAGGATGTAAACACCCAGCTGCCACATGCCAGTGCCGTCGGATGCCCCCCTAGCACACTAGTGATGCAGATGGCCACACTGCAGCACATGTACCAGGGGCCATGGCCCGCAGACATGTGGCCTGCGGGGTGCCACCTGGTGGCGGCGTGCACCCAGGGTGACGTCTGGGGCAACAGTGCCCAGGTAGCCTGGTGGTATGAGTGACAGCCTGGCACAGGCAAGGGACTGACCTGTGGCACACACCCATGGTGGTACACAACAGGTGCACACAGATGGGACCCCTCCCCAACTCGGGTACCTGTTCACCCTCTGCACACTGCCATTTCTTGCAGTTATCACCACGTTCCTCTCATACGGGAGGTGAGGAGCACTGCAGGTGACTGTACACTGCACATGGAGTTGGTGTATCACATGCATGTGGTATACCGATCGTACTGTGTCACCCTGTACCCTACCCTGTTTCTTGCCCCTGTGGCCACTGTCCTGGTGGGACCCCTGTACCCCAGTCCAACCCTGTACATGGCTATGGGTAATAGCACTGTATCCAGGCCAATGCAGTCACACACACACACACACACACACACACACACACACAACATTCCATCACACCTGCCTGCTAGGCTGCAGTACCCACCTTTGTGGGGTGGTGGGGCAGCCCTGCAAAGCTGGAACTGCTCATGCCTGGGGTATGCAAATGGCCTGAATACATTCCAGTAATGAGCTGCGCATGTGGGGAATGGGCTTGGAATGTGCAATGAGTCCATTTGCATATCCCAGCTGAATATTGCAATTTTGCACACCGTGCATGTGGTAGCCTAGCGCACATTTCCCTATGCTCTGAATAGGGCTCAGGTCACATGCCGCGCATCTCCCACTGCGTGATCGCGCATGTTCAGGATATTCAGCTGGACATGCGCAATCGCATCTCATGGCGCATCTTCTGAATATACCATTTTGTGCCAGCGCATCTCAGTTGCGCAGCGCAGGCATTTGCACAATACAGCCTGGGACTTTTCAATATGAGGCCCTGAGCATTTTTTGCTGTGGATCATACTTATTGTCCATTTCTTAATTTTGCTGTAATACTGTCTGTATCTTTCTGTTCATTTTGCCCTGGTAGTGGGCACTTGCCTGCATACCTCTCAACCTCTCAGCATTAAAATTCATACCACTGGCCTTCAAAAATCAGACCAAATGGGCAGAATGTGTAGCACTTTCTTATTTTAAAGAATAATATGTCTACAAATAGTGGTCCTCGTATACTTATTGTTAAGGAATGTTTCTATCAAGCTAGTTCAATGTGTTACTAGTTTGTGTGTCCAGAAAAAGCTCTAACATTGTTAAGAACACCAGTAAACCTCTGTGGAGCAAGGGTAAATTTGGGTAAAAATCATAGCACTGTATTCACAGAGGCTGTGAGGTATGCTTGCCTGTATTTGTATAGGGCTTTTACACTGACCACACGTATCATTGAATGTATCTGTCTCCCTATACCCCAACCCCCACCACAGTTAACACCTGGAAACAAGCCTTGGCTCAGGGTGCCATTCCTGGTTACTAATTTTCAATCAATAAATAAATTTAGCTCTTTGATTACAAACCCTAATTTTTTTTGCAGCACATTTCCATACTTTTACTCCCCCTCCCAAACTGCTTGATCCGGCAACTAGAGCCTATTTCTGGTGCTAGCATATGTTTCCCGTTCCCCAAATGGCCCCTTCCTTCTTTCCATCCCACCCAAGCCCTCATTGGTCTTCAGTGGCACCCCTGCTCTCTCAGTCCCACTCCAATCAATCCCTGGCGTCCTCTTCTGCTCTTGTTTAAAACACTCCCGGGTGCCCCAGTGGCACCCATTCCCTCTCCCCAATCCATTCCGGGGACTCACTGGTGTCCAGTGCCCCCCTTCTCCCATTCACATCACTCCCTGGTCTTCAGTGGCACCCTCTTCCCTCTCTGTCCCACTCCACTCAATCCCAGGTGTCCTCTTCTGCTCTTGTTTAACTCATTTGTTCCCGGTGGCCATTTTGGGTCGGAACCAGCAATGGACAGTTCCGACACCATATGGCATCTATGGGAACAAATGAGTTTTAAATCACTCCAGGGTGCCCCAGTGGCACCCATTCCCTCTCCCCAATCCACTCTAAGTACCCACTGGTGTCCACTACACCCCCTTCTTCCCATTCACAGTATACTCCCTGGCCTTCAGAGCCATCCCCTACTTTCTCTCCAAGCCATTCTCAGCACTCTCTGGTGCCTAGTAGCACTGCTTTCTCCGTTCCATTTCCAGCACTCCCTGGCATCCAGTGGTACCCCCTCCCTCTCCCATCCCGCTCCAAGTATTTCTGATGTCCAGTGGCATCCCACCCAAGACACACACAATTATTTTGGTGGGGAAAGAGTGAATCATTTGGCTTTGGGTTCCAAAACATTTCTTACACTGGCAGTTTTCCTCTCCATATTGTCAAAGCCCATAAAATAAGCTATTTACACTTAATGGGAAACAGTTAGACCTCCACACCCAAGTGTGTGGGGGTGGGAGGTTATCCCAGTTAGCCCTCTGTGTGCAAAAAAGAGCAGTTATGTAAGAACTTAAAATAACAGTAGATCTTCGCGAGAATCTCCTCCAGCAGCTTACACATTAGGAACTATAGCCACCAGGCGCCAGGACCACATGGACACATTTTTGCTAGCAGTCTAACTGGGGCCATCCATGGTGATGTCATCACGTCGATGTCCCCCTATATAGCTGTGGACGGCCCCATGGCCTCCTCAGTTCCCGGCCCAAGACCATCCACTGAGGACACGCCCCGGAGGGAACCGAGAGAGAGCCAGAAAGACCCGCCATAAGGAGCGTGTAGGATGGAAGATACACCAACCTGGAAAAGGAGAGAACAGAAACACAGAGACAAGGGGGGAGGAGGGACGGACGGCATGACCTGCTGTAAGAGATTATTTTCAAGATCTACTGTTATGGTAAGTTCTTATGTAACTGTTCCATCTTCTTCGAGGAGATCTCTTGCAGCAGGTCACACCTTAGGAACGAGTCCCAAGCAGTACTGTAGAGAAGAAAACAGGAAGTGCAGAGGAAGGCAATGGCCTATGAGAGGAGGCCCTGTAGTACAGCACTGCCAAATCCTGCCCTCCTTCTAGAGGCGATGTACAGACTACAGTGTCTAGTGAAAGTGTGGCTAGTACTCTAAGTAGCAGCAACACAGATCTCTGCTGCTGAGACCCCTCTGAAACAGACACCCGAAGTGTCCATGCCTCTGGTGGAATGGCCCTTGACAGCCCCAGGAAGTTCCTTACCATACTTCCTATAACAGAAAATAATACAGTTGGCCAACCATTTGGACAGACACTATTTCGAAACTGGTACACCCTCTTTCTCAGGGGCAAAGGACACAAACAGCTGCGAGGACTTTCTGCAGTTCTTCATGTGATTAACATAATATCTGAGTATTCTATGTACATCCAAAGTATGAAGCAATGCTTCCTCTGGACTAGCATGCTGCGGGTAATAGGCAGGAAGGTGGATGGCTTGATTTATGGTAAACTCAGACACCACCTTTGGCAAAAACTTAGAGTCAGTATGCAAAGACACCCTGTCTTTGTGGAAAATCAAACAGGGCTACTCACACATGAGCGCCTGGAGCTTGGAAATCCTATGAGCAGAGGTAACAGCAACTAAAAATAACTCTTTCCATGACAGAAATCGTAGCTTGCAAGTCACAGCAGGCTAAAAAGAAGCCAAAGTAAGTTTCTCCAAAACACAATTTAAGCCCCAGGCTGGGACCAGGTTACAGATGGGAAGCTTTCCGTGCAGGATGCCTCACGGAAAGGTACATTCCATGTCCAACTGGGCTACTGTATGACCCTCAATGGGAACACAGAAGGCTGATATGGCACACATGTGCACCTTTAGCAAAGACTACTTCAGGCCAGCATCTGAAAAGGACAGCAAGTACTCTAGAATCTGGTTCACAGCCAGCCCGGTGGCGTTGAGGGTTCAGGCACTGGACACCACACCTCACGCCAGCGACCCGGGTTTGGGAAAGGACTCGGGTCATTCAGGGGTCAGCCGGGGGGGTAAGGATTGAACGTCCAGAGAACTGCTCTCCTTCCTCGAGGAGGGGGGTATGTGCTGTGTGCATCAGCACAATAAGAGGGATTCGGCCTGTGTCCAGGGTCCTTGACTGCCTCTGTGGAGGTGGAGACAGCTGCTGCACTCATTGCATGGACGCATATGCGGGAGAAAACCAGAGGAAAAATACCGGAACCTGACAGGACCCATGATGGCCCTAATGGGCCAGTGGACGTACCCCTTCGAGGGAGGGTCATTGCCCCTGCCAGGTCTGTGGAGGTGGTGGCAAAAATAATGTCATGATTAAAAAAAAAAAAAAAAGAATCTGGTTCACCGGGCAGGTGAAGGGGTCCAGATTATGGGAAGTCGCCCACAACGCAAAGCACTTCCATTTCATGGAATAAGTCATCCGGGTGAAAGGTTTCCTGGCAGCCACTTTAGGTGAGACACCAAACCTAGCAATGGCTACATCTTCAGAAGTCAGGTATGCAGGTGAAGAGAATGGAGGTTCAGATGGAGAAGGGTCCCCCGTTTCTGTGACAGTAAGCCCGGGCACAGGGGAAGATGTACCGGAGGTTCTGCTGTTAACTATTGTAACAGTGGAAACCAAATCTGCTGAGGCCAAAAGGAAGCCATCAGAATCAGGGTGGCACCCCCCCATTTGGAGCTTGATCGGCACTCTCTGAATTAGAGGAAAGGGAGGGAAGGCATAAAGGAACCTCCCTTTCCAAGAGAAGGACAATGCGTCACCAGAAAACTCCAGATCCTGGATTGAGCAGGCAGAAAAGCATCAGATTTGCGTTGAGTGGAGACGCAAAAAGGTCCAACTCTGGGTGACCCCACCTCTCAAACAGGTCTTCTACGACTGATGTGAGCAGCTCTCATTTGTGCATTCTGGACTGCGACCAGCTTAGTTTGTCTGCCAGCACATTTTGGGCACCTGGAACATGGATGGCTGACAGCTCTAGGCCATGCGCCAGAGCCCAGTACCAAACCCTCATTACCTCTCTGCACAGGGGGCAAGAGTGGGTGCCCCCTTGCTTGTTGATGTAGAGCACCACACTGATATTGTCCATCTGCAGCAGCAGAGGGCCCGGGGACAGATGAAACTGGAAGGCCTGCAGGCCACCTCTCATCTTGAGGACACTGATGTGGAGCTGTGCCACGAGCAGGGTCCATATCCCGAGTCTGGTAAGGACCCAGATGAGCGCCCCTACCCATCCCCAAGACATCTGAGGTAAGCATCTGCTGAGGAGAGGGTATGAGGAAAGGAACCCCTTTAGCAAAAAGCTGGGTTCCATCCACTACAGGAGGACCTTCGTGACTGGAAAGGAGACAAGGATCATCTGTTCCAGATCATCGGCCCATTGATCCCACTGTACCCTCAAAGTCCATTGAGGGATGTGCATGTGTAGAAATGCCAAGAGAACTGTGGCAATGGCAGCCACCATCACACCCAGGAGTCTGAGGTATGCCTTGGCTGTGACATACAGGCTTTGATAAATCTCCTGGGCCTGCACTTTCAAGAGCTCTGCCCCATCCAGGAGCAGAAAGGTGGAGCCCAGGGCCATGTCCAATATGGCTCCTATGTGCTGGAGCCGCTGGCCAAGAGTCAATACAGACTTGGACAGACTGACTGTGATCCCTAGCTGGCTGGACAACTGCAGGGCATGTGCCAGGGTCTAGGACAGTTACTCTTTGGACTAGGCCTTGAGCAACCAGTCATCCAGATAGGGGAAGATGTAAAGGCCCTCCCTCCTGAAGGCCACTGCCACTGCCACCACAGCTAGGCATTTGGTGAAGACCCGAGGCACCGAGGATAAGCCGAATGAGAGACTCTGAACTGGTAGTGCTCCCCTTGAAACAGGAACCTGAGGTACTTCCTGTGAGGAAGGCACATCTTGATACCACAGTAGGAAGCAAATCCAGTGTCCCTCCTGAAGCAAGGGCAACAGGCCTAGGAGGGTGACCATTGTTAACTTCTTGTACTGGATGTAGTAGTTCAGGTTTCCTAAGTCCAGGATGGGCCTCAAGTCTCCTGTGGACTTGGGGACAAGGAAGAAGTGGGAGTAGAACTCCATGTTGCGCTGATTTGTGGGAACAGGTTCTATGGCCCTTATTCACAGCAGCATCTGGATCTCCTCCAGCAACATGGGAAGCTGATCTGGGGGGTGGGGTGAGAGGAAGGTCTAGGAGGGAGCTCCGGAGGCATCTCCACAAACTCTAGAGCATGCCCTTGTTCTATAAGCTGTAGCACCCAGGTGTCGGACGTGATCTCCTGCCACTCATTCAGATGAAGGGAGAAATGACCCCCCACCACCACCGCATTCTGAGGAACCGGATGGAGGGGGTCATGCCAGGAGTCGGGCTGATGCTGGGCCTGCATCCAGGCCCACTCCTCCGCCCCTTGAAGGCTTTCCTGTGATGGAGAAGGGGGTAGGCAGGGCTGTGGCAACTTTGCTGTTACTGGGCTGTTTGGCGCCAGACCTAGGTCTGTGGGTGGCACGTCGAAAGGGCACCCTCTGCCCACTCTTCTGGTGGGTGTGGCAGAGGGAGCGAATGGACCACAGGGTTCTTCTGGAGGTCTGCAGGTCATTAAGAATGTCCTGTATGTCTCCCCCAAAGAGCTTGTAGCCAAACATTCAGGATGGACTGCTGGACATCAGTGGCAAAGCCTGAAACCCTGAGCCAGGAATACCTCCTCAAGCAAACTCCCACTGTGGAGGCCCTGGCTGAGGCATCTAAGACATAACAGGCAGCCTTCAAAAAATGTCTGCCCACATCAGCACCAAACTGAAGGGCCTTAAGTAGCTCCTGCATCTGGAAACCCTCAGGAAGGGACTGGGCAGCCAATCTGGCTGTCTCCCAGAGGTCATTTTGGTGCTTAAGCATGTGGTCCACATAATTTAAGGACACTTATCGCCACAGTGGGAGAGGCAAATACCCTCTTGTTCATGAGGTCCAGCTTCCTGGACTCGTCTGGAGGAGGGACCTGAGGTGTTGGGGTCTCTTAGACTGGTCATGGGCCATGTTGATAACCACTGAATCCACCTGAGGGGGGCCCGGTGAAAAAGGGCTTCCCAGAGGGTGCCTGATATAACCTGTCTGCCTTCCTGGGCACAGATGGGATAAGGTTCACCTGTACCAAGTGGCCATGGTGGCATCCTCATATGCATCACTCACAGGAAGAGGATGGGACTCCCGCAGGCCTGTATAGTGGGCCAGGTTCTGTCTGGTAACATCCTGCTCTGTGGCATCAAACCCCATGGTGGCCTGCAATTGCCACTTCACAGCGATGAAGGAGGGGTCATCTGGGGGAGACCTTGGGACATATTTGGAGGAATCCTCTCCCGCCGAGACTGTGCAGGTACTAGAGGGAGTCTGAGCCCTGGCATCCTCATCTTCCTCATCCTTCTCATCCAGTAGGAGGAAGTCAGGGTGATAGTCTTCATCATCCCCTGGCTAAAAGGGGGGCATCGAGGACATCAACGAGTGAGAGGGGGCAGGTCTTGATGTTTGATGTGACGGCACTAAAGGCCGAGAAGGTCCCGCTGGTGATGGGCCCTGAGGCGGGATAACCTTCTGAACAAGGTCCAGAACAGAAGAAAAGAAAGCCTGGACATCGATGGTCGCTGTTGTCAGAGCAGCTCCCTGTGGCACTGACAGGGGGTATTGGGGCCCTGACATCTTGGGGGGGGGCCCTGAAGCAATGATGAGATGGGGCAGGCTGAGGGACCAACTGAGGGGCCTGCATCCCCAGCATCCTAGGAATGCTCATAGTCGTTGATGGAAGATACCTCATGTTTGACGATGCTTGGCCATCGCCGGTCACCTGCAGGCCGGCATCGCTCCCTGACTGCAGTCCCTGAGGAGGAGGGGCACATTCAGCAGGGGCGGATGAGTCGTCGGGGGTAGTGAGGGAAACCCCAGTGATAAACAGCTAGCGTTGGTGGCGCTGATGGGCCGCACTGCCAAAGTCCGCCCTTTAGCAGGTAGGGTGAGGGAGGCAGTGGGGATCATCGGCAGGAGGAGAGAAAGGCCCACCAACAATGAACCACCACTGGACTGAGGAGTATCAGCAGAGAGTACTGCCAAGACTGGCCCTCAAGCCCCGTTCTTGAAGCTACTTCTCCAAGGCAGCAATTTTCTGTTCCATGAGGAAGAATTTAGACTCCTTATGACAATGACACTGGGTAGCCTGGTTGAGGCCGTGGCAGATCTCACAGACCTGGATGTTGTGGTTGCTGCAGAGGCAGTGGATGCAGGCCTTGTGGAAATCCTTATCATAGATCTTCTGTCCGCAGCTGCAGTGACAGAATAGGTTACCGGAGCCAGGCATTAACGAAAGAAAAAGGGTGAATCACTTTAGTGAATAAAGTGATAGAACCTAGGGTGAAGAAATAACATTCAGAAAGTTCGAGAAAAAAATGATGGTTGATTGAAGTGATGGTGCTCCGTGGAGTTCAAAGTGCAATGGTTGATGGTGGGGAAAGAACTGAGGAGGGCATGGGGACACCCACGGCTATACAGGGGGACATCGCCATTGGCGGTCCCAGTTAGACTGCTAGCAAAAATGTGTCCATGTGGTGCTGGCGCCTGGTGGCTATGGTTCCTAAGGTGTGACCTGCTGCAAGAGATATCCTCAAAGAAGATATACATATATATATATATATTTTTTTTTTACTTAATGTTTAATACAGCACAGTAGACTATATCTGACTAATTCTGCTGGTGTCCCATTAAATGAGTGATTTATTTTTAGCAACTCAATATGAGTGAGTCAGACAGAGTAAACGTGATTTGAGCAACTTGGATTAAAGGGCGAAGTAACTTTCAGCCACGTTGTTACAGGAATGACCATCATTTAAGGAAGTATGTAGGCAGTCATTTGCAGGTCCGGATGCAAGCTGGCAGTGTAGCTTATTGGGTAGAGTCACCATCCATGGGCACAGGTATGTGTAGCAGACTGGAGTTCGGGACTGGTAGTGGGCTTTTTTTTTTCACTCGTTCGGAACTTTAAATTATATTGGGTTGTTTGGCTAGATTCCCATTCCCTCTCCCTCCTGTGTTCCCCCAGCTGTAGCTTGCGGCCGCCCAACATGCTCCCCCTCCCTGACCCCAACCCTCTCTCCCTCCCTAACACAGTATCTCCCCTCTCAAGTTTTCTCTTGTCCCCGAAGTTCATCCCCCTGGTGTTGATATTATTAAATATGGGGTGTGGGGTGAAGCCCTCCACAACAGGGGATGCGGGGGGGGGCTCCTGCAAAAAGTCACAAAAGTCTTGTTTCCGCCACTGACAGTGATCGCTGTGATGTGTGGTCGCTGTCAATGGATTCGCTGTCCTTGGTTCACTGTTTTTGCCCTCGCTGAACTTTCTTTGCTACTGTCACAAACAACCATTCTGTTGAATTGTACGCTGACATTTTCTTTAACTACAAATCTCATAATTGCCTGCAGCAGATATCAGAGGAGGACTGCAGCAGTGGGAAATTCAATAATGAGTAGTGCATGTTAGAGCTTTTATAAGCTCTGATCAGATGTTTGTCGGTCTCGCTGTTCTCCTGGGGCCCAAGTACAGTCCTCTGTGACTGTACTTAATCCAGGGAGGACAGCAGGACCATCAAACAAAAAATCAGTGCTTATAAAAATTCTTAGCATGCACTGCAGGCTAATGAATATCCCACTGCTGCAGCCCTCTGATGTCAGCTGCAGGAAATTCTGGGATTTGTAGTTACAGAGAATGCCAGCTTGCAAGTCAACAGAATTAGTCTGATACAATGTGTGACACTGCAGTAAACAGTAAGCAAAAAATAATAAGTTTCTGCACACGAAGTGCAAATTGGGACCAGCCCCACACTTGGCTATGGAATATTTGGTGTTGACTGTTCCCCTTTAACAATGGCTACAGGTATTTCACAGGACACTTTAGGCTGCAGCTGCCTGGATGGCAGGAGACCAGTACAACAGACTCTTAGTCTTTTTTTGTCTGGCATTTCCTATTTTCCCATTTTTATTCATTCCACTCAGTGCTAGATTTAGAAGGGTAAACAAGATTTCTCGGTGGTTACTACACGGTGAAATGTTTCCATCCATTTTTAGAGTTGTAACTCTAAAGAGGAGTGGCCTCACCCCTCTGCCCAGGAATGCCCGGTACAGACGGTTCTGATAATTGGAAAAATAATGAAAACTGCACACATAAAAATTAGAAAGGTAAACAATTTTACCAAAATGTGTGATACATCCGAGCAACTGCACCCAATGCCAAGCCCCAAATACTACATGCAGTGCTTTTCAATAGTTCATCTATGAAACCAGTTCTGTAGGGTTTGCTGTGACAAAGTTCCCGACAGTTAATACAAATATAAGAAGCTTTTACAATATTTTGTGTAAACAACAATATCTGAGAGAACAGTCTACAAAATACTGAGAAAATATAACAAAGTACTGTGACTATGGAAGGGATGTAGGGTCCAACTGTCCACCCCTCTTGCCGCACAGCAGTGATTATATCCAAATTTGAGTATGCACACACATCCAAGTATGACAGCCGGAGTATTACTCCTACTCATGCTGCATAACCCTCCATACCACTGTCCCTCATAAATCTCTATAGTCCTGCTTTGAAAGTGGGCACAGTACTAGGTGCCACAACCTTACTGAGTAGGCTATTCCATGTGTTAACCCTTTGTGTGAAGTAATGCTTTGTAATATGTTGTTCTTGGGCCGGTGGTATAGCCTAGTGGTTAGAATAATGGGCTGTGAATGAGTTTGGTATATCCAACAGACCTGAGTTTGCTTAGCACAACCTCCACCTGCATACTATGTGACTCTGAGCAAGTTACTTAACCACCCCAGAGCTCCCAGGTCATCCCTGAAAACAAGCACTTGTGTCTAGTCGGCCTTACCAGTTACCAAAGAATTAAAAAACATTTCCCCATATTCCCCCCCATCCCTGGTTTGAGGGCATGCCATCCAGTTGAGCTTTCACACACTAGCTTAAATATCTGTGCATACTCCACACTGTCTGTCTGCTTTAGTACTTGGTAAACCACTGTAACCCCTAGGTGGCACTATCCCAAGGGCTACTACCCCTGCCTGCTTGGCTAGTAGCAGGTTAAGGGGCCTGAGTTCTGAAATGGGTGCCTCCACTCGGAGGTCAGGGTTAGTAGTGGTCAAGCTAACCTGGGCACAGCCCTCCGGGACACTGTAACCCCCCCTCTTTCCCCTCTAGTAGCCTGAATGCTATACAATAAACACTTTCACAATACCCCTGGTACACCACACAAGTACCCACACTGTTTGCACTTACCACCAGGACTGGTTCCTCTGGCTCGACCCTGGGGACCCCTTGTAAAACAAGGTTATGCACAGCAAATAGCAACAGTACAGTACTTTGAGCACAAACTGGAACCACAGTCAGATTTCATGCAGAAAAAGTTAGATCTGATTTATTCAAGGGACTTGAACAAGGAAGGGCCAAAAACAGGTTAATTAGCTTAAAGGTTATATCAATCAAGCAGTTATGCATGTGCTTTGAGTCCCCCCACACAGTCACACCTCTGGGTACCTAGGTGGAGAAGAGATGGTTAGCTAGGACTGTTGCCCGGGTTGCAGCTGGTTGGGGCCCTGTGATGGAAAACACAAAATGCACAGTACACAATATTTGCAATCCGGAGGCAGAGGCTCAGTTCAGTAGGAAAGCGAAACAACAAGACAATCAGATGACACACTCAGATTAAGCTGTTGTTGCAGGGAGCTACCCTGTATTTACTCACGATATCCAAGACTAGACACAGGCTGGACGAAAATCGAGACTGCAGGTGGTTGATCTGGAATGCCAGGAGAAGCAGGGCCCACACGAGTTGCAGAGGCGTTGTTCCTGTTCAAGCGTGGAGCAGGTGGCTGATCCCCAGGCAGATCTCTCGTCGATGGCTTCTCTGTGCAGTGGGTAGTCTGGCTGGGCCAGTCTGGCAAGGCCCAGACTGCACGGAGACAAATTCGGATGCAGTCTGTTTTGGGCTGCATACAGCTTCCAGCAAGCAGAACACAGTTCACACAGTGGGGAACTAACTCACAACCCACTAGCAGCTCATAGCACATTTACATGTATGGGAATTCTACTGTACCAGGCAAAGCGCTCCCCGGTCACAATCGCAAAGTCTCTGCACACACCGGGAGCTTAGGGGTAACTGGAACTCCTGACAGGCCGATCGCATTCAGCAAAATCTTCGGTATTCCTCAGGTTGAGCCTGGCCCACTTCAGTAGCTCACTTTAGCCACACAAACTTGGATTTAGTCTAAAATAATTCTCTTCTCTCCCTCTCAGGAGCAGCACACCGACATGCTGGCCAAAAACGTAGCCTTTTTACAGTTCTCCCATGCGAATCCACTCAGGATTGCTGCTCAGAATCACTTCTGCTCCTTCTTGTTCAGCTTTCAGCTTAGATCTAACTGAAAATTGCAAGCAGCCTGGGACTTCCCCAAGATCCAAAAGGTTTGGTTGGCTGATCTGGCTGTCAATCAAAACAAGAGCTGCCCCTTCAGTTGCAAAAAAGGCACAAAACGTTCAAAACTACAATTCCTACAGATTTTGACTTCAGACAGCTCCTGTAGTCCGGCTACATTTTAGGTCCCACCAGAACTGATTGGTCCAATTTGCAGTCCAGGACCAAGATAGTGGAGACAAACAAAACAGTCCTTGCTACAAAGAAAGCAGGTTAGACAAACTACATTATCATTATCACTCTAAATGATTTTCAGCAAATAGTTACATCTTTCAAGAGAGTTCCTTCTCAGTTTACTTATGCTGCAATCAGGCATCTCTTAAAGAGACAGCACACAGAGGCCATATAGGCTCTGGTAATCACATTTAAACTGCTAAAAACACAGAACACCAGCCTGTCAGTGAGCATTTAGGCAAGCTCAATGAAGACTTTTTGGGAACCCCCATTTGTAGGGGGGTTACACCGCAATTATTGCTCTTCTCAGTTGTCTTTTCTTTTTTTTTTAATTAGTATTTTTTATAGGGTTTTTCCCATTTCTCTTCCCCGAAGGTCCCGGGACCCGAGCAGACACGGCAGTGCATGCACACGGAGGTGCACACGTACTCCAGGTACTGGTTTGGTTCCTTCCGCCCCACCCCTGGCTATCGTTGGCCCCCCCCATTGCCCCAACTGCCATCCAGGGCTAGGAAAATCCCTCATCCCTCCCCTGGAATGGAAGCTCAATCCTGCTCCTCACCCTCCCTGCCCGCTGACCCCCAACAACCTGGGCCCATTCCCGAACCTGGGTCGCCAGCATGGCGCGAGGTGTGGTGTCTAGCGCCTCAACCATCAGCGCCACCAGGATGGCCTAGTCTTTTCTTTTCTATGCTGAACAATTTGAATACTGTATTGTCTGTCCAGTCTTTCTTCATACTGTAGCTCTTGCCTCGTAAGCCCCTAATCAGAAGGAAACATTTAAACTTTTGAGAGGAAAGCCAACAGTTCACTGTGTGGGAGTTCATACTTCTGTTTCCCCTGCTGTATTCCAGGTAGTTCTGATATGGTTGAGGTGAGGACTTCTTCAGCAAAGACTATACTGCTTGAGTGGCACGAAAATAAGGCCTTCCTCGTGGGCACTTTGCCTGTCTTTTCTGGAAATCAAGCTGCAGGAGCCATGACTGCTTACAGATACAGTATAACAGTGTTCCAGATTTTATTAGGCCCTCCCCTAACTAAACTCTGCAAAGCTTGCATAGTAAACCTCTTAAATTCAAGTGTTATTAATCAGTTAATTAATAAATTTGGTTTTTGATTACCATGTAAGTGCACTAGACAATAATGAAGGAGCCCACAATGAATAGCAGGGGGTGGACCTGTGTCTGTGGGCATGTTCACCTGAGTGACACCTGGACAGGGGGGTGACCAGTAAGGTACCACCCAGAAGGGGCAAGAGGGGAGTAGGGGATGGGCAGGGGGTGTTCCCAGGGGCAGGGGGCAGAGACCGAGGAGGAGCTGATGCCCTATGGGCACAAGTGCAAGAGGAGCATTCTTTCGCTCCTCTCTCCTGCATACAGACAGTGGCTTCCCCAGTAGAAGACCACTGTCCCCAAAGAAATGGACACAAGAGAATAGGGATAAATGGAGTGGGGGCACTGCTACTTGTTTAATCAAGGCACATGCAAGGTGCAGCATTGTACAATAGGTTTAAGCATGAATGTTTAGCCTGTGGCCTGCCTCACCCCTTCAAGCAATGCTGACGGGGCTCCAGGTCTGGGTCCCTTCATCCCTCAAAGAAGGATTGGCACAAGGCTCCCAACACCCATAAGGGTGGGGTGACTTAAAGTGAGGCTGACTCATTACCTTGATAAAATGGCTGCACAGTATCTGGTAGAGGGGTTGGGACAGGTTTTCAGTTCCCATATGAAGGCCCACACTGCCCATATGATGCGGAAAACCTGAAATCTGCCAGGGAGCGGCCAGAGGTGGTGAAGGAAAAACTCAGAAAGGAGGTAGCGGCAGGGAGAATAAGTGGCCAGTTTGATGAATCGCAAAGCCCTGTATTGCGGGTCTCGGCTATTGGGCTGGTTCCAAAGAAGACTCCCAGGGAATTCAGGATGTTCAATCATCTATCCTACCCTGAGGGTGAGTCAGTGAATCACTTCGTAGATCCGGCATATACAGCAGTTTCATATGTGTGGTTCGACGATGCACTAGAAGTGCTAAGAGGGCATGGCAAGGGACACTATTGGGGAAGGCGGACATAGAGTCAGCCTTCAGGTTACTGCTGGTACACCCGGGTGATAAGGACCCACTGGGGATGAAATTCGAGGGGCTCTATTATAGAGACAACTGCATGCCCAAGGGCTGTGCAGTTGCGTGTTCAGTGTTTGAACAATTTAGCTCTGCACTGCATTGAGCTACCATGCAGCATGCCAGGAGAACAGAGGTGGTACATTACCTAGATGACTTTCTTTTCATTGGGAGGGCAGGATCAGGGAACTATGCTCAGCTCATGGATGCTTTCCAAGTGGTGTGTGCTGATCTAGGAGTGCCAATGGCCCAGGATAAAACCTGAGGGCCCCACCACTACATTGTCCGTCCTGGGTATCGAAATCGACACAATGGCCAGAAAGTGCAGACTCCCCCAGCAGAAACTGGACACACTAAGGGTGATGCTGCAAAACACAGTGTGGGTGTGGAAAACCACACTGCTTGAGATGTAACAGCTGGTGGGACACCTGAATTTTGCATGTTGAATCATGCCAATGGGCAGGACATTTATGCAGCATCTCGTGCAAGTGGGGGCAGGTTGCTCCAAGCCACATCATAGGATACAGATAACTGATCCATGAGGAAGGATTTGGGTATGTAGCAGGCCTTCTTGGGGTGCTTTAATTGGTGGGCAATTTGGCAAACCCGCTGCACCAGCCAGGAGCTAGAGCTCTTCACCAACGCGGCAGGTGGGCTGGGGTTTGGGGTTTACTTTCAGGGCCAGTGGTGCGTGACCCAGTGGCCAGCATCATGGGCAGCAAGGCGGTTGCTGAGACAGGTTACCCTGTCGGAATTCTGTGGTGGCTCTGGTGATATGGGGTGAGCAATTTAAAAATAAAGCTATTCTTTTCAGGTCAGGCAATACTGGTATGGCACACACTATCAATCGCCTGCTAGGGGAAAAGGCCCAAGGGGCAAGCTCATGAGGGTGTAATGTCTAATGCCGAACATTAAATTCAGGGCACTGCATTTTGCGGGTGTTGAAAATGGTATTGCTGACACTCTTTCTCGTTCGCAGTGGCTGAGATTTTGGCAGCTGGCACCAGCAGCAGAGAGATACCCCAGGGAAGTCCCAGCGAACCTGTGGGTACTGGTAACAGCAAAGCATGGGAATTGATCAGAGATTCATTGGCACCTAGCACGCATGCAGCCTATCAGAGGGGGTTGGACAGTTTTCTAAGTGTATGCCACAATCAAGGCTGGGGGAATGTATGGCCCATCCCAGTGGACCACCTGTGCGCCTACGTCCTCCATAAGAGGAGAGGGGGGAGTTCTCGGGCTGTGGCAGGGCAACACTTGGCGGGCATTATCTGGTTTTCCAAGGTCATGGGGTATGCAGATCATACGGGTGCTTTTCCCTTGTGCAAACAGCTTGAAGGTTGGGCCGGTGAGGTTCCGAATGGACCAGATGACAGACAACCAGTTAGTCCGGACCTCCTGAATCAGGTGTGGGGCATGCTAGAGGGCATTTGCTCTTCTGAATCAGAGGCTTGGTTGTTTGGCACTGCCTTTCTAGTGGCCTTCTGCGGCACGTTTAGGGTATCTGAACTAATGCAACTTAGCACAGCAGCAGGGTTGCTGGTGGCATTGACAGATGAAGATGTGGCACTGACAAAAGTGGGTGTCTTCATTCACCTGCGGAGAAGCAAGACAGACACAAGGGCACAAGGTTGCTGGTGCCAATTAAGATCCCCACTGGGAGTTCAGTGAGAAGTATGGGCAAGGATCCAGGACTACCTCGACCACAGGACGGGTAGGGAAGTAGCATTCTTTCATCATGAGAATGGGGCCCCGGCTATTGCCTTTCAGTTCAGGCATGTTTTGAACAAGAACCTGGAAATATTGGGAATGAACTCAAAGGGGTTCAACACCCATTCCTTTCGGATTGCGGCATCACATGCTTAGGTAGAAGGGTACACAGATGAGCAGATCCAAGCATTAGGCAGACAGTGGTCACAGGCATTTGAAGGTTATGTGAGGCAGCACATGCTTTAAGCTTTTCCTTTGCTTTAGAAAGTCCCAAGTTTCAGAAGACAAGGATTTGGGTATGCGGGCATTCCTTCATGCATTGAGCAGCCAGACATGTGGTACAGAGCTGGGGTGGCAGCAACTCATACCTAGATCAGTGGTTCTTTGAAGTGAATTGGCTAGGCCGCAGGGGTATGCGCTGGCAAGGGCTACTTTTGATGGTGTTGGCCGAAGCTCAACTGAAGGGACCTCCATAGATCCTGGTTGTTCATTTGGGTGGTAATGACATTGGGGTGATGTCTTCCATCGACCTGCTACGGCAAGGAAAAGAGGACTTACATGATTTGAAGGGCATATAGCCCGATGTGCTATCATACTGTATGGTCTGACATGATTCAGAGAATGCAGTGGCACCAGGCGCATGATCCCAAGGCCTTAGAAAAAGTGAGGCAGCTACACTATACAGCCATGAGGACATTTCTTAGAAGCATTGGGGCACAGCAGCAAGGCATGTCGGGATCAGAATTCAGGACCCAGGTTTGTATGGAAAAGATGGGGTGCATTTATCTAGGATAGGGTTAGATAGGTTTCTTGAAGATATACGCTACGCAGTGAAGATAAGCCTGGCCTAATGTGCTTGTGGGGGTGTGAGCAGGGAGAAAGCTCACCATGTGGTGGCAAGGTGGTATTGGTTGGTTGATGCAGAGGGGGTAATGGGGGGGTTATGGTGTCATGCAGACAGACCATCCGGAGGCTGACGGGAGTGCTGGATCTGTCCAGCTGGGACTCACCAATTTACACATAAGGTGGCAGCCGGGGGGGCAGCCTCTCCGGGCGAAGGCTCGCGGCATTGGGGTGTCCACGAATAGGGCGGGGGAGGAGGATGCCTGGGCAGCCAGTCAAGAGCCACTCCTCATGCCCCAGAGGCCAGAGTCCCTCGCATGGGCTTGCAGTACTGGATGGTGTCCATCATGGGAGAGAAGACCAGTGTTTGGATAGACAGTGCATCAGCCAAGACCACCTGGCAGTGCACATCAGTATGATGATTCGTTTGATTAAAAAACACATGGCTGTGGCCATTTATCTCCAATGCCAGGTATATGTCTCTGTTTGTTCAGGTGGAACTGGGGGGAACTGTGCCCTATAAGACAATGAAGGAGGGGGGTGTGGCCAGCAACCAGACAGGGCAGACGCATTATACAGGAGCTCCTCTAACTATAATCAAAAAGCCACTTTTAAATAAGAAAAACTTCTATTTTTTCTGGTAAAAGGAGAAACTGACACTTGCAGCACAACTGGGAAAGAACCTTTTCAGGCCAGAATGGGTAAAACTCGGCAGACAACTAAGCATGATCCGAATTAGGCGAGAGCACAGGCAGAAGCGCCGCATGGCAGCGGCCTAGCAACTGAACCAAACAAGTCTTCGAAAACCCTCCATTTCTGCAGTGCTACAGGCCATCAGAGACCTAGATAGCAAAGTAGACGGCCTGGGCACCAGATTCACTGCAATGGAATCTCACATGAATGCCGTGGATGCGGATGCCAAGACTACGTGGATTCAGCCAACAAGTTGGGAGCAGCAGTGGCCGGGATCCTGTCCGAAAATAAGACCACGCGACTTCGGCTAGAAATGCTGGAGAATAATATGCAGGCTAACAACTTGCGGCTATTAGGGGTCCCGGAAGCTCAGGAGGAGAAAGCACTGCAGGAATTTGTTCAAGATCTAATATTGAAACAACTGAATTTAGACTTACATGGGCAGCTTGTTAAAACTTATTGTCAAAACCCATGGAGGAAGCCAGCCGTCGAGACACCAAGTACCATCATGATTATCACAGCGGTTGCTCACATTTGGGACACTGTTTTAGATGCAGCCAAATCGTTGGGGCCTTTGAAACTTGAGGCAAGAGACTGAATTAATTTTTTCCCAGATTTAAGCTACGTTACCAGGCAGAGGTGCAAAAGCTTCGACGCTGTTCGTGCTGGACTCAGAGCATTGGGGATCAATCATTCGCTTCTGCTACCGGCCTGCCTGAGACTTTTCTATGCTGGTAAGACATATATCTTTCTGACCTGGCAGAAGCGGGCAAGAGACTAGAGCTAATTAAGCAAGATTTCGTACACCATCCCAGGTCCTCCAAGGATGAAGATAATAGGGATTGAAGGTCTCCTGAACTTTAGTTGTGCATCTGTGGATGTCTCTACAAAGCAGTGTGCAAAAGATGGAGATAGGCGCCCAAGAGGTGGATAGGCAGAAAAGGGGCAAAATTCAACAGAAGGGCAGACAGCAAGGAGATACCAGGGACAAATGACAACCAGGGAAGGGGTTGGAGTAGAACAGCTAACCAGTCTAGGAAGGTCAAATCATGGAAAGCCATGTGTGTCGATGCCAGGAGCCTTAGTAACAAGATGGAGGATCTGGAGGCTGTCATGGTGCAGTCAGACCTGGACATTGTGGCCATCACAGAAACCTGGTGTAATGATTACCACAACTGGGAGATGGCCATATCTGGCTACAACATATTCAGAAGAGACAGGGCAGGTAAGAAGGGAGGAGGAGTGGCACTGTATGTGAAAAATGACATAAAGACCACAGAGATCCAGGAGGAACAAAATGGGGGAGCGATACTGTGGGTTAAGCTGAAAAGGAAAATGGGGCCAGCCATCCGCACAGGTGTGGTCTATAGACCACCAGCCCAAGAGGAAGAAACAGAGAGGGAGCTGATGCTAGCCATACAAAGGATGGCAGACAAGGGTGCGCTAGTGCTGGTTGGAGACCTCAATATTCCAGACGTGGACTGGAGCATCCCAGCAGCAGCAGCATCAACTGGGAGCAGATTTATCCTGGACTCCCTTCAGGGTGCCTTCCTCAAGCAACTGGTCATGGAACTAACTTGGCAGAAGGCAATACTGGACCTAGTGCTAACAAACAGGGACAGTGTGATGGGGGTAACAGTGGGGGAGCACCTGGGGAACAGTGACCACCATTGTGGTTTGAAATCACAGAAGGAGCAGAACCAAACCATACAAAAACACGTATCCTGGATTTTAGGGGGGCAGACTTTGTAAATGGGGAGATGCTTGAAAAAAGCATTAAGGGGAATGGGACAGGAATCAGGGGTTGAGGAACAGTGGGCAGTATTTAAAATGGGGATTACAAGAGCAACATAATTATGCATTAAGCAGTTTAGCAAGGAGAAAAGGAAGAGGAGGCCATTATGATTTTCCAAGGAGGCAGCAGAGAAAGTGAAAGCCAAAAAGACTGCATTCAGGCAATACAAAAAGACACAGGCAGAAGGGGATAGGGAGAAGTACCAGGAGAAGCAAAGGGAGGCAGGGAGGTCAGTAAGGGAAGCCAAAGCTCAGACAGAAGAGCACATTGCAAAATCAGTGGGTAGAGGGGACAAAACCTTCTACAGGTACATAAGTGAAAAAAGAAAGGCAAAGGGAGGGATAGTGAGACTGAAGGGGAGGATGGGGGCAGCGTGGAGGATGACAACAGTAAAGCTGACATATTGAACAGGTATTTCTGCTCAGTCTTTAGGAAGAGGAAGATAATGGGTCGAAGGGGAGTACAAGGGTGGGAATGGTGCAGAAATGGACACATGTCCCTTTCATGAGAAAGGGTCCTGAAGAACTGGAAGTAATAAGAGTTGATAAAGCAACGGGGCCAGATGGGGTGCACCCCAGGGTCCTTAAAGAACTAAGACAGGTGGTGGCTGAACCTCTGGCAATCTTGTTTAGCCGATCACTGGAAACAGGGGAGGTACCCAAAGACTGGAGAACAGCAGATGTAGTTCCCTTATACAAAAGTGGGAACAAAGAGGAAACGGGTAACTACAGACCAGTCAGCCTCACCTCGGTAGTGGGGAAGATCATGGAAGCACTACTGAAGGAGAGATTGGTGGAATGTCTGGTTGTCAATGGACTACAGGACCCAAGGCAGCATGGTTTCACCAGCAGGAGGTCATGTCAGACCAACCTCGTTGAATTTTTCAACTGGGTGACTAGGGAGGTGGATCAGGGAAGGGCAGTGGACATGGCCTATCTGGACTTCAGCAAGGCCTTTGACATGGTGCCACACAGAAGACTATTACACAAACTGGGGAATATGGGTGTGGACAGGACAGTAGTGTGGTGGGTAGATAACTGGCTAGGCGGCAGGACATAGAGGGTGGTGGTAAATGGCTGTCACTCCACAGAGGGAAGAGTGACCAGTGGGGTACCACGGAGATCAGTGCTGGGACCAGTCCTATTCAACATCTTCATCAGTGACACTGTGCAGGACCTAGAAGGCAGAATTTCCCTGTTCGCTGATGACACAAAGCTCTGTAACAGAGTAGACACACCAGAGGGTGTAAACAGAATGAGAAGGGACCTGCAGAAACTTGAATAATGGTCAGGGTTTGGCAGTTGAAATTCAGTGCAAAGAAGTGCAAGATAATGCATATGGGGCACAAAAACCCTGGCACAATATATCAGTTGGGGGGTGAGGATATAGCATGCACCAAGCAGGAAAGGGATCTTGGGGTTATCATCTCTGATGACCTCAAGGTAGGGAAACAGTGTGACAAGGCAGCAGGTAAAGCAAATAGGATACTGGGATGCATAGGCAGGTGCATCGCCAGCAGGAAAAGGGCGGTCATAATTCCACTATACAAGACACTAGTGAGGCCCCACCTGGAGTACAGTGTACAGTTCTGGAGACCTGACTTACATAAGGACATAGACAGGGTAGAGAAGGTTCAGAGAAGGGCAACAAAGATGGTACATGGATTGCATCGCAAGTCCTATGAGGACAGGTTGAAGGAATTGAATATGTACTCACTGGAGGAGAGGAGGGAGAGAGGGTATATGATAGAGACATACAAGTCTCTTACAGGGAGGAACAGGGTGCAGGAATACACTACTTGTAAGCTAAAAAGATGTTCCAGGACTAGAAGGCATGGGATGAAGTTGGAGGGAGGATGATTCAGAGGAAACGTGAGGAAGAATTTCGACCACGAACAGGTGGTGGACAAGTGGAACACCCTGCCAGAGAAGTGGTGGGGGCTGAAACAATCACGGGATTTAAGAATGCATGGGATAGACATAAAGGAATTCTGGAGGTCAGGGTTAAGGGGCAACAGACTTCTAGGAAAACATAAAGTGAACTAACAAGCTCAAATGGGCAGACTGGGTGGGTCGTAGGCCCTTATCTGATGACACTATCTATGTATCTATGTATTTAAAACAAAATTTAACTGGACACTGCTGAAGCTAGATGTTTCTGTGGACTGAAAAGTTTAAAATCTATCTGTTGTAATGTTGGGAGGCAAGGTAGTCCTTGGGATAAAAAATGTCTGGCATTCTTTTGTCCACCAGTTCTCACTCATTTGAGCTCCATAACAGTTTGCCTAACTTTAGCCAACTGAATATGCACAGGAGAAGTTATACAGGCATAATGAGGATAGAGAGGATTATAATGACTTTACTTACAGTGCTTAGAGCCTCATTATTATAAATGCAGGTGTAGTATTGTTTCTGACTACACAATTTTAAGAAGTGATGCCTTATGAAAATGTCCTAGTTTAAAGGGCTTGTAAGGAGTTAGTCCTGTGTTAATGCAGTCAAATATTTACAAAATATAACAATTTTCGGACCTACATGGACTCATAAAACACTGGATGTGTTATTGGGTGTTTTACACCTAGGTGATTCTTAGAAATCCATTACTGATTTTAGCCATGAGCATGTTGCAATGGTCTCTTCTTGAGCTTATATTGATATTTACTTTAATGCAGAACACTGAGACCCCACCATATGAAGATACTACAGTAATAGTACATGAATCCTGTATTTGTATTGCTAATCCTTAGTCAATTGTGATTGCTGTTACTCAAATGTATTTTTTATTGTGTGAATTACACGTTGGAAAACTGAATAAAAATAAAGTACAAAAAAAAAACAATGAAGGAGCCCACAATGAATAGCCGGAGGCAGACCTTTGTCTGTGGGCACGTTCACCCTGAGTGACACCTGGGTGGGGTGGGGGTGGCCAGTGGTACTGCCCAGAAGGGCAGGAGGAGTGAGGGATGGGCGGGGTGATCCCGGGAGAGGCCGAGGAGGAGCCAATGCCCTATGTAAGGCTGTGGAAAGAGGAGCTTTCTTTGTTCCTTTTCTCTCGGATAAACCCACCCTGACCCACTTTCATAAAAAGCAGGGAGGAATGGCAGGCAGGCAGGTGCTACCACCTTAGGGATCGAGAAGGAATTTTCCTGTTTTTTTTCCCCCCACTGGGTTTTTTGGGTTTTTCCCCTTCTCCAGTGCGATTTAGATTAGGGTAGGTAGAATGGTCAGGATGTCACAGTCATGAAATGGAAGCCATGGGGGTCTTGGAAGGTATAAATTCATTGGTATTGGTTGGTTTATGTCGGTTGATGCAGAGGGGGTAACGGGGTTATGGTCTCATGCAGGCAGACCACCCAGAGGCTGATGAGAGTGCTGGGCCTGTCTGGCTGGGGCTCACCAATTTACAAATAAGGTGGCAGCCGGGGGGCAGCCCCTCCAGGTGAAGGCCCGCGGAACTGGGGCATCCCCGAATGGGGGGGAGGGGACAGACGCCTGCATAGCCGGTCAAGAGCCACTCCTCATGCCCTAGAGGCTGGAGGCCATCACGTGGACTTGCAGTATTGGATGGCTTCCCCCAAGGGAGGGAAAGCCAGTGTTTGGAAAGACAGTACACCAACCAAGACCACCTGGCAGCACACGTCTGTATGATGATTGGTTTGATTAATAAACACATGGCTGTGGCCATTTATCACCATTGCTGGGTGTGTGTCTCCGTCTGTTCAGGTGGAACTGGGGGTGGGTGGTAGGGGACTGTGCACTATAAGACAATGTGCCTATTTTCAAGCATGACCCAGGAGAGTACAGTTACAAGCACAATGGAATACAAATACAGTAACAAAATAATGACATTAGAAACATTATAGTTACACAATACAATACATGCACAGTGGTTACACAAAACAGTGCATGACTCTAGGTAGCAAGGAGACCAAGTACATTGCCAAAAAAAACATATTACAACAAAAACAACTGGAATAGAAGTGCATCAGCAATACAGTGCATCAGATTAAGCAAACTGCACTGTAGTCTATCATAACTATGGACTTACCTGTGGTCCAGCCGCCCCTGGGCATGCCTATATTTTGACAATGGACACCTCGGTCCAGCCTAGGCCTGCAAATAACCACCAGGATATGGCTAGCGCCACCGCTCTGCAGTGTATGTTTTGTTACGTGCTACCATCTGCACTATGTACCTATGTCTGGCAGCAATCTGTAACTCTGCATCACCAGGTGCTTTAGTATGTTATCTGCAACCATTTTGTAATCATTTCTGTAATTATTGTGTCTAGTTGTTGCTATTGTCCCTGATGTCTGTTTTCTATGACGTGGCACCTTTGTAAAGGAGTCTCTGACTCAAAGGTGTTATCTGATATTCACCAATAAAATAAATAAATAAATAATGCCATCCACTGTAACAGCATAACAAAACAAACAAAATAATTTAACCTCAGTAATGTAATAAAAATCCCATCAGTACATCTACAGGGACGACTCATCCCTACCGCTAACTTCCCTGATTACGTGGTCCCCTCTCTCTAACTGCTGAAGTGGGTGGCATCAGTGAGGTCTGTAAGTAAGTAGGCTTTATTGCTGACATGGATATCTATTAAATGTTTGAATTATTACACCCTGCCCATGAAGAAACATGAAGGTGTCTGTCATATCCACCATTTCCTTCTGCCCTCCAAGGAATACATGATCAGGTTTTATAACCTTTTCTAGTATAAATTCCCTTACTCATCCTGTATCATTGTAGTCACACTCCTTTGGACTGTTTCCAACTTGTCCTGGGCACTCCTCAGATGTGAGCACCACAACTGCCCATAGTACTCCAGGTACGGCCTCATTAGGTACCTGTAAAGTGGAAGAATCACCTCCTTTCTTCTGCGGGTATAACCCATTCTTACACACTCCAAAATTCTGCTGGCTTTCCCATAATTCTTACTATACTGAATTTTAGTGCATCAGTGTAACAACCACCTCCTCACAGAAGGGTGAGGTGGTTGTTTACCGAAGTGAGCAAATGAGGACTGACACTCTGGTATCATCTCCACAAGTATAAATGGGGAGAAGTTACTGTCATGCACAGGGTGACCTTGTTGTGCCAGGCATGCTTTAGTGCCAAGGAGAGAGGGTGCCAAGGCTCTGACCTAGGTGGGAGCAGGCTGCTCAATTGGCATGCCAGGGACATGGGTGGCATGAAAGTAAGGCCTCCTACCAGACAGCCATGGCAAGGAGCAGGAAAGGAAAAGAAGTGCGACAGGGGCCCTTTGGACTCTGAAGGTGGCTGAGGTCCTTAAGGAGTTGAGTGCATCAATGCTGGTATCAATCAAGACCCTAGTAGTCAGCCAGGGAGGAGATACGACACTGGGGACAGATCCAAGAGACCTGGTGGTTACTGCCCACAGGGGGAACTATGTAGGCGACCACCAGAAACACAGAAACACAGAATTTGACGGCAGGTAAGGACTGCTTGGCCCATCTAGTCTGCCCATTTCCCTAACTAATGGATACACTGCAGAAGATCCTAGTTAACCAACAGCCTACTTCCTCCTACCCCCTCCAACTAGAATTGCCTTATGTCTGTCCCATGCATTCTTGAATTCCCCCACTGTTTTTGACTCCACTGCCTCCTCAGGAAGGCTGTTCCATGTATCTACAACCCTCTCCGTGAAAAAAATACTTCCTCACATTACCTCTGAGCCGCCCCCTCTACCTTCAAATTGTACCTCTTGTTCTGCACATCTCTTTTCTGAAGTATGTGGAATCCGGGGTCTGTAAGGCACAGAAACCCAATGGCCAGCTGGCCTGTAGGGTTCCCTGAAGACATCAAGAGACATCCTGTTGGGGAGGGATACACTGGACTCTGCCCCATAAAGTGTCATCACACCTGAGGATGGCAGGTGATGCTGCAACATAACTGAAGGCAGCAAGACAAGGTACGAGATTCATCTCCAGGGAAAAAGGAGTGATGGAGGAAGCTAAGTCCCTCGGCAATGGCAGGAAACACAGAGAGGCAGCTCCCAAGGCATGCTGTGCACACAACAAAAAAACTATTAAAGCAGAGGTACTCAAAAGTGTGGCACCAGCAGTAACTGGATGGAAGAAGAGGTAGCCAACGGTCTTCTTCACAAATTAATTCATTTCACAAGAAAGTTAAAACTCTGCAACAGCAGCAGTATTCGACCAGATCCCCCCCAACAGCAGACTTTTCGCACATGATCTCACGTTTTTTCAAGTACCTAAGACACCGCAAATAGTGCTTGCCTTTAAATTCCAGAATTAAAGTGACAGTGCAGCTTTATCATTGTGCAAACAGTGCACGATGTCAGAGACTTAACAAGAGTGTTCCAGTGGGACCAATTAACTATAAATACTATAATAAGACCATTAAACATCCAGGCCACTTTAGAAATGAAGACAGCAGGACAAGGAAAGAGAAATGGAAGGCAAAAGGGGAGAGACTTTTTGACGGTACAAACTCAGTGCACTATTGGAGCCAGATTTGAATGAGGCCTTCCTGGTGAACCCAATTTTGAAATAAATGAAAAAGTGAATAAGCCGATTTTATGGACTATCAGATACCAAAGACTTGTTATCTGGACTTTCTCAGTTTGTGTGTCTTTATATACTGCCTTTCAAATATTTCATGTCATTATATGTCTAGTACACATTTAGTATCTATTTTTATTAAACTTTTTGTTAAGTATTTTGTGTTGTTTCAACAGGTTCTCTTACCTCCTATTATTTTTCTAGTGGTGAGACTAAAATGATATTGCTAAGGCTCGTATTGTAATTACAGTGACCATTATTACTATCCCTGGCATAGGCATGTCCAATTTTGGCAGCACAGACAGGAAGGCACGACACCCCACAAACACTATATTCCAATCTTAGGAGTTTTTAAAGGGTGCTGTAAATCCAACATGTGCCATATATTGCACTGCCCTTCTCTTTTTTTATATTTATTATTTATTTTAAAATTGGTAACTGGGAAAGGCACACTGAGCCAGGGCACATTTCCAGGTGTGACCCGGAGAAGACTGAACAAGAAATACAAAAATGAAAGCATACATGGTATTTATTAATGATTGGTACAGAATAAAGTACTGCTGGATGCCTTCCAGGACAGCTTCCTGCTGCAAACGGTCAGTGAACCAACCAGGTTAGGAAATACCCTTGACCTTGTGCTGGCAAATGGGGACTTTGTGAGAGAACTTACAGTGGAGGAACCGCTGTCAGGGAGTGACCACCGCTCAGTATGGCTCACACTGGATATGGGCAAGGAAGGAGTGGAATCTGGCACAATAGTGCTGGACTTCAGGAGGGCCGACTTTGGGAGGATGGGGAAGTGGTAAAAGGGTACCTGGCCAGAATTCAATCTAGTATGGACACTACAGTATAGCGCAGTGGTCTAAGGCTCTGAGCTGCAAATCTGCTAACATCCAGCAGACCAGACCTGGGTTTGAATCCCACAGCTTCCATTTGCATACTGTGTGACCCTGAGCAAGTCACTTAACCTCCTTGTGCTCCCAGGTCGCTCCTGTAAAAAAGCTTTCAGCTTAGTGTGCTATACCTGGTTAAACAACTAAATTAAAATTAACCAGAGGTGGGAGCTCATAAAGCTGGGGATAGTGGAGGCAACCAAAACCTGCAGCAAAGCCCAGAGCAAGAATGCAAGGGCTAAGAAACCGATCTGGTTGAGCAAGGAGGTCATGGAAAAGGTAAGAAGGAAAAGAGCTGCCTTTAGGAAGTAGAAGAAAACAGGGAGGGGGGGAAGGACAGGGAGAAGTACTTGACAGAATCGAAGGAGGTGACAAGGGCAGTAAGGGGAGCCAAAGCATCTACGGAACTCAGGAGGGCACAAGGCATTAAGAAGGGGAGAAGGACTTCTTTAAGTACATCAGGAGAAAATGAGCTGTAAGGACCACATATGTAAGGATTAGAAGGAGGGGGTTAGTTGGGTGGAAGAGGAAGTATAAGGCGGAAGCACCAAATGAGTACTTCTGCTCAGTATTTACTAAAGAGAAGAGGGGGTGACACCCAAGGTGGGAGAAATGGCAGAAGCAGGGAGGAAGTGGTGACAGATGGGGAAATCATGGAGAGCAGAGTTTGAGAGGGTTTGAAGGCACTGAGGGTGGACAAGGCACCAGGCCCAGATGGCATCCACCCCCAGGGTACTGAAGGAGCTGGCAGAGGTCCTTGCAGGACCTTTGGCAGACCTATTTAATGCCTCACTACATTCGGGGTGTGTACCTCAGGACTGGAGGATGGCTCATGTGGTGCCCCTCCACAAGAGTGGCCCCAAGGATGAACCGAAACTACAGACCAGTGAGCCTCACATCCATCAGGGTGTTAATGGAGACTACCCTGAAGGAGAGGCTGTGGCCCTCCTAGAGGCCAAAGGACTACAGGACAGCAGACACATGGTTTACACACGTGGCAGATCCTGCCAAACCAACCTGGTCGAGTTCTATGACTGGGTAACTGGGCAACTGGACAGGGCCATACAGTGGATGTCCTGTATCTGGACTTCAGTAAGGCATTCACCAGTGCACGTGCCACGGAGGCTGGGAAAGAAAGTTAGTAGGCACAGGGGCGGGTGCAAAGCTGGTGAGATGGGTAGGAAACTGGCTGCAGGAAGGCAACAGAGGGTGGTGGGTGGTGAGCTCACACCCAAGGGCAGTGACGAGGGTGTTCCACAGGGCTCAGTGTTGGGACCAGTGTTGTTTGGGATATTCATTGCAGACATATCATGGGACATCAAGAGCAAGATCAGTCTGTTTGCTGATGATACCAAGGTAGGCGCAGTGGTGGGCGACCTAGGGGGATGGCAGGGGTTACAGGATGATCTGGCAAGCTTGAAACCTGGTCAGACACCTGGCAACTGGGCTTTAATGCCAAAAAGTGGAAGGTGCTGCATTTTGGGATGAAGAACCCAAGGAGGAGTTACCAGCTAGGGGAGTGCAGCTAGCCCAGACAGGAGGAGAAGGATCTGGGTGTGCTTATTACAGGGTCAATGAACAACTCGGCACAATGTAGGAAGGCAGCTGCAAAGGCCAACAAAATGCTGGGTTGTATTTCAAGGGAAGATCCTCGAGGGGAGGGAGGAGGTGATTCTGCCACTGTATAGGTCATTAGTTAGACCACACCTGAGTACTGCCTGACAGTACTGGCGTCCTGGATTCGAAGAGGGACATTAAGTTACTGGAGGGGGTGCAGGGCAGAGTGACAAAGATGAACAAGGGGCTGGGGGACTTATCATACGAGAAGAGGTTGAAGGAGTTGAAAATGTACTCACTGGAGGAGAGGAGAGACAGGGGTGACATGAAACCTTTAAATACATGAAAGGAATAAACAAGACGGGTACAGAGGGGCTGTTCAAAGTAAGGAAGGGGAGGGCCACCAGGGGCCATGATATGAGACTGGAGCGAGGAAGGTTCAGGAGGGAGATGAGGAGAACTTTTACAGAGAGGGTGGTGGCTGGGTGGAATGCGTACCTGCTGAAGTGGTATGCAGTAGAACAGTGGACTGCTTCAAACGAGGATGGGACAGGACAAGGGGAGGGTTAATGAAGGGAAGGGTGGAAGGGAGGCAGCTGCAGAATAAGGTGAAGGCACATTCTGAGCAGACTTGATAGACCTCTAGGCCTTTATCTGCTGGCAAATTTCGTATGTTCGTAAAGTAAAAAAAAAAAAAAGAGTACAATTTAGCATAGTAAAACAACTGAAAGGATCAGACAAACAATTTATCACAGTAAAACAGGAAAGGGTCAGGGAAGGGAATGACAAGAGCAGGAAGACGTTTTAGCTGGTGCCTAAAGGAGAAAAGGGAGGGAAGGGAGAGGGATGGATAGAGGAAACACAGAATTTGACGGCAGATAAGGACCACTAGGCCCACCTAGTCTGCCCATTTCCCTACCGACCCAGATACTAGTTAACCAACAGCCTATTTCTTCCTACCCCCCCCAAGAATTGGCTTATGTCTGTCCCATGCATTCTTGAATTCTCCCACAGTTTTAGACCCCACAACCTCCTCAGGAAGGCTGTTCCATGCATACACTACCCTTCTGTGAAAAATACTCCGCACGTTGTCTCGTGAACCGCCCCAATCTTTAAACTGTGTCCCTTGTTCTTGCAACGCCTCTTTTCTGAAAGATGCTACTCTTGGACTTCATGGATTCCACTGAGGTACTTAAAAGTTTCTATCATGTCCCCCCTCTTCTTCCCTCAAGGGTATACATATTGGGCTCCTTTAGCTCCTCTCCACGGCTTCTCTTGCAGACCCCACCATTTTAGTTGCCCTCCTCTGGACTGCCTCTATCCTGTCTATGTCCTTGTGAAGATGTGGTCTCCAGAACTGGATGCAGTACTCCAGATGGGGTCTCACCAACTGTCTGTACAAAGGGATAACAACTTCCTGTTTTCTGCTGGTGATGCCTCTCCCTATGCAACCCAGTATACACCCAGCCTTCCCTACTGCCTTCTCGCATTGCTTGCTAACCTTAAGGTCATCTGAAATGATCACCCCCAGGTCCCTTTCCTTTTTTAATGTTGTTACTACCTCCCCCCCCAATTGTGTACTCTTCCTCTGGGTTCTTGTTTCCCAGGTGCATTATTTTGCACTTCTTTGTATTGAATCCTAGCTGCCATACTTCTGACCATTCCTCCAACCTTGCCAAGTCCCTTCTCATCCTTTCCACGCCTCCTTGTGTATCAACCCTGTTGCAGATCTTTGTGTAATCTGCAAAGTGGCATACTTTTCCTTCCAGTCCCTCTGCAATGTCACTTATAAAGACATTAAAAAGGACTGGACCCAGTACTGAACCCTGCAGTACCCCACTAGTAACCCCTCTTTCTTCAGAGTGGACTCCATTTACAATTACCTTCTGTGTCCTGTTGTCCAGCAAATGTTTTACCCAGGCTACCACCCTGGGACCCACTCCCAGGCTGGTTAATTTGACTATTAATCTTTTGTGTGGGACTGTGTCAAATGCCTTGCTAAAGTCTAGGTAGGCCATGTCCACAGCCCCTCCCTGGTCTACTACTTTGATCACCCAGTCAAAGAAATCTATTAAATTCGTCTGACATGACCTTCCCGCTATGAACCCATGCGGCCCTGGGTCCTGTGCCTCACTGACCTCTAGGTACTCAACAATTCTTTCCTTCAGAAGTGTCTCCATCACTTTCCCTACCACAGAGGTCAAACTGACAGGTCTGTAGTTTCCTGCCTCTGTCTTGGTCCCACTTTTGTGAAGAGGAATCACATCCGCCTTTCTCCAGTCCTCTCATGATTTATTAAAAAGAATAGCCAGTGGTTTCACTATTTCCCCCCTTAATTCTTTTAGAATTCTGGGATGAATTCCATCAGGCCCCGTTGCTTTGTTCACCTTCAGTTTTTGGAGTTCTTGCAGAACCCTTTCTTCTGTGAAAGGACTGGGATCGACTCCCCTATCAACAGTGCTTCTGTTAACTGGATTAGGCACCCCCCCCCCTCTTTTGTGAACACTGAGCAGAAATATTCGTTCAGTATCCCTGCTTTTTCACTGTCCCCTCTGCCCACCCACCGTTCATTCTATTCAGCCTCACTATCCCTCCCTTCGTCTTTCTACGCTCTCTGATGTACCTATAAAAGGTTTTATCCCCCTTCTAAACCGAGTTGGCTATCTTTTCCTCAGTTTGGGCCTTTGCTATTCTGACTTCCCTCCCTGCTTGCTTCTGCCTTAACTGGTACAGCTCTCTGTCCTGCTCCTTGTGTGTTTCCTTATACTTCCTGAATGCTATCTTTTTCTCCCTGACTTTCCCAGCCACCTCTTTTGAGAACCATAGTGGCTTTTCTTTCGTTTGATTTGTTTATTTGCTTCACACAAAGGCTTGTTGCCTCTGTGATGGCAGTTTGATGATTCCCCATTGTTGCTCCACCCTCCTTCTAGCCTGTTTGCTAGTGCTTTCTGAGGCACTCTCCCATCTTGCCAAAGTCAGCCCTCCTGAAGTCCAGTACCCTTACTTTTGTATGGCTTGACTCTGTAGCCGAGTTTAACGTGAACCACACTGTTTGATGGTCACTTGTTCCCAGATGGCAACCCACTTATACTTCTGAGATCCTCTCACTGCCCCCATTTGAGAGTACGAGGTCTAAGATTGCTCCCTCACGAGTAGGTTCCGAAACTAGCTGTCTGAGGCCTGCCATCTGTAGGGCATCGAGAATGGCCCTGCTCTTGGACGTGGCTGCAGCAAATGTGCTCCAGTTAACATCTGGCATATTCAGCTCTCCCATCAACAGTATCTCCCCTTTCTCTGCCATCCTAAGAATGCCTTCTATCATATCATATCATTGTCCATTCCCTCCCCCTGACACGGGGGTCTGTACATAACCCCTGTGTGGACTGTGGTGCCCTTTCCAGTCTCCAAGGTGATCCACAGTGCCTCCTCTCCTTCCTGTTTACTCTTCTGTTCAGTTGCTTTTATCCCTTCCTTTACATAGAGAGCCACTCCTCCCCCTCTTCTCCCCTGCCTGTCTCTCCTGTAGGTTATGTACCCTGGTATGTTAACATCCCAGCCATGGTTCTCTGTGTACCATGTTTCTGTGACTGCTATGGTATCCAGGCATCCCTCTTCCATCAAGGCCACCAGCTCAGGGAGCTTGTTGCCCAGACTACGGGCATTGGTACTCATTACCCTCCATTTCCTGATGGCCTTACTCCTTTTTGCCCCATCCCTGTCCTTCTTGCCTTTGTCACTTTCCCCATTTACCCCTGCCCTTCTCCCTATCGCCACCTCTATGTTGGTGTTTACTGCACTTACTACCATGATTTTTTTGGGGGCTAGGATTTCCCTGCTCCTTTCCAGTGTCTCCCCCCTTGGCTAGTTTAAATGTTTGCCAATGAAGCATTTAAACCTATCACCTAGGATCCTGGTTCCCCTCCTGGACAGATGCAGCCCATCATGCCAGTATAGGCTTGCATCACTCCAGGTGGACCCCAGTCCCCAATGAAGCCAAATCCCTGAGCTCTGCACCAGTTTTTCAACCACTGATTGAATCCCATGGTGCAGAACACCCTAGCCTCTCCTACGCCATAGATGGGCTGCAGTTTATCGTGCATGCTACTTGTCTAAGGCCCCTCCCCAATTCCACAAACTCTTCCTGCACTGCTCTAATCCCTTTCTTAGCCAGGTCATATGTCCCTAGGTGGACAATGACATCCAGCTCCCTCCCCTGTGCAGCTGCTCCGGCAATCCTGAGGGTTCGCTCCCTGTCCCTCCAATCCATGGCGCCAGGCAGGCACCTTACCTCCCTTTCCCCTTCCTCCCCCAGTTCTACCTTCCTAACAATGGAGCCCCCCACCAGGAGCCGTTTTCTTCCCCTGTGGGGTCCCATGCCCCCCTTCTGTGGGTCTTCTTTGTGGAGGTTCCCAGCATCCTCCTTGGTCTCCACTTTGGGTGCCTCCATAGAGGAACCACACTTTGCCAGAATGGCATAGGAATTGTGGAGAGGTACACCTGGAGGGATTCACCTCTGTTCCACCACCCTCACGCTCCCTGAGACCACTATGGTCCAACCGCTCCTCTTTCTTGGCAACCTCTGAGGCAATGGCAGTGGCACTGGTGGTCCCTGTATGGAAGAGGAGGTCCCACAAATCCTGGCCAACTCAGCCTGGAGATGAGCAACCTCCTCCCTCAGTCCAGAGAGGTGTCTGCAGATGGGACAACACCGCATCCTCCAGAATGTCTCCCAGAAGACTGCTGCTCCACAGCCATTGCACTGCACCACTCCCATCATGTCTTATTTCTGGCCCCTTAACTGATGTTTGGAATCCTTACTCTTTCCTCTGTTTTTTTTTTTCTCTTCTCTCTACTTACTTTCTGCCTCTGTGCCCTTTAAGCTCCTCATTGTCCTGTTCTGAGACAAGAATATCCTATATTTCTCAGTAGACCCCTTACTTGCTCAGAGGTAGACCTCCAGCAGCTAGAGGGGGGGCCGGAGAGCTACTCTTGCCCTTCTAGGATGGTGGGTCTTTGGTGGCTCTGTGATCACTCACTTCCTGCTCTCAAACAGGAAGTTCCTGTAGTCAGTCAAATCCTGTGCCTATAAAAGCTGAACTAGCTTAGCTTTGGGTGGGAGGGTGGAAGGGAGGCAATATAGTCCCAGTAGAGAAGTCCAGTCACACAGCACTCCTTCCTCCTGGTGTCTTCTGCCAAGCTATAGGAAGGAACAGATTCCAGAGGGAGAGACGACAATAAGAGAAGGCTGACTGCCCAGGAGAGGAGTGAATGTGGTGAAGGGAGAAGGTGTGAGGATCCTTGGAGCAGAGGAAGTATGAGGCAGACGGAATGGGAAACAGGAAGGAGGATAGGATAGGCTCTCAAACCAGAATTTGGAGATGAAAGAGGCACAGTTGGACTGGCGACATGTGGGTAGGGGAAGGGTGGATAAGGAAGAAGGAACAGTGGTGAGTATGATGGGGAAGGTTGGTAGCAAAGCAATAAAAGGCAATGTGAAGGGTGTCCAGTCTACCAAGGAGGAAGGAGGTGCCGGTGCTGTAAACCACATCTACATAGTTGAAAACTGGAAGCACCATTTTGGTAACAAGCTCCAAGTGGACATAAGGAGAAAAGCAGTCTTTGTTGCATTACAAGGCACCAAGTTTGGGGAGGAGCTTAGAGAAGATGGCATCAACGTGGGCAGAGAAGTCAAGCTTACCTATCTAGCCACACACCCAGATACTTGAAGGAAGAAACAACTTCAAGGAGGAGAGCCAGCCAGGGTGGAGAAGACGGGGCCGGGGGGGAGTGAGTGTAGCCAATTTTTGGTTGCTGCCAAAGGTCATGGACACTGTTCTTTTTTTTTTTTTAGTGCTGACCCAGAGTTGGTTGAAGTAAAACCAGCACAGGATGTTGTGGAAGTCTTGCTGTAGCAAGCCTTCCACCACTACGATTGAAGGACCAGAGAGGTAGATAACTGTGTCATCTGCATATATGTGAGTATGTGAACTGGCACAGGCAGAGGAGAGGTCTTTCAGAAATATGCCAAATGGATGAGGCCCAAAATGTAGCCCTGTGGAACCCCAGCTGGATGGGTAGGAGAGATGACAGGACACCTCCTACCTGTACCGACTGTTGACAACCCGTAAGGTAGGAATGGAAACATTCAACAGACAGATAAACTTGACGTAGAGGGAAATTACATGTTGGTGGGTGATTTCAACTACCCTAATATAAACTGGGAAATCCAGGCAGGATCAGTAGCACATGAAAATAGGTTTTTAGACACAACATTACAGAAAAATCTTGAGCAATTGGTCAGAGACCCTACGCCTGAGAATAAAATCTTAGATCTGGTGCAGTTTAACTTTAAAAGGGAGTACTGTAAAATAAACTGAAGTACTAGAACCATTGGTTGACAGTGACCATAATATAGTATGATCAAAACGACTGTAAAAATCTGAATATAAATCATATGGAGGGATTACAAAACTGAAATGTTACAATACAGCAAACTACAAATGTATGAGAGAGTACCTAGTGTCCTGGAACTGGGAACAAGACCTACAGGGAGAGAATCTTGATTCAATGTGGAAGAAGATAAGGAATACGATTGAATCAGGGAATGTGTGCCAAAAATTAGCAAATACAATTTGCATAGAAGACTATCTAAATGGTTTACTAGCAAAATTAGGAACAATATAAGGAAAAAAAGAAAGCATATAAGAGATACAAACACCACCTAACAGCTGAGAAATACAGGTTACTCACCTGTAACAGGAGTTCTAGGAATGGTATATGTTGTTCATCCACACTGTCTGGCAGGTTCCTTGCCGCCTTAAATCTTGCCGGAAGGTCTTCAAGTTGGCTCCTCCCACCCACCCGGGTGGTAAAACTCTTGGCTCCGCCCCATGACGCCAGATCTAGCCCGCTGGAAGCCAGGTTGTGCGTCAAAGCTGGGGAGGTCGGGTTGGTCGTGTGGATGAACAACATATACCATTCCTAGAACTCCTGTTACAGGTGAGCAACCTGTATTTCTAGGGACATGGATATGTTGTTCATCCACACTGTCTGGCACACTCCTAGCAGTTCTCCAGGAGGAGGGAGGCAAGGTGCACACCCCCACTTAGGGAATAGAGACTGGAGAACCGAGGCCCCAAAACCAGCATCCCGGCATGACTCAAGGTCGATGTGGTAGTGGGTAATAAAGGTATGTGCCGACTTCCAGGTAGCAGCCTGCAGATATCCTGGATAGGGACATCCTGGAAGCAACTACGATGCAGCGGTATGGTAGTAGAATGAGCTCTTATCCCTCTGGGAGGCTCCATGCCCGCCAACCTATAGCAGAGATCTATGCAGGAGGTGACCCACCTGCTTATCGTCCCGCTTGGCTGCAGGTCTGCCAGGTGCGGCTTCAGCGTAGGTGACAAACAGCTGACGAACCTCTCCCAAACTTCCCGTCCGCCCTTATAATAAGCGAGCCTTCTAGGTCCAAAGTATGGAGCCTATACTGGCCTCCGAGGTGTGACTGGGTAGAACACCGGCAGAGTCAACACCTGGTTAAGGTGAAACCGACACCACCTTCGGAAGGAACTGGTGGGGGCGCAGGACAACCTTGTCCCTGTGGAAGACCAGATAAGAAGGCTCGATGGAAAGCGCCTGGAGCTCTCCCATCCTTCTGGCTGACGTGATAGCCACCAAGAAGGCGGTCTTCCACGACAGGTGGGAGATATCGCACCTGTGCATCGATTCGAATGGCTTGCCCATGAGCTTGGCCAATACCAGCAGTAGATCCCACTGGAGGTGGAGGTTCTCGCACGGAGGGAATGTGAACAAGGCCTTTGAAAAGCGCCAGACCACCTTCTCTCGCCATCTGACTGCTTCCCGGCCCGCCGCCCGGTAAGGAGATGGCTGCCAGGTGCACCTTGATGGTCGACCAAGCCCTTGCTGAGAAAGGGATCATAGGTAGTCCAGAATGCTTGCTAAGGGACAGGGGAAGGGTCCAAGCCTTCCTGACACCAGATGGAGAATCTCTTCCATTTGAAGGCATAGCATTTCCTGGTCGACTCCTTTATGGGACGCCCAACGACGTTGAGGACCTCACGGAAAGACCCAAGGCCTGGAACTCTAGTCGTCAGGAGCCAGGGTCAGGTGCAGGATTGAAGGTCGGATGGAATACCTTCCCCTGGTTGACTGAGATCAGGTCCGGGCGGGCTGGAAGCCACCTCGGGAGCCTGGAGCTGAGACTGAGGAGATCTGGATACCAGAACTGGCGGGGCCAGTCTGGGGCTACCAGAATCACCGGCGCCTTGTCCCTCCTCGCCTTGAGAAGCACCTTGTGGATCAAGGGAAATGGGGAAAGGCGTAGAAGAGGCCCAGGGTCCACGGCCTCGAGAAGGCATCCCCCTGCAGCGAGCCCTGCTGAGGGGGGCGGGCATGGAACAGTCTCAGCTTTGCATTCTCCCTGGAGGCAAACAGGCCAACCTGAGGCGTGCCCCAGTGGGAGAACAGATCTTGTACTACCTCCAGCAGGAGAGACCACTCGTGAGACGCAGCCCCTATCCGGCTTAGGGCATCGGCCAGGGTGTTGGAGGCTCCTGCCACATGAATGGCTAGGAGATCCGCCTCCAGGCTGCGCACGAGGGACCAAATGCAGAGAGCTTCCTTGCATAACAGCATGGAGCGCGTCCCGCCCCGGAGGTTCAGGTAGTACATGGTCATGGTATTGTCCGTCTGGACCTGAACCACTTGACCCCATATAAATGGAGCAAAGGCGGTGAGAGCTAGATGGACCGCTCAGAGCTCCGGCAGGTTGATATGGCATCGGGACTCCCGAGGGGACCAGAGGCCGTGTGCACTGTGCTCCCCCAGATGGGCACCCCAACCCATCAAAGATGCATCGATCGATAGAGAGACCGTCAGCTTGGGGCGGACGAATGGGATGCCCTCCTGCAGATGTGCCGGAACGGTCCACCACTGGAGAGCATTCCACATCTCCTGGGTCACTGTCACGGGCTGGTCCAACGGATCGCAGCGTTGTGACCACTGGCTGGCCAGTCCCCATTGAAGGAGACGCATGTACCAATGGGCCCAATGGGCCACGCTGGTACAGGCTGCCATGAGGCCCAGGAGGCGCAGGAAGTCCCGGGCAGGGCGCGACTGCCCAACCGGAAATGACTGGGCAAAGGAGGAAAGAACCTCGGCCCTGTCTGCCGGGAGCCGAGCTCTGGCTCGAAGAGAGTCGAGCTCTGCCCTGATGAAGAGTATCACCTGCTTTGGCATGAGTTCCGACTTGGCCTCGTTGATGAGGAGGCCAATCTGAGAGCAAACCTGGAGGGCCAGATCTCTGGACCGCTCCACCTCCGCTCTGGAGGGGGCGGCAATCAGCCAGTCGTCCGGGTAGGGGTACACCCGGACCCTTCAGCGCCGCAGGAATGCTGGCACCACTGCCATGCATTTGGTGAAGACCCTGGGAGCTAGAGAGAGGCCGAAGGGCATGGCCCGGAACTCGTAAAGGGATCCCTCCGCTCTGAAGCGGAGGAATCTCTGATGAGACGGACGGATCGGGACGTGAAAGAACGCGTCCTGGAGGTCCAGGGAACAGAACCACACACCTCGTTCCAAGGATAGAATTATCTGAGCCAGAGTGACCATCCTGAAGGTCCGAGACCTTAGGAACCTGTTCAGGTCGTGCAGGTCGAGGATGGCGCGCCAGCCCCCCGTCCGTTTTGGGACCAGGAAATACCTGGACATGAATCCCAGGTCTGGAGGAGGATCCACCACCTTTCTGATCACCTCTTTTTCGAGGAGCAGGGCAATATCGGCTCGGCGGGCCGACAGCGAGGCTGCAGACCCTGTGGCCCCCTGAGGGGTGACTGCTCGAAAGGGTGGGGTCTGCTCGAACTCCAGAGGCAGGCCCTTTCCTACCACTTCCAACACCCAGCGGTCTGTGGTGATAGCGGACCAGGCGGAAAGGAAGTGGCGGAGCCGTCCCCCCACGGGGGGAACCCAGTGGGCAGTGACGAGGCTGGGGGTGGCACCCCTCAACCCATCACTGGGCAGGCTTGGAGGAGGAATTGGCCGAGGGACCTCCTGGGCCCTTACCTCCTTGCTTCCTGTTGGAGGAAGCCGCGGGCTTGGGTTTGGGATGCCAAGCGCGAGCCTGCTGGCCCTGTTGCTGGTGCTGTTGGGCCGGTCGTGCTGCAGGGGCCGAAGGACGAAAGGACTTATCCTGTTGTTGACGGCGGCCTTTGTCCCTCTGGGCGGAGGTGACGGAGTCCAGAGTGGCATTGGACTTTTCGATCCGCTGGAGGTGTCCCTCCACTCCAGGGCCGAAGAGGTCAGTCCCGAAGAAGGGGACGTCCACCAACTTGTGCTGGGTATCCGCCGTGAAGGTGAATATCCTCTGCCACGCCCTGCAACGCATAGCCACTGCGGTCGCTACTGACCTGGCACAGGAATCACCTATGTCCAGAGCAGTCTGAAGCTGCTGCTTCGCCACCGCCCTACCCTGGTCCCACACCTGATGGACCGTGGTCTGCAGGTCGGCCGGGAGATGAGGGACAACCTCATCCAGGGAGCCCATGAGGGCGTGGGAGAAGTGTGCCATCAGCACAGCCGAGCTGGCCTGTCGGAGGCCGAGGGAGGATGCAGAGTACACCTTGCGCCCGGCAAAGTCCAGCTTTTTGGACTCTTAGTCGGTGGGCTTATCCATGTCCCAAGCGTTACCGGAACGCCAGAAGACGCTGTCGGTGACTAACCCCTCGGCAGAGGGGTGCTCCGAGAAACCGGGCAAGAGCTGGTATGGATCGCATATTTCCTGGCCATCCTGGCCGAGGGCGCAGGACAGGAAGCAGGCCACTGCCAAAGCTCCAAGGCTGGGCTGACAATGGCCTCAGCCACCGGAAAGGCCTCCGTGGGGGAATCCTCTCAGTCCAGTATCTCCGTCAGGGGATACTTGGCCCATTTGGACACAGGCTCGAGCTGCATTCCGGTGGACTCCGAGATGAGTCGAAGCAGACCCAAGAAGGACGATGGGCTATCGTCCAATGACTGGCCCCCGGAGGACTCCAGGTCGACCTGACTGGAGAACAGGGAGGAGTCGTCATCGGACTCCGAAGAGTCTGCGAAGAGCTGCCTCGGCCCTGAGCCACCCTCCACCTGCCGAGGACGGTCGGGAGTGAGGGTGACTAACAACCTGTGGGGCAGGCCGTGACCTGACCGAGAATCCTTGGTCGGTGCCCCAGACTTCGGTTGTGGAGGCGGAGGTTCCACCACAATCGGTGGAGCAGCCGGTTCCGGCCGAACAACTGGCCCAGGAACGGGCATCTCAACTGGGGCGAGTGGTTGCTTCGGTCATTCGGGCGACAGCCACTTGATGGCTGGGGGCTGAACCGGAGTCGGTTTAGTCCCGGACAACAGTAACTGCTGCCACATAAGCTCCTCGTAACGTCGACGTAATTTACGTCGAAGCCTCTCCTCCTCCGAGGAAGAGGACGAGGAGGAACGGTGTTGCCGCTTACTCCGCTACCGAGACTGAGACTGCCGATGTCGGTGGGAATGGCTTGACCGAGATGAAGTCTGAGACCGAAATCGAGACCCTCGAGGTGACCGAGGGCGGGTCTCGGAAGGGCGGGGGACACCTGCTCTTCCCTTGGCTCGGGCACTTTATCCGGGGACTGCCACCCCGAAGGCGCAGGCAGATCCTCGGTCTCCATCGGGGGAACCGGTGAAGGAGGGTTGTCGGCTTCACCAGTCGACAGCCCGTCCGATGGGTCGAGGAAAATCTCGACTGCGTCGATGGGAGTCTCGGCAGACTGGCCTGACGGGGACACTGTGAAGCCAGCGGCCTGAGCAGCAACTTCGACCGAAGTCGACGGTCGGCTGTCCGGGGAAGGAGGCCTCTCCCGCTCCCACGAACGCCGACGGTGGGACTTACCCTTCGACTCCTTCTTCTTGGGCCGAGAAGAATGTCCCGAGGGCCCTCTTCCTTCGTGGAAAGGACTGACAAAGCCTTGAACGGAAGCCGGTACAAGGAACTCAAAGAGAGCGGGATAAATGTCGAGAGCCGAGGAAGAGGAAGATGCGGCTCGGCCGCCTCCTCTCGAGGGCGATCATATGTCGAGCTGCTCAGCCGAGCCAGCCGCCGCAGACACCGCCCAACGAGCCTCTTGGATTCTACTGGCGGTAACGCCTGGGTGCCCGAGCTTCAATCGGGCAGCGCAATCTTCCAGGACAGTGGCCGAAAAAGAGCGGCACAACTCGCAGGCCTGCGGGTCGTGGTCTAGGCCTAGGCAGTAGACGCACGTGAAGTGCGGATCCATCCTGGACATTTTCTGCCTGCAAGGGCACCTCCAAAAGCCGGGAATCGATTTGTCCATCGCAGCCACGAGGGATGATGAAGACCGAAGTTTAGAAAACTTCAATACTAGTTTCGGACGAACCGAAGAGTTAGGATCCAGTCTAAAACGCAGAGCGCTAAGGAGGGAACCTGAGCTTCCAAATGGTAAGAAAGATCTGGCATCATGGGGTGGAGTCTAGAGTTTTACCACCCGGGTGGGTGGGAGGAGCCAGCTTGAAGACCTTCCGGCAAGATTTAAAGCGGCAAGGAACTTGCCAGACAGTGCGGATGAACAACATAGCTATGTCCTTAGAAATGGGATATTTACAAAAAACTAACACGAGACAGTAAAAAGCAAATATAGAAAAAGCAAAAGCAGATAATGAAATTAAAATGGCTACAGCAACATTGGACAACAAAAAGTATTTCTTCAATTACACTGGGTGTCTCAAGGGAGGACAAAACCCAGTGGGACAAATTAAAGAAGGGGACATCATAATAACTAATGAAAAGCAAATGGCGGATACTTTCATTAAGTATTTTGCTAGCAACTTTAAAACAAAAGGGCATAAGTATGACTCACTAGACATGAGACAGGAGAAACCTGAAAAGGTCAGAACTATATCCATTGATGAGGTTTATCAAAAATTAAAATGGCTGAAAGTAAGTAAATCCCTGGGTCCCAATGGTGTGCACCTAAGGCTTTTGAGAGAGCTGGTCAGAGAACTGGCAGGGCCAATCAGCAAACTATTTAATAAATCACTTACAGAAGGTAGAACAATAGCAGATTGGAGAAGGGCCAATGTAACACCAATTCACAAAAAAGGGGACCAGAGCAACATCACAAATTTCAGGCCGATTAGTCTGACCTCTGAGATAGGTAAAATAATGGAGGGATTCCACTAGGGACATTATCCAGCAACACATACTGGGCAGGGGCCCTAACAGACATCACACAACATGGGTTTAGTCAGGGAAGATTATGTCTGACGAATTTCTTGCATTTCTTTGAGACAATGAGTAATGGATTGGAGAAGGGACTACGAATGGATGTTGTCTTTATAGAGTATTCAAATCCAGAAGCAAATGATTTGATACCTTTTATTGGACCAGCATAGATGTAACAAGAAGAACAAAGTGCTTTAGCTTTTGGACTAACCCAGTCCTTCCTCAGAAGCGTACTGCACTACGCTTCCGAGGAAGCACTGGGTTGGTCCGAAAGCTAAAGCACTTTGTTCTTTTTGTTACATCTATGTTGGTTCAAAAAAAGGTATCAAATCATTTGCTTCTAGATCTGTTCTTACAAGGACCAATACGACAAAGACTAAATCTGTATGTTAGCATAGATTATTCAAAGGCATTCGATTCCGTCTCACATCAAGAGCTAATTAAGCAATTAATACAACAAGAGTTCCATCCCTGCATTGTATCCTGGGTGCAGTCATGGCTGGATGATAGACATCAGAGAGTATCTATTAGGAGTCATAGTTCTGACTGGATAGGTGTCACGAATGGTGTGCCACAAGGGTTTGTGTTGGGACCAGTATTATTTAACATCCTAATCTCATCCATGCAGACCTCAGAAAAGACATGGATATGTAAATATGTGGATGACGCTAAAGTAGGGGCAATTATTAATAATGCAGAAGCAGCTACAGACTTCCAACAAGAACTGGAACTAAGCATATGGGTGAATAATCATGGCCTGGACTTTAATATAGATAAGTATAAAGTCATGTACTTAAGACACAATATCAAGACCCAATACTCCTTAAATAATGCAACACTAACAACAACAGTACTAGAAAAGGATTTGGGGGTATACATTGCTACCAACCTAACATTTGACAATCATGCAAAGGAGGTGGTTAAGAAGGGAAATAGAATACTGGGATGTATACTAAGAAATGTCAGAAGCAGGAAAAAAGAGGTACTAATTCAACTTTACACAGCACTGGTCAGACCACACCTGGAATACTGCGTGCCTGTCTTTTCAGTGTACAATATAGGCAGTATAAAACTAATGGAAAGAGTGCAGAGGAAAATAACTAAATTCTTGGATTACAAAATGTGTCATATAAAGAAAGACTACAAACACTTGGCCTATATTCAGTAACATACAGAAAGCTAAGGTGGGTCCAATGCTATGTGTACAAGGCATATAAGGGTGAACATTTATGGGAGACTGTGAAGGGGCTGTGGGATGACAGAAGGACCAGAAACCAAACTTCAGGTTCAACACACAATTTACATGCATTTTAACAACACAACTTTTTTTGTTTCTGATGTCTCTACCCGGTAACTTAATTTTTATAATACGGTCCCCTAGTAACTTTTTACCTTTATCAAAAACACCTAGTGCCATGTTATTTTCAACATTTACATGTTTCATACATATAAGGCATATACATCAAGGCATTTTATGACATAGTGCTATTGCATACCAAATCCAACAACGGGGAACATAGCCTGTTGGTTTACATCAGTTCAGAGTTCACCACAATAACCTCCCTGTACGAAAATCAGAGAGGGACGAGGACAATTAAAGAGGACACTATAGCATAATCAAGAAAGGGAAGGGGGTGCCCATAGGTGGCCAACCTTATGAACTAGAAATTGTAAAGGATAAATTAGGATAAGAAATAAAAGAACTGTTGCAACAGATTTAAGAAAAGGTCGGTCCTCAAGAGTGGCAGGATCTCCCTGTCACATATCCTCCACCTTAAGAGGTAAGCAGTTATTTGAGACTGCTTACCACCTTCCTGTCCCAGGAAGGGATGGAGCTTCCACTCATCCGTCTTGAGAAGCTCTGTCTCAGGGTCCCTATAAACGATAAACATTCCATTATAAACATAGTGGAGATCATCATTCTTTACCCTGAGGCATTAACACATTTCTCAACAGACACTAATGGTACCTTTACTACACTATCTCCTTTTAGGGAAAGTACGTCATATTTCATTGACACAATTCCTGCACCATATCTAGACATGAAATCAGCATTTACATGTTTTGTCCCAGCCCTGTGGGACACAGTAAATTGATAGGGCTGAAGAGCTAAGTACCACCGCATTATGCAGGGATTCTTTTCTCTTACTTGGTGCAACCAGCAGAGGGGTTGTGATCAGCTAAGACCTTAAATTCAGCCCCCCACAAGTAATATTTCAGAGACTCAATAGCCCACTTTAGAGCTAAGTATTCTTTCTCTATGGTAGCATATCTTCTCTCCCTCTCATGTAGCTTCCTGCTGATATACATGATCAGATGTTCTTCCCCATCTATTTTCTGAGATAAGACTGCCCCAGTACCATTCTCTGATGTATTGGTTTGAACCTCAAACATCTGGTTGAAGTCAGGGTTTTTCAATACACGAGCTGTACACAGAATGGCCTTGATAGTCCTCAAAGTCTCATCACAAATTGGGGTCCACAGAAACTTATTTGGGCACCTCTTTTTAGTGAGATTAGTCGAAGGACTGACAATGACTGAGAAATTAGGGATAAATCTCTGGTAATAACCAGCCAAGTCTAGAAAAGATCTCGCATGCTTTTTTGTGGTAGGTATTGGGCTGTTTGCTGCTGCTGCTGTAACCTCCTCTACCTCGGGCTTCACTTGTCCGCTGCCCAAAATGAACCCTAGGTATCTTGTTTCTGTCTCGCTAGGGAACACTTAGCAGGGTTAATGGTCACTCCTGACTCCTTTACTGCTTGCAATATCTGGGACAAGTGTCTAACATGGGATTCTCAGTCAGGACTGAATATGACCACAACGTCCAAATAAGTCGCACAGTAGTCAGTGTGTGGTCTTAGTATGTGGTCCATACAACACTAAAAAGTGGCTGGGGCCCCATGTAGTCCGAATGGCATTGTGACAAACTGGCATAAACTGACTGGTGTGATAAATGCAGTTTTATCGTGTGAATCAGGTGACAAGGGAATTTGCCAATATCCCTTAGTAAGGTCAAGGGTGGAGATATACTGTGCATTGCCCAACCTGTCAATTATGTCATCTATTTGGGGCAATGGATAGCCATTGAATGGTGACATGTTGTTAAGTTTTCTAAAATCTAGGCATAGACATATCCCACCCCCTTTCTTGTCCACTATGACCATGGGTGAAGACCATGCTCTCTTTGAGGGCACAATTATGCCTAATTGCTCCATTTTTTTGACTTCCTAAATCACCTCATCCCTCACCTTCTGTATGGACTTGTCTTGTGTGGCTGTTACGGTGTGCACAATTCCTTTGGCCGTCCCGGGCATGTTTGTGAATATGGGCTCAAATTTTTCTAATACCCCCTGCAAATCTTTCTGTTGCTGAGGCTCCAATTCAGGGTTTATCTGATCTCCTCCAACTGTCCCGACTGCTCTAGCCTTTTATATGCAACCTCTAGCTCTGACTCCCTAACTTTAGGATGGATATAAAGGGAGGGGTTAGGCTTATCACACCATTTCCTAAAGAGGTTCACAAGGTAAATTTTCTGGGGGGGGTCTTCTTTCCTGGCAGGCTAAGCTCATAATTCACTGCTCCTGTTTGCCTCAAAATGGTGAAGGGGCCCTGCCATTTGATGAGTAGTTTGTTCTCTGTGGAGGGAAGGAGTAACAACACTTTGTCCCCTGACTGAAATGTTTTGGTCTTCAAACCCTGGTCATGTCTTTCTTTCTTTCTGCAAGTCTTGCTTCTGTTCTAAGCTCTGGTGTACCAAGTTCTCACCAGTCGTTTGTGTAACTGAGTCACGTACTCTATGACATTAAGATGTTCCACCTCCTTCCCTTCCTCCCAGTGTTCTTTAACCACATCCAGTGGCCCCCTCGGGTTCCTCCCATACAATAATGAAAAAGGAGAGAAACCAGTGGTTGCTTGAGGGATTTCTCTGTAAACGAAAAGTAAATAGGGGAGGTACCTATCCCAATCCCTACCCTCTTCTTTTACATACTTCCTCAACATTCTCTTTAATGTCTGATTAAACCTCTCTACGAGGCCGTCAGTCTGTGAGTGGTAAGGGGAAGTATGCACTGCTACCACACCCAGCAGACGGTACAATTCTTTTAGCAGGTGTGCATTAAAATTACTCCCTGATCGGTAAGTATTTCCTGGGGGATTCCCATGTGACTAAATACCTTTGCTAGCTCCTCTGCTATCCTTGGGGTGGTGACAGTTCTCATGGGGACAGCTTCTGGGTAGCAGATAGTGTAATCACATATGACCAGTACAAATCTGTTACCATTGGAGCTCTTTTCCAGGGAGCCCACTACATCCATGGCTATCATGACAAAGGGGTTAGTCACAATAGGAATGGGTTGTAGTGGTACTCTATCCCTTTTTCACACTTGAGCTACTTTCTGACACTCAGCATGTGCTTTAAAATATACAGCTAGAGGGCTAATAAAACCTGGGTAATATCCTATTCAGGGTACTATCTCTGCCTGCACGGCCTGCTAAAGGGATGTCATGCGCTAGATACATGATTTGGTAGCAGAATTTTTCTGGAACCATTAGTTGGTCTACTACCTCTCCAGTTCAGGTGTTAGTGTAGTCTCTGTACAGTATTCCCTGTTTTACAACAAAGTGAGGGGCACCTTTTTCCACTCCCTTCCCCACCTGTGAAAAAAGAAGGTTAAGTGAAGGGTCTGCTTTTCGATCATGCTGCATATCACATTTAAAAGTGTGCCCCAAGTCTGGCTGTACACCAGCATGAGTATCAATCCAGTCCTTCTTTAGCTTCCTCTTGTCCACCTCAGTTTTCCGGTCCTTGCCAGGATCCTCAAAAATATCATCAGCTAATGAGAACATAGATAGTAAATGTCTCTGCTTCACTTGAGCTCTGGTGGCTATGACAACTACAGCAGAGTCATGGGTGGCATGACAATGTATAAATCAAGCAAAGTCTGGGTGGTCATGCCCGATAACTGGCAAGTGTAGGTGCGGTACCAACCCCACTTCTACCTCATGTGTCTTTTTCTTGAACAGTCATTTGTATGGTGGCTGTAGGGTAGTGATGGGTATCACCGTGCACACAGATGACTGCTGTATCCGGCCCTTTATCATTCCCAGTCACCAGATCTGCTTGCACAAGGGTCTGGTGGCTCCCCGAATCAATCAGTCACATCATCTGCTGTGATCCAATCTGCACAGTAACCATAAAGTGACCCAGTTTGCTAAGGCTACATGAGCTGTCTCTTTCTTTATAGTAGGACAGTTCCTTACATAATGTCCCTTATTTTGGCACCCATGACATACAATCTCTGCGACTGGAATTCATCCCCTCTCTCTGCTCTCCAGTCTTGTTTCACTGGGGCTGAATTTGACAGTTTATAAGTAAAAGGGTTCCTTACCGGATCACTGGTGTTTGCAGCTGCTGATGTCCCTTGGAACCCTCTGGGTCTGGATGGTCTGGCTGCCAGGAAGTCTTCCGCCAACGTGATGGTTTTATTAGTGGAATCAGGCTTATGCTCCCAACCCCAAAATTGTACATCCTGGGGTAAAACTTTAATAAACTGTTCAATAATCACCGCCTCCAGAAGTTGGTCCTTGCTCTTGTTCTCTGGCTGTAACCATTTGTAGCAGAGCTCCTTGAGATGGGCATAAGTCTCTAGAGGGGTATCCAGTGACTGCATTTTAAGAAACCTAAACCTCTGGCGATAGGGTTCAGTGTTTATATCATAGCACCTGAGAATCTCCTGCTTCACTTGGTCATAGTCCTCTGCCTCTCGGGAGTCCATGTGGCTATAAACCAACTGGGCACTGCCTGTCAGATGTGGTGCCAGTAGAACAACCCACTGTTCCCTTGACCATGCGCATGTTTGAGCAATCCTCTCAAACGTTATGGGGCAGGCTTCAATGTCACCAATGTCCGATTGTTTGGATAGTTTAATGTCTTTTGGGCTACTGGTTCTTTCAGTTTGTCCTGCATCAATGGCATGCAAGACCCTCATGGTATCCGACCATCTGGCATCTTGCCTTCTCCGCTCAATGTCTCTATCTCTTTCCATCTGTACCTGTTTTATTTTGAGCCATTTCAACAACTCCCCTATGTCCTCAGGTGAGCGTCTTCAAGAAGTGGTAGTTCCCCGCTCTTCTTCCTCATCCCCCTGCGCATCTCTTCATCATCTTCAGGCTTGGCCTTCCTCCAAGCTCCCAGGTCCAGCCAAGGCAGCAGCTTCTCTCCCAGTCTGTCAGCCACGGTTCTGGTCAGAACTCCATGGACTTCCTTCTCCAGGTTATCCTCTGGCAACTCCTGTGCATCAGTCCACCTGGGATATATGGGTGATATCCACCAGAAAACATTCTCCTAGCCCAGTCCAGATGTGTCCAGCAAGTTATCCCACTTCTATAACCAAGTCTGTGGAGAGGTTGTGGAATAACAGATAGACCAGACACCAAACTTCAGGTTCAACACACAACCTCTGTGTAATGTTTATTTAAAACACAGGAAATAACCTTAAGCAATGGTGTAGCCCTGCTTCAAAACATCAGTTTGCAGCAACAGACTATGCATGTTCTTCCTCTGCACTAAGTCAGCCCCTACTGACCCACTGATTTAATGATATCTTTTTTGTGAAACTTATTTAATTCCCTATGTAGGTCTTGTGTGTTTGGGTTTTGGGGAGCTCAAAAATGAAAAACCCCAAAACAGGCTAAAGACAAAGAACCTCAGTGCAGAAGCACTGAAGCAAGGGTTACCCCAAAGGGCACTGGCAATAAAGCTAAGTTTCAAAGAAACACAACATCACACATTGCCCCATAATGCAAAGCATCATGCCTTTCAGCACCATGCAATTCTGCTTAAAGTTGAACCAGCATATCATTCTGTGGTGATTTGCATATGCAGCCCATGATGCTTTGCATTGTGGGGGCATGTGTGATTTTGTATCATGGGATGTATATGCAAATCACCATTAAATTTTAGTCTGATTCAGCTTAAAGCAAGAATGCATGGTACCAAAGGGCCTCTCAAACAATCTGCAATATACATGCATTTTAACAACACAATGGGAGTTTTTCTGCTATCTCTGCCCCGGTAACTTAATTTTTATAACAGAGTTCCCTAGTAATTTTTTATCTTTGTCAAACATACCTAGTGCTGTGGTATTTTCAACATATACAGGTTTCATACACATAAGGCATGTACATCAAGGTATTTTATGACACAGTGCCACTGCATACTAAATCCAACAATGAGGAACACAGCCTGTTGTACAACGTCAGCTTGGAGGTCACCACAATAACCTCCCTGTACAAGGACCAGAGAGGGAAAAGGAAAATTAAAGAGGACACTATAGCATAGTCAAGAAAGTGGAGGGGGTGCCCATGCTGTAGGTGATCAACCTTATGGACTAGAAACTGAAAAGGATAGATTAGGCTAAGAAATAGAAGAACCGTTGCAACAGATTTAAGAAAAGGTCGGTCCTCAAGAGTGGCACGATCTCCCTGTCACAACAACAACATCCAGTTTGTGCAAAAATGATAGCAGTAAGGAAATAAGATCTCATGGGATGCAACTAAGGAGCAAAATAAGTAAAACCAATTAAAGAGGCCAGTGGTTTAGTGAAAAGGTGGTTGGAACCTGGAACTTGCTACCAGAGAGTGGTTTACAGTAAAACAATGAATCAATTCAAAAAAGAGCTAGACAACTATATGGGTACTGATAAGGTAACACATTTCCACTGATATGTGGCAAGTCACCAAAGGGCTAATGCCTAAAGACTTGAAATATATTATGAAACTATTCAAGAGTGGGAGCTGAGAGGCTGGCAGAGCTCAGTTTGTCCAGGAGGAGAGGTTGGGCCACCGACTCAAAGGCTTTGACTATATCGTTTCTCAAATGGTGAGGCCAACCTTTCTGGAGAGGCCCGAACCAGTTCCAGGGGAGGCCCAGTCAAGCCTGACAATGTACTATACTAAATGCATCAGTGCAAATTGCAGTAAATATTTTGGGTATGCCCTCCGCACAGCAAAACTTTTACAGCGAACACATCAATGCCGACAACATCGACAGTTCACTGTAAAAGTCCGCCCTGGACCCCAGCACTCTTTCCCCCAGTCCTGCACCCCCTCCCTGAATCAACTCCTACTCAGAGCTGATTATCCCTAAGTTCTCAACTGTTTCTCTGATGGATTTATGTCGACCGCAATAATAAATCCGTCGCTGTAGGGTCGCGTCGGGAACAAGATGTCGCTGTAGTGTTGTAGAGCCAATATTTTGTACCTATATCTTATTCAATTTTAGATTACCCCTTTTCTCCTGTCTTATAAAATGCTCTTTGTTCCGCAGATTGAGTCTTCTTTAGCCTTTGTTTTAAGCTCTGAAATATTTAAAAAGGAGTGTTCCGTTTAATATGGCTAATCCCAGGTTTTTATCAGTACTCACAGCTATCATTGAACACCCATTACCCCATAAGGTCAGGGAGCAGAGTCTGTTGCAGGCTAGCATACCACAGTCACAAGAAAAGCAACATTAAAGGATGGGTGTGTATATAGGCCGAAAATAGTGCTGAAAACCCAGGCATACCATTTTAAAAGGAGTTCTCATTTTATTATTTCTAATCTTAAACCTTCTGAAGCTAGAAGTTAAAGGGCGGCTCTTACAAGATCGTAAAAAACGATGACCTAAAATGGAATACAAAGGAATAGGGTCAATATTTCGACAATCACATGCACTGCTGCTTTACATTTTGAGTAGTTGATGTTTGGTATGAAGAGATGGGGAAAACAATGTAAATAGTCCTAGGTAAATAAACTTAATCATTTATTCAATATCCTTTCACATTCTTTCTGGTGTACAGTGCAAAGTATTGTATGGTATTGTTTCTAAGGGGAAGCCTGATGTTTTTCAATAAATCAAGGGAGGCCTGAGATAGTTTCCTTTTCCCTTGGGGGAGGCTCACTGTGAGAACTAATGGAGTAGACCAAAGAAGGTGGCCACAGTGATATGTCCTTGATCCATCCCAATAAGGATGAAGTCAGTGACATGCAGCAGGCAGGTGATAGTGGAATGGTGCATCTGGAAACTAGACTGGAAAGGGGAGAGGAAGTTGGATGAATAGAGGAAGTCAGAAAGCCTATAGTAGACAAATTTCTCTTGCAGTTCTGCAAGAGACGGAAGGAAGTAGATAGGACAGAAGTTGTCAGGGGAGGAGGGGGTCACCCCTTTTATGAAGAGTGGGGACTTTGGAAATCTTCCAAGACTAAGGAACAGTACAGAGGGAGACGGAGAGGTTGAGGAGGTACATAAGGGGAGAGGCAATAGCAGGAGCTGAAAGGTGGAAAGGTTTAGGATCCAGCCCATCGGGGCTAGATTTGGACAGGTTGAGAGAGGAAAGGGCTAGCAAGGTTTCCTAAGTAATAAATGAGGAAATGAAAAACAAAGGGGGTGCAGCGGGAAGGAGGGTGTAATATAGTGAAAGAAGAAGTGCTAGGAGGTGGGGGAGAAGAGAAAGCACAAGTAATAAAAAAAATCATTGAAAGGAGCAGCTACAGAGGGAAGGTCAAAGACAGGTGAACCATTAACAATGAGGACCAAGCCGGCCCGGTGGCACTGAGGGCTGAGGCGCTGGATGCCTTACCTCGCACTACGCTGGCAACCTGTGTTCAGAAGCGATCACAGACCGCTGGGGGTTGGCAGTGGAGGAGAGGGATCGAGCATCCAAGGGACTGCTCTCCCTCTCCGGGAAGGGGGGACTCCAGTGGTTGGCGCACTTCTGGCCCCTAGCGGAGGTTGGGGGGCAGCACACCAATTGTGTGCTAAAAAGGGTCTGAGATGGGGCAGGCGCCAGGAGGAGCGCATGCAGACACGTGCGTGCTCCTTCCACTGGCGTCATTGCACGCCCCACTCACGTAAGGGGAGTACAAGGAAAAAGGCATCCTAGGTCGCAGCGGCTTGATGGCCGTCCAATGGGCGCCCTAGCTTCAGTGGCATCGTTGAACTGGATCTGGACCTGGTGGGAGAGTTGGGGGCACCCCACCACCCTGTTGTGGGGGGCAAGCCACGGGGGAACAAGGCGAGGGCCCTAACAGGAGCTGAGGGCAGACCGGATAGTGGCCGGAAACAAGGAAGCGCAGACAGAACAGCCGACCAGGACCCAGGGGAGAAAAAGAAAAAGAATAAGCAAACAATGAGGACCGGGGAGCGGAGTGGGCAGGGTGAAAAACAGTGATTCAATCACCTTCCAGAATTTAGCTGGGGAGTTAAGGTTGTTCTGGAGGTTGGCCTTAAAGTAGAGGGGTTTGGCTGCATGGGCAACCTTCATACAAGAATTTCTAAGCACCCTGTGGGACAGGAAGTCAGGCATGAAGCAAGATAATTTCTAATGGGCCCATGCGTTATCATGAGGCTTGTACTGATCAATAGGTTCAGAAGTAATCCAGGAGTGGTGGGAAGATTTAACCCTTGACTTTCTGAGAGGGGCATGCTTGTCCTACACAAAGAAAAATTTGGAATGGAACAGAGTGAGGACCACGTCAATGTCAGGAGCAGAGAGGATAGCTGTCCAATTAGTTGCATCAATTTATTCCCCGCTTTTTTGCCTCCTTTTACTTCCCATTTCTCTCTCTCTCTCTCTCTCTCCTTGTCCCTCTCTCCTCATTTCTTTACTGGCCTGGATATTTAATAGTTTGAATATAGTATTTATAGTTCACAGTTGTATGCTATTGTTAAGTCTAGCTATCAAAAGCTGTCTGCACTTTGAAAAAGTTGCACTGTCATTTTAATTCTGGAATTTTAAAGGCAAGCATTAATTGTGGTGTCTTGGGTCCTTAAAAAAGTGTGAGATTTTGCATGAAACATCGGATTGGGGGAGTTGTCTAGTGCTGCTGCTGTTACAGAATTCTAGCTTTCTTGTGAAATAAATTAATTTGTGGAAGAGGAAGACTGTTGGTTGCCTGTTCTCCCATCTGATGACTGCTGGTGCCAGACTAGTAAGTATCTTTCTTCAGCAGAGACACCATTAGCCTGATCTACAGAAGAAGAGATCATAGCAGACAAGCTGACAGTCACCAAGCAGCACACACTGCTTTGTGTGGATCTAAATCAAGCAGGCTGTCACTTGGATTAGGACACAAGGAGAATCAGAAAGTTTCATGTAGCTGAAGGCACCAAGCCCTGATGATCTGGTCTCCCCTGACAGAAACTGAGCTCGACAGTGGAATATACACCCTCATGGTGTGGCAGATAACAGAGCTTTTGAGACATCACAGGAACACTGCTACAAAGAAATAGAGACCAAAGGGGATGGTGACAAGTGTCAGAATCATAGAGTTTTCAATCTCAAAATGATCGAGAAAATGCCAGTCACAAACAGCAGCAAGGATAATGGAAAAACAGAAATCATCTGGCAGAGTTATACTCTGGTAAGACATACAGTAGATCAGTCCAAGTGGCACATATTGCACGTGGAGAAAGGACAGCTACTGTTAAATTACCAACCAAGGATTCTGACAAAATGGAAAATGCTGGGGATGAGACAGGGTTAACGTGCGTCTTAGGAGGAGTCTGTGTAGTGAATCAGCCAAGTCGTAAACAGTCTCATGGCGGGGCTGAGAGACAGCATGGGACCCCGGGAGAATGAATAAACTGCTTTATAACATGAGTGCTGAAAACGTGCAACCCCATTGGTCCACTCAATATGCGTGGCCATGCAATAACCCCCAATATTGGCACAGTTGCTGTGAAAAGTCTTGGCTCCACGATCCCTGTGGACCAGCTGAACTTGTTGTCTGTGCAGGGAAGCTCAAAAGTGTAAGGCAGCCATTACTAGCCCCCACTAAGCCCAAACGCAGCAGCGACCATGCAGAACCATCCCAGCCGCAGATCCTCATGTTCACAGGTAGACTGTGTACTTATGGCAACATACGTGTGCAGTGAATCAGATTGTGAGACAGTTTGCACAGTGCGTGCCTTCATGAGTGAAGGCACAGAACAGAATTTGTACATCTACTGATGACTTTCTCTTCCCAGCTCCACCACTACCTGTGGCACGTGGACAGCTGGTTCTGATTTCAATATGATATTTTTTCTGCAAAATAAAATATATAAGGGAATGTCTGTCAGGAGGAAATACTGTCTTGGTGAAATTGACACATCAAACCCACCAGGGATAAGTTCAAAGGACAGGAGGTAGCTTAAACTGCAGATATCTGAAATGCAATTACTTTAAGTTTTCTTTGAAGCCCCGGAAATAAAATATCCATTCATGACATCCTCAAAGAAATCCTTTGATTTGCACTAGGTGTCATGGAGGAAGGAGAATATGCATGTGTTTGGAGTGTCTCCCAAGATAGCCAGTAAATACATTAAAGAGACTTTGATGTCTGGGTGAAGCAGGTCCCAGACTAAATTAGGAAGTCTAATATGCATTTGCTTGGGGTTATCCAGTGAATTACATCAGAGGCTTTGATGTCTATGTGAAGCAGATCACAGACCGGTTTTGGCAAGCCACATTTATGTCACCTATTATTTTTTTAAATATCTTAGTAGGACATCCTGTGTTATAAAATATAAATTTTAATACACCAAGGCGGAGTTAGGTGACCTCAGAGAGAAGGCCGGCTCAAGACTGCTTTTAAAAATACTGAGCAGACCTTACACAGGAACATTCATTTTATGACTGAGAAAAGAGGATCATTGAAGCACTGAAAGATTAGGAAGGTACGGAGACCTTAGATAAGACCAGTCTGAGTATATGTGTTGTACGAATTTGCACTTTTAAACCTGTTTTGTTTTTAAGATTGTACGTGTTGGAATATCTTGTTCTGTATTTTACTGTTTTCCTATTTTACCTATTTTAAAGTAAATTTATATTTTAAAAACAGAAACTGCCTGGTGTGCCTTGAAACTTCTTTTTTTATAAGTGAAGCTTAGATGGTTACAGTTGACAATGTGCATGAGCTTATTCTGGTACCAAACTGGGAAACAGAAAAGAGTTCTCTAGGTCTTGCATAGAGTTCTAAGGGTTCATTTTGTTATACCTGGTTAGGTGCCTGTAGGCAAAGATATCTGGCCCCTACCAAAGACAGAATTATCTGAGCCTGACAACTGGGTATGCTAACAAGAGGTTATCAGTTTGAATCCCTCCAAAACTTGGGACTAAGGTGACTCAAACCCACAAAACAGACAAGAGGGTTACCTTGTTCTGTTAAACTGTTCACAATTCTACGCTCAGAGGTTGGCACTTTGGGAGTAGAGGGCTGACCTGCTGAGTGGATTTGTGACACTACCCACCTGCTTCGTGAACGAAGCACACAGTGAAGCCCCCATGGGTTAGTTCACAGCAGTCATTTCTCCCCATAGTTCACATCGCACCCCCCCCCCGTAGAATAGTGTAATTTATGTCAGTCCCCCTGACTTGTGGTAAACATGCTACAGGAGAGAGAGACACACAGAGATACCCCCCCCCAGCTTGCCCTCTGTTCCAGTTCTTTTGCCAAAAAGTTTGCGGCCATGTAAACTGTATGACCGGGAGCCTGTCATCCATTGCCGTACCCTCCCCTTTCAGCCCAGTGCTGTGGGTTGTGGACCATGTGCAACAGTCATATCTGTCACACAGAGATCCCAGTGAATGAATTCAAGAAGCAGCACATTCATTATGTGTCTATCTCTCTGTCCTGTTCTCGTTCCTCTTGGTTGTGGCTGTCCACTGCATGAGCTGTCACACACGCGCACCCGAAGCCGCCTATCGCAACCTGCTCCAAAAATGTTGGCTCCCCCTTGCAACACTCACTGAGAGTAGGACGTAAGAGACAGACACGCTCCGGGGAGAGGGGAAGAGAGAGCAGCAGCAACAGAGAGCAAGACACACAAATAGCAGCTTGCATGTGAGAGAGCCATGAGCGTGGCGACAGTGGCAGAGTAGTGCTCTTGCTGGCCCAGAAGCTCACAGAGCTGCAGGACGTCCATGTTGCGAGCTTGATTGCTGCTGCAACGTACCGACCATGCTGAGGGGGGAGAGAGACAGAGCAGTACCAGGAAGATGTGGGCAGAGAGAGAGAGAGAGAAAGCAAGAGCGAGTGAGGGAGAGTTAATATTCCCTGCTGGTAAAAGAGAGAAAAAGAATGGAGAGCGTCTAGAGAGAAGCTGATCTGTCCTCTTCCAAATCACAAAAGCAAAACAACTCTTTCTCCGGTGTATTCCACTCTTCGTGCCCTGGTGTGCAGCACTTGTTATTTCTATGCCTTCAGTCCTGCACTCTGTGTGTGTGTGTGTGTGAGCTGTAAGCCAGCTCGTAAGATTGTGGGTTGGTTGGGGTGGGGGCGCTACAGTAACAGTGGTAGGCAACCTAGGAGACACTGTCATGCACAAGAAATGTCACAGATCATATCAGTACTGTATCTGTGACATTTCTATGTGCATAACAGCAGTGCATGATGCATCATTTGTTAGGGACTATTTTGCAAGGTGGCAGGGTACAGTATCTTTTTTGCTGCTAAACAGCAAAAATACACGTTTTTGATATTTTTTTGTTGTTTGAAATATACCCCATGTTATAAGAGCAATAGCCCACTCCAGGGTGTGCTGTTATTGGGGATTAACACACACCCGGGTGCTGTGAGGACACTCGGCTCGTGGCCTCACAACACACCTGGGTGTGTGTTAATCCCCAATAACAGCACACTCTGTAGTGGGTTATTGCTTACTTAATATGCGCTGGGGGACTAAAAGTGTATGGGAATCTGGATGACATTGTAAAGCTTGAATATATGCTCAAATTAACTGTGATCCTTGGATATTAGAAATGTGTAAAAATGAACTTTCACAGTTTAATCCCCAGTAAAGATCACATGCTAGGAAGTCTTTCAGTTGCCTTGGGTTATTGCAGAAACACCAGACAGGGTCTCTGTGTGACCTGTGCAGCTCCAGGCCTGCGTGTGTTCATAATGACAGCCCCCATGTTAGTGATGTCACAAACTGAAGATCAGGACTTTAGCAAAGGATTAAGCAGCAAAAGGAAATTAACTCAAGGGGACAGGGATCCTGTGTCCATGCAAATGGAAAACACAGGGAAGAGCAAGGCCAACAATATACAGAATATAAGCAGAATTATGTCTAAACATTTTGTTTTTCAACATTTTCTCAAAAGTGATACACAGCTTTATTTTGATTAGGAAGACATGCACATTTGAGGTACAGTGTATTGCAGAAGTGTGTCTCAGGATCTGCACCAGCATACCAATTAAAAAATGGTATCTCTTACTCATTAACTTTAAGGAATAGAGATGCTGCTTTCATGGTACCACAATGTGAAAATAAGCAACGCTGCAGCTCTTCTTCATGCAGAGTACCTTCAGACTGGAACTCAATTCCAGCCAACATAAACAGTGGCACAGTTCAAGTCTAAACTGAATGACCACATGAGGAATTCTCATACATGCACATTTCTGTAAAAGCTGGTATATGACTGTACTTTGCATTTCGATGTTTTATTGTAGGAATGCATATGTAATTGGGAATTACAGTATGTCACAGCTCACCTTTTGTACACCTTCCAGATCATGCCTGGATAGCGTGCTAAATAAAACCCAAAGCTTTTTTTCTGGTGGGACCTTTTTTAATTAAAAAATAAAACACTGAGTTCAAGTTTACTGAAGCAAGAAAGATATGAGTATATGTGCCCATTTTCATAGGCGTCCTTGGTCAGTGTAGAACAAGACATATAATACTAACAGTACAAAATGTAAACTGTCAATTACAATGAACAATACATCAACTTTTGTTTGTAAGACAATACAATATTATTCAAAACATATGCAATAACTCTTGTTCGGACCTGCAGGTTAGTATTTCAAAGCTTTCATAAATTTACTGAAGGTTGGAGAATTTGTTACAGTATGTGGCAGAAAATTCCATTGTTTGTCGGCCCTAAATTCGGAAGGATGACTATCCATTGTTTTCTTCTTGTGGGACTATTATGGTACCCCTTCTTTGCCACCTAGTAAATAAGTACCATTAATTTTTCCAACGTTTGTCAGCAGTTTAAACAGAAATGTAGACAAGCAGGATAACGCATGATAAACTGCAATTGTTCATCCAATAGCTCACATGTTATCACTTCTTACAGCTTTCTCTTCTGTCCAAAGCATATGTGAGGTCAGGAAAATCAATACTTGGTTCTTCTAGCCATCCAGGGGCCTCCCTCTTGCAGTATACAGCATCATATCCCAGTCCCGAAGCATGCAGAACACTAGTGGCATGATTCAGGGGGTTTCTGTATTTTCAACTGCATGCTGACCCAACATGCCCTCTCCAGTCAGCCCATGGGCCACCGCTCTACAAAAGTAAGTGGATTTCGACCTACGTTTCCACTGATGAGCTCAGAACCCTGCGGTTGTGAGCGTGGTGCAGGTTTTAAAATTATTCCAGTGAGTTTTTATGATGTTCATTTTCCTTGACAGGTTCAACCGCCACTGCTGGTCTGTCGGCCTGCTTAGCTGTTGAGTCTACTGCCCCATGAATGGTCCCCACCCTTTACTCAGCCAGATAAACACAGTAGGTACTGGGTAACAATGCCAAGTTTACAGTCTATCAGAGTTGGTTAACAGTAGTTTACCAGTTCTTTCTGTAGAGCTTTTTATCCTCCATCATGCTCCTGTCTGCAATCTCCCAACCTTGACAATCCCCATACCTTCACTCCAATAGTCCCCCAGGCTTACTGCCCATGACAGGACCATTACGGAGACACCCCTCTGGGGCACAGTCCAGCATGTGAAACAGCCAGGGAGCCAGGGAACCAGGAGTGCTCATGCCGTTGTACTTGTGGCGAATCTTCTTCCACTTCCACCCCTTAACTCTTTTCCTCTCACCACCCAACTGGCACTGTGTACAGCACCCACTATAGTCTCACACATGCAGCACAGCCCCTGCAGAACGGACAATCTTCTCCGCCCTCTGCAGCAGCAAACCGCAGCACCATCCTTCCCAAGCTGGGAAATGCTACCATCGGCAGTGCTCACAGCCTTGGCTACTCAGCCCGAATGCAAGCAACCCAAGTTCACTTCCAAGCCCCAGTTGTGGTCATGATAGTCCAATACTCTGCAATTTTTTTCAAATATTGTTTCTGCCTTGTTGGTTGCTGTGTTTGAATCCTGCTAGCTTGTTCCTCATTGTGCATCTCTGGGCTGCAAAAATGCAGCTCCACCCCACTAGACGTTAATGGCCAAAAAAAGGCCCAACATCACTCCCAGACAAATAAACATTTAGGTCCTGCTGTTTAAAGACACTTAGCTTACTGTCTTGGACTTTTCCCCATTAGGCCATGGGGCTTTGCTTCTGTCATTGTCTCTAACCAAAGTTCTGGTCACCGAACATTCCTGGTATAATAAAAGTGGTGGCAGCTCGACAGACTACTGATGAGTGTTGGTTGCATCTATCAGCCACCCACAAAACTGGCCTGACTGAATCTCCCATGACTGCTCTTCATCTCTGATGTCACCCACGGGAGCTTCTGGGATGTGCCCCAAGCTGCCTTGCTGAAATATGTCAGGCAGGAGGGATGGCAGATTAACCAGAGAAAAAAAGAAGACTGTACACCACTGGGTAAGGAAAAATTTTGTGACACAGGAAAACTGCTAACTAAAACTAAATATGCGGCATTACAGTACTACTGCGGTTACTACACTTCCACAGAGTACAAGGATGCTGGAGATCCCAACTGCTCTCCCACTATACAGTGACAGTATTCCATATTAATTTGATAGTATCTTGTCCAGATTAGCCTTAAAGCTATCCTTGTGAACTGGAATATGTTTGTCAGTCTTTTTAAATATTACAGGTATTTTATTTAAAATATTGTCTGTCTTTATGTATGAAGATTTGTGGTAACTGTATGAAACAAGAATACACTAGGGAATAGGCAATATTGCCCACAGGGAAGAGAAGGAAAGAAGGAGAAGAAGCTGTAGATCAAGTAGGTTCTGCATTGAGAATGTAGGTAGGGGAAAAAGTAGGCAGACTGGGTGGGCCAAGTGGCCCTAATCTGCCATCAGGTTCTACATTTCTATGTTACTTCTTTGTCTTTGCTTGACAAAACATGGAAAGGTAAATTATTTCAGAGTTCCACTACTCTTTCAGTAAAGAAATGCTTCCTCATTTCTGTTCTAAAGTAGTTTCTCTTAATTTGGAGGCACTTACCTCTAGTACCCACACTATACAATGTTCTGTAACCATTTTACTATGTCTGACAAGACAGTGCCAATATTAAGGTAATGCCAACACTGTATCACACGATGGGTCAAAACTCAAAGAACACTACACCACCGATTTGTCAAGGTTCCAGGGACATTTCACCCTGATTTTTCAGTTCCTTACTTTGCATGCTTTGTGATTCAATCCTAAGAGATGCATCAACATAATTTTTTGCCATTTATTTCCTTATTTTTTGAAAAAACATATATAACTGACACCTTTAGCATTCGGCTTTTTTACACCCCAGGATGAACACTGCATAGTGACGTGCACTGCGCTGGACATGTAGCTTGCTTCCTGAGTGGCATGAAACATAGAAACATGGAATTTGTTAGCAAAAAAAGACCTTTGTCCTGCCCAGTCTGCCCAGATGGTCCTGCTGGTCTCTGCAGACCCTAGGTCTCTGACGACCCTCCCTCCTCCTCGCCTATGTCTATCACACGCATGCCTGTAGCCTCCTTCTGTTTTTTGCCTCCACCACTTCAGCTTGCAGTCTGTTCCAGGCATCCACCACTCTTTCAGTGAAGCAGTACTTCCTCACATACCTCTTAACCCCCCCCCCCCAGTTTCATCGCATGACGTCTGGTCCTGGTGCTTTTTCTCAGTTGAAAGAGACTCCCCTTCTGCACCCTGTTCAACTCATGAAGTACTTGTAGGTCTCTATTATGTCCCCTCTTGCTCTCCTCTCTTCCACAGTGTACATGTTGTGACCCCCGAGTCTCTCTTCATAAAGTTTTTGATGCAGCCCCTGCACCATTTTAGTTGTCCTCCTCTGGACAGCCTCCACCATGTTTATGTCCTTTCTGAGGTGCGGCCTCCAGAAATGGACACATTACTCCAGGTGGGTTCTCACAAGCCCCCTCTCCTCTTGTTACAGTTACAGTGGAGATACCTCTCCTTGTGCATCCCATAATCCCACTGGCCCTACCCACTGCTTTTTTACAATGCCCTGACACTTTGAGGTCACAAGATATAATAAACCCAAGGTCCCGTTCCTGCTTCGTGACTGTCAGTACCCCACCGCCACAGTGACTGTCAGTACCCCTCACCCTCACCACACTGGGTTCCTATGCCCTAGGTGCATGGTTTTGCACTTTCTAGTGTTGAACCCCAACTGCCATGCTCTTGACCACTCCTCGAGTTTCCCACGGTCCCTATGAAAAAATTACTTACCATAGTAGTCTTGTTTCTTCCAAGGGAATCTTTACTGTATTCTAACATATGCAGTTAACCTTCACCATTCAACTGCCCCGGACAGAAAAGAGTTAAAGAACCTATGCAAATAGCAGAACATTGATAGGCTCAAGCTCAGTTTTCAAACCACTGTCCCTGGTGCATTCTATGCAACCATCAGATTCTTACGAAGCATGTATGAAAAATACTAACTATACTATCCTACAGAAAATAATCCACAACAAATAGTCCTACCTGTTAACAATGGTGGCATTCTAAAGACTCAAGTCAAAGATGCCTAAACAACCAATTCAAACAGGTTTCATCAACAACATGGACAGTTGGAATTCAGTGCCCAGTAGGTTCTAGTAGGGGAGGTAGGGTGGGAGCTTAGAATACAGCAAAATTCCCTTGGAAGAAACAAGAATCTATGAAGAAATTTTTTCTTTAAGCCCCAGGAAATCTTTACTGTATTCTGACATATGCAGACTACCCAAGCAGTACCTTTGTAGGCGGGCAGAGAACCTACTTAGGAAACAGGCTCTGCAGTACTTCTGTGCCAAATCTGGCATCACTTCTAGCCTGGGTGTCCATGCTATAGTGCTTAGTAAATGTGTGAACAGTCTTTCAGGTAGCTGCTTTACATATTTCTAACAAAGGAATATCTCTGGCAGCTGCTATAAAAGTAGCTGTACCCCTGGTAGAGTGGGCACTGAGGTCCCTTGGGGGCTCCTTTCCCAACCTGCTGTAACAAAACTGAATACAGGCAACAATCCAGCATGCAATAGTACTGTTTGAGGTTGGTTTGCCCTTCTTCACTTCCCAATAGGTCAGGAAAAGCTGACTACTATCCTGTCTATGGGCTTTTTGTGTGATCCAAGTAGTAGCTAATAGCCCTCGACATCAAGGCTATGTAGCCTATGTTCCCCTGAACTGGAATGATCAATAAAGAAGACAGGCAGGGTAATGGACTGGTTAAAATGGAAATCAGAAACCGCCTTGGGGAGGAATGTCCTATTGGTCCGGAGCACTACCTTGTCCCTGTGGACTGAAATGTAGTTAGGTTCTATGGACAAGGCCTGCAGTTCACTGATCCTTCTGGCTGTAGTGACTGCTACCAAGAATGCTGTTTTTCAAGTCACACACTTACGCTCTGCTTAAGACATGGGCTCAAAGGGGGGGCTACAACAGCTGTGCAATGCATATATTCAGGTCCTGCAATGGAGTTGGTTCCCTGTGTGGGGGGTGCAAATGCAGCGGTCCCTTGAAAAACTTCCTGAAATTTGGTTTGGAGGCCAGGGAAGAGCCCTTCCCTGCTGAAAGACAGGCTGAAACAACTGCCAGGTGTACCCTGAGGGTAGATGGCTTCAGACCATGGGAATGGAGATGAGCCAAGTAGTCCAACAAGACTGACAGACCAGCCTGATGAGGCTCTATGGCCTTTTGTTGGCACCAAATGGAGAACCTCTTCCACTTGGAAGAGTAAGTCTTCCTGGTAGAGGGTTTCCTAGAGACCCTAAGGCCTCCAGGACCCCATACTCTAGGTCCTCAAGAGCCAGGCCCTGAGCCTGAGGGACTTGAGGCCAGGGCAAAGGATCCTCCCTTGGAAGGATGTCAGCAGGTTGTGCCTCCTGGGGAGGTAAATCAGGCTGGAGATTGACAGGTACAGGAGCAGTGAGTACCAAGTCTGCTTGGCCCAGTCTGGTGCAATGAGGATCATTGTTGCTGGCTGAATCCTGAGCTTGTTCAGTACCCTAGGCAGCAGAGGGAATGGAGGGAAGGCATACAGGAACTTTCTGTCCAGTCTAGCAGATGTGCATCTACTGGCACTGTGCCTAGCGCAGGGGGCCTGCAGCAGTACTGTGCCAACTGGTAATTGTCTGGAGATGCAAAGTGGTCCACCTCTAGGGTGCCCCACCTTCTGAAAACAGTTTGCAGGACCTGTCTGTTCAGAGATCACTCGTGGTTCTGGTTGATCCTGCTTAGGGCATCTGCCAGGACATTGTCCTTTCCTGGAAGATGAACTGCAGATAGGGAAATTCTGAGAGAGTAAACCAGACTCCAGATTTTCATGGCTTCCGTGCACAACAAGGTTGACCTTGTACCCCCCCCCTTGCTTGTTTATGTAGTACATGGTGGTTGTATTGTCTATGCTGACTTGCACCACCTTTCCCTGGAGCACTGTGGCGAAGGACCGGATGTGCAGAAGAACTGCCCTGAGCTCCCGCAGGTTTATGTGCAATAGTGACTCCTGCTGAAGCCATGTACCATGTGCAGTGTGCTCCCCTAGGTGGGCACTCCACCCTAGGAGGGAGGCACCGGTTGTCAGCACTACTGTTGGGGGCTGCTGCAGGAAGGGCACACCTTCCCTGAGGTTGCCCCTTTCTTGCCACCACTGGAGTGCCTGAAAGAGAGTCCCTGTGACTGGCACTAGCTTTAACAGAGTCCTTTTTCTGGGACCAATGGGATCTGAGGTGAAACTGTATGTCCCTCATTTGGAACCTGGCTCCTAGCACTGCTGCCGTTGAGGTAGCCATGTGGCCCAACAGCTGTAGGAAATGTCTTACTGGCCTGAGGGTGTGTAGCTGGAAAGAGCTTACCAGCTGCACTAGACTGTCCACCCTTCCCTGAGGAAGGAATGCCTTTCCCTGCAGTGTGTCCAGCTCTGCTTCTATGAGCTCCAGGAGCTGACCTGGCTACAAGACTGACTTTTTCAGGTTTACCAGGAACCCCAGAGACTGCAGGGTATCCTGTGTAAAAGTCAGAGCATCTCTGACCTGCTGAGGAGACTGCCCAATGTCTAGCCAGTCATTTAGAAAAGGGAACACTGTCAGCCCCTGCCTTCTCAAGTGTGCCACCACCACTGCCAGGCACTTTGTGAACACTCTTAGGGCAGAGGTTAGGCCGAAGGGCAGGGCTCTGAACTTGTAATGTCCTGATGGCAATCTGAATCTGAGATACTTTCTGTGGGATTGCCGGATAGGAATATGAAAGTATGTATCCTTGAGGTCTAGAGATGCCAGCCAGTCTCCCTGCCTGAGTGTGGGAAGAATAGCTGCCAGAGTGACCATCTTGAACTTTGGCTTTGTAAAATGTCTGTTCAAGTGTCTGAGATCCAGTATGGGTCACCGCTCCCCAGTTTTCTTTAGTGTTAGGAAGTACCTCGAGTACAGATCTTTTCCCCTCTGAGCCAGGGGAACAGATTCCACTGCCTTCTTGAGGAGAAGGTTAGTTACTTCTGATTCCAGTAATACTTTTTCTGTTGGGGTGGCAGGTCTGAATAGCCTTGCCCTCAACCTTGGTACAACCTTGAAGCTGAGAGCAAGGCCCTGGCTTACCACTTCCAAGACCCACCTGTCTGTGGTGATGTTTTGCCATGCCTGGACGTAGTCCAGCCTGCCCCCTATTAAAACTGGGGAGGCGACCCTGGCAAGCACATCAGGGGTTCTTTTTTGCTTGTGCACTGGGCTGGGGACTGGGTCCAGCACGACTACTGCCCCTTCTTCCCCTGCCTCTGAAGTATTCTCTCTGTTGCTGGTAGACTGGGAAAGCCTGGGTCTGGTAAAAAGGCTTTCCCCTACCTCTCTTACTCTGATGTTTCTGGGGTGTGGATGCCCTCTCTTTAGCAGCCACACTCTTATAGGCTACTTTGTATTCATCTATCTTCTTCATGTAGGCCTCTGTCTGTTCATCAAACAAAGAGGCTGGCTTACAAGGAAAGTCCAGGGCCTTAGTCTGTGTGCCCTGAGACTTGCTAGTAGTCCTGAGCCAGGCAAACCTCCTCAGGAACACTGAAGTTGCCATTACCTTTGCCACAGTGTCATTAGAATCCACTGCCATGTGGAATTGGTACTTGGAAGCTTCAATGCCACGCTTTGCAGCTTCCATAAGATCATTTGCCAGTGGAGAAGGAGCTGCCTTAGCCATTTCCATCACAGAATTCCACAGGTTCTTTTGATACCTGGAAACATAAGCCATATAGGAAGCTTGTCTAATGGCCAGGGAAATTCCTAAATAGGCCTATTTGGCCATGGAGTCCAACGTTTTGGAATATTTATCAGGAGGATGCGAGGACAGGGGTATGGCTGCTTTATCACAGGCAGCTGCCTTCACTACCCCCCTCGTGGCTGGGGTGGCCTAAGAGAAATTCAACTCCTCCTCTGGCCACTAGGTACTTTCTCTCCATCTTCTTGTCCACAGGAGGGATAGAAGTGGGACTCTGCAAAATCTTGGTGGCTTGCCTTTTCAGAAATTTGTGGATAGGGAGAAGCAGTCTCTTAGTTGATGGTGCATCCATCATCTCCATGTAATCCAGCTCCTCCTCCTCAGAGGTCTCCTGAATGGGGAGGTCCAGAGTCTCTGCCCCCTTTTTCATAAAGGAAAAATGTGAAGAATAATCCTCAGGATATCTGGGAGGGGATTCAAACTCCTGTCTCTCTGGGAAAACCTCTGGTTCAATAGGTTCCCCATAGTCTTATTCTTCCTCTTTTTCTTCCTCTTCCTCCTCAATATAAGGGTCATTTTCAAATGAACAGGGAGGAGCAGAAATAGCCGGTGTTACAACCGATTGTGATTCCTTCTGAAGAACCGGAGTATTGGATTGCAACAGCTGAATAACCCTAAACGCATTTGCAATCTCTTCATCGGTCAGAACTGTCGGTTCTTTCGGTTGCGGTTCTTGCGCTGTATGCTTTTTCTTTCTTTTTCCTCTTAGCGGCTGGTTCAGTGGCTGGTTCTGTGATTCTCTTTGCACCTGGGGGAGTTTTACCCTTGACAGAAGGCTTCCTTTCTGGTTCCTTCGGTTTACCCTTGCTCTGTGAAGGAACCGTATGTTCTGAAGCCGGGTCAGCAGCTTTTCAGACATTTTTTCTTTCAGTCAGTTTAATCGCCTATCAAGCGTGGACTGAGGAAAATTCTGACAAATCTCAGTCTGTTTTCAGGTGGTAAAACCCTAGACAGACTACACAAATTGAGTATGGGTTGGCCTTAGCAAATCGCTTGCCACACTCGGTGCAGTGCTGGAAACCAGTAGAGCCGGTTCTTTTTTAAGGTTTCTGTGATATAACCCATGACACTAAATATGTGGGTTCTGAGAGCAACACACCAAATAACCAAAATGTTCTCTGTGTTTTGTTTTGTCTCTTTTTTTCTTTTTGTTGGTGCGGTTGATTCAACGACCGATAAACAAACCGAGAAAAATCAGGTTAAACCCCACAATTTAACTGAAGAAATCCGGCCTACGGAGAACTGAAGCAAGATTAACAAAAATATATAAACTACCTCAGAAAAGCAAAGAAAGGCCAGTTCCTTCCCAGTTGCAAGAAACCGACAAGGAACCGTGAAACTTACAAAAATAACGCTAAATCTAGACTAGTCTACTTGTAACCAAAGACAGTGCTTTGAAAACTTTAAGAAATCAATCAGTAACTACGAAAACTGAGAAAAAAAGAAAAATCTTCAAGAAAGATGAACGAGAAGTCTCTGACATGTCTTACTAGGCAGGCAGAGTAAAGAATCTGATGGTTGCATAGAATGCACCATGAACAGTGGTTTGAAAACCGAGCTCGGGCCTATCAACGTTCCACTACTAGCATAGGTTCTATTAACTCATTTCTCTCCAGGGCAGATGAATGGTGAAGGCTAACTGCATACGTCAGAATACAGTAAAGATTTCCTGGGGCTTGAAGCATTCTCTCCACCCCCTTCTGAATGTCCACCCTATTATAGATTTTGATGTCATCTGCAAAAAGGCATTGAAGAGGACCAGTCCCAGTACTGGACCCTGCAGCACCCAGCTGGTCACTCCCCCCCATTACAGTGAGTGCCATTAACCATCACCCTCTGCCACCTATCCATTTACCGGTTACTTACCCAGTTCACTTTGGATCCCACTCCTAAGCTACTCAGTTTTTTACTGGTCTCCTGTGCAGCACAGTGCTGAAGGCCTTGCTAAAGTCCAGTTAGGCTACATCCACTCTACTCCCTTGATTTACTTCCGTGGTTGAACAGTCAAAGAAATCTTTATTTTAGTTACTGAATTTTTTTTTTTTTTGATTAGTACTTTTGTCTGGGGCTGGCAGGCGGTTCGGTCCCTCCCTTGGAGGGTGCTTAGTCCTCCGGTCCAGCGTCCCGCACCCGATCCTCCAGGGAATCCCCCATGTGTTAACACCCCCCCCCGGTAACAGGGTCAAGGAGAGGAACGTCAACTTTATCTCCCCCACCCCGAAGCCTACATCTGGTCCCGTGGGTTGGCTCGGGTCCCACCGGCCATCATGGAGCCTGCCAGCTCCTATTTTCTATTTTTCACCCCAGCCCCCGTATCGTGCAATGAGCAGGGTGGCTAACCCCCGCCTCCATGGAAGTAACCAAGCACTCCGGACGTGGAACCACCCCTTCTGGTCCGCGTGCCTGTGCTGGCATCTAGCCACTGCTAGGTGTCAGCTTACAGTGGGCCAAACTATCCCCTCTCTCCGAGGAAGGAGAGCAGTCTACGGACATTTAATCCTTCTTCACTCCAGCCGACCCCCGAGCGACCTGAGTCCGTTCCTGAACCTGGATCACCAGCGTGGCAAGAGGTGTGGCATCCAGCACCTCAACCCTCAGTACTACCAGTCCGCATTATTTTATTTAAGTCTTTGATTACTGGGTAGGTGCACTGGTTCAAGGGATCGTTTTCAGGCATGACCCGGGCTAAACAACATTGGCACAAAAAAGATTATACCTACAGTTGTAATCAATGTACAGACAAAACAGATGGAATACAGTACAATTTACAAATGCATTGGAAGAAATCAGTGGATACACTATGGTCACAAAATGTGTTGGGGAACACGGATACATTATAAATCAATCAGATTAGGTCTGGGAAAGCCCCACCCACCCCACCCCGTGAATCTATGCTGCCTTTGGTCTTGTGGCCCACTGGATTCAAGACAATCTACCAAACTTATCTGCTATGCAAAGGCGTGCACTGTGCCAGACCTGTAGCTTGCTTCACGAGTGGATCTAGTAGATGCACATAGTACAGACTTCAGCTGTATGTTCACAGACAAGGTCCTACAAAGCCATATAGGTTTTTGTCATTTTAAGACTAAGTGTCACAAAAGTGAGGCTGTACCTCACAAAAGTGTTTCTCTGAGTCACAAAAGCAGGTTCATGAGCCATAAATACAGGTTACTCACCTGTAACAGGAGTTCTAGGAATGGTATATGTTGTTCATCCACACTGTCTGGCAGGTTCCTTGCCGCTTTAAATCTTGCCGGAAGGTCTTCAAGCTGGCTCCTCCCACCCACCCGGGTGGTAAAACTCTTGGCTCTGCCCCATGACGCCAGATCTAGCCCGCTGGAAGCCAGGTTGTGCGTTGAGCCGGGAAAGCAGAATGTGGTGGATGAACAAGACATACCATCTAGAACTCCTGTTACAGATGAGTAACCTGTATTTCTAGGGACATGGATATGTTGTTCATCCACACTGTCTGGCAGACTCCTAGCAGTTCTCCGGGAGGAGGGAGTCAAGCGCACACCCCCTACTTAGGGAATAAAGACTGGAGAACCGAGGCCCCAAAACCAGCATTCCGCGTGACCCAAGGTCGATGCGGTAGTGGGTAATTAAGGTATGTGCCGACTTCCAGGTAGCAGCCCTGCAGATATCCTGGATAAGAACATCCCTGGAAGCAGCCACCGATGCAGCGGTATGGCGGGTAAAATGAGCTCTTATTCCTCTGGGAGGCTCCATGCCCGCCAACCTACAGCAGAGATCTATGCAGGAGGTGACCCACCCGCTCATCGTCCGCTTGGCTGCAGGTCTGCCAGGTGCGGCTTCAGCGTAGGTGACAAACAGCTGGCAAACCTCTCCCCGAACTTCAGCCGTACGCTCCTTAAGAAAGCGAGCGCTCAACTAGGGTCCAATATGGAGCCTATATTCGGCCTCCGAGGTGTGATGGGGCAGAACACCTGCAGAGTTAACACCTGGTTAAGGTGAAGCTCCGACACCACCTTCGGAAGGAACTTCGGGTGGGGCGCAGGACAACCTTGTCCTTGTGGAAGACCAGATAGGGAGACTCGAAGGAAGCGCCTGGAGCCCTCCCGTCCTTCTGGTTGATGTGATAGCCACCAAGAAGGCGGTCATCCACAACAGGTGGGAGATATCACACCTGTGCATTGGTTCGAATGGCTTGCCCGTGAGCTTGGCCAATACCAGCAGTAGATCCCACGGAGGTGGAGGTTCTTGCACCGGAAGGGAAATGTGATCAAGGCCTTAGAAAAGCGCTAGACCACCTTCTCCTGTGCCACCGACTGCATTCTGGCCCGTGCCCGGAGGGCAGAGATGGCTGCCAGGCACACCTTAAGGGTCGTCGACCGAAGATCTTGCTGAGAAAGGACCACAGGTAGTCTGGAATGCTTGCCGAGGAACAGGAGGAAGGGTCTGGACCCTTTCCCTAACACCAAATGGAGGAACTCTTCCATTTGAAGGCATAGCATTATCTGGTCGACTCCTGACGGGACGCCTCAGCAACGTTGAGGACCTCGCCGGAAGACCCAAGGCCTGGAATCTAGCCGCTCAGGAACCAGGCCGTCAGGTGCAGGGATTGAAGGTCCGTATAGAATACCTTCCCCTGATAACCGAGATCAGGTCCAGGTGGGCTGGAAGCCGCCTCGGGAGCCTGGAGCTGAGACTGAGGAGAGCTGGATACCAGAGCTGGCGGAACCAGTCTGGGGCTACCAGAATCACCTGCACCTTGTCCCTCCTCACCTTGAGAAGCACCTTGTGGATCAAGGGAATGGGGGGAAGGCGAGAAGAGGTCCGGGGTCCACGGCCTCGAAAAGGCATCCCCCTGCAGCGAGCCCTGCTGAGGGGGGGCGGGCATGAAACAGTCTCGGCTTCGCATTCTCCCTGGAGGGAAAAAGGTCCGCCCGAGGCATGACTCAGTGGGAGAACAGATCTTGTGCTACCTCCGGTAGGAGAGAACCCCTCATGAGACGCAGCTCCTATCCGGCCTAGGGCATCGGCCAGGGTGTTGGAGGCTCCTGCCACCTAAATTGCTAGGAATCTGCCTCCAGGCTGCGCACGAGACCATATGCGGAGAGCCTCCTTACATAATGGCAAGGAGCGCATCTGGTTCTGGCGGTTTAGGTAGCACATGGTCGTGGTATTGTCCGTCAGGACCTGAACCACTTGACCCCGTAGAAATGGAGCGAAGGCGGTAAGAGCTAGTCGGACTGCTTGGAGCTCCAGTAGGTTGATATGGCATTGGGACTCCTGAGGGGACCAGAGGCCGTGCGCTCTGTGCTCTCCCCGATGGGTACCCCAACCCATCAAAGATGCATCGGTCAACAGAGAGACCGTCGACTCAGGGCGGACGAATGGGATGACCTCCTGCAGATGTGCGGGAACGGTCCACCACTGGAGAGCGTTCCACATCTCCTGGGTCGCTGTCATGGGCTGGTCCGATGGATCGCAGCGTTGTGACCACTGGCCAGCCAGACCCCACTGAAGGGGACACATGTACCAGCGGGCCCAATGGACCACGCTGGAGCTGGCCGCCATAAGGCCCAGGAGGCACAGGAAGTCCCGGGCAGGGCGCGATTTTCCCAACCAGAAATGACTGGGCAAAGGAGAAAGAACCTCGGCCCTGTCCGCCGGGAGCCGAGCTCTGGCTTGAAAGAGTCGAGCTCTGCCCCGATGAATAGTATCACCTGCTTCGGCACGAGTTCCAACTTGGCCTCATTGAAGAGGAGGCCAATCTGAGAGCAGCCTGGAGGGCCAAAACTCTGGACCACTCCACCTCCGCTCTGGAGGGGCTGCAATCATCCAGCTGTCCAGGTAGGGGTACACCTGGACCCTTCGGCTCGGTGCCGCCGCAGGAATGCTGTCACCACTGCTATGCATTGGTGAAGACCCTGGGAGCTGGAGAGAGGCCGAAGGGCATGGCCCAGAACTCGTAAAGGGATCCCTCTGCTCTGAAGCGGAGGAATCTCTGATGAGACGGATGGATCGAAACGTGAAGAAGGCGTCCTGGAGGTCCAGGAAACAGAACCACATGCCTTGTTCCAAGGATGGTATTATCTGAGCCAGAGTGACCATCCTGAAGGTTCGAGACCTTAGGAACCTGTTCAGGTCGCGCAGGTCGAGAATCGGGTGCCAGCCCCCGTCCGTCTGGGGACCAGGAAATACCTGGACATGAACCCCGGGTCTGGAGGAGGATCCGCCACCTTCCTGATCACCTCTATCCCAAGGCACAGGGCAATATCGGCTCGTGAGCTGACAGCAAAGAGCAGGACCCGTGATCCCCGAGAAGGTGGCTCGAAGGAAGGAGCCTGTTCGAAAACTGAGACAGGCCCTTACCTACCACCTCCCACACCCAGACGGTCCATGTGATAAGCGGACCAGGCCGGAAGGAAGTGGCGAGCTCCGTCCCCATGGGGGGTACCCAGGAAGGGTGGCGAGGTTAGCGAAGCCTCTCAACCCGCCACTGAGCAGGCTTGGAGGAGGGAGCGGCCGAGGGAGCTCCTGGGCCTTTACCTCCTTGTTTCCCATTAGAGGAAGCTGCTGGCTTGGGTTTGGGATGCCGAGCGCAAGCCTGCTGGCCCTCGTGCTGGTGCTGATGGGCCGGTCGTGCCGCAGGGGCTGAAGGACGAAGGGACTTGCACCGATGTTGCCGACGGCCCTTGTCCCTCTGGGCAGAGGCAACCGAGTCCAGAGTGGTGTTGGACTTTTCGATCCACTGGAGGTGTCCCTCCACTCCAGGGCTGAAGAGGTCAGTCCCCAAGAAGGGGATGTCCAACAACTTGTGCTGGGTATCCGCCGAGAAGGTGGATATCCTCAGCCATGCCCTGCGGCACATGGCCACTGCAGCCGCTATTGACCTGGCACAGGAATCACCTATGTCCAGAGCAGTCTGAAGCTGCTGCTTAGCCACCGCCCTTCCCTGGTCCCGCACCTGACGGGCCGTAGTCCACAGGTCAGTAGGAAGATGAGGGATCACCTCATCCAGGGAGCCCATGAGGGCGTGGGAGAAGTGTGCCATCAGCGGGGCCGAGCTGGCCTGCTGGAGGCTGAGGGAGGACGCAGCATAAATCTTGCACCCGACATAGTCCAGTCTTTTGGACTCCTTGTCGGGAGGGAGTGAGGGTGACCGACAACCTGCGGGGCAGGCCGTGGCCCGGCCGAGGTTTCACCACAATCGGTGGGGCAGCTAGATTTGGTCGAACAACCGGCCCAGAAATGGGCATCTCGACTGCAGCGAGTGGTTGTTTCGGCCGTTCAGGCGGCAGCCACTTGATGGCTGGGGAATGAATCGGAGTCAATTGATTCCCAGACAACAGCAACTGCTGCCACATAAGCTCCTCGTAACGTTGATGCAATCTGTGTCGAAACTTCTCCTCATCCGAGGAGGATGACGAGGAGGAACAGTGTTGCCACTTAACTCGGTGCCCAGACCGAGACCGCTGAAGTCGGCGGGAACGACTTGACCAAGATGAAGACCGAGACCGAGCCCCTCGGTGAAACCGAGGGCGGGTCTGGGAAGGGGCAGGGGACACCCGCTCTTCCCTCGGCTCGGACGCTTTGACTGAGGACTGCCGCCCCGAAGGCACGGGCAGAACTTCGGTCTCCGCCGGAGGAACCGGCGGAGAAGGGTTGACGGCTCTTCCAGTCGAGCACCCGGCTGACGGGTCAAGAGATAACTCGACTACGTCGACGGGAGTCTCGGCAGGCTGGCCTGACGGGGACACTGTGAAGCCAATGGCCTGAGCCGCAACCTCGACCGAAGTCAACAGTCAGCTGTCCGGGGAAGGAGAGCTCTCCCGCTCCCAGAAACGCCGACGATGGGACTTACCCTTCGACTCCCTTGTCTTGGGCCGAGAGGCATGACCCGATGGTCCCTCTCCCTTCGTGGAAAGGGACTGGCAAAGCTCCTTGAACGAAGCCGAATGAGAGGAACTCAGAGAGAGTGGGATAAACGCCGCGACTGAGGAGGAGGGAGATGTGGCCTGGGCCGCCTCCTCCTCAAGGGCGACAGAGTGCTCGAGCTGCTCAGCCGAGTCAGCCGCCGTGGACGCCGCCCAACGAGCCTCTTTGGGTTTTAGCAGAGGGGAAAAATCCTCGGGGTGCCCGAGCCCCAATCAGGCAGCACAATCCTCCAGGACACTGGTCGAAAAAGCACGGCACAACTCGCAGACCTGCGGCTCGTGGTCCAAGTCGAGGCAGTATACGCACGTGGAGTGCGGATCAGTCCTGGGTATTCTGCCACCAGGCGCCTCGAGAGCCAGGGAACGAATTGTCCATCGCAGCCATGAGGAAGAAGACCAAGTTTAGAAAACTTCAAAACTAAATTCGGACGAACCGAAGAATCAGGAACCAGTCGAAAAACGCAGAGCGCTAAGGAGGGAACCTGAGCTTCCAAGCGGTAAGGAAGATTTGGTGTCATGGGGCAGAGCCGAGAGTTTTACCACCTGGGTGGGTGGGAGAAGCCAGCTTGAAGACCTTCCGGCAAGATTTAAAGCGGCAAGGAACCTGCCAGACAGTGTGGATGAACAACATATCCATGTCCCTAGAAAAGCAGGTTCACAAATCATGAAATCAGGGCCTGTTTTTGTGACACCAGCCTAATTTCAGTAATATTTAAAAAGCTGCTAGAACCAAAACAGACAGACAGGAAAAATATGTGAATTTTAAGAAGTAAGCAATTGTAACTTTTTATTTCTAAAGTATTGTCTTTTTCCTTTTGCTCACTAGAAAGCATTCTATGTGATAATACATACCTATCTTTATTCCCCCCACTACATCAGCAGCATTGTGATCTCACGGACTGTGGCATTACAGGTGACTGACCTGACAGCTACTGCATGGCTATTCCTAAACAGCAGTGATGTCAGTCAGTGAGGTCACAGTCCAGATGATGTAGTGGGGAGAACAGAGTTAGATATGTCAGGTACCAAGCACAGTCTTCCACACAACACTCGTGCTAAAGTCAGGTAAACAATCTTCTAATTAACCAACGGGAAAACAAAAAGTACTTCAGATATAAAAGGTAATGGTTGACTGTGTTTAAAAACAAACAGAGGATAATGTAAGGTTCACTCTCGAGGTTTACATGGTCACCCTGGCAACCTCTCGACGGTTAACAAACCTGTTAACGATAGAGGGACCATACATTATATTTTATAGTGTATGGTCCCCATAAACTGGCAAAACAAACTAATATGGCTTACTTTTAGCCCCACCGCGGACGTTCTGGGTCATTTCTGGCCACTACGCTGGTTCGGGAATACCGTCGGTGCGAGAGATCACAGGTACACGCATGCGTAGATGGGCTCCGTTTGTAATCCCATCGCTATGACGTACTCAAGAGAGGTTTATAACCATTTATGTCATAGCGATGGGATTATCAAGTAATAATTTTGCCGCTTTTTAGCGGTAATAAGGGCGCACCATACATTATATAGAAGATAATGTATGGTCTCTGGTTAATAACCATGCTGTAAACACTTCAAAAGGTTGCCATGATATCATTGTAAACCTCGAGAGCGCAGCTCAAGAGGTTTTCAGATGTCATGGCAACCTCAAGAAGTGTTTTCAGCATGGTTGTTAACCAAAGACCATACATTATATTTTACAGTGTATGGGCTACCAAGATTGAGTAATCGCAGATTGAATCACTTTACAGAACACTGACTGTTGTGAACATTCCGTTTTGTTACAACACTGATTGTTGTGAGCATTCCGCTTTTGTTATACCACTGATATAACATACTCAAGAAGGGTTAACAACAGAGTGATGTCATAACGATGGCATAACATAGAGGATAATGTATGGTCCTCTATCGTTAACCGGTCAGTTAACAGTCGAGAGGTTGCAAGGGCGACCATGTAAACAGCAGGCGGAAGCTCGAGAGGTTTCGTCGCCATAACAACCCCGAGACGATTAAATTGACCGTTGCCGATAGAGGGACCATACATTATTTTTATAGTGTATGGTACCACTATCAAAAATTAAATGGCTTACGTTTTTAAAAGTCACCAGCTGCACCTTCAGTCCTTCCCGTTGGTTTCCCTTCAGTCGGTTCCCATCAGAAAAAAGCAGCACATGCGCAGACCACTCGCTGTTGTTAACCTATCGATGTGACATAGGATCGATAGGTTAACAACATATCTACGTCACATCGATAGGTTAACAACCTTAGGAAATGATGATTTCCTAAGGTTAACAGCGTTCTAACATACATTATAAGGTTGTAATCTGCTTGATTTCAGTTAATTATAAGGGCTCTCCATACATTATATTAGTTTCAGGCAGTACACCAGCTCTTTAAAAAACTATTGAATCTTAACAAAAAAAACTTTGAAGAGCCAACCTTACACCCCACACTATCGACTACATACAGTAATAAATTTCTAACATATTTTCCACTACTTGTGCACTATTACTGTATATTCCACTACTGTTCCTCTACTGTTTTTAATTAGATTTACTAGACTGTCATTGAATCAATACTTGTTATTGTATTTGATAACTGTATTTGTTTAAATGTTTTTGTATTGTAACTGGTCGCATTTGAAAATGGGCAGTTTTGCTCAGTATGTTTTTCAAGTATAAATGATAAATTAATCAAAATATTTTCTTCCTGTTGATGTACAAAAGTTCATCTGTTCTTTTCCCTACTTTTGTAACTGGTAAGACTTAACACAAGTGTGTTTGTGAGTCAAAAAAGCAGGTTCATGACTCACGAAAGGAGGACCAGTTCTCATGAGATGCAACAGTAGAATGTCATTAATATTTTAAAAATGTTAGCTTTTTTTAACAAAAAAATAGATAAAGATCCAACGTTACGCCCTACACTACAGACCACATAAGTTTCAAACTTAGAGTAAATGTGTGATTTATCTAAATAATATTTTGGGCTTCATAGCCCACTATCTTGGGGCGCGGCGATAGCCCCTCTGTGCTAAAATAACAATTCTACTGACCCCTATACAGCTTGGAAAGGGATCGTAATGCTGGCTGAAATGCCAGCCAGCCGATCCCTTCCCACTTTCTGGTACACCTGCTCCGCCCCTGCGCTCTCCCGTTTTGTAACATTTAACCAGGGAGAGTGCAGAGAAGCGCCCCATACAAGTCTATGGAGCTCATTTTCAAAATGGTTTTACAGTACTTTAATGCTCATTTGGATCAAAATGAAAGCCAACGCTCAACTAATAGGATCCCTATAAGTTGAGCGGTGGCTTTAAGTTTTATCCAAAGTTACATTAAAGTGCTGTAAAAATGTTTTGAAAATGAGCCCCACAGACTTGAATGGGGTGCAACCCCACGCGCTCTCTGGTTAAACATCACAAAACGGGGGAGCGCTGGGGAGTACCAGGAAGTGGGAAGGGATCAGCTGGCTAGCAATTCGGCCAACATTGTGATCCCTTCCCAAACTGTATAGGGGCAGTAAAAAAAATTTTTTATGGTAGCACAGAGTGGCTATTGCCGCCCCAGGGTAGCGGGCTACGAAGCCCAATATGTTACATCACACCATCTCTTTAACTTCCAACAGATTTTCTTGTTTATGATGCGCAAACATTTTCTTTTTTTACTCCATTTTTTGAGTACTAAGGCTCATGAAACCATGAGTCTTTTGAATGTAGGTTCCAACTCATGAAAGTGATGTATGTCAGTTTTGCAGCAATCCAGCTATGAAAAATTCATGCAAAAATTAACAGTGCATTTTATTTTCTTAATAAATTGTAATATACACATTTTTTAAGTAAAGCCACCTACCAAAGAATTATCCTTGCACCAAACTCTAATGAATCTGAAAATTTCAGCTTTAACCCCACCCAATCGCTTTTGTGTTATCAGTGAGCGAAACAAATGTCATACAAACTACAGGTGGGCAAGTTAAGCAGGCACGAGCCCAGTGTCTGGCTCTGGCTTGGCTCGATCTCTATAAGCAACTGAGAGCTCAGGTCAAGCCAAACCAGTTACAGTCAAAGCAAGCATTTTTTCCAGCCTGAGCAGTTAGTACAGTTGACTATATGTTATGCATTTTCAACTTTTTAGAACTTTCAACCTCCACAACTGTTCCCAAATTGACAGGATGCAGAGGTCCTGGCACCAACTACGCGCATACCAAATTTCAGGTTATTCCATCTAGGGATGGACACTATTAGGTAGCAAAAATCGGGGTTTTACCCTGAACTACTACTCAATCCTAATATAGTGGCATGTTGTATCTATCTATCTATCTATCTATCTATCTATCTATCTATCTATCTATCTGTCATACTGGCACAGTATAGTTAGGGCTGAGCGACATGCTGTATGTTAAATCCCTAACTTTGCACCCTAATAGCTTTGGCAGTGTTTGACAAAATTAGCTGACATTTTGCACAAATTATCTAGTAGGCGATGGAAGAACAATGGGGAATAATAAAAACTGCCATCACAGAGGTAACAAGCCTTTGTGTGAGGCAAATAAACAAAACAAGACGATGTAAGAAATCACTATGGTTCTCAAAAGAAGTGGCAGTGAAGGTTCAAGAGAAAAGAAAGCATTCAGGAAGTACAAGGAATCCAGAAGGAGCAGGATAGAGAACTGTATCAGTTAAAGCAAAAGGAGGCTGGGAAGGCAGTCAGAACAGCAAAGGCCCAAACCGAGGAAAAGATAGCCAACTCAGTTAAGAAGGGGATAAAACCTTTTATAGGTACATCAGGAGCAAGGAAGACCAAGGGAGGGATAGTGAGGCTTAATAAAGGGAGGGAGGGTGGGCAGAGGAGACTGTGAAAAGGCAGAGATACTAAACAAATATTTTTGCTCAGTATTTACAAATGAAGAGGGAGACGTACATAAAACAAACAGTAGTAACACTCTGGATACAGAAGTTGATACCAGCTCATTTACAGAAGAAAGGGTTCTGAAAGAACTCTTAAAACTGAAGGTGGACAAAGCAATGGGGCCTGATGGGATTCATCCCAGAATTCTAAAAGAGCTAAGGGTAGAACTAGTGACACCACTGACTACCCCTTTTAACAAATCATGGGAGGATGGGGTGGTACCCGAGGACTGGAGGAGGGCAGATGTGATTCCCCTTCACAAAAGTGGGAGCAAGGCAGAAGCAGGAAACTACAGACCTGTTAGTTTAACCTCAGTGATAGGGAAAATGATGGAATCACTTCTGAAGGAAAGAATTGTCGGAGTATCTAGAGGCCAGAGGGGCACAGGACCCTAGGCAGCATGGATTCACAGCGGGAAGTTCATGCCAGAAAAATCTGATAGATTTCTTTGACTGGGTGACCAAAGTAGTAGATCAGGGAGGGGCTGTGGACATGGCCTACCTAGACTTTAGCAAGGCATTTGACACAGTCCCACACAAAAAGATTAATATACAAGTTAGCCAGCCTGGGAGTGGGTCCCAAGATGACAGCCTGGGTAAAGAATTGGCTGGAGAATAGGACACAGAGAGTAATAGCAAATGGAGTCCACTCAGAAGAAAGGAGGGTTACTAGTGAGGTACCGCAGGGTTCAGTATTAAGACCGGTCCTCTTCAATGTCTTTATAAGCGACATTCATGGAAGGACTGGAAGGAAAGTATGTCTCTTTGCAGATGACACTAAGATCTGCAACAGAGTTGATGCACAGGGTGGGGTGGAAAGGATGAGAAGGGACTTGGCAAGGTTAGAGGAATGGTCAAATGTATGGCAGCTTAGATTCAATGCTAAGAAGTGCAAGGTAATGCACCTGGGAAACAAAAACCCAGGGGAAAGAGTACACAATGGGGGGTGAGATACTAACAACAACAAAAATGGAAAGGGACCTGGGGTAGTCATATCAGATGACCTAAAGGTGGGCAAGCAATGTGAGAGGGCAGCAAGGAGGGCTGGGGGGTACTGGGATGCATAGGGAGAGGCATCACCAGTAGAAAACAGGAAGTTATTATCCCTCTGTACAGACAGCTGGTGAGACCCCATCTGGAGTACTGTGTGCAGTTCTGGAGACCCAATCTCCACAAAGACATAGACAGGATGGAAGCTGTCCAGAGGAGGGCAACTAAAATGGTGCAGGGTCTGCACCGGAAGAGATATGAAGAGAGACTTAAGGAGCTTAATATGTATAGCCTCGAGGAAAGGAGGGAGAGGGGGGACATGATAGAAACTTTCAAGTACCTCAAGGGAATCAACAAAGTCCAAGAGGGTAGCATCTTTCAAAAAAAGAGGTGTGCAAGAACAAGAGGGCACATTTTGAAGATGGGGGCGGCTCAGAGGTAATTTAAGAAAGTATTTTTTCACAGAGAGGGTTGTGGATGCATGGAACGGCCTTCCGGAGGAGGTTGTGGAGTCAAAATCAGTGGTGGAATTCAAGCATGCATGGGACAGTCATAAGGCAATTCTGGGGGGTGGGGGTAAGAAGAAGTAGGCTGCTGGTTAACTAGGATCTGCAGCTTATCCAGTAGGTAGGGAAATGGGCAGACTGGGTGGGCCAAGCGGTCCTTATCTGCCGTCAAATTCTATGTTTCTATGTTTCTAAAAAAAACTTCTCTAATGCATCAGTTAAGGTTGTCATTACAGCAACAAAAGTTTGGAAATTCAATGTTAAGGTTACCAACCTTAACCCCCCACTCCAACCCCCACTTGCCACACACCAACAGGTGTTGGGGTGTGCCTAGGGGTCGTCGTGCCTAACTCTCACCCCATTGTCCTATACTGTACCACTCAACTTCCTTACAAATGGAATGGGGTGAGAGTTAGGGCCGAGAACCCCAGAGCACACCCATGTCTGTTGGTGTGTGGAGAGTGGGGTGGGAGTGGCATAGGGTTGCAACGAACATCAATTTCAAACTTTTGTTGTTGGATGACAATCTTTAACTGATGCATGAATATAGTTTTTGCAATGAATATGTATATATATATATATATATATATATATATATATATATATATATACACACACACACACACACACACATTCATTGCAAAAAACTCTGTTAATGCATCAATTAGGGTTAATAGTACAGTGACAAAAGTTTGGAAATGTGCTGTTAGGGTTCAAAACCCTAACTCTGCATCCCCAAACACACACACACACACACACATATGCAAGCAGGGGAAGGGCCAAGGCAACACAACCAATCAGAGCCAACCAGCATCAAGTAACAGAAGTAACGCACAACTCTCTAATGTACTGCAAGACACATCCATCGTCAGGGGTCACCACCTGTATGAGTTCTGCCGCCTTGGGGTTAGACACGCATGCCAGGCAACCATGGGTGATGCCCCCAGTGAGCATTTTTGTGTTACAAACAGCAATAACAAGATTTAAGCAGATGCCTATATTTCAACAGTGAAGAAGCAATGTAACACACAGTACGTTATCCACAGACAGCTTCTTGGAAATGAGAGTTAGTATAAGTCTACCAACAGTCATTGTATGTTTACATTTATTTTTCTGATAGAATGAGTCAGTCCTAATAACAAATGTAGTAATAATAAAAGTAATTATTTGTATTATAGTTTACAAGTAACATGTGAAAGCAACAGTTGTAACATCCAAAGCTAACAATAACATGCTGCTAGTGAGTATTTCCAGGTAACACAGCCGTATAACATGTGATGGTGCTAGTTTCATACTTGAGATGTATCTTAAAAGTAGTATGTGTCATTTCTGTCCTACTACCACATGCCCACGTGGTAGCCTGCAGCAACCCAATTGTTTAACAATGACACATAAAAGTCAGTATTTTGAAAATGTGTACAGACTAAGTCTCATTGTATGAAGAAGATATGCCAGCAATAATGTGACATCATACTGTGCTGGCAAGCACAGAGTCGATGATACTATATTTGTTTTTTCATTTTATAGTGTTATGTGAAATAAGAACAGTGTTGTGATTATTGTGGTTACGGATGTGACTGAGTGGTACAGTATCTTACAATCTTGCATGTGTCTTGCACGTGTGTGTGTGTGTGTGGTGGGGGGGAGAATCCAGAGTTAGGGGGTCCACTGGACCACCAGGGATATTGGACGTAGGTCTCTTTTTAACAGAAGCCCGCGATCAGGCAGATAGCAGTCCACTGGACCACCAGGGATATAGGAATTAATTCTGTTTTTTTACCAATGCCCACGATCGGGCAGATAGCGGTCCACTGGACCACCAGGGATATTAGACATATTTATTTATTTTTTGACAAATGCACATGATCGGGCTGCAGGGGGAGTCGGTCCCCGACGGCTGCTGCCTGGCAGGGCACCAGGCGCAAGTCGTCGGGAATCGGCGCACCTGCATGCAAATGGGGCCATAATGACATGCAAATGGCCCCATGTGCACCTTGCATATATTATGGACTCATTTGCATGTTAACTTTTGAATATCGCGGTTGCTGTGCATGGCACAATGGAACTTGCTCTAGCGCATCCCCATGCGCCACTCTGGCCACTTACGCTGGCACAGTGCCACTGTGCCATGCACACTGGGGGTGGCCAGGGTGTGATATTCAATGCTGCTAAGCCATGGCGCAGCTCCGTTGAATATCACCCAGTCCACACCCCTGCGCAGCCAGGTTGAGCTGCGCTCAAGCTTGTGCCACAGCCGGGCGCGGTTTGAATGTCTGTACCAAAATATTTTATAAAGATGACCCACTATAAAAAATATCCGCACAAAATGATCACAGTACAAGTAACAGAAAACAGTAAATTAAAACATGTTTCAAACAAACACTCATTCTATTTAACAGTAGTGCAGCTCTCCAGAAATCATACGTGAGCTGTACCCGAAGCTAAACCTCAGCCAGAAAAGAAATGCAGAAAACAGTAAATTAAAACATGTTTCAAACAAACACTCATTCTATTTAACAGTAGTGCAGCTCTCCAGAAATCATACATGAGCTGTACTCGAAGCTAAACCTCAGCCAGAAAAGAAATGCTGAAGCAATGTAACACATCCCCACAGTATCTACTATACCCCATTGCAGATTTTCCCACAATGTTCACATTTTATTTCAGACCAGTACCTCAGTCCTTATCGCAGCTCGAAATAAAGCACTTCATGAAACCAAAAGTCCTGCAACCACAACGCCAGTAACAAAATGCACAACAACTCCGAAATAAAACACGGACCCAGCAGAATACAGACCACACTGGATGCCAAATAAGCATCACAGAGGCAAAAAGGCATAGCAAATGAACAGTAAACATAAAACAAAAATAAATATAAAAAAAAAAAACCTCCACGAAGACATCAATCAAACTCCCACACACTCAATGCATTAAATCATAGCACAGACAGAAACAAAATGTAACCAATCACAAACAACTTAAAATACCAACCAATAACAAAACACAACTACTTCCCATTCATACTTCCAACCAATCACATAACAACAGTCACCTCCATTCACAACACAAAGCAAAATCCCACAGAAAAAAGCTTACTAAACCCACTACAAACACAAATAAAAGTAACATAAATGTCTCCCCATTGTATAAATTGCACACATGATGTGCAGATCTTGAGACATGGAAAATATTCTCACTCCGGCATCGTGAGGCATGGCTATCTCACTCTGCAGAAGTGAGAATATTTTCCATATCCCATTCCTGCCCATCATGTATCCACATATATATATATATATATATATATATATATATATGTGTGTGTGTGTGTGTATATATATACACATATATATATATATATATAAAAGGATACGCAAATGGGACCTGCGTGCTACATTATTTATCTACACAAGAGCAGTTTGACCTCAGGTAACCTCATGAGTGGCATAAGCCTCGAGTGATGTGTTGAGGTGAAACTGCTCAAGTGTAGATAAATAATACATCACGCAAGATCCCCATTGCATATTTCATTTATGCAACTGGTTGGGACTTTGTGTATATATTTTTTTAGACTTAAAAAAAAAAATATTTAAGGAAGTGTGGGGTTTTTTTCTGCGTTTCCGTGCCTCTGCACCTTTCTGTAATCCTGTTGCTATGGCCGTTGCCATAAGTGTACTGCCAATGACACTGCGAACTGATGCAGCAAGTGCTTTTTTGAAAATGTTCTAATGAACAGGGTGGTGCATTTTAACGAGCACACCAGGAGTACTGAGGTAAAAGATGCCTATATTTTTATTTTGCTGGCTTGGAGAGTGACAATATCTTTCTCCGCATGGTTGTGGTGCTGGCGGCAGCTGTGGCTAATTTCTCATGGTTGTGAGCATACAGGAGTGCAGCCTAGGGATGAGCACAGGAGATCAGAACAGGAGAGAAATAGCTGCTTTGAAAAAAAAAATGTGTTTTCTTTGCAAGGTCAGAGTCTGTTTTCAGCAACTGTTTTGTGGCAATGTGGCAGTCTGTAGCTACAGTAGCAGTTCTAGGGGGTCAGGAAGGAGCACTGCCCGAGGGAACACTAAAGTGAAAGTTGCTAGGTAGCGGTACCGGGGGGGGGGGATGAGACAGTTATGACATACCTTCAATATGTATAAACTGTTGATGATGAACCTGCTGTGTGTATAAATGTAGGGAATTGTTTGTAGCCATATTGGTGCTTGCACAAAAAGATGAACAAAGTGAGTGGTTTGATACCTTTTATTGCACCAACAAAAGGTTTAGATGTAAATCTCTTGCTGATCCAATAAAAGGTATCAAATCGCCCACTTTGTTCATCTATGTGTACAAATGTGAGATTCGACATTAAAACACACAGCAGCTCAGATAAATGCATTTATCACACAGCTTTTGAGTCCACATGTTGTATATACACACGCACACACTACTGCATGTGTGTGCACTATGAGGACACATTTAAACTTCAGTACTGCATTACGAACAGAAATACCATGTAACACTGAGTGTCAGAGTGCCCTCCTCTGTCCAAAGGGAGACAGTTCATCAGTGTGAAACTAAATCAGCTTGATAAACACTATGAAACACACCTACTATATACCCATATATGTATATACTTTGTCAAATTATTTTACAGTTATTTCATAGCACAAAAAAGGGGCATTCAAAATAAGGCATCTTACAATGAATATTTTACACCTATACCAGTTGATTCTTTTAAATCAGCCCTTTTCTACTCTTTTGTAAGATGGCATTCTTCCCTATTTTGAGTCTAATTTAACATTTATGTTTTGACTTAACGGTAAGCAGCATAATTTAATACAACTGGTCCAGGGTTTTTATCAGTAAACATCATTCAATATTTGTCAGTTTGCATCGGATGCCCTCCCCCTGTGGACGAGGTGGAAAATAGGCACAACTGCTTAGCCCCTACTTTCCTGTCAACGAAAACAAAAAGTAACTAAACTATTCCCAGCTGTATCTGAATAACCATCCATCACTTGTCCCGTTTTCTTGTGACTGAGATGAAGTAGCATTCAATAAACACTGTTCTCTGGCCTTATGGGACACTGGGGATGTCTGGTCTAACTTCAGACCACAAAACACGAGTTGTAACTAACGAAATGCAGCACTACACAAATGGATTTGGAAACAAAATGAACAGCATCAATCAATATGGGGGGGGGGGTGCAAAAGGAGTGCATAATGTGGCACATAAAACTTTTTTGTATGTATGACTACTTTAATAAATTATTTTTAAAGGTATAAAAGTCTCATTTGGACCAAAACCAAACAGTTACACAAAACAGAGCATGCAGTCAAACTGAGGCAAACCATTTAAGCCAGTGGTTGAACTGCACATAAAGAAAGATGGGTATGTGCTACTGCTGCTGGTATACTTGTCTTCCCTGCCGGCTCAAGAAACAGGATACCCTTCAGAGAACATCACCTGTGCATGACCTACTGGCCACCACATACACCAAGGGGCGTGGCATAAAACCACACAACATTAATATTCAGCTCATTCCATCCAGGATAGGTGGGGAATAAATCAATCATTTCAGGCCAAAAAGATGTATTAAAAACAGTGATGCAATAAAAGCGGGACTGGAGCTCTTCTGTGGAAACTTGCCACTCGCTTTTTGCGCAGTACTCTCCATCTCAGAACCTAGCTTTGGCGTAACAGTCAGGCTCCAGTTATACAGCCCCAGTTGCAATTTAAAACACTAAGTTAGATGTTCTGCAGTCCTGAATGCTAAAGTCAGTGTCCCTTTAGCGTGGAGGGTGGGGTGTAGACTTTTCACAGCACAGACGGAAAAGGGGTTGCCTGCCTAAGAGTTTACTGACTTCATTCTCAAAGTACCAAAAATATTAAACGACATCAAAGGAGGTGATGTTTGTTATGTATTCATTATCTGACAGCATGATTGAGGTGCTTGTACATCTCCAAGACAGAAAGCTGATAAACAATACAGCGCTGCTGCCCCCTCCCCACATAATAGCTCTCAAGAGCACAGTTCCCAGCTCTCCCCCTCCCCCCCCACAGCACAGTCCCAAAACCCACAGCACTGTCACTCTGTCCTTACGAGGCACTGCTCCAATTTACCCAATAGCATTGCCCCACCACAGCACGCTCCCCAGACCAACACAGCAATCCCACAACCCACAGCACTGTCTTCCATCCACACCAAAGCACTGCCACGACTCACCCCACAGAACTGGTCCCCTACAGCACGTTCACTTGCCCCCTTCCCCCACAGCACAGTGGCAAACCCACAGCATTATGCCCCCATTCCCCACCAAAGCACTGCCCTTACCCACTCCACAGCATTAACCCACAACAGCACTGTTCCCTGCCCCCAAAGCAATCCCACAACCTACAACTTTGCCCCTCATCCTCAACAAACCACTGCCCCCGCATCCACACCACTTCCCTGCCTCCCCAAAAACACAGTCCCACAACCCATAGCACTGGTCCACATCCCCACCAAAGCGCTGCCTCCCAACCACCAACGTATTTCCCCCACCACCAAAATTATCCCACTCACTGGGGCTGGATGGGGGTCCTCCAGCACAAAAAGGAAATTAACTTTTGGGACCATGTCAAACTCACGGCAGCATGCAATTATCCCACTCCCCAGGGTTGGATGGGGTACCTGGGGCCCAAAGGGGAAATTAACTTTTGGAACCACCTCAAACTCATGGCAGCATAGCAAAACATATTCTTTCACACCCACATTGAATATGGCTGCATGCTATCTGTCCAGCCACCACCCAGCTCCCAGATATCAATACAAACAGAGTCCTCCCCCGGCAAATATTTTAAAATTCATCTCCAATTCCCTCACTTTAATGGTTTCAAAGCCACTTTCTCAAAGTCTGCCTCATTATTAGTCTTGATCTTGTTCTCACTCCTGCTTCTTTTGTCTTTATTTTTCAGTGCTCTGTCTTTGATTTCATTTCTTTTTCTCTGACTTTTTGTTTTTCTCTGATTCTTCCCATTTTTCTTTCATTTTTTACCTCTCTTTCCTGGTGTGCCCAATTCTTTTTATGTTTGCTTGCACGCATGTGCAAGAAACATAGTGCCACCATACGAGAATTTGTAGGTGTGCCTCCCCCACTTCCAATGCCTGCTGCCTTTTGCATGCAGAGCCGCACCCCGCCAATGCATGTCAGAGCTGTCTATGACAGCCCTTCAGATGCAGTGGCGTACAGATGAAGGCAAAAAAGTGCTGCAATCAGAAGTGGTAATGTGTAGGCAATTTGCATACTGCCGCGTTGGCAGTATGCAAAGTGCCTACACATCATCACTGCACTGAATCAGCTGTCATAGTCAGCTCCGTTCCCCGTAACAAATAGCATGCTGGGAGCCCACCCCAGTGTGCTCGCACCCCCCCCACACACACTGTATGGCCGACGTGGGTGCCCAATCCCCCGTCGGCTCCTCTGCACTCCCAACAGAGTTCCGGGCGCCAAGCTGGGAGCCCACCCCAGCGTGGCAACAGTTCCGTAAGGCCGATGGGGGGTGCCCAATCCCCGTCGTCTCCACTGTATCCCCCAACAGACTTCCAGGTGCCACGCTGGAGCCCACCCCAGCGTGGCAACAGTCCGCTTGTCGACTGGGGTGCCCAATCCCCATCGGCTCCACTGCCCCCCAAACAGCCTTCCAGCTGCCACACTGGGAGCCCAGTCCCACATCGTCTTTAAAAAGCCCTGTAAGAAAAAAAAGGTTCCTAGCTGACTGTCTTGACCCCAACCGCGCCCACCCTCTCGCACCCTGCCTCCCACACCCCACCTCACCCCATACTTACCTCCAGAGGCCAGCGACGATCTTCAGTGGACTGGGAACACGTCTGCACTCTTCAAAGCTGACCGCAAACCGAGAAAATGCCGGTAAGCTGTATAATGGAATAAATAGGGTTTTTTCAACTTTGATGCATATCTCAGGCATTTTTGGGAATTTCTTCACCACATTTTCAACATGGGTTCTTGGGACCCCACCTCATGAATTCCGGCACTGTCATTTTGTTATTCAGTCCCAAAAGGTGATTTTGAGGTCATTGCGCGGAACCACCTTTGAGGGACCGATTTAGAAGCGACAGTGTCACAGTCCTGGTAGGCCCAAAACCCTATGCTGAAAATTTGGTGAAAAATTCCAAAATATGACTGTTTTACGCCGCAAGGCTATGCAGCGTTCCTATGCACGCCGTAAGTTCAGAAATTTTTAATATTTTCACTCCAGATTTTCAACATTGCCATTTTACCACATCTCCTTATGAGCAGCACAGCTGTCATTTTTCACATCTTGCCCAAAATGTGTTTTCGCACACGTAGCGCACAATGGCGCAGTCAGTGTGTGAAATCAATGTTCGGGACAGATTAAGAAAATCACAGTGACACTGTTCATGAGCAGAGGTCTTAAAATGGCTACATTAAAAATTTGGTGACAAAAGTCCATAAAATAACTGCGTTATGAGCGAGCATTGCACAGTTTCCACGCACCCTCGTAAGTTCATGAATTTGTAATATTTTCAGTCCAGATTTTCACCACTGGTATTTTTCCACACTTCCTTATGAACAGTACAGCTGTCATTTTTCACACCATGGCCGAAATGTGTTTTCACACTTCCAGTGCAGAAATGCGTGTTCGCTGTGGGAAATCAGTGTTCAGGACAGATTAAGAAAATCACAGTGACACTGTTCATGAGCGGAGGTCCCAAAATGCCTGTGTTGACAATCTGCTGTAAAAATTCCCCAAACTAATTACATTACAGGTGTGCATTGCGCAGTTTCTACGCACACTTATGACTTCACCAGTTTTTTTTAATATTTTCACTGCATATTTTCAACATTGCCATTTTTCACACCTCCCCATGAACAGTACAGCTGTCATGTTTCACATCCTGTTCGAAATGTGTTTTTGCACTGTGGTGCCAAATGGCATAGTCGCTGTGCAAAATCAGCTTTCGGCTAACGAACTGATATTGCCACTGTTCATAAGGTGGGGGTCACAAAAACCCATGATGAAAATTCTGGAGAGAAAATACCAACGAATGCCTGAGGCGTTAGGGTTTCCGACCATAACGCCCCACCCTGTAAAGACTGACAGGCATCAGGGGTGTGACTTGGGATTGTCGCCTGCAATGCTCATACCATTCCACCCCAACCCCCACCCACACCCTGCAGCCAGTGAGAGGCATTGAGGTGTGCCTTGGACTCTTCGGCCCCAAAATTCACCCCATTCTCTTACACTGCACCCATCTCACCGTATTTCCTGATGGAATGGGGTGAGCATAAGGGCCAAAGACCCAAACGTACACCGTGACACTTGTCGGTGTCTACAGGGTAGGGTGTGGTGAAATGACGTGGCCATTACGCCTGACGACCTAAAGGCACACCCCAATGTCTGTCAGTATCTGCAGGGTGGTGATGGGGTTGGCTTCAGTTCAACACTTTATTGCCATTTCTATTATGCAGCTCTGTAACTCCTACACTACCAATGCCAATTGGCACAGTGCACACCTCCCCGGCCTCTATACTGCCACATCGGCACAATATGTCTGCTTTGCACGTGCACACAGAAATATTAAAAAAGCTAACCTTAGGTTGGGCGTGGTGTATGTGCTTCCAGAATGTACAGATGCAAGGTACTTAATCTGGCTGGAGAAGCAGTTTTAGAATGCAACAGCAAACATGGCTTTGCAGTGCCAAAGTTGTGTGCAATTTCAGAATATTACAGGGATGGCATTTCAAGATGTCCCCAGGTTGCAGTTTTGGAGTGAGGCAAGGCCGCAATTTCAGAAAGCAGGAGGGAGACAATTTTGGAATGTGGCAGGAATGCTGAAATTCAAAATGTGATGGTATCACAAACGTTTAGAATGCGACAGAGGAGCAATTTGGAATGTAGGGGACACAAGTGTGGAATGTAGTGGAACGTGCAATTTGGGAATGAAATGTACACTTTCAACAGGTGGTAGAGATGTGCAATTTCATAATATGTCAAAATGCACAATTCTGACACGTGGTGGTGATGCCCAGTTTTAGATTGTGGTAGAACTAAGAAACTTCACACTGTTGAGAGGAGACGCACATTTTTGGGATATGGCAGGGATGCTCAATTTCAGAATGTAACAATGATTTTCAATTTCAGATTGCAGCAGCAACAAGTGATTTCAGAATCTGGCAGGGACATCTAGTTGCGGAATGCAGTTGTTCCACACAATTTAGGAAAGTGGCAGAGATGCACCATCTCAGAATGTGGCAAGGAGACGCAAGTTTGGAATGTAGCAGGGCTGTACAATTTTGAAATGTAGTGGGGATGGGCATTTTCAGAACGTGGCAGGGACAGACATTTTTGGAATGTGGCAGTGATAACGTAATTTCAGAACATTGCAGTGATGCTCAATTTCAGAATGAGGCAGCAATGTGTAATTTCGGTATGTGGCAGAGATGTGTACATTTGGAACAGGTTGGGGACAAGTAATTTCAGAATGTAGTGTGTGTGGATGTGCAGTTTCAGAATGTAGTTTCGGAATGTTGCAGAGATGTGCAGTTTTGGAATGTAGCAGGAACATGAAATTTTGTAAAGTGACACGGACGCGCAGGTTCAAAATGTCACGGGGACATGCTATGTTTTTTTTAAAACTAACTTTATTTATAAGAGGGAGTATCCTCCCTTTGTATTTTTTTGAAAAAAACAGTACATACATAGAACAGTACATACAGGCGAACAAACAAAGCCACTTAATACATTTAATCTTATCATAGAAGTACATTCTGGTATACAACAAATGAAGCAGGACAGTCCATACATTTAAAACATTTGAGTGACATTTAAATTCTTTCTCATATAAACAATGGATTAGCAGTTTTCCTGAGGGTTGTGGAAGATGGGAGTTTGGTCTATATGTCCGATGGGCAATGCCCAAATAAGACTCCCCTATCCTGGTGTTATCAACTCAGGGGACAAAGTCAGGTCTTTGGGTGCTAATATACAAGACCCATCTCCGCCAAATTAACTCAAATTGGGTTTGTCTCTTGTTCAAGACTGCTGTCAGAGCCTCCACGCTATAGACTGCAATCATTATATCGTGCCAATGATGTAGTGTGATTTTATGTGTGGAGTGCCACCTTTTAGTAATCGCTTTCTGGGCTGTCAGGAGAATAATCTTAGGTAATTTCCCTGTAAGGGGGTCTCTATAATTTTTCAAGGTGTCCAGGAAGAAGTAAAGCATGGGGGTCAAGAGGAGGTCAGGTCCAAAAACAGAGTGTAGGGCTCCTTGCAGGTCCTTAAAAAAGGAAGACAGTACAGGACAATCCCACATTATATGCACTAGAGTTGCGGGGGAGACCGCACATTCGCGCCAGCAGAAGGGGGACCTGTTTTTTTTTTGGAATTTTACCTGTATTACTGGGGTTCTGAAGTATCTAATAAATATCTTCCAGGAAAATTCCTTCCAACTCACTACGGATATACCCCATTGGATCCTCTCCGGAGCCCTGTCCCACGTGTCATCTGGGATGGGAGCTCCCAAATCCCGCGTCCAAGCTTGTCTGACTGTCTGAGGGGTATCCCCTTGCCAGGTAAGAAGGACCCGCTATAAATATGAAATTATATGGGCTGACCGTGCCCTACCCTCTCCTGCTGCATTCATTAAGTCATCTATCTGTGGGGAAGGGGGGGTCCTCTCTCCAAATGTCTAGCGGAAGGGACCTGATGTAGTCTCTAATTTAAAAATATCGGAATCTATCCTGCCACCGGATTCCATATTTTTTCACCAAATCCGGGGATGCTAGGATTTCATTACCATTTAAAAAATGCCAGATTAGGTGTAGGCCCCTCCCCTCCCCTCCCAATGCCGGAAGCCCAGATCCAGTCTTGACGGCTCAAATGAGTCCAGATATGGGATCGAGGATAGGCAGACACGCCATCTTCTAAATCTCCAGTCATCTAGTACCCCATACCAAGCTCACAGTGAGGGAATCATATATGGATTTCTCCCCCTGTGGGGAGAGTAAGTATCCTTTTACAAGGTCCTCCTCTCTGCACTCTTAACATTTTCCATTTTGCTATATAGTTTGTATTTAACCAGTAAAAACTGTCCTCTTCTGAGCTGCTTGGTGATACAGCTTCAGGTTAGGAAGGGATAATCCCCCCCTCTGTTTAGGCATTTGAAGAACTGATAATCTGACCCTCGGTCTGGCAGAACCCCATATGAAAAAAGTTATTTTTCTATTTAGGCCAGATAAATAATTCTCAGGTAACTGAATAGGGATGGTTTGAGACAGATATAAAAGCCTGGGAAGCAAAATCATTCTGACTGCTTCCACCTGCTGTAGAAGGGGAATTGGGACGAAAGCCCATCTCTCGAGGTCTGTCTTTAATTTTTCTAGGACGGGGAGGAAGTTAAGGGAGAACAACTAAGAGCTGTCCAAGTCCAGGTAGACTCCAAGATATTTTAAACTTTTTAGATTCCATTTGAAAGGAAAGGTTTTTCTTATTGTTTCAGAGGGATCGTAATGTAATTGTAGGACTTCTGTTTTGGCTGTATTTATTTTATAGCCTGCTAACAAACTAAATTCCCCTAGACAGTTCCACAGAGGGCCCAGGGACTGCTCCGGATTCCTAAGATATATTAGGAGGTCATCTGTGTACAGAGTGAGCTTATGGGTTTCTCCCCCCACCACTATATCCTCCAACTCTGCCCTCTGTCTCAAGGCCTGCGCCAGAAGCTCAAGGTATAAAGCGAAGAGGAGCAGCAACAGGGGGCAACCCTGCCTGGTGTCTCAGTACAAAGATAAAGGTGCAGAGATACCTCCGTTTACCTTAACATATGCTCTGGGTCTGGTGTAAATATTGTTTATAAGCTTACAGAAGGAATCAGGGAATCCAAAGCTCCGGAGTGTTGCCCTCAAAAAGGATCACGCCACCCGGTCGAAGGCCTCCTCCGCATCCAGGCTCAACAGCAGGAATGGGTACCCCGACCAGGCGACATGGTGCAGGAGATGCAGAGTTCTTTTTATATCATCTTGAGATTGTCTTCTGGTCACAGTCAATCAGTCATGGCAGGATCGACGCCAAACATATAGCTATTATTGTTGCATAGAGCTTGTAGTCGATACTTAAAACCAATATGGGTCGATATGTTGCACAATGGGTGGTATCCCTCACGGGTTTTGGTATACTGGAGAGGACAGCATAATTCCAGGACTCTGGTATTGGTTCTCCTGTTTGTGCTGCTCTGCAAGCCTCCAGCAGGGGTCGGTCAATCTCCTCCTTGAAAATTTAAAAAAACTCTGATGTATACCCATCCGGACCAGGAGATTTGTTGGTCTTCAGGCTCCAGATTGCAGACTCTATTTTGGGATGAGTAATAGGACTGTCCACAGACCACTGAAGTTCCTGTGCAAGCTTCGGGAGATTTAATTTAGCTAAAAATGCCAGTCTGGGGACAACCCTGCAACTGCTCTGGGGTGTATAAACTTTGATAAAATGCCCTAACAGTATCTAAAATTTGTTTAGGGGTTCTCAGTAGCTGCCCACTCACTAGGTCTCTAATCTGGGTAATAGAGGCCTGTGAGGTCTGTTGTCGCAGTCTGTAAGCTAACAGTTGGGTTGCCCTTGGCCCACTCTCATAGTATCTCTGACGGAGACGTTGGAGGGCCTGCTCTGTTTTGATATCTAATAGGTTCTGAATTTGTTGTTTTGTGGCCTGCAGTAAAGGATATATTGTCCCATCCCCATTAGCATGCTGTTCTTGAAGTTGCTCCTGCAACTTCTCCATATGAAGGTTTTGTTGCTTTTTCTGATGGGCCGCATATTTAATAATGTCGCTCCTGAGCACAGATTTCACAGTATCCCATAGAGTGGCTCTGGAAATTTCTGGGGAGTCGTTCTCCTGTAGTATTTGGGGTATTCTAGCTTTAACCATGTCCATGAAGTCTTTCGAATTCAGCAGATAATTATTACATTTCCAGAGAGTTTGACCTCTCTCCATTTTCCAGTCCAGCTTTAGTGTTAGCTGGGAGTGGTCAGAGAGGACTGAGGGGGAATGGCAGCACTCCCTAATCTGATGTTGATGCTCCTTGGAAATCAGAAAACAATCAATTCAGGCATAGGAGCAATGTGGAGGGGGGGGAATGAGTATACACACACCTCCCAGGATGCGATACCCTCCAGGTATCCACCCAGAATGCCCCTCAAGGTAGTCCCTGAGGGCCCTAGGAGCAGCTGACCTCCCTGTAGATCTGCTGTTGGTAGTATATATCTGCTCCAAGGCTTGATTTAAATCCCCCCCCCCCATACTACAAGAGTACCTCATTGATACTCAGTAATTTTTTGAAGCAGAGATCGAATCATTGGGGCTGGGGAACCTGGAGGAATGTAAATGGAGCCCAGTGTAATCATGGAGCCCTCCAGATGGCCTGGCGGGATTGCTAAGCAGCTCTCAGGGTCCCCATAGGCGGTAGATGTCTGAAACTGGGTACCCCTCGAGACCAAAATTGCAGTGCCCCTTCTCTTTCCCTTTCTATGGGACGAGGCTACCAACTGAGTAAAGCCAAACCTCACTAGCTTCAAATGTTCAACTTTGTTTAAATGAGTCTCCTGCAGAAAAATGAAGGCTGGTCGCTGCTTCTTAAGTGCAGAAAGGACTCTGTGCCTTTTGACAGGACTGTTCAGCCCATTAACATTGTGAGAGATCACTGTAAGGCTTTGTCTAGTCTCCATTTAAGTTTAGGGGTGGGGCTACTAGCTGAAATATTCCTAAAGTTTTCATTACCTCTACCCCCCTCATCCCATTCCATGTCCTCTCGAAGATCTGCATGTCCCATTCTCAGTCTCTCCCACTGAGGAGCTCCTTTATCCTTCCCTTCCTCTATCGAGTACCAGTATGTGAATGTCAGGAAGAACATATCAATTGAAGTGGCAGTATACATGAAAACATTTAGGAGAAGTGATAACAACAACCAACAAATAAAGAACAACACATGAACTTGCAAATCATGCAGAGAGGGCCTAAAATCGAACAGCAAACTCCTTCTGCCTCTATAACTATGCACAGTGTGACCCCCAAGATAGGGAAACAATCGAAAGTGTTCCCTAAAAGCCAGAGTTGGTTAATGCATTCGGGTAGGAGGGAAAGGAGCCCTTGTATTGCCTTGGCCCCCCTGGACCCATAAAAAGACGGGTCCTGGCCAGGTGGTATGGCCCAACAGCGCCATCCATCTCAGGTGGGGAGCCCATGTTGAGGAGCTACAGCACTGGAGTACAGCAGCATCCCCAGACTCGTGGAGAGAGGTCTCTCCTCGTGTAACCCAAAGTAGTGTCTGGGATATTAGCTCAACCCATAGCCAAATTAACTGCCAGGAAAACAAAGTCTAGGGCAGCTGTTTGATTCCCCCTCTCAATGCCAGCATCTTATATTATACACATGTGATCCGTATATAGCTCGTGCTATAAAGTTACCCCTCTTGAAATATATGCTCATATTGTCCCGTTATGTACAAACCATTTTCCTTTTTTCTTGTAAGTTTTTTTGTTGTTGTTTTGGTTCCCCTCTTCATTTCTCTCTCTCCCCCTCCCTCATCTCCCAAATTCAAACCGTAAGAACTTACATTATGGTAATTTTACAACATAAACTCTGGCAAGTCTAAAAGTGAGAGTTCCTAGAGCGTACTGATCACAGAAGACCCAGAGGTAAAGACAAAAAGAAGGAGTGGGGGGGACCTTACAGTCTTAATGGAGTAAAAGGAAACCGGTTTAGGGAATCAGATACGTTTCCATCTGTAAGGCTGTCCAATGTCTTTATAGAGCCACTGACCAAAACAAACAGGAAGGAATGGTGAAAACTGTAGACTGTGCCTATAGAGCTTAGAGTCCCACAGTCAGCTCCTGGCCCACATGTAGAGAAATCCCCCATATTGGTACGGGCCTAGCTGGGGAAAAAATACAGGTTACTCACCTGTAACAGGAGTTCTAGGAATGGTATATGTTGTTCATCCACACTGTCTGGCAAGTTCCTTGCCGCTTTAAATCTTGCCGGAAGGTCTTCAAGCTGGCTCCTCCCACCTGGGTGGTAAAACTCTCGGCTCTGCCACATGACGCCAGATCTAGCCTGCTGGAAGCCAGGCTGTGCGTCGGAGCCGGGGAGGCCGGGTGGGTCGTGTGGATGAAAACATATACCATTCCTAGAACTCCTGTTACAGGTGAGTAACCTGTATTTCTAGGGACATGGATATGTTGTTCATCCACACTGTCTGGCAGACTCCTAGCAGTTCTCCGGGAGGAAGGAGGCAAGGCGCCCACCCCCTACTTAGGGAATAAAGACTGGAGAACCGAGGCCCCAAAACCAGCATCCCGGCTAGACTCAAGGTTGATGTGGTAGTGGGTAATGAAGGTGTGTGCTGACTACCAGGTAGCAGCCCTGCAGATTTCCTGGATAGGGACGTCCCTGGAAGCAGCCACCGATGCAGCGGTATGGCGGGTAGAATGAGCTCTTATCCCTCTGGGAGGCTCCATGCCCGCCAACCTATAGCAGAGATCTATGCAGGAGGTGACCCACCTGCCTATCATCTGCTTGGCTGCAGGTCTGCCAGGTGCGGCTTCAGCGTAGGGTGACAAACAGCTGGCGAACCTCTCCCCGAACTTCAGCTGTCCGCTCTTTGTAATAAGTGAGTGCTCTCTAGGGTCCAAAGTATGGAGCCTATACTGCCTCCAGGTGTGATTGGGGTACAACACTGGCAGAGTCAACACCTGGTTAAGGTGAAACTCCGACACCACCTTCAGAAGGAATTTCGGGTGGGGGCGCAGGACAACCTTGTTCCTGTGGAAGACCAGATAAGGAGACTCGATGGAAAGCGACTGGAGCTCTCCCATCCTTCTGGCTGACTTGATAGCCACCAAGAAGGCAGTCTTCCATGACAGGTGGGAGATGTCACACCTGTGCATTGGTTCAAATGGTTTGCCCATGAGCTTAGCCAATACCAGCAGTAGATACCACGGAGGTGGAGGTTCTAGCACCGGAGGGGATATGTGATCAAGGCCTTTGAAAAAGTGCCCGACCACCTTCGCCTGCACCACCAACTGCTTCCCAGCCCACACCCAGTAAGCAGAGATGGCTGCCAGGTGCACCTTAAGGGTCATTGACCGAAGCCCTTGCTGAGAAAAGGACCACAGGTAGTCCAAAATGCTTGCCAAGGAATAGGAGGAAGGGTCCAGGCCCTTGCCCCGACACCAAATGGAGAATCTCTTCCATTTAAAGGCGTAGCATTTTCTGGTCGATTCCTTACGGGACACCTCAACAACGTTGAGGACCTCGTCGGAAAGACCCAAGGCCTGGAACTCTAGCCGCTCAGTAACCAGGCCATCAGGTGCAGGAATTGAAGGTCCGGATGGAATACCTTCCCCTGATTGACTGAGATCAGGTCCGGGCAGGCTGGAAACCGCCTCGGGAGCCTGGAGCTGAGACTGAGGAGATCTGGATACCAGAACTGGCGGGGCCAATCTAGGGCTACCAGAATCACCTGCGCCTTGCCCCTCCTCGCCTTGAGAAGCACCTTATGGATCAAGGGAAATGGGGAAAGGCGTAGAAGAGGCCCGGGGTCCACGGCCTCAAGAAGGCATCCCCCTGCAGCAAGCCCTGCTGAGGAGGGCGGGCATGAAACAGTCTCAGCTTCGCATTCTCCCTAGAGGCAAACAGGTCCACCTGAGGCATGCCCCAGTAAGAGAACAGATCTTGTACTACCTCCGGCAGGAGAGACCACTCGTGGGACGCAGCCCCTATCCGGCTTAGGGCATTGGCCAGAATATTGGAGGCTCCTGCCACATGGATGGCAATCTGCCTCCAGACTACTTGAGGGACCAAATGCGAGAGCTTCCCTGCACAGAAGCATGGAGTGCGTCCCGCCCTGGCGGTTTAGGTAGTACATGGTCGTGGTATTGTCCGTCTGGACCTGGACCACTTGACCCCGTACAAACGGAGCGAAGGCAGTGAGGGCTAGACGAACAGCTCGAAGCTCCAGCAGGTTGATGTTTAGTTTAGTTTAGTTTATTAGTCTAGAAATTAATACCTTTGAGCCAGGGCTCTTTTACAAAGGTTCCACGTCACAAAGAACATTTAACAAAGCACGATACACATTACAGGTAAAACCAGACAGGAAAGTTACATCATAAATTTGCTATTAACAGTTTAAGGCAGTAACGTTTTTAAGTTTCATAGAAAAACAAGCTATAACAGGTTCAAGTGAGTAGACAATTTCGAGGTTAAGGAAACTTCCAGGGAGAGGGTGATCATTAGGCGCCAAAAGGAGGCTAGAGAGGAGGGAAAGGTGGTGAGTGGGAGAGTAAGTGAGAGGGGACAGGAAAAAAGGGGGGGAGTGAGTTTGGGTGGGAGACAGGAAGAAGTAGTAGAGGTACCAGAGGGTTCATTAGTCAGGGAGGAAGAGGACTCAGATGTGAGGATGGACATGAGGAGTAGTAGTCTTTATCTAGCGCAATGTGGCATCGGGACTCCCGAGGGGACCAGAGGCCATGCGCTCTGTGCTCCCCCAGATAGGCACCCCAACCCATCAGAGAGGCATCGGTCGATAGAGAGACCATCGGCTCGGGGCGGACAAACAGGATGCCCTCCTGCAGAAGAGCTGGAACGGTCCACCAAAGGATCGGAGTGCTATGACCATTGGCTGGCCAGCCCCCATTGAAGGGGACGCATGTACCAACGGGTCCAACGGACCATACTGGTGCAGGCCGCCATGAGGCCCAGGAGGCGGAGGAAGTCCCGGGCAGGGCGCAATTGCCCAACCTGAAATTATTGGGCAAAGAGGAAAGAACCTTGGCCCTGTCCGCCAGGAGCCGTGCTCTGGCTCGCAGAGAGTCGAGCTCTGCCCCGATGACTTGTATCACCTGCTTTGGCATGAGCTCCAACTTGGCCTCGTTGATAAGGAGGCCAACTTGAGAGCAAACCTGGAGGGCCAGATCCCTGGACCGCTCCACCTCCATTCTGGAGGAGGCCGCAATCAGCCAGTCGTCCAGGTAGGGGTACACCAGGACCCTTCGGCGCCGCAGGGATGCTGTCACCACTGCCATGCATTTGGTGAAGACCCTGGGAGCTAGAGAAAGGCTGAAATGCATGGCCCAGAACTCGTAGAGGGACCCCTCTGCCCTGAAGCGGAGGAATCTGGTGGGACGGATGGATTGGGACGTGAAAGAACGCGTCCTGGAGGTCCAGAGAACAGAACCACATGCCTTGTTCCAAGGATGGAATAATCTGAGCCAGAGTGACCATCCTGAAGGTTCGAGACCTTAGGAATTTGTTCAGGTCATGCAGGTCTAGAATGGGGCGCCAGCCCCCCGTCTGTTTCGGGACCAGGAAGTACCTGGACACAAACCCTGGGTCTGGTGGAGGGTCTGCCACCTTCCTGATCACCTCCTTTTCAAGGAGCAGGGCAATGTCGGCTCGATGAGCCGACAGGGAGGCTGCGGACCCTGTAGCCCCCCTGCTGGGCGACGACTCGGAAGGGCGAGGCCTGCTCAAACTCCAGAGGCAGGCCCTTTCCTACCACCTCCAACACCTAGCGGTCCGTGGTGAAAGCAGACCAGGCGGAAAGGAAGTGGCGGAGCCATCCCCTCATGCGGGGAACCCGGGGGGGAGTGACGAGGGTGAGGGCGACACCCCTCAACCCGTCATTGGGCAGGCTTGGAGGAAGGACCAGCTGAGGGACCTCCTGGGCCTTTTCCTCACTGCTTCCTGTTAGAGGAAGCCGTAGGCCTGGCTTTGGGGTGCCAAATGCGAGCCTGCTGGCCCAGATGCTGGTGTTGCTGGGCCGGACGTGCCACAGGCGCAGAAGGGAGAAAGGACTTATGTTACTGTTGATGGCTCTTGTCCTTCTGGGCGGAGGTGACAGAGTCCAGGGTAGCGTTGGACTTTTCGATCCGCTGGAGGTGGCCTTCCACTCCAGGACTGAACAGGTCAGTCCCCAAGAAGGGGAAGTCTGCAATTTAGTACTGGGTATCCGCGTGAAGTATTCTCAACCATATGGCTCTATGGCCGCTACTGATCGGGCACAGGAGTCTCCAATGTCTAGAGCCATTTGGAGCTGCCATTTCACCACTGCCCTTCCCTGATCCCGCACCTGCTTGACCGTAGTCTGCAGGTCGGCCGGGAGATGAGGGATCACCTCATCCAGGAAGCCCATGAGGGCGTGGGAGAAGTGTGCCATCGGCATGGCCGACCTGGCCTGACGGAGGCTGAGGGAGGAGGCAGCGTACACCTTGTGCCTGGCATAGTCCAGCTTTTTGGACTGCTTGTCGGGGGGCTTATCCACATCCCTAGCATTCCCGGAATGCTGGAAAACGCTATCGGTGACCAACCACTCCGCAGAGGGGTGCTCCGAAAAAACGGACAAAGAGCCGGTAGGGACCGCATACTTCCTAGCCATCCTGACCGAAGGCACAGGACAGGAAGCTGGCTGCTGCCAAAGCTCCAAGGCTGGGCCAACAATGGCTTCAGCCACCAGAAAGGCCTCCGTGGGCGAATCCCCTCGGTCCAGTATCTCTGTGCGAGGATACTTGGCCCACTTGGATACGGGCTCGAGCCGCATCCCAGTGGACTCCGAGATGAGCTGAAGCAGACCCATGAACGACGATGGGCTCTCATCCATCGACTGCCCCCCCGCAGGACTCCAGGTCAAGGGGCCTGGAAAACAGAGAGGAGTCGTCGTCAGACTCCGAGGAGTCTGCAAAGAGATGCCTGGGGCCTGAGCCACCCTCCACCTGCCGAGGACAGTCGGGAGTGAGGGTGACCGACAACCGGTGGGGCAGACCCTGACCCTACCGAGAGTCCTTGGTCGGCGCCCCCGATTTCGGTTGTGGAGGCGGAAGTTCCACCACAATCGGTGGGGCAGCTGGTTTCGGCCGAACAGCCGGCTCAGGCTTGGGCACCTCGACTACCGTGAGGGGTTGTTTTGGCCTTTCGGGTGACAGCCACTTAACGGCCAGGGAAGTCGACGGCGTCGGCTTGTTCCCGGACAAAAGGAGCTTCTGCCACATTAAGTCCTCGTAGTGTCGACGCAATTTGCGCTGAAGCCTCTCCTCTTCCGAGGAGGAAGATGAGGATGAGCGGCACCACCGCTTTCCTCGGTGCCAAGACCAAGACCGCCGATGTTGGCAGGATCAGCTGGACCAAGACGAGGTCCGAGACCAAGACCCTCGGTGTTTCCGAGGGTGGGTCTGGGAGGAAGCGGGGGACACCCACTCCTCCCTCGGCTCGGGAGCCTTGACCGGGGACTCCGCACAGGAGGTGCAGGCAAGTCCTCGGTTTCCACCGGGGGAACCGGTGATGAAGGGTTGTCGGCTTCACCAGTCGACAGCCCATCCGACGGGTTGAGAAAAATCTCAACCGTGTCAACGGGTTTCTCAGCCGGCTGACCTGACGGGGACACCGTGAAGCCAGCGGCCTTAGCCGCAACCTCAACCGAAGTCGAGTGTCGACTGTCCGGGGAAGGGGTCCTCTCCCGCTCCCACGAACGTCGACGGTGGGACTTACCCTTCAAGTCCTTCTTTCTTGACCGAGAAGAGTGTCTCGATGGCCCCTCTCCCTTCATGGAAAGGGATTGGCAAAGCTCCTTGAAAGAAGCAGTGTAGGAGGATCCCAGAGAGAGCGGCATAAATGCCATGACTGAGGAGGATGAGGATGCGGCCTGAGCCGCCTCCTCGAGAGGGCGATCATCTGCTTGAGTTGCTCAGCCAAGCCAGCCGCCGCGGACACCGCCCAACGGGCCTCCTTAGACTTCACCGGCAGGTAGCGCTTCTCGGGACGCCCAAGTTGTAACCAGGCAGCACGGTGGTTCTCAAGGACGTTGGCCAAGAACGATCTACACAACTCGCAGGCCTGCGGGTCGTGATCAAGGCCTAGGCAGTAGACGCACATGGAGTGCGGGTCCGTCCTGGACATCTTCTGCCCACATGGGCACCGCCGAAAACCGGGAGTCCATTTGTCCATCGCAGCCACGAGGGAAGAATTTGACCGAAGTCTTGAGAATTTTAAAACTATTTTCGGGCAAACCGAAGAATTAGGATCCAGTCTATACGCAGGGCGTTAAGGAGGGAACCTGAGCTTCCAAGCGGTAAGGAAGATCTGGTGTCATGGGGCAGAGCTGAGAGTTTTACCACCTGGGTGGGTGGAAGGAGCCAGCTTGAAGACCTTCCGGGCAAGATTTAAAGCAGCAAGGAACTTGCCAGACAGTGTGGATGAACAACATATCCATATCCCTAGAACTGTTTGATCACTCACAGTATCTGTAATAATTCTCAAGTGTCCCCAAGTCATGAAGCCGCTTGTTGCTCTGCATGTGTGGGGCACGAGAACCCTTGTAGCAGCATTTTGATGTCTTGCAGGGTTGCTGGAACTGTTCGCTGTCCCATCTTTCTGGCATTATGTTGAGCTGCTGACTGCCAGGCTGGTCTGAGATTAAGAGACTCTTTCTTCCAATTTTCATCCGCTGGTAAGAAGTGCCTTTTCTTTTAAAGGCCCTGATCACTTCCTCTACTGTATGGTAGAGTTCCGGACCTGTGTGCCAGTGCACTCTCAATCAAGAGGGATAAGGGGTTTGGAACTTCACTCCCAGGGCTCGCAGAGCACAGAGAAGAGGCGCATAGGCCATGCGTTGTTGTTGTATTGGAGGAGGGTAGTCTTGGTCGAAAAGAAGTCAGGCCCCATTATATTCAACCTTCTTTTGTTGCCATGCTGTATGTAGGACCAACTCTTTATCTTTGAAGCTTGAAAATTTAGCCACTATTGATCGAGGCCTGGCTGTTGCAGAAGTTGGCTTAGGCACAAGAGCTCTGTGTGCCCGCTCAGTTTTAAACTGGAGGGTCGGTGGTAAATCTAAAACGTGTCTGAGCAGGTCTGAGAGGAACTCCATCATGTCCCCAGTCTCTGCGTCTTCTGGGAGGCCATAGATTCTTAAATTCTCCTTGCGGGAGCATGCTTCAAGATCTAGGTACTTTGCTGCCAGCTTTTCTTGGTGCTGTACCAGGGAGTCGACCGCTTGATAGAGGTGTATAATATCATCCTCAGTGGTTGAGATTCTGTCCTCTGTGGATCCCACTTGCTTCTCTAGGCTCAGGATATCGGTATGTAGCTTGGCAAATTCTGAGAAAAACTGTTTTATTTCAGATAGCAGAGTCTCAAAGTGTGAGCAGGACAGAGACTCTAATTCTGTTTCTGTATCTCTATCCACCATGTTTGCCGGAGAATCCCTACCACTAGCTGCCGAGCTCGTGGAGCTCAATCCACGCTGATCGTTCTTCAATCTTGCCTGTTTGGACCTGGATCTTCTATTAGCTTTACCTCCACTGTTCACTGTAGTCATTTCTGGTAGTATTATTAACGTTTGGTTTGTATGGAGCCAATTCTGGTGTGGTGAATGGGGGAGCCCTGTAATTAGGCAGCCATTAAGCCGATGACGTCACCGGAAGTCCCGGGGACATGCTATGTTGCAATATGGTAAAGATGCATGATACCAGAATGAGGTAGGTATGCATGATGTCAAAATGTGGTGGGAGCAGGCAGTTTCTGGGTGTGGCAGGGACAGGAAATTTCAGAATGTGGTGGTGAAGTGCAGTTTCAGTATGTGGTGGGAGTGTGCAACGATGGAATGCAGTAGGTGTGTACAGTTTTGAAATGTGTCAGGCACAAGGGCTACCTGGCACACCCAGCTCCCTGCACGGAATCTTGCCATACCCTCTCTACTCCTTTTGTTCTACCTAATCCTTTTGCCTGGCACTATGCCTCCTTCCACAATAACCTTCCCAAGAATGACTTACCACTCCTCTAAATGATACCTATAACTACCCGCTTGTCTGTATCTCAATCAGACGGCCCTAATTACCTGTCTATCAGATTGTTGATGCTACGAGTTATGATTTACCAACTGTATGTTGTTACCTACTGTATGTTGTTGACTACTTGCCTTTGTAATCCTTAATTCAATTCTTAATGTATTTTCTCCCTCCTGACGTGGAACCTTTGTAAATGAGCTGCTAGCTCAAAGGTTGTAATCCGAGACTTGAATAAATAAATAAACATGCAATTTCACGACATAATTGTGTGTGCCACCATATTTCGACAGTGCACGTCCACTGCAACGTTCCAAAATTGTGTGTCCCAACACATTCAGAGACTACACTTCCCTGCCAAAATAAGACATTTCATGTACCTGGCACATTATGAAACTGCACATCCACTGCAACATTCCAAGACTACGTGTCCCTGACACATTCAGAGATTAAATTTCCCCACCACAATCAGACATTACACGTACCTGACACATTATGAAACTGCACATCCACTGCAACATTCCAAGCCTGTGTGTCCCTGACACATTCAGAGATTAAATTTCCCCACCACAATCAGACATTACACGTACCTGACACATTATGAAACTGCACATCCACTGCAACATTCCAAGACTACGTGTCCCTGACACATTCAGAGATTAAATTTCCCCACCACAATCAGACATTACACGTACCTGGCACATTATGAAACTGCACATCCCTGCAACATTCCAAGACTACGTGTCCCTGACACATTCAGAGATTAAATTTCCCACCACAATCAGACATTACATGTACCTGACACATTATGAAACTGCACATCCCTGCAACATTCCAAGACTACGTGTCCCTGACACATTCAGAGATTACATTTCCCCACCACAATCAGACATTACACGTACCTGACACATTACGAAACTGCACATCCCTGGCACATTCCAAGCCTGCGTGTCCCTAACACATTCTGAGACTGTGCATCCCGGCCATATTCTGAGACTGTGTCTCCCCACTACATTCTGAGATTGTGCATCTCAACTACATTCCTAAGCTCCACGTCCCCTATTCCTAAATTATGTGTCCCCACTGCATTTCACAACTGCATACCCTCTCCACATTCTCAGATTGCATATCCCATTCTAAAATTATGTGTCCCCAACATTCCAAAATCATGTCTTTGCCACACTGCAAAACTGTGTGTCCCCGCTGCATTATAAAATTGTGTTCCTGTTACACTGCATAGCAAAACTGTAACCCTTCTACGTTCTGAAATTTCATCACAGCAGTATTCTGAAACTGCACACAACCTTGACATACCAAATCCATGTCCACCACTGCATTCTAAAATCACCTCCCCGCCACATGCTAAAGTGCAGTACCATGCATCTGAACATTCTGGAAATGCATGCACTGCAGCCAACCCTGTGTCAGCTTTTTCCTATGTATCAGCTCCCTTCTGGCAGCAGGAGGAGAGGAAATGATTGCCAGAATGCCAGACCAAACAGCCTACTGATTGGTAGAGCCTCTGACAGCCAGTTGATGGTGCTTAAAATGCCACTTGGGTGTAAGCAAGAGAGCAGACAAGATAGCAGAGTGATAGGAGCGTAGAGGTGTGCCTTCGGGGTAACCTTGCCCCAGGCTGCTTGCCAGGCCACCTGAAGAGGCAAGAGCACCGCACTTGCAGCAGCTGACTATGGATCCAGTGAGTGAGAACAACAGAACTCATTGTCTAGTTGTCTGGTAAACTCCACAGGCAGGCACCGTGACAGCAGTAAGGACTCTGGGGATTTCGAGTCAGAAGGACCTTTAGTGTAGATCACTATTAATTCTGGTGAGAGTATGAGGGAGACACCAGGAGGGTGTGGGTACCCTAAAGGACTGCCCCTCAAGGGAAGTTCCTGCTGACCTTGTAATGCACAGAGGGTCCCACCAAAGAAAGGTGTTCATCTCTTTCGGAAGTGATTATGGTCCTGTTTCAGAGAGATTCACCAGCTGTGTTGAAGAGGGTGAGAAAACTGGTGAGACAGCAGGCCTCTGAACCAGGTAGCAGATATGCCTACCATTTGTCTGGGGAGTCCTAAGTCAGGATGGGCACCAGATATGCTGCCTCCGGCAGAGGGTATGCAGTGATTGCCAACTGCTGCCACAGGGCAGGGTGGGGTACAGAATGCCACGTTAGTGCCCAGCACATCTTCCAATGAACGTAAAGAACTGCCTGATATGAGACACCCAGAACTGGTGTGGCTGTCAACCAGGAGCTCTTGAGTGGAATTTCCTACTGTGGTTTTGACTCCTGCACACCAACTGTACAGACACTGTGGACGTGGTGTCACTGAGTATGTGTGAAATGTGTGAACTCAAAGCTCTTGGCAAGGTGGGAGATCTGGTAAACTCAGAACAGAGTAGGAGAAGCTCTGTCCTTAGGTATAACTTCACACTCTGGTGAACTCAGAACAGAGTAGGAAAAGCTATGTCATGAGGTATAACTTCACACGCTGGTGAACTCAGAACAGAGTAGGAGAACCTCTGTCCTGAGGTATAACTTCACATGATGGTGAACTCAGAACAGAGCAGGAAAAGCTCTGTCATGAGGTATAACTTCACACACTGGTGAACTCAGAACAGAGTAGGAGAACCTCTGTCCTGAGGTATAACTTTACATGCTGGTGAACTCAGAACAGAGTAGGAAAAGCTCTGTCCTGAGGTATAACTTCACACACTGGTGATTTGTAAGAAATAGGAGGGGCCATGTGGTTCCTGAGACGTGTGGAGGGCACAACCAAAACAAAGAGACCTTATGGTCCTCAATCCAGGGTCAGGAATGAACCTGTCTTACAGTGCTAATCAGGTTGAGCAACTGGGGACTGGTGTTCCCATGTGTGTACCTGTAAACAGTTCTGTAAAGATGGCAACAAATAAACACTTTGCAGTGTGACTTTATTACTGTCCTGTCAGAAAGGTTAAAGGCAGAATACACATGAGAGTGAGAGAATGGAATATGCTGTCTTCTGATATAGTGATGGACCCTCCAGTGAGCATGCCATTTTACCCCTAGACCCGGAGGGTATCCCTGAGCAATGCCTAGCCCTACTGATGTCAAGAGAGGACTGGTTGTCATATGGTGATGACCATCAGCTGAGAGGAAAATGGTAAAGCAGCAGCTGAGTGAGATGTACGGTCACAAAACATATGGTCCACGGGTTGCATTTATTTCAAATAATTACTATGAAAGGCAGTTTCCTTTTGGAGAAGTACTGTAAGTCATATAATGTTGCCTGTAGGGAGGACTAGGCTGTGAATTCTGGAGCTAAGATCATCAGATGCCCTTCCCCGAAACCAGCTTTTTTTTTTTTTCTTTTCTTTTTGGACAGGCAGTAAAATCAGGGATATAAAACAGCCTGTAACTTTTAAGTGGTGTAACTCAGAGATCTCAGTTATGGTATTAGGTTTACTGGAGGTATGCTGATGAGCCTGATCACAGTATAGTGACCCCAAAAGTTTCTGTCCAAAGTAATGTCTGAATCACTACTACTTAACTAAATTTACTTTTCACCAGGAAAAAAATGTGTATCAAATAAAATTATTCTTCGTCGGGCCAGCCCGCCGGCTCAGTGGTAGCACTACAACTTGCGACACCAGTGACCCGACTTCAGGAATGAGCTTGGGTGGCTGGAGTGTCGGCCGGGGGAGGCAGAGATAGATAGAGCGGCTGCTGCATGCTGTCCATCTCCTGGGGGGGGGTTAACCTCCAACCGGTGTAAGTACTCCCGGGTGACCACAGGGGCGGTTTACCGAGGGGCGGGCAACCGTTTGAGGTTGAGAGGTGTGAGGATGCTGCCCTGGTTACGCCGTTGCATCTTTGCATGCCATGCCTCCCAAACCAGTACAAAGCAAGAAAAAGCTCAGCCCCAACTGATCCACGAGCTGCCTCCGTAAAACCCCATACGACTGAATGTGCACAGGGGCATAGCTGGCGGCCCCTTCTCCCACCCGGGGGATAAACCGAGGCTCCGTGGGAGTGGGGAGCAGTAGGTGGCAGGGCCTTCGACTGGAGATACGGAGGCAAAAAGCATTAAAAAAAAAAAATATTCCTAGTCAGAAAAATTATAGTAAACAAAAAAAGAAAACGTTCTCAAATAATATGCATGCATTGTGTAATTAAATAAAATGCAGGTGACCTGTAAGAGCAGTCCTGTTGTCACAATATAACCCAACATAAAACACGCATATTTTTAATAAATTGAAAACAAACTTGTTTATTTTATGAACCTACAGCTTTCTTTACTTGCTTGTTATAATTTTTTGGAACTCAGAACAGTTTACTTAATCAAAATTCACACTGTTACGGCAAAATAATTAAGTTAATTAGTAGTGGTCCAGACATTATTTTGGACAGAAAATATGCAACATTTTTGGTGTCACAAAAGATTAAGCCCTGATCCTAATTTTGTAAGGCAGGGCTTTTGGCAGGACCCCTCTTTAATCAAGCAGAAGACATCATGCCATTTATCATTCAACAAATACCTATAGTTTGGATTCCTGGTCACTTCATTCTTTCTGTGAAGGGCTTGTTGATGTTCACTGTTACATATGGATTTCCTCAAATGGGATATGAAGGGTCTGCAATCATTTTATATACCAGTTTCCTAGGAGATATGCATATCAATATTTATGCAATAAAGCATGACGGGGCATGTGTTATGCTGCACTAAGATCACACTTCAGGTGTACTGTGATGCATGAGATGCAGGTGAGTGCCTTAAACCACCCACGAAGTGACTTTAACCAGCATAACACATGATTTGGCGTGCCTTATTGAGAGTATAAAATGGATCCTGTAGAATGAAAAAAAAGGCTTTTATTTAGGTTTTCCATTAGATTAGTTTCAGACTATAATGTACCGGTATAACGTCACAGCTGAAACTACCTCTAAACCAAATGGCTTTCAGAATTGTTTCTATTTTATAATTATTAATTACATTCTATTATACAACATCTGACCATCTCCAACCAAATGGCAGAGTTACAAACCATCTGTTCCTTAGCAAACTCACAGCAGTCTTTTTATTCTCAATAAAATCACTTCTAAGTACAGTTATTACATAGAGAGTAATACATGAGAAGGTGTACATTATGAGAATGTAATATTCACCCAAAGTGCGTGATGCAATATAAACCCTGAGAGTGAAGCTCGAGGGGTTTATTCAAGCATCACACACCGAGGATGTGTATTACATTTAAGTCATTACACCATCGCATGATTTATTTTATATAATCACATGATTTATTTTATATAATCACTGACCACCAATTTTTTTCTCCCCCCAAAAAACACTTTACACTACTTCTAGGAAGCAGGGTTTTTTTGTTCCTTGCTCCTTTATGAAGCTATGGCCTTCTCGTAATGCCCCAGATAAAAAACATGCTTCTACTGCTTTTAGTTTCTATCACAGAAAAACTTTGATTTCTAAGGTTTATATATATATATATTTTTTTTTTGGCTCTGGAGTGCTGCCACCATTCTGCGATGTAACATTAGCCGCACCCACTTTCATTTTCAAAACTGAAACAACATTCAGCAACTGGATCACTTTCAAAGTGTGGCAGGGAGGATGTTGAACTTCTTTTCAGGTAAGATAAATGTTCAAAATCATTTATTTGACTCTGCACTGAGTTGGTGTTTCTCTGAAAGACAAATCCGCCATTTCAGAAAATGCTGCACTCGATAGTTAACGAGTCTTGAGCACAGATACTCTGCAAGTTTCGGCAGGTGTTTTCCATAATAGCTGGCCTGTCATAATGGCAAATAATCACAGGCCATCAGTATAGAAAAAACTGATATCCAGTTATTATATTGCCAATAAAATGACAGCAGTGACATCATCATCTTTCTTGCACTCTGAGTGGTCTATACCCAAAACAGCAAACCCATGAAGCATAACAGTAGAAATGTGTTACTTGGGTCCTTATCCTCAGCAATAATGTGACTGTCTTGTGAAGCTAAAGTACTCAGCCTTCTACCCTCATACTTTACTCACTCAACAATCACGTTATTGCCTCGTATAGCGACTCATCTAGCAGGTAATCACTTAATAATTACTGGTGAGCATTTTTAATGCTCAGATTACGAGTTGTTAAAAAAGCATTACAACCACCTGGTTGTAATTAAGCAATGAAGCACAACAGGGTGTATGTTATTATGTTATGTAATAACATCACGCTGCACGGGGTTGAAGCATGAGGCCACAGGTCAAATGTGTTCAACACCCAAGAAGTGAGGTGTTTACATGGTTTACTTGGTTGTATAGGACAAAAGTAGGCTGGAAACCCATCTGGATTGTCCCCCACTCAGAGTGGGAAATTTACCTATGGAGGAAGGGAACTAAACCATTTGTCTAATCTATTTTTAAATAGATTGAAGTTATTAGAATCAATAATATCTTGTGGGAGAAGATTCCATGATTTGGGAGCTCTAATACCGAAAAAGTTGTCCCTTTTAGCAGAATTGGCCCAACCAACAACAAGTTGTTTATTATGGAGTCTCGCTGCTGTCCGCCTATTGGATAATTTTAAGCCACACTGATCCGTCATATTACGGGACTGAAGAATTTTGTATTCGAAAAGGAGATCTCCTCTACGTTTCCTGTTGTGGAGAGAGAAAGAACAGACCAGTTTCTCTTAGTCTGGTTGGACAGTCTTTGTGGAATAGTCTAGGAATCATTTTTGTGGCTCGCCTCTGGATTTTCTCAATCATTGCTATGTCTCCCTTAAGGTGGGGGCTCCAAAATGGAGAGCCGTAGTCCAGGTATGGCCTAACATGTGCTCTGTACATTGGGACCAAGCACTGTTCAGTTCTAGATACAGAAGTGCCCCTTGCTTGTTTAAGTAGGCCATTCACCAACTGTGAGGTTTTAATTTATTATTCACAAGAATACGAAGGTCCCGCTCACAAGTTGAGCTCATGATTAAGGTATTATTTAGAAAATAATTTGTGTTGGGATTTTTCTTTCCAAAGTGCATGACAGAACACTTTTCTACATTGAACCTCATCTCGTTCTTCATTGCCCAAAGTTCTATGTTTTTCAGGTCTTGTGATAGAGATGAGGCACCTTTAATATTGTTAATCTTGCCCACAAGTTTGGTGCCATCAGCAAATTTGGAGAGAATGTTGTATCACTGATAACCATATTGCTGACGAAAATATTAAATAATAATGGCCCCAGTGCAGATCCCTGTGGGACACCACTACTCACAATTCCTGAGTTACAGTGGGCTCCATTTATTCGGACCCTCTGGGTCCTATTTGTTAGCCACATATTAACCCAGTTGACCAGGCAGGATGAGAATCCTAACTTAGTTTATTTACTAACTTGTTATGTGATACCATGTCGAAGGCTCGGCTATAGTCTAGTAGGATAACCTCCATGGGGGAGCCCTCATCAAGTCCTTCGCTTATGTGTTTATAAAATGATATTAAATTAGCGGTACAGGAGCACCCACTTTTAAAGCCATGTTGAGTTAAATCGGTAAGTTCTAAGGCAATCATTTCTTTTTCTAAATATGATTTGATGAGGCATTCCATTATTTTACATACTACGGATGTTAAACCTAAAGGCCGGTAGTTTTGAACATCAGACTTACTGCCCTTTTTTCAATATTGGAATCACAGTTGCCTTTAACCAATCAAATGGGGTGTTACCTTCAGACAAAGATTTGATGAATATAACGGCAAGGGAAAGTGCTATGGCAGACGCTGTTCCAATCAGCAGCTTGGGATGAATTTTGTCTGGTCCTGGGCTGGTGTGTTTTTTTAAGTTCTTAATACATCCAAGACATCCTCTTCAGAGGTGGCATAAGGAGGTGAAGATGGTTGAGCTGTTATAAGGCACAAGTTTAATAATCTTTCCGAAAAGATGGAGCAGAAGAAGTTATTAAAATGGTTAGCTGTGCCGACCCAGTGGCGCTGAGGGTTGAGGCGCGGGACGCCACGCCGGCGACGCCGGTTCAGGAACGGACTCGGGCCGCCGGGGGCTGGCAGGGGAAAGGAAGGATTGAGCGTCCTATGACAGCTCTCCTTCCTTCGGGGTGGGTGAGGGATACATGCGCTACTGCAGCGACACCCAGCGGAGGCTGGGTGTCCAACAGCGTGCGCATTTGACAGGGGGGAGAAGCCAGCAGACGTCTGCAGGTAAGTGCGCTAACGTCATTGCACGTCCGGCTCTCAAGGGGGTATACAACATACAAAAATAGGGACTCCGCCTCTATGAAGCCCTCCCCGGGGGTTCCTCTCAGGTCGCCGATCCCCCAACCAGTTACTAGGACCACGGGCTGATATGGGTGCCAGCTCTGCGGCCTCATCCTCTGGGGGGTAAGCCAGGGGTGACCGGGGGAATCAGCCGACATGGAGGACCTCAGGGGGCCGTGACCAGGGTGGATACTTGGCGAGAGTATCCCTAATAAAAAAAAAAAAAAATGGTTAGCTGTTTCAACATCTGACTCCAGAATGTTCCCCTCATGAACCAAAGCACTTACTTTACTATGAGTGCCCTTTTTCCCATTTATATAGGAGAATAGTGTTTTTTTCCTGTCGCAAGAGTGGGCAAGCTTGAACTCAATCTTTTGTTTGGATTTTGTTATCATATTACACAATAACACACACCCTGGAGTGCCTTATTGCTATTACACAATGACTCTTTTTGTGAAAAAGGAAAAGCGAGAAAAAAAAGTTTAAAATACTGCCCCAGTTTTTGTTAGGGTAGTCGTACATATTGAAAAAATAGTCTTTACTTTTCTTTTGTGCAGCAGGTAGCACTGCTGCTATGTGTTTGCCCTGTATCTTGTTTTAGGACCCTCTTTCTGGCTGTCCATTTGTGAGAGCCCGCATCCCATTCAACTGTTGCTCTCTGCCTTTTTAGTCCCCCTAGGTACGTATCTGGAATTCTCTACTTTGCTGGTTTTTACTTATCTTGGTGTGGCGACGTTGATTTTCAGCATTCTGCTTTTCAGATACCACTTGCTCCACTGATGTAATTTAATTACTAAATGAGAGAGCGTGACCAAGCCAGAGCAATATCTGAAAGGAACTGCCAGGTGCTGTGGTCTTTTGTTCAGTAGAAAGACAGCATCTCTCTGGTTCTCCCCATGCAGTTGAGGGAAAATGCCCCCCGAGGGACACTGTTTTATTTATTTTTAAAAATACATTCTAGAGGTTGTGTAGAAATGGAGTGATTGCAGAGTACGAGCTTGTGCAAGAACATGCAAAAGTGAAAGTGACTGACAGCTGAGCGGCTTTCAGTTTTCCTTTCCCTGAGAAATAGAAAATCAGAGCCACTCCGCTCTCAGTGTGTTTCCGTTTCAGAGTCACGTTAAGTTTGCATTTTTTTTACTTAACTTTTTTTTTTGGATTAAAACAGGCTGTTTTATAGAGTGTCCATCAAGCATGTGCTGTGCCATTCAACTGTTCACGTGCTTCCTTTGTCGTTGTGACAAGCGAAGAATGAAGAGCTCTGGCGTGTTGTCTTACAGCAACATTTTTTTAATTGGATTAGACTTACGGGACATCAAAGGTGATGGGGGGGTTCTGTAAATCACTTTACTTGGAATAGGACTGTGAAGCTGTCTCAGCATCCGACTGACTTTAGCAGGGAAGGAGGGATTTGTATCACTGGCTGTGGTTGCGAGGGGACAGTGAAGCTGTGTCAGGTTGCAGTGGCTTGAGTACGGAGGGAGGGAGGGATTTCATGGAGCGTTGTGTGGTCATGTGTGTGCCTGCATTTAATACAGTGATGTTATGCTCAAATAACATCACTGGTCCAGGCACACACTGACCAATCACAGCAGATTCTTTCTTGCCATCGTATAATTATGCATTACAACCAGGCAGTTGTAAATGCTGCCTGTTAATCAAGCACACGCTATTCGCAACATTACCAGTGATTGGTGCAGCAAGTCGGATAGGGCCAACTTTACTGAGTGGGTGGCAACACACTATAGCTGGCATTGGCTCTGTGTATCTTGGAGCTGGCATCCATGAGTTGCAATTAGCATTTTTCTTTTCTATGTCTTTAAAAAAAAACTTCTAGGGATCGTTTGTGCTGGAGAAGAAGCAGAGGATACGAGGCACGCGACCAGATGTGCGTGTGATGTGATGAGATGAGAGGTGTGTGTATGGAGGGGGGACCACATTTATTAGAAATGCTCAACAGTAATTATAAAAAAAAAAAAAAAAAAAAGAAAACATGGTGTGAAACCAGAATTTTACACAAACACTCTCACTATGGGATGCTTTTATAAACAAGCTTCACTCTTGGGGTTTATGAAGCATCCCACACCTTGGGGTGTGTGTGTGTGTGTGTGTGTGTGTGTGTGTGTGTGAAAATCAGGACACACACACACACACACTCACACACGTATTATTCTTTATATTAAAATTAACACCTCATGCTAAAGGTTTAGGTGCAGACCTCAAGGAAGACAAAGCAGTAGACTGCAAGTTCATGTAAAAGTGTGAAATTGTGCATCGGTAAGATAAGGTAAACTTATTTTCAAGCACCCCATCCCAGGTGCTTAGGGTGCTGTTCAATGTGCTTAGGGTGCTGTACAAAAAATCAATGGTAATACAACACTAAACGTTATACTGAATGAAAAACAGTAACTGCTGCATAAACCACACAACAGTAAATAGAGGCATAATGGGGGGGGATGAGGGAGGTATTGACAATCACTAAACAGGAGAGGGATCTTGCATTTATCATAGTCAATGACCTCAAAGTGGTAGGGCAGTGTGACAAAGCAATAGGTAGGGCTAGTGGGATGCTGGGGTGCATAGGGAGAGGTGTCTCTAGCAGGAGGAAGGAGGTGGTGTTGCCACTGTATCGCTCGCTGGTGAGACACCACCTGGAGTACTGTGTCCAGTTTTGGAGGCCGCATCGCAGAATGGACATTGACAGGGTAAAGGCAGTCCTGAGAAATGTAATTTAAAGAGTGAAGGGGTTGCATGAGAAGCCCTATGAGGACAGACTGAGGGATCTCAACATGTACACCTTGGAAAAGAAAAAGGCGACAGGGTAGCACGATAGAGACCTAGAAGTACCTTATAGGGATGAACAGGGTACAGGAGGGAAGTCTCTTTCAAAGGACGCAGGGCACCAGGAACATAGGGCACGTGATGAAGCTGGGAGGGTAGTTTACGAGAGATGGGAGGAAATACTTCACTGAAAGGGTGGTAGACACTTGGACAGACTGATAGCGGAGGGCTTCAAGCATGTGTGGGACAGACAGAGGGGTATATAAGAAAATAGGCAGGAAAGTGGGAGGGTCATCAGAGACCAGTTAGGGTCTGCGGTGACAGATTAGGTAGGGAACATCTGGGCAGACTGGGTGGGTCAAGTGATTCTTTTCTGTTGACAAATTCTGTGTTTCTAATTATGGGGTCTGGGGCCCATGTTTTAATGAGAAATGTGACCTACTGCCATTCCAGAGTTTTTATTTCTGTGAGCCCATTCTTAGTCCCAAGTCTTCTATTTTGTGGATGTTGTGTGATATATCACATTAATAATATGACATATTAGGTAGTTGACTAAATCTTATCAATTTATCAATCTTTTGATTGTGTCAAAGGCCACTAAACAATCTTAACAGACAGAGGTTATTCTGTTATCTCCAACATAGTCAATAGGAATTACAACATGGGTCATGTGCACCTTGATCAGGGGCTCACTGGTACTGGTGCAGCTATAACTTTAAGAGCTAAGCCTTGCAACACACTACTGTTATTGTGAGTACATCAATTCCTCATATGAGGTAATAGTCCACAAAACTGCCACACAGTGAAGAACAGATATTAAGAACACCCCCAAATACCAACATAATTAACATCCATGCAAGAAATACCTTTGATGCAGAACACAGCACTCACCCTTATGCTACATGCAATATGGTGATATTATCTCAAATCCTCATCCAGCTGTATGACCAGATGATGGTATAAAGCTGGACAGTCAACAGGAGAAAGTGTTGCAGATCAACCATGATGACTCCAACACATTTCAACAGAAAGAGAACAAAGTACTTCTATCAAGCAATAAGAAATGATTTGTGAAGTACCCAGTTCTGAAGTTCATGCTCATGTAAGGAACTGCAGTGCTTGCCTCAGTAGCCAACCAGAAGAGAAAACATACAAAACAAAAAAGGCAGCACTCAAACCTGCTACAAATACAGGAGGTTCAAAGAAACTGCATAAACAGACATCTCTTTGATGTGCAGTATTTCCTGCAAGCCAATTACTGAATTAACTGCTAAGTGTTCAGTGTCCTGCTGCATACAGAGTATTACAATATAAAGACAATTTCAGCTGAGCCTCCCACAGTCTAACCACTGGCCCTGGCACTTCAGTCACCTGACTTTCCTCAGCGGGTGTGATAAGCCAATGAATGACTCAAAAATTAAAATCATTAGAGTGCCAAGTCACTTAAAGAGTATATAAATCTATTGGACAATATTCTCCATGAAAGTTACCAAAACAACTCTTGGGTGTGGCCCTACCGACAACATTGGAACAAACACACAAACCAATTATGGTAAAAGAATGTCTTCTGTGTTGCTCCACACTGCCAAATGGAATTATATACAAGATGGGTTCTAAGAGGCAGCACCCTTACAGAACAGGGCAGGAGAGAATACTGACCATACATATCCCCAGAGGGAATACGCCTGATTACCACAGATATCTGCCTGCAGCATTTTGTGCCGGAAGCTGCATCAGCAGAACTTTATATGTCAGGTCTATAACGTTTACAGAAGGCACAGAGGAAGAGCCACATAGACACCTTGCACAGTTCTGATGCATATGTTTCTGCTGTTTTGGTTAAGGAGGCTGCCATAGCTCTGTTAAAACTTGCTCTGATCAAACCTGGCAATTACAACTTTGCTGCTACATAGGCCTTCATTACACAAGCTCTGACTTGCTTTGCCAAGGTGGCCTTGGAAGCTTTTGACCATTTTTTTTCTTGCCGCGAAAGGCACAAAAGAATTGTCTAACCAACAAATTTCTGCAGCTTTCTTCATATAGCTCTTGACTGCTCTATGAAGGTCAAACATAAGTATTTTTTTTTCCCTTTGCATTAGCTGACTGTGGACAACATTACTTCTCATTCACACTCCAGAACAACCTTAATCACCCTTCTGAGTTCTGGAAAGTCATCCACTCCCTTTTCACCCCTCCTACCCGGTCCTCCTTGCCTGTCCTCAAGGTTGGCCCTCCCACTTCACTGAGCCAAATGCCACTGCTGCTGCTGCTTTCAATTCCTTTTCAACACCTCCTCCCATCCACCCTTCCCCTCACCTGTTACACTCCTTCTCCTTTTCTCCTACCAGTTCCTCTTCCACTCCTTTTTTTTTTTCTTGATGCCCTCCATGTTCTTAATCCCCATAAGGGTACAAGCCCTGATGGCCTTGATCCAAAAACTTCTGTAGCTCCTGCCCCAGCCACATGCTACTCTCATTCCTCCTTAACATCTCCTTCTCCTTGGCCTCTGTCCCAAACACCTGGAAGCAGGCTACTGTCATTCCATGCCCAAAAATGGGTGATCCACCTCTCCTGGAAAGTTCCATCCTATTTCTCTTCTCCTCACACTGGCCAAGTTTCAGAAGCGTCTTGTACTCTCACAACTCACCCCCATCCTTGATGACTCCTGCTTTTTCACTCCATTCCAGTCTGGTTTTAGGAAGTTCGACTCCACATCTACCTCCCTCCTCTGGCTCACTGTCTCCATCCTGTCCAGTATGACCCAGGGCCGTTACCTCTGCCAGCTTTACGACCTGGCAATAATCTTCAACACTACGTCACACCCCCTTCTCCTAGTCAAGCTTAAGGCAGTGGGACTCTCTAACTCCTCAATCAGCTAGTTCCACTTCTACCTCAAGTGCAAGTCACAAGCTTTCCATACTAGAGACTCCCTCTCCCCTCCACCTCAAACTGCTCTGTCATCAGCCAAGGGTCTGTCCTGGGCCCCTTACTCTTCTCTGTTTTCTTAAATGACCTTCTCTCTACTTGCCCCTCTGTGTCCATCCATATGTATGCAGATATCACTGTGCTGTTTGCTTCTGCTCTTCTACTGCTGACCTGACTGCCCATCTCCAACAGGGACTTTACAGAGTGCAGCGCTGGTTCCATACCAACATTCTGTCCCTCAATGCCATGAAAATGCTCTCCATGACCTTTGACTCCTGACAGAGGCTTGCCAGACTCTCTCCCCGTCCACTTCTTCCACACCCCTGTACACTTGCTGCTGTCTCCTCATTCAAGTACCTTGAGGTCTGGCTGGATCGGCACCTCAGTGCACACTGACAGTATCCATAGCAAGCTGCACCTCAAACTGGGTGCTGTGTACAGAAACAAAGGAAGCATCCCTCTCCCCACTGGTAGGGAATTGGTCACAAAGATCATTCTTCCCATCTTGGACTATGGAAACATTATCTACAGCACTGCTCCCAAGACCTCCCTTGTCAGACTGCACCCCCTCTTCCACTCTTTCTGCCTCTCTGCCTTAGACTGCCCCCCCCATACACACCACTGCTCTCTCTCTACTAGTCCTTCTCCCTCCCTTTCCTTGCAGCCAGACATCTCATTCACTGTGTCACCTTTAGCTCCAATTTCTAGTTTGGCTCACTCTCCCCCCCTTTACCTCTCTACCCTCCTTTCACCCCTGCTTTCCTCCTACTTTCTCTGGAACACTACCCCCTCTCACTCTCCCTCCCCCAGGAAAATTTCCAAAGGTCAAGCCGCCTTCTCGTATTGTTTTCCTAAACTCTTCTTCCACGTCCCTGTCCATTTGCTCAGCCATGTCCTTCTCCTCCCTCAAAGTCCTTCTTCATGACTTTGCTACCCCCTCCTGCAACTGTTCCTGATCCCTGATCCTGTATTCACTCCTCCCCTGTTGCTGACATCCCCTTATATTCCCTACTCTTGTATTTTGTTAACTTCCCCCTGTCCTCCCCCCCCCCGGCTGTGAGCAACTACCTCCCACCCACCCTAAACTCATCGTGGCTGCAGATCGGCCGCTTCAGTAATGGATTCCTCATTCTCTGGAGCAACAGTATCTGCATCCTTCTCACTTCTATTGACAGGACTTCAGGAAAAAGAAGAAATTGCATCAATAGGGTATGAAAAACAAGAAAGAAAGAAGGGAACACACTAATGGGACGGAACCGGGGGGTTAAATTAGCACAATAGCAAATATAACAGCACCCTCTACTGCCAATATCAGTAGTAGTGGGACTACTTTATCAAGAAAGGGCAAACAATTGATTTCTAGTCATTTTTATAGAATTACTTTACTTTTTTTTGTATTCCTATAAAATAATGACACAACCCATTTTGTAAGCGCAATAATACCCTTCAGGGTGGGTAGTATGGGCAATACCAGACATTCCAGGGCTATAAGGCCCTCCGCCTGTGTCGGCAAGCCTCATTATGCCCCTGGGCGGTCCGGTATTGTTCAATACCGCCCACCCTGAAGGGTATTACTGCTTGCTTAAATTCACCCCCAAAATCTCAGCCCTTTAATATACAGCCCTGTGAGTCACTCGAGTCCCCCTATTTTTTGTATCGTCATCCTGTTTTGGTGGATGCCTGCATGATGATCCACTGCCTTTCCTATCACTGTTAGTGGCCAGAATAGTTATTCCTCATCCCAGTAGTGCTTTCTGGGGCCCACATAAAGCCATTATAGGGCATGAATCCAGCATTTTGACCCAGCAGCAAAAGGAAGTGGCATATGATCCTCCCACAGTGTTGGACCAAAAAAAGGGTGTCAATATAAAAAATGCAGTGTGTCAGTGTGGCTCCCGATGAAGTGAGTTTTGTGGCCAAGATATGCAGGGTGGGTTTTTCTTGTTTTATGAGGAGGCAGAGTAATGTCTAAGAGGAGACCTTACAATGCTTTTGAATGAGGAAGAGGCAGAGGATCACTGCACAGTGTTGGACTGAATAAAGACATAAATTTAAAACAAGGCCACTCAATGGCACTCTCAAGGCTGGTTATGAAGGTGGTTGAGGCTGATGGGTAGGGTGGTTTTCATCAGTTTTAAAACCACGAGAGGACTCTGAAGACTAATGCAAGGCCCTCAGTTTACCACGGTTCTGCGACCATGGAAAAATAAGCAGACTTTACTGCCAATCTTGGAACACACAGCCGACCACGAAAGTTGCAGCCCTAAGTGCTGGTACATCAACAAATAAGGTGCCAGTTTTAAAAAAGCAAGCAGCGTTGTTTCTCAGTTTATGTGTGTGTCTGAGTGAGTCAGACAGAATGTACTTTCACTGTGCACAAATCAGGCACTCATAAGGAAGGTGCGAAGCCCCCAGTGTAAGGCACTCTCCCCCCCCCCCAATATGTGCGGAACCTGTTGTAATGAACTAAATTGTCCCTCAAAGTCTTTTTTTAACATACCTAAAAATCAAAAAATATCCATCGATGTCTTTTGCGGCCTGCCCCAAGCCCCCAACCAGAACCCCACATACACTCAGCACCCACTACTCTCCCATACCACTCATTCACCTAAAATCCATCCAACACTGTAGATCCACTCTGCGATGCAAACAACGTCTTCCTCTTGGAATCGCAACTGTGAACTGAGGAAACAATATTAATAATAAAACTTTATTTTTAAGGTGCCTTTCAGAAAACCAAAGCACCGTACAGAATAAAACATTTAAAATTCCACATATTACAACAACCAAATAAATATAATCAAACTCCAAATGCATACATCCACAGATACGATTTTAAGCCATTTTTGAATCCCTCCATGGTCACGCACTCCCGTAACTGGTGGGGTACAGAATTCCAGAGGGTAGGGGCCGCATACATAAATGTACGAGCCCCAGAAGATTTCAAGAACACCCTTGGGATCTCTAGCAACCCCTCGCCAGCTGAACGGAGCAATCGCCCAGGGCAGTAAGGGACCAGGCGCTCTTTCAGGTAGCCAGGGCCAAGTCCATGTAGGGCTTTATAAGTCAGAAGACTGACTTTAAAGGTGATCCACCACTGCACTGGCAGCCACTGCAGTCCGCGCAACACCGGTGAAATATGGCTGGACCGAGAGGTACCAGTCAGAAGCCGGGATGCTGCATTCCACACCAGCTGTAAGTGGCGGTTTCAACCCCAGAAAACCCTAGATAAAGGGAGTTGCAATAGTCCAGCCATGAGGACACAAAGGCATGGACCAGCATAGGAAGATTGCCGAACGGAACAAGGTGCCTAATCCTGGAGTTATTCCTCAGATGGTAAAATGAGGACTTGAAGACAGCAGACACCTGCGAATGCAGAGTCAATCCCTCATCGAAAATTACCCCCAGGTTACACACCCGTTCAGAGGTCGGGAGTGAAACACCCCCAAGATAAAGTCCAGAGGGTGAACCAGCCTCTGGCCCCCCTATCCGGCATGCCGAAACCACTACCAACACCTCTGTCTTTTCCGAGTTCAACTTCAACCAACTCCAATCCATCCACTCCTGGATCTCGCTAAGGCAGTTATTAAAGACCGAGAAAGCTCCATCCTGATCGAGTGCAAAAGAAAGACAGAGCTGGGTATCATCAGCATAGCAGTGAAACCTCAGCCTATACCCTCTTACAATGTCTCCGAGGGGCAGCATGTACACTGCGAACAACATGTGGGACAACACCGAGCCCTGGGGAACCCCACAAGACAGAGAAACTGGATCTGAGGAATAAACCCCAGAAACCACTCTCTGCGTTCTTCCAGTGAAGTAGGATGTAAACCACCTGAGGACTACATCCGATAGTTCACAGATAAACCTCAGACACTCAAGTAGTACCCCATAATCCACAGTGTCAAAGGCTGATGAGAGATCCAGAAGAACCAGAATGGAATGGTTCCTCCGATTCCTAGCCATCAGGAGATCAAGGTAAGTGTGGTAAACATATTTCCAATGTGCTTTGAACTCTTACTCATAACTTGGCCATTTTTTATATTTTTTTTACCAAAGTTTTAACATGACCTTTTTTGGACTCCACCTCATAAACATGGTAGTCGAAATTTTTCAAATCCAGACTGAGAAGTGATTTTACACTCGCTCGGCAAAATCACCTTCTGAGCAGGATTTGAAAATTTTCACCTAATGAGTTCATGAGGTGGGGTCATAAAAAGACCATGCTGAAAATCTGCTGGAAAAATATTGTAAAATGATCAAGTAATGAGTGACTGTTGAAATATTTCAACATTCACTCATAACTTGACTATCTTCAATATTTATCCACCAAATTTTCAACATAGCCTTTTTGGAACCCCACCTTATGAGCAACATGGGTGACATTTTTCAAATCCAGCCCAAAAGGGGATTTCACTGTTGCTCTGTGAAATCCACTTTTGGGCAGGATTTGAAAAATTTTGCCTAACAGGTTCATGAAGTGATCTTAAAAAGGCTATGTTGAAATTTGTGGGCCAAAATCTAGAAAAACAACAAAGTTACAAAGGTACATTGAAATTATTCAGCGTTCACTCATAACTTTGGTAATATTTAACATTCTGACCCCGCATTTTCAATATAGCCAGTTTGCCACACCACCTCAAAAACATGACAGATGTCATTTTTCAAATCCTGCCCAAAACATGTTTTCGCACTTGTGGTGCAAAATGACATTTCAGCCAGTATTTCATAAAAGATGCCTGGCATGTTCAAAAAAGGGGTCATAAAAAGTCTATGTTGAAAATCTAGGGTCAAAGTGTAAAAGATAAAATTATAAAGAAACGTATAGCCCAGCAGGTAGCATGTTGTGTTCTTGTACCAGTAACTCAAGTTCGGGAACGAGCTCGGGGAGCCAGCTGGGCAGCATGAGGAAGGGACTTGCACTGTCATGTGCCACTGTTCCTAGCTTGGCAAGGTAATGTGCAGTGTTCGGCAGCACTAGCGACACCTTTTAAGTATGGGGAACCTTTCCTCACAAGGGATTGATGTCCGTGTAAAGGCCTAATGGGGTCATGTTCTGTGTCAGGAAAAGTGGGTTGGCATGAAATTTGGGGCTGGAAGTATCTCCACTATTCTGGAGATTAGCCCGTCGGTGCAGCAGCAGTGCTACCACTCACAATGCTGACAACTCGGGTTTGGGAACAAGCCCGCATCGCCACTTTATCTATGTGCTGCAGAACTTTTCCTACTGCCACGGAAGAAGGCCTAAAGGTGCTGCAGAAGTTCAGACTCCCTGCCACAGAATTTAGGTCTACTGTGCTGCAGAGAATTGAGGGCCTTACAAATAGATACTGAAAAACAAACTGCAGGTGAGATTTTTCTCAGAAAACAGAAGATAGCCGGCCCCGTGGGCTGAGGCGCTGGAAGCCTTACTTTGCACCATGCTGGTGACCAGAGTTCGAATGAGCTCCGCCGGCCGGAGGCTGCGTGGGGTGTAAGGAGTAGGCTAGAGCAGCTGAAAGGCAGCTTGCCTCTCCGGGAGGATCTGGTGCATCTCTTGGTACAGGTCTGCCTCCTGGTGGAGGCCGGGGTGCGGAACAGCTGAGGGAGCACAGGCAGTAGGCCGTGGGGTGGGTGGATGGGGCTGTCACCGGGGCTGGAAAATGTATGCCCGCCTACACGCGCATGCATCTCTACTCCTGGTGCCCCGGGATTAAAAGGGGAGAAAACGGAGGAGAAAAATTCCCTGGCAGCTACATGAAGCCTGACCCGCCACAGGCACCGGCCTCCCGGGCCGCATAAGGTAAGCCCTGGTAATTCTGGGAGTCAGAGATTGAAGGGGGCTCCCGGGAAAAGGCACATATATCAATAACAAAAAAAAAAAAAAAAATATAGGATAAAGAATGACCTACAAAGTGCCATAAGCACAACCTTCAGGACCCGCAGAGAAAGTGGAGATCCAAACAAATGTTTTGGATGACTGAGAAAGAAGTGAAAAGGACAGTGGAGTGAGTGCCTAGAATAGACTCATCTGAGGATCCAGGTTAGCTTCAGAATGAAAAACCCAATCCCTCTGTGAACAGAGGGCAAAGCTATTTGCCATTAAAAATAACAAGAAAACCAAAATCTGTGTGAATGCAGATGATACTCAGCTCTATATGTACTTTGTACCCGAGCAGAACGACAATTTATCAGTCTTTAACAACTGCCTCACTGAGATTCAGGACTGGATGAGTGCTAACTGGTTAAGACTGAATCCGGACGAGACTGAAGTGCTGGCGGTGGACCTGGGTCACCGTACAGAGAAGTTGACTCCTGGGTTCTCCTCTGGCCTTATGTTAGGGGGCACCCAGTTGAGACCTTCTGAACAGGTGCAGAATCTGGGCGTAATTCTTGACAACGAACTGACGCTGAAGGTAGAGGTGTCACCCGTTGTCAAGTCTTCCTTTTACCATCTGAGGAATATAGCCCAGATAAAACACCTTGTTCCACACAATGACCTTCCAGTACTGGTTCACGCCTTTGTTTCTTCACGTCTTGATTACTGTATTGCTCTATATCTAGGGTTGCCGGGGGTGGCTCTCCGTCGCCTGCAGCTGGTGCAGAATGCTGCGGCCAGGTGGTTGACTGCATTGCCAAGAACTGTTCACATCACATCTGTGCTGCGCGAACTTCACTGGCTGCCGGTGCAGTGGAGAATCACCTTCAAGGTCGTGTTGCTGACCTATAAGACCCTACATGATCAGGAACCAGGCTACTTGCAAGATCTCCTTCGACCCTACCACCCTCTCCGCCCACTCCGCTCCACCGATGAGAGATTGCTAAAGATTCCCAGGGTTCACCTTCAGTCATCTGGGGCCAGAGCTTTTTCTTTTGTGGCCCCAACCCTGTGGAATTCTCAACCTCGTCGGATTCGAGAGTGCCTGTCCACAGAGTCCTTCAAGGCACCTTTGAAGAGTTTTTTATTTGAACAAGCCTTTGAATAGGTCACCTTGTTGCCTTTTAACTGTTTTATATTTTTATTTATTGTGATGATTATTATTTTGTTATGTACTTGCGCTTTGATGCTCGAAAAGCGCATTATAAATAGATTTGATTTGATTTGATTTGAATGTAGATTAGCACCCTTAAACCTCTGCTGTCTGATCCTGGAGGAAGAAAATTATCCAAACACTGTAGAATGTTGCAGGAGAAGAAAAAACTTTCTAGAGAACCATACAGTGACCAGTGACAACAATCTTACTTAAAAAAAAATAAATAACTTGTCTTATAGGCCTTTTCCTTTCAGAAGTCAAGTTGCCAGCAGCAAGGATCTCAAAATTGGATGCAGGACCAGTTCCTAATCTAACAGCTTCTTGCAACAGGAGGGTTAAAATGGCTCCAGAATCACAAGATTTACCAGATTTAAAAATAATGATTGTTTTGGTCACTCTGGAGCTGAGCAACGAAAAGCCATGTGTGACTGGTGAATTCTTGAAAGAATCCTAGGCATCAGTGCAAATGGGGTAAACTGCTATGGAAATCCATTAATGAAATATAATGCTAAAAGCCTCTGCTTGTGAACATCGGAAGTGAGTGAAGAACCTGGGATCTTGAGCATTCTCTCTGGCAGTAAAGAAGATGATCTGAAGAATTCTGAATTGACTGCCTAGAGAGTAAGGCGCTTCCAGAGGAAGAGATTGCTGCCAGGGAAGAAGGATCAGGCAACTGAACTAATCTGTCTGTAATTTTAGGTCTCCTGCTAGGTTACAGCTGGCAGAGAAAGAGTATTGTTTTTGACCCACGGAAATACTTTTCAGCTTCTGAAAACATGATTTTGCTTTACGCCTCGGAGATTGTTTATGTAAGCAACTGAGGTTGCAACGTCTGAGTAGACTTTCACCATCTGGAACCTGAGCTGCTCCAGAAAATGAAGGAGAGTGAGAAACACTGCTCTCGTCTTCAAAAATCCTTTATCTAAAGGTTTTGTTCTTGCGGACTCCAGATGCCACAGGCTGGAATCTGAACCAGGACAGCACTCAAACCCAGAAAGCTAGCATCCATTGTTAGAATTCACTACAGATAGTGATGGAGCTTCCCACTAGGAAACAGAATGTCAGGACCAGGAATGAATCCAGATGAATGACAGAAATTGTTTTAGAGCTGGATACCATAAGGACAGAAAAAAGGGGGTTGGAAATACCTCAAAAACAGGCAAGGCCTGGGCTACCTTCATTGAGGTAGTCATTAGACCTACGGTCTGAAAGTAACTAGAAGTTGAAAACATATTCTGGGATCTCAGATAATAAATTTCCCATTATACAGTTTCCTCATCTGAAAAAGGAAAGAAATAACCCCATTAAGATCTTTCTGGAAACAAGCTCCCAAGGGATCCAGTCTCTGGGATGCAGCAGGGGAGTTCTCTCTGTTAATTATCCAGCAATGTTCTTCCAGGGCTAGCAGTGTCCTAGCTGCAGAGTCTGGCTAACTGTTCTGAAGAAGCTCCAATCAGAGGATCAACCAAATCAGGGAAAACTAGATGGCCCTCCTATATGAGGGAGGCAACAAACGCTTCCTGACCACCAAACAGACCCCTTGAGCAGAAGCTGGGCTGAAAGTAAGTGCCTAGAACTGAAAAGGCTGATTCTGAAAGGCATATTTCTGAGATTTATGTTATGAGAGACAGATCAAAAGATTAGAGATAGGTATCCGACAGATCAATGGAGGCCAAATAGCTCCCCAGTTGCACTGATATGATAATGGCCTGAAGGGACTTCATCTTGAACCTGGTTTGTCTCACAAATCTGTTTAGACCCTGCAAATTCCAGATCAAACAAAAACACCCCAACTTCTTAGGGATTACAAAGCAAATTAAGTAGAACCACTGCCCTCTCGCCGAGAGAGAGAAGTGGGGAGTGGTACTACCGTCATGGTCTGAAGCAGTGGCCTAGAGTCTGATGCATGGCTGTTCTGCTCAACAGGTTCCTGAGCAATGGAGTCTCCAAGAAATGGCCCCTGCGGGCATGGCAGAGAATTATATTACAGCCAAGAGAGCTAATCTCCAGCACCCTTGACTCTATTGTGGTCTGGACCCATTTGTTGACAAGGTCTGCAGACTATTATGAATGCTTGAATGACAGTATGTACTCACAAATCCTGAAGGAGAGAATCCACCCTGCCTGCCAGTTGCTCCAGAGCACCTGTGAGGGAAGAAGCCTCTATATAGTGAAGCTGAGACTAGTGAGGGAACCTCTGCCTTGCTAGTTTCCAAAGTTATAAAGAGTATGTCCTCCCTTTCTGATCCAAAACTTGTCCACCCCACCAAAGTGTTATCGAAGCTCTGCTGTCCACAGGGAACAGTGATCAACCTAGCTTGTCTTTAACAACTTCTTGAGTTTTGAATTCTAAAAAAATAAACACTGAACAAATGCATCTTGGAGGCCAAGTTCACAGACCAGTGTTGTAATCAGATTATTCTCACAGCCAAAAACTACTGAGAATGAACACTTACCAGCAAGTTAATGGGTAGTAACAAAGACTTCTTCTAAAAAGGATACCTAAGAAAACATGAGAAAGAAAACGACACCAGAGGCCTCCCGTAAACCAGCTGAAAGAGATAAGACCCAGTCATAGAAAAAGTTCACCTACAGACCGTAGCTATTTTGTTATTATTCCCGTTAGGAAGAGCAGACTTCTCTTCAGTAGCGGTCATGGCATGTGTTTAACCATACTAGCTCAGGGTTTTATTTAACTCTAAAAATTGATTAGCGTTTTGCTCATAAAAGTGCCAAATCTTTGTGAAAATGCATAGCTCTTGCCTCACTGTGTTTAACAAACACAGCACTTCTAGAAAATCTATATAAATGCTTTCTGTACCATTAGTATCGTCCCAAGAAAAAAAACTGCTAATCAATTATTTAAAACCCTGTAGCTACCGAAGCATCAATGATCAGTGGACTTCCATTTCTTTAGCATAGTCTCCTGAAGCAGACAGCATTTTGTCCAAGACTTTGCCAACTGTTACCAATATCGAAAACACTCCTGGTTGATCTCCTGGTCTCGATTCTGAAAACTGTTAAAACATTTAGGAGGGTTATCAGGAGAGGAAATTATTGGTTTCAAGTAGCTGGACCAGCTACTGAACCTCCACAAAATTTAATTTTCAGCAGGATTCAGCCACTAAAAAGGTTAAAAAGAGAAACAAGCAAAAGTGGAAATGAGGATGACTGCATGCCCTCAGACCAACAAAATTCCTCTTCTGCACAAGAGAACACATCAATGTTCATCAGCTTCACGTGACTTGCTGAGACGGGCCCTTCTTTCTCAATATTAACATCATCTCATTTGACTGGCTGTGTACTTGATGTGAATTTGGAAAAAAAAAACAACAGGGAATGTCAGCCAACTGGGTAAAGCACCTAAATCTGGGATATCTGCCCATGCCTGTCACAGATTTCCTTGACTTGAATGGGTCACACTGGGTGTCTTCGCAGGAGCAACCTGTGGTACTTTAGCACGGAAAAAATTGTTCAGAAGTCATAATAGGGACTGGTGTAACTCAAACTTGCCACTGCCATTAATTGTCAGATGTGCCCTGCCCCATAACACCACATGTCTCAGTGTTTGGAGTCGAAAATGCTATGCTTTGCTTGACTACTTTGGAAAAGGACAGAATGACCCATGAGGAGAATGTCTCATGTCTCAATATCCTGAGGCAGACTTTACATTTTTTGTTTCTAAAAAACAAAAGAAGTCTTTAAAATACCATGGTGCCAGTGTTAAACATCCCCCCACCATGTGCCGGACAGTTTTAAAAATACACTACGTATGTCCTAGTTAGTTTAAGAATAGATATGGAGAAGAGTCATGGAAGGGTGTTTAGGAAGCACCCACACGAGTCAGGAGGGGTAGCAAACTTCAATCAGAGAGCAAAAACTTGTTAAGACAAGCAAAATATAAGTGAAAAAGGGTACAGCTCTCAAGAGCACTTGCAAATGTGCAGTTGCATGAATGACATCATGCAATCAATGCTTGGTAATGCAGAAGTGATGCACATGCAGCACTGAAGGAAGAGAGGGAGCGCATTCTCACAATTGCTAAAAACCACAATACATGCAGAAGGCGCTCAAGCTAAGCACTTGGTAAGCACGTAAAATTGGCAATCCTGAGGGAAACAACCACAACTAGGCTAGAATTAAACACCAAAACAAGCCCTGAACAAAGTTCCCTTTTAACAATAGTAGGAAAAAACATCAGAAAGAAAAAAGGGTTTAAACAGACCACAATACCGAGTTACACAATGACACAAGAAGGAGGGGGGGAGGGAAAGCTGAGCAAAGATAAGGGAGAAAAACACTTACTAGAGGCCCCAGACAAATAATCCAATAACACAAACTACCCTGGTTGCTCTCAAAATACTATTTAATATACAATGCTGGCAATGACACTCATCCAGACCTTCAGAGAAGTGCAAATAAAAAGAAATAAGGCTTTCCAATTTAAACCATTTTCACAGGCATGACCAAATTTAGACAGACTGCTTGCTGAAACAAACAGCCCCTACCAGCTGAAGTGACTCAGAGAGAAAAAGCCATAACAGTGACAAAGATACTAAGTCAGATGAAGAGCTCTTCAGATGTGTTGCTGCCCCTTGCACACTGGTACAAAAGACTGCCTGAAATAAGGCACTGGAAAGAACAGTTGCTTACTGTAATAGTAGATCTTTGAGATAATCTCATCCATTTGGCCACACTTTTGGAAACGTAAGCCATCGGCGTCAGGACTACTCGGAAACATTCTGCTAGCTGGGGGCTGCTCATGTCGATGCCTGTGAAACACGAGCAGCTCCACTGCTCTTCAGCTCACAGCTGAAGACAGGTTCAAAAGGCCTCTTACTGTGAGGAACCAGGAGACCAGACCAGTACCAGGCACACAAAGAGAGGCATGGGACTGGGAATAGAACAAACAATTATGGACACCTCCAGACAAGGCAGTGGACAAAATGCCAGCAAATACCTCAGCAGCTAAAAAAGGAGAAAGGAGGGTGGGTGCGCTGTGGTCCAGTGGAGGAGATTCTCTTGAAGATCTACTGTTACAGTAAGTAACTGTTCTAGTATTTTTATTGAGGATATTTTCTCTATTGGGCCACACATCTGGAAAAATTTTCAAGCAGTACACAAGGACCCATGGAGGATGGCACAGCCTGACATGCAATCAGGACAGAAGGCCTTGCACAACAGCAAGACCAAAGTCAGCACATCTAAGAGAGATGATGTCTAGACTGTAGTACTTAGTGAAAGTAAGCACATTGCTCCATGTGGCAGCAGCACATTTGTCAGCGGCAGAAACATTCTGAAAGCAGGCAACAAAAAATGGCCATATCACTTGTAGAGTGGCCATGCACAGCACCAGGAAGTTCTTTACCATACTGCCTATAACAAAATTCAATACAGTGAGCCGGTCATTTGGATAGGCACTATTTAATCACAGGTGTGCTCTTGTTTCCAGGGGTGAATGAGACAAACAGTAGAGAGAGCTTCTTGCAGTCCTTAATGCAATCAAGATAAAATGCAGTGTACTGTGTACACCAAGTGTACAGAGCAAGGATCTACCATGACGCAGCGACACCAAAGTCGCCAACATCCCCTACATCGACAGACACAATGCCAAGTGTCGGCATTGTGCCGTCGGTTTCTCCGTGTGGTTTTCTTCCCCACCCCAGTATTTTATTAACCAACTCAGGTCACAGTTCCTTTTGGGAGGGGCAAACACCGGAGACACAGTGCCGGTGTCAGTGGGGACTATTACAGTGACCTGTAGATTTCTGTCACTGTAATGGTCTTCATTATAAGAGTTTTGTTGTTCGGTCAGTACACCATGGAGCAATGCCTCACCTTTGTTAGCACGCTCAGGATAATACACAGGAAGGTTTATTGTCTGATTTAAAGTGAAATCAGAAAACACCTTCAGCAGTAAGTGTTGGATGGTCCACACAAGAACACCCTGTCCTTGTGGAAAATCAGGTAGGACGGTTCATGCATCAGAGCTTGAAGCTCAGAAATTCTATGAGCTGAAGATATGGTGACAAAAATCAGTGTCTTTCATGAAAGGAAGCACATCTCATAGGTCATTCCACGTTCAAATGGAGCCACGGTCAATTTCTCAAGAAAGAAATTAATGGTCCCAAGGCAGAACCAGTTTACAAATCGGGGACAACATGTGTAGAATACCCTTTAGGAACATACAGGACACCTCCAACTGTGCAATCATCAATAGGGGCATGGATAGCCAAAATGGCAGCCAAGTTCATATTAATGAATGAGTACTGGAGACCAGAGTCAGATAGAGACAGGAGGTAGGTCAGTACAGTACTGACAGAACATGTAAATGGGTCCTCGTAATGGGAAGCACACTTTGTGGAGAAACTCTTCCATTGTAAAGAAGAAGTGTGCCTTGTGGAAGCCATTCTAGATGCAAGCAATATATCAGTCACCTGAGGGGACCCCCCAAAACAGGCAATGGCTACATCTTTTTATTCATTTATTTATTTTTTATTTATTGAATACAATCGGAATCAATACCTTTGAGTCAGAGACTCCTTTACAAAGGCTCCAAGTCATAGAAAACAATACAGAGCATACAGTGTACAGACATCACAGTATAAATAGCAGTGTGGGAAATATCACACCTTGCAAATGATACATGGTAAATGACAACAGGTGGATATGGCACAGGGTAATTTCAACAAAGACAATGCAGTATAGTGGCAAAATACAATAAATACAGTAACTACAGGGGCAATCATACAGTACAGTAGTTGTTGTGGAGAAATATTTCAGGAGCCATGTGTGCAGATGCAAGGACCACAGGTTTGGATGGACCATGGACCCCTGTCCAGCGAGAGCAGATCCAGACACAGAGGCAGCTGAAAAAGACTCCACTGCCAGATAATCAAGAAGTGTACACCAGATCTGGCAAGGACAGAGGTGACCACTAGTATTAGGGTGGGCCACTCCACCTGCAGTTTGAGCAGAGCCATAAGTGGAATCGGAAGGAACACATAAACGAACCTCCCTTTTTAGGAGAGGGACAATGTTCTTGCCAAAAAACTCCAGGCCCTGGAGCAAGCGACCTGCAATGCAGCAGTTTTTCATAGTGTGAGGACATAAAAAGGACCGACTCTGGACAAATCGAGGTGGGCAAAAAGGGACTGTCTGTATGGCAGCACCCATAAGTCCACTGAGAAGAAGCATTGTTCAGGTGGACATATAATGACTCCTGTGTACCAGCTGGGCCTGGGCAACCAGGGCCTCTGCTCTGTGTGCAGGCAGAAATGCACTACCCGCCACTGTGTCCAGCACCACACCAATGTATTGGAGGCACTGACAGGGATTAAGTACGGATTTTGGCATGCTGACCGTAAAACCCAGTTCCTCAAGCAACTGTTTCATTCTGGACAACATGTACTGAACTACTTCCCTACACAGGCCCTTCATTTATTGATTTTTTTATTTACTGAAATGTTTCACCAGGAAGGCACACTGAGCAACAGGTTGCTTGTCTCCTGGTGCGACCTGGAGGGGAAGGGGAACATGAGGATGGTATAGAGAGGTTTGGTACAAAATATAAGAAGCAAGTCATCCCAATACGGGAAGACACAAAGCCCTTCCCTCTGGAGGGCTGCTGCCACGACTGCAAAGCATTTAGTAAATACCTGCGGTGCAGAGGATAATGGCTGCCCTCCAGAATAAAGTAGAGGTACTGCCTGAGGCATTTTCAGATCTTGATATGAAGGTAAGCATCCTTCATGCCCAGGGCAGTGGCCATTGATAGGGCATAGGTACACAGGAACAGAGTTCCAGTACTTTGAACCTTTATATGTAAAGGTCTGATGCCCAATAGAATGTTTAACAGTTGGAACAAGTTCAACACCAAGTGCTGACCAAAGATGATTTTTAAATGCACGAGAACTTCAGTGGATGTAGGCAGGCATACTCCAAGCACTCCATGGTGTTCAATTTTATTTAATGGGGGTAGCAAATAGGCTCTGAACTGCTTCCTTTTTCTATGAAAACTAACAAAGAAAATACTGAACCTTTCTGTAATTTTATTCATAGGAGTCAAAACTAGAAGAACTGGACACTAATACTCTCTTTGCATCCCAAGGACAATACAACTTTACAGGCTCTGGGCTGGTATGTGGGTGTCTTAGAGAACAATGCATGGCATTTGTATTTACCCACGCATGGCAACAACCAATGTCATGAGATACAAAAGTTGTATTTATTGTGCCAAATAAGGCAACAAATACAGTCCTGGTATACATTTGTATACTGTCTGGCTACACCCCGGGGGGGGAGCAGTGAATCCACTTGATGTGCAGCTCTGAAATCCCTGGCTACACTCCGACGAGAAGTAAATAGTTCCTGGAAAGAAACAGGAGTTTTCTGTTTCACACACTTCCATGTTAGAGTGATAGTGTGCAAAATGCACTTCTGGTCCAGGCTGTACTAACCAAGGAAACTAATTAAGTTACAATGGTGAGTATGCCTGGAAAATTGAAGAATAAACCTTGCAAGTTTGTAATAAGCCTTTTGCAGCAAGGGGATGAAAGCCTAAAGAGACACTATGAGAAACTTTTTGCATTCAATGAATTTGTTTAGGTTTCTGAGGTCCAGTACAGGACACAGATCTCTTGTCCGCTTGGGAACCAGGAAGTTCTCTGAAATGAAAACCTCTGTTTCTTTCTTTGGGAGGGACAGGCTCGATAGCGGTCTTCAGAAGGGACAAGTTATCCTGAGGAAAATGAGGATGAGGCCGTTGATGAACTAAATGGCTGGAAAGCAACTCCAGAGCATGTCTCTTTTCCACTATTTCCAGGACCCACTCATCTGTGGTGCTCTCCCTCTAGTTTGATAGATGAAGGGTGATCCTTCCCCCCCACTTGTACCCCAGGAGATAACAGTGGAGGGGGAGGAAGTGGGGAGTCAGAAGGTACCAAGGGTGGCATGGCCACCATGACTGATACCCTTTGATGCCTTGAAATTTGTACCAGGGGTGGAGGAACCCAGAAAGGGACTTCCTTCATGACCATGGGACTGCAGATGGTAGCTACAGCCACCAAAGGCCACTGAGTCAATAAAATGAGTTGCTACAATGCCTCCTGGCAGGCTGAGGGTGTAAGGATTTAACAGACCATAAAGTCATTTTGGATGACTGAAGCTCCTTAAGGGCATTATCACCATCAGTCCCAAACAATTTGGATCCCCTTAAAGAGGAATTCAGTGTGGTTTGTTGTACATCAGTAGCAAAACCAGCTACTCTAAGCCAGGAACATCTAAGGCTGATGCTGGAGGCAGCAGCCCTGGCAGAAGCATCAGATGCCTCATAACCAGAGCATAATAGATGCTTTCCAGTATCAATACCTACTGAAATAGCCTTAAGCAGTTCAGTCTCAGCAGCACTATCGGGCAAAGCCTGAATAGCAGATATGGCAGCTTTCCACAGGCTAGTCTGACATTTTATCATGTATGCCTGGTAGTTTGCAATTCTTAGGCCCAAGGATGCAGAGGCATAAGTTATTTTTCCCATAACAACTAACCTCCTGGATTCCATGTCAGGAGGCAAAGTACTCATGATTCTAGGGGCTCTAGAACAATCATAAGCAGTCATGATAACCACAGAATCAGTCTCAGACTAGGAAACATAATAAGACTTAACAGATGGAGCAAAATACTGTTTATCAGCCTTTCTAGGTACTGCAGGCAAGGTGTTAGACCCATGTCACGTAGCAAATGTAGTATACTCCAAAGCAGGATATATAGGAGGCACTACAATAGAAGGTGCTGCTGTAACCTCCACAAACTACGTTAAATTGCGTTTAATGGAATCTTCTTCTTAACCTTAAAGCCCTTGACATCCTAGATTTGTCTGAGCAAAGCCTGGAATGTGGGATCTTCAGAGGGAGACCCGGGTTTATATACCACAGAATCGTCACTACAGGAGGAAAGGGAAGAACTAAAAGGTATACCTCCTTCATAGGGATCTGCATCCCTCTCCTCATCCTTCAAATTCTCATCCATGTTAAGGAGATCAGGATTATATTTCACTCATCGTCATCTCAAATGATGACGGGGCAATCAATGTGGCCAGAAATGGAGGCAGCCGCTGCGATGGAGGAACAGACAGTGTACATTTATGTGCTGTCGATGACAATGGTACCTACTCGGGAGGGCCAGTTGATGGGACTGTAGTTATTACCGCCGGAAGCGACAGTAACAACTGAAGTATCAGTTCAGAAAATGATACCAGCACAGCCTGGGAGTTAACGGCGCCTTTCAAAAGGTTCATGGCTACTGGCTAGAGAGGTGCAAAATTGCCGAATTTCATTATGTTAAATATTTTGCGTAATTAGGCCGTTTCACAAAATTTCCGTGAAAGTGAAATGTGGAATTTTACCATGGATTGTGAAATTTTGCCCGTGGAGTGTGAAATTAAGCCCGCAAAACAGCGAAATTCGACATTTGCAGGCAAAATTTTGCCGTTTCTGGGCAAAATGTCACAGATTCGCACCCCGCAAAATATTTAGCAGAACGGCCGAATTACGTGAAATATTTCACATTGTGAAACTGCCGGCTTCACGGGAATTTCATCAGTGAAATTTAATTTTGCAACATCTCTACTACCAGCATTGATGGAACAGAGCCAGACGACAGAGGTGGCATATCATCCTTAGCAGGTACGACATCACCATAGCCAGGTCCTGACCTTGGTAGCTCAATGACAGTCAGGAGGGCTGCAGTTGATGCCACTGGAGTGGCTGATGATGAGGACTTGCCCTTTTTTAATGGAGATCTTGACCTCACTGGCAAAGCAGTTTTGTCACCATGCTTGCTGTGATGGCATGAGGAGGGCTTAGACTACAATTTTTCATTTTCTTTACCCTTTTCTGAAGTCCTCACAAACTGTGGCAGCAACAGCGACATTGAACACCTGGGAGTATCCTTCCCAGCGGCAGCCAGACATGAAGGACAAGTCGTCTTGGAGCCTGCAGCCTTAGCTTGAGCTTGTGTGGCCTTTACGGCGATGAAAGTTTTTAGAGTCTTTTTTTTGGCATCTCCTTGCAGCCTGGTTGAATCCCTGGGAGATTGGTAGATCTTGCAGACCCTGACACTGTGAAACAGACTCAGACAGAAGACACAAACTGTGTGGGTGTCTTCCTTGTAGATGTTGTACCTGCAGGTACAAAACCTTAATAACGGTTCTTGCTATGGTAGCATACAGGGACAATATCAACAAAGCTACTGAAAGTAAAAAAAATAAAATAAAGAAACACTGGCATTGTTTCTCTGCCGGTCTGACAAGTGGTCTATGGTGGAAGAAAGAACTGAGGAGCAGTGGGGCCACCCACATTTTACAGGCACCAATACTGCATGTCATTGTAGGTGGCTCCCAGCCAGCAAAATGTTTTGGAGTGGTCCTGACGCCAGTGGCTTACAGTTCCAAAGGTGTGGCCCAATGGAGGAGATATCATCAATGAAGATCACTCATAACACCAATATTTCATGCTGCAAGGTTCAGCTCTGCAAGCTATAACTACTTTGGTTCTCTAATGGCAGCTTTGCAGTAAAGCTCTTATTTGTTATGCTATACGTCTTTTATTAATCTTTCTCTTTTTGACATGTCGTTTCGTTCAAATATCCTAACGGTACTACTGCGATTGCTCTGGACTGAGCCCTTGTATTGTGTTCCTGTGTGTCGTTTCTCTAACTGGATTTATGCATTTAAATTTAATAAAAGATTTTTAACCAAAGAAAAAAAAAGCTACAGTGAGACCCTGGTCAGGGTGCACATTACGCATGTTATAAGTAATTGCCATTGGCAATGTGGAGCAGCACAAGAATGGATCTTTCACAAAAACAAAATCTATTACCTCATTATAGATGCAATAAAAGGGCTTACCCACGCTGAGGGAAAGTTTGTCAGTTTTATTTCATCATGTTTCTGCAAGAACAAACTGGTTACATCTGGATCGCAACGGAGTATACCTCACCCCCACATCCAATTTCACATTCTGCTGAAATTTAGCTGAAGGGAGGCAGTATTAGCGTAGTGGTTAACAGAACTGAGCTGCAAACCTGGAGAACTGGGTTTGAATCCCACTGCCACCACTTGTATAACTGGGCTGGCAGTATAGCCTAGAGGTTAGGGTAATGAACTGTGAATGAGCTTAGTACATCCAGCAGACCTGGGCTGGATTCCCACAACCTCTATTTGCACACTGTGTGAGATTCTGAGCAAGCCACTTAACCACCCCAAAGCTCCCCGGTTGCCCCTGAAAACAGGTACATGTGCCTAGTGGGCCCTATCCGGTTAGCAAAGAATTCTAGGAATGGTATATGTTGTTCATCCACACTGTCTGGCAGGTATCCTTGCCGCTTTAAATCTTGCCGGAAGGTCTTCAAGCTGGCTCCTCCCACCCACCGGGTGGTAAAACTCGGCTCCGCCCCATGGCGCCAGATACAGCGCTGGAAGCTCAGGTTGTCTTGTCGAGCCGGAGGTCGGGTGGGTCGTGTGGATGAACAACATATCCATTCCTAGAACTCCTGTTACAGGTGAGTAACCTGTATTTCTAGGGACATGGATATGTTGTTCATTCACACTGTCTGGCAGACTCTAGCAGTGCTCGGGAGGGATGCAAGGCGCACACCCCTACTTAGGGAATAGAGACTGGATAACCGAGGCCCCAAAACCAGCATCGGCGTGACTCAAGGTCGATGTGGTAGTGGTTGATGAAGTGTGTGCTGACTTCCGGTAGCAGCCTGCAGATTTCCTGGATAGGGACGTCCCTGGAAGCAGCCACCGATGCAGCAGTATGGCGGGTAGAATGAGCTCTTATCCCTCTGGGAGGCTCCATGCCCGCCAACTTATAGCAGAGATCTATGCAGGAGGTGACCCACCTGCCTATCGTCCGCTTGGCTGCAGGTCTGCCAGATGCGGCTTCAGCATAGGTGACAAACAGCTGGCGAACCTCTCCCTGAATTTCAGCCGTGCGCTCCTTATAATAAGCGAGCGCCCTTCTAGGGTCCAGAGTATGGAGCCTATATTCGGCCTCCGAGGTGTGATTGGGGTAGAACACCGGCAGAGTCAACACCTGGTTAAGGTGAAACTCCGACACCACCTTCGGAAGGAATTTCAGGTGGGGCGGAGACAACCTTGACCCTGTGGAAGACCAGGTAAGAAGACTTCGATGCAAAGCGCCTGGAGCTCTCCCATCCTTTTGGCTGACGTGATAGCCACCAAGAAGGCGGTCTTCCACGACAGGTGAGAGAGTTCACACCTGTGCATTGGTTCGAATGGCTTGCCCATGAGCTTTGCCAGTACCCACAGTAGATCCCACGGAGGTGGAGGTTCTCGCATCGAGGGGAAATGTGATCAAGGCCTTTTGAAAGCGCCAGACCACCTTCTCCGCGCCACCGACTGCTTCTCGCCCGCGTCGTAGGCAGAGATGGCTGCCAGGTGCACCTTAAGGGTCGTCGACCTAAGCCCTTGCTGAGAAAGGGACCAGAGGTAGTCCAATATGCTCACCAAGGAACAGGAGGAAGGGTCCAGGCCCTTGCCCTGGCACCAAATGGAAAATCTCTTCCATTTGAAGGCATGGCATTTTCTGGTCGACTCCTTACGGGACGCCTCAACTACGTCGAGGACCTCGTCGGAAAGACCCAAGGCCTAGAACTCTAGCCGCTCAGGAACCAGGCCGTCAGGTGCAGAGATTGAAGATCTGGATGGAATATCTTCCCCTGATTGACTGAGAGCAGGTCTGGGCGAGCTGGAAGCTGCCTCGGGAGCCTGGAGCTGAGGCTGAGGAGATCTGGGTACCAGTACTGGCGGGGCCAGTCTGGGGCTATCAGAATCACCTGCGCCTTGTCCCTCCTTGCTTTGATAAGCACCTTGTGCATCAAGGGGAATGGGGAAAGGCGTAGAAGAGCCCGGGGTCCACGGCCTCGAGAAGGCATCCCCCTGCAGCGAGCCCTGCTGAGGGGGGCGGGCATGGAACAGTCTCAGCTTCGCATTCTCCCTGGAGGCAAACAGGTCCACCTGAGGTGTGCCCCAATGGGAGAATAGATCTTGTACTACCTCCGGCAGGAGAGACCATCGTGGGACGTGGCCCCTATCCGGCTTAGGGCATCGGCCAGGGTGTTGGAGCTCCTGCCACATGAATGGCTAGGAGATCCGCCTCCAGGCTGCGCCAGACGAGTGACCAGATGCGGAGAGCTTCCCTGCATAGAAGCATGGGCGTCCGCCTGGCGGTTTTAGATAGTACATGGTCGTGGTACTGTCCGTCTGGACCCGGACCACTTGACCCCGAAGAAACGGAGCAAAGGCGGTGAGAGCTAGGCAGACCGCTCGGAGCTCCAGCAGGTTGATGTGGCATCAGGACTCCCGCGGGGACCAGAGGCCGTGCGCTCGGTGTTCCCCCAGATGGGCACCTCAACCCATCAGAGAGGCATCGGTCGATAGAGAGACCGTCGGCTCTGGGCGGACAAATGGGATGCCCTCCTGCAGATGAACTGGAACGGTCCACCACTGGAGAGCGTTCCACATCCCCTGGGTCACCGTCACTAGCTGGTCCAATGGATCGCAGCATTGGGACCACTGGCTGGCCAGCCCCCACTGAAAGGGGCGCATGTTCCAGCGGGCCCAATGGACCACGCTGGTACAGGCCGCCATGAGACCCAGGAGGCGCAGGAAGTCCCGGGCAGGCGCAATTGCCCAACCAGAAATGATTGGGCAAAGGAGGAAAGAACCTCGCCCTGTCTGCGGGAGCGGTGCTCTGGCTCAAAAGAGTTGAGCTCTGCCGATGAAAAGAATCACCTGCTTGCCTCGAGTTCCGACTCTGGCCTCATGATGAGGAGGCCGACCTGAGAGCAAACCTGGAGGGCCAGATCTCTGGACCGCTCCACCTCCTGTCTGGAGGGGGCTGCTATCAGCCATTCATCCAGGTAAGGGTAAACCCGGACCTCTCAGCACCGCAGGAATGCTGTCACCACTGCCATGCATTTGGTGAAGACCCTGGGAGCTGGAGATAAGCCGAAGGGCATGGCTTGGAACTCAAAAAGGGATCCCTCCGCTCGAAAGCGAAGGAACCTTTGATGGGACGGACGGATAGGGGCGTGAAAAGACGTGTCCTGTAGGTCCAGAGAGCAGAACCGACGCCTGTGTTCCAAGGATGGTATTATCAGAGCCAGAGTGACCATCCTGAAGGTTCGAGACCTAGGAACTTGTTTTAGGTCGTGTGGAGGTCGGGAATGGGGCGTCAACCCCCGTCCATTCGGAACCGGGAAGTACCTGGACATGAACCCGGGTTTGAGGAGGGTCTCACCTCTCTTATCACCTCCTTCTCGAGGAGGAGAGCGATGTCAGCTCGGCGAGCTGACAGCGAGGCTTCGGACCCCGAGGTGCGATGGCTCTGAAGGTTGGGGCCTACTCGAACTCCAGAGGCAGGCCCTTTCCTACCACTTCCAACACCCACCGGTCTGTGGTAATGGCACACCAGGCGGAAAGGAAGTACCGGAGCCGTCCCCCCACGGGGGGAACCTGGGGTGAGGTGACAAGGTTGGGGGCAACACCCCTCAACCCGTCACTGTGCAGGCTTGGAGGAGGGACCGGCTGAGGGACCACCTGGGCCTTTACCTCCCTGCTTCCTGGAGGAGGAACCGCGGGCTTGGGTTTGGACGCATGCCATGAGCCTGCTGGCCCTGGTGTTGCTGGGCGGACGTGCCGAGGGATCAGGACGGACAAAAGGGCTTGGTTGCGGTCCCGCGCCCTGTCCCTCTGGAGCGGATGAGACCGAGTCCAAGGTGGCATTGGACTCTTCAATCCTCTGGTGGTGGCCTTCCACTCCAGGGCCGAAGAGGTCGGTCCCCAGGAAGGGGACATCCACCAATTTGTGATGGGTATCCGCTGTGAAGGTGGATATCCTCAGCCATGCCCGACGGCACATAGCCACTGCGGCCGCGACTGACCTGGCACATGAGTCTCCAATGTCCAGAGCAGTCTGAAGTTGCTGCTTGGCCACTGCCCTGCCCTGGTCCCGCACCTGCCTAACTGTGGTCTGCAGGTCAGCCGGGAGATGAGGGACTACCTCGTCCAGGGAGCCCAACAGGGCATGGGAGAAATGTGCCATAAGCATGGCCGAGCTTGCCTGACGGCGCAGGGAGGACGCAGCATAGACTTTTCATCGGCATAGTCCAATTCTTGACTCCTTGTCGGAGGTTTGTCCACGCCCTAGAGTTTCCGGGCACGCGAAAACGCTGTCGGTAACTAACCCTCAGCTGAGGATGTTCCAAGAACCGGACAGGAACGGTAGGGACCGCATACTTCCTGGCCATCCTGGCCAAGGCGCAGGGCAGGAAGCAGGGCGTTGCTAGAGCTCCAAGGCCGGGCCCACAATGGCCTCGGCCACAGGAGAGTCTCCGTAGGGGATCTCGGTCCAATATCTCCTGAGGGATACTTGGCCCACTTGGATCTCGGGCTCGAGCTGCATCCCGGTGGACTCGAGATGAGCCTGAGCAAAAGCCAGGAAGGACAGAAGGGCTGTCATCCAGTGACTGACCTCCAGAGACTCCAAGTCCACTCGCTGGAGAAAGGGAGGAATCGTCGTGGGGACTCCAGAAGAGTCCGCAAGAGCTGCCTCGGGTCTGAGCCACCCTCCACCTGCCGAGGCGATCAGGAGTGAGGGTGACCGACAGCCTATGGGCAGACCACCTGAGCCGACCGAGAGTTCTTGGTCGGAGCCCCAAACAGCGGCTGTGGAGGCAGAGGTTCCACCGGAATCGGTGGAGCAGCTGGTTTTGGCCGAACAACCGGCCTGGGAACAGGCTCCTCGGGTAAAACGAGGGGTTGTTTCGCCCACTCCGGTGACAGCCACTTAATGGCCGGGAAGGCGAATGGTGTCCGCTTGTTCGGGTCAGAAGGAGCTGTTATTATTGAGGTCTCGTATCATCGTACGAATTAGGTCAAGCCTCCTCATCTGAGGAGGAGGACGAGGATTAGCGGCGGTGCCGCCATCAAGAAAGTGCCGAGATCGAGACCGCCATGACGGTGGATCCGGCTAGACCGAAGAAGTCCCAGACCGAGACCTCGCAGCCTTCCGAGGACGCAAGCGGAGGGGACGGGTGAACCGCCCCTCCCTCGGCTCGGAGGGTTCACCCAAGGGCTCCGGAACCGGAGGCACTGGCAAGCCCGCGGGATCCTCAACTCCCACCGGGAGAACCGGGGAGAGGGATTTTCGGCTTTGCCGGTCGACAACCCGTCCAACGGGTCGAGAAAGATCTCGACTGCGTCGACGGAGTCTCGGTCAACTGACCTGGCCGGGGACACCGTCAGGACCAGTGGCGAGGCGAGCGATCGAGCCGGTGATGGCCGACAGCAACTTCGAAAGAGGACCTTTCCGCTCCCAAGGCGTCGGCGGAGGACTTACCCTTGTCTTTCTTTTGGACCGAGAAGAAGGTCCAGCAGATGTTGGTCCCTCTCCTCTAGTGGAGAGGGACAGACAAAGCTCCTTAAAGGAAGCTGTGTAAGAGGAACCCAGGGAGAGCAGGATAAATGCAGCGGTCGAGGAAGATGCGGCCCGCGCCGCCTCCTCTTCGAGGGCGATCATCTGCTCTAGCTGATCCGCCAAGCCCGCCACCGCGGAAACCGCCAACCGGGCCTCTTTTGACTTTACTGGAGGAAAACATTTCTCGGGGCGCCCCAGTTGTAAACGGGCAGCACGGTCTTCGAGGACGTAGGTTGAGAAGGAAGAGCACAGGTCGCAAGCCTGCGGGTCGTGCTCAAGACCTAAACAGTAGACACACTGCGTGGAGTGCGGATCCATCGAGACATCTTCTGCCCGCAAAATTTCGCCAACCGAGTCGATTGTCCATTGCAGCCTTGAAGGATAGAAGACCAAGTCTATAATGCAAAAACTTTTAAATTGGAAAACCAAGAATTAGGAACCAGTCTTATACGCAGAGCGTTAAGGAGGGAACCTGAGCTTCCAAGCGGTAAGGAAGATCTGGCGTCATGGGGCGGAGCCGAGAGTTTTACCACCCGGGTGGGTGGGAGGAGCCAGCTTGAAGACCTTCCGGCAAGATTTAAAGCGGCAAGGATACCTGCCAGACAGTGTGGATGAACAACATATCCATGTCCCTAGAAATTAGTTTTCTTTGGATACTCTTTTTAGTTGTTATATGAATCTCTGTGACTTCTGAAATTTACAGAGACTATTCTCAGGGGCCTCCAGTGGAACTGTGCCCGACCAGCTGAAGTGAAGAGCAAGTCTCCTGGTCCTTGAGGGTCCACAGCTGAGCTGCAACCAGGCGGTCATAATACAAGTAAGTCTCCCTCACCTCAAGGGCCCCTGACGGAGCTGCGCCCAGGCAGTACAATGAAGAGTTGTCCGGTAGAGCCATGGCCAGCTGGTCAAAGAAAAGATCAGGTCTCCTACTTCTTGTGGAAAAGGACAGAGCCACACCCAGGGACCTAGGTAAAAGCAGGTCTCCTGCTCGTCATATACCCCAGTAGGAGCTGCACTCAGGCAGCAGTAGTGAAGAGCATGGTTCATGCTTCTCTGAAGAGCCCCTGTTGACCACTGCTGGGCATCAACTTTAAAGCCAGAGCTGCTCCTCTGACAGGACTTCTGATCCTAAATAACCACCCATGCTCCACAGAAGGGTGGCCATTTTAAGAATGGAGCCAATGACCATTTCGAAAAACCTTGAGTGAGTCATGTGTGGTACCACAACCAACAAAAAAAATCAAGTGTGCCTCCCAAACAGACAACAATTTTTCAACTTAAATCTGGGACTGGCAGGCACTAAATCAAGCTGTCAGCCAAATATGGCAATGTACTGTGCGTGCAGCCACATTACAGCAGACACACACATAGTATACTTGAAGACCACTCAGTAATTTTCCATAAAAGGTTCACTCAATGGCATGAGGGACCAAACTTTGGTACTTATAAAGTAAATATGACAATCATTTTGGGAACCGAAGTACTACATTATGCAAGTAATGCTTCAAAATTATTTGCCAGTACAGAAGAGCAGAAACGATGATTTTATAGTGTCATGGTTGAGTCAGGAATGACGATTTTACAGTATCGTGGTTGAATCAGGAATGATGATTTACAGTGTCATGGCTGAGTCAGGAATAATGATTTTACAGTGTCATGGTTGCGTCAGGATAACAGTGACACAGATCGCACTAACATCACTGAGGAAATGAAACAAAGCTCATACTAAAATGGTGTGCCTCCTTACCATGGACAGTGGTGATCCATTTTCCTGACACAGTGTCCGCAGCGGCTGCAGTGATGGGATCGTTTTGGCCTCATCAGGTTACATTTGTTGCATAATTCCCAGTACTCTCGTTCTGTAATAATAAACACAGGCAATCACTAAAAAGCAAAATGAATACTTGTTCATCCTGGTCACCCTCTAGTAGTGTATAAACAGAAGCAATTGGGGGAAAAAGCAAAACAATCCAGGTCCTTTTAGGGTAGTGACCGAACAGAAACATGGACAATGACGGCAGAAAAAGACCACAGGTCCATCCAATCTGCCCAAGTTCCCTATAATCCCTGGCAATAATATATATTTTTCATGCTGTTTCCCCCCCTAACTCTGTTCAGTGCTTTCAGACACTTTCTGTCTGTAGCGCACATACACACACACACACACACACACACACACACACACAGTGTGAGGCTTGATGTTTCTCTTCAAAGCTGGAGGATGTCTGCTAGCTGGCTAATGGACAGAAAAAGTACAGTTGCATAAGAACTTACCGTAACAGTAGATCTTCGAGAGAGGCTCTTGCAGTAGGTAATTACATATAGGACTGATGCCGGCCGGCGTCAGGACCCTACGGAAACATTTCTAGCTAGCAGTCTCTGGCGGGGCCCCCACATCAGGTGACCGACGTCATGTGGCATCAGTGTATATAGGGGCGGTCCCCCATGCCCGCCTTCCAGTTCTTTCCCGCCAAAGGCCAAAAGGCAAGACAAGAGAGAAGAGGATATTTCCCTCCTGGAAAAGGAGCCTGAAAAGCTGAGGGATGGAGGCGGGAAAGTATACCTACTGCAGAGCCTCTGAAGATCTACTGTTATGGTAAGTTCTTACTAACTGTGCTATATTATGAGAGGGCTCTTGCAGTAGGTAATTACATAGGACTGAGTCCCAAGCAGTCTGGAACAAGGAGAAGCAAATGGGAGGAGAAAGCTACTCAGAGTAGACCTCTGGTTGTAAGGCCTTAGGAAGGAGGCCTTGCAAAACAGCCAGCAGAAGCCTGCTGTCGGCGAGAGGCAATGTCCAAACTGTAATGTTTCGTAAAGGTATGGACAGAAGTCCAAGTGGTGGCTGCACAAATGTCAGCCGCTGATACATTCTCGAAACAAGCTGCAGAGGCAGCAACCCCTCTGGTGGAGTGGCCTCTAACTTGACCCAGCAGGGTCTTGTTGTATTTATCATAACAGAAAGTGATATAAAGAGCCAACCATTTCGATAAGCATTGCTTAGAAACAGTATTGCCTTCTCTTTTATCAGCAAAAGAGACAAACAGTTAATCAGTCTTTCTTGAGATCCTTCGTCCTGTTGATGTAGTATCTCAGAATTCGGTGAACATCCAAAGTATGCAGGAGGTACTCTCCATGATTAGAGTGCTGTGTAAAAAAGGCAGGCAACTCTATGGATTGATTCAGCATCGATTCCGCTACCACCTAGGGAGAAACTTGGGGTTGTGCATGAGCCACACACATTCCTTGTGAAAAAATCAAATGCAGGAGTTTTCACATCAAGGCCTGGAGCTCGAAATCCGTCGAGCAGAAGTAATAGGCCACTAGGAAGAGTCTTCAAGAAAGGAACTTTAGCTCCGCTGAGGCTGCCGGGTTGAAAGGAGGCAGAGTAAGCTTCTCTAAAATGAAATTCAGATCCCAAGGAGGGGCAGGAACCCGGATAGGGGGTCGTAAGTGAAGGACCCCTCTCAAAAAGGTCTTAGAGACCTCCAGCTGAGCAAACGTTCTGTCTGCAAAGGGGACATGATAGGCCGAAATGGCTGCCATGTGAACCTTTAAAGATGAATGGCTGAGACCAAGACTGAAGAGGTGTCGCAAGTAATCCAGAAGTCAGCCGACAGAGCACGAGAAGGGCTCAACATCATTGGAGGCAGCCCAAATAGAGAACCACTTCCATTTCATGGTGTAAGTAGATCTGGCTGAGGGTTTCCTGGCCTCCACAGAATCTCAGCTACTCGGGGGGCGTCTGCCGGAGCCAGCGTGCAAGGGACTTGAGGCCTGGATGGACCAGAGTCCCTGATCCTGGGTCAGCAAAACAGCAACAGAGGAAGAGGAAGAGGAGGTTCCTCTGAGTACTGTTGCAGAAGAGAGAACCAAACTTGCCTGGGCCAGAAAGGAGCGATCAGAATCATTCAAGCTCCTTCCAAACCGAGTTTCTGCAAGACCCTCATAATCAGTGGAATCGGGGGGAAGGCATAGACGAATCTGCCCTTCCAGTCTAGAGACAGAGCGTCTCTCCAAAAAATGCCACGCCCTTGAGCGAGCGAGCAGAAGACGGGAAGTTTTGTGTTTTGAGGGGATGCAAACAGGTCTACTGTGGAGTTCCCCAGCGCAGGAAGATGTCGTCTACGACCCCCTGATCCAGTTCCCATTCGTGAGCTAGAGCAGATGACCGGCTGAGCCTGTCTGCCAGCGTGTTCTCGACCCCCAGGACGTGAGATACCGTGAGGTGAAGGTTGTGCTGCACTGCCCAATCCCAGACTCGCATTGCCTCTCTGCAAAGGGGGTAGGAACGAGTTCTCCGTTTGTTGATGTACCAGACCACACACATATTGTCTGTCTGTACAGCTAGGTGACCGGGAAACAGATACAGATGCAGAGCCTGAAGAGCATACAGTACTGCCCTTAGTTCGAGCACATTGATGTGAAAGGACTTCTCGAGCTTGGACCAGGAGCCCTGGGTCTTGTGAGGACTGAGATGGGCTCCCCTAACCCTGCTTGAATCGTGAGTCAAGTCTGTGAGGGGGACGGGACCAAGGAACTCCCAGCAGAGGTTCTCCTGAACCATCCACCACTGCAAGTCCCGAGCCATGGGAGTGGCGACCAGGACAAGTTGATCTAGATCGTCCACTAGCTGATCCCATTGAGACCGAAGCGTCCACTGAGAGATGCTCATGTGGAGCCAAGCATGAGGAACTGTCAGAATTGAAGCCGCCATTAGCCCAAGGAGGCGAAGGACTGACCTGGCGCTGACCTGCCTGCGGCTGGACAACAGGCTGACCTGGGCCTGGAGAGTGGCCGCCCTGTCTGGTGGCAGGAAGGCCATGCCAGAGGTTGTGTCCAGGATTGCCCCGATAAACTGGAGCCTCTGGGACGGGATCAGGTGGGACTTGGCCTGGTTGATGGTAATACCCAGGCAGGCAAAGACCTGCTGGGTAAGGGAAAGGAAGCGCAGGAGTGCCTTCCTGGATGGGGCCGCCAGGAGCCAATCGTCCAGGTACGGGAAAACCTGCACCCCCTGGGTATGCAGGTAGGCCACTACCACCGAAAGACATTTGGTGAACACCTGGGGCGCCAAGGAAAGACCAAATGGGAGGGCCTTGAACTGGTAGTGGTCCCCCTGGAATGCAAAATGCAGGTATTTGCGGTGGGAAGGGCGGATAGGGATGTGCAGGTAGGCATCCTGCATATCCAAAGTGCACAGCCACTGTCCCGGCCGGAGAAGGGGCAGGAGGCTCTGCAGCGAGAGCATCCTGAACCTCTTGTACTCCACGAACAAGTTCAGGGAGCTGAGGTTGAGAATCGGCCTCACGTCTCCTGTTTTCTTCAGGACCAGGAAGAAATGGGAATAGTACCCCGTTCCCTGAAGATGAATGGGGACGGGTTCTATCGCCTCCTTCAAGAGAAGGGAGGACATTTCTTCCTGGACCAGAAGAAGATGCTCCTGCAAGTACAACGACCTTGGGGGAGGGTGTCGAGGGGGTTTCTGAAGAAACTCTACTGAGTGTCCCTCTGCGATGCGTTGGAGCACCCGGGAATCTGACGTTATCCTCTCCCAACCTGGGAGGTGGAGGGAAAACCTCCCTCTTACCAGTTCCTCTGGAAACACCCGAGGCTATGGGAGAGAAAAGGAGTCAGGTGGTGTGGGGCAGCATTGCAGCTAAAGCTCCCGCTGCTTTTTTGGGCGGTGGGAGCTTGGCAGCCAGAGGGCCCGACGTTTATTGGCCCACTTTCCCTGTGGTTTCGCCCTTTGCCGATTCTGCCTGCGAAAGGGATGACGCTGCGCTGGAGGGGGATTGTACATTGAGTCCACAGACTTCAGTGCAGTACCCTTCTCCTGCAGATCGGTGATAATGTCCTTGACACCACCACCACACAGCACTGAACCCCGGAAGGGCGCTTCCTGAACAGCGGACTGCACTTCCGGGACCAAACCTGACACATGGAGCCAGGCATGACACCATAAGCCTACAGCAAAAGCCAAGCTCCTACCAGCAGTGTCCACTGCATCGTACGTGGCACAAAGCATGTGCCGACTGGCCGAATGAGCAAGGTCAGCCACTTCCTGTTTAACCTGAGAGTCAGGAAGGGAGTCCAACTTGGATTCCACCTCACTAAGAATCGCCTTCTGGTAATCCCCCATGTGACTGACATAGTTCAGGGCCCTAATACCCAGAGTGGCAGAAGCACAGATCTTCTTGCCGTACTGGTTCAGAAGACGGGATTCTTTGTCAGATGGAGACAAGCTCAAATGCTTCGGATTAGCTGACCGGCCGTGAGCGGCGCTAATCACCACCAAGTCAGCTCGAGGTGAGAATCGAGAAGTCAACACCTCGGAGGCCTGGTATAGCCTATTAGGCTCTGAGGAAGAGGGGCTAATGCCGACGGTTGCTTCCAAATGGTGGAAACAAGCTCGGCATGAGTCTCAATCCAGGGTGGCACCAAGGTCGGAGCGGTCTCGGGCAGATCCAGGTGCTCAGCGAGTTTTTTATGCTGTGGGTCCAGCTCCAAAGAGCACCACTTATGAACTTCCTGGATTTTGCGCAACTCCGAGATAGAAGGATTCTCCGGAGGAGTTCTAGGCCTGGGTTTGGTCGGAGAGCGTGGCTCGTCGTCCAGGTCGGTACAACCGTCGGAGTCATCCAAGGTGTCCGAGGAGGAAGAGGAAGAAGAAGAAGACTCTCTCTCTCCCAGCGTGGGGAGGAACGGACCCCTAGGAAGCCCTCGGGGCGTGTCTGCCACCCTGGAACCAGAGGCTGCCTGGTATCCAGAGGTGGGGAGGGAATCTGTCATCTGGGCGTGATGGAGCGGAACTGGCACCGTCGCTCAGAGACAACTCTCCACCTCTCTGGTGAGCTAAGCCTTGGCCTCAGCCCACCAGGAGGCCAGAGTCTCCTTCAAGTCCACCAGCACTGTGGGGGTGGTGGAGGAGGAGGAGGAGGAGGCTACAGATACTGAGCATACCCGTTGAGTGCGTGCCCGTAACCCAACATTGGGTAACCCGGCATCAGGTAGTGAGGCACCGAGTACTGCGGCGTCGGGTAGGCCAGCGTCGGGTACTGGGACATCGGATATTGCGGAGCCGGATAAGATGGAGTCGGATACCCGGGGGGCCGGGGGGTCTGACGGAACAGATGACCCGGCCGGAAGCCCAGTGGGCGAGCCTGGAGCAGAAGGCCCAGTGGGTGGAGGGCCTGGTGTTGGAGTGGCATCTGGGAGAGGGATGTTGCCCAGCATCGATATGACCAGCGTAGAAGCCGGCGTCTGCGGAACAGACGTCAGGTCGTCCAGCCCAGCGGGAGGGAGGCCTGACTGGGGCACAGCAGGAACTTTGGCATTGCCCGGGGATGGAGGGGAAAAATCCCCGGGGTCAGGCTGAGGAGATCCATGGTCCCCAGAGGGCAGCGAAGGCTGCGGGAGCCGGAAGCAGCGGACGTAGAGGGTCTGACATCGGCTCAGCCACCGCGCAGGATGCCAGGGGTTGGCCGAATGCTCACTTAATAGCCGGGAACCGGGCAGGCACGCCGGAGGAGCTGGTGTCCGATTTAGCGGACCATCACCCGAGGCAGGTCGCGAAGGAGGGCAGCCTGGTCAGGCGGGAGAGTGGCAGTGTGCCTCCCAAAGGTCGAGTGACTTCTTGGCCATCTTTGTGCAGGCGTCAGAGTCACTGACGTCCGGCTTGAGCTTGGCGCTCGAACCAGTGAGCCGCACAGTGAAGGCTTTACGGGAGTAGAGGACTCCAACAGCCTGGGAGGCGCCCCAAGGAGGAGCCCAAATGCGGAAGCCAGGCGGGTGGGCGTCGCCACCTTGGAAACTTCCAAGACAGGTCGTCAGAGACGTGTCCCTGAGGGGACGTTACTGGCACGGCGACTCCAGCCAGAGTCGCGTGGATGAGGGACCTCCTGTCCCGATGCTTTTCCTTGTCCTTCTTCTTCGATGGCCTTCGGGGGAAGTGGACGCCTGCCGGAGCTTTTTAACTCCTTCTCCATGGAGGACATCTTCTTCTTGAGGATATGGGCCTCCAGAGACTGCTGCCTCCGTCTGCGGGTGGCGGCGTTAAATTTAAGGCAGTGCTGGTGCTTCTCCACCTGATGGTCTGGGCCCAGACAGAAGAGGCACTGGGAATGGCCGTCCTTGTCCGGGAGTTGGGTGCCGCACGAGTCGCACTTATTTTTGTGCTCGGAGGGTGTAGGGTACGACATACATCAACGAAAGGCTGATGATTAAGTCGAATAATTCTAAAAGACGATGGTAAATACTACCGGCACAGGAGCTGATGAGCATTGAACTTTACCGTGAGGCGCTGACACGAGCTAATGGCGGGAAAGAACTGTGGGTGGGCATGGGGGACCGCCCCTTTATACTGACGCCACCATGACATCGGTCACCTGACCTGGGGGCGGTCCCCCGCCAGAGAGAATGCTAGCTAGAAATGTTTCCGTTGGGTCTTGACGCCGGCCGGCATCAGTCCTATATGTAATTACCTATTGCAAGAGCCCTCTCGAAATAAGATCCGTGTTTGGTGGGGCTTTATCCTTCGAACTACAAGAAGTTTACACCCATCAGCCAGACGAACACTCTCATCCATAGCTGTCTCAGCATTGGCTTTTGAGAGGCAAGCCTCCTGCATTTCTACATACATTGGCTTATACAGTAAACACCTACACAACCCCCTACACTATACTACCAATATCTTCGCTCTGCATATGCATGGTGCAAGCAAACATAAAAATGGCAGCCATATTGTTTTTAAAAATTCCATATTAGCTTACTGATTTGCAATGAGGCTACGTATTCAGATGACCATGCATTAAACAAAATCAACGCATGGTTATATGATATGCTTTAGCTAATCATATTTGTATATCCTCTATACCCATTTTATGATAACAGTATACAAAATATAACATGACTTATGTCTAAATATTCTAGTTTTCAAAGTCTCAAACATGGTAAACCTACTTCAAGCTGTAATATTCTGGCTAAAATGAACTCTACCGCCAAAAGATCCATAATTCTCTGTTTGCAGGACAGAGTGTGTGTGTATGTACATTACATGTGTGTACAGGCAGTATACATACTTGTACACAGCACAGCTTTTACACATTAAAAAAATGACAGAGTCCAAGTGAACGTATCATGGAACAGTGGTAATTAAAATATGTGTACTGTCCATAGGAAAACACAATGAAATAATGAAATAAGAGGTATCAATTATAGTTCATCAGCGTTTAAGTAAAATCTAAGTTATAGCCACTTCACTAGCAAATGAAATGTTCACAGCCCAATCAGAATGCTACTCCCAACAGTTCAGAGGCTTCTAGCAACCATACTGAACCTTCAGTCACAGTAAACAGTACAACGTGCATCTACTGTGCTGTTCTAAATACAAGCTTAAGGCTCAGTTTTATTTTGTTTTCTTTATTTAGAAATCCGTGATGGAGAACGGCTCCGTGAGCTGAAGCTCATTTCCAGATGCGGTCCTGGGGTAGAGGGGTTACAGACGGGTGAGAACAATGCAAAAATACAAACCATTAAGCATTAACAACATCAGCGCACAAGGAAATACAGAAGAAATGCAGTACTATACAAAATAACAGTAAGAAGTCAAATAATTATGAATAAAAATCATATTGGCATACTGGGTAGTTGTTAGATGGCACACTGAGACTAATACACAATTTTCCAGCACCAATTTAATGTGCTTTTTCTGATTACTGATGTACGTGCAGAAAATAAAATACAAACAAAATCCGTCCTGGAACATCTGAGACTACCAACGTCTTTGAACAAGGCTGAAAGACAATGGCACTTCCAAATGTTCCCCAACTACTGTACCATACCCACACACTGAAATGGATAATAAGGCAACCACTATTTCATAGATGGATGACTGCGTGATGATGGAACTGGGATGCGGGGGAAAGGGGGAGTTATCTCACAGATGGCATAGAAGTGGGAATGGTTTTCCTATCAGAGGAGTGTGGGAAACCCCCAGGGCTCACAAAACCTGTTCAGATTTTGATGTGGAGGTGGGGAACTTGCGCGTGAAAGCTCCTCCCCCCAACTGACACAGCTGCTGTTCATATGCTCTCTATTTCAGACAACTGTCCTATAAATTAGCCTTAGAAATATGAAAAATAAGTAAAGCCAAATATTAAAAAAAAAGAAAAAAGAAAAAATATCTCCAACAGTTTTCCAGATTGTACAGCAAACCATTCCATAGCAGCAGTAATGCTTACAGCCAGGCGAAAACACTCATTGACAGTATGTGGCAAAATCAGATTCCATACATTGTAAAAAAAAAAAAAAGCTTTCAAGGAGACCAAATAATGAAATGAAATGCACAAAAAATGTTATTCAAAAATATCAGCAAACCAGTTGTGATACTGTCTAAGAGTAGCATTACAAAACCTGTGTAGCATTTGGCAAGTTAACACCTTGTGTGAAGGACCACTTTGGTGTAAAATCAAAAATACAGTATCTTCCATTGAACAAAACAAATGGTTTGATATTTTAGACTACCACCTGTTAACACTGACCAATGCTGCCTTAAAATACCAGCTTTTAAAAACAGTGTCATACTAGAGCCAGGGCTACAGCTCGACACTACTGCTATACAGCACCCTCTTAAACTCAGACAGGAAGAGGTGTGTCTACTTAAAACAGGCATAGTAATATAGTACAATAGTAAGTCAGGGTCAGAAAGGACTCTAGGTCCGTAATGTCCATACTCCTGCTTCAAAAGTAGATATGAACAACCAAGATGTGTAAATGTGTGCTACTTTAAAGGCATTCCCTACCCACACTGCTAACCAGGGTATCCACTGATTCCCTCGAGAAGTAGAAATTTGGCCAGGTTTACCCTGGAGGCTTGTACTGTCTTCATGTCCACTGTCTCTACTAGTATGCCATTCCATACTGTAGCTTCACCAACCTCCTGGAATAGAATTTCTTCCTACGGTTACCCCTGAATTTACTACCTTTGAGCTTCAGGATATGTCCTTGTATCCTGCTGGAGACCACCAGATCAAACATATCCGTCTGCTCGATCTAGTGGATACCTCAAGTAAGTGGAAAACAGGAATCGTCCTCTCTTAGCCTCCTTTTCTCCAATGTGAACACATTAAGGGCCACCAGGCTCTGCTCAGAGCATTTGTCTTCCATACCCTGATCGTTTTGGTGGCTCTTCACTGCACCCACTTGACTGATACACTGTCCTTTTGTTTGCTGGGGCCAAGAGCTTGCAATACCCCAGGTGGAGCCTGACCAGGACCTTGTAAAGATGCATGATAACTTCTCCTGCCCTGGCCCCCCATTACACTAGTTAGGATAAAGACCTTCATAAGGCTGGTTCCCCACGGAGGAAGCCCTTGTTTTGGAGGTGAAGTGTTGGGTACTTTGTTGTCTCTACTGAGCATCATAAAAACTGCACTAGCACAAGCAACTTTAAAAAGCCTGTAGTCTGTTTTTTTTGACAGTGAGTGCAATACATTACTCCAGACTGGAACCAGAGTTATCTTGTTAATGTTTTCTAGTTCCTATTCTGCCCATATTTTTCTTTTTTTCCTTATTATTTGTTTATTCCTCCATTTCTCCCCGAGAGGCACCCCTTCTGACGGTGACCCCCAGCCTCATCTCTCACCATCCCAGGCCTTACCCCAACTGTTTGCTTACCTCAATGGGTGAGTTGGTGCCACGGGCAGTAGAGCAGAGTCTGTGGGGTCACCAGCCATCATCCTGCTGCTCAGAGGGCTTTTCCTACTTGTTTTTTCGCCCCTGTCTCCATGGTCGGGAATGCGTGCCATGGTCCAGGCATATGGCACGCAGATGCTGTACGTACATCCTCGAGCACCTGCCCCCGGCCCTCTAGGAAGTGTCCACTGATACTGTAACACCCAGCCTCCACTGGGTGCTAGTCAGGAGGGACAGCTGTCTATGGATGCTCAGTCCTCCTTCCCCCAGCTGACCCCCAGTGATCCTGGTCCATTCCCAAACCAAGATTGCCGGTGTGGTGGGTAAAGTGGTACTCGGTGCCTCAGCCCACAGGACCACTGGGACAGCTCTATTCAGTCTAAGTGACTACTGTTTTATTACATTTAATTTTTGCAGTTAAATGTTTTATATGAAAATGTTATAAAACACCAAAGAAACATGTAATAAAACACCAAAGAAACATGTAACGATATTTACAACAGTAACACACCAATATACCATGTACAGTGAGTCCAGCACCTTTCACATTTGAACAGATTTCTACCAGCATATACAGTAGTATAGCCTCTAAGAGTGGGTATGTAAGGGCAAGGGCCCTGAATAATGCCCCTTGTCCCACCCACTCCAACCCCTTTACACAGAAAGAAACAAGGTGGGGAGGAGGAAGTGGAGGGACTATTCCAACTGGGACAACTAGTAGTATGTCATACTCCTTAGGGATATCACATACATTTGACTGTAGGTATGGACCCCACATTTCCTTATATGTATCTGGAATGTGAGCTGCTTCATGTCTTGTTCTTGCATATGTGATTATACACAGTGTCAAATGCTTGGGTCTATTCTCGAATAGCCTGACCCACCTGAGTTCTCCATTTCTATAGTATGAGCCGAACTGCTTCAAAAGCTACCACAAGCAACTCATTTTTAGCCTTAGATCACAGTCTCCACAAGGAAAAACATGTCCCAGGAGCCACAGGTCCCCATTTAGTGGGATGGTAACCCTTAACAGTCACACTTCCAGCATCTGTTCTGGTCCAGGCTCCCTAATTTGTGGAGTCTGCTGAGGGTCCTGTACCACTTATGTAAAACTTTGTTTTGGATAAGCCAGCTTTTCACTTCATGGCAGGCCTGGTGCCCCCAGCACCAACAGTCAGCCCAGCCCATAGTTGATATGGGGGGACCTAGCTCTTTTCTCCATTAGGTCTGAACAGAACTGATGTTTATAAGAAATGTCATTAAGTGTAATTTCTGTAATGTAATCTGGGCTCCCAGAAGGAAACGTTACTCACTGTAGTAACAGCTTTTCTTCTAAAGGATAAGAACAGCCAGTAAAACTTCTGCATCATCTCCATGAGGAACATGGTGCCTTGGAACTTAGAATTTTTCTCGGAAATGTGCCACCGCTGTGCTGGTCTCGAGTTTCACAGCATTCTAGCGGTAGCTCTTTAGTTTCCACCAAAAGAGTGATTACCAGGGCAGTGCTCCCAGATAAATTCAACTGATGAGTCCTTAAGATTTACTGTTTACAAACCTTAAAGTTTATTTGGAGGGGTGCTGTTAAGCATGCTTACTGAGCAGACGCTTCTCCTGTCAGCCCTACACCTCGGGGACTGAATTTATGTAAAAAAAATAGCTTTTGTGAGGCTGGACTCAAACTTTTGTGCTCAAGTGCTAGAACTTCGCTCAAGGAGCTAAACGATACCTTTTGCAACCATGGGACCCACCGATAAGGGCAGTACATGTGGAGGAAAAGTTCAGCCGTCAGCACTGGTACAGGCCGCTACTGCTGAAGTCCCGCCATTAGGAGCTGTAACTGAAGGGAATCCACCATGGAAGTCTCTAGTGACCTCAATGCAAGCTATAGATATAAAAGTTGGAACTATCTAAAGCATCTCTCTGATCAAGATGTTAAAACTGAGGTTGCTACTAAAACCGCATCCTCCTCAGAAGCCCAAGCTACGCAAGCACCAGCCGCATGGTTCAAGAGAATGTGCAGCTGAAATACAGATTGGAGGCCCTAGCAAATGCCAGTAGGGCATCCAATATTTGTTTGGTGGGGTTTCCTGAGGGGAGCAAAGGAGATTTATTTATTGAATTTTGATGACCGGGTAGGCCAACTGAGCCCCGAAGGTCCCTTTTTCAGGGGTGACCCGGGAGACAGAAACAATACAATACAGTCAGGTAGTACAGGGTGCAGAGAAAGCAGACATGAAATTCAAGGTTACAATAAAGGCAATATTTCAATATATTTAACATAAGTGCAACAATTGAGGGAGTTGAGGCATGCTTTTGGAGTCATTTTGGGTGAGAAAAGGAGAAGGATTGGTGTAGGATGTGGGACCGGGGGTGACTATCCAATACCCTGACAATGGCACGAGCTTGCCCCAAGCAGGTGGGACTTGAGCCTTGTGCGAAAGTTTAACAGCGACGGGGCTGCCTGTACTAAAGGTGGGACAGTGTTCCACAGCTTAGAGGCAGCGTGAGCGAAGGATTTGCCTCCCATGTTAGTCTTGACTCTGGGGATTGCTAGTAGGGACTGACCGGTGGTCCTGAGTATACGAGGGTTACACTTAGGAATGATTATTCTTGTAAGGCTAGGTGGGGCAGCCAGGCGCTGCAGTTTGTAAGCAAGGCAGAGCAGTGGGTACTGAAGAAGAGCTTCAAAGGAAGGCCATCGAAGCTGGGCTAGCGAGGCGCAGGGGTGGCTCCTTGGATGACTCAGTGTCGCAAACCTCGCCATCTTGTTGTACAGGACCTGAAGCCTGTCAACCTCATACTTTGACATACCCTGAATTACAGGGGCATCATATGTTAATGTAGGAAGGAGGACACTGGAAGCAATTGCTCGCCTTGCCTCCAGGATAAATTGATTTTTTAGCCGGTACAAGGTGCAAAGTTTGCCGTGGATAGACCTAGTTACCAGGTCTACATGGGACTTAAAGGTGAGACCTTGGTTGATAGTTAACCCAAGGTATTTTATGCTGTCTACAATGTCTATACGCTTTCCAGCAAGGGAAGTTAGTTGTAAGGAAATGGTCCTGTCCTGGCCGAGAGATCTAGGGCCAAACAGCAAGGCTTTTGTTTTTGCTGCGTTGAGGACCATTCTGTTAGATGTAAGTCAGGCCTCAAGTGTATTTAGGTCCCCTTGGAGAAGAGGGCCCAGGTCCTGGAGGGTAGATATGGACCAGTAGATAACTGTACCATCAGCGTATTGAACAACTGAGCTAGCCCCGCAGTGACGGTTGAGGTCGTTTATGAAGAAAGAGAACAGGAGAGGCCCAAGAATTGGGCCCTGAGGCACCCCCTCCTTAATGGGAAGAGGGTCAGATAGCTTTCCCTTCTAAATGACCCTCTGGGACCGGCCTGATAGGTAGCTCTTGAACCAGTTTAGGGCCTGGGCATAAGGACCTATGCCGTGAAGCTTAGTTAGAAGAAGGTTGTGGTCCACAAGGTCAAACGCCTTGGACAGAGCTATAAAGACTGCACCCGTCGACATGCCTACATCCAATGCCTTGAATACGTCCACTGTGAGATTGATGAGTGCCGTATCTGTCCCATGGTTTGCCTGAAAGCCATGCTGTGAGGGGGCTAGGAGTTGATGGAGCTCAAGGTAGTCTCTCAGTTGCCCGTACACTAGCCTTGCCTTTCTTGCAGTTCAGCAAGGGTACATAGCAGGGAGATGGGCCTATAATTGCCAATTTGTTCTCGCGAGCCACCTTTGTGAATTGGGACCACATTGGCCATCTTCCACTGGTGCAGAACATAACCTTCAAGTAGAGACCTGTTGATGATCCAAGTCAGAGGTTTGGCAAGGGACTGGGCATCTTCTTTGAGTAACCTTGGACTAATTCCATCAGGGCCTCCAGAGCCTTTGTTTTTGAGGGTTTTAAGTAGCTTAAGGACCTCACTCACCTTGACTAATCTTAGGTGAAATTGGGGTCTTTTCAGACTGGGGGGTATGTCAGAGATCTGTAAAGGCATAGATGGGGGCAGCCCTAACTTGTAATCATCGAGGTTGGTGAAGTGGTGGTTGATTGCTGAGGCTATCTGGTGGCAGTCGCTGACACGCTGTCCTTGTACCTCTATTGGATCTAGTGCCTCCCCGAAATTGCCCTTAAGCAGTTTGTTGATGTGTGACCAGAAAAGCTTGGGGTTTCCCAGGATGGACCGTTGGAGGTGGGATACATACTCCTTTTTTGCAAGCTTGACGGCTAGCTTACATTTATTTCTTAGGGTTCTGTAAGTAACCAGATCTGCAGGGAGAAGGGAGAGCCGTAACTTCTTCCAGGCCTTGTCCCTGCCTTTCATCTGAGATTTCACTGAGGGGGAGATCCACTTGTAGCAGCCTCCCTTTGTTCTAAGTTTTTTAAGGGGCGCAAAAAATGAGGCCACTTTGAGTAGTGAGTCTTGGAAGCAGGTCAGGGCCTCGTCCACGTGTGGAGGAGCCCAAGTGGGCTCCAGTCCAGAAGCTACTTAGGTAGTCATTAAACTTTGCGGATGTGAAATTGGAGAAATCACGTACCGTGAGTAGCCTGGGAGGAATCTTTGGTGCACTGTTCTTCCAAATACAGAAAACTGGTGAGTGGTCACTGATAGCATCTGCCAATATGCCTGCTTTCTGTATGTTGAGGAGATTGGATACCAGAGCCCAGTCAAGGTAGTGTGGTTCCCAGTTTTATAGCTGAGCCTGGTGGTTAGAGAGATAAACTGTTCCAGGTTTGCGTCTTGGATCATTGCCTTGAGGACTTTGTTGGGGTCAGAGGCCCAGTTCAGGTTGAAGTCTCCCATAATTAGGAGTTCACTGGTAATGGCTGCAGCCAGAAATGCTCAGGATTTACATTACAAGGATGTAACTCTGAACAGAGGGACATCTCCTCCCTACCTAAGCTAGGCCTGTTCAAATCTAACCTCCGTCTAGTCCTCTCTGCCTCTAGCATATTCGGTTGACTTCTCTAACCTGCTGTTCCCTTTTTGGCACTTGTCCCTTTTCATCCACCTTCCTACTCTCCCCTTCTCCCCCCCCCCCACTTGCACTTTCCACTTGCACTTCCTGTGTATTTTGACAGTTGCCTCTGGCAGCATCTTCTTCTCGTGTCTCACCAAGTTCTCATTATCAATGTTATCCCTGTCCTGTGCATGCCCCTAGTACCACCTAATCTGTATGTACTCATGTGATGATAAACAACTGTAACCTGTTATCCTGCAATAATTAATGTCCTGCTTGTTTGTTCTCATCCTGATGTGGAACCTTTGTAAAAGAGCCTTGGCTCAAAGGTAACTGTAATCCTAGGCTCAAATAAAATAAACAAACATTTTCTCTGATTTGTCATATGCAACACATGCCAGAAGGAAGAAATCTGACGTGGTACGGGCCAAGCTTAAAGCGTTAGGTGTCGCTCACTCCTTACTTATGTTCAAACGCCATCATATCGTCTGTGGAGGCCATACCTGTCAATTTACAAACACTTCCGAAGCAGGGAAACGTGTGGAGCTAATAGCCAAACAGTTTGAAGCAGCCAGGAGATCAGCAGAGGATGATTCAGAGGAGGAAACCAGATGGGTGACTACTGTGATTAAGTACTAAAATTCTGGACTGGGTGAAGTTGGCTAATTGATTAAGTGCTTTTATGTTTATTTTCACTTCTCATGCTATAAAATATTTAGTTCTATCCCCATGCTGAGGATCGTTGGCTACATGTTTTGGACTTAATTGACACAGGACCTTCTGTTTGCCATATGGCATTAAGTTTGCGCTCATCTATGCTGAGTGACTTTTGTTCCTCTATATTTGATACGTTCCCTTGTGGGATTAAATTTATTTGCAAGATTCTATCTTATTTAGCATGATGCAAATGCTTTATACACTGAATTTAAAGCCAACACATTAGTTCTGTGCACTGTTATACATAAAGAATGGTCTATGGCTGTTATAAACTGGTTTCCTGTTTAAAAGTTTATTACAGTTCAGGTTACTTATATTGTGTCCCTGAGGGGGGAGCAATGGGGTAGGGGGTTATATCTTTCTAGTAATTAGACTTTTTATGTTTGGGAAGGGACCACATCATAGCTTAGGCTTGATTCAATCACTGTGTTTGGAATATAGTTGTTCATGGACTGATTCCAAGCTCTTGTAAGGTGTAGCACATGCTGTGTGATCCTATTTGATTTATCAGTGTAACCCCTAGATGGCGCTATCCAAGGGGCTACTACCCCTGCCTGATTTGCCACTAACAGGTTGAGGGGCCTGGATCCAATGGCGGGTGCCTCCACCCAGAGGTCAGGGTTTGCAATAGTCAAACTAACTTGGTCACAGCCCTCTGGGACACTGCAACCCCCCTTTCTTCCCACTAGTGGCCCACACAATATATCAAATTACCTTCACAGTATACACTTACCCCCAGGACTGGTTCCGCACTGGGACCTCCTGTGAAATGAGATACAGTGCAACAATCACAGTACAGTACTTTAACATAGACAAATACCTCAGGCAGTATAACTTTGCTGAAACAAGCAGCTCTGATTTATTTAGGGGATATAACAAGGACAGGAAATCAGGTTAATTAGCTTATCACTCTAATCATCTACCTATGGCTCTGTGCACAGGCCTATCCCTATCAGTTACTGTCCCTGGGTACCCAAGCCCTAGTGGCTAGTCCAAACCGTGGCAGCTGGTAGGGGCCCTTTCACACAGAAAAGGAAAATTAAACAGTCAGCAGTACAGTAATTCCATTTGGATTTAATGTGGCAATTCAACGGGAGCGACCCTGAATTAGTACTCACGACCTCCAAATAAGATAGGGTCCTTCAATATCAGCAGGGCTACTCTTGAGCTCAAGAGACTCTTCACACATTTATGTGGTAAAAAAAAAAAAGTACTATACCAGGCAGGCGTGCTTCTCTATCCCGATCGCAATTACTGCACAATACCGGAGAACACACAGCAGATTCAGTTCCTGACAGACCGAGTGCAATTCAACAATTTCTCCAGTCTTCTACAGGGTGAGCCTGGTTTCTACTCTTCAGAGATCCTTTGATTCTTTTCACAGGCAGATTCAGTCCTAACAAGCAGTTACACAAGCTGCAGACCGGAACTCTGGGCCTTACACACGTTTTGACTAAAACTGCACACTGAAAAAGCACAGGGCTCCTTCCTTCTTCCTGCCAAAGTTCAACTGAAACTCCAACCGACAAAACCGGCACTTCCTTTGAGTTCCTCCCAGTTCTTGACTGGATTGGCTGTCACTCACAATAGACTGCTGCTGTTGGTCCAAAAAGGCTAAGTCTAAACTACATCTCCAGAGTCCCTGCCCATACAATCCTCTTGTGGCTGGCTCAGATTATGAGTCAAGTTCTGATTACGTCCAAGGCACCATTTTAGAGCTAGCTTACCCCGCACTGATTGGTCCAGTTCAGCAGTTCAAAACCAGAATGGGGAACTAGGCAGACACTGTTCTGACTGCAAAAGAAAGCAGGTTAGACAAACTGTAATTTCATTATCACTCTAAATGGTTTCTGGCAAACAGTTACATCTTTCAGATAGGTTCCTTTGCACTCCTAGTGACTGCAAAATGGAGTGAATTGGCAGCAGCTTGAGTGGTACTCAATCAAAGAAACACACAGTCCCCCATACAAACTAATTATGTCTGCAAGCAGACAGCTCTTAAAGAGCAGTACCAGAGGTTCTAAAAACACTCACTGATAAATGGCTTAAATGCCAAACACCATTCAGGCTTGGAGCATTCAAGCAAGCTCCTGGAAGTCTTTTGGGAACCCCCATTTGCAGGGGTGTTACACCCTTCCTGGCCTGGGAAAGCTTGACGTCCGCGTCAAGCAAGTACCTCCATAAGTTTCAACTGCAACCATATACATTTGCATTAGGCTCGCACATGTAATCATCAATCAATATATCATTTTACCAAGAACAAATTTCTGAAACATTGCAGTATGTCACTCTTTACACAGTATTACATACACTTGTACCATAACTCAAGTTATTACCTCTTGTACATGAAACCTGAAGAGAGGGCCTTCCTATCAGTTACCTTGGGGCTGGACGGGGCAAGGGCACCATACTTAAAGGGCAACACAAGTAACTTGAGTTAGCACTAATGCTCAGTTTGGGCAATGAGCTGGGACACATACACTCCTTTATGGACAACATTGAGAGGCAAGTCCACAGGCCTCCCAAGTGAATCATAACTGAGGTGCACCACAGGCTTTACAGCTCGACCAGTCTTTCTAGGGGAACTGTTACAGTCTCTGCACTCTGAGCCTCATTTTCAGCATTGTCCTCACTTGTCAGGGAGTCTCCTGGGGTAGAGAGGCTAGAACTTGGGCACTTTCAGCTCCAGGAGTTACAGTTTCTGAGTCCACAACATTTGGCTGCATGGAGCTTTCGGACACTGGCAGTGGACTGTCAGGGCACTCAAAATACTCTTCTTGTTCGGGTGTATCACCAGTCTCCCCAATCTATCATTTCCTCCCTTGAAAGCTCAAACAGTTCAACCATGCACAATGATTCCATTTCATCTGATCTGATGCTGCGCTTCACTTTCTGGGAGCATTGGCTCCACGGATGAAGCTGGGGCTTAGACAGTCCAGAAGGCCCAGCTTTGTCTCCAGTATTGACTAGGGATTGCCCCAAACAATTGACTCAGTTATAAGAAGGATAGTATTCAAAGTCACTCTCACTTTCTTCTGATATGGACTGACAGTCATGCTCAACTGGGACTTGTGCAGGGAACACTTTAACTCTGCTTCTGTAGGTGCAGACTTCCTTGATCTTTCTTAGCAGCAGCTCTAGTCACTGGTCCAAAGGGGCATCTTCTGGGGGCTGAGACTCAATTAAGATTTGTCCAATGGGCAGTAAATGATTTCTATGCATTGTTTTACATCTTTGAATTATTCTCAGGCCTTACTTTGTACACTGGCAGATCATCTAGTTTGCCCACTACAATGTGAGGGAGATGGTGCCATCTGTCAGCAATCTTGTGCTTGCCATGCAGTCCCAGATTTCTTAGCAATACCGATCTCCCTCCTGGAGTTCCTGTGCTTTCACCTTTTTATCATACCTTTCTTTGTTGGCCAGATTTCTTTTGGCAGCCATGGTTTGAGCTAGTTAGGCGCATGAGTTAGCTGGGCCTTTAACTTTGCACATACTGTAAATAGTTGTCAGCTTGAACCCCATCAGGAGAGACCCCAAAACACATCTACTGGTAGTCGAGCTTCTCTTCCAAACATCAGGCGGTAGGGGAGAATCCAGTGGCATCACTTTTGGTGCAGTTATAAGCATGTACCAGGGTGCTAATTTGTTGGCTCCATCTAGGCTTGTCCTTTGGATGCAGGGTGCCTAGCATATCTAGCAAAGTGCGGTTGAAGCGTTCAGGCTGTGGGTCCCCTGGGGTGGTAAGGAGTGGTTCTGGACTTTCACTCCCCACAGAGAAAGCATCTCTTTGATCAGGCGACTCTCAAAGTCTCTCCCTTAATCAGAATGGATTCTTGTGGAGGCCCATAGTGAACAAAAAGTTTTCTACAAAGTACTTGGCCACAGTGGATGCTTTCTGGTCTTTGGTGGGAAAGCTTGGGCATATCTCGTGAAATGGTCAGTGACCACCAGCACATTACTGATATTTCTTTGATCTGACTCCAAACTCAGAAAATCAATACAGACCAGCTCCATGGGTGCACTGGTGGTGATGTTAATAAGGGGGCAGCCCTCTGGGGCAAAGCTTTCCTCTGTGTTGCGACTACAAGTTCGAATGTGTTGCTCCACATCAGCCCCCATCTTAGGCCAATAGAATCTGGATCTCACCAAGTCAAGTGTTCTGTCTATACCAAGGTGCCCATGTGGTTGTGCAAGGACCTCAGTACTGAGTCTCGAAAGGCAGTGGGCAGCACTAGTTGTTGTTTGTCTACTTGTCCCCTCTGTCTACTGTTTCTCTGTATAACAGTTTATTGATCAGTTTCAACTTAGGACCTTCTTTGTATAACAGTGCAGTTCTCAAATCAGTGGAGCATAATTTGGACACATCTTTTCCTGCATAGAGGGCTTCTAAAGCTGCTTTGATCATGGGATCGTGGGATTGAGCCGCTGAATACTGTCATTGTCCAGCTGAGGCAGTGCACCAATGTCTATTGCAGAAAAGTGGCAATAAGCAGCAGGTATGCAATTCTCAGAGGGTCCAAGCAATCACCATGCAGCCCACTGCGTCCGTGGACATTTGTTCCTCCCTGTCAAACTTCCAGCAGAGTGCCGAATGTCAGGTTCTGCCAATCGGACCAATCATTCTGGGGAACAGGCCTCCGGGAGAGAGCATCAGCATCTATGTGGTTCAGACCTGCTCGGTATTGAGAGCATAGTCATATGTAGATAATGCAGAAAGCCACCTATGGCCAGTGGCATCCAACTTAGCTGAGGTCTGCACATAGGTCAAAGGATTATTGTCAGTTTTACTAGTATTTTAGCCCCATACAAGTACTCATGGAATTGGTCAACAATAGCCCACTTCAAAGCTAGGAACTCTAACTTATGTACAGGATAGTTCTTTTCGAATGGGGTCAGGCTTCTACTGGCAAAGGCCACTGGTCTCAGGCCATTCTCCTGCTCTTGGTACAACACAGCCCCCAACCTTGCAAGCTAGCATCAGTGTGGGACGAAGGTTTTCTTGGATCGGCATAGGCCAGCACTGGAGCATGGGTAGTTGATATATGATCTCATGAAAAGCAGTCTCACAATCAGAGTCCAGCGGGCCCCAAATACTTCACTCGGATGAAAATACACTCTTTCAGTCTTGAGGACGCTGACTTTTGGTATTTTTGTGGGTTGGGGACACCCTTGAGTAAGGTTAAGTAAAGGCGGATCACTCTTGAATAGTCCTTGATGAGCGCCGATAATAACCACAGAATCCCAGGAATCTTTGCAGTTCTTTTAGATTTTTGGGCTGTGGCCAGGTGGTCAAGGCCTCAACTTTACTTGGTCGGTCTCTATTCCTCGGTGGATACTATGTGTCCCACATACTTTACTGATGTTTGAAAGAATTGACACTTATCAATGGACAGTTTAAGGCCAAAGTCCTCCAGTCGGTCCAATACCTTAAATAATCTGCCCTCATGTTCCTCCAGTGAGCTGCCAAACACAATAACATCATCTAGGTATACCAGGCACTCTAGTAAGTTCATGTCCCCACTGCACGCTCCATCAATCGTTGAAAAGTGGCTGGGGCACCTGAAATCCTTGAGGCATCCTCATGAATTCATAGAACTAGCCGGACAGATAAAGGCCGTCTTCTCACGGTCCTCTGGGGCCATCGGGATCTGGTAGTACCCACCGCGAGATCCAGCACAGAGAACCACTTGCCCCGCTTAGGCAGTCCAAAGCATCCAGAATGCGGGGCATTGTGTACTGATCAGGGATAGTCCGCGGTTTAAGGTGCGATAATCCACACACATCCTTACTGTTCCATTCTTTTCCTCACTACCACAATGGGGAAGCATAAGGGCTTCTGGATTCTTGTATTACACCAGCAGCTAACATCTCTTGCAGATGCCGTCTCACATCATCTATGTCAGCAGGTGCCAGCGTGAGACCTCTCACGAAATGGTCTTTCATCATGCAGCCGGATATTGTGCTCAGCTCCTTGCCGCATCCTACATCCCATTCCTTTAAAGAAAACACCTGGTCTCTCTGGGCAAGCTTCTCACTGATCCTCACTTTCCATTCAGCTGGCAGCGGGGGTCGCGAAATCAAACAAGTCAGGCGTTACTCTGTCATTCTTCCTTGAACTCTTGCTGCTGGGTAGCACTGCAGTGTCTGCACAATGCACATTAGCCAGGATGCAACCTCTGTTTACTCGAATGTCTCTTCAGACACATTATGAACTTGGACCATTACCCTTCTGGCATAAGCATGGGCTCTAGCGGGCAAAATACTAGGCTTGACCAGCAGTCCCTCTGGCAATTTTCCATCGCCTGGTGCATCCAACATTAATATTTTATTCTTAACATCCTTTCTGATACGGACCTCTCCTGTAAGGTACACTGGGCATTTGGCGCCAGGATCAGAGACTCAGGATCCTTCTTCCATACAATTCCGACCGGTTCCTCTGGTTCTGTTTTTCAGCATCTCTGTGCCTCATAGGCCTTCTTAATTAAAGCCGGAACTCTTAAAGCTCTACTAGTCTTTGACCCTGTTTTCATAACACAACTGTGCCAGCCTTCGAACATATGAGCATTTGTTCCAATCAACAAAGGGACACCATCATACAGTCCAGTGGGGGACACACTAAGACTAGGGTCTCTACTTATTCGCCACTCCAGCCACGGAGGTGGGGAAAGACAGCCAAATTGGATATACCCGGAATAGGGGTAGGCCTTCTCACTTAACCCCATACATGCAGTCCTTCTAATGGTTGTAAGTACGTCTGACAAATGCTTCTGATACCAATCCTGGAACATAATTGTCACTTGGGAGCCACTGTCTATACAGCTCTTGTAGACACTCCATTCACCTTTACAGTGGTCTCCATGGAGGGACCCACTATTCTGGACCAGTCTGGAGAGGTGGTAGTGGGCCTGGGCAACTGACCTTGCCACAAAGGGACGTGAATAGCATTTTGGTGCCCTCACTGGGATCATGTCGTGCACCTCTTAACCACTGATTTGTTCTCCAAGCTCTCCTTGTAGCCTATATGCAACTCTGTCAGTGTCTTTTGGGACTGGCATTCCCTTTTCATGTGCCCATCTTTCCCACAATTATAGCAAAACATACTTTCTGGAGTTTGAGCTGGCAGGCGCCACACTGGGAGCCAGGCGGGGTATTACTAACTGGAAACCTGGGTGCCATCTCTGTCTGGCGTGATAAGCATTTGGAGACATCTCGTCAGTTTCTCCACTTCCATGGTCAAGGAATTGAGTTTGGAGCTGTTATCAGCAGGAGATACATGGGTGGGTACCCCCCACCCCATAGCAGATGCAGTCGGATATAGGTCAGGGCCCGTACTTGCAGGCGTGGCCTTCATAAAGGGACTGTTTTTGGAATTCCCGGATCTCTCTCAACAGTTCGCTCCCATTGTGGCATATCTTTTCCTTGCCAGAGCACTCATTTACTGCCAACCTCTGCCCTGAACTTCACTTGATGGGTCACCCTCAGTCACTCGGGTCGTAGCCGCAGCTATTGGTGCAGGTCCTCCTGAGGTCGTCTTTCTCAACTCTCGAATTTCTCTTATTAACTCATCATAGGAGGGTGGGGATTCCAGTCGATCTGCCAGGCGTAACTGAAGCAACAGCAGTTCTGAGAAGGGGCAGACTTAAGGATCCTGTCCAGCCTGGTTGGTCCAGTTCAATCACTGGCAAACTACCTTTTCTGAGGCATTCTTGCAACAATTTTTCCAGCCGAGATACATACACAGACAACAACTCCCTTGGTACTGTTGTGCATCTCTTACTCTCACCATAGGTCCTCATCAGAATCTGGGCTCCCATACACATTCTCCAGGGCCTCAAGATAGGCCTGTGCAGTCACTTCAGGGTTACTGGCCCGTTTAGCACGAATGGTAGCCAGGGCAGGACCTCGGAGGCTCTCACTAACCCTCTTTCGCTGAATTCGAGCATTGCCATTCTAGCACTTGGGGCAACATAGTCTATCCAGGTCTCCCAGTCATCCTCCCTTGGGGGTGGGGAGGGTGCCAGAGAAGATCCTCAACCTTGGTAAGAGTCGTGACTAATGGCAGGTGCAGAAATAGGAGTCTGCATTGGTTCAGCCACCATTACAGGCACTGGAGCGGGAGAGGGTGTTGGGGGAGGAACACCCCCAGGTGGCAAGAATAGTTTCTTCAAGTCCTCCACAGTTTTCCCTTCTCCCAGCAACCATTTAGCAAATTTCTCCTCAAAAGTTTCAGATAGTGGTGGGGGCTGATTCCCCCTGGGTCTTTACTGTCCTTAGTTATCACTCTCCAAGCAGTGAGGGCTCCCTCTGGGGTAATGGTCTGTGGCACTTTGGAGCTATCTATGGGATCCTTAAACTCTACTAGGGCCAGGAAAGTGTGGGTGAGCAGATTAGCATGCCGACCCACCACCACAGGGTTTTGTAAACCTTCCACCTTGGAAAGTACTCCTGCACAGTGTCCGTATTGATACCCAGGGGGATGTCCAGGATAAGCATAGGATTTTGGGGGTCGATCTCCTCCCCAGTACACCACTCCACCAGCCGGTGCACAGCCACTTCTGTCGGGGTACCCATTTTTTCCTTAACAGTGGTTCGTAAATATGGCCACTAGAGGACACAATCCCAGCAGTGAGCCTCCAAGATGTAACCCCTAGATGGCGCTATCCCAGGGGCTACTACCCTGCCTGATTTGCCACTAACAGGTTGAGGGGCCTGGATCCAATGGCGGGTGCCTCACCCAGAGGTCAGGGTTGCAATAGTCAAACTAACTTGGTCACCGCCCTCTGGGACACTGCAACCCCCCTTTCTTCCCACTAGTGGCCCACACAATATATCAGAATTACCTTCACAGTATACACTTACCCCCAGGACTGGTTCCGGCACTGGGACCTCCTGTGAAATGAGATACAGTGCAACAATCACAGTACAGTACTTTAACATAGACAAATACCTCAGGCAGTATAACTTTGCTGAAACAAGCAGCTCTGATTTATTTAGGGGATATAACAAGGACAGCGGAAATCAGGTTAATAGCTTATCACTCTAATCATCTACCTATGGCTCTGTGCACAGGCCTATCCCTATCAGTTACTGTCCCTGGGTACCCAAGCCCTAGTGGCTAGTCCAAACCGTGGCAGCTGGTAGGGGCCCTTTCACACAGAGAAAGGAAAATTAAACAGTCAGCAGTACAGTAATTCCATTTGGATTTAATGTGGCAATTCAACAGGAGCGACCCTGAATTAGTACTCACGACCTCCAAATAAGATAGGGTCCTTCAATATCAGCAGGGCTACTCTTGAGCTCCAAGAGACTCTTCACACATTTATATGGTAAAAAAAAAGAAAGTACTATACCAGGCAAGGCTTCTCTATCCCGATCGCAATTACTGCACAATACCCGGAGAACACACAGCAGATTCAGTTCCTGACAGACCAGTGCAATTCAACAATTTCTCCAGTCTTCTACAGGGTGAGCCTGGTTTCTACTCTTCAGAGATCCTTTGATTCTTTTCACAGGACGATTCAGTCCTAACAAGCAGTTACACAAGCTGCAGACCGGAACTCTGGGCCTTACACACGCTTTTTGACTAAAACTGCACACTGAAAAAGCACAGGGCTCCTTCCTTCTTCACTGCCAAAGCTCAACTGAAACTCCAACCGACAAAACCGGCACTTCCTTTGAGTTCCTCCCAGTTCTTGACTGGATTGGCTGTCACTCACAATGACTGCTGCTGTTGGTCCAAAAGGCGCTGAAGTCTAAACTACATCTCCCAGAGTCCCTGCCCATACAATCCTCTTGTGGCTGGCTCAGATTATGAGTCCAAGTTCTGATTCGTCCAAGGCACCATTTTAGAGCTAGCTTACCCCGCACTGATTGGTCCAGTTCAGCAGTTCAAAACCAGAATGGGGAACAGGCAGACACTGTTCTGACTGCAAAAGAAAGCAGGTTAGACAAACTGTAATTTCATTATCACTCTAAATGGTTTCTGGCAAACAGTTACATCTTTCAGATAGGTTCCCTTTGCACTCCTAGTGACTGCAAAATGGAGTGAATTGGCAGCAGCATGTGGTACTCAATCAAAGAAACACACAGTCCCCCATACAAACTAATTATGTCTGCAAGCAGACAGCTCTTAAAGAGACAGTACCAGAGGTTCTAAAAACACTCACTGATAAATGGCTTAAATGCCAAACACCATTCAGGCTTGGAGCATTCAAGCAAGCTCCTGGAAGTCTTTTGGGAACCCCCATTTGCAGGGGGGTTACATCAGGATGTTAGATACACCCCCTTATCTGTAAATCAGATTGTCCCGACTGATTGTTTTACCTGTTCCACTGGAAGGATGTGTTACCTCTATGTGATGTCTGACACAAGGTCTTTGTATCTTGTTGTTTTCATTTGAAAAACAATAAAATATAAGTTCAAAAAATGTTTATTTGGTTTCTACATATTTGCTCTCTCTTCTAATCTAGACCAGGCAGCTTAAACAGCAAAGGTGATTTGTTTTATGTCATACCTAGAGGGTTTGTGTCAATGAGTAGGCAGAAGTAAATGCTCTTCTCTTGCATCAGGTTTTTGGGACTGTTTTTTTTTTTTTTTTTTAAAGTTCTGTAATACTAAGGAGCCAGGAAGGAGAACTCCTATGGCGGGGAGAATATTTGCTGTCTCTTGTGGTTTGAGGCAGGATAATTACATACTGTGAAACAGGTATGTGATTGAGGTAGGGGCTGAAGCAAGCTTAGAGGAGACAAAACATTTAAGCTCCCCATCTGCAAGCATCCCATCATGTGGTGTCCCATCGTGTGAGTGGCACAGAGTAGGAGTGGGGCATCTGACTCAGGAGTCTGTAGGACTTCCACAGGAAGACCACAGGACCGCTGGGGACTGTGCCAGTGCAAGATTTTGTAAAGCTACAGTTTTTAAGCAGCAGACCAGTTACTGGAAGGGATCTTAGTAATTTGCATGTGAGTGTGTACATTTACATCACTGGAAGTGAATTAATCAGTAGCAACAGTAACAGTAACTACCTATCTAAGGTAGGGGTAAAAAGGAAGCATCCAAAGATGTGTCAGGCAGGTAATCATGTAAAGCAGTACCTTTGACAAAGCTCCCTATATAGGATAGGCCAGTTTGCGTCTAAGTTAAAGGTTAATAGGCAGGCAGAAGGAAGTAGGGTGACGCCAGCAGTCCAGCAGTTATTGTGTATATGGTGCATAGGTACAGTGGAGAGGCAATCAGCTGCAGGGACCGTGGGGCACTCATGTACAGGGTTATGCTTCACAGGAGGGGACACTGCCCCTTACGTAGGACCTCTTGGGAGCTCCATACTCAACTGGTAGTAGCAAGAGAGGAGATGATGTCAATGACGGTGTCAAGAGGAGCACGATTGTGTCCCTGACCTGAAGTTTCAACCTGTCAATATGGTGCAGAACTACCAAGCTACCAGTTCTGATGCCCCTTCAGAGGGACCCTGGCTACCATACAGACATTCTGGTACACTGGGGTTGAGACAACCAGCAGATGCTGAACTGGCTGAGGGCAGACCAGTAGCTCAGTTAGTTCTGTCCAACCCATCCTGGACTTTGCCATGTTCAGCACTGGAGTCTAAGAGAGTAAGGATTCGACAGACTCGTCCTCAACTTTGATAGGTCAACCAGCAGATCAACCCATCCAGGCAGTTGATGTAGCTGAAATTTCATGGGTGGACAGATAGGCTCTATGAGCAGCTAGACCTCTTTCAAGGGCGACCAATCATGAGGGCCTTCCAGAAGAATAGAACACCAACAGACCATCAGCAAACTGCGATTCCCACAACTGATGTCGACTCGTTTTATTGTTCCTGTAGCACTAAATCAGAACCTCCCCATTAAACAAATGGAAGGAGAGAAGAAAGTTATAGAACCATTTCCATTCACAAGAACTAGGAAGATCTATTTCATACCATACCTCTCAACTGTACCACATTAGGAGGAACGTTCCTCATTTTACTTCAAAAACGCTCCCTGTTCCACATTGTGAGGACTTGTTCCTCATTCAAAGTCTACATTTGAAAGCAAAAATCCATAGTAAATGATGGAAAAAATAAATTATTTAATTAATAGCAGACATTCTGAACATAAATGCAACATTTTAACCGTCTTTTGAGCTGCTTAAGTAAAGATTTGATTAAGTGTTCCACATTTTGCCCATTTGTTCCACATTTTGACAGGCAATGTTCCACGTTTGGAGGACAAAAGGTTGAGAGGTATGTTTCATACTGCTGTGGAATTCTTTGCCACGGACCATGTGACCGCACTGTGGTGATCCACTCTTAATAATGTTCTTCAGTGGTTGGTAGGTAGGTAACTAAAGGCCTATGGCTGACAAAATGATTATTCATTATCTAGTGTCCTTTGATACTAGATCCCTTGCTTTTAGCACTGTTCTTTCTTGTTTCAGACAAAGTGCAAGTCTGTTGCCCACATCAATGGTAGAGCGTCATGCTGCCGTGCAGGCAACCCGATTTGGGGATCAAGTTCAGATGGCTGCATCGGGAGGAAGGCAAGGCTAAGGTAGCTGCTGCATGGCTGTGCACCTCGGCTGGGCAGGGTTGGCGGTGAGCTCCGCTACCACAGCAACCCCTGCAGCTGGGCTAGGAATCTGGCTCCTGTCGCAGGGTTAGCTGTGAACATGTGAGGCCATAGGCTGTGCTCACGTCAGGGGATGAGGAAGGAATTAACTAGAAGGACAAAAATTCCACTGCCATTTGCATCATGGTCTGAGCCTAGGTGGCCCTCGGGTCCCAGTGCCTACCTGTACTGGATCCTGATCCACACAAGTGTGTGGACAGCCTCAGGGGGTAGAAAGGCCATCCCATAGAGCCCCTGCCATGGAGGACAAACTGTGGGAGTAATCAGTGGTTACTAGGATCGGGGAGTGCAAGGAGGCTCTGGATCTGACAGGGTATATCCCAGGGATCAGGGTATATCCCTGGAAGCACGTCAGTGGCGGGAAAAATAACCGCTATAGAAAAAGATTATGTTTGTTGATTATTAATGATTCATTATTATGTAACTGTATATGATAAACATGTTGAGGATGTCATTGGAAACAAATGTGATAGCTCATTTGACCTAACACCATCCTGTTTATTATACTTTTAATAAAATAAAATTGAAATGAAATTACTGCATACTCCTCTTCCCCCATCAACATGTTCAGGTCCAGGTCCAGATCATCTTTACCAGCCTAAGAGTCTGCTGCCTGTGCCTGCAACTGTGCTGCCAACCTCACAACTGCTGATATTTTGCATGTAGAAGATTTACCTGCAGCCAGTGCATCGTCTGCAATCAGTTCCACCAAGCCGCATCGACAACAAAGTTGTCGACATCCATTACATCGACAGACACAATGCCAACAGTCATACTGTGCCGTCAGTAAAACAATGTGTTGTTTGCAGGGGGTGCTATTAAATAACCAACTCCAAGTCAGAGTTGTTTCAGGAAGGGGGCGAAACACCAGGAGACGCAGTGCTGGTGTACTGTGGGACCATTACAGCGACCTGCCGATTTCTGTCGCTGTAATGGTCTTTGCTGTATAGGTTTCAATGTTTCAATGGTATACCCTTGGTATCATTAGCAATATTCCACATCACATGTAATACCCAGGCAGTACATGCAGGCATCTGTGATGGACACAGTAAACCTTCACAACATGCACCTCTTAAATCCTTTTTTTCCCTCAGTTCCAGTCTGCATATCAGAGCAGTGAAGCAGAGATGAGGTGGGAACAATGAGTTGGAAAAACTGAAACAAACTTCCAAGATTTATTCAAATTAGACTGAAAATTAAGCGGAATCTTAATTCACTAGCAGGAGCTGTGAAGAATGAGACCTGCTCATTCCAGAGGTAGAAAGATCTAAGTGCAGTGGGTACGGAGACTGAGGACACATGGTTGGGTGGAAAGAGGTGTCAAGCTTTAAGACAGTTCTGGTGACTAAGCATGCTCTGTGGAACACTGCCTAAGTGTGGATAGTTAACTGAATCTAGGTAATTAGAAATGTCAAATCTACTAATTTAAAGAGCACCAACTGTGATCAGTGCAAAAACTGTCCCCAAAGTATAAGGTTTATAAATAGAAATTTCAAATCCCACACTTTGAGGAAAAAAGGGATCATGATTTAGCTCCGTGAATCCGACCACTCAGTCCCTTTCACTTTCCAAAGTATTTGTCCTGGGGCCCCTGATCAAACATTTTGTGATGTCTCATTCAGAAGATGGTAGAAGCACACTTCATAGAGTCCTTTTGGTTTTTCCAGAATTTGTTTTTAATACTTCAGATGGCCCTTTATTCCAAATCAAAGGCACCACTCAACTAACAGCACTCTTTGATAGCTGAGTGGAGAATCTGATTTGGAACCAAAAGCCATCTAAAATACTGGTAGTTTAAAAAGTATACAAAGCATGGGGGTGGGGTAACACACTGGGAAGTGGAAGGGATCAGACAGCCTGATAAAATCTTTCTTTCTGGACCGAATGTATTACTAGGAGGTAATGTACGCATGTGAAGATTGATTGATTGATTCATTATTTATTTTTTGATAAAAGGACCTGTTGCTCTTTACAAACAGCAACACCAGAATCTTGGTGAAATTGTGGCATTCAGACAGGATATAAATTGACCAAAACAGCCTCAATAACCAGATAGTATTTATGAAAAGCATTTTCTAATTTAAAAAGTGCCCAAGTGAAGTGTAGGCAGACAGTAGTAGTAGTAGTAGTTTATTTCTTATGCGCCTTTCCCCTGAGGTTCAGGGCACCATACAATTAAAACAGTAATACTAAAACAGGTAAAATCAAGACATAAAACAAAAATAGATAGCTAGCCCGGTGGCGCAGAGGGTTGAGGCACTGGGCACCCTACCTCGCGCTATGTCGGTGACTCGGATTCGGGAACAACCTCGGGTTGTCAGGGTGACGGTGTGGGGGGGCGGAACAGGACTGGGCATGCTGGCGGGCAGCTCTCCACTCCTGAGGGTGGTGAGGGTGGGTTGCCTCCCCCCCGTAGTTCTGCTCCCACCAGGTGGAGGTGCAGTGGGTAGCGTAGGCAGAGAGGGGGCGGCTAAAGAATCAGGAGGTGGAAGGGGCCGAGCTGGTGCCACAGGGTGCGAAGCATGCCTCCACGTGCTTGCACGGCCGTGTGCCAGGGGTCGGGGAGAAAATCAGTAAAATGTTGTGGTGCCCTCACGCCAGTTGAAGGCTAAGGGGACCAAAAAGGTAAAAAAAAAAATCCCCACAATTAATAACACAAGCCCCTTAATAACTCGAACTGAGGTAGATGCCCTGTCTTGCTATCCTGTAGCAACCTACACACGGTTGTTCAAATAGCACTGGTGCCTGACTCAGTGGCACTAGCCGTATCGAGCTATGCTGCAACACAGGGGACCCTAGTTAACACCACCGATCTAACCTCTCAATCGGGGATGGTCGAGTTTGGGGGTGCTACTGAGACAGCACATTCGGCCTGCAGGAATGGGGGGTGCAAATGTTTATGGTTAACAGTGCCTCCCTTAATCATTGGTGGCCGGCATCACAGCACTAATTGCATGGATAACCACACTCTATCATCTGAGCCCTGCCAATAAAAGGGATGTTGGTGGGGTCTCTAGTCATGGGAAGACGGGCAGGTTTCAGGGAAGAATACGGAAAAGGCCGGTCCATGGCCCATCATGTAACAGCAGCCATCCTAGCTCATTATAAAATGTCTGTTGCCTTGGGACCTCCCACCAACTGCCACTATCACGCTACAAAGCTTGCCTCTACCTGGTGGGGGCAAGAAATACCCCACCGTTGAATAAACTGGAAGCCTCTGATGGTTCACAGACTGGGCAATCTGATGAAAGCTCCCAAGGGTCAAGGGCTGGCAGTATAGCCTAGAGGTTAGAGTAATGAGCTGTGAATGAGCTTGGTACATCCAGCAGACCAGACCTGGGTTGGATTCTCATAACCTCCACTTGCATACTGTGTGACTTTTAGCAAGCCACTTAACCTCCCAGTGCTCCCAGGTCGCCCCTGAAAACAGGAACTTGTGCCTAGTGGGCCTTACCTGGTTACCAAAGACTAAAATAAAAATAAATAAATAAATAAAAATGAAATGTCTCACTGTAAGTGAGCTTGAAACAGTAAGGTACTGAGGCAACAGTGAGAGGTAAAATATAACAATGATAGTACCAAGGGATACCCTATTCTGGAATAACTTGGAGGCCTCCGACAACGGACAGACTAAGTCATCCATAGGAGGCTCCCTAGGGTCAATGGAGTGTTGAAAACAGGCAGAGAGGATGAGGTACACAGGCAATGGTGACAGCAAACACGAAATAAATAAAAAAATATTAATGACATATTTCAAAAAATACACCAATAAAAACTGTACTGTAAGTCCTGTCCAGGGGGCTGAGTGTAGTGCACTGCTCTATCACACAGGACAGTCAGGGTTGTACTTTGAGCTCAATTACTGAAACTTGGTTAAAGGAGAACTACAGGGAGACATGAAGACCCGACCGCTGCACATAGCGAGGCTTCAGTACTCCGATTCCCCCGGCAGCTACAATATTAATCAAAGACTTTTCTTACTTTAATACTCTTAAAACTGGTACCAAGCTCCATACCAGCCAGTATTTTGTAACTCTCAATGCCCCCGAGATCTGCTGATAACCCTGCAGGCGATGATGACCTTTGCCTTCCTATACTGTGCCCTTATGTATGGAATTTAATAATCTCTGTATCTGCTATGCCTTGCTTTATTTTACAGACTCTGCCTAAATGGCATGTGTATACATGGCATATAGGCAAAGTCTGTAAAAATACAACAGCGCATAGCAGATACAGAGATTACTAAATCTCCATATACAAGGGCACAGTATAGGAAGAGGCAAAGGAGCATCATCATCTCGTGTGGTTATCAGCGAGATCTCGGGGGGGTTGTTAGGCACCGTGGAGTTACAAAATGGTGGCTGGTACAGAGCTTTGTACCAGTTTTACGAGTAGTCAGGTAAGCAAACTGTTTGATTAATATTGTGCCTGTAGGTGGAATCGGGGTACTGAAGCCCCAACTTGTGCAGCAGACGGTGCTTCAAGTATGCCAGCTGATCTCCTTTAAAGGAGGCTGGGGTGTGCTGCAGAGGCAGTGTCTGCAAACTTGCAGACAGGGGCACGAGCATGATCAAGATCATTTATTTGTATTTTATTTTGCAGTTCTGCACACGAGGATGGCTACGTTTAGGATGAACTGCTATTTTCTAAGCAAATACTGGAAAGACATATTACAGCAGCAGCAGGGTAGGTATACCAACATAACACTTAAAGCAACATTACTAGGCTTTGTACAACAGCAAAAACATATACAAAAACATCTAGCTAATTTTCAAAGTTAATACAGAATTACCAGGTAAAACTATTATAAACCATAAAATCTAGACAGTCAGCTAAGGAGCATCAGCAGACAGCACTAGTGCACATAAAACTAGATGTATAACCATACAGAATCATTCCTCAGGGTTCACGTTCCGTAAAAGCAGCATGTCTCAACATGTTATACAAAATGCTTCTGTCAGTTACTGGCATACAACTAAAACAGAATGGAGTGCTTAATTATACCAATTGTATCACCATTTGTTACAGTCACCGCTACTAAAGAAGCTATTTACAGAGGCCCTTTTTTCCCACTACACTGATATTATTTTCACACCAATTGTCATCTCTGCACAGTTATCAAGGAAAATTATATTATCCTCACAGGCTTGGCTATGAAATCCCAAATAAGAATGTGTCCTCTGTACTTCCAAAAATTAAAAAAACACAAGACACTTTAAAACCTTTCAGGGTCCTATTTATAAGTAGCCTGATTCCAAACTGACAGAAATGGAAATTACGTACCTACCGTAATTCTTGATCTTCTCTTGTATCTTCACCATTCATTACTGCTGGGTGTAAGCTGGAGGCGTGCACCTGCCACGGGAGTTTTTCTTTTTGAGGGAGGATTCAGTGCCGACGGCACCGCGCACGAGACTGACGCACTGCATGGTGCGCAAGGGGTGGCCGTTAGGCGCCGCAGACTCCTCCATCCCAGTTCTGTAACCCGAAGAGGCGAAATAAAAATGGATTAGAAGAGTAAAAGCAAGGCAAGAGAGCCGAGGGCTAGATAAAGGAAAGGAAACAAACTGAAAAAGGAATAAGCCAAAAAGAGGACAGGAAAGAGAAGAACCCTACCCTAAGGGACAGCAGAGCCTCCTTCCTTGGGCAGCTCTGAGGGAGGAACAGATAAGGGAAAGGAAGAAAGAAGAAAAGGGAAGAAAAATAGGAGAGGTTATTGGGAGGAGGGAAAAATACTGCCACAAATCCTGAGTGAAATTGGCTTGAAGCTTATCAGCTCGGATCTTAAGGCAAGGAAGCAAGGATCCCTTCAGACAAAACTGGTACGGATGGTTCAAACAAACCTTCTACACAACTTGAAACGAGACAGGCAGATTTCCCTATACCTCCCATTATCCCCTTACCCATCACTCAGGCTGAGAGCTCACAGAATGCCAAGGCAAAATCTGTCCCAGAGAAGAAGAGCCCCCAACCAGGTAAAGGGAAAAAGACCCCACTAGCACTCAGATATGCGTTAGTGCTGGGAGGGGGGAGGGGAGCCACAAGAGAGGGCGACCTCCTTGTCAAGATGGACACAGACAGAGAAAAAGCTCCTTCTGACTCCCTGGAGGAAGCAGGGACCAAATGGACCAGACCACCAGAAAGATGGCAATTTTCAAATCAGGTCAGAACGGGCATTGACTAGCCCAGATCTGGCTTTGCCAAGTAAATCCGGGGACCCCAGCTAAGTCCGAAGACCAAGGGTTAGAGGACTGTCTCAGAGACCAACCCTGTTGTCCAGGGATGGAGCTAAACTGGTCCAAAGGAAAGTCCCAGAGGCAATACCATGCAGGAAATCAGAAAGAGTTCCCTCAGAAGGAAAGAACGAAGCTTCACTCGCTCTCCTACTCAAATCCTTTGCTATGTTTTTTTTAGAGAACAGAAGGTCCTGAGGAACCAGAGGATTCAGTCTCCCGGGGGTGAGCAGGGGAAGACGCCCAAGAAATGAGGCCCATGAGGGGAAGGTGAGTGGGATTCAGCAATGAATGGTGAAGATACAAGAGAAGATCAAGAATTACGGTAGGTACGTAACTTCCATATCTTCCCTTGTCAATCTTCACCATTCATTACCGCTGGGTGAGTACCAAGGCCCCCCAGAGGGGGCCTGAAATCCAGCCCTGAGGGAACAGATCCCTCAGCCTCCTACTGGTAGGAAGGAGAAGACCCTGACCAACAGACTGGGACAGCCTAAGGTTGGTGAGGGCAAGGGAGTGTCCCCCGAGGCCCTGGGGACGGAGGACGCCCCTGAAGAATTCTCCTCGCCCTGCGGGAAAACAGACGGATCCCCTGGAAAGCACAGGAAATCACCCTACACTGGACAATGGGTGACAGTCAGGAGAGACAAAGCCATGTCGTCCACCTTATGTAGACTGCTGTCCCTGCCAGTCCGGAAGCCACCTCGTTGGTGTCGTAAGACACCAGCGCTTGGCTCCAGACCCTGTGCAGAGAGGGCAATGACTTGTCTGGACTGCTCCGTATCAAGCATAGATGCCAGAACCTGCGCTAGCATCGACCACAGATGCCTGTTGTAGGCAGCGTGGTGTGCCTTATGGTGAACCTATACACATCAACACAAGAGCTGAAGAGAAGACTCTTCATCCCCACCGATCAAATTCAGCAGAATCCAGATCCGGGGGCCTATCATGTGCCAGGCACCGAAGCCCGGAAGGAGTATCTAGGGATTTCAAGCCCGAGGGCGGGTGAGGTAAGGAGCCTAGAGACTCATGGTGTGCACAATACCGTCTCCTGCAGTCTGCTGGGGCTGGAGAAGGGGCGGCTGGAGATTGCCAGGTGCGGATAGATGCCTCCTGTAAAGGAACTGGCCAGGAAGACACCACGACGTGGCAAGTACTGAATTCACTGAGGAATGCACGAGTCTGCCGCTCGGTATTGTCCCTGCCAATGAAGAAGATACGAAGCTCCGAGACCAACCTCGAAAAGGAACCGCTGATATTCAGTGAAATCAGCATCAGAAAATAGGTGGACATAAGGTTCCTCTTCCTCAGGAGAAGAAGATGAGGAGGAAGTGGAGCTCAAAAGTTCAGAGGACTCCTGTGGTGGGGGGGGGGGAACAGGTGGAAGACCTGTTCATCCATGGCCCTGACGTATGAAGGGAAGGCCACCGCAGTAGCTCTGAAAGTCTCCCAAGTTAAGGGCCCCGTAGGACCCACATGGCCTGGGAGAGAGGGGGGTGGCTGCAGAGGGATGGGCGAAGGGCACCTAAGAGCACGTGTCCAGCCTCTACCAGGGCTCTGAGATCCAGGGAGCAAAGCCACCAAGACTAGGGACCCTGAGACCACACTGGGTTGCGAGGAGGTAACTTGAGAAAGCCAATTCCTGAAGAGCCCAGAAGGGGAATCTCCCCTGTGACACAACTGAGGTTGCACGTGTCCAGAAGGGTAACCCTCACTAGAAGGCGCTCTGGAGACCTCGAGAGAAAGGCAGGGCTCAGCGCTACAACTCCTTCCCACACCCCGAAGGGTAGTGGAAAAGTCCCGCCACTCCTCACCCCGACCTCTCAACCCATCCGACTCCGAAGCAGCCCTGTTCCTCGACCCCAGTGCAGGAGCGCCCGGCTCTGTGGGCCTCTAGAGGGCACACAAGTAGGGCTCTCTGCCCCTTCCAGAGGAACCTCAGCAGCACCAGGGATGGCAGCTGCCTAAGCCCTCTCAGAAAAGGACATCCTCCCTTGAATCCTGGAGCAATCGCTCCAAGAAGGTCCCGGGCCACCCCTAGCCATGGGACACCCCTGCCGAGCTTGCTCCGGAAACTCTGGGAGAGGAACACGGAGCTGCCTGACACTTCGGCCAACATAGAGTTCAAAATCCGTAGACTCAGGCTGCCAGTCCAGATCCACCTCTGAGTCATCCTCCACTGAAGAGGAGTCGAGCAGAGTGACCTCCAGAGAGGCAACCCCAGAAACATCTCCTGCGATGGCACCTGGCACTGCACAGCTTAGACCCCGAGCATGTGCCATGAGACACGGCATAAATGGCAATGAAGTCCCAGCACGAGGCAGACAGCAGCGATCACCGCCAGTCCCCAGCTCTGCAGACAGTGCAAAACAGGCGGCACTGCCAACAGCACTTGAGGTCCCAGTGCCATTGGCGGTGCAGGAACAAGCGGCACATGGTGGCATGGGGATTCACCGTGCAGACCCCGCAACCGGAGGCCGCGACATTGGGGGAGCCTGTACCTCCAAGGAGGTGACTGCCGGGATGGTGCCAATGATGTGACCCCGAGAGGAACTGCACCATTCCTCTGGCGCCGAAGAAGAAACCTCCTCCTTGGCAAGGCTGGAAGTGGAGGAGGTCCCCTCCTCACTGAGCCATATAGACCCGAGAGGGGACCCAGAGGAAGGGGCAAGAGATCTGGCCTGGGAGGCCCTCGGGCGATGTCCTCCAAAAGTTGGGGAGCCCTCCCGATTTTAAACGTGCGGATTTCCAACACACGGCAGTCCACAGAAAAACAGGCGACACAGTGATCCATATCATGATTGGATCCCAGGCACTGAAGACAAACATCATGCCGATCCCTGACAGAAAACTGCCGGCCTCAAGGGCACCGATGCATAGGGGCACGGCCCGCCTTGGATTTACGCTTGGCCCCCAAATCAGACATGATGCAAAATTATTTTCTAAAACAGCAAAGATCCTGGCACCATTGAAATATATAACTGAAATGGTGAGGACTTCCAGTGACGTCGTAGAAAGAATGGCAGCCTAGATCTAGTGGCTCCTGCATCAATGATCCTGCATCAACCCTCCTAAAACAACACATCCATTGCCATCCATTTACCGCTGAGCCAGAAGGGTATCCCAAAAATGCCAAAGAAGAGAGGGGATAACAAATTCTCGATCCTGGCACACCATAGCGAGGAGAAATCTCAGGACGAGGGGTCAGAGAGCGAAGACTCGAGGACCTCGTCGTCCTCGCACCGGGGCGGTACAGCGTCTGAGCAGGCATCCCATATAGTGCTACAAAAACAAATGGCCCAGATGTTGGCGGAAATAAGAGACTTCCGCAGAGAAAAGAAATCGACGGCGACTGCTCTCCGCACAGACACAGGAAAACTTGAGCAACGTCAGGAAACCAGTGAGGCCCGCACTGCAGAGACGGAGGGAAGGCTGGCCGACACGGAGCGCGCCATAGTACAACTACATGGGGAAGTCAAGGCCCTGAGGGCTCGGGCTGAAGATGGGGAGAGTCACAGCCGAAGAAATAACATAAGGATTTCGGGGCTCCCGGAGGGCTCCGAAGGGACAGACATGATTAACTAGCTACAAAAACTTCTGAAAGAGCTGCTTCCCTTACCTGAGGGTATTTCTTTGGAGCTGGAGTGGGCACATCGTGCACTGGGGCCTAGGCTTCCTCTGGGCTCTCGCCCTCGCACCATCCTGGTGAAATTCTTAAGGTTTCAAGACAAAGAAACTGTCTTGAGAGCAGCCTGGAGGAAGGGGAGAGTCCTATTCGAAACCCAGCATCTATACTTCGATAACGATTATGCCCCCGAGATCATGGCGCGAAGGTGCACCTACTCCATGGTGATGAAAGCACTGAAGGCAGCGGGGATCAGATTCCGCACCCCCTACCCCTCGAAGATGATGATCCTGTTTCCGGATGGAGCGCGTACCATGGAGTCAGTGGAGGAGGCGGTGGTCGAGTTAAAAAGAAGAAATATAGATGTCCCCCAGACCAAGGTCCACCGGGAGCCCTCTGTAGCCTCCGAACTTGCTCAGAAGGTGTGGAATAGTGGGCAGAGAGATGCAAGGTGCAAGCAAGGAGCAGAAGCCACACTGCGGATTGTCGGAACATTAAGGGCATCTCAGTCTAGTGTGGAGGAGCAGCGGACACCGGAGACCAGTGCGGAGACATGAGGAGGCCGCAAGTCACCCTGCATTCCCTTGTGCAGGAGACAGAGGAGGGTCGGCCTAGAGGCGGCAGTGGTAAAAAGCAAATAAAGAACTACAGTAAGGTGGGGGAATAGGGGAGGGAGCTCCGATTGATGCTAGCACCCTTATTGACACAGGGAGGTGGCCTTTGATGTTGAAAGGGCTGGGGGACCACTAAGGAGAGGGAGTTGGGGGTAGGAAAAGGTCAGGAAGACCAGGGGGCAGACAGATGGGGTGGTAATCTGGGAGGGCCTTTCTGCTAAGGGAGGAAGATTGGGAGATCGGAAGGTGGGGAGAGGTGAGGAGGTGAGCAAGAGTGCAATGGCAATTGAGCTCCTTAAATCAAGCTGTATGGTAGCATGAGGCACGGAAAGTATACCTCAATCCCTGGTTTGGGGATTAGATATGAGGAAAGCAGAGCTGGGGGGTGGAGGAATCAGAGGGAGGTGGGGAGGTATGGGGGAAGGTCAGTCGGGTCATGGGACCACCCTAGCTGAGCGAAGGAGTTGATCAATCTTATCTAAGCCGATTAGGAGGGGGCCACGGACACCTAGCGGCTCCAAACCCTGTACTCAACTAAGGGGGAAGGAGAGGGAGGATGGAAGGGGGGAGGGATGAGGGAGGGCTGAAAAGGGGGTGGAATCTGGGGCGAAACATAGCAGCAAACCATAAGACTGTGTTCTACAGGCCCATGTGAACATGAACTAGCCACTAAGCATTGACAGATAAATACGTGGCATAAGAACTGTAATGCTGACAGTACAGGCGGGAAGGGGCGGGTGGGGGTTGGGGTGGGAGGAGGACTAGGGAATGATAAACATGCATGATATTGCTGGAGGGAGGTCTGGGGCCACCTCTCTCCCGCCTCATCCTCACCTCTCAACTGGGGGTGACGCCGAGGGGCGGGGGTTGGGGATTTCTCACACTGCAATGGTTGACGGCTCCCCCTTTTTGGGCTCAGGCTGTGGGGGATGAGAGCTGTGTCCTGCAGAGAGGGAGAAAGGAGATGCTAAAATGTGAGGGCAGTGAATGGAAATGGCCTACCCAGATGGCACGACCTCCAGTGGACTCACAGCTAATGCCTGTGGATGATGTATGGGCCAGTTACCCTCTTGCCTGGGATGCAGGAAGTCAGGATGGTGAGCTGGTCTGCCGGGGAGGCCGCAGGCGGCTGGCCCGGATTGGGGGAGGGGGATGTGCGGAGCCGGCTCGGAGGGCTGTTCCTCCCTGTACTGCAGGGGGACCCTCCTGAAGTGAATAAGATGGAGCTGCGCCAGTGGCTCACGCAAGCTGGTGCCTATGGGCTGATGGCCTCCAACAAACCGGGGAGCATATGGCCGACTCAGGGAGGGAGGTGTGGGGCTGGTGCTCCCTATGGATTACAGTGCCGCGACTGTACACAGTTTGATGCGGACATGCAGAGGGCGGGTCCATCTGTCTCCCTCTTTTGGGTATGATGGGCTGAACAGATGACTGACTCACCGCACCCAACCTGGACCTACGTGTACAGGAGTGGAGGCTTAGCCATGTGCTCGCTTTTCTCTCCCCGGCTGGGTCCTGGCTGCGCATCCCCCCTTTTTTTTTTTTTGACACCCGAGGCGGGAGAGAGTCTCCTCAGACTGGTATGTTCCCTTACAAGTCGCAGCCGGGATCTTAGGGGACCACAGGTGCGGCATATAATCATCACCTATCCTCTTTACCCTTTCCCAAGTAGCACTTTGTGCTAAAACCCAGTGATTCTGGGCAATTGGTAAGGTTCTCCTTACCACAGGGTCAGGATCTCCTGACTCGTGGAAGTACCAGTTCGTAAGTTATGAATGTTGTGATGTTTAGATGTTATGTAACAGGTTTTAATGTATTCTGTACCAGTTATGCACTGTTGTGTATTGTATGTTGTGATGTGTTAGTCACCAGATCCGAGCAAATGTACTCAGTGGGGGTGCTCTCCAGAAGTTGCAGACCTAGGGCCCCACAAGGGCGAGGGAGGTATAAACTAGAGAGGAAAATGGGAACAAAGATATGGATACAGCTAAGGTGAAATTACTCTTTAAACATAAATGGCCTTAATGCCCTAATTAAGAGGTCAAGGACCCTAGCCTTTATTAGGCGCTCCAAAGCTGACCTGACATACCTGCAGGAGACGCACATGAGTGCGGCCGAACATGCAAAATTGGCCAAATTAAGCAGAGGGCAGGTTTTTCACTCTTCTGCCAAAGCCGGAAGATGTAGGGGAGTAGCCATAGTAATCTCCCCGGGTACTCCGTTTAAAGCCGGGTATACCTGGGCTGATCAGGAGGGGCACATGATTTTGGTGCAAGGTACACTACATGACAAACCAGTAACATTAGTTAATGTATATTTCCCACCGGGAACCCTGGTGGCTCACCTTAAACCTTTATTAGATAGAATTATACAAAAAACAGAGGGGGTACTTATGATGGCAGGCGACCTCAACCTTGTCATGGACCCTAACCTAGACTCTACTAATACCAAACCCCCTAAACAGTCGGTAACCCAAAGATTTTTCAAAAGATTTGCAAACGAAGCAGGATGGTGTGATGCCTGGAGGAAGCTCCATCCCCACTCGAGGAATTATACCTACTATTCACCGGTCCACCAAACCTATTCCTGCACTGATCAGGTGTACACGCAGGTGGAGAACCTGGGGTTGCTGCGCGATATTCAAATTGGGGACATTGTGGTTTCAGACCATGCCCCTCAGACGTCCATGTGGGACTTTGAGCTCCAGCCCAAGCGGACATTATGGAGGCTTAACCCGTATTATCTGCACTCTAAGAAGTTCTGTGAAATTTTTATAGAGAAAGTCCAGGAGATAAAAGCGGATAACCCGGTCATGGATTCTACCCCTGCCATGTATTGGGATAAGATTAAGACTGTACTCAGGGGACATATAATAAAATACACTGCAGAACGGGAAAGACAGCGTAAAGCACAAAAACTTAAGCTGGAAGATACCCTTCACTTCTTACAAATGGCACACAAACAAGGGGATGCAACGGTACTTCCCCAGTTGTAGCAAACCAGATTTGAGCTGGACCAATTAATACAACAGCAAACCGAGATGGCCCTGACCTTCCTGCGTCAGAAGTATTATGAGGTTGGTCCAAGGGCTACTCGGTTGCTGGCATACCAAATCCGGATGCAAAAAAAAGTGGCTACGATCCTATCGGTGTACCACCAGGTCGATGTCTCACTAAGACACATGAAATTGCGGAAGCCTTTACCACGTACTACAGGTCCCTATACACCCCAGAAAACACAGCGTCCTCACACCAAATAGCAGAATTCCTATGATCAATCACCCTGCCGCGGCTGACAGAGGACCAAAACCAGGCCCTGACCTCCCCAATAACAGAGATGGAATTGGTGGCTGCCATCACGAATGCCAAGTCACAGAAGTCACCTGGGCCAGACGGATATGGGCGGAGTTTTATAAGGCGGTAAAGGCCCAGATTCTTCCTAACCTCCTTAATGTTTTTAACAAAGTTATGGAGGGGGATCCCCTTCCTCCATCTTGGTCGTATGCTACGATTTCTGTAATCCCTAAACCGAATAAGAACCCACAACTTTGCGCCTCTTATAGACCCATATCGGTACTTAATCAAGACTATGAACTATTTATGGCAATTTTAACTCACAGGGTGGATCAGGTACTCCCTCTGTTAATTCATAAGGATCAGACTGGATTTGTTCGAGCCCGCACTACCACAGATAGTATAAGACGGACCCTCTACATGGTACATCACATGCACACCGGAGGGGCTCCATCCATACTAGTCAGCCTAGATGCCGAAAAGGCATTTGACAGGGTGGCATGGCCTTTCCTCTATGCAACATTACACAAGTTTGGCTTCCCTCCCACCCTAATAGCAGTCTTACAAAACATTTACGCCTCTACACAGGCGTGCGTGAAGGTGAATGGACACCACTCAGCTTATTTTCCCCTATACAGGGGAACAAGGCAGGGATGCCCCTTCTCCCCCCTCCTGTTCATGGCCTTTATTGCGCCTTTGGCCCAGAAGATTAGGGAAGTGCAAGATACAGAGGGGGTGGAACTGGGAGAAACTGAGCACCGGATAGCCCTCTACGCGGATGACATCCTGCTATATCTGCGAAATCCCGAACAATCTCTTCCTGCTGTTAAGCTAATACTAGAATCCTTTGGTCTGGTGTCGGGATACAAGTTGAACCTTACTAAAACAGAGATGCTCACCTTTCACTAGTCCCCTACACAAAAAGTCCGGGTGGATGTCCCGGGAAGGTGGGACCTAGAAAAACTAAAATATCTGGGAATACATATTCCTAAATCTCCCCTAGAATTTTATAAACATAACTATGCTCCCTTTGTAATACAACTTAAAGCGGATCTATCCTCGTGGGCGACTCTCCCTCTGGGGCTGGCTCAAAGGATTGACCTAATTAGGATGGTCTCCCTCCTAAGAGCACTATACCTGTTCCAGAATATTCCCATCCACCTCCCTTTAAAAACTTTCAAAGAAATAAATCACCATATTTCTAATTTTGTTTGGGCAAATAACAGACCTCGGGTACGTTTAAAAATTCTCACTCTCCTCGGGATGGGGGAGGCATGGGCCTCCCAGACCTGAGACTTTACCAGCAGGCGGTAAATGTGATGCATCTGATGTCCAGGCAGACCAAAACAAACAACCCACACTGGTTGGACACAGAATGAGCATTGATGGACGATTATACTTTCCACAAAGCCCTGTACCAGCACAGGGAGGATAGGATCCTATATAAGCATGAAAATCCATGGCTCATGGCCTCGATTAGAGGCTGGCGGACCATTAAACGGAACCATCGATTGACCCCATTTTTACCGCTTATCTGCCCAATCTCCAGCCTGAGTGACTTCCCCCTAAACAACCTAGATGGCAGCTTTCGGCAGTGGGAGAAAAAGGGACCGAGATATTTGGGACAGATAGTGAACCAGGGCACAATGTGGACTTACACGGAAATTCAGAGGAAATATAATCTACCAAAGGGAGACTTCTACCGGTACCTGCAACTCAGACACTACATAGACCACCTACCCCGAATGGTTTGGGATCATGAACAGCTCCCACCATTAATACAGAGCCAAACTGTTCTTAATAAAACCTTAAAACAAAGCAACTCGATCTCGTTGTACTATCAAGCCTTGAGGGTGCAGAGCCTGCAGGGTTTTAAATAATTGATTAGCAGTTTTTTTCTTGGGATGATACTAACTGTACAGAAAGTATTTATATAGATTTTCTAGAAATGCTGTGTTTGTTAAACACAGTGAGGCAAGAGCTATGCATTTTCACAAAGATTTAGCACTTTTATGAGCAAAATGCTAATCAATTTTTAGAGTTAAATAAAACCCTGGCCTTACATGCACAGTTGGCATCCGTGAGCAGTGGAGTCAAGAATCTGGCTATCCAATAACTCCCAAGGACTGGCAACGGGCCTGGAGATACTCAGCTAGAGTGACCAGCTCACACATATGGAGAGAGTTCGCGTGGAAATGCCTAATTCGATACTTCAGAACCCCGGCAATTACGAGTCACTACAGGCCGCAGCTCCAGGCCACTTGCTGGCGCCTTTGTGGCAACATGAGGGCAAACCACACCCACATAATGTGGGAGTGTCCATCCCTGAAACCTTATTTTATGCTCCTGCAATCCCACTTTCAGGAGATATTGGACCCTCACTTCCGGCTGACAGTGGAGATGTTTCTGTTCTCCGTTTTCCCCCAAAATTTGCGCGGCCCGATAACTAGATATTTACTACTCATTCTCCTTACGGCAGCAAAGAAGTCCATTACAAAGCAGTGGTTGACACCTAAAACACCCACGATACAAGACTGGTGGAACATTACTAGACAAATCTACACCATGGAGAAAATAACACACAGCTTAAATAATCAAGAAGGAAAATTTGCCACCAGATGGGCTAGGTGGCAAATATACTACATGTTAAAAGACCCTACATTTGTGCCGTGAGCGGGGGGATGACGACGGTGGGGGGGCCCCTCCCTACCCTCCCCCACCGGATGTGGCCCAAGGGTCGCGGGGGGGGGGGCAACTGCTTCACTGATATGGGGGCCTGTGGTCTGCCACTGAGGAGAGCACCCACAAGAGATTCCCGACATGCAGGTAATGAACATCATTGTTTCGGATACGTACCTGAGTCATACATAACTGGGCGCCGAGGATCTTTTCCAGGAGGTTGATCTGGCCTCCTTGTCGTTGGAGGAACCTGAAGATATTCAAGGTCCGGGAGACCTTAAATCTCGCCTTTTTATCAGTAGGCCAAGACTATCTGATTAGGAGCTACTCTCCCCTAGGAACTGTGCTCAATCTGGACTTTCGATCCTTCTGTTGTTTTATTATCATGAACTATTATACCCGCACTGAAACTGTAAATGTATATCTGCATGAAATTAATCTCGTTGGTCTGGATGACTTGTCTGTAAATATGTTATAAAACCTCAATAAAGATGAAATTTAAAAAAAAAAAAAAAAAAAAATGAAATGGTCTTACCAGCTTCAGTGGTGTCGGGATGGAGAACCGGGATGAAGGAGTCAACAAACGGCGTTGAACGACGAAAAGCCTAATGGTGCAGCAGCAGTTTCTCTCACACACGCAGCAGGTGCAGCCTCGACAGTGGGAGAAACAGAACTGGGATGGAGGAGGCATCTACAGCACCTAACGGCCGCCCCTCGCACACCACGCATTGTGTCGGTCTCATGGGCGGTGCCATCGGCGCTGACTCCTCCCTCAAAAAAAAAAAAAAAAACCTCCAGCGAAAGGTGCGCGCCTCTGGCTTACACCCAGCAGTAATGAATGGTGAGGACTGACATGGGAAGATAGAGGCTTTGTGATCTATGTTGTCCAGACAAGTCATCACAAGGCCTCATTTCATCAACCTTTGTTGCACCATAACAGGACTGATAAAGTATCTGGGAGCTTACCAGAGTGATGACATGGAAAACAAGCATTTGTCAATGCCAAATGTTTGCTTGCTGATACTAGCACTGGATGTGCAGGAGTTATACAGACGCAGAATAGGAATTTCACCAAATTTTAAACATAGGCATTTTGTGACCTCTGCTCACGAACACTGTTACTATGATTTTCTTAATATGTCCCAAACATTGATTTCCCACAGCAACTGCACCACTGTGCGCCAGATGCGCAAAACACATTTTGGACAGGATTTGAAAAAACAACAGTTGTACTGTTTATAAGGAGGTGTGCAGAATTGACAATGTTGAAAATTTTGAGTGAAAATATTACAAATTCTCAAAGTTATGAGTGTGCATGGAAACTGCGCAATACATGCCCGTAACATAGTCATTTTATGGGCATATATCACCAAATTTTCAACACAGGCATTTTAGGACCTCCGCTCATGAACAGTGTCACTGTGATTTTCTTAATCTGTCCCGAACATGGATTTCCCACAGCGACCGTGCTATTCTGTGCCGGAAGTGCAAACACACATTTTGGCCAGGATGGGAAAAATGACAGCTGCACTGTTCATAAGGAGGTGTGAAAAAATGGTAGTGTTGAAAAAATGGAGTGAAAATATTACAAATCTGCAAAGTTACGAGTGTGCGTGGAAACTGCTCAACTCATGCTCGTAACAGTCATATTTTGGAATTTTTTCACTAAATTCTCAACATAGGCTTTTTGGGAGCCCATCTCACGAACAGCAACACTGTTGTTTCATTAATCAGTCCTGAAAGGTGATTCTGCGCAGTTACCACAAAATCACCTTTCGGGACCAAATAACAAGATAACAGTCACTGAATTCATGAGATGGGGTCCCAAGAACCCCATGTTGAAAATTTGGTGCCAAAATTTGCAAAAATGGCTGAGATATCCACATAAGTTGGCAAAAACCCATTTATGCCATTATACAGCTTACTGGCATTTCTTCAGTTCGCGGTCGGCTTCGAAGAGTGCAGACGTGTTCCTGGTCCACCGAAGATTGTCGTGCCAGGCTCCAGAGGTAAGTACAGGGTGGGGGTGTGTGGGGAGGTGGGATGCGCAAGGGTGGAGTGCGGGCTGGGAGAGGAACCCGGACTCAACGAGGACATTTTTTTCTTTTACGGGGGGCATTGGGAAGGTTTTCTTGTTTCCAGGTGGTTTGGTATGCTGGGGTGGGCTCCCAGCATGCCACCTGGGTGTTTGTTGGGAGGGGCTGTAGCCAGCGGGGACTGGGCACCCCATCGACACAAAGTGTGTGCGTGGGGGGGTGCATGAGCCGAGGGGGACTGGGCACCCCCCTTGGCACACAACAAATGGGGGGAGGACATTATGCCAATGGGGATTGGGTTTCGCCGTCGGCAAATTAACATGGGAGGGACATACCAACAGGAGGATTGGGCACCCCCATCGGCTTTCATGGACTGTGAGAGGTGGATGGCAATAGCTGCCGCATATTAATGTAAAACTACTGGGGACATTATGCCGACGGGGATTGGGCTACCCTGTAGGCAAATGAACTGGGGAGAGGGCATGCCAATAGGGGGATTGGGCACCCCCGTCAGCTTTCATGGGGACTGAGAGGCGGCCGGTGACAGCCGCCTTGACGTCAAGATGCAAACTGCGTACGCATTACCACCACTGATAGCAGCGGTGGTTTTCTTTCAACTGCATGCCACTGCATCTGAACTGCTGTCACAGACAGCTTGGCCATTCATTGGTGTGGTGTGGTCATGCCTGCAAAATAGATCAGGGCATTGGCAGAGCAGGTGGCACACCTCCAAAATGTCGTATGGTGGCACTGTGTTTCCTGCGCGTGCACACAAACATAAAAAGGCACAGTTCGATTTACATCTTTTACTGTAATTTTACATGCTTGAGGCAGCATCTGAGTATTCCCTGGTGTTGCCTTCAAGCATTACCAAGGGGAAACCGAAGGAATGTGGTCATGCAGAGGTTAACGGGGCTATACAGTAAAACTTGGTCTCAAACACCTAATATATGCTACATCTATTCTAACATTCAAAAGGGACTAAATAATCACTTGAAAGGACAGAATTTAAATAGGTATGGCGAGAAAGCACAGACAACAGGGTTCGTATTCAGCACAGGTGGGAAAATGGGAAATGTGCTCAGCGCAGGCAACTTAGGCAAGAAGCGGCAAATGGCCTCCTCCACTACTTAAAATTCTGATTCCACCTGTGTGTAATAATGTGAGAATTACTGCCTTTTTACAAGCTGTTTTGGGAACAACTTATCAAGGAAAACATGAAAAACATTACGCAGGCCTGGCCAGGGGGCAATAGAGTAGCATGCTGTGCTTCCATATGGGAACATGGGTTCATGCAGTGGGTCCCCAGGCCCAAACTGAAAGCGTCTAGTGCACACTGCAGAAGCAGAGTACTCAATATTCTGGGGAAGGGTACTACTTATAGCCGCACTGTGCAAGTGCCTCCCTGAAGGGGAGGATGGCGTGGCATTAATTTTGGAATGGCACTGCCACTGAGTGGGAGGTGGAAGGATTTACAGGTGGGGAAATAGATTAGGTCCAGCCTGAAGAATGGCACCCTGTGCCCTCCTCTCTCATGCACCAGTGATCTGCCTGCAGCCCTCAACATCCCGCACTGAACCATGATATTCTGGGAAGGATGGTCTGATGCAGGAGCAACGCTGCAGAATGTTTTGGGGGTGGCATCTGAAAGAGGTTAAACTGAGTACCCTGTTGGTGTCCGTGCAGGAGTCGGACAGAATGGCTGAAAGCAAGCAGAGCTGGCACTTCAGAAAAACAGAATAACAACAAGCTTTTGTCAATGCCAAGTGTTGCTTGCTTATATCTGTTATTTAGGTATTTGGAAGTGATAGTACCATGCCTAAGAATTGTCATGCCCCAAGACATCCACTGTGTCTTTCTGTTCAGTATTCACAGAAGGGGGGGGCAAGGGCCACAGCAGTATAGCAGTTGCAAAGGCGTGAAGAGGTGGACAATAGTCCATTCACAGGCAAAAGAATCCTACAGGAGGTGACTAAATTGAGGGTGGACAAAGCGATGGAACCAGATGGCATACACTCAAGGATATTAAGAGAACTGTGAAGGAAGACAGCAGTAACTCTGGCAGCCATGTTCACTGAGTCATTCAACACAGGGGTGGTACCAGAGAATTGGAGGAGGGCACATGTAGTCCCTCTACACAAATCCAGCAGTAGGGTGGAGGCAGTGAATTACAGGCCGGGCAGCCTCGCCTCAGTAGTGGGGAAGATCATGGAAACATTGCCTAAAGAAAGGATAGTGGGGCATCTAGAAGCCATCGGATCCCAGGACCATAGGCAACATGGATTCACAGTGGGGAGGTCATGTCACACAAATCTGGTTGATCTCTTTGACTGGGTGACAAAGGAAGTAAATCAGAGTGGGGCAGTGGACAACGTTTACCTTGATTTCAGCAAAGCCTTTGACACCGTCCCACATAGGAGGCTGATAAACTAGCTGGGTAGGCTGGGCATGGGGGAAAAGGTGGTAAACCGGGTCAGAAACTGGATAACAGACAGGAGGCAGAGAGGGGTGGTAAATGGGGTGCAGTCTGGGGACAGGGGGTGACCAGTGGGGTGCCGCAGGGATTGGTCCTGGGGCAAGTCCTGTTCAATGTCTTCATTAGTGACACTGCAGAAGGGCTGAAGGGAAATGTCTGCCTGTTTGCAGATGACACTAAGATCTGTAACACAGTGGATACCCCAGAGGGGGTGGAGCAAATGAAGAGGGACCTAGGGGAGCTTGTGAAATGGTCTGAGGACTGGCAACTGAAGTTTAATTCAAGAAAGTGCAAAATTATGCACCTGGGACACAGAAACCCTGGGAAAAGCTACAGGATTGGGGTGGGGGGGAGTTGCTGATAGTCACAAAGAAGGAAAGGGATCTGGGGGTTCTTATTTCAGATGACCTGAAAATGACAAAGTGGTAAGGCAGCTGGGAGGGCCAGTGATGTGCTGGGGTGCATGGGCAGGGGTATCACCAGCATAAGGAGGGTGGTAGTGATGCCATTATATAAAACCATGGTCAGGCTTCACATGGAGTACTGTGTGCAGATCTGGAGGTCGCACCTTCGTAAGGATATTAACAGGCTGGAGATGGTCCAGAGAAGGGCGAATGAGATGGTGCAGAGCTTGCAACACAAGACTTATGAGGAGAAATTAAGGGACCTCAATATGTACTCATGGAAGAGAGGAGGGAAAGAGGGGATATGATAGAAACATTAAAGTACCTCAAGGGTATAAATATAACTACTGAGAAGCAGGAGACAGCTGCTATAGGCACATGTGCCAACTTTTGCGTGATATTCTTTTGTTCTTATAAATCTGTAATCTCCAGTATTTCAGTAACCAGATGACCACACTGCCTTCTTTAGGCAATTTTTACGCTGGTTGATGCCTGGTGTCAGACGGGAGACAGAGGGCTCACTAGATTGTGTTGCCATTTGAAAAACTTCATAGAGTGTTCTTTACTGGTAAGCGTTTTGGAAAGCTGGTGAAGGTCTCACAATTTTTATTATGATTTTTTCTCCTTATGTCTGTCCCCTTTGGTCCCCACACCCCAACAGTCATAGGTGGCAACAGCTGCAACCTTCTTGCCAAAATGGTGGGTGAGCAGCTGCCTTCACAGTCTGTGAAGTCTGACATCTTTCAGTGTCGCCTACTGGTCATCTTCCAACACAGGCAAGGCGCTGCCAGCCCAAAACTAACTCAGGACAAGCAGCTTTCAAAGTGGGGAAGAAATGGAGTGAGTAAGAATCAAGTACTCCTTCAGATGCGGCGTCGATTTTAAGATCAGCATACCGGTGTGGACACTGCAAACAGAACCCCAGCTCTTTAAGCAGCCTTATGAAGAGTAAAGGCTTCTTGAAGCACTGTGGTTCTGTTTATTGTACTGTAAGTAGGCTGCATCTAATTCAGTAATTTACTGTACCTTACATCTGGATGCATGGTAGGCCCAACTTTAAATAAACACTGCACTTGAATGAACACGATGCCACAGAAACATAGAATTTGTCAGCCGAAAAGGACCGCTCAGCCCACCCAGTCTGCCCAAGTGTTCTCTAGCTACTTGTAACTCCTGCCTGTATATGTTACTGTCTGTCTTATTCTGCCTGCGTCCATCAGGACCTCCTTGTGAATGAGCTTGCTCAATGGATTTTTCCTGCAAGGAACTTGAACCTACTCCATCTCCATAGCCCTACTGATCTCCGTTGCCCCTCTCCTTCCCCTTTTTCTAATATACCCCTATGTTTATCCCATGCATGCTTCATGCCCCCTACCATTTTAGCCTTCACCACTTCTCCTGGCAGTCTGTTCAAGGCATCTACCACCCTTTCAGTAAAGAAATATTTCTTCACATTTATCCTGAACTCCCCCCCAAGCTTCACTGTATGCCCCTTGGTTTGGGTGCTCATCCTCATTTGAAGGAAACTCCCCAACTGTACTCTGTTTACCCCTGTGAGGTACTTTGTAAGTCTTAATCATGTCACCTCTCGTCCATCTCTCTTCCAGAGTGTACATGTTGAGATTCTTCAGCCTTTCCTTGTAGGGATTCCAGTGAAAATCCTGAACCATTTTAGTTGCCTTCCCCTAGAAAATCTCCACATTATGTTCTTTCTGAAGTGTGGACTCTAAAACTGGACACAGTACTCCAGCTGGGGGTATACCAGGGAGTGATACAATGACAGCACAACATCCCTCCTCCTCCTGCTGGAGATGCCTCTCCTTATGCACCCCAGGATCCAATTTGCCCAGCCCATAGCCTTGTCACACTGTACTGCCACCTTGAGGTCCTCTGATATAATAACTTCAAGGACCCTTTCATGTCTAGTGAGTATCAGTACTTCTCCCCATCCCATACTCAGCATCGGGGTTCCCATGCCCGGGGTACATGATTTTACACTTGTTGGCACTGAACCTCAATTAAGTAAGAAAATGGAATTGATCTGAATGAATCACAGGCTTTTAAGCAGCTTTTCAGGGACTGTGTGTGTGTGTTTAGGGTGGGTGGGGCTCTGCTGCTATAACTATTTGCTTTTGATTTTGGCCTCAAATCAGGTGCACTCCTATAAAAAGATTAATCATGTTTAAGAAAGACTCATAAGAAATGTGATAAAGTCTTTGTACATTAGCCTGGGCTGAGCTTGCAGACAGGAGAGATGCAGCCTGTTCCTAATTAATAAGCTTCCCACTGGTCACCTGTGAGCCTCTTATGAGCCAGAGCTACTACAACGCCGAATGGTTGCTTGCTGGCATTAGCAGTGGAAGTGCAGGAATTAGACAGACAGGGCCCGATTCTCAAAGCCATGTCGGACGCAAGGTGCCTGCACCAAACAGACATGGTGCAAGGTGCAGCTTGCGTCCATGACCGCCATCCGTGTGATTCATAAAGGTGGCCTGCTTCGACCGCAGTCCACCTGCCCCAAACAGGGCTTGCACCTGTAATGCACTGCGGCACAGCATTAGAGGAACTGCAGCTGACGCCAGCTGCATTCTGAGATTCACAGACATCACCCGGTGGTAGAAATTCTAAGTGCCCTTAGACCAGCCAGGGCAGGCGTAAGGGGACTTAGACATTCTCCCCTGGGTGACATGCCTGTGTGCGCCACACCTTGGGTGACGGTCCACCCACCATACACCCCCGAGTGTGGCCCCTGTCCTAGTGGTCCAATGGCACCCCTCACAGCTCCCCGATGCCGCCTATGTACCATGTTGGTACCGCCGTCCTGATGCTGCCCATACTGGCAGCGGCTTCCCCGCTCCCCAGTGCCTGCCCCATCGGTGTTACCGCATCACCAACTTATGGCGGTACAGTGCCCACCCATGCCCCAGCAGGTGGTGCCCAAACCCCGCCCCCCATAAACCAGTCCCGACTGCTCCCCCTGTGCCCGGCACATCCCACCACTCACCTCCATGGCCAGGCGCCAATTACACCAAACATGGTGAAGGGAAACCGGCCCACCAGGTTGGGTCCACATGCCCACTACCTAGTGGGATGGGGGTCCTGTGTTAGTCTCTGGTGGCCTGCAGTGGACCTGTGCAGTGCGCCAGGGGTTTGACGCAGGGTTCCAGTCAGCGCAAGCATGGGGACTTAGTGGCTGGGGCCCCTCCTGTACCTGAATCAGGTGCAGGGTCCGTGGTGCACCAAGCATTGGTGCAAACTGCTGTTTGCCGCAGCTTGCGCGAATCGCAGGCCCCTATAAGAATCAGGCCCATGCAGTATAGGAATGGCAGTGAAGTACTGAACTGACGCCAACCCCACCCCCACCCTGCAGAGATGGACAGGCACTGGGGTGTGTCTTTGGGTCGTCGCCCATAACGGTCACAACATTTCACCTCACCCTACCCTGCAGACACTGACAAGTGTAGAGGTGTGCCTTGGGTGTTCGGGCTTTACTCACCTCATTCCATAAGGAAATATGCTGAAATGGGAGCAGTATAGGAGAATGGGATGAACTCTGTGGCCAAAGTGTCCAAGGCACACCTCGATGCCTGTCACTGGCTGCAAGGTGCAGGTGGGGGTGGAATGGCATAAGCACTACTGTTGACAATCCCAAGTCACATCCGTGATGCCTGTCAGTCCCTACAGGATAGGACGTTATAGTCGAAAAACCCTAACACCCTGTGCGTTTCTTGGTATTTTCACTCCAAGTTTTCAACATGGGTTTTTTGTGATCCCACCGCATGAACAGTGACACTATCAGTTCATTAGCGGAAAGGTGATTTTGAACAGCGACTACGCCATTTGATGCCACAGGTGCGAAAACACATTTCGAACAGGATGTGAAAAATGACAGCTGTACCGTTCATGCGGAGGTGTAAAAAATGGCAATGTTGAAAATCTGGAATGAAAATATAAAAAAAACTGGTGAAATCATGAGTGTGCGTAGAAACTGCGCAATGCACATCCGTAATGTAATTAGTTTTGGGATTTTTTTACAGCAGATTTTCAACATAGGCATTTTGGGACCTCCGCTCATGAAGAGTGTCACTGTGATTTTCCTAATCTATCCTGAACACTGCTTTCCCACAGCAGCCGTGCTATTCTGCGACGGAAGTGCGAAAACACATTTCAGCCACGGTGTGAAAAATGATAGCTGTACTGTTCACAAGGAGGTGTGGAAAAATGCCAATGTTGAAAATCTGGACTGAAAAGATTACAAATTTGTGAACTTATGAGGGTGCATGGAAATTGCTTTTTAATGTTATATTTTTTCCTTTTTCCCCACTCAGCCCTCTCAGGTACAACAGACAACCACTCAGCCCCAGCGCCATTTTTCCTGCCCACTGTGTTTCCCTATCACTCCCCCCCCCCCAGCCCTGCTGGTGGCAGGCATCACTTGGGCCGATTATACCAGTGATCATTCAGATGACAGCAGGGGCATTTCTCCTAACAGTCCTGTCTGTATAAGTATTGCATGCTCACAATGAGGACCTTTGATCCAGACACCTCCCCAGTGGCACTAAAGACAGCTCTCTGGTGAGCCTTGCACACCACAGCGAATAAAGTTAAGCCACGCTTATAAGGGAGCAGACTACAAGGCCCACCATAAAGTGTCACTGAAAGAGTGCCTCCCTCCCCAGACATGGACATGTTTCCAGCAGCACACTCAGTTCTGGATGTCTGCGCGCATGCTCCGGAGTCCACTCCTATACCCCAGTCACCTGCTTAGAGGCACAGTGCACTTTCCCTGAGCTACCAGGTGCTATAATGTAGGCCAGGGATCCTACATAAAAAACCTTCAGTGCTTTAAACGAGTTTTGCATCAGTTGCAGACTTTTGGCATTGCTGCTGAGCTGTCAACGCCTCTTCATGGTCACTGTGCAATGTATTTCACTGGATTGCGAGTTGTGGAACAGCAAAACTGAATTTGTACTGTAAAAGAAAAATCTCCCACTGTTGTGTTATGATCTCCAATCCAGTGATCATATATGAAAGGTACAGGTGAAGATGCATTATTTCTCATCAACTTTTGAATGTTTCCTAAAGCAGAGGATGATGCTGAAAAGGACATAAAGGTGTTGCTCTGTGTGACAGGGTTGAATAAGGCCCTGTCCCATTTGCTATGCAGAAAGAGTTAAACACAAGGTTCTGTTCTATCCTCTCCTTTTCTGTCTCTTGTCTGTCTGGCTGCGCAACCAAATGTTCTCGTGAGACCTAAGAACTGATCACTCTTACGGTCTTGCGATTCTCCACCTCTCGCCATCTCTCTGCCTTCACTTGCTGTTTCTGTCTTTTCTTCCACCTTGCATGTCTGCAGTTAAAAAAATATATGTGAATCTTTGTGTGAAATTGTAAGTGATACTGGGATCCATTTGTTTCAAACTGCATATAGTTATACTGTTAAAAAAAGCTATTTGGAATTTAGGGGTTAACCTGAGATGCAGTTTGAGCTCCTCCCAGGCTTGGTTGCAAACTCTTCTGCAGAGCTGTCAGCAGGAGGCCAGCTTGGGACACTGTTGTATTTGTAAGCCCGCACAGCAAAGAAACTAACAAGAACGCTGACACATTTTTGTGAGAAATAGGACGCCTCCTTAATGAGCTCAGGATGAAGAAGTTATTGTCAGGCAAAGACTTGTTATAAAAAGAGCAGCAATATTTTTGCTAGAGAGACTGAAACTTGGAATTTTAGATCCCCTCAGACAAAGGACTTTGTTTTCTCTGTTTGTACTGCCTTTGTAAATAGTTATACTGACAGTACAGTTACATAAGAACTTAACGGAACAGTAGATCTTCGAGAGAGATTCCTGCAGTAGGTCATAACATACAGGACTGCGCCCCCTGGCATCAGGACCGCACAGCAAACTTTTGCTAGCAATGTCTGGTGGGGGACTACCCACCCAATGTCACAAGACTGACGCCAGCGTGACCCTATATAGTGGGCAGTCCCTGCACCCGCCTTCGAGTTCTCCTGCCAGAGATCCAGAAAGGATGAGATAGAAGAAAGCATGACTATCCTAGAGCCCAGTTCATAATGATCTGTAAGAAATGCAGAGACTGGGGACAAGAGGAAGGGAAAGTGTGACTTACAGCAGGAACCTCTCTTGAAGATCTACCGTTACGGTAAGTTCTTACGTAACTGTACTATCTTACTTCGAGAGGGTTCCTGCAGTAGGTCATAACATATAGGACTGAATCCCAAGCAGTCACTCTTAGAGAGACTAGCAGAAGCTGGGAAGGTAGGAAAGTCTGAAAACAACCAGAACAGGCCTAGGACAGTAGGCCCTGCAAAACGGCGAGGCTGAAACCGGCCCTGTGCCTAGAAGCAATGTCCAGACTGTAATGTTTCGTGAAGGTGTGGGCAGAACACTCTAGGTTGCTGCCGCACAAATCTCTGCTATAGAAACATTTCTTAGGAAGGCTGTGGAAGCAGCCATACCCCCGGTAGAGTGACCTCTGACCTCTCCCAGAAGAAGTCTGTTGTACTTCTGGTAACAGAAGCAGATGCAGTTAGCCAGCCATTTAGAAAGGCACTGCTTAGAAACTGCTGACCCCAAGGATTTGGGGGCAAAGGAAACAAAAAGCTGATCTGCTTTGCATGTGTGCTTGGTCCTGTGGACCTAACAACACAAAGTCCTATGTACATCCAATGAATGAAGGAAAGCCTCAACCCTATTCATGTGAACGGTGTAGTATACAGGGAGTTCAACAGTTTGGTTTAAGGTGAACTCAGAGACCACCTTGGGAAGAAACTTAGGATTTGTATGCAGGACCGCCCCGGTCCCTGTGAAAAATCAAATAAGGCTCGTTACACATTAGGGCCTGAAGCTCAGAAATTCTTCGAGTGGAAGTAATAGCAAACAAAAGGAGCACTTTCCGTGACAGGTAGCGCATATCACAGCTTACAGCTGGTTCAAAAGGAGGGAGTGTAAGCTTCTCTAAAATTAAATTTAGATCACAAGGTGGGGTGGCGTTGTGGATAGGGGGTGTCAAATGGAGAATTCCTTTCAAAAAAGTTTTGGAGACCTCCAACTGAGTCACTGTTTTCCCATCCACTAGGCTGTGGTAGGCCAAAATAGCTGACAAGTGGACTTTTAGGGAGGAATAGCTTAGACCAGAGTTAGACAGGTGCAACAGGTAATCCATGACCTGTGGTACCAAGCATGTGAAGGGGTCACAACCTTTAGCTGCCGCCCAGATGGAAAATCTTTTCCATTTCATCACATAGGTGGACCTGGTGGAGGGCTTCTGAGCTTCCACTAGGACCTAAGCGACCCTCTGGGAGACACCAAAGCATGATACAAATATGTCTGAAAGGAGCCACGCATGGAGATACAGGGTCCTAAGACCTGGATGTACAGGTCTGCCCTGATCCTGCGTCAACAGAGCGTGTTGAAGAAGGAGGGAAACTGAGGGTTCCACAGCCAGCTGCTGCAGGAGTGGGAACCAGATCTGCCTCAGCCAGAGGGGGGGTGCTATAAGGAGCATCCGAGCCCCCTCTGCCTGAAGTTTCAGAAGGACAAGCTATAGAATGGGAAAGGGAGGGAAGGCGTACAAGTACTTCCCGGTCCAGCAGAGATAGAATGCATCCTGCAAATAGCACCAGGCTCTGGAGCACGCAAGCAAAAACTGGGTAGTTTTGCGTTGAATGGGGAGGCAAAAAGGTCTACTTCTGTTTGTCCCCATCAAAGGAATAGTAACTCTGCCACGTCCTGAGACAGTTCCCATTCAGCAGCTTGTGTTGAGGTTTGACTGAGGCTGTCCGCCAGGATGCTGTGGACACCTGGGATGTGCATGGCCATGAGGAACGGGTCATGTTGGACTGCCCAGAACCACACCCACATCGCCTCCCTGCATAGCAGATATGATTGGGTGCCTTCCTTCATGCTGATGTACCAGACCACTGACATGTGGCCTGTCTGTACCAGCAATGTTCCCCACAGACAGGAGGGGTTGATAGGCCTGAAGGGCATAAAGAACCGCCCTCATCGCCAGGATGTTTATATAGACAGATGCTTCTAGCTGGGACCATGTCCCTTGTGTCTGATGATCCCCCAAGTAGGCTACCCAACCCAGACCAGAGGTGTCTGTGGTGAGGGTCCAGGAGGGAGGAAGTGCCCTGAAAGATAACTCCCAACACAGGTTGAGAGGATCCTGCCACCATAAGAGGTCTTTCTTGAGTGCGCTGGACACCAGTATCGGATGATTCAGGTTGTCCGAGCATTGGTCTCATTGGACTCGTAATGTCCACTGGGTGATCCTCATGTGTAATCTGACCAAGGGGACCATAGAAATGGTCACTGCCATAAGGCCAAGACAGCGTAAGAATGCCCTGGCAGGAATGTGCCTGGAGGAGAGTAGAAGATCGACTTAATCCCGCAGAGTATCCACTCTGTCCGGGGGCAAGAAGGCTTTGCACTGGACCATGTCCAAGACCACCGCAATGAACTGAAGTCACTGGGAAGGGGTCAGAGACAACTTGTGGAAGTTGACTGTGATCCCCAATCTGGAGAAAAGGTCCAGTGTGAAGGACAGTGACTCCTTCAGGCTGTCTCTGGATGGGGCCGCTAAGAACAAATCATCCAGGTAAGGGAACACTGCAATGCCACAACGGCGAAGCACCGCTGCCACCACCACTAGGCACTTGGTGAAAACCCTGAGTGCCGAAAACGTCCAAAGGGGAGAGCTTTGAATTGAAAATGCTTCCCCTGGAAAAGAAAATGCAGGAACCGGCGGTGGCCGGGGGATACTGGAATGTGCGAGTAGGTGTCTGCATGTCCAGTGCAAAGAGCCAGTGGTCTTTCTGCAATAAGGGCAGAAGACCCTGCACAGTCAGCATGCGGACAGAACCTTTTGTATTCTACAAAAAGATTCAACTGGCTGAAGTCCAGGATAGGCCTCAGGTCTCCCGTCTTTTTCGGGACCAGGAAGAAATGGGAGTAAAACCCTTTTCCGCTCTAAGACCGGGGGACTGCCTGTATGGCCGATTTTTGCAACAGGGACAGAATCTCCTCTGTTGCCAGAAACGCCTGGTTCAGGGAATAACGGGAATGACCTGGAGGAGAGTCTAGAGGGATCTCCAGAAACTCTATGGTGTGGCCTCTCGAGTTGCAGGACTCATGCGTCTGATGTTATGCCCTTCCACTCCTGCAGGTGTAGGGCGAACCTTCATTCCACTGGCTCCACGCAGTTTTGGGGTGGAGGAAGAGGAGGACCGTATAGGTCAGGAAGCAGAGGGACCGGGGGGGCCCCAGCTGTCTTTTGTGTTTTGGAGGCAGAAGGGGAGGAAAGAGTTGGCTCCTTTGCTCTCCTTTTGTTCTGACACCTGAAAAAGGGCTGTTTGTTTTGTTTCTTCTGCTGGCACCGAAAGGGCTGTTTTTTCTGGAAGCCCGATCTATACATTGATTTCACAGATCTCAGGGCCTGGCCACTGTCCTGAAGGCCCGTGATGAGATCATTGGTATCCCCCCCTCAAAAGGACCGACACTCGAAAGGGGGCGTCTTGGATGGCTGCCTGAACATCTGCAGAAAGTCCTGAGATACGCAGCCACGCATGCCTTCTTAAGCTAACTGCTGTGGCGGAGGAACGAGCCACTGCATCCACCAAATCATACGGGGCCCTGAGTGCGTGTCAACAAGAAATTTTAGACAGACACAAGTCCTTGACTGATTCTGCCTTGAGCTCAGAGTCCTTAATAGACTGTATGTGAGCCTCAAGTTTAGCCATAGTGGCCTTTTGAAAAGAGACCAAGTATGCAACGTAGTTAAGTGAACGTAAGGCAAAAGTGGAGGAGGCGAAAACCTGCTTTCCAAATTGGTCAAGCTGCTTGAATTCCTTGTTTGAGGAAGAGGCGCTCATGAGCCGCCCTATGACAATAGAGTCTGCCTTTGGATGTGACTCCAAGAAGGGAATGCCCTCAGGCATGTGGTAGATACAGTCTGCCTTCTTAGGGATGGCTGGGATGGAAAGTGGCAGCTGCCAAATGGTAATGGTGAGGTCCTCATGGGGGGGCTGTCCAAGGAGGAACAGGAATGGGGATACCTCTTCCAAGTCTAGATGTTTAGCTGAATGTTTTCATTTGGGGTCTTGTTCCTCCGCATTCCAACCATTAGTCTGTTGGATAATGCAGAGTAGCTCGGTAAAGGAAGGGTTCTCGGGGTGATTTGGGCAGCTCCTTGTCCTTGGCAGCAGTGGCTCCAGACTGCTCCCCAGATGAAGCATCTGAGGAATCTTCCTTAGAATCAGAAGTGTCCTCCCCTTTGAGGGTTCCTATTTCAGGTGAGGTGACCTGTTGAGTAGCACCTCCAGAAATGTGCACCGCTGAGGACCAAATAGAGCTGACCGGTGACATGGAGTGGGGGATGGGTGAAACCACCAGGGCCAGCAGTCTTCTCTCCAAATCAGACACCAGCTTTGATCTGGCATCCTGCCACCAGGACTGAATCAAGGTTTGGAAGTCCTGTTGTGACTGAGGAGAAGATGGTGGAGTAGGAGTGGGCAGAGGCTGGTAGAAATGTGAGCCCAACCCAGGATACTGAGGAGGGTACCCTTGATAATAAGGGTAGCCAGCAGCCTGATACCAAGGATAGTAGGCCTGGGAAAAGGGAGTCATTGTCTGGCCTGATGAAGGATAGGCTGGCGTCTGAAACCCCGGATAAGGGTGGTAGCCTGGTGGGTGACCTTGATCTGCTGGAGGTCTGGATGGACGTAGGAAACTGTCTAGCATCGGGATAGCTGACATCAGCGGTTCTGGCACTGGGCTAGGCATTAGGTTAGCTTGCGTCAGGGGCGAACTAAAGAGCCCTGATGGCTGATGTAAGTTATCCAGTGGAGCCCCATGCAATGGATTGGGGACAGCTGACAGTAGGAACTCTGACGGCGAGTCAAGGTCAGACTCATCATACCAGAGATAGCCGGAGCCGGCATAAGAGCTGGGTGTGCCATCACCATCCCCGAGAGGGTATCCGAGGGAGGGACCGGGGATACAACCACTGGAGTGGGTGAGGGGAAGACCACTTCAAGGGGACCCTTTTCCTCCTCCATCCCAGTCAGGATCTCTGGGTTCAGAGGTTCCACCAGAGAAGGTGGAGAGGAACGCTCCTGATCAGGGGAGGCCTGGGAGGAGGGCAGGCCAGGAGAGGTCAGCAAGCTTGACCAGGTGTCAGGTGGAGCGGCGGCAGCCCCCATCGGGTGAGCTACGTCTGGGCGGTCATCAGAAGTCCTAGCGATTGGATTATTAGACAGAGGCGAAGCCAGGTAGACGAAGGGAGCACCCTCAACTGACTTACTGGCAGGTATCGTGCGGGTACCCAGCTGGTGGAAATCCGTCTTAGCGACTACCGGGTGTGCTCCGCAGGAACTGGAGTCCGACTTACCAGTGAGAACTGGGCGTTCGCCGGAGGAGCCGGCAGATGACTTACCAGTAGAAGAAGTCTGAGTGATGCCCGTTTTAAGGGGCCTGAAAGAAGCAGAGGTACCTGGAGAGGTTCTGGTCGAAGCCTGGACAACCACGAGGGCAGGCAGCAGGGGAACGGCCTTGCTTGAAGAGGCCGTGCTTGATGAGACCTGGTCCCGGTCTTCTGAACGCTCCCATTCCCTATGCTTCTCTATCTTTTTTCTTCTTTTTCAATTCCAAGGAAGGGGAAGAAGCGGAATCCCTCAGTTTCTGCATCTCTTTTTCTAGGGTGGCCATTCTGGACTTGAGAAGATAGGCCTCCAAGGCTTGATGTCTATGTTTGCATGTGGCCTGACTGAAGGGCTTGCAATCAGGGCAGGCCGCGGTATCATGGTTTGGGCCTAGGTAAAAAAGGCAGCGCCGGTGGCCATCTTTTTGAGGGATCTGTGCGCCGCACTTCTTCTTGGCCTTCAAAGTCGCAGGTGGAGAAGACATAAAAGAAGTCATAAAAATAGTACTAGAATCGGAAAATAATGAATAAAACTGACAAAATGGTGATCGACTGGAGCAACTTTCACCTCGGAGGTCCTTGCACAGGTCGACGGCGGGAAAGAACTGGAAGGCAGGTGTGGGGACCGCCCACTAAATAAGGTCACGCTGGCGTCAGTCACGTGGCGTCAGGTGAGCGGTCCCCGCCCAATTGCTAGCATTGCTTGCGGTCTTGGCGCCGGGGTTGCAGCCCTTATATTTATGATCTACTATATGAACCCACCCAAAGTAAGATCAATTTTATGTTTTATTTTACTGTTATTGATAGTAATAAAATGCTACTTGAGAATTGTACAACGGCTCCTGGTCTTCCTATGCTTCCTGACCTATGACTCGACAACACTTTGACTTGCATTTGGGATGACTGGGTTCTTTACTCATTTATACTGGCTTGCCATGCCAACAAACAAAGAAACTGGCTGACAAGCTAAATTGGTAGGCCAAACAAGATGATTTCCCTGTGATTAAAGTGGGCAGTTCTTCCCCCAGTATGCTCGAACAGCACAATTTCACAGTAATTAAAGGTTTTCTCCAGTATGACCAAACAATTCTATTTCGCAGTAATTAAGGTAGGCAGGCATTCTATCATTACAGCCAAGCAATGTGTCACTGTGGACATATATTCAAGTACCACCACTCCTAAACTGCATATTCCAACAATGCATTAGAGAACAGATGGTCAAAATTGAACAGTTATGAGCTGAAAAGGGTGATGCAGGGGCAGTACTTCACACTGCCGCCTAGGAGACTGAGGCTCTGGTGTGAGCCCCAGAATCCCAATCTGGAGCTGGAGGAGGTCATGTGCATTCCAGTGATGAAGGAACTGGCTCCCAAGGTGAGGGGGAAGGACTGATGCACCAGGCATTTGTGCACCCCCCTTCTATTGCAGGATCATGAAGCAATACTGCATCACCTGCACAGTCCAACTGTTGGGGCAGGAAAGAAGTTACTCACCACAGTAATATTGTTTCTTCAATATTCACTAAGTGGTCGTACGGACCACTGTGTTAGGGGACTACGGAGATAATATTTAAAAGTTTTCAGGCATGCATCACATTAGATCATTCACAAATATGATAACAGAAATACAAAGTCTCCTTATCCATCACCAGCAATTGCAATTCATTTTGAGAAGACTTTCGACTTGGTGCAATGCGTGCAATAGCCTTATCTCCTGGATACCCGTCAGCCTTCCTGTTTGGCCCATCCTTCCATCACTGGATTCAAACCCTATATTAGGAGCAGACAGCTGGGTGACTTCCAATGGGTTGTGCTCATTCCCCTTCCCTCTCCAAAAGGGCACTAGGAAGGGATGCCCATACTTCACTCTGCTGTTCCTGCTAGCCATAGAGCCTCTAGCGGTAGCAGTAAGCTCCTCCCCGTGTGTCTCAGGATGACTCCTCAAAATATACTGCTAGCTTGTATGCAGACAACCTAATTATTACTATGTCGGAACACAGTACTGGGGTAGCTGCACCACTCCCCCTTTCTCCCAATTCAGTAATGTCTCCGGACTGAGAGTGAATCACTCCAAAACTCAAATTCTTCCCCTCAATGCCCACTGCCTGCTGGGATGTTTCTTACAGAGAGGCCTTACATGGGCCCTTCAAGATACAGTATTCATGGGCATCACAGTGGTTGCAGATATCGGGAATTGGCCCAAACTCAACCTAGAAACTCTGCTCCAAGAGCTGAAAGAGGAGTGTGAGAGGTGTGAGAGGTGGAGGGCCTTTAATTTTTTGTTTTGTCTGCAAACTGGAGGTGCTGCGTATAGCTACAGGGACCAAACTAAAGGCACTTTTACACACAGGTTTTTAAAACGAAATAAGCGTTACCTGTGTGGTGCCACTGTACTCTGTTGCGTTCTGGTTTCCTTTAACACCCTGCGAGTATTCCGGCCAACCCTGCCTCCAATTGTTTTGGCTCCCCCAAAGTTTGCTGCTCTCTAGTGGCTGTTTCTGCAGTGCTAAGGAATGGCTGTTTTACACAGCCAGATGAAACGGAACAGTCGGTGCAAACCGCGAGAAGCAGAGACTGCGGTTTGGACAAACGTTCACGAAGGGAATGAAACAGATGTACTTTACACACAAGGGATGTAACGGTATACTGTTTCCGTAACAGTTATTCCGTCACATAAACCTGTGTGTAAAAGCGCTGTAAGTTTCTGCCCTGCCTTTCTCCTTACCTCTGTCCCTTCTTCCTGGTTTGATAAAATCAGTAAATTACTTGACTCCTTAAAGTTCCGTGGCCACTGGCCTAGAGGTGGATGGAGCCTACTCTGGATGATAAAATACCACATGGCACACGTGGGCGCCGAAACCCTCCAATGGTGTCAGGCCATATCCAGTTTCTCCTCTAGTTAGCTGAAGATGGGGCACAGCCTTCTGGGAACTCTCTCCAAGTATCTGTGAGATAGGGTTCCCTCACAACTGAAAGACCGCCCCTTGGCTAAGGCTTCCGTCTTGGCTTGGGGGAACCTGCAAAAACTTTTTTTTTCATTGTAACAAGAGTACAGCTGTGGAAAGTACATGAATGTCTACAGTACTGAATATATCCTGAAGGTGCTACAGGAGCACTGTACAAATAATAAGCAGAATACACCACAGAAGTATCGCATGTCCCACGTGAAATACAACAGAGACAGAGTATAAAACAAATCTACCGCCAAACTGTAAAGAGTAATCTGTAAAGATCAGTATATAAGAAATGACTGAGTAGGTGTTTTAAGGGCCAAACATATCATCGCATCTCATGAAATACATTACCCAGGGTTGCCATTTAGAGCGGAACTGTGTTAGGCAGTTAGAGATAAGCCATAATTTGCTCCATCACATACAGTATATGCCCTGCATGACTGCCCTCCACATCTCCATCATTGGAAGCCTGACCTGCATCTATAATCTGGTGATTGCTTTGTTTGTTTTTTTGCCGCAAACGCACAAAGACAGTCCATTGACCTAGGACCCAGCTCGGCCCCCAGAGGAGGCATGGAGAGCAGTACCATGGTGGGTACAATTAATGAGACAGGCTAGAATAACTGTTCCATCTGGCTAGCCAGGGATTGCCAGAAGGATTGCAGCAACAACTCCAGAACATATGTGCATGCATTGCAACAGGTTCCCAACAACATCTTCAACATTCACTATAACTAGTTGGGAAATATTTTGCTAAGACGGCCAGTGTCCTCAGAAAATGGTAACGCTATTTCCAGGCAAGCTACCTCCAGGATACAGAGGAGGTTACCTTCAGTGCTGGGATTGCCTGTTTACATGGAATTGGAATTTGTTAACTCCTGCTGCCATTTATCAAAGATGGATTGCATAATGTCTCTTAGCAGTTCTTGCAAGCCATGGTAGAAACAGCCAATTAACTGCTCTCTGGAAATGCTTCTGATAGCATCTTGAAGCAATTGCAGGAGCAAGACAGCCAAGTCTGGAAGGCAAGTGCAGTCTTTACTCTGGTGTAGAAGAAGAAAAAATTACTTACCATAGTAACTGTGTTTCTTCCCAGTGATGCTCAGATATTCATAACTTTATGCAGTAAGCCTGGAGGGTTGCACTGTCCGGAGAGATAGAACACATGCAAATGATGGAACACTTTGCACGTGAGCATCTTTCAAACACTGCCTCTACTAACTGCCTGTGTTCTAACCTCTTCAGATTTTATAAAGGAGCCTGAAACGAAGGCCCAAGATAATGCAATACTAAAAGTTATTAAAAAAGTCCCCCAACTGGAGGAACAAACAATTAAATAAAGTTAGAACAACATGGCAGAAAAATACCAAAAGATAAACACAATGAACTCTGTTCACCTAACTACTACAGCTGCAGAGGAGAACATTTCACTCCAAGGGAGTACAGTGACATGGTAGCACCAGGACGCGAAGTGCAGAGGCTGAAGTTCTGGAAGGGGAGCTAGGGAGGGAAGTTACGAATATCTGAGCATTACTGGGAAGAAACACAATTACTATGGTAAGTAATTTTTTCTTCTAACCCAAGTAATGCTGAGTATATTCATAACTTTATGCAGACTACCAAGCATACCCCTGGAGGTGGGCACAGAACTCTATTTTGGAAACAGACTTTGCAGAACTGCTGTGCCAAACCTAGCATCACTCCTGGGCAAAATATCCAGGTCGTAGTGTTTTGTAAAAGTGTGTACTGTTTTCCAGGAAGCTGCTTTACATATATCCAGTCATGGGACATCCCTGGCAGCTGCTAGAGTAGCAGCTGTGCTCTCGTAGAATGAGCCCTCAATCTTGGTGGGGGCTCCCTACCAGCATTAGTGTAATTGGATGCACTGGACTATCCAGCGAGAAATAGATTTTTTGAGGCTGGATTACCTTTTCCCACATCTCCATAGGTCAGAAACTAAAGAATCTAAACTGTGCAGCCTTCTTTCATCAGAAGTGGTATGCTCAGTGAAAAAGACAGGAAGGGTGATAGATTGATTTAAATGGAAATCAGAAACAACCTTGGGGAGAAATTTCCTGTTTGTTCTGAGGACTACTTTATCCCTATGAAAAGATATATAGTCCTGATCAATACAAAGAGCCTGAAGCTCACTGATCCTTCTTGCAGAAATCATTGCCACTAGGAAAACTGTTTTCCAAGTGACAAATTTCAGATGAGTTGTGGCCATGGGCTCGAAGGGAGCAGACATCTGCTTAGCTATACACACATTCAGGTCCAAAACTGGCACTGGTGGCCTGTGAGGGGGATGCAAGTGATCCTGGTCCTTAAAGAACCTTTTAAAAATAAGGTTAGAAGCCAATGTTACCTTTTTCCCAGCAGAAAGGTAAGCAGACACTGCTGCAAGGTGAACCCTCAGAGAGCTGGGTTGTAGACCCAGAGAGTGAAAATGGGTGAGATAATCCAATACCTCTGACAAGCCAGCTTGGGCTGGAACCAGAGTCTTGCCCAAACACCAGACAGAGAATCTCTTCCATTTGGAAAAATAGTTCTTTGTAGTAGAAGGTTTTCTGTAACCTCTTAGAATACTTAAGACAGGTTCAGAAAGTTTTAAGTCAGCATATTCAAAGTCCTCAAGAGCCAAGCTTCGAGATTGAGGGACTTCAGAAAACAGAGAGTGGTGGTAAACGGTATACAGTCAGAAGAGATGCAAGTCACAAGTGGGGTACCTCAGGGATCAGTCCTGGGGCCAGTCCTCTTCAATATCTTCATCAGTGACATTGCAGATGGACTGTAGGGTAAGGTTTATCTGTTTGCAGATGACACCAAGATCTGCAACAGAGTAGATGATCCAGATGGGGAGGGCAGAATGAGAAGAGATCTGGATAAACTAGCAAAATGGTCGGAAGAGTGGCAAATGGGGTTTAACGCAAAGAAGTGCAAGATCATGCACACAAGGAAGAGAAACCCTGAAGCCACCTATAGGCTGGGAGGGGAGTTGCTGGCAGTCACAAGGGAAGACAGAGACTTGGGCGTCATCATCACAGATGACCTGAAATCATCCAAGAAAACCTCTAAAGCAGTAGGTAAGGCTAGAGAGATGTTGGGGTGTATTAGTAGGGGTATCACAAGTCGGAAGAGGGAAGTAATAATCCCTCTTTACAAGACAGTGGTTAGGCCCCATCTGGAGAACTGTGTGCAGTACTGGAGGACACACCTTCACAAGGACATTAACCAAATTGAGGCAGTCCAAAGAAGGGCAACCAAAATGATGCAGAGACTACATCAGAAAACATATGAGGACAGATTAACTGAGTTCAATATGTATACCCTAGAGCAAAGGAGGGGGAGAGAGGTGATATGATTGAAACATTCAAACACCTTAAGGGCATTAACAAGCTGAAAGAGTCTAACATGCTTCAATATAAGAAAACTAGCAGGACAAGAGGACACAGCATGAGATTAGAGGGAGGCCGATTAAGGGGTAATGTGAGAAAGTTATTTTTCACAGAAAGGGTGATGGATGCATGGAATGGCCTACCTCAGGAAGTAGTGGATATGAATATAGTGCAGGGCTTCAAACAGGCATGGGATAGGCATAAGGGAGCAATACAGATGAGTATGAATAGATAAGCCATTGACAGAGCAAAGGCCTATGGCACATTCATAAGGTAAAAAATTAAATAGGCAGACTGGATGGGCCTTGAGGTCCTTATCTGCCGTCATCTTCTATGTTTCTGTGTAGGTTCAGGTACAACAAAGTTCCTTGGTTGGAGATCAGAAGGTTGTACCTCCGAGGGAGATGTACTGGATTTGCAAGACATTGAGAGCAGAAGAGAGTACTATGGTTGCCTCGGCCAGTCTGGAGCTATCAAGATCAGTGACGCTGTATGGGATCTGAGCTTGACCAGTACTCTCAATCGGAGGGAAAGGAGGGAAAGCATAGAGGAACCTCCATGACCAATCCAGACTCAGGGCATCCAGAGAAAAGGTTCCCTGATCTGGTGGTCTGCAACAATACTGTGGCAGGTGTTGGTTCTGGTGGGACATGAACAAGTCTACCTCTGGAGTGCCCCACCTTCTGAAAATAACTTGTACCACCTGCTTGTTTAGGGTCCATTCGTGATGGACCTGGTTTATTCGACTCAATGCATCTGCCAGGGTATTGTCCTTCCCTGGCAAATGAACTGCGTGCAGAGACACTTTCAATGAGTACGCCAGAGTCCAAATCTTTATGGCCTCTGAGCAGAGGAGGTCTGACCTTGTGCCTCCCTGCTTGTTTATGTAATACACTGTGGTGGTATTGTCTGCTCTGACCTGTACCGACCTGCCTTGGACTAGGTCAGAAAACGTTTTTAGAGCCAGCAGAACTGCCCTGAGTTCCAATAGATTTATGTGCTGAAGGGACTCTGTGGCTGACCAAGTGCCCTGGGTTGTGTGATCCCCTATATGGGCACCCCAGCCCAAAAGGGATGCATCTGTTGTGAGAACTACTGAAGGATTCTCTTTCTGAAAAGGAACTCCTTGCCTTAAGTTGGATTCCTCCTTCCACCACAAGAGGGCCAGTAGCAGTGACTTTGTTACTGGGATAAGCTTTGAGAAGGAATCTTTTCTTTGACACCAGTGAGACTTGAGGTGAAACTGAGTGTCCCTCATGTGGAATCTTGCATGCAGTACTGTGCCTGTGGAAGTTGCCATGTGGCCTAGTAACTGGAGAAACTGTCCTGCAGTTTTTAAGTTGTGCAGCTTGAAAGAGTTTGCTATTAGCTGAATGTTTTTTCACCCTTTCCAGAGGCAGATATGCCCTTGCCTATAGGGTGTTGATTTCTGCTCCTATGAACTGTAACTCCTGTGTAGGAGTGAAAACTGACTTTTTGCGATTGATCAGGAATCCCAGAGACTCCAGGAGACCCTGAGTGACCTTCAGGTGTTGCTGCACCTGCAGGGAAGATTTTCCCATGACCAACTAGTCGTCTAAGTAAGGGAAAACAGAGATTCCCTGTCTGCGAAGATGTGCCACTACAACGGCCAGGCACTTTGTGAATACCCTTGGGGCTGAAGAAAGGCCAAAAGGCAGGGTTGAACACCGGTAGTGACCTGAAGGGAGTCTGAATCTGAGGTATTTTCTGTGAGACCCTTTTATGAGGATGTGAAAATAGGTGTTTTTCAGGTCCAGTGATGCCAACCAGTCTTCTTTTTCAAGTGTTGGCAGGATCAGAGCCAAAATTACCATCCTGAACCTTGGTTTTTTTTTTAGAACTTGTTTGGAGCTCTTCAATCCAGTACAGGCCGCCACTCCCTACTTTTCTTTATGGTCAGGAAATATCTGGAATATAAGCCCTTTCCCCTTTGAGATTTTGGAACTGGTTCCACTGCTTTTAACTGCAGCAGGTTCCGAACCTCTGCCTCCAAGAGCACCTTTTCTGCTAGGGAAGGAGAGCTGAAAGCTCTGGATTTTTGATGAGGAAAGGACTTGAATTCCAGAGACAGACCCTGTCCCACCACCTCCAACACCCACTTGTCTGTGGTGATTTTCAGCCAAGTTTGGAGAAAGTGGAGGAGTCTGCTTCTGACAGGTAGAGAGGAGGCGGCCTGTGGTTCAGGGCGTCTGTTTGGTTTGTGGTTGAGGCTGAGTATGAGACCCTCGCCTCGAGCCCCTTCTGCCCCTGCCCCTGGAGTAACCCTGCTGTGGGTACTGCTGGTACTGGGGTAATGCCACTGGTTGGAAGAAGGGCCTGGTGTAAAAGGACCTGCCCCGACCTCCCCTTCCATAAGGCCTGGTGGATGTAGAAGCTCTCTCTTTAGCAGAGTTGCTTCTGTAAGTGGCCTTATATTAACAAACTAACATACTAAAAGCCAGCAGAATAGGCCAAATGGTCTGTCTTGTCGGCTCGAAAGCCAGCAACCTAGTGTCTGCTCGCCTTACCACCACCCCCAGCCCCCGAGAGGGTCTTCATTGGTTTCGGTTTCCCCTTGTGCCTGTCCCACCTTCCTGAAGCCTCCACTGTGCCCTCCTCCACCAGCCTCCCGGCAGCAGCGTTCCATGGCTCCAACCCTCTCAGTGAAAAAATGCTTCTCCTCGTTCCCCCTGCAACTTCCCCCTCCAGCTTCCTCATATCCCTGGTTGTTCCCCTTCTTAAGTCTAAACAGCTCCATGGTTCCACTCCTGATTATTCCTTTTACATACTTGAAAACCTCAATCATATCTCCCCTGTCCTTCCTCTCCTTCAGTGTGTAAAGTCCAAGATCTTCCAGTCTCTCCTCATAAGGCCTCCCTTCCATGCCCTGAATCATCCTGGTCGCTTTCCTCTGAACTCTCTCCAGCAGCGCTATGTCCTTCTTCAGATGAGGTCTCCAGAACTGTACACAGTACTCGAGCTGCGGCCTGACCAAGGCATTATATAGATGGAGGATCACCTCCCTCCTTCTGGATGCAATTCCCCTGGCTATGCAGCCTAGTATCCTGTTTGCTTTGGCTGCAGTTCTACAGTTTTCAGAGTTATTCATTTTAACGTCTACCACCACCCCTAAATCCCTTTATCCCAATGTGGCTTGAGTGACCCACCCCACCCCACGGGTGTATACATAGCCGGGTTTTTGACCCCCAAATGAAGTACCTTACATCTTCCGGCATTAATTTCAGTCCTCACCTCCTTGACCACCCCTCCAGGGTATCCAGATCCCCCTGGACTGTCTCCCTTGCTTCTTCACACTCCACCAGTGCTCCCAGTTTTGAATTGTCCACAAAGAGACTCAATCTATTTCTAACCCCCCTCCCTATATCCAAGACATAGGCACTGAACAAGAGTGGTCCCAATACTGAACCTTGAGGGACCCCACTGATTAACTTCCTGGGGGAGGAGAGTATCCCACCCACCATTACCCTCTGTAAACGCCCTGAAAGTCAATTTTCAACCCAACTGAGCTCCTGTCCTCCCACCCCCATCTCCCCCTTTTGCTATCAGTCCACTATGGGGCACTGAATCAAACACCTTGCTGAAATCTAGGTATAGGACATCCACCGGCCTATGTCTATCCAAGGCCCCTGTCACCCAGTCATAAAACTCTACGAGGTTTTACTGACAAGATCTCCCTGGAACGAATCCATACTGTTTATCATCCTGGTGTCCTAACCTTTCCAACTGCCTCCCAAGCCTCTCCTTGATAAAGCCCTCCATTACTTTGCCTACCACAGGCGTCAGACTGTCAGGCCTATCGTTCCCCATCTCCACCCTAGACCCCCCTTTATGTATCGGCACTATATTAGCCACCCTCCAGCCCTGAGACACCCATCCCGTCTGCAAAGATGTGTTAAAGAGTGCAGCCAGTGGAGCTGCCAGATCATCCGCCAGTTCCTGCATAACCCTCGGATGTAGTCTGTCCGGCCCTGGCGCCTTATCAGTTTTTAGCTTCCGAAGGGCCTCCCTCACCCTATCCACTGTAATTTCACCCTCCCAATCCACTCCCTAATGCAACCTTCCTATGCCTTCTGTGTCTGGCCCAGCCTGTACCCTAGCCTCTTTCCATCCTTTGGTCTCAGACTGAGACTGACCTCTCGCTTTTGCTGGCTCCTCTTTCTTCCCATCAGAATGTAGGGATCCCTTGTCACCCTCTGCAAAGATTGAGGCAAAGTACTCATTTAGCACCTCTGCCTGTTCTCCTGCTTCCTAAACCCATCCCCCCACAATCTTAATCCTACTGATCTGTGTCCTCCCTTTTCTCTTCTCTCTTATGTATCTATGAATCCTCCCCAGATATCCCTAGCCAGGCTTTTCTCCATCCCTGCCTTGGCACCCCTCACCACTCTGGTGACCTTCCTGGTCAATAGTTCATACTCCCCTCATTCCTTCTCCCACCTAGAACGTTTGAAACGTGCGTAGGCAGCCTTTTTATCCCTCACTGCCTCCTGCACCTCCCTGGTCCACCAACAAGGCTTGCTGGTTCCACCAAGCTTACGCCTTACTTTATTACAGGACATAGTAGCCTCTTTACCCCTTCTTTAATGGTCTTCCACAAATTTCCAGCATCCATGTCCAGCCTAATCTTGTCCAACCTCTCCCTTAGAATCCTACCCATACCCATGAAGTCTGCTCCCCTGAAGTCAACCACTATTGTATGAGTGTGGTTTTCCACCCCTCCTAAATACAGCAGGAACCAGTCCATGGCGTGGTCATGACCAGCCAGTGGAGTGCACACCTCCAGGCCCCTTATTTGTTCACTGTCCGCTAGGATAACATCCAATATCCGCCCCTGTCTAGTAGGTTCCCTCACCTGTTGGACCAGGAAGGCATCCTGAAAGACATCCATCAGTCTCTGTTCCCTGGTTACAGAGGATGTCATGGTATCCCAGTCCACCACCGGCATATTAAGATCACCCATGACCACCACCCTACCCTTTCCAAGGTCACAGTGACCTTTGATGTTCTCAACCAGTTTATCCTCCAGAGCCTCCTCTATTGCAGGGGACCTGTATACCACCCCATCTTCAATTTCTTCCCTCCCCTCGTTTGCAGGGTTACCCAAATCACCTACACACCCCCTCCAGCCTCCTCCACTCCACAAACCACTATGTCATTACTATCAGTGCAACCCTTCCCCCTCTTCCAACTCCCGTATCTTTCCTCAATATCTTGTAGCCCTCTAAGTTTAGGTCCCAGTCATTTCTCTGGGTGGCCCATGTCTCTGTAATTGCCGCCACATCTGCTGTTCCCTCAGTCAACATAGCCTGTAGCTCAGGCATTTTATTGCTCATACTCCTGGCATCGATCAGGACTGTCCTCCACCCCAACTTCTCCCCTCTCTCCCGTCCCCCCAAACCTGCGTAGTCCCTTTTCTGCCCAGGTTTCCTTGAATTTGCAGCAAAGTCCCTCCACTCCTCACGTGCCCTAGACTTGGACCCTCAAACAGCCACCCTGGGGTCTTTTTATTATTTGACACCCCCCTTACAAGTTTAAACCCCACCTCTCGCCTATAAATCCAGCAAGTTTTAATTTCAAGATCTCCCTCCCTTCCAGGTTGAGGTGTAACCTATCCCTGGCATAAAGCCCCTTATCCTCCCAAGTATCCCCCCAATCCCCCACCAGCTCATACACCTCTGCCTTGAACCAGTCTCTGAGCCACTGGTTCACCCCGCTAAGTTTTAGCTTGTTTTCCCCAGTTGTCCTTGGTACCAGCAAAATCTCAGAGAAAGAAATTTTGCTTCCTATAGGGTGACAAACCCTGGCCAGTTCCCGGAATCTAGCCTGTATTTCTAGCTCACTGTTCCCTTCCAAGTTATTTGTCCCCAGATGTACTAGGAAGTCCGGGGATCCCCCACAATCCAGTGTTAACAAGCATAGGTGGAATTTTGCCTTCTGTACAGATAGTCCTGGTATACATTTAGCCTTGACTGGGCTGCTTTTATTCTCCCCTTCCCACTAGATACACCTGGTCATGGAGTCTCCCAGCAGTATCACCTTCATCCCACCACCCATTTTTTTTTTTTACTCAATGTTTATTAATGCACAGAAGATTCAACAGTTTGACTTACATCACTTAATCTGTTACTACTACTATTACTATTTCTATTACTATTAGAGGAGCCTTGATAACATCACTTTTCTAAGTTATCATTTGCAATTACAGAAACAGAATAAAATAATGTCCCATTCAAATCCATAAGGGTCTTCCTTTGTGCAGTCTTAATGTGTTCCTTTTTTTTCTTCTGTTCCCCTTCTTCAGGAGTCCAACTGTTAAGAAACCTACACCAGAGAGAGGAACACAGACATGGACAAGCACATCTCGGTATAAAGTTATAACTAGAAGATCCTTCCTCTCCACCTTTGGCGCAGAGGGCCAGTGGACCTCCGTTCAGAGTTAGCTGACATCTGAGGTCAAATACTTCTTAAGACTCCAACATAAAACAAAGCTCCTCTATCTAAACCAAGACATTCAGAATTGTTAACTATGTACACTTTTAATAAAGTTAAAAACTAGGGCAAAAATGTAAAACCATACTAAGAACCAAAACTAATACCATGTGTGTGATGAGCTCATTATTCTTTTCCATTTTTAAATATCCAACACTCAGAGGGTAGTAGAAGAAATGTAATTATGAAGGTTGAACCCCCAAATTCCCCTCCTTCACTTCAAAGCCAGCTCTGTTACTCCAGAGGGGAGGGGAGGGAAGGTAATGGTGATTTGATGATTTCCCCTCAAACCTGTGTTTCCCTACCAGGAGCTAAGCTAGGATCCCCCGTTCCAGGATCACTAGGCTGAGAACCCTTCTCATACCAATCCTGCCAAACCTCCTGGAACTTCCCTGTGTTGAGTCTAAGAGATGCAGCAACTTTTTCCATCTCCTCCAACTCGAGTACTTTATCTTTCCAAATATGAATGGAAGGTGGGGTCGCTGACAACCAACAAACAGTGATACTCTTCAGAGCTGCCAGTCTGAGGATGTGGTACAATTTTCCTCTGAGGTCTGGAGAGTTTTAACTGGTCTGTACTAGACAGGCTTAAACAGAGGGAATGGAAGGATCTAGACAAAGACACCCCCAAAATCCTCTGAATGTGGTCTTGGACCTATTGCCAAAAACGTCCGATCTCTGAACACTCCCAAAAAATACGGAAGAGGGAGCCCACCTCTCCAAATCCCCTCCAACATAAGTTGGAATGTTCAGGGTTGAAATGTTTGGTGATTGTTGGCGTTCTGAAGAAGCGTATCAGAAGCTTCCAATGATATTCACCCCATGAGGGGAAGCTGTGACGCGCCAGCTTTGATTAAGGATTCCCTGCCACTCTGAGCAGTCAGTTTGTAAGGTAGTTTCTCTCTCCCATCTAGACTTGATTATGTTAGCCTGCTCTGAGTACTGGGCAGCAAGTAACCTATAAATCTGGGAGATGAGTTGCATCTTTACTCTCAAGGTTATCCAACTATAAATAAGCTGTTCCAGATCTACCATGGGTCTGAATAACTGTTGCGGATGTGGGGTCTGCTGGATGAAGTGCCTTATTTGTAGAAATCAGAAATGGTCCTCCCTTCTAAGGCTATATTTTAACCGTAGCTGCTGGAAGGTGATGCAGGTGCCCCCATCCAAAAGGTGGGAGAATCTGGTAAGGCCCCTGCATTCCCAAAACTTGTAGCCTAGGTCCATTGTAGGGGGTTTAAATGTTTCTTGATGGCGAATGAGAGACAAAGGACCCACTCCTGCTGGGACTCCTAGTCGTTTATGCAAAATTAATAGTGCCTTCAGGGTATGTCTAGTCCATGGGTTTGCAACCCTGTTCACTATACCTGGGAACAAAGAGGCCCTGAGTAGAGTCCAAAGAGCCATATTCTGGGCTTGCTCCGACTCCATGGTATACCATCTTGAATCTATCCTCTGCTTCATCCAAGCATAGAGCCAAGGGGCCTGTGCTGCTAGGTAATAATTAGTAATATCCGGTAAGCCTAACCCCCCCCCAACTCCCGTGGTGTGCAGAGTAACATTCTTTTTAGCCTAGGCCTTTTACCATTCCATACAAAGTGTGTTAGCATGCGTTCTGAATCTTTCAAGAAAGAAGTTGGCAGGGGGATCGGAAGTGTTTGAAACAGGAAAATAAACGAGGAAGCACATTCATGTTGATGGAATGCACCCTTCCTAACAGAGTCAAAGGGAGTAGTTTCCATCTGCCCAGGTCCTGTTTTAAAGAGTTCAAAAGCCTGAGATAGTTAACAGAAAACAGTTGAGTTGTATCTGCTGATATCCTATTTCCTAGGTATCTGACAGTATTGTGAGTTGCCCATGCAAATTGGAAGTGAGACTGCATCTCCAGTGGGGGACAGCCACTGAGGAGGATTGCTTCTGATTTTGAGGGGTTAACTTTGTAACCTGCTATTGTTTGGAAATTATTTAAAATTTCCATGAGGTGGGGAAGAGAACTAACCGGTTCTCCCAGATATATTAGTGTATCGTCTGCATATAATGAGATTTTGTGAACCTGGGATCCCACTGTAATTCCTTCTATTTGGGGGTGTTGCCCAACTTATTCTGTTAAAGGTTCTAGGGAGAGGGCAAACAGAAGAGGGGAAAGGGGGCACCCCTGACGAGTCCCTTGGAATAGGGGGAATCTAGAGAAGGTGCAGCCGTTTACGCTTATCACTGCTACTGGTTGGGAGTATAATGTTAAGACCGTCCCAATAAAGTTGTCCCCATGGTTGAATTTTTTTAGCAACAGCTTGAAGAAAAACCCAATCTACCCTGTCGAATGCCTTTTCGGCATCGATACTTAATGCTAGCTGAAATGTTGGGAGGAAATTATGTTTAGAAATCGCCTGATATTGTCTTGTAAAAGTCTACCTGAAATAAACCCAGTTTGTCCACCACCCATTTTGACAGCCCGTGTTGAACCTTCCAGACTCCTCCTTTTGTCATCAACCCCCTGCTTGCTCCTCCCTCCCCAGTCAACCTGGGGGTCTTTGTAAGCCCTTTTTGTTCCTTCCAGACTCCTCCATCTTTCAGCAACCCCCTGCTTGCTCGTCCCTTCCCCATCAGTCTGAGGGCCATCCTCATGTGCGTGCTCTACCATACTCCTTTTACCTGCGCCTGCCATTTTGCTCCTCGCCTCCCCCCCAATCTCCCAGGTGATCAGAGTTGCCCTCCCAGTTCTACCCCCGTCTCCCTTCCCAAGCTAAAAACATCCGGTCCCACACCCGAGAAACCTCCCGCTACTTCCCCCCAACTCTGAACCTGCACATCCCTTCCCATCTACTGTAACTGTTCCTACCCTATTTTCCACCTCTTCCGGTGATTTCTGTCTCGAAACTGCCCTATCCAGAGAACTCTCTACCGTTCCCCCCCCCTCCTTGATTGACATCCCCAGCCTGGACACCGGCCTTATCCCAGTCCTGCCTCCTTCCACCCTGGCCTCCCTCAGTGCCCCCACCATATTTCCCTCTAACCTAGGCTCGTGTCCCTCCCTCCTCCTTCCTTTCCTATGAAATTCCTTTCCTTTGATATTCATCCACCTTCTTCATGTACACTACAGTGGACTCCCCAAAGAGAGAGTTTCCCTCTAGGGGAAAATCCAAAGCCTTTAATTCTGTATCACGAGTAAGGTTTGTGGCCCTAAGCCAAGCAAACCTCCTCTGTGCCACCATGTTTGCCATCCATCTGGCTGCAGTATCATTAGTCTCAGCAGTCATTTACAACTGGTACTTAGCTGCCTCCAACCCAAACCTGGCAGTTTCAGCCAGGTCATCTGACAAAGGCAAGGGAGCTTTCTGGGACATGGATAGGACTGACTGCCACAGGGATTTCTGGTACTGGGCAGCATATGCCTGGAAGGTAGCCTGGCGCACAGCCAAAGAGGCTGACAGGTACCCTTTTTTTTGGCCATACTCTCTATCTTTCTAGAATCCTTGTCTGGAGGATGTGAGGACAGAGGGACCCTAGCCTTGTCACAGGCAGCCTGCTGTATGACCCCCTGGTGGTCGGGGTGGGAGAAGAGAAAATCAGCTCCCTCCCTTTCCAGCTGGTACTTCTTGTCCATCCTCCTGTCTATAGGAGGGGTGGAATTTGGTGCCTGTCAAATCTTTAGTGCATCCTTTTTAAAGAATTTATAGACAGGGAGGAGGAGGAGGAGGAGGAGAGCTTTTGTGGGGTGTTAACCCCATCATCTCTAAGAACTCCACCTCCTCCTCATCTTCAATTTGTTCAGTGGTGAAGATGTCAAGGGCATCTGCCATCCTCCTGATAAAAGTGAAGTGGGATGAAAAATCCTCAGACACCCTTGGGGGAGAACCAAAGTCCTGTTCAGGGGACACTTCTGGTTCTATTAATCCCTCCTCATCATCATAATCACCAAAGCGTCTCCCTACCTTCTTGAGGAAGAGGATGCACACTACTGCCAACCTGGGGACTCGGGGTGGGGTGGGGGCAGGAGGCTGTTGGCCTTAGAACTATTGTCTGCAAGGATTGAATGATTTTAAAGGCCTGAGCAATCTCTAGGGCCGTAAGTACAGGCAGAGCAGTCACAGAAGTCCCTGGCTTGACAGGCAAGGGTTCTGTGTGCTTCAATTTTTTGCTTTTTTTTTGCAGGAACCTGTGAGTTAGCCGGTTCAGTAGCCCTTTTTGTTCCCTTTGTGCCCGTCTCAGTGGCAGGAACAAAAGAAAGTGTGGGTTCAGCCACAATATCTGGGGGTATCGGCTGGTCAGAGCCAGAGGGACCCCTTGGAATCTTCTTTCTTAGCCTTTCAAGGCAATTCTCAATGGTTTTCTTAGGGAATGTTTTACACACTTCACATTCCTCTTTTAAATTATCAAAACCCAGACAAACCACACAAAGTGTGTGTTTGTCTGCCTTTTCAAACACCTCTCCACACTGAGTACAGTTTTTGAAACTGGGCTCACCGGTTTCCTTTTTGGATTTTTCTGACATAATTCAAAAAATAGCAACTGCTAAAGAAAAAACCCTTGCTTTTTTTTTTTTTTTTATCAGTTCAGAAACCAAAGAGGAACCGATGGAACCAGACCATTTGCTAAACCGGAACCAGAACAGCGGTTCAGTAACCGAGATTTATTGGTTACAAAAAATAAACAAATGTAACTATTTTAAGACAAATAAAGGTGGTTCTTTAGTCAGAGAACCCCAATTTTAAACAAAACTACCCAGTTCCCCCACGGTTATTCCAAACCGAGAGGAACCAAGAAAAACAACAATGTTAACGTAAAAAGTGGACGCACGGAACCCCCGAGCAACCAGACTTTTCAGGTGGAAAGAAAAATCTGAAGAGGTTAGAACACAGGCAGTTAGTAGAAGCAGTGTTTGAAAGATGCTCATGTGCACAGTGTTCCATCATTTGCATGTGTTCTATCTCTCTGGGCAGTCCAACTCCTCAGGCATACTGCATAAAGTTATGAATATACTGAGTATTATTGGGGTTAGAATTGTCCGTTCTTGCAAAGTCCAGAAAAGTACCTGATGTAACAATGTGTTATTTTGATGTACATGTTTACAGGAGAGTATCCTATGATGATCTAAAAACTGGAAGACATGCAAAAGTTTGCAGTGTCTTCATCTAGCATATGTGTGCTCAATTTGTGTCAGTCGGAAGTCCTACTCCGGTGCTAGTATTCTGCAAAAATAAAAAGGCCAAGATAATAACGGTATGTTTTGCAATTTGAGCCACATTTTCAGTGTATGCGCTGTAAAGCCAGTATAGTCTCAGAAGGATAAAGACGCGAGCCTGGTAGGGAGTAACAGGGGTCCAATATCATGCACATCATTAAGTATAGAAACATAGAAACATAGACTTTGACGGCAGATAAGGACCGCTTGGCCCACCCAGTCTGCCCATTTCCCTACCTACTGGATAAGCTGCAGATCCTAGTTAACCAGCAGCCTACTTCTTCCTACCCCAACCCCCCTAGAATGGCCTTATGACTGTCCCATGCATGCTTGAATTCCACCACTGATTTTGACTCCACAACCTCCTCCGGAAGCCGTTTCCATGCATCCACAACCTCTCTGTGAAAAATACTTCCTTAAATTACCTCTGAGCCCACCCCCACCCCCCATCTTCAAATTGTGCCCTCTTGTTCTTGCACACCTCTTTTTGAAAGATGCTACCCTCTTGGACTTTGTTGCTTCCTTGAGGTACTTGAACATTTCTATCTTGTCCCCCCCTCTCCTCCTTTCCTCAAGGCTATACATATTAAGCTCCTTTCGTCTCTCTTCATATGTTTTCCGGTGCAGACCCTGCACCATTTTAGTTGCCCTCCTCTGGACAGCTTCCATTCTGTCTATGTCTTTGCGGAGATTGGGTCTCCAGAACTGCACACAGTACTCCGGATGGGGTCTCACCAGCTGTCTGTACAGAGGGATAATAACTTCCTGTTTTCTAGTGGTGATGCCTCTCCCTGTGCATCCCAGTATCCCCCCAGCCCTCCTTGCTGCCCTCTCACATTGCTTGCCCACCTTTAGGTCATCTGATATGACTACCCCCAGGTCCCTTTCCATTTTTGTTGTTGTTAGTATCTCACCCCCCATTGTGTACTCTTCCCCTGGGTTTTTGTTTCCCAGGTGCATTACCTTGCACTTCTTAGCATTGAATCTAAGCTGCCATACATTTGACCATTCCTCTAACCTTGCCAAGTCCTTCTCATCCTTTCCACCCAACCCTGTGCATCAACTCTGTTGCAGATCTTTGTGTCATCTGCAAAGAGACATACTTTTCCTTCAGTCCCTCTGCAATGTAACATAAAGACATTGAAGGGACCAGTCTAATACTGAACCCTGCGGTACCCACTAGTAACCCTCCTTTCTTCTGAGTGGAGTCCATTTACTACTACTCTCTGTGTCCTATTCTCCAGCAATTCTTTACCCAGGCTGTCATCTTGGGACCCACTCCCAGGCTGGCTAACTGTATATTAATCTTTTGTGTGGGACTGTGTCAAATGCCTTGCTAAAGTCTAGGTAGGCCATGTCCACAGCCCCTCCCTGATCTACTACTTTGGTCACCCAGTCAAAGAAATCTATCAGATTAAGTCTGACATGACCTTCCGCTGTGAATCCATGCTGCCTGGGTCTGTGCCCCTCTGGCCTCTAGATACTCGACAATTCTTTCCTTCAGAAGTGATTCCATCATTTTCCCTATCACTGAGGTTAAACTAACAGGTCTGTGGTTTCCTGCTTCTGCCTTCTCCACTTTTGTGAAGGGGAATCACATCTGCCCTCCTCCAGTCCTCGGGTACCACCCCATCCTCCATGATTTGTTAAAAGGGTAGTCAGTGGTGTCACTAGTTCTACCCTTAGTTCTTTTAGAATTCTGGGATGAATCCCATCAGGCCCCATTGCTTTGTCCACCTTCAGTTTTAAGAGTTCTTTTAGAACCCTTTCTTCTGTAAATGGGCTGGTATCAACTTCTGTATCCAAAGTGTTTCTATTGTTTGTTTTATGTACCTCCCCCTCTTCATTTGTAAATACTGAGCAAAAATATTTGTTTAGTATCTCTGCCTTTTCACAGTCTCCCTCTGCCAACCCTCCCTCCCCTTTATTAAGCCTCACTATCCCTCCCTTGGTCTTCCTTCGCTCCCTGATGTACCTATAAAAGGTTTTATCCCCCTTCTTAACTGAGTTGGCTATCTTTTCCTCGGTTTGGGCCTTTGCTGTTCTGACTGCCTTCCCAGCCTCCTTTTGCTTTAACTGATACAGTTCTCTGTCCTGCTCCTTCTACGATTCCTTGTACTTCCTGAATGCTTTCTTTTTCTCTTGAACCTTCACTGCCACTTCCTTTGAGAACCATAGTGGTTTCTTACATCGTTTTGTTTTGTTTATTTGCTTCACACAAGGCTCGTTACCTCTGTGATGGCAGTTTTATTATTCCCCATTGTTCTTCACCCCTCCTTCCTGCCCATTTGCTAGTGCATTCCTTAGGCACTCATCCATTTTGGCAAAGTCAGCCCTCCTAAAGTCCAGTATTTTTGCCTTTGTATGGCTTGACTCTATTGCTGTGTTTATTGTGAACCATACTGTTCAATGGTCGCTAGTTCCCAGATGGCTACCCACTTCTACATCTGTGATCCTCTCTCCATCTCCATTTGAGAGAATCAGGTCTAAGATTGCTCCCTCTCGAGTGGGCTCCAATACTAGTTGTCTAAGGCATGCCCCCTGTAGGGCATCTAGAATAACTCCACTCTTCGAAGTGGCTGCTGCAACTGCACTCCAGTTAACATCTGGCATATTCAGATCACCCATCAACAATACCTCCCCTTTTTCTGCCATTCTAAGTATACTTTCTACCATTTCCTTGGCCATTTCCTCTCCCTGAGAAGGGGGTCTGTATACAACCCCTGTGCGGATTGTGGTGCCATTGCCTGTCTCCTAATTTACCCACATGTATAAATACATGTTTCCAACGTGGAAAGATTTGTGGGTGTGAACAGGTGTATATAATGCATAAATGAGATACTCTGGCATAGTTAAGTAAATTGAGTAAGTTCACGCCTCCCACTGTGGTAGGTAATTGCAGAAAAGAGTACATGATCCTTGAAGGGCGCCCCCAATGAAGCGTGACATTAATTTGTTCCATGATGTAAAATAATAAGCAGAGGGAAACAGTGGAAGTCTTTCAAGTAAATATAGGAGGAGCGGGAGAATGTTCATTCTGACTGCTTCAATTTCCGAGAAACAAGAAAGAGGTAGTGAGCTCCATCTAGTCACGTCATCAGTTAAGGCAATCATCAGAAGTTCATAATTTAATCGTTTTAAATTAAATTAACCAGATCTTTAAGTGTAAGAATACTGATGTACCTGTATTGAAATTTAGTGCCTCTCCAGCAGAGAGGGACAGAATAGTTTAATAAAAGCATTTCTGTCTTCCAGGGATTGTTCAGGGTTCAACAGGGTAAGAAGGACATTGTCTGCAAAAGATGAGGCTTTGTACTGCGTTCCACCAAGCAGGACACCCCCCACCTTGGAAGTTGCGCACAGAGCTGCAGCCAGAGGCTCAATATATATGAACATATGAACTTCACAGCAGAAACAGGCCATAATGGTCTATTGAGTCTGCTCGAGTGTGCAGTTCCATTAGATCCCTGGAGCAGGCCCCCTCTCCTCTACTCCTCCTTGAGTCATCCCCGCATCCTAATTTTCCATGCATGAATAAGAGCGCAGAGGGGAGCCGGCCCACCAGCACAGTGGTAGGGCTACCGCTTGCGGCACCAGCGACCTGGGTTCGGGGACGGACTCGGGCAGCTGGAGGGCCAGCTGGGGGGAGGAGGATTGAGCACCCAGTGACTGCTCTCCTCCTCCGGGTGGGATGCAAGTCCCGCTGCGATACCGCCACCTGGGTGACCACAGGTGGAGGTAAAGCGAGACTGCACACAGCAGGGTGGGAGGACGTCTGCCGGGAGCTGGAGCGTCAGCACGTCGTGGCATGCTCCGCCCCTAGGCTTCCCTAGCGTGCAGATGTCCTGAAGGCTGGGAGACAAGAAAAACAGAAAAAATCCTGCACCAGGCTCCTGCAGACGGGACCCGGTCGACCCGAGAATACCCATAACCAGGCTCCATAAAAGGGGCTGGCGAGCCTTCTGACGCAGACTTAAGGACTAAGAGAGGGGAATGGGGGTCCTCCTTTCCGCCCCTCCCAGGGGGTAAACCAAGGTAGGATGGGGACAGGCTTGCCGGTACCTGGAGGGAGGTACCTGTTGCAGGACTACGGGAGCATACACGACCTAGAGATCCCAGAAGAGAGGATCCTGGTACAGCGAGGGAGGTAGCAAAAAAAAAAAAAAAAGCTGGAGACAGCAGTGAGCACCCGCTGGAGAGTAACTAATGAAAGTGACAGCCATTTATGCAAATATAGGCCTTACTGCCAACATAAATGTTCGAAGCCAAGTAATAATCAGGAGAGGAAAGTAAAAGTCCAACAGGGTGGCCCATGAAAAAATTCCAGGAACCCTTGTCAAAGACCTTCTCTGCATCCAGGCTTAATAGTGCAGCTGTAATGGACCTCCTAGTAACATATTCCGTAAGAAATATCTTTCTGTGGACACTGTCCAATGTTTGCCGTTGTCTGATAAAACCTGCCTGATCAGGATGGACAAGAGAGGGGTGTATACTCTCCAATCTGTGGGCCCAAACTGCCACACAGAACTTATAGTGTACATCCAGCATTGAAATTAAATGATAGGATGGAAGGGTGGGGTCCTTCCCCAACTTAGGGATAGCAGAAATGGTGGCACAAGACCACATCAGGGGAGCAGAGTCAGCTTGAATTGAGTATAACCTGGTATGGCCATGTCCCAGTCATCATTTTCTGTGTACCATGTCTCGGTAGTGGCCTCAGTATCCAGGTCAGCCTCTGCCATGATGGCCTCTAGGTCTGGAATCTTATTTCCTAGACTTCTAGCATTTGAACATGTGGCCTTCCAGATTCTGCTAACACTCTGATCATTATCCCCTTTTTACCTCTTTGCACCTTCCTCCTTCCCCCCTCTTTTTTCAATGCTCCTATTCCTATCCCCCTTCATTTCTACCACCCTGCTTCCTTTATCAATTTGCACCCTGGGGGATCCCTCTCCCCCTGGGTTCTCTCTATTCTTGACTTCAGCCTTTTTGAGGGGGGGAGAATGACCTTGTGTAGAGTACGCTTGCATCTCCATGGTCATATACAGGTAACATCACTGTGTGTGCTACTGGCTTAAGGTCCCTCCCCAACTCCCTGAAGTTACTCTGCATTACCCCTACCCTCTCCCTTACCAGGTCATTTGTCCCCAGGTGGACAACGATGTCTAGCTCCTTCCCAACTCCAGCTGCCCTGGCAATATTCTGGATATGCTCTCCAGCACTCTAAGTCAAAGCACCAGGGAGGTACTTCACCTCCTTCTCCCAAGTCTATTCCTCTATCAACAGAGACCCACACCATCAACTGCTTCCTCCTCAAGGGGGCGCACGCTGTTCCTCCCTCCTTGGGGCCTCCACTTCTGAGGGACTCCTACCTCCTCCCTTCCCAATGTGGCAGGTGCCTGCTCTCAGCTGCCCTGTCCCTACAGAATGGAAAAGGAATTCAGTAGTGATGCAGGCTGAGGAGCCTGCACCCTTCCAACCCCCCATCCTCCCAGAGCCCACCAACGTGCATTTGCTCTGCCTATGAATCATTTGGGGGAACAGTGACAGACTCTGTGGCCCCTGGGTGGGGAAGAAGGTCATCTTTCCCCTTACCAGTTTGGTCCTGAGTCCAGGAACCTCTACCTGCAACCCAGAGAAGTGAGTACAAATAGGACAGCCCATCAGTCTCCAGAAGCCCCACAACTGTTGCACTGCACCACTCTAATAATCTTTCTTTTCTCTAGTATCAATTTAAATTTCTCGGCATCCCTCTGCCTCCTTCCTACTCCCACTGCACTCCTACCTCTCACTTTTGCTTTCCTGAAAAAATGTGTTACCCTATCATAGATGGGATGTCTCTTGTCTTCCCTCTTTTTTAACCCTCCTACCTGTACCTACCTTATTCTGGGTGTGCACTACTCCTTTCTCACTTGTAGTAAGGGTTACAACCTGCAGTTACCGTCCATCTAGCTGTTGTAAACAGCAAAAAAGTGTTCGGCAGACTGTGGACGCTCCCAAGGCAGATGTGCCACACCTGCTCTGTGCCACTCATGTGAAGGGTCACAATGGGTGAGTGCTGAAATTTATTCCCGAGTCAGAGCTTCCTGGTTAGCCCTGCCAGAAGGCCAAAAATCAACCTGCAATCAGAAATGTGACTCAGTCCCACCTCCAGTTATCAACTAGCTAAGGCCCCAGGCCACCCAATCACCACCCATCATCGGAACCCTGCTCTCACATAATGGTGGTTGGATCCCCTGATCTGACAGCCCCCTGCACGTTTCAGACCAATGTTCGTTTATTTGCTCCCATTATATTCTTGTGTATTCTCTTGCTTAGTTTAGTGATCTGTTGTCCGGCTGAACACCTGTACTTTCAATGCACTTGTATGTGTTTGCTCATAAGGCTTGATAACTAGTCCTTACACCAATGTACTCCACCTGTCTCTGTATTCCCCGGATTGTTACTGTACTGCCTTCTGTGTTATCCCTTATTGTATTTGTCCAAAACTGGATGCTTGTGAAAACAGGCAATTTATGTTCACATGCCTTTCCAGAATAATCAATAAACTGAAACTGATCATCCCTCCACAAAACTACAGGGCAAGACACAGTTCTTTACTATGGCCCTTAAATGTAGGCTACTGTGGCTGGTCTCAGATCTACCCTACCATCAGTGATAAAGACACCAGCTCAAACAAGGTTCCCCACAACCTATCCCCACCTATGTTGTCTCTAGAAAAAGATTTTACCAGTCTTGTCTGTGACAAAACAGGCAGACTCTGCTTATCATATCCAAAGGCCACACTTGAAATCTTTGGGAGAATTGCTGCACAGAACCACAGAAGTACCATATCCAATATCCCTTTGAGTTTGGATGTCCAGACAGTAGTGAGAGGTGAAGATACTGTATGTACTGAAGACCAAGTGTCTGCCTTACATATGTCTAGCAGGGGTACACCCTTTAATGTTGCCATAGTGATAGATGTATCTATAATGGAATGTGCTCTCGAACCCTTTGGTGGCTCTTTGCTAAGGTAACCAGATTTCCTGCATTAGAAACACTCTGTGCACAAAAATATGTGTGGAGACATGATGGGTGTGTGAAAATTTTTGAGATACATGATGTGCATGCTAAAGATTTTTACATAAAACCAGGTATGTGGGGGCTGCCAGGTCCCCAGAAGCTCTGGTGTTTTAGAAGCTGTCTGGTGCACTTAAAGCCAAAAATGAACACTTTTTTAGGTCTCTCTTCACATGCAATTCCAGAAGGAAAACTCTTGTTTGTCTTGTTTCATCAGGCGTCAGCCAACCAGGGCAGACTGCTCTCGTTCCTGCCCACCACACGGCATACTTCTGTATCCACCCACCTCCTGGCTGTCTCTCCTCCTCATTGATCTCTAACATCTAGATTTTAAATAAATTAATTTAAACAGGCAGGATGAAATGAAAGAAGAAGCCTGGTTTGCTTTCATTTCAAGGCAAGCTTTTCTCCTCTCATCCCCATAAGGCAGGCCCTGCCTCCTACCTCAGGCACCCATCCTCCCACCTCCGGGCTGTCTCTATCCTCCAGTGACACAGTCACCAACCTCAGGAGTTTCACCAGTCAGTCCAGCCAAAACTAGAATCTTAAGAAGATGGAAGACCACTTGGAAAGTTGTCCAAAGTCACAGAATGAAGCACTGGTCCATCCACATAACCGCGATAGACTGTCCATCACCATGACAGATCTTGAGCATGCATACAGCACACTGCATGCACCAGGCTAAACTTCAACCAGTCTGGTCACATAGACAGTGAAGTGTGCTTGGTGTTAGCACGTAAGCATGTGCGCGAGAGCTGTCAGTGACTCAGCTAATAGGCTGGCTGCGTGATAGCATGAGGGGTCCGGAGCTCAGCAGGGGACACTCCAGGTGAAGGACAGAGCCCCAAAGGGTGGCAGCTTGCACAGAAAGGGAAGGCTGCAATAAATGTAAAGGGCCAGGGCAGATTTCTGCCTGGATAGAAACCTGGTCTGGTGTAAAACCAGGAAGAAACAGTGGTGTTTTTAAAAAATGTGTCAGGTCAGGGCAGTGCAAATTGGACTGTGCCAGTGAAACCGGGATGTCTAGTCCCCTTCTTTTTTGCCAGCCTCTTGGTAAAAGAACTCAGTCTAACAAGAAATTGTCTTTTTTCACTGCATGTTTGCGTCTGCCTACTTTTTCTCCCTATAAGTGACATGCAATTGTTTGTTTTCAATTCTGGACTTTTCTATCTTTTGCATGTAGAAATTTAAAGCTCTGTTCACATCCACGCTGTGAAGTTTCTCTTCTCCTACAGTAAAGTGAGGTTTTAGAAAAACACAGGTCGTGTTAGAGTCATATGAAATCAAGAGACCACCTTAGGTAAACATTTCTCATTCGTTAAAAGCACCACCGTATCCCTATAAAACACGAGTGCTTGTAGCGCATGGACCCTTCTTGCAGAAGTAATAGCTAATAAAAACATGTATTTTCCAGGTTATAGTTTGAGCTCTGATGAAAACATATGCTCAAAAGTAGGATTTATCACTTGTGACAACTAGGTTTAAATCCCATGGTGGGACTGGTTCCCTTATAGGGGTATATAGGTGGTTCAGACCCTCAAAACAAATCTCTTGAACACTGAGCTGCAAAGGATTTTCCCTGCCTACAAATTTGAAATCAGAAATGGGTACAACATGCACCTTCAAGAGGAAGGTTTCAGGCCTTGGGCCTGTAAATCCACCCAGTACAGTAATCCAGTCCAGTGGCAAGTCTACTGTTTTTGCTGTGACCTGGTGAGAGTAATACAACATACCAATCTTTCCCATTCTGAATTATAAGTTTTCCAAGACTTTCTAGCAATTTAACACTTTCAGGACCAGGTTTGAGAGGTTTAAGTGAGAGTATTCTAACTTTGCAGGGAGCCTGACTCTCAAATGGAAGGATATGAGGTCTAGGTAAGTCACCTTGCCTCGGGATCGTGTCAGCAGGTCCTGTCTCTGTGACAAGTCTACTGGTATTTTCTGTGGCACTGTCAGCATCCGTGAGTACCAACCACGACTGCCTTGCCAAGTCTGGTGCTATCAGAATCATTGTAGCAGCTTCTGTTTTCAGTTTTAATGAAAATTTGTGAATTGGTGAAAATGAGGGGAAAGTATGCAGGAACCTGTTTGTCCAGTGAAGAGCTACTCTAGGCCATGGAACTGTCCCCAGAGATCGTGAGTACCAGAGATTGATCGTTTTGCCTCATGAAGGCCTACAACAGCCATAGGGTAGTTTTCCATTTCCCCCATGAGGCAAAAAGATCAATCTCTGGTACTCACTATCTCTGAAAAACAAAGTTTAGAACCCCTGGGTTCAGAGATTCCTCATAGGTTACGAGTCCCATCCTGCTGAGTGAATGTGCCAGAACTTGAACCTCTCCTGTTAGGTCTAATACAGAGAGGTTTGGACTTAAGCTGTATGCCAGGTTCCATATCTTCATAAATTCTGTACAGAAATGTGATGACCTGCTGCCTCCCTGCCAGTTTAACTAACAAACAGCTGTTCTATTGTCTGTCATATCAGGACTGTTTGGGCTGGCAGCAAGCAGGAGAAGGACTTCATGGAAAGCAGCACTACTCTAAGTTCCAGCACGTTTATGCACTCCTTTCTTCGTAAAGGATTCCAAAGTTCATTTGCTGTTTTTCCCTCCAGATATCCTTCCCAATCTAGGGATGCGTTTGTGGTCAGAACCCTTGTAGGGGAGGACAGAAGAAAGGGAATACCCACTCTGAAACTGCCTACTCTTTCCACCACTCCAGTGCTTATATAAATCTGCTTGATATGGTACTTGCTGATGCAGTGATGCACTTCACTGACGCCAGTGCCTTTTGAGGTAGCACTGGACATCCCTTATTTGCAGTCTTGCCCATGGCATCACTGCTGTGGTAGATGCCATGTGGCCTGGAAGTGTAAGACCTTCCTGGCCAGTCCCTTTTTTTGCGAGTTTGGCTTGGCACTGTGTCACTGTATTAAGTTTGTATTTCTTGCACTGAAACCTGTCTACAAACTGTAAGTAGGCTTTTGTAACACTTGAGCACTTTTGTAGTCATTTTGGCAATGTAGTCTGCACATTAAAACTTTTGCATTTAACGTGAGTGCCGCCGATTCTGTGTGCTGTGCAGTCCTTTTCTCACCTGCCTCGAATGTGTTTGCACACTGAATCAGAGCTTCTGCCCTCTGCAGAGAGAGGAAACATAAGACACATTTACACGTACCTGGCTGATGTGCTTCTGTCTGTGCCACTCACCAGCTGCACCACCAGCACTGTTCACAACTGCCATTTACATGGATAGAGTTGTGCACCACTGTGGGGGGCAGGCAGTACTTCCTGTGTTTCGTACTGCATTTCCACTGGGCCAGGTGTCAGGTTGCAACTGGTACTGACAGCTGGCGCTATGGTGTGGAGGGCTGGGGTGCTGGGCACCTTACTTCCAGCCACGCCAGCGACCCAGGTTTGGGAATGGACCAGGGTGGCTCAGAGGGCTGGCCGGGGAAGGAGGATCGATCATCCATAGACAGCTCTCCTCCCTCAAGGAGGGGGGACAGCGCTAGCCGCTGCTTGAATTCCACCCAGTGGAGGCTGGGTGACACAGCAGGTGGCCATCTCTCTAATAGCTAGGCACAGGCATCTGAGTACATGCAACATCTTTACATCGCACGCTCATGCCACTGCATGACTGTCAGCCTTAGGGACAGAGACTAGAAGACAGAAACTAAACTGGGGCTGTGCACTATGGAGGCTCCGCCTGCTTCCCCCAACCCACGCCATCACTCCAGGCCCTGCTGACCAGATCTAAACTCTGGGCAGTGGGAAGGATGGCTCTCCCCTGGCCCTACCATGGAGGATAAGCAGTGCAGTAACTAGGCAAGTATGACCTAGAGGGAGATGGTGGCTGTTTGAGGGAAAGGGGTAAAGGCTGAAGAGCAAGAAAACAATAAAAACAAACAAAAAAGAATTGCCACTGACAGCTGCCGGTGTATTCTGCCAAGTTTCTTTGGTCGATAGCTGCCCCCCCATGATGAAGCACAGCGCTGCAGGGGAAAAATGAACAAAAGGCACTGGGGGACAGAAAGCCATTTATTTGTTATGCCTCAAAAATGTGGATGGGATAGGAACTAGCTGTGTAAGGTGACTGTTGCTTGGGGGGACTTAGAGCTGGGAAGAATGGATATGGATTTTTGTACCCTAAACAGGTATCCCTTTATGGGCCTGTACACAGGACAGTAAGCTGTCTGGAGGAATGACAGTTCAGCTTGATGCGGGATATTGCGGGGCTGTACCGCTGCAGGCAAAGTAGCCTGTTTACCTGTTAGCATAAAATGCCTGCACCGGCACACATTTCCAACAAAACACTGATCGTTGTAAGCCACAGTAGAGTGACTTACAATGCTCCAATAGGTGTTTACACTACAGGATCTGTACCACTGCGACTCATCTACATCACTTGCAATGGACGCTGCAGATCCAGTAGTGTAAATGCACCTATAGAAATAGAATTTCTCAGCAAAAAAGGACCACTTGGCCCACCCTGTCTGCCCAGATGCTCCCTGCTTAATCTGTTTCTACAGACCCTAACTGGTTTCTAGTGCCCTCTTCCTCCTCCTTGTCTATTTTCAAATATTCCCTTGCCTATCCCACACATGCTTGAAGCTCTTCACTAGTTTCACCCCCACCATTTTTGCTGGCAGTTTGTTCCAGGCATCTACCACCCATTCAGTGAAGAAATGTTTCCTCACATCCCTCTTAACCTCCCAGCTTTGCTGCATATCCCCTGTTCCTGGTGCATTTTCTCATCTGAAAGAGACTCACTTCCTGCACCGTTTACTCCTGTGAGGTGCTTGTAAGTCAGTATCATGCCTACATTCACCCTCCTCTCTTACAAGGTGTACATGTTGAGATCCCTCAGTATCTTCTTGCAGGGCTTCCTGTGCAACTCCTCCACCATTTTAGCTGCCTCCTCTGGACTGCTTCCACCCTGTCTATGTAATTTCAGAGGTGCAGCCTCCAAAACTGCACTCAATACTCCAGGTGGGGTCTCATCAGTGAGCGATAAACTGGCATCACCACTTCCCTCCTCCAGCTGGAGATACCCCGCCCTATACACTCAAACAACCACTAGCCCCACCAACTGCTTTGTTACACTGCCCTGCACTTTGAGGTCATCAGATACGATAACTCCAAGGTCCCTTTCCTGCTTATTGATGGTCAGTACCTTCTCCTCCCATCCTATACTCAGTTCCTATGCCCTACAGTAGTTGCGTAATTGTGCACGTTTTGGCACTGAACCCCAACTGCTATGCTACTGACCTCTGCTCAAGTTTTCCAAGATCTCTGCGCATTCTCTCCACCCGCTCCAAAATCTGCAACAGGACAGTCACTCAATCCACCCTATTGCAGATTTTGGCATAATCTGCAAAAAAGGTATACCTTACAGTTCTTCTGCAACGTCATTTATGAAGGTATTGAAGAGGACCGGTCCCAGCACTGAGCCTAGTGGCACCCAAGTGGTCACTCTTCCACCATTCGAGTGACTGCCGTGTACCACTACCCTCTGTCTCCTATCTGTTAACCAGTTTCTGTTAAGCTCTTCCCAGTTCTGTATTCAACTCTGTCCCTATAGTATGAACACCAGAATCTGTGTGTGTTCCAGCTGCAACTTTTCTAAGTTTAGGAGGAAACCTAGCCTCTGCAGGGTGCTTCTCACTGCTTGACTTGAGCACACTTCCTCATTTTGTGCTTCTTCCACACACTAGCCAGTCATCTAGGTAAGGAAACAACACTGCACCTTGCATGCACAGGTAAGCTTCCATCACTGACAAGCACTTTGTGAAAACTCTGGGTGTTGCTGTTAGACTAAAAGGCACCACTTTGAAATGAAACTGAGCATGACCCACTGTTAACCTCAAATACTGCCTGTGGCAGGGTTATACCGAGATATGGAAATGTGCATCCCTTAGGTCAGACTCCAGTAACCCTAGCCAATCCCTTGTTGTAGGGAGGGAATTGCTGTTTTCAGTGTTACCATACTGAACTTCCCCTTTCAAGTGCCTGTTCAGGAGACTCTGGTTCATAACAGGTCACCATTCCCCATTTCTCTTCAGAGTGAGAAAGTACTTGGAGAAGAAACCTTTCCCAGCTGGGAATCTCTCCACAGCTTTTAACTCTTAATTTTCTCACACTCAATTCCAGTAGGAGTTTATGCTCTGGTGTTTGAGCTGAAAACACACTGAATTTGCTTAACTTTAGGAATGTTACACACGGAAGGATTAATCCCAGACTTATTGCCTCCAAAACATCTGTGGTAATTCTTTTCCACTCTTCAAGGTAACTATATAGGTGGCCTCCTACTGGCAATTGGTCTATGGCAACAAGGACAAAAATTGTCAAGGGTTGGGCTTTGCCTGGGCTGGAGGAACCAAGGCAAACTTCTGCCTGGCTCACCTACCTCTGCCTCTCCATGTCCCTCTCCGAATTGTGCATTTATGATGCACATAAGCCCTTCCTAAACCTCCTCTTCTATAGGGTCTATAAGGCACTGAGGACCTCGCTCAGTCAAATTTTTAAAAGTTGTTTTTTGTTCATCCTAGCAGACAATGAATGACCCAATGCCACAGATGCAGTGCCATTCACATTAACATCCATCTTGTTGACTCATCTTCAGGCACCTCTCTGGGCTGAGGCAGAAAGTTGCTCGTCACCAGGCTGAGCTGACCAGGATTCAGGGGGACCTCCTCTCCCACCCAGGGACCACCAGGGCTGATGCCACTGCCTCAGAGGTTGCCAAGAAAGAAAAGCGGTTAGACCACGGTGGGCTCAGGGAGGGTGAGGGTGGAGGAACAGAGGCACATCACTCCAGTTGCACCCTTCACAATTCATATGCCATTCTGGCAGAGCATGGTTCCTCTTTGGAGGTACCGCAGTGGAGACCTAGGAGGATGCTGGGAACCTTCACAAAGAAGATCCACAAGAGGGTGGCACGGGACCCGACAGGGGAAGGAAACAACTCCTGGTGGGGGACTCAACTGTTAGGGGGGTAGAACTGGGGGAGAGGGAGGTGAGGTGCCTGCCCGGTGCCATGGCTTGGAGGGACAGGGAGCGAATCCTCAGGATCGCGGAAGCAGCTGCACGGGGGAGGAGGGAGCTGTACATCACTGTCCACCTAGGGACAAATGACCTGTTGGGATTGGGATCAGAGCAGTGCAGGAGGAATTTGTGGAGCTGGGGAGGGGCCTTGGACAAGTAGCATGCTCGGTAACCTGTCTATGGCATGGGTGAGGCTCGGGTGCTCCGTACCATGGGATTCAATCAATGGTTGACTGGTGCAGAGCTCAGGGTTTGGCTCCATTAGGGACTGGGAGTCCACCTGGAGGGATACAGGCCTATACTGGCGTAGTGATTTGCATCTGTCCAGGAGGGGAACCAGGATCCTAGGTGATAGGTTTAAATACTTCATTGGCAAGCATTTAAACTAGCCAAGGGGGGAGGCACGGAAAAGGAGCAGGGAAATCCCAGCCCCCCCCCCAAAAAAAACAGGACAGTTAGTGAGGTAAAAACCAAGATAGAGATGTCAATAGGGAGAAGGGTGGGGTAAAGAAGAAATAGGAAAAGGCAGTAAGGACAGGGATGGGTCTAAAAGGAGTAAGACCATCAATAAAATGGAGGGCAATGAGTACCAACGCCTGTAGTCTGGGTAACAAGCTCCCTGAACTAGTGGCCTTGTTGGAAGAGGGATACCTGGATGTCGTGGCAGTCACAGAAACATGGTACACAGAGAACCATGACTGGGATGTTAACATACCAGGTTACATAGTCTACAGGAGGGACAGGGAGGGAAGACGAGGAGGAGTAGCTTTCAACGTAAGGGAAGGAATCAAAGCAACAGAACTAAAGGGTAAACAGGGAGCAGATGAGGCACTGTGGGTCACCCTGGAGACAGGAAGTAGCACCACAATCTGCATGGGTGTTGTATATAGACCACCGTCTCAGGGGGAGGAAATGGACAAGAAAATGATAGAAGGCATCCTTAGGATGGCAGAAAAAGGGAAGATATTGTTGATGGGGGACCTGAATATGCCAGATGTTAACTGAAGCACCTTTGCTGCAGCTACACCCAAGAGCAGGGTCATTCTTGATGCCCTACAGGGGGCATGCCTTGAACAGCTAGTGCTGGAACCCACTTGGTAAGGAGCAATCTTAGACCTGATACTGTCAGACGAGGATGGAGAGAGGATCTCAAATTTAGAAGTGGGTAGCCACCTGGGAACAAGTGACCACCAAACAGTGTGGTTCACGATAAACACAGCCATAGAGTCAAGCCATACAAAAGTGAGGGTACTGGACTTTAGGAGGGCTGACTTTGGCAACATTGGACAGTGTCTCAGAAAAGCATTAGCAAACTGGCAAGAAGGAGGGGTGGAGGAACAATGGGGAAACATCAAAACTGCCATCACAGAGGCAATGAGCGTTTGTGTGGAGCAAATAAACAAATCAAAACGAAGGAAAAAAACACTATGGTTCTCAAAAGAGGTGGCAGGGAAGGTTAGGGAGAAAAAGATAGCATTCAGGAAGTATAAGGAAACACAGAAGAAGCAGGACAGAGAAGTGTACCAGTTAATGCAGAAGGAAGTGGGGAAGGCAGTCAGAATAGCAAAGGCCCAAACTGAGGAATAAATAGCCAACTTGGTTAAGAAGGGGGATAAAACCTTTTATAGGTACATTAGTGAGCAAAGAAAGGCCAAGGGAGGGATAGTGAGGCTTAATAAAGGCAGGGTGGGTGGGCAGAGGGTGAAAGTGAAAAAGCAGGGAATACTGAACAAATACTTCTGCTTAGTATTCACAAAAGAAGAGGTGGGAGAGGTACCTAATCCAATCAATAGAAGCACTCTGGATAGGGGGGTCAATACTGGTCCATTCACAGAAGAAAGGGTTCTGAAAGAACTCCTAAAACTGAAGGTGGACAAAGCAATGGACCCTGTTGGGATTCACCCCAGAATTCTAAAAGAACTAAGGGGAGAACTAGTGACACCACTGACAACCCTTTTTAACAAATCATGGGAGGATGGTGTGGTACCTAAGGACTGGAGGAGGGTGGATGTGATTCCCCTTCACAAAAGTGGGAGCAAAGCAGAGGCAGGAAACTACAGACCTGTTAGTTTGACCTCAGTGGTAGGGAAAATGATGGAATCACTTCTGAAAGAATTGCTGAGTACCTAGAGGCCAGCGGGGCACAGGACCCAAGGCAGCATGGATTCACAGTGGGAAGGTCATGTCAGACGAATTTAATAGACTTCTTTGATTGGGTGACCAAAGTAGTAGACCAGGGAGGGGCTTTGGACATGGCCTACCTAGACTTTAGCAAGGCATTTGACACAGTACCACACAAAAGATTAATAAACAAATTAGCCAGCCTGGGAGTGGGTCCCAGGGTGGTAGCCTGGGTACAAAACTGGCTAGACAACAGGACACAGAGGGTAATAGTAAACAAAGTCCACTCCGAAGAAAGGGGGGTTACTAGCGGGGTACTGCAAGGTTCAGTACTGGGTCCGGTTATTTTTAATGTCTTTATAAGTGACACTGCAGAGGGACTGGAAGGAAAAGTGTGCCTCTTTGTAGATAACACAAAGATCTGCAACAGGGTTGATACACAAGGTGGGGGAGAAGGATGATAAGGGGCTTGGCAAGGTTGGAGGAATGGTCGAAAGTATGGCAGCTTAGATTCAATGCAAAGAAGTGCAAAGTAATGCACCTGGAAACAAAAACCCAGTGGAAGAGTGCACAATTGGGGGGGGAGGGGTGTTTACTAACAACAACAAAAACTGAAAGGGACCTGTGGGTAGTAATATCAGATGACCTAAAGGTAAGCAAGGAATGTGAGAAGGCAGTAAGGAGGACTGGGGGGATGCTGGGATGTAAAGGAAGAGTCATCACCAGTAGAAAACAGGAAGTTGTTATCCCTCTGTACAGACAGCTGGTGAGACCTCATCTGGAGTACTGTGTGCAGTTCTGGAGACCCCATCTCCGCAAGAACAAAGACAGGATGCAGACAGTCCACAGGAGGGCAACTAAAATGGTGCAGGGTCTGCACCGGAAGACATATGGAGAGAGACTAAAGGAGCTTAATATCTATACCCTCGAGGAAAGGAGGGAGGGGGGGACATGATAGAAACTTTCAAGTACCTCAAGGGAATCAAAAAAGTCCAGGAGGGTAGTATTTTTCAGAAAAAGATGTGCAAGAACAAGGGGCACAATTTGAAGATAGAGTGGGCATGGCTCAAAGGCAACATGAGGAAGTATTTTTTCACAGAGAGGATGGTGGACACATGGGACGGCCCTCCTGAGGCGGTCGTGGGGTCAAAAATAGTGAGGGAATTCAAGAATGCATGGGACAGACATAACAAAATCCTGGTGGGGGGTAGGAAGAAGTAGGCTGTTAGTTAACTAGGATTTGCAGCTTATCCAGTAGGTAGGGAAATGGGCAGACTGGATGGGCCAAGCGGTCCTTATCTGCTGTCAAAGTCTATGTTTCTATGTTTCTGAAACTGGTATTTAGTAGCCTCCAAACCCATTTTTACCGCAAATGCAAGATGAAGCTTCTCTCAGGAAGGCAAGCTCTCACAAAGTGACAAGACTGTATTTCACAGGGCCTGCTGTTAATCTGTAAAGTAACTCATGCACAGGCAGCCTGTTTCCACACCAGGGACGCAGTAGTGGACACCTTTTTAGCTATTAGGTCACTTCTCCTGGAAGTCTTATCAGGAGGTGCTGCTGAGAAATTTACTTTTGTCTTCTTACAAGCAGCTGCCTGAATAACTAATTCCCTCAGGGTCAGGATGTGTACAAATGAACTCAGAATCTGCCCTAGTTATTACAAAGCATCTCCGAATCCTCTTGTTTATGGCCATTAAGGCTGAAGGAATACCCTGTAGCAAGAACCTTTCTAGTGGCATTCTGAAAAGCCTTTTATTATAGATGGGTATGAACACTCTTACTGTTGCTGTCTGACCCAGCATACTCAAACTCTGCTTCCCCTATGTCCACTTCTGTTTCTGTGGACAAAATATTTAGCACACAAGCCATCACTTTTAAAAATGCAGCATAGGATGAATGGTCTTCATTCCCTGTAGGTGGGGAATCAAATTACTCCTTAACAGTATGCTCGGGGGTCAGTTTCTCCTTCCTTCTTACTCAAACAAGGATAGTAGGAGCAGCATCAGAGGCAGGTTTTTCAAAGATTTCCATTGTTCTGAAAAATTGCCACATCTGTTTAATCTGTCCTATAGGGAGGGCATTTTTTTCTCTTGCACCAGTTCCTCTATTTGGTTTTCAGACAAATAAACCTCAATGTGCTTTTCTTTCTGCTTTCTTTTGCCAGCTACAGTACTTGCCTAGTGTTCTGAAAGCCTTTTCCTCTTTGATGGCTGCCATCAGAGGCATTAGAGCGTTCCCGGCTAGGAGCCCTGTGCTCTTTACTAGAAGATTACTTAGCTGTCTTATCTGTCTCCTTGGGTGCTGGAGACTGCTGCTGAGAACAGGTGCCATCGGAAGCACACTTCCTACTTTCAGTGGTACCCCCTTCTGCATGTCTACATCTGTTTTACAGGACAGCACTCTGGTGAAGCCATTGTGGAAGCCAGTTTAGATGGTGACTGCCATTTAGCTGCCCCTTTTTGTTTTAGGGCAGAAAACTTTGCAGAGTTCACAGTCTGCAAAAATGTGATCTGGGCTGAAACAATCAAAGCAAAAGTCATGGATGTCTGCCTTTCTCAACTAATGCTCACAGTACCTACACTGTTTAAATCCTGTACGCCATTTTTCCGTTTAGGCCTTCCTGTAGTTCCAATTTAACAGGAAGTAGTACAAAAATTATTTTTGGGTGGTTCTTTGCAACTAAAGTGCAACAGTTTTATAAATAAAGTCCAATTTATGCAAAATGACCATACTTTTGTATGATTTATAACCGGAGACCCAAATCTGGAACTGGTAAAAAATGCAGTTCTCTCAGTTCCGGGAACCACGACACAACTGGTAAAATAAATTAAAAAAAAAAGAAAAGTAAAATGCGAACAACTAACCTAAACAACTGGTATCAGACGATTAGCCTCAACACCACAGTTCACAAAGCTATTTGTAGGACATCACAAATTCACTTGCTGCTAGAATTATAAATAAAATATTAAAGAAAAAGGAGTGGACCTTGTCACTAATGGTTATAATGATAAAAGATCAGTTGAGACAACCAGACTTCACCTATACAGTAGTACACAAAACTGGAAAAAAAAATCACTCTTGCAGATGCATTCTCCATACAATAATTGGGCTAAGAGAGATTGTAACAAAAAAAAAGATCTTCCAGCAGAAACCTGCAACTGAAGCAGACTGTAGGTGAAAAACTATTATTACCTGCATGTGGTATGTGTGGGTTTTGTGGCAGTCTACCCGGGTCAGTAATGGATGCTCTCACCAGTGAGGTGACACACAACAGAGAGGCCAGGTAGTAACCTGCAAAAATCCAACAACACCTTTAGTACAGAACAACAATGACTTGTCACCTAGTAAGAGCCCCAAGTTATTTAGGCCAGAGATCAGTACAGTGCCTTCCAACGTGAGTGCTGGAGTGTTTCATCAATTTACATGACAGCTCTAGTAACAGCTACGGGGCAAACGGAAAACATTTGTAGTTAGTATTTAAGCAAACTGTTACCATGGGAGAGATGGCTATCAAGAGATAATTGCACCCCTGGAATATGATATAGTGCAGGCTAATGACAGGTGCCTCCATCCTCCCTGGAGGGTGTGATTTCACCATGAGAACACAGTGTACTTCACAGTACATGTGATCAAATACAGCAAATGTTCCCAAAATAATGCTGTAGGCTCTGATGTTCTGGGCCCCCAAACTAGCCCATTAATATTACAGGGGCCCTCCACCACAAGCACCAAGCATGTCAATGGGGGCAGAGCCACAACCGCCATCGCCAGTTTGTGGCTGCTAAACATGGGTATAACAAGGTTATGAGTTACTTTACTAGTGATCAAACAGATACTGCAACTTTTCAAAAGCGAACACAATTTTCATATTAGGGCTGATGGCATACAAGGTGAGTAGCCACCAGCCAGTTTACAGTCAGCCTGTCACTAGTTCTAAACTTTCATAAGTACCTTAATCTCTCACCCTGTGCAACACTGTCACTGCTCTTTAGCATCTCCCCCATTTATACGTACCACTTTGCATTCTAATTACTACATACTGTATATCAAGTTGTCAAAGGCACTTAGCATGACAACGACAAGCCGCAGACAGCTTTAGCTAATTCTTGTTTTATTTGTTTTTTTTATAATAATCATAAAAAAAGGTAATAATCTGATCTTTTTAAAAGCGAGTTTCCAGTTTCCTGCCTGAAAAAATAAATTATTACAGTTTGAATTGGCAAGACTCAAATCTCATAACATTCCCCCCAAAAATGTAAATTTAAGGACATTCTCTTTATTACTGAATATATTTGCATGAAAACATCTACTCTTTAGACTTTGTCTGTTCCTGCTGCTTTTCCTGTCAAAGTCTGAGGGTTACGAAGTTACAACAGGCATATGCAACGTAAACAGATGTCTTGGGGGAAAAAAAATCTGGTTTTAAAGATAATGCATTTAACAATAACCAGTGAAAGTTGCTGAAGTTCACATTTTTTTCTCTCTTTTATTTCCTGGCCAGCAGTTTTTCCAGTAGGGATATACTGCACCCTGTTCACAGGGTGACATACCCTGGTCAGGTTGAGGAAACCCAGCTACCATATAGACAGCACCCAGGCTTTTCTCCCAGAGGCACGGACAATGCCTATGTTGACCTCACCATGCACAGCTTACCACCACAGCAGGAGCAAGCTTCCTGGCCCAGCTGCAGGGTTTGGCGTTGTGGTGAAACCCCAAGTCAGCCCTCCCCGGCCGAGGCATGCTGCCAAATAGCAGCTCTTTAGGCCAGGCCGGAATCCCAACATGATGCACCACGTTTGTTCCTGACCTCGGGGTGACGTGCTGCTGCTAGGTCAGCAAGGCAGCCGAAGTTCATATTTAGAGGGAATTCCATTAAGCTGAGTTCTGCTGAAGCCAATGGTGAGTATTTTGCTAGAAACCAGAAAACCACTTTAAAGAATGAACTGCATTCTAAAACTCAAGCTATACTAATGGATTTGAGCAAAAACAAACTCCCAAAGCATTCATAGTTCAGAGCTAGGTGGTGCACATTTTACCTACAGACTATCACAGCTGCTGAAATATGTTCCTCTTCATAATGTGGAAATAGGATGAGTTTGGGAATAAAAAGTGTATTATACACCCAGACAAAGACAATCATGGTCATACAGAACCAGCCCTGCGGGTCGACGACAAAGTGGATCCTAAGGCCCATTCCAGAACGACTGCTTTGATTGCTGTTGGCTGAAATGTTCCTGTGATAAGAAGGGGGAACACAAAGAAAAATGAGAAATTAAAAAAGGTGATTCTTCCACCCCAGACATTCAAAATGTATTCTGTCTTGTACCGATAGCAATGTAATAATGATGCTAGATCGTAACAATTTGTCTCATCATACTAGAACACTAGGAACTGCAGGTGGGTGTTCGTGGGATCAGTCGGATACTTCATGGGGCTAAAAATGTGTACCTGTGAAACAGGATAAGGATTCACATAATATATGTTATAGACGGGGCCCCACGTAATTCACAGGCACAAATGAAAACGCTCATAGATCAGTTATGCTAAGAATGGCTGAATTCATGGGTTGCCTACATTACAGTTTAAACACATGAAAAAGCATACTGCCGGTGTTTTTAAGGAGTTTTAACTTTTTAATAATAAACAGTACAGGTTTTCTCAATCCACAACCTCTACAAATCTTTTCTAAACAGCTTCGTATGAGTTTTCAACCCAAGAACTGCAAGTGCCGTAAAATGGTTAAAGATGCAGTACACATTTTCATGATAAAGTCACAGGGTTCCAAGCAGTTCACACAAGATTCCAGATATGTCAGTTTTCACAGACACCATAACTTCATAAAAAGGTGGTTTACGCAGGGCCCTAGTCGTAGGTTGACACTGGATACTTCAAGGGCTGCCAGTGTCACTCCAAACAATGACCACACGTTCTGAATTAATGTGCACATAATGTGTGTACAATTAAATAATCCCCAAGACACCCACCTGTCATTTGCTGTGACAGTGCCACAGTGGTATGGGTATGCAAGGCAGTGGGGACTGCAGCACACAATGCAGAGCTGTTCTTCACTAGCAAAATCCAGTTATTAGCAAGCATATATGGCGGCATTAGCCAAACAGTATTTCACAAAGCATTTCTGCACTGAGTTACAAATCGCATTTTTCAAAGTAGCTGAGTTGCAAGTACTGTTCCAGTCTGTAAATCAAAAGTCAATTATGTTTATCAAGGTTTGTCTAAAAGTTGTGCCACAAGGCTAAAAAGTTCAGGTAACTAGACAAAACTCTATAGAGTTTTAGACTTCCAGCTTAAACACTACACTGTAGCAGAAGTGTAACCCGTGAATTATCACTAGCACTGTACTTTTGTCATAGAAAATTTGGGAGAAAATCATGGTATTATCACGATCAAAATGAAAGAGATCAACAAAATCGTAGTAAAAGTCACAAACTGTCATGGCTCCATTTTTTAGCCAAAAAGCTTAGACAAAGACTACTTTCTGTTGTGTCAAGCATCTACTCACCTACGAGGCTAAAACCAGACTAGTGCAAACAACATTCTTCCCACTCCTGGACTACGCCGAAGTTCCTTACAGTCGCTGCTCTGTCACCTCACTATCCAAACTGGATACTTTGGGCAGGATTCACGAACATCGGGGAAGGTCCCGCAGCTGAGGGAAAAACTCAGCCCTAGTGGGTTGCCACCTGCGAATCCACAGGTCGCCCACAGCTGCGGGTATTCACTAAGGTGGAGCCGGAGTATGACCGGCTCCATGGATTACGGCAGCTTGCGGGTGCTGTTCCCAGGGACAGCACCACAGCTGCGGGAGGCTGCTACGGCCAGTGGGACCCACCGTAACATCCTCCGCAACTGCTGCGGCTGTGGATCGGCCGCTCCGCAGCTGCGGCAATTTCAAAGTGCAACTGGGGTTGCGGAGTGGGACTTAGTCCCAAAAACGCTTTGTGAATCCTGCCCTTTGTATAATAGAGCCCTTAGGTTCATCACAAACACGCCATACAATACACATCACTGCTCCCTCTACGCACAACACGGCTGGCAATCATTAAAAACAAGGAGACTGAAAAATGCTGTACTATGGACTTACAGAGCCAGAACAGGCACGCTCCCCCAGTATCTATCTACACTTCTAGTTCGCACCATGGGAAGCTAGTCCCTCAGAAAATATTCTTACATCACATTCAGTATCCCCAGGGTCAGAACTCGATATGGTAACTCTTCCTTCAGTTATTCTCTTCCCTACATTTGGAACAGCATTCAAAAATCCTTAAAACATTCTCAAGTTCTTAATATGGCAACCTTCAAAACTTTACTTTGCCATCTATTGGAAGAAAATTGCAACCGTTTCCACAAGCACTAGCAGTCCCACACAACCCCTTATAGCTTCTTTCATCCTCTTACACCCCAGAGGCTAGGCTCTAGCCTTCTATCTCTCCAACTAAGCAGGAATTGTGTTTCTCACTAGCCACTCCTCACCCCCTTGTCCTTTTTTTTTTTCCTTTTTTTGCAAATTGAATATATTCTATATTATGAATATTTTGGTTTCATTGCAACTATGTATTTTCCTTTGTGTAGTATTCATTCCTTTTTTGTATCTTATGTATTCCATACTGTATATCTTATGTATTCCATATTGTATATGTATTTTACATTGTGCTCGTCCACCCAGGACCACTTTGTGAATGAGTTCGCTCAATGGTGTTTCTCCTGGTAAAATAAAGATTGATTGACTAATTTTGCATTAATCAAATAACCTCTGTTTTGATATATACAGTAATCATACAGGAACTCTACAAAGCTCAAAATGTTTTAAAAATCACATATCTGGGGCCAAGCAACAAGTGAAAGACAGGCACAAAATCATGGGTCTGCCATGGCAAAACCCCAAAACTATGGTACTGTCACAGAAAATACTACGAATCATGGTGTTGTAATGGAAAATGTCCAAAATGATGGAGTTTTGATAAAAATGGGAAAAATCATGGTATCTGTGAGTTTGTGATAAAGGTACAGATCTATGCATAGCTCAATGATATTACAGCTATTACTCTGAAAAAATAAGAGGTTTCTTGCAATGACTGTTTTTGTTACAAAGTTGTTCTTTTACTGTCTTTAATGCCCCATTTTCTATGGTGGATCAAAAGCTTAATGCCAGGCAAGAAACCTCATTCAATCTGGTGCCTTGCTCAAAGACACCTGGGGCTGGGACAGGTATTCTCCACCTTCCACTACCAGACTACACGCCTTCCCTTATATTCCTCCTCCCGTCATGTTGCTGGGCAAGCTACATGGCAAGAGATACTCTCGAGAGCACTTACCCCCTCCCTCCCTCCCAACCTGGAAGTCTGGGTGAGCTCCTCCCTTGGGGACAGCTGAGTCAATCAGTTCAAACCCCTCCAGTTCCAGGGGCACGATGGAAAGCCAGAGCAGCCCATAATGGCACAGTGGCAGGAAGTCATGTCATTTATTCACCCAGGTCCACCCGCTTCCCAGCTGGTTAGAAGACTACTGAAGTGCCACTCCTACAGGTGGGAACAGGCAGGCTCCATAATGTCAAAAAGAAAGCCAGTTATATGCAGCCTGATGATCACAGCTGGCACTGTTTCTGTGGGCATCCTCACTCCCTTCCCCTCGGAGTCTGAATGAGCTGCCTCCACAAAGCATTCCAGCTCCCACTGGCCTGGAGTGAGGGCTAGGGTCACCAGGCCAGGCTATGATGCTTCCCTAGCAAAACAGAATGCCTCTTGTCTTGCCTCTGATGTCCTGGAGGTCCTGCACACCTCTCTGCAGCTTACTCCCAAAATATACCTTCTGTACCAATACCCAAAGCAATGCAGGGGCAAGCATGTGAAGTACTTACTGGGGATTATGCTATCAGAAGGGAAAAAATGCATTACAAAAAAATGGCTAACCCCCACCAGATCAGGCAGCAACCTGGAAGGAGATTGTAAATGCTATACACAGGCTTGAGAGAATTACATTTAGCTTCAATGACAGATCAGAGATATTTAACTCTGTATGGAATACAGGGATTCCGTATGTGAGGCTCACTGCTGGGGAATGCTGAGAGCTTAGCTGATTTGCAGGTGGGATGGGCATTGGGTCTATGGGTGTTGGGGCATCACTGCACTCCATTTCTAACCCACCTCCTCCTCCCCTTCTCCAAGACCTGACCATATTAACTTAGCCAAATAACTCTTAAGGAATTACTCTAAGGATACTACCTGTCAATTGCTTCCCATGCTGTGAGGAGTGCAGATAGTGTTCAACTGTGTTTTGTAAGAAATGTAAAATATTTTGTGTCATACAATGTACTTGAAACCCTCAACTGTAATATAGGGTATGGCGGAACATGATTCTGGATGGAAATCCATCCCTAGAATAGCCTTGTTGTGCTGCAGTAGCTACGTCATATTGTTGTTGTGCTGCTGCTCTAGATATGTAGCTACTGCAGCACAACAACTTCGAATGTCTACACGCACTTGTCTCACTCAACCTGTGGCTCTGATCGCCAATGCTAAGACAAGCTAAACAGCATCAGCAATCGCAAAAGCCACTTTTTTAAAAAATGTTTAATACCGGTGATCTTGAATGCTGTGTGTGTTTCCCTGATCGTGCAATGAACAGTTGGGCTGCAGCGGTGACAGCCAAAAGTTGGAGGCAGCTGTGGCAGTGAGAGGCAGGAGGATCTAATGAGTGGCAAGAAATAACAGTAAAAGTAAGAGCGGGACCTGAGCGGTGGCAGAGCAGGTGACAGTTTCTAAACACAGGCTTGTTTTAAGGGTGACCATACACTATAAAAGACTGTATGTGGTTACCCATACACAGACAAGCCTGTCTTGGGCTCTCAAGTTTGCCAGGGCAACTAGTAGACCTCTCGAGCTGCGCTCTCGAGGTCTGTTAGCCATGACAACCTCTCGAGTCATACAGAAGCTTGTTGTGTATGGGTGACTATACACAATCCTCTATGTATGTCCTACTGTGGTGACTTCGCAACAAAAATAAACATGTTATATATTTATAAAAATGGGTATGAAAAATCAGTGATAATTCTGCTCCATGACTGGATGAAACACACCACATGACCGTGCATTATCCCACTACAACCCCAACAGCACAAAAACAACAATCTGTACACATTTTGCACTGTCCAGATCTCAGAATCCACACATCCGATTGGAACAAAGCTTGGCAAATCAAGAGTCCTTGGGTTTCCAATGACACATGCAAACTTTAGTGCAAATCCCTTGAATGGCTGCGAAGTTATTAAAGTGCAAAAATCGGGGGGCGCTGTTGAGCCCGAGCTGACCGGCAGCATTTTTTTCACACCTCCAGTAGAAGGACTCTAAAATTGTTTTAAATCACTATTTTCGAGTGATTTTTCAAGAAAACAGATATCACAGATCAAAGGAGGAACCCAATAAACATAAAATGGGTAACCCTAAAAGAGACAGAGGTGGAGGAGCCACTGCTAAATCAGCCAGTGGATCTCAATCATGCGAACTGCGATGGAGGAGCAACCAGTGCCTCATAGCGAGCCCAAGGAAACAATGTCATCTATCGGTATTAAGCTACAAAGAATAATAACTTCAGTGGTCGACCTGAACACTAAAATGGATACGTTTGCAACCCGGTCACGGTGGTGGAGAAATCAGTGGAAGGGATACAGCTGGAGGTGGGAGAGGCGAAACGACAAGCAGACTCAGCTGCAGCTGCTACCATGCTTTTGGTTAAAGAAAACCACCACATGCGGGCCAGGCGTGAAACCCTAGAAAACCAGGCCCGATCAGCACATGTAAGAATCTTGGGCCTACCAGAGAGGATAGAGGAAGACCACCCTCTTATGTTTCTCCGTGAATGGCTGGACTCAAAGCTGTTACCTGAGGGTCAAAAGCTGAATATACCCTACCAAAAGGCTTATCGGATTACACCAAGAGGCTACCGAGAGGACTCTGAGAACCCTAGGACCCTGCTTCTAGTTACATATGGAGTTGGCTCCAGGGACAGAATACTTCAACTCGCCAGGTAAGCAGGGCCCCTTTCACAGGACGACTGATCCATTTATCTGTTCCCAGATTTGAGTTATGCGACACGGCTCAGGAGGAGAAATTTGACGGGGTCAGAAAAGTGTTGCGAGATGCTTCCATCATACACTTGGTGGTCTTCCCAGCGCGGTTATGCATAGTGCACAGGGCAAGGTGTGGGCCTTTTCAGATCCCATTGAAGCAGGGAAATGGGCCTCCTGTTTAGTGACTGAGCGTGTCCAAAGAAGGGAATCCGGAGATAGCGACTCTGAAGCAGAAGGCTGAAATAATGAAACTGTAAAGTACAAATTAAGCTTGCAGTCTTTCTTATAAGTCTTACAACATTGTTTTAATATAGAAGGCATTACAGTTTGTTTATGGGAGCAGGATGTTTATGCCTGTTAAAATAATGGAGGGTGAATAAGTAGGGTGTAATGTCTCTCTATACTGGTTGAAATTTTGGAGGTTAAAGAATTAAAGTGTTAACAGTGGTGGGTTCCAAGTTGCTCGTTAATATAATACAGTTCAAAAATGAAGTTTTTTTTATAAAGTTTCTTCTTCTGCTGCTGGTGTAACAGCCCTTAAAGTATCAGTTTTTGTATAAAGATATTGCTGACCTGGGAACACATCTAGAATTATCTCTGAACTTTTAGATTATAAAGTATGACGCCAAAAGCCCTCTGGTAGGGCAAGGTTTTTCAGGACTTTTATGGACTTAAGCTATGAAGGGAAAAGTCATACTGCTCATGGGCTTATTAATGCAGCTTAAATTCTATTATGTACTTCTCGAAGAGTATGTTTAGTTAACCCTCCAAGTGGTATCTCTGTATCTAGAATGCATATAATAACCTAAATATTAAGGGGAAATGTATGTTCTCCAGAAGGGCTCTTCATTAAGACTATGGTCTGTTTTAGATACGAAAAGTCATATGTATGTATGCATATATATAAAAAAACAAAAAATAAAGTTTAAAAAAAAAGTGCAAAAATTGGGGTCTAACATTAAACAGCCTTCTCAACTATAGTGGCGGGACTGCACCACTATAATGTTATTAGTTAATGGCTAACAAGAGATGGAACCATAACAGCACAGCATGTGCACACAATGACAAATACTCATGACTTCCCCAACAAAATCAAAACAAGCCAATTTTTGGGGGCTCAGCAACATACACCCCTCATCCTCTGCATCCTCCCTAGTGACTGTAAGGACAAGAAAGGGGATATCTGTTTAGCTTTTGTTTTAGGTCCTGTTTAGCTAGATTCAGGTGTTTGTTTTTTTAAATTACATTATTTTTATATACTTTAAATGTTTGTAAGTTTAAACAGTAAAAAGAAAATGGTGGCCATACGAAAAAGGATTTTTTCCTCACAAAAAAGGATTGGCCCCATATGAAAAAGGATCCTTTTTAGCCAAATTCTTTTTTTTCGTTTCAAACATCTATCTTAAAGTGCCTTACTGAGCATACTAAGGGGTGCCAATAGACACAAGGGAAACATTATATACTTAAGGGTACAGTGATTGGGTATACACTTCCTGCAGCGAAACTCCTACACCGACATACGTCGCTGCCGACAACAACACTCGTCACTAAGGAGAAATGCCGGGACCCGGCAACACTCTCCCCATCTTGCAGCCCCTCTCGAGACCAACTCCGACCCAAGTTGCCATACCACATAAGTATGGGGGTTTAGGCGAAGCCCAAAAAAGCAAACAATAGACTGTGCTGTGGGCTGCTCCTGCCAACTGCAATTTTCAGTTGACAGGGAGCCTGGCACTGCAATGCCAGTCGACGAGTTAGCTGTCAACTTGGCATCATAGAGCCTAGTGATTGGAGGGTGGGGTGGGGGTGCCACTAGACACCCAGGAAATATTACATACATAAGCGGATGGCGATGGGAGGGTAGGGGCACCACTAGACACCAGGGGAATGGCAGCTCACTGTTCTCAGAGCAGCCCGCAGGACAAGTTCCAGCTGCGGCTGCAGAACATAACAGAACAGTAACGTTATATATAAAACTCAGGCCACTAGATAGATGCATAAGCAAGATTAACTATGAACTTGTTCCTAAGAAAGGCGCATTTTACAAAAAAGATTGACTGATTGAAAAAGTAATGCTGTAAGAGATAAACTACATCCAGCTGTACCCAATAAAGATGTAAGGTTATCAAGGGGTTCTGATGACATTTAAAAACCACAAGATCGAAAGCAGAGGGAGTTAATATTTGCTAGCAGAACCCAAGATAGCTTTACACCCTTATTTATTCATATTTGGGCATAGTTTAGCAGTTACAATACATATTTCAGAAAAATACACAGAAAATAGTTTGAGTTATGCAAAAGCTGGTACTACTTTGTGCATGGCGTAGGAACTGAACGTCTGCATATTTTAACGTTCAGTTCCTATACCATACCTTATTATCATTCAATGCTGATGGGATTGCTGAATGAATACAAGGTGCAAAGTAGTGCACATCTTGCCATTATTATCATTCAGTATGAATTACGATGGTAGAAACAAACAGCAACAAGAAAATACATATACTTAAGCAATAAGGCATGACAGGGCGTTGCTTGTACTAGGTTCACCCCATGGTCAGGGGCGTTGTAAGGCATGAGGTGAAGCAGAGTGCCTTCAGCCCCTGGCCGTGGGGTAAATCTAGTACAACCAACGTCCCTGAAGTACCTTATTGCTTATATAAAATATAGGTAACTTTTAAAAAATTAACACTAAAAGTTTTCAAAGCCAGAAAAAATATTATAAAATGTTGCTAAATTATGTAAAATAGTCCCTCCACAGATGTTTTTCACCTGTCAGTCATCGGTCTCTTTTCACATTCAATACATTGTGTGATTGTTTACCATGGAATAGAAGAATTCAAGGCTCTGCATTATTCCAGTAATAGAATTGCCCCCCACCCACACACACACATACACGTGGAATGGTAACATGGAATACATGAATTCAAAATTCTTCAGAATTCCACTGGCATATACACACACACACACACACACACACACACACACACACACAGGCAACAGGTAGGACCAGAACCTCAATTTTATCTGTTTCCAGGTAAGGAGCGGAGAGCTCTCTGGTAAACCAGTAGGGATAGGAGGGGGATCTTTCATGGTCATCAAAGAAACACCTGCAAAATTTGTGTATGTGTGTAAAATTTAAATTTGTGTATGTGTGTTAGGAGGGCCTCTTGAGTGAAAATAACATTACATTATTTACTTACTTTATTTAATTTAATGGACTTTTATTTTTAGGGCCTAGCTGAAGGTTTTTACATATGAGTAAAGGTTGCAGCCATGCTTGTGATGGAAATCAGGAAGTAAGTGGCTTATTAATTCTGTATGCGACTTGTGAGTTGCCCTGGTTGGCAGGGACTTGTTTTTAGCCATTGGTAGTGCTCTCTGAAGGCAATGGCTAAAGTCTCAGCCAATCAGGACACATGAATTTCCCTGCCCATTTTATACTGCCTGCGAGTAGCTGCTTCTCATTAGTTAGTTATAATTTTCAAGGTTTTTGATCAGGAGGGTGCACAGAGTGGATAGCTTGTTTCCAGGTGCATCGGGGGAGGGGGCAATAAGGAGGGAGTGTTTACAAGGTAAGAATACATAGTACAAAATGGACTGTACACAGATCCATAATAAGCAACACAATATCACAGCAAGTAAATAAGTATCAAAGAGACAAACCACTCAGGAATACCAACTCTCTAAGCATAATGTAATCAGAAACTTCATTAAAGGAAAACTGCAGAAATACAAGAGCCCTCTTCAGCTGATAGAAAACCCACTAATTTGCACTGGTAATAAAGGAACATTTTCAACCACACCTCAGGTAGTTAGAAGGTACGTAGCCACTAGAACTAAATCATCCCATTCCAAGGCAAAAATATGGGACTTCAGAGGAGCTGACTTTGATAAGATGGCCAACAGAGTTAAGCTTGCCCTGGCAAAAAGAAATACAGGTGAGGGGGTACAGGCAAAGTGGGCAAGCATTAAGGATGCAATACTTGAAGCAACATCCCATTGTGTTAGAGAGAAAAGAAAGTGCAAAAGAAGGAGGAAAACACTTTGGTTCTCAGAAACAGTAGCAGAAAAAGTCAGAGCCAAAAGGCTGGCCTTCAGGAAATATAAGGGAACACAGCGGGATGAAGACAGGAGGTATACCAAACTTCCCTTTAAGGGAAGCAGGAAGGCAGTAAGGCAGGCAAAGGCCCAAACTGAGGAAACACTAGCACAAACAGTAAAGAAGGTGACAAGACTTTCTATAGATACATTAGTGAAAGGAGAATGTTAGAGGGGTATTGCTAAGATCAAAGGAGATATGGGGCGTGTGAGGAGGAGGACCATGTAAAAGCATCTATCCTAAATAGATACTTCTGCTCGGTATTTACTGAAGAGAAGGTAGGGCAGGGCCCACAGATCAGCACCATGGACACAGGGGGGAGGGAGGTGTGCACTAGTCCCTTCACAAAAGAAAGGGTCCTACAACAGCTCGATAAGCTCAGGGTGGACAAGGCAATGGAACCTGATGGCATACATCCCAGGGTACTAAAGGAGCTAAGGGTAGAACTAGCAGACCATTATCAGAACTGTTTAGTGAGTCTCTGAGCACAGGAGAGGTCCTAGAAGACTGGAGAAGGGCTCATGTGATCCTGCTCCACAAGAGTGGTAGCAGGGAGGAGGCAGGAACCAGTCAGTCTTACCACAGTAGTGGGCAAGATTATGGAGGCACTCTTTAAGGAAAGGATAGTGCAACACCTGGAATCCATAGGAGCACAGGATCCAAGACAGCATGGGTTTACAAAAGGAAGGTCCTGTCAAACTAATCTCATAGATTTCTTTGACTGGGTAACCAGAGTGGTGGACCAAGGGGGAGCAGTTGATGTCGCCTACCTTGACTTCAGCAAAGCTTTCAATACTGTTCCATATAGAAGACTGATTAATAAGCTGAGTAGGCTCAGGGTGGGTCAGAAGTTGGTCAACTGGGTGGCAAACTGGTTGATGGGCAGAAAACAGAGAGTGGTGGTAAATGGTATACAGTCAGAAGAAATACAAGTCACAAGTGGGGTACCTCAGGGATCAGTCCTGGGCCAGTCCTCTTCAATATCTTCATCAGTGACATTGCAGATGGACTGGAGGGTAAGGTTTGTCTGTTTGCAGATGATACCAAGATCTGCAACAGAGTAGATGATCAGATGGGGTGGGCAGAATGAGAAGAGATCTGGCAAAATGGCCAGAAGAGTGGCAACTAGGGTTTAATGCAAAGAAGTGCAAGAACATGCACATACATAGGAAAGAGGAACCCTGAAGCCACCTATAGGCTGGGAGGGGAGTTGCTGGCAGTCACAAGGGAAGAAAGAGACTTGGGCGTCATCATCACCGATGACCTGAAATCATCCAAGCAGACCACTAAAGCAGTAGGTAAGGCTAGGGGATGTTGGGGTGTATTAGTAGGGGTATCACAAGTCGGAAGAGGGAGGTAATAATCCCTCTTTACAAGACATTGGTTAAGCCCCGTCTGAAGTACTGTGTGCAGTACTGGAGGCCACACCTTCACAAGGACATTAACCAAATTGAGGCAATCCAGAGAAAGGCAACCAAAATGGTGCAGGGACTGCATCAGAAAACATATGAGGACAGATTAACGCTCAATATGTATACCCTAGAGCAAAGAAGGGAGAGAGGTGATATGATCGAAACATTCAAACACCTTAAGGGCATTAACACGGTGAAAGAGTCTAACATGTTTCAATATAAGAAAAACAGCAGGACAAGAGGACACAGCATGAGATTAGAGGGAGGCCGATTAAGGGGTAATGTGAGGAAGTTCTTTTTCACAGAAAGGGTGGTGGATGCATGGAATGGCCTACCTCAGGAAGTGGTGGATATGAATACAGTGCAGGGCTTCAAACAGGCATGGGATAGGCATAAGGAAGCAATACAGATGAGTATGAATAGATAGGCCATTGACAGAGCAAAGGCCAATGGCACATTTATAAGGTAGAAAAAGAAATGGGTAGACTGGATGGGCTTTGCGGTCCTTATCTGCGTCAAATTTTATGTTTCTATAGGAGGAGTGTGTTCAATACTCTAGAAATTACATTATCCCACAAGACACTCACCCTAGAGTGCATTATTGCTATTATACAATGACTCATTTGTATTAACAAAAACAAAAGATTACAGCATACATTTTTAAAATATATATATATATATTATATTTTTTTAATTATGGGTAAGTATACAGTTAGAAAAAAATAAGTTTTGTTCTTCCTCTTTTGGCCAGCAGGGGGTGCTGCAATTCTATGTCAAAGTGTTTTCCTGTCTCCACCACCACCCACCACGTCTCTCTTTCTCTCTCTCGGTCTCTCTTTCTGTGTTTCTCTCTGCATCACTATCTCACTGTTTTTCTCCTCCTGAGAGTAATTAACTAAGTCCCACTGCCTGCCCCATAACTGGGTGGAATATCTCCATTTTATTTCCTTGTCGTCGACCCCTGTTGCCCCTCATCTGCAGCTTGCAGCTGGAAACAGGTTCATCAGAACTCTGCTTGCTTACCTGGTAAAATATGTTCCAAGTAAATAAATAAATGTTTTGCGATTTACAGGGAGCAAAATGAGGAGGGGAGAACCGCAACTGTACAGGAGAATGACTGAGTAGCAGGGACCGAGACACGAGAACCTTTGCAAGTCATAAGAAAGTCATGCAATCCCACCGGTTCCGCTGCCTACATTTATTTACCAGATTATTTATTAAATATGAGCAGAAGTTAAAACAGAAAAGAAGCTGTGCGTGCTTGCAGCTTTTCAGTGAGATGGGTGGCAAAGCACACACCTCTGGAATTTTGATGAAAGAGACACTGTGAAGCCGCACACAGCTGCACTTTGTAAAAATGTTGCATTCTGGGTTGTGGGCAGTTGGACTCGTGTTTGTTATGGAGTAAAGGGGCAAAGTGTGTCAGGAAATGTGTGACAGTATTGTGTGTACTGATACCTGGCATGTTGAACCTGTGATGAGGTCATGTGTGTACCAGGACTAGATACAGTGATGCTGTACAAGGATAACATCACTGTCTCTAGGGCTAGAGCTCATTGACCAATCACACTGCAGGAACGTTTCTTGCCATTCAATAACTGTAGTTATATCACAACAGAAAATAATTGCATGGGATGTGGACAGCTTTGGGAAATGAGCGGCAAAACAGCAGATGAACTTCAAGGCTGAAAAATACAAAGTGAAGAATTGAGGAAGGAACAAGAAGGTGAGTCAGAACTGAACCCTTGCTCGTATAGCAGTCCAGAATTCCAAAACATCTGAATTCTGTCAGCGGCATAAGGGTTAGACTGCACAGAGATTTCTGAAACCACGCAGGAAAAAAAGACCTAGAAGTACTGATCAGCTGCAACTTGAAACGGGGGCAGCAGCAGCCAGCAAGGCACACAAAATCATAGTATGCATTAACAGAAATTTTGTAAGGGTGAGAAACTTTATCATGCACATATGCAGATCCTTGGTCAGGCCCCCCCCCCATCTTGAACACAGAGTGCAGTTTTGGCCCCTATATCTGAGGAAAGATATTAAAACCACTGAAAACGTACAAAGGAGAGCAAATGAGATGGACAATGGCTTGCAGAACATAAGCTAAGAGGACAATCTGGCAGGATTGGGATGGTTTTCCACAGAAAAGAACACTTAAGGGGAGACATGTTTACAGTATCTAGATGGGATAAAGCCATCAGATCGTATGATGCTTTTCAAAATGCACAAGGGTAGAAGGACAAGGGGACACCCAATGTCACTGAAAAGAGGGAGCTTCAAGGGAAACATCAGGGAGAATTACTTCACAGAGTTAGTGGTGATTACCTGGAATAGACTGCCAGAGTATATGTATCAACTTGATATTGTAGTGACTTTCTGAGCCAGACTCAAAAAGCACTTTAAAGAAAAAGGGGCAACAGAGGAAAGAACTGTTACTGCAATAGTAGTTCTTTGAGAGAATCTCCTCCTTTGGGCCACACCTTTGGAACTGTAAGCCGTCAGGGTCCTGACTGCTCAGAAACGTTTGCTGACTAAAGGCCACCCATGATGACATGCAATGTCGACACCTATAAAACATGGCCCCTTGCTCTTCAGTTCTCTGTCGGAGACAAGCTCGGAGGGCCTCTTACCATGTGAAACCAGGAGATCTAACCAATATCAGGCACACAACGAGAAGCATGGGACTGGAAATATAGTATACATAAGACACTTATGGGCACATCCAGACAAGGTAGTGGACAGGTCTGTTAGCTTATACCTCAGAAAGGGGGAAGGAGGCTGGGGGCGCTGTGGCCTAATGGAGAAGAGTCTCTCGAAGACCTACTGCTACGGTGAGTGTGCAATCTTCATCGAAGATGTCTTTTCCATTGGGACACACCTTTAGAATGATTCCAAAGCAGTACACAAGATAAGGATGGCAATGTCTGATATGAAATCAAGACAGAAGGCCCTGCAAAACAGCAACACCAAACCAAGTACATCTCTGTGAGACAATGTCTAGACCGTAGTGCTTAGTGAAAGTATGCACAGTGCTCTATGTGGCATCAGCACTTAAGTCAGCTGCCGAAACATTCGTAAAACAGGCAACAGACATGAGCATTCCATGTGTAGCATGGCCATGCAGAGCACCAGGAAGTTCCTTACCATACTTCTTATAACAAAACTCAATACGGTAAGCCAGCCATTTGGACAGGCACTGTTTAGTGACTGGCACACCCTCTCTTCTGGGGACGAATGAGGCAAAAAGCTGAGAAAACATTCTGCAGTCCTTAGTGCAACTGAGATAGAAACGTAGCATTCTATGTACATCAAGTGTAAAGAGCTATGCCTCTCCTTTGTTAGCATGCTCTGGATAATACATGGGAAGATGTATGGTCTGATTCAGTATGAAATCAGAGACCACCTTGGGTAAAAAGTATGGACTGGTATGCAAGGATAGTCTGCCCTTGTGGAAAATCAGGTAGTGAGGCTCTCCCATGAGAGCCTTAAGCTCGGTAATCCTCTGGGCGGAAGTTATGGCAACCAAAAATAGAGCTTTCCGTGAAAGTAAGCACATGGCAGAAGTCTTGGAAGGCTCAAATGGAACCACAGTCAATTTTTCATGGATTCACAGCAAAAAGTCCGGTTCTTTTGAAACCGATCGGTACTGGAACACCACACTAATCCCAGAAAAATTTAAATTAAATTAAACAAAGTCGGTTCCAAACCGGACCGACCGGGAAGAAACCGAAGAAAAGACAATTTCCACTTATTTTACCAAAATAAAACACAGTCACTACCTGTCTACATACTACCTGTACCGTAGACAGAGGCTGGAAATCCGAAAATAACAAAAAATATGCGGTTTAAACCGAACGCTTTCTTTTACCGAAACGAGCAGAGGAAATCTCCGGAGCGACTTCACTGTTAGGCGGAGTAAAGAATCTGACGGTTACATTGGGAAGTACCACAGACAGAGGTTTGTAAACCGAGCTCGAGCTCAACGTTCTATGCTTCTGCATAGAGTTAACTCTTTCCTCTGTGGGGCAGTTCAAGTGCTGGGGCTAACTGCATTATGTCTGAATACAGCAAGACTTCATGTTGTTTGAAACAAACAACTGCTAAGACTTTCTTGACTCCTTAGTGCTGAGTGCGTTGGTACGCTCAGGAAAATAAACAGGATGGTGGATACGCTGATTGAGTGTAAACTCAGAAACCACCTTAGGAAGAAACTTAGGATTTGTGTGCAAAGATACCCTGTCTTTGTGAAAAAATCAAATGCGGCTCCTTGCACCAGAGGGCCTGAAGCTCTAAAATTCTTCGAGTGGAAGTAATGGCAACTAAAAAGAGCGCTTTCCAAGAGAGGCAGTGCAAACCGCAAGTCACAATTGGTTCAAAAGGAGACAGGGTCAACTTTTCCAAAATAAAATTCAAGTCCCAAGCCGGGCCAAGGGAACAGATTGGGGGTTTCAGATGCAGGATGCCCCTAAGGAAGGTGCGGGAAACATCCAGCTGAGCAATCGTGCGGTCACCCATTGGCTCACGGAAAGCCGAAATTACCGAAAAAGTGAACCTTGAGGGAGGAATACTGGAGACCAGAGTCAGACAAAGAAATCAGGTAGTCCAGGACGTGCTTCACATGACAGGTGAAAGGGTCAAGGGAACGACGGGCAGCCCAGAAGGCAAACCGCTTCCACTTCATGGCATAAGTGTTAAGAGTGGAAGACTTGTAGGCGGCCACTAGTGTGTCCACTATCCTATTAGAGACCCTGAACCTGGCAATGGCTACGTCCTCAGGAGCCATGCATGCAGATGGAGGGACCTGAGGTTTGATGGGCCAAGGTCCCCTGATCCTGGGACACCAGATTCCTGCAGAGAGACAGGGGAACAGGAGGCTCCTCAGCCAGCTGCTGAAACAGAGGGAACCATATCTGGCAGGGCCAGAACAGAGCTACCAGGATCATGCTGGCCCCCTCCATTTGCAGTTTGACCAGCACCCTCTGTATTAGTGGAGACAGAGGGAATGCGTATAGAAACCTCCCGCTCCAAGAAAGGGACAATGTCTCTCACCAGAAAACTCCAGGCCCCGGATCTAGCGAGCAAAAATGGGCAGTTTTGCCTCGTATGGGGACGCAAAAAAGTCCAACTTTGTACGTCTCCATCTGTTGAACAGATCTTCTGCTACAGAGGAAAGAAGCTCCCATTCATGCATGCTGGACTGAGTCCTGCTGAGACTGTCCGCAAGCAGGTTTAGGATGCCTGGCACGTGGACCACAGACAGCGTTAGACCGTGCTCCAGAACCCAGTACCACACTTGCATTGCCTCTCTGCAAAGGGGATATGAGTGGGTCCTGCCCTGCTTGTTGATGTAGTAGACCACACTCAGATTGTCCAGCTGCACCAACAGTTGACCCGAGGTTAGGTGCTCTTAAAAGGTCGGCATGGCATACAGCACTGGTCTCATTTCCAGGACACTGATATGCAAGGTGGCCTCCCCCTGGGACCAGGGGCACTGGGTCTGAAAAGGACCCAGATGTGCCCCCCCCCAGCCAAGACCCAATGCATCTGTGGTTAAAACCTGATGCGGTGAGGCAATTTGGAAAGGGACTCCCTGAAAGAGGTTTGAGGAATCCATCCACCATTGCAACACTTTGCAAACTGGGGAGAAGACCAGGACTAGTTGATCTAACTCACCCGTGCACTGGTCCCACTGCAGCCGGAAGGTCTGCTGAAGAGTGTGTATATGAAGCCTGGCCAGTGGAACGGAGGGAATGACTGTGGCCATTAGGCCCAGGAGCCTCAGATACAGCCTGGCAGGAATGAGGCGACTCTGAGCTACTACCTGAGCCTGAGCTATAAGGCATTCAGCCCTGTTCTCAGGTAAGAAGGCTTTTCCCTGCCCGGAGTCCAGAACCACCCCAATATACTGCAGTCTTTGGGATGTTACTAGAACAGACTTGGGCAGGTTGACTGTTATGCCCAGAGACTAAAAGAGCTGGAGAGTACGCTCCAGAGTTAATAACAGCTGTTCCCTGGTTGGGGCCTTGAGAAGCCAATCGTCCAGGTAAGGAAGACATGCAGTCCCTCCCTCCTGAGGGCTACTGCGACTGCTGCTAAGCACATGGTAAAGACACGCAGTGCAGAAGATAAGCCAAAGGGCAATACCTTGACCTGGTAATGCTTTCCCTGCAAGGCAAAGCAGAGAAATCTCCTGTGAGGAGGAAAGACCGCAATGTTCAATTAAGTGTCCTGCATGTCCAGTGAGCCAAGCCAATCCTCGGACTTGAGGAAAGCAAGAGGCCTGGTAAAGTCACCATCTGGAACTTTTTGTACTGGACGAAGAGATTGAGGTCTTTCAAGTCCAAAATGGGCCTCAGAGCTCCAGTCTTTTTGGGGACCAGGAAAAACCTGGAAAAGAATCCCTGGTTTCTCTGCGACTGTGGCACCAGTTCTACTGCCTGCTTGCTCAGAAGAGACTGAACCTCCTCCCGGAGAACAAACAGATGAGCCAGGGGGGCGGTAATTTGAGGGTGGTGGTAGGGTGTCAGGAGGCTGCTGGATGAGCTCCAGGGTATGACCGCACTTCATGATCTGCAGGATCCACACATCTGTATATCGTTTATAAGGTTCTGGACATTGGACCGAAAAGTATGGTGCCACTGAATGGGGCATTGAGCACCTTGCTTTGCACATCAGCTGTGAACCCAGAAACTCGGAGCCATGAATGCCTATGAAGGCATATGCCAGTAGCAGCCGCCCTGGCCACAGTATCTGACAAGTCATAAATGGCCCGTAGGAGATGCTTGCCAACATCCTCAGCAGTTTAGAAGCATTGAAGTAATTCCTGCTTCTCAGCACCATCAGGAAGGGCTTGGGCAGCAGTCTTGCCCTTTCTCCAAGTGGTGTTCTGGTATTTCACCAAGTGTGACAGGTAGCTGGCAATCCTCAAACCTAGGGTACAGAAGGCATACACCCTTTTCCCCCAAAGATCAATCCTACAGAACTCCTTGTCTGGGGGAAGGGAACTAAGGTGTTTGGGCACCTTAGACCTGTCATGTGCTGTCTTAATGACTACTGAGTCAGTTTCAGTCTGGGCAGCAAAATGAGGGGCATAGTTGGCACCATGTCTGGTCTGTGCCAGGCTGCTGTGGTACCATTTCTGAGTGCTGGAAGCATAGGAAGAATAATGTTAGGGGGAGATTATGGTATCTCCAGGTTGTCCACCAGATCCCTTCTGGTGGCAGCCTCCTCCTCCTCCTCTGTCTGAAACCCATAGTGGAAGACAGCTGCTTCACGATGTTAAAGACGGTAGCATCCTCAGGTGGGGACTTAGGAGTATGTTTAACAGAGTCTTCACTGACTGAAGAGGCAGTGGACTTGTCTGAAGTGAGGTACTGGTCCTCCTCCTCTTCCTCCTCCATTTCCTCTGGAAGGATGTCAGGGTGGTACTCCTTCTCAATCTCAACATCCTTCTCAGGATCTGCCAATATATGTGCAATTGACAGCCCCTTGGTGGGTTCCCTGGGACGATGAACAGGCATCGACGATGACGCAAGCGTGGAAGTAGCCAGCGACAATAGCCTGGTAAAGGCCACAAACTACTGGGCCAGCACATTAGAGAAACGGACAAGAATATCGTTCAAGTCTGATGCCAACATTGGAGGAGTGACTGATTGCACAGCAGCTGATGACCCGAATGGCTGACCCAATGAGCCCGGAGCCTGTGGAGAAGAAGGAGCAAGCTTCGAGGGGTAGTCATCGATGATGATGAGCCTGTCGTCGACGGAGGACAGGCCGATGATCTGGAGGTCAACGACCAAGCACCCTGAGTGTCGGGCAGAGAGCTGTTGGTATGGGCCTGGAGTAAACTGAGACCTGAACAGCTGGTCTCTTCATCACAGCGGCTGCCGGTGATGAGGCCCCCCCAAAGAAGGCAAAGCCGATGGGGAACAGGATGGCTGCTGGGGGCAGCAATCACGATCCCGGTCTTTTCTATGACTTTTCCCCAAGGACTTGTCTTTGACCTGAGGGGCCTTGGAGCTCTTAGAACCAGAGGGTGACTGGGCGGCAGGTGCCCCGGAGGACACTCACTCGGAGATGGCTACCAGTTGTTCCATGAAGATCTTTAGAGCCTTCCTGTGTTGCCTAAGAGTGGTTTGATTAAATTGCTTGCAGAGCTCACAATCAGAGGTGTTGTGGTTAGGCCCAAGACAGCAGACACAAATGGAGTGCTCGTTGTTGGAAGCAATCTTCTTTCCACAGTGGCAGCGATGGAAGAAAGATGTAGATAGTTTAACTCTTGACATAAAAGAAAAAAGATAAATAAACCTCAAAAGAGATGTATGTAAGGGTTTGCAGAAAAAATAGGTTATAGGTAGAAAAAGGCACGAACACTGGGACGGCTCTTCCACGTAAACTGTGCTTGCAAGTCGATGGTGGGAAAGAACTGAGGAGGAAGCAGGGCCACCTACGCCTATATAGGGTTGATGACATCGGCTGGCATCGACAGTGTAGGCGGCTCCAGTTGTACTGCTGAAAATCTTTCTTGTGGATTCCCATTCACTGACAGTGAAGTTCCTGTGGTGGTACCTGATGACTGAGATACCCCCAAAGAAAATGTGGAGTTTCAGTAATGATCTGGCCTTTTCTCTCCTTTTCTGCAAGTGTTTTGATGACCGTGGCAGAGACTGCATTGCCGACCACTGGGGAGTATCTTTCCCAGCAATGGCCAGGAATGAAGGAGAAGCTGGTTTGGACCCCATGGTTTTGACTTAAACTTCCATGGCCTTAATGGCGATTAACGTTTCTAGAGCCTTCTTACAGCGTCTTCTTGTGGTCTGGTTAAATCCCTGGCAGATCTTATAGCCCCTCATATTATGGGGCAAGCCCAAACAGCAAACACATACACAGTGTGAGTATCATCCTTGTAGAGCTTGTAACCACAGGTACAAATCATAAATAAAGGTTATTTCGACGGCAGCATACTGGGACAATATCAATAAAGTTTTACATTAAACAGCAAAAAATAAAGCATAGAAATGACGGCATTATTTCTCTGCAGCTCTGACAAGCATTCAGTGGTGAAAGAAAGAACGGAGGAGCAGAGGTGCCACCCCCATTTAATAGGTGTCGACACTGCACATCATCAAAGATGGCCCCCATGTAGCAAAAGTTTCCAAGTGGTATTTATGCAGACAGTTGAGGAGATAACCTTGATGAAGATCCTGGCTTAATGCTCTTCCTTCCCATGTAGTAACAGAAATTTTTATTTTTAGATCAGAGTAGCTAGCAATGCACCATTAGGGCAGCAACTGCCCTTTGGTCCTGTATACATAAAATAATAAGTTACAAAATATAAACAATTAAAAAATTATACATAATAAATTAATACATAATACAAGACAAACATTAAAAAACTCATAACCTAAACAAGTTATTCAAACGGCTTGTATTGCTAACAATGGATTCAATTACCCAGAGCAGTTACAGAGTACTGTCAATGCCTTTTTTTTTTGTTACTGCAGTCAATGTTTTCGTCAGTTCCATTCTAATAAGCTTGCAGTACAAAAATAAAAAGGTAATTTCCCCAAATTTATTATTAAGTGTTGGTCCAGCATACAGTCTTTATTATTTCTTAAACTATAATTTATGTTCAAATTTGTCCAGCTTTTCTATCAGGCATATTGGTTTGTTTTGCATTAAGACTTTATTTACTTGGTTATCACAAATTAATTTTCTCTTATTCTCTGGCATAAGCCACCTCAGTGGCTTGTACATCTCTTCCTCCCCCCCCCGATTTCTCAGCTGTGTCCGGTGTACTGGGATTCCCAGCATTTACTGCTGGATCCTGACATACTGGGATTCCACTGTCACGCTGCTCGGTGCCAAGAATCTTTGCCAGTTTGTTCCTCTTAGTCCCTGACCCCAGAGGGCACCGGCACAAAGGACATACATTCAGGCTGACAACGTGCTGACGCATGCTGCAGTCAGCACCTAACAGCGTTCTCCCCTCCCAACTTCTTGAGTCAGAGACTGCTGCCTGTGCTTCTACTGGCAGCAGTACTGGTTTCAGGTGCAAAAGCAGCCCTTCGTTGCCCACCCCACCCCCGAGAAGGAGAGTGTCCTCTGGGATGCTCATTCCTCCTCCCCCCAGCCAGCCCCAGACAACCCAGGATCATTCCTAAACCAGGGTTGCCGGAGTCAGCAGCGATAGCGCTACCACTGCGCCAACAGGTTGGTGGCAGTTGTAAGTGTTGAAGCCACACAGAAAAATAAACCTAGCTAGCTGTTTATCCGTTACTTCTACCTTTTTCAAGGTGGAGCTGTTAGCAAATCCACTGAGGTGGCTATTGTAATCTAAAACTGGTATTAATAACTGATTCACATGCTTTTATTTATGCAGTAGGCTGTATGTCTAAAGGTATCCAGACCTCAATAAAAGATTAGCGCACCCACAAATGAGATTAGTATGTGCGCTAATCTGGACTTGTGCTAGCACTCCAGGCTGGCCCATATTCGGAAACCCTGGGAGCACCAGCACCAAAGCGCTATAATATTGCTGCACCTATTCAAATGAGGGGGGCCCCCATGCATATTAGTGCAGCAGTATCTTCAAAAGGTTTGCAGCAACAGTAAAGAGTCCCCAGCGCAGCACAATTTACCACAGCTGAGAAACAACTCTTAACCATGCAGGGCATCTGTACTGCAGCCACCTGCCCCAAGCATCTGTTCTGTTTCATCTAATGAATGTCCTGGTGTCTAGTGGCACCCCCGATCACCCCTTCCATTTCCTGTGATGAATTCCCTGGTGTTTAGTGGCATCTTCCCATCCCTCCATTACCTGTTCTGTTTCATCTGATGAATTCCTTGGTGTCTAGTGACACCCCCGTGCCCAATCATCCATTCTTTTTCATTTTATGAATTCCCTGGTGTCTAGTGACAACCTCCACCCCATGATCACCCGTTCCGTTTCATCTGATGAATTCCCTGGTGTCTAGTGGCACCCCCACACCTCCAATCACCCGTTCCATTTCATCTACAGTATAACTGTATGCTCACTCACTGAAAGCTCATACGGCGGTCAGCTGAGGAGGTGAAAGAAGGGTTGTGCCGGTCATCATACTGGGAAATGCTGATCACTGCCAGACACGCGGGTAAGGCGAAGTGTGCTGAGTGGTGATCTGTGAGCCACCATGATGGGTGGAAGGACACTGGACCGCCACTGATTACTTTCACTTTTGTCAATGGGTGATTTGGGGAGAGGGGGAGAGAAGGGGAACAAAGAGGAAGCAGGGAACTACAGACCAGTCAGCCTCACCTCGGTAGTGGGGAAGATCATGGAAGCACTACTGAAGGAGAGATTGGAGGAACATCTGGTTGTCAATGGACTACAGGACCCAAGGCAGCATGGTTTCACCAGGGGGAGGTCATGTCAGACCAACCTCGTTGAATTTTTTGACTGGGTGACTAGGGAGGTGGATCAGGGGAGGGCAGTGGACATGGCCTATCTGGACTTCAGCAAGGCCTTTGACATTGTGCCACACAGAAGACTATTACACAAACTGGGGAATATGGGTGTGGGCAGGACAGTAGTGTGGTGGGTAGGTAACTGGCTGGGTGGCAGGACACAGGGTGGTGGTAAATGGCTGTCACTCCACAGAGGAAGAGTGACCAGTGAGGTTCCACATGGATCAGTGCTGGGACCGGTCCTATTCAACATCTTCATCAGTGACATTGGCAGGACCTAGAAGGCAGAATTTCACTGTTCGCTGATGACACAAAGCTCTGTAACAGAGTAGACACACCAGAGGGTGTAGACAGAATGAAAAGGGCCTGCAGAAACTTGAAGAATGGTCAGGGGTTTGGCAGTTGAAATTCAATGCAAAGAAGTGCAAGATAATGCATATGGGGCACAAAAACCCTGGCACAATATATCAGTTGGGGGGTGAGGATATAGCATGCACCAAGCAGGAAAGGGATCTTGGGGTTATCATCTCTGATGACCTCAACGTAGTGAAACAGTGTGACAAGGCAGCAGGTAAAGCAAATAGGATGCTGGGATGTATAGGCAGGGGCATCACCAGCAGGAAAAGGGAGATCATAATTCCGCTATACAAGACACTAGTGAGGCCCCACCTGGAGTACAGTGTACAGTTCTGGAGACCATACCTACGTAAGGACATAGACAGGGTAGAGAAGGTTCAGAGGAGGGCAACAAAGATGGTGCATGGATTGCATCACAAGTCCTATGAAGACAGGTTGAAGGAACTGAACATGTACTCCCTGGAGGAGAGGAGGAAGAGAGGATATGATAGAGACATACAAGTATCTTACAGGGAGGAACAGGGTGCAGGAATACACTATTTTTAAGCGAAAAAGATGTTCCAGGACTAGAGGCATGGGATGAAGTTGGAGGAGGCGATTCAGAGGAAACATGAGGAAGAATTTCTTCACAGAACAGGTGGTGGACAAGTGGAACACCCTGCCAGAGGAAGTGGTGGGGGCTGAAACAATCACGGGATTTAAGAATGCATGGGATAGACATAAAGGAATTCTGGAGGTCAGGGGTAAGGGGCAACAGACTTCTAGGAAAACATAAACTGAACTTACAAGCTCAAATGGGCAGACTGGGTGGGCCGTAGGCCCTTATCTGCCGACACTGTCTATGTATCTATGTAAGGGGAACCACTGGACACCAGGGATAGATATGATTGTTTGGAACAGTAATGGGGGGCCACTAGACACCAGGGAATTCATCAGATGGCATGGAACAGATGATTGGGGAGTGGTGGTGCCAAATGACACCAAGGAATTTGTCAGATGAAATGGAATGGGTGATAGGGGGTTGGGGGGTACCACTAGACAACAAGGAACTCTGCTCAGTAAATGGAACAGGTGCAGGGGGTGCCACCAGACACCAGGGAATTCCTCAGTCACACTGTAGGATGGATGCCAATGGGCTGCTGGGCACATGCAAATGAGCCCATAATGGCCATACAAATGGCTCCTGAGCCCCTTGTAAATCCAACAGGCTCATCTGCATGTTGTGGTTGAATACAGCCCACAGGGATCTTGGCACTGTCCATTTCGGGCAGCGCTATTCCCTGTCGGGTATATACAGCCCAAGGTCTGTACTGGGACAGCACAGTTTCACTCAGCGCTGCATCAACACAGTCCAATATTTAGTCAGATAGCCCCGGCCCAATATATGATTGAATATAGCGACTGCTGTGTCGGGTACTAGTGCAAGTGCAGTGCAAATATTTGTGCTGCGCTTACGCTCCTTTTTGAATATCAGGGCCCCAGTCTATTATCTATTTTTTCAGCAGTAATTTCTATAGGATAGTCAAATTTCGAATTTTGGTCCACCCAGACTCCTAGATCTTTATATTCAGAGACCTGGGTAACTGTACTTAGTCAACTGTTTTTATGGTCAACTTTAGGATGTCACGCTAATTTGTTACTGAATATTTGCTCTACGATGAGTTGTTCCCTCTCTCCTACACATATTGAAATACTGCAGCAAGATTTTATATATATTTTGGGACACCCCTCTATTAATAACTCACTTTACAGCAGGGAACGTGAACTTTCCTACAATGTTTCCCAAATTCTGAAGGCAGCGAATTGGCGCAGGGTGAACTGCTGGTAACAAACTGTCATGTAGCCCAACTTTGAACCATTGCCCTACCTGCCACACATTGTCAGAAAAAAAAGGCACAACTTAAGACCTTTAACTATTTAACACAAGCTTGAATACGCAAACCATGTATGTAAAGCCAGAAGTCAGTTTGTCTTTTTTTTCTCCTTGCTCATTGTCTTTGCAGGATGCCACTAAGACCATGCCATCCTTGTAAAGATGAATTTCAGAAATGCATATGTAATTTGGTAGTCCATTCATATAAATTAGAACAGCAACAAGCCCAATACAAATCATGGCAGTACACCCCTTGTTACTTTGTTCCATTCCAACAGGTTTCCCTCTACTTACATGTTGTGTCCTCTCTGTGATGTATGAGCCAAACCATCTGCCGGCATCTGCAGAAACACCACTTTCACTCAATCTTTCCAGCAGAATTTGATGATTAACAACATCAATGGTTTTCTGTAAGTCCACGAACACCACATCCACTGCCAGCCCATTATCCAAGGAGATGTTGACCAAATCTACTGGTTCGGTGTTCATGGAGTGTTCCCCATCTAGACCCAGATTGGAATTTGGTTATGATACAGTGTGTTTCCAAGTAACCATATAGCTGGCTATGCACAAGCCTTTCTTAGATTTTTGATAGCAGTGGCAGGAGGGCAATCAGTCGAAAGTTAGATAGAGCAGTAGGCACTCCTAATAAATGGCACTACCTTAGCAGCCCTCCATGTTGAAGGGAAAAAAAACCCTCAATGAGACCCCCAATAATCTTGCAGTATGGGCAAGATGACATCTACGGCATCTTTTGAAAATCTAGTTTCTATACCGTAAAGGCCACAAGATTTGTTTACTTTTAACTTTCTTATTACGTTTTTCAAATTTTTACGAGAGACTATTCTAAATCTAAAGCAATGAGACTATGTGTTTTCCATGGGTACCTAGTGATGTAATTCAGTTACTCTGGCATTCAGGTTTGGTATCTCTGTGTCTGGCAGAGCAGTAAAATAATCATTCATTATATCTGCTGAACTTCTGGGATTCTGTAAAACACCATTTTGTTCCATCTGAACTGGAGGAGAATTACTTACAGGTTTTCAAATGATTTTGAGAAGATCCCCCAGTTTTTTTTGTTTTGGATCTGTGGTTTATTTTGCCTTTTTATTATAAAACTGTCATTTTACTTTTATTTATTTTTATTTATTGGATCTCTGGCCTTTTTACAAATCTCTCAATTTTCCATTTTAAAGTTTTGTTTGCCATTTTCCATAATCTTTGTTCTACCCTTTATTATTTTTTCACTTATCCAGGAGACTTTTTTTTTCTTTGTTTGAACTTCTTATAAGGAGCCAGTCTGTTACATACTTTCCAAAATAGATAAAAAACTCAAAAATAAGTACAAAGAAAGAGCCACCTAGAGGGACCTGGTTCAGCATGACACAGGCAGTCTCTCTGGTTACACAGTCACATAACTCACCCAGCTTAAACCATCTGAAAAAAACTGTTGCCCACACATTAAAGTTGCATCAAAGTAAGCAGTTTACTGGTGGCAAGAAAACAAGAGCCCCTCGACCAGAGGTAGCCCAAACAGACTGACGTTTCACCCAACAGGGCTTTGTCAAAGCATCCTTAGAAGGCCATGTCTAAAGAGAGTACCAAGAACAACCTAGACCAGTTTATTTGTGCCAATTTATGTATAAATTGCTTTTTTATTATGCAATTTAAAGCACTGTCTCCTAACTTCACTAAACTACTACAGTTCCTAGGTTTATCCAATAAGTAAAATCTACAGTTTATAGCGTTATGAGCATGATCACCCAAAAATCGGCGTATTCACCTCCACTCTGCGTACACCAATTTTTGAAGAAACAAACACTGTATCAAGTATATTATCAGGGCTGTCTGGTCTGCAATTCCTGGTAGGTGGGTTAGCAATCTGCATTAAATCTAACCCTTAAAAAAAATCCTCCAGACATTTGCCTCTAGGGCATTCCCAAGTGGCACTGAAGTCACCAATCAGCACAAGCTTGTAATTATTTGAGTGAGCCAAAACTGCTAGTGTGAGTTTATCAAAGTTGTTTTTTTTTTTAGTTTTGGGGCAATCAGATTTTTCCAATCACTAAATTTAATTTCTGCGAGAATACCAGAAGGCATGCTATGCTTTCGATTCGCCCTGAATATAATATTTTAATGGGACCCAATTCTCACTTAGTGAAGAATGCCCCCCCCCAAAATATTTTTCCCTACCAAGCCTATAAACACAAAAATATTCCATCTTTGAATTTTATGATTAGATATTTTATTATTCAACCAGTTCTCAATGCAAACAATGACCTCTGGTAACTCTGTGGTAGATGAGGATTTTAATAAAACTATTTTGGAAACTTCTTGTATTATCATGAATCATTTTGGCTGAGCCAATACTCTCACCAGGGCCTAAATAGAGTGCAATATACCCACTGAGGATCAAGGCCATACAAAGTGAGCACCCATCAGTATTCAAACATCGAATTTGTCTCAGATGCAAATTTGGATTTTTAACTGCATATCTAACTAGTGAAACTGAATTTTACCTTTCAACCTTATCTATGTTTCCAGTTACATTTTTCAGGCATATTCCACTTATGGTCCCCACCCTCAGTATATCTCTAGAATAATGTTTCCAGCAGTCAGTTGTTAACAAAACAAATCAAAGTAACAGAAGCAAATAATTACAACAGAAAAGTTAAATAACTTAATTTTCACATTGTAATTAGTTTGACTATTACCTTAGTTGCACAAACACGCTATCAAAATTCAAACTGCCTATACTAGTTATTAAGTTCTAAATTACAAAGTTAAAACAGTATTCTCTTACAAATAAAAGAAACAATCAGCCTGTAAAATACATAGATTCAACAGTAAAAAATGTAAAGTAAGAGAAAACAAAAATATTTTTTAAGGCCTCCCAGTGCCCTCCCACAAGTGGACTCACATGTGCAGTTGCCCCACAGGCAGCTGCTAGAGCGGCTGCTCTTTTGTACTGGGCTCTGCCTTCCCCCGGTGATGTCACTGCCTCTACCCCCAGTAACACCCTCACTTACCTGGAACAGGTGGGAGATATCCGAATAGCAGTCTGGGCATCAGTGCTTTGTCAGAGGGTTGGGCTAGCAGCAGTCTGCATGCAGGTTCTGTGCAATAAGAGTCCTCGTGCAAAAAGGCAGTATTTTGGCAGTAAACAGGCAGATACCAAGCTGGATGACAAAAGCCACTTGTGTGTATGTATGTATATCAGACCCTGCACTTAATCATATGTGGATGGTGACGTACGTAATCTTGCCCTAGCCTTGCAAACTGTTGTGCAGATAATTAAACTTGCTAAAAGGTACATGTACTAAAACTAGGAAGATACTTTTACTGAAGGATTAAGTCTATCCCAAAACAAAAGTTCAAATCCTGGGTTGGACTCCAGGATACCCTTAAAGCCATAGCAAAATGTTCCTTTGGTTGTGGCAGCTGCTATATGTTCACTTGTACTTAATAAATAAATTTTTTAGCCTGCATCAACTTATAGTGTCTAGGTTACGCATTTTCTGCCTGGATCTGTTTTTCTGATGCAACTGTATGATGCTCGGAAGGAGAGAGGGTCAGGAGTCATGAACACACACAACCAGAACATGTACAACTTGATGTAAGGGGATAAATCACCCCAGTAACCCAGCAGGATGATAGCAAATCACTGACACTCTCGGGCCCTGTGCCACAAGCACCCACCTCCACCAGATTGTGTACTCTGGAAGGGTATTGGGAAAGTCGCAAACCCAGAGGCATAAAAGCCACTCTTTTAGGGCATCAAAAAGGTCATGATGAGAATTATAAATCATGACATAATTCTTGGCCAGTCAGTACTGTTTTATTTCTAAACATTCCAAGCAATCTTTTTCCATAAGAGATTGTCTCATGCAAACAGTTCTGAAATTCTACAGTCTGAAGTTCAGTTAGCATAGTTCATTTCATCACACACGTTTTTTTTTCCTAATTTTCTATAAAGTAAAACAGTTTTAGTTTAAATTCATTTTCAATTTTTTTAAAAACATGAATCTTCAAGACGATTTGTAATTTATTTATATGAACAGTTCCTGTGTATCTTGCAGTGGTGTGAAAATTCTACTGCCCCCTGTCCAGGACAAGTAATGTTCCTTGAAGGACAAGTACAAAAAGATAGTGGATTTCGCTGTAAAGAATGGGGGTCAAGTGTATATTCTGCTAAAATGATGGTTGGACAAGTTGGTGACGTCACTGGGTGAGAAGCCACATGCTGCTGAGCAAGGAGCCAGAGAGCAGAGTCCATTGAGAAGCCTATATTCTACCTGGAACAGGTATTCCACCTATGTTAAGCCTCAGCAGATTCTACCAGTAAATCTTGTGGTGAACACCCAGTTGGCAACCCAGTATAGACGTGTTCTGTGTTTCCCCTAGGAGGAAAGCTGAAGGTGGAGCTGGACAGGAGAAACACTGAAGGACCCTTCGGGAAGGTTCGAGCCTATGCCGGTGGGCAAAAGGAATCAGGAAGTGGTCTGGAGAGGAACCGCTGAGCAGCAAGGGCCTGACAAGAAGCAGCAACGCCAGCAAGGCTGGTAAAGAAAGGAGGATAAGAGTGACGCAGGAGCGGAATGTGATGTCCGGAATGCCGGACTTGATTATCGAGTGCAGGAAAGAAAACAAAAACTAAGACGCTAAGACACTGAAGATAAGAGACTTGAGACATGAGACAGGAGTGGCAAAGTAAATGCAAAATGAGAAAATAAGCAAACAAGCAAACAAATTGAATAACGGAGTAACTGATTTGAACTGAATAACTAAACATTTGAGCACTGTCGAGTCGTTTAAAAGAATTGGGGTGGGGGGGAGACAGTACTACTGAGGGGGAGAGATTAATGCTGCTAATGCTGCTAAAAATACTAGTGAGTTCCTTCAGATTTGACAGGGTTTATGCCACTAAATGAGGGATGAAAAGGTAGATGGTGATTGAAAGTCGGTCACCAGGAGTGCAGCGTGGTAAGATCGCTACAGTGACTAGCGCGTAGCGAGCAGTTCAAATATTCAAAACTCACCCAGAACCCCAAATTTGTTCTCTCAGGATAGAAAATATAGACAAAAAAGTGGTTTGTGAGAGAAAGGGGGTTGGTATTGTATTTTTACCCTCTTTTACTTATGACTGAAAGCAAAGGCAAATGCAGAAACGTATATGTACATGCTTAGTGAGATTCATTGATGCTTAGTGTTGGTTGATTGAAAAGTTTTCTTTGTTTGCACATTTGTATGAAACACTTGTCAGTTATATTACATTACTGTCCATACATTAGTTGAGAACAGTGTTAAGATCTGTATAAGCAGTTTGTGATCTGTTTAAAACAGATCAAGAGAACTGGAATAATCTGGGGGGGGGAGACTTGCAAACAAAAAATAAAGCACAATGGCTAGCTGGGAATGGTGGAACAATTGGTTGGAATAGGTAGCCAAGTAATTAACTGTACTAACTATACTTAATGGTACTCAGCTGTAATTGGACTGAAGTGCACTGATTAGAACATCTAGTTAGTTGGAACTCAGTGAATATCACGCAGCACTTTATTACATACACTTTATTATATGTACTTTATTTATCTTACTTATCTCTATTTAAAATTGCAGGCATCTCCCCTGCACTGTATTAGTCTGTGTCTTTTGATCTGAGGAGAAGCCTGCTTGGAAATTTTAATTTAAACTCAAGAGCACAGAGTCTTATTTCCAGTAAAAGTGTTTATGTGGTAAGGTAAGAGGTGTGACAAGGATGCTCACTAAATAGCTACAATATAATCAGTAATTAATTGACCCAATTACAGGCAGAATGAAAATATATTGCATATATTGCACTAGGTATTTAAGTATATGGTATTTGGCATTTTGCACTTTAATTGATCTGGTTGCTACCTGGCTGCCATTTAACAGTTAGCATTTTGCACTTTTCACAAGGCAAAAGGTACATGTCACAAGGCACGTTATATTTTATATTTGTATATCCAGTTCGCACAGCAAATATAATTAGACAAGCTAGATAAAGCTGGATAAGCATGGATAAGCTTGGATAATATAAAATAAAAAAATGACTGAAGTAATGAATAGTAATTGTTAGTATAGTTAGTACATGATAACTATCGAAGCATTATATTGTTTTATGCAAATAACTGCTAATAATTGCACTGTATTATGTAAGTAATATTCTCTTAAATTTGGGGTCTATATTGGAAATGGAGCAGAATACTTGAAAATGTATGCTGCCCTGGTCTCTGAATTTGATCTTAAGAAAAAATATTAGGAAACCACTAGAACAAGGAAGTCTGGGCGGCCACAGTTGCTCCCCCAGCCATAAAATACTCAGATTAAATACTGAACAGGTACCAAAAAGGAAAAAATTCCAGTCAAAACCTACAGTGGTAGAATGGGGAATGAAACAGCGGAAGCAACCCTGAATTAGCAAGTTCCAGAAACACAGGGGCAGTTGGTAGCCCTAAATGAAAGCACCTTAAAAACAAATAAGCAAAAACAATTAAATAAAAAAAAAGAAAACCCCAGTTAAAACAAAAGCCAGAAAAGAAAAATACCCAACTTTAATCTCAGCCTCAACACCTATGGATATTAGGAACTTATATATTAGACAGTGCTTAAAAAGCAAAACCCAGGTAAAACAAGGAGAAAAGATACAAAAGATTGAGGAAAAAAATTAAATGGAGAAAGAACAGGGTAACCTGAGAAATTCAGAAAGTACAACTACTGTATATATAAGCTTGATGAAAGCAATAGCATAATGGATTTCACAAGGGTCCTAGTAAATTTCAAGTCACTAAGTAAAATGGTGGGAGACATGAGACATACATTACAAGATTCCATAAATATCAATAAAAATGGGAATGGGACAGTGGTAGGAGAAATGGGCGCATTAAAAGACAAGGATGGGGACAGAATAGAGAACACACAGCAAGAGGAAGTAATGGAGAATCTACAACAAGAGGAATGTGGAGAATGTAGGGAAGATAACATTAATGACTTTAATAACTCGAGAGATCTGGAAGAATTTTATTATAGCCAAACAATGAGTCCAGAAGAATCCAAGGATAAAACTGCATATGAAAAGGTCACAAAAAGCATGGCTAGTGCCATGTGAGGCCCATATCAGGCTAATATAATGATATTTAAACAAATTATAACAACAAAACAAGAATTACAGTATCATTTATTAACAGTGTTTGCTTGGAGAACAGAATGTTATTGGAAAACATCAGACAAAAGGAAAAAGAAGAAAAGGAAAGGCAAACTAAGGAAACAGATGAATGGGGTCTAAATTGTAAGGAAAAGGAAATGAAAGTAGAAAATGGGAGGAAGAGGAAACAAAAAAAAGGCAGAGTTACGATGCGATAATGGTGAGTGAAGTAGAAAGTATTACAACAGATGATGAAACACAGAGACTAGAAATAAATTAAGACAGTATGGAAGGTAAAGAAGCCCCCACAGAATCAGAGACAGAATCTGAATTGATAATGTTACCAAGGGATGACAACAGAAAACATAGTATAGTGGAGATGCTGAAAGAAAAACACCCGTTCCTGTGGGAAAAAGGGAGAGTTCAAAATGAGCGAAGACAGAAAGAAAATAGAAAGAAAGAGATGAAAATAAAGCAGAATAGACACAATATAAAAATATCAAAAGGAAACAAAAAAAGAGACAAAAAAAAAGGGAAAACTGAATCAAATTTAAACCTCTCCCCAGGGCATTGATCTACAAGAAGAAACAGATGCAAGCACAATACAAAAAACATTGACCAAAAAGGAGGTGGGGAGGGGAAAAAACACTAAAAAAAAGAAAAGGGAAAAAAAGGTGGAGGACAGTAGTGAAACAGAGATAGAGGGTAATAACGAAAATAAAGAAAAAGGAGAAATAAAGGCGCAAGAGAGAAGACAGAAGGGAAGTGGAAAATTAAAAATGGATAATGTGGGAAATAACATAAACATGAAAGAAAAGAACCAGGAAAGATTTCAGGAATTTTTGAGAAAAGACTAAGGGATCAGACTATGTATTGCCCCTACATAAAGTAGGTATTCTCCCCAATGAGGATGGGGAAAAATTACATTCTGTAGTATATTCAAGAAAACACTAACTGTAGTAATAGAAGGAAACATAAATTTAACAAAATATATCAGTGTGTTTGTACACCAGTAGACAATTTAGAATTTGTACTCTTGGTCTCAGATCAATACTACATATTGAAAACCACAGACAATGTGGCAGATAAAACAGGTAACATGGTAACTGAAGTCGGCAAAGTTACCAATCTGGATATGACATTCCCAGAATACCATAATTCAGTAAACAAGCTGACCAACAAAAGAAGAAATTACACATTATCCATATTTGGATTGGAACACTTTCCAAATGAAACAAGACAAAATTTGAAAAGAAAGGTGGAAGAATTTCTACAAAATATATTGAAAATGAAAGATATAAATAGAGACCTGGATAAAGTTGTAAGGTGGGAGCAGGATGGACAAATAACATTGTAGGCGAGTAATAAACAAATATATACAGAAATACTGAGTAAGATGACAACACTAGATTTACTAGGGATATATATATATAATAAAGAATAGTCCCACTGAAGAACAAGGAAATGACAAAATGGAAAACTCTGAAAGCTGGATGGACTGCATACAGTCAACAAATAGGTTTGCCCTATTAGTGAACCTAGAAAAGAATTGACAAAATCAAGGAAAAAACATAAAGGTATGGTTTTTGAAGGGAACGGAAATGAGATTCAGGGAATAGGTAATAAGGAAAATAATACAATATTGTGGAATATTTCAGGCTTGGGAAAAAAATTATATGACCCAGAATTTATGGAATATATAAATAACTTTGACCGGATATGCTTTCAGGAGACATGGTTAAAAGAAAACATAAGTTTAAATGGATATACATCGTATCATAAGGCAGCAAGTAAAACAAAAAATTCTGGAAGAAATTTAGGAGGAATAATAACTTTGAGTAAAAAATAAGAGAGGAACAAAAACTCAAGAGATAAAAATAGAAGATGAAATATACTAGGAATAAGAATATGGGGAAAGGAATAATGAGATTGTACTTTTAAATATATACCTCCCACCAAAAACTAGGAAACAAAAAGAAGAAAATCTACTGAAGGGTATTGGACAATTTATAGAGGAAGAGAAGGAAACAGACCCTCAAAGCAAAATAATAATAATAGGAGATTTTAATGCAAGGGTAGGGAAACATCTTGATCCCCCGGAAGAAATAGCTGAAGTGATTAAGAATAACAAAAATATGAAACACCACAGGAAATCTATGGATAATGAATATAATGAGAGAGGAAATAATCTATATAAAATTATGACTGAATGTAATTTTCTTCTGCTAAATGGAAGATTAACAGATGACTACAAGGGGAAACTATACTTATATAGGTCATAATGGAGCATCAATAACAGACCTGGTATGGGTCTCATATAACATAATTTTGGACTGCAAAAACATTAAAATAGGAACAAAAGCTGAGAGTGTCCATACACCAGTAGCAGTAAGAATTAAGATAGATAAATTAAAAAATATCAAAGAAGAAACAACACATAAAGTGATGGATAAGATAAGTAGAAAAATAAACTCTATACAATGGGATATAATTAATATAAGTGATTTCTTAGAAAATGTACAACTATATGGGATTACAACAGACATTTGTGAAAGTATACAGTGAAGTAGAAGATACTCATTTTATAAAAACAGAAAATATATTAACCAGGATAGTTAATATAATAAACAAAGAAAAAATATTCAAAATAAGAAAAGGATCCTGCTGGCTTGACAATGAATGTTGAACTGCAAAAGTAAAATTAAATATTTAAGGGTAACAAAGCAGAACCCTAATAAGAACAATAAAAAGATACTTAATAGCCAAAGGGAAGAATATAATTCAAGATAAGAGAATGAAGTACAGAGATAAAATTTGGAGAGAATTTGAACAAACTATAATAGAAAAAGATAACATAAAATTCTGGAGAATGGTGTCAAAAGGCATAGACACTTATACAAAAGATTATGCTGACAGAAGTACTTGGGAGACAATGAAAGATACAATAACTAGAGAGGAAACAGAAGAAGCCATAAAAGCATTTCCAAACAGGAAAGCACCAGGTCCTGATGGGGCACCAATGGATGTGTTTAGAAAAGGAATAGAAATGTAGTCAGAGTATGAAAAACATATAAATATAGTGCTGGCCTTTCGGCACAGTGGTTGCATTTCCGCTTGTGATGCCGGCGACCCGGCTTCTGGAATGGATCTGGGTCGTCGGCCGGTCAGCTGGGGGAGAAGGATTGAGCATCCCTAGACAACTCTCCTTCTCCAGGAAGTAGGGGGGACTGCATGCTCAGTGCAGTGGCAACACCCGGCAGAGACTGGGTTTGCCACTACACTCCAGCACCTAAACAACAACTCCAGGGGTGGGGCGGATGCTGGATATCATTGCACATCCCTGCCCCTGCTTACATGGGGAAGTAAAAATGGGTGGGTCCTCCGTCTACATGAAGCCCTCCCTGGGCTTCAATCAGCCACTGTCGCCGGCTCTCCCAACTAAATACCGGTTCCGCGGTGCTGGGAATAAGGGGAACCAGTACTGTGGCCCCGCCCTCCGGGGGGGCAAGCCAGGGGTGACCGCGAGAGTGCCAGTAGTTGACGGAAGGTGGGAATCCGGGGGCCATGACTAGGGCACAGCCTGATGAAGGACCTGCCGGAAAAAGTATAGTAAATATAAAAAACAAACAAACACATAAATACATAGTAAAAACAGGAAAAAATCCCAAAATCATGGCGAGAAAATATAATAATACCATTATATAAAAAGGGAGACAAAAGTAATCCCAGTTGTTATAGGCCAATAAGCTTGTTTGGTAATACACTAAAGATCTTTACAAGGATTATAAATAACAAGATTATGAAATGGGTTAAAGAAAACAAAATTATTGACGAAGCGCAGGCTGGCTTCATGACAGCACACTCCACAATAGATCAGTGTTTCACGCTAGTACATATATTACATAAATACAACAAGATTAAAAACTGAAAATATTCTGTATATTTGTCAATCTTAAAATCGGCCTTTGACAAAGTAAACAGGAATAAATTATGGAAAGTATTAAAATCCTATAGATTAGAGGAAGCATTGCTCGACATCATAATGACATATCAGAACGACATGACTGTCGACTGATGACTGATAAGATATAGTAAGGATAGTAATAAAAGTAATAAATTTGGTACAAACAAAGGTGTGAAACAAAGATGTATATTATCCCCAACATTATTCAACTTATTTATAAATCAGATATTTAAGAAATTTTATAATATAGATTTTCATATGCCGAGGGTGGGAACAAGGAGCTGTCAATACCTTGCATACGCAGACGACATTGCGATATCAACCAGCTTTTTGGGTATAAAAAGAAGTTTATATTTTTTACAAAAAGGAATAGAAAACATGGATCTAGAAATAAACTACGATAAGATAAAACTTATGCCCTGTGGCAACGCTGGGAGGAAAATTGCTAGGAGAATATAAAATAAAAATTGCTAAACTAATTAAGACAGTAAAAAATTATTGCTACCTAGGAATACAGTTTAATAGTAGATTAAAATGGGGTAAACAGAAGAAAGAAGTAGAGCCAAAGGTTAGAAAGTTCTCAGCTGCAGTAAGGGGTTTTGTAAACAAAATGGGGAAAATCAATACAGGATGTATTCAGATAATAAATACAAAATAAGGAATAAAGTTTTATGTGGAGCTGAGATTTAGGGTTGGGAATTAAGAGAGGCTTTGGAACACAGAAGTAAGAATGACAAAATGCTGGCTAAAGGCATACAAGATGGAGGAAATTAAGACTCCCATGTAAATGTATACAGGAGGCAATTAGTTATGCAAAATAATTAGAAATATTCCCATGTATGCAAATAGCTGAGAAAATTATAAAACCCATGGGTTTATTGCACTGTATTGCAGATAGAAATATAAAACTGCAGGAAGAAATATACAGTGTAATGAAACAAAGAATAAGAGATACATATACACACGAGATATGGGGTTAAGCAAACATTACAAAATAAGCAAATGGCTTGTAACCAATAAAAGGAAATTTGTATTGGAGAGATACCTGCATGTTATAAAAGATTCAAGAAGAAGGAAGATACTGGTACGTGTGAAATATAGATTTGAGTATTATGATAGCCAAATATTAAGAACAATCTATGGCCTGGCTGGGGGAGCAACTGTAAATGCCAGATGGGGGAAGATGATATAGTGCACTTGTTAATACTATGCCCACTTTATAAAAAAGATAGATAGGATACTGGGTGAAATCTTGGCTATACTAGAAACAGAGCCAAAACAGATAGCTTCGTATTTACTAAGATCAGGTTCAGCAGACATACTGGAGAAGGTAGTTACCGTTTTGCAAAATAATTGAACAGAAAAAAATGCATATTATTGAAAAAAAAATTTGAGTGCAATATAAGTACTTTAGTAGGACATTTAAAAAAAAATGTTCTATTTATACTGATATTTTATATGTTTACTGTGTTTTTTTATAGTCTGAATATTGTAAGAAATTGAAATGACATAAATTGTCGATCAATAAATGATGAACTGAACTGGTTGGACAAGCTCTTTAAAAATTGTGATTTGAACACCCCTGGTCTTTTGTGGTTACAAGAGTTTCTTTTGCAGTTCTTTGTGTGCCATAACTGCCCTGCTTGGCTTTGCAGTCCTCTCACCCAAAAAAGTCAAGAATGCACTCTAACGACAAGAGACACAGTAACTGTGTGTATAAACATTTACAGTAAGAGAGGTCGAAATGTGGAACAGACACTGGCCAGGAGGGAGACTTTCTGGATATATCATCAGGGTACTCTCCAGACTTGAACTGAATGATCAATTTGAACTGTATCTGTTCTTATAATTCTTTTTTATAAATACCTCCTGAATGAGTCCGGTAACACCTGTTAAAATTAATATGTATGTTCTGTTTCATTTCTGATCTTTTTTATTGATGCAGTTTTTAACAATTCTTATGCTACAGTCTTCCACTAACTGACACCAATACCATGTCCTTCTTTGTTGTTAAATTAATTCTTTATTGCAAAGGCATTTAACAAAAATAGCCCTCACTGACCAAAGTAGGACATAACAAATATTAATACTGATGCAAGTATGAAGTTTTCCTTCAAGCAATTTATCAGCGTAATACTGTGCAAATGAAAATATATGGTTTGTTTATAACCTTTTTCTATTTTTTGTACTTAAGACCCACATGTGCCCCTTGTTGGTACCTGTGATTTGTCTTTTTAAAGGGACACCTGTCAGCCTATTTTTCATCATATTATTTCTAGTTAAAAACCTACATTTTGTGACTGTTTACCTTCTCTAAAATTCATTGATATTGTTGTTTTGTCTGTTTCCTTGTTTAATTGAACTGAAATGCATGCTAATGTATATTGATAAACAGCCTTGCTTTGTTTACAATTCTGGATCTGTTCTTACTGCATGCTACCTGAGCGTTAGAAACACCCCCAAACAGTGTGCAGTCACTCATGATGCAGTAGCCTCCAAAACTCCCACTGTATCATGAGTGGCTAGACTGTGTTGTGGGTGTTCCCAAATCCAGGAATGCTGCAGTTGAAGCTGCTCAAGGAATTTAAACAAACCTGTTTCTGTGTGGTAACACCAGTATGTTAGGCAGTCTATTTTTAACTATTTTATGAAAAAAAGAATCAGAATCAAACTACCAGCCACATCAGCAGTCTTTACAGAATGTTGGCAATCGTAAAATGTGTTTTTTAACTAGGGACACTTTGAGACCTAAGGGGGTTGACAGTGTCCCTTTAATAATGGCGCACTATATTAGGAGAGCAATGGAGATGTGCGGTGCCCTTGAAAATCCACAGTTCTTGCGGGGTTTTATTTAACTCTAAAAATTGATTAGCATTTGACTCACTAAAGTGCTAAAACACTGTGAAAATGCACAGCACTTGCCTCACTGTGTTTAACAAACATAACACTGCTAGAAAATCTATATAAATACTTTCTGCACAGTTAGTATTGTCCAAAGAAAAAAACTGCTACTCAATTATTTAAAACCCTGTTCTTGTTGCGTGAAATGTTGCCTTTTTTTTCTGCTGCTTTTCACTCCCTTTAACTATACATGTTTTTATACACCAGTAAGTTGTTCTGAGTTCTTCTTGTGGTAAGTGCCCGTTTCTGTTTTCTCTTGTTGACAAGCTGAACCAAACCACGGAATGGTCCCCTTTGTTTTTCATTTGTGTCAGTATTTTACTTTGTCTAACAGGGCAGTGCCAAAGTTAGGATAATGTCAGTGCTGCATTTTGTAATCATTCAAACCACAAAGAAAAGCCCACCATTGATTCACAATGGCATTAGAGACATTTTCCCCAACCCTTTATTTCCCTGCTTTTTATGTTTTGTGCTTCAACCCTAACAAATACATTCACAGTGTTGTTCGCAATTTAATTCCTTACATTTTGAAAAGACATATATCAATCGACTCCTTCAACTTAATATGCGCAGACCCATTGCATTGGGCATGTCACCAGACCTGTAGATCACCCCATGCAGGAGACCAGTCAGGTACGGCACCAGAGATCTGTAGCTTGCTTTGTGTAGGGCATTGCAGACCCTAAGTAAAGCAGCAGACCCACTGGGCACAGCATCAGAGCTGTAACTTGCAGGTTCTATGAAAGCAACTGATCCGGAGATAGCATCAAACCTATGGGTTGCTTCGTGCAGAGCACCGCGGACCCGAGGCGAAGCAGCAGAGTACAGGGAACTGCACTGGATCTTTAGGATGCTTTCTATGTTCACCACTGCATAAAGTGAACATGCTGGCAATGATAGTGGAATTTGAGAGATGTGCCACCGTTGGCCCAATGAAGGGCAGTCTGCAAGAGACTCAACAGTGTCAGACTAATCATCAGCCAGGCTGATCATGACATGCTTCTGGTCTTGCTGGGTGGAAACTCTGTGTAGTTCAAAGAAAACAGTCACCTGCATCATGATCAGCCTCCTGTGGTCCTCTCCCCCCCCAACGTAAAAATAATCCCTCCCACCCCCTCCCTCTCACCTCAGTGGCAGAGCCAGGGGAGGCAAGTGAGACACACACACACACACACACACACACATAAAACACCACCCTGTTCAGAAACACCAACAAAATGTTACCCTTCCACATACACACCTCCCCCGAAAAGAAGTCCGTCTCACTGTTCAGTTAAGTTCCACTTTTTAGCCTTCAGCTCGGAAAAGTCATACAAATGGCCAGCCCCACCCCAGTGCCCCAACCCATGCTGCGAGCTATCCTTTCACATGACCAGCTACTTGCACAGCCACAGCCAGCTCCATTACACACATCATCATGTGCGCGCGCACACACACACACACACACACACAACTCCTCCCCTACACACGTGGGCAGCTCAGCCCTCCCCCCTGCTACAGTCAGTTCACCCCCACACACATGGTCAACACCCGCCACCCCACGTGCACCACACACCACACACACACACACACACACAGCTAGCTCCCCTCCACCAGCTTCCCGCTATACAAACAGTTCCACCCTACACACACAGTCAGCACCCCCTAAACACATGGCCAGCTTCCCCCTACACACACAGCCAGCTTGCCCCCCCCCACACACACACTGCCAATTCCCCGACTCCTAACATAGCCAGCTCACCTACACAATTCAAAAATCCATTTAATTATTTACAGGTCATTTCCACTGCAACAAACGCATGGAAAAGGCATATTACTAAACAAGCAAATAACTGTTGTCTGAGGATTCTAATTTCAATTCAATTTTTTTAATTATATATTCAAAGGTCAGGACCTCAGAGCTGAATTTACTGTAAGGTAATGTAGAGACAGTTGTTCTCTATGCAGCAGAGATGTAAGGCGACTGCTCATAAAAAAAAAACGAACTCTGTAGGTGACTGTACATTAAAACAAAACAAGCATTTGTCAATGCCGAATGTTGCTTGCTTGTATATGCTGTTTAGGTATTTGGAAGTGATAGTTCCATGCCTTCCTCCCAAGACATCCACTGTGTCTTTCCGTTCAGTATTCAGAGAAGAGTCGGAGGGGCAAGGGCCACAGCAGTACAGCAGTTGCCAAGGGGGTGAAGAGGTGGACAATAGTCCATTCAAAGGCAAAAAAGTCCTGCAGGAGCTCACTAAATTGAAGGTGGACAAAGCGATGGAACCAGACGGCATATGCCCAAGGATATTAAGAGAACTGCGAAGGGAGATAGCAGTACCTCTGGCAGCCATGTTCACTGAGTCATTCAACATGAGGGAATTGGAGGAGGGCACATGTGGTCCCTCTCCACAAGTCCGGCAGCAGGGAGGAGGCGGGGAACAATAGGCCGTTCAGCCTCACCTCAGTAGTGGGGAAGATCATGGAGACATTGCTTAAAGAAAGGATAGTGGGGCATCTAGATGCCATCGGAGCCCAGGACCACAGACAACATGGATTCACAGTGGGGACATCACGTCAGATAAATCTGGTTGATTTCTTTGACTGGGTGACAAAGGAAGTGAATCAGGGTGGGGAAGTGGACAACGCTTACCTTGATTTCAGCAAAACCTTTGACACCATCCCATATAGGAGGCTGATAAACTAGCTGGGTAGGCTGGGCATAGGGGAAAGGGTGGTAAACTGGGTTAGAAACTGGCTAACAGACAGGAGGCAGAGAGTGGTGGTAAATGGTGTGCAATCTAGGGAGAGGGGGCGACCAGTGGGGTGCTGCAGGGATTGGTCCTGGGGCCAGTTCTGTTCAATGTCTTCATTAGTAATACTGCAGAACGTCTGAAGGGAATTTTTTCACCAAATTTTCAACATAGCCATTTTAAGATCTCTGCTCATGAACAGTGTCACTGTGATTTTCTTAATCTGTCCCAAACATTGATTGCACACACCGAATGCGCCATTGTGCACTACATGCACGGAAACACATTTTGGGCGACATGTGAAAAATGATAGCTGTACTGCTCATAAGGAGGTGTGGTAAAATGGCAATGTTGAAAATCTGGAGTGCAAATTTTAAAATTTGCGAACTTCTGATGTCTTGTGGGAACTGCATAACATACACTCATCAAAAACAGTCATTTTAGGAATTTTCACCAAATTTTCAACATAGCCATTTTAAGACCTCTGCTCATGAACAGTGTCACTGTGATTTTCTTAATGTGTCCCATACATTGATTCTTACATCGACCGCATCATTGTGCGCTACATGGGCGGAAACACGTTTTGGGTGAGATGTGAAAAATAACAGCTGTACTGCTCAAAAGGAGGTGTGGTAAAATGGTAATGTTGAAAATCTGGAGTGAAAATATTGAAAATTCAGCGAACTTACAAGTGTGCGTGGGAACTACATAAGCGCGTTAAATAAAACAGTCATTTTAGGAATTTTTCACCAAATTTTCAACATAGACTTTTGAGAGCCCACCTTATGAACACTGGCAGTGTCGTTTCGTTGAATCAGTCTCGAAAGGTGATTTCATGCAGTGACCATGAAATCACCCTTCAGGCTCCGATTAACGCCATGACAGTGTAAGAATTCATGAGGAGGATCCCAAAACCCCATGTTGAAAATTTGGGCCCAAAATTTCAAAATGCCTGAGATATACAACAAAGTTGAAAAACCCTATCTATCCCATTATACAGCTTACGGCATTTCCTCAGTTAGCGGTCGGCTTTGAAGAGTGCAGACATGTTCCTGGTCCACGAAGATCGTCGCCGAGCTCCAGAGAAGTATGAAAGTGAAGGGGTGTGGGGAGGCAGGAGTGCGCAGTGGGTGGGTGCGGGTTGTGGGAGGGAGAGGAGGCAGCCGAGGGACAGTTTTGTATTTTCAGGGTTTTTATAATAAGACGACGAGGCGTTTGCCACACCGGGTGGGCTCCCAGCGTGGCAGCTGAAAGGCTGTTGGGGGCTGGGGCACCCGTCGGCCATAATATTTTTTGCCACGCTGGGGTGGGCTCCCAGCGTGGCACCTGCATGCTTTTGGGAGGGTGCAGCCGACCGGGGATTGGGCACCCGTGGTCCATAAAACATTTTGCCACGCTGGGTGGGCTCCCAGCATGGCACCTGGATGCTTTGGGGCATGGAGCTGACAGGGATTGGGCAACCCCGTCATCTGTACAGTGTGGGAGGGAGGGGGAAGGCACATGAGCACGCAGTGTGCATGTGTGCGCGTGTGTGTGTGGAGGGGGAGCTCTGCTCACTGAAGTGGAGCTCTCCCTTTCAACTGTACGACCACTGCATTTTCAACTGCTATCATAGACAGCTGCAGCAGTGATTGGGGAACTGGGGCCGCGCCTGCAAACACACTGACTGCATTGGAAGACGGGTGTCACACCTCCAAAAACTCGGATGATGGCACTATGTTTCTTGCACATGCATGCAAGCAACATAAAAAATGAACTCCTAATAACTGCAAACTCTTTTGGTAAACCTCTACTAGCACTTTGCCATGCTATGCCCCTGCATGTCTCTTAAGGGCACAATTAGGTCTCCTACCTACTTGAAGATGCCATTATTGACTAAGCTAGTGAATTTAATTAATTATTGTTTACTACAAAAATAATTTCTGAAAGCACACCTAAAAGGCTATACAAGCAGAGTTCAGGGACAGGGGTTTCAGTCACACATCAGTCATAGAAGGGCAAGGTATACACAAGGGATAAGACAAAATAAACTTCTAAATACCACTGCATACAAAAAGGTTATCAGTAGTCAAGAGCATAAAACAATTAATTAAATTTAGCTGAGGCATATTTGTGACAAGATGTATAGAAAAGTGTTCACATACTTTAAATATTTTTTTTTTTTGTATAAATTTTCAGACCTTAACAAGTCTGGGTTGACTCTGCAAATTTAGTTTTATGCCATTAAATCAAGAAGTCCAAAGAAAATAATAGCTGCTGTGTGTATGTGTCACACACACACTGATGTAAAAGTGGAAAAGAGAAGAGAAGGTAAACTGGAGTTCAATTTGTGACAAGCATTTGTCAATGACAATTTTGTCTTGCTGGCACTGGCATTGGTAGTGCAGGAGTTAGAGAGAGATGCATAATAGGAATGGCAGTGAAGTATGGAACAGACGCCCAACCCCACCCCCACCCTGCAGAGACTGACAGGCATTGAGGTGTGTCTATGGGTCACTGGCCATAATGCTCGTGCCATTTAACCTCACCCTACCCTGCAGACTCCAACAAGTGTTGCGTTGTGCCTTGGGGTCATCGGGCCTTACGCTCACCATATTCCATAAAGAAATACGTTGAGATGGGTGCAGTATAGGAGAATGGGGTGAACTTTGGGGCTGAAGAGTCCAAGGCACACCTTGATGCCTGTCACTGGCTGCAGGGTGGGGGTGGGGGTGGAATGGCGTGAGCATTACAGCCGACAATCCAAAGTCACATCCCTGACACCGGTCAGTCTCTATAGGGTGGGACGTTATGGTTGGAAACCCTAATGCCCCGGGCGTTTGTTGGTATTTGCACTCCAAATTTTCAACATGGGCTTTTTTGTGACCCCACCTCATGAAAGAATTTAGGACCTCCGCTCATGAACAGTGGCACTGTGATTTTGTTAATCTGTCCTGAACGTTGATTTCCCCCAGCAACCGTGTCATTCTGCACCAGATGTGTGAAAACACATTTCGGGCTGGAGTCACGTGATGCAGGGCACCAGCTAACAGCCTACCTCCATAGCTCCAGCTACCCGAGAAAATAAAAAGTTATTATCAGACATCTATCCGCTTACTATATCTACTAAACGTCAATATAGACTTTTGGAACTACCTGAGTGCCTTAAGGAAGCAAAATGGGCACCTATGGATGTCAAAATGAAGACATCTTTACCAAAACATACCCCTCCACCTAATCCAAAGAAGGCCAACAAGAAATCCAAGGCCTCTTTTTATTTATTTAGTTTTTGTTAACCGGGTAAGTGCACTAGCCAGCAGGTGACTATTTTCAGGCACGACCCGGGAGGTACAGTTACAGTACAAAGTAAGACAGTTTAGATTTACAAGAGCTGCTTAGATTCATTGGAACAAGTACAGGTATGCATACATTCTAGTGATAAAAAAGGGGGTAGTGTGGGGCAGAAGGGACTAGAGGGAGTATAGGTTTGTAAGGAGAAGGGGCAGTATAGAAAAGGAGGGAAAAGAAGTGAAGAAGGAAAGGTGGAGGTGTAATTCAGAGCTCCGAGGGGTATAGGCAAGACAGGGAGGAAAACTAATGCAGAAGGTTGTGGCGAATCTCGGCTTTAGCGGTACAAGGTTACAACCTGCGATCAGGCTGGTGGAACTGAGAGGCGGCAGGGGAGAAGGAGAGGTCGGTAAGTTGGGGTGTTACGGCTGGATGCGAAAGGAGGGGAAGGTGATAGGCAGGGAGAAGGGAAGGGGAGGCAGTACAAACAGGTCGAAATAATCAGATGGAGGACAGAGGGTAATGGAAGGGTGACTAGAGGGAAGGAGGGGAAGAGAGGAGTGAGTAGGGTAGATAATTAGGGAGAACGGCTCAGGAACGTGGGCCAGCAGGGAGGCAGAGGGCATGGTCTACGAGGAGGGAAAAAGGTTAGTCAGGGGACCCTGGGTTAGCGGCGCCAAGAACTGGTTCGGACAAGCAGGAAAATGGCCAACCAGAGGCGATTCTGGAGTTTTGTGGGAGAAGGCGCGAGTAAGATCCAGATCTAAGGAGCCGAAGGCATGGCATATTAGAAGAGGTAGGGGATACGGCAAATTAGCAGGAAAGGACGTAGAAAAGACCAGAACTGTGGGAATAAATCAGCCAGGCGCGGAGAGGTCAGGAAGCATACGAGGGGGAGGAGAGTAACGGAGTAATTACAGCTTTTGCGGGGAGAGGCACAAATGGAAACCAACGCTATGGAGCTGATAAGCAGTAAGGCAACAGAATGGGGTGGAGGAGCGTGAGGAGATGGGAAAGGGAGAACCATGGAGAGTAGGCGGCTTTAGCGGGAAAAGGCTCTAGTTAAATCCGAAGCTATGGAACTGAAAACGGCAAGGCAGAGGGGGTAAAGGAGCATACAGGAGTGGAAGGGCGGAGGAGGCGCGAGTAGAACCGAGGGCTGTGAGACTGAGACGGCATGGTACAGAGAGGTAGGGGAGCGCGGGGGAGTGGGATAGAAAGGGGAGCCAGAGAGCGTTATAATAGCTAGAGTGGGAAGAGGTGCAAGTAAAGCCGGAAACTAAGGAGCTATAGTCAGCAAGGCACATATGAGGTAGGGAAGCTAACGAGAGATGAGGAGTAAGAGAACATTTATGGCTATAGGGGGAGAAGGTGTAAGCAGAACTCAGAGCTATGGAACTGGAATCGACATAGGTCAGAGAGGTTAGGAGCATGAGGGAGGGGGAGGCAGGGAGGACAGTAATCACTTACATTCTGTAAATTAGTTTTCAGTGCAACACCAGGGAGACAACAGTGGTAACAACTGAGTAATACATACTAGATATACAATACAAGAGAAAGTAGAACAAGTTGCTTAGGCAGGCACATCATAACAAAAAACAATCGGTATACCCATTATAAGTGGAGTACCAACTACACTTGTTTATAAGAGTCACAGTGACTAGGCATTATAGAGATATTAAACCTGACGTCATAGGACAGAGTATCCATACAGGATGCTTTTGTAAAACATGTAAGTGCAGGCAGATAGGAACTAGTAACTATACAGGGATAGACTTAGGGTAGAAAGTAAACATTTGCAAGGGAACACAGAGGTTGTCTAGACAGAGACTAAGGATTTTAAGTGGATCAAAACACGTGCATTGGTCCATAGAGGCAAGGTGTAATCTTAGTCTTTGTTTGAAAGCTGGGTGTGAGGGGGCACTCCTTAAGTCCATAGGCAGCGAGTTCCATGAGTGGGGGGCAGCATATTTGAATGCCCCAGTGCCCTTGGTAGTAAGGCAAAGGGGAACAGTTAGCAGAGATTTGTCGGATGATCTCAGGTCCCTCAATGGTATCACCGGCTGGAGCAGTTTAGATAGAGTAGCTGGTTTCGCCACTCTAATGATAGAGTCAGAGAGGCTGCAGAGATAATATTGCCTGGTGGAGGAGGGGGACAGCCAGCCTAGATCTTTATAAAGCTGACAGTGGTGTTTCAGGCATGGTGCTTTTGCTGCATATCTACAGACATTGTTAAAGGTAGTGTCCCATTTTTGTAGTACAGTTTTGTTAGCCATAGTTAGGATGGGAGCACAATAGGACAGGGTAGGTAATAGGATTCTCCTGGCAATGGCCAGTTTGGCGGTGGGAGTGAGCAAGTAGTTTGTCCTGTAGGCGGCCCCCAGTTTGCAGTTGACAGCTTTACAAGTTTCCTGGACATGCTGATTCAAGTCAAGGTTTTGGTCAAGCTGTATGCCCAGATAACGGAACGAGCTTACAGTCTCCAGAGGGATACCATTTATATCAAGAATATTGAGTGGAGATGAACAGGTTCTTAGTTTATGGAGTGACCCAAACAGCATAGCTTTAGTTTATTAGAATTGAGTACTAGGCGATGAGTATTTAGCCAGTGTTGTACCAAGTGGAAGTCTGACGTCAGGGCGGCATTAAGGTTGGTAGCATTGTCTGAGTGGGCATAGATAACTAGGTCATCTGCATAAAGGAGTGAGTTACCAGACGTTATTGCGTTGGGGAGGTTATATATGAATAATGTGAAGAGGAGAGGTCCAAGTATAGAGCCCTGCGGAACCCCAATATTGATCACGGTGCTGTCAGAGATAGCTGAGTTAAATTTAACTGCTTGTGACCTGTTGGTAAGGTAACTACTGAACCACGTAGTTACAGGGTATGAGAAGCCCAGGTTTCTGAGGGTGGCAAGCAGCAATCGGTGATCTACGAGGTCAAAAGCTTTTGTAAGGTCAATGAACACAGCCCCTGTTAGCTGCCCTTTGTCCATATTGGTGAGTACATCAGAGGTGAATTTCACCAGTGCAGTCGTGGTGCTGTGGTGCTTCCTGAAGCCATGCTGTGCTTCACAGAGCACATTACAGGATTCAATAAATTCAATGACCTGTGTGGATACTATTTTTTCAAGAATTTTGCTAAGAACTGATAGGATAGCAATTGGTCTATAGTTCGACGTATCATTCTTGCTCCCTTTTTTGAACACAGGAGTGATTCTGGCAGCCTTCCAGATTTCAGGGACAGTGCCAGCGGAGAGGGATAGAGTGAAGATCCTGGCTATCGGACGGGATATGAAGCGAGCTGCCATTTTTAGTAGACAAGGTTCCAGTGTCTCAGAGCCAGGACTAGAGTTGTCCGAGATGGTATTGAGGAGTTTGAAAACTTGATTCCAAGTAACCGCCTTAAAATAAAATGATTTAGCTGAAGCAAGTAGAGAATCAGAGCTAATTGCAGTTGAGTGATGCTGTGAAGCAGAAGTTTTAAGGGAGGATGTAAAGGCAGATAGGTCAGAGAATTGCTGATTAAAGGCGTTGGCTATGGTGAGGGAGTCATTGCAGTGGACCCCTTGGAGTAACATTTCTGATGGGGTGACAGATTGGGTGGTTCCTAGGAAGGTTTAATATGATTCCAGAATTTCCGTGGATCATTACAGGAGCTAGTCAATGAGTTTTGGCAATATTTGCTTTGGCAAGTCTGATATGCTTTTACAGTCATTTCTATGTTGTTTATACATGAGATGGTCCCAGGGTAGCCCATTTTTGTATTGTTTCCAGTGCTTGTCCCTGGTTTTAAGTTTGCATAGAAGTTCTTTGTCCAACCATCTGGATTGCTGACCCCTGACCCTTCTCTTTGTCTTTGGTACATGCCTCCTTTGTACTTCTCCAAACTTGGTGAGGAACGTATCCAGGGCAGCTTCAGCATTAGTTGCAAGAAAGATTTCGGACCAGTCAATGCCAGAGATGTCAGAGAGAAAGGCTTGTACATCCAGAGCAGCATAGTTAGTGAAGGTAATCAGGCGGGATCGAGGAGCAGGCGGCGGGCAGGAACGCCAGTGACAGACCGTGGGCGAGTGGTCCGTCAGGGAGTCAGCTAGGACTGCTGTTTTAGATACATGATCCGGTCTGTTGGTGAGGATCCAGTCCAATAGCGTACCTGATTGTGAATTAGACATTCTAGTGCACTCAGTTATTAGTTGTTGAAAATTGTGCTTTTGGAACAGTGATGCAAGGAGACTGTGATGTGGCCCCAGCCAGTTCAAATTAACGTCCCCTAGTAGGATGGTTTCATTCATGTTCACAGTTAGAGATACATGCTGGAGTAGGTTCTGGAGACCATCCATCCCACCAGTGGGCAGGTTGTATACACATAAGATGTGCAGGTATTTCGTCCCAAGTGTCAATATCGCATGCAGTGATTCACATTGCATATGGGGACCAGAGTTAGGAACAACACTGAGAGAAAGATGATTTTTGTAGTATATGGCAACACTTCCCCCCCCTTTTAGAACCAAATCGGTCTTGTCGAACGATAGTATACCCGGCAGGGAGCAATACGCATCCGAGACATTAGGTTTTAACCACGTTTCAGTGAGGCATAGGATGTCAGGATTTACCAACCTTGCCCAGACTTCAAGCTCAGTCAAGTGACTCAAAAGGCTTCTAATATCCATATGGGCTAGTACTAGGCCTTTTTTTGTTTTAGTTGTGGCTGTCAGTGGAGTGTTAGGTTGAGGACCGGGGTTAGATTCAATGTCACCAGCCAGTATGAGTAGTCTTCGAGCAAGGAATTCAAGCATGGCTCTAGGGAACATAACATGTTTATTTTTTCGTTTTTCACTGTGCTGCAAGTAGAAAAGGAGTGATAGGTAGGTACACCCTTTTTTGAGGAGTACACAGTGAGTAATAGGTAGTTGGGTATGACAGGAGAGAAGGAGATTAGAAAACCTAAAGTCATTAGTTGATGGTGTACAATGTTCTTCAGTAATAGTAAGAGACTGAGTGATACTGTTAAGACCAAGCAGGAGAAACAGGCAGATGAGGGGAGCTAGGTTAGAGTAACAGGTGTACCAGTACAGGGTCATTTTAGTACAGCAGGAGCAGAGGTGCATAGGCACCAAGAAGAGGGAAAAAATGCCAAAAAGGATTTTACCGAGCGACAGGGGTTGAGGATTCATGGAGACCTGGGCTCACACTTACAGAGGATTTATAAGTTATAGCACAGCTCAGGAAGGCGGGCTGGTTAGGGAGTTGTCAGAGTCACTGCCTAGTAGAGATAGGACGCTGCCCCTAGTAGGAGAGGAGTATAAGGAGCCAATGGAAAAGTAGACACTTAGTCATATGACCGGCAGGTGCCTATATAACCAAAGGGTCGACCAGGGTGGGTGAGGTGGGGAGGGGGGAGGCGGCGGGAAGCGCCGCCGGGATTAATGCTATAAAGGAGCTGTATCACGTAGCCGCGGCGGCAGCACTCACAGTCCCCGGGAGTTCTAAATGGCAGGCAGCTGCAAAAATAGGAAGCGAGAACAGCCGCTTTCTGTGCAGGATGGTACTAGCTATGGTCCCAACCCAGCAGGAGAGAGCCGGCGGCAGGGAGGTCAATAGAACGTACCTTGCAAGGCTATGCGCCTTCAGCGGCACAAGGTACCAGGGAGCGGCCGAGCTCCCGTCCCTCGGCTAGAAGCGGATGGTGCAGCCCCTGGCAACAGTCGAGCTGGAGGAGCGCGGCTTGTCTTTTCTGGGTGCCGCTGGGCAAGCGGGGTCCCCAGAGGATTTCCTTTCGTCCAGTAGATGGTTCCTGGTCCTGGAGGAGGGAGATCCGAAGCCCCGGCGGGCTCTGGAGATTCCTAGGGAGGTAGGAAGGAGAGGCAGTTAAGTAGGAGCACAGAACAAAGGCAGGAGGCGGAGGTGAGAAAAAGGAGGAGATTTATCCAGCAGGGGGTAAACTCAGAAGTTTTAGGCAGGTAAGGAAGACAGTGATAAAAATAGAGTACTTTGAAACACAATAGAGTTCAGGGATTCAAGCTAGAAAAGGCGGGAAGCCTGAGAAGGCAGTAGAGAACAGTTACAGTGACTATGCAGGTTATTCTTATCTTGAGCCAGGGAGATTAACAAGTAAAGAACTCTAGAAATTAGGTTTTTTAAAATTAAAGCAGGTCTTTACTAATGCTATAAAGGAGCTGTATCATGTAGCCGCGGCGGCAGCGCTCACAGTCCCCGGGAGTTCTAAATGGCAGGCAGCTGCAAAAATAGGAAGCGAGAACAGCCGCTTTCTGTGCAGGATGGTACTAGCTATGGTCCCAACCCAGCAGGAGAGAGCCGGCGGCAGGGAGGTCAATAGAACGTACCTTGCAAGGCTATGCGCCCGGTGGCACAAGGTACCAGGGGCGTGGCTCTAGTTCGATCACCTCGGCTAGAAGCGGATGGTGCGGCCCTGGCAACAGTCCGAGCTGGAGGAGGCGGTTGTCTTTTCTGGGTGCCAGCTGGGCAAGCGGGGTCCCCAGAGGATTTTTCTGTCCGCAGATGGTTCCTGGTCCTGGAGGAGGGAGATCCGAAGCCCCGGCGGGCTCAGGAGATTCCTAGGGAGGTAGGAAGGAGAGGCAGTTAAGTAGGAGCACAGAACAAAGGCAGGAGGCGGAGGTGAGAAAAAGGAGGAGATTTATCCAGCAGGGGGTAAACTCAGAAGTTTTAGGCAGGTAAGGAAGACAATGATAAAAATAGAGTACTTTGAAACACAATAGTTCAGGGATTCAAGCTAGAAAAGGCGGGAAGCCTGAGAAGGCAGTAGAGAACAGTTACAGTGACTATGCAGGTTATTTTTATCTTGAGCCAGGGAGAATAACAAGTAAAGAACTCTAGAAATTAGGTTTTTTAAAGTTAAAGCAGGTCTTTACCAATGCTATAAAGGAGCTGTATCACGTAGCCGCGGCGGCAGCGCTCTTCTCTCCCCGATGCCCAAGGCGTGACCTTCATCTCTCTGGATCAAGAGCCACTCGCCCTGGCACAATTTCTGGACGAATTTACGCCATTCAGAGAGGAGTTCCACACACTTGCATCAGATCTGAAGTCCATGGCCTCAGCCATTAAAGATATATCCAAGAGGTCAGGGGATAACAAGACCAGGCTAATTTCAATGCAGAGGCGGGTCTCGAAACTAGAACCAGATATTACTGCGGCTCGCCAGAGGATCTCTAAGATGGAAGCTAAAATCGAGGATCTTGGGGGCCGCAGCAGGCAGAATAGTGCCGTCATAATCGGGCTCCCGAAGAAAGAAGAAGGAACGGATACTATCGGATTTGTCTAAAAGTTAATAGAAAAGTTGGCAGGCCCTTCACCTTTTGGTTCTAAATATACCAATGAACGGGCCCACTGTGCACTCCGACCCATGCCATCGGTGGGAGCCCCCCCCCCACGCCACCTCCAGGCTAAAAACAGCTCTCCCTGATATTTTCAACGCTCGCTGAACAGAGTGACCTGGTCAACTTCTATTAAACCTCTGAGAATTACTTAATATTTCAGACTGTAAGTTTTCCCTATTGTTGCTGGGCATGAGACTTGGAATCTAATTGCCGTGTATGGACTCAATTAAGTCCCCCCAGGTTGTATGACCTCCCTCCCTCATCCTCCTGTGCAGCAATTGTATAATGTGAGTGGTCTCACATACCTACAGAGCCGGAGATCTTAGGTCACTTGTGTGGCTTTCATCGGGGCACAGAAAGAATATGTAAGCCAAGTTAACTCAAATTACTGAAAGGGGGAAGTTAGTGATCATTGTAATTCGCACGTTCGAGCAGGCGGCACTGCATCTTCATCCAGAGGTAGAAGCGCTGCTGCACCACTACTGGGAGCTCCAAGATTGCCTTCCAATAATCCTCCTCCTCCGGTTATCTCTTAAAGATGCTCACAACTAGCCTGATTTGAGCAGTAATGCTTAGATGTCTCCGCTCTTGGCCCTCCTATCGCCCTGTTTACATGTTGGAGGCTATCATCAGAATTACCAAAGATGCCAAAGAGTTCTACAAACTGTAAGTAATCCCCATTTCAGAAGCCTGTATGGGGAACATTAATCCTTCTTTCTTGTCCTGCCTTTTACCATTAAAATAGACTCACTATCTCCCTAGTCAGCCATGGTGGCAAATCCTAGTAGAGACGGTTCTCTGGATGGACAAAGAGCGGGCCCCCAATCTAACAGTACAGTGACTGATATTCCCACCTCATTTTGGACAGCGTGAGGAAGGGAGAGGGCAGGTAAAAGCGCTTTTCAAGGGGGCTCCCCACATCGGACGAAGGCATATGTCACAAATTGTTAACAGGATGAGAAGTTGGTGCACCCTCTTGTTGTATAAGTGCAACAGTAAGATATCAGGCAACTTAGTACTATCATCAAACACCATTTGCCCAGCGTTCTACATGTCATCATCTGTCACAGGTCTGGCTATACATACTAATGCAGAGAATGGAACCCTTGAACACCAGATCTTTCTTTTCTTAATCTAGGATGGCACTCAGAGTTTTAATTTAATTTTTCACATAATATGTGCAACCCTGAAGTAGAAAGGACATTTTCAAAAATTTTTTAGATATGGACCCCACACCCGCAAGACAGGGTGTGTATCTTAGGACAGGGGGTAGTCAGTATGGTGCATTTGTTACTCAGACTGACTGCCTATTTGGTCGTTTTTTTTTCTACTAACCCCTTTAGGATATTTTTTCATCCGGTTTACTATATCCTTAAATATGTTATATTAGAGTTAACTTGTTAGAGCTTATTGTGTTCTCATACTTGTTTAACACTGTATGGATATATACCTGTTGGTTAAGTAGCTGGTAGAGTTTTTTCATAGGGTTATAGGGTGGCTGGAGCAGGAGAGGGTGAACTGTCCATCCTGGGCCAAGAATTTGTTGTGTTGAGGGGCCGGGGGGGTCGTGGGGTTTTCTTATCAGATTATGTATATAGTTTTTCATTCTCTCAGGTTCTGAGTATTGGAAAGGGAAAGTAGTTTGGGTTCCAGTCGATTTATAAGGCAGGGACAATTTTACATGGGGTGGGGCAGGTGGGAGGAGTTTTTTAAAAGGAGGGGGGAGATAGGGAGGGACACGGCATTCAGGCAATCAGACTATACCACTGTGAGAAAGTCCAGTCCAACATATACATATAACATTAGACCCTTAATCAAGGGGGATGGCTAGAGCTCTCACTTTTATTACATGGAATGTTAGGGGGCCTGACATAAGACCAAGCAATATAAACTACTAAAACATTTACAGCTCCTTAAGTGTGAGGTTGCCTTCCTTCAAGAAACCCATTTGCTCGAGGCTGAGGTGAATACATTAAGGAGACAGTTTATTGGTCGGATATTTTCAGCAGGGGATAGTACCCAGAGTAGAGGAGTGATGATTTTAAAAGCACACTCAGTTCCCTTTGTCTGTACCCAAACCATCAGTGACCCTCAAGGTAGATCTATTTTCATTAAGGGTCTTTTACATACAATGGAGATTCTCTTGAGCAGTGTCTATGGCCCTAATGTAGATTCACCCCCCTTTTTTATGCAATTACTGAATACTCTATCCCCTTATTCAAATTTACCAATACTAATAGGTGGGTACTGGAACCTTCCTTTTGACCCTGAATTAGATAGATCTGATAGGCATAGAGTGGGTCTCTCTCCTGCACAACACGCGTTGCGCAATCTGATTGATCATCTGGGCCTATGTGATGCTTGGAGAGTCCTCCACCCCCCAGACAGGGATTTCACTTTTAAATTGGTGGTGCATGGGACTTCATCCCGTACTGATTACTTCCTCACTAGTCACTCAATTTTGTCGGGGGTAATGGACACTAAGATTGTTCCAGGTACTCCTTCCAACCATGCAGCAGTAATGTGTAAGATTACCTTTTCCTCTCTACCAAAGGCGGGGAGGGTCTGGAAAATTAACAACCAAATCCTTAAATCGGAGGAAACAACGCTGCTTATATCAGAAAATATTGATCAGTTTACAGGCAACAATCGTGGATCCACAAGTAAGCCCGACATATTTAAAATATTCCAGATTTGTTATCTGTTGGTGCAGTTTTCTCGATCCCCTCCGTCTCTGACCACTGATAATAACTTCCAGTTGGCGGTAGCACCCTTGGCTACAGGGCTACGTGCAGTGTCTAATATATATCAGACCCTATACGACTGGGCATTTTCTGCAGTTAATGGATCTGTCACATACTGGAACTCCCAACTACCAGATATGACCCTGGACTAGGCAGTACTGTGGAGAAAATGCCACAAATTTATTACCCAAGATAGACTGAGACTAATGCAATTTCAAATATTATACAACATGTACTTGACCCCAGCTAAAATTGCCAGATTTAATAGCACAATATCCCCGCAGTGTGTGCGTTGTTTTCAAGCGGAAGGCACCTTACTCCATATCCTCTGGGAGTGCTCCAAGGTGGCACCATTATGGTCTCTTGTTAAAGAGAGGGCAGATCCATTATTGGGTGTGGAAGATGTATTTACACCGAATATACAGTATGTATACTAGGGGACTATTCCGATATCAGAGTAGCTGCTCAAAAATATTATATGGCCCTTATCTCTATGTCTGTCAAGAAATTAGTGTTACGTCACTGGAGGGACGGGGATTCCTTATCCTATAATGAGTGGCTACAAGAATTGTTGCACCATCTCCAAACAGAAAAGATGATTGCCAGCCTTAGTAACAGATTTTATCTGGATTCGAAAAAGTATGGGGCATATTTGAAACTCTGTACTCACTTTAGTCTGGCCTAGACAGGACATCCATGCTCTAATGGGAGCAAGGTGAAGCTTGCAGTTTGGGTGCCGTGGTGGGGGGATAGAAAGGTGCGGGGGGAAGTCAGACATAATGTAAACAATGTCGCTGCATGTTCTGATTGCTTTGTATGTAATATATGTTGAAAATCAATAAACGTTTAATTAAAAAAAAAACATTTCGGGCAGGATGTGAAAAATGACAGCTGTACTGTTCATAAGGAGATGTGAAAAAATGGCAATGTTGAAAATCTGAAGTGAAAATATTAAAATTCTCAAAATTACGGCGTGCATGGACTGTACTGCATGCAGCTCAGTAACAGTCATTTTGTGGAATTTTTTCACCAAATTTTCAACACAGACATTTTGGGACCTCCACTCATGAACAGTGTCACTGTGATTTTCTTAATCTGTCCCAAACTTTGACTTCCCACAGCGACCGCACCATTGTGCGCCAGATGTGCAAAAATACATTTCGGGCAGGATGTGAAAAATGACAGTTGTACGAGTCATAAGGAAGTGTGAAAAATGGCAATGTTGAAAATCTGGAGTGAAAATATTAAAAATTCTCGAAGTGACGAGCGTGCGTGGAAACTGCGCAACGCACACTTGTAACAGTAATTTATTTCAATTTTTTTACCAAATTTGCAACATAGGCTTTTTGGGAGCCCACCTCATGAACAGTGGCACTGTTGTTTCGTTAATCAGTCCTGAACAGTGATTCCGCGCAGTGACAGCAAAATAATTTCTTGTGACTGAGTAACAAAATGACAGTGACTGAGTTCATGAGGTGGGGTCCCAAGAACCCGATGTAGAAAATTTGGAGCCAAAAGTCGCATAAATAGCCCGAGATATCCACCTAAGTTGAAACCTCCCCATTGATGCCATTATACAGCTTACCGTGATTTTCTTCAGTTCGCGGCTGGCTTTTGAAGAGTTCAGATGTGTCCCACTCCACCGAAGATCACTGCGCCGCTCTCCCGAGGTAAGTATGGAGTGATGGGGAGGTGGGGTGCGCTGAGGGTGGGTGTAGGCTGGGGGAGCTCTTTGACATCAATGACGGACCGTTTTCTTATTTTCAGGAATGGGCATTGCAAAATGTTTTCTTTATTTACAGATTAAATTAAACTGCTGGGCACACTGGGGTGGGCTCCCAGTGTGCCCCATGACTTTGGGGGGGTTATGTTGGCTACACTAGAGTGGGCTTCCAGTGTGGCACACAAAGGGGGTGGGGTGGGGGCACGAACGTGCCAATGCGGTCGGCTCTAGAGCACAGAAAGCACACTGAGGTGGACTCCCAGCGTGCCACATAATCTTGAGGGGGGTTATAAACATGCCAATAGGGGGATATATGGCACCTCCGTAGTTGGCTTTATAAGGATTGTGAGAGGCAGACAGCAACAGCCAGCACCATGTTGACTGAAATGGTTCAGCAGGCAAGGCATGCCCTGCAATAATGGGGCACTCCCTCACGGCAGCGGCAAAATTCTTTCAAGATGGTGTCACGCTTCTCAAGGGCTGTCATAGATAGTGTGCTCATTCACTGGTGCCACAGAGACCAGCCCCAAAAAGCAGTGGTGCCACTGGCCCCAACATGGCCGCACCTCCACAACCTGCTACTCCAGCAAGCTGTCACAAAATGTTGCTTGCGCTGCGCATGCAAGACAACATAAAAAGGAAGCCTTTTCGAACGTATGCAGTCAATTTAGGCTTATTAAGGTCTGAAAATGAAAAAAATTAAAGTATGTGAAGTTATTTATTTATTTAGTTAGTTTTTGTTGACCGGGTAAGTGAGCTAGACAAATCCTGCCTATTTTCAGGCACGACCCGGGGAGGGGGATACAGATGAATGCCAACTGACCTTGAACCAGATTAAGCTGTTGTGGTATTTTTTTAGTGAATGAGGGAAATTTGGCCAGGACACCGGGAAAATTCCCCTACTCTTCACTGGGGGAAATGCTGACTGTCTTGCCAAGATGGCTTCTTCTCCTGAGCAGGCATGGTGTGAGGATGCTGCTAGGACAGGAGTTCAGGCCTCTGCTCCTGTCCTGTCTACCCAAGAGGCTGAAGATCTTGCTATTGTTATGACTGCATCTTTGGAAATGGATCAAGGGTCTGAATCTATGATCATCTTGTCTGACATGGCTGATTCCACTGACTATAGTAAGGGTGTATTTGGTACTGCTCTGGAGCCTATTTCTGGCTCCCTGTCACAGCAGTGTGAGCTCCTTTGGTTACAAAAACAGGACTGTCTGCGTAAAGCCCAGGAATTGGATTCCCAACTTCAGGCTATCATGTCTGGCTCTACAGAGGTTTCGGGGATTTCCTTGCCACAGCGGACGCCAGCAAGGGAGCAGCGTAAATCAGTTTCCTCTCCTGTGTCGGCTTGACCTCCCGTAGTTTCACCCGCTCATACTTGTGTCGCGGCTGGCAGTGTGAACAGCGAATCTGCTGTGTGCCGGGAGCTGCTTGCCTTTGCTGGGGAAACAGAACAGCAACGAGTACACTTGGAGTCGCTGAGTCGAGAATCAAACTGTCAGACTGTGGATGATATGAATACCTCTTCTCCACACACTTCTCCGCAGGAGGTCGTTGATTCGTTTCGGGACCGAGATAAGAGACCTGCCTGGAGTGATTTGGTTCCCGATTGCCTACTTACCCCCCCCCCCGAGTGTGTTGGGGCCTACAGCAAGCACCTGGTCTCCGGAACTGGCTTTAGCCGAAGCTGGATGGGTGCAGGGTCGGTTGGGTCGTTGGATTCCTGACCCGACTGATATTTCCTACAAACGACCGTGCGAGTCTTCCTCTTCTACAGTGGTCACCAACGCTGGTTCTTCGATGAGCTCCAATGATCCCCGGGGTAAAGATTCTTATTTTCTAAGACTGATGCAAGTATTTGTTCTGCTGTATGTGATACTGTATCTAAGGTTGTGGGTGGGGAGGGGAAGACCTGAGGTTATTCAAATTGGGCCTACTTCTGCAGCAGCTGGTGACCATCTGAAGGGTCCTTCTATGGCCCCAGTGTTTAAATTACTTGATCTCTTCCACAAAAATGGGAAACCTGCCCCCAGGAGGAATGCTGTCAGGTTACTGTATAAAAGGGGGCCCAGACTCTCCTCCAGACAGGCTGTTTATTGCCAAGCAACTACTAAAATCTTCTATGAAGTTCTTTTCTTTGGAAATTTTTGCCCTTATCGGCTTGGGTAGTGGGAATTTTGATATCAGTTTTAAAAATGACTAATTTGGATAGATTCTGGTCCCAATATCAAACACTAAAGAACAGCCCTCTTTGGGTCCCCTTTCAAGCTGTCCCTTTAACTAAGCCCTTGATTAAAACTATTACTATTATGTTTAAAAATGAGGGGGTTAATATAGAGGATATTTTGTTTTGGCTTAGACAACACTGTGAAATTTTTTGGACGGCCTACACCCACGATGGACAGGAGCAGATTTGGGATGATAATTGGAAGATAAAGGTAAAACTTTTATCTACCAGTTCTGGCCCTGTTCATCTCCCTAGTACTATTGTACGTCAGCCAGTCAGCTGATGAAAGCGCCCACAAGTGTGAGCGAGCGGTGCAGCCTGTCCACACAGTCGCTTAAACCGCTAGCTCCTGAACACGTCCCCAGACTTTCTGGGACTACCGAGTGGCGCATGGAGTGGCTTACCATGATTCAGTAAATGTCCACACAGTGGCATTTGCACCACAGCAACCCGAGCACTCAGGTTGCTGTGGGCCAAATGCCACCGTGTAAACACAGTTCAAGATTTATAGCTGCTAGTTGACTTTCCGGGCTTTCCCCTTGTTTGCAGCAGCAGAGATAACTACTATTTAAAGGTGTGGTCAATGCTAACTTGTGAATTAATGAATCTTTACTGTTGGGAGCTGCTGCTGTGCTTAAAGGTAGCCACTTCACAGGTGTGTGTGTATGTGGATGACTGAGTTCTTTTGAGAGAGGTGCGGACACACATAAGTACGTGTTAACTACTGTACCTGCCCTTAAGTGCAAGGGCAACTCCAAACAGTAAAGATTCACTAACTGACAAGCTGGCATTGACACCTCAGTGAAGTGAAAGGATGTCTGGCTCCTGCTGTTTGTCATCCATTCTCTTAGAGGGGCGCCAGTCCGCAGCTAGAGACGCACCAGGGTGAGCACTTGCCCCCGGAGTTCTGCTTCTGTCTAACCTCCTACTGCTTCCCCCTTCCTTCTCAGTTTTCCAACACTGAGGTGCCCAATCCCCTCATGTCAGCTAGTACCCCCACCCTGTCAGTTTTCACTGTGTGACACCGGAAGCCTACCTCAGTGCCACTAACACAACAACACCAACACTGGAGTGCCCAACCCCAGTGTCGGTACCAGAAATATAGAAAACCATCCCTCGTAGTCATATATATATATATATATATATATATATATATATATATATATATACACACACACACACACCCTACAAAAAAAGAAACATCCATCGATGTCTGTTGCTGCCAACCCATCGCCAAGAGTTGCCGCCCCCCGACTCCCCCAACTCAGCACCCACCACCCCACCCCTTGCTTACCTACCACGGCTCCAATGCTGTAATCCTCTGTAGACTGGAGACAAGTCTTCTCTCTTCAGCACCAGACCAGGAACAGAGGAAATCAGGTATGCCATTCAATGCATTTCAATGCATTTTGAACTTGACCTCATAACTTGGTAATTTTTTTTAAATATTTCTCCCCAGATTTCAATATGGCCTTTTTGGGACCCCACCTCATGAACAGGACAATTAAATTATTCAAATCCATCCTAAAAGTTGATTTCACAGTCACTCCACGAAATCACCTTTCGGGCAGGATTTGAACATTTTCTCCAGCCTCGCTCATGAGGTGGAGTCATAAGAAAGCTATGTTGAAAATTTGTGGTAAAAAATATAAAAAAAAAAGTTATGAGCATACACCGAAAATTTTCAACACATGCTTGTAACTTTGTTAATATTCAATATTTTACCCCAGATTTTCAACGCAACCATTTTTTTCACACCACCTCATGAACATTGCAGGTGTCATTTTTCAAATCCTAGCCAAAACGTGTTTTTGCACTTGTGGCACAAAATGACACTTCGGACACTATTTTATAAATGACACCTGCGATGTTCAGAATGAGGGGGTCATAAAAAGACTATGTTGTAAATTTGGAGTCAATATATTAAAAAACAACTAGGTTATGAAGACATGTTGAACTGCTCCAACATTTACTCGTACTTTTATTTTTGAAGATTTTGGCCTCTAATGTTCAACACAGCCCTTGTGTTACACCACCTCCTGAACATGACAGGTGTGATTTTTCAAATCCCCTCCAAAACATGTTTTCACAGTCACACTGCAAAATCACCTTTCAGATGGGATTTAAAAAAAATCCCACCTGTCTTGATTATAATGTCAGGCCATAAGAAGACTATGTTGGAAATTTGGGGTCACAAAATGGGAGCCCATTGAATATTAAAATACTGCCTCTCAGCCGGCCTATCCTGGGCAAATATAATCTAAAAATGTGTAAAAAAGGACACCACTGAAATTGAGATACTGCAGCTCATTTGGTCTATTCTGGGCAAATAGTTTGTAAAAGTGTGTAACAGACCCTACCCATCGGTGCCGCAGTAGCATTCCCACTCCTGACACCGGCGATCCAGGTTCAGGATCAAGCCTATGTTATCGGGGGCTAGCTTGGGGGAGAGGACTGAGCGTCCTTTAGCATCCCAGAGGATGCTCTTCTCCTCCTCCTCCTTGGGGGGGGAGGGAAAAAGGGCTGCCATTGTGCCCACAAACAAGGACTGCCACTGGTGGAAGCACATGGAGCAGTCTTAGACTCACGGAGTCAGCAGGAGAGGACACTGTTAGGTGCTTGGCTGGAGCATGCATCAGGACGTTACCAGCCTGGACTTACATCCTTTGCACCAGTGCCCTCTGGGGCAGGACCACAAAGGGGAAAAACTCGCATAAAATCCTCGGTGTTGAGCTGCGTGATGTTGAGACTCAGCTGTGAGTGCTGGGGATTCTGGTACGCTGGGACCCAGCTGAGAAATCGGGGCAGTATATCCCCCAAGCTACCATTCGGGGTAAGTAACAAAAAAAAAAAAAAAAAAAAAGGGTAAAAGCAGGACCCAGTACAGCACAGCATCCACTGAACTGTGCTTCTATGTTGCCCCGTCTAGGAAAAACACACTGCAATAGCTGGGCCGCACTGAAAATGTAACTTGCCTTTCAGCTGGGCTACCCTGGTAAATACATTATAAAAATGGTAAGTAAAAGACGGGCCCAATTGAGAATGAGATATTGCATCTTGGCTGTGCTATCCTGAGTAAATACAGAGTAATAAACTGGGAAAAGCAAAATTCTACTGAAAACACAGATAGCAGCTGAGCTGTGCTGTCCTGGGTAAATAGAGAGTAATAAACCGGAAAAAGCAGGATCCCACTGAAAACAAGATAGCATCTGAGCTGTGCTGTCCTAGGTAAATACAGAGTAATAAACCGGGAAAAGCAGGATCCCACTGAAAACACAGATAGCATCTGAGCTGTGCTGTCCTGGGTAAATAGAGAGCAATAAACCGGGAAAAGCAGGATCCCACTGAAAACACAGATAGCATCTGAGCTGTGCTGTCCTGGGTAAATACAGAGTAATAAACCGGGAAAAGCAGGATTCCACTAAAAACAAAGATAGCATCTGAGCTGTGTTGTCCTGGGTAAATACAGTACAAAGATGTGTTAAAGCAGGATCCCACTGAAAATGAGACATTCCCTCTCACCTGCCTATCCTGTGTAAATATACTGCAAAACTGTGAAACATAGGATCCAACAACAGAACCCCACTGAAGAGGAGATGTTGCATCTAAAATGATCTGTACTAGACAAATACATTATAAAAGCATGACCACACTAAAAACGAAATATCTCATCTCACCTCTTCTATCCTGGGCAAATGCAGTACAAAACTGTGTAAAATCAGGACCCACTGTAAATTACGTATTTCATGTCATCTGGTCTATTTTGTGTAAATATATAGTAAAAATGTGTACAAGCAAGACCTGATACAACAGCAATGCTAGTGGCGAACACTCAGCGTTGACAAATACTTTTTTTGTTTGTTTGATGCTTCATACATGACCCTGCAGGCTCTATGTGAAGTGAAAGACCCTTCAGCTAAGCCTGCAGGTTACCACTTAGGGGCCTTACTAGTCAAGCAGTGACTTAATGTATATACAGTATAAGGCTGCCTTATCATATATAAATTAACATTCTAAAATCTCCCCATAGCCTTCTATGGAGTATCCCGACTCCCTGGTCATACATCACAAAACATCTGAACATGGAGCAGGTGAGCTCACCATAAAGCAGAAGGGATCAGGTAGCAGTCAACTCGGAACAATTTATGATCTCTTCCCTCCCAAAGGGGGCAGTGAATACAATTTTGACACATACCTTAACAGACTCACGCAGGGTGAAGTTAAGAAAGGGTGAGTTTAAAAAAGGCCACTATGCAAAAATCTACCCATAATCTTAGAACATTCCTTTACAGGCCCAGACTGTTTGCTCATATATTAGATCAAGTCTTACTGGCTTGTTAACATTCTTTCAAAAAACTATACAGTACTTTTAGACTATTTTTAGCTGTTTATGCTTTTATGACACACGACATGTACTGCCTAAAGATATTCCTGATAATAAAATGAAATGAAGGACACAGACTATCAAAACATTCTTGAGAAAACTGGTCAGGGACACGGAGAACAAGAAGTGGATTTAGCTACACTGCTGAAGATTCTTGGGACCCCCTGCTTCTGGAGGTTTGTGCCACTGCACAGTCTGCACCAAGCAAAAGCGGCTCTGCTTTTAGTTTCTGGTAAATTAGTCGGACTGGTTGTTCCACAGACTAGTTTCGATATTTCCCAGCTGATCTTTCTGGCTCAATAGAAGAAACTTGAGTTTCCAGCCCCGCAGCATCTTTAGCCCTTTAGTAAGCAAACTGAAATTGTAATTTTTTCTTGATAGAGCAAAGCTCACTATAACCCCTCTTCCTGAAGTTACCAACTTCAGTGATTTGAAAAAATCTGAGACATAATTTCAGGTCATTTAATCATTTCCTCTCAACTCCAATCCTATGTGACCTAATAAAGCCTCCTCATTCTGAAGCAACATGGCTATAGGAAGGGATACAGTGCAACCACTGCTTTAATCAGTGTTTCAGACCATACCTTCAGAGCCATGGGTGATGGTTACCTCACTGGTGCAGTATGTGGCTCCAACTATAGCTTTCCATCTTGTCCACCATGCTAACATAATTAAATTTCTAAATCTTGGGAGTATCTAAGGCTTTCTCCTGGATTTGAAACTACCTCACTGACAGATCACAAACACTCTCTCAGACTCGCTGCATGTAAAATATGGGTACCACAAGGATTATTTGGGGGTCCTCTTCTAATCCTCTCTCAGACTCGCTGCACATAAAATATGGGGTACTGCATGGATCAGTATGGGGTCCTCTTCTAATCCTCTCTCACACTCGCTGCATATAAAATATGGGGTTCCGCAAGGATCAATCTGGGGTCCTCTTCTAATCTCCCTATTCATTAGCAATCTCCTCAGGGTTTGCCAATACAGCAATATGTTTTTTTTTTGTATTATCTTTTTACCCCACCGACACTCTGGGGACCGCCTCTCCTTCAGGCCTCTTAGTACTCCATTAACCTCCGGTGATCCTCTTCAAGAGTTCTCCTTCCACATACTACAGCCGACCCCCGAATTCTGACCCAGCATATCCCACTGTCGGGCGGGTCCCCCTCCTTTGAGGGGGAAGGCACTGTAGGAGAGGAAAACCCAGCACACTATTATTTTCATGGCCTCGGGGTGCTGCTGTGTGGGAGAAGACTCCTGGAGGTTCCGGTGGCGTGGAGGACGGAAGCCGTCATCCAGCGTCCTCCGAAGCTGTTTTTCCCCATTTTCCTCTTGAGTCCCTCCTGCACCGCTGTTTGCAGTGCCCCTGGTCTCCACCAGGAACCGCTACCTAGCGGGGCTATCCCTAACCCACCCCCAGGAGAGAAGAGCAGTCCTCCAGACGCTCAATCCTCTCCTTCCCCTGCCAGCCCTTCAGCGCCCGAGTCCATTCCTGAACCTGGGTTGCCAGCGTGGTTCGAGGTGTGGCATCCAGTGCCTCAACCTTCTGCACCACCGAGCCGCCAGCAATATGTTTCTACATGCTGATGATTTGATAATTTATGGTAGTTCCAAGTCCCTGACCAACCTCTCTCTAATATTAAATAATCATTTTCCTCTGTCTAAAAAGAGACCAAAAAAAATTATGTTTGGCTCCAAACCTAGACTCTCTAACCAGCACAACTCCTTAATTATTGCTAACTGCAATGGCTCTATAGTGGAGCAAGTCTACAGTGTTAAATACATTGATGTCATACTTGATCCATCAGTTACCTAGTCTCACATTTCTTCCCTGAGCAAGAAACATACACCAAAAAGCTGGGTACAGCATACAGGTTAAAACACTCCATGACAGCCGGCTCACCAGCACAGCGTTAGCACTACCACTCATGATGCCAACGAACCAGTTTTGGGTACAAGCCTGGGACATCGAAGGGCCAGCTGGGGGGGGAGAGGAGGAGGATCAAGCATCTCACAGGACACTCTTCTCCTCTGGGGAGGGAGGATGTCATGACCTGCTGCTTTGCCACCACCAGGGTGACCACAAGTGGTGGTGCAGGGGATACGTGAATGGTAGGAGGGACCATCGGAGTGTGTCCATGGGTTGGCTGTGTCAGGTCTTGCTGGCAGCCAATCCCAATGCATGTTCTTGGTGGTGGGGGAGCAGGGAGAACAATCAGAAAATGGTGCAGGATTGGGAAGATGAACCCTCTGGCAGCCTACCACATCCCACACTGGAGTTGAGCCACCACCTCCCAGGGATACCACCAGTCTTCACCTCCTCCTCCTCCATGGGTGACCAGATTAATGCAGGGAAGAAATTCCATGCAGCTGAAGCCATACACAGCCCTGGGGGGCAAGCCAGGGGTACAACATAGTGGTGAGTTGTGGGTGGGCTGGTGGTCCTGGGAGGATGGGTGGCAGAGTTTTAGTCAGATGGGAACTGTGCACATTGGCAGAAGGTGGAAAGAGGTCCCACCTGTGACCAGAGACGATAAAGTCAGAAAAAAAAAAAAACACTCCATGACTCCAGAAATATGCTTTGTCATTACAAAGTGTACTCTGCTACCTGTGATTGACTATGCCCTCCAAATTTTTACACAGGCTACTCGGAAAGATGTCTCTCAGCAGACCACAGTCAATAACATCTGCTGGTTTACCTTGTTGGTTCCTTTCAGAACCCACCATTACAACTCGTTCAAAATCTTAGCCAGCTTCCCCAAGCATGCAAAGACTTCACCTTTAGCTGTACGACAGACAAATCCCTGTGCAACCTTGACTGCTCTCCCTTATCAAAGTTCCATAGGTTCAAAGCCAGCAGATGTGACTTGCACTCCTGTGACCTCTGCTTGAGATGCCACATGCCAATACAAACATGGACAAAATGGCCTTCTCCACAGCTGGACCATACCTCTGGAACACTCTTTCCTTGGGCCGATGAACTGCCCCATCCCATTATCTCTATAAAATGCAACACATGGGTCACGTATTGTCTGCATCTATCTGCAACTGCACTACATTCTTTTCTTATGTTACACTGTTCTTGCCTGAATAAATGTTGCTGTGTTGCACTGTTGCTACCTGTATGATAGTCTATGAATACCTCATGTTCCTGCATACGTTTAGACAGCTTTAACTGTAATGACTAATGTACTCACATGTCCTTACCCCATTACTGCCCCATACTGACTATGTATCCAATTTATTTTGTCTGTACATCTACTTATTTCACAATGTACTGCATCACTGTTCTTACCTATGGTTACTCACTATAGTTACCATATTTCTTTCGCCTATCCAGACCAGGGTCTTTCCCGAATAAGGTCCCTTGGTTCAGTGCACTTACCCAGTCAACAAATACATCTATAAATAAACACACTTTTCCTAATTCTGAAAACCGTAACAGCCTACATTGCCCCCGCCAGGCTCTAATATTTTAGCCGATTACCACCAAATCATTTTAGCCTAATGTCAAAACTTTTAATCAAATAATTTAAGAAGATAAATAAATAGGGAGCGATTATCTGATGAGAAAGTGTCAGATATAAGGAAATATTATCATTGAGGGGTCAAACAAGCCATAAAGTCACCAAACCGAAGGGTGAGTGGCCTTTATGAGCTTGCTCAACTTCGAGCTGGTGATATTTCATGAATATCTAGGACTTATTATCCGATGATTAATATTTTTACATTAGGTTGCTCTGGTTTGCTTTAAAAAGGACAGGAAAGTATTTCTATCTGGCAGCTGTTCATAATGTTCCCATTTACAGAAATGACATCCATAAGCCTACTTGATCATGAGTAACTGTACCTGAATAAAATGTGAAGCGAAAAAACAATTTTTTGCTTTGTTTACATGGGCAGCATTCTGTTACAGTCCTCTTCATGGAACAAGTGATCTTGGATTTTAACTACTTCACGGTTTGCGGACAGAACTCTGAGCATGGTTCCGACAGGACCTAGCATTCTGTACACAAACCGTGACATAGTGAAAACACACTACTAGTTCTATGGTGAGAACTGTGCAGAATGTTGTCCATAAAAATAAATCAGGTGAAAATACATTTTTTCAAACCAGTGTTTATTCAGGTACCGTTAAATGTGGCTCATTCAGAAGTATGGATTTCATTTCTGTTACTAGGAACATTATTAACTGCTGCCAATTAGCATAACTTTCCTGTCCCCTTTAAGATAAAGTGTGCTGGTTTATACACAGCTTTTTCAGTGTATTTGATTAAGTCAGTGTATTTCCATGGTGTGCTGGTGTTCCTGCTGTAGTGTGCTCCTGAGTGTTTTTCCACAGTGTAGTGCAGGGAGGTGGGGATTGCGTAGAAGCGGGGTGGTCGGCAGTGGGATGTGAAAGGTGCTAACTGGGGGGGGGAGGGGCGCTATCAGGACGGCTAAGACCAGGAGACACCCTGAGGTGAAATGGGACCCTATTCGCATTAGGTTCCCATACCCAGGGATCCCAGCAGACCAAGCAGGCAGATAGCCGGTGGACCAGTTGCCTCTCTCAGTCCCCTGCAAGCAGTGTTCTGCAATGCAAGATTGATAAGGAACAAGACTGCCATTATGGCAGATCTAATTTTCGGGTTCCTCGGGCGATCTGGCTTGCATTACAGAAACCTGGCTGAGTGATGACATTGGGCCAGTACTGGAGGCAGTGGTCCCAGCTGGATTCCCCATGGCACACTGCCCACGTAGGAATCGTAGGGGAGGAGGAGTGGCCATCTGTTTTAGATCCAAGCTGAACTTCATTGTGAGCCCAGTGCATGAAACCTCATTGTTTGAATGCTTCTCTGTGATTGCGGCTCTAAGTGCAGGCTGCAGTATCCCATAGTGTACCAGCTTCCAGAGCACGAGGGAGATTTTCTGCAGGAAATTGTGGACTTTGTTTTATTTATTTATTTTTTGTTAACCGGGTAAGTGCACAAGTCAACACATCGACTATTTATAGGCACAACCCGGGAGAATACAACATAATGAACAGGTACAAGAACATTTTGAACAGTGAGAGAAGCAAACAATACATTATACAAGGAAATGAGCAAATGTACACAATGTAAGAACCTTGAGGGAACTAATTCAACATAACAGAGGTAGTAGGTAGCATTACAGGTTCTCATATGGTGAAAACAGATTTAACGTGGTACAAGTGGAGGGAAACAGAAAGCATAACAGTAAACCACAGTAGGCAAGACAAGTAGCAATTGTTGAGGGGATAAACACAGGATATTTCGAGCAAATACAGTTTGTATAGAATCAGGTATAAGGTCTAACTCTGAAAAATAAAGTCTATAGGATTAAAGTGGAGGAGGAGGGCAGGAGACAGTAAGGTAATATAATGAGAAGAGGGTAAGGAAAGGGAGACAGAGTAGTAGGAGTAAGGGAGGACAAGTATAGAAGGGGGGTGAAAAGGTGGAGGACCAGGCAAGAGACAGAGAGAGAGAGAGAGAGAGAGAGAGACAGGACAGAGGGATCATAGCAGGAAGTGGGTAAGGTAAGGAAAGGAAGGAAGAGTAGCAGGAGTAGGGAAGGACATGTATAGGAGGGAGTTGAGAAGGTAGAGAACCAGGCAAGAAAGAGACAAGGCAGAGGGATCATAGCATGCAAGAGTTAGAGCGGAGATACAGGAGGAGGAAGATAGCATTTTGAGAGAGAGGAGAAACATCATGGGCAGGCATGCCTATAGGGCTTAGGGAAACGAGGTCAAGGCATATACAGAGAGGAATAGAAAAGGAATGAGAGAGCACTGGGGCATGCGATATAATCAGGACTGTCAGGTGGGATCAAAACAAGTTCAGGGGCCAGTACGCGATAGACAACGGCGAAGCTCATTCTTAAAACACCGATGAGACCCAGCCGATTTGAGTTCAGGGGGAAGAGTATTCCAGAACTGGGGAGCCGCACACTTGAAAGCCCCAGTGCCTTTCGTGGTAGAGCATCTTGGAACTTGGAGTATAGAGTTGTCAGCAGACCTCAGACCGTGAGGGACTGAGTGGGGAATTAGAAGCCCTGCCAGAGATTTTTGGGTTTTGAGCCTTACAATAGAGTCAGCAAGGGAACCCAGATGATACTGCCTTGTTGCCATGGGGCAGAGCCATCCTAGGTCATCGTAAAGCTGACAGCGGTGCTTTTTTCTTGAGGAGGAGGATGCATATTGACATGTTATTGTAAGTGGCATCCCATTTCTGAATGGTAGTTTTGTGAGCACTGGAGAGGATGGGGGCACTGTAGGTTAGGGAAGGTAGCAGTATACCCCTAGCAATGGCGTTAACAAGTAACCAGATCTGTATGCTGCACCAAGATTGCTATTTACAGTCTTGCAGATGGATTGAATGTACAAGCTCAGATTAGGGACTGGTCGAGCAGGACAGCAAGATAGTTAAAAGTTGAGACAGTTTCAAGTTTTGTATCACCCAAGTCATGAACTGTAAGGGAGGAGGGGCACCTATGAAGTTTAGGGGCAGAGCCAAAAAGAATGACCATGGTTTTCTTCATGTTTAGGACCAGTTTGTGTTCATACAGCCAGTTCTGTATATTTTTGAAATCAGTTGAGAGTGCCGAGTTTAGATTCTCCACTTTGTTCTCACTGGTATAAATGACAAGATCATCTGCGTTTTCAAGTAATCCAGATGGAGTACTCTGTGACTTCAATGCCTGGGTTGATGATAAATTCTTGCATTTTGGTAGGAATTTCCTCCAGTTGATGGAATCATTGGGCCTTGCACAAGTTATCAGTTTAGTGACTCTTCAACACCGACACACCTTGGACTGGGTTTACTCCCTGGGGCTCGGGGTGAGTAACCTAGAGATTGATCTGGTCAGATCACTGCATGGTGAAGGTCTCCTTCGGCCCCCACCCCCACTGTGTCCTCCCCCTGTGGAGATGGTATTAAGACAGCTTGGCCCAGAGGGACTGTTGGAAGCACTGGATATCCCAGAGACGATGGCAGCTTGTGAGACAGGAGGGGAGAATGTGGTAGTAGGGCTATTGCTAAGGCCTTCAACTCCGTAGCTCCTATCTGTATATGACCCTGTGTCTCATGCTCAGGGTTCCTATGGTCTGATAGGGAGCTTTGGGAGCTGAAGGCCAGGGTCAGAGTTTAGAGCACTACGGAAAGAGGTCTGGGGCCCAGGAGGACAAACTGGCTTTGAAGATTCATTATGATGAATATCAAAGGGCAATCTCCCATAAGAAGGCAGCATTTCTGTCCAAGGACATTGCGGCAAGGAGGAATCGACTGGCTCAGCTCTTCCATACTGTGGACAGGCTACTAAATCCAGCATGTCTCCAGCTGGTGAGAGCATTTTCAGCAGTTAAGTGCGAAGAGATCACTTGATTTTTCTCAGAGGGTATGGACCTTATGGATGTACTCCACAGTCACAGGCAGAGTTTCAGCCTATCTCAATGGAAGGGATCTGCGAGGTGATTTTGGAGTTGTGGCCCACTTTTTGTGAACTAGACCCAGAGCCATGCATCTACTAGTGAGCTGCGTGAGAGCTTTGGAGTCAGCATTTGCTGACATAGTTTGGTGCTCCTTGTCGGAGGGTGTCTTCCCAGTGGCATGGACAAATTCACTGGTTCGGCCCCTTCTGAAGAACATAAGAAAAAATTACTCACCTTAGTAATGCTGTTTCTTCTAGTGGAGTCTTGCTGTATTCTGACTATTGCAGTTAGGTCCTGCCTTTCAACTGCCCCGGAGAACAAAGAGTTAACTTTCCATGGCCAGCATGGATCGTTCAGCGCGAGCTCGGTTGAAGCCCCTGTCTGCTGTTGTTTAAACTCCAACCATCAGATCTTTGTGAACAATACTCACTAGAAGTTCTGTGTGGAAACTGTAAAACTCACACTAGCCAACTGGCAACTAAATTTATTAAAAAAGGGTTTTTTGGTTTCAAAGCAAAGGCTCAAGTCAGAAAAGCCAAAAACCAAAACACAACACACACCCAAAGTAAAGGAGGGTGAAAAAGAGGCACCTCTAGGGTGCCAACACTGCTCCTACCCACCCACATCCCAAAAACCAGGTTCTGAGAGGGGAGGCGGGGGAGGTCAGAATACAGCAACACTCCATTAGAAGAAACAACATTACTAAGGTGAGTAATTTTTTCTTCAAACAACATGAAGTCTTGCTGTATTCTGACTATTGCAGACTACCAAGCAGTACCTCCATGGAGGACGGACAGAACCTACTTTGGGACTAGGCTCTGAAGTACTGTTGTGTTAAACCGTAGCATCACTCCTAGCCTGGATATCCCAGAGAGTAATGCTTGGTGAATGTATGGACTGTTTTCCAGGTGGCTGCTTGACAAATTTCTAAGATAGGAATATCCCTGGCAGCAGCCAGGGAAGCAGCTGCACCTCTAGCAGAGTGAGCCCTCAGGCCTGAGGGTGGGGTTCTATCCAGCTTTTCATAGCAGAATTGTATACAAGAGACAATCCACCTGGCAAAAGATCTCTTAGTAGCAGGTTTGCCCTTACCGACCTCTCCATACGTGGGGAACAACTGGAGGGACTCAAACCTGTGACCCTTGGTGCACTCTATGTAGTAACTGAAGGCCCTCTTAACATCCAAGCTGTGCAACCTCCTCTTTCCAGAAGAGGAATGGTCAGTGAAGAAAACAGGGAGAGACAGACTGATTAAGGTGGAAATCTGAAACCACCTTAGGCAAAAACTTCCTGTTAGTTCTTAGGACCACTTTATCTCTATGAAAAGAGATGAAATCAGGCTCCACTGACAGGGCTTGCAATTCACTGATACGCCTGGCAGAGATAATGGCTACCAAAAACACAGTTTTCCAAGTCAAGCACTTAAGCTCTGCAGAGAACAAAGGCTCAAAGGGTGGTTGCATAAGCTGAGCAATGCAAACATTAAGGTCCCAAGCAGGAGCAGGGTCCCTAAAGGGGGGATCAGTGTGCAGCAATCCGTTGAAGAACTTACAAAACACATGATGGGCTGACAGAGGAGAGGGCTTGCCTACTGACAAGAAGGCAGAAACAGCTGCCAGATGCACTTTAAGTGTAGCCGGCCTAAGTCCTAAGCCATTAAGATTAACCATATAGTCCAGGACTGTAGGCAACCCAGCAGATTCTGGAGAAATATGCTTATTAAAGCACCAAATAGTGAACCTTTTCCATTTGGAGTTGTAAGTCTTTCTGGTGGAAGGCTTTTGAGAAGCCTTAAGGATATCCAGAACCCCTTGAGAGAGGTGTAGATCAGCAAACTCTAACTCTTCAAGAGCCAGGCCTTGAGATTGAGAGATTTGAGGTTCAGATACCAAATCCTCCCCTGAGAGGATGTCAACAGGTTGTAATTCCTGGGAAGAGACAAGGAAGGTGGACTGCTAAGGACAGCAACAGTGGGTACCAGGGCTGTCTGGCCCAGTCTGGAGCAATCGGAATCATTTTGCATGGTTGAGACCTGATCTTGACTAACACTTTGAACAGGAGAGGGAAGGGGGGAAAAGAATACAGGAATTTCCCTTCCCAATTCAGAATCAGAGCATCCAGGGGGACTGAGCCCAAGACTGGGGGTCTGCAGCAGAAGAGAGGAAGTTGGTGATTGTCTGGGGCTGCAAAAAGATCTACATGTGGAGTGCCCCATCTCGAGAAAATCACTTTCAAAACTAGGGGATCTAGGGTCCATTCGTGATGGCCCTGGGATATCCTGCTGAGAGCATCTGCTAGGACATTGTCCTTCCCTGGGAGGTGAACTGCTATCAGAGAGGTTTGTAGGGAATAGGCCAGGGACCACAACTTCATTGCTTCTGTGCACAAGGCTGTAGGCCGAGTGCCTCCTTGCTTGTTGATGTACCACATTGTGGTGGTATTGTCTGTTCTGATCTGGACCACCTTGCTCTGTACAGATTTGGAAAAGGCTTGCAGTGCCAGAAACACTGATCTGAGTTCCAAGAGACTGATGTGAAGCAGATATTCTTGAGGTGACCACAGCCCTTGAGTGGTAAGCTCCCCCAGGTGGGCTCCCCAGCCCAGCAGGGAGGCATCTGTGGTGAGTATCACTGAATGAGACTGAGTGACAAAAGGAACTCCTTGTCTCAAATTGTCCTGATCCTGCCACCACTGCAAAGCCTGGATCAGGGTACGAGTCACTGGGACTAGTTTGGTAAGGGAATCCTTTCTTTGGGACCAGAAGGCTCTTAAGTGGAATTGAATGTCCCTCATCTGAAATCTTGCTCCCTGGACCACTGCTGTAGAGGCTGCCATGTGGCCCAGGAGCTGCAGGAAGTGCCTTGCTGGTCGAGACACCTGAAGGGTGAATGAAGAGGCCAGTTCCATAAGGGTTCTTGCCCTGTCCAGGGGAAGGAAGGCTCTTGCCCTTATTGTATCCAGCTCCGCCCCTATGAAGGTGAGGAACTGTACTGGCTCGAGAACTGACTTTGGAAGGTTGAGGAGGAATCCTAAGGAAGTGAGCACTTGCTGAGTTATTTGCAGATGTGACTTGACTTGGTCTGGAGACTGACCCACTATGAGCCAGTCGTCCAAGTACGGAAAGATGGAGATCTTTTTTTCTCCTTAGGAAAGCAACCACTACTGCCAGACACTTTGTGAACACCCTCGAGCTGATGTTAGGCCAAAGGGCATTGCTCTGAAATTGATTCCTGTGCGTCATCATGCATGTGGGCTGTCTGCTTGGCCAGCCTGGTCAATGTCCTGCTACGGTAGAAACACCATGATGGTGTCTTCGGTTTTCTTGTTTTAACCGTTTAAAAAGTTGTCGCCTTTGCACTCTATTTTGCTGTGAGATGGAAGTTTTATGCACTTTAATAAAACGTCATGACACAGTAAGCTGTGCATTTTGATGTACTGAATGTGCAAACTGTTGGGTTAAGTGCAGCAGATATGGCTTTTGGAATTTCCTAAAGCAGTAGTGAGGCTGAATTGATAGTGGCCTGAGGGCAACTCAAATCTGAGGTACTTTCTGTGGGAGCACCTGATGGGAATGTGAAAATAGGCATCTTTTAGGTCCAGGGAGGCTAGCCAGTCCCCCGGCCTTAGAGAGGGCAGAATTATTCCCAGAGTCACCATTCTGAACTTTGGTTTTAAAAGGTGCTTGTTCAGATATCTTAGATCCAGGATGGGCCGCAATTCTCCTGTTTTTTGGGGGGTTAGGAAGTACCTGGAGTACAATCCTTTGCCCTTGTGTAGGGTTGGAACCCTTTCTATGGCTTTGAGAGCCAGGAGGGAAGAAACCTCTGCCTCTAGGGCAAGGGTCTCTGATGGATTTGCAGGTGGAAAGGAGCTGGTTCTCATCATGGGAAATTTTTTGAAGCTGAGAACCAGTCCCTGGCTTACTACTTCCAGGACCCACTCCTCTGATGTCAGAGACTTCCAGTCCTGGACAAAGTAAGCCAGCCTGCCCCCTACAGATAGTGGAGAATTGGCCCGAGCAGACCCATCAGGATGTCTGCTTGGCAGGGGCTTTAGACTGAGAGGTGGAAGCAGGCCTGCTCATTCCCCATCTGCCTCTCCCTCTGAAGAACCCCCTCTGAGCATAAGCAGAAGAGGAGGCCTGGGCTTGGTAAAAAGGCCTCTGAAAGGGCCTGCCCCTGCCCCTGCCCCTGGAGTGCTGTCTCTGAGGAGTGGCTTGCCTTTCTTTGGCCTGAGCACTCCTGTAGGTGGTCCTGTACTCGTCCGTCTTTTTCATATAATTCTCTGTCTGCTCCCCAAACAGAGAATTACCAATGACAGGGAAATCCATGGCCTTAGCCTGGGTATCCTGTGATAGGCTAGTACATCTGAGCCAAGCCATCCTCCGAAGGGCCACAGATATAGCCATGACTCTAGATGAAACATCATTGGAGTCCACAGCAGTATGAAATTGCACCTTAGATGCCTTAATCCCATCCACAGCCACCTGCTCCAGCTCCTTGGCAAGCTGGTCAGGGGCCTGTTTAGCCCGAGCCAGCACAGTGTCCCACCTGGACTTCTGGTATCTAGCTGTGTAGGCCATATAGTTAGCTTGCCTGAGTCCCAAAGATGCTGCCATATACTGTTTCTTTGCCATAGCATCAATCCTCCTGAAGTCCTTATCTGGGGGGTGTGATGCCAAGGGAATATTTGCCTTATCACAGGCAGCAGCCTGCACTACCCCAACAAGGCTGCATAGCTGAGAAAGGAACTCCGTGTCCGAGCCTGAAAGGGTATACCTCTTGTCCATTCGTCTGTCCATAGGAGGTATGGAGTTAGGAGTCTTTAGAATTTTAAATGTCTGTTTCCCAAAAGATTTATGGAGGGGAACAGACAGTCTCCTGGACTCTGGGATGTCCATCATTTCGACAAAATCAGGCTCCTCCTGATCCTCCACTGCTTCTTCCATTGGAAGCTGTAGGGTTTCAGCCACTTTCTTGTAAAACATAAAGTGGGAAGGGGACTCAGAAAGCCTAGGAGGAGAAACACCTGAAGGTCTGTCTGGGGAGATGTCCGGGTCAATAGGCACATCCAGACTTTCATAATCATCATACATCACCACCACCACCACCACCACCACCACCACCACCACCACCATCATCATCATCATCATCATCATCATTATCCTCATACTCTCCCTCCTCCTCCTCCTCCGGTTCATAAAATTCTTCTAAAGTATAATCCGGAACTGGGGGAACTGACCGAACCGAGCCCTTGCCAGATGGTGCTGGTTCGGCCGGAACCGAAGTTAGCGACTGAACTATCCTTATCACTTTGGCTATTTCATCAGCGGTCGGCGAAAGAATTTGTGGATCCGAACCGGATGATTTTTCTCTTCTCTTTCTTTTAACTGGAACCGACTCCTCAGAATCGGCTCTCCTTTTGCCCAAAGAAGTTTCGCCCTGGTCAGAGGGCACTCCTTCTGGTTCGGTCGTAAACGAACCGGGCTGGCCATCTGAGTCAGCGGACTTCTCGGCCTCCCTTTCCCTCAGTCTACCTACTCTCTTATCCAGGGTAGCTTTGGGAAAACTTTTACAAATTTGGCTGTCTGAATCGAGGTGGTCAAACCCCAGACAATAAACACAGGTGGTGTGGGGATCAGCCTTAGCAAAGGCTTCCCTACACACACTGCAGTGTTGAAACCCAGTAGGCCCGTTTTTTTTCCTTGGGTTTCTCAGACATGGCCAGTCCTATCCAAAACTTATCCTTTTTTTGGCAATCCGCCAGGCAAAACACCCTATCGGTTCCTGACCGTTTATGGTCTTGAAAAAACGTAATTAAACTGCTTTTAGAACCGACAGACTGGTTACCACACTCTCAATAAATTCGAAACTTTTTTTAAGACCAATCTGATCGGTTCAAACCGAACCAATCCCAAATTTACAAGTTCCACACAGAAACTAAATGTAAAACCTATCTAGTACTCACGGTACCACAGACAGAGACTTAAACCGACAGATTCGGTAGCAGAAATTTGGTAGAAACCGAGCGAAAAAAACAACACTTCAATCGACTCTTTCGAACCAAGCAAAGGAGAAATCTCCGGAGTGACTGTTCAGTGAGGCGGAGTAAAGAATCTGACGGTTGGAGTTTAAACAACAGCAGACAGGGGCTTCAACTGAGCTTGCGCTGAATGTTCCATGCTGGCCATGGAAAGTTAACTCTTTGTTCTCCAGGGCAGTTGAAAGGCAGGACCTAACTGCAATAGTCAGAATACAGCAAGACTTCATGTTGTTTGAACAACATAAGAATTTGCCGGCAGAAGGAGACCGTGTGGTCCATCTTGTCTGCCTGGGTTTTCTATCCCCCACTATCAATTTGTCTTGCTAAGGTGACTAGACTGTCTATCCCATGCCTGTTTGAGTTCATTGACCATCCTGGCTGCCACTACCTCTGGTGACAGGCTGTTCCAAGGGTCCACCACCCTCTCCGTGAAAAAGCACTTCCTCAACAATGAATTGCTTCAACAGATTGTGGCCTAGATTTCAAACAAGTGGTGATTTCCACCAGAGGTCACCCTCTTCAACTATTAAAAATAAGATCCAACCCTAGAAAGAGAGCATTCTTTTTCTCTCAAAGATTTGTTAATCCCTGGAATATGCTACCAACATCAATTATTATCAGTAATAATAAAAGTACATTCAAGAATAAATTAGATGACTTTCTAGTAACAAATAAAAATCTTGCCTACTATATGTAACTAAGGAGCTAATATGGGCATAATGCAGTTTTTTGCTTTTATTTCCTTAGTATGACTGACCCATAGTATGAACATTTGTTTTGAAGTTACCTTCCCTCAGGCGCATGCTGTGTCCTCTAGTACATGCAGCCCTCTTTTCCCAGAAGAGGTTCCTGGTTTGTACCATGTTGATCCCTTTAACAAATTTAAATGTCTCAATCATGTTTCCTCTGTTCTTCCTCTTCTTGAGGAAGAATAAATTTAGCTGGCTTAGTCTAGCTTCATACGTTTAGTGGTGCAGATCCTGCATTATTTTAGCGGCACCTCTGTGCACGGTTTCCAGATGGTCTATGTCCTTTTTTAGGTGAGATCTCCTGAACTGTACACAGTACTCCAAGTGAGGTCTCACCAGGGACCTGTACAGTGGGAGGATTACATCATGCTTCCTACTGGTAATACCCCGACCAATACATCCAAGGATGCTGCTTGCCTTTAGTGCAACTATTTCACATTGCTTCCCTACCTTTAAATCATTTGAGATCATGACACAAAGATCCCATTCCAGCTTTGTTCCTTCTAGTAGCTGCCCCTCCAGGACATACCTCATGCATGGGTTCCTTCTACCCAAGTGCATGACTTTACATTTTTTGCCGCTGAATCTCAGCTGCCAGTTCCTGGACCATTCCTCTAACATCCTGAGATCAGCCTCCATTTCTGCGATCCCTTCCTGTGTGTCCACCCCATTGCAGAGCTTCATATTATCTGCAAAGAGGCATACTTTCTCTTTCAGTTCTTCACCAATGTCTCTGATAAATATGTTGAAAAGGATGGGGCCTAGTACCGACCCCTGCAGTATGCCACTTGACAACTTACCCTCTTGGGACAAGGTGCCATTTACCATAACACTCTGTGTCCTGCCTTACAGCCAGCTTGTGATCCATTTAACTACTTTGTGAATGATGCCAGCTTGCTCCAGTTTGTTGGCTAGCCTTCTGTGTGGGACTGTATCAAAGGCTTTACTAAAGTCCAGATACACCACGTCCACTGCTGCCCCCGGACTACTTCTCTTGTTACCCAGTCGAAGAATTCTGTCGGATTTGTTTGGCACGAGCATCCTGATGTGATGCCATGCTGCTCTGGGTCAAGGTGCCCACTTGCTTTCAGGTAGTTCATTACCCTTTCCTTAAGCAATGTCTCCATTATTTTACCCACCAAAGCCAGCTTTGGACCCAGATGTTCTAGCGAATTACCATCCTGTATCTAACCTATCTTTTCTAGGTAAGGTTACTAAGAAGAATGTGGTACTGTAGCTTGAGACACACCTTGCCTTCTTGCCCTGCCAGCTGACTAGCCTGAGTTGGAGTACTCATATTGTATCACCATATGCCGACTGAACATCGACACCTGTACTGCGAATGACAGTACAGTGGCACAGCGACGGTTTGCTGTACTGTCACACGGGATCCCAGCACTGTATTCTTGGGATCTTGTACCCCCCTCCCCGAATCAACTCCGACTTGGGAGTTGATTATCTTAAGGCCGGGGGTGCAGAGGGTGAAGCCCCCGAAGAAAACACAGTGTTCTTGAATGGATTTATGCCGACCGCAATTGTGGTCGACATAAATCTGTCACTGTAACGTCGGTCGACAAAACATTTGTCAAACTGGCATCATTGAGCCACTGCATCACTGAGTGTTTAATTTAAATAAAAGCAGCCTATCTTTGGAGCTCTGTTGTCTCTCCAGCTCTGTTACTGCTAAGGAGCACAGCACGGTTTTGTTTTTCCTGTGATTTGTAGAGACTAGCCACCCCCTAGTCCTGCACCCCCCTGAATCTACCAATGCATGGTTTTCTACTTCAGTTACACTTTCCACAATGTAGTGGCTTCCTATAAAAGGAGGTGTGGTTTCAGAGTGACAGCCCTTTGTTTTTTCTCAAAAGATGGCAGAAAAGGAGCAACATAGACAGGAGTCAGCTAAAGTGGTTGGTAAGTGATTTTTTTTGGGAGGGTGACTTTGTGCAGTGCATACATGTGATATCTCCCACTTTTTGCAGGAGACCTGTTTTTCACTGAACTCCCTCCCTCCCTCTTGGGAAACAAAATCTCCTGCTTAAGTAAAATTCTGTCCAAAATATCTGTTCATGTTTTTTTGGGCAGATAAAGACACATAAAAATTAAATCAGTGATGAACAATGTATCTGATAACTTTGTATAACTAGTTGTTTATTCTTTTTAGTACTTATTCTTGACAAAATGAAATACATAAAATTTTTGTAATGACATTTTTCTTATTTTCTGACACCATTTAAGGACAAACTCATGACGTTACGGCATCTCCCTACTAATTTGACCTAAATCTCACTCTTAAGCAAGCTGGACATATCACATGTATGCAGTGTAGTTCAGGAGGACTTTCTTTACACAGGTTAACTTTGTTTCACAGGTCTGTGGCTGATCGGCAAGTGATGAGGGGCTGATATTTTGCAGGTGAGGGACACTATGGTTTTATAGGTCTGTTTCTGTTTCTTTTTTGCATGGGCTGTAGCAGGAGAGGTTGTTAGGGCTGTAATGCGGGTGGTTTATAAGTTGCTACAAGTGTTATTTAGGTGATTTGTACACAAGTTGATAGGTTGTAATAACGTATATATATTGTGTATATAACTGTAATAGTGAATAGGCTGCTCATTATAGTGCAATAAGCTGTTTAGTTTAACAAATAGTGTTAATTACTCTCACATATGGAGAAATAGCTCACTGTTTTTATAATGGGGGAAAAGTCCCTAAATTCTGACATTCAACCAGTGGAGCTGCAACATTGGGGAGGAGGGCATCTCCAAGTCCTGGAGTCAATACTGACAGCCCAACGGTGCCTGTAAAACCACTGTAGCTGTTTGGCAAACAGAACAAAGTGGTCTGTCATGACATTTGAATGTAGCAATGCTCTGCAAAAGAGCAATTGCACAAGTGGCAGCCTAGTCAGGGTACGGTACATTTCTTTAGCAATCGATCTTTACTATTTCAGCTGTGCCAAGTAGATGGAGAATAGGAACTCCCATGCTAACTGTTAAAGGTTGTGTAACAAGAACCATAAGAGGATGAGGAAACTGGAAGTGAACAATCCAGGACATCCTCCAGAGTGCTCTTCCTCACTGTAGTGTACACGCACAGCACAGACTAACCTAATGTATGTAGTTCAGGCTGTTTAGCTACTACTTTTCTTTTTGTACATTTTCTCTGTTTTACCTCCTTATTCAATAAGCCAGGCTCTCCTTCTTATCAACACGCCCTTGAAATCATGCCAAATGAAGACGTTACCATGGGTCCCAATACTCACTGCCTGTCCACTGACTAGGACTTACCCCCTCTGGGAGTAGAACTTGACAGAACTTCTCTGAACAGAAAGGGAGAGCAGGAGCGGACCCAGAGGTCCAGGTACTACAACTGGGCAAGGAGAGCAGATCAGCGACATCATCCACGCAAGAGCCACTACTGCTTCCACTTACCTGTCCTGCCTGTATGTCCCACCCCCACCCCACTGAGACATAGCCTGAAAGCTGAGGGCCTTCTGGCCAGCCAGTCAGCAGCAAACACTTACCATCAGGTCATCAAGTGGCCAACTAACCACTTCTCTTTTAATGGAAAACCATGACACTATATTGGGTTTTCAAGGAGAAACACAGCTGTGACCTAACAGGCAACTAGACTAAGGATGTCTTCCTTCCTCATTAAAAGAATTCACAAGCCTAAAAGGACATTTTTGCTTCAATGTCTCTAGGGAACTGCTATACAGCCTTAACCCAACCCCACAACTGCTAATCTGCAATGAATTACAAAGCAGTAACAGGTACGTAAAAAGAAAGCTGCGCAGTTTTAAAGTTTGGGTAGCAAATTCATATGGTGCACCAATTATGATATAGACAGTATGGCAAATGGGTTGCTTAGGAATTTTTTATATACACATGCTGTAAATTGCAATTTTATAAAGCGAGACACTGGTATATCTCCCACCATCCCTCTAGTTGGAAAAACTACAAATCTAGGACCCCCCCCCATCACAAATCTGAATTCAGTGAGAATACTACAGTCAAACTAGGTAACCATCACTCACCTATTATAATTGTTACAATTTTCTTTATTTGTAACCTTTGGCCAGCAAAGGCAAACCGAGCTGTCTTCCTTCTTCAGCTAGCCTTTTGCCCCCACCCCAAGTTCTTCACCATCATTTAAGTTTTATGTTTCTTGGTAAGAGTCACTGAGGCACCCAAGACAGGAAGAATGTTTGCGCAACAAATGTCACCTAGGAGGGAGGCCTGCCTCCAACACATCACTTAACTGCTGCGGTTATTGATTTATTGATTTTACCTCCATACCACCATGAATCACCAATTGCGTGAAATTGACTTCAACTTGGCCTTTTGCTGGAAAGGGTTCCTGCCTGGACTCAAACCCATGGTTCCTGGATGAACGTCCTGTTGACATTTCTTCCCCCACTGCTCAGCCAACCTCTATATGCCTTGCTACTCACCCCCGGCCCTGTCTCCTGTCATCTCTGGGGCTTACCATCCGGCTACCGTACAGTGCCCCATGGATCCCCCCCCCGACCCCCCATGGTGGGACATCCTAAGGGCCCCACTCCCAGGAGAAGTCTAAGGGATGTGGCAGCAGGCAGCCCTGTAGACGGTGACGGGCCTGTGAGGGAGTGCTACATCATCCCCCATGACCTCAGCTTTTTCCACCCATCTTCTCCCCTCTATTCAGGTGCCTGGTGGGCAAGGACTGAAGGGGACACATGCAAGCACGTGTGTCTCAGTCACGAGGCGCCCTCCTTCCCCCAGTGGCTCCACTTGTGCTACTACCTGTGGTAATCCAGGCAGCAGTATTGCAGTGGAGCCAGCAGACCTCCCTCCCTCCCTGAGGGATGCTCAATCCTCCTCCCCCGGCGATCCCAGAGTGACCCTGGTCCGTTCCTGAACCCAGGTTACCAGCATGGTGGCAGGTGAGATGCCACCACCTCAGCCGTTTGCACCACTGGGCCAGCTCCAGCCTGCTGACATTTCCTCTGCATCACCAAACTGGGAAAGCAGGGAAGCATAGCTCCTGGGATCTACTGGTTAATACATCAGTGTGGAGCAAGAATATGTGACACAACGTGCTGCCTCCAAGGCAACACTGGCTTCCCTAATATTCCTCTACCATGAACAGGCCCTGCAATTTGTTATTTTACAACCAAAATGCCAGATTAATTCACTTCATTTGCTGTGACAACCGAGTTCGGAGACATAATGACAACCAAAGGTAATATAAACTCCATTCCAAATGGGTTTGGGTGCTTTAAAAGAACACAATTCACAGATAAAACCCAGCATAATAAGCAATACTCAGAATCAGAACACATCATAGGCCAACTGGAAAGGGTAATTTTTTCAGGTTAGCTGTGGATCTTACTAGACTTTTCACTGCACCTCAACGCCGTCCACAATAAGCTACGTCCCAAACTTGGCATGCTGTACAGGCATAAGGACAGTCACCCCCTCCCCATCAGGAAGGAATTAATCACCAAGCTTATCCTCCTCACCATCGATTATGCAGACGTGGTATATAGCTCTGCACCACAATCGTCCTTCACCAAACATGACCCACTGTTTCACGCTCTCTGTCGATTCGCTGCAAACCTCCCATACTGTACTCACCATTGCCTCCTCTACCACTCCATCTCCCTCCCTCCGCTCGCAAGCTGCCACCTAGCTCACTGCACATCCTTCATCACCAAGTTCTGGTTCAACACTCTCCCCTCCTATCTCTCCTCCCTCGTAACGCCTGCCCCCGGTACTGGCTACGTCTTGCGGTCCTGAGACCAACGTTTCTTTGCCTTAGCCACTCCGCACTCGCTGGCCAGGAAACAAGCCTTCGCTTATCGGTTCCCTGCCCTCTGGAACTCACTACACCTCAATGTATGTAGTCTGCCAACCGCAGTCTCCATCAAAGAGTACTTCAGTTGTCTCTCCCTCCCCCCGCCTATGCCACCTTCCACTTAGCTGCGTGCCTACTCAGTGATGGTCCTCCCAGTTCCTACCCCCTTCCCCTTCTACCCCAACAATCTGCTCTTCCCACGCTCTTACTTATTTAGTATCACGATTTGCTACTGACTCCGTTCCACACCTGTGTAAACTGTGGCCTCACTCAGTACAGTTGCAAATTATGCACCTGGCTTTAACTGTAATGCACACTGTCTTCACCCCAGAAGCTATGTAAATTACAGTGTTTTCCTTTATCCAATGTACCTTATGTATCGCATGTAAATTACTGTGTTTCCTTTATCCAATGTATCTCATGTATCGCATGTAAATTACTGTGTTTTCCTTTATCCAATGTATCTTATGTATCACATGTAAATTACTGTGTTTTCCTTTATCCAATGTATCTTATGTATCGCATGTAAATTACTGTGTTTTCCTTTATCTAATGTATCTTATGTATCGCATGCAAATTACAGTGTTTTCCTGTATCCTATGTAACTTACGTATCAATTGTATCTTTTGTGTATTATTCCTTCCCCATGTCCCGGGTCGCACCTGGAAACGAGCCTCGGCTCAGTGTGGCTTTCCCAATGACCAAATTTTACATAAATAAATATTTGCGCTCCTAATGAATTCCACAGTACTGGGATCACCTTAAAGATACTACCCCTGAGGATTCAAGTCAAGACTTCAGGATTTTCAGTAAGGCAGCTGCCATGGAACACAATTCATGGACAGAGTCAAGAGATCACAGAGGTATTATGGACCCAGTCCATTTAGTGCCACATATGTCAGTACCTTAAACCGAATGGACCACTTGGTCACACAACTGGTACTTAGCCTTGGGGTAGAGCAGGACCCGTAACCAGAGTTTCAGAACTTTAGAAAATTCAAACAGGCATTGGGTCTAAGTGAGTTTCCCTTGGCTGCCCCAGTCACTGACGTCAGCCACAAACGATGCTGGGATTCTGCAGGACTGACTCTAATCAACATGTCAGGGTAAGAATGGCAGGATCTGTCAGGTTAGGTATTCCCATAACAATGCACTAACTGTTCTTGCCTGTTAGTTGCCAAAAATTTAGGTAGATGGCCAGTTCCAAAATGGCCCCTATATACTTTCAAGAAAGTTGCCCCCAAATGTCAATGGGGCTATGCTCTGCCTTTATTTTGTGAGCACAGTGGCAGGGGAAGCTGAAGTGGAGGATAACTTTTCAGCAGTTTCAATTTAAAATTTTTGGGTTTTGTTTTTTTGTTGTTGTTAAAGTGAATGTGACTGTTCCCTTGGCTGAAATGCTTATCAGTAAGGATGTAGGTTTCCCATGGATGAGGTTTAATAACTCATTGGTTGTTCATGGAATCATTAGTAAAATTCCTGCCACTGTCACCGTTGCTACTTTTTGATGACAATAGTGAAAGTCATGGGAGTCCCGAATAAAGACCAAATGTCATGGAATCCACAACGTGCATGACTGCCATGACAAATTTACATCCCTACTAATCAGCCTCACTTCTATAATTGCATCACTATCTCTTTCAGTAAATACACCTGCAGCTGTTCCTAGCGTTTATGATATGCTCCTACTTGCACACTGGGATTTATCGAAAACAAACAAGACTACAGAAACACAATTATGAAAAGACTTGAATATGTATTCTTAAAACAGGTGCCCAGGGTGGAAAAGGCAGGTAAAGACACCACCTAATTATTTATTTTTCAGATTCTTTTTGCAGATTGCACCGTTAAGCACAAGAGGTCAGAAAGGGCTAGAAAGGTCAAGTAGCCCCCGGAAAAAAAAAACCCTTTGACAGTGCCTCATTTCACTTTAATAAGGAAAAGATTTCAGCACATGCCTTTCTATATATGTTAGATGCATCCAATCAGTGAAAGAACAGACATTGTACATTAATTGACACACTGGACTAGGTATTGATTTCTTCCTTTCTTTTCTTCAGGTCAGTTGAAACAAAACTAACCATTTGTTGCAATCTTTTCTGCTTTGTGATGTTTTCTGCCCTGCTGATAATCTGCATCAGGCACCCAATATTATAGCACCACAGAAAGGGCAAAGAACAGGATCCCAGCAGACATACTGTTATCAATGCTTTGACTTGCTGCTGAAAGATACAGATGGTAGGCTTGGCATGGGTATATGGTGGTACTGGACGGTTCAAACTCAGCAAAGGGAGGCAGGCAGGTGGAACTAGAAGATAAGTACTTTGTTTTCTTTTAGGACTGAGGTAGCATTTAATGAGATGGCAATGTGTGCTGTGTGATTTTAACAGTGTAACTGCAAAACAAATTATTTTGTCTTGGCAGGGAGGAGGGGGGCATTTAACTGAGGGAGGGAGAGGTTGGGAACTACACAGGAGGGGGAGGTGTGATCACGTGACTCGGACCAGCCAATAGCAGAGCTGGGATCCAATTATATTTCAAAGGGGACCAAGCGACCCCGAAGCTTGAGCAACCCGAAGTTTGAGTGCCATGTAGCAGGAGTGTAGCATCTTGAGTAGCGTCTGCAGGGTGTCAGCAGGGAGGACAGCAGGCAGCGGGCCATGCTGGTAGACAGGGAAGAGCCTAATTGGGAGGGCCACATATTTCCTGTACAGACATGGGGAGACCAACATGAGGAAAGGGTTCCATGGAGTGGGGTAGGACCAGGTTAAGGAAGGAGAGGATGTGCAGGGGCAGTCAAATAGAGCAGGAGATGGGAAGGGTTGTATGTTGCCAAGGATGTGGAGCAGCCACATTCCTGGGAGTGGCTTGGAGGGCAAGGGGGTATAGGGTGTGTTGGCAGGTGGGCCAGCTCAGGCAGGAAATAGGGTGGTTGAGGAGGGAACTGGAGGCATGGAGGAGACAGAATAGGGGGAACACAGCCAGGAGGGGAAACTAATGAGGCATCCAAAAGAGCTCAAAACAGACAAAAATAAGGGGAAACTAAGTGGGATGGCAGGAGGGCCACACAAGTGGGTGCAGCCAAGGGAAGGAAGTGATGACTGGAGGAGGGTCAGGCACAGGGGCATGACTAAGACTGGGTTGGAGCAAAGATATCAGCCTGTGGGAATGGGCAGGGTTCGACAAATCCAATAGCCCAATGTCCCGGGCTATCAACGAAGAGTTAGGGACAAGTATTTTTCCTGGAGTCAATAGTCCGTGGACAAGTACTGCAGCCCCAAATAAAAAAAAAACATGTTTTTGCCTGTTGCACCACTCAAGTGTCCCACATTGTGCGCGACTTCCTGCATTTGGCCCAATTTGCAAAAGTGGTCTCGCTGTCCCGCCAGCACCTGTCATTGTCCCACATTTACAATGACAGTCAGGTGGGCCCTTTAAATGTATTGTATTGTGTCTCTGAGATGGACTGAGGGCGAGCGCACAGGTCAGACAATCACTGTGGTGGGCCAGTGGCAGCAGTGCTGCTGTCGAACTTGCTGATTTGTTCAGCAAGCAAGCAGAAGTCAATCAACTCATCAGGCCCGCCACCCGATAGACCGCTGGGTGAGTCAGCTCCTCCTTCTCTACACAGTTAGCCAATCAGGATTCAGAAGTGCATGGCGGCAATGTGGTGGCAGCACTTGCGATGGCACGCTCACGCTGTCACAAAGGAAGGACTTCAGCTTCATAAGACTCTTCAGCCATAGCTAGCCTCAGCCTGTGCTAAAAAAAGTTTTGCAACTTGTGCTTGCCAAGCCTTGCCTTGGTTGCTCGTTGGCTTGCTGTGTTTCCTGGCCAGTGTGCGAATCTGCATGCAGAGTTCCGGAGTGTGCACTGCTAGTAGTGCCAGGCCAGGCCAGCTGCTGAGGTCAGGGCGTCGGGCCAGCCTGGGATTGGTACTCAATCTCTTGCTGCGTGCAGCAGGGCAGCTGCGGCGCAAGTCCATCATACGTCCATGTCCTTCGATTAACCAGAGTCACCAGACCATTACAGTTACTGTCCCGAGGTGAGCTGCAGCCTGAAGAGAGCAGGAGTCATCACAGAGACAGAGCCCCATCAGGAGGACTAAGAGCCATCATCACCACTGCTGGGCCTGGGACACTAGTACTGTGTGTTGCTGCTGCCTGTTGTCAGAGAGGAGGAGGTAGGTCCATGATCATCTCATTATTCTCACAGAGACAAGTGAGACAGTTTGACAGTCACTCACTAAAGAAAGAGAATTGTGTGTAATTTATTTTATTCTAACTGATTCTGTCACTGACAATCTAGTCTGCACAGACAGTAATCCACATAGATCAGAGAAACAGATAGGATCTGGGTGGAGTTTCAGGCTACGTTATGGTCATAAAGAGTGTGTTAAATTATTAAAGAGCTAAAATTCTGATGTCCCTCATGGTGTCCCTCATTGTCCCTCATTTCAAAGTCCTGAGGTTAAGAGGTATGCCCACTGTCCGTGGCCATGTAAGTCACCTCAGCGCTGGGAAGCAGAGTTACATGTAGAGGAGTCTGGGAATTCACCAGGTGCATCACCGCGGGATGAAGAGCGGGCAAGGGAGAGGGACAGGAGCAAGCGGCAAAGCCAAAAGTCACGAATCAGCTACTGGAGCGGCAGAGAGGAGCATGCCGCCAACTGTATGCAGGTACACAGGGTAAGGGAAGCTACTGGCTGCGGGGCCACTGTTGTCACTGCTATAAAGGATGTGAACTATGGAAGGGAAGGTGCACTTTTCCCTCAGTCTGGAGGGAAAGGATATGCTCAGCTGTCTTGTGTAAGACCTGGAACACTGTGCAGCACTTTTTTTTTGTCTTGCAGCTTGCTGTGGATAAGGTAGGGATCGGAAGTCCTGAGCTCTGCAAAATTGTTGGGACACCAGGAAAAAAAAAAACTACATAAAATTAAAAACATGAAAATAGGGAGATGAAAGTGACTGGTGGTAATTTGGGATCGGCGGGGACAGGAGCCGTGAGGTCAGGTCTGCCGACTGCCCACACTCACAGGCCAGGGAGACAGGAAAGAAAGATGACTTGTGTGAGTGTGTGTGTGTGTGTGTAATTTGATGCAGGCAGGGTCTGGTACTGAAGAGCTCCATCCAGGGAGAAAGGACATTGTGGTTGGTGGCTGTGATGAATGGCTCAACTACTGAGCCTCAGTACTTTGTCATTTAATTAAGGGGAGAGGCACAGCTGAGCTGGTAAGTTAACTGCCACTGCAAATCCTACCATTAAGCTGGGCAAACTGAATAAAAAAATATAGTAAAAGCTGAACAGTAGTAGGAAGGGAGGGTGTAAGAAATGTCTTATTTTTTAGATCCCATTCCAGTGTACCTCACCCCCAGTGAAAGACACCCACCACACAGTGATTAACACAAAATACATTTTATTAGTACAAAAAAGTGGGCAAGCAAGCCTACATCTATATAATATTATTGATACAAAATCTACTTCATTATTGAGTATTTTTTTTTTTTAACATTGTCTTTAAAATATAGTCTTCTGACCACGGACTACCATTTGCAACACTGGGACTACCATTTTTGGCTAGGCCACTAGTCCTGGACTAGCACGTAAATTTAAAATTAGTCGATCCCTAGGAAGGAGGACTGGACTCATTCAAGGAAAGAAGATTAGCAACATAAACAGACTCTCAGTGTTGGCTAGTCCGGAAGACCAGGTAGCAGAGAGGAGGGAAGCTACAGTGAAGGAGCAGGGAGAGGATGCTACAGGGGAGAAGGTACACAACGGTTAGGCAGTACACCAAGAAGACACAGTGGCGGGGGGGGGCAGTGAGGTGATGGTGATGCAGTCTCGCTGGAGGAAAGGAAGAAGCAAGGAGACAGGAGGACGGGGAAGCAGCAGGCAGCCCGGGGAAGGCTAAGGATAGGGAGAGGAGGGGAGTCCGAGTGGGGGAGGGCCATATTTCAGGGAAGACACAGGGAAGTAATAGCAGAGGAGGAGGAGGTGGTAGCAAAGAGGAGGTTCCACAGAGAGAAAATAGTCTAGAGGTGGAGGTCAGTAGCCCACTCATATTTGCAAGGGGGGAGAGGACAGGGCAAAAGTTAGGGGAGGTGAGACGAGGGGATGAAAGGGCTTCACAAGTTGGGGGGCAGGGAAGTGGAGGGCAACAAGAGGGTGAGCAGGATAAGCATCAGAGAGTCATAATTCTAGGGGATTCTACACTTAAGGATATAAGATGGTGGGGAAGGGGTGCCAGAAAAAGCAACATCTGGGTAGAGTGCATGCCAGGCATGACAGCAAGTAGAGTGGGGCAGCATATGGGCAGATATGTGGGGAAGGTGGGGGGGAAGCCACACCTTGTGGTGCACCTGGGAACGAATGATCTGGAAGGGAGAAGGATAGAGGAGGTACAAGACAGCTACAGGGAAGTGGGAAAACTATGCTGCAAAGAGGGAACAACAGTAGCCTTCTCAAAAGTTCTGCCAGTGCCAAAGGCTAGTACAGACAGGAAGAGAAGAATCAGTGACTTCAACAAGTGGCTGAGGGAATGGTGTGGGTCCGAGGGGTATGGATTGGTGGGGGACTGGGGTAGCACATGGGATAACAAAGATCTTTATGCAGGGGAATAGGGTACACCTCAGCAGGGCAGGGTCACAGGTGTTGAAGCAGAAGCTGGGGGATTTCATCAACGAAAAGTATCATTTAAACTAGGTAGGGGGGAGGCATTGGAGCTGGGAATCAGCAGGAGAGGGGGTTCCCATAGACATTCCCCCATCACAGGGATAGATACAACCATTGGCGAAATAGGGGTTGGAGTGAAGGGAAAGGAAGCAGGAAGGATAGAAGCAGCGTGGAGAATGTTTCACTAAATGGCAGGAGCCTGGGGAACAAGTTGGCAGAGTTGCATGCATTGATGGCAGAGGGAGAGGTGGACATAGCTGCCATTACTGAGACATGGGCAACCAGGCACCATGACTGGGACCTAACCATCCCAGGGTACAAACTATTCTGGAGGTATAGAGATGAAGGGAAGGCTGGGGGGTTGCCATTTACGTAAGGGAAGGGATCAGATGTGATAGGGAGGAAGGAGAGGAGGGCAGGTCAATCAATCAATCAATCAATCAATCAAATCTTTATTTATCCAGGCGAACAATACTGAGCATAGCTCATTTGCAAGATGGACCTGGTAAGGTCAAGGTTCAATTTACATCAGGATATAGTACAATTCAATGTACACACACTTTGAGGAAACATCATACTCAGAATATACAATAGTTTCAAGGGTAATAATACAATGGTAAAATACAATACAAGAAAAAGAAGGACCAAGAAGCAATTAACACCAATTTACATATTTACATAGATTATGGAATAGACAGCTCATTTGATTGGTAGAAGAGAGAATGCATAAGTATTAAGATTTAAAGTGTAAGATATCAGGTGATTTTCCAGAGGTTTGGGAAAGAGGATGATGTGAGGTCTGGTCAGCTGCTAAGGTGTTTCTACGAGGAGAGGTACGTAGGGGTATTTACAAGAAGGGACAGGTAGCAGAGGAGATATACGAATTATGGCCTTAACGGCGGCTATAGGCAGGGGTGAGGAAAAGGAGAGAAGGGGGTGGGGTGTAAGTGGGTAGTGAGGGAGGAGGAAGGAGGATGAGGGCCAGTACTGGGGTAGGGATTAACAGGGGGCATAGGAAGGAGGAAGAAGGACGGTACTGGGGTAGGGATTAACAGGGGGCGTAGGGCGGTGATGTATAATAAAGGACTAAAGAGAAGTGGATGGAAGGAGAAATGTGAGGATTGTGAAGGTGATGACTCTTGGGAATGGCGGATAGCTTCCACAGATGAGTCGGCTAGTTGGGAAGGGAGAGGGATAGGATTAGGATTACTCTACTGTTGGCAGAAACAGTTACATTTTTCTTTGATAAGCCTAGAGTACAGATATTTGAAGGATGCAATTGATATGGGTTTGTTCACTTTCAGTATCTTCTGCATCGTGTTCCATAAGGAAGATAACACATAGCCAATGGCAGATCTACCATAGCAAGAGTTGAATTTGGGCACTTTGAGCATGATGAAAATGAGACTTCTTAGGGCATATATACTTGACGAGGCTTGTATGAAGCAATCTGAGACATATTTTGGTAACATCTGGGTTATGGCTCTGTAAATCCATAATGTGGCAGTTCTGTCTCTTCTAAATTGGAGCGAGGTCCATCCGACTGCAGCATAGAGCGAACAGTGGTGAGTGCTGAGAGGTAGTTCTGTGATAAACCTCTGGGCTCTATGGTAGAGTGTATCCAGTTTATTCAGATATGAGATGGGGCAACGACCATATAAGAAGTCAGCATAGTCGATTACTGAGAGAAATGTAGCCTGGACTATCTTTTTAGATTCGCTTGTGAGAAAATGCTTTATTCTGTAATAGAGTCCAAGTCTCTGTCGAAGTTTTTTTAGCAAATCTTCCAGGTGTTCTATGTAGTCGAGTCTGCTGTCTAGCCAGACACCCAGGTAATTGAATTTTGTGACATATTCAAGGTTTTCACCAAGAACAGTGGATATGTGAGGGAGATTGTTTGGGATGGAGTATCCTGCTTGTATTTGGGGAGAAAAAAACACTGCCTTAGTTTTGTTTTTGCATTTAGCAGACATTTTATTCCCAGTAGTTGATGCTGGAATAGGCTGAATCCGCTTGTGGTTCTATGCATGCTGTTACAGGAGAAGGGTGGCTGACATACAGTACTGTATCATCGGCAAACAGGTGTACAGTGGCTTTGGTAAGGTTATTGTCGATGCTACTGATATAGATGGCAAAGAGGACTGGACCGAGGATAGATCCTTGGGGTACTCCTCTTTGTAGTGGTTTGAGTGGGGATAGATTTCCTTTCGGCCTTCACCTGCTGGGTTCTTCCCGTGAGATAGTTGTTAAACCATCTAAGGGAGTTTGAATCGAGTCCTATGGATTTCAGGGATGAGAGGAGCAGTTCGTGGTCGACCGTGGTCGACCGTGGTCGACCGTTTACTCAGGTCTAAAAATACAGCGCAGACACAATTTTTTTTATCCAGTTCGAGTTGCCAGTCATTGGTTACTTTTGCAAGGGCTGTGATGGTACTGTGTTTGGCTCTAAATCCAGATTGTGCTGGATGTAAAAGGTTAGCCGCTTCAAGGTATCCTCTTAGTTGGGTGCTCATGATTTCTTCCAGCAGTTTGGACAGCACAGGGAGAATGGAAATCGGTCTGTAGTTGTTGAGGTCTGTGGGGTCCCCTGATTTCAATAGTGGAATAACTTGAGCGGTTTTCCAGATCGATGGGATAGTTCCTAGTTGTAATGAGAGGTTAAATAGGTGTGTTATTGGCACTGCTAATACTTGTATGGCAATTTTTATAAAGTATGGGTCAAGGGAGTCTGCACCTGCACTTTTTTTGATGTCCAGTTGTGATACTAGTTCTTCCACTTGCTTCAGAGTGGCTGGTATGAAGGAGAAGGTAGAGCTGGTTACCCATGCTTCAGTGTTCTGTATGCCTAACTGGGAGTGCATTTGGTTAGCTGTAGAGGCGTCGAATGCTAGCCCTGCAGTTGTAAAGTGATTGTTAAAAAACTCCAAGACTTCCAGTCTATCATTGATGGTTTTCGTTCCAATGTGTATCTTGGCTGGGAGTGAGTTACTTGGGTCATGTCCTGCTATGTCTTTTATAGTGTTCCAGAATTTGGCGGGGTTGTGGCAAGAGGAGTCTAGTTCAGCCATATAGTAAGCAGCCTTAGCGTCTCTTACTTTTCTGGTGCAGACACTTCTGGCTTTTTGGAACTGCTCCCAATCTGTTGATATCTTAGTTTTGCGTGCCTTTTTCCATAGCTTGTCTCTGTCTAGGAGGGCGGTTTTAAGGTCTGATGTGTACCAACGACAGGTTTTATTTTTGATACGTACTTTAGATGCTGGTGCATGGACGCTGAGGGCTCCTGTGATAATGTCATTTAGAACATCATATGCTATCTCCACTGTATTTGCTAAGTAAAACTCTTGCCATCATTTGGAGTGCTTTATCTCTTCCAGATAGGCACTAATGTTAAATTTTTGTTTTGATCTCCTCACTGTGAACTTAGTGGGGGGATGTAGGCTTAAAGGCTGCTCTTACTCCCGCAGTAAGGCAGTGGTCACTGATATCATTGAACAGGACTCCAACGTACGAGAAAAGGTGAGGTTTACTCACGAGGATAACATCTAATAGTGTGCTGTTACTTGTAATCTTTTTGTTGATTCTGGTAGGTTCATTTATGAGCTGTGTGAGCCCATATGTGTCACAGAATGATATTAATGGGGTAGCTGCCTTAGAGAGCCAGTTTAGGTTTAAGTCTCCTATAACTATACTTTCTTCAGTCCCCTTTTTGATTAAGACACCCAGATGGGATAGTCCAGCAGAAGGAGGCCTATAGCAGCCGAATAACTGCAATGATGCAGTGTGGGAGAGAGCCACTTTGAGGGATAGGCATTCAAATTATTTTGCCATAGAAGATGAGGCAAGGCAGGTTGCAGTTAGGCTGTCCTTTACATATATCACTACACCCCTTCCCCTGGATTGACGGTCAGCTCTGAATAGTTGATAGTTGAGTAAGTTTATATCTTTGTCGGCTGTGGCAGGCCTGAGCCATGTCTCGGACACTACCAGTATATCTGGTAGGGTATGGTTAACCCAGGCTGGGATCATCGTGATCTTTTTTAGCAGGCTGCATACATTAATATGGAGAAAGCTTAATCTTTTAATCTTGGCTAGGTCTGATGGTGCAGTGATAGCCTCTGGGGGCCCTGGATTAAGTTCCACATTTCCTGAGCATATTAATAATAAAATCAATATTTTCATGATTGCCGCAAGAGATAGGTTATATATTCTTGCTTTTGTCCACTTTTTTTTTATTCTGATGCAGCCTTCTATGCCATCTGGATGCGAAGCTTTGGCCTCCCGTAGGAGCGATGATTATTACTCTGGCAGATAGGAGCATAGAAGATTTTATTGTGCAGTGATGGAGATGAGTGCCATACAATAGGAAGACCGACTGTGTCCCTCCATCGGTAGCTATTCCATGGGTAATGTTGTAGAGGTGGGAGGTCATATACACATACCCAGTCTCTTGGGACTGTTGCAGTGTTGCAGTATGTCGAGGGCAGCATCATGTCTCCCTGTGTAGTATCCTGTGAGTGATAGCATTTTTCGCTGTGATCGGGATACAGTAATAGTGCAAGGAGGATCCAGAGAAGTCCCCCCATTATAAGTGGTATGCGGATGGTACTATAGCAAGTGCGTTTCGCAGTGACCACAATAAATGGCTACTGTAAATGACCTATCCAGCTAACGTCAGGGAGAGTAGAACTTAAATAGTGTGGGATTGTATTTCGAGGGGAGATGGGATAGAGTAGCGCAGTAGGGGATGCCTAGTGTAGGTATTGCTCACTCAGATGCTTAGGTGCTTACAGTGGCCAGGTTTAAACTCAACAGTCTGGGCAGAGTAATAGAGCAGAATATGTATCTGCTGATTGGTAGGTAGCAAGGGGATACAGAGCAGGCTATAGGGCAGTGAGACGCAGTAGGCATGATTTATATTATTGGCGGGAAAGTGTCTATATAAGAAATGGTAGAGGAGGAGGGGAAGGGTGGGTGGGCATAAAATTGTGGCTTTGCCATACCTTTCCTGGTCAGTTCCTCCGGGCTGGTGGTTCCAGTGTCGGCTGTGGATGCCCGACCGCCCGCCTAGTGAGACTGGCCCCGGCGCTCGGTTAGGGGCTCTTGGCAAAGGTCCTCTTCTGCAAAAATAAAGAGAGAGGCACTATAATTTAAGCGCTGTGCAAATGCAAGCGTCAGCAGTGCAGCAGGGGGCCAAAATTTGCACCTGAAAGGCTAGGGAGGGGGCTGAGGCGCCGAAGTGTCTGGCTTGAACAGCACTTCACAGGAAGGGCTGTAATCACTGTGCTTACTACTCAGACTCTATAAACAGTTTCCCCACACCCCACAATTACACTGAAAACAGTTTTTTCATGCAAAATTGAACATCAATGTCCCAAAAACACTCAGAAAGGGAGAAATAAGCATGGTGAAGCGGGGACCAATCGGAGGCGAAGCCGTGGAGAGTGCTCGCCTTCCGATTGGTTGCAGCTCTGACGTACCTTACCTGGTCAGTTCCTCCGGGCTGGTGGTTCCGAGCGTCAGCTGTGGATGCCGACCGCCCGCTGGCGGAGACTGGCCCCGGCGCTCGGTTAGGGGCGCTTGGCAAAGGTCCTCTTCTGAGGAAATAAAGAGAGAGGCATTATAATTTAAGCGCTGTGCGAATGCAAGCATCAGCAGTGCAGCAGGGGGCCAAAACCAGGTCAGAAGTAATCTGGCTGCAACTACACAGCCAGAAAGGGACCAACATCTGTCTTGGGGTTGTCTATAGACCTCCGGCCCAGAAGGAGGACATTGACAGGGAACTGGGGGAGCAGATAAGAAGGCATAGTGGCAAAGGGAGCACAGTGGTGGTGGGGGACTTTAATCTACCGGGGTGGATTGGGGCATCCCAACAACCACTTGTGCCAGGAAGCAGATCTTCCTGGAAACATTCCAGGATGGCTTCCTTACCCAGTGGGTAATGGAGCCGTTGAGGAAGGGGAATATACTAGACCTGGCACTGGAAGATGGGGAACAGATCAGGGATGTAAGGGTGGAGGAATCTCTGGCAAGCAGTGACCACCGCACAGCGTGGTTCTCAATTAATCTGGGTGGGGAAGTAGCCACTACAAAAACTAGGGTCCTGGACTTCAAAAGGGCGGACTTTGGCAGGATGGGACACATACTGGAGACTCATATGGCAAGCATCCGCCCAGAAATGGACACAAAAAAGTGCAGTCATCAAGGCAGGACTGGCTGAAGCCACTAAAACTTGCGTCAAGAGCAAGAAAGCCAGGACTAAGAAACCAGGTTGGATGAGTAGAGAGGCAGTGGAGAAGGCGAGAGAAAAGAAGAATGCATTTTGGATCTACAAGAGATCCAACAGGGCAGAAGACAGAGAAGAATACGTGAAGAAATCCAGAGAAGTGATGAGAGTGGTAAGGGCAGCAAAGGTGGCTAGGGAATGGAGGTTGGCACTGGGGATCAAAGAAGGAGGAAAAGGATTTCTGCAGATATATCAGCAAGAAGAGGAAGGGCAAGGATCAAATTGTTAAGATCAGGAGGGGAAGTGGGTGGGTAGAAAAGTGGGCTGAGCAGACAGAAGTACTTAATGAATACTTCTGTTCAGTCTTCACCAAGGAGAAGGATGGGCCCATACCTGAGAGGAAGGGTGAGGTGGGAGAGGGTGGGGGAGAAGCAACCACAGATGGGGAAATCATGGTGGAAAGGGTAAGGGAGAGCCTTAAGTCCCTGAAGGTGGACAAGGCACCTGGCCCAGTCACAGTCCACCCCAAGATGCTGAGAGAGTTGGCAGAGGTCCTGGCAGGGCCATTGCTGGACTTGTTCAATACCTCTCTGAACTCGGAGTGCATGTCCAGGGACTAGAGGGAAGCACATGTGGTACCTCTCCATAAGAGTGGGCCCAAGGACGAAGCGGGGAACTACAGACCAGTAAGCCTTACTGCAATTGTGGGAAAACTGAAAGAGACAATCCTCAAGGACAGAGTGGTACAATTTCTTGAGGATAACAATCTCCAGGACAGCAGGCAGCACAGGTTTGTCTTGGACAGATCCTGCCAGACGAACTTGGTTGATTTTTATGACTGGGTTACAAGGGCACTGGACAGGGAACTCGCGGTGGATATCCTCTACCTGGATTTCAGCAAGGTCTTTGACTCGGTGCCACACGATAGGCTGACTTGCAAACTGAAGAGTCTGGGAGCCTAGAGGAAATTGGTCAAATGGGTCAAGAACTGGCTGCAGGGTAGACAGCAGAAGGCAGTAGTGTGGGGAAGGGGGACATCTGAAACCAGGGCAGTAACAAGTGGTGTACTACAGGGCTCGGTGCTGGGACTGGTTCTGTTTAACATTTTCATAGTAGACATTGCAGTACAGATTAAGAGCAAGATCAGTCTCTTCACAGATGACACAAAGATTTGTTGCCAAGGTAGATTGGGGGGGGGGGGAGTACTTCAGGAGGATTCGGCAAAACTGGAGGAATGGTCTCACACTTGGCAGCTTGGTTTCAATGCCAAGAAGTGCAAAGTGATGCATTTAGGAGGCAAGAACCCAGGACACAATTACTGGCTGGAGGATGTCCCGTTAACGAAATCCAAGGAGGAGAAGGATCTGGGAGTGCTGGTAACTTGGGAGATGAACCACTCTGCTCAGTGCAGGAAGGCAGCAGCAAAGGCAAACAGGATGCTAGGGTGCATAGCAAGGGGGATTACTTCTAAGAGAGGGGAGGTCATCTTGCCCCTGTACAGGTCCCTGGTGAGACCGCACCTAGAGTACTGCATGCAATTCTGGCACCCCTACTTGAAAAGGGACATCAGACTACTAGAGGAGGTACAGCGCAGGGCAACAAAAATGATCCTGGGGTTGGGGAACAGACCATATGAGGAGAGCTTGAGAGAGCTCAATATATATATATACCTGGAGGAAAGAAGGGAGAGAGGAGATAGGATTGAGACCTTAATGTACCTGAAGGATTTGAACAGAGCAGATACCAGGTGTATGTTCAATCGAAGGGTGGAAGGGAAACCAGGGGACACTCTATGAAGTTGGAATGGGGGCAGGATCAAGAGGGAACTGAGGAGGCACTATTTCACAGAAAAGTTGGTGGCAGCATAGAACTCTCTGCCAGAGGAAGTCGTATCGCTGCAGAGTGTTGGGGGCTTCAAGAGGGGTGGGACAGATTCAAGGGAAGGGTACAAACTGGGAGGGGGTGGGAAATGGGGAAGGGCATATGGGGAGGTAGCTGCAGTCTAATGGACTAGAGTGCTGCACACTCGAGCAGCCGAGAGAGACCAAATGGCCTATATCTACTGGTAATTTTGTATGTTCGTATTTCAGAAAAAACTGTAATTAAAATTAAAATGGACAGCCAGCCCAGGTGGCGCTGAATGCCACACCTCATTCCATGCCGGTAACCAATATTCAGGAACGAACACGGGTTGCCGGAGGTCAGCTGGAAGGTTAGAATTAAGCATCCTAGAGACTGGTCTCCTCTCCAAGGCAGTACGCCTTGGCTAGGGAGGGTTGGCAGTGGGGCGGCACTTCTGTGATCAGCCAGGAAGCTCACCCTTCGCTGGACATGGTGGGTGTGTGCATAGGCCAAAGGTTGGCCACTGTCCATGCCACAGGGAGGTGGGAGGGACACAGGAAGAAAAACAGGGATGGGGACCCACGCTGTGGACTCCACCAGGAAGAGATGGTGGGGATAGCAGAGAATGGGGCTGGGGGCTGCCACAGGGTATGCCCCAGGCCCAGAGACAAGGCCGACAGAAGCAGCAAAGAAAAAGCTGTATGGAATAAAACAGTGATAACGAGGAGCACTTTTTTTAATAAAGTGACTTTTTAACAGTTGTAGATACAGACAGACAGCTAGACAGATCGTCCTGTACAGCTGTTTTAAAGTGATTTCCAGTCTTCTGCAAAACACTGACTGTTAACATCAGCGGCACCCAACTTGCATCACATTCCCAAAAACGGAACTGCTGGACTTTTCATTCTACACATCTGATCTTTGTCCTTAAGCTTCCTCATCTCCTGCTACTTCTCCTGCCTTGATATCTCAAGCAGAAAAACCCCTGCAGGGCTCAAAATATAGCCTTTCCAGACTTCCATGGAAAGGCATTTCTAGCCCTGGAAATGTATTTTTAGAGCCAGCATTTCCGTATGGATATGCATGCTGCAGTATGCTGGCTTGGCCACTTGGCTACCGTGGCAGTAGACAGCCTCAGTAGTGCACGCGCACTCCATTCCTCAGATAGAGGGGGAATTTAAACAAGCATTTGTCAATGCCAAGTGTTGCTTGCTGTCATTAGCAGTGGAAGTGCAGGAGTTAGACAGATGCAGTATAGGAATGGCAGTGAAGTACAGAACAGACACCAACTCCATCCTCACCCAGCAGAGATGGACAGGCATTGGGGTGTTCCTTTGGGTCATCGCCCATAATGGTCACGACATTTCACCTCAACCTACCCTGCAGACACTTATAAGTGTTGAGGTGTGCTTTGAAGTGCTCGGGCTTTACACTCACCTCATTCCATAAGGAAATACACTGAAATGGGTGCAGTTTAGGAGAATGGGGTGAATTTTGGGGCCAAAGGGTCCAAGGCGTACCTCGATGCCTGCCACTGGCTGCAGGGCAGGGGTGGAATGGCATGAGCATTACTGTCGACAATCCTAAGTCACACCACTGATGCCTGTAAGTCCGTACAGGGTAGGGCGTTATGATCGAAAACCCTAACACCCGGGGCGTTCTTGGTATTTTTACTCCAAGTTTGCAACATGGGCTTTTTGTGATCCCACCACATGAACAGTGAAACTATCAGTTCGTTAGCCAAAAGGTGATTTTGCACAGCGACTGCGCCATTTGGCACCACAGGTTCGAAAACACATTTCGAACAGGATGTGAAAAATGACAGCTGTACTGTTTATGAGGAGGTGTAAAAAATGTTGAAAATCTGGAGTGAAAATTTAAAAAAAAACTAGTGAAGTCACAAGTGTGCATAGAAACTGCACAACGCACACCCATTATGTAATTAGTTTTGGGATTTTTAACAGCAGATTTTCAACACAGGCATTTTGGGACCTCCGCTCATGAACAGTGTCACTGTGATTTTCTTAATCTATCCCGCAAACTGATTTCCCACAGCGACCATGCTATTCTGCGCCGGAAGTGCGAAAACACATTCGCCAGGGTGTGAAAAATGACAGCTGTACTGTTCATAAGGAGGTGTGAAAAATGCCAATGTTGAAAATCTGGACTGAAAAGATTCAATTTGTGAACTTACAAGGGTGCATGAAATTGCACAATGCACGCTCGTAACACAGTCATTTATGGACTTTTGTCACCAAATTTTCAACATAACCAATTTAAGACTTCTGCTCATGAGCAGTGTCACTGTGATTTTCTTAATCTGTCCCAAACATTGATTTCGCACACCGGCCATGCCACTGTGCGCTACATGTGCGAAAACACATTTTGGGTGAGATGAGAAAAGTGACAGTTGTACTGTTCATAAGGAGGTGTGGTAAAATGGCAATGGTGAAAATATTAAAAATGATTGAAGTTACGAGCATACGTAAGAATTGCGCAGTGCACGCTTGTAAAACATTCATTTTGGGGAATTTTTTTTCACCAAATTTTCAACAAAGGGTTTTTGGGGGCCCACCTCATGAACAGTGTCACCGTGCTATTCTTAATCTGTCCTGAACATTGATTTTGCACACCGACCACGCCACTGTGCGCTACATGTGCGAAAACACATTTCAGGAGAGATGGGAAAAATGACAGCTGTACTGTTATAAGAAGGTGTGGTAAAATGGCAACGTTGAAAATCTGGAGTGAAAATATTAAAAATGCTCGAAGTTATGAACATGTGTAGGAAATGTGCAACAGTCATTTTGGGGAATTTTTTCAACAAATTTTCAACATAGGGTTTTTGTGGGCCTACCTCATGAACTGTGACACTGTCGTTTCATTAATCCATCCGGAAAGGTGGTTCTGTGCATTGACGTGAAATCACCTTCGGGACCAAACAGCAAAATGACAGTGACTGAGTTCATGAGGTGAGTCCCAAGAACTTTATGTTGAAAATTTGATTAACTTCCCAAAAGAACGAATATGCACCAAAGTTGAAAAAAAAACATTTATGCTATTATACAGCTTACCGGCATTTCTTTAGTTCGCAGTCGGCTTTGAAGAGTGCAGACGTATTCACGGTCCACCGAAGATCATCGTGCTGGGCTCCAGAGATAAGGAAGGGGTGAGGTGGGGGTGTGGGGAGGTGCAGTACGCAGAGGGTGGGCATGGGTTTGGGGGCAAGAGAATCAATGAGGGACCATTTTTCTTTTCTAGGTCTTTTTTTTTTTTTTTTTTTTCAAAAGGCAGCCGGGAATTTTGTGGCGCTGGTGGGCCCCAAGCATGGCACCAGGCAGTTTGTTGCGGGGGCAGTGGAGCCAACAGGGGATTGGACACCCTCGTTGGCCAAGGAGACTTTTGCCATGCTGGGGTGGGCTCCCAGTGTGGCAGATGGAAGTTTGTTTGGGGGGGCAGTGGAGCTGACAAGGGATTGGGCACCCCCGTCAACCATACAGTGTGCTGGGGGGGATGCATGATCCATGGGGGGGTGCATTATGCCGACAGGGACTGGGCATCCCATCGGCTTTTTTCATTTTTTTATTTATTGAAATGTTTCACCAGAAAGGTACACTGAACGGCAGGCGGCGGCTTTCCGTCAGCTTCCTGGAGACTGAGGCCGACGGGCTTCGTCGCCAGCAAAGCGACACCATGCAATCAGCTCTTTTGGTAGCTTGTAATGCACCAAAACAGCTGATTGCATGGTAGACATGGCCAGCCCTATTGATGCATTGTGGTCTGCTCCTAACTGCTCACTGACGCAATGTGTTTCTTGCACATGCGTGCAAGCAACACAAAAATGAATGCGCATCACGCGCTGAAGCGTGGCACGCTGCGCTAAACACAATGATGGCTGGCACACAAGTGTGTGATGTGCTGGAGGGTGGGATGCTGAGGGAGGAGGGAGAGTATGTGCGAGCACGTCATGTGCTTGGGTGGGCGGGAAGCAGGATGGAGAAGGCAGCTTGCTTGTGGGAATTTGTTGCACCGATTCGTTGAAGGGAAACGCGAGTCTATAATTTTGAAGCGGAGCGTGGGAAAGTGGAGATAATCATGGGCTGAAGAGAAGGCTGCTGAGAAAATAAAATACAAGTCAGGCAGGAGGCATGCGGGACCAAAATACAGGTGGGTAACACCACGATGTGATACTACGATGCACTGTTGGTGTAGTTCTAACCATTAAACAGTCTTATCTGGGTTATCTCTCTCTCTCTCTCTCTCTAACCTGTGACTTTTTAAACAGCAGTCTGTATGGACTTTGATGATCTGTAGGTAACTTCTTCCTTAAGTGCTTGGAGCCTAACTCAAATGCATTTCTGCTCGAACTGCTTATATTGTTCTTGCCAATATTTATTGTCACTATGCGTCTGAGGTGAAACATTTGTAAATGAGCACTGGTGCTCAAAAGATAAAGAAAGAGACTTGGGGGGGGGGGGAGTCTTGTGGCACAATTGATTAAGAAAAAAACATTAAGGGCTCTGCAGAGAACAGACCTGCCTCAACAAACAGAGCAAACGTTCTGCCTGAAGGCAATAAACTTGGCAGAGTGTGAGAGAGGGAAAGTCCTGTGGCACACGTGGCGGTAAAAAAAAGCCTTTGCAGAAAGGGGAAAACATAAGGGAGGGCCAAAACATCCTGTCTTCGGATCAAAGGGCAGAGTGTGAGACGGGAAAAATCCTGTGGCACAATAAGTTGGTGGGGAAAAACAAAAGCTCTGCAGAAAACAAAGGCTAGTGCTGCCTAAACAATAAAAAGGAGGGAGCAAAACATGTGTGAACATTCAGGCTTAATTAATCTAATTAAGGGTAGAGTTGGGGGGGGGAGTTTTGTGGCACAATCTGGTGGAAAACACACACACAAGGCTCACAGAAAGGGGAAACATCCTGCCTGAACAGAAAAACAGTTTAGAGGGGGCATGACTCCTGCAGATCAGTCAGGACTTGGAACAAAAGGCAGAGTGTTTGGATCAAAAGTTCCTAGGGCATAATTGGGGGGTTGCAAAAGTCTCTAAGAAAGGGGAAAAAGTCCTACCTGAACAATGGGGCCAAACGCCCTGCCTGAACAGTTGGTCTTTCTAGGGGGAAAACAAAAGCTGTGCAGACAATTCGTAGACTGCAGCGAGGGTGGAAACGTCCATCACCTGTCAAGTCTGTACTTCAAAAAGAGTACTGCAGTCCACTAATTCACAGGATTGTGAAGGGAGAATTAAACTGTGTGTGCTGTGATTTGACTAAATAATTAACAAACGATTCAAATAAAAATCTGTGGCATCATTGACTGGGTGCTAAGCAACAGGACGGAGAAAATTGTCTCCTGCGGGGTTCTCCCTGATGCTATATCGGATCACTCTCCCACCTACTGCATATGGGGCAACTACCCTCCAAAAATCCCCCACAAGGTGATACAAATGAAGGACTACTCCAAACTCAATGTTGGAGACTTCCTTGCTGGCCTGCGACATGCTGACTGGCCTCAGGTCATTGCCACAAATGACCCCTCAAAGGCCCTTGACAACTTCCTAAAAGTTTACACCCCACTTCAAGACAAGTATGCCCCCCTCACAAGAAGGAGAGTGAGAGGCACTGCCACTAAATGGCTCCATGGAGGCCTTTTTTCTCTCAAGAAACAAAGGGACAAATGCTGGGTGAGATACAAATACTCAATGTCCAGTTCAGACCTCCAAGATTACAGACAGCTGAGAAACTCGTGCAAGAGAGCCATTCACTCCGCAAAAAGTGAGTTCTGTCAGTCCATACTGCTCTCCACAGCGAGAAAACCAAGGAGATTCTGGCAGAGCATTAAGAATGCAGTTGGTGGGTCTACTAAAGCTCAGGTCGTAGACATGCACATTGGCAGGGTAAACTGCAACAACCCCCCTCACAATTACCAATGCCTTCAACTCCCAGTTCGCCAACCTGCCAGCTCTTCCCAAACTGCCTCATGACCCCAAGGATTGGGCCTCTCCACCCAGTGGAACAACCCCCCCTGCCCTTTTACCTCAAGGTCATCTCGGACATGGAGGCCCAGAAGCTCCTTGCTGGCCTCTCCCCTCACACTGGTGCTGGGCACGACTGCCTTGAGCCCAAGCTGCTTAGGATAGGGGCAACTGCATTTGCCTGACCCATAGTCCACGTCTTCAATGCATTGCTTACCTTGGGTATAGTCCCGGACATCTGGAAGATGGCCAAAGTTATCCCAGTGCCCAAACAAGGTGACCCAAAAGACCCAAAGAACTACCGCCCCATAGCGATCCTGTCAGCGATCAGCAAACTTCTGGTAAAGGCAGTCGCCTCACAGGTCACCCATTACCTACAGACCCACAACCTACTCTCCCCTGTACAGCGTGGGTTCAGAAAGGGGCATAGTACCTCCACTGCCCTAACAGTTGTTACCTCTGCGATCATGTCTGCTGGTGACCAAGGCAAACTGACCGGGCCATCTTTGTTGATCTCTCAAAAGCCTTCGATCGGGTAAACCACGCACTACTGTGCTCCTCTCTCCTATCACTTGGCTTCTCCTCCCCTGTCCTTGCCTGGATCAGTAATTAACTCATGGGCAGGCATCAGTATCCTAAGTTCAACAAGGCCCTGTCTGAGCCTGCCCAGGTAAACTGCGGCATCCCCCAGGGCTCTGTCCTGGGGCCCCTCCTGTTTCCTTCTTTGTAAACGAGCCACCCTCGGCTCCGTCTCATGGGTCCTCAGTGCTGTATGCAGATGACCTAGTCATCATGATCAGCTCCCGGGACATCTCTACCATCAACGCCAAACTAAACTCGGACTTCGACCAAATCCAAACTCGGTTACAGGACCATAAACTTATGATTAACCTGCAGAAGACGCAGGCCATGCTTTTTGGCTCAGCAGCCAAGATAAAAGCTGTCCCGGGTTCACTACAGATCTCTGGGGCCGATGGGTCCCTACTGCTAATTGCTGACTCTGTCAAGTACCTGGGGGTGACTCTTGACCCGCAACTGGATAAGAACATGCACATACGCAATACACGTAGGGCCTCAAACTGCAAGTTGGGCCACGCATACAGAGCAAAAAGCTGTCTCACTCCAGCTGCCCATCTTGCCTTAGCCAGGGGAGTCCTCCTACCTACGCTCTGCTATGGACTAGTCACCTTCGCTCATGTTGCAAAAACTAGCCTAACAAAGTGGGACTAAGCGTACAACTGCATATGTCGTTTTGTGCTCTCAGCCCCCCCGCCTCACCCACTGCTGTGAGCTCTACTCCCGGCTTGAATGGCTCCCACCGGAAACTCACCGCTCCTATGTCGTGGGCAACTTCATAGACAGTGTTGTCAGATCCGCTACCCCCTTATACTTGCTGAATCCCTCGTTCTGGCTACTTCCTCCTACCATCTGCGATCCAGTGACTCTCATGTCCTCCTGGTACCAAAGACCTGCACTCAAATGGGTGACAGAGCCTTCGCTGCATACGCACCCAGGTTTTGGAACTCTCTTCCATCAAGCACTCACTCCTCTCCCTCCCACCAGTCCTTTAAAGCCACCCTCTGGGGCTTTCTCAAAACGGCCTCCAATTGCCTCTGCAATAGATAAACCCCCTCGGCCTATGCCGCTACAACTAACTGAGACGCTACCGAAATAATATGACATAGATAGTGCCCCTCAGCACTTTATACTTTTCCTGCACTCACAGCTTACTGGAAGGATTAGACCACTTAGGCCTACCTGCCCAACAGGGAGACCATTGTTACTGTACAACTTCCTCATCTTGCTCTGGGCCCCCTCTATCCCAATTTGTCTCCTCTCCTCTCTTCCTTCCTGCAAGCCTTGCAGCATTGCTGCACGGCATGATGAACACTGACTTACATATGACCACCATACTGTTCTTCTACCTACTGCCTGCATTGTAAACCCCTGTTGTTACTTGTATTGACCCTGTGTGCTTGTGCTAATGCTGATTAATGTAATCCTTCACTTGTTTTGCCTGATGTTCATGTATGTACCTTGTAATCTCCCGGGTCGCACCTGAAAATAGGCACTTGGCTGTCTAGTGTGCTTACCTGGTGAACAAAAGCAAATAAATCTTTAGCCTGGATAGTTCACAGAAGAAATGGCATCTCATTTTCAGCGGGGCTCTACATCTACACAATATTATGCTGCATTGCATAAAATCAGAACACACTGAAAACAATATTTTACACCTTGAAAAAATACATTATAAAAATGACACAATCATGACCCCAACTGAAAACAAGATATTACATCTAATCTGGGACATCCTGAGTAAATACAGTCCACAAATGTGTAAATGAAGATCCCTATGACAATGAACATATGAACATATGAAGAAGCCAGCAGAAGAAGGCCATTTGGTCTATCAAGTCTGCTCATGTTGCAGGGTTCACAGCTTGAGCTACTGTCTCTGCCCCCTCTCCCCACTCCTACCTACCTATGACCCTTACCCGCCCCCTATACATATCCCAGCCTCTCTTAAAGCTGCCCACTGTCTTCAACGAGATTACCTCTTCTGGCACAACATTCCAAGTGTCCACCACCCTCTCTGTGAAGAAGTGCTTCCTGATCTCCCTCCTAAACCTCCCACCCTCCAGCTTAAGACTGTGCCCCCTCATGTTATGGTTGCCACTCAGCTTAAAGAGACTCTCCTTATCAAACTTATTTATCCCTTTCAAGTACTTGAAGGTCCCAATCGATGCCCCCTCTCTCTCTCTCTCTCTCCTGTCTTCCACGGAGTACTTGCTCGGTGCCCACAACCTCGCCTCGTATGCCTTACCCTGCTGACCAGCTATCATTATTGTAGCCCTCCTCTGGACCTTCTCCAGCAGGTTAATGTCCTTTTGAGGTGTGGGCACCAGTACTGAACTCCATACTCTAGATGCGGCCTTACCAGTGACCTGTAAAAGGGCAGTATAACCTTTTCTCTCTCCTCCTACTACTGATCCCCCTAGATATGCATCCCAGCATTTTGTTTGCCTTTGCTGCAGCTTTCTTGCACTGCCTGCAGTGCTTCAGATCCCTAGTGATCATCACACCTTCTCCTCCTCTGATGCAGATACTCGGACTCCACTCAAGTAGTACCCTGTCCTAGGATTCTTGACTCCAATATACAAAGCTTTGCATTTCTTGGCATTGAAGCCAAGCTGCCAGATCCTGGACCACCTCCCTAGCTTTGACAGATCTTCCTGAAGGTCCTGCATCTTTTCAGCTGTGTCCACTCTCCCACAGAGCTTGGTATCATCTGTGAATAGGCACATTTTGCCCTTAATGCCATCCCCAATGTCATTGATGAAGACATGGAACAACACCGGCCCCGGCACAGAGCGCTGCAGGACCCCACTGGTTACCTATCTTTTGCCACATAACTCTACCCCGACAACCACCCTCTGGGTTCTGTCCTTCAGCCCATTTTCCAGTCATCTGGCCATCTTTTCCCCAACCTCAAGATCCACCAACTTCCTGATCAACCTTCTGTAAAGCACAGAGTCAAAGGCCTTGCTGAAATCAAGACAGAGGATGTCACTGCTTGGCCCCTGTCTACTGTCTTAGTAGCACAGTCAAAGGAAGTCAATCAGATTTGTTTGACGATCCCCCCCACCCTTGAACCCATGCTGCCTGCATCCTGAGACCATGCTCCTCTAGATATTCCACCACTTCTCCTTTAGCATGGTCTCCATGAGCTTGCCCACAATGGAGGTCAGACTGACTGGTCTGTAATTCCCTGGGTCATCCTTGGAACCGCTTTTGTGGAGCGGCACTACATGTGCTTTTCTCCAGTCCTGCAGTACTGTGCCTGTCTCTAGTGAACTATTAAATAGGTCTGACCCTGCCAGCTCCTCAGCCAGTTCCTTTAATACCGTTGGATGTACTTCATCCGGGTCTAGTGATTTGTCCACCTTCAATGCCAGCAGCCCCTCCCTCACTCTATCCTCCTCTATCACTACATCTGTGTTCCCTTTCCCCTTGCTCCTCTTATCCCTCTTGAAGGCACTGGTCCATCCTTCTCCCTGGTGAAGTTGGAACAGAAGTATTCATTTAGTATCTCTGCTTTTCCCCCATTATCCTCCACCCACTCCACCCCTTTCTTAAGCCTAACAATCCTTCCTTCTTGTCCCTTTTCTCACTTATATATCGAAAGAAAGCCTTCTCCCCTTCTTAATTCCTTCAGCTATCTGCAGCTCCTTCTCTGCCTTTGCTCGCCTGACTTTCTTATTTGCCTCACTATATCAGCAGGCATTTTTTACTGTGCTTTTTGGGGAAAAAATACATTGAGCTACAGCAAACACACATACACACAAATTGTACACACTGTACACACCATCCCAAAGTGTTTAAATACTAAGTATTAAATGTGCAAGTTGTTGCATTTCAAAGGGGGTAAACAAATCTCCAGTTTAATAGACAATCAACATTTAACAAACTGTTTCAGTTTCCTAATGGCCATCTGATAAGCAGCTTGGAGCTATGTCTCCTACATTCTAAACAGAAAGAAGGGAGTATTTTATTTCAGTTGGCATAGCAATTTGTAGATGTGGAAGGATACATTGAAAATTCCAAAATATGTGTTCACGATACTCCATTTTTCCAGCTACAGACAGCAAGATGATGTAGGCTCTGCCCACAGCCATAAAAACATGGCATGTCACGAAATTCTGACGGGGAGAATTTGTGATGTTGATCCCAACTGTGAAATTTTCACTGGAAATTAAAAAATCTCTTTATATTTGTTACAGGACTCGGTAGCACTTTTGATTTGAGAATCCTGGACACACTGAAAAACTTATGGGGGTTCTAAACACAAGTTTAAGTCTCTCCCAGAATTTTGTAAGGGTCCCCAAATATGTGTCGTTGCCCTCCTCATCTCACCTGCTAAATGACACAAAATACTGTAAACTAATCAAGAAGTAGTTTGCAAAATGAAAGCTACTTCTTGCTTAGTTTACAAGTGCCAGTCTGTCATTCTCCTTCTTTAAACATTTCTTAAACCTATCCTATCCATCCAGCCCGCTAGTAAACAGCCCACACCCACTTTGGCAGTGGTGTCCTGCAAAAAACATGAAAATACTGCAGGTCCCAATCTTATAGCAGAAAAAACATTTTCCAGTTTTCCTCGAAATGTTGCAGAAAACCATAATACCTTAACTGAACTACCTTAAAATAATAAGAAACAATAGAAACAACTAAAAAACTACCACACTTAGTCTTACTTTTGATTATTTAGAGAAAACAAGTCTGCTGAACTGGTCAAGGATACACACTGTCCTTTGAAAAATCATGTTTTAGTATGAAATGTCCCACTCTGGGCTTCGTAAGAGGTGGAAATCCTACACACTAATAAGTCATGGCACCGCCTCCTTTAATACTCATCCCAACAATCTGAGTGCCACCATCCTTTTTTTTTTTTTTTTTTAATTTCAAGGGTTTATTGAGACATCAATGAAACTAGACACAACAATCAAGCATGCATTGCTAATACAGTAGAAACAAGTTGGTAACATGTTCCCATGTTTTCCCAGGTCAACCCTGATAAAGGGACTGTAATTGTTTCAGTGGACTTACTTGGTTACCAAAACTCAAATAAATAAATAAAAGCCGCATAGTTCATCACGGGTCTGCCTTTCCGTTGTTCTGTTATCTTGAAGTTTGAATCCCACCACTGTCCCCACCCAGCCCTTAATTACTGATTTTAAACCCTTTACTTAATGTTTAATGTATATCTTAATGTACCCCACCGTGGGCCGATCCTCAGCTTTCTTTCCTCACTGATGTGCCCGAAAGCGGGTAATCTCATCTCATCGTTCTATGCACGATGGTGCGAGAGTACCAGCATTCAGGGCTGGCAGTAAGAAAAGAAAGCGGAAGTTTGGACATTGAGCTGTATATAACAAGCATTTGTCAACGCCGGAGTTCGTCATTGGGATTGCTGTTGGTACGCACCGATTGTCAAGACTACAGTTCCTACCAGAAAGAACAAGTTATGCCACCAAGTTCACATTCCTGTTGGAATACAGTGAAGTGCATACCTGTTTCCTCAGTTAATGATCTGGCTTTGAAGAGTGACGATGTGTCTGTGGTTCAGAGAAGATTTGCACTACACATTTTCAACATGGCCTTTTGTGACCCCCACCTCATGAAAGCTTCTGGAACCTCTTCTCATGAACAGTGGCACTGTGATTTTGTTAATCTGTCCTGAACGCTGATTTCTCACAGTGACTGCGCCATTCTGCACCAGATGTGTGAAAACATAGTTCGGACAGGATGTGAAAAATTACAGCTGTACCATTCATAGGGAGGTGTGAAGAGATGACAGTGTTAAACATCTGGAGTGAAAATATTAAAAATGCTCGAACGTACGAGCGTATGTGGAAACTGCACAATGCACACTCGTAACAGTCATTTAGTGGAATAATTTCACCAAAATTTTAACACAGGCATTTTATGTTCTCTGCTCATGAACACTGTTACTATGATTTTCTTACTCTGTCCTGAACGTTGATATCCCACAGTGACCGCGCCATTGTGCATCAGATGTGTGAAAACACATTTCGGGCAGGATGTGAACAATGACAGCTGTACTGTTCATAAGGAGGTGTGCAAAACTAACAATGTTGAAACTCTTGAGTGAAAATATTACAAATCCTCGATGTTACAAGTGTGAGTGGACACTACGCAACACACGCTCGTAAAATAGTCATTTTATGGACTTTTGTCACCAAATTTTTAAAACAGGCATTTTGAGACCTCCACTCATGAACAGTGTCACTGTGATTTTCTTAATCTATCCCGAACGCAGTTTCCCACAGCGACCCTTACTCTCGCCAGAAGTAAACCGCATTTGTCCAGGATGTGAAAAATGACAGCTGTACTGTTACATACTAACATACTAAAAGCCAGCAGACTAGGCCAAATAGTCTGTCTTGTCTGCTCAAAAGCCAGCAACCTAGTGGCTGCTCGGCTTACCACCCCCCCTAGCCCCCAAGAGGGTCTTCTTTAGTTTCAGTTTCCCTTTGTACCTGTCCCACCCCTTCTTGAAGCTCTCTACTGTGATTGAGGACTTGGTAGCCTCCTGTAGCCCCCATTTGATGATCCTCCACCTGCCTTCATCATCCATATCTGGTTTTATTTCCCCCAAATGCCCCTTGAGAATTTCCCCCATGCTCCTAAAGTCGGCCCCCCCAAAATCAACTATCTACTTCTTTGTACGATCCCCTTCCCCTCTCAAGTTGAGCAGAAACCTGACCATGGTATGGTCACTCCCAGCCAGGGGATCCTCCACAACTAGGTCTCTTATCAGGTCCCCGTCTGCTAGAACCACATCCAGGATACGACCCTCCCTCATTGGGTCTCTCACCTGTTGATTAAGGAATGCGTCCAGGGACCATCCAGCAGCCTTTGCTCCCTAGTCACAGTGGACGTCATAGTTTCCCAATCAGTAGCTGGCATGTTAAGGTCCCCCATCAACACCACCCCTTCCCCCTCCTGCCTGCACTGACTCTTTATATTAGCTACCAGGCAATCCTCCAGTTCCTCAGCCAGCCCTGGGGGCCTATAAATCACCCCAGTCTTGATCTTCCTTCCCCGGGGGTTCACAAGGTGACTCATAAGACCGCCACACTGCCCAGAGATTCCTCTACTCTAATAATCCCAATGTTACCCCTAATGAACATTGCTACCACTCCCCCCCCCGTCCACCTTCCTATCCTTCCTGAGTACAATGTACCCATTTAGATTTAGATCTCAGTCATGGCCAGGGGTGGCCCAAGTTTCAGTGACCGCTGCCACATCCACCTCCCCCTCCACCAGCATGGCCTGGAACTCGGGCATCTTATTTCCCAGGCTCCTGGCATTTATTAGCACCACCCTCCATCCCTTGTCCCTACCCCCTTTACCCTACCTACCCCAGAGCTTACATACAGCAATCCACCAGCCTCCCCCAAGGCATTGTCTGTCCCCCTTTTTTGGGGTCAAAGGCTAGTCCTAACCTCGACAGATATGGCAGGATCAGCCCGCAGCCCTCCCCTCCCCGCTGCACAAGTTTAAACCCCACCTAGTCTGAATAAACTCTGCCATTCTCTGTCTGAGGACCTCCTTCCCTACCAGATTAAGGTGAAGCCTATCCCTGGCATACAGCCCCTTATCCTTCCAAATTTCCCCCCAGTCCCCCAATGCCCAATCCCCTGTGCTTCACCCCACTGCCTGAGCCAGTCGTTAATCTCCCTGATCTTCTGTTTGCTCTCCACAGTGGTCCTTGGTACTGGCAGAATTTCTGAAAAAGAGACTGTGTAGCCATTGTCCTGACAGACCCTGACCAGTTCTCGGAACCTTGTCTGAATTTCCAGCACACTATTCCCTTTGATATAATTGGTCCCCAGGTGTACCAAGAAGTCAAGTGATCCCCCACAGTCCTGTGCCAGCCCATACACCATGAACTTTGCTTTATGTACAGTCAGACCGGAAACACCCACTACCGTAACTGGGCTGGATTTTCCCTTGCTCTGCCCCTCCCAATGAATGCCCCTGATCATACAGTCCCCCAGCAGCAGTACTATAGTGCCCCCCTTGATCTAAGGGCCATCTCCTTTTTGGGCTCCCACTTGAGCCCCTACCTCTCCCCCTTCCCCGAGCCCACTTCCCCCCGCTGACCACAAGACCCTCTACGAGAGAACCCCTTGCAGCCCTACCCCTCTTGTTGTGCCTTTTGTTACTGATTACCCTGGCTTCCCAGTTCAGCCTTCACCCACTCCCTACCCCAGTCAAGCCTTCTACTCCTGCCTCCCCCATCAAGCCCCTACCACCCCAATCCCCCAAATGGTACTTCTAATGCCATCACCCCACCTGCCCCTCCTCACCATCCCCTTATCCCTCCATGCAAACCTGCAGGGCCCCCAGAAATATTGGCCCTACTCTGGTAGGGTCCTCTACCCTCAAAGGATCACCCACTCTGGACTCAATTTCTCCTTTCTTCACACTGAGAAAGCTCTCGGCCCCCACACCCTCCCGCTGCAGATTGCCCTTCCCCCTTTCTGACAACAGCTTTGCCCCTTCCCCTGCTAGCTTGCCTATTTGAATAACCGGTCCCCACTACACTCCGATTTCCTATGTCCCTCTCTCCTCCACCCTCCTTTTCCTCCTCTACGCCCCCCCCCTCCTTCCACACCCAACTTACACAATGGCTCAAATTTGTTATAGCACATAAAGCCAACCACCTTTTTTGACCTGATTCCCCTGTCGGCTTTCCCCTCCAACTTGCTCCTCTCTGAGCCTCTCCCGGTCCTCTTCTACCCACAACCAACTGCCAGCTCCTATGGTATTTCTCACCATCTCCCCTCCCACCATGCAGGGAGGCCCCCGCTTTGCCTACTACACACCCTGCCTCCCCCCTCACTATTCTGCCTCTGCCTCTGGTACTGGGGTCAGTTTCTGGCCCTATTTGCTCTGTCCTCATTCCCTCCCTTCCTTCCCCATTCACCCCTTTCCCTGCCAGGATGACTACCATCCTCGCTTGCCCTGCCCCCTAGGCTCCTCCCTAACCTCCACAGCTCCTCCTTCAAACTAGCCAGCTGGCTACAAATCATAAACCCCCCCATCCTCCAAGCCCAGTCCATGATCATGGCAGACCCACACCCCATGCACCCACCACCCTTCCAAAGATACCTGCCCTAGTGATGTGCGGCACCTGACCCATTCTAGCCCCCATCCTAGTTTCTGCAGTGTAATTCAATGAAAAAAAATATCCCTCAGTAAGCAATTTGGCACTGTAATTCAGTTAAAAATATCACTCAGTACATTAAGGCATTTAGTAGACTTAAGATAAATTGACTGTATAACTTGAGTTACCCCCTATAACCACAAGAATTCCTGTTTCCCTGGTTGTGTTACAGTTTCACAAAAAGTCTTAGTATCCTATCCCCAGGTTTAGCTTTAGGATGCCCTCGCAGAATATTTTTTGTAGTCCTAAGTCTCCCCTGCAGCTTTAGGGATGCTCTCAGAGTACCTTTTTTGTAGTCTTAAGCCTCTCCTGCAGTCCTGCCCCAATGCGCTCCTTGAGACATCCCCTTTTTTTGCTGTGCTCCTCCTCCTTCCAGCTCCTGATAGGTGGTCCTCCTGTTCTATATGCCTGTTTGCCTCCTTCCCACAATCAGTATGCTAGGGAGGAGCCCAGATGACCATTTAATACTAGAGGGAGTGGGAGATGGGTGGGCGGGAGAAAAATTCCCCTCACTCGTCCTGCAAGTCTTCCCGGCATTCCTAATGCAGGGGAAGAGGTGGTCCCAGCATGGACCCCACAGCCTCTTACCCTCATTGCAGCAGTTCCTGTCTCAGCAGCTCTGAAGCCGAGAGGGCTTCTCTCCCTTTTCACATGGCCATAGTATTCAGAATACTGAGTTTTCCAAATTAGTGTTCTCCATACTGCATTTACATGGCACTGTCATATATATTTCACTGATATACTCAGCTTACATGTAAATTGTAGCATTCAGAATAAGCACCACTTTAGGCATGCTCAGTACACTGCCTGGTGTTTAAGTGGCACCCTGAGAAGAATGTGTCAGAGGTCATGCATAATTGTGCTGTAATGTATGGTTAAACATTGTTATTGATAAAAATCTAACATTTTACAGGTCTGTTTACCATCTATGTGTCGTCACAATGTTGTTAACCCATCAATAGTATGTCACGTTGATGGTATAACAAAGTGGATCACTCTGCACATCCGTAGTTCTTGAACAGACTGTCTTCTTGAAACAGCCCCGGCAGTGACAGCAATGACAGAGCAGCTGACAAAAGTGAGGATCCTGCTTCATTAGTTTCATCTTTTTGAGTACCATGCACTATAAAATATAACGTATGGTACATTGATCGGCAAATAGTTTGTTAAATCATCTTGATGTTGCCATGGCAAGGTAAATCTCTTGAGGTTTACGTGGTTGCCCTGGCAACCTCTCTGTGGTTAACAAACTAACTGCCGATCAACGACCACACATTATCCTCTATCAGTTCATTTGGGCTGGGGCATATTCCAGTACTGAGCACTCTGCATTTACATGGCACTGTACTGCACTAGTATTTTGGAATAAAAGGGGAATATCCCCACTGTATTATTCCAAATACTAGTATTCAGATTGAGAATACTCACTCAATATCTGGAATACTGCCACTACATGACCGTAATACTTATTTGGACTATTGGGAATTTACAATAAGATTGTAATATTCACTGCCATTTAAACACACTCACTAGTTCCATAAACCACCACCCCCAGACAGACAGACAGAGAGAGAAACACACACACTTGGTTAGTGGAGATGGTAGGGGCAGTGTACGAGACACTTGAGTGCCATCATCTTTTGGAAATAATACTTATTCTGTGGGTCATCAGACTTCCTTTCTCCAAAACACACAAACTCCAAGAGCGCTCAGACCTGAAGGAGAAGGAAAAAGAAGACCTGATCAAGGAATGGCAGCTAGAACCGCTTGTTCCTCCAGTATCAAAGGACCATCCAGCCCTCAGTGATAACACTGTTGCAGGGTTAGAGGTAAAGATGGAGAAAGCCCAAAGTTTTGCTGCAATAAATGAGGCAGACATGAGGCTGACAGCACGAGGAGCTGCAGCCCGAAGAGGACCGAGTGTGGATTTGTGGTCCTAAATGCATGTACAGTAGAACCTCAGAGTTATGAACACTATGGGAATGAGGGGTGTTCATAACTCTGAAAATTCCGTAACTCTGAAAGCCAAAAAATATAATTAATAAATGCACTCGGTCAAGTCCTGGTCAGACAAAATCTCGTCACCAGCTCCCTCTTGATCAGCTCTGAGCCAGTGCTTCTGTTCCTCCTCACTTATTGCCAGCAGTGCCCTCTCTTCAGTGAAAATTCACATGACTCACTTCGGGACGTCGCAGTTCTCCAGATGCTCCTGGTCGCTTGCATCTTCAAATGGCCTTAACTTGTTCCACGACCATTTTAAACATTCAGCGTTTATCTCACCCCAGGATTTAGCACTAACATAAACAACATCCTTTACTGAAAGCTGTTTGCAGACATATGTGTAACAAATCAATCCTGTATTCTTCATAACATTGCTCATGCTGACATACATTCTATTTTTGTTAATTATTTCAAGCTTGGTTTCTATGGACAGAGTGACTCGCTTTCTCTTAGCGCTGACTGCCATGGTTAACACTAACGTTAACACCAACATTTAACAAATGCTTGCTATTAATGCCTTTTGTAAAGGCTTAGCCACAGGTGTTACAAATTGATTGCTGCGGGGGTTCAAGCACCAGTCAGTCCGTAATACTGAGGTTCGTAACTCTGAGGTTCTACTGTATCATGTCTGTCTGACTACTGCTTATGGTGTACTGCTGCAGAATTTACCTGCCCATCAGGACATGGAAGGAGTTGAGGGAGCCAGTTTGAGAGCGCTGGGCTGTCATACGAATGAACTGGTGGTATGAATGAACTGGTGGTGGTAGTGGTATGAATGAAGGGTAATGAACCCCTGGAACGCACTGCCTGCAGAACTAGTGGCTGTTACTACAGTGGAGGGATTCAAGGGGGGCTGGGACAGGTATAAGGGGAAGTTAAAACTGAGTGATGCCAGACCTGGGGGTGTAACTCTGGTGGGGGATGGGGTCAGGGGGATTTACATGTGAGGCAGAGAGGACAGCAACGGTGTCCTGACCGGGTGCTGATTTTCGAGCAGACTTGATAGACCATTAGGCTTACTCTGCAGGCATGTTAGTATATTAGTAACTGAGTTGCCGGTATCATAAGCTGGAAGGTTTAGAGCTGTCCAAGAGATGCAACAAACACAGTAAACATAAAATTTAAAAGATTGGGATTCTTCAATTAGGAAAACACTGAAAAAGTCTGAAAAGAGTTGTCTTATAGTCGCCACCGTAAAATTCCCTAAATGAAAGCAGGAGGCTGAGATTTGATGCATTGTTTTTTCTTTTCTGGCTGGAAATTTTAGATTCTACTTTCTGACACTTGCTGCAAATAGGGATGTCACGATAACACAATAGGATAATATATCATGATGATTACTATGGACAATAAGTTTTTCTTGTATAAAAACAACAACATCACGATTATCATACAGCATGATACATGGTGATATACTGTGAGAAAGTGTCTTAGCTTGCTTCTCTGACAGTACGTCCTTCTCCAGGTGCACCCATGATTTCAGATTCCCCACCTTCCTCCAATCAGATTTTTACTATTGTTCCTAAAATTAGAAATGCTGCAGATTGTGATGAACAATATATCACAATAATACTGTGATACTAAAAATCTGATACTGTAATAAATTCTTATGGATTTTTCTACACATAAGAAAAGTTAGTATAATCAATATAAGCACTGAAAACTAGCACAATTTGTATAATTTGTCGAACAGTGTTAGCTCTATTACTCTTAATTGTGTGTTCATTGTGTACAATTTTGCGTTTTTTTCAGTCGTGCTATTGACATATATTTAATAGCCCCCTGCAGTTTTGCTAGATCTGACTGCATCACTAGGCAGACAGATCGTGTTGCAAAGTCCCATGGAGCTACTTGCCGATATTTTTATTCTGCCATAAGCAGAGCAAGCCATAAGCTCATACAAGCCAAAAATGTCACAGCACGTCACACAGCACTTTAAGCAGTAAAGGATCTGGTGCACATTTCTGCTTCTGTTACAATCGCTGCTACAAACGCAGTCAACTCTCAAACATGTTGCTGGAGAAAGCCACAGAGTTGTTCTGCCGGGAAACTCATACAGTGGGAATTTAACAATTACAGCAATGTCAGTGCTTGAGATTTTAATTTAATAGTCTTAAAAGAGTAGAGCATTTTTCAAAGCTTTTAAAGCCTTTTTGACCATCTTACATCATATTATTTTGTCATACTATTTATATAATTAGCTGGAATCTGTTTTTATAAATCTAAGGTATTTATCAAAACCAGCCTTGATGTCTTTGTTACTGTTTATGCACTAGATCGCTAACCCTGCTAGCATTTCAGACCCAAGCGATACCCTTATGATTTTGCCTGTATTTCTGAAACTTGGGACGTTGCCAGAGTTGAACAGACTGACAGGCCATAAATCTAAAGGACAGGGTACGAGTGAAGGACACTGCCTTGGCTGGTGGCACAGCTTTCTGGAGAAAAGCATTTGGAAAAGCCAGAAAAGAGAAGCCTGTGTGGGTGAAGCAGAGAAGTGGTGAAAAGTTGTTACATGGACACAGCTCTAGTTCGAATTTAGCACATATTTATTCAGCAATGACAATACAAGTTTATTTAAGCCAATTTTCACTTTCCTACCTTTTACACTAGATGCGCATTATGCTACAAATATTACTGTGATTGTTCTGTGGTGTATATCTTGGATATCTGTTTTGAGGCAGTTTTTTTAACACCACGTTTTAAAAATGGTTAGTACAACAAGAAAGCAAGATAAAAGAGGTTCCCCTTTACCACTGCCCTATAAAAGTTGAACCGGCTAAGGGGAAAAAGTTTAAGGGTAAGAAGGAAATAGCTATTGATAAGAACCAGACAAAAATTACTGAACATATTACAGCAGTAGGATACTTTGAATGGCCAACCAAGAGAAGCCCTTAATATAACTCATTGGACTTCCCAAAACCAGAGGATAACAAACAATATCAGAACAATAACCAGTGAAGCCCTCACAGGTCCCATAGGGATAGCAATGAATACAGAGTTTTGGGGAAAATGCATCCTGCTGTTGAGAATTCACTAGAGAAGTCCCCAAATTTACTTGCAGATCTGAACTCAGAGGTTGAAACTGTGTCGCAAAATACACACTGTAAGCAGGAAATCAATGATGCTGGTTTAAAAGGTGATATTTGTAATTTACAATAAAGCTTTCTTCCTTTACCAGGTGAAAAAGATAGATCCATGGGGGCATCTAGGGGAAGGATAGGGACTCCCAGTTACAGAAGATTCAAATGAAAGAGGTCCTACTAGATCTACAACAAACTAGGGAAAGCCTGAAAGAGCTGGAGAGAACTAAGAGCGAGAGATCTAGCAGAATATTATGGGCAGAACAAATCAGAACACAGTGAGCGACAGCACTAAGAAAGAACTTTCTCAAATATATTAAGGAAACTCAGCAGATGAAGTGTGTGCATCACCCCAATATTTTCCTTCCTATCTCAGTCTGAATATTATTAAAATAATGCACAGTTCGTATGCTGTTAGCTTTATGCTCATGGAGCAACGCGTGATATTACGTAAGAAAACTGAAATAGCCAGGGAAGATATAGCAAAGAACAGGGCAAGAATGAATGATATAGAGTTATTCAATCAATCAACTTTATTTAACCAGGCATATAACACCGTTGAGCAAGCTCATTTTCAAGGCAGTCTTAGACATAAATTCGATACAATACAGAGAATATAGTAAGCAACAGGTAAAAACAAAAACATGACATAGTACAGATATGGTAGTCATTAAGGTGGTGATATTGAACAGGTGTAGGCCAGGGGAGGCATATACATAAGGTCCAATATAGTTTACATACAGAGCTTCCATCATGATTTACAAGAAAGTAAAGATTACCATCCTAGCTGTTACCACTAATTTAGAGGCTAGTATCTTTATACTAGAAGCAGGGGAGAGGGGAAAGAGCAGATAAGGGAGGAGATAGGGAGCGAGAGTATGCCAGGAAGGGGAAAAAAAGAAGTTAGGCTAAGTTTAAGGGGGAAAAGAATAAGTGCTGGGAATCCCTTGCTAGGAGAGTAGGGGCGACAGTCGGAGTGTAAGGTTTGCAGAAGGGACCAGTAATTGAGGTAAAAGAGTCATCTAAAGCAACTGCATGTATCCTTCAACAGGTCCCATATCGGTGTTTTGAATATGAAGATGCTAAGGAGCGCGGAAAGCTTTAAAGATTTTTGCACAGAATTCCAAAGTGATGGCAGAGAAAAACTGACTGCTGCCAGGTCAAGGGTTGTTTTCACTCTAGGAGTCTGGAAGCAAATCATGGAGAAGCATCTTAATCCATAAAATCCCTTGGCACATACAAAGAAGCTCGAGATATATGTAGGGAGATTACTGGATAGCGCTCTAAACATCCAAAGGAGAGGATTTCTTTTTCTCCTTTTTGAGAGTGAGGGCCATCCCAGCTCCTGGTATAACAGACAGTGGTGAGTGCAACGGGGTAGGTTAAGGATAAATCTTAGGGCCCGGTGATAAAGGTGTCAAGTTTGTTGAGCGTCGTAGTAGGGCAATGACTGTAGAGGAAGTCAACATAGTCCAGTACAGGTAGAAATGTGGACTGCACTAGACTCTTCCTGGCTTCTAGGGTAAGTAGATGTTTAAGGCGATAAAAAGGCCTAATCGCTGCCTTAGTTTCTTCGAGAGTTCATGTAGGTGACACAGGAAGTTGAGCTTATTATCTAGCCGGAACCCTAGGTATTTAAAAGTATCAACTATCTCTAAGGGTTCATCTAGCAGCGTTAGAATCTGGGGGGTATGTGTCGACCCAGAGGCAGACTTTAGCGACAGGATCATGGTTTTAGTCTTTTTGGCATTGAGGAGAAGCTTATGTTTGATGAGGTTATACTGGAGAGTGATGAAGTCTTGCTGAAGGTTCACGTGGACTATGTCTAAGGAAGAGTTAGTGGTATAGAGTACGGTGTCATCTGCAAATAAGTGCACACTGGCTGTGCGCAAGTGCGAGTCCAGGTTGTTGATGAAGACTGCAAAGAGGACTGGACCCAGTATGGAGCCTTGTGGAACACCTTGTAAGAGGGATTTTTCCGGGGCCAGATCGCCTATAGCTTTGACTTGCTGAAGCCTGTTGGTTAGGTAGCTGGTGAACCATCCGATGGCAGAGTTATCGAAACCGATATTACCCAGAGCAGTAAGTAAGATGTTATGGTCCACAGTATCGAAGGCCTTGCTAAGATCCAGGAATAGGGCAGCTACATACTTCTTGGAATCCAGAGCAATTTGCCAATTGGTGGATACTTTTGCTAGGGCCAAAACGGTGCTATGTTTGGCTCTGAAGCCAGACTGAGCCGGATTCAGCAAGGTAATTGAGTCAAGGTGTTCTCTGATTTGGGCGTTGACAATTTTTTCGAGTAGTTTTGAGAGGACGGATAGAATAGAGATAAGCCAATAATTGTTCAGATCACTTGGGTCTCCAGATTTGAATAAGGGTAGGATGTGTGCAGTTTTCCATGACACAGGTAGCTCACCCTGTTTGAGGGAGGTGTTGAATAAGCGGGTGATGGGGGCGGTTAAATAGAAGTGGCCAAGTTTTAGAAAGTAAGGTTCGCTATTGTCTGCACCGGCGCTGTTTTTGATATCCAGGGACAGGAGCAGGTCCTCAACTAGTTTAAACATAACTGTTAGAAAGCTGAAGTTGGCAGGATGCAGTAAGTTTGGGTTGAGATTAGTAGTATGATTAGCAGTAGCATCCCCTGGAGGACTGAGATTGTTGATGGGAGAGGTGTCAAAAGCAAGCCCTGCAATAGCAAAGTGTTCGTTGAACTGTTCTAATATAGCAGCTTTGTCTATGTAGGTATTACCTGCAGACACAATTTTGGTTGGGAGGGACGAACTGGCCGTCTGACCTTCGACCTCCTTAAGAATGTTCCAAAATTTGGCAGAGTTGTTTTTGTTGTTTTCTAGTTCAGTTTGGTAATATCTGGCTTTTTCAGACCTAATTAGTCTGGTGCAGGCATTTCTAGAGGTGCGAAATGCCAGCCAATCAGTTTCTAGGTGAGATTTCCTTGCTTTTTTCCCCACCATCTTCAGGATGGGAGAGAACCAACCAGGAAGTCTTTTTTTCAGATCTGATCATTCTTAGAGGGGCGTGTTTGTCGACTAGTCCTATGAGTAGGCTATGAAAGATGTTATAGGCTTTGTTAAGGGTGGGTGCCAGATCGAAGTCTTGCCATCTGATGTTGCTTAAATCTTTTAGGAAGGAGTTCTGGCAGAAGTTTTTCAGGCATCGTTTGACTTTGAATTTAGCAACTGGCTTCATGTGGGGAGAATGTCTGATACAGGCCGTAGCACAGTGGTCACTTATGTCATTGAAAAATACTCCGATGTGCGAGATGTTATGTGGTTTGTTTACCAGTATGAGATCTAGAAGGTAGCTACGCTCAGGATTTTTTCTATTAGGTCTGGTGATAGTGGTTGTCATTTGTACCAGTCCATTTGCATCACAAAGTTCCTTTAGCTTCTTTGATCTATCATCATTCCAGTTTTGGGTGAAATCTCCCATCAGTATACATTCAGAGTTAGCAGAGTCAAGAAGATTTTGCAGGTGTGACAGCAACGCCATGCCTCCAGAAGGTGGACGATAGCATGCTGCTATAAGAAGTGAGTTATCTTTGGAAAGGGAGAGTTTTAGGGCCAAGCATTCGAATTCTTTAGCCTTCTGAGGTACAGTCAAGGATTGTGGTTGTGTATTTACACTTCACATAGATTACAACCCCTCCTCCTCTAGAGGGTCTATTACAATGATAGGAATTATATCCTGGTATGTAGATAGATTTGTCCGAGTTTGAAGGCGTGAGCCAGGATTCGGTTATCATGAGGATGTCAGGCAAAGCATGTAGAGCCCAGGCCTGAATAGGGTCTAGCTTCTTTAATAAGCTACAGGCGTTGATATAGAGAAAGCTGATACCTTTATATTGTGGTAGGTCTGCAGGGGTGTCCAGAGGGGAGGGTGGGCCTGGATTTAATTCAATGTTTCCCGAGCAGAGCAGGAGAAGTAATAGTTTTTTTTAGATAATTTGTTAGTCTGCTGAGTAGCCTTTTTTACTCCTCCTGGAGTGAGTTGCTTTATTGGTGGCAGTATTCTGGGAAGTAGTACTTTAGGAAGGGATAGAATATACATGGTTATTAAGGCTGAAAGTGTCAGAGGCCTTCGCACCTGCTCATTAATCATCGTCTGGTGCTGGGGAGGGGGGCCATAATGAAGTCTGCCCTTTGGAGAGAAACCAAGCATTAATAAAAAAGGGTCCATCATGGTATGAGTTAGATGAAGATTTTTGGCCTTGGTGCCAAGTGTCACCTGGACAATTGAATGGAATGTAAATTAGTAAAATGAGACAGCTATTAAGGAGTGCAGCCACAGGGGTAATTTTTGCAGGGAAATATCCCAGGTATGGCCGGAGTGGTTAGAACAGTTACCTTATATGAGGCTAGTAGTGTTATGTGCACTAGTTTAGTAGGCTAATCAGCAACAGCTTTAAGAGCCGGGGTTATCCAGGGGGTGGTGGACTAAGCACTGGTGTGGCTGAGTGTGCTGAGACCAGTACGAGAGTAGGGGTTGGTCTAGCTTCTTACAGTAAGAGTATTTAATAGAGGCTGGGGTCGGGACGGGTGGTGTGGGAAGAAAATTCCCACCAGAAGCGTACAGCGAGCAGGCACCCAGAATAGCTTTTTGAAAAGGAGAGGATTCATCAGGCAGCCAAACCCAGACGGAGCCGTAACTTAGCAGCAGCCAACTGGAAGGTAGGAACAGGGTTGCCGTCCAATCGGGGTTCCAGGAAAATCCCTGATGCTGAAAGCAGGCTTACCGGGTCAAAGGCGCTCCTAGGCGGGCAGGGGTGGCGCACGCTGTCAGCTAGCTCCTCCAGCCGCGGCGCCTCACAGCGTGAGGTGGTAGCCCGATCAGTGGCTCTTGAGAGCTGAAAAAGAGAGAGAGGTAGGGTTTTTTAGCTAGACAGTCAGGACAAGACAGCTTAAGCAAACTGCAGGACTAAATCGGAGGACGGGGTGAAACAGCTTAAGCAAACTGCAGGACTAAATTGGAGGGCGGAAGTGAGATATTTGCAAGAGGAAGTTATACAAGACAAGTAGGGAGGAGGGGTGGGCTGAGACCAGACAGTAAAGTAATTTACTGCGGCGCCGCTAGCCCTGGGTGATGAGAGGAGAAACAGAATAGGGTGAAGCGTGAGGGAGAGAGATTGAGATAGGGTTTAGGAAGATCGAGGGGAGAAAAACACAACAACCAGGATAATAGTAGCAATAAACACTTTTTGTCAGTAATGCATTCCCAGAAAGTTTTGTTTACAATCATTATAGCAGTCTAAAGATTCCCCACAGTAAACATTTACATTTAGCTGAAAAGTCCCACCAGAAGCATACAGCGAGCAGGCACCCAGAATAGCTTTTTGAAAAGGAGAGTATTTGTCAGGCAGCCAATCCCAGACGGAGCCGTAACTTAGCGGCAGCCAATCGGAAGGGAGGAATAGGGTTGCCATCCAATCGGGGTTCCAGGAAAATCCCCGATGCTGAGAGCAGGCTTACCGGGTCAAAGGCGCTCCTAGGCGGGCAGGAGTGGCGCGTGCTGTCGGCTGGCTCCTCCAGTCGCGGCACCTCACAGCGTGAGGTGGTAGCCCGATCAGGGGCTCTTGAGAGATCAATGGAAGTATTGCATTTTTTTAAGTAATAAAATACTCTCTCTGAATTTTCTGGTATTTGGAGTGCTGAATTCCTTTTATTATTATTATTTTTTTTTTGCCTCTTTATTTTTTCAGCACCCGCTGGTTTGTTAGAGCGCAGCTTTCTTACTCAACACACCATCCAAAGTTGACGGCGCGTTATTAGATTATTTCAAACATTACACCTCTCAAGAGAGTCATCCTTGATACAGGAACCAGTTCAGGAAATGGAACTGGTGGTTCTTAGACCGGAGTTTAGTAGTGTTAATATTCCAGATACAACTACTGAAACTAAAATTAAGAAAACCGAAAAAAAAAAAAAAGGCCAAGCTAGCCAATCAGAAACTGGGAAACAGCAGCTTATGATGTCAGGCGCTAATACGTCAGAAGCAGGATGACAAAGTCAATGCTAAGAAAGAAAAAGACATTAGAAAAAAGGGTGAGAAACTGAACAGAAACCAGCAATGTCCCAATGAAAAAGACAGTGATCTTAATGAGCGTACGATAGCTGTAGAAGGAAAACGCCGTATGAATAATGTGGTGAAATGACTTGACGAGCTGCATGCTTTGAAAAAGAACTGGAATCAGTTCATCCTGAAAGTATACAAGGATGCTGCTTGTGAAGACCTAGCCAAAAAAATCTGGAACTGAGCAAATGAGTTGGGGAATTTCCCCAGTGTTCTGGCCAAATTTCCCTCATTCACTAAAAAAATACCATCAACAGCTTAATCTGGTTCAATTTCAGTTGCTTACCATCCGTGTCCCCCAATCCGTCGCCCTGAAAAAGGGACTTCTAGGCCCAGTGGGCTTACCGGGTCAACAAAATTCAACAACAACAAATGGGACAAGAAAGCCTTGCAGTTCTTGACCAATATTAATTACTTATTCTAAACAGAGAAGAGTAAGTCCTGAGATGAACATACAGCCTCAAGCTAGAAAGGAGGAGTGCCACAGAGCTGATCAGATTCCTGGGTCTGCCCAAATGTTCTTACAAAGCACTGACATAGGGGCAGAATTCTCTTAAGGTACAAAATAAAGGGGATGGCCACTGTGACAATATGTGGGAACCCTTTACGCAAAAGCAGGCATACTGATGCCTGTACGGCCTGAAACAAATGGGAGTATGGACATGGTCCCAACCTGTATAAAAGATTGTGAATCTATTAAGGGAAAATGTGGGCCTTCCGTTAAATGAAAATGGCACAGTGGGTCCTCACTGGGAGCACTTGGAAGAATGTGGCAAATGTAGGCTACACTCCCTAAAAATGGACTGTTGAACTCTGTCCTGTTTTCTTTTTCTTCCACCTTAAAACTTCTGTTGCAACAGTATCCTCTTATTTCATCTACGTTAAATACTTTTTTCTATTATCCTAGGTAGGCCACATAGGATAAAAATATACTATGTACTTCTGTACTTCATTTCTATGTTTTAGCTATGTCTAAATCTTCTATTTCAGTTCATACAGCCCCTCCCCCCAACTCCTAGGTGCAAGGAGTTAGTAAAACGGATACTGTACAGTAAGAAAAGAGGATTAAGTCCTCGGACATAATAAAGTAATGAAGACCAACAAATAAAAGTCTTCTGGTCTACGAGTTAAAGAAGACTAATGCATAAACGTCTTCTGGTTAAATAGGATCCTGGAGAATGTTATATGTACATATTGCATTAGGTTTAATGTATACATGTAGAAGAAAGATGTATTAACGGAAAAGTTGTGCTCAATCTAATTCCTTCATGCCCTCGGGTAAAAGCGACTTACGCTTCTGCAGCCGCCTGAGAAAGGGAACATGTAAAAATATTCCCCAGACACTCGGCTTATGCAACTCCTGTACAACCAAGTAAAAATGAGAGTAGAAAGCTTGATTTGATTCAGGTTTTACTGCCGGGCTTGAACTGATGTCCTGGAAAACTGAAGCAAAGTAATTATGAAAGAAGAGGTGGCACGGCATTGGAAATGACAGCCACCCGCCTGAAAAGGAAGGCGAACCGTGCAAGTCTGAATAAAATACCTTTTCAAACTCTCCCCTTTTGGTTGCACAGAGGCTGCTACCCGGTACCCTTAAGGGAAGGTGCTTAGATTTGGAGTAGCAAGCCTCTGAGAAAAAGTTAAGCTGGAAGTTAAAACAGCTAAAGGGGTTAGCAGCTGGGTAAAAATATAAGCTTACAATTTCAGCCGCCGCTCCTGCAGAGCTATTATAGCTCCCTTGTCCTCAGAAGCCACAGTACTGGAGACATGTTAGAGGCTTCCCTGTCTTAAAACAGTATGCAAACATTAAAAAGAAATAAAATCAAAGCATGCAAAATGAACATTAGAAGCATGAGGACTTGCACAAGAAAAGAGGTAAAACTATAAAATGGAATTAAGTTAACCCCTCAGTAATACCGAGCACCCAGAAATAAAGCAGCTTGCATTTGTTTAAGGGAAAACTATTTTGTTTTAACAAGTGACTCAGGTTTAACCAGGTAGAAATCCTTACCTGGTCGCTAAGGAAATAAACAATGCTACTTCCTCTTGCTCATCTCTAAACATGAACTATAATACAGATACTGTAAGACAGGAGCCCCCGCCCCCCTTGCATGTATAAGCTTCCAAGCAGTATATAAAGAAAGTAAGTTGAATTTAGTTCTTTAACAAATTACAAGGACTTGCAGAAAGGAGGGGGAAATAATAAAACTAGATTATTTAGCCCCCTGCATTACTGTGTACCCCGTAGTGAAGCAGCAATCATTTCAGAGCAAAATAATACTTTGAAAACTAAGGTCTGACCAGGTAGAAATCCTTACCTGGTCGCTAAGGAAATAAACAGCGCTACTTTCTCTTCCTCGTCTCTTAACATGAACTACAATACAGATACTGTAAGACAGTAGCTCCCCCCCCCTTGCATGTATAAGCTTCCAAGCAGTATATAAAGAAAGCAAGTTGAATTTAGTTCTTTAACAAATTACAAGGCCTTGCAGAAAGAAGGGGGAAATAATAGAACTAGATTATTTTAGCCCCCCCTGCATTACTGTGTACCCCGTAGTGAAGCAGCAATCATTTCTGAGCATAATAATACTTTGAAAACTAAGGTTTGACCAGGTAGAAATGCTCACCAGGTCACTCAGGAAAGTAGAAGACCTTCTCCTGTTCTGAGCTGCTGATCTTTGAATGGGTATTCCTAAGGGATCAGCGCCCTCTACAGTCCCCTTTTTATATGTTTACCTGTTAATCCCCTGTCACTCAGATGGTTACTAAGGATTTCACCTTTGGGTTGCTAGGTAATTAGCAGGCTAACTAACCCTGAAATAGGAATACAAGTTTTGTTTATCAGCCTGCTGTATAAATGGGAACAGTAGGAGAATTGTGTTTAACTGAGTATTTGTTTTAGGTCACATTTAGATACCTAACCTATTCTAGAGAGTTATATTTGTGTTAAGTATGTTAAGGGTCTAGTCAGGTGACCTTGGCCAGGGAGTATAAATACTTCCCAACTCTGTTCTTCAGGCAGATGAGCCTTGCCAGTGAGACAGAGAGGTAGACTGTGAGAATTCAAGAAGAGTCATACAGAAGTATTTGGACCGTAGCAATTCTACAGTCTTGTGACTGTATTTAAAATCTATTGCAAGAAACCACTGAGGAAACAAGTGGTCATTGGTACTGCATATTATTTTCCTGACTTTAACATTATTTTGTTTTTTTTGATTTCTTGGTTTATTCTTTTCCTTTTTGTACATAAATTTCTGTAAATAAATGTCACATTCTAGTGTGTTTTAAATCGTGGAACATTGCCTTGCCTGCATTATGTCCCACCCTCTGTGACAAAGAACATAAGGATTATATAAACATACAAACAGAGGACAGAAAGAAGTGCCACAGTTGGTACTTGAACCCAGGCCACCCGTTATACCGTTCTAGATCATGCCCCTAACCAGCTCGCCATAGAGCAACTGGAACCTAGGCCATCCTGAAGCACACATTACTATTTCTCTAATGCACAACCTGGTAGTAATTATTTGTGCAGCACCAGGTTGTGCACTGGAAGTAATGTGTGTGCTTCGGGACGCCCAGGTTCCAGTTGCCTTGGTGTCGCAGCTGGTTAGTGCGACCAGAACAGTATTCCAGGTGGCTTGGGTTCAAGTCCCAACTGAGGCACTTACTTCTTTCTCTCCTCTGTTTGCATGTGTTCCATAAATATGCACACCGCACCCATGAGGTTATATATAAGCATTTACTCTGTGGTACCCAGGGCAACTAATTATGTATGGAATAATATAAATTCAGCAAAAGTAGGAAGATTAGAGCTGACTTTCCTAATAGAGCATTTTCTTGTTGGGACTACCTTTTAATTGAGGAACAGAAAGTCATCATGTTGCAACAATCACAGAACATGATAGAAATCCAGAGCATATAGTCACTACAACCGAAAATCCATTATTGTTTATAGAAATCAAAAATATGAGATGCATATTAGAAGATATAGCTGGAGAGGTAATGTAGGCTTTTTTTTTTGTGAAAAGTCACATGAAGAACTATCAGCAAAAGGGACTGGAGAGATATGGAAAGAACATAATGTCCTGTTTAAAAACCTTAAGAAAAATCCTTATATTGAATTTAAAGATGTGCCAGGTGTAATTCACATGCAATAGGATGGTTTGACATGGCCTGTAAAAAAGAGAAAGCAAAATTAAGGAAATACATTAGAATAACTAGGGAGAATAAATACAGGGAGTTGTATAAACTCCTTAAAGAGCAGCTGACACCATGTTTGGCTCTAGGCAGGCAACCCGTAACATGGAGTTGCCTGCCGCAGGAGCTATTTTTGCCATATTTCGTTTTTTTTTTTTTGCTACTTAAAAAAAAAAAAGGTACTACCTCTATAAAACCCAGCTCATAACTTCCATGCAAGAGCCAAACAGCCGCCCAGCGCTGCAGCCTGCCCCTAAAAACAGCATAATTGTGACATGAAGTAGGGAACGGGGCTGCAGGCACTGTATGGAAAATGTCACAGGATCAGGGAGAGGGGCTGCCTAAATGTACTTAGAGTATCTTTGTTGGCAGGTATACATGTGTAGCAGACAATCTAGCCCTGTTCTCCTTAACAAAATCAGGTTCCATAAAAGTTGAACGCACTTGATAAAACTGCAAATGACCTGAAACTTAGTGTTAACAGTGGTAAAAGTCAGGTCTAAGTTTTAGGTAAAAAGAAAGAAAACGCACAAATGAAAATAAGGCAATGCAACTTGGGAAAACAGTCGATAGCTCTGTGTACTTAGATGTTACTTATACAGCTAAGTGGAATGGGCATATTGAAAAAGGTCTGAGGAAACAGAAGTATAAATATGGGGGAAATTCGATACGTACACTAAACCGAAGTGGTAGGAACCAACTATAATGCTCAGACTCTCTGTGCCGGAGAAATATGGAGGCCTTGAGATAAAGGCAGCATTGATAAGCCTATAAATCAGTTACTTAGAAGTACCTTAGGTGTGGTAGATCCACGTCAGCAGTTCGCATCCCTGCAGAACTAGGATTAGTTAAAATGGAAACAAATCTGGACTCAAGAAAGCTAAACTACCGGTTAGTAGTTACACAGGTGTCTAAAACAAGACTCCCAAGGCTATGCTTGAAAGAGAAGCTAAAATGGAAGGATGCCGGTTGCGATCCATCTCATTGGCTAAATGATGGGGACATGGCCAGCAGACGTGCTCTGATGGAGCTCCACAGCACATACCCACAATGCTTCAATATCCACTGCATTTTACAAATATCTTCTTTTGGATTTGCACTCACATCCTTACTGTTGGATCAGTACTTGACAATTAGATGAACTTCAGTGGAAATTCTCCATGGGTAACCCAAAGAAAATGAACAAGAGATGAGGTTGACAGGGCCAGCAGACTGGGCCCAGTGGAAGCGGGAAGGCACTGGCCTCAAGCGTGACAGAGGAGGACTCAGATACTCCCTCAAACTACGATTTCCTGAGGACTTTCCAGGCACATGATAACAGGGTGCTTACACTCAATTGGAAACCTGTGGAATTTAACTCCCATCTCACCACCTGTCACCTAAAACCGACAACGGCAGTTACGGAGGCCAAGGAAGCTACTGGTTCAGCAATTAAAGTGGCATCAGCAACCACTGGTTTAAATAAATAAAGAGAACAAAGCTCTTTGATATTGGCTGGACGTGCTGAAAAATCTTACCCAGTCAGCTTACTTGCACTGCAGGGACTCATGGAAGTCTCAGAGGGGTACAATCCCACGACCTTCACGGGGTCTTGGTTGGGGGAAAGACTTCACCTAGAACTGGCCCCCCATTGTCTTTTGAGCTTTTCGGATCACCCCTCACAAAAGACAAGAAAATGAAAATATGCCTTGGACACTACTTATCATGCTAGTTGGCCACCATGAGAGAGTCAGAGTTCTAGAGGCTGCTTGACATAGTAGGCCACTTACAACTGAATCCAGCGAGAACATTTCTTTGTATCCAGATCTAAGCTTTGCCACCCATGAAAGAAAGCATTCAAAGGCACCAGAACTATTCTACAGTCTTTTGGGGTGGCACACAATCTGCAGTATCCAGACAAACATAAAGCAGTGTATGCATGCAGACAATATTTATTTAGTGACCCCCAAGGATGCAGGAACACTAGCTCAAAAAAATCAAGCAGCACTTAGCAAAGGACAGTGCTGCGAATGAAGAAGGCTCTGACTGATCCAGTGAAGTTCCAACATTTCTAAGTATTATGCGAGGGGCTGGGGATATGAATGAGCCACAACTGAAGGGAGTGGGCCCTGAGGCAGGCGGTGGACTCAAGTATGAGGCATTAATGACTAACTATTGATGCATCACTGTTATGTTACATCAGATATTCAGATCTTTGTTGCACAGTTTTGTCTCTATACACAGTGGGATTCTGCAGTAAAACTAAAATGGTGCCTGCCTCGTGTCCTACCTGATGGCTACAGGGGCAACCCCCCCCCCCAATAGCTGATGTCACCACCGTCTCGTGAATTTTGGCTCTCCAGACTGTTGTAGTTCAAGACTCTTTCTCCATTCTAATCGTAAATTAATTTACACTTCTGGTTAACTGTCATTGTACTTATAGATATAGACAGCCCAGGGATAGAAATTAAGAAAATAATCTGGTGTGGGCCGTGGTGCACCAAAAACCCAAACCTGGTATTCCATCTCAACATCTGGTATGCCTATCCAAAATAGCTGTTCTACAGATTAAACTGCAAAGAGGAAGCGTGAAGACGTGGTATTCCATACCAGTATGATAAAAAATGGTATTCTGCCTTAAAAAACTGGTATGCAAAACAGTGCGGAATACTATTAATTCTTAGCCCTGGTGGCCATTATCAGTCATGGAGTACAACCTAGCTGCACAGTGAGTCTGCAGAATGATTTATTCTGTGGTCGTTATCATTTGAACGGGAGGTTTAAAATGGTTTTAAAATAATTAACAGAAACACACAAATTTATGCCTTCTCATTAATGTTTCTAAGATATCTATGTAGTTTTGTGCTGGTGGCTAAGGCAATTAGTGTTAATACACATTGTTTCTACAATCTATTCAGAGTATTGGACCATTCAGGTAGTTTAGTAGCCTGGTTTAAACTCTGGGTATTAATCATTACTGTAACAGGTTCTTCATGCTCGTGGTAATACTGGTATGTGCTCACTACTTTGTAAGCAAAACATTAGGTGATCAGATGTTGCTAGAACCCTCATATGGGGGTATAAAACAGACTAACTAAATGTCCTACTAAAATGTATGTACCATGAACAACACTGAATGTTGCCAAATCATGGATAAAGTGTATATGTGCTTATCTTATAAACTAATAAAACTAACATTTAAAAAATGGGCTTAAAAAAACTGAAGAAATAAAAGGAAAATTTGATCTCCAGGTTTTACTGAGCTACGTCTCAAGATACATTAAGCGGAGTCCCAAATATTAAGACATATATTAGTAAAACAATTGGGAACTATTGTATTCTTCAGGGCTTAGTTATTAAAAAGTCTACATTTCTGCCATGCTTCTTAGCTAATGACTGTATAAATAGTTATAGACATTACTTAGATGTTTTAATAGAGCCCAAATTAAAAATGGCATATACATACTTTTGTTCTGAATTATTCAAAAGTAATGTGTTGCAATGCCAGTATAAGCAAGGAGACATAAGGAATGGAAACTGTTAGTGTAAAGTAGGAGGGAATGAAAACCTTAAACACGTAGTGTGCCTATGTTCTTGGTCTAATAAAGCCAGAAACTACTGGTTAGGACGTATTATTGTGTCAATGATTGCTACTGAAATGGAGTGTTTACTACTGATTATAAAGAAAATGCCTGAACTGTAGAGAATAGCTAATTATTTTTGAGCAATAATGAAAATACAGAAAAAAACTGTAAAAGGGCAGAACCTGAAAATGCATTAAATTAATTACTGATGAGTTACATAAACGACCCTCTCTTCCAATTGTACCACCACGTATGGATAATTTTATATGCTCTGTACTGATGTGTTTATGAAATACTGTAATGATCGTTTTAACTGACCACTAAATATTTATTTAAATACACACACTCTGCCACTGAAGACAGCTAATTTACAAAGCATCATAAAACTTCAGTGAAGCTGAGTGCAGCATAGAAAGCCCCTTGTTCAGCAACTACTGACACTTGTGGGGAAACCGTTAGTTTCTTGTTCCAAATTTTATGCAACTTCCTTGCAATTCCATTTGTTGCACATAAGTTCACAGAACATATTTTCAATCCCCATATAAACATTTGTTGATGAATTTATGTCCAAGAAAGTTTAAACAATCTTTTCATTCAGTTATTGAACTATTTTGTTTTTAAACACAGCTTATCTCTAACCAATCTACTGAAAGACAGAGAGCTTTTTTCTTTCTTTTTTTTTTTTAAATTACTAGCCTAGACTAGGAAAAAGTCCTCAATCTGACTTGTAAACTTTGTACAGAAAGTGCGTCTCACAACGCTGTACTATGTTCACATCAAGTGATCCCCACCCCAGCTTGCATTTGCCACAGAGAAATAGCAAAAAAATATATATGTTGTGGTTCAAAAATAGCATGTTTTACTGCCAAAGCATGAGAAAAAGCAAAATAAGCCTGTGCCCAATCAAGCTGTTGGCCTCTTCATGTAGTAGCTGTGCTTCAGTGTGAATGGTAAGTGAGGAAATGGAAGGAAACCACTTTGTCCAGCCAGATCAAGACTCGAAACCTGATTTGATGGTCAACATCACAGTTGTTCCTGGTAGCAGCAGCATCTGGTCAGACCAGCAAAGAAACCTCACAGTTAACACCATACATAGTGGAGGAAATAGTGGGGGGACACAGTTCCAAGAGTGACATTAAGTCTGATCAGTTCCAAGAGCGAAATGAGAAAAGACTGCTCCTGTGTAAAATGTACCTCAAAAATGCATAAAACTAAATTGACCCAGGAAGATCATCTCAGACTATCAAGGGATTGGATGGGGCAGGTGTTTCACTCATCAGACCCCATCCGGAAAAAAAGGGTAGCCATCCTGGTCCATAAGAAGCTGCGTTGGACCCCTACCACCACTGATCAAGACCACCTAGGGAGATGGGTGTTAGTGCCGATGGATACACCGCAAGGCCCCCTACTACTGGGCAATATATATGGGCCCAATCAGGATGACCCTGGGTATTTTCACAATGTTGCCCAGAGGATAGAATCTCTGGCTCCCACCCCCACCCCAGTCCTTCTGGATGGAGATTTTAATCTTACCCTCGACCCAGTGATGGACAGAAGTGCTAGGGGAACTGAGCCACATAGTAGAGCACTAGCAACACTCTCCCAGTGGATGAAGGACATGGATGGGCCTGGTGGACATATGGCGGGTCTTCCATCCCCCATGACAGAGACTTCTCCGTTTACTCACCGGTTCATGGGTCACACAGCCATTTGGACATTTGGCTGACATCCCCCCAGATGACCCAGGCATCCCTTGATTCCCACATAGCCCTATGGTAATATCCGACCAAGTACCGGTACAGCTACATCTCCTTTGGGGCCCCCCCACCCAGACCTCTGCCTCCTGGAGGCTGGACCCTCTCCTTCCCAAAGACCCAGAGTTCATCGAGTGGGCTAGAAATGTGGCCTCCCTCTTTTTTAAGGAGAACTTGATACGGGATACTACTCCTGGTAATACCTGGGAGGCTTTCAAAGCCACCCTCTGGGGTGGGATCATAGGATATGCAGCAGCGAAACAGCGTGCCATGAAGAAACATCTGGTAGCCCTGGAAAAGGAGTTTCAGTTGCAGAAGCCACTTTTAAAGCAGCCTCTCGGACATCCCTGATCTCTCCCCTAGGGCAGAAAATCCTGAGCGCCCAAATGGACATTAACGACATTCTTACCCGGAAGGCAGAGAGCTCCATTCTGCGAATGAAACATAAATATTGGGAGGGAGGGGAGAAGGGAGGAAAGGTCCTGGCATATCATCTTTGAAAGCAGCAGGCAGACAGGTTGATCTCATCCTTGCTAGACCCCACTAGGAGCATGTATACCCAAGCCAAAGACATAAATGTTATAATGCAACAATTTTACAGTACTTTATACTCAACCTCTCGCTTACTCAACCCCATCAGCGTAAAGGAGTTTCTAGACCCACTGGACATCCCAAGACTATCTAGTCAGCAGAGGACCTTACTGGATGCCCCCATATCTGAAACAGAAGTCTCGGAGTCCCTTCATGCTCTTAAAGCAGGAAAGGCCCCTGGCGGCGATGGGTTCAGTATAGACCTGTGGAAATCACTGTACGCTGAGATATCTCCCCCACTGAGTAAAGTTTATGCTGAGGTCCTAGATAAAGGCCACTTCCCACCCACTCTTAATGAGGCAGTGATAACCATCTTCCCTAAAAAAAGGAAAGACCCTGTATAACCTGCCAGTTACAGGCCCATATCCTTAATTAATAGAGACAGCAAAGTCTTCGCAAAAATTCTGGCTGCTCGCCTTAGTCCTATGTTATCTCACCTGATACATCCCTCCCAGGTAGGTTTTGTCCCTGGTAAACACAGCGCAGACCATATTAGATACCTGATTAACATCTCTGCAGTTGCCAAGTCCCTCCCCACCCCTGCAGCTGCACTGGCTGCAGATTTTGAAAAAGCTTTCAACTCCTTAGAATGAGACTATCTACAGTCAGTGCTGGCACATATGGGGTTTGGCACGATATTCTTAAAATAGATTAGTGCTTTATATGCTGCCCCCACAGCAAGGATACTGACTAATTCTGTTTTGTCAGACCCCTTTCCTCTGGGCAGGGGCACATGGCAGGGATGTCCCCTATCTCCGCTCCTTTCTGTATTGGCAGTACAGCCATTAGCAGCAGCTATTAGGCAGCACCCACAAATACTTGGAGTTCCCATTGGCCCAATCAGATATTCTACACTCATGTATGCAGATGACCTGCTGGTTCCTCTTGCTGATGTAACAATATCTATCAGACCATTGTTGGACATGCTTACCCACTTTGCACTCTGTCTGGTCTTAAATTAACCACAGGGCGGCTCGTCCATGACGGTTGGTTTCCGCTTGCGGCCGCTGGCGACAGGGTTGGGAGCGGACTCTGGTGGCTGGAGAGCGGCCGGGTGGAGAGGTTCGAGCGTCCCACGACTGCTCACCTACTCCAGGGGTGGGAGGGAGACAGGGTCGCTTAGGTGGTACCCCTGGGAGGCCGGGGAGATCAGTCGTAGCGAGCCTGGACGTTGGGGGCGGTGAACGCCGGCTATGCCTTGACGCCATGGGCACACCACGCCCCAGAGAAAGGAAATACCAGCCTCCGGTTCGCCGGATGATGGCTGCCTGCCTCGCTGGTCCGAGAAGTCCCAGTGCCTCCGATCCCACCTCAGCAGCGCCCAGGGACTGATGCCTAGTACGCTGGGACCCGCCCCCACCCGGTGTCTTTCCCCTTGGAGGAGGGGGACCCACCCGGCAAAGGGATATGCCAGGCCACCCCTGGGTCGGCTGCGATTTGAGGTGAGGGGAAGAGGGACAGGACGAGGGGGTCATGAGTAGCATGCGCAGCCGGAAGGAGTGGCAAATCCGGAGGCGAGATCGGAGGGAAAAAACATAACACAAAAAAAAAAAATTAACCACAGGAACACAGAAGTGATGCCCTTCAATCAATTTAGCACTGAAGGCATGGTTACACCTTACAACTTGAGATGGGCGCCTCAAGGCATCACATACCTGGGCATAAGAATATCAGGTGCTGAATCTCGGCTCTGGGACTTGAATCTTAAACCTCTACTAAGTGAGATAAGCACTGAGCTCTCCAGGTGGAAGCTACTACATCTCACTATAGTGGGTAAAAAATCTGCCATTAAAATGGTAATCTCCCCAAAGTTACTGTATGTCATATCACACCTAGCCCTATACCTTCCCCCTCGGAGGTTCACAAAAATTGATAGTATTATTGGAGATTTTATTTGGGAAGGCAGCAAGCTCCGATACAGCGGGAACAAACTGAGGGCACACTGGAAGGCAGGAGGCTGATGCCTCCCATGGTTTGAGGGGTACACCATGGCATACCGGGTCGCCCAAACCATCCACTGGTTCCACCTTCACTCCAACTCCTCTCCACAATGGCTCCATATGGAAGAGGTACAGGCAGGACTGCACAGTTTATCACCACTTCTTTATGGCCTCCCCTTAATGACCCTTAAAACACACCCAACCATAGGTCCATCTGTCAGCTACTGGGCCAAAGCACACCGGCTCCTTAAGACAAATCCAACTCCCTTGAGTTATTCTCCCCATTGGGACAACCATCTCATCCAGATTGACAGTAAGCCCATCTTTTGGTCTTACTGAAGTAAGCACGTAATTACACTCCTCCAGCATGTGCTACACCCTGTCACTGGTCAGATGGCCACTTTCCTCTCCTTGAAGGCCAAGTTTAAGTTACCACAGGTTGACTTCTGGAGATATTTACAATTGAGAAGCGTTGTCCAGACATACCTAAGGAAACGCTAACCAAACTCACCTCCCCAGTAGCATACAAGGATGGGCAGCCCTTCAGAGAGGGGTGGCCAGACGCATATATTCTGATCTTAGAAATAAAATCCCTAACCAAACTTCTGAGTCCAAATCTAAGTGGGAGCATGCCCTGCATACTGAGATTACACACCAGCAGTGGTTGACCTGCTGGACGGTGGCACATAAGATATACCCTGACCCTAGGAGTCAGCTCATACAGAATAAGATTCTATATTTCTGGTACAGGACCCCAGAGTGGCTGTACAAAATGAAACCCTTACCCACAGATTTGCGCTGGAGATGCTTAGCTGACAGGGGGGACCTTTTCCATACTCTATGGTCTTGCCCCTTAATATCCCCCTTCTGGTCACAGGTGTTATCGCTGAAAATGGATGTTCTGCACAAACCTAGTACCCATACTGCAGCCTTTTGGTTTTTAGGGATGCCCTTCCCCCCCCTTACATGGGTACTCCTCCGCTGAGAAGAGGTGGCTGGCTCTGACAGGGATACAGGCCAAAAGACTTATCCTGTCAAAATGGAGAACCACAGTGATACCCACTGTCCCAGAACTGCTAAACTCTCTAACAGCCTTGGCCTCCTTGGATAAGATTACTCAGTCACTAAGTGGTACCCCGGACAAGTATTATAAGTGTTGGAGTCCGTATTGGTTTATAATGACCCCAGGAAAGGTGTTGGCTGATTTACCATCCAACTCTCCCTTGCTATCCTTGTATCTTAACTCATGACCCTGACTGTAGCCTGGAATGGGCCTCAGATAACCTTATTTAGACCATTTTATGTTTGTCGATCTGTGTAAGTGCATCACTTTTTTTTTTTTTTTCGTCAAGATGCTTGGTGGGTCCATGTTTCCTTGTTCAGATTTGAAGAATACAGTAGCCTTATTAGGAGGCAGGAAAGGAGATGACAGCCACTATGTTGAATTGCCAGTAAAAACAGTCCTCAGATTACCTGCATACTCCGTGCAACAGGTTTGATAATCACAACAGGGCCCCTCCTTATTCCAGGCACTCAAACAATGGTATCTGTATGTGTTATGTTATGACAACTGTCATAATGCTTGTTGCCCAGCTTGTAACAGACATAGTTCCAAGGTGTGAAAATGTATTAATGTCACATCACTTTTTTCCTCTATGACTACTGTAATGTTGATTAATTGAAAAAGACACTAACAATTATTTTAAAAAAATGCATGAAACTGACTAAAGTATAAAAACACAAAATATAATAAGCAAATGTGTCACCAGCCACCTTTCGGGTACATTCGATATTACATCAAAGGTGTGGGTTGCTCCAAGGAATTTACAGTATTTCATTTCCCATATTGACCATGCAGTACCCCTCCAAAAGGGCGAGGGTATCTATAAGCAATCATACTGTGCCCTTCTCAACTGTTCAGTTTGTTTCCCCATTTCTCTCTCGGAGTCCTTACACTTTTCTTGTTCACTTGTTTCACTTGTATCACATTTCCTTTATTTTGTCATGTCTCTATGGTCCCACAAAAGTAATAACTGTAACAATTATTAAAGACCAGGAATTTCTTAAAACATTGGGAGAGGCAGGCATCAGGGTGTTACAAAAGCATAAGAGCTCAAACCCAAAGCACTGGGGCACCCCGTGCATAAATACTTCAGGAAAACACCTCCCTGTTCTGCCCCCTGCCAAAATACTGATGGTAATCAGAGCCTTTTAAAACACTGATCCGGTATCACAGCTAATATCATGCCCCCATGAAAATACTGCCTAGTTTCTGAGCCAATACCCTGCTCATGCAAATTAAAATGGTATGATTGGTATCACAGCCCATATCAGTTCCCAAATACTGTCTAGAAACAGAGTCCATATCCTGGCTCCCTCATTAAAATATTGCCTAATATGAGATCTCATACTATGATCCCAGATATAATACAAAAGAATACACATTGTAACATGGTGTAATCCCTGTGTGGCACTATCCCCAGTGTTACACCCCACTACTACACCTGGACATAGGCTAAGGGGTTGGGTTAGCTACCTAGCAGCCATGCTTTAAAACCACTGCGCCCAGTGCCTCCACTCAGGGTACTTTATGTGGGTCATCTGGTAACGGGTGTAGCCCCCTGAGCTGCTACACCACACACAATAACCATTAACCTTCCCCATACATGCCCCAATAAACATTTCCCCACACTTTGACATTCTGTAATTAAAGACTCTCACTAATAATATGCTCACACTAAATATTTCAACAACAAATAACAAGAGATTTAATTAGGGATAAAAGGAGTTAGGAATGGGGATGTGGAGTAGAGGATATCTGATCACTATTTACATATGTACACAGATTTGTTTGGCTTTTGCTGGTGAACCCTCCAGCTGGGTGGCTACATACTAATAGGCAGAAATAAATCACATTTTAACATTCGATTTCTGCTACCCAGAGCCCTGGCTATCTAGCTGCTGACAAATCAGATGGCACATAAATAATTATCACTATTATCAACACTGGTACCAGTACCCAGATACAGTAGAAACCCCACAATCTCATATTATACTGGACAACCAGATACCCCAGTCCAAGATGTTGCAGACCTGGTGGACGTTGCAGCTGGTCGAGGTGGCCGGCTATTGATTTGAGGGAGGGGTCAACTTGGAAACAGATCTCTACAATGGCTACAAAACAGACTTTTACAATGGCTGCAGACACTATGTACAATACAGGCAGGGATTGCCCTGTGAATAGATTTGACCCTGCTGGTCAAGAAAAGCCAAGGATTGCCCTGCGTATTTTAGAACAACAGGGATTGCCTGTAATTACTGAATTCCTAGCATTTTAGGACCAGCTACTTGTATTTAACATCCTGAATATTTGGCACAACATTTGAAAGTCCCATCCAATATAGATAGAAACCAATACTTTTGCCAAGCACCTGAATTTCCTTGCTATGTAGTCACATCCAGTATATTTACTATACCAAAATAGGCTTCCATCCAGCCTGAGCAGACAGCGACACTTTCAGCAAGCATCCTAATTTCAGTTACTTGAAAGTCACATCCAGTACATTTACTATACCAATGACAATATTCATAGACCAAGTCTTATCCAGCATGTCTAAACCTTTTCACACTTATAGCAAGCACTCTCAGACGACATCCAGGTAAGACCACTGTAGATTCCCTTCAGAATCAATCAGATTATATGCTCTAGGGCCTCCTGTCCCGCAAAGTGGCAAATGCAGCTTGGCAGTCAGCTCCACAAGGGCAGGACTGTAACCCGTATAGCAACAACAACTTGCAACACATTTATATGATTTACTAGCCGGGCATCTTGCTGCACCTGCAAGTTAGCCATTTGGGCCACAGACAAGATGCATCCACACCGACTTGAACTAAGCAGTCTCTGATGGGGTTAATAGCCCAGACTGATAATTCAGAGATCTTTTCACACAGTAGAAATACCTAGCGAGGCTTGAGGCCCCCAAGATTACTCTTAAATCTTCTCCCTCGCACCGGGGGGTACAAGGATACTCACTCAGGTCCTCCACGGGTCTCATCTGCAATCGAAGGCTTCCTGAATTCATCTTCAGTTCTCTCACAACTGAGGCAGAGTAGATGGTCTTCTTCTTCCACATCTTTCCCCGACGTGGGAGGGAGGGAGGGCTAGTTTCTGAAGGACATTTTTTGGCAGCCTCCAGACTAGCAGTTGCAAAACTAAATTTAATTTAACTGGTAACTTTAACTAAAAATAACAAATGCCCCCTGCTGACTGGAGGGGCTTAGCTAAGTGGCCCTGGCCTGGTGGCATGGCTGGGGCCTGAGCCCCACCCCAGTGGTGGGCTCCCAGCAGGCTGGAGCCTATTCTCCTTCTCTCACTCTGACAGAATCTGATCAAAAACTGGCAGACACTGTCTCTTATAGGGCTCCTAGTTCGACTCCTGATTGGCAGCAGAGATGGGGTGACAGGTCTCTAAATGGCTGAGGGACCTGTCAATCAGAACACTCGCTGCACTATTGGGTTGGGGAATTGGCGCCTAACATGATGTCCCTGTAAGTCCCCATGAGCACTTGGGTGGTTACCCATGAGGTGCAACGAATGTCCCACAAGTCCTGGCTTTCCTTTCTTGGCTTTCAATTGGCTGTGACTGCTTGCAATGGCTGCTTAACCCACTGTCCCTTATAGCAGATCAGATATAGTCCTGAATAATGCTCTGGTGCAGCCAGAAAGAAATAATTATTTGCCCCAATGCTACACAGTTCTGCAGCTCAGAGGTTGTACTTGCAGTCGCTGCACAGCTGAAGAATGTGGCTCTGATCATTTTTAGTGTCACTACTGCATTTATGCAAGCTCCCCCTGCAGCAGCTGACAGGCTGACACACACGAGTCCCAAAATGCTGGTTAATCCATGGAAAAGCAGTTATTTCAAAATTAGACACTTTCCCCACACGTACAGTCATTCCCCCCATGCAGCAACAAGTTTTATTTTTTAAAACATTTAATTTCTTTACTTTTCAGCACAAGCTGAACATAGCTGCCCTGGAGGCAGCCAGGCACACTGTCATTTATTACACAGATGACCGGGGCCCTGCTCAGGCATTCTTGTCCTGAACCCCGGTTAAACTCACAGGATTTGCACAGGAGTGGTCCCCCAGCAAGCTGTCCGTGGTCACCGGGTCCCAATTAGGTGAAAGGGATCCTGGGACCCACAGCGCAGTCCCCAAGGCGACCACAAACCAAGCAGTTCAGTTGAGGACAAAAATCACGCCATCATGAGTACTGCTGCCCTGGAGGCTGCACTTTTAACATGGGACATTTGCAATGCTATTTCTGCTGCCCTGAAGGCACCACTTTTAACATGGCAAATGCGAGTGGAATTTTTTTTAAGCCAGGGGCTGGATTGTCATCTGGGCTGCAGCAGGGGCACACAGAAAGGCAAAGCAGACCTGGGGGACTAGAAAAATTTGGTGGCCAAATCAGGAGAAGCTCGGGAGACAGCAGGAGGAGAACAGAGCAAAAGGGCTAAGGTAAGCCCAGGCTGGCATATTTAGGAACCCCCATCTTGCAAGGGGGTTGCAATGGCAAAATTAACAATAGCCCCGGCACCAGCACCCACCTGGATTGGATTCTTACCAGCCACCCAACTCATATCACGAATAACTCAGTCCTCCCTGACTTGCTTAGCGACCATTTCCCTGTCATGGTCAAACAAATTCCGTCAGCCCCCTCCTAATATCATCACTAGTAGAGTCCTACCATGTAGGCAGTTCTCACGCCTCAAAACATGCCTCAACCTCCAAGACTGATCCCAAAGCAACAGATGTAAATACTATGCTGGATTACTTCATCAACACTTTCAATGCAGCCTGTGACTACTACGCTCCTTTTAAAAAGCGCAGTCAAAGCCCTTTGCAATCTCTGGCTCTCGTCAGATCTCTTACGTCAACTGAATTCTAGAGATCGCCTCTGGAATCTGGCCAGAACCACTGGTAAAGAAACTGACATCCAAAACTACAAACATGCACAGAATGACTATACCAAATCTATCCGGCAAAATAAATCTACCTACTTCAAGAACGCTCTCATGGATATCTGGGGTAATGGGATGGCATTTTGGAACAATATTAAAGCGGTCACTGGGAAGCAGTCAAAAACCTCCCCTACCTTGCTCAACATAAACTGGTCTACTACGCTTGACCCTAAAATCACAGCAAATACCTTCAACACTGCATTCACCGATCTCAGCAGTGTTCTCCCTTCTGACTTTTTCATGGACTATGACTCTCCCACTCCTCTTCCCAATGCCTCCTCCTCCTCTAGCCACCCACCTTTTTATTTCAAAGCAGTCAAGATGTATGAAGCCCGCAAATACATTACCAAAGCCATCACCAAAACCAGATCCAGCAGTGATACACTTGACCTTAAACTGCTGTCCATCACCCTTGATGAGGTGTTACAGCCACTGACATATATTTTCAATATTGCCACCCCTCTCCAAGGCCCTTGAACGTATTGCAGCAGATCAGCTCACAGATTTCCTGGACAAATACAATATCCCGTGCTCGCAACAACATGGCTTCAGGAAAGGACACAGCACCACATCTGCCCTACTGGAATTCTCTGGCGTTCTTCACAGCTTACTGGACAATGGCCAGTTAATTGGGTACATCTTTATCGATCTGACTAAGGCATTCAACACTGTCCATCACCACCTACTGCTTGTGCAACTTCTGAAAGCTGGGCTCTCTCCCAGCTCCACTGTCTGGTTCAAAAGCTACTTGGAGAACCGGCCTCAAAGAATAAAAATTGCAAATGTCCTCTCTGATACCAGGCCTGTTCGCTCAGGTGTCCCCCAGGGATCCATTCTGGGCCCCCTACTATTCAGCTTGTTCCTGAACTCCCTTCCAAATTCTTGCTCCGAAACAATCATCCTCTATGCAGATGATGCCGTACTTCTTGCCTCCCACAAGGATCCTAAGCCTCTACAAAACAACCTTCAGCTCGGCTTCACATCTGTTGAAAACTGGTTCTCAAATCACAATCTGGTCCTCAATAATAAGAAAACAAAGTCTATGATGTTCAGCAGCACTCACAGCAAGCATAAGCTGTACCCTCATCCATCAAAACCAGACATGGAGTCACCCTGGAACAAGTTCAAGCCTTTAAGTACCTTCAGATCATTCTAGACTCTCACCTAACTTACAGTGCCCACATTGACTCTGTAGCCAAAGCAGCAAATACTCGCCTTGGCCTTCTCTTCTGGCATAGGCAACATCTTACCCCGTAAGCCCTGACAGTGACCGTTTAGAGCTCTGTCATCTCCATTATTGACTATGGGCTTATCTCCAATGGCTACGCCTCTGCTACCACTCTTAGACGCATATCCACCTCCCTTAATATGGCCTGTCGACTTCTCACTGGATCCCACCGCCTCACACATACGTGCAACCTTTATGTACAAACTAGATGGCTGCAGCTCACCAATCGGATAAAGTACCTAACCTGCACCATGGCGAAGAAAATAACTATGGGTCTTGCACCCCCTGGAGTGTGTGCACTCCTGCACCCTACCAATAACCCCTGCACAACCAGGGGGTCTGAATCACAGCTCCTGCAGATTCCACGTTGTCGTACATCACAAGGTCAAAGATCTTTTGCCTACAGGGCGCCCAGCTGGCTAAATGGTCTAAACAGTTACATCTCCTCCACTCCTACCCTGGTGCTTTTAAATCAAGCTTCTGCCTCTCTCTCACAGTCTCTAGCTCCTGTGACTGCCTCCACTAGCTGACCCCATGAATATTTCCCTAACCTTATGCAGCTCTCTCTCCTATTACCACTTGGCTACCCCTTAACACACACTTCCCCATATCATGTCTACGACAATGCCTCTGGTTGCGCTCCTCCTCTGTAACTCTCCACACCCCTCTACTCTTCCTCTCTCTTGTCCTCTATCCTCTCTGCACCTCATCTACTATCTCCTTGTAATCTAGCCTCCAAAACTTGTTTTGTTTCTCAGATGCTTTGTAATCGTGTTTAGCTTACACTCTTGTAACCTTGTCCTATGTATTGAATTTGTAATTTGTCTTACATGCCTTATGTTTTTGAATTGTAACCTGTCATGGAACCTTTGTAAAAGAGCCTTGGCTCAAAGGTATTGTAATCCTAGACCTAAAAAAAAAAAAAAACTAGTGAAATGCAGCACCATAATTAGTTCAAAGGCACTTCGTGATGCAAAAGGAAGCAGGTATTAATTCCCTAGTAATGCCTGCTTCATTTTGCAGTACTTAATATCTCCACAGAGAAATCGCCAGTGAGAAAAGTTTAGAGAAGGAAATGTCCCAACCACCCAGAGGTCACATTTGCATCGTCATAGCTATCAAATAACTGCACTAAGCTATCTAGAAATTTTGCAGAAACAATGTTCGCGAAGCCTAAGTTAACAAATAGCACTGACTTTTAACAAACCAGTGTAATTACCTTTTAAATCTGTGGAAAGAAAACATCCAGAATGTCACCGTGTTGCACAAGAGGATTCCATAATCGAGCTTCTCATCACAGCAATGTTCATATAAAATGCTGGGACACATAATGTTATTAAGTGCACCTATACTGCATTGCACCAACATTTTGTTTAGATATTACGAGTGTTTGTGATGTAGTGAAATGTTATGTTATTGTAAAGAAGTGTTGTACAACAATTAAGATTGTGTCTCGAGTTAATAATGCATACAGTTAGACAGCGGTTGCACACAAAACGAGGTTGGAGACATCAAAAACCCTGTGCCAAAACACAAAAAGAAACATGTGAAAACTCAAATTTAGTGTAATATTTCTAAGTAAATGTAGCAGTTAACACCTCAGCCATCATTTCAGCATTATGTTAACAACGAAGTATTATGTTTTGTTTTCTAATCCATATTACTGCTTACTTGTTTTCCACCGCATTAATGTGCATACAAAGTGTTGGGACAGATAAAGTTATTCTGTGCACCCAGGCTGCACTGCAGCAAACATTTATTAGATACTATTAGAATACGAGTGATCGTGACAGTACATAAATGTTAAACAATGAAAATAAATTATATCAGCATATTTAACAGTCTACATAGAGTTATACTATGCAATATTTAAAAAGTAGCACTCACAATATAAAATGATGTTGAAAATGTGAAAAAGGCCAGAAGTGGACTCTACTAGGGAATTAATGCCCGGCTGGTGGTTGGAGGCACAAAGCCGAACCTCCCAACTGGGCGTTAATTCCCTAGTAGAGCCCGCTTCTGTCGTGTATTAATGCTTACAAAGAATACTCTGAAATACACAATGGTGTGTGAGGTAAAACATTATCTAACCACAATCACTATAAGTTATGTTGAGCAGGAGAGATAAAGTGCCTTCAACCACCTGGGACTTGCACTACGGTACCACACACCCTGCAGTATGTTAATGCACTTATAAAATTACTTGTTCCAGGCAAAAATGTCTAAATAAGATGTTTTCTAAGTTTAGAGAAAAAGTCACTGTGCTACTTTGTCTGTTTATTTATTTAAAAAATTAGTTACTGTGAGAGGCACACTTAGCTGACGCTTGTTCCAGGTGCGAGCCAGGGGAGGTGGAAAGAGAGAGCACAAGAACAAAGATTACAGCAAGTCAGAGGATGTGGTTACAATGACAACAGCCGTGTTTACACGGTGGTAGCATTTTAAATTCCGACCGCAACAGCACGGTCCTGACCACCCATGACTCTGTGATCTGCCTGTCTACACAGCCCCTCTCTGAATCACTTCAATCTGCACTGGTGAAGGGGCTGCACGTCAGGGGCTGGATGGCATAGAACTACCCACCGAACAGGTTGCAGCAGCACACACAGCCCACATGGCAACAGAAGCTGCTATAACCCGCTCACTATGCTCGGCGTTCCCAGCTTGCTAGGGAACCTGGGGGCGTGTTAGCGAGTGGCTTACCATGATCAATCTGTGTGTCTACGCAGTCACATTTGCAGTGGAGCAACCCAAGCTTTTTGGTTACTCCAGTGCAAATGTGACCGTGTAAACAGGGCTAATGACAATAAACCAATAGCAGAGTACACAACAAACAAAAAGCAAGACTGTTGCATATAACAGAAGATGAAGAAATCAGCATACAGATCAGCTGTGCAACTGGGCATGATCAAAAAGTGCTTAGTGCCTGAATCAGTGGAGACTGACCTAGTCTTGAGGTAAGCAGTGAAACAGGCTGATTAAAAGACTCATGAAATAGTCAAAACCATGCAGTTAGGGGTAAGAGAAAGGTAAAGGGAGGGCAGAATTGCAGGGGAAGGGTTCAGTTAGAAAGTTGTCAGGAGTGGGGGAGGTGGAGAGTGTAGAACTTTCAGTTTATTTATTTATTTTTTTATTTAGCTTTTGTTGACCGGGTAAGTGCACTAGACAATTTCTGACTATTTTCAGGCACGACCCGGGGGAGGGGGGGATACAGATGAATGCCAACTGACCTTGAACCAGATTAAGCTGTTGGTGGTATTTTTTAGTTAATGAGGGAAATTTGGCCAGGACACCGGGGAAATTCCCCTACTCTTTTCGAGAAGTGCCATGGGATCTTTAACATCCACCTGAACTACCACCAATCCAGGCAGATGGGACCTCGGTTTAACGTCTCATCCGAAAGACGGCACCTCAGAAATGCAGCACCCCTCCCATGCTGCATTACAGTGTCAGTACTGGGATATTAACCCAAGTGCCACCTGACAGAGGAAAGGGAGACACAGAGACAGACGGAGGAAGGCAGCTGATTTCAGAGGGAGGGGAGGCGATAGGAGAATGCAGATTTCCCAGCTGAGGAGTGAGAGTGGGGCAGGGAGAAGGTGAAGGATCCCTAGAGCACAGGGAGTAGGAGAAGGAAGGGATGGGGTTGAGGAATGAGGATAGGTATGAGGGTAGGGACCCAAACCAGTATTTAAAGACGAAGGAAGCACAGTGGGACTGGCGACGTGAGGGAGGAGGATGGATATGGAGAAGTACACGTAACAGTGGTGGGTACGAGATGGTGAGTTGGTAGCAAGGTGGTAGAAGGTGCTGCAGAGAGTGTCCAGTCTGGCAAGGGAAGTGGAGAGGCAATGGCACAGACCACATCTGCATAGTCAAAAACCGAGAGAACCATTTTGGTGACCAGCTCCCAGTGAACCTGGGGAGAAAGGCACTCGCTACTGTAGTAGAGAGCACCAAGTTTGGGGCAGAGTTTGGCATGGGAGGCATTGTGGCCACAGACATCAAGCCTTCTATCTCTCCAGATACCAAGGTACCTAAAGGCTGGGACTACTTTAAGGGGGGAGTGCCATCCAGCATTGAGGAAATGAGGAGGGGGGGAGACCTGGCCAGCTTCCGGCTGGCACTAAGGGTCAACGACACTGTTTTTTTAGTGTTGACCCCAAGTTGGTTGGATTAGAACCAGCGCAAAACATTGTGGAAGTCTTGCTGGAGCGAGACTTCCACAGATGGAGTCGAGGGATTGAAAGTATAGAGAACTGTGTCATCTGCATACATGTAAAATATGCGAGTTGGCACAGGCAGAGGGGAGGTCATTTAGGAAGATGGAAAATAGGATTGGACCCAGAATGGAGACCTGTGGGACCCCAGCCTGGATAAGGAAGGGGAAGACAGGGTGCCTCCTACCTGTGCTCACTTCTGATGACCCAAGAGATAGGAACGGAAACAGTTGACAGCAGGGGCTGAGAGGCCAGCAGAGCTCAAGTTGCCCAGGAGGAGTGAATGGGGCACCAAGTCAAAGACTTTGGACAGACTGATGAAAATGACCACTGTGATGTGCCCCTGATCCATCCAAGAGAGGACAGGGTCAGTGACCCAAAGCAAGGTGGAGATAGTGGAGTGGTATGTCCTAAAACCAGGCTGGAAGGGAGAAAGGAAGTTAGGGGAGTGGAGGAAGTCTGCAAGTCGTGAATAGACCAGTTTCTCTTGCAGCTCTGCAAGAGAGTGGAGGAGGGAGATAGGGCTAAAGTGGACAGGACTGGAGGGTGCACCCCTTTATGGAGGGGGAGAAGCTTGGCAATCTTTCAAGTCTGAGGTACAGCACCAAGGGTGAAAGAGAGGTTTAGGAGGTGAGTAAGGGAGGAGACGATGGCAGGAGCTGACAGATAGAGAATGGAGAAGTGTGTGGTCCAAAACTAGATTTGGAAAGGCTCAGAGAGGAAAGGGTGAGCAGGGTTTCCTGGGGAGTGACAGGTGGAAAATTAAACTGGGGGGGCGCAAGGTAAGGGAGGAGATGGGGGAGAGGAGAGGAGAGGAGTGGAACCAGTAGGTGGGGGGAGGGAAAAGTACAAGTGGAGAAAAACTCACTTAAGTGAGTAGCAACAGAGTGAGGGTCAGATACTGGTGAACCATTAGCCACAGGGACCAGGAGAGAGGACTGGCTGGGGGTGTAAAAAGGGGAATGAAATCACCTTCCAGAATTTGGCAGGGGAGTTAAGATTATTCTGGAGGTTGGCCTTAAAATAGAGGGACTTGGCAGTACGAACAGCCTTTGTCCAAGAGTTCTTAAGTGCCCTGTAAGACAGGCGGTCCACAGGGAGCAGGATCATTTATACCTGGCCCAGCATGATCATAGGACTTGCACATGTCTATGTGATCAAAGGAGATCCCGGGATGGTGAGGTGAGAGGAGAGGACATTTCTTCATACTTACTGTCATTTCCTTTTCCGTTAACTCCAACACTGTCAATGGGTAGCTAGTCATATGGGTAATGGGCACCCCTACTAGGGGAAATGGCACAGCTCAAGACTGCAAACCAGCACAGAACCCTGGGCACATGAACATTCCGGACAGCAGAAACTCTCCAGTCACATTTATCCTCGCGGTGCCCGTAATTACATTAAACACATGTAGATTATACTGCTTCTCTTGCAATAAACCTATATACAGAAACTGTATGCATAATCATACCTTTTCCTGTAAAAGAAGACACAATAAACAATTCCCTATCTCCTCTGGTGAGTGGGAGGATGGAAAGATGTTCGTCTTCTGCTTCTCTCTTGTGGTGAAGCTTCCTTAGACTTCTGAACCAGCTAGAATGAGACTGGCCAAAACTATTAATAAAAAAAAGTAACACCTAAAAAGAACTAAAAACAGTGTAAGCACTAACCTGTAACACAGAAGCACCCTCATTGTGCAGAAAAAGCAAAACACGTTGACCTGGGTGCTAACAACTAAATATTTTGGATGCATAAATCTTAATTATATAATCGTCCGCAGATAAATCAGAGAAGGATGTGGCAGTACCCATTATCCAACTAGTAGGGGAGAATACTGTCCTGTACTCAAACTACAAAAAAGGAAAAGGAATTTATCTGCTAACTGCCGCCTGCAAAACTCTGTGACCAAAGGCCGCATCGGCGAAGCTCTGAACATCTAATCCGCAGTGCTTAGTGAATGTGTGGACGAAGGACCACGTTGCTGCCTTGCACAATTCTAAGACAGATGCCTCCCCTCTCTCCGCCCAGGAGGCAGTCAAAGCCTTGATGAGAGCCAGAGTTCTCTTCTTTACTGCGACGTAAGCCTTGGCAATGCATGCCCTCACCCACCTTGGATGGCCAAGGTCTAGGTGGCCTTGGAGACTTTTTTTTGCTTTTTTGCTGCTTCGAGAAGCATGTACAACCTATCTGATTTTCTGAACTCCACAGTTTGTTTAAAATATGTCCTAACTGCCCCACACAAAGCCAACTTGTGCAAATCTTTCTCTCTTGGATGAGTCGGCTGTGGACAGAAGGACGAAAAACAGATTTCCTGATTCATGTGAAAAGATGTAGGAAACTTCAGAATGAAAGATGGAACCGTTCTCAGAACCACCTTGTCCTTATGAATGATAAGGTAAGGTTCTTTGTGGAACAAGGACTGGAGCTCGCCAATCCTCCTGGCTAAGCACACAGCAAATAAAAAACACACCTTGTCTGACAGAATGTCAAGCGACATAGCATTTCAGCAGAAGGGCAGACAGCAAGGAGAACCAGGGATAAAGGACAACCAAGGAAGGGGCTGGAGTAGAACAGCGAAACAGTCTAGGGAGGTCAAATCATGGAAAGCCATGAGTGCAAATGCCAGGAGCCTTAGCAACAAGATGGAAGATCTGAGGCTGTCATGGTGCAGTCAGACCTGGACATTGTGGCCATCACTGAAACCTGGTGTAATGATAACCACGACTGGGAGATGGCCATACCTGGCTACAACATATCTACAAGAGACAGAGCAGGCAGGAAGGGAGGAGGAGGGCACTGTATGTGAAAATGACATAAGGGCCACAGAGATCCAGGAGGAACAAATGGGGAGAGATACTGTGGGTTAAGCTGGAAAGGAAAATGGGGACAGCCATCCGCACAGGTGTGGTCTACAGACCACCAGCTCAGGAGGAAGAAACAGATAGGGAGCTGATGCTAGCCATCCAAAGGATGGCAGACAAGGGTGAGGTAGTACTGGTTGGAGACTTCAATATTCCAGACGTGGACTGGAGCATCCCAGCAGCAGCATCAACTAGGAGCAGATTTATCCTGGACTCCCTTCAGGGTGCCTTCCTCAAGCAACTGGTCATGGAACCAACTCTGCAGAAGGCAACACTGGACCTTGTGCTCACAAACAGGGACAGTGTGATGGGGGTAACAGTGGGGGAGCACCTGGGGAACAGTGACCACCAGTCATTGTGGTTTGAAATCACAGAAGGAGCAGAACCAAACCACACAAAAACACGTATCCTGGATTTTAGGGGGGTAGACTTTGGGAAAATGGGGAGATTCTTGAAAGATGCATTATGGGGAATGGGACAGGAATCAGGGGTTGAGGAACAGTGGGCAGTATTTAAAATGGGGATTACAAGAACAACAGAATTATGCATTAAGCAGGTTAGCAAGAGGAAAAGGAAGAGGAGACCATTATGGTTTTCCAAAGAGGTAGCAAAGAAAGGAAAGCCAAAAGATTGCATTCAGGCAATACAAAAAGACATAGGCAGAAGGGATAGGGAGAAGTACCAGGAGAAGCAAAGGAGGCAGGGAGGTCAGTAAGGGAAGCCAAAGCTCAGACAGAAGAACACATTGCAAAATCAGTGGGTAGAGGGGACAAAACCTTTTACAGGTACATAAGTGAAAAAAGAAAGACAAAGGGAGGGATAGAGAGTGAAGAGGGAGGATGGGGCAGGGAGGATGACAACAGTAAAGCTGACATACTGAACAGGTATTTCGCTCAGTCTTTACTGAGGAAGAGGAGGGTAATGGGTCTGAAGGAGTACAAGGGTGAGAATGGGCAGAAATGGACACAAGTCCCTTTACACGAGAAAGTGTCATCCAGGAACTGGAAGCAAAAGAGTTGATAAAGCAATGGGGCTAGATGGAGTGCACCCCAGGGTCCTTAAAGAACTAAGAGAGGTGGTGGCTGAACCTCTGGCTATCCTGTTTAGCCTATCACTGGAAACAGGGGAGGTACCCAAAGACTGGAGGACAGCAGATGTAGTCCCCTTATACAAAAGTGGGAACAAAGAGGAAGCAGGGAACTACAGACCAGTCAGCCTCACCTCCATAGTGGGGAAGATCATGGAAGCACTACTGAAGGAGAGATTGGTGGAACATCTGGTTGTCAGTGGACTACAGGACCCAAGGCAGCATGGTTTCACTAGGGGGAGGTCATGTCAGACCAACCTCGTTGAATTTTTTGACTGGGTGACTAGGGAGGTGGATCAGGGGAGGGCAGTGGACATGGCCTATCTAGACTTCAGCATGGCATTTGACACTATGCCACATAGAAGACTATTACACAAACTGGGGAATATGGGTGTGGGCAGGACAGTAGTGTGGTGGGTAGGTAACTGGCTGGGTGGCAGGACACAGAGGGTGGTGGTAAATGTCTGTCACTCCACAGAGGGAAGAGTGACCAGTGGGGTACCACAGGGATCAGTGCTGGGACCGGTCCTATTCAACATCTTCATCAGTGACATTGCGCAGGACCTAGAAGGCAGAATTTCACTGTTCGCTGACGACACAAAGCTCTGTAACAGAGTAGACACACCAGAGGGTGTAGACAGAATGAGAAGGGACCTCCAGAAACTTGAAGAATGGTCAGGGGTTTGGCAGTTGAAATTCAATGCAAGGAAGTGCAAGATAATGCATATGGGGCACAAAAACCCTGGCACAATATATCAGTTGGGGGTGAGGATATAGCATGCACCAAGCAGGAAAGGGATCTTGGGGTTATCATCTCTGATGACCTCAAGGTAGGGTAACAGTGTGACAAGGCAGCAGGTAAAGCAAATAGGATGCTGGGATGTATAGGCAGGGGCATCACCAGCAGGAAAAGGGAGGTCATAATTCCGCTATACAAGACACTAGTGAGGCCCCACCTGGAGTACAGTGTATAGTTCTGGAGACCATACCTACGTAAGGACATAGACAGGGTAGAGAAGGTTCAGAGGAGGGCAACAAAGATGGCGCATGGATTGCATCACAAGTCCTATGAAGACAGGTTGAAGGAACTGAACATGTACTCCCCTGGAGGAGAGGAGGGAGAGAGGGGATATGATAGAGACATACAAGTATCTTACAGGGAGGAACAGGGTGCAGGAATACACTATTTTTAAGCAAAAAAGATGTTCCAGGACTAGAGGGCATGGGATGAAGTTGGAGGGGAGGACGATTCAGAGGAAACATGAGGAAGAATTTCTTCACAGAATGGGTGGTGGACAAGTGGAACACCCTGCCAGAGGAAGTGGTGGGGGCTGAAACAATCATGGGATTTAAGAATGCATGGGATAGACATAAAGGAATTCTGGAGGTCAGGGGTAAGGGGCAACAGACTTCTAGGAAAACATAAACTGAACTTACGAGCTCAAATGGGCAGACTGGGTGGGCCATAGGCCCTTATCTACCGACACTGTCTATGTATCTATGACACTGATGAAAGAGGTTCAAAGGGTTCTTTACAAATAGCATTCAAAACAAGATTCAGATCCTATGGAGGGACAGGGGATTGAAACAGGGGTCAGTTTCTGTTGACTGCCCATAGGAACTGAATAACCTTCTGGTTAGTCCCTAACAACACCCCATGTAGGCTCCAATTGCCAACACCTGACCTCTCAAAATGCTCAATGCCAAACTTTTGTCCACTCCAACCTACAAAAAAAAAACAAATCTGTGAAACTGGGGCTTCATAAGGACGGATATTTTTCTCTCTGGCCCAAGTCAAAAAAAGTGGTCCTTGCATGAGCATAAGCTACAGACGTGGAGTCCTTCCTTGCGACCATCAGGGTATCCACTACCTTTCTGGAAAACAACTGTTTCAGGAGTCTCCTCCTTTCAGGAGCCAGAACACAAGCTGCATTGCCCGCGCGTCTGGATGCAGAATAGGGCCTTGGGAGAGACTCCCCCCCCCAGACTGAGAGTTGAAACAGTTTGTGTTGAGCTAAATTCAGTAGGTCCGAGAACTATGGCCTTCTGGGTCATTCTGGAGCTATCAGAAGAAAGCTTCCATTTGAGTGTCTTACTCTGTGTATGACCTTGGGGAGAAGTGGCAGAGGAGGGAAAGCATATGCTCTGCAGAAATTTTATGTCTGTGACAGAGCATGCACTCCTTCCACCTGTGGACACCGGTATCGGCTGAAGAACCTCTGCACTTGAGCATTCTGGCTGGAGGCAGACAGGTCACAGAACAAAGAAACATAGAATCTGTCAGCAGATAAGGACCATATTGCCCACCTAGTCTGCTAATTTCCGTACTCACTGCCACTGCCCCAGATCCTATTTGATCTGCATCTCTCCTGCTCTGCACGTCTCCAAGGTACCCTTATGTCTATCCCATTCACTCTTGAACCCCTGTATTGTTTCCGCATCCACCACTTCTGCTGGAAGGCTGTTCCATGGCTCCACCACCCTCTCAGTGAAAAAGTACTTCCTAACATTACCCCTGAACCTTCCAACCTTCAGCCCCATATCATGCCCCCTTGTTCATGTGCAGCATTTTCTCTGAAATATGCTTTACACCTGTACCCCTGTTTATTCTCCTAAGGTACTTGAAAGTCTCTATCATATCTCCCCCCTCCCTACACTCCTCCAGTGAGCAGATATTAAGTTCCTTAAGTCTTTCCTTGTAGGGCTTCTGATGCAGTCCATGAACCATCTTCGTTGCCCTTCTCTGGACTGCTTCTATTTTGTCAATGTCCTTCGGGAGATGTGGTCTCCAGAACTGGACACAGTACTCCAGTGGAGGCCTCACCAGTGATCTGTACAGTGGCATCACCACCTCTTTCCTCCTGCTTGTTATGCCCCTCCCGATGAACCCCAGCATTCTGTCTGCTCTCCCCACTGCTTTTTCACACAGTTTGGTCACCTTCAGGTCGTCAGATATGATAACCCCAAGGTCTCTCTCCAGACTTGTGATGGCCAGAATTTGTCCATCCACCCTGTATGCCTCCCTTGGATTGCTGTGACCCAAGTGCATGTTCTTGCACTTTTTAGTATTGAAATTTAACTCTCAGACACCTGACCACTCCTCTAATAGGCTTAGGTCCTTTCTCATTTTTTTCCACCCCCTCCAGTGTGTTCACTCTGCTGCAGATCTTGGTGTCATCTGTAAAGAGGCACACCTTTCCCTCCAGACAATCTGCAATGTCACTAATTAAGACTTTCAATAGGACTAGCCCCAGCACCAACCCCTGTGGCGCCTCGCTAGTCATCTCCCTCTCCTCAGATTTCAAGCCATTTACCACCACCCTCTGAGTCCTGTTCCTTAGCCAATTCCCAACCCACTTCACTACCGTAGGACCCACTCCCAGGCTCCCCAATTTATTTTGCAATCTCCTGTGTGGGACGGTATCAAAGGCCTTGCTGAAATCCAGGCTACATCCACCTCCCCTCCCTGATCTACTACCCTGGTTACCCAGTCAAAGAAATCTATAAGATTCGTCTGACAGGCCCTTCCCCTCGAGAATCCATGCCGCCTTGAAACCTGTGCCCTGCTATCCTCTGGAAACTTTACAGTTCTCTCAAGTAAGGAATCCATTAGTTTCCCAATTACTGTGGACAAGCTTACAGACCTGTAATTGCCTGCCTCCTCTCTGCTTCCACTCTTGTGGAGAGAGACCACAACTGCTATCCTCTAGTCCTCAGGTACCTCTCCTGTCTCTAGTAGTGAGTTGAAAAGGGCAGCCAGTGGTTCCGCCAGCACTTCCCTGAGTTTCTTTAGTACTCTGGGGTGGATCCCATCTGGCCCCATTGCCTTATCTGCTTTTATTTTCCCCCAAGTTCTTCTAGGACTCTTTCCACCGTGAACGGACTAGTGCCTACCTCCCTCCCCTGAATAACTCTCTTACTGAGCCTTGGTCCCTCACCCTCCCCATTTCTGGTGAATACTGGGCAAAAGTACTTGTTCAGTATCTAACCCTTTTCTACAGGTTGTTCTGTGGATGATCGAACCCTCTGCTCAGAAGTTCGAACACCACCGGGCTCAGAATCCACTCCCCTGGGTGGACATTCTCGCAGATTAGCCAACTGACCTGAGTGTTCAACTCCCCCGCCAACAGAACTGCTGAAAGAAACAGAAGATTCTCCTTTGCACACAGCAGCAGGTAGGTGGCTTCTCTCAGCACCTCTTTTCTCTTTGTGCCTCCTTGATCGTCTAAGTATGCCACTGTGACAGCACTGTCTGACCTTATTTTCATGGAGTTTAACTGTACCAGCTTGTGAAAATGAAGCATGACAAGGCGTACAGCCCTCACCTTCAAGACGTGCATGTGCAGGTGCTGTTCCTGCACAGGCCAAGACCCCTTAATGGGGAGATGGTCAGGAACTGCACCCAACCCGACAAGCTGGCATCGACCACCAGGAGCAACTATGAGGGAACTTCGAAAGGGGGACCCTTTGCTTAGGTTCTTTAAGCTTACCCACCAATTTAGTGACTGTCGAAGGGGTAAGATAACTAGAATCATGGCCTGATCATCTTCCAAGATCTGGTCCCAGGCTGCCAGCAACTCGGTCTGAAGGGGTTATATGTGTAAGGAAGCCCACAGAATTAGTTCCATTACTGCAGTCATAAGACCCAAAATCCATAGTAGGCTGTGAACTGAAGCCAACGATTGGCTCCTCAACCACTGAACCTCTCATCTCAAGGTCTCCTTCCTGGCTGCAGAGAGGAAGACCTTCCCTTCATTCATCCTGAACACTGGTCGTAGGTGCTCCAGGGTCTCAGATGGGTTGAGAGCTTTTCTCTCAACTGATTATCCAACCAAGGGACTCCAAGATCTCCAGGGTCCTGGCCACCAATTCTTTCATCAGAGTGGCAGAAGGCACTCAAATGAGCAAGTCATCCATATAAGGATAGATTTGATGTCCCTTCTGCCGTAGTTGTGCTACCAGAACCATGAGCACCTTTGAGAACACACTTGGGGCTGTTACTTGCCCAAAAGGAAGTGCCCTGTACTGTAAGTGTTGCCCCAGGACCATGAACCTGAGATACTTCTGGTGAGACTGCTGAATGGTAATGTGGAGATATGCATCCCTCAGATCTATGGATGCTAAATAATCCCCTGGCTGGACAGCCCAGATGATTGATCGTAAGGACTCCATCTTGAAAGCTGTGTGGCAAATAAACTTGTTTAGGTGCCTCAGATCCAGAATAGGACTTACCCCCAACAGCCTTTTTGGGAACTACAAAGTAAACTGAGTAGAATTCCTGGCCCTGTTCATCAAGTGGCATAGGGAACAATCACCCCGATTTGTCTGAAGTGACTTAAAGTTTGAGACAGTGCTTATCTCTTCACTGGGTCCTTTGGTATGGAGGACTATAGAAAATGTCCCTTTATGGGTCTGATGTTATCTAGGCCCATCTTGTGTAAAACGTCTGCAGTCTCCCACCAAGGGAAGGGTGGGAGAGAAGGGCCCATGTACCCTCATTATGACATGCCATCTCTTCATCCTGGACCTCCATTACATTCTCGGGCAAAGGCTCCTCTGCCACTACTGCACTTAAACCCAGACTAGGACCCCTTATTCCTCTGCTTTCCAAAATGGATGAAACTCCCCTTGATACTGCATCTATCAGCCTCCTCCTCAACCTTTTGAAGCTGAGTTGGCCTTTTGCTGCTGTTTCAATACCAAAAGAGGTCCCTTTTTATCCTGGATATCTTTCAAAATGTCATCCAGGCCTGATCCAAATAATAAGCCTCCCTCAAAGGCTAAATTAAACAGCTTGGCCTTCGATGCCTGATCAGCGACCCAATGCTTCAGCCATACACCCCGCATGGCAGACATGTGATAAGTAGCGCAAGCTGACATCCATAAGTGCTCTACCATGGCGTCCCCTAGAAAGGTGGAGGCCATTGATACCAGCTGTAAATTATTCACCCCCTCAGAATCCGAGGGAACAAAACTACCCAGAGCTTTAACCCGTAAGTTTAGTGCTCTGGAGACAGTAAAGGAGGTATAGGAGGTGCACAGCTTTGCTCTGTTTGAGGCGAAGGCTCTTCTGCATGAAGCATCCACTCGCTTATCATGTGTATCCAACTAAGGCTAGAGATCCCTCAATTGGAATAGTCATGTGCCTTACAGAATTATGTACAGCCTTATCTGCCAGGAGTGGAGTTTCCCATTTGTGGATATTCTCTTCCATAAAAGGAAAACACTGTACCCTGGGTTTTGGTAGATATTTTCTCTGGTCTGTGCCCGCCCATTCTGGTTCGATGATCTGGTCACATTGTATAAAGCTTGGAAAACACTTTGGAACGGAGGAGGATGCAGACAGGATTGGATTCACATCTCGTGCCTCCATAGTTTGCACCTTCTTCAGCTGCAACGTCCTGCAAACCTCAGTTATAAGATAAGACAGAGATTTTATATTGAACAGGGGAGTGATTGGACTCCTTCACTTCGGCTCCATCCACTCCCCCTCCTCCTCCTCCTCATCAGAGGGATCGTCCTCGTCATCAACAACACTTTTGGGTCAGGATTTTCTCCAAGGTCCCTGCTATCATCATCCTGACCACAGTCAAGGTTGGCGTCTGCCTGCAGATCTAGGTTAGCAGACCTGTCCTGCTCTAGCGCACCTAGATGTGCCTGTATGGGCCCCCCTGACCAGAAGGGCTCAGCTTGGATTCGGGCGTGTTGAGAGGGGTGTCCTACAGAATATTAGGGCTCAAAATCTCATTCAAGAGCAACAACGAAGATTTACGCAATTCTGCTTTGCCACTGCCAGCTGGTACACCAGGTGCACTCCCACCCCAGGCGTTCCAGATGAAAGAACTATGACAGACGTATTAGCTTGAGTAACACAATGGGGGCAACAGGAGCCTAGCGAACAGGGCCACATTACCCTTCTGCAGGTCTTTCATCTTTCAAAAACCAGAGTTCTCCAATATGCCATGGTGCCTGCTAATGGCTCTATACCAGAAAACAGCCCAGAATATGCAAAAAGAACTGCATGTTTTTTTTTCTTTCCAGAAATGAACGAGGCTAGGACCCCTTCCCCCTGCTGTGGTGGGGAACCGCAAGGAAAACAAACAAAAAACTAAAAGCTTAAAAACTGGATGGCAGACAGCTAAACAAACAAACAAACAAAAAAAAAAACAGGAGAAACTCTCACAAACTAGCATTCCTACCAGCCTACAGAAAAACAGGTTGTAGTAGGAATACCCTAAAAGAGAAAACTGACCAGGAGAATCACTGTAGCTGTGTCTAGTGTATGAAGAAACAGAGGCGCGAAGCTCGCGAAAAATCCTGTTTGCATGATGTCATGATGTGCGACATCACCACGTCGGCAAGTGCGTGCCCAGTCTAAGAGGCAGGAAAACCGATGCCACTGCAGCGCAAGATGGCTGCCAGAAAAAAAGGGCAAAAGTCTGTCAGGCTGGCAGCAATGGTGGGTGTCCACATGCGGGTCAGTAGAGCCATTAGGGAAATAAAACCAGTGCCCAAACACCATAAAACAAACTGTTTGAGGAGTAGGCCTGTGGGAAAAAAGTCCAGGTTCAGGCAAACAAGTACACATAACACAGTCCCCAGGTACAAAATAAAGGGAAATACCTCACAAACAGAAGACAGTCTTTCAAGTACCAAGGGCATATACAAGCTAAAATACACTCCTGATAACTCCCTCGGGGTAGGGGGTCTGACACCACTATAGACGTGAGGGAGAAAGTCAGAAAGCAGTAAACCGGACTGGCACACCCTAATAATCACCATAAAAAATGTACTTACCTGAGGCACCAGAAAAGGAAAGAAAGGGAATCAGAGTCCTGTAAAAGAATATAAACACTCTTCAAGACAGTGTGGCAGGACGTGGCCCCCAATCCAAGCACAGAGAGGCAGTGGAAATAGAAAAAAAAAGGCAAGCTAGCCAATTTGAAAGCCACAGCTTAACAGGCACAATTTCACATTTTGAGGTGCTTCCTGTCACCAGGTATCCCTAACCTGCTCTACAGAATCACAGCCCTAAGAATTAAACAGTGAGAATTACATTTTTCTTCAGAGAGCTCCTCTATGCTGCTTCCCCTTCAATGGCTCAAGAAAGACCGGAGTTTCTGTTGTTTGGACTGTTCAAGAGCCCAGGATTCTATGCTGGTTTGCAGACTTGGGCTGTGCCATTTCCCCCAGTAGAGCTGCACATTACCCATACGTACTAACTATCCGTTGACAATGTGGAGCGCTACGGAAATTTAATCATTGATTTGCTGATTTGAGGGGGTGGGGGGCACACTTATCCCAGACAGAGGTAAAAGTAGAGTGCAACAGGGAGAGGGCCATGTCAGTGGTTGTGGTAGAGAGCACAGGGGAACAGTCAGTTGCAACCAGGTCACTTAGTAGTGCTTCTTTGTTCAGCGACCGGAAGGACCTGGGCCAGATGTGCTTGGAGAAGGGAGGAGGAAGCCGGACTCTGCTGACACAAGATGTTATGCAGTGGTCACTGAAGGCATCCAACAATATATCTGCTGCAACGATGTGGTGGGGGTGTGAGGTGTGAACCCAGTCCAAGAGAATATGATTTGATCAATGAGGACTGAGATGGGTGGGTTCAGTGATGAGTTCCAAGAAGTTAAGGGACTCAATCATGTGACAGGTCAACTTGGAAGCTGAGGAAAGCCAACTAACGTTAAAGTCCCTCAGGAGCAGGAGCTCACCAGCCGAGGTGTGTAAAGTGAGAGTAGAGAGTGAGTCCATGTGGGAGGAGGGGGAAATTCCTGAAGAGGCATAGAAAACACCAATAAAAATGGGAAAATATGAGGGAGATGAAAGTTTGCCAAGAAGAAACTCATGAGAGGAGGGTGCAGCTTCCCTGAGAGTGACTGTGCAGAAGAGGCCCTGGCAGACTTATAGGGCAATGCCACACCCTCATTTACCCCTGTCCTGCCTAACAGGTGCTGGTCAGGGATCTCCAAGCTGGAATCAGGAATCCTGGAAGACAGCTAGGATTCCATGAAACAGAGTAGGCCTAGAGAGCGTTGAGAAACCCTTACAGCGAGGAGATCCAGTTTAGGGAGGAGTCTCCTAGCACTGAGGTGGACAATGCTAAGATCTATAGGAACAGAGGTGGGGCAGGGCAGAGAAGGATCGGGATTAGTTCTACATCGCCAGCAAAGAAGAGAAGCAAGGTAAGGAAGCAGAGAATGAATAAGGACTTACATCCCCTTGTTCAGGAAGTGTGAAGGGGGGGAGAACATGGAAAGGAACAGAAGAGGAACTCCAGGTTGAGGGATGGGAACAACCAGCCATGGTGTATGACAGATCTTACCAAACGGTCATAAGACATGTTCAGCCACTCACATCCTTACTTTCCAGCTTTTTTATACTTCATAGTATCATAGCCAATATTCTTCTCTCCCATCAAAGTACCATCTAGTATCAAACAGATCACACTCTGTTTAATAAATTATGTCTGGTATAAGAGCCCATACTGGTCCTCTGTTGAAATACCGTCTAGTATCAGAGCTCACACCTTGCCCGCACCAACCTAAAGTCTAGTAATGGAGCACATACTGATCCTCCATTGCAATACTAGAATCACAGCCCACACTTTGCCCCAAGAAAACAATATCTAATACAGAGCACATACTGTTCCCTTTTAAAATATTGTCTCAAATCAGAGCTCGCACCTTGACCCCATTAAAATGCTGTCTAGTATCAGAGTCCATACTGTTCTTTTGTGCAATACTAGTATAACAGCCCACACTCTGCCCCCAACAAAATACTGTCTAGTATCGGAGACCATACTGGCCCCTAGTACATTGTCTAGTATCAGAACTCACACCTTAACTCCATCAAAATGCTGCCTGGTATCAGAGCCCATACTGTTCCCCCATTAATACATTCTCTAGTATCAAAGCCTATACTAGTCCACCATTAATAAACTATCTAGTAGTATCAAAGCCCATATCCTGTCCTCATCAGCTACTGCCTAGTAACAGAACCCCTACTTTGCCCCCATCAAAATACTGTTTAGTATCAGAACCTATATCCTGCTCCCCAATCAAAATATTGTCTGGCAGTATCTGAACTCACACTCTTACCCCATCAAAATACTGTTTAGTATCAGAATTCATAAGGTTTCCCCATTAAAATTCTGCCTATTAGTATCAGACTCCGCACCTACCCCTCCCCCCGTTAAAATACTGTGAAATATCACAGCCTGTGCTGCTCCCTCATTAAAATACTGTGAAATATCAGGGCCTATAATGTTTGTTCCTCCTATTACAATGTGTGAAATATCATAGCCTGTACTGTTTGTTCCCCCTATTAAAATAATGTGAAATAACAGAGACAGTATTGTTCTACCCTCTCCCCCGTTAAAATACCATGTAGATCAGAGCCTCCCTCAATTACTATTCTGTAGTTTCACAATCCATACTGTTACCACATTAAAATACTGTATAGTACTATCACAGCCCAAACCCCGTTTCCTATCAACATACTGGCCAGCTGTATCGGAGTCCAAGCCCTGCTCCCCCCTCAGAATGCTGTCTAGTATCAGAACCCACAAGTTGCTCCATCAAAATACTGCCAAGTGTCTGAGCCCAGTTTTCTCAAGTAAAAATCCTGTTAGAGGACAATGAATTCACTGCCCTTAAGTTTCACTCTTTCGTCCGCTCCAGCATTTTCACGGCAGTTTAATTTAGCTGAAGTGCAAGAGCAAGCTAACTAGTCAATGGTAGTATATATTTTCACTGGCATATAATTTTCAAAATAATGAATATAGCGAAAATTTTGTTCCAGCGAAAACTTGGTCCTCTACAGTAGTATCTAGTAGTACCAGAGCCTGTACCTGCCCCCTTCAAAATGTTACCTACTATAAAACAGGGCTACATGTCAATTCCCTCTGCTCAATGTGCTCTGCGAAAACTCAGGCCATGCTATTACCTCTGGTGTCAATCAGCCCCCTGTACAAATTGTTCCCAGACAATTTGCCCCCATATATCCCTAAGCTCCCCCCCTTTCTACTTTAAGAAGGTCTCAGTGCCCCAGGTTAGAAAACTCCTGGTCAAAGTGTTAGGAAAATCCAGACATAGTGGTGACTCTCTAGACTTCAAACACATCGCACTCACCTTAGAGGAAGTATTTCTACCCATAACTAAAATATTTAACCTCTCGCTAACCCTGTCACAGTTCCCACAGGTGTGGAAAACAGCCCTGGTTACCCCAGTACATAAATCTGCTGATCGTTCCCTGCATAGCAACTATAGGCCAATATCAATCCTCCCTCCTCTATCCAAAGTGCTGGAACGAATTGTCGCCAACCAGCTTGTGGATTACCTAGAAAAATACTCCATCCAATGCCCGCAACAGCATGGATTTAAGGGCACAGCACCGCCACTACACTGCTAGAATTTACCTACCTCAGTCAGCAATCATTTGACCAAGGCAACCTTGTAGAAGCGGCCTTTATAGACTTAATGAAGGTATTCAACACTGTTAATCACCCACTTCTCCTTGGACAACTCACTAAAATTGGTCCCTCACTCAATACGCTGCAATGGTTCAGAGGCCATCTTGGAGTTAGATCTCAGCGGGTGAAAATATCTGATGGCGTCTCTGAATAGCAGACTGTTCGACCTGGAGCACCACAAGGGTCAGTCCTGGGTCCACTCCTTTTCAGCATCTTCTTGAACAACTTGCCATCTGCATGCCACCAATAGACTCTCCTCTATGCAGATGATGCTGTCATCTTTGTACGCCACTCAGATCCTAACCTGTTTGAAAACAATCTACAACTTGGATTCATGGAAGTTGAACAATGGTTTAATAAACACAAACTGGTGCTGAACTACAAGAAAACAAAAGTCTTGTTCTCTTCCTCCCACAATAAGTACAAGGCTCATGCTCTTACCGTTAGAAATAACCAAGGAGTACCCTAGAACAAATCCAGCTCTTTAAGTACCTAGATGTAACCTTGGACAGTCACCTCACCTATGTACCTCACATCAAGAATGTTGCTAAGGCCGTTAACATTAGGATTGGGTTCCTCTATAGATACAGACGGAGTCTGACTCCAGAAGCTCTCAAACTCGCAATCTACAGTTCAATTCTGTCCATCATCGATTATGGCTTAGTCATATATGGAGCTGCTTCCACTACAGCACTCAAAAGGCTAATTGTTGCTCTGAACAAAGGCTGTAGACTAATCACAGGTGCTGCTCGTCTCACCCACACTTGTGAGCTTTATGCTCAATCTGGATGGCTTCAGCTAAGTGGTAGGATCAAATACCAAACATGTCTTCTTACTAAAAAGGTGCTCCTTGGGCTCTTGCCATCAAGTGTGGGATGCCTGCTGAACAAATCTCTCAAGACCCAACATACTAGCACTTCGACAACCGAACTTCTTCTTCTTATCCCAAGGTACCGGACTGCTCAATGCCAGGGATCCTTTCTATATAAAGCCTTACTCTGGTTCAATGGCCTATGTAGTGAACTAACCTACCTAAACTTGGCCAGTTTAAGTATATACTCCGGTAACTCTGGCAGCATCTCATAACTGAAATAGTCTGTGATTGTACTACCTAATCCCAAGTACCCCTGTCCACGTTCCCTCTACCCCCACTGTGCTCCTTTTCACCTGGATTCCATTACCAATTAGCACTGACAAGGCCTTTGGCCGCTACTCCTTTTCCCCTGCCCTTGCTCCTCTCCCCACCTCCTACCTACCCAACTGCAACTTTGACAAAGCCCTTGGCTTCTACCTATTTTCCCCCTTGGTCTTAGAACTCCACTACCTTACCCTCTATTTGAATTTAACTCCCTCCTCTCCTTGAATATTGCTATGTATCCTTTGATGTATTATGATGTAACGCTGTGTGTTAGTAACTCAATGTGTTAGCTCCTCCTATGTCTGTCTGTAACCCTCCCCACTGACGTGGAACCTTTGTAAATGAGCTGCCTGGCGCTCAAAGGTACTTTGTAATCCACAATGAATAAATAAATAAATATAAATTTAATTAAATAAACACCGGTGGGGGGCGCAAATCTGGAACAAATAGCACAGGGAGCCAATTGACACTGGAGCTAATGGTCCAGCGCCAGTTATCGCAGAGCACTATGACCGGAGCAAACTGACGTGTCACAACAGAACAGTATCAGAGCCTATTACAGTTTCACCCGTAACTGTCAAGTAGTATCACAGTCCATGCTCTGCCCTCATTAAGAGACTGTCTAGTGACACAGCCCATACTTTTGCTCCATGTACACAAGTCTAGTGATATCAGGGTCCATGCACACCATTAAAATTCTGTCTAGAATAGCTGCCCATACCCTCCCCCCCCAATAAAATACTGTATAGTAGCACTGCCCATACCATCACCCCCAATTAATATACTGTGTAACCAGACAGTATTTTCCACAGTACACTTCCCATACCCTGTTCCCCCCATTAAAATACTGTCTGGTAGCACTGCCCATACCCTGTCCCCCCCAATAAAAATACTATCTAGTAGCACTGCCCATACCCTGTCACCAATTAAAATACTGTCTAATGGCACTGCCCACACCCTGTTATCAATTAAAATACTGTCTAATGACACTGCCCATACCATTTCCCCATTAAAATACTGTCTAGTAGCACTGCCCACACCCTGCCCCCCCAATTAAAATACTGTTTAGTAGCAGTGCCCATACTCTGTCCCCCAAATTAAAATACTGTCTAGTAGCAATGCCTATACCCTGTTCCCCAATAAAAATACTGTCTAGCAGCACTACCCATATCCTGTCCACCCCCAGTTAAAATACTGTCTAGCAGCACTGCCCATACTCTGTCCCCCAAATTAAAATACTGTCTAGCAGCACTGCCCACACCCTGTCCCCCCCAATTAAAATACTGTCTAGTAGCACTGCTCATACTCTGTCCCCCAAATTAAAATACTGTCTAGTAGCACTGCCCATACCCTGACCTCCCAATTAAAATACTGTCCAGTAGCACTGCCCACACCCTGTCCGCCCAATAAAAATAATGTCTAGTAGCACTGCCCAAACCCTGACCCCCCCAGTTAAAATACTATCTAGCAGCACTGCCCATACCCTGTCCCTGAAATTAAAATACCGTCTAGCGGCGCTGCCCATACCCTGACCTCCCAATTAAAATACTGTCTAGTAGCACTGCCCATACCCTGTCCCCCCAATAAAAATACTGTCTAGTAGCACTGCCCATACCCTGTCCCCCAAATTAAAATACTGTCTAGTGGCACTGCCCATACCCTGACCTCCCAATTAAAATACTTTCTAGTAGCAATGCCCATACCCTGTCCCCCCAATTAAAATACTGTCAAGTAGCACTGCCCATACACTGTCCTCCCAGTTAAAATGCTGTCTAGCAAGACTGCCAATATCCTGTTCCCCCTTTAAAATACTGTCTAGTAGCACTGCCCATACCCTGTTCCCTTATTAAAATACTATCTAGTAACAGAGCCCATACTGTTGCTCAATTTAACAGGAGACGAGTACTCACTGGAGACGGGAGTGGTTCCGGAGGACTAGAGAAGAGCAGATGTAGTCCCACTTCACAAAAGTGGTAGCAGGGAGGAAACTGGCAATTACAGGCCAGTCAGCTTAACTTCAGTGGTGGGGAAATCAATGGAATCACTTCTGAAGGAAAGGACTGTGGAATACATTGAAACCAGCAGCTTACAGAATCCAAGGCAGCATGGATTCACTGGGGGTAGCTCATGTCAAACAAATCTGCTAGATTTCTTTGACTGGATAAACAGGGAATTAGATCCAGGTGGAAGGATGGATGTGGCATACTTAGATTTCAGTAAGGCCTTCAACACTCTTTTATATAGGAAACTCTTAAACAAACTGGGCATCCTCGGAGTGGGACCAAAGTTGGTAAACTGGGTAAGGAATTGGCTGGGGGATAGGCGACCGAGGGTGGTGGTAAGTGGAGTTCACGCCGAGGAAGGCAGGGTGATCAGCAGGGTGCCACAAGCATCAGTACTGGGACTGGTCCTCTTTAATCTCTTTGCTAATGACACTGTAGAGGGGCTGAAGGGAAGCTGTGCCTTTTTGCAGATGACACAATGATCTGCAATAGGGAAGACACTCTGGGTAGGGATGAATAGAGATCTAAGAAAGTTTGAGGAGTGATCAAGAGTGTGGCAACTAAGTTTCAATGTGAAGAAGTGCAAAATCATGCACGTGGGCCACAGAAATTCAGGGGTGGAGTACAAGATGGGGTGAGTGGTACTGGCGACCACCAAACAGGAAAGAGACCTGGGGGTAATCATATCTGACAACCTAAAGGTGGCCAAACAGTGTGACAAGGCAGTGGGGAGAGTTAGTGGGATGCTAGGGTACATGGGGGGAGGAATCACCAGTAGAAAGATGGAGCAGGTGGTGATACTGCTGTATAAATATTTGGTAAGACCTCACCTAGAGTACTGTATCCGGTTCTGGAGACCACATCGCCAGAAAGATATAAGCAGAGTAGAGGCGGTCCAGAGGAGTGCAACCAAAGTGGTGCAGGGTCTGCACCAGAGACCTTATGAGGAGAGATTAAAGGAATTCAATACAGTGCCTTCAGAAAGTATGCACCCCCCCTTGGATTTTGTTGTGTTACTACCAGAATTTTTAATGCACTGAAATTATTTTTTTCCCCCTAGATTCACACAGCATACTCAACAATTTAAAGGGGCAAAAATATTTCAATTGTGTAACCAAAAATTATGAAACATTAAAAACTGAAATATCTTGTTTACTTAAGTATTCACCCCCCTGAGTCAATACTTTGTAGAAGCACCTTTGGTAGCAATTACAGCTTTGAGTCTTCTTGGGTATGTCTGTATCAGCTTTGCACATCTGGATTTGGGGATTTTCGCCCATTCTTCCTTGCAGATTTGCTCAAGCTCTGTCAAGTTGGATGGGGAGTGTCGGTGAACTGCAATCTTTAAGTCTTTCCACAGATTCTCAATGGGATTCAAGTCTGGACTTTGGCTGGGCCACTCAAGGACATTCACCTTCTTGTTCTGAAGCCACTCCAGTGTTGCTTTGGCTGTATGCTTGGGTCCGTTGTCCTGTTGGAACGTAAATCTTCACCCCAGTCCAAGGTCTACTGCAGACTGATGCAGGTTCTTCTCAAAGATGTGCCTGTATTTGGCTCCGTTCATTGTTCCCTCTGTCCTGACAAGTGTCCCAGTCCCTGCCGCTGAAAAGCATCCCCATAACATGATGCTGCCACCACCATGCTTCATGGTAGGGATGGTGTTACACGGGTGATGAGCTGTGTTCGGTTTGCGCCAGGCATAGCGTTTTTCATTCAGGCCAAAGAATTCAATTTTTGTTTCATCAGATCAGAGAATCTTTTGCCACATGGTCTCAGAGTCTGCCACGTGCCTTCTTGCAAACTCCAGGCATGCTATTATGTGGTCTTTTCTCAGGAGTGGCTTCCGTCTAGCCACTCTCCCACAGAGGCTACATCTGTGAAGTGCTGCAGAGATTGTTGTCCTCTAGACAGGTTCTCCCATCTCAGCCATGGAACTCTGTAGTTCTGTCAGGGTGGTCATTGGGTTCTTGGTCTCTTCCCTGACCAAGGTCCTTCTTGCCCGGTTGTTCAGTATGGGAGGACGGCCTGCTCTAGGAAGAGTCTGGGTGGTTCCGTAATCTTTCCATTTCCTAATGATGGACTTGACTGTGCTCCTGGGAACTTTCAACATCCTAGAAATGTTTTATACCCCTCCCTAGATCTATGCCTCCTCACAAGTCTATCACGGAGTTCTACGGACAGCTCCTTGGTCTTCATGGTAGAGTTTCTGCTCTGACATGCACTTTCAACAGTGGGACCTTATATAGACAGGTGTATTTCCTCTGAAATCATGTCAACCATTTGAACTGACCACAGGTGGACTCCATTCAAGTTTTAGAGTGATCTCACAAGGAAATTGGATGCACCTCAGCTCAATTTTGAGTGTCATAGCAAAGGAGGTGAATACTTATCAAATCAAGACATTTCAGGTTTTTATTTTAAATTACATGTATAAAAAATTCCAGATGTCTCATTCCACTTTGACATTATAGAGTAATTTGTGTAGATACGTGACAAAAAAATCCCATATAAATGTATTTTAATTTGACTTTGCAACATCACAAAATGTGACAAAATCCAAGGGGGGTGAATACTTTCTGAAGGCTCTGTATGTACACCATGGAGGAAAGGAGTTAGAGGGGGGATATAGAGATTTTCAAACACTTCACGGGTATAAATAAGGTACAAGAGAGAAGTATTTTTCAGAAAAAAAAGATGTTCAAGAACAGGGGGTCATGCTCTGAAACTAGGAGGGGTAGACTCAGGGGAAACGTAAGGAAGTACTTCTTCACACAGAAAGAGATGTGGATGCCTGGAACAGCCTTCCAGTGGAGGTAGTGGGGGTAGAAACTGTAACAGGATTCAAGAATGCATGGGACAGACATAAGGGAGCCTTTGTCATTATTGAAGGGAGGGCTAAGCCGAAGATCAAGTAGGGTCTATGATGTTACAGTCGGTAGGGAAAATGGGCAGACTACGTGGGCCAAGTGGACATAATTTGCCATCAGACTCTAAGTTTCTTTGTTTCTATGTACATAACTCTAGTCATATCAGAGTCCAGAGTCCATGCACACCCTTAAAATATGGTTTCGCAGCACTGCCCATACCCTGTTCCCCCATTTAAATACTGCCAAGCAACACAGCCCATACCCTGTTCCCCTAGTAAAATACTATCTAGTAACACAGCCCATACTGTTGCTCCATGTACATAAAGTCATATCAGAGTCCACGCACACGATTAAAATACGGTCTCACAGCACTGCCCATACCCTGCTCCCCCTTTAAAATACTGTCCAAAAGCACTGCCCATATCCTGTTCCCCTATTAAAATACTGTCTCATAACACAGCCCATACTGTTGCTCCATCTACACACGTTTAGTAGTATCAAAGTCCACGCACATCATTAAAATACAGTCTAGTAGCACTGCCATACTATGTCCCCCCACCACCACATTAAAATACTGTCTAGTAGCATCGTACATGGTTAGAAGAGCGCTACCAGAATCGCACTGCAATTCACAGCGCTAGTCTGGTAAGTGCTACACAGAACAGCGACAGGGGATTTACAGCGCTTGCTGTAAGCGCTAGAGAGTGATAAGAGCACCAGGAGCCAGGAGGCTGGCCGAGCTGCTCCCATGACATGGAGGGCTGGGCATCGAGCAGCTGGGCCAGCGCCATTGGAGACCAGCGTTCTAATCCTGGTCACCAGAGTTTTAACATACCTCGGGACTTGTATTTATTTTTACATGGGGCCATAGCTGGCCATGAATTTTAATTTTCCCGGGATCCGCCTCCCCTTTGAGAATCCTTAAACGGGGGATGCGGGGCTCTAAAAATAAATTACGCCGTCTGGACCGCATGGTCCAAGCCAACACCATTCTTGATGCCGCTGTTTGGACTCAGTGCCAGCAGCACTGCCCATACCCAGTCCCACCCTTAAAATACAGTCTAAAAGCACTGCCCATGCCCTGTTCCCCTATTAAAGGGGAACTGTCATCAATAACAGCCTCACACCCAAGTGTGAGGCTGATCCCAATAAGCCCTTTGTGTGCAAAAGCACTTTTTTTTACCTAATGATTACTGCAGTGTAATAGATTGTATCAGGCTAATTTAATTGACTTGTAAGTTAACATTTCCTGTAACCAGATATGCGAGACTCCCCTCCAGCTGACATCAGAGGAACGCTGCAGCAGAGGGAGATTTAGTAGTCAGCAGTGAATATCAGAGTTTGTTTTTTTTATAAGCTGTAATCTTCTGTTTGCTGGTCTGCTGTTCTCCTGTGGCTAGGTACAGCCACAGAGGACTGTACTAAGCCCCATGAGCACAGCAGGACCATCAAACATCTGATTTCAGTTTACAAAATCCCCTTAACATGTATACCACAGCTATTGAATCTCCCATCTCTGCAGCCCTCCTGTGATGTCAGCTGCAGGGGATTCTAAGATTTCTGGATACAGGAAATGGCATCTTAGAAGTCAGCAACATTAGCCTAATACATTGTACTATACTGCAGTAAACAGTAAGCAAAAAAAATGTTTTTCTACACAAAGTGCAAATTGGGATCAGCCTTACACTTGGGTGTGAGGCTCTTATTGCTGACAGTTCCCCTTTAAAATACTGTCTAGCAGCACTGCCCCTACTCTATTCCCCTATTAAAGTACTGCCTAATAACAGAGCCCATACTGTTGTTCCACGTACATAAATCTAGTGGTATCAGAGTCCATGCACACCAGTATAATACAGTCTAGAAGCACTGCTCATACACTCTTGCCCCCATTAAAACACTGTCTAATATTAGAGCCCATACTACTGCCCAATAAAAATACTATCTAGTATTAGGACCCTTGCCCTACCGCTCATCAAGATACCGCCTAGTATCAGAGAATACACCCTGCTCCCCATCAAAACACTGTCTAGTATCTGGGTTGGGGAAAAGATGTCCAGATAGGTGGAAAACTGGCTGAGGGACAGAACCCAGAGGGTGGTTGTTGGGGGAAGAGTTATCTGGCATCAGAGAGGTAACCAGTGGGGTCCCACAGGGCTCGGTGCTGGGGCCGGTGTTGTTCAATGTCTTCATCAGTGACACTGGGGATGGCATTAAGGGCAAAATGTGCCTCTTCACGGATGATGCCAAGCTTTGTGGGAGAGTGGACACAGCTGGGATACAGGACCTACAGGAAGCTCTGGAAAAGCTGGGGAGGTGGTCCAGGATCTGGCAGCTTAGCTTCAATGCCAAGAAATGCAAAGTTATGCACACTGGAGCCAAGAATCCCAGGACAGAGTACTATCTGGGTGGAGTCCGAGTATCTGCATCACAGGAGGAGAAGGACCTGGAAGTGATGCTCACTAGTGACCTGAAGCACTCCACGCAGTGCAAGAAAGCAGCAGCAAAGGCAAACAAGATGCTGGGATGCAGATCTAGGGGGATTAGTAGTAGGAGAGAAAAGATTATACTGCCCTTGTACAGGTCACTGGTAAGGCCGCGTCTACAGTATGGAGTTCAGTACTGGTGCCCACTCCTCAAAAAGGACATTAACCTGCTGGAGAAGGTCCAGAGGAGGGCTACAAACATGACAGTGGGTCAGCAAGGTAAGGCATTTGATGAGAGGTTGTGGGCACTGAACATGTACTCCCTGAAAGACAGGAGAGAGAGGGGGGACATGATTGGGACCTTCAAGCACTTGAAAGGGATACATAAGATTGTTAAGGAGAGTCTCTTTAAGCCAAGTAGCAACCATAATACAATGGGGTACAGTCTTAAGCGGGAGGGTGGGAGATTTCAGAGGGAAGTCAGGAAGCACTTCTTCACAGAGATGGTGGTGGACACTTAGACTGTGCTGCCAGAAGAGGTCATCTCATTTAAGACAGTGGGCTGCTTTAAGAGAGGCTGGGATAGGCATGGGGGAAGGTAAGGATCATAGGTAGGGAGGATGGGAGGAGTGGGGAGGGAGGGCAGGGACATTAGCTCAAGCTGTGGACGCTGAAATACGAGCAGACTTGATAGACCAAATGGCCTTCTTCTGCTGGCTTCTTCATATGTTCATATGTAAGACCATTCTGTTCCCCAGTTAAAGTAAAGTTTAATATCAACGTCCTTACACTGCCCCATAATACTATCACGTATTTTAGAGCATACTGTACCCCATGCCATTCAAATAGTGACATAAAGCTCATTCTTTTATATTTTAATAAGCTGTTGAGGCAGACATTCAAATTCTGCCTAAAAACTGCCCAAACAGACCTCCTGCATGGGCTTTAGTTACACTTAGGCTATACTATACTATACTATACTATACTATACTATACTATACGGTAAAAGTGAGTTTGTGGCTGTCAAGAAAACTTTGAAAAAACTATCTGGACTCAAATCAGCTATTTTATAAACTGTCTGCATTTCTTTTCTGTTTGTTCATCACTACCAGGTTAATCTGCAAGGAAACACACAATTTGCACTGCACTCGGACCTTAAGAATAACAGGTGCCAAAAGAAATTCAAAAGTAATTGAATTTATTAAACAAACTGGCACAAACGGTCACGGCAAACAAACACAATACAACCTGTGGAAGACTTGTTTTGAGTTGAAGCGCTGGGGAGTTTGTATAGTGTTTTTTTGCCGTGACCGTTTGTGCCAATTTGTTTAATAAATTCAATTACTTTTGAATTTCTTTTGGCATCTGTTATTCTTAAGGTCCGAGTGCAGTGCAAATTGTGTGTTTCATAAGTGTGTTTGGGGCTGGCAGCCTCTGTTCCACTGCACCAGTCACTTATAAGGGGATTGATCCGATCGCAGCACAAGCATCTGGTTTAATCTGCAAGGAAGCAGGATTCCTGTCCCCTAGAGTTTATCTGTTTCTCTGAAGCTTAACCCTTTGCTGCAATAAAATGTATCCATTTGTGACATCAGCTTGTTGCTGTGGAAACAATCATGATGTCACAAACAGAGGACTGCAACTTCAGCAAATGATTAAACAGCAGAAGTGGATCAATTCCATGGGCAAAGGCCTGGTTTCCACCTAAATGAACACAGTAAGAACAGAATAAACAGAAATGCAGAAAACCTACTAAATATCAACTAAAGTTTTCTCATAAGTGATAAACTCACATTAAGAGGCTCCTTCAATATGTCTATTAGTGAATTAACAGCATCATATTGTGCAGGTTTGGATGTGCAAGGACAGCAAAATGAAGCTGAGTGGTTCCGTCAGCTCGGGCAGCAAGTGTAGGCTCCATAAACATATTATAAATCACCCGAGTTAGCTAGAGTGAACTGTAATAGTTTTGCATTCCAGTTGTTATTTTCAAAAAGACTGCAACACCCCTCCCCTCACCTTCTTACTTAGAGCATTCCACTTTAACGTTGCTGCATGATTTAACAGCTGGACCCAGAATAAGAGATCTTGTGGTTCTCGACATGGATTGGTGCCAATGATTTATCACGTATATACACTCAGCTCACTGTACAAGGGACAGAATTTCTTACCAAGAAATTGCTTGTGTCAGCTGTCTGAAAAAAATGCCCCCAACACCACACAGGAACAGAGATGTCTTCAGCCTAGAAGATCTGCCCACAGAGCTTTATTTATCTATTTTTTAAATTAACCACTACCTTGAAAGAGCAAGTCGGTGACAAACCGAGCCAGCATGGAGAGGAAGCCACTTCTCTGACATCAACTTCTCCACTGCTGCTCCTCCTGCCATGCAGACTAAATAGAAGGACTGTTTTTAAAGTTTACAACTCCTAAACATCACGTCATTTCAGCTTTCACTTCTGCCAGCTGAAATAACATGCTTGGTTGTTTTAGGTGCTGCAAAGTTTTTAAAATAGAATTTTATAACCCCCCACTGCAGGAAAAGGAACAGGGTAATTACTTAAAAAGAAAGAATTATATAAGGATGCAGGGAAATAGCAGGAAGAAGGGATTAATGCAAAACAGACCTGAGAGGGATTTGACACAGGCACTTTAGCTCCTCCTGTGGTAAAGGTTTTATGATTAAAAAAAGTTTGTACAGCAGTGTTTCAGGAGATGGTTCGATTACAGTAAAAAGTAAAACATGATTGAAAATTGTAAATATTAGGTAGCTGCAGAAATCGACCTCAAAGTAGGCAACAGGAACTCCTTGTACAACAGTATAAAAAATATCAAAATTTGAGCTTTAAAAATTAAAAGTTGAAAGGACGACCACCAGCATACTGTACTCTGCAAACTCAAGCAAACAGTTAAACTAGATAGATAAAATGTCGACTCTGGAAGTAGACGTCTTCATTTATAAAATGGATCCAGGCAAATTCCAGTGATGCCAAGGAGAGGCAGGTTACAAGAGCAGCTCTTCACACATAATAACTAAGTAACTCAACGAATGTCCTCCCTGATAATCAGAAGAGTTACATGGAAAACGAACCTAAAATACCTATTAAGGAGAAAAGTACTGGGACACCGGTGCAGAAGCTCCTCAAAAAAATTGATGGCAGTCAAAAAAATTCAGAAACTGAAACCGACACACAGCAGGACCCTGTTGTCGGCGTCCTCAACTGAAAGACATTCATACAGCAGTTACCCTGCTGTAGCGGGGCTGCAGTCAATTCATCCAGACCTTTTGGCAGACTTTGAAAAAACTGCTACCACAGAACTAACACGCATTTGCCAATGCCAAATGTTTGCTTGCTGGCATTGGCATTGGTAGTGCAGGAGTTACAGAGCTGCATAATAGGAATGGCAGTGAAGTACTGAACTGAAGCCAACCTCACCACCAACCTGCAGATACTGACAAGCATTGGGGTGTGCCTTTGGGTCATCAGGCATAACGGCCACGCCATTTCACCACACCCTACCCTGCAGACACCGACAAGTGTCACGGTGTGCCTTGGGTCTTTGGCCCTTATGTTCACCCCATTCCATCAGGAAATATGGTGAGATGGGTGCTGCATAGGAGAATGGAGTGAACTCTGGGGATGAAGAGTCCAAGGCACACCTCGATGCCTCTCACTGGCTGCAGGGTGTGGGTGGAGGTGGAATGGTATGAGCATTACAGGCAACAATCCCAAGTCACATCCCTGATGCCTGTCAGTCTCTACAGGGTGGGGCGCTATGATCGGAAACCCTAACGCCTCAGGCATTCGCTGATATTTTCACTCCAAATTTTCAACATGTTTTTTTTGGGTCCTCCACCTTCTGAACAGTGGCAATATCAGTTCGTTAGCCGAAAGCTGATTTTGCACAGCGACTACACCATTTGGCACCACAGTGCGAAAACACATTTTGAACAGGATGTGAAAAATGACAGCAGTACTGTACATGGGGAGGTGTAAAAAATGGCAATGTTGAAAATCTGCAGTGAAAATATTAAAAAAACTGGTGAAGTCACGAGTGTGCATAGAAACTGTGCAATGCACACCCGTAATGTAATTAGTTTGGGGATTTTTTTTTTACAGCAAATTGTCAACACAGGCATTTTGGGACCTCCGCTCATGAACAGTGTCACTGTGATTTTCTTAATCTGTCCTGAGCAGTGATTTCCCAAAGCAACCATGCACTTCTGCACTGGAAGTACGAAAACACATTTCAGCCATGGTGTGAAAAATGACAGCTGTACTGTTCATAAGGAAGTGTGGAAAAATGCCAGTGGTGAAAATCTGGACTGAAAATATTACAAATTCATGAACTTACGAGGGTGCGTGGAAACTGTGCAATGCTCGCTCGTAAAACAGTCATTTTATGGACTTTTGTCACCAAATTTTTAACATAGCCATTTTAAGACCTCTGCTCATGAACAGTGTGACTGTGATTTTCTTAATCTGTCCCGAACATTGATTTCCACACAGACTGCGCCATTGTGCGCTACATGCTAGAAACACATTTTGGGCAAGATGTGAAAAATGACAGCTGTACTGCTCATAAGAGAGGTGTGGTAAAATTGCAAGGCTGAAATCTGGAGTAAATTAATCATTTTGGGAATTTTTTCACCAACTTTTCAATATAGGGATTTTGGGGCCTATCTCATGAACTGTGACACTGTTATTTTGTAAATCGGTCCCGAAAGGTGGTTCCGTGCAGTGACCGCAAAAATCACCTTTCGGGGCCGATTAACGCCATGACAGTACCAGAATTCATGAGTAGGGGTCCCAAAAACCCCATGTTGAAAATCTGGTAACAAATTTCCAAAAAATGCCTGAGCTATGCGTCAAAGTTGAAAAAACCCTATTTATTTCATTATACAGCTTACCGGCTTTTCTTCAGTTCGCGGTCGGCTTTGAAGAGTGCAGATGTGTTCCCAGCCCACCGTAGATAGTCATGCTGGCCTCCAGAGGTAAGTATGGGGTGAGGTGGGGATGTGGGAAGGTGGATGCACAGAGGGTGGGCGCGGGTTGGGGGGCAAGACAATCAACGAGGGACCATTTTTTTCTTTTCAGGTGTTTGTTTTCTTTTGCCACACTGGGGTGAGCTCCCAGCATGGCAGCAGGAAGATTTTTAGGGGGGCATGGAGCCAACAGGGGACTGGGCACCCCGTCATCTGCTCTGAGCGTGTACCCGCGCTGGGGTGGGCTCTGAATGGCAACTGAAGTTTGTTTCTTTGGGGGCTTAATTGAGCTGACGGGATTGGGCCCCTGTCACCACTGACACTTATGCCACACTGGGTGGGCTCCCAGCGTGGCACCTAGAACTCTGGGGGAGGGCACAGAGCCGACAAGGACTGGGCACCCCCGTCAGCCATACTGTGTGCGGCGGAGGGGGGCGCCTATTCAGAGACACTCAGAGGGTTGGGGAATATTATTACAATACTGATCAGGTGTGCCAACAGACAAAAACTGAGTCTACTTTTTCAGTTTCTTTGGGGTTCTGTTTTCCTGCTTTTGTCAATGCCGCTCCTACCCTGAACTCTGACTCAACATTCCAAGGATGGCAATTAGATCTTTTTTTGGAAACATTCCAAGGATGTCATTTTAGTCACTTGACTCCTCCCGGAAAGATAGTCCTAGGAAAAGTTCACTTCAAACTGAATTTATGTTCCAGGAAGAGAAAGCAGAGACATATACAAGCAGGATTGCCGGCAATATGCTAATCAACACTATCTTATTGCTGCTCACTAAAACGGTCTCTCCCTTTCAGCTGTACACCACTGTATTTTCAATTGCTGTCATAGACAGCTGCAGCATTCATTGGTGAACTGCGGCCACGCCTGCAAACACACTGACTGAATTGTAAAACAGGGTGCCACACCTACAAACACTCGGATGATGGCACTACGTTTCTTGCACATGCGTGCAAGCAAACATAAAAATAGATTCCCAACTGGCTTAACTGCAAAAGGACATTATTTATTTTATTTAGTTTTTTGTTTACCGGGTAGGTATGCTAGCCAATGTTGACTATTTTCAGGCACGACCCGGGACAGTACAATACATAAAATGAGATACACATACATTGCATAAATACACGTAGATCAGATACAGATTAAGTCAAACAGTATTTGAGATAATACATATAGCTAGGCAGTGAAAACAAAAAGGTGACATTAGTACATGAAAACAGTAACTAAAACTGGGCTAAGGGACAACTATAGTGACATTTGTAAAGCATAACTTGTTGGCAAGTGCTGTGGTGTAGTAAGTGAAGGTGAAGAGTTAGGGAAGAAAAAGAGTTTGGGAGAGAAAAAAATTGGAGTACTAGAGGTGGACAGGGTGAGATTTAGGCAGCAGCTGTCTAGCCCAGATGTGTAGCCTGGGAGGCAGGGAGACTGCCGATAGGGATGGGAGAAAGGTAGCATGGGAGAAGGGGAGAAGTAGAGTAGAAGTAGGGAGGCAGTACAGCACAGTGGTTTAAGGCTCTGAGCTGCAAATCTGGAGACCTGGGTTTGAATCCCACAGCCCCCACTTGCATACTGTGTGATCCTAAGCAAGTCACTTAACTTCCCTGTGCTCCCAGGTCACAACTGTAAACAAGCTTTCAGCTTAGTGTGCCATTAATGGTTAAAAAAATTAAAAAAAATAAATAAAGAGTTACAGCTGGAAAAGTTGGAAAAGAAATGAAAAGAAAAGGACAGATTTTAAGACCCATGAGTCCGATCTATTGGAGGAAACAATAAGATGAGACAGGCTGTCACTCCACTTGCTCGTAAACGAAAAAGAATGGGAAGCCAAATAGGACCATCGTAAAGGAAGGGGGTCGGTAAAACAATATATGGATATTTGGAGTTCCACAGGGAGAAAAAAATGCAAGTACCTAAAATATGATATGGGATACACTCCAGTTAACAGCCAACCTCAACATTACAATGCATCATTCGCAGCATACCTTGTGCCCCAAAGCGAGAGCCTCAGCAAGTTTGTCTACCAGCAAAATAAAGAGTAGAAATATAGAAACATAGAAAGGTGATGGCAGAATGAGACCAAAGGTCCGTTTAGTCTGCCCTTAAGTTCCTGAGACCCTCGGAGATCCCGGGACCTAACCCCTACTTATACCTGCGGAATTATTTTGTGCATAGTCTTTATCCCAACCTCTTCTGAATGCTAACACAGTCTTAGGTCCTACCACATCCGCGAGCAATCTGTTCCATGGCTCCACTATCCTTTTTGAGTAGTGGTGTTTTCTAAGATCCCTTCTGAGTAGGTCCTCTGGAATGCGTGGGTCATTAGAGACCTCCACGGGCAGCAGTCATGATCCAGCCATAGCACCTCTACGGTGCAAGGAGCCTGATCCACCCACCCCCAAAGATAGATAAGGTGCCACTTGCCCCCACGGGCAGCAGTCACGATCCAGCCATAGCACCTCTATGGTGCAAGGAGCCTGATCCACCCTCCCCCAAAGAGATAGAAAAGGTGCCACTTGCCCCCACGGGCAGCGGTCACGATCCAGCCATAGCACCTCTACGGTGCAAGCAGCCTGATCCCCCCCCCAAAGAGACAGATAAGGTGCCACTTGCCCCCACGGGCAGTGGTCACGATCCAGCCACAGCACCTCTACGGTGCAAGAAGCCTGATCCACCCACCCCCCAAAGAGATAGATAAGGTACGATGCTTGAAAAATTGCCATGATTTCTCTGGGCTGTGTGAACGCTGAACCGGATCATCACTTGCAATTTGCTGTTTTCAATTTCAGCGCCTTCTCAGGGTACAGCTATTGGCTCCACGCCTGTGTAGAGCTCCCTGATTGGCTGGTCTCACTCACCCGAGACAGGAGTTCTGCTCGGCCTGTGTAAAGTAACTTACCATTCCCCCCTGCTGCAGTTTCTCGCCAACTGTATGTGCACTGATTCAGTGCTAGCTCTGCAAACTTCCCCTTGATTTTTCCCCAATTAAGCTTTCACTCTGTACACTGCCTTGAACTGAGTTTATAAAAAAGTTTTACTGGCTTTGTTAATATATTTTTTTTAATCCTATTTAAGACTGTACTGGGTTTACATGCTTACTGCTATGGACTTAGAAAATTCAGTGAAATGTAAAATCTGAGTAGCCTCTGTCTTGAGCCTAAGGCTCCTGCCCTTGACTTTCATTCTTAATCATCTTCCATTGTCCCCCTGTCCTCCTCTGTCTCCGTTCTGTCCCTCCTGCCCTACCCCATCAATCTGTTCTTTTGTGCTTGTTTTGGATTCCCGAGTTAGCCGGCACCTTGCTTCTGTCTCAGACCGCCCCCTGACTTGTCTTTCAAGTTGGTGCTCAGCTCTCTTTGTGTGTCTCTGTTTAGACACCCCCATCTGCTCCTATTTAATCTGCTGTCTCCTTCCTTACAGGTGCCACCTGCCCCCACAGGCAGCGGTCACGATCCAGCCATAGCACCTCTACGGTGCAAGGAGCCTGATCCACCCACCCCCCAAAAAGATAGATAAGGGACGACGCTTGAAAAATTGCCACAATTTCTCTGGGCTATGTGAACGCTGAACTGGATCATCACTTGCAATTTGCTGTTTTCAATTTCAGTGCCTTCTCAGGGTAGCGCTATTGGCTCCATGCCTGCATAGAGCTCCCTGATTGGCTGGTCTCACTCACCTGAGACAGGAGCACCTGAGACGTGTGGCTTAATGTAAGCCTGCATCCCTGTACTCGGCTTCTAATTTATATATTTTAATTTAGCCTGTTCTGATCGGCCTGTATAAAGTAACTTACCATTCCCCCCCACCCCCCGCTGCAGTTTCTCTCCAACTGTATGTGCACTGATTCAGTGCTAGCTCTGCAAACTTCCCCTTGATTTTTCGTCCCACCCCTCCTGCCCCTCCCAGGCCTCCTTTAAATACACACATTCTCCGCCCACTCCTATCTGATGTTTCAATTTACTGGTTACTTACTGTCAACAACTGCAATTCCTCCCATCCCCTTTTTGTAACTAAGCCTTCTAGCAGCTTTATCTCATTCTGTCTTGCTGAGGCATACCATTTTGGTTCTTTAGGTTTGCTTATTGCTGACTATCATATCCTGTCTTGCCAAGGCAGTTGATTTAGGTCAGGTGATCTCTCTAGTGCTTAGTCTGCTCCATAGTAGTAGCTAAGAAATTGCTTCAATGCCTCTCTGCCCCTAGTACTACTCTATAGTCAGGTGAACTCTTTTCTTATTAGCCTGACTAGGAGCTGTACTTAAGGATTACTGCTTCAGGCTCCACCGCCTATAGGGGTATTCTGCAGGGATTAAGAAATTCTCCTCCACTGAGAATCCCTTCTCTTGCCCGCACTTGTAGTGCCCATTGGGTGACAGTCTCATAATGAGGGCATATTACCTGCTTCTGTGCTTGTCTCTGCTCATCTTACATGTATTGGACCCGAACGTGAATCAAAAAATAACTCCTAGAGTGGAGAATGGCTCTCTTTTTACATTGTCCGACCGGGACTTTTCCTATCAAGTAGAAGAACTTGTATGTGCTCTAACTTCCCCTAGCCCACTGCTGGTCCTCACCTGCACCAGCATACAGGAACTTTCCTAGAGCCTGCCCACAGGGCTACACCACCTTCTGCATTCTCCCCCCTACTCCCATTGAATCTCTCGGTCAGGGTATTATCATATGCAGCATCAGGAAAACTGGGAACTAGCCTCAGAACTCCCTATACTGACGCAGACAAATCAAGTAACCGAAAGAAGACCCAGCCACCCACACTTCTCCTAGGACTCTGCAGGAAACTCTTGTTCCTGCTTTTACTATGTTCAGGAAAGGAAAATTACGTACCTACCGTAATTCTTGATCTTCTTGGACGAGTCTCCACCACTCATTCACACTAGTGGGATTGGCGCGGAGGGCACTAAGACCCGTAAAGACAAACTTTTGCTGGAGGGTCGGTAGCGAGGTGGCGCGGTGCAGCGCATGAGAGCAGCGGCCGCGGTAATGACCATCTCGGCTACCACCCTCCAACCGCCTCAGTACCTTTTTACCAAGGAGGTGCAGCGAATCCAACTAAAAGGGTAAACCTAACAAAAAAACGGACATAAGATAGTCCGCATAGGACCCTGTAAGAAGGGTCAGCAAAGAAGTCCTCACGGCCATAAAGATTTGAGGGAGGAAGACCAATACAGCGGTGAGCTCGGGGATGGAGGGAGGGCGTGGAATGAGTGGTGGAGACTCGCCCAAGAAGATCAAGAATTCAGGTAGACGCACTTTTCCTATCTTCCTGGACATAAGTCTCCACCACTCATTCACACTAGTGGGAGAGTACCAAGCTGATAATCCCCCAAAGGGCTGGCAGGAAAGCCAGAGCTCACGCTGGCTCAAGATAGAAGCTCATTAAGGATAGTTCTGTCAATGCGGAATGCCGCCTGGCATGAACATCCAGTGCATAGTGCTTAATCTAAAGTATGCACTGAGCTCCAGGTAGCGGCGCTATATATTCTGCAATTGGAACATTGCGACTTTCGCTAGGGATGTCCGCGATCACCTAGTAGAGTGAGCTGACTTCTACCTTCTAATTTAACTTGAGCCATGGAATAGCAATGACGGAAGGCATGCCACTAACCATGAAGAGGTACATCTAATAGCGACAGGTTGACCCAGCCGGGTGTCGCTGAAAGAAACGAACAGTTGCTGAGTCTTGCGAACATCCTTGGTTCTATCTAAATAGAACCGACAAGACTCTCTTAACATCCAAGGAATGAAGAGCTCGTTCCCTTCATTTTGGAAATTAGCGAAGTAGCGCGAAGTACCAGAGGTTGGTTCAGATGGAATTCTGACACAACCTTGGGAAGAAATTTAGGATGAGACGGAGAACTACCTTGTCCTTATGGAATACAGTACTACGGAGGGTCCCGTAACCAGTGCATGTATCTCTGTGAGACCCCATGGGCTGAGGGTAATGGCCACCAGGAAGGCAGTCTTCCAGGTAAGAAATTTTAACTCACAGGTAGCTAAGGGTTCTGGAAGGCTCGAGTGAGCATGTCCAGCACCAGGTTAACGCCCCAGGCTGCAACTGGACGCTTAACAGGGGTCTGGTATGGAGAATCCCCTAAGAAATCTCTTCACCATAGGTAACTGAGCCAGAGTTAAGGAAGAAACCGCTCATGGAACGCTGAGATGGCACTAAGGTGAACTTTAACTGTGGAGTATTGAAGACCTAAGTTTGATAGGTCCAAAAGATACTCCAGAACCTTGCCAGGAGGACAGGAAAAGGGATTCCAAGAGGATTTTGCACCAGAGAGAGAAAACGCTTCCATTTGGAAGCGCAGTTTTTTCGGTGGCTGGCTTCCGAGCAGCCAGAAGGATGTCTGAGACTCCTACGAGAGACGTTGAACCGATTCACTTCTATCTCTTCAGGAGCCAAGCATGAAGGTGAAGTGATTTCAGGTTGGGATGGACCAACGAACCCTGAGTCAGAAGACTGATTTGCAAAGGAAGTGGTCTCGAGAGGCTGCCAACATACTGTTGAGTAGAGGAAACCATGTTGCCGAGGCCAGGAAGGAGCAATGAGAATCATCTTGGTCCCCTGAGACTCGAACTTGAGGAGTACTCTCTGGATTAGAGGAAGTGGTGGAAAGGCGTAAAGAAAGCGTTTTGTCCACCGCAGCCTGAACGCATTCTGACAGAAAATGCCAGGCCCTGGATTTCTGGAGCAGAAGAGAGGCAGTTTTGCGTTGAGTGGGGATGCAAAAAGGTCCAGGTCTGGAGTCCCCCACTCTTTGAACAGTGACCGAGCTACGGCTGGATCGAGAGACCACTCGTGAGGTCTGCCTCCCGTTCTGCTGAGGTGATCTGCTAGGTCGCTTTGTATACCTGGCAGATAACCGCTTGAATCAAGAGACTTGTCTAAAACACTGCTCCACACGCTTTCCTGCAAGGGATAAGAATGAGCACCGCCTTGCTTGTTGGATGTAATACATCACTGCTTTGTTGTCCGTTTGAAGGAGAATGTTCTTGTGACAAAGGACATCCTTCAGAGCTAGGATTGCACAGAGACCTCTCATCTCCAGGACATTGGTGGAGATGAGTTTGAACTAAGTCCATACACCTTGGGTGTGGGAGGAGAGACAGTGAGCTCCCCATCCCAGTAGCGATGCATCTGTGGTGATGGAGATCTGATGATCCAGCAGGGGAGCAAAGGGGAATCCTTCCAGGAGATTGCTCTTGAGACCACCCAGGTGAACCTTCGAGGGCTCCAGTCACCTTGTTTTTCCTGGGATAGACTGGGGTGGAGGTCAGGGACCACTGAGTGGAGAGCATCCACTGGGTGGTTCTCCATGTGGTCGGGCCAGAGGGACAGTGGAGGCGAGGGGCCATGAGACCAACATGTCGTTGCATCGAGAGAGCTGTAACCGATTGGTTCTCCCTGATGTAACAGACCATAGAGATTCAGGTCTTCTGTCTGGAAGGGAAAGCCTTGCTGAAGAGGTGTCTGAAGCCGCCCTATGAAAAGGAGCCTCTATGGGAGGTTGCGGTTGAGATTTTCAAATTCAGCAGAACTCCCATGGACGTGAGAAGGAGAGTCGTTTGCACGGCTTCAAGTCCTTGGCCGGAAGGAGCCTCTGGACCAATCGTCCAGGTAGGGAAACACTCGGAGTCCGACTTTCCTGAGATGCGCCATGAGAACTGCACAACACTTTGTAAAACTACGGCGCCGAGGATGCCCAAAGGGCAGGACTCTGAACTGATAATGCTGACCAAAGCTACAAACCTGAGGAATTTGCGGTGGATCGGGTGGGACGAGGATATCGCTGGTAAGCATCCTGCATCAGGAGAGGCCAGCCAGTGCTGATACGCAAAGGGTAACAGGGTACCTAGAAATCATCTTGAATTTCTCCTGGGAGAATTTGTTTAACTTTCTGAGGTCTAGAATGGGCGCATCCCCCAGATTTCTTTGGAACAGAAAGTAATGGAAGTAGAACCCTGTGTTTACACGAATGCGGGGGCACCAGTTTCTGTGCCCTGTTGTTCAGAAAGGCCTGGATCTCAGCGGTGAGGAGATCAGACTGAAAGCAGAACAACCTGGGTTGTCATTATGGGAGGACAATTGGAGGGTTCCAAGAAATTGAGAGGTAACCCTCACGAATTATCCGAAGAACCATTGTCTGAGGTTATGGACTTCCACTGGTTGTAGAAGTACATCGAGCGACCCCACGGAGAGAAAGTTCCACCTCGGGCAGAGAGGATGGAACTGGGGCCAGCGACTCATAAGGTGGCAGCTGGGGCTTTGGGTCCCTCACGCTTCTGCTGCGTCTTCTTTTGAGGTTGGGCAGGTTGGCTTGTGGAAGCTTCCTGCCTCTGCCTCGGGACTGTGACGTACCATGAAACTGACGTCTGTTCACATGCCCCGAGAGGGGCAGGCGGAAGTCTGGCCAACAATGGCGATCTAGTCTTCTGAGGTGGCCTCTAAGGCTTGCTCCACCTGAGGGCCAAAAGAAAGGAGCCATCAAAGGCAGCGCCATCACCTGCTGCTGAGCATCATTCGTGAAGCCAAATACGCGGCCAGGAATGGCGCAGAGTACAAATCGCGGCTGCTGAGCGAGAAGCAGTGTCGAAGCATCCATGGCGGCTTTGACCTGTTGGTTATTGGACTCAATACCTCTAATACACGGTCAGAAGAAGCTCTGACTTGGAATCGAATCTGGAAGAGCTTCAACCATTCTTTCATAGAGTGCCACAGGATATACTCATACATAGAGAAAAATAGCCTTGATAACTGGCAATCGCATACTTAGAGTGGAGGCAGCAAAGACTCTCTTACCTAATGTATCAATCTTATGAGACTCTTTGTTAATAGGTGGAGCTGTAGTAGTTGAGGAAAACGACCTTGTCATTCTCTGCCAGGACTACAATAGGATCCATAAAGGCTTGGGATGCCAAATGGGACGATCCTTGGGAGCTGAATGCTTCTTATCAATGGATTTAGCCACTGAAGGAATAAGAGCAGGGTTATTCCATACCATTTGAGACAGCGTCGAAGGAAGACTGAACCGGGAGGAGTCAAATCTAAGGATCTCCAGTGCATGAAGATACTGGGTTAATATCTTCCCAGGATCGATGTCTGTAGTCTGGAGAGAAAGGAGTGGATCCCAGGTTCTTCAACAGAGACTTAAAGACAGGTCCTCGACCACAGGCTCTGTAGCAAAGAAAGATCTGTTTCCTCCACTTCATCACCCAACCGAAGGTCTGGGTCAGGCTCAACATCATCTCCTGATGGTCCAAAAGGACTGTTTGGACAGGAAAGGTGAAAATTAGGAGAAGGAGGAAATGGCAGAAAAACAAGGAGAGTCCCCAAAGACTGCAGGCGCCAAGATAGCAAGAGCTGAAAGCGGCACCGAGGCGCCGCGGCGCGAAGAAGCCTGTGACCCCTCGCGCCCCAGTGGCGCCCGCGGACGGCGCGCGCAGCAAAGCGCGTATGGCGCCACGGACGGCGCGCCCGTGACGGCGCGCGGACAACGCCCAGCGAGCGGCGCCATGAGCAGCGCGTGACGGCGCCGCCCGATCCGCGGCACCACCGGCGTGGCGCGAGATAACAGCGGCGCCTGCTGGCGCCAGAGACCGCAGCGAGCAGCCAGCAACGCCGCCAAGCTCCGCGACGGCAGCGCGACTACGGCCACAGACCCTGCAGAGGCGCGGAAAAAGGCGGGAACCTGGAAAACAAGAAGGAAAAATACCAGGAGATAAGGGCATCGGTGAGCCTCGCCCGCAGCCATGTGAGGGGGAAACACCTAAGCACGGAGTCGCTTAGCACTGCGAAGGCGCAGCGCGACTCAGGAAGGTCCAACCGCCCTACCTGATCGCCGAGGAGCCCGAGGGCCCGAGGTAACCGAGCCAGGCAGAAGAACCAACCCTCCGAGCCCATCGCTCCATAAGAGCGGCCCACTGATGAAACTGCTCATCTGGGCCCTACCTATAGGCGGGGGAGGGCTCCGATGTCGGGGAGCGGCAATTATCGGAAGCTGGCGACTCCGAAGGAGACGGCAACTAGCAACGATAACCACGACGTCGGCCGCGCGGAACATATTGCCAGAGGGCTGACCTCGAGTGATGCCTTCTCTTTTGACCTGTGGGCCAAGAAGAGCCGAGGCCGAACGGCGCCGAGAATGCGACCGTTTATTTTATATGCGGTAGGGGACGCCATCCCCGGACATCGGACTGACCAGTCGGAACCCCGCTGAGGAGAAGGAGGCTGACCGGACCCAGCCCGCTGACTGAATATTACAATTAAGTCTCCCTACCGCCACCTGACCTGTTTGGTCACCCGTCCAGTAGGCCGAGACTTCTTCAAGTAAGTTAAATTTAAATATTAGAAAATTTCTGAAAAATAGAATAAAACTAAGCGATACTACTATCGTGATAATGTTACAAAAACAAACTGAAAACTATGCGCTAGTTTGAAGTTTGACTCACACAACGGCGGCGTCGTCACTGAAAGCGCACTCGGCGGTACGGGAAAAAGAACTGAGGCGGTTGGAGGTCGTCGCCGAGATGGTCATTACCGCCGAGCCGCTGCTCGCGCGGCGCCGTGTCTCGCTGGCGCCTGTCTCTCGCGCCGACCCTCCAGCAAAAAGTTTGCTCCCGATGGGTCTTAGTGCCTCCGGCGCCAATCCCACTAGTGTGAATGAGTGGTGGAGACTTATGTCCAGGAAGATATGCTGAGCTTAATCCACGCCCTCTGGCACCCATGGAATCGCCAGCAGAGCTACAAAGCCTCAAGGGACTTACATTCTTGCATGTTAATGTATGTAGCCTATTAAAAAAATCACTTCTGTTCAGGCCTTGGTATGTCATACTGCTCCAGATGATCTGGTGATTACGGAGTCCTAGCTCCGACCGGCAACCAGTAACAACAAAGTTAACATCCTCTCCTACTCTTTGTTCAGAGCCGACAGGCAAACCAGAGGTGGTGGGGTAGCTATTTACATCAAGGATAAATTCCCTGCCTCCATGATTGACTCAATCTCTGTCCCAAAAGAATTGGAAAGCTTGTCATTAAAGACTGAAATTGCCACCGGTGTCTCATTATGTGTAATAGGATGCTACAGATCCCCATCAGCTGGACTACAGTTGTTAAAACATCTCGAAAACATCCTGGGTTTGGCATCTTCAGAGTGTATCATACTAGGGGACTTCAACTTAGACTGGCTCTCCAGTGCATCCACCCCACTTAAAATGTTCTGTGATTCTCTTGGGTTGCACACCTAATAAACAAATCTACTCATCCTAACAAGCTCAACCCTAATAACAGTACTCTCTTGGATATAATTTTAGTTAACAAACCCCATTTATTCTCCCATGCTGGCGTCTTTTTCTATGATATTAATGACCATTGCATCATCGCTTGTGTAAGATCCACTCTTAAATCCACAACTGTACCAAAATTCTCCTTTAAAAGGTGCATACACAACTTTGATCTCCATGGGTATATATCAGACCTAAGAGACTCCATGCGATATCAGGACTTCTATCTAGCCAAGTCCCTGACTACGGCTTATGATATTTTCTCAGAAATTGTGCTAGGGGCTCTCAACAAGTATGCTCCCATAGTAAACGTTTGTGCCAGAAACAAATCCTGTCAGTGGTTTACAGAAGACCTGAAAGATGCTTTGCGGAGTAGGGATGTACTCTGGAGAACTGCTAGGAAAACTAATTTAATAAATGACTGGAATTCTTTCCGGAGGCCGAGGAACCTCTGCACCAAAATGGTCAGAGAAGCTAAAGCTAATTTCTACCGCTCTCAGCTGGAGAGCTCCTCAAGAAATGCCTCCAAATTCTGGAAGACTATCAAAGACATTGAAGGTCACACCACTGTAAATTCCCTACCTACTAAATTATTGATCGACAATACTGTCATCTCCAACAGACCGTCTATCCTTGATGCTCTCAATAATCATTTTGCCACTACAGGGCTAGCCTTCAACTCCTCTCCCACAAATATCCTCCGCCAACAACTTAGATTGGATACATAAGAAAAACCCATCCCCAGTCCATCCTTCTCTCTGCAGCCTACCTCCCTGAAAGAAGTCGAAGATCTTCTCCTTCAGCAGGACACTAGGAAAAGTGCTGGGGCCGACCTCATTGACCCGTACTTCTTAAAGGTTGGCTACCGTGTCCTCGCAGTCCCAATTACTCATCTCTTCAACTTATCCTTGTCCCAGGGTGACCTACTGCCCATTTGGAAAAATGCACTTGTGGTCACTTTGTTTAAGTCAGGAGATCCTAGTGACCTCAATAACCACAAGCCAATCTCCCTAGTTCCAATCCTGTCAGAGATGCTGGAGAAAATAGTGAACTCCCAGCTCCGGAAGTACCTGGAATCAGAAAAAATGCTCAACCCGTTACAATCCGGTTTTAGAGCACAGCACAGTACAATCTCTGCTCTAGCCAAGGTGACAAACGACTGGCAGCTTGAATTTGACAAAAAAAACTTTGTCTGCGCAATTTTCTTGGACCTAAGCAAGGCGTTTGATACCGCTGATCACAGACTGCTTCTGTCGTCCCTCCAGAACATTGGTTTGGATTCCCTATCCCTTAAATGGCTCTCCAACTACCTCTAAGGATGACTTCAACAAGTAAAGGCAGAAGGAAGTTTCTCCACCAAAACCTCTATTGAGGGGTGCACCGCAAGGTTCCCTTCTTGGTCCCTTGCTCTTCACCATTTATATTAACAACGTAGATGCCCCATCAAAGAAGCACAAATACACCTATTCGCGGATGATACGGTACTCTATGCTAGTAGCCCCACACCTGTAGCGACCTGTAAAGCCCTTCGAAATGAATTTAATCTGCTACAACATCAGCTTATAAACCAGAAACTGCTCTTAAATGCAAAAAAAAGACAAAGCAATGTTCCTCTCACCCCTTCAAAATGCAATAAATCCTGCAATTGCTGGGACACTCCCGCAGTTCACTACCATTCTGGTGAGCAGTTGGACTACGTACCAAAGTTCAAGTACCTAGGGGTCTTGTTAGACTATAGACTTACTTTCACAGATCACTTAGACGAACTGGCAAAAAAACTTAGACAAAGACTTGGTCTGTTCTTTAGGATTAATAATCTCCTCATAAGTGACGCTAAACTGAAACTGGTTCAAACTACCTTTCTTTCCCTATTGGATTACGCAAACTTTCTATATAGTAAGGGACCTGCAGGTACCCTAGCCAAACTCGATACGCTTTATCACAGAGCCATAAGATTTATCACGGGTCTTCCATACTCAACCCACCACTGTGTATTGTACACGGCAGTGGGATGGTCATCCCTTGCTCACAGACGGCAAAAAAATGCTGCGGTTTGGACATACAAAGCTATCTCAAATAAACTGCCCCAGTATATCTCTGTCTGTTTACCTTTGTGCACTCTGGGGAAGTACGCCCTGAGAAGCACCTCATATATCTACCTTTATGTTTACAAAGCAAAATCTCACATTGGCAGAGCAGCCATCAGCTTTGTGCTCCCTCAACTGTGGAACAAGCTGCAAACAACTTTGAAATTAACTCACCCCATCAGCCTAGCAGCTTTTAAATCTCAATATCTATATCATAATAAGGAGTCCTGTGCCTGTCTACCCTAAACAGTGACTCCTATAAGTCCAAGCACACTCTAATTACTACTGTTAAAAGACTGATCCCATCTATAATCGACTCTTCCCTCTCCCCTTTTTCTACCCCCAAATCTGTCCCTTCCACATTCTTTTGTCCCTGGTTCCAGCTCTAAATTCTCCATACCGTATCACTATATATCTTTTTATATTAGGTTTTATTTGTGTTCGGTGCACCTGATATGTACATTTCTTTACTTTTATGCAAAATTGTGTCCTACCCAAAACTAGCTGTATCTTCTGTTCCAAACATATACTACTGTCAATGCTACCTGCTGATACTTTGTATATACTGTATTATTGTATCTCACTTTATTTGTATTATTACTATTTCTTGTGTGTTGCAACCCATGTATATTGTCCCTTGTTCCTTGTTAACAAACCCAGGTCCACCTCGAAAATGAGCTTGCTCAACGGTGATCGCCTGGTTAAATAAAGATTTTGATTAATTGATTGATATGCAGGTCATAAAATTGCTAGCGCACAGGACTATACTAACATGGTACAAAAGCAAAGAAAAGAAACATGGACAACTCTGTGGCAGCTCAAACACAAAGAATACAAAGTGAAAATGCCCTTCCAAGCCAAAATTGTGACTGAAACCCCAAAGGGCCCGAAACATTAACCTGCAAGTGGCAGCCTCATGTATCTGAAAGAAGGGAGCAGAGGTAAAGATTCCAGAGAAAGCCATCTTAGAGAAGGATCTACAGAAGATGGCCTTAAGGGTAGCAGGAAAATCCCTCTTGGACAAAGAATAGAAGAAGACATCACAGGAAGAAAAGGCGGAAGACATGCAGACCTTCATAAAGGGACTACAAAAGAACATGAACACATAGGGCCGGATTTTCACAGGAGGATGCAGGGTTTGCGTCCAGCCCTGCATCCAACCCACTTTTTGACAGCAAACACCTTTGCCTCAACTTCACCTGATTTTACTAGGTTGGACGCAGTTGCGACAGTTTACCCACTTTACGACAGCTTGTGTCAAATATCTGGCGCAAGCCCCATAAAAAACGGTACCAGGATTGCCATAAGTTTGACTAGCAAAAAGCTGGTCTAACACGCAGCAATCAGTGCACGGGATAGAAAATCCCAAGTGCCAGCTGGGAGAATGCCGTAAGCTCCATACGCCATATGTTTGGTATAAGTGGGGCTTACAGCATTTGTAAGCTTTTGAAAATCCAGACAGACAGAAACAGATAAAGATGCATGGCACCAGACAGAAGGGAACTAAGGGACATTTCAGCCCACATGTTTCAAGCGGAAAGTCAACCACAGGCTTGCCAGCGAGCAGCTGGATGAGAAAATTTACTTCCTAGTGTTTAAAAAAAACAGATAAGATGCATAGAGACTTATAAAAATTGGGTAATTTCTAGTGAAAATGGGTGAAATAAAGTTTACGAAGACCAGGGGAACCCCGTAAAGCACAGTGCACATACCAGCACTGGTACAGACAATATTCCCCTCCAGAGCGACATTTTACTGGGGCAAAATCACCCACTTTGGACCCTGTGAAGAGATGGACTGCATGATAAAATGGTGTCAGGGACTGTAAATATGTTTCTGTCTACCAAAAAAGAAGTAAGCAATATGGCCGAAGACATGACCACACGACTGAAAAAACACATTTACTTTCCTTTGGTTCATAGCTTACTTGTTCAACTGGAAAAACAATTGCGAAAAATTTACAAAGTCCTACAAGAACAAATTATTTAAAGCACAAAAAACAAACCTACAACAACAGACTGTATATAGCCCCAAAACACGAGAAACAGTCAAGAACACAACTGAAAACTGAAAACTGAAAAGAAAAAAAAAAACATGAATTTTGTACTACACTTCAAGTCATACACAAACAAAATATTTAGGGTCAGATATTCAAAACTTTGCCCCGGGGCTAAATTAGCACTGCCTGGCGGGCAAACTTAGCCCGGAGCACAAAGTTAGCTATATTCAAAAGGAAATAGCCCTGTGCTAATCCTGCTGAATATAGCAGTCTAAGGAAGCCGGGCAAACTGGTCTGGGACTGCAGGGCAAAAATAGCCCAGGAATAAGACAACACTGACTATAGCAACAGGGAAGTGCAAACTGCAGCTGCAGCTGCAGCTCATTAGACTCTGAAGCAAGCCAGCGTTGCAGGTGGAGAACACTGTGTGTGATTGCACAGAGATGTCTCACATCTACTGCAAACACACCTCTCAACCCCCTGCCTCATAAATCAGGGACAAGGCTTAAAGAAATCAGGGACAAAGGTTTAAAATCAGGGACACATCTTCAAAATTGGTAATATCCACTCAGGAAGCTGGTAGAATAAGTGGTTTCGTGTAAAATGCATTTTCTAAGGAAGAACACATCTGTAACATTAATGTTTGACATTATTTTATGCTTACAACCCCCACTGTTTGGTCATGGAAACACAATTTTTAGGAGGGGCAGAGTAAAATTTTGAGGTAAAATCAGGGACGGTTGAGAGGTCTGCAAACAACAATGTAAGCCACACACTGCAGAACTGTGCTATGCTGAAGTAAGGTTTACCCGGGGCTAACCTGATTGCACAGTGCTAACACATTAGCCAAGTGAAAACTGGTTAGCCCGGGAAAAACGGGAGCTATATTCAAAGCTCCCATGCAAATGAGCCTACTTAGGTAATCCGTGGGCAAACAGGCACATTTGCATCTCATTATGTGCTGCTTAGCATACATTACCATGCAGTTTGCCCAGTGCTACTGCATGGTACACACAGCTCCAGCTTTTGGTCGGAATGGAAGCACAGGCTGGACGCTGGAAGCCAAGGCATGCCCACAGCATCCCCTGTTCGTCGGAATGGAAGTACAGGCTGGAAGCAGCAGGAACTGTGTGCCGGCAGGCACAGTCAGTGCATACAGTGCACCCATGCATCTGTGCAAGCATGACCTGTATATATGTGTGTGTTTGTGCATACATATATATATATATATATATATACACACACATATATATATATATATATATATATATATACACACATACACACACACTCATAGAACGATAGCTAAACACAGACACACTACCTGTGGCCACTGTGGCCATACATGCCCTGGAGGATGCCCCCCAACAACATAGGTACCCCACTGCAGTAGTGGATGACATACAGTGGGGGGGACTCAATGCAAGGGACAGGCATAAGGTGAACCTGGTGGGGGTGGGAGGCCATAGGCCGTAGGTTCACTAGGATATGCAGCATATCCATTAGCTAGGGAACAGGGCAGATTGGCTGGGCCGGGCAATTCCTTCCCTGCCATCATGGTCCCTGGGCCCATGTGTGCCTGTTACACACCCTGGCATACCCCTCAGCTCTTGTGTCACTGAAAAGAGGAACATGGACATATGTGGACACGCAAGATGAGGGACAGGGCAGTTGCAAGGGGTAGAATAAGGGATGTCCCTCATAAACAGGGACAGTGGAGTGGTATGCACACTGGTAGGCTAGTGTCTCTCTCCCCGGCATGGTCCCCGACCCCTGGTAGCCCGACAATCAAAGAAATACCTGGTGATCTAGTGGTCCCCCCACCCCACACATGTCTCCAGACCCCGGTGCACATATGTAAATAACATTTTCCCTGGTAGTCTAGTGGTCCTCCCACCCCACACACGATCCCGACCCCGTGCACATATGTGAATAACATTTTCCTGGTAGTCTAGAGGTCCCCACACCCCCACACACGTATCCCGACCCCCGGTGCACATATGTGAATAACATTTTCCCTGGTAGTCTAGTGGTCCCCCCACCGCCACACACGTATCCTGAACCCCGGTGCACATATGTACATAACATTTTCCCTGGTAGTCTAGCGGTCCCCCCACCCGGCGGTGACACCCCGCTCATCTAAATAATGTCAGAGAACAGAGCCGGCGACCGGCTCAGCCCTCCTCTCACCACCACGGCCAGCCGCCGACTGAGGTAGGAAGGAGGTTTTACAGGCATGCAGTTTGAAGGGGGGAAAACTATTATCCTAAAGTACATGAGCAACAGATGGCTTGGAGGTTACACAGCATGCAGCTTGGGGGAGAAGGTGGGCTCCTATATGAAAAGAACAACACACAGCTTGAGAGAGGAGGTGTGCTCCTTTAATTAAAACAGCAGCTGAACATACAGGTGAGTGCCCAACTGAAGAGATCTTCCTCAAAAGTGGGATGAGCCAATGTACACAGATACATAGACAGTGTCGGCAGTTAAGGGCCTATGGCCCACCCAGTCTGCCCATTTGAGCTTGTAAGTTCAGTTTATGTTTTCCTTTAAGTCTGTTGCCCCTTACCCCTGACCTCCAGAATTCCTTTATGTCTATCCCATGCATTCTTAAATCCCGTGATTGTTTCAGCCTCCGCCACTTCCTCTGGCAGGGTGTTCCACTTGTCCACCACCCGTTCTGTGAAGAAATTCTTCCTCACGTTTCCTCTGAATAGTCCTCCCTCCAACTTCATCCCATGCCCTCTAGTCCTGGAACATCTTTTTCACATAAAAATAGTGTATTCCTGCACCCTGTTCCTCCCTGTAAGATACTTGTATGTCTCTATCATGTCCGCTCTCTCTCTCCTCTCCTCCAATGTGTATTTAAAGGTGGCCTGGGAGGGGGTGGGTTAGTGGGCCAAAAATCAGTTCAGTAAAACTGGGCTGTGGAGCAAAAAACAATTCACTTCACTAAAAACCAGGCAGAGAAGCTCCTCCAATTTAAAATTAACAGGGCAGTTTCATGTACTAAAAGCCTGCAAGCAGGGCTTGGCTTAGACTTCATGCAGAAAATAAAAAGAATAATTCACTTCACTAAAAACCGAGCAGAGGAGCTGCTCGGATTTAAAATTAACAGGGCAGATTCATGTACTGAAAGCCTGCAAGCAGGGCTCGGCTTCAGATGAGGGCTAGGGCAAGGCAGGATTGAATGCCAGTAGAAAGCAGCCCTGGAGTGAAAGCGCCAGATTCAAAGAAAGAATACCAGTCCAGCAGCTCTGTCCTATTGCACAGGAAGCAGTCGGCTCGCCTGAGAGAGGAAATTTGAACCACAGCGCAGTTCAACTGGAGAAGACTTCGACCCTAGAAGACTGGCCATCCCAGGAAAAAGGGAAGAGAGAGAGAAGTTATTGGCAGGCAGAAGGGGGAGGGTTAGCAAATGAACAATAGGGACAAAAGGCAGGGGAAGGTCAGTGGTAAATGTTGGGAAGGTAAGAACAGGGTGGGGCAGCAGGCAGTTACGGGGGGTGGGGGATGCCTAGGCAAAACATTTAGCAGGAGCTGGGACACCAGATTGCAGTTCTCATACAGCAAACGTACAATTACTTTCAGAAGGTCTTAAAATGCTCTAAACTCAAGCTAACAAGAGGATATAGGCAGAAAAAGAAAAATGCAGCATATCATTCTAGCAGTTAGCTTAACCTTCAGTAGATTAGATTTTTCAGTAGATTAATTACTAATGCTGTAAATGCTATTTAAGCAACAAAAATCAGTTCAGTAAAACTAGGCTGTGGAGCAAAAAACAATTCACTTCACTAAAAACGGGCAGGGAAGCTGCTCTGATTTAAAATTAACAGGGCAGTGTCATGTACTGAAAGGCTGCAAGCAGCGCTCGGCTTCAGATGAGGGCTAGGGCAAGGCAGGATTGAACACCAGCAGCCTTGGAGTGAAGATGCCAAATTCAAAGAAAGAATACGAGTCCAGCAGCTCCGTACCTATTGCAGAGGGAAGCAGTCAGGTGGCTACGCCTGAGGGAGATGGGAATTCGAACCAAACAACGCAGTTCAACTGGAGGAAGACTTCGGCCCTAGAAGGGCTGGCAATCCCCTACTGCAGAGGGGAGCAGTCAGGCACCTATGCCTGAGAGAGATGGATATTCGAACCGCACAACGCGGCTCGACTGGAGAAAGACTTCGGCCCTAGAAGGGCTGGCAATCCCCTACTGCAGAGGGGAGCAGTCGGGCGGCTATGCCAGAGGGAGATGGAAATTTGAACCACACAACGCGGCTCGATTGGAGGAAGACTTCGGCCCTAGAAGGGCTGGCAATCCCCTACTGCAGACGGGAGCAGTCGGGCGGCTACGCCAGAGGGAGATGGAAATTCGAACCGCACAACGAGGCTCGATTGGAGGAAGACTTCGGCCCTAGAAGGGTTGGCAATCCCCTACTGCCGAGGGGAGCAGTCGGGTGGCTACGCCTGAGGGAGATGGAAATTCGAACTGCACAACGTGGTTCGACTAGAGGAAGACTTCAGCCCTAGAAGGGCTGGCAATCATTCATATACTGCTCAATGCAGGGCCTGCAGGGCACTGCGTAAAGCATGTTACAACTCTTCTCCTGTGGGCCTAGCAGGACGAAAGTAACTACTCATGCCCTGTGCAAAAAGGTATGACTAATTTAATGCTTCACACAGGGCCTATAGGGCCCTGCACAAAGCAACCAGTATGTCTGACACTTTATGTATTCAGAATGAGAGGCCATCTATTGCAGAAAACTACCATAATGCATACATTTGTGGCTTTGTAGTCCTACAGGAGGAAAATGTGACATTAGGGTTTTCAGCCCCAACATCTACCACCTTCACCTGTCCTCTAACCTTGTGACCCAAGACCAAGCTACAGTCCAGATCTATGCTCCACAGGTCTATGGTTTCATTTAGGGCCTGCAGACTTGGGGTCATGCCCCACCTGTCTGCGACTCTGAATGTGCAGAGCAAGCTGCAGGTCTGCGGCTGTGCCCAAGTCTGCTTGTTTGCGTATGGTTATCCCTTTGGCTGACTTTTGATCTAAAAAACGCCGACTCCCTTTGAGAAAGAAAGGAGAAAAAAAAAATATTTGTTTCTTGAAAATAACATATTGCTGCTTACAGGCTTGAAAAATTAATAGTGTACCTCAGTATACAGATTGGATACTGGTGTTCTTTTATGTTTTTTATGTATTTATATTTTGTCTGCGTCTTTATAAACATATTTTTAACGTTTGTTGTTGTTCTCTACCTTTAGATAATTTATGTTATGCACTGTGATTGAGATCATGGGACCTAGAGAAGCAAAGGATCAATTATGCCTGCATGTTGAAAAGAACAAAGGAGATGGGAACCACAAGATAAGATTCTGAAAACAACAGGATCCGAGATGCTGATGCATTATGACTTGAACGCCATGAATGAACATTTAATAGAATTAAATAATAAGAAATGTTCCTGTGGTGTTTGAGCTCATCTAATTAAGTGATTAAGCTGATTAGGTCCATTTAAGTGTTGTAATTATTTTCCTTGATGTTATGGGGTTCTATTATGGTTTGAGTTATGGGTCACTCTTTATTGAGATTAACTAATTTTGTGTTTCACCTGTGATGACAACATCAATTTGTAATCTAAAATGTATAAAAGCAACACTAGTAAGTTACTACGGTTACCCTTGACAAGTACCAGTTTGAGTACGAAACGCTGTTAGGTATTTTTTATCAGGCTGTGGGAGTTTTTGTGACTTGTCCCTCTACTACTTATGGTGAGAATAAAAAGGTTTTTTACTGCATATTGGTGTTACTGACTCTGCTTTAGAATGTGAGCCTTCCTGGGTTTATTTTGATTGTGTACGTCCCTATATCAAATAAGAGCAACATGAAGCACCCGCACCTGTGGGGCACAGCCCCAGACCTTCAGCTTGAAGCAGCAGACCTGTAGCTTGGCTTTAGGTCACAAGGGTAGCAATGATGGAGGGGTGGGTGTTAACGGTTTAAAACCTCATAGTAACATGTTCCTCCTTTGTAGCTTTGTATCCCTAATGTACGTATTAACACAGTTTTTTATTTTGCAATCAATATATATTGCTCCACACAAAGAAACCACAAAACAGTGCAAACTAGGCCATTCTTCAGCCAGCAGTGTGTCAGAGGGATTACACAGGGTGAGTGTGTTGTGTGCTCCCCTCCCCTCAATGGATGCTGCCTCAACAGATTACTCTCTCCAGGACTGGGAGTTCCACTGAAAAGTTCTCAGCCCCGAGCCTTGTAACCCGCTAATCAGGAAGCTGCTCCATATATGTGGGCCGGGCTACAATCCCCCTTCAAAACAGCTTTTACTTTAATGGACCTCTCCACTGTGGGCCACAGGAATTAAGTGTGTCACACTGGGGAGGTCAGCATGGGGTGGCAGTCGGCAGCAGATGCTGCCCCACAGCTAAGCATTCCCCTGAGTGCCTGGGTTAAGGGCATGTGAGGTTTAAACATAGACACATAGAAAACTGACGGCAGAAAAGGACCAGTAGGCCCATCTAGTCTGTTGGTTTCTGTCTGTGACAAAGTTGTAAATACACCTGAATTTGATTTGCTCCATGCTTAATGTCTGCTTAGGTTTGTTAAGGTTTGCTTCTCTTGTGCAGCTTGTTTGGTTGTAATTTGGGTCTCTGCTGCCTAGCTGGCAAACTGTCCAAGCTAAACCTGGCTCAGCGTATTTCTTCTCCTACTAGGCCATCAAAGTCGGGTTACCACTTCCATATTGACTGGATTCTTACTAATAGGCCTGACAGCAGGCTTGCTACTGCTGATGTTCTGGCTGATTTCATTAGTGACCACTTGCCCACTTTTTGCATCTAGGTTGCCCGTTCCTCCTGACCCCCAAGAAAAAATTTGTTTTTTACATTTCAGGAATCTCTCCAAGGTAAATCCTGATGATCTTGTCCAGGACCAATTCAGTACTGATTGGACCTACCTGAATGCTACAAATTGTGTTACTAATGCTTTGTCCCATTTCCTGAAAATGTTTTTATCTATCAAAATAAACGTGCTCCTTTCTCCAAGAGATGGTTAGCGGCTGCTCTACCCAGTGGTTCACTAAAGAACTTCTGGGTAAACTAAAGTACAGAGACAAGTTCTGGTAAAAATTTTAAATTAAATGAACTCTACGCTGACTGACTTATAGAACTTGGAGGAATATATGTTAAAAGGGTGTCAGGTCCATTAAGAGTGCCCTTCATAAGACTCGAGTAAATGAAACCATTGGTGAACCTCGCTGATTTTGGAGAAGTGTGAAGCATCTCCTGAGGAAAAGTGCATTGCTTACCTAACATTGTTATTGACTATACCAGCTATAATGATCCTGTCCTGATTGCAAATACCTTCAACAACACATTTTCTGATTTATCTACTCTCACCCCAGGTGAACCAGTTAGTCCCTCTGCGTTCCTATTCTTAGTGGTTCCAGAGTTTCAATGCTCCTCGCCTCAGTTTCTCCACTTCTAATCAGTAGTATTGGCTGATGATGAAAAACATTACCGGGTATTAAATTTGATGGTAGTGCTTGTCTTGCTGATCTTCAATCCAAGCTGTTGAGACCTGCAGCACATGTAATTGTGACCCCTGTAGCCCAGATCTTAAATCAGTCCCTTTCATCTGGTGTTGTTCCAGATGCCTGGAAGACAGCTATAATAGTACCGGTCTACAAATCTGGTGATTCTAGTTCACTGTACAACTACTGCCCAACTGCTATTCTCAGCACCTTGAGCAAGCTTCTTGAAAAACTTGTTTACCTCCAGTTATCCGACCACCATACTACTGTCTGCCTTTCCTGACTCCCAAAGTGATTTTAGGAAGGGTCACAGAACTACCACAATTCTAAAACTCGCCAATGAGACTGGTTTTGGTATGGATAATAGTTTGGCCACATGGGGTGGTATTTATTGACTTATCCAAGGCCTCTAACCTAGATAACCTTAATATTCTCTTACATAAACCCTCTGCACTAGGGGTCTCTCCTGATGCTTTCCTGACGGTCTCTAGGGCAGACTAGATGGATCGCACAATCCTCACCTGCCAACGCCATTTTTTTTTTCCTCTTCATGTTCTTGGTCCACTAGCTACCCCAATGGTCATTGCCAACAAGTTAAAACTGGTGGTTCTCTCTCCAGTTAATCCAGAATCTCCACTGGTGTTCCCCAAAAGTCAGTTTTGGGTCCTTTGCTATTCTCCCTGTTTATACATGACCTCCCCAAGCAGCAGTCTTTATATTTAGAAGACCTTGTGATTTAATGCATCACTAGTATAGTCGCTTAGTTAGTATAAACAATAGCCTGAATATGGACTTTGGCTGCATCCAGAGCAGGCTAACTCATTACAGGCTTATTATAAACACCCAGAAAATTAAATCCATGCCTTTTGGTTAATAGCACATGCCTCCCTCTTGGCCTAAAGGTACACTAGTATATGGCTCAGATGGTTCCTTGATCGAGAGTTGAATTCTTTGAAGTACCTTGGCGTCACCTTGGATCCTGCCCTTGACTTCTCACAGCACAATGAATCAACCTGTAAGCTGGTAAATTCCAAGTTGGACCAGGCCTGCTGGCTGAGAACCAGTCTTAAATGAAAAGTCAGAATGATCACTGCAAATGGGATCCTTCTCCCCAGCCTTCTCTGTTATGTCCCAGTGTTCCTAAATGGTCCCAAGTTCTCCCTAACCAAGAAGACTGTAGCCTATAAAAACAGCCGCTGCTTTGTGTTGGGCACTGCTTGCTTCACCCACCACTATACACTCTAGTCCTCCATGGGATGACTTTGTCCAACTGTTAAGCGCAGCTTTGCTACTGGCTGCTTCACTGATAAACTTATTAGATCTGGGACCACGCCCGGTCTATACTCCACGTTGCAATCTTCAAATACACCCTATAACATTAGCTCCTGTGATGCTATGAGCTTTATTGAACAAAGACACTCTACTAATAGAAACATAGAAAACACAGACTTTGATGGCAGATAAGGACTGCTTGGCCCACCCAGTCTGCCAATTTCCCTATTTCCCTACCTAATGGATAAGCCACAGATCCTAGTTAACCAACAACCTGCTTTCTCCTACCCCCCACCAGAATTGCCTTATGTCTGTCCCATGCATTCTTGAATTCCCCCACTGTTTTTGACCCCATGACCTCCTCAGGAAGGCCGTTCCATGCGTCCACCACCCTCTCCATGAAAAAATACTTCCTCACATTGCCCTTGAGCTGTCTCCCCTCGATCTTCAAATTGTGCCCCCTTGTTCTTGCGCATCTCTTTATCTGAAAGATGCTACACTCCTGGACTTTGTTGATTCGCTTGAGGTACCTGAAAGTTTCTATCATGTCCCCCCTCTTCCTCCTTTCCTCAAGGGTATACATATTAAGCTCCTTTAGTCTCTCTTCGTAAGGCTTCTGGTGCAGACCCTGCACCATTTTAGTTGCCCTCCTCTGGACTGGGACTTGTGACCTTCAGTATATCTGCTCCTAGGTTCTGGAATTGCTTTCCTCTCCTAGTGGGAAGTTCAGATTCTCATGGTTCCCAACCTCAGGCATTACCATGTTGTACTTGACTGTACTTGTTACTGACCTATTACAGTCTTGCATGTGCATCCAGAGCCATAACTGTAACTCTGCTGAATTATATTGTTTTGCCACAAACTTGTAATTTATTTATTGTTTCCTGTTGTTTGCTCTGTTCCTCCCAAGTCATCCCTGGAAATAAGCACAATGTTGCCTAGGGTTTTTTTTTTTTTTTTTTTTCCCTCCTACATGCCCCGGATCTGCCATTTCCTTCAGGCAGCCATCATCCCTGACATCCACCTACTGTCCTCCCTTGGAACCCCCCAACTCACATCGCAGCTGACCCTGGGGTAGCTCGGCGTAACCCTTCGCCAAGTGGGTCCCCCTCCTCTGAGGGGGAAGGCACCAGCAGGGCAGCCAGCACACTCTTTCTCTCATCCCCAGGGCACTGCTGAGGTGGTCAGGCTCCTCAAGAGTTCTGTGGTGGTGTCAGCAGATCGTCTGCCACCATCCTGGCCAATCGGGATGTTTTTTCCATTTTACTGGCACCCCTGATGTCACGCCACATCTTGTAGTGCTCCCAGTCTCCACCACAGGCCGCTACACAGCGAGACATCACCCTAACCCACCTCAGGAGAGGAGAGCAGTCCTTCAGATGCTTAATCCTCTCCAACCCCCACCAACCCTCAGCGTCCCGAGTCCGTTCCCGAACCCGGGTCACCGGTGTGGTTTGAGGTAAGGTGCCAGCACCTCAGTCCTCTGCACCACTGGGCCGGCCGTTGCCTAGGGTTTCATGTGATAATGGCAACTACTAATGGGCGCCGACCACAAAGAGCAACACAAAAACCGCCCAACATGAACAGGGCGACGGACATTACACTGACCGTCACAAATAGCGATGGTTGCTTACTGCATGAGTATAAAAAAAAAAAAAAAAAATCACCATATATATTTTTAAGCGGGGGGTTATGCCCCCCATGCCCCCTAAAATAAATATAATCAACCCCACAGGGGGTGGAGACATAGGGAAAAACAAAAAATATATATTTTCTCTGGCGCTAGACCCGAACCCAGGTTGCTGACTTCAGGGACGGTACCGTATACCGCTACGCTAAACGGCTGCTCGGCAGGTCTAGGCCACACATGATCCTATATCCTGCTGTAGTGAATGTAGCTCCCTGCTACACTTGCTCTACAGGATATAGCAACCTTTTTCACCAGTCGCTCTACTTACAAGCGCTATTATTGAGTCGCTTCAATAATAAACGCCACAAAGGAGCAACTGCCTAGTGACTGCCAGGGATTACCAAACACTAAATACAATAAATAATATGTCACTGTAATGCACCTATTTGTATGGTTGAGAAGGCACTTTAATGTTAACCTTGATTTATGCACCTTATAAACATTGCCGTCCTTCGATGGAATAGCCTGAGATCTGGCATGTGCTGATTCGGTATCAAGGTCTCTGGAGCGTGCGACTTTGGCAATGATCAGTTCAGCTGGTTAATAGCTCTGGAATGTTAAAAATACATACAAATATGGAAATTAAGGCTTTTTTTCTTTCCTAGAGCTCAAATACGGCTGAGAGTTAAAACCAGAAAGTTTCAGGTTTGCTAGAGTTTGGCCCAAGCATGATTCTTTGATAGGTAAAGTCACTGAAAAAATGTGTACTTTAAATTATTTAGAAAACACAATGCCATTTTTGTGTATGAGCTGTTCACTTTAACAATATACTTTTAAGAAAGTGATTTTGCAAAACCGATGTACATCACTTTTGTGACTCAAAATCCATTTTAGTGAACCTCTGCAGTCACGAAAGTGCAAAAGACAACAGAAATCTTTGTACATCAAAATCAAACAAAAAAAATAGTTGGAAGTTAAAATGCCAAGTCCATACAGGAAATAGACCTGGGTGTTAAAAGCAATAATCTTAAAACATCTAATCAGTGCAACAAGGCATGCATTAAAGCTACTAAGATGTTTGCTTGTATACATAGGGGATTTGAAAGTAGGCACGGAGAAGTGATGATGCCCTTACATCAGTCTCAGGTTAGACCCCACCAGGAGTACTGTGCACAGTTTTGGAATCCTCATTTAAAGGAGGAGAGGGGTTGGCCCAGTCACGTTGAAAGTTGAAGCAATGAGCATCTCACCTCCTGCCACGCCAGCGACCCAGGTTCAGAAATTGTTGCGGGTTGTTCGGGTGGGGGGGCTGGCCAGGTGAGGGAGGACTAAGCATCTGTAGGACTGCTCTCCTCCCTTGGGGAGGGGTGATGCCATGCCTCGCTGGTGACTGTCACTTGGAGGTATCTGGGTGGCAGCGCAAGCAAGGTACACAATGGGAAGGGCTCCCATGCACAGAGCGCCGGGGGCATCTCCGCAGAGGAGGAGTATGCACACTGTGCTCACTGCATGTCCATAGTCCCAGGGAGAAAAGGTGAAGAAACATGGAGGCCAGGGCTTTGTGAAGCCCTGCCTGTGTGTGCCTACAGTCTACCCTACTGATTCGGTCCCGAGGTCACACTGCACTGTCTGCCGGGGGTGGGGTGGCCCTCCCTCTCCTACCCTGCTGCAGAGGTACCTGCTTCCAGACCTGCAGGAAGGTAAGTGGACGACTCTCGGGAACAGAGACAGGGCTAATAAGCTGACCAGACCTGCCTAAGGAGGATACAAACCTTTGTGGAAAAAATAAATAAAGGAGGCTAGGAATAGACAGGAGGTAGTACAAAGCGGGGAAAAATGATTCATGGACAGCAAGGAAAGTAATGCGAAGAAAGACTGGTGGACCAGAACAGGGACATCTCAGAGGACAGAAGGGAAAGGGGAGACAGAAGTGAAACTTACAAATTCCTAAAAGAAATAAACAAGGTTGATAGTGGGTTTCTATGCACCAGAAATAACAACACAGTGACAAAGGGTCATGGCTGGGTGGAGACTAGTAGGGGAAAGATTTAAAAGGGATCTCGGAAAGGACTACTTAATAGAAAGGGTTGTGGAAAAATGGAAAGGATTGCCAAGGGAGTTTGCAGAAGCTGTATCAAGTGATAGTTTTAAGAAAGGATGGGATATAAGTACAGGGGTAGTTGCCTCTGGTTCAGGGAATAGGACTTGAGAGAGTGGGTGCAGAAGAGTTAGTTGAAAATGGAACAGAGGAGACTCAAAATGTAAATAGTCATTGCATTCAGTAATACTAAAAGTAGTAAATAGAGTACAGTTAGGAATCTTAGGCAGACTGGATGGACCCTGGGTCTTTCTCTGCCATCATACTGTAACCCCCCCCTTAGACCAGGGGCTTACCTGCCACCATGACACTCTGTCCTTCTCTTGCTCCCCCGGGCATCTCCCATATTCAGCCTGTATTTTGTTTTCTGGTCCCCAGGTGTTGTTCTGCCCCTGGTGCCCCAGCCAAGCAGCCCAAGCAAAAATCCCACCCAGCAGGGCTCGAGAACGTCCACCACGATCACCCACTTGTTGTTCTGCCCTCGGGGCAGCGGAGATCATGTAGGCGCGAGCAGCGCCTTTAATCTACAACTGCTTCATTTTGCAGTTATACTGGCGAGCAGTCAGTCAGTCCCGGGGTCCCCATCAGCTAAGTGGGACCCAGTGACCATGGGCAGGCCGCTGAGAGGCCGCTCTCACCAGTAATGGAGGAGATACACAAAGGAGTTTGATCGGGGCTCATTTAAATATTCATGAGCCACAGCCCCGATCATTTAAATATTCATGAGCCTGTCTGCCCTCGGGGCAGCTGTATCTTGGCTGCAGCCAAAAAAGAGAAAGAAATATTAGTACTGTGGGGCACTGGGGCAAATATTTATCTCTGGCTGCACCAGAACTTTAATTTAGGACTGTACTCATTCTGCTAACAGGACAGTGGGTTAAGCAGCCACAGCCAATTGGAAAGCCAGGGAAACAAAGGCAGGACTTGTGGGACATTCACCAAAACTCATGGGTAAATGCCAAGTGCCCATGGGACTTACAGGGACCTAATTCTAGGCGCCAAAACAGCAGGCCAACAGTGCATCGAGTGAGGTTCATGCATTATTCATTTCTGTGATTGACAGGTCCTCCAACCAATTGGAGGCCAGTCACCTCATCACCACAACCAATCAGGAGCCTCGGGAAAGCCCTATAAGAGATAGTGTTTTCCAGCATTTTGCCAGATTACAACCTACAGATTCGAGAGGGAGCCCCCCACAGGGATGGGGGCTCAGACCTCTGCCATGCATCTGGGCCTGGTCATTCGAGCTAAGCCCCTCCATCCAGGAGGGGGAGTTTTGTTTTATTTAAGTTTTAATTAATTTCAGTTAAGTTGTTAACTGCTAATCTGGAGGTTGCCAGACTGTCCTCCAGATGCTAGCCCTCCCCTCCACGTTGGGGAAAGATATGGACCAAAAACCAGATGACATAAGCAGCGGTGAGAGCGCTGACCAAGAACCTCAGTCGTGAGAGGACTGAAGATGCCAGGAGCCTTCTATAGCGGGGATCGATCGTGGAGGACCTGCATGAATACCCTTGTACCCCCAGGTGCAAGGGAGAGCATACAGCACGCTATAATCTGTGGGCCATCATGCCCTTATAACTGTGTAATGCCAAGAAAGATAAGTAACTATGGGCCGACATGCCCTGTATCTACAGTTGTGAGAAAACGTGAGAGTAACTGGTCTGGGCTGCTTTGCCCGAAGTGACTATTAACTTAGTAGTTTTTCAGTTAGCACCTTGCCTGCTGCCCTGCTGGCCCAGAGCAGATGTATCTTTGAGACTGTGCCATGCAAACTGCAGCTGTTGCTGGGGGTACCCAGGAGAGACCAGACAGCATGCACATAGGCAAAAATCATATAAATGTGCTGATATTCATCAGTACCCAGTATTCGGCCAAGATTGTCCTATGGAGCTGCCAGCCATAGCCGCCTTGCCACTTCAAGGGACATGAGACCCGAGGGTCGACTTGAAATTCAGCTTTAAACCTGCAAATTACAGATTTCCACCTTACTGAATTATGTCTAAGATCTTAGACAAGTGAAAGGTGTATTGGTATATTAATGTACTGAAGTGATCACAATATATATGCACTGAATGTTCAGGATTTGCATTCCAAGGTCTAGCAAAGTAACCCGAATAGTTTTTTTTTTCTGAATTGTTCAGTTCTGCGACATGCAGGGCAATCACTGCTCTTCTGCGACAAGCAGGGCAACCCCTGCTAGTCAGCCAAAAGCAGGGCAACCCCTGCACCTCTGACAAGGATCTACAGCCATTGTTATTTAAGTTGTCTTCCAAGTTAGTCCCTTCCTCTTAAATCAAAGGCGGCCAGCTCAACTAGCTGCAACATCCACCAGGCCTGCAACAATCCAGGACTTTGGTATCTGGGTGCCCAGGGTACAGTGTGAGATTGCAGGGTTTCATACGTATCTGGGACTGGTATCAGTGGTGGGGATAATTGTTGTGTATCATCTGATTTAGTCAGCAGCTTAGATAGCCAGGGCTCTGGATATCATTTCTGGTCACTGAACTGTAATTGCCTTTTCTGTTTAATAGCCATCCAGTTGGAGGGTTCACCAGCACAAAAAAAGCCTGTGTACATTTGTAAATAATAATCAGCATAGGCCAGCCCAGTGGTGCTGCGGGCTGAGGCGCTAGTCACCTTACCTTGCGCCACGCCGGCGATCCATGTTTGGGAACGAGCACGGGTCGTCGGGGGTTGGCAGGGTGGGAGAAGGACTGAGCGTCCAGAGGGCTGCTCTCCTTCTCTGGGGAGGGGGGGGACTTCAGTGGGTGGCGCATGGCTGGCCCCTAGTGGAGACTGTGTGGCAGTGTGCCATCACTGCAGGAAGACGGGCAGGAGAGGGTAGATACCGGGAGGTGCGTGTGCGGAAGCGTGCGCGCCCCTCCCACTGGCATAACTGCATGCCGCTCCCGCAGGGAGAACCAACACAGAAAAATTATTGGCAGCATGAAGGCTGCCCGCCGGCACCGCCATGGTCGCACACAAGCCAGCTCCCTCCTGGGTCCACCCTCCTGGTCTCCGCAGTAGTGGGGTAAGTACCCACTGCGATGCAACAAGAGGGGGGTAATGACAGGGAGGTTAGAGCTCTGTCCACGACCAGGGCAGCAGTTGGGATGGCTGGCTGGATAGGGGGAGGAACCAAAGGCACAACCTCCCCCCACTCGAGGAAAGTGCAAATAAATAAACTAAAAAAAATAATAACCAGCATAACCTCTACTCCTTCTGCTTCCCCCATCCTAACTCCTATGTCCCACAAATAAATCTTGTTATTACTATTTTTGCAAATCATAGTGTGTGAGCATATCATTAGAGAGAATCATTTATTACCAAAATGTCTTAAATGTGGGGAAATGTCCATTGGGTCATGTCTGGGGGTGGTAAATGGTATTTGTCGGTGGCATAACATCTCTGGGGGTTATACCAGGTAACAGCTAGCCCACGTTAAAGGTAACTCTGAGTGGAGGCACTGTGCAAATTGTTTTAAACTTGATATAAGTTTTCGAACCCAACCCCCTCAGCCTAGCTCGTAGGTAGTAGGCAGGGGTGTAACTCTAGGAGTAGCGCTGCCTAGGGGTTACAATATTTTGTATGTTTCTATGTTTAACCTGAAACTTACATGCTGAATAGTGTAGTGCAAGGTTGATTCTTCAAGTGTTTTCTTTTTTTAATTAATTAACTTAGGCTGTGGCAAGTCACGAAAAAGAGGTCCTGATGCTGTTACTCGAAAATCTGTTTCAATCAGCAGGACCCATTTTCACAGTTTGCAGCCCTATCTTCCATCCCTGCGTCCTTTCATAAAAAGCATTAGACACTACCCCATCCCACCAGCTCAGTTAGCACCATACTCCCCCCTCCCCCCCGCAAAATATCTTAAAATACAAATTCATCATCGGACAAGAGGCATAACCCTCTCTTCCTCCACAATCCCAAGAAACATTCTGAGTCAGATTTAAAAGGTGCCAAATAAGTGGTCATGAGAAGAGGTGATGACTTGGGCATTCTCAAAATGTGGGCCAAAAATGCCCACGCTATGAGCAGAAGACAAAAACTGGGAAAAAAGCCAAGTCCCGATCCGATGCACGTGCAATGAGCACATTTTGGGGCTCTGTTTTTTAACAGGCTTTTTCTTCCTTCAGTAGATGACAGCTGGCAAAGGTGGCATGAAGCTTGTGCTGGTCATCCAATGATAGAATACTTTAAAATGTGAGTGCCAGGGGAAACAGAGTGGGCATCTTTATAAATGTATGGGGAAAACTTGAGTGGCATGGCTGGTTGGTAGCTGATGTGGGTGGGTGGGGGTGGTAGAGTGATATCTGCTGCAGGTCTGGTGCAATGTGTCTGTGATGATGCAGATGCTTCTCAGGCCACTAACTCACAAGTTTGGTGCAGTGAGCATCAGTCTGGCACAATGCCTGTCACTATGCAGCTGCTGCGTGAGTAGTGTGCAGAGCCACTCATGAAGCAAGCTACAGGTCCGGCACACTGAGCGTCACTATGCAGCTGCTGCGTGAGCAGTGTGCACAGCCACTCATGAAGCAAGCTACAGGCCTGGCACCCTGAGCGTCACTATGCAGCTGCTGCGTGAGCAGTGTGCAGAGCCACTCATGAAGCAAGCTACAGGTCCGGCACACTGAGCGTCACTATGCAGCAGTTACGTAAGTAGTGTGCAGAGCCACTCATGAAGCAAGCTACAGGCCTGTCACGCTGAGCGTCACTATGCAGCTGCTGCGTGAGTAGTGTGCAGAGCCACTCATGAAGCAAGCTACAGGTCCGGCACGCTGAGCGTCACTATGCAGCTGCTGCGTGAGTAGTGTGCAGAGCCACTCATGAAGCAAGCTACAGGCCCGGCACGCTGAGCGTCACTATGCAGCTGCTGTGTGAGGTAGTGCAGAGCCACTCGTAAACGAAGCTACAGGTCCGGCACGGCTGGGCGTCACTATGCAGCTGCTAGGCTGAAAATAGTGTGCAGAGCCACTCATGAAGCAAGCTACAGGCCTGTCACGCTGAGCGTCACTATGCAGCTGCTGCGTGAGTAGTGTGCACAGCCACTCATGAAGAAGCTACAGGCCTGGCACGCTGAGCGTCACTATGCAGCTGCTGCGTGAGTAGTGTGCACAGCCACTCATGAAGCAAGCTACAGGCCTGGCACGCTGAGCGTCATTATGCAGCTGCTGCGTGAGTAGTGTGCAGAGCCACTCATGAAGCAAGCTACAGGTCCGGCACGCTGAGCGTCACTATGCAGCTGCTGCGTGAGTAGTGTGCAGAGCCACTCATGAAGCAAGCGACAGGCCCGGCACGCTGAGCGTCACTATGCAGCTGCTGCGTGAGTGATGGCCAGAGCCGCAAATAGCGACAGGCCCGGCACCCTGAGCGTCACTATGCAGCTGCTGCGTGAGTAGTGTGCAGAGCCACTCATGAAGCAAGCTACAGGCCCGGCACCCTGAGCGTCACTATGCAGCTGCTGCGTGAGTAGTGTGCAGAGCCACTCATGAAGCAAGCTACGGGCCGGCACCTGGCGTCACTATGCGGCTGCTGCGCGGTAATTAATGCAGAGCCACTCATGAAGCAAGCTACAGGCCCGGCCGCTGAGCGTCACTATGCAGCTGCTGCATGAGTAGTGTGCAGAGCCACTCATGAAGCAAGCTACAGGTCCGGCACACTGAGCGTCACTATGCAGCTGCTGCGCGAGTAGTGTGCAGAGCCACCCATGAAGCAAGCTACAGGCCCGGCACGCTGAGCGTCACTATGCAGCTGGTATGCGTGAGAAGTGTGTGCAGAGCCACTCAAGAAGCAAGCGACAGGCCCGCACGCTGAGCGCCACATGCAGCTGCTGAGTAGTGTGCACAGCCACCATGAAGCAAGCTACAGGTCCAGCACGCTGAGCGTCACTATGCAGCTGCTGCGTGAGTAGTGTGCAGAGCCACTCATGAAGCAAGCTACAGGTCCGGCACGCTGAGCGTCACTATGCAGCTGCTGCGTGAGTAGTGTGCAGAGCCACTCATGAAGCAAGCGACAGGCCCAGCACGCTGAGCGTCACTATGCAGCTGCTTTGTAAGTGACCCATCACAAAGCAACACAGAGGTCTGGAGCCCTACTAGGGTCAAAGCACAAAGCCTCAGAAGTCAGAAAATGAAAAAAAAGAGAGTCAGAAGTACCTGGAACCTTGGCAAATCAGTGGTGTGGTGTTCTCTGGGTTTGAACTGTCACGTGATGCAGTGTTGGTGTTACCCTAACAGCAGCACTGTGCTGTTACAAAGTAAATGACTCAACAATGCTTGCATACGGAGTGCCGCTATTTGGGTAACATCAATACCATGTTTCATGACCATTCAAACCTTGAGCATGCATTTAATATTACCCTTTGTTTCACCCTTCAGATGGGGGCAGTTTAGAACGGCGGTACAATAGGAGGTTTGGGCAGGAAGAAAGCAAGTCAGTATTACTGTGGAGCTGTTCTTGGGATTGTAGCAGTCCCATGCCCCAAATCGAACAGAGTACAGTGCACGACACAACTGCTGGAATTATTATATACAAATAAAACTAAAACAAGCATGCCACCCATACCTCAACTGCTCACAGTTGGACTAATACTTCACTTTGTACCAGTCCAACAGGATTGCTCAACCTCCAAAGTCCTTACACCCACCAACCTGAGCTGTGATACTAATGTCCTCAGTGCCTATGGGACCGTCACATCTAATCTCAGTCTTTTCCATGGGGCCACAGTTAGACATAGGGACCTCCTACTACCTGACTGCATAGTGCACAAGAGGAACCGCCCCACTGGGGTCTATTCCTCACAGCCCTTCCAATGTTCCTCTCTCATCAGGTAAAAAGTAAGGGACATCGTGGCAAACGTAGACGCCACAAAGTCAACAGTAAACTGGTTAAGGAATACCTCCATAGAATAGCCCCATTATTACTCTTGCTATCAGGGAACATACATCCCAATCCTGGCCCTCCCTCCAGGAATATCTCATGCCAAAAGAAGGCTGGCTCCCTAATCTTTGCATCTGTCAATATTTGCAGCTTCCTTGCAAAGCTGGATTCCCTCCAAGTTTGGATCTCACAACACAACCCTGACATGTTATCCATAGTAGAAACTTGGTTGTCGCCCAACGTGGCTGATGCCTCCATCATGATACCTGGGTACTTGGTTTTCCGGCAAGATAGGCTCTCCAGGCATGGGGGTGGCTGTGCAATTTACATCAGGGACTGCTTGCAGTGCTGTACCGTGTCCTTACCTAGTACTGGTGACTGTATACAAGCTATCGCAGTTAGAGTTTTTCTTGGTGCACACAACAAAACCATTACTATCCTATTAGCATATATCCTGCCCAGACACACTGCTGCTGGGTTCAAGGCACTCATCGGCTGCCTTGGCTGTTTAAGCCTTAACACTGAGGTCATTCTGCTTGGTGGCCTCAACATCAACTGACTCTCTCCCAAAGCAAGTCCTTACATTGATGCTCTCGCTACTCTGGACTTCACTCAGCAGGTCGAATCCCCCACGTGCATGAACTATAGGACTGGTACCAGCACCCTGCTGGACTGGGTTCTCTCAAATCAACCAGACCATATCTTGGATACCCCTGTCCTTCCGGATTGCCTAAGTGACCACTCTCCTGTCCTATTCTTGTGGACTAAAATTCTCTAAACCCCCAGCCAAAACAATAACAAATACGGTACTACTGAGAGGCCACCCTGAATCACTGAAAGCTGACCTTTCTCACACTGACTGGTCTGTAATCTACTCCACCAAGGATGCCAATCAGGCAGTAGAGCAATTTACCTCCCTTTTCAACATTGCGTATGACAAGCATGCCCCTCTTAAGAAACGGAAAGTCAAGTGCCTCATTAATCCTTGGCTCACTTGTGACATCATCGAACTCCTCAAATCCTGAGACTGCCTGAGGCAAAGGGCTCATGACTCTGGTAAACAATCAGACATACAGGCTTACAAGAAGACCAGAAACAACTGCATCAGAAAAATAAGGGTAGCTAAAAGTACATATTATAAGGAAGCCCTTGCACATGCCTGGAATGACAGCAGACTCTTTTAGAGCAATCTCAAGGATATTACTGGTAAGGACCCCAAAACCGTTCCCGCCATGCTCAGCATTGATGAGGTCTCCTCCCTCGACCCTAAACTCACTGCAAAGACATTTAATAACACATTCACCGACCTTATTGGGGTTCGTCCCCACGATTACTTCAACACTCCCACTACCAGTGCCTGTTCTGAAAAATCTGAACAGCCCCCAACTCACCCTCCTTTTTATTTTAGATCAAAGTACATGAGGCCAGGAAATATCCCCTCAAGGACCTGGGTAAAGGGCATTACAGTAGTGATACTTTGGCTCTCAAGTTCTTAGCCCTAACCCTGGAGGAAGTATTTGCACCCTCAACGCATATCCTGAACCTTTCACTAAGATATTCTAATTTTCCTCAAAAATGGAAGTCTGCAGTGGTTATCCCGTCCACAACAGCAGTGTTTGTGTCCCACAGTAACTACAGACCCATTTCCATCCTACCCTATCTCTCCAAAGCCCTGGAGAAAATAGCTGTCGACCAGCTTGTTGTCTGTGTGGGTAAATACCAACTACTCTGCCCTCAACAGCACAGTTTCAGGACCAGGCACAGTACCTCCATTGAAACAACCAAACAACTGAGGAGCTCAAATTCACTAAATGTGAATATATTTGATCTGGTGCAAAACGGAATCAGAGAAAATTCATTCAAAACCACTAGCTTTTGAAACCAAAAGCAGCCCGACTGCACAAACACCCGTCAGTTAACCAAATGACTCAAACGAGGCACGGCTTACCGTATCTTCATATTTTATTCTGGTCACACTGTTTCACAACACAGCATACATAAGAGTCGTGACTTCTTTCGATAAATAATTAAAACTTTCACCATCTAAGTGCAAACATATTCCTGGCCGGGTCAGCCGTGCAGAGACCAGCCCACATGCGTGATGGCGCACAGGAATCAGCTGGCGTTACTAACGCCTTCCTCAGAGCTGATAGGTCAGACAACACATCAATCATTTATAGTGAAAAAACATATGCAAATACCCTGAACCAATTAAAACATACACAGCTCATGAATATTTATATTTGCCCCAAAGCAAATCATAAATAGCAATGTAACAATAATTCTTCATTCAGACCCTTTGGTTTGCAAAGTTTCAAGTTTAAAAATCAAAAACATTCCTTTGGTCCAATTTCTTTGCTAAATTCCCACCACGAGGTCCAACATGCACTTTTTCAATACCAATAAATTTAAGATTTGCTGGTGAACCATGTCCTGCAGATGAAAAATGGCGTGCCATTGCATTAGTTAGTACATTATTTCTGATGGCTGATTTATGTTCCTTATTCTTTCCCTTAGCTGAGCGTTTTGTTTGCCCACATAATTCAATCCACATGGACAAGTGAACATATATATTACCCCAGTGCTTCTACAATTAATAAACTCATTTATCTCAAATTTCTGATTTGTATGTGGATGCAAAAATATTTACTATTATATGTATTGTTGCATTCGCACAATTCCCATTTATAATTCCCCTTTGGAAATGCTGGAATCAAGTTGTTCTCAATTTTCAGGACTCTGTACACTATGCACCAGCAAATCCTTAAGATTACTACCCTCTTATAGGTAATTCTAGGTTTCTTGTACATCTCCTTCCTAAAACAGGATCACCCTGTAAAACATTCCAATGCCTCTTCACTACATTTGCAATCCCTCAGCCTGATTTGAAAATTCAGTCACAAAATGAATAAAACCCTGAGAATCTTCATTAGAGGTTTTGGTTGTAACAATTCATTTCTACTAGTATTAGCAGCCTTTTCCATCCCTTATATATGCATTTAGTACCATATCCACGCTTGAAAATGCCTTGCAGTTTCCTGTGCATTTTTTAAAATGTTCATCATCATTGCACACTCGTTTCAAGCCAACATCTGTCCACTAGGAATATTCTGCTTCAGACTTTCAGGATGACTACTTTAAGTAATGTAGCAGTGTGTTCCTACTCATAGGCTTTCTATGCACTGCTACATTATTTAAAGCAGTCATCCTGAAAGTCTGAAGCAGAATATTCCTAGTGGATTAGATGTTGGCGCTTTGAAACTTATGCGCAAGGATGATGAACATTTTAAACAAATGCACAGGAAACTGCAAGGCCATGCCGGATATGGTACTAAATGCACATATAAGGGATGGAAAAGGCTGCTAATACTAGTAGAAATGAATTGTTACAACCAAAAACCCTAATGAAGATTCTTAGGGTTTTATTCCATTTTGTGACTGAATTTTCAAATCAGGCTGAGGAGATTGCAAATGTAGTGAAGAGGCATTGGAATGCTTTTACAGGGTGATCCTGTTTTTTAGGAAGGAGATGTACAAGAAACCTAGAATTACCTCATGAAGAGGGTAGTAATCTTAAGGATTTGCTGGGCATAGTGTACAGAGTCCTGAAAATTGAGAACAACTTGGATTCCAGCATTTCCAAAGGGAAATTATAAATGTGGGAATTGATGCGATGCAACAATACATATAATAGTAAATATTTTTGCATCCACATACAAATCAGAAATTTGAGATAAATGAGTTTATTAATTCAGAAGCACTGGGGTAATATATATGCTCACTTGTCCATGTGGATTGAATTATGTGGGCAAACAAAACGCTGGCTAAGGGAAAGAATATGAACATAAATCAGCCATCAGAAATAATGTACTAACTAATGCAATGGCACATCATTTTCATCTGCAGGACATGGTTCACCAGCAAATCTTAAATTTATTGGTATTGAAAAGTGCATGTTGGACCTCGTGGTGGGAATTTAGCAAAGAAATTGGACCAAAGGGAATGTTTTTGGATTTTAAACTTGAAACTTTGCAAACCAAAGGGTCTGAATGAAGAATTATTGTTACATTGCTATTTATGATTTGCTTTAGGGCAAATATAAATATTCATGAGCTGTGTATGTTTTAATTGGTTCAGGGTATTTGCATATGTATTTTTCACTATAAATGATTGATGTGTTGTCTGACCTATCAGCTCTGAGGAAGGCGCTAGTCGAAACGTCCAGCTGATTCCTATGTGTCATCATGCATGTGGGCTGGTTCTGCTCTGGCTGACCCGGTCAGGAATATGTTTGCACTTAGATGGTGAAAGTTTTTTAATTATTTATCGAGTTAGTCGCCGCCGCACTCTTATGTATGCTGTGTTGTGAAACAGAGTGTGACCAGAATAAAATATGAAGATACGGTAAGCCGTGCCTCGTTTGAGTCATTTGGTTAACTGACGGGTGTTTGTGCAGTCGGGCTGCTTTTGGTTTCAAAAGCTAGTGGTTTTGACAGTACCTCCATTGCCTTGCTTGAATTCACGGGCTTCATTCATAAATCCTTTGACCAAGGTCAACTGGTTGGTGCTGTATACATTGATTTAACCAAGGCATTTGATACGGTTAATCATGTTCTCCTGACTGAAATGTTAGCCTTTCTAGGGCTCTCACCCGAAGCTGTTACCTGGTTCAGCAGTTACCTTCAAAACCACTCACAGCAAGTAAAGATCTGCAACATCCTCTCGGACAGTCAACCTGTCCTGTCAGGGGTCCCTCAAGGTTCTATTTTGAGCCCCCTCCTGTTCAGTGTATTCCTGAATACACTGCCCCACTCCATCCAGGCATGCATCCTTCTTTATGAGGATACTGCTGTTCTCTTTTCTAGTGGCCATAACCCCAGGGCTCTCGAATCAGAGCTCCAAAAAAAAAACCTTTGCTGCTGCAGAAAGATGATTCAGCAACCACAAATTAATCTTAAACTACAAGACAATAAACACCATGTTGTTTTCCAACCCACAAAGCAAACACAGACACTACCCCCTCTCAACAGTAAATGGTGCTGGTGCCTCTCTGGAGTTGGTACCTAACCTTAAACACCTTGGGATCACGATGGGCAACACCCTGCACGCCAAGCATGTTGATATTATATCGAAGGCAATCAACAGGCGAATAGGGCTTCTGCACAGACACAGGCATTGCCTGACCCTGCAACCCTCAATACAGCCATCCACAGCTCAGTGGTATCACTCATTGATTATGGACTCATCATCCATGGGTCAGCCACTGACACGTCCCTCAAGTGCATAAAAAAGGCACTTAACAAGGCCTGACGGCTTCTCACTGGTGCTGAACGTTTGACCCATACCTGTGACCTGTATTCACAGGCCAACTGGCTACAATTCAGCAGCAGACTCACCTACCAGACCTGTCTGGTAACCAAGAAAATCAGCTGTGGCCTAATGCCCCCTTGGGTACAAGAGCTCCTTACCACCAGCAATGATACTCGACACACAAGAAATTCTAATTGCTCCTCTTTTAAGATCCCAAGCTGTTGCACCACACAGGGACAAAGGTCTTTTGCCTACCGTGCCCCACTCTGGTTCAACTCAATTGCAGGTGACATTTTATCTGCCAAGACCTTAAGAACCTTCAAAAGAATGCTAAAAGAGGATCTGGTCTCTAAGTTGAGCTGCGACTGCTATCGCTAACTATTATTTGGAATTAACAATACTTATTTTTCTGTCAACTCCACTCTCTCTACACACGCCATCCCACTTCCCTCATTCCCCCACCCCTTTGTCCTCACCTACCCCACCACTTCTTTGTACTATTTGGTCTGCTCACTCCAGATTACTCCCTCCAGACCTCCTGTATCCTGAGTTCTCGCCCAAGAAAGATCTCCGGGTGATAGTTTCAATGGTCAATTTTCTCCCCCGCTACCTTGCTATTCGACAAGGACCCTTGGCTGAATTCCCACTCTACCACCCTTCTCTAACCCTCACCTCTCAAATATATATCCTGACTTCACTTAACTGCTCACATTTGAACTGTCTCCCCCTTTACTATTTTGCTATCTGATGAGGCCTCTTAGCCAATTCCAGTTCCTTCCACCAGTTGCCTCCCTTCCCCTCATACCCTATTCCCAGTACTTAGTTATCAGGGAACTTACTACTATAGCACTTAGTAATGAGCTCATAATTGTTCTGAATATCATGTGATAGTATTTTCTCATCTTGCATTGAACTCATTCCATCTGCAATGTATCTAATGTTCGTGTTGGTGTGGTTATAGTCCATAACCCTCCTGCTGTTAGTTCTTTGTTCTCCATTGTTAGTTGTTCTTGTCCATTGTTACCTGACGTGGAACCTATGCTCAAAGGTCTAATCCGAATTTTTAAATAAAAATGGAGGAGACAGCATCCATACCCATGCCAGCACACAGGTTCCCTACCAGCCTTGGCTCAGTCGCAAGGCATTAGGGTTCATAGGACATGGAATTCCATCAAGTCCCAGAGCACCGCTGGGAGTCAGGAGGGACTGCTGGCCTTGGCTTAGTGGCAGGGCGCCATAATCAGATTGGCATGGTACCCTTTGACAGACTCTAATGTCCAAACCAGTGGGAGCAGACTGATTCATGGCTGGATTGTTGGGAGGCCTTTAGAGTTTCCTGAGGAGGATCTGGTAGGCATGCAAGATGTGAGACCAGATCGAAGGCTGAAGACACCTTGAGGGTATGGATGTCATGGTCAGAGATTGCGCCTATAGGGCCCCTCTGGATCTTTCCAGGCCCTCGGCAGCTGGGTTGGAAAGCTTCCAGGCAAGCGGCAGGAACATACAGGGAGCAGCCCGAGGGTACATATGACTGAGCTATGGATCAGGAGGCAGAAGCGGGTTCCCGAGTGGGCATCTCCTCAAGGAATGTGAAGCTATGGTTTTCAGACCTGGAGGGTTCCCTGAAGATACAGCACCAGAGTCCAGACTAACATCTTGAGCTCTGTCAGAAAGAATTTCTACACTAAAGTAAGGAGAACACTTCCTATTTCATTCCAGAACTGTCAGAGACCTGTTGGGGGGATCTGTACTGCAATGGGTACTAGGACCAGAGCTAGATATAGTATCTGCTTACTATCCACATGGGGTAAACAGTAGTTCACATAGCGGTGCACAGGAGTGCCAAAGTAACTGTAAAGGATGGGAGAGTCTCACATAAAAGTCTAAGTATACAGGCCACTGTACAACCTGCAGTTTGACTGAAACAAGGCCTATATGTAATGAACTGTGATGCAGATACTGACCCCAAAATTGTGCTTATAAATGAACTAAGAGACACATGAACTGAACTACCTTTGAACCTCTATCACCTACGTAAAGGGACAGAACATTTGAACTATCTATCTGGTATGAAGACGATTTTTTTTTTGTGTTATCATGACGGTTTATTTATCTGATACAAAAGGAGAAAGGTTGTACATGCTTATGGTGTTTTTGCAATGGAATTCTCAGTGAGCCATGCCATAATTTTACCCCTGGACATGGGAGTTGCCCTGGGCCATACCCACCCCATCTGGACAGTGAGACACTCAGCAGAACAGGCTGAAGGGGGGGGTTGTATATGTATACACAACTGCTTCTCCACACTGCCATCCACCAAGTAATTTCTTCAGCGATCCTCCAAGCATACTGCCACTAACCCCACTGTCATTCCAGTAAAGGTCCACGGGAAAGGGCCAGAGAGCACCAAGAGCCTTCATTCCAACAGCAACATAGTTTTTACCCCTTTCTTTCCCCCACCTCAAGCGGGATGTAAGCAAACTTTGCACACTGTGTCCCTGCAGAGGAAAAAGCTCCCTGACCCTCCTCAAGGATCAATGTGATGTGGATAATCTGCTGCCAGCAATCCCCGGGTGGATGTGCACTGCCATCAGCAGCAAACTGCGACTCAGCTCTGGCATGCCTCTCATGCTAGAGACCCAGGTCCAGTGTTGGACGACCCCCACCTGGATACCTGGAAATTTCCAGTCCCCCACCCCCAATGGTGAACTCGTCCCTGTATTTTCTGGTTATTGTACGTAAACAGAAGATGCAAACATACAGACAGTATACATACATACAGCGTAATGCTTATGTCTCATCCCAGGACCCCCTCAACAGATTTCCAGATGGGCCCCCAAATACCAATTTTCTAGGTAGGCCACCTGTATGACCCTGCCTGAGACCGCTCCCAAACTGATGGGCCATGAGGGCAGCTCTCCTAAGGTAGCTTTTTTTTAAAACAGAAAATTGGTAATTGTGTGACCAGGTAACTATCCATATCAAAGGCAAAGCGTGTGTGACAGAACAGACACAACAAACCCAACTGCTAATGTGTGATCTGTCTGGGCAGGGCGTTGGGAGGTTAGATCGTTATTCCATTGAGAATCTTCAGAAACTCTCAACCCTGACATTTCTTGAACTGCTTTGAAATCTAGATTTAGTATTTGCCGTATTGGTCCTTGTAAGAACATATCCAGAAGCAAATGATTTGATACCTTTTAATGGACCAACATAGATGTAACCAACAAGAACAGAGTGCTCTAGCTTCCAGATCAACAAGTCCTTCGTCAGAAGCATAATGACAGTTATTCAGAAAAAAACAATACTTTTAACACCCAGATCATGCAGAAAAAACCCAGAAAAAATCCCCACTGGTTTAAAATACTCATATAAAGAAAACAGAAGATGATGTCAGAGAAACTTAACAGTACCATGTCACCTTCAGCTGGGAGAGTCTCAGGGTCAGAGGTGTTTAGTGCAGAAAACATACAAAGAACTCTACTACATATAAATTAAACCGACATATAACAACTACTTAATCAGATGGCTCTTAAATCAAATTAGGTGTGTCACAATGTGTATAAGAATGCAATTACTGAAAAACAACCCCCACCCAGATTAAAGACATACTAAAATTGTCTTAAGACTACAAGAAGCATCTATGTATATATAACAGACAAAGGGTAACCAGTAAAGCTTTCTTAAAAAGATCGGTAGTTACACACTGTATGCTATGTAAAACTTAGCTGGACCCATTACCCAGCTGTACTCTCCAGCTAGATATTATGCCCCATGAACTTCAAAAGCCTATAGTGTAGTAACAGGACTTTATAAATGATGATATAAATATAAATTGACAGCGTAAGAGTCAAACAAAAAAACTACTTGTCAAGGACCACCAAGGAAGTAAGACCATGCAGCCTGATATGTACCGATGTCAATTTTGGGAGGTATGTGAATATAACAGGTGTGGCGCTTGCTGTCACATTGATGTAGGCTTCTATTGAGATACATGGAGTCACAGTGTGTTATTACTGTTACTTCACACACATAATGAATATTAATTCCTTCTTACTATTTTCCTTCACCCAGGAGTGGGGTTGATTCCATTGAGCCATATTCAGATTCCCTAGCCTGTTACTGTACATACAGTAGTGTTATTATAGATGGTCACATTTTTTTAACTTTGAACATATTGGGGTGCGAGATTGCATTTGCATGGGGGGTCCTGGACAGATCTATTTACATTAGGCTAATATTGTAGTGATTTGTGGAAATGTAGGCATGTTAGGACTCTTTGTCTTATGCACATACTTTAGATTTACTTCTAGTTACCTTACCCTGGGGAGGGTGGAAGTTCTATTTCATTGTGATTCTATCCAGAATCCTTGGAGATGTTACTGAGCAGATAGGAGTAAGGTTGAATAGTGTCACATTATTACTCTGTAGATATTAGGAAACATGATCCCTTTTACTTGGGACTTCATGACAAGTTGAGTTCCCCTGGGTAACAACTGCAGTGATTGATGTGAATGATGGTGCACTAGGAGTGCGTGTGTGTGTGTGTACATATATATATCCTTAAAACTAATTATCCCCCCACACACACACGTTATGGAAGTGTGTGGGGGGTTGTTGTGTGTATAAGGGGAGGAGAGAATTACATTTTTATTTCTTATTCAGATTCCTTAGACATTTTCGGTACATCAAGTTGTTATATTATACACTGAAAATTTATTAACATCAGTACACATCAGGCTGCATGGTCTTAATTCCTTGGTGGTCCTTGACAAGTATTTTTTTTTTGTTTGACACTTATACTGTCAATTTATATTTATATTATCATTTATAAAGTCCTGTTACTACACTATAGGCTTTTGAAGTTTATGGGGCATAATATCAAGCTGGAGAGTACAGCCGGGAAATGAGTCCAGCTAAGTTTTACACATCATACAGTGTGTAACTACTAATCTTTTTAAGAAAGCTTTACTGGTTGCTCTTTGTCTGTTAATATATACAGAGATGCTTCTTGTAGTCCTAAGACAATTTTTGTATGTCTTTAATCCAGGTGGGGGTTGTTTTTCACCAACTGCATTCTTATACACATTGTGACACTTATAATTTGATTTAAGAGCCATCTGCTCAAGTAGTTATCTCATATATCAATTTAATTTATATGCAGTAGAGTTCTTTGTATGTCTTCTGCACTAAGCACCTTTGACCCTGAGACTCTCCCAGCTGAAGGTGACAGGGTACTGTTAAGCTTCTCTGACATCATCTTGTTTTTTTTTTTAAATGAGTATTTTTAAACCAATGGGGCTTTTTCTGGGGTTTTTTTCTGCATGATTTGGGTGTTAAAAGTATTGTTTTTTTCTGAATAACTGTCATTACGCTTCTCACGAAGGACTTGTTGGTCTGAAAGCTAGAGCACTTTGTTCTTGTTGGTCCATTAAAAGGTATTAAATCATTTGCTTGTCGAACTGCTTTGTGAATGCGTATGCACATCCTATTTTGTTGTATCTCAACATTCCTGCACCACTGCAGGCAGGCTCAGCAACACTTATGTAATGTGATCACTGGATGGCAACACTGTAGATAATGTCATAACACTCACCCGCCATATACTGTATGGCTGGCTAGTAATCGGATATCACACCATACTACTCCAAGTCCACATGAAGACCTGAACAAAAGAAGACTGTAACACACAGGTTTATGTCATTTTGCAAACTAAATAAAACTCGCTGATATGGGGAAAATAATGGACAGGAACTTTGATGTGCAAATTATCTAAGAGCAGTGCAGCAGAAATTCCGTGAATACCTGCATTTCTATTTTGCACTGTACCGCAAATAAGGTTTCCTGGAAACCTTTTTTGCCAACAAGCAAAAACCATAAAAACCACAATGCAGGATTTTAAAATCAAAACTGCTGATCTGACAGACAACAATTCACCTGTGGCATCAGTACCATCAGCAACACGAAATCCCATGAAAGGTCACCTCATCAGTTCATTTGTACTGGTTATTATCCATTCCATAATATGTACCTGTGATAAGAAGTGGGAGACAGGAAGTTCACGCCGAAAAGGAACCCAGCTGCCCGGGTGTGTCAGCCCCTCCACGCTCGCACAGTTCCACGGCTGGGGGTCCACGGCTTCCGCGTTTGAGAAGCTGAACAGCAAAATACACCCAGGCAAAGCTGCAGCCTGACAACCGACAAAGGCAAGTCAGCTGGGACAAAATTACTTGATCGTGAGGCGATCCGAAACCACGGAGCGTCGGCAGCGGGGTGTTCCCAGGGCCAGGAGTGACGTGAGAAAGGACGCGCACGAAGGCAAGCCCCCGATTGTGCGCGTTCACGTTTAGAGCCGGGTTGAGTAGTTACTTTCAAACCACGGTTGTCAGATCAAGACCAAATTAAGGTCCAAAAACAGAGGTACACACAAAAAAATAGTAACTGATCAGCTAGCTATTCAGCTTGACAGCTTCCATTTTCATATCTGAGAGCTAGAGTGTAATACTAATAGGCTGCGCTGTCATTACTTTGCGTCAAATCCTGAAATGATTCCCCCACGAAGCCATGCCCCGGTTCACACCCTGTCTGGTGACAGCAAGGCTGTTGCCAGGATTTTTCCAAGGGGGGTTCTTTTTATGCAGTCTGCAACCTTTTATTTTATTTTTTCTGATATACATTTTTCGTTTTTCTGTTTTGTTCCCTACCCCCCAGGGCCACAGTGTACACATGCATATACCCGCATGGAGGCACACGCCAGGATCCGGTGGCCCCATCCACTCCTCCTGACTTCTGTCACTGCCCGTACCACCTACTCACTCACCGGACCTCCACCCGGTGGGAGCGAGACTATGGATGGGTGGGCAGCCACCCCTTTGGAGGGGAGAGCCATGGCTCAATCCCGCTCCAGCCCTCTCCCCCCCCCACCAAGCCGGCACCCCGGTGACCCAAGGTTGTTCCCAAACCCAGGTTGCCGGTGTAGCATGAGGTAAGGCACCAGCACCTCAACCTTCTGCGCTACCGGGCCAGCTTTTAGTCTGCAACCTTTAAAAAAAAGCTGTGGGTCTTAGGGCCGCTAGGACCCCAGATGCCATGGGGTCCTAAATGCTCTGTGGTGCATTTTGTGGCTTATTGTGAAGCTAAAGAAGTCATATCTGAGATCTCCTACACCCGTTGCTCTAAGCAAAATTATCTGACTGGCTGCAGGGTGAATACATATATGTATTCAGTACCGGAGCGCAGCAAGATGCTGCTACTGTAATATATCTAAGGCATTGTCTCACATATATTATCAGTTGTAATATATGCAGCTGTATCAACTACTGTGTAGGTAAGGGGTCTGGGGGTGCCAGGCCCCCAAAAGCTCTGCAGTACTAGATGCTGTGTGGCTCATTGTGTTGCTTATTTTAAACCAAAACAACTCATCATTGAGCTCCCCTCCACCTCCTGCTCTAAGGACAATTATTACTATCTGGGTGGCACAGATTGTGTGTGTGTGTGTGTCTGTCTGTCTGTCTGTGTATGTATACATATGTCCACAGAACCTCAATGTGGAGTCTGTAGCTGGTTCTGGCTGGGTATTGTATACTACTAACTTACTGCACTGTTGGCTTGCTTCTAGGGCAGGGGTCTGGGGCTGATAAGCTCCCAGAAAGCATGGGCTATGGTAGGCTCTGTTATGGCTTATTTTAAGTCTACATACCTCGTATCTGAGCTCCCTTTACCCCTTTCTATAACCCTCCCCCCTCCCAACTCAATATACCATTTAAGCAATTGAGTCAGTGCAACACGGCCTACAGCAAGACTAGCAGGATACTAGGATGTATCGATAGGGGTACTGATAGCAGAAGGAAGGAGGTAATACTTCCCTTCTGCAGATCCCTGGTGAGGCCTCACCTAGAGTACTGTGCCAGTTCTGGAATCCTCACCTCAGAAAGGATAAGGATAAGCTGGAGAAAGTGCAGCACAGAATAACTAAAATGATTCAGGGACAGCAAGGCAGATCCTATGAGGAGCGCCTCAAGGCACTAAATATGTACTCACTGGAGACCAGAAGGGAGAGGGGAGATGTGATAGAGACCTTCAAGTTCCTTAAAGGAATTAAAGTGAACTGCGGGGTATTATTTATAAAGCTGTGTACCAATTCACGGTCACATGGACATGAATGGAAATTAACAGGAGGTAGGTTCAGGAGAGATGTGAGGAAGTACTACTTTACGGAAAGGGTGGTGGAACTTTGGAACAGTCTTTCAGCTGAATTGGTGGGACAAAAACAATCAGAGGATTCAAGTAGGGCTGGGACATAATGAAGGGAATAGTGGTTACTGGGGGGCAACAGGACCAGGGAGGAGAATAGAGAGAGGATGGGGAAGTGGCAGTGTAGATCCCAGCCAGACCCTTCCAAACACTTGCATTGCCTTTCCACTGTGGTGCCTCTTTTGCTTAACTTATGAAAAGTTAAAACAGGCATATGAAACATGACAACTTTGTATAGAGGAGGATTTAAGTAATTTATTTCTAAATCTTCAGCCCACCCACCAAACAGCTCCCTTGTTCAACTGCACAGCCTATCCCTTGATATGCAGTTATTAAGGGACACATCTTTGGCAATAGTGGCCAGCAAAATTTACCTGCTGGTGACTGATAATATTATAAGTTGAGGTCCTCTGCTTCTTTTTTGCTCTCTTAGAGATGTCGTCTGTAAGCCTGCCACCATGCTCCATCTTCCTCGAGTGCTAGCTGACAGTGTGATTGTGGGCAGCGGCCGTGCTGTATTCCAGTCAGATTTATGATGCTGACGTGAGCTGCAGTTGGCCAGACAGTCATAGGGGGACGGTGCGAAGAAAGACTCACAAAGCAGCTCCAGTCATCTTACTGGCACTGAGGGAGCTGATTGTTAGCAGATGGGAGGGGCATGCATGCAGAGAAAAAGTGCTAGGGTTCATCATGTGTGCATAAGCACTCTGTGACAGTCACAAAATAAAAAGAAGTAATGAAAAAAATGTCACAAATTATGAAAAAAGGGGGGAGTTTCAAAAGGGGTGTTCTTTCGAACCATATGAACCCCCGCAACGGCTGAAGCGACAGTACATGGATCACTGGGTTGAGGCGTTTTGGGTTCGTTTTTCTCCAGTGGGGGTTCACCTAGAACACATAATAAATAGTTCAGTGCCTCCACCCAGAGAAAATAAGTGGGACAGAGATATTGTGTGCAGTACCACCCTCTGGGATACAGTACTGTGCCTAAGTACCCACCTCCCTACACTGAACTGGACCACTGTAGGACCAGGAAGCAGTTGCTACCTTCACCAATAAACATTTCAATCAGATAGTACAAACAGAGCTGACACACAAAAGTACAATTTAAACAATCAACACTGCTTTAGTTAAGAACACACACCTGGCAGCCAGAAGGGAAGAAAAGTCACCCTGAGCACTCCCATCCTATAGCAATGCACCCTAAGAGCCACTGTACTGGGGGTCTCTACCACCCTCTCAGATCCCTGAGCAGGCATAGGAACTTGGTTCCTATACCTTTTTTTTTGCAGCAGGAACAGAATTTCTGTACTTCTTCCTACTAACATTTGAAATAAAATTCTTTAAACAGTAACACAATGACAATTTATTTGGCCTATTACCTGAGATCAGTGGATTTCATCATAAAATTTGACTTGCAGAACAATTTAATTTGATTTAGAAATACTTTGACATCTCTGATTGGGTGCACCAGTATCTATACAGATGTGTCTGGATTGAATGAAATATGGAAACACAGATGTCGACAACAAAAAAAAAGGTCCAACGACCTCCTGAGTCCCAAGAGTTATCCTTCAGAGTGATAATCTTAATTCTGTTTTTCATTTGTGCCAGAGTTTGAGTTCCTGCACTTCTCGTTCACCACTTACACCACTGCAGATCCCACACAGTTTGAGGAAGCATCCGCCCAATCAAGGGGGAAGAAAAAAAAAAAGATGAATTATTTTGCACAGGATGCAGTAAACACTTTAACTGGTACCAGTAATAGAACTACAGTTTCAAGTATGACAGTTACTGAATGACTCTAGGTACCCAGAAATTACACTAGACTCACGGTGCAAACTTGGCGACTACATTGCTTGAGTTCTTTCGGTGGTGCACTTGACGAAAGTTAGCAAGCTTGCACCTTACCCCCCCAAACAGGCCATACTGTGCTAGCACAGTTCAGAGAGCTTGAAATTCCAAAGAAGAAGGCTTGAAAATCGAAACTGTAATCCAAAGTTGGAAGAATACAAAAATGCAGCCAGCAACACCAGCACTCACGTGATCCATGGATGCAACAGTTCAGCTGAGTCAGGGAACAGCACACAGCAGCAGGTTAGGCAGCAATCAAGAGCTTTAGACTCTCTTGAATGCTCTGCAGCAGTACAGACCTTGTGGCTTACACCTCTCAGGATACAGCCCTTCTGACTCTACTCTCAGTCACACAAGCTCCATGCAGCGGCTTCCCAGTTCCCAAGGTGCTCAGACCCCAGAAGTGACCCCCACGCTCCAGCTTGTTCTTCGTACCCTTACTGAGGCACATGCCCTGTGGCTCCCTGTTCCCCAGTCCACCCCACTGGATAAGGGTTAGCAGGCCCCTTACAGGGGATGCAGGTCCCTATTGCGTCTCTTTTACTTCTCCCTGATGCTCATCTGACATTGACTTGAAGTTTACTAAAGGAACCCTGGTGAGGGCTCAAAGGATGGTTGGCCTGGCCTGGCCTCTAACTTGGAACCACCAGCCGCAGGTCTTAACACCTCAGTATCCCTCTGAAGACTGCCCCCGACCTCCTCAAGAGCCCAGAACATCTTTCCCTCCATTCTTTGTCTCACTAGACAGGCAGGGCTATCTGTCAGTCCTTCTACCCCGTCCTGCCCTCTGATTGGCCCTCATAGACTGCCAGTCCAATTGGGAGGGTCAGACTGCATCATCCTCCCATAATTCACTCCCCCTGTTGCTAGAGCTTTGTAGCCCTCTCACTGGATGGCTGGGGGGTTGGGGTCACTAAGATCACCATGGCCAGGTTCTGTTAGAGCCATTGTTGGAAAATTCTTTGTTTTTATTTTCTTCCCCCAGATTGTGTGCTGGTCCCAGTGCTCTGTTGCAACCTTCGTGGTCTGCTATCTGATGCAGAAGTAAATGGAACAGGAAAATACTGGACTAAAATCTCCACAAATCCAAATGGAAAAGAATAAAGTCCTTATGAACAGTATAAAATCAGCGAATATTTTAAATGGCTATTTCACAAATCTCCCAGATGTCCTAGGTCTAAAGGAATGTGAAGAAAAGGTAACACTGGAAGAAGTAAATGACATAAAGGCTGCCACTGCACCGCAGTTCAGATTTTAGTATGTAACCTGCAAGGAAGTTAAAAAGGTGATTAGAAAACTAAACAAAAATAAGTCATCTGGTATAGACCAAATTCAAATACGATTTCTGAAAGATGCAAATGATATTATAGCACCTGTGCTCACAAATCCTTTTGATTGGAGCTTGTGTAAAGGAGTTTTTCCTGCTCCATAGAAAAAGGCAAAAATAGTGCCTTTATTCAAAAATGGATCTCCAACAAGTCTAACAAATTACAGACTTATAGCTTTGCTACCTGTGGTCTCTAAGATCCTGGAAACACTGGTGCATGGGCAGCTCTACGAGCACTTGGAGCAGTACGGGCTGCTGAGTGAGCACAAATCAGGCTTTAGAAAAGGACATTCCACAGGCACTGCACTCACCGACATAACAGATATTGGCTTCCTCTTTGGATAGGAAGGTGTTGGGTGCAGTGTTCTTAGATTTGTCCAAAGCATTTGACATGGTACATCACCAAATTCTGCTGAGTAAGCTTCAGCAGATAGGGGTGTCAAGCAAAGCTAGAATGTGGTTTTCATCATATGTAAACAACAGAACTCAGCAAACCGTAGTAGGGAAAGACCATTCAGTAAAGGCCAGTGTGAAAGGAGGGGTTCCCCAGCGGTCAATCCTGGGTCCTCTCTTATTTCTCAAATACACCAACCCAGTCGCAAAAATAAGAAAGGCAGAAATACGATTGTACGCAGATGACACTGTGATACTAACTAGGAGAACAGACCCTGTACAATTGCAGATGTATTTACAGGAAGAGTTCACAAAAATTCAGGACTGGTTTGAGAAATCAAATTTGATACTTAACAGCAATAAATCAAATACAATGGTAAAAAATTGCCTGTATAAATAAAGTTGTTTTACTACTACTACTTACTACAATGTTTTTTACAAATCTAAAAAAAGATGAAAATATAATTGTCACCCTGAAAATAAAATCTAAAAATAGTACAATGTTAGAACAAGTATCTGAGTGTAAATATTTAGGTTTTTGGATATCACATAAACGAAAAAGTGAAAAAACTAAGTGGTAGATTGGGTGCATTGAGGAGAATGGGATATTGTATAAATAACACGAGAAAGTCTATTGTAAATCAACTGCTGGTTCCTATACTAGACTACGAGATAAACATATATGGCTTTGCAAGTGTCATTGCATTGAGAAAAGTAGAGGTGATGTATCACAGATTGACAAGATTTACCTTGAAAGCAAATAGGTGGACCCACCACTGTAAATTGCATGAAAGTTTGGACTGGCTTACCCTGAAAAGCAAACAAAAAGTCGCTTGGGTAAGACAGACTAAATAAGCAATGGAAACAGCAAAACCATTGTACTTACATGAGAAATTGCAAAAAATAGAGTACACACATAGACTGGTGTAACCCCCCTGCAAATGGGGGTTCCCAAAAGTCTTCCAGGAGCTTGCCTGAATGCTCCAAGCCTGGGTGGTGTTCAGCGTCTGACCTGCTTAACTGTGGTTGCAAGTGAGTGCTATTTGAGCCTCCACGTACTGTCTCTTTGACAGCTGTCTGCTTGCAGACTTAATTAGTTTGTATGGGGGGACTGTGTATTTAATGCTCAAATCCCGCCCGAGCTGCGGAGTAATCACTCCATTTTGAGGTCGCTGAAGATGCAAAGGGAGCCTATCTGAAAGCTGTAACTGTTTGCCTGTAATCATTTAAAGCATTAGCAAAATTGTAGTTTTTCTAACCTGCCTTTATTGCAGCTGGGACTCTGTGTGTGTTACCTCTCCATTCTGGACCTAAACTGCTGTGCTGAGCCAATTGGGTTAAGGGAGCCCTAAAATGGAGCTTGTGAACGAATCAGAACTTGAACTCTTAATTTGAGCCAGCCACAAGGGGACTGTATGGACAGTGACTCTAGGAAATGTAGTTTTGACCTTGGCGCCTTTTTTCTACCAACAGAGGGAGTCTTATTGTGAGTGACAGCTGAATCAGCCAACAGAATAATGTGGAGCTAAAGGAAATGCCCTGCTCTGTGACTGGAAAGAGTAGATCAGTTGTTAGTGTGAAGGGAGAAGGAGCTCTGTGCTTCTGAGGTGTATAGTTTTGCACGGGAAGCGCAAGTGAGGCCCTGGGTTTCGGTCTGCAGCCCTTGTGAGTGCCAGTTTGGACTGAATCCGAGTTGTGAGGAGAAAGAAGGAAGTCAGAAGTGTGGAAACCAGGCTCACCCCGTAGAAGACTGGAGAAATTGCTGAATCGCGCTCAGTCTGTCAGGAACTGAAGCTGCTGTGTGTGCTCCCGGGTATTTTGCAGTAAGTGCGATCGGGATCAAGGAGCAGTCTGCTTGGTATAATATTTTCCTTTTACATATGAATGTGCATAGTGCTTGTGGGGAGTTGCTATTTCCAGTCCCCAGTGATGTGTGCTGTGTATTGAAGCTGGAAGCAAATCCCAGCATGTCTCGGACTAAATCTGGTTGCTATCAACTGCAGTGGGGTCCAGTCACAAGGACCTTATCTCCATGCCCTGTTGTTCTGGCAATCCAGAAGAACATCCACCATCTGGTCCTCAGCTTGGGTATTGTGAGTACAAATCAGGGTATTTCCCTGCAGCCTGTTTTCAATCACAAGTGTGTCATCTAATTCTTGTTGTTTCACTGCTTCATGGACTGAGCCATCCGGCTCCGGATTACAATTGGGTATTGTGCATATATTTTCTTCTACAGGGCCCTTCTGCACCTGCTGGCCAACCCCGGGCAACGGACCTGGCTAGCCCCCCCCAACCTGGGTACCCAGAGTGTGACTTTTCAGCCCCTGTATGTGTGCACAGTACTGTGATTTAATGCCACCAATTAACCTGATTTCTCCCTTCCGTGTTACTGCCCCATAAATAAATCAGATTTGTTGTTGTTAAGCTATATACTGTCTGTGGTGTTGGTACTTATGGAAACAGTATTGTGTTTTACTGTGTATGTTGTTTAACCTTATTTTACAGGGGGTCCTCAGAGACGTGCTGCAGAATCAGTCTCAAGGGTAAGTGGTATCCATGTGAGTGAACACTGTGTATACATGGGGTATTAGGGCTGTAACCCCGGTGTACTGTGTGAACCACTACAGGGAATAAAAGGGGGATCTCAGTGTCCCAGAGGGCTATGACCAAGCTAGTCTAACCACTACAAACCCTGACCTCTCTCTGGGTGGAGGCACTCGTCATAGGACCTAGGCCCCTCAACCTGTCCTTGGTCAAACAGGCAGGGGTAGTAGCCCTTGGGATAGCGCCACCTATGGGTTACATCTTGGAGGCACCATTGGGATTAGCGTCCTCTAGTGGCCACATTTACAAATTACTGTTAAAAATAAATGGATACCCAACAGAAGTGGCTGTACACCAGTTGGTGGGGTGGGGTGGTGTACTGGGCAGGAGATAGACCCCCAAAATGCTATACTTATCTTGGATATCTCACTGGGTACCAGTACGGACACTGTAGAGGGGAGTACTTTCCAAGGTGGAATGTTTACAAAACCCAGTGGTGGTGGGTCGACATGCTAATCTGCTCACCAACACTTTCATGGCCCTAGTAGAGTATAAGGACCCCATAGATAGCTCCAAAGTGCCCCAGACTATTACCCCAGAGGGAGCCCTCCTTGCTTGGAGAGTGATAACTAAGGAGAGTAAAGACCCTGGGGGGAATGACCCGCCCCCCACTATCTGAAACTTTTGAGGAGAAATTTGCTAAATTGTTGCTGAAGGAAGGAAAACTGTGGAGGATTTAAAGAAACTATTATTGCCACCTGGGGCGTTCCTCCCCAACACCTCTCCCTCCCCACCTGCTATTGCCCTCCTTCTGTGCCAGTGCTAGCCCTATGTTTGTACCTGCCATTAGTCATGACTCTTACCGCAAGCTCAAAGTATTCTCTGGCATCTGCCCCACTCCAAATGGGGAGGTTGATCTGGAAACCTGGATAGACTCTGCTACTCTTGCAGTACAAGACTGGCAATGCTCCGAGGCAGAAAGAAGGGCTCACCTGGGGGAGAGCCTCCAGGGATCCGCCAACGTACATTTCGCTCCCTGAGGGTCTCTGACCCGGACGCCAAAGCCCAATAGTACATAATTGCCCTTGAAAATGTGTTTGGGGGCACCACTAGTGTTGAGGCCTTGAAATGGAAGCTTAAAGATGTTAGATAACAGCCAGGGGAATTGTTATCTGCCTATATGGATCGATTAGAGGGAATCTTGCAAACCATTTTTCGAAAGGGGCGTTGTATCCATAGTGAAGTGGACCGGCTAAGACTGGATCATATACTCTGCTCTGCCCGGCACCTGAGCTGGGCGTTGCTCAAATTGCAACTGCATAAAAGGAAATCTGGTCTTTTGCCTTTCCATGTGTTGATGAAGTAGGTATGGGAAGTTGAGGAGGAGGAAGGTTTTCAGAGCCCTGTGCAGTCGTAGCTGCTACATCCCCTGCCCCAGGTGTGGGGTCAGACCTTGATGGTCTGGAATCACCGAAATCACATGCAGAACCCAAGACTCAAATGTCAGCCAAGGGGGGCCCAGCCAGAGAGGGATGGCTACCGATGTTCTGCCATGGGATGAACCGTTGAGGGAGATTAGGAAAGCAACAGACAGTCTCATCATCATTAAGGCTGCTTCTATGAGTATGGTTCCTGACACTTGTCCAACTGCTTCTGCTATGGGGGTTGGGGTGCCCACCCAGGCACCTCCTGCTAACAGCAGCTCAAAACTTGATGTCTTGGCTATGGAGGTGAGGGAACTCAAGAGATATCTCCAAATGTCCAACCCACCGCTGGCTGAGGTGGCACCAAGGTTTTCTATTGATAGTACCAATGCTGCAGCCCCCAATGTGATGCCTCATTCCCCCCAAACTTCAACAGACATATTTTGCCATAATTGTGGGAATAATGGGCACATGAAGAGGGAATGCCGGTCTCGAAAAGACTTAGAGAGAGAGTGGTGAGCCAGCTACAAGGAGAGCTTTGGAGCACAAAACAGTGGTTAAGAGGTGCACGAAATAACCGCAGTGAAGGTCCCAGAAATGCTAACTCACGTCCCTTTGTGGCTAGATCATCTGCCCAGTCCCTTGCTACCGCCTCTCCAGACTAGTCCAGAATAGTGGGTCCCTCCATGGAGACCACTGTGAAGGTGAATGGATTGTCTACAAGAGCTGTATTGGACAGTGGCTCCCACGTGACAATTATATTTCAGTACTGGTATCAGACGCACCTGTCTGATGTACCCTTACAACCGTTGGAAGGACTGCATGTCTGGGGGTTAAGTGAGAAAACCTAACCCTATTCTGGGTATATCCAAATTTGGTTGTCTTTTCCCACCTCCGTGGCTGGAGTGGCCGAGCAAGTAGAGACCCTGGTATTAGTGTGTCCCCCTACTGGACTGTATGATGGGATTCCTCTACTAACTGGGATAAATGTGCATATGTTTGGATGGTTGACGCAGTTGTGTTATGAGAAACAAGGGTCAAGGACTGGTAGAGCTTTGAGAATCCCGGCCTTGATCGAGAAGACCTATGAGGCACATAGAGATGCTGAAAAAGTGGACCCAGATGAACCGGTTGGAATTGTCTGGAAGAAGGATCCGGAGTCTCTGATTCTGGTGCCAAATGCCCAGTGTACTTTACAGGGGGAAGTCCATATCAGAAAGGATGTCAAGAATAAAATATTCATGCTGTATGCACCAGGCAATGGGAAATTGCTGAAAGGACTGCTGGTCAAGCCAAGTATTTTGCCTGCCAGAGCCCATGCTTATGCCAGAAGGGTAATGGTTCAAGTTCATAATGTGTCTGATAGAGAGATTCGAGTAAATAGAAGTTGCACCCTGGCTAATGTACATTGTGCAGATACTGCAGTGCTGCCCAGTAACAAGTGTTTGGGGGAGAATCACAGAGTGATGCCCGACTTGTTTGATTTTGGGGACTCCCCATTGCCAGCTGAATGGAAGATGAGAATTCGTAGAAAACTTGCCCAGCGAGACCGGGTGTTTTCTTTAAAGGAATGGGACATAGGATGTGTGCAAGGAGCTGAGCACCACATCCGGCTGCATGATGAAAGGCCATTTCGTGAGAGGTCTCGACGCCTGGCCCCTGCTGACATAGATGATGGGAGACGGCATCTGCAAGTGATGCTTGCTGCTGGTGTAATATAAGAATCCAGAAGCCCATATGCTTCACCTATTGTGGTAGTGAGAAAAAATAATGGGGCAGTAAGAATGTGCGTGGATTATCGCACCTTGAACCGACGGACTATCCCTGATCAGTATACAGTGCCCCACATTCAGGATGCTTTAGACTGCCTGAATGGTAGCAAGTGGTTCTCCGTGCTGGATCTTCGCAGTCGGTACTACCAGATCCCGATGGCCCAGAAGACCGTGAGAAGACAGCCTTTTTCTGCCCACTTGGTTTCTATGAATTCATGAGGATCCCTCAAGGGATTTCAGGTGCTCCAGCCACTTTTCAACGACTGATGGAGCATACAGTGGGGGACATGAAATTATTAGAGTGCCTGGTGTACCTAGATGATGTTATTGTGTTTGGCAGCTCACTGGAGGAACATGAGAGCAGATTGTTCAAGGTGTTGGACTGACTGGAAGAGTTTGGCCTAAAACTGTCCATCGATAAATGTCAATTCTTCCAAACATTTGTGACGTATGTGGGACACATAGTCTCCACTGAGGGAATAGAGACCGACCCAAGTAAAGCTGAGGCCTTGACCACCTGACCACAGCCCCACAATCTAAAAGAACTGCAAAGATTCCTGGGATTCTGTGGCTACTATCGCTGTTTCATCAAGGACTGTTCAAGAGTGATCCATCTTTTACTTAATCTTACTCAAGATTACCCTCCTACCCACAAAAAATACAAGAGGTCGGTTTCTTCTGAGCCTGAGAGAGTGTATTTCCCTCCCGATGAAGTATTTGGGGCCAGATGGACACCTGAGTGTGAAGCTGCTTTTCATGAGATTATATATCAATTTACCTACGCTCCTGTCCTTCTCTATGCAGATCCAGTAAAGCCCTATGTCTTGCACACTGATGCTAGCCTGCAAGGCTTGGGGGCTGTATTGTACCAAGAGCACGAGAATGGCCTGAGACCAGTGGCCTTTGCCAATAGAAGCCTGACCCCATCCGAAAAGAACTATCCTGTGCATAAGTTAGTGTTCCTAGCTTTGAAGTGGACTATTGTTGATGAGTTCCATGAGTACTTGTATGGGGCTAAGATACTAGTAAACACTGACAATAATCCTTTGACCTATGTGCAGACTTCAGCTAAGTTGGATGCCACTGGCCATAGGTAGGTTTCTGCATTATCTACATACGACTGTGCTGTTGAATACAGAGCAGGCCTGAACCACATAGATGCTGATGCTCTCTCCCGGAGGCCTGTTCCCTGGAATGACTGGGTCAGATTGTCAGAACCTGAGATTCGTGCACTCTGCCAGAAGTTTGACAGGGAGGAACAAATGTCCATGGACGCAGTGGACTGTATGGTGGATTGTTTGGGACCCTCTGAGAATTGCATACCTGCTGCTTATTGCCACTTTTCCACAATAGACATTGGTGCTCTGCCTCAGCTGGACAATGACAGTATTCAGCGGGCTCAATTCCCGAGATCCCATGATCAAATCAGCTTTAGAAGCCCTCTACGCAGGGAAATATCTGTCCAAATTATGCTCCACTGATTTGAGAACTGCATTGTTATACAAGGAAGGTCCTAAGTTGAAACTGATCAATAGACTGTTATACAGAGAAACATTAGACAGAGGGGGACAAATAGACAGACAACAACTAGTGCTGCTCACTGCCTTTCGAGACTCAGTACTGAGGTCCTTACACAACCACATGGGGCACCTTCGTATAGACAGAACACTTGACTTGGTGAGATCCAGATTCTGTTGGCCTAAGATGGGGGCTGACGTGGAGCAACACATTCAAACTTGTAGTCACTGTTTACAAAGGAAAGCCCTGCCCCAGAGGGCTGCCCCCCTTGTTAACATCACTACCAGCACCCCCGTTGAGCTGGTCTGTATTGACTTTCTGAGTTTGGAGCCAGATGAAAGAAATATCAGTAATGGACTCGTAGTCACTGACCATTTTACAAAATATGCCCAAGCTTTCCCCACCAAGGACCAGAAGACATCCACTGTGGCCAAAGTACTTATAGAAAACTTTCTTGTTCACTATGAGGTGCCACAAAGAATCCATTCTGATCAAGGGAGGGACTTTGAGAGTCGTCTGCTCAAAGAGATGCTTTCTCTGTGGGGAGTGCGAAAGTCCAGAACCACCCCTTACCACCCCCAAGGGGACTCACAGCCTGAATGTTTCAACCGCACGTTGCTAGATATTCTAGGCACCCTCCACCCAAAGGACAAGCCTAGATGGAGCCAACAAATTAGCACCCTGGTACATGCCTACAACTGCACCAAAACTGATGCCACTGGGTTCTCCCCCTACTGCCTGATGTTTGGAAGAGAAGCTCGACAGACAGTAGATGTATGTTTTGGAGTTTCTTCTGATGGGGTTCAAGCTGATAACCATTTACAGTATGTGCAAAAGTTAAAGACCCAACTAAATCATGCATACCAACTGGCTCAAACCATGGCTGCCAAAAGAAATCTGGCCAACAGTGAAAGGTATGATAAAAAAGTGAAAGCACTGGAACTCCAGGAGGGAGAGTGGGTGTTGCTAAGAAATCTGGGACTGCATGGCAAACACAAGATTGCTGATAGGTGGCACCATCTCCCCCACATTGTGGTAGGCAAACTAAATGATCTGCCTGTGTACAAAGTAAGGCCAAAGAATAACTCAAAAGATGTGAAAACAATGCCTAGAAATCATTTACTGCCCATTGGACAAATCTTGATGGAGTCTGAGCCCCCAGAAAATGCCCTCTCTGGGCCAGTGACTAGAGCTGCTGCTAAGCAAAAATCAAGAAAGCCTGCACCCACAGAAGCTGAGTTAAAGTGTTTCCCTCCAGAAGTCCCAGTTAAACATGACTGTTAGTCCATGTCAGAGGAAAGTGAGTGTGGCTTTGAATACTATCCTTCTTACAAACTGAGTCAGTTGTTTCGGGCAATCCCCTAGTCAATCCTGGAGATGAAGCTGAGCCTTCTGGACTGTCTAAGCCCCCAGCTTTGTCCCTGGAGCCAATGCTCCCAGAAAAGAAAGTGCAAAGCATCAAGTCAGATGATATAGAATCATTGTGTATGGTTGAACTGTCTGAGCTTTCAGAGGAGGAAAATGGTAGACTGGGACAAACCGATGATATACCAGAACAAGAAGAGTATGTTGAGTGCCCTGATAGTTCACTGCCAGTGTCAGAAAACTCCCCATGTGAGCCAAGTGTTGTGGACTCTGAGATTGCAAATCATGGAGCTGAAAGTGCCCCAAGTTCTAGCCTCTCTACCCCAAAGGAGACTCCCCTGACAAGTGAGGACAATGCTGAAAATGAGGCTCAGAGTGCAGAGACTGTAACAGTTCCCCCTAGAAAGACTGGTCGAGCTGTAAGGCCTGTGGTGCACCTCAGTTATGATTCCACTGGGAGGCCTGTGGACGTGCCTCTCAATGTTGTCCATAAAGGAGTGTAATGTGTCCCAGAGCTCATTGTCCAAGTTCTAGGGACATGGATATGTTGTTCATCCACACTGTCTGGCAGGTATCCTTGCCGCTTTAAATCTTGCCGGAAGGTCTTCAAGCTGGCTCCTCCCACCCACCCGGGTGGTAAAACTCTCGGCTCCGCCCCATGACGTCAGATCTTCCTAACCGCTTGGAAGCTCAGGTTCCCTCCTTAACGCTCTGCATATAAGACAGGTTCCTAATTCTTGGTTTCGAATTTAAAAGTTTTTGCATTATAGACTTGGTCTTCTATCCTCGTGGCTGCAATGGACAATCGACTCCGGTTTTGGTAGGTGCCCTTGAGCAGAAGATGTCTCGAATGGATCCGCACTCCGCGTGTGTCTACTGTTTGAGCCTTGAGCACGACCGCGGAAGCCTGACCTGTGCTCTTCCTTCTCAGCCTCGTCCTCGAAGATCGTGCTGCGCGTTTACAACTGGGGCGTCGAAGCGTTTTCCTCCGGTAAAGTCAAAGAGGCACTGGTCGCCCGGTTTCCGCGAGGCGGATGGCTCTGCGGATCAGCTAGAGCAGATGATCGCCCTCGAAGGAGGCGGTAGCGGGCGCATCTTCCTCTACTGCGGCATTTATCCCTCTCCCTGGGTTCCTCTTACACAGCTTCCTTAGGAGCTTTGTCTGCCCTCTCCACTAGAGGAGACGGACCAACGTCTGCTGGACCTTCTTCTCGATCCAAGAAGAAAGACAAGGGTAAGTTCCTTCATTGACGCTCTTGGGAGCGGGAAAGGTTCCTCTCCCCGGGTTGTCGGCCATCGACTTCGGTCGATCGTTTGGCTTCAGCCACTGGTCTCACGGTGTCCCCGTCAGGTCAGTTGACCGAGACTCCCGTCGACGCAGTCGAGATCTTTCCCGACCCGTTGGATGGGTTGTCGACCGGCGAAGCCGAAAATACCCTCTCCCCAGTTCCCCCGGTGGGAGTTGAGGATCCCGCGGGCTTGACAGTGCCTCTGGTTCTGGAGCCCTCGGGCGAACCCTCCGAGCTGAGGGAGGAGCCGGTTTCACCCGTCCCCTTCCTGCACCATCCTCGGAGAGGCCGAGGTTCTTGGTCTCGGACTTCTTCGCGGTCCAGCCGATCCCACCGTCATAGGCGGTCTCGGTCTCGGCACCGCGGTAAGCAGCACGGCAGCTCGTCCTCGTCCTCCTCCTCGGATGAGGGGAGGCTTCAACGTAAGTTACGTCGACGATACGAGGACCTCATGTGACAACAGCTCCTTCTGACCGGGAATAAGCCGCGCTGTCGTTTTCCCGACCATTAAGTGGCTGTCACCGGGCGGCGGAACAACTTCGTTTACCTGAGGGCCTGTTCCCAGGCCAGTTGTTGGCCAAAACCAGCTGCCCCACCGATTCGGTGGAACCTCCTCCTCCACAGCCGTTGTTGGGGCTCCACCAAGAACTCTCGGTGGCTCAGGGTCTGCCCCATAGGCTGTCAGTCACCTCACTCCCGATAGCCTGGCAGGTGGAGGTGGCTCAGGCGAGCAGCTCTTTGCGGACTCTTCTGAGTCCGACGACGATTCCTCCCTTTTCTCCAAGTGAGTGGACTTGGAGTCCTCTGGAGGTCAGGTGCTGGACGACAGCCCTTCGTCCTTCCCGGGATTGCTCAGGCTCATCTCGGAGTCCACCGGGATGCAGCTCGAGCCCGTATCCAAGCGGGCCAAGTATCCCCTCACGGAGATATTGGACAGAGGGGATTCCCCTACGGAGGCCTTTCCTGTGGCTGAGGCCATTGTGGGCCCGGCCTTGGAGCTCTGGCAGCGCCCTGCTTCCTGACCTGCACCTTCGGCCAAGATGGCCAGGAAGTATGTGGTCCCTACCGGTTCCCTGTCCGGTTTTTCAGAACATCCCTCAGCCGAGGGTTAGTTACCGACAGCGTTTTCCGGCGTGCGGAAATCTGGGCGATGGACAAACCTCCCGACAAGGGTCCAAAAGTGGACTATGCGGGCAAAAAGTCTCACGTCTCGTCCTCTTGCGCCTCGTCAGGCAGCTCGGCCGTGCTTATGGACATTTCTCCCATGCTCTGTTGGGCTCCTGGACAAGGTAGTCCCTCATCTCCCGGCTGACCTGCAGACCCACGGTTAGGCAGGTGCGGGACCAGGGCAGGCAGTGGCCAAGTAGCAACTTCAGACTGCTCTGGACATTGGAGACTCATCGCCAGGTCAGTCGCAGCCACAGTGGCTATCTGCCGTCGGGCATGGCTGAGGATATCCACCTTCAGCCGGATACACTTGCACAAATTGGCGGATGTCCCTTCCTGGGACCGACCTCTTCGAGCCCTGGAGTGAAGGCCACCTCAGAGGATGAAGAGTCAATGCCCTGGACTCGGTCTCATCCACTCCAAGAGGGACAAGGGCATGGACATAACCCAAACCCACTTTCTCCGTCTACCCCGGCACGTCGGCCCAGCAACACCAGGGCCAGCAGGCTTGCTCTTGGCGTCCCAAACCCAAGCCCAGCGGCTTCCTCCTCCGGGAAGCAGGGAGGTAAAGGCCAAAGGTGGCCCCTCAGCCGATCCCTCCTCCAAGTCTGCATAGTGGCGGGTTGAGGATGTCGCCCCCAACCTCATCACCTCACCCAGGTTCCCATTAGAAGAGCGGCTCCGATTCTTCCTTTCCGCACCAGTCTGCTATTACCCACAGACCGGTGGGTTGGAAATGGTAGGAAAGGGCCTGCCTCTTGAGTTGGAGCAGGCCCCACCCTTCAAAGCCATCGCACCTCGGAGGACCTCGGGGTCCAGCCACAGCTGTCAAGCTCGCCAAGCCGACATCAGCTCTCCTCCTCGAGAAGGAGGTGATAAGAGATGGTGGACCCTCCCTCAAACCAGGGCTCATGTCAGGTACTTCCTGGTTCAAGCAGACGGGGGGCTGGCGCCCATTCTCGACCTACAACCTAAACAAGTTCCTAAGGTCTCGAACCTTCAGGATGGTAACTCTGGCTCAGAATACCATCCTGGAACACGGCATGTGGTTCTGCTCTCTGGACCTACAGGGCCGCGTTCTTTCCGTCCCTATCCGTCCGTCCCATCAAAGGTTCCTTCACTTTCGGCGGAGGATCCCTTTCGAGTTCAAGCCATGCCCTTGGCTTATCTCCAGCTCCGGGTCTTCACCAAATGCATGGCAGTGGTGACAGCATTCCTGCAGCACTGAGGGGTCCGGGTTTACCCTTACCTGGATGATTGGCTGATTGCAGCCCCCTCCAGACAGGAGGTAGAGCGGTCCAAATATCTGGCCCTCCAGGCTTGCTCTCAGGTCGGCCTCCTCATCAACGAGGCCAAGTCGGAACTCGAGCCGAAGCAGGTGATTCTTTTCATCGGGGCAGAGCTCGACTCTCTTCGAGCCAGTGCACTGCTCCCGGTGGACAGGGTCGAGGTTCTTTCCTCCTTTGCCCAATCATTTCTGGTTGGACAATTGCGCCCTGCCTGGGACTTCCTGCACCTCCTGGGTCTCATGGCAGCCTGTACCAGCGTGGTCCATTGGGCCCGCTGAAACATGCGCCCCCTTCAGTGGGGGCTGGCCAGCCAGTGGTCCCAACACTGCGATCCATTGGACCAGCTAGTGACGGTGACCCAGGGGATGTGGAACGCTCTCCAGTGGTGGACCGTTCCTGTTCATCTGCAGGAGGGCATCCCATTTGTCCGGCCGGAGCCGACGGTCTATCGACCGATGCCTCTCTGATGGGTTGGGGTGCCCATCTGGGGGAACACTGAGCACATGGCCTCTGGTCCCCGCGGGAGTCCCGATGCCACATCAACCTGCTGGAGCTCCGAGCGGTCCGCCTAACTCTCACCGCCTTTGCTCCATTTCTTGGTGTCAAGTGGTCCAGGTCCAGGCGGACAACACCACACGACCATGTACTATCTAAACCGCCAGGCAGAGGCGCTTCATGCTTCTATGCAAAGGCTCTCTGCATCTGGTCACTTATGCGCAGCCTGGGCAGGATCTCCTAGCCATTCATGTGGCAGGAGCCTCCAACACCCTGGCCGATGCCCTAAGCGGATAGGGCTGCATCACAGTGGTCTCTCCTGCGGATGGTACAGATCTATTCTCCCATTGAGAGACACGCCTCAGGTGGACCTGTATGCCTCAGGAGAATCTGGCCTGAACTGTTCCGTGCCAGCCCCCTCAGCAGGGATGCTGCAGAGGATGCCTTCTCAGGCCCGTGGACACGGGCCTCTTCTACATTTCCCCATTCCCCTTGATGCACAAGGTGCTTCTCAAAGCAGGAGGGACATGGCACAGGTGATTCTATGGCCCCAGACTGGCCCGCCAGTACTGGTACCAGATCTCTCAGCCTCAGCTCCAGGCCTGAGGCAGCTTCAGCTACTTCCCGGACCTGCTCTCAGTCAATGGAGAAGGTATTCCATCGGACCTTCAATCTCTGCACCTGGCCTGGTTCCTGGTGGCTAGAGTTCCAGGCCTTGAGTCTTTCTGTGAGGTCTTCCAATGGTTGATGGGCGTCGTAAGGATCGACCAGAAAATGCTATGCCTTCAAATGGAAAAGATTTTCCATTTGGTGTCAGGGCAAGGGCCTGGACCCTTCCTCCTGTTCCTTGGCGAGCATATTGGACTACCTTTGGTCCCTTTCTCAGCAAGGGCTTAGGTCGACGATCCTTAAGGTGCACCTGGTAGCCATCTCTGCTTACTGGGCGCGGGCCGGGAAGCAGTCGGTGGCGTAGGAGAAGGTGGTCTGGCGCATTTTCAAAGGCCTAGATCACATTTCCCCTCCAGTGCGAGAACCTCCACCTCCGTGGGATCTACTGCTGGGACTGGCAAAGCTCATGGGCAAGCCATTCAGAACCAATGCAGGTGTGAACTCTCACCTGTCATGGAGATCACCTTCTTGGTGGCTATTACGTCAGCCAGAGGATGGGAGGCTCAGGCGCTCTGCATCGAGTCTCCTTACCTGGTCTTCCACAGGGACAAGGTTGTCCTGCGCCCCCACCGAAAATTCCTTCTGAGAAGGTGGTGTGAGTTTCCTTAATCAGGTGTTGACTCTGCCAGTGTTCTACCCCTAATCACCTCCCGGAGGCGAGACATAGGCTCCATACTCTGGACCTAGAGGCGCTTCCTTACATAAGGGCGCCGCGGCTGAAGTAAGGAGAGGTTGAGCCAGCTGTTTGTCACCCTACGCTGAAGCTGCACCTGGCAGACCTGTGGCCAAGCGGACGATAGGCAGGTGGGTCACCTCCTGCATAGATCTCTGCTATAGGATTGGCGGGCATGGAGCCTCCCAGAGGATAAGAGCTCATTCTACCGCCATACTGCTGCTTTAGTGGCTGCTTCCAGGGGCGTCCCTATCAGGAAATCTGCAGGGCTGCTACCAGGAGTCAGCACACCTTCATCACCTATTACCACATCGACCTTGAGTCACGCGGGATGCTGGTTTTGGGGCCTCAGTTCTCCAGTCTCTTTTCCTAAGTAGGGGTGTGCCTTGCCTCCCTCCTCCCAGAGAACTGCTAGGAGTCTGCCAGAAAGTGTGGATGAACAACATATCCATGTCTCTAGAAATACAGGTTGCTCACCTGTAACAGGAGTTCTAGGAATGGTATATGTTGTTCATCCTGACTCGACCTCCCGGCTTCGCGCACTACCTGAGCTTCCAGCGGGCTAGATCTGGCATCATAGGGCGGAGCCAAGAGTTTTACCACCGGGTGGGTGGGAGGAGCCAACTTGAGACCTTCCGGCAAGATTTAATGGCAGGATACCTGCCAGACAGTGTGGATGAACAACATATACCATTCCTAGAACTCCTGTTACTGGTGGTAACCTGTATTTACTTATGTTGCCCTCCTAGGTATGGTGCCTCACCCCATCTATCACAAGGTGGCCGATAGGAAGGGCCCCTCTCTTCAGGTTTCATGTACAGGGTAATAACCTGAGTTGTAATTACAATGTGTGTATAATACTGTGAAAAAGTGATGTACTGAAAAGTTTCAGAAATGTGTTTCTGGTAAGGTGATATGTTGACTGATAATTACATGTATAAGCCCAATGTGATACTGATGTAAATGTATATATTGTATTGAAACTTATGGGGTACCTTGACTGCGGATGCCAAAGTTTTCCAGGCCAGGAAGGTGTAACCCCCTGTAAAGAAGTTCCAAAAAGTCTTCCAGGGCTTGCACCAGATGCTCCAAGCATGGGTGGTGTTCAACATCTGAGCTGCTTAACTGTGGTTGTAAGTGAGTGCTATTTGAGCCTCCGCATTACTGTCTCTTTGACAGCTGTCTGCTTGCAGACTTAATTAGTTGTATGGAGGGACTGTGTATTTAATGCTCAAATCCGCTTGACTGCGAATAATTGCTCCATTTGTGGTTGCTGAAGGTGCAAAGGAGTCCATCTGAAAGCTGTAACTGTTTGCCTGTAATCATTTAAAAGCATTAGCAGAATTGTAGTTTGTCTAACCTACCTTTATTGCAGCTGGGACTCTGTGTGTGTTACCTCTCCATTCTGGACCTAAACTGCTGTGCTGAGCCAATTGGGTTAAGGGAGCCCTAAAATGAGCCTGTGGATGAATCAGAACTTGGACTCTTAATCTAGGCCATCACAAGGGATTATGTGAGCAGTGACTCTGGGAAATGTAGTTTTGACCATGCGCCTTTTTCTACCAACAGAGGGAGTCTTATTGTGAGTGACAACCGAATCAGCCAACAGAATAATGTGGAGCTAAAGGAAATGCCCTGCTCTGTGACTGGAAAGAGTAGATCAGTTGTGCCTGTGAAGGGAGAAGGAGCTCTGTGCTTCTGCGATGTATAGTTTCACGCGGGAAGCGCGTGTAAGGCCCTGGGTTTCGATCTGCAGCCTTTGTGAGTGCCAGTTTGGACTGGATCTTTGTTGTGAGGAGAAAGAAGGAAGTCTGAAGAGTGGAAACCAGGCTAACCCTGTAGAAGACTGGAGAAATTGTTGAATCGCTTTCGGTATGTGAGGAACTGAAGCTGCTGTGTGTGCTCCCGGGTGTTTACAGTAAGTGCGATTGGGATGGGAGCAGTCTGCCTGGTATAGTACTTTCCTTTTACATATGAATGTGCGTAGTGCTTGTAGTGCTTGTGGGGAGTCGCTATTTCCAATCCCCAGTGCTGTGTGCTGTGTGTTGAAGCTGGAAGCAAACCCCAGCTTGTCTCAGACTAAATCCTGTTGCTATCAACTACAGTAGGGTCCAGTCACAAGGACCTTGTCTCCATGCCCTGTTGTTCTGGCAATCCAGAAGAACATCCACTATCCGGTCCTCAGCTTGGGTATTGTGAGTACAAATCAGGGTATTTCTCTGTAGCCTGTTTTCACCCACAAATCTGTCATCTAATTCTTGTTGTTTCACTGCTTGATGGACTGAGCCATCTGGCTCCGAATTACCATTGGGTATTGTGCATATATTTTCTTCTACAGGGCCCTATCCATCTGCACTTGCGGTAACCCCAGACGTGGACCTGGCCAGCCCCCCCAACCATGGCCAGAGTGTGACTTCTCAGCCCCTGTATGTGTGTACAGTACTGTGATTTAATGCCACCAATTAACCTGATTTCTCCCTCCCGTGTTACTGCCCCCTAAATAAATCAGATTTGTTGTTAAGCTATATACTGTCTGTGGTGTTGATACTTATGGAAACAGTATTGTGTTTTACTGTGTATTTTGTTTAACCTTATTTTACAGGAGGTTCTCAGAGACATGCTGCAGAATCAGTCTCAAGGGTAAGTGGTATCTATGTGAGTGAACAGTGTGTATACATGGGGTATTAGGGCTGTAACCCCGGTGTACTGTGTGAGCCACTACAGGGAATAAAAGGGGATCTTAGTTTCCCAGAGGGCTATGACCAAGCTAGTCTTACCACTACAAACCCTGACCTCTCTCTAGGTGGAGGCACTTGTCATAGGACCTAGGCCCCTCAACCTGTTCATGGTCAAACAGGTAGGGGTAGTAGCCCTTGGGATAGCGCCACCTACGGGTTACATCTTGGAGGCACCATTGGGATTAGCGTCCTCTAGTGGCCACATTTACAAATTACTGTTAAAAATAAATGGATACCCCAACAGAAGTGGCTGTCACACCAGTTGGTGAAATGGGGTGGTGTACTGGGCAGGAGATGAACCCCAAATGCTATACTTATCTTGGATATCTCACTGGGTACCAAATACGGACACTGTGAGGAGTACTTTCCAAGGTGGAATTTTAGCAAAACCCAGTGGTGGTGGGTTGACATGCTAATCTGCTCACCCACTTTCCATGGCCCTAGTAGAGTATAAGGACCCCATAGATAGCTCCAAAGTGCCCCAGACTATTACTCCAGAGGGAGCCCTCACTGCTTGGAGAGTGATAACTAAGGACAGTAAAGACCCTGGGGGGAATGACCCCCCCCCCACTATCTGAAACTTTTGAGGAGAAATTTGCTAAATTGTTGCTGAAGGAAGTGAAAACTGTGGAGGATTTAAAGAAACTATTATTGCCACCTGGGGGCATTCCTTCCCTAACACCCTCCCCCCTCCTGCACCCGTTATTGCCCCTCCTTCTGTGCCAGTGCTAGCCCCTATGTTTGTACCTGCCATTAGTCATGACTCTTACAGCAAGCTCAAAGTATTCTCTGGCATCCGCCCCACTCCAAATGGGGAGGTTGATCTGGAAACCTGGATAGACTCTGCTGCTCTTGCGGTACAAGACTGGCAATGCTCCGAGGAGGCAGAAAAAGATCTGCGCCTGAGGAGAGCCTCCCGAGGACCTGTAGCACTTTTCGCTCCCTGAGGGTCTCTGACCCTGAGTGCAAAGCCAGAGTACATAATTGCCCTGGAAAATGTGTTTGGGGGTACCACTAGTGCTAAGGCCTTGAAATGGAAGCTTAAAGATGTTAGATAACAGCCAGGGGAATTGTTATCTGCCTATATGGATCGATTAGAGGGAATCTTGCAAACCATTTTTCGAAAGGGGCGTTGTATCCATTGTGAAGTGGACCGGCTAAAACTGGATCAGATACTCTGCTCTGCCCGGCACCTTAGCTGGGCGTTGCTCAAATTGCAGCTGCATAAAAGGAAATCTGGTCCTTTGTCTTTCCATGTGTTGATGAAGTAGGTATGGGAAGTTGTGGAGGAGGAAGGTTTTCAGAGCCCTGTGCAGTCGTAGCTACTACATCCCCTGCCCCAGGTGTGGGGTCAGACCTTGATGGTCTGGAATCACCGAAATCACATGCAGAACCCGAGACCCAAATGTCAGCCAAGGGGGGCCCAGCCAGAGAGGGATGGCTACCGATGTTCTGCCATGGGATGAACCGCTGAGGGAGATTAGGAAAGCAACAGACAGTCTCATCATCATTAAGGCTGCTCCTATGAGTATGGTTACTAACATTTGCCCGACTGCTTCTGCTATGAGGGTGGGGGTGCCCACCCAGGCACCTCCTGCTGACAGCAGCTCAAAACTTGATGTCTTGGCTATGGAGGTGAGGGAACTCAAGAGGTATCTCCAAATGTCCAACCCAACGCTGGCTGAGGTGGCACCAAGGTTTTCTATTGATAGTACCAATGCTGCAGCCCCCAATGTGATGCCTCATTCTCCCCAAACTTCAGCAGATGTATTTTGCCATAATTGTGGGAAGGATGGGCGCATGAAGAGGGAATGCCGGTCTCGGAAAGACTTAGAGAGAGAGCGGTGAGCCAGCTACAAGGAGAGCTTTGGAGCACAAAACAGTGGTTAAGAGGTGCCGAAATAACGCAGTGAAAGGTCCCGAAATGCTAACTCACGTCCCTTTGTGGCTAGATCATCTGCCCAGGCCCTTGCTACCGCCTCTCCAGACTAGTCCAGAATAGTGGGTCCCTCCATGGAGACCACTGTGAAGGTGAATGGATTGTCTACAAGAGCTGTATTGGACAGTGGCTCCCCACGTGACAATTATATTTCAGGACTGGTATCAGGCAGCACCTGTCTGATGTACCCTACTAACCGTTGGAAGGACCATGTCTGAGGGTTAAGTGAAGACCTAACCCTATTCTGGGTATATCCAAATTTGGTTGTCTTTTCCCACCTCCGTGGCTGGAGTGGCCAAGCAGTAGAGACCTGAGTATTAGTGTGTCCCCCTACTGGACTGTATGATGGGATTCCTCTACTAACTGGGATGAATGTGCATATGTTTGGATGGTTGGCGCAGTTGTGTTATGAGAAACAAGGGTCAAGGACTGGTAGAGCTTTGAGAATCCCGGCCTTGATCGAGAAGGCCTATGAGGCACATGGAGATGCTGAAAAAGTGGACCCAGATGAGCCGGTTGGAATTGTCTGGAAGAAGGATCCGGAGTCTCTGATTCTGGTGCCAAATGCCCAGTGTACTTTACAGGGGGAAGTCCGTATCAGAAAGGATGTCAAGAATAAAATCTTCATGCTGTATGCACCAGGCAATGGGAAATTGCTGAAAGGACTGCTGGTCAAGTCAAGTATTTTGCCTGCCAGAGCCCATGCTTATGCCAGAAGGGTAATGGTTCAAGTTCATGTGTCTGATAGAGAGATTAGAGTAAAATAGAAGTTGCACCCTGGCTAATGTACATTATGCAGATACTGCAGTGCTGCCCAATGGCTCTGAAGTGTTTGGGAGAATGACAGAGTGATGCCCGACTTGTTTGATTTGGAGGACTCCCGTTGCCAGCTGAATGGAAGATGAGAATTAGTAGAAAACACAAGAGTATTCAGGTGTTTTCTTAAAGGAATGGGAGATAGGATGTGTGCAGAGCTGGAGCACCACATCCGGCTGCACTGATGAAAGGCCATTTAGTTGAGAGGTCTGAGGCCTGGCCCCTGCTGACATAGATGATGGGAGGCGGCATCTGCAGAAGATGCTTGCTGCTGGTGTAATACAAGAATCCAGAAGCCCATATGCTTCACCTATTGTAGTGAGTGAGAAAAATAATGGGGCAGTAAGAATGTGCGTGGATTATAGCACCTTGACGATGGACTATCCTGATCAGTATACAGGTGCCCTACATTCAGGATGCTTTAGACTGCCTGAATGGTAGCAAGTGAGTTCTCTGTGCTGGATCTCATGACCAGTGAATTTTCTCAGATCCCGATGGCCGGGAAGACCGTGAGAAGACAGCCTTTTTTCTGCCCACTTGGTTTCTGTGAATTCTTGAGGATCCCTCAAGGGATTTCAGGTGCTCCAGCCACTTTTCAACGACTGATGGAGCATACAGTGGGGGACATGAAATTATTAGAGTGCCTGGTGTACCTAGATGATGTTATTGTGTTTGGCAGCTCACTGGAGGAACATGAGAGCAGATTGTTCAAGGTGTTGGACTGACTGGAAGACTTTGGCCTAAAACTGTCCATTGATAAATGTCAATTCTTCCAAACATTTGTGAAGTATGTGGGACACATAGTCTCCACTGAGGGAATAGAGACCGACTCAAGTAAAGTTGAGGCTTTGACCACCTGACCACAGTCCCACAATCTAAAAGAACTGCAAAGATTCCTGGGATTCTGTGGCTACTATCGCTGTTTCATCAAGGACTATTCAAGAGTGATCCGTCCTTTACTTAATCTTACTCAAGATTACCCGACTACCCACAAAAAATACAAGAGGTCGGTTTCTTCTGAGCACCAGAAAGTGTATTTTCATCGATGAAGTATTTGGAGCCAGATGGACACCTGAGTGTGAAGCTGCTTTTCATGAGATTATATATCAATTTACCTATGCTCCTGTCCTTGCCTATGCAGATCCAGTAAAGCCCTATGTCTTGCACACTGATGCTAGCCTGCAAGGCTTGGGGGCTGTATTGTACCAAGAGCATGAGAATGGTCTGAGACCAGTGGCCTTTGCCAGTAGAAGCCTGACCCCATCCGAAAAGAACTATCCTGTGCATAAGTTAGAGTTCCTAGCTTTGAAGTGGACTATTGTTGATGAGTTCCATGAGTACTTGTATGGGGCTAAGATACTAGTAAAACTGACAATAATCCTTTGACCTATGTGCAGACTTCAGCTAAGTTGGATGCCACTGGCCATAGGTAGCTTTCTGCATTATCTACATACGACTATGCTGTTGAATACAGAGCAGGCCTGAACCACATAGATGCTGATGCTCTCCCGGAGGCCTGTTCCCGAATGACTGGGTCAGACTGTCAGAACCTGATATTCGTGCACTCTGCCAGAAGTTTGACAGGGAGGAACAAATGTCCTTGGACGCAGTGGACTGTATGGTGGATTGTTTGGGACCCTCTGAGAATTGCATACCTGCTGCTCATTGCCACTTTTCCAAAATAGACATTGGTGCTCTGCCTCAGCTGGACAATGACAGTATTCAGCGGGCTCAATTCCTGTGATCCCATGATCAAATCAGCTTTAGAAGCCCTCTACGGAGGGAAAGATCTGTCCAAATTATGCTCCACTGATTTGAGAACTGCATTGTTATACAAGGAAGGTCCTAAGTTGAAACTGATCAATAGACTGTTATACAGAGAAACAGTAGACAGAGGGGGACAAATAGACAGACAACAACTAGTGCTGCTCACTGCCTTTCAAGACTCAGTACTGAGGTCCTTACACAACCACATGGGGCACCTTCTGATAGACAGAACACTTGACTTGGTGAGATCCAGATTCTGTTGGCCTAAGATGGGGACTCCATTGAGTTACACTACTACAAGACTTGTAGTCACTGTTTACAAAGGAAAGCCCTGCCCCAGAGGGCTGCCCCCCTTGTTAACATCACTACCAGCACCCCCGTGGAGCTGGTCTGTATTGACTTTCTGAGTTTGGAGCCAGATGAAAGAAATATCAGTAATGGGCTGGTAGTCACTGACCATTTTACAAAATATGCCCAAGCTTTCCCCACCAAGGACCAGAAGACATCCACTGTGGCTAAAGTACTTATAGAAAACTTTCTTGTTCACTATGAGGTGCCACAAAGAATCCATTCTGATCAAGGGAGGGACTTTGAGAGTCGTCTGCTCAAAGAGATGCTTTCTCTGTAAGAGTCTTGAAAGTCCAGAACCACCCTCACCACCCCAGGGGGACTCACAGCCTGAATGTTTCAACCGCACTTTGCTAGATATGCTAGGCACCCTCCACCCAAAGGACAAGCCTAGATGGAGCCAACAAATTAGCACCCTGGTACATGCCTACAACTGCATCAAAAGTGTTGCCACTGGGTTCTCCCCCTACCGCCTGATGTTTGGAAGAGAAGCTCAACCGTCAGTAGATGTATGTTTTGGAGTTTCTTCTGATGGGGTTCGAGCTGATAACCATTTACAGTATGTGCAAAAGTTAAAGACCCAACTAAATCATGCATACCAACTGGCTCAAACCATGGCTGCCAAAAGAAATCTGGCCAACAGCGAAAGGTATGATAAAAAAGTGAAAGCACTGGAACTCCAGGAAGGAGAGTGGGTGTTGCTAAGAAATCTGGGACTGCATGGCAAACACAAGATTGCTGATAGGTAGCACCATCTCCCCCACATTGTGGTAGGCAAACTAAATGATCTGTCTGTGTACAAAGTAAGGCCAGAGAATAACTCAAAAGATGTGAAAACAATGCCTAGAAATCATTTACTGCCCATTGGACAAATCTTGATGGAGTCTGAGCCCCCAGAAAATGCCCTCTCTGGGCCAGTGACTAGAGCTGCTGCTAAGCAAAAATCAAAGAAAGCCTGCACCCACAGAAGCTGAGTTAAAGTGTTCCCCTCCAGAAGTCCCAGTTGAACATGACTGTCAGTCCATGTCAGAGGAAAGTGAGTGTGGCTTTGAATACTATCCTTCTTACAAACTGAGTCAGTTGTTTCGGGCAATCCCCTAGTCAATCCTGGAGATGAAGCTGAGCCTTCTGGACTGTCTAAGCCCCCAGCTTTGTCCCTGGAGCCAATGCTCCCAAAAAAGAAAGTGCAAAGCATCAAGTCAGATGATATAGAATCATTGTGTATGGTTGAACTGTCTGAGCTTTCAGAGGAGGAAAATAGTAGACTGGGACAAACCGGTGATATACCAGAACAAGAAGAGTATGTTGAGTGCCCTGATAGTTCACTGCCAGTGTCAGAAAACTCCCCATGTGAGCCAAGTGTTGTGGACTCTGAGATTGTAAATCATGGAGCTGAAAGTGCCCCAAGTTCTAGCCTCTCTACCCCAATGGAGACTCCTGACAAGTGAGGACAATGCTGAAAATGAGGCTCAGAGTGCAGAGACTGTAACAGTTCCCCCTAGAAAGACTGGTCGAGCTGTAAAGCCTGTGGTGCACCTCAGTTATGATTCCCCTGGGAGGCCTGTGGACTTGCCTCACAATGTTGACCATAAAGGAGTGTAATGTGTCCCAGAGCTCATTACCCAAACTGAACATCAGTGCTAACTCCAAGTTCTAGGGACATGGATATGTTCATCCACACTGTCTGGCAGGTATCCTTGCCGCTTTAAATCTTGCCGGAAGGTCTTCAAGCTGCTCCTCCACCCACCGGGTGGTAAAACTCTCGGCTCCGCCCCATGACGTCAGATCTTCCTAACCGCTTGGAAGCTCAGGTTCCCTCCTTAGCGCTCTGCGTATGACTGGTTCCTAATTCTTCGGTTTCCGAATTTAAAGAGTTTTGCATTATAGACTTAGATATTATCCTCGGCGGCTGCAATGGACAAATCAACTCCGGTTTTAGTGGTCCCAGACCAGAAGATGTCTCGAATGGATCCGCACTCACGTGTGTCTACTGTTTAGGCCTTGAGCACGACCTGCAGGCTTGCGACCTGTGCTCTTCCCTTCTCAGCCTCGTCCTCGAAGATCGTGCAGCGATTTACAACTGGGGCGCCCGAGAAACACGTTTTCCTCGGTAAAGTCAAAGAGGCCTGGTCGGCGGTTTCGAAGCGTGGGCTCAGGGATCAGCTAGAGCAGATGATCGCCTCGAAGAGGAGGTATGCTGGCCGCATCTTCCTCTACCGCGCATTTATCCCACTCTCCCTGGGTTCCTCTTACACAGCTTCCTTTAAGGAGTTTTGTCTCTCCCTCTCCACTCAGAGGAGAGGGACCAACGTCTGCTGGACCTTCTTCTCGGTCCAAGAAGAAAGACAAGGAGTAAGTCCCTCCGTTGATGCTCTTGGGAGCGGGAAAGGTTCCTCTCCCCAAGTTGTCGGCCATCGACTTCGGTCGATCGTTCGGCTTCAGCCACGGTCTCACGGTGTCCCGTCAGGTCAGTTGACCGAGACTCCCGTCAACCAGTCGAGATCTTTCTCACCCGTTGGACGGTTGTCAACCGCGGCTAAAAAATCCCTCTCCCGGTTCCCCGGTGGGAGTTGAGGATCCAGCGGGCTTGCCAGTGCCTCCAGTTCTGGAGCCTCGGGCGAACCCTCCCAGCTGAGGGAGGGCGGTTTCCGTCCTCCCGCACTGTCCTCGGAGGCCAGTCTCGGTCTCCGGACTTCTTCGCTGTCCAGCCGATCCGCGTCATAGGCGGTCTCGTCTCGGCATTCGCGTGCACGCGGCGCCGCCATGCTCTCCCTCCTCCTCCTCGGATGAGGGAGGCTTCACATAAGTTACATCGACGATACGAGGGACCTCATGTGGCAACAGCTCCTTCTGACCGGGAATAAGCCGATGCTGTGCTTCCGGCCATTAAGTGGCTGTCACCGAGGCAGCGGAACAACCCCTCGTTTACCGAGGACCTGTTCCCAGGCGGTTGTAGGCCAAACCAGCTGCCCCACCGATTCGGTGGAACCTCCTCCTCCACAGCCGTTGTTTGGGCTCAACCAAGAACTCTCGGTCGGCTCAGGGTCTGCCCCATAGGCTGTCGGTCACCCTCACTCCCGATCGCCTTGGCAGGTGGAGGGTGACTCAGGCCGAGGCAGCTTCTGCGGACTCTTCTGAGTCCGGCGACGATTCCTCCCTTTTCTCCAAGTGAGTGGACTTGGAGTCCTCTGGAGGTCAGTTGCTGGGCGACAGCCCTCGTCCTTCCTGGGTTTGCTCAGGTTCATCTCGAGTCCACGGGATGCAGCTCTAGCCCATATCCAAGCGGGCCAAGTATCCCTCCACGGAATATTGGACCAAAGTTCCCCTACGGAGGCCTTTCCTGTGGCTGAGGCCATTGTGGGCCCAGCCTTCGAACTCTGGCGGCGCCATGCCCTGCCTTGCACCTTGGCCAAGATGGCAGGAGTATGTGGTCCCCGGTTCTCTGTCGGATTTTTCAGACACATCCCTCAGCCGAGGGGTTAGTTACCGACAGCATTTTCCGGCGTGCCGAAAATGCTAGGGACGTGGACAAACCTCCCGACAAGGAGTCCAAGAAATTGGACTATGCCAGGTGAAAAGTCTACGCTGCGTCCTCCCTTGGCCTTCGTCAGGCAAGCTCGGCCGTGCTTATGGCACATATCTCCCATGCCCTGTTGGGCTCCCTGGATGAGGTAGTCCCTCATCTCCCGGCTGACCTGCAGACCACGGTTAGGCAGGTGCGGGACCAGGGCAGGGCAGTGGCCAAGCAGCAACTTCAGACTGCTCTGGACATTGGAGACTCATGCGCCAGGTCAGTCGTGGCCACAGTGGCTATGCGCCGTCGGGCATGGCTGAGGATATCCACCTTCACGGCGGATACCCAGCACAAATTGGCGGATGTCCCCTTCCTGGGGACCGACCTCTTCGACCCTGGAGTGGAAGGCCACCTCCAGAGGACTGAAAAGTCCAATGCCACTTGGACTCGGTCTCATCCGCTCAGAGGGACAAGGGCCGCAGACCGCAACCCAAGCCCTTTCATCCGTCTGCCCCCCGGCACATCCGGCCCAGCAACACCAGGGCCAGCAGGCTCGCTCTTGGCATCCCAAACCCAAGCCCGCGGCTTCCTCCTCCAGGAAGCAGGGAGGTAAAGGCCCAGGTGGTCCCTCGGCCGGTCCCTCCTCCAAGCCTGCACAGTGACGGGTTGAGGGGTGTCGCCCCCAACCTCGTCACCTCACCCCAGGTTCCCCCCGTGGGGGGACGGCTCCGGTTCTTCCTTTCCACCTGGTCTGCTATTACCACAGACCGGTGGGTGTTGGAAGTGGTAGGAAAGGGCCTGCCTCTGGAGTTCGAGCAGGCCCCACCCTTCAGAGCCATCGCTCGGGAGGACCTCGGGGTCCGAAGCCTCGCTGTCAGCTCGCCAAGCCGACATTGCTCTCCTTCTCGAGAAGAAGGTGATAAGAGAGGTGGCGGACCCTCCCTCAAACCCGGGGTTCATGTCCAGGTACTTCCTGGTTCCAAAACGGACGGGGGGCTGCGCCCCATTCTCGACCTACACATCCTAAACAAGTTCCTAAGGTCTCAAACCTTCAGGATGGTAACTCTGGCTCAGATAATACCATCCTTGGAACATGGCGTGTGGTTCTGCTCTCTGGACCTACAGGACGCGTTCTTTCACGTCCCTATCCATCCGTCCCATCAAAGGTTCCTTCACTTTCGAGCGGAGGGATCCCTTTTCGAGTTCAAGCCATGCCCTTTGACTTATCTCCAGCTCCAGGGTCTTCACCAAATGCATGGCAGTGGTGACAGCATTCCTGCAGCACCGAGGGGTCTGGGTTTACCCTTATCTGGATGATTGGCTGATTGCAGCCCCCTCCAGACAAGAGGTGGAGCGGTCCAGACTTCTGGCCCTCCAGGTTTGCTCTCAGGTCGGCCTCCTCATCAAGGAGGCCAAGTCGGAACTCTAGCCGGAGCAGGTGATTCTTTTCATCGAGGCAGAGCTCGACTCTTTTTGAGCCAGTGCACTGCTTCCGGCGGACAGGGTCGAGGTTCTTTCCTCCTTTGCTCAATCATTTCTGGTTGGACAATTGCACCCGGCCCGGGACTTCCTGCGCCTCCTGGGTCTCATGGCGGCCTGCACCAGCGTGGTCCGTTGGACCCGCTGAAACATGCACCCCCTTCAGTGGGGGCTGGCCAGCCAGTGGTCCCAATGCTGTGATCCATTGGACCAGCTAGTGGCGGTGACCAGGGATGTGGAGCAGCTCTCCAGTGGTGGACGTTCCAGTTCATCTGCAGGAGGGCATCCCTTGTGCCCAGAGCCGGCAGTCTCTCTATCGACCGATGCCTCTCTGATGGGTTGGGGTGCCATCTGGGGAACACCGAGCCTGCGGCCTCTGGTCCCTGCAGGAGTCCCGATGCCACATCAACCTGCTGGAGCTCAGGCGGTCCACCTAGCTCTCACCGCCTTCTCCCGTTTCTTGGGGTCAAGTGGTCGGGTCCAGATGGACAACACCACGACCATGTACTATCTAAACCCGCCAGGGGGCGGGCAGCGCCCGATGCTTCTATGCAAGAAGCTCTCTGCATCTGGTCACTCGTGCGCAGCCTGGAGGCGGATCTCCTAGCCATTCATGTGGCAGGAGCCTCCAACACCCTGGCCGATGCCCTAAGCCGGATAGGGGCTGCGTCCCACGAGTGGTCTCTCCTGCCGGAGGTAGTACAAGATCTATTCTCCCATTGGGGCATGCCTCAGGTGGACCTGTTTGCCTCCAGGAAGAATGCGAAGCTGAGGCTGTTCCATGCCCGCCCCCCTCAGCAGGGATCGCTGCAGGGGGATGCCTTCTCGAGGCCGTGGACCCCGGGCCTCTTCTACGCCTTTCCCCATTCCCCTTGATGCACAAGATGCTTCTCAAAGCAAGGAGGGACAAGGCGCAGGTGATTCTGATAGCCCCAGACTGGCCCCGCCAGTACTGGTACCCAGATCTCCTCAGCCTCAGCTCCAGGCTCCTGAGGCAGCTTCCGGCTCGCCTGGACCTGCTCTCAGTCAATCAGGGGAAGGTATTCCATCCGGACCTTCAATCTCTGCACCTGGCGGCCTGGTTCCTGGCGCTAGAGTTCCAGGCCTTGGGTCTTTCTGCAGAGGTCCTCAATGTAGTTAGAGGCGTCCCGTGGAGTCGACCAGAAAATGCTATGCCTTCAAATGGAAAAGATTTTCCATTTGGTGTCAGAGCAAGGGCCTGGACCCTTTCTCCTGTTCCTTGGCGAGCATATTGAACTACCTTTGGTCCCTTTCTCAGCAAGGGCCTAGGCTCGAGCGACCCAAGGTGCACCTGGTAGCCATCTCTGCTTACCGGGCATGGGCCGGGAAGCAGTCGGTATGAGGAGAAGGTGGTCTGGCGCTTTTCAAAGGCCTTGATCACATTTCCTCCGATACGAGAACCTCCACCTCCGTGGGATCTACTGCTGGGACTGGCAAAGCTCATGGGCAAGCCATGACCAATGCAAGGTGTGAACTCTCTCACCTACCGTGGAAGACCGCCTTCTTGGTGGCTATTACGTCAGCCAGAAGGATGGGAAGCTCCAGAGCGCTCTGCATCGAGTCTCCTTACCTGGTCTTCCACAGGGACAAGGTTGTCCTGCGCACACACCGAAATTCCTTCCGAGGTGGTGTCAAGTTTCACCTTAATCAGGTGTTGACTCTGCCAGTGTTCTCCCACAATCACACCTCGGAGGCTAAATATAGGCTCCATACCTGGACCCTAGAAGGGCGCTTGCTTACTATAAGGAGCTTATTAGCTGAGCTCCGGGAGAGGTTCGCCAACTGTTTGTCACCCACGCTGAAGCTGCACCTGGCAGACCTGTAGCCAAGCAGACGATAGGCAGGTGGGTCACCTCCTGCATAGATCTCTGCTATAAGTTGGCGGACATGGAGCCTCCCAGAGGGATAAGAGCTTATTCTACCCGCCACACTGCTGCATCGGTGGCTGCTTCCAGGGACGTCCCTATCCAGGAAATCTGCAGGGCTGTTACCTGAAAGTCAGCACACACCTTCATCACCCATTACCACATTGACCGTGAGTCACGCCGGGATGCTGGTTTTGGGGCCTCAGTTCTCCAGTCTCTATTCCCTAAGTAGGGGGTGTGCACCTTGCCTTCCTCCTCCCGGAGAACTGCTTGGAGTCTGCCAGACATTCTGGATGAACAACATATCCATGTCCCTAGAAATACAGCTTACTCACCTGTAACAGGAGTTCTAGGAATGGTATATGTTTGTTCATCCACATAATCACCGACCTCCCGGCCTGACAGACAACCTGAGCTTCAGCAGGGCTAGATCTGGCGTCATGGGCGGAGCCAAGAGTTTTACCACCCGGTGGGTGGGAGGAGCCAACTTGAAGACCTTCCTGCAAGATTTAAAGTGGCAAGGATACCTGCCAGACAGTGTGGATGAACAACATATACCATTCCTAGAACTCCTGTTACAGGTGAGTAACCTGTATGTACTTGTGTTGCCGTCTAGGTATGGTGCCCCTGCCCCATCCAGCCCCAAGGTAGCTGATAGGGAAGGGCCCCCTCTCTTCAGGTTTCGTGTACAGGAGGTAATAACCTGAGTTATGGTACAATGTGTGTATAATACTGTGAAAAAGTGATGTACTGAAAAGTTTCAGAAATGTGTTTCTGGTAAGGTGATATGTTGACTGATAATTACATGTATAAGCCTAATGTGATACTGATGTAAATGTGTATGTTGTATTGAAACTTATGGGGGTACTTACTTGACTGCGGATGCCAAGTTTTTCCAGGCCAGGAAGGGTGTAACCCCCCTGTAAATGGGGGTTCCGAAAAGTCTTCCAGGAGCTTGCCTGAATGCTCCAAGCCTGGGTGGTGTTCAGCGTCTGACCTGCTTAACTGTGGTTGTAAGTGAGTGCTATTTGAGCCTCCACGTACTGTCTCTTTGACAGCTGTCTGCTTGCAGACTTAATTAGTTTGTATGGGGGGACTGTGTATTTAATGCTCAAATCCCGCCCGAGCTGCGGAGTAATTGCTCCATTTTGCGGTCGCTGAAGGTGCAAAGGGAGCCCATCTGAAAGCTGTAACTGTTTGCCTGTAATCATTTAAAGTATTAGCAGAATTGTAGTTTGTCTAACCTACCTTTATTGCAGCTGGGACTCTGTGTGTGTTACCTCTCCATTCTGGACCTAAACTGCTGTGCTGAGCCAATTGGGTTAAGGGAGCCCTAAAATGGAGCCTGTGGATGAATCAGAACTTGGACTCTTAATCTGAGCCATCCACAAGGGGATTGTATGGGCAGTGACTCTGGGAAATGTAGTTTTGACCATGGCGCCTTTTTCTACCAACAGAGGGAGTCTTATTGTGAGTGACAGCCGAATCAGCCAACAGAATAATGTGGAGCTAAAGGAAATGCCCTGCTCTGTGACTGGAAAGAGTAGATCAGTTGTGGCTGTGAAGGGAGAAGGAGCTCTGTGCTTCTGCGGTGTATAGTTTCACGCAGGAAGCGCATGTAAGGCCCTGGGTTTCGGTCTACAGCCTTTGTGAGTGCCAGTTTGGACTGAATCTTTGTTGTGAGGAGAAGGAAGGAAGTCTGAAGAGTGGAAACCAGGCTAACCCTGTAGAAGACTGGAGAAATTGTTGAATCGCGCTCGGTATGTCAGGAACTGAAGCTGCTGTGTGTGCTCCCGGGTGTTTTACAGTAAGTGCGATTGGGATCGAGGAGCAGTCTGCCTGGTATAGTACTTTCCTTTTACATATGAATGTGCGTAGTGCTTGTGGGGAGTCGCTATTTCCAATCCCCAGTGCTGTGTGCTGTGTGTTGAAGCTGGAAGCAAACCCCTGCTTGTCTCAGACTAAATCCTGTTGCTATCAACTACAGTGGGGTCCAGTCACAAGGACCTTGTCTCCATGTCCTGTTGTTCTGGCAATCCAGAAGAACATCCACCATCCGGTCCTCAGCTTGGGTATTGTGAGTACAAATCAGGGTATTTCTCTGTAGCCTGTTTTCGATCACAAGTGTGTCATCTAATTCTTGTTGTTTCACTGCTTGATGGACTGAGCCATCTGGCTCCGGATTACAATTGGGTATTGTGCATATATTTTCTTCTACAGGGCCCTATCCATCTGCACTTGCCGGGCCAACCCCGGGCAACAGACCTGGCTAGCCCCCCTCCCCAACCTGGGTACCCAGAGTGTGACTTTTCAGCCCCTATATGTGTGCACAATACTGTGATATAATGCCACCAATTAACCTGATTTCCCCCTCCCGTGTTACTGCCCCCTAAATAAATCAGATTTGTTGTTGTTATACTGTATACTGTCTGTGGTGTTGATACTTATGGAAACAGTATTGTGTTTTGCTGTGTATGTTGTGTAACCTTATTTTACAGGGGGGTCCTCAGAGATGTGCTGCAGAATCAGTCTCGAGGGTAAGAGGTATCTATATGAGTGAACAGTGTGTATACGTGGGGTATTGGGGCTGTAACTCTGGTGTACTGTGTGAGCCACTAGAGGGAATGAAAGAGCTTTGACCAAGCTAGTCTGACCACTACAAACCCTGATCTCTGGGTGGAGGCACCCGCCATAGGAGCTAGGCCCCTCCAGGGCTGTTGCCAGGATTTTTCCAAGTGGGGTTCTTTTTATGCAGTCTGCAACCTTTTATTTTATTTTTTTTCATATACATTTTTTGTTTTTCTGTTTTGTTCCCTACCCCCCCCCAGGGCCACAGTGTACACATGCATGTACGCGCATGGAGGCACACACCAGGATCCGGTGGCCCTTTCCACCCCTCCTGACTTCTGTCACTGCCCGTACCACCCACTCACCCACCAGATCTCCACCCGGTGGGAGCAAGACTATGGATGGGTGGGCAGCCACCCCTTTGGAGGGGAGAGCCATGGCTCAATCCCGCTCCAGCCCTCCCCCCCCCAAGCCAGCACCCCGGTGACCCAAGATTGTTCCCAAACCCAGGTCGCTGGTGTAGCATTAGGTAAGGCACCTGCACCTCAGCCTTCTGAGCTACCGGGCCGGCTTGCAGTCTGCAACCTTTAAAAAAAAGCTGTGGGTCTTAGGGCCACTAGGACCCCATATGCCATGGGGTCCTAGATGCTCTGTGGTGCATTTTGTGCCTTATTGTGAAGCTAAAGAAGTCATATCTGAGATCTACACCCGTTGCTCTAAGCAAAATTATTATCTGACTGGCTGCAGGGTGAATACATATATGTATTCAGTACTGGAGCGCGCAGCAAGATGCTGCTACTGTAATATATCTAAGGCATTGTCTCACATATATTATGTTATCAGTTGTAATATCTGCAGCTGTATCAACTGCTGTGTAGGTAAGGGGTCTGGGGGTGCCAGGCCCCCAAAAGCTCTGCAGTACTAGATGCTCTGTGGCTCATTGTGTGGCTTATTTTAAACCAAAACAACTCATCTGTGAGCTCCCCTCCACCTCCTGCTCTAAGGACAATTATTACTATCTGGGTGGCACAGATTGTGTGTGTGTGTCTGTTTGTCTGTGTATGTATACATATGTGGCACAGAACCTCAATGTGGAGTCTGTAGCTGGTTTTGGCTGGGTATTGTATACTACTAACTTACTGCACTGTTGGCTTGCTTCTAGGGCAGGGGTCTGGGGCTGATAAGCTCCCAGAAAGCATGGGCTATGGTAGGCTCTGTTATGGCTTATTTTAAGTCTACATACCTCGTATCTGAGCTCCCTTTACCCCTTTCTACAACCCTCCCCCTCCCCAACTCAATATACCATTTAAGCGATCGAGTCAGTGCAACACGGCCTACAGCAAGACTAGCAGGATACTGGGATGTATCGATAGGGGTACTGATAGCAGAAGGAAGGAGGTAATACTTCTCCTCTACAGATCCCTGGTGAGGCCTCACCTAGAGTACTGTGCCAGTTCTGGAATCCTCACCTCAGAAAGGATAAAGATAGGCTGGAGACAGTGCAGCACAAAATAACTAAAATGATTCAGGGACAGCAAGGCAGATCCTATGAGGAGTGCCTCAAGGCACTAAATATGTACTCATTGGAGACCAGAAGGGAGAGGGGAGATGTGCTAGAGACTTTCAAGTTCCTTAAAGGAATTAAAGTGAACTGCGGGGTATTATTTATAAAGCTGTGTACCAATTTGCGGTCACATGGACGTGAATGGAAATTAACAGGAGGTAGGTTCAGGAGAGATGTGAGGAAGTACTACTTTACGGAAAGGGTGGTGGAACTTTGGAACAGTCTTTCAGCTGAATTGGTGGGACAAAAACAATCAGAGGATTCAAGTAGGGCTGGGACATAATGAAGGGAATAGTGGTTACTGGGGGGCAACAGGACCAGGGAGGAGAATAGAGAGAGGATGGGGAAGTGGCAGTGTAGATCCCAGCCAGACCCTTCCAAACACTTGCATTGCCTTTCCACTGTGGTGCCTCTTTTGCTTAACTTATGAAAAGTTAAAACAGGTGTATGAAACATGACGACTTTGTATAGAGGAGGATTTAAGTAATTTATTTCTAAATCTTCAGCCCACCCACCAAACAGCTCCCTTGTTCAACTGCACAGCCTATCCCTTGATATGCAGTTATTAAGGGACACATCTTTGGCAATAGTGGCCAGCAAAATTTACCTGCTGGTGACTGATAATATTATAAGTTGAGGTCCTCTACTTCTTTTTTGCTCTCTTAGAGATGTCATCTCTGAGCCTGCCACCATGCTCCATCTTCCTCGAGTGCTAGCTGACAGTGTGATTGTGGGCAGCGGCCATGCTGTATTCCAGTCACATTCATGATGCTGACGTGAGCTGCAGTTGGCCAGCCAGTCATAGGGGGACGGTGCGGAGAAAGACTCACAAAGCAGCTCCAGTCGTCTTACTGGCACTGAGGGTGCTGGTTGGTAGCTGATAGGAGGGGCATGCATGCAGAGAAAAAGTGCTAGGGTTCATCATGTGTGCATAAGCACTCTGTGACAGTCAAAAGAAGTAATGAAAAAAATTTCACAAATTATGAAAAAAGAGGGGGAGTTTCAAAAGGGGGGTTCTTTTGAACCATATGAACCCCCGCAACGGCTGTGCCCTCAACCTGTTCGTGGTCAAACAGGCAGGGGTAGTAGCCCTTGGGATAGCTCCACCTAGGGGTTACACTAAGAAAATAATAAGAAAATGAGGGAGTACAGAACAGAGACACCAAAAAGTAGGTACAGTGAAACGACTTTCTCTTTTCCTGCAGTGAAGATCTGGAATGAGTTAAATGTGCAAACAAAAAATGTAAACACAAGTTTAAAACAACTCAGCACCACCCTGAAACAAGAACTGGCTGTAAGATGTACATGTTTGGATTAATTATGAAAGAGTAAGATGTCATGTGCTGAGAGAATGTTTGTATGTCCCATAATGTATGTAAGTATTCGTATGATGAAATTCAAGTTCTTATTACAGGAACTCCTTGTAAAATAGGACTTGTCCTCAAGGTGATTGAAATGAGTTGTCATTTTATCTCTTGTCTAAAAAATAAAGTTTTACTACTGCTTACTACTAGTGGTTGATGGGTAGTGGCCATGTGGCTTGGGTCCACGTTGGTCGGGTGTGCTGGCAGGGTCTATGGAGCTGGGAGTGCTGGGGAGGCACCTCTGTTGCATGTACTTCCACTCTTGTGGCAGGTTTCTTGTGGCAGGCTGGGGAGGTGCGAAAAGGAACAGTGGTCCTAGTGTTCCTGGTCCCCTCTGCACTACAACTGATGGACCAGGACTGAAGAAACATGGCTACAGCCACAGCAGAGAGTTCAGGAGGCACCGACAGTCATGCTGCAGCATAGACTGTCTCCCATTGTGTCACACATGGTGAGTGAGAGGGCGGCCATTGCAGCACCAACCACAGTTCCACTTGAACTTGGAGTGGAGCAGCAGCAGTCCAGGTAAGCCCCTCCTAGGAGGAGTTACACTAAGACTTCAATCAGTGACAGAAATGACAAATTTAGGTGAGGAAGAGAAATATGTATGAGCAAAATCAAAACCACTTGAGAGATGTATTCTTGAATTAGAATAATTCATAGCTGTCAAGGTCAATACATCAAACTGAGTGAGATGGCGGGACAAAAGATTGAGGTTTATTGTAAATCTCCTGATTTTAGGAGTGAGATAAAAAAAAGTGATATAACGGTATCGCTGTGGATGTTGCAGTTACTACAGATGCCTTGTGGGCTCAAACAAAGTTGAAGGGCATGGGTTGTTATCTCCTTGATTGAGTAGTTCTTTTCCAGTTAGATCTGATATGTGCAGTACCCCATCCAGAGATTAGATTTAAGTAGGTCTGTGTCAGAGTGGTACAGTGTTCTGGGATGCGTTGCAGTACCTACCTAGCGCCCCACAGTGTCCCATACACATGAAATATATCAGTACAACCTCAAATTCAACAAAAATGCTTTTAGTGACTACTAATAATATGCTCACGAGTCAAAACTCAAATAAACAACAAAATATTTATTGGGGATATTCACTAGGAGACGCAAATGAAAACTGTTTTTGTAGAAACTTGTGAACTTTGAGACACCAGTGAAGTAGTTGCCCACCAGGCTTGGCCTACAAAATACACTTCAAGCTGTGCCCATCCCCACCAGACAGTCCAAATACAGATGCTATAACGTTATTGTATTCTCAGCCCACCTGTACCAGGGGCACTACCTTTTTCTCATGGCGAGCTCGGTGCTTCACTGGGTGCAGCCCGTTGTTACAGTTGGTAGACCATCGGTGCTGCCCTTTATACAAATAAAACACTTATTAAACCTAAACCCCAAAGGGCATCAATGGCTTAAATGACAGCCTCAAAGCAAAGGTATTTGTAGATCCTGGCCTGATGGCCAAATCTGAACATTTGGTGGCAAACTTTGTACACTTCCCAATTGCAGAGCAAGCCCTGAGGTACTTACAGTTCTGGTGGTACCAACTTCCTTCATAACTTAGGCTCCTCTTCCTCCCTCTCTGCAGATGGAGTCTCTCTCAGCATTTGGTCAGATGGTCAGTTGTTCTGGGTGATTAGATCAGTTGTGCAGGTCTCAAGTGCCTCTGGGCTGCAATTACACTGTCTGTTTCAGCAGTCATCTGAACTTTCTGGCTCCTCTCTCTTCTCCACTGGTCAGACTCAGAGCCAGGCTCCACATGTCAGATACACATCCAGGCCGCCAGACCCTCGTGTGAGATGCTAGCTAGTGTCTAGCAGTAGAACTGACAAGCCGATTCCCTAGACGGTCTGCAGTCTTGATGCAGGCTCTTTCAAACAGCAAAGCACGCAGTCTCTACCACCCTGCAAGCTGGTAGCTGTGGCTCTAATGCTGGATAAGCTTGCTTTTACCTCCTATTCTCTGAAGGCAAATTTAGTCTTTCCACACTGTGAGCTGGCCGCTGTGGCTCTAATGCTGGATAAGCATACCTTTACCTCCTATTCTCTGAAGGCAGAATTTAGTCTTTCCACACTGTGAGCTGGCCGCTGTGGTACAAGTGATGAGCTAGCACTTGATTACCTTTTATACCTTAGGCAGGAATCAGTCTTGCAATCTTCTCTATGCCGTTCTGACAATAACAGCAAAAGATAGCATGTCTCTCTAGTTTGCTTCCTTGTGGTTGTAAAACCTTTTAAATGCCTCCTGTATTGTGGCCCAGGTAGGCCTTCTCAAAAGCTTGGGACAACATCTCTGGCTCTCCTCTCTGTATGAGACTGACTAGTTCTGGAACTGCCCTCAGAACTTCACTGGGGTTAGAGCAGTTCCGACTGATCCAGGGAGCTGTCAATCAGTTAAAACAGTTTCTTTGGCTTCTACCCAACTCCCTATTGGTGGAATGAAAGGATGCCAAGCAGCCTGCACAATCATCCACGCAGAATGCCTCTAGTGCTTGCTCCCAGATCCCTGACCTCTGGTGAAGATGTCAGGGGTCACAAAAATGGCTGCCCAGTGGCAAAAAGGAGCACTGGCTTCAATAATGTTATTTAGTGGGGCTGCTGCCCTCAATTACTTTAATTATGCCCCCTGGTTTTGTTAGTGCAGATGTGCTTCGTATTCCTGGCTTTATATTCTGGCCAGGTCATACAAACACATGAAAACACAGCAGAAGCAGGCTTCATGGTCTATCAGGTCTGCTCATTTGTGCATCTAGCCCCTCAGTTGGAGCCGCCTCTCACCCCACCCCTTTTCATAATTACCCCTCTCTATCCCATCCTCTTAAAACCATCTACGTGCTACAGGCTACTACCTCCTCAGGCATAGTATTCCACTTATCCACCACCCTCTCTGTGAAATAATGTCTCCTGACTTCCCTCCTGAATCTTCTCCCTCAATCTCAGCTGGCGCCCCCTCATGACCCTCCCCCTTCTAATCTGGAAAATCCCTTCTGTCCTAGTCTTGTTAACCCGCTTTAGGTATTTAAAGGTTTCGATCATGTCACCCCCCCCATCCCTCCTCCATCCAGGGAATACATGTTCAGCTCTCACAGCCTCTCCTCATAGGAGTATCCCTCTAATTCCTGGATCATCTTTGTTGCCCTCCGCTGTACCTGCAACAATCTGATGTCCCTCTTCAGAAATGGGTGCCAGTACTGCGCAGTATTCCAGGTCTTGACCTGACCAGTGACCTATATGGAGCAGGATCACCTCCCTGTTTCTGGAGGAGATTCCCCTCGCTATGCACCCCAGCATCCTGTTGACTTTTGCTGCCACCTTCCTGCACTGCACTGAGTTGTTCATACTCCCCATTATAAGCACCCTAGATCCTTTTCTTCTGTAGTGCGTTCTAGCTGTACCCCAGCTGGTAGCTCCTCCCTGGTTATTAGCCCTGAAATGCTATACCTTGCACTTTTGGTATTAAACTCCAACTGCATCCGACCAATCCTATAGTTTGATCAGCTCCTCCTGCAGCCCCTCAACCTTCAGTTTCATCTACCACTGCTCCCATGTTTGTGTCGTCTGCGAAGAGACTGATCTTACTCCAGACCCCATAGAAGACATCAGCTATGAATATCCTGAGCAATACCCCACTCATCACATCCCTCAGAGATAGAGTTCTCCACCCACCACCATCCTTTGTTGACTTCCTTCAGCTAACTGGTGATCCAATTAACCATCTTTGTTCCCACCCTATATATTCCAGTGCCTCCCAGTCTCCGATGCGGTATGGAATCAAAGGCCCTGCTGAAATTCAAATGCAGGACATCCACCGCATGGCCTTTGTCCCATTCCTTGTCACCCAGTCATAGCGCTCAATCAGGTTTGTCTGGCAGGATCTACCAGAGACAAACCCATGTTGCTGTTGTCCTGGAGACCTTTGTTCTCCAAGAAGATCACCAGCCTCTCCTTTAGGATTGTCTCCATGAGTTTTCCCACAATTGATGTGATGCTTTCTGGTCTGTAGTTGCCTGGTTACGTCCTTAGGACCACTTTCTGTATGGGCACCATATGTGCCATCCTCCAGTCCTGTGGTATGCATCCTGTGTCCAAGGAAGTATTGAGCAGGTCAGCCAATGGCCCTGCCAGAATCTCTGCTAGTTCTTTGAGTACCCTCAGGTGAATACCATCTCGACTGGTCAGGAGTGCTGAAGGGAAATCTCCCAACCCATCTTGAGCACCAATTCACTCCCTGGCTCAGCCACAGGTGGTCCCCGTGTGGACATGCAGTACAGAGCCACAGCGATCATGGGTGCACTTCACACCAAACAAGCAGTCTTGTCCTATACCTTCCAGTGTTTTTCCAGGCTCCCTGATGTGCTGACTGGAGTCCCTGGGGCTGAAACGCCAAGAGAAAACTCACTAGCAGCTACAGTTGGTAGCAAATAAATTAGGTGCACTCAGCAGCAGCAACAATCGCCTCCTAGTTGTGATGCCACTCCTCCGGTCCCCCACCAAGCTGACAGCGCTCGGGGGCCAGAGTGAGTAGAAGAAGGTAGCAGCAGGCGGGTCCTGGCTCCATGGAGCCCAAAGTTAAGCCCCACCAGTGGGGGGGGGGGGGTTACACTGAGAATTGGATTGCATTTGTTTTGTTTTTACTCTCTGTTTATGCCACCTTCAACTCTTACTCAGAGTCCCATGGCAACCAATCCCCTAGCTCCATCACCCCTAAATGCAGATACTCCAACAGGCGGCACATGTCAAAGGTAGGCAGGAGGCAAAAGGCAGGCTGTGCAGGGCCCGAGTGGACCAGGCTTTCTTCATCCTGCCAAGTCAAGGTATTTTTCCATTTTTACTGTATGTTTCCCCTTTACCCTGGGACTGATGGAGTGTGACCGTATGCACAAAGCAGAATGTCACAGTGAGCATCAGACAACATCTTCCCACCTTATTTGGTGGCTCTGACTGCCGTCCATTCTGTGGACATCAAGCGGTGGTGCTCATCAAAGTCCACAGTCCTCCCACCAGAAGGGGAGAGCATGCTCTGGGACGCTTAATCCTCCCCCTCCTGGACAGCCCCCCTCATCAAAGCCTTGTTCCCGAACACAGGTCACCAGCGCCAGGAGCAGTAGCCCTACCAGTGCACGATCAGCCAACTTGAAATTGCGTTGTTGATCTATTCATTTTTATGTTTGCTTGCACGCATGTGCAAGAAACATAGTTCCATCATCCAAGTTTTCGGAGGTGTGGCAGCCCTCTTCCAATTCAGTCAGTGTGTTTTCAGGCATGGCCGCAGTTCTCCAATGCCTGCTGGAGCTGTCTATGACAGCTCCAAAATGCAGTGAAGTACAGTTGAAAAGGGGAGCTACGCTTCAGTGAGCAGCGATAAGATATCGCCTGCTCATCGCTCACTACACACACACTCCGCCTCTGCATGCTCACCCCCACCGCACACTGTGTAGCCGCAGGTGCCCAATCCCCATCAGCTGTGCTCGCCCCCAAGCAAGTTACATATGCCATGCTGGATGCCCACCCCAGCGTGGCCGCTTGTGTGTATAGCTGCGGGGTGCCCAATGCCCCGTCGGCTCCACTGTTCCCCACCCCAGTACAGGGTGCCACGCTGAGAGCCCACCCCAAGCGTGGCAACAGATCTGTGCCGATGGGGTGCGCAATCCCCGTCATCCACACCTCCCGCCCCATCAGCTGTCGCTTGCCACGCTGGAGCCATCCCAGTGTGGCAAGCGATCCAACATCGTCATGTAAGAAAAAAAACCTGAAACTTAAAACAGTCCCTCGCAGTCTCTGCCCCACCGCACCACCACCCTGTGCACCCTGCCTCCCACACCCTCCCACTGCTACTTACCTCCAGACTCGCGCAACGATCTTGGTGGATCGGGAACACGTCTGCACTCTTCAAAGCCAACCGTGAACTGAGGAAATGCCGGTAAGCTGTATAATGGGATAGATGGGTTTTCAACTTTGCTGCATATCTCAGCCATTTTTGGAATTTTGCCAAATTTTCAACATGGGGTTTGGGACCCCTTCTCATGAATGCTCTCACTGTCATGGCGTTAATCAGGCCGAAGGGTGATTTACATGATCACTCTGTGAAATCACCTTTTGGGACTGAATGTAACGACACTACCACTGTTCATAAGATGGGCTCTCAAAAGCCTATGTTAAATTTAGTCAAACATCTAAAATAACGGTTTTATGCGTCGTTGCACAGTTCCCTACATGCGGCTCGTAAGTTCGCGAATTTTCAATATTTTCACTCCAGATTTTCAACATTGCCATTTTACCACACCTCCTAATGAGCAGTACAACTGTCATTTTTCATATCTTGCCCAACACGTGTTTCCGCCCATGTAGCGCACAATGGCGCAGTCAGTGTGCAAAATCAATGTATGGGACACATTAAGAAAATCACAATGACACTGTTAATGAGCAGAGGTCTTAAAATGGCTATGTTGAAAATTTGGTGAAAAAATTCCTAAAAATGACTGTTTTACGAGCGTGCATTGCGCAGTTCCTACGCACACTCGTAAGTTCGCGAATTTTCAATATTTTCACTCCAGATTTTCAACATTGCCATTTTATTACACTTCCTTATGAGCAATATAGCTGTCATTTTTCACATGTCGCCCCAAATGTGTTTCCGCACATGTAGCGCACAATGGTGCAGTTGGTGTGCGAAAGCAATGTTTGGGACAGATTAAGGAAATCACAGTTACACTGTTCATAAGCAGAGGTCTTAAAATGGCTATGTTGAAAATTTGGTGACAAAAGTCCATAAAATGACTGTTACGAGTGAGCATTGTGCAGTTTCCACGCACCCTCGTAAGTTCATGAACTTTGTAATATTTTCAGTCCAGATTTTCACCGGTGGCATTTTTCCACACTTCCTTGTCATTTTTCACAACATGGCCGAAATGTGTTTTCACGCTTTCAGCGCAGAGATGCGTGGTCGCTGTGGGAAATCATTGTTCGGGACAGATAAAGAAAATCACAATGACACTGTTCATGATCGGAGGTCCCAAAGTGCCTGTGTTGACAATCTGCTGTAAAAATCCCCAACCTAATTACGTTACGGGTGTGCGTTGCACAGTTTCTATGCATGCTAGTGACTTCACCAGTTTTTTTAATATTTTGACTGCAGATTTGCAACATTGCCATCTTTTACACCTCCCCATGAACAGTACCGCTGTCATTTTTCACATCCTGCTCGGAATGTGTTTTTGCACCTGTGGTGCTAAATGCTGTAGTCGCTGTGCATAAGCAACTTTCGGCTAACAAACTGATATTGCCACTGTTCATGAGGTGGGGGTCACAAAAAAACCATGTTGAAAATTTGGAGTGAAAATACCAATGAATGCCTGAGGTGTTAGGGTTTCCAACCATAACGCCCCACCCTGTAGAGAATGACAGGCATCAGGCATGTGACTTGGGATTCTTGCCTGTAATGCTCATACCATTCCACATCCTGCAGCCAGTGAGAGGAATCGAGGTATGCCTTGGACTCTTCAGCCCCAAAGTTCACCCCATTCTCCTATCCCATCTCACTGTATTTCCTGATGGAATGGGGTGCGCATAAGGGCCAAAGACCCCAAGGCACACCGTGACACTTGTCAGTGTCTGCAGGGTAGGGTGTGGTGAAATGGCGTGGCCGTTATGCCTGACAACCCAAAGGCACACCCCAATGCCTGTCACTCTCTGCAGGGTGGTGGTGGGGTTGGCTTCAGTTCAATACTTCACTGCCATTTCTATTATGCAGCTCTGTAACTTCTACACTACCAATGCCAATGCCAGCAAGCAAACATTCGGCATTGACAAATGCTTGTTAAGAGTGAGACTTGGTTTTCAAAGAGTGATCCTCCTCCCAAAAGTGTGACTCTTAAGAGCATGATCAAGTCAGTTTTAAAATATTCCTTTTTCCTTCAGATTCAGACTACAAGGGGTGAGCAAGATGGCAAACTGCTGAGCAACTGAGCTTGCTTATACTTTTTTGAGACTTCTGAATTTTTACAATTATTTCATTACACAGACCAGACTGTGTTTCTAGTTAACATGAGTTTTGAGCATAAAATGTCCAGGAGTCTGGCAGAGCAGTTTCTATTGCAAAGTCGGTGCCATTAGATTAATGGCCACATCCCATTCCTGTCAACCCAGTGCGTGACAGAAGGGCAGAGAGCCCGATGATGTCCACCACCTTGCAGGTTAATGTGCTTCTGACCCCTTGTGTAAAGCCTAAGACACCAGCACAAACGTAGTGAAACGTATTTACCTGCAAGTCTTGATCCACTGTTAGAGTCTCATCAACTTGTCAACCATCTGCAAATGTTCCTGAGTCTAAAGACTACACTTTGAACTCTCTGGGTTGCTCTTTGGATACAGTGCTTGAAAGAACAGAGATCTGACCACTGTGTGACAGGGTGACCCCTGTCTCAGGATGGTACCCTTGTAAGGAGTCTGAAGTCTTCTCTCTCCCCTCCCCCATTTGGATGTGAAGGCTGGTTTTCTAGCTGTTAAAGGGCAGGAGAAAAATATACATCGTGTTAGATCCGGCATGCTTGCTGGCAGAAGTTGCTTAAGATGTCTTTGTATCATAGTATGCCTCAGAGGAAATGATAGTAAATTACATTGCATGTATGACATTATATGCCTAAGAAAAGAAATGTATAGTGCATAAAGTGCATTTAAAAATATGTCAAAGTAACCAGCCTGGTGGCGCTGAGGGCTAAGGTGCTGGTGCGCCTTACCTCACGCCACGCCAGTGACCCGAGTTCGGGAATGAGCTGGGGCGCGGGGTCAGCAGGAAGAGAGAGGATCAGTGTTCAGAGGACTGCTTCCTCTCTCTGGGAGGGATCCAGGGCCCGCCGGTGAAGTAGTGGCCCCGGTGGTAGCAGGCATTACTGCCTTCAGCTGAAGTAGAGGGAGGTGTGGTGGACCTCCGTGGCATTGCCACGCTGACATCATTGCACTGCCAGACTCCTGGGGAGAAGCAAAATGGAAAATCCCTGCCACAGCACCACCGAGATGAAGGGGCTCCCAGGGATGAGCCCACATGCCACCACGGCCCTTCACTGCAGAGACTCCCTGGCTGACCAGTAGCCAGGTAAGGGCCTCTAATTCCAGATAGGCCATCAAAGAGTACAGACCTGCCCGGGTGATCCGGGGTTAGGGCCTGCCTGGGTGGTCGGGGAGTCCTGCAGATGAGGGGTTCAGGCATGGAGTACAAAGCCTAGTCGGCAGAGCACCCTGAAAGGCTGTGGAGGAGCAAAATAGAATATACAAAATATATATATACAGTGTGTGTATATATATATATATGTGAAGGTGCCTACATATGATGAAACATATGACTAAAGTGCATAGGTGCTTAGTTAAATAAAGTACAGATGAGTTATAGGCTGTAGAAACCTGTACAATTGATTAAACAATATATACTATTGGTACTGGGGTTGTTTATAAATGGTGACAATAGTGACCTCTGGGAAAGGTGTTCAGACCGAGGCACTGATTTAAAATTAAGCTGCTTAAAGTTTTAAAAGTATGGTTTAAGTAGGGGCGTGGTTTTGCTCTGAGTAAGATGGCAGCTTGATTTAGCTCAGCTGTAACATCATATGGGCAAATTCAAAATAAATCTGTTACTGAAGTGGACAACTGCAAATAAAGACAGTCCACCAGATGAAGCTAAGGCTCAGGATCCTCCACATACCTTTTTCTTTTTTTAACTCTTTCTTTATACTCCCCCACTGCCCCTACGTTCCGCCGCCTCGGGAGTCACCAATTGCGTCTGCCCTGCCTCACCTTACCTGAGCCCATGATAGTCCCTCCATGTAGCCTTGGATTGCTCCCCAGGCAGGGACAGAGATGGGGGCCCATACACCCCTGAACAACTTCCACCCATCAGGGCACCGGACTGGGACAGGCAAGTGGGTTTATTGCGTCTGCGCTGAGGTGCTCCATCTTCCAGGAGCCTAGGGAGCAGTTTTTCTGCTGTTCTGTGCATGGTGTGTGCCCCTGACATCATGGTGTAACTGCCGACATCCGCCATGCATTCTTCCCCTCTTTGCATGGCAGGGTACTTGCTGTGCCTCAGGCCTCTGCCAGGAGCCAGTCAAGCATTTAGCCTGAACCCCCGGAGAGAGAGCTGTCCTCAGATGCTCAATCCTCTCCCTCCCTATCAACCCCAATGGCGGGTTCTTTCCCAAATCTGGGTCGCCCGGCATGGCATGGCGTGAGTGTGGCGTCCAGCACCTCAACCCTCAGCACCACCGGGCTAGCCCACATTCTTTTGATGTTATCAAGTGGACTTCTGATATCCAAGCGGGTCACCAACTCCGGAGGCATACCACATGACAATGTCAGGGAGGCCCTGATGGACCCTCGAGTTATCAGAAGGATGTTCACCATTTGATTCAAAAATAGGTGTAGTTACTCTCACCTCCCAGCATACAACCACAGCAATCCTGTACTTGGAAGGTTGATTACAGGGTACCGAATGGCAGCTGGCGATACATGAGGTGTCCATAGCGGAGGTCCAGGCAGCTTCCAGAGACCAATACAACACAATCCAGTTCCTATTACAAAAGGTGGATGACCTGGAGAACTGCAGCAGGCAGAACAATCTGCATCTGCTGGGATTCCCAGAGGGGGCATAAAATAAAGATGCAGCACTATTCCTCTTAATGAGTTCTCCCTGGAATGCTAGGCCTGACACAAGGGTTCTGCCTAGATATAGAGTGGACACACAGAACACTAGCGTGCCAAAAAAACGGAGAAAACCCCAGCCCCTGCTCATAAAATTGTTGAATTACAATGTAAGGCAACTCCTCCCAACCAAAGCTAGAGAAATGGGCCATCTTAGCTGGCAAGGACACCTGGTCTCAATTTACCAAGATTTCTCAAAAGAGCTATCCTCCAGATGGAGAGAATATACCAAGACCCCCCACAGAATGCAGGTATTGGGCCTACAATACTCACTATGATATCCTGCAACAATGAGGGTGCTGCACAATGGAGCCCCTGTACACCTCAACATGCCAGTTGGCCTGGAGGGGTTCCTAGACAAAAACTGGCCTACAGACAACAGAACCCCAAGGCAGACTGCGACGAAGCAACTGAGCCCTCCAACATATGCCCAAGCAGTGACACCCACGAACCAGGGCCTAAAAGACACAGAGGCTGAGGAGGAACAATAGGCAGAGAATGACTGGGCCAAGCTGTGAAGAAACAGAAAGTGAGCAGCCAAGGTGCAGCTTCAGAGAAGGGATCATCCGGCCAGGAGGACAGAGGAATGCCATGACACCCGCTACACCCAGGAGTCACAAAGGGCAGAATTCATGGCTCTGGTTAGATTTATGACTGGGCAGAATCCATGGCTCTGGTTAGATTTATGACTGAGAACAGGTATGCCTGAGCTCCAGCCCTGCTCTCCAGAGACTCAGAATTTGCCACAAATGGATGCAGTGGGCTAGGAACAGAAATCATCAGATGAGACTTCAGCTGAAAGAAAATGGGAGAGAAGAAACTGCTACCAGAGACTGTCCAGGCCAGCGGACCAGCAGCACAGGATCCGGTGGCGAAGGAAGATGGAATAAGTCCCACTTTGGAGTTGAGGACTGTATACAGGGACACTGACAATCTCTTGGACCTAGAGGATTATATTGCAAGAAACTGTCACGGTTGTAAGTGTAACCAGCAACCTACATCGACAAACTCCATCTGTGATTGTATGTAAAATTGAAATTCTCAATAAAAGTTTTGTAACCCCTAGGTGGCACTATCCCAAGGGCTACTACCCCTGCCTGTTTGGCTAGTTGCAGGTTAAGGGGCCCTAGGTTCTGATACAGGTGCTGTCTTTTCAGTCTTACTTGGGGAGGGTTGGGGAGGGGGTTGGGGTGTGTGACACACAAGGCATGGGGATTAAGCTGCTGAGTGCCTCACATCAGGCCCATCTCTTACTGCCATGCTGGCGGGTAGATGGGCCATAGGCCAAAGTGCACCACACACCCCTAAACTCCTGACTGGTAAGACTGACAGGATATGAGTAACACGAGGGGAAAAGTTAATTTATTCAATGTTGTGGGGCTTGGGAGGGGGAGAAATGTGACGGTGGTATAACACTGATAGTAACTGCGCAGTCTGTTAAGGAAGGGGGAAGGCAATGGCAGAGATGTGGGGCTGTGGAGAGGGGAATATATGGTGGAAGGGGAACAAAGTGCTTGCTAATAACTGTAATGGGATTAAAATCTCAGAACAATCTCCCTGAAACCCCCCCTTCCTGCCTTCAGAGGGCACACTGGTGGCATGTGGCTGCCCCCTCCCCCCCCCCATTCTGGGTATCTTAATAGCTTAAAGATTGGAGGTTTGAGTGGAGGTGGTTGCTAGGCTGCAGAGGTGCTCACTATTCCCACCTCATCTCCAATATACCATTGCTCTGCTTGATGCAGGTCAGCACCCCAAGTCTCTATAACTTAATCAGCACCTGTGCCAGTTTTAATATATCACTGTTATGGTCACCCTGTACACAGCCAGCTATTGTCAGCAAGCTGAGGGACTGGATGAGATAAGATGGAAGGCCATCCTTCACAACCCACCCGAAACCCCATAAGAGGCACCAGGTGGGTCTTGCACTGTCCTTGTAGGCAGTCAGCCATAGGCACAAGTTGCCCTCACAGCTTGGCATGGAAGTGCACACTGCATATAGTTTCTCGGGGCACATGCACAGGAAAGCTGAGGTGGTGCATGAGCCTCTCTGGTGGGTCAGCTCCCCACTGACGTGCCAGCACAAGCTGTATGCTCCCAACCCCGAGGGATCAGGGAGGAAAATGGGGGGCCCCCCATGCAAGGAGCTGAAATACATGCTGCGGCTCAGGGCAGTCTTCCAAGTGGGAGCCTGATGAGTTTACACCCCACCCGAATGGGCTTCCAGGACTAGTTATGGGCAAAACTACCTCCGGACCATTGGGAGAAGTATGGGCCCCCTATACACAGCACAGTGATGTGCAGACTGTGACCTGGGCATTGGTTTGAGTTATAGCCCTTTTCCTCTTGTATATATATATATATATATATATATATATATATATATATATATATATATATATATAAAACTGTTTCTTCATGCAAACAGTGTGTTTTTATGGGGATTATGGCTTATCTTAACTGTTTCACCTGGAACGTGAGAGGCTTAAACATGCTAATAAAGAGGAAAAAGGTGTTTTCATATTTAAAAAGACAAAGAGCTCAGGTGGCATTGTTGCAGAAGACTAAACTAAACAAAAGGGACCATGATCTCCTGAAGAGAGAGTGGGTAGGCCAGGTAATTCATGCATCACCCCCCCACTAAAAAAAAGAGGGGTTGCAATACTCATCCAAAGACAGCTACAGTGGTCTCTCATCGTGACTAAAGCAGACCCACAGGGCCGGTGAGTTTACACCACATTTCAACCCCTCACAGGCTGCATCCTTATTGGGAATGTATGTGTCCCAAATGAAGAAGACCCTGGGTTTTTCCACCAGGCATCCCGAAACATATTTAATATGAGCACTGGAGGAATCCCCACCCTGATAGGGGGTGATTTTAATTTGGTCCAGGACCCGCTGGTTGATAGGAACTTAGGGCAGAAGAAACTCATGGGATCAGTCTTACCACATTGCACAACCTGATGAGGACCAGGCCTCCAGGATGTTTGGAGGTATTACCCCAGGAAAGATTACACTTCTATTCTCAGGTACATGGGACTCATAGTCATCTGGATTTTTGCCCACCTTTCCCAGATTACATGAAGTAGCAGTGACAGCAGAGGTTCTCCCCATAGTCATCTCGGATCGTACCCTGGTACAGGTCTGCATTATGTGGGGCCCCTCCCCCCCGATCCACTTCCTGGAGACTGGACCCCCTGTTAATGAAAGACTCCACTTTTGTGGTGTGGGCTAAGAAAGAAGCCAAGGCTTTCTTCCAGGAGAATCCAACTGGGGACACTACAGCGGGAAAAACCTGGGAAGACTTTAAGACCACCATGAGAGGTAGTATTATAGGGTATGTGGTAGCCAGAAGATGGAAAATGGAAGCATGACTGAAGGAATTGGAAGGGGAACTAAAAATAGCAGAGAGTGAACACAAGAAACAGGCCAGGCCCAACCACCATACTCCACTGGGGTGGAAAATATTGGGTCTAAGATGGAGATCAATGACTTATTGTCCAGAAAGGCTGAAGTCCATCCTCAGACTAAAACAGAAATACTGGGAAGGTGAGGAAAAAGGGGAAAGGTACTGGCATACAGGCTGAGGAGGCAAAAATGGGGACACATAGCTAGGCTCAAGGGTAAGGAGGGAAAGTCCATACTGCTACCATAGGATTGAACAAGTTATGGAAACCTTCAAATATTATTCTAAGAAACCTGTCTCAACCTCAAAATACCAAAACAATATTCAGTTTTAACATGATTTTATTATCCATGATATCATAAAAATCCTTTCAAAGAGTTCCATCAGAATTCCATTCTCAAAAGGTTCCATCAAATATTATTCCAATAATTCTCAAAAGCTCCATCAATATAATCATTCCAGTAACGTTTTGGAATATAAATTCCTTCATCAGACTGTAGAGCTAATTCTGGAAATAAAAGAATATCTATAATAATTATCCAATCTCTCATTTTATTTCAAAAACTCAATTGCCCAACTTGCAAAATTATATAGAATGCAGGTGGAACTAACCTGCGTATTTCCTATGGTGGCTAATGGGGGTTGGGGGCTGCTGTGAAAACGTATCTTGAGATATCAATATTTTATTTCTAAAATGAAAAGAAAACGTTTTTCTGTTATTCTAATATATACAATTATAATGTAATCACCAACTTTTATATATATTAAAATGTACCTATAATCAGTCTCAAATTCTTCTGTTAGGAAAGATTTATAATTCAGTAGTTCCCAAATATCAGTGCGTCCAGAAAGGAAACATATTTTTTATAAAAAAGGAGAACTACTGCATTTATTTGTAATATAATACAATGTTATCATATCCCCAAACACTTCATAACCATTAGGATGAATTTTCTTTATATTTATATTGCAATTATACTTATTAACATATTATTATCACAATGGATCTAAAAAAGTATTGTACAGGTCACAAAAAGCTTTGTATACATATTAGCCACATCGCATTGCCTGTTAGCATCCGCAACATTAAACATTAAAAAAGCAGAAAGCAGAAAGACAATGGGAGAACACGTCTTTTGAAAACATATATGCTTTCAAAAGAAATGTGTTAGAAATTGTGATAATAATATGTTAATAAGTATAATTGCAAAGATCCAGGGGGACACTCTTTTCATATAATACGGGAGAGTTTCATTTGTATGACCGAGTCGCCCAGTGTGACGTCATTTGTGACGTAGCACGTTCGCGTGTACAGCTGAGTGGCCCGGCCCCTTCTTCTTGCTTTACTCTGCACCGAGAAGACAGGTGCAAGTTAGTATGAAACTGGTGTGGTGTGGTGTGCTAATGGCGGCAAGGCGTCTGTTCTTTTGAAAATCGGGCTGCTTTTTCATTCACAATCCTATCGGAGCAATAAACTACTTGCTCTTCATATATCAGAAAGAAAACATAATATATAAGGTAAAAAGCCCTAGAATGATATAAAGAAAATTTATACTAATGGCTATGAAGTGTTTGGGGATATGATAGTAACATTGTATTGTATTACAAATAAATGTAGTAGTTCTCTTTTTTATAAAAAATGTTTCCTTTCAGGACGCATAGATATTTGGGAACTACTGAATTATAAATTTTTATTAACAGAAGAATTTGAGACCGATTATAGGTACATTGTTTAATATATATAAAAGTTGGTGATTCAATTATAATTTATATATTAGAATAACAGAAAACCTTTTTCTTTTCATTTTAGAAATAAAATATTGATATCTCAAGATACATTTTCACAGCAGCCCCCCACCCCATTCTTCACCATAGGAAATCACATGAGTTAGTTCCTACCTGCATTCTATATAATTTTGCAAGTTCAGCAATTGAGTTTTGAACTAAAATGAGAGATTGGATAATTATTATTATAGATATTTTTTTATTTCCAGAATTAGCCCTACAGTCTGATGAAGGAATTTATATTCCGAAATGTTACTGGAATGATTATATTGACAGAGCTTTTGAGAATTATTGGAATAATATTTGATGGAACCTTTTGAGAATGGAATTCTGATGGAACCCTCTGAAAGGATTTTTATGATATCATGGATAATAAAATCATGTTAAAACTGAATATTGTTTTGGTATTTTGAGGTTCAGACAGGTTTCTTAGTATAATATTAGATGTTTTTCCACTTTCTTGTCTCCCTCTTATAGTTAAAAATGGGAAAATTTTAAAAATTTAAAAAGAAACCCTGAGGAACTTTACACTTGTGTTTGTATTTTTATGGAAACCTTCTACACATCCCTATATGCCTTCTCAAAAGTGGTGCACCTGCAAGAAATCCAAGACTTCCTACAATCAGTCCACCTCCCATCTATCTCACAAAAGCAAACGGAAACTCTAGACTCGCAACTGACCACCGAGGAGATACAGGCAGCACCACTTGCACTGAAACCAGGGAAGGCTCTGGGGGGATGGCTATACCATAGAATTTTGGCAGGCCCTTGCTGACACCATATCTCCAGTTCTGCAACAGGTATATCTAGAGGATGAGGCAACAGAGATAATTCCCCCCTCGATTCGTGAGGTGGTTATAATCATTCTCCCAAAAAAGGAAAGACTCTACCTCCCCAGGCAGCTATTGCCCCATATCTCTGATTAATGTAGACAGCAAAATTTACACAAAAACAATTGCACTCAGGCTCAATCCCCTTTTACCACAATTGCGCCACCCCTCCCAGGTGGGGTTCATCCCAGGCTGTTACAGCGCAGATCATATCTGTACACTGGTCAACCTAACCCGGGTCGCCCCTGAAAAAGGGACCTTCAGGGCTCAGTGGGCCTACCCGGTCACCAAAATTTAATAAATAAATAAAAATAAATAAATATAGCCAGACACATCCCAACCTCGACAGCAGCAGTAGCAATTGACTTTAAAAAGGCCTTCGATTCACTGGAGTGGGACTACCTCCATTCAGTCCTGAAACATCTAGAGTTTGGGCCTCGGTTCAGGATCTGGACTGAATTCCGATACAACTCCCCAACCACCAGAGTGCTCACCAGTTCCAATCTGTCACAACCATTTCAGCTTGGGAGAGGCACAAGGCAGGGTTGCCCCTCTCTCCCCATCTATTTGTGTTAGCAGTCAAACCCCTAGCAGACAAAATAAGACAGCATAAAGAGATCTCCAGCCTGGTAGTGGGAGCTGGAGACCCCGCAAGCATTCCACAGGTGGTCTGGGCACTGTTTAAACCTGACAAAAACAGAGGTACTTCCCCTTAATCATCTATGCTCCCCCCAGGACCTGGGTGTCACAGGTCTCAAATGGGTGGTGGAGGGAAGAACGTATTTGGGGAACAGATTTTCAGCCACACTTTCCAAACTATGGGAGCACAATCTCCTCCCCTTAATAAGTGAAATAAAGGAGGATATGAATAGATTGAACAAACTAAACCTTGCCTTAGCGGGAAAAGTAGCTGCTATTAAAATGGTAGTAGCACCCAAGATTGTTTGCAAGTTGGCACACATACCCCAGGGTCTTCCCCTTAAATGGGCTTTAAAAATAGACAAATTAGTGGGTAGTTTCCTGCAGGGAGGTAAACCCCCTAAATACAGTTGGAATAAAATGAGGTCCCACTGAAAAGTAGGGGGGGAACCTCCCTGGTCTGAGGACACAAATGGGCATTCTAAATGACACAGATGCTCCAATGGTTCTGTCCCGGAATGGGCCTTTCCACTCCCTCAAGGGTGGCCGTAGAGACAGAGGTCGGCCAAAGATGTCACTCCCACTTCTGCTCTACAACACTACCCCCAGGTTAAACTACACCCCACCATAGGGCCTACCCTGCAGACATGGAACAAGGTGCAGGAGGCTGCCAACAATCTCACCCCGGTCACAATGGCCTCTGTAGAGCAAGACATATATATGTAACCCCTTGCAAATGGGGTTCCCAAAAAGTCTTCCAGGAGCTTGCTTGAATGCTTCAAGCCTGATGGTGTTCGCGATAAGCCGCTTATCTGTGAGTGCTTTAGAGCCTCTGGTACTGTCTCTTTAAGAGCTGTCTGCCTGCAGACATAATTAATTGGATGGGGTCTGTGTGTTTCCCTGCTTGAGTCCCACTCGAGCTGCTGCCAAATCGCTCCATTTCTGCTGTCACTAAGTGGGCAGAGTGAGCACTTTCAAAGATGTAACTGTTTGCCAGAAATCATTTATAGTAATAACGAAAATACAGTTTGTCTAACCTGCTTTTCTTTGCAGTCAGAACTGTGTTTGCCTAGTCCCCCATTCTGGTTTTGAACTGCTGAACTGGACCAATCAGTGTGGGGGGACATTTGAAATGGAGCCTGCTGCTGGCAAATCAGAACTTGGACTCTCATTGTGGAGCCAGAAACCTATGTACTGTATGGCCAATGCTTCTGGGAATTGTAATTTGGACTGCAGCACCTTTTTTCCACCAACAGGGGGAGTTTACTGTGAGTGACAGCCAAACCAGCCAACTAAACTGGAAGGAACTCAAAGGAAATGCCTGGCTCTGTCTACTAGAAAGATCAGATCAGTTGGGCAGTGAAGAGACGAGGAGCTGTGAGCTTCTGCGCTGCATAGTTCCACACAGTAAGCACATGTAAGGCCCTAAGTTTTGGTCTGCAGCTTGTGCAAGTGCCTGTTCTGACTGAATCCAACCTGTGAAGAGAATCAAGGAGATCTGAAGAGTAGAAACCAGGCTCACCCTGTAGAAGACTGGAGAAATTGCTGAATTGCGCTCGGTCTGTCGGGAACTGAATCTGCTGTGTGTTCTCTCGGGTATTGTGCAGTAATTGCGATCGGGATTGAGAAGCAGCCTGCCTGGTATAGTACTTTCCTTTTACAGATAAATGTGTGTAGTGCTTGTGGGGAATCGCGTTTCAAATCCCCTGTACAGTGAATTGAGTGCATGAAGCTGGAAGTAAGCCCCAGCTTAATCCAGACTACATCTATTTGCTCAAAACTGCAGTGGGGTCCAGTCACAGGGACCTTTTCCACATGTTCTGCTCCTCCGGCAATCCAGGACAATCTGCTTTCCATCCAGTTCCCAGCACTGAGTCTGTGAGTACAAAGCAGGGTCGCTCCCTGCCATCTGTTTATCAAATTGCAAGTGTGTCATCTATTTGTTGCTGTTTCATTTCCTCACGAGCTGAGCCATCTGGCTCCAGATTACAATTGGGTATTGTGCAGTGTTTTTCCATCACAGGGCCCCATCCAGCTGCACCGATCTGACTAGCCCCCATCCTGGGTACCCAGTGAAAGTGACAATTTGGGGTTCTGAACATGCACAGTACTGTGATTATTAAGATGTCTAAACTAATTAACCTGATTTCCTGTCCTTGTTATATTCCCTAAATAAATCAGATCTGTTTGTTTCAGCAAAATTACACTGTCTGAGGTATTCACTTATGTTAAAGTGTAGCACTGTGGCTTTTCATTGCATCATCTTGTTTCAGAGGGTCCCCAGAGTCAAGCTGATCGAACCAGTCTTGGGGTTAAGTGTATACTGTGAAGGTACTTCTGATATATCGTGTGGGCCACTAGTGGGAAGAAGGGGGGGGGTTTCAGTGACCCAGAGGGCTGTGACCAAGTCATATCAGACTGTCTTAACCTTGACCTCTGGGTGGAGGCACCCGCCATTGGACCTAGGCCCCTTAACCTGTTAGCAGTTATACCACCAGCAGGGGTAGTAGCCCCTGGGACAGCACCACCTGGGGGTTACATATGAATAGACAGACATCCAGTGCACTGGAAGGATTGGGATGGCAAAGTCTTGGCATGGCAAAGTGGACTTGTTATCCCCGGAAACCACAGCAATGGACTCATTTGTCAATCTGCAGACACTATGGGATCTCCCCACCTCAGACTTCTGGAAATATCTGCAGATCTGGAGTGCAGTTCAGGCTTATGACAGAGCTAGAACCCTAGGGCAGACCACTACTGTGCTTCCAGCTTGGTTGGCCACCCTAAGGGTAGGGCCAGCAAAATATACTCAGCTCTTAGGGACACTCTCCCCAGTCAGTCTGATCGCTCCAGAGAGAGAAATGGGAGGGAGCCCTAAGGATGGATATCAGTGACCAGCAGTGCAAAGAATGCTGAATAGGGGCGCATAAGAACTTAGTGGATGCAAAAAGCAGGTTAATTCAAAACAAAGTCCTGCACTCCTGGTACTGAACCCTGCTGGTGTTTCACAGTGCTGGGGTTTTGAACTCTAATCTCTGCTGGAGGTGTCAGGAGAGGGAGGGGGGATCTAACATACATTGGGAATGTCCCAAGACACAAGGGTTATGGAATCATGTCTACAAATTGGGGCCCAAAGTGCCTAACAAAATCATCCCCCGATCTGCTCAACTGCTTCTCTTAGAAATGAAGTCCATAGCCCCATACCTGAACAGGCCAGAACACAGATGGGTGACTCTTTTATCCATGCAAGCAAAGCAGCTCCTCCTGTGCAGATGGAGAACCATGGAGGTACCCTCGGCCCAGGAGGTCACTGTGTCCTTGGCACAAATAGCATCCAAGGCCAGACTTACCCATGTGACTGGGAATATGCTGGCAGCATGCACTGACTGCTGGATGCTCTTCCCTCAATATGCCACCCACCCCCAAAACACGGGAATAAGCTGATAAACCAACATTGGAAGCAGGGAGTTATAACTATCTGGTACATGACCTTAGGAGAGTGTTCAATGTGACACGGCTCCACACGGTAGCATGTATAGCCATGAATGTAAATGGTTGTGTTTGTTAGTAGTTTATAGCAAGAACAGTGATTCTTTGTGTTCTTTTATTTTAGGGTGAAGTTTGCCTTGTAACTACACCAGTCCCTTAAGGACACACCACCTCATGGCTAGGAGCTCTGAAGCCTTGCACCTCCAGACCTCCACTGATGAAGTGTCACAGCGTTCATGTAGGTAAGTGACATTATGTTGATTAATATATACTGCAAAAAACTGTACGGTTGTAAGGGTAACCAGCAGACTACATCTGACAAACTTCACCTATGATTGTGTGTAAAAAATGAAACTCTCAATAAAAACTTTAACTGCAAAAAAGTATGGTTTAAGTAAGCAGCTTTAATAAGATATTTTATGGCTTCCCCAACATTAGCAGTCCTTTAGCCAATAAATGCTTGGGTTCTGAAAAATGTTGGTAATTGAACTAAAATAGTAAGAGTAATACAGAGCGGCTTTCTCCACTTTCACTTTTCTTTAGCCACCATTCTGTAGTAAAACGTTTGCCCAAATGCTGAATTGACACAGAAATGAGCAGTCACCAAGTGGCAAAACGTTTCTTTTACTTTTGCCGCTGCTCGGCTATTTACTTTTCATAAATCCCCTTTTTGTGACTGCAGTATAGGAAGACTTCCAGCTTTTTGGCCCTAAATAAAAATAAATGTTTTGCCAGCTAAGCCGCAGAGAAGGCATGCAGCTGAAAGGTAAAAAGACAGCTGAGCAGAGCTGCTTTGAATAAAGAATTAAACCAGCAGCGGTCCAGGATTAACACCGAGCAGCAAAACATTTTCTTCCTTTTCTGCCGCTCTGTGTTCTTATTGTGCTTCCCTGGTTCCCCTTGGAGGGAAAGAGTCCTTCGGGGTCAACAGAGAAAGAGTAATAGAAACTAATGAGAAAGGAGAGAGATTTTGAATAGAAAGAAAATAGGAGCATGCTTTGCTTCTTGCCCTCTCTTTCTCTCTTGTGTTAGTTAGTGCAGTTACAGCGGAGCAGCATTGACTTTCGCTTTCTAGCCAAAAGCCGCTATGCTCTGAAAAGAAATAAAGTAAGCACCGTAACTTTGAAGAAAGGGACAGGGACATCCCTATGAATATTATATGGTGCCCCAAGAATAGGAACAGACTTTGCTGGGTCTAATAAAGAAAAAAAACAAAAGTGCCCCTTGTGGCGTAGTTCAAGCAGAGTTGCATAAACCTTTACTTTCAGCAGACCGGTGCTCTGCTATAGAATATAAAACAAACTATGTAGACTGTGAAAAGGGGACAGGAGACGTCCCAATAGAATTATGTTGGGCTGCCTCGGGAAATAATAAAATAGAGGGTTGAATTAAATAAAGTAAACCTGTTGCACAACATAAATGTAAATAGATACACTGCCTGTTTGATAAGCAGATACTACTAGCCCTATTTGGAGTACACAAGCATTCTTTTAAGGGTGCCATTGGTGTACAACATCAGGTACAAATGTTTTAAGAAATTAAAACAAGTTTAGAAATAAAATGATTGCCTGACCTGCAGGAGAACGCCTCCACAATGGATGTTATGGGAGAACAGCAGCCCTTAGTGACCTACAATATATTTATACTAAAATAGTTGAGGATAGCAAGCTAGCCAGTGGGTGGCGCTTGGCCTTCCTAATTAATTAAGCTCCTGTTGATAATAATTCTGGCCAGCATTATAAAATATGTATTATTTTTATGTAGACCCCCTACAAATGGGGGTTCACAAAAAGTCTTCTTTGAGCTTGCCTAAATGTTCACTGCCAGGCTGATGTCCTGCGTTTTAGCAGTTTAAATGTGATTACCAGAGTGTGTATAGCCTCTGTGTACTGTCTATTTAAGAGCTGCCTGATTGCAGTTTAAGTAATCTGAGAGGGAGCTCTGTTGAAAGATGTAACTATTTACTGAAAATAATTTAGATTGATAATGTAGTTTGTCTAACCTGCTTTTCTTTATAGCAAGGACTGTTTTGTTTGTCTCCACTATCTTGGTCCTGGACTGTAAATTGGACCAATAGGTATGGTGGGATCTAAAATGTAGCGGACTACAGGAACTGTCTGAATTCAAAATCTGTAGGAACTGTAGTTTGAACTTTTTCACCTTTTGCAACTGAAGGGGGCCGCTTGCTTTGACTGACAGCCAAATCAGCCAACCAAATATTTTGAATCTTGGGAAGTCCCGGGCTGTTTGCAGTTTTCAGTTAGTTCTGAGCTGGGAAGTGAAATGAGAAGAGCTGAAGTGATTCTGAGCAGCAATTCTGAGTGGATTCGCATGGGAGAACTCTGAAAATGCTAAGTTTTAGCCTGCATGTCGGTGTGCTGCTCCTGAGAGGAGGAGGAGAATTATTTGGACTAAATCCAAGTTTGTGTGACTAAATAAGCTACTGAAGTGGTCCAGGTTCAACCTGAAGAAGACTGAAGATTTTGTTGAATGTGATCGGCCTGTCGGAGTTCCAGCTACCCCTAGGCTCCGGTGTGTGCAGAGACTTTACGATTATGACCGGGGAGCACTTTGCCTGGTACAGTAGAATTCCCTTACATGTAAATGTGCTATGAGCTGCTAGTGGGTTGTGAGTTAGTCCCCCCCACTGTGTGAACTGTGTTCTGCTTGCTGGAAGCTGTATCCAGCCCAAAACGGACTGCATCTGAATTTGTCTCCATGCGGTCTGGGCCTTGCCAGACTGTCCCAGCCAGACTACTCATTGTACAGAGAAGCCATCGACGAGAGACCTGCCTGGGGATCAGCCCCCTGCTCCATGCTTGAACAGGAATGATGCCTCTGTGACTCATGTGGGCTCTGCTTCTCCTGGCATTCCAGATCAACCACCTGCAGTCTCGATTTTCGTCCAGCTTGTGTCTAGTCTTGGGTATCATGAGTAAATACCAGGGTAGCTCCCTGCAACAACAGCTTAATCTGAGTGTGTCATCTGATTGTCTTGTTTCGTTTCCTTTACGAACTGAGCCCTCTGGCTCCAGATTACAAATATCGTGTACTGTGCATGTTATGTTTTCCATCACAGGGCCCCAACTAGCTGCAACCCCGGGCATCGATCCTGGCTAGCCCATCTCTTCTCCACCTGGGTACCCAGAGGTGGACTGTGTGGGGGGACTCAAAGTGCCTGCATAACTGCTTGATTGATATAACCTTTAAGCTAATTAACCTGATTTTGCCCTCCCTTGTTCAAGTCCCTGAATAAATCAGATCTAACTTTTCTGCATGTAATCTGACTGTTTGTGCTCAAAGTACTGTACTGTTGCTATTTGCTGTGCATAACCTTGTTTTACAGGGGTCCCCAGGATCGAGCCAGAGGAACCAGCCCTGGTGGTAAGTGCAAACAGTGTGGGTACTTGTGTGGTGTACCAGGGTATTGTGAAAGTGATTATTGTACAGTGTTCAGGCCACTAGAGGGGGAAAGAGGGGGTTACAGCATCCCGGAGGGCTGTGCCCAGGTTAGCTTGACCACTACCAACCCTGATCTCCAGTGGAGGCACCCGTTTTAGAACTCAGGCCCCTTAACCTGTTACTAGCCAAGCAGGCAGGGGTAGTAGCCCTTGGGATAGTGCCATCTAGGGGTTACATTTGTTGTTGTGAGCCCTCTTTAACAAAGGCTTAGAAGCAACCTTTTATTTTTGTATAGGTTTTGTTGCGAGCCTCAGAGGGATAACTTTTGGTTAAGGGGCATAATATGGGCAGATCACGTGGCAGGTGATGTCACCCCTGATATGTATATAAACCTGCCACTAGGCTCTAGTTTTTTAGATGGGGCAGGTCAGTAGGTAGCTGACCTTGGAAGGAAGAAGGTGTGCAGGTTCGCAGGCTAAGCTGGAAAGGACACAGGAAGGTGTCTGTGAATTTAACTACAGGAAGCCTGTACGTTGTGCTGCATGTAACCCCGTACAAATGAGCTGCCTGGATTGCAGTTATAAGTAATCTGAGAGGGTGCTCTGTTGAGAGACGAAACTATTTGCTGAAAATCATTTAGTGTGATAATGATAATGTAGTTTGTCTAACCTGCCTTCTTTGCAGCAAGGACTGTTTTGTTTATCTCCACTATATAGATACTGGACTGCGAATTGGACCAATCAGTACTGGTGGGACCTAAAATGGAGCCGGACTACAGGAGCTGTCTGGAGTCAAAATCTGTAGGAATTGTAGTTTTGGGCTTTTGGCACCTTTTTGAACCTGAAGGGGGAGCCTTTGTTGTGACTGACAGGCCAATAACCCTGAAGTAACTGCACAGGACTATCTTGCTGCATTGAAGAATGTGCATGGGGAGCCATTGTCTGTGTATGTACCTTGGCTTGAAAAGCTTCTACAAGAGTGCCTCAGAAAGGGTAGTTTGCCATCAAATGAATTAGATCGAACTATGCTAGACCGGATCCTTAAGTCTGCTCCATTTTCAGAGTTGTTACTGCTTCAGTTGCGCCTTGCCACCTGACTGGAATCGCCCCCCTTCTAAGACGAACTAATGAAAGAAATTTGGGGGTTGAGCAAAGGCGACCCCGTGGAAGTACACCCATATCTGCTGCTGCTATAGCGACGAGTGATCAGTCAAGAGTGAGGCTCAGGGCAAAATGCAGCGCACTTAACGAGCACTCTGAGGATGCAAAGGACTTCCTGCCCTGGGCCCAGCATTGGAAAGACGAGCTAGTAAAGGAAGCCCTAGAGTTGAAGCAGGGTGCCTCTGCAAGGGTTTCCCTCATGGAACAAGATTCTGGTCCCTTTTAAGACGTGACTGCCATGAGGGTGGGGGTGCACCCTCAGGCATCCGCTGCCGAGGGTGGCTCCAAGGCTGAGATCACCGGATTGAGTGCCACTCTAAAGGAGCTGTTAAGACACATTGCACCACTCTCACTGCTGCAAGCAGATACTAGACCCCAATCTCTTACTACTGCTTCAGTTTCTCATACGATGTTCTCTCCCAGGATGACCCAGGAGTCTATCATTTGTCACAACTGTGGAAAGGATGGCCTTATGAAAAGAGAATGCTGGTCTCAGAAGGACTTAGAAAGAGTAGTAAACAGACTCCAAGTGGCGCTCCAAAAAGCAAATCAGTGACCAAGGGGTGCCCGAAATGACCACAGTAAGGGTTAGAGAAACCCTAACCCACATTTCTTTGTGGCTAAATTGTCTGTCCAGGCCTCTGCTACTGCCTCTCCAAACTGGTCCAAAATAGTGGGCCCTTCAATGGAGACTATGGTGACTGTGAATGGTATTCATACTCAGGCTGTGCTTGACAGTGGGTCGCAAGTGACCACTGTATTCCAGGACTGGTATGACAAACACTTATCTGATGTGCCTTTGAAATCCCTGGAAGGCCTACATGTGTGGGGCCTGAGGCGACAAAGTCTTATCCCTACCTAGGGTATATCTGCCTCTGGTTGTCTTTTCCTGCAACTGTAACTGGTGTAGAGGAGGCGAGTAGAGAGTTTGGCCCTACTGTTTCCCCACAGGACTGTATGATGGGGTCCCCTGTTAATTGGGGCAAACGACCATATGTTTGGGAGACTGGCACAACTCTGTCAAGAAAAACAATGGCAATGGACTGGGAGGGCCTGGAATTCAGCTCTGATTAAGAGGGCCTATGATTTGCAACAGAAACCTGAGGAAGTAGACCAGGATGAATCCATAGGGATCATGTGGAAGAAGCATCCCAATTCAATGGTACTGGCCCCTAACGCCCAGTGTACTATTCAAGGGAGGTCCACCTCCTGAAAGATATCAAGAACAAAATACTGATGTCGGATGCACCAGGCAATGGAAAATTGCCAGAAGGATTATTAATCAAGCTCAGCATCTTGCCTGCTTGTGCCCATACCTATGCACGATGAGTGATTGTCCAGATTCACAATGTGTCAGATCGGAGATCTGGGTGAACAGAGAGTGCACCCTAACTATGGTACACTGCACAGACACTGCAGTATTGCCCAGCAACAAGCACCCTGGTGAGAAGGAGAGAGTAACCCAGACTTGTCTGGCTTGATGACTCCCGTTGCCAGCTGAATGGAAGGCTAGAATTAGCAAGAGGCTTGCCCAGAGAGACTAAGTGTTGTAATTGAAGGAATGGGATGTGGGATGTGTCCAGGGTGAGGAGCATCACATACGCCTACACGATGAACGGCTTTTTCCCGAGAGGTCCCGACGCCTAGCCCCAGCAGATATAGATGATGTGAGAAGACACCTGCAGGAAATGCTCGCTGCTGGTGTGATACAAGAATCCAGGAGCCCATAAGCCTCTCCCATTGTGGTTGTGCATAAGAAGAATGGGTCTGTGAGGATGTGTGTTGATTATCGAACCCTGAACCGGTGGACCATCCCAGACCAATACACTATGCCTCGTATACAATATGCTGTGGATTGCTTGAATAGGAGCAAATAGTTCTCGAGGTTGGATCTTTGCAGCGGATACTAACAGATCCTGATGGCCCCGGAAGACCATGAGAAAACAGCCTTCATCTATCCATTGGGGTTCTACGAGTTTCTGAAGATGTCACAGGGGCTATCGGGTGCCCCTGCCATCTTTCATCGATGATGGAATGTGCGGTGGGAGATATAAATTTGCTGGAATGCCTGGTGTACTCAGACAATGTCATTGTGTTTGGGAGCACCTTAGAGGAGCATGAGTCCTGACTGTTTAAAGTCCTAGACCGACTGGAAGACTTCGGCCTCAAGCTGTCCATTGACAAGTGCCAGTTTTTCCAAACCTCTGTGAAGTATGTGGGGCACATAGTATCTACAAAAGGGATAGAGACTGATCCCAGTAAGGCTGAAGCACTGTCTCTACTTAGCCAACCCCATAATCTGAAATAACTACAGTGTTTCCTGGGGTTTTGTGACTACTATCACAGGTTCATAAAGACTATTCCAAAGTGATTAGCCACTCTTGAACCTTACCCAGGGTTACCTTACCAATCATAAATACAAAAAGGGGCCACTAGAGAACCAGAAAAGTATACTTCCACCCAGGTGAACTCTTTGGCCCTGCTGGACATCTACTGTGAAGCAAGCCTTCCATGAGATCATATACCAGCTCACCCATGCCCCTCATCCTCATGCTGACCCCACCAAACCCAGTGTGCTGCATATGACGCTAGTCTGCAGGGTCTAGGAGTGGTATTGTATGAAGACCATGAGGATGGCCTGAGACCAGTAGCTTTCACCAGCAGGAGCTTAACCCTGTCTGAACGAAACTACCCTGTGCATAAGTACCTTGCGCTAAAATGGGCCCTCATTGACCGGTTTCATGAATAGCTCTGTGGGGCAAAGATATTGGTGAAGACTAACAATAACCCATTGACCTATGTACAGACTTCAGCTAAGTTAGACTCCGCTGGGCACTGGTGGCTTTCTGCATTATCAACCTATGATTATGTTGTCGAATACAGACCGGGCCTGAACCATATTGTTGCTGGCGCCCTATCACGAGCCCACTTCCAAGAGTGATTGGGTCAGGCTGTCTGAACCCGACATTCGAGCATTGTGCCTAAAGTTTGATAGATATGAACATAGAAACATAGAATTTGTGGCAGATAAGGACCGTTTGGCCCACCCAGTCTGCCCATTTCCTACCTAATGGATAAGCTGCAGATCCTAGTTAACCAGCAGCCTACTTCTTCCTACCCCACCCCTGGAATTGCCTTATGACTGTCCCATGCATGCTTGAATTCCACCACTGTTTTTGACTCCACAACCTCCTCTGGAAGGCTGTTCCATGCATCCACAACCCTCTCTATGAAAAATACTTCCTTAAATTACCTCTGAGCCGCCCCCCATCTATCTTCAAATTGTGCCTCCTTGTTGTTGCACACCTTTTTTTGAAAGATGCCAACCTCTTGGACTTTGTTGATTCCCTTGAGGTACTTGAAAGTTTCTATCATGCCCCCCGGCCCTTTCCTCGAGGCTATACATATTAAGCTCCTTAAGTCTCTCTTCATATGTCTTCCGGTGCAGACCCTGCACCATTTTAGTTGCCCTCCTCTGGACAGCTTCCATCCTGTCTATGTCTTTGTGGAGATTGGGTCTCCAGAACTGCACGCTGTACTCCAGATGTCTGCAGACACAGTGGACTGTTTAGTAGACTGCTTGGGCCCTTTTGACACCTGCATACCAGCTGCATATTGCCACTTCTGTGCTCTAGATATTAGTGCACTACCTCAATTTGACAATGACAGCATTCAGTGGGCTCAATCCCAAGATCCTATGATTCAGTCAGCATTTGATGCCCTGCGTGCGGGGAAAGATGTGTCTAAATTCGTTCCACTGACTTGCGAACTGCTTATTATTTAAAAGAGGCCCCAGATTGAAGTTGCTCAATCAGTTGTTGTATAGAGACAGTAGTTCATAGTGGCAAAGTAGGCAAGCAACAATTCGTCCTGCCTGAGCCTTCAAAGATTTGGTACTGAAGTCTCTCCACAATCACATGGGGCACCTCGGTATTGACTGAAACCTTGACCTGGTATGATCTCACTTCTACTGTGTTTAGAACCTGATCAAGCGGAACTCTGGCAATGTGTTGAGTGGTTATGGATCATTTCACATGGTATGCACAAGCTTTTCCACCAAAGATCAAAAGGCATCTACCGTGGCCAAGGTGCTAGTGGAAAATTTCTTGACCACTATGGTGTCCCCAGCGGATCCACTCTGGCCAGGGCAGAGACTTTGAAAGTCAACTAATCAAACAAATGCTCTCTCTATGGGGGATGTGAAAGTCAAGAACCATCCCCTATCACCCACAGGGAGACCCTCAACCAGAACATTTTAACCGCACCCTTCTCGACATGCTGGGCACCCTCCACCCAAAAGACAAGCATAAATGGAGCCAGCAGATTAGCACCTTGGTACATGGATACAATTGCATGAAAAATTATGCTACTGGGTTCTCCCCCCTACTGCCTCATGTTTGGGAGAGAGGTCCGGCTGCCAGTTGATGTCTGTTTTGGGTCTCTCCAGATGGAGTCCAAGCCGAAAACTACTTGCAATATGTACAAAAACTGAAAGCTCAGTTGAACCGTGCCTATCAACTGGCCCAGATAATGGCCGCCAAGAGAAATCTAGCCAACAAAGAGAGGCATGAAAAAAAGTAAAGGCTCAAGAGTTTTGACTTGGAGACCGTGTGTTGTTACGCAATTTGGGACTGCATGGTAAACACAAAATTGCTGATTGGTGGCACCATCTTCCCCCATGTAGTAGTTGGAAATTTGGATGATTTACCTGTGTACAAGGTGCACCCAGAGAACAACTCCAAAGCTGTCAAGACCATGCACTGTAAACATTTGCTACCTATTGGCCAAGTCATAATTGAGGCTGAACAATCAGAGATTGATTCCCCTGGGCTGGTGACTTGTGCTGTTGCAAGGAAGAGACAGAGTCAGCCTACCCCAGTGGATACAGATTTAAGGATCCCCCACCAGCAGGTCCAGACTGATAGTGATTGTCAGTCAGATTCTGATGATAGAATGATTAGTGTGACAATGCCTATTACCCCTCCTATGAATTGAGTCAGTTGTTTTGAGGAAATCCTATGACTAATGCGGGATGAAGTTGAGCCTTCTAGACTGTCTAACCCCAGCTTCATCCTTGGAGCCAATGCTCCCTGAAAGTGAAGTGCAAGTATCACCTCTGAAGATGCTGATTCCCAGTGTATTGTGGAATTATGATTTGCCTGAAGGAGGGACTGATGATTTGAGTCTTTCTGGTGACATACCAGAACTTGAAGAACACTATGAGAGTGCTGACAACCTCCCTTCAGTGCCTCAAAGTTTGATTGTGCCTGAGCTTTCTCAAAAAGTGTTGTAGAAACAGAGCCTGCAGAGCAAGGAGCCAAGGGTGTCCCAAGTCTGGACATTCCCATCAAGGCAGAGGCACCCCTCACAAGTGATGAAAACCCCAAGGCTGTTGCTGAAAGTACAGAGACTGTGGTTGTTCCCCCCAGAAAGAATGGCCGAGCTGCCACGCCAGTATTGCATTTCAGCTATGATTCTCCAGGGAGGCTTGTGGACTTGCCTCTTCATGTGGTTCACAAAGGTGTTTATGTTTCACAAGGTCACTGCCCAAGTTGAGCTTGACGCCCATTCCAGCTTACTTGTTTTGCCCTCTGAACATGTTGCCCTTGCTCCATCCAGCCCCAAGTTAGCTGATAGGAAGGGCCCCCTCTTGCGTTGTTCAAGGTACAACAAGGTATTATCTCATTTAGTATAGTAATGTTCAGCTGACTTGTGTGAAATATGCCTAATGTATTGTCAGAATGGACAAAGTATTGCGAAATGTAGTGAATATGTATAGTAAAGTAACAAGTTTGTGTTAACTGATGCATGATGGTACAGACTTGACGTGGATGCCAAGTTTTGACCAGGCAGGGAAGGGTGTAACCCCCCTACAAATGGGGGTTCCCGAAAAGTCTTCCTTGAGCTTGCCTAAATGCTCACTGCCAGGCTGGTGTCCTGCGTTTTAACAGCTTAAATGTGATTGTCAGAGAGTGCCTGTATAGCCTCTGTGTACTGTCTCTTTAAGAGCTGCCTGGATTGCAGTCATAAGTAATCTGAGAGGGAGCTCTGTTGAAAGATGTAACAATTTGCTGAAAATCATTTAGAGTGATAATGATAATGTTGTTTGTCTAACCTGTCTTCTTTGCAGCAAGGACTGTTTTGTTTATCTCCACTATCTTGGTGCTGGACTGCCGAATTGGATCAATCAGTACTGGTGGGACATACTATGGTGCCGGACTACAGGAGCTGTCTGGAGTCAAAATCTGCAGGAATTGTAGTTTTGGGCTTTTGGCACCTTTTTGCACCTGAAGGGGGATTCTTTGTTGTGACTGACAGACAGATCAGCCAACCAAACCTTTTGGATTCTGGGGAAAGTCCCAGGCTTGCTGGCAGCTGAGTCAGATCTAAGTTGGGAGCTGAAGAAGCAACAGCTTGAGAAAGTCAAGCAGCCGTCTGAGTAGTTTTGCATGGGAGAACTGTGGAAAGGCCTGAGTTGTGGCCTGCATGTCTGCCTGCTGCCCCTGAAAGGGAGAGAATAGAGAATTATTTCAGACTAAATCCAAGTTTGTGAGAACGAAGTAAGCCTCTGATTTTTTACCAGGCTCATACCTGAAGAAGACCGAAGATTTTGCTGAATGCGATCCGCCTGTCAGGATTTCCAGCTGCTTTTGAATCCCCAGTTTGTGCAGAGACTCTGCGATTGTGACCGGATAGCGGTTTGCCTTGTACAATAAAATTTCCTTACATGTAAATGTGCTGTGAGTTGTTAGTGCTCATGATTTGGTTCCCCACTGTGTGAACTGTGTTCTACTTGCTGGAAGCTGTATTCAGCACAAAATGGACTGTATCTGAATTTGTCTCCATTTGGACTGAGCCTTGCCACACTGGCCCAGCCAGACTACCCACTGCACAGAGAAAGCCATCGTTGAGAGACCTGCCTGGGGATCAGCCCCCTGCTCCACTCATCAACAGGAATGACACCTTGGTGATTCGCGTGGGCCCTGTTTCTTCTGGCACTCCAGATTAACCACCTGCTGTCTCGATTTTTGTCCAGCCTGTGTCCAGTCTTGGGTATCGTGAGTAATCATCAGGGTAGCTCCCAGCGATAACAGTCTAATCTAAAAGTGTGTCATCTGATTGTCTTGTTGTTTTCTTTTCACGAACTGAGCCCTCTGGCTCCAGACTACAAATAGTGTGTGTTGTGCATGTTGTTTTCTTCCATCACAGGGCCCCAACCAGCGGCAACGTTCCTGGCTAGACCACCATTCTCCATCTGGGAACCCAGGGTGTGTGACTGTTTATGGATCCTGAAGTGCATGCATAACTGTTTGATTGATACAGCCTTTGAGCAAATTAACCTGATTACACACCTCCTTTGTTCAAGTCCTTAAATAAATCAGATCTAACTCTTTTTACTTTTTTTGAATACTCTCTTTTAAACAATACACACAGAAACAAACCTCGCAGACAATAAGTGGAACAGACAGACAGACATCCTTAATATACTAAAGAAAGAAAAAAAAATACATTTCCTATATTGACACATAACAAATTATCATCGTCATCCTTTAACTCATTTAGATTAACTTATTTAAATTAACTCATTTTGATACAACTCATTTAGATGCAATCAAGTGTGCATTACAATCCAGACTACCATGTATATTCAAGTATTAACCCACGCCATAAGATACCCATGCCAATTGTTTCATTCTGTACCTAGTATCAGCGTCCGGGGGTACATCTCTAGGAATAGTAAGTCATTATCTTAGTAAGAGAGAGAGCCTATTCTGGTGCCTAAATATTAAGCCCTGCACGAAGCATCAGATTTTCAGACATACTCAGCGACGCCAGAAAGGGGGCCCACTCTCTCAGGAACAACTCCTCTTTATCTCTTACAGCCCAAGTAAGTCTCTCTAATGCAAGCGAGTGGATAACCATTCTCTGCCACTCCATTACCGTAGGCCCATTTCCCGCAACCCAAGTATTCTGTATACAGTGCCTCGCTATTACAAATAACATTTTTATCCATCTCGATAACGGCAACCACTCCTCCTCCCCTTCCACTACTTCTACTCCAAACAGGCAAGTCAGTGGATCCCACCTTAGTCGTCCCCCTGTCACCTTGTTCACCTCCTGCACTACCTCCCCCCAGAATTTGACCAGTACCGGACATGTCCAGAAGCAGTGGAAGAAGGTGCGCAATCCTTTGTTACACCGCCGGTACAGAGGTGACACCGTGGGATGCACTCTGCGTACCACCACCAGAGGCCAGTATATCCTATGCAAAAATTTATAGAAAGCCTCCTTGAACTTATTACACACCATGATCCCTTCCGGCATCCCTAGGACCGTCCTCCAGTTCTGCTCCGATATTTGTTGCCTAAATCCTTCTCCCCAAGACCTTGTGGCCTCCATCAGATCTGGTAAATTCTGTTTATCTTGTCTGGCCACTTTTCCAATAAATCCTTTGGGATCTTTCTTGGCCTGACATACCATCTGCTCTATCCTGTTCGGATGCAATCCTCCACTATCTCCCACACCCAGCTTTCCTATAAATGCTTTCACCTGCAGGTACCGAAACAATTGAGATGTCCCCAACCTCATGTCCCTCTGTATCATAACAAACTCACTTAGCTCCTCTTTCTCCATCAGAGTCCTATGTATGTGACTCCTTCCGTCTCCCTACTACAACCCCTTGTTTTCCATCCTGAGTCGAAAAAAGGGTTCCGTGCTATCTCGGGAGTACTTCAGTCTCCCTCTGAGCCAACCCCTCCTCTTCCATAAACAGGTCCCAAGCCTCTATTGTTTCCCCAACTAGCGGGTTCCCACTCCTCATAGTCCTATATGCTCGCAAGCCCCTGCTGTGAAGGTAGGCTATAAGCCTCCCTGGGGTCCCTTCCTGTTCCAGTCCTACCCAGCTAGCCATGTCTGGTCTATGAACCCAGTCTGCTATTCCTCTAAGCTGCACCGCCCTATAGTAAGTGCCTAGATCTGGGAAATTCAAGACCCCCTTAGTCCTATCCACCTTAAGACTTTTCAGACTAATTCTGGGCTTCTTACCTTGCTATATAAAATTCGAGAACCCCTTCTCTAGCCGTTTCACGTCCCTCATTGTCAACCTCAGCTGAAGCATTTGCATGGGATATGTAATGCGGGGCATAATATTCATTTTTATGAGATTAATCCTTTCTATCCAAGACACAGGAAGTGGCATCCAGCGCTTGAGGTCTGCTGGGATCATTTTTATCAGGGGATAATAATTCAGCTTATATAGCTCCTCCCATCTTTGCCCTATCCGTACCCCCAGATATTTAAAATCTGTTTGAGCCACCTTAAATCCCATTCGCCGCACCTCTTGGCTCACATCTGGGAATCCCATGATTTCAGATTTCCTAATATTGATCTTATATCCGGAGAAATCAGCAAACTTCTCAATGATATTCATTAGGTGCCCCATGGAGCTATGCAGGTCTCCCAAAAACAACAGCATATCATCTGCGTATAGCACCACCTTGTGCTTCCTCCCCTCCACATCTCTTACCCCTACCACATCCACATGCTGACGTATAGCCACCGCCAAGGGTTTGATCGCCAAAGCGAACAATAGGGGGGACAATGAGCACCCCTGCCTCGTACCCCCCCCCAAGGGAAATTTCTCGGACAGGCATCCATTGACTATAACTCGCGCACTCGGCCTGAAGTACATAGCCTTAACCCAGCCTATAAACGAGTCCCCCAGACCAAACCGGGCCATCACTTCAAAGAGATATTCCCATTCCACCCTATCAAATGCTTTTTCAGCGTCCAGAGAGATCACCCCCATCCCTCCTCTGTTCTGACTCGCTCGCCATATGACATTCAGCAGTCTCCTCACATTATGATAAGACTGATGCCCCTTGATGAACCTGGTCTGGTCTGGGTGAACCACCCCCGGAAGAATATTTTCTAATCTGGTGGCCAGAACCTTGGCCAAGATTTTCATATCTACATTGAGGAGAGAAATAGGCTGGTATGCCATGCAATCCAACTCATTCTGTCCCCCCTTATGTATTAAGCAAATATTTGCCTTGTGACAGGAATCAGGTAGCTCTGGGACTCCGCCCTCCTCTCTTTCCCCAAATACCTTACACAAGGTATCTACCAGCTGTCCCCCTAAAATCCTGTAATACTCAACAGAGAAACCGTCCTGCCCACTGGCCTTACCCTCCTGTAGTTTCTGTATAGCTCTTAAAATTTCCACTCTTGAGATGGGTTGGCCTAGAAGCTCCCTCTGTTCATCTGTGACCTTTTGCAGGGGCACTTCATCTAAGAACTCCCGTATGCATTCTTCCTTCCCACTATGCTCCGCTCCATATAGTCTCTCATAATAACTCCTGAAGCAATCTGCTATATCCCTCGAACTATCAAAAACCTGTCCCGCTGCTCCCTTGACCCTCAATATCCGTGTAGGGCACCTACCCCCTTTCATTAACCTTACTAGCATAGGTCCTGCCTTATTCCCCCATTCAAACACCCTTCTTTGGCAATAGAACCAGGCCTTCCCAGCCTCCTTCCTTAATAGGGTATTAAGGGCCTCCCTCGCTGTTACTAAAGATCTAGCAACTTCTCCCCCTTCTCCCCCACCTACCCGCTTCTCCAATTCTTTCACTTGCCTATCCAGTTCCTCCCTCTTACTCCTACTCTGTTTCTTGATTTTAGCTACATAGGCTATAATAGCTCCCCTCATAAAGGCTTTTCCTGCCTCCCAAAGGGTAATACTAGAAATCTCATTCAGAGTTCGTCTCCATATATAGCTTCCACTATTCTGCTAGATATTCCTTAAATGCCCGATTCTTAATCAGGTATGTAGGGAACTGCCAAGTACATGGACCATTCTCCGCCCCCCCTTCCGGATATTTTTAAGATAACCATAGCATGGTCTTAGATGAAAATGGGACTGTGGGTTATCTCTTCAATCCTGTCCACCCATCCTCTAGGCAAGAAAACATAGTCCAGACGGGACCAAGTCTTATGGGGGTTGGAGTAAAATGTATATTCTCTCGCACTGGGATTAACCGCTCTCCAACGATCCACCATATCTAGGTCTGCCATCCCCACCAACCATTGGCACATAGCCTCCGTCACCCAACCCTTCCCAGCGGAGTGATCCATGGATGCATCCATGGTCCAATTAAAGTCCCCTCCTAAAATAAGCCTGGGGAATTGCTCCCCAACAAGCAAGCCCAGTAAAGAGGTATAAAACTGTGGGTCATGCACTGCCGGCACATACACACAACCAAACGTGAGTGTCTCCCCCCGCCATGTTCCCGTGACAAAAATATCTGCCCTCCTTTGGGTCTCTTACCACCCTCCTCACATCAAGCAGTAGGCCCTTGTGCAGAGTATTGCTACTTCCCACTTATGAGAGGTAAGAGGCCACAAAACACCTTCCCACCAATTTCGTACTAACTTAGCGTGCTCTCATCCGTCAGGTGGGTCTCTGTAACATCGCCACCTGCACCCCTCCGCCTCAATGCAGTCAGGAGCGCAGTCCTCTTCACTGGGATCGCCATACCTTTTACGCTCCAAGAAATGACACTGAGATTTACTGCAGCCCCATTCCTCCACCCACGTCTTTCCAAGCTCCACCACTTCTCCTTCATAGTGCCCTTGCACCCTTGCATCTTTTCACAGCATTTGAAAACTGGCTTGCATATTAACTTCAGTTTCCACACAATCGATTGCATCCAAAGAGAAAGAAAGAAAACAACATAACCAGACATCTACAATGACAACAACAACCATCCTATCAATAATAACATTTGTAACTTTATAACTTTGACATAACTCCTCCCTCCCACCACCCTTCCCTCCCTCCTTGATCCTTTTCCTTCCCACCCCATTCAACCCTCCCACGACATTCCCCCCTCCAGTTACACTAATTGCTAACATAGCACAAGTGTTTATCCTAGAGAAATAAAGACAAATACAAATACACTCCTCCACAACTGAGATGCGCATCCGCCGCTCTCCCCAGCAGCCAAGTTCCCTTTATCTTAGAATCCTCCCTTCCTGCGGCCCCATCAGAGTAGCTCCTAGGCCCAAACCACCTGTCTATCCGTCCCCCTTCCACAATTATCATCACCTCTCCTCTACCCTCTCTTTCCAGCCTACTCCCTCTCCCATCGACCCTCTCCCTCACTCCCCACTTTATGAGACAGTTAAGCATTCCTTCTTTACTTCTTAACCCCATTTCATGCATCCTTCCCGACTCCCCCCATACCCTCCTCCCTATGTCACTCTCTATATCATAGCCTGTATATCCCCTGAGAGATCTAATGCTTTTACTCTCTCTTTTCCCTCTGGAGAGACAGGTGCGACGTCTTACCCTAAAAAGGCAGGGGCACCCCCCCACACTTTAGGCAATTTCATCCCCTACCTGACAGCTATGTCCTGATCTATCCCACTCCCCAAACTGCCCTCCCATAAGGGCACACTCTCCGTGCCTCCACCCCCTTCTACCATTGTCTGCTAATACAGACGCTGCATACCCACTCCTATCCTAGGCAGGTCAGTCTGCATTCTACACTCTTAATCCTCCATTTGACCCCTTTCCTCGCTCGAAAGAGCAGCAGCAGACGTGACAGCACGCAGCATCTCGGCACGTTCAGGTCAACACTCCACTCCATGTTATCTACTAGAATACCCCTGACCTGCTCCCCTCCCATTCCCCTCAGACCTCCCACTCCAGTCCCTTCACCTCACGATTTCTTTTCCCTCCACCCCTTCAAGAACCCGTGGATTAGCAGGGGTGACCTCGGAGGTTCAGCTGCACATCCCAGACTCGTTCTTATCCCCCTTTGTTCCCATCCCACCCAGCTTCCTCCCCTTCTCCTCCTTCATTCCCCCAGCTCTCTCCCCAGACATACTGGTGCCCCCTTCTAAATTCCAGCTTAACACAGATAACTATATGGAAGTGAGGGGAAAAACACAACATAATTGAGGCATAGAGAGTAATCTAGGACACGAAAGCCAGGCTGCGCCATCTAATTACACGCGCTAGGCCTGCCCTCGCTCCTACCTTGCGGTACCAGTCCATAACCTCAGGGCCTCTCTCTCTCTTCAGTCCCTGCCTTCAAACGAGTTCCCAATGTCCATGCTTCATCCACATTCGGAGAGTCAATAAGAGGATAAGGCAGAGGAGATATACGAGTCCCACCTCCATGTCCATTATCTCCGCTGCACAATGAGTACCGGCAGCAGTCGGGTTGGTGGCCATTTCTCCTTCCTCGTGGGTCTCCTAAACAGATAAGGCAGGCACCAACAATTCAAACAGGAAACCAGATTTCAATTTTAAACAAAAACCGACATTAGTGTCACTCCACCGGAGGCAAACTCCAGTCATCTCAAACCTCCAATTCCTCCCAGCTCGCTGGCAGTCCCTCAACTCACTCTTCTCCTTAGGCCCTTCACAAATTCCTCTGCTTTTCCAAGCTCCCAGAAAGAAAATGTCGCCCCCTCAAGTTTAATTTTAAGTGTGGCAGGGTACACGAGCAAGTTTTCAACCTTTAAGTTCCTCAGCTGGGCCATGAGACCATTAAACGCCTTTCTCCTCTTTAATAAGCGCACTGAGTAGTCCTGAGACAGAAACAGCCTGTGACCTTCATAGCTTAGGGACCCCTTCCCCCGATATTCTTTCAGGAATGCCTCCCGGTCTTGGAAGTTATGGAAGTGCATAATGATCTGGCGGGGAGGTTGATCCGCCGGTGGCCGTGGCATAACCGCCCTGTGCGCTCTTTCCATTTTCACCCGGCTGATTTTCACATTAATACCTAACAACTCTGGCAGCACCCTGCTACAGAAATCCAAGGCATCCTTCCCTTCCAGACCCTCTGGCAGGCCTCTCAGGTGCAAATTCAGTCACGGTGGTAATTTTCTTGGTAGTCGAATGCCTCCTAAATTCCTCCAGCTCCTTCTGCAGAGCGCACTTGCCCAGGACCATTAGCACCTCATCCTCCAGTCTTGAAATTCTTTCCTCTGCCTCCATTAATCTGGCTCCATGCTGCACTTGCTGTTCTAAGATCTCCTGCAGACTGCCATCCAGCTTATCCTTCAGCTTTGTCAATCATGGCTCCAGTGCTGCGATCACTTGCCCGTTAACTCCTTTCCAAGTGCTGCAACCTCCGCGGCTGAGGCGAGACAAGGCCTGCATTTCTCCCCACCAAGGCAGCACACCCTTCTTCCTGGTTTTCCTGGTCACCTGCTGACTTCGAGGGCATGGGGTTAAACATTCGTCCATCATAGCCTCCTCCACCCGCCGATACAATTTTTGCCGCTCTGGGGTGAGTAATTCTATAAATTTTCCCTTTTATTAACGGCTTTCAGGACGGAGCAGGCGAGAGACACGACCACTCAGTTAGCTGCTCATTAGCACCCCCCTTTTACATTTTTTATTTATTTAGTTTTTGTTGACCGGGTAAGTGCACTAGACAAATCCTGCCTATTTTCAGGCACGACCCGAGGGAGCAGAATACAGATGAATGCCAACTGACCTTGAACCAGATTAAGCTGTTCATTTACCCTGACTGTGGTTCCAGTTTGTGCAAGAGTACTGTATTGCTGTTATTTGCTGTGTGTAACCCTTAGGTCCCCCAGGACCATCAATGGACGGCCACCAAGGGTCTGAAGATAGCACATATGAACATATGTAGTCTTAGACCAAAAATACATGAAGTCCAGGCCTGGTTGGACCTTTACAAACCGGACTTACTAGCCATCTCTGAAACCTGGCTAAAAGCCCACATCCATGACCATGAGATTCAGGTAGTGGGCTATAATAACTACCGCAATGACAGAGAAACCAAAAAAGGGGTTGGGGTCCTAATCTATGCTAAGGATGACCTCTCCATGTCACCTCTACCCCTGCAGACTAATCCTACTGCTGAGGGAGACAGCATATACATCCAGATAACCTTAGGGCACACCAAACAACTAACAACTGGCTGCATCTACCACCCACCAAAATCAGCCCTCAAATCCCTCGAAGCCATCACAAACAATATGACTATCAAGGTAACAATGGAGCAACTAATTCTGGGCAACTTTAACATTAACTGGGCCCAGGACCCTGGTCATGCCTCAAAGTCATTTACCCATGAAGCAGGTCTGACACAGGTCATCTCTGAACTGAACAGACTTAATTAAAAAACTGGGAACCACACCACCCTTGACTGGGCTCTGGTGTCTAACCCCACTAATATACAGAGTGCGGGCACAATGGCAGACTCCCTGAGTGACCATTCCCCAATCTTCTGTATATGGAAAAACAAACCACCCAAGGTCCAACCTAGAATTCTCTCCACCCGTGACTTCTCCAAGTTCTCTGAACTACAATACAATCACTACCTAGATAGTCTGGACTGGAACCCCGTAAATCTTCTCCCTACTCTTACTGAGGCTGTGCAATACTTCCAGGATGAACTAACCACAGTGGCCAACCTCTTTGCTCCAATGAAGAGAATGAGGGCTAAAGGCAGCCTCTACAAGTGGATCTCTCCCTCCTTCAAAGCCCTAATGGCTACTTGGGAAAAAGCCTGGAAAAAATTTAAACTCTCCTCTCTCCTGGCAGATCTCGGCTGAATGGAAAAGCCCTGAGGAACAAAGCCAAGAGAGCCATAAAACTCATTAAGAGAGATTACTTAACACACACCAGAAAACCAGCCTGGGCAACCCCAAGCAATTCTGGAATCATATCAATGACCTGATCAAGGGCAGCAAAAGCCTGAGTCCTGTCCCATGGAGATTAACGGTCAGCTCACTACTGACCTTTCTTAAATATCAGCTGCCCTTAACAGCCACTTCCTGAGACCTCGAGTCCTATAAGACCTGCCTGTCTCCCAGACTCTCCCCCCTACCTCAGATGAACCACGTCACATGGAAAGACCCCCATTTCACCTGAGACTGGCTAAACACACTGAAGTACTAAACCTCTTAAGGAACCTGAAACTGAAAGGGTCAGAGGGACCCGACGGTATCATCCCTTGGCTACTCAAGGCAGGAGCTACCTCTTTAGCCTGGCCTATAACCATGCTCCTTAATCACTGAGGAAAGGAGCAATCCCTGACCCATGGAAACATGCCAGTGTTGTCCCTATTCACAAAGGGGGGCTCAGGGGAAAACTCAACAACTACAGGCCCATCTTCCTCCTCTGTTCACTTGTTAAGGTGCAAGAAAGAGTCATCTACAATCAACTCAGAGACTACCTGGAAGCTCATCAGCTCCTTGCCCCCTCCCAACATGGATTTAGAACAAACCATGGTACTGACACTGCCCTCATTAACTTCACGGATGAAGTTCTCAGGGCAATGGACAAAGGGATACCCACTGGTGCAGTCTTTATAGACTTATCCAAATCGTTCGACCTCGTCGACCACAACTTGCTGCTACAGAAGCTGCAAAATATAGCCCTGAACAATCATGCCTGAAGTGGTTTGGGAGCTACTTATCAGGCAGGGCACAGAGGGTCTCATGGAAAGGGACCATGTCTGACCCACTAGCCCTAAACCAGGGTGTACCTCAGGGCTCAATTCTAGGCCCCCTCCTGTTTTCCTTGTTTACCAATGACCTGCGTACCCACTGCGGGAAGAGCTCGGTTGTGCAGTACACTGACGATACTGTCATCTTCCGACCCCTGCATGATGTGGTTGCCCTAGACCCTCTACTCCAAAAGGATCTCACTTCACTAGAGACTTGGCTATGTAAGAACAGAATTGTACTAAATGCCGACAAGACCAAGGCAATGCTATTCGGGCCAAGATCCCTGGGATTTGACAGGTCCTCATCCCTCTCCTTAACCTCACTCTCTGGTAAAGCCATTATTGTAGTCCCCTTCCTTAAATACTTAGGCCTCACGTTGGATCAGAATATCACATACAAAGACACGTGGACCAAGTCACCAGGACCTTACATCGAAACTTGGCACCTGTACCGTCTCAGGGACCAACTCATCCCTGAAGCCAGGCTCTCCATAGCTACCAGCGTCCTTCTACCCAACCTGACCTTTGTGGCCCCTATTATACAGACCATGGCTAAACAAGAGATTACCAGGATGCAAACCCTATATAATAAAATAGCTTGTTTCGCAACCTTAGACCACCCGAGATGTCACCACTGTGACACTTTGGGCAATCTTCGTTGGCCCACATTGGTCACCCACCTCCAATACCCCTTGCTTGTCCAGGCCTACAAGCTTCTCAAACCCCACGCTCCTCCAAGCATTGCTGGGACCATAACCCTCAAACACAACCCAAGTAACCTAAGGACCTCAGATAGAATGCTATTAGAAGTCCCTAGGGTAAGGACAAACAGCTGCGGAAGATCCTTTTCCTCCCAAGCAGCCTGCCAATGGAACAAGCTCCCTCGCCAGGTCCAGTCCTCCTCCTCACTCATGAACTTCGCACCAGGCTTAAGTCCCATCTGCTGACCTCAAGCACATGCCACTGTCATGGCACTTAAAGCTCCTACGGTACTCCCCTCCTCTCCAACTCCCGTCTCCTAGCTTAACCTTCCTACTACCTGCCTTATACAGACTGCTCGCCAGAAGCCATGTGTTACCCCTGAATAAACTATATGCAAAGTATTACCAATTGCTTACATGTCATGATGATAACCATGCCTGTACCCATGCCTGCATCCACTGCTTTTCTTTTACCGTGCCTGTAAGCCATGCCTGTATCCACTGCTTTTCTTTTATCATGCCTGTAACCATGCTTGCATCCGCTATTTTTCTTTACTGTAATCACCTCATGATGTAACTCACAATGCCTCAAATGTTCCTTATGTCCTTGTTCATTCTTATAACTTGTATTGTTATCCCGGATCACCCCTGAAAAAGGGACCTTCGGGGCTCAGTGAGCCTACCCGGTCACCAAAATTTAATAAATAAATAAATAAATCCCAAGGGCTACTACCCCTGCCTGCTTAACTATTAACAGGTTGAGGGCCTAGGTCCAATGGCGGTTGCCTATACCCAGAGGTCAGGGTTTGTAGTAGTTAAACTAACTTGGTCACAGCCCTCTGGTACACTGTAACCCTTCTTTCTTCCCACTAGTGGCCCACATGTATCAGGAATATCTTCACAATGTACACTTACCCCCAGGACTGGTGCTGTCGACTGGACTCTGGGGACCCCTGCAAAACAAGATGACAGTGCAAAACCACAGTACCATACTTTAACATAAACGAATACCTCAGCCAGTGTAACTTTGCTGAGACAACAGATCTGATTTATTTAAGGAGCTGTAACAAGGAAGGGAAATCAGGTTAATTAGGTTAAACACATTAATAATCACAGTACTGTGCACATATTCAGAGTCCCAAATTGTCACTTTACTGGGTACCCAGGATGGGGGTGGGGGCTAGCCAGGATCGGTGCAGCTGGTGGAGGCCCTGTGATGGAAAAACACTGGCACAGTACCCAAATTGTGTACTGAGCCTGTTGACTCAGTTCATGAAGAAATAAAAAAACAATAATTAGATGACACACTTGCAATTCGATAAACAGATGGTAGGGAGCTACCCTGCTTTGTACTCCAAACTCAGTGCTGGTAACTGGATGGAAGGCAGATTGTCCTGGATTGCCTGGAGGAGCAGACCATGTGGACAAGGTTTGTGACTAGACCCCATGCAGTTTAGAGCAAATGGATGTAGTCTGGATTAAGCTGGGGTTTACTTCCAGCTTCATGCACTCAATTCACTGTACAGGGATTTGAAGCGATTCCCCACAAGCACTACACACATTTATATGTAAAAGGAAAGTATTATACCAGGCAGGCTGCTTCTCTATCCCGATCGCAATTACTGCACAATACCCGGGAGAACACACAGCAGATTCAGTTCCTGACAGACTGAGCGCAATTCAGCAATTTCTCCAGTCTTCTACAGGGTGAGCCTGGTTTCTGCTCTTCAGATCTCCTTGATTCTCTTCACAGGTCGGTTTCAGTTCAAGCAGGTGCTTGCACAAGCTGCAGACCGAAACTTAGGGCCTTACACGTGATTCTCGTGCTAAAACTACACACCAAAGAAGCACCCAGCTCCTTGTCTCTTCACTTCCCAAACTGATGTGATCTTTCCAGTAGACAGAGCCGGGCATTTCCTTTGAGTTCCTCCCAGTTCAGTTGGCTGGTTTGGTTGTCACTCACAGCAAACTCCCCCTGTTAGTGGAAAAAAGGCGCCGAAGTCAAAACTACATTTTCCAGAGTCACTACCCTTACAATCCCCTTACAGCAGGCTCCAGAGGAGAGTCCAAGTTCTGATTCGCCCAGAGCAGGCTCCATTTTAAGGATCCCACCGTGATTGGTCCAATTCAGAGTTCAAAACCAACATGAGGGAGCTACTCTGCACTGTCCTTGCTAAAGAAAGCAGGTTAAATCATTACTACTGTAACAAGTTACAAGCAAACAATTACATCTTTGAAGAGTGCTCCTTCTGCCCACTTAGCGATGGCAGAAATGGAGTGATTTGGCAGTAGCTCGAGCGGGACTCAAGCAGGAAAACACACAGTCCCCCCATACAAACTAATTATGTCTGCAAGCAGACAGCGCTTAAAGAGACAGTACCAGAGGCTCTAAAAGCACTCACAGATAAACAGCTTAAATGCCAAACACCATTCAGGCTTGGAGCATTCAAGCAAGCTTCTGGAAGACTTTTCGGGAACCCCCATTTGCAGGGGGGTTACATGTGTATAACCTCGTTTTACAGGGGTTCCCCAGGGCCGAACCAGAGGAAAGCCCTGGTGGTAAGTGCAAACAGTGTGGGTATTTGTGTGGTGTATCAGGGGTATTGTGAAAGTGCTTATTGTGCATTGTTCTGGCCACTGGGAAGGAAAGAGGGGAGGTTACAGTGTCCCCGTGGGCTGTGCCCAGGTTAGCTTGACCACTACCAACCCTGACCTCTAGGTGGAGGCACCCGTTTCAGAACTCAGGCTTCTTAATCACTACTAGCCAACCCGTCAGGGGTAGTAGCACTTGGGATAGCGCCTCCTAGAGGTTACATGCATTTAACACCTTGTATTTTCCTTTTGTTTTGTTTTACTTTCTTTATATATTTACTTTATTATTTCGATTTAATGAGGAAATAAAATAACAAACGTCATCAGGCGTTTTTTATGCACTTTGAATGGTTGTCTGCCTTGTGAATGTTATCCAGTATACCCACACCCTCGTGACATGTCTCAGACCTGGTCCACAGTTAGAGTCTCATCAACTTGTCAACCATCTGTAAAAGTTCCAGTGTCTAAAGACTACACTTTGAACTCTCTGGCTCGCCTCTTTGGATACAGTGCTTGAAAGAACAGAGATTTGACCAATGCTACAATGCACTATTGCAGAAAACAGATTTTATAGCTAGATAAAAAGAGACAAGTGAAAGGGCATTGAATTAACTAAAATTAAGAATGATAAACTGGAATCTAAAACTCAATCACTTGAGGTTACTATATATGGAGTGGTGAAAAGAACATTAACATATCTAGAAAACTGAAACTACTGAAAACCAAATGAGATAATACAAAATTGGTTGGACTACGGATACTTTGGACAAAGATTTTTCATATATTAGAGACCTTGTTAAAGATGTTCTGATTTCAACCTTTGATCTCCTACCAGACACCCCTCCCTTTGTTGAGTAAAGTGTTCTGAATTGATAAACGAATATAGACCGCTTTCATCCATTACATCAATGTAACCCCTATAAATGGGGTTCCCAAAAGTCTTCCTTGGGTGTGCTTAAATGCCCACTACCAGGCAGGCGTTCTGTGTCTTTACAGGTGTAAAACTGCTTGCATGCGAGTGCCCTGTTAGCCTCCATGCCTGTCTCTTTAAGAGACATTATTTTTGTAGTGTATAATTGATCTAGGTAGGGGACTATTGTTTCCAGGCTCGAGTCCCACCTGAGCTGCAGTAACATTGCTCTGTTCTGCTATCGCTAATGGTGCAGAGGGAGCTCTGTTAGAACTGATAATTGTTTGCTGATTAGCTGCTCTAATAACAATGGTATTATAGTTTGTCTAACCTGCCTTTCTTTGCAGCATGGACATTTCTGTATTGCACCATTCAGTACCTTTTGGGGGGCCATAAAATGGAGTCTGTCCCCAGGGGTCTTGTGGGAGTGAATTTCTGTAGGAATTGTAGTTTTTTCACTTTGGCGCCTAAATGGACCTGGAGGGGGAGCCCTTGCTTTGACAGACAGATGAATCAACCAACCGAACCCTTTCTGGATCAGGAGGAAGTCCTGGTGCTGCCTGCAGGAGAGAGTCAGTCTGAGTTTGGAGTGGAGAGAGTGAACAGTTCGAGATATTCAAGCAGCTGCTCCTGTGTAGTCGCTCGCGGGAAACTGGTGGAAAGGCTGAGTTTGGCCTGTCTGCCTACTTGTCCCTTGAGAGGGATCCTTTAAAGTGTCTAATTACCGGACTGTATCCGAACCAATTGTGACAAGAATTACTGAACTGTGACTACCTCATTGCCTGAAGAGGACCGAAGATTTTCTCCACGCGATTGGTCTGTTGCAGCATCTGAAACCACCGCAGAATGTATGGTTTTGCACAGGGAAACTGTAATTGCAACCAAACTGTCATCCAAACTGTGATATTGTTTTGCATTACTGTAAATGTACTGAATGCTGTTAGTGGGTCAGGATTTGGGTCCCCACTTCCCAATTGTGTCATGCTTGCTGGAAGCTGCATCCAGCACTTACCAAATTGAATCCGAACTGTTCACCCCTCTTGGGCCCTGCCATCTTGGCTCAGCCAGCTACTCACAGTGCAGAGAAACCCATCAACGACAGACCCACCTGGAGATCAGCCCTCTGCTCAACACCTCGAACAGAAACGACACCTCAGTGATTCGTGTATGTCCTGCTTCTCCTGGCATACCAGCTTGTCATCCTGAAGTCTCTATTTCGTCCCTCCTGTGTTCTGTATTGGGTAGCATGAGTAACCATCAGGGTAGCTCCCTGCAATTATAGCTAAATCAAAGTGTGTCATCTGATTCAATTGTTGTTTTCTTGTCACAAACTGAGCCTTCTGGCTCCGGATTACAAATTGTGTGTGGTTGTGCAAGCTTCTTCTTTCCATCACAGGGCCCCGACCAGCTGCAACGCCGGCCTACCCTGGGCAACATGTCAGGCTAGCCCACCTTTTTTCCATCTGGGTACCTAGAGTGTGTGACTGTGAAGGGACTCTAAATTGCATGCATGATTGTCTGAGTATATCAGTTACAGAACCAATTAGCCAAATTACGCCCCTCCCCTTTTCATTCCCCCTGAATAAATCAGATCCAATTCTTTTTGTGCTTAACCTGACTGTGGTTCCAATTTGTACAAAAAGCACTGTATTGTTGTTACTTGCTGTGTCTAACCTTATTTTGCAGTGGTCTCCAGGGTCGAACTGGTGGAACCAGTCCTGGTGGTACGTGCAATCAGAGGGGGGATATATCTGCTGTTTGGGGGCTATTGTACCTGTGTATTCTGTTCAGTGTTTAGGCCACTAAAGGGGAAAGAGAGGGTTCACAGTGTTCTGGAGGACTATACCCAGGTCAGCTACATTACCATGAACCGCATCCTCTGGGTGGAGGCACCTGTTTTCAGTACCCAGGCCCCTTAACCTGCAGCTAGTCATGCAAGCAGGGGTAGTAGCCCTTGGGATAGCGCCACCTAGGAGTTACATCTTGGAGGCACCACTGGGATTATCACACCCCTAGTGGCCAAAATCAAGAATTATTGTTAAAAATTAATGGCTACACCAGTAGAAATGGCTGTATACCAGTTAGTGGGGTGGTGTAGAGGGCAGGAGATTGACCCCCACAATGCCTTGCTAATACTGGATATACCTGTGGGCACTAGTAAGGACATTGTTGAAGGGACACTTTCCAAAGTTGAATGTTTGAAAAAAGCTGTAGTGGTGGGTCGACAGGCTGATTTAATGGCCCAAACTCTCATGGCCTTGGTGGAGTATAGTGACCCACTGGACAGTTCAAAGGTGCCCAGACTATCGCCCCAGAGGGATTCCCAGCCACCTGGAGGATGATAATCAAAGATAGTAAGGATCCCTTAAGAATGAGCCCCCACCGCTATTTGAGTCTTTTGAGGAGAAGTTTGACAGGTTGTTACTGGAGGAGGGTAAAATCATGGATGATTTAAAAAAAATATTCCTGCCACCTGGGAGTGCCCCTACCCCGCTGTCCACATCAGCCCCAGCACCTGTTCTTTCACCAACTCCTGTACCTGCTTCTGTGCCAGTAGGTAGCCACAACCCTTACCGCAAGTTCAAGGTGTTCTCTGGCATCCTCCTAACTCCTAATGGGGAAGTCAACCTGGAGACCTGGATAGACTCTGCTACCCTTGCGGTACAAGACTGGCAATGCTTAAAGGCGAAAAAAAGGCCATACAGAGAAAGTCTCCAGGGCCTGCCCTACATGCCTTTGCTCCCCTGAGGTCCTATGACCCGATGCCAAACCCCAAGAGTACTTAGTCACCCTTGAAAATGTGTTTGGGGCACCACTAGTGTTGAAGCTTTGAAATGGAAACTTAAAGATGTTAAACAACAGCAGGAAATTGTTGTCTGCCTACATGGATCAATCAGAAGGAATCCTACAAACCATTTTTCGGAAAGGAGGCTGGGCGTCTAGTGAGGTGGACCAGGTAAGACTGGATCTTATACTCCACTCTGCCTGGCATTCCAGCTGGGTGTTGCTCAAATTGCAACTGCACCAAAGGAAATCCGGCCCGCTGCCCTTCCATATGTTGATGAAGGAGGTACAGGAAGTTGAGGAGGAGGAAGGCTCTCAGGAACCCTGTGCGGTCATAGCTGCCACAATCCCTGCTCCAGGCACGGGGTCAGTCACTGATAGCCTGGAATTCCAGAAATCACATTACAGACTCTGAGAACTAAATGCTGGTGCCAGTTCTGGGGGGCCCAGTGAGAAGGAGACTGCTAAGGATGCTCCACCATGGGGATGAACTACTGAGGGAGTTCAGAGAAACAATAGCCAGTCTCTTTATGAAGACTGCTGTTGCGAGTACAGACCCCGAGTCTTATCAGAGTGCATCTGCTATGGGGGTTGGGGTGCACCCCATGCATCTCCTGCTGACAGCATCTCAAAGATTGAAGAATTGACTATGGAAGTGGGAGAATTACTGAGATGTTTCCCAATACTCTTCACACCGAGCGGAGGTGGAACCAAGATTTTCAGTTGGTGGTACCCTGCCTCAGCTCCCAATGTGATGTCTCAGCCACTCCAGACCCTGGAAAGCATATACTGTCATAACTGTGGGAAGGACGGCATATGAAGATAAAATGCTGGTCCCAAAAGACCTAGATAAAGTTGTATATAGACTTCAAGAGGAGCTCCGGAAAGTGAGACCATGGCCAAGAGGCACTAGCAGACCATGATGAAGGCTCAAGAAATACTAACTCAAACTTCTTTGTGGATAAATCGCCTGTCCAGGTCCCTGCTACCGCCTCCAGATTGGTCCAAATTGGTGGGCCCTTTGATGGAGACTACTGTGACTGTCAATGGTGTCCATGCTCAGGCTATGCTCAACAGCGGGTCACAAGTGACCATTGTGTTCCAGGACTGGTATGACAAACACTTATCTGATGTGCCATTACAACCTCTAGAAGGCCTACATATGTGGGGCCTGAGGGACAAGTCTTATCCCTACCTAGGATTTGTCTGGCTTTGGCTGTCTTTTCCTGTGGCTGTGACTGGTGTAGATGAGCAAGTGGAGATGCTAGCCCTGGTGTGCCCCCACTTCAGGGATGAATGATGGGGTTCCCCTACTCACTGGAACCAACACCCACATGTTTGGGAGGTTAGCACAGTTGTGCCAAGAGAAATTAGACAGACCGACAGACTGGCTGGGTAATGAGAATTCCAGCTCTGATCAAGAAAGCTTATGACCTGCAGAGGCAGTCTGTGGCAGAAGACCAGGATAAGCCACATTGGAATTGTCTAGAAGAAGGACCCTGACTCCTTGGTATTGCCGCCCAATACTCAGTATACTGTGCATGGAGAGGTCCATCTTAGGAGAGACATGAAAAACAAAATATTAATGCTGGATGCACCAGGTGAAGGAACATTACTGGAGGAGCTAATGGTCAAGCCCAGTATCCTACCTGCATGTGCCCATGCCTATGCACGCTGAGTGATGGTCCAAATTTGAAATGTATCTGATCGGGAAGTGCATGTGAACAGGGGATGTGTGCTGGCTACAGTACACTGCACAGACACTGCAGTATTACCCAGTAACAAGCACTGTGGTGGAAAGGAGAAAGTGACCCCAGACCTATTTGATTTCAGTGATTCCCCCCTATCTGCTGAGTGGAAGACTCAGATCAGTAGAAACTTGCCCAGAGAGACCAAGTGTTTTGGCTAAAGAGCAGGATGTGAGGTGCACCCATGGTGCTGAGCATAATATTCGCTGCACAATGACAGACCTTTCCAAGAGCAGTCCTGCTGCCTTGCTTCAGCTGATATAGATGATGTTTGGTGGCACCTACAGGAGATGCTCGCTGCGGAATTATTAAAGAGTCAAGAAGCCCCTCGCTTCTTCCATCGTGGTTGTGCACAAGAAAAATGGGTCCATGAGGATGTGTGGATTATCGGACCATTAACTGACAGACTGTCCCAGATCAATACACCATACCACGCATATAGGATGCCCTAGACTGCCTAAATGGGAGTCAGTGGTTCTCAGTACTTGATCTCCGCAGTAGATAGTATCAAATCCCGATGGCCCGGAGGATCATGAGAAAACAGCCTTCATCTGTCCTTTGGGGTTCTCAATTTCTGAGGATGTCACAGAGGATTTTGGATGCCCTGCTACCTTCTAGAGGTTGATGAAATGTGCAGTAAGAGACATGAATCTGCTAGAATGTTAAGTGTACTTGGATGATGTCATTGTTTTGGTGCATGCTAGAAGAACATGAGGCCAAACTGTTCAAAGTCTTCGATTGCTTGGAAGAATTTGGCCTCAAGCTATCCATAGACAAGTGCCAGTTCTTTCAAGCATCTGTAAAATATGTGGGACATGTAGTGTCAGCTGAGGGATACAGACAGACCCCAGTAAAGTAGAGTCCTGACCACCTGGTCCCAGCCAACCAACCTTCAAGAGCTGCAGCATTTTCTGGGGTTTTGCGCCTACTATCGCTGATTCATTAAGGACTATTCGAAGGTAATCCGGCTGCTCCTTAATCTTACCCAAGGCTATCCTCCCACCAACCGCAGATACAAGAAGGAGGCCCTCAAAGAAGAAGACAAGGTGGATTCTCAAACAGGTGAACCTTTTGGAAGCCATTGGACCCCCGAGTGTGAGGCAGCATTCTTCAAAGTCATCTATCAGCTTACCCTCGCCCCAGTCCTTGCATATGCTGATCCCACCAAACCATACGTCCTGCACACGGGTCCCAGTCTGAAAGGGCTTGGGGCTGTGCTATATCAAGAATATGAGGATGGCCTGAGACCTGTGACCTTCACCAGTTGCAGCTTGACATCCTCCGAGCTGAATTATCCTGTGCACAAGTTGGAGTTCCTCGTGCTGAAGTGGGCCATAGTCGATCAGTTCCATGAGTACCTCTATGGGGCCAAGATATTAGTAAAGACTGATAACAATCCTTTAACGTCTGCACAGACTTCAGCCAAGTAGGACTCCACTGGCACCAGTGGCTTTCTGCCTTGTCTACTTACGATTATGCGGTTGAATACCGGCCTGGACCGAACCATATTGTGGCTGATGTCCTTTCACAGCGGCCAAGTTCCAAAGACAATTGGGTGAGGCTGTCTGAACCTTCTATTAATGCAGTGTACCAAAAGTTTGACAAAGGTGAGCAATTGTCTTCAGATACCATGGACTGCGTGGTGGACTGTTTTGGGCCCCCTATACTTGCATACCTGCCACTTATTGTCATTTTTCTGCATTAGATATTGGTGCTTTGCCCCAGTTTAATAGTGACAGCATTCAGTGGGCTCAATCCCATGACCCCCATGATTCAGCCCGCAATTGATGCCCTGAGTACGGGGAAGGATGTGTCTAAATTACGTTCTACTGACTTACGAACTGCATTGTTATTCAAAGAAGGCCCCAGACTAAAGTTATGAGATCAGTTATTATATAGAGAGACAGTAAATCATTAAGGTCAAGTGGACAAGCAGTAGTTGGTCCTACCCAAAGCCTTCAAACGGCTGGTCCTGAGGTCCCCCATAACCACATGGGACACCTCGGTATTGACCAGACTATCGACTTAGTACGGTCCCGATTCTATTGGACAAAAATGGGGGCAGATGTGGAGAATCATGTCAAAACTTGCAGTCGCTGCCTCCAGCAGAAAGCTTTGCCCCAGAAAGCTACCCCACTTGTCAACATCGCTACCAGTTGACACAACCCCACTCAGCAGGTCATCCCTCTACTCCCAAAGTGCCAACCTCCGAGTGTAGGATTGTGAACAATTAACAGAAACAGGGTAACCCTCCTGTCTGTTTTGTGGGTTCAATCAACCTTTGGTCTCAGTTCTGGAGGGATTCAAACTGTGAACCTCTTGTTAGCGTACCCAATGTACAGCTTCAGATAATTCTGCTCTTCAGGGGGGCAGATATCTTTTGCCTACAGGCACCTAACCAGGTGTACAACATGAACCCTTAAAAACTCTAATAAAGACCTCTGATAACTCTTACCTCTTCCCAGTTTGGTATTGCCATATAAGCTCATGCACAACGTTGTCAAACTCTTAACCATCCATGCGTTATAGGTAAAAACAGAAGGACTTGGAAGACATAAATAATCTGTTTAAAAAATTGATGTTTACTTAAAAATAGATAACAATGTAAAATGTAAAACACAGAACCAAATATCACAAAACATACAAATCACTTGAAAGAATAAAAACAAGATTTTGAAAGTGCAATTTCCTACAATCAGACAATTAGACTTGCTCTATCTAATGTATCTCTTACAGTGCTGCTAGCATGTTGTAGCTTTCAGAGTCCAAAAACAAGTGTGCAAATGGAAAACAGAATACTGTTTAAAAACTGGCTTTGCCAACCTCTTTGCGTGAGGTCACCTAGCTCCTCTCTGCCAGATATAAAAATTATACAACCAGGATGTCATCACTCAGAAGGAAAATTAAATAAGGTTAATTTCTAAGTCCTTCTTTCATCCATGAGCAACATCCTGGTTTTACAGACATCAGAGGAACATTTATGACTTCGCACCAGTGTGACATAACCTGGTTTTCCTCCTCTAAACGTCATAAAATGGATATTCACTATCCTGTCAGTTAAACAGGAGATGCTTGATTTAGGCCTCTTCTAGCCTGTAATTATCTCTTAGCCTTCCAGGTAACAACTTTTATCTAAAACCTGGAGGTCATTCCACAAGCTGTTGCAGCACATCTCATGAGAGACACTCAATAACACATTTTTATATTGCAAAAACCATAGATTAATCAGAACCAGCTGTCCAAGTGTCACAATTCCTCCCACCTAGACTGAATCTGGGGTCTCTATCCCAGCATGGGATGACTTCCCAAATCAGTTCACTCCTCATACACATGAGACAGCCCATCAGAGTTCTGATTTTTGGCTCCAGCCCTATGTAGAATTGTCATATCATACCCTTGCAAAGCAAGACTCCGTCTTAACAATCTACCATTGTTTTTCCCCATCAGCATCAGCCAAACCAGGGGGTTGAAGTCAATCTGCACCACAAAATGCTGCTCATATAAGTATGGCTGTAACGTCTTTAGGGTCCACGCAATGGCAAGACATTCTTTTTCCGCAGTAGAATATGCTTGCTCCCTGGGAAGTAACTTCCTACTCAGGTACACTACTGGGTGGTCTTTCCCTTGGCTGGATGTCTGACTCAGTACTGCCCCAATACCAACGTCAGAGGCATCAGTCTGAACTATAAAGTGTTTGTTATAGTCATGACTTGTCAAAACAGGAGCACTGCACAGTGCCTCCTTTAGTTTGGAAAAGGCTTCCTCGCAGGCTAGGCCCCAGGTTATTTTCTTTAGCATCCTTGTCTTTGTCAGGTCAGATAGGGGAGCAGCCAGGGCACTATAATTGGGTAAAAATGTCCTGTAGTACCCTGCTGTCCCTAGAAAACTCCTGACCTGCGTCTGTGTTTCTGGTCTGGGCCATGCCTGGATTACCTCTATTTTTATTTGTTAGTGTCAGTGGCTCAGTAGGTAGCACACTCGCCTCTGAGACCGGGAGATCAGAGGGCTGTGGGTTCAGTTCTCACATCTGGCACTTGAGTTAATATCCCAGTACTGACACTGAAGTGCAGCATGAGAAGGGTGCTGCACTTCTGAGGTCGCTGTCTTCGGATGAGATGTTAAACCGAGGTCCCATCTGCCTGGATTAGTGGTAGTTCAGGTGGATGTTAAAGACCCCATGGCACTTATCGAAAAGAGTAGGGGAATTTCCCCAGTGCTATGGCCAAATTTCCCTCATTTACTAAAAACAATACCACTAACAACTTAATCTGGTTCAAGGTCAGTTGGCATTCATCTGTATCCCCCTCCCCCGGGTCATGTATGAAAATAGGCAGGACTTGTCTAGTGCACTTACCCAGTCAACAAAAACTAAATAAATAAATAAATATTTGGTTAGAGCAGGCTGTCCCTGGCATACCACATGCCCGGGTATGCCACTTCTCCCCATGGCCACCTGGCACGTCTCGGCTTTGACAGTGAGCCCGGCCCTCTGTATCCTGCCCAGCACTTCCCTAAGGTGTGATAGGTATTCCTCCCAGCTGGCACTAAAGATGGCAATGTCATCCAGGTATGCCACGGTGTACTCCTCAGCACCATTTAACACCTGGTTCACCAACCTTTGGAAAGTGGCCAGGGCATTCTTCATTCCGAAAGGCATTACTTTGAATTCAAATAAGCCTATTGGAGTGATGAAGGCCGACCTCTCCCTAGCTCTGTCCATCAACTCTACCTGCCAATACCCCTTTGTCAGGTCAATGGTCATAAGGTAGGTTGCTCCTCCCAACTTGTCGAGGAGTTCGTCTGTCCGGGGCATTGTGTGGGTGTCTGACTTTGTGACTGCATTCTGTCCATGACAGTCCACACAGAAACGAGTACAGCCATCTGGCTTGGGCACAAGGATTATGGGTGAGGCCCAGGGGCTGTGGGATCTCCAGATTACCCCTAAATCCAGCATCTCCTCCACTTCCCTCCTAATGTCCTTTTGGACAGCCTTTGACAACCGATATGCTGCCTGCCATATGGGCATCTGTGTCCCTGTCTCCACATTGTGCGTCGCAAAGGGGGTTAGTCCAGGCTTGGCGCTAAACAATGGTGCAAAGTCTGCTAAAACCTCCCTTACTTTCTGGATCTGGTCCGGGGTCAGCTGGGGAGAACATTTTACTGCCTTCACATAGGACTCCCGCTTACTTTCTTCCAGCAAGTCAGAAGGGGTCTCCTCTCTGTCCCTCCCAGTATTGCACACAAACACCATGTCAGCCCTATTTGCATATGGCTTCATCATGTTGACATGGTACATCCTTTCTGTCTGTTTTCGGTCGGGTAACTCTACAATATACTTCACGTCATTTACCTTCCTAACCACTTTGGAGGGTCCTGACCACTTAGCCTGCAGCATGTCTTTCCAGACCAGAATAAGGACTACGACTTCCTGACCCACCATGTACAAGTGAGCTCTGGCTCTGCAGTCATACCACACTTTTTGTTTCTGTTTGGAAGATGCCAGGTTGCTCTGGGCTGTCCCCATAAGCTCCTTCAGTCTTTCTCTAAACCTAAGGAAATAATCCACTATGGGAGTTCCCTCGGTGGCGTGCTTGCCTTCCCAGTCCTCCCAGATCAAGTCTAGGGGTCCACGTACCTGGTGTCCATATAAAAGTTCGAAGGGGGGAAATCCTGTCTACTCTTGGGGCACCTCCCTGTATGCAAACAACAGGTGGGAAAGGTATTTCTCCCAGTCCCTTCCATGCTGTTCAGCAAACGCCTGGAGCATTGACTTTAGGGTACCATTGAATCTTTCCATGAGTCCATTGGCTTGTGGGTGATACGAAGTCGTGCATCTCTGCACCACCTCACACTTCTCCCATAAACATTTCATCAGGTCTGACATGAAGGAACCCCTCGATCAGTGATAACCTCCTGTGGAAACCCAACATGGGAGAAAATCCCAAGTAAAGCATCTGCCACTTTGCCTGTCCTCAGAGAGGATAGGACGACTGCCTCTGGGTACCGGGTGACATAACCCACCACAGTCAGGATGAATCTTTTCCCTGAGGAGCTGAAGGTATTTAAAGGCCCCACAATATCCATTCCCACCCTCTGAAATGGCTCCTCCACTATGGGTAATGGAATCAGGGTGGCTTGTTTTTGCCCACCTTCCTATTTCTTGGCACGGTGACAAGACCTGAAATACTCCTTCACCTGCTGTGTGACGTTTGGCCAATAGAAATTCTGGGCAAACTGCTGCAAAGTGCACATGACTCCCAGATGACCAGATAAGGGAATATCATGGGCAATCTTGAACAAGTGCTCACAATACCCTTGGGGAACGACAAGCTGCCTGCCTAGCATCCCTCCCTCTGTCTGTACAGCCTGAGTATACATAAGTCCATTTTTTCCAATAAACTTTATGTCTGCTGCCACCTCCCTGTGCATCGTCGGAGTCTGCCCAAGCTCTCAGCTTCTCTAGACTAGGGTCACTTCTCTGAGCAGCTGCAAACCCCTCATACATTCCCAAGGCATGGGACAGGTCCCCTTCAGTCGCTAAACTAGGGTCCCTAGCACTAGCGTCAGGGCACTCAGGAGCACTGTCAATCCCAACCCTCTGACAATGGGTCACCCCTCCCTCTTCAGAGTAACCCTCTGTAGCTGTGTGGTTGACTGCTACTGGGGAAATTTCTACCCCCATTTCATTAGTCTCCCCATCTGAAGACACAGGCTGGGGAACCAGCCTCTCAGTGGTTGCCACAATGGCTTCTGTGGGGTTCAGGGAACTACAATTTTCCCTTGCCACTTGGCTACAGGTAACTGCACACACCATCCCTTGTTTAAGATTGTTGCCCAGGATCACATCCACTGCTAAGGTTTGGACTACAGCCACTTGTTGCACAGTTCCCCTGTTTCACCCTTCTAGGAAAACACTAGCGAGGGGCAATGTTTTCTCTTCACTAGTAAAGTCCTGTACAGTGATGTATTTATTGGGTATAAGCTGATCCAGCTCTACTAGATCCCCTTTACCAAGGTCAAGGATGCCCGTGTCCCTTAACCCTTGTGTCTGTACACCATTTACCATGACTGGGTGCATGTGTTCCTCATGTTCACAGGTATGCTCCAGGACATACAAATAACCCACTTTTTCTAGTACCATTCTACTATTATTGCTCATTCTTTTGGACACTGGCAATGTGCCCAGTTTCTTTACACAACCAACATTCACTTCTCTTTTCAGAAATCTTTTTCTGAAACCTGGGAATACTGGTTTCGGTGGAGGCACTGAGGGTTTTAGCTGCCCTGAAGGTGTGCTTTTCCCTTTCTGCGCTGTCACGCCCACCCCATTCACTCTCAGAGCAGGTCTGCTCTTGGCATAGCGGTCCGAGAGTTCAGCAGCCTCTTGCACTGTTTTGGGATCTCAGTCCTCCAGCCAGGTTTTCAGCTCTGCTGGGCATGCCCAATAAAACTGTTCTAACAAAATCACATTTTCAGTTTTATCAGCAGAGTTTGCCTCAATTCCTTCCCACTAACATTTTATAAACTGATGTTTCGTGGCTAGCTCCTCATAGCTCATGTCAGGGCTTCTCCTGAGTTTAAGGCATTTAGCTCTATATGATTTAGCAGTTAATTCTTTTTTTTTAACAGTGCAGCTTTAAGTTTGCTGTAATCATCACTGTCCTCATTGTCCATTTGACCCAATGCATCCCGACCTTTCCCAGTAAGTAGTGGGGATAGCTAGAAGCTCCAGGCCTGTCTAGGAATTTTAGCCTGAATATAAACTTTTTGAAAAGAATTCTAAAAAGCATCCATGTCCTCCCCCTCTTTAAATTCATCTATCAATTTGGAATTCAATTTGTAACCTAGTCCTTTAGTCCCAGTTAAACCCAAGTCACTTACCTGCTCTGGTGCCGGTGGTTGGAGTTGTAGCTTCTCCAGTTCATGTTACCTTTGGCGCTAATGCTCCTCACGGTCTGCCTCCCGGCATTCTCATTCTGCCTCTCGGTGTTCTCACTCTGCCTCATGGTGTTCTTGCTCCCTCTTCTCCTCTGCAGCTCGCTGGCACTCACGTTCCTCATGGTCTGCCTCCCGCTGTTCATGGTCCCTCTCCCTCAGGAACTCCAGCTCCATTCTACGCAACTCAATTTGCTGCCTGAGAACTTCTGGATCCAGGATACTGGTGACCTGTCCCTGCTGCTGTGACCCTTCACTGGCAGTGGCCCTGTTGCTGTCCTCATCAGATCTGGATACTTCACTGTCCGCTAGCCCTGCCACACACAAGGTTTGTTCCTTTTCAGTCACTGCCGGTGACTCGATGCTCTGGTATCTGCTACCATTAGGGCATCCATGAGGTTCTGTTGGTGGCTTTCACCTCGACAGGAATTCTCTGTCCCCGCACAACTGCTTTTAAAGTAGTCTACAGGTGTCTACTGTAGTTGGAAGCCATTTTCTTCCCTAACTTCAGGCTACTCTGACTTGCACTTTGAAAAAAAATAAATGTGCAGGAAATTGACTGTACTGTAAGTGATATAGTTCTGTTTCCTTTTAAAAATGACTGCCCTTTTTTGCAAGTGAACTGACAGTCTTAAGCTGACACACTGAACAATCAGAGCTTGTAATACCAAAATTTATTGTACCACTGCCAACCAATCTGTCACAACCCCACTCAGCAGGTAAGTCCTCTACTCCCAAAGTGCCAACCTCTGAGTGTAGTATTGTGAACAGTTAACAGAAACAGGGTAACCCTCTTGTCTGTTTTGTGGGTTCGAATCAACCTTTGGTCTTAGTTCTGGAGGGATTCAAACTGTGAACCATTTGTTAGCGTACCCAATGTACAGGCTCAGATAATTCTGCTCTTTGGGGGGGCAGATATCTTTCGCCTATGGGCACCTAACCAGGTGTACAAAATGAACCCTTAAAAACTCTAATAAAGACCTTAGATAACTCTTACCTTTTCCCACTTTGGTATTGCCATATAAGCTCATGCACAGTGTTGTCAAACTCTTAACCATCCATGCACCACAGGCAAAAACAGAAGGACTTGGAAGACACAAATAGTCTATTTAAAAATGAGATGTTTACTAAAAATAGATAACAATGTAAATTGTAAAACACTGAACCAAATATCACACAACATACAAATCACTTAAAGAGTAAAACAAGATTTTAAAAAAAAATTTCCTACAATCAGACAATTAGACTTGCTCTATCTAATGTATCTCTTATTGTGTTGCTAGCATGTTGTAGCTTTCAGAGTCCAAAAACAAGTGCGTAAATGGAAAACAGAATACTGTTTAAAAACTGGCTTTGCCAACCTCTTTGCATGAGATCACTTAGCTCCTTCCTGTCAGATATAAAAATTATACAACCAGGATGTCATCACTCAGAAGGAAAATTAAATAAGGTTAATTTCTAAGTCCTTCTTTCATCCATGAGCAACAGCCTACTTTTACAGACATCAGAGGAACATTTACGACTTCGCATCAGTGTGACGTAACCTGGTTTTCCTCCCCTAAATGTCATAAAATGGATATTTACTATCCTGTTAGATAAACAGGAGATGCTTAGTTTAGGCCTTTTCTAGCCTGTAATTATCTCTTAGCCTTCCAGGTAACACCTTGTATCTAAAGCCTGGGAGGGAGGGGTGTCATTCCACAAGCTGTTCCAGCACATCTCATGAGAGACACTCAGTAACACATTTTATATTACAAAAATCATAGATTAATCAGAACCAGCTGTCCTAAGTGTCACACAGTGCCCCATGGAACTGGTTTGTATGAACTTCTGTGTCCTGAGCCCGATCAACAGCGTTGGCAATGTACTGGTAGTAACCAAACACTTTACCCAATAAGCACAAGCTTTCCATCCAAGGATCAAAAGGCCTCTACAGTGGCCAAGGTGCTAGTAGAAAGTTCTTTGGCCACTATGGTGCAACCAGCAGTATCCATTCTGAGCAAGGAAGAGACTAAAAGTAAACTAATCAAAAAATGTTCTCTCTCTATGGAGGGTGCGAAAGTCCAGAACCACTCCCTATCACCCTCAGGGGACCCTCAGCCAAGAAGCTTTAACAGAACCCTTCTGGACTTGTTGGGTACTCTCCATCCTAAAAGACAAGTCTAAGTGGGTCAGCAGATTAGCACCTTGGTACATGCTTACAATTGCACCAAACGTGATGCTATCAGATTCTCTCCCTATGGTCTCGTGTTCGGAAGGGAAGCCTGGCTTCCCAGAGATACTTGCTTTGGGGTCTCCCCGGATGGGGTCTGAGTTGAGAACTATTTACAGTATGTATAGAAACTGAAAGATCAATTGAACCATGCATATCAACTGGCACAAATTCTGGCTGCCAAATGAAATCTTGCTAACAAGAAGATATGATTATTGATAAAAGCCCAAATTGTTACCCGAAGATAGGGATACTACTGCACAATTTGGGGCTGCATAGGAAGCACAAAATCACTGACAGATAACCAACTTCCCACATAGTATTTGGTAAACTGGATGACCTGCTGGTATACAAAGTGCACCCCAGAGAATAACGCTATAGACTGTCAAGACCAATCACCTACTGCCCATCGGTCAAGTGATCATTGGTGCTGAACCAACACCCGACACTTCCCGGGCCAGTGACTCATGCTGCTGCCAAAGAGACAGAGTCAACCTGCCCTGTTGTTCCCAGACCTAAGGCCTCTCCCCCCGCAGGCCCTGAATGGTGATGACTGTCAGTCCATTTCTGATGAAAGTGAATGTGACAAATCCTACTATGCTTCTTATGAACTAAGCCCAGTTGTTCGAGGCAATCCTCAAGCAGAATCGTGGGGATGAAGCTGGGTCTTCAAACTGCCTATCCCCTCAGATTCTTCCTGGAACCAATGTTCCCTGAAAGTGAAGTGCAGAATACGTCTGGAAATAGCAGATCCTTGTTTCTAGTGGAACTGTTCGAATTACCTGAACAGGAATCTGCTGTGGAAAATCCTCCTGGTGACACATCAGAACCTGCAGAACAATATGACTGTGTTGACAGCACCTCTTCAGTGCCACAAACTTCAATGATCCAAGAGTTCCTTCAGGCTGAGCAACCTGGGCCCTCTTCAGGAGAGAATAACGAGCAAAGTATTGTGGAAACAGAATCTGCCATGCAAGGAGCCGATAATGTTCCACTACTGTAGACTTTGCCCAGTGCAGAGGTACCCCTTTCTACTGAAGAAGAGACTGATGCAAATGCTCGTACTCCAGAGACTGTACCTGTTTCCCCAAGGAAGTCTAGGAGAGTGGTTAAACCCGTCATACATCTGAGCTACGACTCCCTTGGAAGACCAGTAGATCTTCCTTTAAATGTTGTCCACAAGGGTATCTATGTTTCAAAGAGCTCACTGCCCAAACTGAGCCTCTCTGCTACCTTCCAAGTTGATTGTCCATCCTTCGGGATATGGTGCCCCAGCCTCATCTAGCCCCTAGTTAGCTGATAGGGATGGGACCCCATCTATGTTGTTTAGAATGCAAGAAACGATAACATGAATGAGTACAGTAATATTATTGTATGCATCATAGTGAAACCATTATTGAATGTATGAAAAATGCATAACAGTTGCCATAATATATATATATATATACATATATATATATATATATATATATATATATATATATATAGTTGTTATTTTGGATACATATAGTAATGGTAATGAAGCATATATTTCATATAAATACAATGACTTCAAATAATGTTGTTGTGAGCATAGACTTGCACAGATGTGCAAGTTCTTTCCAGACAGAATAGTGTAACCCCTATAAATGGGGTTCCCCAAAGTATTCCTTGGGTGTGCTTAAGTGTGCACTGCCAGGCAGGCGTTCTGTGTCTTTACAGGTGTAAAACTCCTTTCATGCAGTACCCTGTTAATCTCCATGCCTGTCTTTTTAAGAGACATTATTTTGTAGTGTATAATTAATCTGGGTAGGGGCCTAGTGTTTCCAGGCTCGAGTCCCGCATAAGCTGCAGTAATATTGCTCTGTTCTGCCATCGCTACTGGTGCAGAGGAGCTCTGATAGAACTGATAATTGTTTGCCGGTTAGCTGCTCTAATAACAATGGTATTATAGTTTGTTTAACCTGCCTTTCTTTGCAGCATGGACATTTCTGTATTGTACCTATCAGTACCTTTTGGTGACCATAAATGGAGTCTGTCCCCAGGGGTCTTGTGGGAGTGAATTTCTGTAGGAATTGTAGTTTTTTACTTTGGCGCCTACATGGACCTGACGGGGAGCCCTTGCTTGACAGACAGATGAATCAACCAACCGAACCCTTTCTGGATCAGGAGGAAGTCCTGGTGCTGCCTGCAGGAGAGAGTCAGTCTGAGTTTGGGTGGAAGGTAACAGCTCGAGATATTTAAGCAACTGCTCCTGTGTAGTCGTGCAGAAAACTGGTGGAAAGGCTGAATTTGGCCTGCCTGCCTACTTGTCCTCGAGAGGATCCTTTAAAGTGTCTAATTACCTGACTGTATCCGAACCAACTGTGAGAAGAATTACAGTGTGACTGTCTTATGCCTGAAGAGGACGAAAGATTTGCTCCATCGATCTACCTGTCAGGATGTCTGAAACCACCGCATAATGTATGATTTTGCACAGGGATACTGTAATTGCAACCAGACTGTCATCTGAACAGTGGTATTGTGTACTGTAAATGTGCTCAATGCTGTTAGAGGGTTGAGATTTGGTTTCCCACTTCCCAATTGTGTCACGTTTGCTGGAAGCTGCATCCAGCACTTACCGGACTGAATCTGAACTGGTCACCTAGCCTGGGCCCTGCCAACTTGGCCCAGCTAGCTACTCGCGGTGCAGAGAAACCTGTTGACGAGAGACCCACCTGGGGATCAGACCCCTGCTCAACACCTCAAACAGGAACGACACCTCGGTGATTTGTGTGGGCCCTGCTTCTCCTGGCATACTAGCTTGTCATCCTGAAGTCTCTACTTCATCTCCTCTGTCCTGTAGCTGGGCAGCATGAGTAATCGCCAGGGTAAATCCTGCAACTAGAGCTAAATCAAAGTGTGTCATCTGATTCAATTGTTTTCTTAACATGAACAGAGACTTCTGGCTCTGGATTACAAATTGTGTGTGGTTGTGCATGCTTCTTTTTTTCATCACAGGGCCCCAACCAGCTGCATCGGCCTACCCGGGCAACATGACAGGCTAGCCCACCTTTTTTCCAACTGGGTACCCAGAGTCTGTGACTGTGAAGGGACTCTAAAGTGCATGCATGATTGTCTGATTATATCAGTTACAGAACTAATCAGCCAAATTACACCCCTCCCCTGTTCATTCCCCCTGGATAAATCAGATCTAATTCTTTTTGCACATAACCTGACTATGGTTCCAATTTGTACAAAAAGCACTGTATTGTTGTTACTTGCTGTGTCTAACCTTATTTTGCTGGGGTTCTCCGGGACTGAACTGGTGGAACCAGCCCTGATGGTAAGTGCCATCAGAGGGGAATATATCTATTGTTTGAGGACCTATTGTGCCTGTGTATTCTGTTCAGTGTTTTGGCCACTAGAGGGAGAGAGGGGATCCAGAAAGTCGGAGGGCTGTACCCAGGTCAGATATGCTACCACTAACCCTGTCCTCCAGGTGGAGGCACCTGTTTCCAGTACCCAGGCCCTAAACCTGTAACTAGTCATGCGAGCAGGGTAGTAACCCTTGGGATAGCTCCACCTAGGGATTACATCAGCCATTATGGTCACTCATGCCTTTGAATTGGATCAGGAGATTTTATTTAAACTTGACAAAATCAAGGGAATACTTGACTTCAAGAATAATCATTTCTATCTGTTTCCCAACTAATTCCATCAATGCTTTTTATGTTTGCTTGTGCACATGTGCAAGAAACATGTTGCGGCAGCTTGCTGCAGAAGCAGATTGTGGAGGTGCGCCACTGTTGTGGCCAGTGCCCCCGGTGCCTTTTGAGGCTTGGCCTGCTTTTCCCAGTGGGGTGGCACACTGCTGCTGACCCTAGCTCAGCCAGCGTGTCACCACCTTGAAAGGTTTTTGCCACTGCAATCAGGGGCCGCCTCGTCATTGCAGCATCAGCCGTTCTGCTGCAATGAAGGAGCGACTCATCATTGCAGGCGTACCTTCCCTCCCGACCCAGTAATTTGCTGACAGGGGCCACTTCCCATCGGCACCTGCCAACCCCCTCCCCATTTGTGGCATTTGTTTACCGAGGGTGCCCAATCCCCCTCAGCTTCATCCTGCCCACCAACAACCTTTCTTTGCTGGCGGGGCCCAATCACCGTTAGCTTCAGTCTCCCCTTCATTAAATTTGCTGACGGGGAGCCCACTCCCTGCGGCATAATGCCCCCCTCCCAATTTGTTGTGTGCTGAGCTGGGTACACAGTCCCCCTTGGCTCTTCTCCCTGTATGTGCCGACGGAGGTACCCAGTCCCTGTCGGCTACAGCCCCCCCAAAACACTTGGGTGGTGGCACACTGGGAGTCCACCCCAGTGAGTCAAATGTACCTGTAAAAGGGAAAACACTCCTGCGATGTCTGTTGTGTTTTAAAACCCTGTAAAGAAGAAAATGGTCCCTCACTGTCTGCACCCCTCCCCAACCCGCGCCACCAGCAGCGTATCCCACCTCCCCACATCCCCTCACCCCATACTTACCTCCGGAGGCTGGCATGATGATCTTCAGTGGATCAGGAACATGTCTGCACTCTTCAAAGCCGACCGCTGAACTGAAGAAATGCGGTAAGCTGTATAATGACATAAATAGTTTTTTTTTCAACTTTGGTGCATATCTCAGGCATTTTGAGGAATTTTGGCACCACATTTTCAAGATGGGGTTATTGGAGCCCCTCCTCATGAATTCAGCCACTGTCATGGCGTAATTTGATCCCGAAAGGTGATTTTGTGGTCACTGCACGGAATCATCTTCGAGACTGATTAATGAAACAACAATGCCAGTGTTCATAAGGTGGGCTCTCAAAAAGCCTATTTTGCAAATTTGTGGAATAAATCAAAAATGACTGTTTGTGAGTGTGCATTGCGCGGTTGCTACACACGCTCGTAACTTCGTGAATTTGCAATATTTTTACTCCAGATTTTCAACATTGGCATTTTTCCACACCTCTTTATGAACAGTATAGCTGTCATTTTTCACATCCTGGATGAAATGTGTTTTTGCACTTACAGTGCAGAACAGTGCGGTCGCTGTGGCAAATCAGTGTTTGGGACACATTAAGAAAATTACAGTGACACTGTTTATGAGTAGAGGTCCTAAAGTGACTTTGTTGAAAATTTTGTGATGAAAGTCCATAAAATGATTGTGTTATAAGTGTGCATTCTGCAGTTTCCATGCACACTTGTAACTTTGCAAATTAGTAATATTTTCACCCCAGATTTTCAACACTGGCATTTTTTCACACCTCCTTATGAACAGTACAGCTGCCATTTTTCACATCCTGGCTGAAATCTGTCTTCACGCTTCTGGCGCAGAATAGCGCAGTCACTTTGGGAAATCAGTGTTTGGGACAGATTAAGATTGAGCAAGTGAGAGAGGGGGAGTGACTGAGGTCAACTGAGCTCTCTCAGGACTGCTGCAGATTTCTTTGTGGGCAGAAAAAGGTGCCAACGGAGGCAGGAGCCCAGTACAAAAGGGAAGCCTGCAGCTCCGGGAGAAACAGAACGAGCGAGTTGGGGGGAGTGATCGAACTCAACGGAGCTCTGTCGGGACTGCTGCAGATTTGTTTGTGGGCAGAAAAAGGTGCCAACACAGGCAGGAGCCCAGTACAAAAGGGCAGCATGCAGCGGCGGGAGAAACAGAAAAAGCGAATGAGAGAGGGGGAGTGAGCGAGCTCAGTGGAACTCTGTTGGGACTGCTGTGGATTTCTTTGTGGGCAGAAAAAGGCACCAGCACAGGCAGGAGCCGAGTACAAAAGGGCAGCTTGCAGCGCTGGGAGAAACAGAATAAGCGAGTGAGAGACAGGGAGTGAGCGACCTCAACGGAGCTCTGTCAGGTCAGCTGTGAACTTCTTTGTTGGCAGAAAAAGGTGTCAATGCAGGCAGGATCCTAGTACAAAAGGGCAGCCTGCAGCACCAGGAGAATCAGGATGAGCGAGTGGTAGAGGGAGAGGGAGCGAGCTCAATGGAGCTCTGTTGGGACTGCTGCAGATTTCTTTGTGGGCAGAAAAAGGCACCAATGAAAGCAGGAGCCCAGTACAAAAGGGCAGCCTGCAGCACCAGGAGAAGTAAAACAAGTGCGAGAGAGAAGGGGAGTGAGCGAGCTTAATGGAGCTCTGCCAGGACTTTAGAGTTGCCCACCCTGCCACCCATGTTCCTCTGTTATCCTACATTACAGCATGGTCTCTGGAGTGGAGACAAAGCAATTATTGGATACTTTTAGGATTGCTGTAATAATACAAATTTAGTTGTTCTGTTTATTTCTCTAACTGAGCTGAGTAATACTTGGAGTGCAATAGGATTTCTAACTGGGCTAAGTGAAACTATATGAGCTGAGAACAAAAAGTATGGTAGCTGCGGGGTGAAAAATGGACAAGGAGGCTTTAGGATTGCTACAGTAATACAGTATCTGATGGATGAGATTTGAGACTGAATTAACCCAGTCGGCAAGGGAGCAGTAAGGGGACTAGTGTGTGTGTGTGTGTGTGTGTGGTGGCGAACAGGAATTTGAGTAAATAGGGGCCTAACAGTTCCAGTAGGGTACAGAACCTGAAAGTAAGAGCCCGTAACATAAGATGGGGCCAAAATGGTGCAGGTGCCACATGTCAATAGGGCGGGCATCTTTGGAAGGGTGGTGACGTGTTCAGGGTGTGGGTCCGCCATGATCTTGGACCGGGCTTGGAGGATGGGGGGGGGGGTGTATGGTCTGTAGATGACTGGCTAGTTTGAAGGAGGAACTGTGGAGGACAGGGAGAAGTCTAAGTGGCAGGGCAGATGAGGATGGTAGGCATCCTGGCTGGAGGATAGGGGATGGCAAAGGGGGACGGAGAAAGAACAGCTATGGAGTGACCCTGACCCCAGTATCAGTGGCACTAACTGAAAAGAGAGGTGAAGGGAGGGGTTGCCTAAGGTGAGTGGGGAGGCCTCCTGATGGGGAGGAAGACACCATGAGAAGTACCAGGGGAGAGAGCAGATGGCTGCGGGTAGGGAGGGACCAGGGGTGGAACGGAGGGGAACAAGTAGGAGAGGGGAACTGATAGGGGGAAGAGATGTAGGAGGGGTATCAACTAGGAATAGATTCGAACCTCTGCTATGGGAGAGAGAGGGGGAGCAGGAACATACTGAAGGGGGAGGACAAGCGGGGCATGACAGGGATGGCAACAGGTAAGGGAAGAGAGAGCGAGGATGAAAGGGTAGAAGGGGACTAGTAAGGAAGGAGGGGGTGGTGACTGGAGGAGAGAAGGCTACAGGAAAGGGAAAGGATGGGAGGGGCATCACTATTGGGGTAGAAGGGAATAGGAGCTGTAAATTGACAACAGCAGGGATAGGAGAGGGGTTGGAAATCAGCAGGGGAGGAGGGGAAGTCAACATGGGAAGCCCAGTAGGAAGTAGTCAGGCTGGGAAGGGGTTCAAGGGGGATGGGAGGAATAAGGCAGAGAAAAGGGTTGAGGTGGAAGTAGGGGGTACAGATACAGAAGTCACAGAGGGAACAGCTGGTGGGGGTAAGGAACAGGAAGAACAATTACTGGGGTGGTGGAATGGGTATTAGAAGGGAAAGGGGTAAGGGCAGGGGTACTCATCCTGGGGATTCTATACTGAATGGGCTGAGATGAGGTGGTGGGGGGAAAGGCACAGCCGTATTTGGGTTGAAGCTATCCCCAGGTTGACTGCAGGAGGGGCAGGGCAGGCACTGCACAAGTGTGCAGCGAGGGGGAGGAAGAAACCTCATTTAGTGTTGCATGTGGGTACAAATGACTTGGCTGGGGGGACTTTGGAAGTAGTGAAGGGGAGGCTCGAGAGTAGTTGGGCAGGCAGTGTAAGGGGGTGGGGGAGTTGGTGACATTCTCGGAGGTACTGCTGGTACCATGTGCAAGCATGGGGAGGAAGGGTAGGCTTGAGTAGTTCAACGAGTGGCTGAGGCATTGGTGCCACACCAGAAATTATGGGTTAGTGACTAACTGCGGTAGGGTCTGGGGGGAATAGTGACTTGTACACGGGGGACAGGGTACACTTGAGCAGGAAGGGGAAGGGAGTATTAAAGGCAGGATTACAGGGGTATATCTCTACTAAGGTGGATTTAAACTAGTGGGGGACGGGTGGCCAAAAGACTGAGGTTGTTAGAAAGGTCTTTAAAGGGGAGCCTAATGAGCTCACCCCTCTAGATATAGGTAAAGGCGGAGGCGGAGTAACCCTGGGAGAGGGCGGGCAAAGTGGTCTGAGTGTAATATAGAGGGCACCACCACCCAGTAAGAATAAAGAGGAGAAGGGGTGCGGACTACTGGGAGGAGGGACACAGGCCAAGGAGGAGAAGAATGAGGAGAAGGAGGGGTATAAATGGACTATTGTGACTAAATGGATAAAGAACTGGTTTCAGGGGAGAGTGCAGAGGGTGGTGGTGGGGTAGCTCTTGGCACCAAGAGCAGTGATAAGTGGGGTGCCGCGGGAGTCAGTGCTGGGCCCGGTGCTATTTTGGCTCTTTATCTCCGATATAGCACATGGAATGGGGAGCAGGGTTAATCTGTTCGTACATTATATCAAATTGGGGATGGTGGTGGATGAAGAGGATGGATGGGAAAAACTGCAGGGGGACCTAACCAAACTACAGACATGGTCAGTGGAGTAGCAGCTAGGATTCAGTGCAAAGAAGTGTAAGGTGATGCACTTCAGGGCTAAGAACCTGAAGAGGGACTATTGGTTGGGGATCACAGAGGAGGAGAAGGACCTAGGGTTTTTGGTAACTGGGAGCATGAACAACTCGGCCCAGTGCAGGAAAGCAGCAGCGAGGCAAACAGGATGCTGGGATGCATCACAAGGGGTTCTCATCCAGACATAGGGATGTGATCCTACCTCTCTACAGACCATTGGTCACACCACACCTAGAGTACTGTGTGCAATACTGGAGGCTGTACCTGAGGAGATATATAAAGGTACTGAAGGGGTGCAAAGGAGGGCAACAAAAATGTTAAAGGGGATGGAAGGAAAGGAATATGAAGTTAGGCTGATGGAGCTGAACATGTACACACTGGAGGAGAGCAGGGATGGGGATAAGATTGAAGTGTTTAGCTACCTGAGAGGGTAAATAAACCTAGCACTGAGAGGGTGTTTAAACTGAGGTGGAAGAGAGACAAGGGGCATGGACTAAGGTTGGAAGGGAGATGTTTCAAGAGGGAAATGAGGAGGCACTACTTCTCTGAGAGGGTGGTGTCTAGTTGGAATGCGCTGCCAGAGGGGGTGGGAACATGTAGGACAGTCAATAGCTTTAAAGAGGAGTGGGATAAAGCAAGAGAAAGAGTCAGGTGGCAGGGGCTGGGACAAGCGGTGGAGGAACTGAGGGGGAGGAGGCTGGGGCAGCTGCAATCTAGAGTGCTAGCTGCACGTTCAGGCAGACTTACATAGACTGATTGGTGTGTTCTGCTGGCAGATCTTTATGTTCATATGTTTGTATGTATGTTCGTATGTAAAATCACAGTGACGCTGTTCATGAGCAGAGATCCTAAAATGCCTATGTTGAAAATTTGGTGACAAATGTCCATAAAATGACCGTGTTACAAGCGTGTGTTGAGCAGTTTCCACACACTCTCATAACTTCACAAATTTGTAGTATTTTCACTCCAGATTTTCAACGTTGCCATTTTCCCACCTCACTTATGAACAGTGCAGCTGTCATTTTCACATCCTGTCCGAAATATGCATTTACACATCTGGCGACGAATACCACGGTCATCGTGGAAGCTCAAATTTCGGGACACATTGACAAAATCACAGTGCCACTGTTCATGAGAAGAGGTCCCAAATGCTTTCATGAGGTGGGGGCCACAAAATGGCCATGTTGAACAACTGTACTGCAAATACTAACAAATACCCTGGGGCATTATGGTTTCTAACCATAACGTCCCACCCTTTACAGACTGACAGACATCAGGGGTGTGCCTTTGGATTCCTGACTGTAATTCTCATGCTATTCCAACCCCACCCCCAGCCACTGACGTGCATTGAGCTGTACCTTCAACTCTTCGGCCTCACAGTTCACCACATTCTATATTGCACCCATTTCAGCATATGCCCTTATGGAGTGGGGTGACTGTAAAGTCGGACAACCCAAGGCACACCTCAACACTTGCCAATGTCTGCAGGATAAGGTGAGGTGAAATGGCATGAACGTTATGGGCAACAACACAAATGCATACCCCAATGCCTGTCCGTCTCTGCAGGGTGGAGGTGGGGTAGGTGTGAAGTTCAATACTTCAGTGCCATTACTACTCTGCATCTGCCTAACGCCTGCATTTCCAGTGCTAATACTAGCAAGCAAACATTCAGCATTGACAAATGCTTGCTTTTTTTGTTTCTACTTATTTTGCTGGTCTCCCTCCATAGAAGAGTTGGAGTCATATTACATTGTATGAAGTTTGTGTATATAGTACACTGGCTAAGAATACAGTCAGGGGTGTAACCAGGCAGTTTAAGCTTGTACTGCATAGTTCATGGAACTGTTGCTTCCCCCCCCATAAACACAAAACAAAAGATGTGCTGCCCCACCATACAAACATTGCCCCACCCACTGTTCAGTCAATAATATAATAGTAAGCCAATGATCCTAATAGAGTCACAACATTTTATTTGGTATACACCCCCACAGAGACAAGTTGACAGTGACCAACACTACAGCGACAACAGCGCCAGGTCACTGTAGTGTTGGCGCTGGACCCCGGCACCATTTTCTGGTCTTGCACCCCTTCCCCTAATCAGCTCTGACTCAGAGTTCATTAGTTTAATTGGGGGGATGCCCCAAATAAAACATGGGAGGCAGTGACCACCTTTATGCCAACCGCACATTCGGTTGACATAAAAGTGTCACCGTAACGTCGGTTGACAAAATATTTGTTGCGCTGGCATCGTAGATCTATTTTATTTTACCTAACACACACACACACACACACACACACACACACACACACACACACTACTAATCAAACAGAAGTTGGCTGGCTTTTAGTTACAATCTTTAGGATACATTGTGATAAGCCTCTGTACCTCATCAAGGTGGCCAGCCTTACAGAAGTCCATTCACACCAGCACTCGTGCATACATACATACGTGATCGAGTCCAACATACAGTCACGGCCTAAATTTAGCACCCATGTATCTTCTGAAGATCATTCACAAACTCACAATAAAGCATCCAAGGAGGGGTAAAACAGTTCTTCAGGTGCATCAGGCTCTGTCTGTGTTTGTTGCCCTGGCCTGAGGCTCATGTTGCCTCTGGGTTTTCCAGATTTTATTGTACTCCGTAAAGTTCACCGAGTATGCCTGCTGACACCCATGAATACAGGTATTTCTTTGATGTTTAAATGTTTAGTAGAGTCATCATCTACGTATTCTTGGTCTTATTTTTTTAATAGCATACATTGGACTGAAACATGAATGCTTTGAAAATACCAAAAATAGATATTAGTAAATTGAGACTACATGTATCAAAACTTCCCTTTTCCCACATAGTAGTTTAATTAACTTTCCAGATCTCTCAGATTTGACTGGAATGGTGACACTGACCATAGTGGTGTGGAATTGAAGTAAAACTGCACTAAAAGGAGTTGCTTAAGAAAGAATAGCTCAAAGGGGGGTTTCATGATCTGCTTCCAGGGCAAACATCTCCCTAGCTGAGCTTACACCTGCAATCCATAGACAAAGGTGGGGGTACTGTTTCAGGGGTCATGCACTTCTAGGTACATGCATACCTCTCATTTGTCTCACTGTGAAGTGATGTCCCTCTCTGTTTTATCCTTTGGTAACCAGGTAAGGCCCACAAGGCACAAGCACCTGTTTTCAGGGGCAACCCAGGAGCACTGGAATGACTAAATGACTTGCTCAGAGTCACACAAAATGCAGGTGGAGGTTATGGGACTCAAACCCAGGTCTGCTGGATGTACCAAGCTCATTCACAGCTCATTACTCTAACCTATACCTAACTCTAACCTGGAGGTCAGGGGTGAGGGGCAACAGACTTCTAGGAAAACATAAACTGAATTTACAAGCTCAAATGGGCAGATTAGGTGGGCCATAGGCCCTTATCTGCCGACACTGTCTATGTATCTATGTATCTATAGGCTATACTTCCAACCCCCTTTACCCTGAATAAGTCCTTGGACCCACATAAAGTGGTGCTAAGTGTAGAATTTGAAACATGTTACCACCACATAAATAACAGGTGACCTGCTAAATCAAGTTAAGCGACATACATAGCCCACTCCAACCAGTTCTACTACAGTTTACACTTAGCATGCTGTAGCCCTGCCCTTTGCTTGGCATCATCAAAATGATTTTTTTTTTTTTTTTTGGTGAATGAGATACGGCTTAAGACTCATAAACCTATTAACAGAAACTAGCCTGATGAGGTATTTTTTTAATCTAATTAGTTATACTGAGAAAAGTGGCTTTAACCTGCTTATTCAGACCCTGGGGTGGGCAGCACCCTCCTGAGACTTGCCTGCATCAGGTTAAAAAAGGCATTAGTGCAGTAAGGTTACCTCTCGAAACACTGGTGAACCGGGTTTAGGAACAAGCCCAGTCCATCAGGGTGTCGGGTGGGGAATGATAATCCCACAGAATGCTTGCCGCCACTGGGGAGGGTGAGAAGCATTCTCCTCTGCAGTACCACCATTGGGGTAACCACAGGTGATGGTGCAGGCAGAGGAGCTTGTGGGAGGGAGGACGCAGCCTGGCTGTAGAGTGCAGTCACACAATTGCTTGCACATTTACACTTAAGGGCGGTAAAAACAAATCAGAAACCACTCATGTTGTGGTAGCATGATGCCAGCACACTCGGGCACCACCACTGTGACTGGCCTCTGCCCTGTGCACCTGCAGACTAGAGGGGGTCACTTCTCTGTCAGGCACCCTGATAGAATCTACCACAGGGTACAGAATGCCCCGTGGACCCCATGAGGATAGGCAAGCGCCAGAGAAGGCACAAGATGGGATTGGGTGGTTGCTACAAAGAGGTACGCAGCTCCGGTGACCAGGGTATCATAAAAAGAGGTGTGACTAGTTCCTCTAACATGTCATTGTGAAATGCTTGGCTGTTAGGACACAGAGAGAGTCTAGTGACAGCAAATAATCATGGTTGCAAGGCTCAAATAGTTGTATGAAGTCACCAGGACCCCAAAGTAACCAAGCAACTCTAGTGCTTAACACTTACATACTCGACCCTACCCCCTTCAGGCAGTGCACACACCATCCTGCATCACTACTCTGGAGTAGGGTGGGCATGACCCAGGCAAAGTCCTGTGTCTAGCAGGATGTCTTTTCCTTGCTGAGAGCTCCTGTTGCTGCTTTCTCGGGCTTACATGATTGTTTGGAGCACTCCTGAGTCTGTGCTATGATGTGTGTAAAGTCAGCACACACACTCTGCAACGTCCAAACACTTGGCCTTTGCTGTAGGATTCGAAGTTCATTAGCACACAAAATCACAGACCCAGGGATTCCAGTTTCTCTGTTTCACAATACATATTAAGCACGTTTCCACATTCAGCTTTCGAGACATCAGGCAGCCTCCTGACCTCAGTAGCAGCCTGTCATGGTCAGAACCACTTCCTTGTTTCCAGCCCATTGCTGGGATAAAAAAATAATCCTGTCGAGTCCCCAGCGGCTTCCCAGTTCACCAACGTGTTGATGCATACCAGGTGAAAATAGCAATTCCATAATAGCACAGTCAAAACTGCGCTGTCAAAATAGTGTAGTCGAAAATACCTGCCGGGATAGCACAGCGCAGGCAACCTGAGCACTATTCCTGTAGCTGCTGGCCATGGGGGGGGGACAGGAGGAAGTGTTATGCTGTGGGGTATTCTGCCGAGCAGCTCCCATGGTGTGGAGGGTAGGGCTCAGACAGCTGAGGTCGGTGGAAGGTTGTTGGGCTGGGGTTTCTTTTTGGTTTTGTTTTTGATTTATGTAGTGAGCTGTGGCTTACTATTTCTCCGACTGTTGTGCTGCTGGTGTCCACCCCACCCTGCACATTTTTCCCCACCCCGATGTTCCTGCTTGGTTCCTCCTCTCCCCAAGGATTCCCCTTCCCACCCAAGTTGCCCCGAGGTGATTATACAGTATTTAGAGCGGGGTTTGGAGGAGTGAAGCAAAATTTAAATTACTGGTTTTGTTAAGGGCCATGGTAGCAGTCTCTGTGTTTCTGGACCACTGCCATAGGCACTGTTTCAATTGCTGTTTTGATCGGGTGCTGTTATTGACAGCGCTGTTCTTGTTTATGCAGTCCTAACCTAGTGCCGTATTGATGCTCTCTGTCCTTTTCTGTAATGCACTTTGTGTTTCGCAGATGGTCTCTCCATGACTGCCAGAACATGGCTACACCAAGACATCCTTATTACCCCTCTGCACTGCCTGATGGCACTTGCATTAGAGAATCATAAAGCAGGAGCTCTGTTTTTTTCTTTGAGTTTCATTTGTGTTTATGCACCAGTGCCATCAGAGCATTCATTTTCTGAATGTGAGCTCCTTCTCTTCTCAGAGTTAACCTCGAGGGTGTGCGCTTCCCTTGTCAGACCTATCATTCCATTCTATTTAAAGTAGTAAACTCTCATTTACTGTTGCGACCATAACTAATAAAAAGAGCCTCCTATGGGCCAGCCCCAGTGATGGCTGCTGGATCACATCCCACAAACACAGATACATGTGCTACCTGGCAGTTCCCTGATCCGCCCACTCAGGTCCCTTTCCCTCCGGCTCAAAACATGGGCACTGCTATGACAAGGGACTTGGATTTTCTCTTGCCTTGGTCCCTGGAGACAGATCTCTCACCTTATCTTTTTACTTTAAGCTTCAGCATACCTTGCCTGCTTTCCTCAGCTGCAGTGACTTTGCATGGGCCCAACTCTGGGGTTATACACCCCCCTTCCGATCTCCCTTGTTGTCTTTGGAGAAGGCCGCCACAGGCTTCAGGCCCATCAGGTGATCACCTTGAAGGAACCCCCTTGGGTTCCCACACCCTCCCAGTGATCCCCTACTAATCTCCATCTATTGGCTGCACCTCCAACATGACCCACAAATCCCCAGCTGTTCAGGATCTGTCCCTGGTGCATGAGGGCCAGGCCTGTATAAATAGAACAATAACAGAACTGGAACCAATAGTTAAAAAACAGCTTCTATTGGGAAAAATGACTTGCAGGAACAGCAGTTGTCTTTTAATTTGTTATGACATTTCTATGGTACCTGTATCAATGCCTAAAAAGTATTTATTTCCAATTATTTGTTTATACTGCCAGTTGTCTGGAGCAGTTGCTCAGCCATGTCCTACTCCTGCCCAATGGTTGCCTGTGTATCCAAAGACTTACCTCAACCCCTTCCAATGGATTACCCCCGAAGCAGGGTCAGAGAGGGAATGGCAATCTCCCCCCCCCAAAGTACTCATCCGGATGGATTGAAGCATCCCGAGTGGCAGCATGGGTCTGTGAGTAAGTGGACAGGGTATCATTAAGCCCCAGCTCCATATTTTTCACCTCTGTTTTCACCCACGTGCCTTCTTCTGCAGCCAGTGTGATGCACGCACGTGGAGGCACGTCACCTGGCCACAGTCCCTTGCTTCTGTGCAGCTCTGGCCTGAACTGCCACCAGGCCTGCAGGTGGTGGCATTCAAGGACCAGGTCAGCGAGCCCACCCCCCCTGGAAGAGGAGAGCAGTCTTCTGGACACTCATCTACCCCACTCTGGCTGACCCTGGCAACTCGAGCCCGCTCTCGAACTCAGGTTGCTGGCATGGAGCGAGGTGTGCCACCCAGTGCCTCAACCCTCAGTGGCACCGAGCCAACCCTTTAAAAAGTACTGCAAGGATTGGATGGATAATTAATGACATTTATTTGCAATGGGGAAAAAGAGCAGAATTTCCATCAAAAACTTGCAACATACCTCTAAAAAGGAGGACTGACCCTACCGAACCTGTGCTTATATCTTTTAGCTTACTTCTGAGATTAATTTTGGTGTATTTTTATAACAGCTGCTTTGAACTTTCATAGCTAGACTTAGAACAGAAGGCAACATGAGATTTCAACAGAAAATTTTTTTTTATATTTGTGGAGTTCTCCCAGCCTGAAACATAACTGGTTTTATGTAGGGTTTAAGGCCTTGTGTATTATTTATGTACTCTGGGGTGACCCAAATCCCCCCCACATGGCCTTGCGAGTGTTTTGAGCAACCCGTCCCTCAGAAACAAAATGAAGCCAGAAGGCAAGGAACATTTTACATCTGAAGCTTCACTTACAAATGGTGATTTCTTTAAGAAGGAAAACCTTAATCTTATGACAGGGCATTTAAGTCTATATTTCACTATAAACCACAATATATAGTCTGTACAACCTAGTGAAAAAAAAATGATTAAACATTTCAATTAGTAATGGGTGTCAAATAACCAAGCAATGCAAACTGGAGACCCGAGATCCTGGAATGGTGTCACAGTTCCACAATGTGTGATTTTGTGGAGTATAACTGAGGTAATATTTGCCAAATCAGAAATGGAATAATTATTTAGTGTATGTAATGACAGATGGGGATTGGGAAAACTGTTTTGATAATATTAGATTTGCAATGCCTAATGCTAGTCTTAGGTTAATATGATATAAAATACCAACCATTCAGATGACTCCATGTGACTTAAACAAAGTTTAATACAGTAGCAGTGTTTCAGCAGAATGCTGGAGGTGTGGCAAATCCGAAGCCAACCTTTTTTTGTATGTACTGGGATTGCAAGCATGTGATGAAGCTATGGGAGAAAATATTACACTTCATTAAAAATGCCACATCACTAGATAGCGATATGGGGGGTTCAAAAGGCTGGATGCAGACCTAAGCGTAAGCTGCGCCTACGTCTGCATCCAGCCAATTGCGCTAGTGCAGCCCTGCTGATATTTTCAGAATCTGTCCTGTGCCCTCCACAGAGCCTCACCTTACCCCCCGGCCCGCCATGTGGGGATGGGTGTAGGCAGGAATATACCCCGCGTCTCAATGTGTCACCTGGAGACATCATTGGTGGTGCAGGGGACCCTGATGTACTGGGTTCACATTGAGATTGGTCAATAATATCTTACAATTAAAAAACCTTCCCTCAAACCGCCTATTGCCAAGGCAGCAGCGCGTAAGACACTCTTCACAGAATAAGAGTGTCTCACGTGCAGACATAGGAGTGCTCCGATTGGTGGAGAGTGCTGCCTCAACCTATAATCTGATGACTAGAGAGTGGCCTATGTGGTGCCAATATTCAAAACATGCTGCAAGGCAGAACCAGAGAGCTAGACACCAGTCAATTTGACATCCGTCCCAGGGAAGTTGCTCAGGACTATCATAAGATATAAACTGCCGAACACTTACAAACAATAACTTGGAACCAGTGGCCCAGTACAGATTCTGCAATGGGAAATCATGCCAAACAAACCTCACTAACTTGCTTGAGAATGTCACTGACATACGCTCCTCCACAGGTGTAAATAACGTTCTTTTTTTGTGGGGGGATTATTGGGGTGTGTGTGTGTGTGTGTGTGTGTACGTTAACCCTAGCATACCAAATTTAAGGCAGTGAAGCTAAGTTATACTGAAGTAACCATCTGGAACTGTCTGCTCTGCATGTAAGCATCAAGGTAATGACCTTTTAAAACTGTAGTGTATGTTCTAGCACCATGGCACCCTAGATTAAATGAATGCTCTGAGTGAATGAGCAATGTCAAAGGCCAGGCCCCTTACCAGATATTGTGCATTGTCCAAGATCTGTCACTGACTTACTCCATCAATCCAAGGAGAGATCACTAGCACATCGGCCCTCTGACTCCAACTTGCCATCCAACCGTATGGTGGTTACGTGTGCTTTGCCATTGTTATTTGTTAATGTCAAAGATACAGGCCCTACAGTGACACTTGATTTTACATTCTGCTCAATGCCCGCTGTTGCGATTATAGTGGTGCGCTAGTACAAGTGTACCAAAATGGGCAGGCTCCAAGTTTCCATGCGAGCAATACTACGGTGGTACTCGGCAGAATAAAAAAGGTAAAATACTGGGACTTAGTGCCATGCTTTCTTTTAGTGGACTAAAGTGTTAGTTTTGTTATCATATGTGAGTATTTCACCTTTTTTATTTTTTACTAAATTTTATTTATTTCTGTCTTTATTTTTTTGCTGAGTGTCACCGTAGTATTGCTCATTTGCTCATTTTTGGTTTGGCACCCATTTTCACCATGAGCGTGTCGTGTCTGTAACTGAATCCAAGTTTCCATGTACTGTCTAGTTATTTGTGCTGAGAGAAAAGTTTATTTCTTTATGCGGTTTGATCATGTGAATTTATTGCTGATTTAAGCTGGGATAGAGTTTAAAATTATTTTTATTATAAATCTAGGTTCTTATAAAACTTGTATCTAATTTAGATTTTTTTGTGTGTCTGGATCCCCACTCCCCCCAGTCTGCACTCACCCCTGGAACTTACCCATGTGGCGATCCTCCCTGGCTTGCCCACCAGGACAGGGCTGCCAAGTAGGTGCATCCCCGATGGAGACTGGAATTGGTTCCTGGCAGGCCTGTCTACTGCCAGTGTTCCTCTCTGGCTTACTCCCCAGGGTGGGGCCATGTGGTCGGGCAGTTCCCAATGAAGAACTGAACGTGGTCACCACCGAGTGTCATGGTGGGTGCAGTGGTACTGGGAAGTGGGGCATCATTGAGGGGCCAGCATTTATCCTTCTTTACTCCCCCAGGAGGTGTGGAGTGCAATGACATGAAGCGCCGAAGCGCTGACATCTGGCACACCTCCCCAGCAGTACAGCTCCCGTTGCTGCTCCCCAGCCTCTGCCAGGATTGGTCAAGCGCTGATTTCCCACCCACCCTCCCGCCCCTGGAGAGGAGAGCAGTCCATGGGATGCTCAATCCTCCCGGCAAGCCCTCCAACTCCTAAGATCCATTTCCAAATCCAAAGCATTGGCTGCAGGTGGAAGCCCTATTGCTTTACTGGCGGGCCAGCCCTGTATCTAGTTTAGAAACTTGAATAACTTATTTGTTGGACACGGGGACCTTATAATGCAAAAGAAGATGGCAACATAGTCTTTTCCATTTGTCCTGGGCCCTGCTCTAATGTGTAGACTTATTATTTTAAATCCTGCTACATACTGAACATAGTGTTAATTCCCTCCTATGCTATAACTAGTGGGTGAGTTACTCAGGAATCCAGCTGTGATTAGATTGCATATGCCATGAATGCTTTTCTGTGTCTCTGTCAGTCCTTCGCCATGGAGGTGTTCTGTCACTTTCTATTTAAAAATGTATACAATGTAAATGAAAACAAATTAAGGTAGTGGCCTTAAGAGTGCCTAACAGTAGAAGGTCATTAAACTAACCCATTATTACAGAAGTGCTGCAGACATGCCAGCTTTCTGCGAAACATCCTTGAACAGATTCTGCTCTTTTCAAAGGGTAGCTCAAAATGGGTGTCCTGTGGGAATAGCCTGCATACATAGTAGGAAAAAGAACCCAACTGCATGGCTGTTTGAAAAACAAATGAGACTGGGTAAATGGCTGGCGTAATGAGTCCCTGACACCATTGAGACAACTGTGAAAAAATGTAACATTTAGACACAATTTAACAGATATTTCTTACTTTTTCTGTAATTTTCTCCCTTATTTCACCATTACTAAGGCATTTGCTCACAGGCAGGATCTCTGCCCCATTTGCTTTGGAATCTTTTCTACATTTGACATCACAGTTCTGTTTGTGACATCACAGTCTGTTGCTGTGGAGATAATCATGATGTCAAACAGGACATTATGATGACAGGTGTAAACTAGTAGCCAAAGCTAATGAGGTCCAGGGACAATGATCTTGTTTTATGCAACTGTCCTCAGTAATAAAGACTAATTGTGAAGAATTAAAAAAAATATATAAACTAAACCGAACTGAGTCAAAATCTCACATTTGTCAACTTTTTAGCAATGGTGTCAGAGGCTCTTTACTGATTGGCATTGGGGAAAAAGTCCCACAGGAGGAAAAAAACATGAAATCTGGCACATGCTAACTACTTCTCCTGGGACAGGGCTTCTCACGGTAAAGGATATAATCTAACTCTGGCGTGCTGGAGATGGCCACGTGCACTATAACCTGTGGCACAGAGGATCAGGGTGGGTCAGTCACAATAAAAGTAAGTGACAGAGCTGTTTGATCTCTGCATCTACTGCAACCAAAGACAAACATTTCTAATTGCTTAGTGACCTGCTGGAGAAGTCCAACTGTGTGAGAAGTATCTTGCCAAAAAGCTGTGCAGTAAGACAGTTTTGAATTCTGTTTAACGTTTCTGTTGTTGCATATTTATCATTTACCTGTTTGTGTTGAACGTATCTCGTGTATAAAGACAATCCCATACGATATTGACATTTAGGCTACAAGTGGGCCCTCTTGCAATCAGAAGGCAGAGCTACAAATAGTTAAGCAGACAGCAAACTCACAACTGTCATTTCATTCTCAATCATTTTACCTTGCAATTTAAAGGATACCTAAACAACATTTTGACAACAAATTATTCAAAAATCTGACCTCAAACAGGATTAAAGGAAAGGCTGCTGAATTCGTTAATGCTAAAACTACATTTATATAAGTTACCTAAATGTGGTTCCAAAGCATTTGAAAAATGTAAAATCAGCCTTCCAATTTAAAAAAAACTGTCTTACCTGCTTCTTAAAATAGCCACCAAATGTGTTAAGTGATGATATCATCGGAGCCAAAGTCAGAGAGCTATATGGCTGTCTATAGTGCTAACTAGTTCTTTTTTCCCTTTGTATAGAATTGTTTCACCTAAATGGTCAAAACCATGTGCATTATTTAGATCAATACGCATCTGAGGCTATGGTTGTGTTCATTTTGTTTACTTTAACATGTTGAAAATGTGTTTTAATCCAACCGACTTTCTCTTTGGCAAACCACAGTGCAGTACACATCTTGAATAAGCTGGTGGTCTAGTGATTATGGTGGATCCAGAATATTACAATGGGGGAGGGTGTTGGGAGTGTGTGCACACTTGATATGCACTTTTAACATATTTATGAGCCTTTATATTTTCTGCTATTATTCTTTCTGGCATGTTTTTGACAGAACCTAGAAATATAATACATCTTTTTCAATGTAAACGCTTGTACAATCAATAAATCAGACTTCTTCAACAAAGTAAAATGCAGCAGCAGCACGCAGTACTTTACAATGGGGTGGGGGTGGGGTTACAGCTGCACCCTTCATCACCCTATAGATCCACCACTTGCTTGTAGCAAAGTTCTTCTATAGTTCAATGCCAGAGTTCATACTTTCTTGGAAATCAAAAATATGCTTGTCTTGTCTTCTCTTCTTTATCCATGGGAAATAATAATAAGAATCAGTATTTAGGTAGTGCTTTCATGAAGTGACTGAATGTGTAGTGGCAGCCAATTCACACATTAATACCCACACACAGCCTTGGACAATTGCATGAACTGGTTTTATAGGAAGGGGAATGTTGACCAGGACAATAGGGCCAGGTAGTGATCATGGTGCTGGCAGCCCCACATCTTATTTCTCACAGTGATCTGCTCATATGTCTCCCTTCCGTTTCCCCTTTCCTGAATATAGCAGTACCTTGCAGGACTGGCCTTCTGATCCCCTCTGGTATTCATTCTCACTCTCCTCCTCATGCAAAAACTGAGCTCATCACCCTTGTGCATCATGAATGTAGGTAGTACAGTCCCCAGGTTTTTGACATATCAAAATAAACAAATCTTTCAGTAAGTCAGGCTGATAGCAGCAGGGAACAAAGAATTATAGGCTTTCCTATCCTTAAAAGATGTAGGCTACCTTTCATTAGGCACTATTAAATGATGGGTGTGCACATCATTATGCACGCCACTAAATAGTGCCTAATCATAGGTGGATTAGATCTTATATGGGTAGGAATGCCTATGTTTCCCCTTGTGCCCTGCTGCTATCAGCCTGGCTTACCAGAAGATCATGTTTATTATTAATATGTAAAAATGACACGGGCAACTGTACTAACCGCAGTCATGATGCAGAAGGGTAGTGAGCTCACCAGTTTTTGGTGTGGGGAGCAGAAGAAAAGAATGAATGCCAGAGAGGGACTGAAGAGACCATTCCAGCAGGGTACAGCTATATTCAGGTTAGGGGAAGACAGGAAGGGGAATGTTTAGCAGATCATCGTGAGATCTGAACTGTAGGGCTGCCAGCACCATGATCACTACCTGACTGTGAATGATAGCAGTAAGCAATGACAAATACTCAATGGCAGGGCTGCACTTAAAGTTTTACTTGAATTCAGTGTAGGGAGATTACCCTCAGGTTGGGGGGGTGTTGACATTTGTTAGGACAGTATTGAGGGAGCTGTGTATAGATCATTCAAGATTCAGAAGGGTGATAGCCAACCAGCTCGCATTGTGGAGCAGGGCACTAAAAAGTACTGGAGAAGATTTGCAGGAAACTGTCCTACGGGGTTCTGCAGATCACAGGTAAAGGAGTAGACTGACATTGGAAGTCTGGTGGATTCGCTCAAGGCATTAGTATACCTCTCCTGCTAATAATATTGTTATCCATTGTAAGTATAGCCCTGATGAGGGCATGAACAGCAGTTTTTCTGGTGAGTCCTGAGGCTTATTGCTTGGCCCTCCATGAAGACCCAATTGTTGGTTAATGAGGTAGGACAAAAACACAACAGGAGAACTGTACATACTGCCTTCACTGTGCAGAAGGATGGTGATCCACTCAATGTTTACTGTGGGAGCAGAAGTCAAACACTGAAAAAGTGGACCTAAGTGTGATTTGTGAGGTATCTTTAACAGTGCCAGCTGATGATCCGTATCGGTGTAGGAATGCACAACTCTCTGAGGTATACGATTACAGTCTGAGGTGTGATAATTCTCTTCATGAGACAGCAAACTCATATGCAGCCCCAGGCAGTAATACGGATGCGGTATGGATGGTGGGGTGTTCAACAGAAACCAGGCTAGGTGCAGGGGGTTCACTTGGAAAAAGAATACAAGGGAAGCTTTTTTTGTGGATTAACAAGAATGCATGAGCTTTGGAATTGGACCAGACCAGTACTTTGCTGTGCGACCCTCAGCAAGTCACTTACCTTCCTTGTGCTGCTAGGCCACACCTGTAAACAAGGTTTCAGCATAGTGTGTCACTCCTGGTTAACAAAGACAAAATTCAGGGCATCACATTACCACTAGATCATCAGGTATTTGAAGTGTTGTACCGTTCTGCAGTTTGCCAAGGAGAAAGTCGGCTAAATTGCAAAACATTTTCAGCAAGTTAAAGTACATAAAATGAACAAAATCATAGCCTAACGCGTCCTGACCAAAATAATCCACGTTAACACATGGTGTTAATCATTCTGGTAAAACAATTCAAAACAAAGAGGGAAAGAAGAACTAGTTAGCCAAAAGGAATCTATATTGGTCTCTGGCTCTGGCTCTGATGATGTCATCATGACTCATCACTTAACACAGTTGGCAGACATCTTAGGGAGAAGGTAAGGCTGTTTTCTGTAAATGAAAGGCTGATGTTTACATTTTTCAAAAGGTATGAAACTGCATTTATGTTATTTACATAAATGCAGTTTTAACATGAATGCAAACAGTAGCCTTTACTTTACTCGCAATGAAGCCAGATTTTGAGTTTGCAGTTTTAAAACACTGCTTGTTTAGGCATCCTTTAAGTGGAGAAAGGGTACAGAACAAATATAATTTTTTTTTAAAGTTGAAGCAAGGGGGTGGGGGAGCCTGCTGTTTAGCATGCTTGCGGAGAGGATGTGCTTCACCTTGGCTCTGCAGGGGGAAAGCTCTAAGTTGATAAAAAAATACTGCATTTTATTTTACCAACTACCTTCTAACCTATGTAACCCCTTTGTTACCCGGGGTTACTAGAATCCCAGTAAGACCTAGTGGTAGGCAGGGAAGGCAGCTTGTGAAACTCCAGTTAAATGGGTTTCACACTGTCTCACTCTGTCCTCAGTCACAGCTGAGACTAGAGGGATGACATCATTATAGAATTGTCGCAGCTGCATGAGCCACATTTGGAATCTTCAGCTCAGAGTAAGTTAGAATCTTGGGAATTCAAAGTCAGTCTTCAGTTTGTCCTTACAAACAAGAAGGACACCAGTAGTGTTCGTTTTCATTTCTCTGGGGGGTGAGGAAAAGTTCTTTGTGGGTTCCAGGGGCAATCCCCTTCTCCCACCTTGGGAAGAAAGCTGCCTGTTTTAATTTTAAGTTCAGTCTGTTCATGTATAACAGCAAAGGTTACATTTCTTCGCCTGTGGGGCACCTGCAATGAATGGGTGAGTGTTTGGCCTCATTGGAAGGGGCAAACAACTTCTTATCTTCAGTTGGATTTCAAGTATTGTGGACTGCTATTTGGGAGAACTATGTCAACTAGGACAAACAAATAGAGCAGTCATCTGTTTAAAGTGTTAAAGTTCATTGTAGAGGGGGTGCTTCAGGTCATCCACCGTCAATCTACAGTTTTAAAGTCTAAAGTTCTGTGTGTCCAGAGAAATGGCCGGGTATGGGCTGTGGGAGCTGGAGGTGGATAGATCCCCATCTTTAGTAACCAGGTCCACCTCTACGGATTTCTTCTGTGTTTTTGCTACTTGCCTCATGCGCTTGGCCAGTGATGGGGTGGGTACCCAGACGTGGGTCGCAACTTGAAAATCTCTCTAGGAGTCGTAGACTCTAAGTGGTGTGGGGAGCCACAGGATGGGAACATACTCCTTGTTTGATGGGAGTCTCCCTGTTTGATGGGAGTTTCGAATTGGAAGTACGAAAACAAAATCTCTCTAGGAGTCGCAGACTTCAAGTGGTGTGGGGAGCCACAGTTTGGGAGCCTCCTTGTTTGATGGGATGTCTTTCCAAGTAGAGTTTGGGTTCATTGTCAAGTGGACCATCAGTCGAGTGGCCAGCAGGGGAGCCGGGCCAGTCGGGCTGTGTATCCAATGTGCATGTAAAGTCCGGGCTGAGTGCCTGGTGGGTCCAAAGCCAGACAACTGTGGTAGTGTTCATTCCTCAAATGGACCTCTGTGTTTAACCTCTAATCTGCATTACAGTTACGTAGCCCTGTGGGGGACCATACAGAGCTTTGTTTATGTTCAGTGAGTTAATAAATAAAGCCACACTGAAAAATCCCAATTCTGGTTCTGGACATTACAGTTATTGCTTCCTGTAGTTGGATTTACTTGGGTGCCCCTGTGCAGAGTAGTCAAACCTAGGTCTCTTGTGCCAGGTAACCTCATCCTTCCCCGAACCCATAGATACCCTATGTATATCCATGCTACAAATGTGGACACATAGAGGGGTTACACCTATATCATTCAAAAGAGACGGTTCTGAGGGTTCAAGTGATACCCAATTTAGTGATGGGTCGACTGAACAAAGGAGGAGCGGGATGAAGAAAAAATCTACAGCAGTCTGGAGAGCAGGCCACATCATCCACACTTTTGATGAAAGACTAACTTTAAGGTTGAAATGAGCCTGAAATGAATGGGGGAACAGTACATAAAGCTAGAAGCAGCTATCAAGACAACAACCACAGCCGAGGCACAGACAACTGAAGCTCTCTCCACATCCAGTAAACTTGTGCAAGGGAACAGCCAAATCCACTGTAGACTGGAAGCATTGGAGAATGTGCAAAGAGCAGTCAACGTTCAATTGGTGGGGCTCCTGGAGAGTAGTGAAGGCCCTGAGACTTGCTATATTTTCTAAAAAACTGGCTTCTCCAGAGCCCTACAACTGGACATGATGACCACAGCATTACAATTGGTCAAAGCATATTGAATCTCTTCAGACTGTTCTACTAACGGTTGGTGAGCCTGTAAACTGATATGGGACTGGAGGGGGTTTATTCACTTTCTGGGGGCTCATAATTACTTGGCACTTTATGTATATTAGTTTAAACTTGTGTTTAGTATGTCTGTATTTTCCCATGTTTTTTGTGGCACCCAACCACTGGCTTAAACTTATCCTGCACTTATAAGTTGGCAGTCTACATGTGGTGGTAAGTGCACTCAATATGCACTACTGTGATGAACCTTGGAGATTGTTCGCAGTTTGAATGATCCAGTTTCAATTACTAGGGACTATATAGATAATGCACATGGACTAAGTGCACAGTACTGTGACCACAGTTTGGTGATACGAGTCCCAAAAGTTCCAATTTGTTCTGCAGCACTTTTAGTAACATCACTTATAAATCAATGTTAGTTTTAAAGCATGTAACTGCTTAATCTTCAGATTTAAGAAATACTAGCGATATTGATTATGTTTTCTATTGTTACCTGCTGAAATATACCAAGTGGTGAGCTCTTCTCATGAAAAGGGAGTGAAGTGCTAACAGTTTTAGAGTTCTTGTAACTTGTTTGGGATCACATCAACTATCTAGTTTAAGCTAAACATGTTGGTATATAAACTTTTTCTTGTTTGCAGAATTGCCCTACTCTTGCAGGCTGCAGCGTGTGTAGTGCTAAAATGTTTAGTAACTCTTTATTAGGTATACCCCCAGATCTTTAAAGAGCAGCTGACACCATTAGGACAACTTTAACAAAACGTAATATTTAAACACAGCTCAGCTTGTATTTCACATTAGTTCTGTGTTTCTCCTCCCCATTATTTATTACTGAAGCCATTTGCATGAAAATGTGATCTTTGCTTCTGGAAAGTTTGTCTGTTCCTGTTGCTTTCTCTCTGCCCAAGGTCTTAATGCTCTACTTGTGACATCATAATTACTCCCATGGCAACAGTCTGTAATGTCACAACACAGGACTATGACATGAAGGTTATAGAGGCAGATGAACGCTAAGGGATATAGAGCATGTTTCCATGCAAATTTGTCAGTAATGAGTAATGGGGAGGAGATGTCTACTGAATACATATGGAATGCGGACTGAACTATACCTAAATATTATGTTTTTCAAAGTTTTCTTTGAGGCGTCAGCAGCTCTTTAAGCCTAACTGTTTGGACTAACATAATAACCTATTCCATTGGAGGGTTTCTTATTCAGATCTCTTTGTGGCTAGCAAGAGCATGCATTCTTATGATGTGTTTTTTATTAAAACAATAAAATATAAGTTAAAAAAAGATGCAGCACAATAGCAGTAACATGATAGTGGATTCATTATGTTTGGCAAAAATCTGATATCATGAGGAAGTTAACTACTCAGCCTTGGTCCTTGCACTTGATCTACTCTTCAAGTGGATTGTTGTCTTGTATAGTGAATCCACTATCATGTGACCACTTAAATCTTGTATGTTTCACAGATTTATGGTGAAATATTTTATATTTACTCCATCTGAGACTGAGTGTTTTATAAAGGTACAGGTAACTCATTTTACTATCCACTGTGTGTTCCATCTCTGGCAGTACGTTAACAAATCAAAGGGAGGCCACTTCAAGTTCAGAAGCAGAGTCAAGAAGGTCTGAAGCAAATAGGGGCCTCTATGTCCAGGTCTTGTACTGTTTGGATGAAAGCATAAGCAGGATGAGAAGAGAATAGCCCAGTATAAGGCCACAACAGACTGGTGGCATTGAAGCCACATTCAACTGTGTTTGGGCTTGCATAATGTCCACAAGGAAGTTGAACACCCAAGAGCTACAAGAAGAACTACAGTTGGGGAGTGGAGAATAAAACATATGAGGATGGGTTCAAGCAGCGGGGGCTCCTCTCGTTGGAAAGGGAAAGGTAAGAGAGGACATGATTGAGGCATTCAAAATGGTGAGAGGGCAGCAATTCAATGGGTCAGTTAGGACCATTTGTATTGGCACTGGACAGCAGAACAATGGGGCAGAAGCTTCAATTGAGAGAAGGAAGACAGTAAGGATATCAGAAAACATTCTTCTTTATCAAAAGGGTAGTGCATTCCTGGAATAGTTTACCACAGGTAGCAGATGCCCTACAGGGGGCATACCTCAGACAGCTAGTGTTGGAACCCACTCTGGCGGGAGCAGTCTTAGACCTGGTACTCTCAAATGGGGATGGAGAGTGGATCTCAGATCTAGAAGTGGGTAGCCATCTGGGAACAAACAACCACTAAACAGAGTGGTTCACGATAAACACGGCCATAGAGTCAAGCCACACAAAAGCAAGAGTATTGGACTTTAGGAGGGCTGACTTTGGGGAAATGGGAGTGTGCCTCAGAAAAGCACTAGCTAATGAGCAAAAAGGAGGGGTGAAGGAACAATGGGGAAAAATCAAGGCTGCCATCACAGAGACAACAAGCCTTTGTGTGAAGCAAATAAACAAAACAAAGGAAAAAAAAACACTATGGTTCTCAAAAGAGGTGGCGGGGAATGTTAGGGAGAAAAATATAGCATTCAAGGAGGGACACCTGGGCCATGATATGAGACTGGAGGGAGGGAGATGAGGAAACACTTTTTTACAGAGGGTGGCAGCTGGGTGGAATGTATTACCGGCAGAAGTGGTATCCAGTAGAATAGTGGACTGCTTCAAAAGGGTCTGGGACAGGGCTAGCGGAAGGTCAAGAGAGGGAAAGGGTGGGAGGAAGGGCACCTTCAGAATAAGGGGTGCTAGCTGCACATTCAAACAGACTTGATAGACCACTAGGCCTTTATCTGTTGCCAAATTTCATATGTTCATATAAGGAAACACAGAAGGAGCAGGACAGAGAACTGTACCAGTTAAAGCAGAAGGAAGCAGGGAAGGCAGTAAAAATAGCAAAGGCCCAAACCAAGGAAAAGAAAGCCAACTCATTTAAGAAGGGGGATAACACATTTTATAGGTACATTAGGGAGCTAAGAAAGACCAAGGGAGGCATAGTGAAGCTTAATAAAGGGGAGGGGGGTAGGCAGAGGGTGACAGTGAAAAGGCAGGGATACTGAACAAATATTTCTGGTTAGTATTCACAAAAGAAGAAGAGTGGGAGGTACCTAAACCAAACAATAGAAACACTCTGGATAGGGGGATGATACCAGTCCATTCACATAAGAAAGGGTCCTGACAGAACTCCTAAAACGGAAGGTGGACAAAGCAATGGGGCCTGATGGGATTCACCCCAGAATTCTAAAAGAAATAAGGGGAGAACTAGTGACACCACTAACTACCCTTTTTAACAAATCGTGGGAGGATGGTGTGGTACCTGAGGACTGGAGGAGGGCGGATGTGATTCCCTTTCACAAAAGTGGGAGCAAGGCAGAGGCACAAAACTACAGACCTGTTTGACCTCAGTGGTAGGGAAAATGATAGCATCACTTCTGAAAGAAAGAATTGTTGAGTACCTAGAGGCCAGCAGGGCACACTAACCAAGGCAACATGGATTCACAGCGGAAAAGTCATGTCAGACAAATCTAATCGATTTCTTTGAGTGGGTGACCAAAGTAGTAGACCAGGGAGGGGCTGTGGACATGGCCTACCTAGACTTTAGTAAGGGATTTGACTCAGTCCCACATAAAAGGTTAATAAACATGTTAGCCAGCTTAGGAATGGGCCCAGGGTGGCAGCCTGGGTAATAAATTGGCTGGACAACAGGATGCAGAGGGTAATAATAAATGGGGTACACTCTGAAGAAAGGGGGTTACTAGCAGGATACCGCAGGGTTCAGTACTGGGACAGGTCCTCTTCAGTATCTTTATAGGTGACATTGCGGAGGGACTGGAAGGAAAAGTATGCCTCTTTGCAGATGACACAAAGATCTGCAACAGGGTTGATACACAAGGGGGAGGGGTGGAAAGGATGAGAAGGGACTTGGAAAGGTTGGAGGAATGGTCAGTATGGCAGCTTAGATTCAATGCAAAGAAGTGCAGAGTAATGCATCTGGGAAACAAAAACCTATGGGAAGAGTACATAATGGAGAGGAGAGGTACTAACAACAACAAAAATGGAAAGGGACCTGGAGGTAGTCATATCAGATGATCTAAGGCTAGGCAAGCAATGTGGGAAGGCAGTAAGGAGGGCTGGGGGGATACTGGGATGCATAGGAAGAGGCATCAACAGTAGAAAACAAGAAGTTGTTATCCCTCTGTACAGACAGTTGGTGAGAACCAATCTGCAGTACTGTGTGCAGTTCTGGAGACCTCATCTCCACAAGGACATAGACAGGATGGAGGCAGTCCAGAGGAGGAAACTAAAATGGTGCAGGGTCTGCACCAGAAGCCATACAAAGAGAGACTAAAGGAAAAATATATATACCCTCGAGGAGGGGGCGTGATAGAAACTTTTCAAGTACCTCAAGGGAATCAACAAAGTCCAACAGAGTAGCGACAAGGGGGCACAATTTGAAAATAGAGGAGGGGACAGCTCAGGGGCAATGTGAGGAAGTATTTTTTTACAGAGAGGGTGGTGGATGCATGGAATGGCCTTCCTGTGGAGGTTGTAAACTAGGATCTGCAGCTTATCTGTTAGGTAGACTGGGTGGGCCAAGCAGTGATCATCTGCCGTCAAAGCCTCAGGGAAACTTTTGTAAATAGACACAACTGTACAGCTTTTAGATTAGTTATTTTTATGTGGCTTTAACTGATTCTGTTTGATTGCACAGCTTTGTTTTGAGTGTGGCAGATGCCACTATGATGTCAAGCATTTTAAGCAACAATGGGCCCCATATTCAGAAGGTTAGCACACCCACTAACAAGTTAGTGCCCACGGTAACTTGGATTTGTGCTGGCACTCCAGGTGGGGCCATGTTATGATCACACTAACCATACCACTGCACCTATGCAAATGAGGGAGTCCCCCATGTATAATGGAGCAGTGGTATACTGAAACAGTTTCAGCAGAGCTACACAGCCCCCAGAGCAGCGCTATTTACTGCTGCCAAGAAATCTATTTTATCGCTGCAATACACCCATGTCATCACCCCCCCAAAGGCAGGGCGACTGTACTGAAGCCTCCCACCCCCGTGTCCAGTGGGCCCCCTACCCTCAATTGCCCCTGTATTATATATAATGACAGATCCCTGGAAGTCTAGTGTAACCTCCTCACCCCAGGTCCCATGTATATGTAAACTCCCTGATGGGCTAGTGCCCCATCCCACTGACCGAGCGTCAAAACCCCCAGCAGTGCAAGTGCCACTGCACACCTGCTGATCATCCCCCCACCCCAGCCAACACTCACGATTCAATCATAGCTGATTAGCAGCCGGCAACGCACACCACTCACCTCTTCGGCTGGCCACTTTCTGACAGTCACAGAGCATGACTGCGAGTAAGTACACTTCTCACAGTCATGTTCTGTAACTATCAGATGACAAACAGCCAAGGAGGCGAGCGGAGGATTTTGGTCAGGCCACCAATCTGCTACAATCATACCGTTAGTGTTCACCAGAGTGAAGGGAAGTGGGTGGGGGTGCCAGCCTCCAGGAAGTGTACATATACATGGGACCTGGGGCAATTAAGGGTAGGGGAGTCCACTAGACTACCAGAATTCTGTCATTATTTTCAATAGGGGGTGATCAGGAGGAGGGGCTTCATTAGACTTCCAGCTATCTGTCATTTTTAAAAAAAAATACAGGGTGGCGACTGGGGGAAGGGGCCACTAGACTACCAGGGATGTGTTATTACTCAGCGCTATGGGTCTGCTGTGCCCATGCAAATGATCTTATAACGGGCATGCAGATGGCCCCTTAGCACCTTCCATGTCCAATGAGCTTATTTGCATGCTTGGGCTGAATATGGTCAACAAGTGCCCTGATGCTATCCCGTATTGGGCAGCGCTATCCCCTGTGGACCATATGTAGCCTTGGTCTGTGTCAGGGCAGCACATATCCACTGAGAGCACTGAAAGAAGCACAGTCCTTGCTTACAAGAGTGGGATTTGTACTGAATCCTAGAAAAGCTCCAGCTGAACCCAGTAGTGATACTGGAGCCCATTGGATTATAGTTCAGTGCTCAGAACAGGAAACCTTTCTCCCACAACAGAGAGCAGAGTCATTGGTCCAATATGCAGCCACATTTCACACAGGTCATTCAGGGCTGCACAAGACTTCCTGAGGATACTAGGCCACATGTCCTCAACCACAGCAGCTGTCCCATAGGCAAGGCTGCAGATGCAAGATATCAAGGATCATCTCAAAAAATACTGGTGCCAGACATCTGCTCCTCTGGACAAACAAATCACTGAATTGCTGGATGCACTACAGTGCTGGAAAGAGAGAGACAACCTCCAGGAAGGAATTCTCATCCTACCACCGCAAGTAGCAAAGGTGTTCACTACAGATGCATCCCTGTAAGGATGGCAATGGCATCTAAAAGATAGTTCTGTGAGTGGGATGTGGTGCCCAGAAAAGAGGATGGACCACATAAACCTTCTGGAATTAAGGGCTGTATCCCTCTCTCAAAAAAAGTTTCTCCTCTCTGATTCAAAATCAGTAAATCCAAATAAGGGCAGCAAACATTACACCAGTGAATTAAATTCATTAGAAGAAATGCAGTCACAAGGGGATTCACCTTGTCATCCTTACTACAGCTGTGTTTCTAAGAACATGAAAACAGGTGCTACTCCTGAGCAAGCGTAGGCCTGCAAATGTCAGTATTGTACAGTCTCTTTATTCATTTGTTTCTAAGACAGTGTAACCTCCATGGCTACGAGCAGAACAGGGATCCTGCTCTGATGAAGGTGCACAGAATTTCAAAAGTGTCAAAGAACTGCAAGTCCATTTTGTTCTTCTGGTTGCCACCAGAGTTACAGTGTCTTAGAGATGCGGACGAAACACTTTCACATTGTGCCAAAAATATTTCCAGACCTACAGCAGCTTCTCAGGAGGGCCAATTGTTTACTCCTTCTGAGAAACAGAGTGTGTGGCATGAGTGCTGGTGGACTTTTTCGGATGTATTTTGTGCCCACTGCTGTTTCACACAGTCCGTGCCATGGCACTAAGCATAGCAACGAGCCCTTTCTCCCGTTAGTCACATAGCAGGGCTGAGAACTGGAGTCACATTCGAGCAGTACTAAAATTAAACTAATGACTCATCAATTATTAAAGAAGGGAAAGTAAATTTATTCTCAGAAAGAAGATCCTACAAAATACTCAACTCCAGACGTGGATGCTTCATTACTACTGATACTACCTGGTGGAACGGTAGAATAATGGGTTCAGTAATATAGTACAAACTGTAATGAAATCCAGAGGATGCACACTCTTCACTGCAATATTATTTACACCGATTGTAGTAAAATATTCACTCAGCAATGTAAATGTACACCTAACAGACAGTATTAATTTACAATACACCATTAACACTATACACAGCGCGCATAGGGTATAGGGACCAATATGTACCACTATTTTTCCTAAATCATGTTGTCTCTACATTGAATCCTCTCCTTTCAGCAGAACGTTTTCAACATAGACACAACAGGGGAGTAACGTTTCTGTAAATAGGGCACATGTCCACTGATAAATTGTAACTCTGTAACATTTAATGGAATTCCAAAAGAAATGCTCAGTTCAAGTTGTACATGAAACACAAGGCACAGCTTTACAAAATGTTTATCACATTGCAAGTCATTACGGAATATCCAGCATCTTCAACTTGATTGACACTGTTAAAGCATAGGAAGTGTCTGAGCCACAACTGCCAGTGTGGACCTAATCCGATGACAAAGCCTGTGATTCTGAACATTACTACTTAAAGGGGAATTACCATCACTGTAGACGTAAAACCACAGGACCTACAGGTCCTAACGAGCTAAAACACACGAACAATAACTTTTTTCAGATACTTTAATTGTTGAAATCCCTAAGTTTATCTGGTCGATACTGTGACCCTCTTCCTGCCATTATCGTCCAAGAGTCCCCCTTGGCCAGCCCTCTGATGATGACGTGACTGACGGACTAAGACGCAGGGGAATCTTATGTGTCAGTATAGCTGCTGTAAAATTGTGACAGATTTAGACGCTGCCAGTACAGACTGAACGAGGAAAGCAGTTTCCTCATTTGATCTGCACCAGCGTTAGAAGCCTAAACATGCCCTTCATATCTTTCACACTTCTGCAATTTAGCCACTCATGAAACAGAATCTGCAGGCGATATCTCACAGCAAAGCCCACCAATTTTTATAATCCCGACATCTTTTTCAAACTCCTGCAGAGTCTCACCTGTTCTTCTCTGGGTGGCAGTAACTAAATTATCTGTATGTATTGTTTTACATGTTATAAATTTGGCCAGTTAGTTTTCACTTCAGTATTTTTTTCTTGGTGGGCTTTGCTATTATGTGACACCCTTTATACCTGTTAGGCGCATGCACCACTTATCAGCAAGCATAGGCCAAACCTGACAACAGGAAAGCCCACTCAAGAGGATCATTGCCAAATTACAAAGATAATGAACCCTTTTCTTTACAGGAACACTGTTGACCCCCTTAGGCCTCAGATTGTCCAAGATTAAAAAACACATGTTGTGATTGCTCACATTCTGTACAGATTGCTGATGTACTGGTAGTTTGATTCTGATTTCTTTTTTTCTTTTTAAAAGTGAAAAACAGACTGCCCATCATACTGGTGCTACCACACAAAAATAAGTTTGTTTACATTCTTTGATCAACTGCCACTGTATCTTTCCTGTACTTGAGAATGTGCCTAACACAATCTAGCCACGCATAATGCTGTGGGAGGAAAGGAGACTGTTGCATCATATGTGACTGCACTGTTTGGATGTTCCTAATGTGAAGGCTGTATGCAATAAGAGTAGATCAAGGATTTAAAGCAAAACAAGGTTTGGTATAGCCGCACCATTCCCATGCATTTCAGTTCTACTAAGAAAGGAAGGAAGCAGATAAAAGAGCTATCAACTTCTACGAGTTTTAGAGAAGGTAAGCAATCGTACAATGTGGGTTTTCAGCTAGAAATACTATGATATAAAAGGGGATGACAGTGTCCCTTTAAAGTCATTGCATGTCATTTGGCATCTGATTGCATACAGAAAAAATGCAGTGTTTATTTATTTACTAACATTTATTTAATCCAGGCAGGCAAGCAGAGACATACAATACATATCCTGTTTCCACTTGTGATCTGGTTGTCAATCAGTTGTGACCATTCTGTTGGGTCCCTTGACAAATGTTTTGTACTTTGGTTGGTGAAATAAAAATCCTGCACTGCACCAGGGAAATTGTAACTGCCGCCATTTTTCCCTCATTGCAGTTTTTAGGCTTCAGCCTTGGTTGTCATTTACACTTTTGCTCAGTTCCGTATTTTGGAGTCCTGGGGAAGGATGTAGACCCTTCTGGATCTCGCACTTGCATTCTTCCACCAACATAATGACTTTGACCACATTTGAAGAGCCAGTGCAGTTCAGCTGCAAGCGGTTCAGGGTAAACTTAGTGGGTAGGCAGTGGGAGCAGAAGGTGTAGAGGTGGTCTTCGGGGCCGGGAACATGAAAGGAACTGCATCTTCCAAAGCACAAGTTGTTCTGGATTACCACCTTCTCACAGTTCTTGTGGACAATGCTCTGCAGAATGATAGAGGAAAAACAGAAGTATTAGTGATAACAATTAAGACTGGAAGCATCTTACAGATAAAGGCAGCTTAGAGAAACCTGAATTTTTTGTGATTGGTAATGCCCGTTCAGTTTCAGTAGTTACTAGTCTATTGTGTATGTTATTTATATGACCTAAGTATCTAAGTCTTATAATCATGTTGTTACGATTTGATTATATTTGTGTGTAAACTGATGTGAATACATATTGTAGCCTAACTGTATGTTTAGTTGCTAACCATTGTTATCTTTGTCACGTAATCTGTTCTAAATTGTGCTACTTACTGTCTGTATCTCCCTATACTGTATTCCTGTTTTATTGTTCATGTAATTAATCCCAGGTCGCCCCTGAAAAAGGGACTCTCTGAGGCCCAGTGGGTTTACCCGGTCAACAAAATTCAATAAATAGATAAATAAAATTTTGTACAAATATTTTATTTGTGTCCATATATATATATACTGTATATTTTATGTTCTGGCTGGCTGTCAGTCTGCATGAATATATCCTTTTCACAGGGATAGACCCTGAGCAGTCCAAGGAGATCCTGGTCATCATATAGATGGCAGCCATTTTTTTCTCCCATGTTATCTTCTCCCCCCTTCCCCAGGCTTGGGAAAATGGCTGTGTTGGCCTCACTCACGCACAGTGCCCCAGCATGGCAGGAGCAAGTTCCCTGACCCAGCTGCACAAGTCACTGTGGTGGCAGAACCCACTGCCAGCCCTTTCCAACTAAGATGCACTAACGCATTTCGTTGCTGTCTCGGCCGGATCGGACCCCTGACTGGGTGCACTGAGTTAGTTTCTGAACCTGGGTCATCCAAGTGGCAGCCTGATGCACTGCCACTGGGGCATCAGGGCAGCCTGTACAGGTACACTTGAACAAAACTGATAAGCTAAAAAAAATCCTTTGCCTCATACAAAAAAAAATATTTGACTTCATTCCTTTAATTTGTTCATTAAATGGAAAAACTAAATCCTCCTGGGGCTGATATAAGCGGAACCCAAGTCTGTCCTTGATCGGAGTCTTGATACCAGATCCTGTACAGAGTCCACAGGTCCAGCTGACCAAAAATAATAGCTCCCAGATGATAAACCAGTGTAATGTTTCAGCTCTACATTACTCTAGGTACATAAATGGAGAGTCAAAAAGAACATGGAGGATAATGCATGCGTTTCTGTGAAAAACAAGCTGGTAATTTCATTAAGAGACTCTGGATGCAGAATAAAGTCGAATGGCTCATGCCTCCCCCTCCCCCACTTCACAAAATGAAATTACCACAGAGTTCTGAACACAGGCACGTATGCTTCAAGAACAATAGTCAGGGTCCCTGAAATTATACAATTCTTTAGATGCAGAACTGACTTCAGCACTTGCATCCTGCTGCAGAGACGATAAGGTGCCACAGAATTCAACAATTTTGGTGATTTATTTATTTATTTTTACAATTTACTTTTTTCCATATACTGCCTGGTTCCTTTCCACTCTTTTTAGTCTGAAGCCCTCCTTCATGCTTTCATCATCTGATGTCATTGTGTTATTGATGACATCATATGGTAGTTTAGCTGAACAGCATTCTGCACCAGAAACAAATAGTTTGTGCTGCAGACATATGCAAACACCACTGCAGAAACCTAAGATCTCTCCTGCAGAGACTAGGATTTATGTGGCACAGAAATTTCGGGGCCATGGTAATATTATATGGTCAGGAGGAAATAACATGTAAAATACAGAGGCAGATGATGAGTGCAACGTAGCAGACAGTTAGTTGTTTAATAAAATCAATTCCAGGTTTGACGGAGAGCTTTAGGTATTTTTTGATTCATTTGTAATTTTTTGACCTGGAAGGGCCCACTGTGCAATGTCAGCTTGTTTCCAGGTGTGTCCTGGGGGGTGGGTTGCATGATCTGTCTCTATTGACAGGATGAATGTTGGCCATGACAACAGGGACAATCCCCCAACTCTTACAATGTGTGCCATGGGATATTTAACTGCCAGCTGGACAGCCTGAGATGAGTAGAAGGGATATCAGTTTAACGTCTTACCCAAAGGACAGCACCGCAACAGTGTAGCACCCTTTTAGTGCTAAACTTCAGTGGTCATACTGGGCATTGACCTAAGTTCCTGGTGTGGGATTAGAACCCGAATCCTGCTGCTCTTCCACTCCCTTAGGTGTGCTTGAACCCTACTAAGCCAGACATTTAGAGTATTCTTAAGCAATAAGGCATGACAGGGTGTGGGCTATTGTGTGATTTACCTATGTCTTGTATGTCTGGCACCTAAGTTGTAACTGAGTCCCTTAAACACATTAGAAGTGGGTAAACTCTCACAATGACCCATGCCTTCAAGTGCCTTATTGCAATTATAAAATGGACTTAGCTGTGGGGAAAAAAATAAAAAATGAAATAAATTCTATTTAAATATTTTTAATAAAAAAAGCAATTTAGTCTTTGTTCACTGGGAAAGAAGAGTTAGACAATACTGCTTATTTTCCCCTGGGGTGAGTGGGGGATACAGATGCAAGTCAACTGAAATAATCAGATCAAGCAAAAAAGTGCTGCCTCCACCTGACAATAAATAAAATAGTCCCAAATTCATTCGTTTTATGCAGCTGGCAGCAGAGTATTTGTGTCAGAGATGGTGATTTTTCCTGAGCAGGTTCACTCACCTCTTGTTCGAATACATGTGCTTTTAAGAACTGCAGGAATGTACTGCCTCCCTTTCTCACTGTGTGTGTGTGTGTGTGTGTGTGTGTGTGTGTGTGTGTGTGTTTCCTCACATGCAATTCATGGAATGACTATTTTCTATGGAACACAGGAATTCAAAATGCTGCAAAATTCTGCTGGCAAAATGTTTACATGCACACATGCATATGCGGGCACACACATGCAGGGCAGGATTTTCAAATGGTTTAGACTGGGGTTTGCAGTGGTGTAATGGGAGTTTTAATCCCATGTGGCAATTGCAACAAGTTAGACCAACTTTTTCTGATTTAAGTTGCAGCAATCCTGGGGGCCTTTTTCATGGAGTTTGCACCAGATACTTGGCACAAGCTGCCATAAATCATGAAAACTGTTGCAACTACTCCTGAGATCGTAAAATCAGGCACAGTTGCGACGATAGGGTTTGTCACACTGACAGAATGAATGCGGCCCACAATAACAGGAATTCATAAGGCTGCACAATCCTGCTAGCAGAGTATTCCCCCCCTCACCACACACATACACTCACTCACAACAGAAAGCCTCATATGGAGCCGGGCCCTCAATTTTATCTGTGGCAGAGTAAGCAGCAGAGAGCAGGTAAGGGTAGGATAGGAACTGTTGTTTGTGGTATGCAAAAGAACATCAGAAGATAAAACAGTATTGCTTGATTTTGATTTGATTTGTGATTTTTTCTATCCCTTGCGGCAAGTGACACAAGCTAGACCATCTGTTTGTAATCTAGCTTGCATCAATATCAGGGACTGTTTTTAAGGAGCTTGTACCCAATATTTGGCGCAAGCAGCTGTAAAGCGGGTAACAATTATGACTGCAGCTGAGCTTAGAAAATCAGGTGCAGTTTTGGCAAACAAGTGTGGTGCACAGAAAGGGTCTGACACAGGGCTTGAAGGAAGCCATGCACCACCCTTTGAAAATGCAGCCCCTTGTCTTTTTTTTGTTGCCTCCCAGGTCGCTAGGGCATACTGTACCAGAAGGTTCTCCCCCCTTCGTTAGTCTGTGAACTCTGTCCGTTCTGTCCCAGGCATAATGACAGTGAGAGGTGCAACTGATAGCTCTCAAAGTCAACTCAGTTCACCCATTTCACTTTTGGATTTACCTCTATATGAATTTGACTTGAGCTGCCTAGTAGCTGGCTCTGAAGTCAGGGTATTTATGTCCCCCTTCCCCTCCCCCTTCCCCATGTGTACTTTTAACCTCACTAAGCTAGCCCTAGGCAATTTTCCTGATCAAGTAAAGATGGAGCACGCCTTTTCTAAACACTGTATATCATCTTACTTAACCCCATTAACAGCATCTGGGGTAAGTACTCTTGGAAGAGTACACATTTTTATTAATCCAAGAGATTGGTGTTTCCATCTGTCCGTATCAGCAATAATGTGAATCAGAATCAACCTACAATTCAGCTCATATAAAGAAGGCAGTGTGGCCCACACCTTGATTCCCAGATATACTGTGAGATGCCTTATCACCTTATGGGGGTTTACATCAGTCCTCCAGGACCACCACCTTCACCAGCTGGTAAGAACTCTGACTTTTCCTTATTGATCTTGTACCAGAAAAACCCAGAAAACTGAGAGAAGGCCTTGAATGGGCTTAAGATGTTAGATAACAGCCAGAATTGTTATCTGCTCTGTGGATCGATTAGAGAATCTTGCAAACCATTTCGAAGGGCGTTGTATCCATTGTGAAGTGGACCTTAAAACTGATCAGATACCTGCCTGCCGGCACCTTAGTTGGGCGTTGCTCAATTCAGCTGCATAAAGGAAATCTGGTCCTTTGTCTTTCCGTGTGTTGGTGTGAAGTAGGTATGGGAAGTTGTGGAGGAGGAAGGTTTTCAGAGCCTTTTTCAGTCGTAGCTACCATCCCCTGCCCCAGGTGTGGGGTCAGACCTGTGGTCTGAATCATCGAAATCACATGCAGAACCGGCAAATGTCAGCCAAGGGGCCCAGCCAGAAGGGATGGCTACTGGTGTTCTGCCATGGGATGAACCGCTGAGGAGATTGGAAGCAACATTCAGTCTCATCATCGTTAAGCTGTTCCATGAGTATGTTTACTGACATTTGCCGATTGCTTCGCTTTATGAGGGTGGGGTGCCACCAGGCACCTCCTGCTGACAGCAGCTCAAGCTTGATGTCTTGGCTATGGTGAGGAACTCAGGGGTATCTCCAAATGTCCAACCGCTGTTGAGGTGGCACCAAGGTTTCTATTGATAGTACCAGTGCGCAGCCCCAGTGGTGCCCATTCCCCCAAATCTCAGTAGATGATTGCTATAATTTGGGAAGGATGGGTGATGAAGAGGGAATGCTTGTCTGGAAAGATCTTAGAGAGCGGTGAGCCAGCTGCTGGGATATTTTTGGGCACAAAACGGTGGTTAAGAGGTGCGAAATAACCGCAGTGAAGGTCCAAAATGCTAACTCATCCTTTGTGGCTAGATCATCTGCCCGGGCGCTCTACGCCTCTCCAGACTAGTCCAGAATAGTGGGTCCCTCCATGGAACCTGTGAAGGTGAATGATTGTCACAGAGCTGTGGACAGTGGCTCCCATGGCCCATTATATTTTGGGGACTGGTATCAGGCGTACCTGATGTACCTTACAACCATGAAGGACTGCATGTCTGGTGGTTAGAAGACCTAACTTATTCTGGGTATATCCAAATTTGGTTGTCTTTTCCACCTCCGTGGCTGAGGGTATGCAAGTAGACCTGGTATTGGTGTGTCCTCTCTTGACTGTGATGGGTTTTCTACTAACTGGGATGAATGTATGTTTGATGGTTGTGCAGTTGTTATGAGAAACAAGGGTCAGGGCTGGTGAGCTTTGAGGATCGGCCTGATCGAGAGGCCTATGAGGCACATGGATGCTGAAAAGTGGATTAGATGTCGTTGAATTGTCTGAAGAAGGTCCGAGTCTCTGATTCTGGTGCCAAATGCCCAGTGTGCTACAGGGGAAGTCCCGTTGTGGAAAGGAGTCAGAATAAAATCTTCATGCTGTATGCACCAGGCAATGGAAATTGCTGGAGGACCTGGTCAAGTCATATTTTGCCTGCCAGGCCCATGCTATGCCAGAAGGTTGGTTCAAGTCTGTGTCTGATAGAGATTCGAAAATAAAGTTGCACCCTGGTTAATGTGGTTATTGCAGATATCAGTGCGCTGTGTTTCAAGTGTTTGGGAGAATTACAGAGTGATGCCCGACTGTTTGATTTGGGACCTCGTTGCCAGCTGAATGGAAGGTGATTATTAGAAAACTTGCCGGTATTGAGTGTTTCTTTTAGGAATGGGAGATAGATGTGCAGGATGAGCACCGCATCCTGCCAGATGACAGCCATTTCGCGTGAGGTCTCGAGGCTTGCCTGCTGACATAGATGATGGAGCGGCATCTGCAAGTGATGTTTGCTGCTGGTAATACAAGAATCCAGTTCATGCTTCACCTATTGTGGTAGTGAGAAAAATATTGGGGCAGTAAGAATGCGTATTATGTACCTGAACGGTGGACTATCCTGATCAGTATACGGTGCTTACATTCAGGATGCTTTAGCTGCCTGAATGGTAGCAATTGGTTCTCTGTGCTGGATCTAGCAGTGGGTACTACCAGATCGGTGGTCTGGAAGACCGTGAGAGCCTTTTTGCCACTTGGTTTCTGGTCGTGAGATCCCCTGAGGATTTCAGGTGCTCCAGCCGGTTTTCAACGACTGATGGGCATGCATGGGGACATGAAATTATTAGAGTGCCTGTACCTAGATGATGTTATTTGTTTGGTACCTTTGGAGGAACATGAGAGCAGATTGTTCAATGTGTTGACTGATCAAGCTTTTCTAAACTGTCCATTGATAAATGTCAATTTAAACATTTGTGTGTCTGGGGACATAGTTCCACTGAGGAATAGAGACCTGACTCAAGTAGAGTTGAGGCTTGACCACCTGACCACAGTCCACACTCTAAGAACTGCGAGATTCCGAGTTCTGTGGCTACTATCGCTGTTTCATCGAGACTATTCAAGAGTGATCCGGTCTTCTTAATCTTTCTCAAGATTGCCCTGCCACAAAAAATACAAGAGGTGTTTTTCTGAGCCTAGAAAGTGTATTTTCATCGATGGTATTTGGAGCCAGATGGACAACAGGTGTGGCTTTGCTTTCATGAATTATATTTACCTATGCTCCTGTCCTGCTATGGATCCAGCAGCCTCTGTCTTGCACACTGATGCTAGCCCAAGCTTGGGGCGTGTTGTACCAAACATGAGAATGGTTTGAGACGATGGCCTTGCCAGTAGCTTCCATCTCATCCGAAGAACTATCCTGGTATGTTAGGTTCTCATTTTGAAGGACTATTGTTGATGAGTTCCTTGGTGCTTGTATGGTTAAGATACTAGTAAAACTGACAATAATCCTTTGACCTATGTGCAGACTTCAGCTAAGTTGGATGCCACTGGCCATAGGTAGCTTTCTTGCATTATCTACATCTGACTATGCTGTTAATACAGAGCAGGCCTGAACCACATAGATGCTGATGCTCTCTCCCTGAGGCCTGTTCCCGAATGACTGGGTCAGACTGTCAGACCTGATATTAGGTGCACTCTGCCAGTGTTTGTGGAGGAACAAATGTCCTTGGCGCAGTGGACTGTATGGTGGATTGTTTGGGACCCTCTGAGAATTGCATACCTGTTGCTATTGCCACTTTTCCAAATAGACATTGGTGCTCTGCTCAGCTGGACAATGACAGTATTCAAGCGGGCTCAATTCCTGTGATCCCATGATCAAATCAGCTTTAGAAGCCCTCTCACGGAGGGAAAGATCTGTCCGAGTTATGCCCCTGATTTGAGAACTGCATTGTTATGGATGGTAGGTCTGTAAGTTGAAACTGATCAATAGACTGTTATACAGAGAAACAGTAGACAGGGGGGACAAATAGACAGACAACAACTAGTGCTGCTCACTGCCTTTCAAGACTCAGTACTGAGGTCATACACAACCACATGGGGCACCTTGGTGAGACAGAACACTTGACTCTGGTGAGATCCAGATTCTGTTGGCCTAAGATGGGGACTCACATTGAGTTTTCGCTACTACGAGACTTGTAGTCACTGTTTACAAAGGAAAGCCCTGCCCCAGAGGGGCTGCCCCCTTGTTAACATCACTACCAACACCCGATGGAGCTTGGTCTTATTGACTTTCTGAGTTTGGAGCCAGATGAAAGAAAAATATCAGTAATGGGCTGGTGAGTCACTGACCATTTTACAAAATATGCCCAAAGCTTTCCCCACCAAGGACCAGAAGACATCCACTGTGGCTAAAGTACTTATAGAAAACTTTCTTGTTCACTTGAGGTGCTTACAAAGAATCCATTCTGATCAAGGGAGGGACTTTTGAGGAGTCGTCTGCTCAAAGAGATGCTTTCTCTGTAGGAGTCTTGAAAGTCCAGAACCACCCTCTACCACCCCAGGGGGACTCACAGCCTGAATGTTTCAACCGCACTTTGCTAGATATGCTGGGCACCCTCCACCCAAGGACAAGCCTAGATGGAGCCAACAAATTAGCACCCTGGTACATGCCTACAACTGCATCAAAGTGTTGCCACTGGGTTCTCCCCTACGCCTGATGTTTGGAAGAAGCTCAACCGTCAGTAGATGTATGTTTTGGGTTTCTTCTGATGGGGTTCAAGCTGATAACCATTTACAGTATGTGCAAAAGTTAAAGACCCAACTAAATCATGCATACCAACTGGCTCAAACCATGGCTGCCAAAAGAAATCTGGCCAACAGCGAAAGGTATGATAAAAAAGTGAAAGCACTGGAACTCCAGGAAGGAGAGTGGGTGTTGCTAAGAAATCTGGGACTGCATGGCAAACACAAGATTGCTGATAGGTGGCACCATCTCCCCCACATTGTGGTAAGCAAACTAAATGATCTGTCTGTGTACAAAGTAAGGCCAGAGAATAACTCAAAGATGTGAAAACAATGCTAGAAATCATTTACTGCCCATTGGACAAATCTTGATGGAGTCTGAGCCCCAGAAAATGCCCTCTCTGGGCCAGTGACTAGAGCTGCTGCTAAGCAAAAATCAGAAAGCCTGCACCCACAGAAGCTGAGTTAAAGTGTTCCCCTCCAGGAGTCCCAGTTGAACATGACTGTCAGTCCATGTCAGAGGAAAGTGGGTGTGGCTTTGAATACTATCCTTCTTACAAACTGAGTCAGTTGTTTGGGCAATCCCTAGTCAATCCTGGAGATGAAGCTGAGCCTTCTGGACTGTCTAAGCCCTAGCTTTGTCCCTGGAGCCAATGCTCCCAAAAAGAAAGTGCAAAGCATCAAGTCAGATGATAGAATCATTGTGTATGGTTGAACTGTCTGAGCTTTCAGAGGAGGAAAATAGTAGACTGGGACAAACCGGTGATATACCAGAACAAGAAGAGTATGTTGAGTGCCCTGATAGTTCACTGCCAGTGTCAGAAAACTCCCCATGTGAGCCAAGTGTTGTGGACTCTGAGATTGTAAATCATGGAGCTGAAAGTGCCCCAAGTTCTAGCCTCTCTACCCCAATGGAGACTCCCCTGACAAGTGAGGACAATGCTGAAAATGAGGCTCAGAGTGCAGAGACTGTAACAGTTCCCCCTAGAAAGACTGGTCGAGCTGTAAAGCCTGTGGTGCACCTCAGTTATGATTCCCCTGGGAGGCCTGTGGACTTGCCTCACAATGTTGACCATAAAAGTGTAATGTGTCCCCAGAGCTCATTACCCAAACTGAACATCAGTGCTAACTCCAAGTTCTAGGGACATGGATATGTTCATCCACACTGTCTGGCAGGTATCCTTGCCGCTTTAAATCTTGCCGGAAGGTCTTCAAGCTGGCTCCTCCCACCCACCCGGGTGGTAAAACTCGACTCCGCCCCATGGCGTCAGATCTTCTAACGCTTGGAAGCTCAGGTTCCCTCCTTAGCAGCTCTGCGTATAAGACTGGTTCCTAATTCTTACGGTTTCCGAATTTAAAGTTTTTGCATTATAGACTTAGATATTATCCTCGTGGCTGCAATGGACAAATCAACTCCGGTTTTAGTGTCCCTTAGACCAGAAGATGTCTCGAATGGATCCGCACTCCACGTGTGTCTACTGTTTAGGCCTTGAGCACGACCTGCAGGCTTGCGACCTGTGCTCTTCCTTCTCAGCCTACGTCCTCGAAGATCGTGCAGCGCATTTACAACTGGGGCGCCCCGAGAAACGTTTTCCTCCGGTAAAGTCAAAGAGGCCTGGTCGGCGGTGCTCGAAGGTGGGCTCGCGGATCAGCTAGAGCAGATGATCGCCTCGAAGAGGAGGTGTGCTGGCCGCATCTTCCTCTCTACCGCGACATTTATCCCACTCTCCCTGGGTTCCTCTTACACAGCTTCCTTTAAGGAGTTTTGTCTCTACCCTTCCACCAGAGGAGAGGGACCAACGTCTGCTGGACCTTCTCGGTCCAAGAAGAAAGACAAGGAGTAAGTCCCTCCGTTGATGCTCTTGGGAGGCGGAAAGGTTCCTCTCCCCAGTTGTCGGCCCATCGACTTGGTCGATCGTTCGGCTTCAGCCACGGTCTCACGGTGTCCCGTCAGGTCAGTTGATCGAGACTCCGGCCAATCCAGTCGAGATCTTTCTCACCCGTTGGACGGGTTGTCAACCAGCGGCTTCAAAATCCCTCTCCCGGTTCCCGGTGGGGTTGAGGATCCAGCGGGCTTGCCAGTGCCTCCAGTTCTGGAGCCTCGGGCGAACCTCCGAGCTGAGGGAGGGCGGTTTCCGTCCTCCCGCACTGTCCTCGGAGGCCAGTCTCGGTCTCCCGGACTTCGCTGATCCAGCCGATCCGCGTCATAAGGCGGTCGTCTGTCTCGGCATTCGCGGCACGCGGGCGCCGTCATTGCCCCTCGGTCCTCCTCCTCGGATGAGGGAGGCTTTACATAAGTTACATCGGTGATACGAGGACCTCATGTGGCAACAGCTCCTTCTGACCGGAATAAGCCGATGCTGTCGCTTTCCCCGGCCATTAAGTGGCTGTCACCGAGCAGCGGAACAACCCCTCGTTTTACCGAGGCCTGTTCCCAGGCCGGTTGTTCGGCCAAAACCAGCTGCCCCACCGATTCCGGTGGAACCTCCTCCTCCACAGCCGTTGTTTGGGGCTCCAACCAAGAACTCTCGGTCGGCTCAGGGTCTGCCCCATAGGCTGTCGGTCACCCTCACTCCCGATCGCCTTGGCAGGTGGAGGGTGACTCAGGCCCGAGGCAGCTCTTTGCGGACTCTTCTGAGTCCGACGACGATTCCTCCCTTTTCTCCAAGTGAGTGGACTTGGAGTCCTCTGGAGGTCAGTTGCTGGACGACAGCCCTTCGTCCTTCCTGGGTTTGCTCAGGTTCATCTCGGAGTCCACCGGGATGCAGCTCTAGCCCATATCCAAGCGGGCCAAGTATCCCCTCACGGAGATATTGGACCAAGGGGATTCCCCTACGGAGGCCTTTCCTGTGGCTGAGGCCATTGTGGGCCCGGCCTTCGAGCTCTGGCAGCGCCATGCTTCCTGCCTTGCACCTTCGGCCAAGATGGCAGGAAGTATGTGGTCCCTACCGGTTCTCTGTCCGGTTTTTCGGAGCATCCCTCAGCCGAGGGGTTAGTTACCGACAGCATTTTCCGGCGTGCCGAAAATGCTAGGGACGTGGACAAACCTCCCGACAAGGAGTCCAAGAAATTGGACTATGCCGGTGAAAAGTTCTCGCTGCGTCCTCCTTGGCCTCGTCAGGCAAAGCTCGGCCGTGCTTATGGCACATATCTCCCATGCCCTGTTGGGCTCCCTGGATGAGGTAGTCCCTCATCTCCCGGCTGACCTGCAGACCACGGTTAGGCAGGTGCGGGACCAGGGCAGGGCGGTGGGCAAGCAGCAACTTCAGACTGCTCTGGACATTGGAGACTCATGCGCCAGGTCAGTCGCGGCCGCAGTGGCTATCGCCCGTCCGGGCATGGCTGAGGATATCACCTTCCTGGCGGATACCCAGCACAAATTGGCGGATGTCCCCTTCCTGGGGACCGACCTCTTCGACCCTGGAGTGGAAGGCCACCTCCAGAGGACTGAAAAGTCCAATGCCACTTGGACTCGGTCTCATCCGCTCAGAGGGACAAGGGCCGCAGACCGCAACCCAAGCCCTTTCATCCGTCTGCACCCCCGGCACATCCGGCCCAGCAACACCAGGGCCAGCAGGCTCACTCTTGGCATCCCAAACCCAAGCCCGCGGCTTCCTCCTCCAGGAAGCAGGGAGGTAAAGGCCCAGGTGGTCCCTCGGTCGGTCCCTCCTCCAAGCCTGCACAGTGACGGGTTGAGGGGTGTCGCCCCCAACCTTGTCACCTCACCCCAGGTTCCCCCCGTGGGGGGACGGCTCCAGTTCTTCCTTTCCACCTGGTCTGCTATTACCACAGACCGGTGGGTGTTGGAAGTGGTAGGAAAGGGCCTGCCTCTGGAGTTCGAGCAGGCCCCACCCCTCAAGAGCATCGCTCTGGAGGACTCGGTCGGAAGCCTCGCTGTCAGCTCGCTAAGCCGACATTGCTCTCCTTCTCGAGAAAGAAGGTGATAAAGAGGTGGCGGACCCTCCTCAAACCGGGGTTCATGTCCAGGTACTTCCTGGTTCCAAAGCAGACGGGGCTGCGCCCCATTCTCATTCACATCCTAAACAAGTTCCTAAGGTCTCAAACCTTCAGGATGGTAACTCTGGCTCAGATAATACCATCCTTGGAACATGGCGTGTGGTTCTGCTCTCTGGACCTACAGGACGCGTTCTTTCACGTCCCTATCCATCCGTCCCATCAAAGGTTCCTTCACTTTCGAGCGGAGGGATCCCTTTTCGAGTTCCAAGCCATGCCCTTCGGCTTATCTCCAGCTCCCAGGGTCTTCACCAAATGCATGGCAGTGGTGACAGCATTCCTGCAGCACCGAGGGGTCTGGGTTTACCCTTATCTGGATGATTGGCTGATTGCAGCCCCCTCCAGACAAGAGGTGGAGCGGTCCAGACTTCTGGCCCTCCAGGTTTGCTCTCAGGTCGGCCTCCTCATCAAGGAGGCCAAGTCGGAACTCTAGCCGAAGCAGGTGATTCTTTTCATCGAGGCAGAGCTCGACTCTTTTTGAGCCAGTGCACTGCTTCCGGCGGACAGGGTCGAGGTTCTTTCCTCCTTTGCTCAATCATTTCTGGTTGGACAATTGCACCCGGCCCGGGACTTCCTTCGCCTCCTGGGTCTCATGGCGGCCTGTACCAGCGTGGTCCGTTGGACCCGCTGAAACATGCACCCCCTTCAGTGGGGGCTGGCCAGCCAGTGGTCCCAATGCTGTGATCCATTGGACCAGCTAGTGACGGTGACCCAGGGGATGTGGAACGCTCTCCAGTGGTGGACGTTCCAGTTCATCTGCAGGAGGGCATCCCTTTGCCCATGAGCCGGCGAGTCTCTCTATCGACCGATGCCTCTCTGATGGGTTGGGGTGCCCATCTGGGGGAACACCGAGCCTGCGGCCTCTGGTCCCTGCAGGGGTCCCGATGCCACATCAACCTGCTGGAGCTCAGGCGGTCCACCTAGCTCTCACCGCCTTTAGTCTCGTTTCTGGGGTCAAGTGGTCGGGTCCAGATGGACAACACTACGACCATGTACTATCTAAACCGCCAGGGGAGGCGGGCACGCCCATGCTTCTATGCAAGGAAGCTCTCTGCATCTGGTCACTCGTGCGCAGCCTGGAGGCGGATCTCCTAGCCATTCATGTGGCAGGAGCCTCCAACACCCTGGCCGATGCCCTAAGCGGATAGGGGCTGCGTCCACAGTGGTCTCTCCTGCCGGAGGTAGTACAAAGATCTATTCTCCCATTGGGGCATGCCTCAGGTGGACCTGTTTGCCTCCAGGAAGAATGGCAAGCTGAGGCTGTTCTGATGCCCGCCTCAGCAGGGATCGCTGCAGGGGGATGCCTTCTCGAGGCCGTGGACCCCGGGCCTCTTCTACGCCTTTCCCCATTCCCTTGATGCACAAGATGCTTCTCAAAGCAAGGAGGGACAAGGCGCAGGTGATTCTGATAGCCCCAGACTGGCCCCGCCAGTACTGGTACCCAGATCTCCTCAGCCTCAGCTCCAGGCTCCTGAGGCAGCTTCGGCTCGCCTGGACCTGCTCTCAGTCAATCAGGAAGGTATTCCATCCGGACCTTCAATCTTCTGCACCTGCGGCTGGTTCCTGGCGGCTAGAGTTCCAGGCCTTGGGTCTTTCTGACGAGGTCCTCAATGTAGTTGAGGCGTCCCGTAAGGAGTCGACCAGAAAATGCTATGCCTTCAAATGGAAAAGATTTTCCATTTGGTGTCAGGGCAAGGGCCTGGACCCTTTCTCCTGTTCCTTGGCGAGCATATTGAACTACCTTTGGTCCCTTTCTCAGCAAGGGCTTAGGTCGACGACCCTTAAGGTGCACCTGGCAGCCATCTCTGCTTACCGGGCATGGGCCGGGAAGCAGTCGGTGGATGAGGAGAAGGTGGTCTGGCGCTTTTTCAAAGGCCTTGATCACATTTCCCTCGATGCGAGAACCTCCACCTCCGTGGGATCTACTGCTGGGACTGGCAAAGCTCATGGGCAAGCCATTCGAACCAATGCACAGGTGTGAACTCTCTCACCTACCGTGGAAGACCGCCTTCTTGGTGGCTATTACGTCAGCCAGAAGGATGGGAGAGCTCCAGGCGCTCTGCATCGAGTCTCCTTACCTGGTCTTCCACAGGGACAAGGTTGTCCTGCGCACCCACCCGAAATTCCTTCCGAAGGTGGTGTCAGAGTTTCACCTTAATCAGGTGTTGACTCTGCCAGTGTTCTACCCCAATCACACCTCGGAGGCTAAATATAGGCTCCATACTCTGGACCCTAGAAGGGCGCTTGCTTACTATAAGGAGCGCACAGCTGAAATTCGGGGAGAGGTTCGCCAACTGTTTGTCACCTACGCTGAAGCTGCACCTGGCAGACCTGTAGCCAAGCAGACGATAGGCAGGTGGGTCACCTCCTGCATAGATCTCTGCTATAAGTTGGCCGGACATGGAGCCTCCCAGAGGGATAAGAGCTTATTCTACCGCCATCTGCTGCATCGGTGGCTGCTTCAGGGCGTCCCTATCCAGGAAATCTGCAGGGCTGTTACCTGAAAGTCAGCACACACCTTCATCACCCATTACCACATTGACCGTGAGTCACGCCGGGATGCTGGTTTTGGGCCTCAGTTCTCCAGTCTCTATTCCCTAAGTAGAGTGTGCACTTGCCTTCCTCCTCCCGGAGAACTGCTTGGGTCTGCCAGACATTCTGGATGAACAACATATCCATGTCCCTAGAATACAGCTACTCACCTGTAACAGGAGTTCTAGGAATGGTATATGTTGTTCATCCACATATCACCGACCTCCCCGGCTTCGACGCACAACCTGAGCTTCCAGCGGGCTAGATCTGGCGTCATGGGGCGGAGCCAAGAGTTTTACCACCCGGGTGGGTGGGAGGAGCCAGCTTGAAGACCTTCCTGCAAGATTTAAAGTGGCAAGGATACCTGCCAGACAGTGTGGATGAACAACATATACCATTCCTAGAACTCCTGTTACAGGTGAGTAACCTGTATGTACTTGTGTTGCCGTCTAGGTATGGTGCCCCTGCCCCATCCAGCCCCAAGGTAGCTGATAGGGAAGGGCCCCCCTCTCTTCAGGTTTCGTGTACAGGAGGTAATAACCTGAGTTATGGTACAATGTGTGTATAATACTGTGAAAAAGTGATGTACTGAAAAGTTTCAGAAATGTGTTTCTGGTAAGGTGATATGTTGACTGATAATTACATGTATAAGCCTAATGTGATACTGATGTAAATGTGTATGTTGTATTGAAACTTATGGGGGTACTTACTTGACTGCGGATGCCAAGTTTTTCCAGGCCAGGAAGGGTGTAACCCCCCTGTAAATGGGGTTCGAAAAGTCTTCCAGAGCTTGCCTGAATGCTCCAAGCCTGGGTGGTGTTCAGCGTCTGACCTGCTTAACTGTGGTTGTAAGTGAGTGCTATTTGAGCCTCCCGTACTGTCTCTTTGACAGCTGTCTGCTTGCAGACTTAATTGTTTTATGGGGGACTGTGTATTTAATGCTCAAATCCCGCCCGAGCCAGGGAGTAATTGCTCCATTTTGCGTCGCTGAAGGTGCAAGGGAGCCCATCTGAAAGCTGTAACTGTTTGCCTGTAATCATTTAAAGTATTAGCAGAATTGTAGTTTGTCTAACCTACCTTTATTGCAGCTGGGACTCTGTGTGTGTTACCTCTCCATTCTGGACCTAAACTGCTGTGCTGAGCCAATTGGGTTAAGGGAGCCCTAAAATGGAGCCTGTGGATGAATCAGAACTTGGACTCTTAATCTGAGCCATCCACAAGGGGATTGTATGGGCAGTGACTCTGGGAAATGTAGTTTTGACCATGGCGCCTTTTTCTACCAACAGAGGGAGTCTTATTGTGAGTGACAGCCGAATCAGCCAACAGAATAATGTGGAGCTAAAGGAAATGCCCTGCTCTGTGACTGGAAAGAGTAGATCAGTTGTGGCTGTGAAGGGAGAAGGAGCTCTGTGCTTCTGCGGTGTATAGTTTCACGCAGGAAGCGCATGTAAGGCCCTGGGTTTCGGTCTACAGCCTTTGTGAGTGCCAGTTTGGACTGAATCTTTGTTGTGAGGAGAAGGAAGGAAGTCTGAAGAGTGGAAACCAGGCTAACCCTGTAGAAGACTGGAGAAATTGTTGAATCGCGCTCGGTATGTCAGGAACTGAAGCTGCTGTGTGTGCTCCCGGGTGTTTTACAGTAAGTGCGATTGGGATCGAGGAGCAGTCTGCCTGGTATAGTACTTTCCTTTTACATATGAATGTGCGTAGTGCTTGTGGGGAGTCGCTATTTCCAATCCCCAGTGCTGTGTGCTGTGTGTTGAAGCTGGAAGCAAACCCCTGCTTGTCTCAGACTAAATCCTGTTGCTATCAACTACAGTGGGGTCCAGTCACAAGGACCTTGTCTCCATGTCCTGTTGTTCTGGCAATCCAGAAGAACATCCACCATCCGGTCCTCAGCTTGGGTATTGTGAGTACAAATCAGGGTATTTCTCTGTAGCCTGTTTTCGATCACAAGTGTGTCATCTAATTCTTGTTGTTTCACTGCTTGATGGACTGAGCCATCTGGCTCGAGATTACAATTGGGTATTGTGCATATATTTTCTTCTACAGGGCCCTATCCATCTGCACTTGCCGCCAACCCAGACAACAGACCTGGCTAGCCCCTCCCCAACCTGGGTACCCAGAGTGTGACTTTTCAGCCCTATATGTGTGCACAATACTGTGATATAATGCCACCAATTAACCTGATTTCCCTCCGTGTTACTGCCCTAAATAAATCAGATTTGTTGTTGTTATACTGTATACTGTCTGTGGTGTTGATACTTATGGAAACAGTATTGTGTTTTGCTGTGTATGTTGTGTAACCTTATTTTACAGGGGTCCTCAGAGATGTGCTGCAGAATCAGTCTCGAGGGTAAGAGGTATCTATATGAGTGAACAGTGTGTATCGTGGGGTATTGGGGCTGTAACTTGGTGTACTGTGTGAGCCACTAGAGGGAATGAAAGAGCTTTGACCAAAGCTAGTCTGACCACTACAAACCCTGATCTCTGGGTGGAGGCACCGCCATAGGAGCTAGGCCCTCCAGGGCTGTTGCCAGGATTTTTCCAAGTGGGGTTCTTTTTATGCAGTCTGCAACCTTTTATTTTATTTTTTTCATATACATTTTTGTTTTTCTGTTTTGTCTCTACCCCCCAGGGCCACAGTGTACACATGCATGTAGCAGCATGGAGGCACACACCAGGATCCGGTGGCCCTTTCCACCCCTCCTGACTTCTGTCACTGCCCGTGCCACCCACTCACCCACCAGATCTCCACCCGTGGAGCAAGACTATGGATGGGTGGGCAGCCACCCCTTGGAGGGAGAGCCATGGCTCAACCCGCTCCAGCCCTCCCCCAAGCCAGCACCCGGTGACCCAAGATTGTTCCCAAACCCAGGTCGCTGGTGTAGCATTAGGTAAGGCACCTGCACCTCAGCCTTCTGCTACTGGGGCGGCTTGCAGTCTGCAACCTTTAAAAAAAGCTGTGGGTCTTAGGGCCACTAGGACCCCATATGCCATGGGGTCCTAGATGCTCTGTGGTGCATTTTGTGCCTTATTGTGAAGCTAAAGAAGTCATATCTGAGATCTACACCGTTGCTCTAAGCAAAATTATTATCTGACTGGCTGCAGGGTGAATACATATATGTATTCAGTACTGGGCAGCAAGATGCTGCTACTGTAATATATCTAAGGCATTGTCTCACATATATTATGTTATCAGTTGTAATATCTGCAGCTGTATCAACTGCTGTGTAGGTAGGGGTCTGGGTGCCAGGCCCCCAAAGCTCTGCAGTACTAGATGCTCTGTGGCTCATTGTGTGGCTTATTTTAAACCAAAACAACTCATCTGTGAGCTCCCTCCACCTCCTGCTCTAAGGACAATTATTACTATCTGGGTGGCACAGATTGTGTGTGTGTGTCTGTTTGTCTGTGTATGTATACATATGTACAGAACCTCAATGTGGAGTCTGTAGCTGGTTTTGGCTGGGTATTGTATACTACTAACTTACTGCACTGTTGGCTTGCTTCTAGGGCAGGGGTCTGGGGCTGATAAGCTCCCAGAAAGCATGGGCTATGGTAGGCTCTGTTATGGCTTATTTAAGTCTACATACCGTATCTGAGCTCCTTTACCCCTTTCTACAACCCTCCCCAACTCAATATACCATTTAAGCGATCGAGTCAGTGCAACACGGCCTACAGCAAGACTAGCAGGATGCTGGGATGTATCGATAGGGGTACTGATAGCAGAAGGAAGGAGGTAATACTTCCCCTCTACAGATCCCTGGTGAGGCCTCACCTAGAGTACTGTGCCAGTTCTGGAATCCTCACCTCAGAAAGGATAAAGATAGGCTGGAGACAGTGCAGCACAAAATAACTAAAATGATTCAGGGACAGCAAGGCAGATCCTATGAGGAGTGCCTCAAGGCACTAAATATGTACTCATTGGAGACCAGAAGGGAGAGGGGAGATGTGCTAGAGACTTTCAAGTTCCTTAAAGGAATTAAAGTGAACTGCGGGGTATTATTTATAAAGCTGTGTACCAATTTGCGGTCACATGGGCGTGAATGGAAATTAACAGGAGGTGTAGGTTCAGGAGAGATGTGGAGGAAGTACTACTTCTAGGAAAGGGTGGTGGAACTTTGAAACAGTCTTTCAGCTGAATTGGTGGGACAAAAACAATCAGAGGATTCAAGTAGGGCTGGGACATAATGAAGGGAATAGTGGTTACTGGGGGCAACAGGACCAGGGAGGAGAATAGAGGGATGGGGAAGTGGCAGTGTAGATCCCAGCCAGACCCTTCCAAACACTTGCATTGCCTTTCCACTGTGGTGCCTCTTTTGCTTAACTTATGAAAAGTTAAAACAGGTGTATGAAACATGACGACTTTGTATAGAGGAGGATTTAAGTAATTTGTTCTAAATCTTCAGCCCACCCACCAAACAGCTCCTTGTTCAACTGCACAGCCTATCCCTTGATATGCAGTTATTAAGGGACACATCTTTAGCAATAGTGGCCAGCAAAATTTACCTGCTGGTGACTGATAATATTATAAGTTGAGGTCCTCTACTTCTTTTTGCTCTCTTAGAGATGTCATCTCTGAGCCTGCCACCATGCTCCATCTTCCTCAGTGCTAGCTGACAGTGTGATTGTGGGCAGCGGCCATGCTGTATTCAGTCACATTCATGATGCTGGCCATGAGCTGCAGTTGGCCAGCCAGTCATAGGGAGACAGTGCGGAGAAAGACCTCACCAAGCAGCTCCAGTCGTCTTACTGGCACTGAGGGTGCTGGTAGTTGAGTAGAGAGGCATGCATGCAGAGAAAAGTGCTAGGGTTCATCATGTGTGCATAAGCACTCTGTGACAGTCAAAAGAAGTAATGAAAAAATTTCACAAATTATGAAAAAAAGGGGAGTTTCAAAAGGGGGTTCTTTTGAACCATATGAACCCCCGGCAACGGCTGTGCCCTCAACCTGTTCGTGGTCAAACAGGCAGGGGAGTAGCTCTTGGGATAGCTCCACCTAGGGGTTACACTAAGAAAATAATAAGAAAATGAGGGAGTACAGAACAGAGACACCAAAAAGTAGGTACAGTGAAGCGACTTTCTCTTTTCCTGCAGTGAAGATCTGGAATGAGTTAAATGTGCAAACAAAAAATGTAAACACAAGTTTAAAACAACTCAGCACCACCCTGAAACAAGAACTGGCTGTAAGATGTACATGTTTGGATTAATTATGAAAGAGTAAGATGTCATGTGCTGAGAGAATGTTTGTATGTCCCATAATGTATGTAAGTATTCGTATGATGAAATTCAAGTTCTTATTACAGGAACTCCTTGTAAAATAGGACTTGTCCTCAAGGTGATTGAAATGAGTTGTCATTTTATCTCTTGTCTAAAAAATAAAAGGTTTTACTACTGCTTACTACTAGTGGTTGATGGGTAGTGGCCATGTGAGCGCCGGGTCCGCAGTCGGGTGTGCTGGCAGGGTCTATGGAGCTGGGAGTGCTGGGGAGGCACCTCTGTTGCATGTACTTCCACTCTTGTGGCAGGTTTCTTGTGGCAGGCACAGGAGGTGCCGAAAAGGAACAGTGGTCCTAGTGTTCCTGGTCCCCTCTGCTACAACTGATGGACCAGGACTGAAGAAACATGGCTACAGCCACAGCAGAGAGTTCAGGAGGCACCGACAGTCATGCTGCAGCATAGACTGTCTCCCATTGTGTCACACACATGGTCGAGTGAGAGAGGGCCGGCCATTGCAGCACCAACCACAGTTCCCACTTGAAACTTTGGGAGTGGAGCAGCAGCAGTCCAGGTAAGCCCCCTTCCTAGGAGGGAGTTACACTAAGACTTCAATCAGTGACAGAAATGACAAATTTAGGTGAGGAAGAGAAATATGTATGAGCAAAATCAAAACCACTTGAGAGATGTATTCTTGAATTAGAATAATTCATAGCTGTCAAGGTCAATACATCAAACTGAGTGAGATGGCGGGACAAAAGATTGAGGTTTATTGTAAATCTCCTGATTTTAGGAGTGAGATAAAAAAAAGTGATATAACGGTATCGCTGTGGATGTTGCAGTTACTACAGATGCCTTGTGGCTCAAACAAAGTTGAAGGGCATGGGTTGTTATCTCCTTGATTGAGTAGTTCTTTTCAGTTAGATCTGATATGTGCAGTACCCCATCCAGAGATTAGATTTAAAGGTCTGTGTCAGAGTGGTACAGTGTTCTGGGATGCGTTGCAGTACCTACCTAGCGCCCACAGTGTCCCATACACATGAAATATATCAGTACAACCTCAAATTCAACAAAAATGCTTTTAGTGACTACTAATAATATGCTCACGAGTCAAAACTCAAATAAACAACAAAATATTTATTGGGGATATTCACTAGGAGACGCAAATGAAAACTGTTTTTGTAGAAACTTGTGAACTTTGAGACACCAGGGCGGAAGTAGTTGCCCCACCAGGCTTGGCCTACAAAATACACTTCAAGCTGTGCCCATCCCCACCAGACAGTCCAAATACAGATGCTATAAACGTTATTGTATTCTCAGCCCACCTGTACCAGGGGCACTACCTTTTTCTCATGGCGAGCTCCCGGTGCTTCACTGGGTGCAGCCCGTTGTTGCAGTTGGTAGACCATCGGTGCTGCCCTTTATACAAATAAAACACTTATTAAACCTAAACCCCAAAGGGCATCCAATGGCTTAAATGACAGCCTCAAAGCAAGGTATTTGTAGATCCTGGCCTGATGGCCAAATCTGAACATTTGGTGGCAAACTTTGTACACTTCCCAATTGCAGAGCAAGCCCTGAGGGTACTTACAGTTCTGGTGGTACCAACTTCCTTCATAACTTAGGCTCCTCTTCCTCCCTCTCTGCAGATGCAGGTCTCTCTCAAGCATTTGGTCAGATGGTCAGTTGTTCTGGGTGATTAGATCAGTTGTGCAGGTCTCAAGTGCCTCTGGGCTGCAATTACACTGTCTGTTTCAGCAGTCATCTGAACTTTCTGGCTCCTCTCTCTTTCTCCACTGGTCAGACTCAGAGCCAGGCTCACATGTCAGATACACACATCCAGGCCGCCAGACCCTCGTGTGAGATGCTAGCTAGTGTCTAGCAGTAGAACTGACAAGCCGATTCCCTAGACGGTCTGCAGTCTTGATGCAGGCTCTTTCAAACAGCAAAGCACGCAGTCTCTACCACCCTGCAAGCTGGTAGCTGTGGCTCTAATGCTGGATAAGCTTGCTTTTACCTCCTATTCTCTGAAGGCAAATTTAGTCTTTCCACACTGTGAGCTGGCCGCTGTGGCTCTAATGCTGGATAAGCATACCTTTACCTCCTATTCTCTGAAGGCAGAATTTAGTCTTTCCACACTGTGAGCTGGCCGCTGTGGTACAAGTGATGAGCTAGCACTTGATTACCTTTTATACCTTAGGCAGGAATCAGTCTTGCAATCTTCTCTATGCCGTTCTGACAATAACAGCAAAAAGATAGCATGTCTCTCTGGTTGCTTCCTTGTGGTTGTAAAAACCTTTTAAATGCCTCCTGTATTGTGGCCCAGGTAGGCCTTCTCAAAAGCTTGGGACAACATCTCTGGCTCTCCTCTCTGTATGAGACTGACTAGTTCTGGAACTGCCCTCAGAACTTCACTGGGGTTAGAGCAGTTCCGACTGATCCAGGGAGCTGTCAATCAGTTAAAACAGTTTCTTTGGCTTCTACCCAACTCCCTATTGGTGGAATGAAAGGATGCCAAGCAGCCTGCACAATCATCCACGCAGAATGCCTCTAGTGCTTGCTCCCAGATCCCTGACCTCTGGTGAAGATGTCAGGGGTCACAAAAATGGCTGCCCAGTGGCAAAAAGGAGCACTGGCTTCAATAATGTTATTTAGTGGGGCTGCTGCCCTCAATTACTTTAATTATGCCCCCTGGTTTTGTTAGTGCAGATGTGCTTCGTATTCCTGGCTTTATATTCTGGCCAGGTCATACAAACACATGAAAACACCAGCAGAAGCAGGCTTCATGGTCTATCGAGTCTGCTCATTTGTGCATCTAGCCCCTCAGTTGGCAGCCGCCTCACCCACCCCACCCCTTTTCATAATTACCCCCCTCTCTATCCCATCCTCTCTTAAAACCATCTACCGTGCTACAGGCTACTACCTCCTCAGGCATAGTATTCCACTTATCCACCACCCTCTCTGTGAAATAATGTCTCCTGACTTCCCTCCTGAATCTTCTCCCCTTCAATCTCAGCTGGCGCCCCCTCATGACCCTCCCCCTTCTAATCTGGAAAATCCCTTCTGTCCTAGTCTTGTTAACCCGCTTTAGGTATTTAAAGGTTTCGATCATGTCACCCCCCCCATCCCTCCTCCATCCAGGGAATACATGTTCAGCTCTCACAGCCTCTCCTCATAGGAGTATCCCTCTAATTCCTGGATCATCTTTGTTGCCCTCCGCTGTACACCCTGCAACAATCTGATGTCCCTCTTCAGAAATGGGTGCCAGTACTGCACGCAGTATTCCAGGTGCGGCCTGACCAGTGACCTATATAGGAGCAGGATCACCTCCCTGTTTCTGGAGGAGATTCCCCTCGCTATGCACCCCAGCATCCTGTTGACTTTTGCTGCCACCTTCCTGCACTGCACTGAGTTGTTCATACTCCCCATTATAAGCACCCCTAGATCCTTTTCTTCCTTGGTGCGTTCTAGCTGTACCCCAGCTGGTAGCTCCTCCCCTGGTTATTAGCCCTGAAATGCTATACCTTGCACTTTTTGGTATTAAACTCCAACTGCATCCGACCAATCCTATAGTTTGATCAGCTCCTCCTGCAGCCCCCTCCAACCTTCAGTTTCATCTACCACTGCTCCCATGTTTGTGTCGTCTGCGAAGAGACTGATCTTACTCCAGACCCCATAGAAGACATCAGCTATGAATATCCTGAGCAATACCCCCACTCATCACATCCCTCAGAGATGAGAGTTCTCCACCCACCACCATCCTTTGTTGACTTCCCTTCAGCTAACTGGTGATCCAATTAACCATCTTTGTTCCCACCCCTATATATTCCAGTGCCTCCCAGTCTCCGATGCGGTATGGAATCAAAGGCCCTGCTGAAATTCAAATGCAGGACATCCACCGCATGGCCTTTGTCCCATTCCCTTGTCACCCAGTCATAGCGCTCAATCAGGTTTGTCTGGCAGGATCTACCAGAGACAAACCCATGTTGCTGACTGTCCTGGAGACCTTTGTTCTCCAAGAAGATCACCAGCCTCTCCTTTAGGATTGTCTCCATGAGTTTTCCCACAATTGATGTGATGCTTTCTGGTCTGTAGTTGCCTGGTTCGTCCTTAGGACCACTTTTCTGTATGGGCACCATATGTGCCATCCTCCAGTCCTGTGGTATGCATCCTGTGTCCAAGGAAGTATTGAGCAGGTCAGCCAATGGCCCTGCCAGAATCTCTGCTAGTTCTTTGAGTACCCTCAGGTGAATACCATCTCGACTGGTCAGGAGTGCTGAAGGGAAATCTCCCAACCCATCTTGAGCACCAATTCACTCCCTGGCTCAGCCACAGGTGGTCCCGTGTGGACATGCAGTACAGAGCCACAGCGATCATGGGTGCACTTCACACCAAACAAGCAGTCTTGTCCTATACCTTCCAGTGTTTTTCCAGGCTCCCTGATGTGCTGACTGGAGTCCCTGGGGCTGAAAAACGCCAAGAGAAAACTCACTAGCAGCTACAGTTGGTAGCAAATAAATTGGGTGCACTCAGCAGCAGCAACAATCGCCTCCTAGTTGTGATGCCACTCCTCCGGTCCCCACCAAGCTGACAGCTCGAGGGCCAAGTGAGTGAGAAGAAGGTAGCAGCGAGCGGGTCCTGGCTCCATGGACCCAAAAGTTAAGCCCACCAGTGGGGGTTACACTGAGAATTGGATTGCATTTGTTTTGTTTTTACTCTCTGTTTATGCCACCTTCAACTCTTACTCAGAGTCCCATGGCAACCAATCCCCTAGCTCCATCACCCCTAAATGCAGATACTCCAACAGGCGGCACATGTCAAAGGTAGGCAGGAGGCAAAAGGCAGGCTGTGCAGGGCCCGAGTGGACCAGGCTTTCTTCATCCTGCCAAGTCAAGGTATTTTTCCATTTTTACTGTATGTTTCCCCTTTACCCTGGGACTGATGGAGTGTGACCGTATGCACAAAGCAGAATGTCACAGTGAGCATCAGACAACATCTTCCCACCTTATTTGGTGGCTCTGACTGCCCGTCCATTCTGTGGACATCCAAGCGGTGGTGCTCATCAAAGTCCACAGTCCTCCCACCAGAAGGGGAGAGCATGCTCTGGGACGCTTAATCCTCCCCCTCCTGGACAGCCCCCCTCATCAAAGCCTTGTTCCCGAACACAGGTCACCAGCGCCAGGAGCAGTAGCCCTACCAGTGCACGATCAGCCAACTTGAAGTGCGTTGTTGATCTATTCATTTTATGTTTGCTTGCGCATGTGCAAGAAACATAGTTCCATCATCAAGTTTTGGAGTGTGGCAGCCCTCTTCCAATTCAGTCAGTGTGTTTTCAGGCATGGCGCGGTTCTCCAATGCCTGCTGGAGCTGTCTATGAAACGCTCCAAAATGCAGTAATTACAGTTGAAAAGGGGAGCTACGCTTCAGTGAGCAGCGATAAGATATCGCCTGCTCATCGCTCACACACACACACTCCGCCTATTGCATGCTCACCCCACGCACACTGTGTAGCCGTAGGTGCCCAATCCCCATCAGCTGTGCTCGCCCCCAAGCGAGTTACATATGCCATGCTGGATGCCCACCCCAGCGTGGCCTTTGTTGTATAGCTGTGAGGTGCCCAATGCCCCGTCGGCTCCACTGTTCCCCACCCCAGTACAGGGTGCCACGCTGAGAGCCCACCCCAAGCGTGGCAACAGATGCTGTTGCCGATGGGGTGCGCAATCCCCGTCATTCCACACCTCCCGCCCCATCAGCTGTCCTTGCTACACGCTGGGAGCCATCCCAGTGTGGCAAGCGTCCAACATCGTCATGTAAAGAAAAAAAAACCTGAAACTTAAAACAGTCCCTCGCAGTCTCTGCCCCACCGCACCACCACCCTGTGCACCCTGCCTCCCCACACCCTCCCACCCCTACTTACCTCCAGACTCCGGCGCAACGATCTTGGTGGAATCGGGAACACGTCTGCACTCTTCAAAACCAACCGTGAACTGAGGAAATGCCGTAAGCTGTATAATGGGATAGATGGGGTTTTCAACTTTGCTGCATATCTCAGCCATTTTTGGAATTTTGCCAAATTTTCAACATGGGTTTTGGGACCCCTTCTCATGAATGCTCTCACTGTCATGGCGTTAATCAGGCCGAAGGGTGATTTACGCATCACTCTGTGAAATCACCTTTTGGGACTGAATGTAACGAACACTGCCACTGTTCATAAGATGGGCTCTCAAAAGCCTATGTTGAAATTCGATGAACATCTAAAAACGACGGTTTTATGGCGTCGTTGCACAGTTCCTCTACATGCGCTCGTAAGTTCGCGAATTTTCAATATTTTCACTCCAGATTTTCAACATTGCCATTTTACCACCTCTAATGAGCAGTACAACTATTTTTCATATCTTGCCCAACACGTGTTTCCGCCCATGTAGCGCACAATGGCGCCGTCAGTGTGCAAAATCAATGTATGGGACACATTAAGAAAATCACAATGACACTGTTAATGAGCAGAGGTCTTAAAATGGCTATGTTGAAAATTTGGTGAAAAAATTCCTAAAATGACTGTTTCTGGCGTGCATTGCGTTCTCACTGCACACCGTAAAGTTCATGAATTTTCAATATTTTCACTCCAGATTTTCAACATTGCCATTTTATTACACTTCCTTATGAGCAATATAGCTGTCATTTTCACATATGCGCCCCAAATGTGTTTTCTCGCATGTGGCGCACAATGGTGCAGTTGGTGTGCGGCTTGTTTGGGACAGATTAAGGAAATCACAGTTACACTGTTCATAAGCAGAGGTCTTAAATGGCTATGTTGAAATTTCGTGACAAAAGTCCATAAAATGACTGTTACGAGTGAGCATTGTGCAGTTTCCACGCACCCTCGTAAGTTCATGAACTTTGTAATATTTTCAGTCAGATTTTCACGGTGGCATTTTCCACACTTCCTTGTCATTTTTTCACAACATGGCGAAATGTGTTTTCACGCTTTCAAGCGCAGAGATGCTTGTAGTCGCTGTAGGAAATCATTGTTCGGGACAGATAAAGAAAATCACAATGACACTGTTCATGATCGGAGGTCCCAAAGTGCCTGTTTGACAATCTGCTGTAAAATCCCCAACCTAATTACGTTACGGGTTTGCGTTGCACAGTTTCTATGCATGCTAGTGACTTCACCAGTTTTTTTAATATTTTGACTGCAGATTTGCAACATTGCCATCTTTTACACCTCCCCATGAACAGTACCGCTGTCATTTTTCACATCCTGCTCGGAATGTGTTTTTGCACCTGTGGTGCTAAATGCTGTAGTCGCTGTGCATAAGCAACTTTCGGCTAACAAACTGATATTGCCACTGTTCATGAGGTGGGGGTCACAAAAAAACCATGTTGAAAATTTGGAGTGAAAATACCAATGAATGCCTGAGGTGTTAGGGTTTCCAACCATAACGCCCCACCCTGTAGAGAATGACAGGCATCAGGCATGTGACTTGGGATTCTTGCCTGTAATGCTCATACCATTCCACATCCTGCAGCCAGTGAGAGGAATCGAGGTATGCCTTGGACTCTTCAGCCCCAAAGTTCACCCCATTCTCCTATACCGCACCCATCTCACTGTATTTCCTGATGGAATGGGGTGCGCATAAGGGCCAAAGACCCCAAGGCACACCGTGACACTTGTCAGTGACTGCAGGGTAGGGTGTGGTGAAATGGCGTGGCCGTTATGCCTGACAACCCAAAGGCACACCCCAATGCCTGTCACTCTCTGCAGGGTGGTGGTGGGGTTGGCTTCAGTTCAATACTTCACTGCCATTTCTATTATGCAGCTCTGTAACTTCTACACTACCAATGCCAATGCCAGCAAGCAAACATTCGGCATTGACAAATGCTTGTTAAGAGTGAGACTTGGTTTCAAAGAGTGATCCTCCTCCCAAAAGTGTGACTCTTAAGAGCATGATCAAGTCAGTTTTAAAATATTCCTTTTTCCTTCAGATTCAGACTACAAGGGGTGAGCAAGATGGCAAACTGCTGAGCAACTGAGCTTGCTTATACTTTTTGAGACTTCTGAATTTTTACAATTATTTCATTACACAGACCAGACTGTGTTTCTAGTTAACATGAGTTTTGAGCATAAAATGTCCAGGAGTCTGGCAGAGCAGTTTCTATTGCAAAGTCGGTGCCATTAGATTAATGGCCACATCCCATTCCTGTCAACCCAGTGCGTGACAGAAGGGCAGAGAGCCCGATGATGTCCACCACCTTGCAGGTTAATGTGCTTCTGACCCCTTGTGTAAAGCCTAAGACACCAGCACAAACGTAGTGAAACGTATTTACCTGCAAGTCTTGATCCACTGTTAGAGTCTCATCAACTTGTCAACCATCTGCAAATGTTCCTGAGTCTAAAGACTACACTTTGAACTCTCTGGGTTGCTCTTTGGATACAGTGCTTGAAAGAACAGAGAGATCTGACCACTGTGTGACAGGGTGACCCCTGTCTCAGGATGGTACCCTTGTAAGGAGTCTGAAGTCTTCTCTTACTCCCCCCCCTTCCCCCATTTGGATGTGAAGGCTGGTTTTCTAGCTGTTAAAGGGCAGGAGAAAAATATACATCGTGTTAGATCCGGCATGCTTGCTGGCAGAAGTTGCTTAAGATGTCTTTGTATCATAGTATGCCTCAGAGGGGAAATGCGCAGTAAATTACATTGCATGTATGACATTATATGCCTAAGAAAAGAAATGTATAGTGCATAAAGTGCATTTAAAAATATGTCAAAGTAACCAGCCTGGTGGCGCTGAGGGCTAAGGTGCTGGTCGCCTTACCTCACGCCACGCCAGTGACCCGAGTTCGGGAATGAGCTGGGGCGCCGGGGGTCAGCAGGGAAGAGAGAGGATCGAGTGTTCAGAGGACTGCTCTCCTCTCTCTGGGGAGGGATCCAGGGCCCGCCCGGTGAAGTAGTGGCCCCCGGTGGTAGCCGGAGGCATTACTTACGCTTCAGCTGAAGTAGAGGGGAGGAGTGTGGTGGACCTCCGTGGCATTGCCACGCTGACATCATTGCACTGCCAGACTCCTGGGGAGAAGCAAAATGGAAAATCCCCTGCCACAGCACCACCGAGATGAAGGGGGCTCCAGGGATAGGCCCACATGCCACCACCGGCCCTTCACTGCAGAGACTCCACGGCTGACCCGGCGCCCAGGTAAGGCCTCTCTAATTCCAGATAGGCCATCAAAGGAGTGCAGACCTGCCCCCGGGGGGTGATCCGGGGGGTTAGGCCTGCCTGGGTGGTCGGGGGAGTCCTGCAGATGAGGGGTTCAGGCATGGAGTACAAAGCCTAGTCGAGCGAGCACCCTGAAAGGCTGTGGAGGGAGCAAAAATAGAATATACAAAAATATATATATACAGTGTGTGTATATATATATATATGTGAAGGTGCCTACATATGATGAAACATATGACTAAAGTGCATAGGTGCTTAGTTAAATAAAGTACAGATGAGTTATAGGCTGTAGAAACCTGTACAATTGATTAAACAATATATACTATTGGTACTGGGGTTGTTTATAAATGGTGACAATAGTGACCTCTGGGAAAGGTGTTCAGACCGAGGCACTGATTTAAAATTAAGCTGCTTAAAGTTTTTAAAAGTATGGTTTAAGTAGGGGGCGTGGTTTTGCTCTGAGTAAGATGGCAGCTTGATTTAGCTCAGCTGTAACATCATATGGGCAAATTCAAAATAAATCTGTTACTGAAGTGGACAACTGCAAATAAAGACAGTCCACCAGATGAAGCTAAGGCTCAGGATCCTCCACATACCTTTTTCTTTTTTTAACTCTTTCTTTATACTCCCCCACTGCCCCTACGTTCCGCCGCCTCGGGAGTCACCAATTGCGTCTGCCCTGCCTCACCTTACCTGAGCCCATGATAGTCCCTCCATGTAGCCTTGGATTGCTCCCCAGGCAGGGACAGAGATGGGGGCCCATACACCCCTGAACAACTTCCACCCATCAGGGCACCGGACTGGGACAGGCAAGTGGGTTTATTGCGTCTGCGCTGAGGTGCTCCATCTTCCAGGAGCCTAGGGAGCAGTTTTTCTGCTGTTCTGTGCATGGTGTGTGCCCCTGACATCATGGTGTAACTGCCGACATCCGCCATGCATTCTTCCCCTCTTTGCATGGCAGGGTACTTGCTGTGCCTCAGGCCTCTGCCAGGGGCCAGTCAAGCATTTAGCCTGAACCCCCGGGAGAGGAGAGCTGTCCTCCAGATGCTCAATCCTCTCCCTCCCTACCAACCCCCAATGGCCCGGGTTCTTTCCCAAATCTGGGTCGCCGGCATGGCATGGCGTGAGGTGTGGCGTCCAGCACCTCAACCCTCAGCGCCACCGGGCTAGCCCCACATTCTTTTTTTGATGTTATCAAGTGGACTTCTGATATCCAAGCCGGGTCACCAACTCCGGAGGCATACCACATGACAATGTCAGGGGAGGCCCTGATGGACCCTCGAGTTATCAGAAGGATGTTCACCCATTTGATTCAAAAAAATAGGTGTAGTTACTCTCACCTCCCAGCATACAACCACAGCAATCCTGTACTTGGAAGGTTGATTACAGGGTACCGAATGGCAGCTGGCGATACATGAGGTGTCCATAGCGGAGGTCCAGGCAGCTTCCAGAGACCAATACAACACAATCCAGTTCCTATTACAAAAGGTGGATGACCTGGAGAACTGCAGCAGGCAGAACAATCTGCATCTGCTGGGATTCCCAGAGGGGGCATAAAATAAAGATGCAGCACTATTCCTCTTAATGAGTTCTCCCTGGAATGCTAGGCCTGACACAAGGGTTCTGCCTAGATATAGAGTGGACACACAGAACACTAGCCCCGGTGCCAAAAAAACGGAGAAAACCCCAGCCCCTGCTCATAAAATTGTTGAATTACAATGTAAGGCAACTCCTCCCAACCAAAGCTAGAGAAATGGGCCATCTTAGCTGGCAAGGACACCTGGTCTCAATTTACCAAGATTTCTCAAAAGAGCTATCCTCCAGATGGAGAGAATATACCAAGACCCCCCACAGAATGCAGGTATTGGGCCTACAATACTCACTATGATATCCTGCAACAATGAGGGTGCTGCACAATGGAGCCCCTGTACACCTCAACATGCCAGTTGGCCTGGAGGGGTTCCTAGACAAAAACTGGCCTACAGACAACAGAACCCCAAGGCAGACTGCGACGTAGCAACTGAGCCCTCCAACATATGCCCAAGCAGTGACACCCACGAACCAGGGCCTAAAAGACACAGAGGCTGAGGAGGAACAATAGGCAGAGAATGACTGGGCCAAGCTGTGAAGAAACAGAAAGTGAGCAGCCAAGGTGCAGCTTCAGAGAAGGGATCATCCGGCCAGGAGGACAGAGGAATGCCATGACACCCGCTACACCCAGGAGTCACAAAGGGCAGAATTCATGGCTCTGGTTAGATTTATGACTGGGCAGAATCCATGGCTCTGGTTAGATTTATGACTGAGAACAGGTATGCTGAGCTCCAGCCCTGCTCTCCAGAGACTCAGAATTTGCCACAAATGGATGCAGTGGGCTAGGAACAGAAATCATCAGATGAGACTTCAGCTGAAAGAGAAATGGGAGAGAAGAAACTGCTACCAGAGACTGTCCAGGCCAGCGGACCAGCAGCACAGGATCCGGTGACGAAGGAAGATGGAATAAGTCCCACTTTGGAGTTGAGGACTGTATACAGGGACACTGACAATCTCTTGGACCTAGAGGATTATATTGCAAGAAACTGTACGGTTGTAAGTGTAACCAGCAACCTACATCTGACAAACTCCATCTGTGATTGTATGTAAAAATTGAAATTCTCAATAAAAAGTTTTGTAACCCCCTAGGTGGCACTATCCCAAGGGCTACTACCCCTGCCTGTTTGGCTAGTTGCAGGTTAAGGGGCCCTAGGTTCTGATACAGGTGCTGTCTTTTCAGTCTTACTTGGGGAGGGTTGGGAGGGTTGGGGTTGTGACACACAAGGCATGGAGATTAAGCTGCTGAGTGCCTCACATCAGGCCCATCTCTACTGCCATGCTGGCGGGTAGAATGGGCCATAGGCCAAAGTGCACCACACACCCCTAAACTCCTGACTGGTAAGACTGACAGGATATGAGTAACACGAGGGGAAAAGTTAATTTATTCAATGTTGTGGGGCTTGGGAGGGGGAGAAATGTGACGGTGGTATAACACTGATAGTAACTACGCAGTCTGTTAAGGAAGGGGGAAGGCAATGGCAGAGATGTGGGGCTGTGGAGAGGGGAATATATGGTGGAAGGGGAACAAAGTGCTTGCTAATAACTGTAATGGGATTAAAATCTCAGAACAATCTCCCTGAAACCCCCCCTTCCTGCCTTCAGAGGGCACACTGGTGGCATGTGGCTGCCCCTCCCCATTCTGGGTATCTTAATAGCTTAAAGATTGGAGGTTTGAGTGGAGGTGGTTGCTAGGCTGCAGAGGTGCTCACTATTCCCACCTCATCTCCAATATACCATTGCTCTGCTTGATGCAGGTCAGCACCCCAAGTCTCTATAACTTAATCAGCACCTGTGCCAGTTTTAATATATCACTGTTATGGTCACCCTGTACACAGCCAGCTATTGTCAGCAAGCTGAGGGACTGGATGAGATAAGATGGAAGGCCATCCTTCACAACCCACCCCCGAAACCCCATAAGAGGCACCAGGTGGGTCTTGCACTGTCCTTGTAGGCAGTCAGCCATAGGCACAAGTTGCCCTCAGCTTGGCATGGAAGTGCACACTGCATATAGTTTCTCGGGGCACATGCACAGGAAAGCTGAGGTGGTGCATGAGCCTCTCTGGTGGGTCAGCTCCCCACTGACGTGCCAGCACAAGCTGTATGCTCCCAACCCCGAGGGATCAGGGAGGAAAATGGGGGGCCCCCCATGCAAGGAGCTGAAATACATGCTGCGGCTCAGGGCAGTCTTCCAAGTGGGAGCCTGATGAGTTTACACCCCACCCGAATGGGCTTCCAGGACTAGTTATGGGCAAAACTACCTCCGGACCATTGGGAGAGAAGTATGGGCCCCCTATACACAGCACAGTGATGTGCAGACTGTGACCTGGGCATTGGTTTGAGTTATAGCCCTTTTCCTCTTGGTATATATATATATATATATATATATATATATATATATATATATATATATATAAAACTGTGTTCTTCATGCAAACAGTGTGTGTTTTATGGGGATTATGGCTTATCTTAACTGTTTCACCTGGAACGTGAGAGGCTTAAACATGCTAATAAAGAGGAAAAAGGTGTTTTCATATTTAAAAAGACAAAGAGCTCAGGTGGCATTGTTGCAGAGAGACTAAACTAAACAAAAGGGACCATGATCTCCTGGAGAGAGAGTGGGTAGGCCAGGTAATTCATGCATCACCCCACTAAAAAAGAGGGTGTGTAATACTCATCCAAAGACAGCTACAGTGGTCTCTCATCATTGACTAAAGCAGACCCACAGGGGGTGAGTTGCACCACATTTCAACCCCTCACAGGCTGCATCCTTATTGGGAATGTATGTGTCCCAAATGAAGAAGACCCTGGGTTTTTCCACCAGGCATCCCGAAACATATTTAATATGAGCACTGGAGGAATCCCCACCCTGATAGGGGGTGATTTTAATTTGGTCCAGGACCCGCTGGTTGATAGGAACTTAAGGGCAGAAGAAACTCATGGGATCAGTCTTACCACATTGCACAACCTGATGAGAGACCAAGGCCTCACGGATGTTTGGAGGGTATTGCACCCCAGGGGAAAAGATTACACCTTCTATTCTCAGGTACATGGGACTCATAGTCATCTGGATTTTTTGCCCACCTTTCCCAGATTACGCAAGTGGCAGTGACAGCAGAGGTTCTCCCCATAGTCATCTCGGATCGTACCCTGGTACAGGTCTGCATTATGTGGGGCCCCTCCTCCCCGATCCACTTCCTGGAGACTGGACCCCCTGTTAATGAAAGACTCCACTTTTGTGGTGTGGGCTAGAAAGAAGCCAAGGCTTTCTTCAGGAGAATCAACTGGGGACACTACAGGCGGGAAAAACCTGGAAGACTTTAAGACCACCATGGAGGTAGTATTATAGGTGTGTGGTAGCCAGAAGATGGAAAATGGAAGCATGACTGAAGGAATTGGAAGGGGAACTAAAAATAGCAGAGAGTGAACACAAGAAACAGGCCAGGCCCAACCACCATACTCCACTGGGGTGGAAAATATTGGGTCTAAGATGGAGATCAATGACTTATTGTCCAGAAAGGCTGAAGTCCATCCTCAGACTAAAACAGAAATACTGGGAAGGTGAGGAAAAAGGGGGAAAGGTACTGGCATACAGGCTGAGGAGGCAAAAAATTGGGAGACACATAGCTAGGCTCAAGGGTAAGGAGGGGAAAGTCCATACTGCTACCATAGGATTGAACAAGGTTATGGAAACCTTCAAATATTATTCTAAGAAACCTGTCTCAACCTCAAAATACCAAAACAATATTCAGTTTTAACATGATTTTATTATCCATGATATCATAAAAATCCTTTCAAAGAGTTCCATCAGAATTCCATTCTCAAAAGGTTCCATCAAATATTATTCCAATAATTCTCAAAAGCTCCATCAATATAATCATTCCAGTAACGTTTTGGAATATAAATTCCTTCATCAGACTGTAGAGCTAATTCTGGAAATAAAAGAATATCTATAATAATTATCCAATCTCTCATTTTATTTCAAAAACTCAATTGCCCAACTTGCAAATTATATAGAATGCAGTGGAACTAACCTCACGTATTCCTATAATTGGCCTAATGGGGTGGGGGCTGCTGTGAAAATATCTTGAGATATCAATATTTTATTTCTAAAATGAAAAGAAAACGTTTTCTGTTATTCTAATATATACATTATAATGTAATCACCAACTTTTATATATATTAAAATGTACCTATAATCAGTCTCAAATTCTTCTGTTAGGAAAGATTTATAATTCAGAGTTCCCAAATATCAGTGCGTCCAGAAGAAAACATATTTTTATAAAAAGAGAACTACTGCATTTATTTGTAATATAATACAATGTTATCATATCCCCAAACACTTCATAACCATTAGGATGAATTTTCTTTATATTTATATTGCAATTATACTTATTAACATATTATTATCACAATGGATCTAAAAAGTATTGTACAGGTCACAAAAGCTTTGTATACATATTAGCCACATCGCATTGCCTGTTAGCATCCATAACATTAAACATTAAAAAAGCAGAAAGCAGAAAGACAATGGGAGAACACGTCTTTTGAAAACATATATGCTTTCAAAAGAAATGTGTTAGAAATTGTGATAATAATATGTTAATAAGTATAATTGCAAAGATCCAGGGGGACACTCTTTTCATATAATACGGGAGAGTTTCATTTGTATGACCGAGTCGCCCAGTGTGACGTCATTTGTGACGTAGCACGTTCGCGTGTACAGCTGAGTGGCCCGGCCCCTTCTTCTTGCTTTACTCTGCACCGAGAAGACAGGTGCAAGTTAGTATGAAACTGGTGTGGTGTGGTGTGCTAATGGCGGCAAGGCGTCTGTTCTTTTGAAAATCGGGCTGCTTTTTCATTCACAATCCTATCGGAGCAATAAACTACTTGGCTCTTCATATATCAGAGAAGAAAACATAATATATAAGGTAAAAAGCCCCTAGAATGATATAAAGAAAATTTATACTAATGGCTATGAAGTGTTTGGGGATATGATAGTAACATTGTATTGTATTACAAATAAATGTAGTAGTTCTCTTTTTTATAAAAAATGTTTCCTTTCAGGACGCACAGATATTTGGGAACTACTGAATTATAAATTTTTATTAACAGAAGAATTTGAGACCGATTATAGGTACATTGTTTAATATATATAAAAGTTGGTGATTCAATTATAATTTATATATTAGAATAACAGAAAACCTTTTTCTTTTCATTTTAGAAATAAAATATTGATATCTCAAGATACATTTTCACAGCAGCCCCCCACCCCCATTAACCACCATAGGAAATACGCAGGTTAGTTCCACCTGCATTCTATATAATTTTGCAAGTTCAGCAATTGAGTTTTTGAACTAAAATGAGAGATTGGATAATTATTATTATAGATATTTTTTTATTTCCAGAATTAGCCCTACAGTCTGATGAAGGAATTTATATTCCGAAATGTTACTGGAATGATTATATTGACAGAGCTTTTGAGAATTATTGGAATAATATTTGATGGAACCTTTTGAGAATGGAATTCTGATGGAACCCTCTGAAAGGATTTTTATGATATCATGGATAATAAAATCATGTTAAAACTGAATATTGTTTTGGTATTTTGAGGTTCAGACAGGTTTCTTAGTATAATATTAGATGTTTTTCCACTTTCTTGTCTCCCTCTTATAGTTAAAAATGGGAAAATTTTAAAAATTTAAAAAGAAACCCTGAGGAACTTTACACTTGTGTTTGTATTTTTATGGAAACCTTCTAACATCCTATATGCCTTCTCAAAAGTGGTGCACCTGCAAGAAATCCAAGACTTCCTACAATCAGTCCACCTCCCATCTATCTCACAAAAAGCAAACGGAAACTCTAGACTCGCAACTGACCACCGAGGAGATACAGGCAGCACCACTTGCACTGAAACCAGGGAAGGCTCTGGGGGGATGGCTATACCATAGAATTTTGGCAGGCCCTTGCTGACACCATATCTCCAGTTCTGCAACAGGTATATCTAGAGGATGAGGCAACAGAGATAATTCCCCCCTCGATGCGTGAGGTGGTTATAATCATTCTCCCCAAAAAAGGAAAGACTCTACCTCCCCAGGCAGCTATTGCCCCATATCTCTGATTAATGTCGACAGCAAAATTTACACAAAAACAATTGCACTCAGGCTCAATCCCCTTTTACCACAATTGCGCCACCCCTCCCAGGTGGGGTTCATCCCAGGCTGTTACAGCGCAGATCATATCTGTACACTGGTCAACTCCAACCTGGTCGCCTGAAAAGGGACCTTCAGGGCTCAGTGGGCCCACCCGTCACTACAAAATTAATAAATAAATAAAATAAATAAATATAGCCAGACACATCCCAACCCCTCGGCAGCAGTAGCAATTGACTTTAAAAGGCCTTCGATTCACTGGAGTGGGACTACCTCCATTCAGTCCTGAAACATCTAGAGTTTGGGCCTCGGTTCAGGATCTGGACTGAATCCCGATACAACTCCCCAACCACCAGAGTGCTCACCAGTTCCAATCTGTCACAACCATTTCAGCTTGGGAGAGGCACAAGGCAGGGTTGCCCCCTCTCTCCCCATCTATTTGTGTTAGCAGTCAAACCCCTAGCAGACAAAATAAGACAGCATAAAGAGATCTCCAGCCTGGTAGTGGGAGCTGGAGACCCCGCAAGCATTCCACAGGTGGTCCTGGGCACTGTTTAAACCTGACAGAGGTACTTCCCTTAATCATCTATGCCCCCGGACCTGGGTGTCACAGGTCTCAAATGGGTGGTGGAGGGAAGAACGTATTTGGGGAATAGATTTTCAGCCACACTTTCCAAACTATGGGAGCACAATCTCCTCCTTAATAAGTGAAATAAAGGAGGATATGAATAGATTGAACAAACTAAACCTTGCCTTAGCGGAAAAGTAGCTGCTATTAAAATGGTAGTAGCACCCAAGATTGTTTGCAAGTTGGCACACATACCCCAGGGTCTTCCCCTTAAATGGGCTTTAAAAATAGACAAATTAGTGGGTAGTTTCCTGCAGGGAGGTAAACCCCCTAAATACAGTTGGAATAAAATGAGGTCCCACTGAAAAGTAGGGGGGTGGAACCTCCCCTGGTCTGAGGGACACAAATGGGCATTCTAAATGACACAGATGCTCCAATGGTTCTGTCCCGGAATGGGCCTTTCCACACTCCCCCTCAAAGGGTGGCCGTAGAGACAGAGGTCGGCCAAAAGATGTCACTCCCACTTCTACTCTACAACACTACCCCCCAGGTTAAACTACACCCCACCATAGGGCCTACCCTGCAGACATGGAACAAGGTGCAGAGGAGGCTGCCAACAAATCTCACCCCATTCACAATGGCCCCTCTATGGGGGAACGAACATATATGTGTAACCCCCTTGCAAATGGGGGTTCCCAAAAGTCTTCCAGGAGCTTGCTTGAATGCTTCAAGCCTGGATGGTGTTCGGCGTATAAGCCGTTTATCTGTGAGTGCTTTTAGAGCCTCTGGTACTGTCTCTTTAAGAGCTGTCTGCCTGCAGACATAATTAATTTGGATGGGGGTCTGTGTGTTTCCCTGCTTGAGTCCCACTCGAGCTGCTGCCAAATCGCTCCATTTCTGCTGTCACTAAGTGGGCAGAGTGAGCACTTTTCAAAGATGTAACTGTTTGCCAGAAATCATTTATAGTAATAACGAAAATACAGTTTGTCTAACCTGCTTTTCTTTGCAGTCAGAACTGTGTTTGCCTAGTCCCCCATTCTGGTTTTGAACTGCTGAACTGGACCAATCAGTGTGGGGGGACATTTGAAATGGAGCCTGCTGCTGGCAAATCAGAACTTGGACTCTCATTGTGGAGCCAGAAACCTATGTACTGTATGGCCAATGCTTCTGGGAATTGTAATTTGGACTGCAGCACCTTTTTTCCACCAACAGGGGGAGTTTACTGTGAGTGACAGCCAAACCAGCCAACTAAACTGGAAGGAACTCAAAGGAAATGCTGGCTCTGTCTACTAGAAAGATCAGATCAGTTGGGCAGTGAAGGGAGCGAGGAGCTGTGAGCTATAAGCTGCATAGTTCCACACAGTAAGCACATGTAAGGCCTAAGTTTTGGTCTGCAGCTTGTGCAAGTGCCTGTTCTGACTGAATCCAACCTGTGAAGAGAATCAAGGAGATCTGAAGAGTAGAAACCAGGCTCACCCTGTAGAAGACTGGAGAAATTGCTGAATTGGCGCTCGGTCTGTCGGGAACTGAATCTGCTGTGTTCTCTCGGTATTGTGCAGTAATTGCGATCGGGATTGAGAAGCAGCCTGCCTGGTATAGTACTTTCCTTTTACAGATAAATGTGTGTAGTGCTTGTGGGGAATCGCGTTTCAAATCCCCTGTACAGTGAATTGAGTGCATGAAGCTGGAAGTAAGCCCCAGCTTAATCCAGACTACATCTATTTGCTCAAAACTGCAGTGGGGTCCAGTCACAAGGACCTTTTCCACATGTTCTGCTCCTCCGGGCAATCCAGGACAATCTGCTTTCCATCCAGTTCCCAGCACTGAGTCTGTGAGTACAAAGCAGGGTCGCTCCCTGCCATCTGTTTATCAAATTGCAAGTGTGTCATCTATTTGTTGCTGTTTCATTTCCTCACGAGCTGAGCCATCTGGCTCCAGATTACAATTGGGTATTGTGCAAGTGTTTTTCCATCACAGGGCCCCATCCAGCTGCACCGATCCTGACTAGCCCCCATCCTGGGTACCCAGTGAAAGTGACAATTTGGGGTTCTGAACATGCGCACAGTACTGTGATTATTAAGATGTCTAAACTAATTAACCTGATTTCCCCTGTCCTTGTTATATTCCCTAAATAAATCAGATCTGTTTGTTTCAGCAAAATTACACTGTCTGAGGTATTCACTTATGTTAAAGTGTAGCACTGTGGCTTTTGCATTGCATCATCTTGTTTTACAGAGGGTCCCCAGAGTCAAGCTGATCGAACCAGTCTTGGGGTTAAGTGTATACTGTGAAGGTACTTCTGATATATCGTGTGGGCCACTAGTGGGAAGAAGGGGGGGGGTTTCAGTGACCCAGAGGGCTGTGACCAAGTCATATCAGACTGTCTTAACCTTGACCTCTGGGTGGAGGCACCCGCCATTGGACCTAGGCCCCTTAACCTGTTAGCAGTTATACCACCAGCAGGGGTAGTAGCCCCTGGGACAGCACCACCTGGGGGTTACATATGAATAGACAGACATCCAGTGCACTGGAAGGATTGGGATGGCAAAGTCTTGGCATGGCAAAGTGGACTTGTTATCCCCGAAAACCACAGCAATGGACTCATTTGTCAATCTGCAGACACTATGGGATCTCCCCACCTCAGACTTCTGGAAATATCTGCAGATCTGGAGTGCAGTTCAGGCTTATGACAGAGCTAGAACCCTAGGGCAGACCACTACTGTGCTTCCAGCTTGGTTGGCACCCTAAGGGTAGGGCCAGCAAAGAGTACTCTCAGCTCTTAGGGACACTCTCCCCAGTCAGTCTGATCGCCCAGAGAGAGAAATGGGAGGGAGCCCTAAGGATGGATATCAGTGACCAGCAGTGCAAAGAATGCTGAATAGGGGCATAAGAACTTAGTGGATGCAAAAGCAGGTTAATTCAAAAAGTCCTGCACTCCTGTACTGAACCCTGCTGGTGTTTCACAGTGCTGGGGTTTTGAACTCTAATCTCTGCTGGAGGTGTCAGGAGAGGGAGGGGGATCTAACATACATTGGGAATGTCCCAAGACACAAGGGTTATGGAATCATGTCTACAAATTGGGGCCCAAAGTGCCTAACAAAATCATCCCCCGATCTGCTCAACTGCTTCTCTTAGAAATGAAGTCCATAGCCCCATACCTGAACAGGCCAGAACACAGATGGGTGACTCTTTTATCCATGCAAGCAAAGCAGCTCCTCCTGTGCAGATGGAGAACCATGGAGGTACCCTCGGCCCAGGAGGTCACTGTGTCCTTGGCACAAATAGCATCCAAGGCCAGACTTACCCATGTGACTGGGAATATGCTGGCAGCATGCACTGACTGCTGGATGCTCTTCCCTCAATATGCCACCCACCCCCAAAACCGGAATAAGCTGATAAACCAACATTGGAAGCAGGGAGTTATAACTATCTGGTACATGACCTTAGGAGAGTGTTCAATGTGACACGGCTCCACACGGTAGCATGTATAGCCATGAATGTAAATGGTTGTGTTTGTTAGTAGTTTATAGCAAGAACAGTGATTCTTTGTGTTCTTTTATTTTAGGGTGAAGTTTGCCTTGTAACTACACCAGTCCCTTAAGGACACACCACCTCATGGCTAGGAGCTCTGAAGCCTTGCACCTCCAGACCTCCACTGATGAAGTGTCACAGGCGTTCATGTAGGTAAGTGACATTATGTTGATTAATATATACTGCAAAAAAAACTATGCGGTTGTAAGGGTAACCAGCAGACTACATCTGACAAACTTCACCTATGATTGTGTGTAAAAATGAAACTCTCAATAAAACTTTAACTGCAAAAAGTATGGTTTAAGTAAGCAGCTTTAATAAGATATTTTATGGCTTCCCCAACATTAGCAGTCCTTTAGCCAATAAATGCTTGGGTTCTGAAAAATGTTGGTAATTGAACTAAAATAGTAAGAGTAATACAGAGCGGCTTTCTCCACTTTCACTTTTCTTTAGCCACCATTCTGTAGTAAAACGTTTGCCCAAATGCTGAATTGACACAGAAATGAGCAGTCACCAAGTGGCAAAACGTTTCTTTTACTTTTGCCGCTGCTCGACTATTTACTTTTCATAAATCCCCTTTTTGTGACTGCAGTATAGGAAGACTTCCAGCTTTTTGGCCCTAAATAAAAATAAATGTTTTGCCAGCTAAGCCGCAGAGAAGGCATGCAGCTGAAAGGTAAAAAGACAGCTGAGCAGAGCTGCTTTGAATAAAGATTAAACCAGCGGTCCAGGATTAACGCAGGCAGCAAAGCATTTTCTTTCCTTTTCTGCCGCTCTGTGTTCTTATTGTGCTTCCCTGGTTCCCCTTGGAGGGAAAGAGTCCCTTGGGTCAACAGAGAAAGAGTAATAGAAACTAATGAGAAAGGAGAGAGATTTTGAATAGAAAGAAAATAGGAGCATGCTTTGCTTCTTGCCCTCTCTTTCTCTCTTGTGTTAGTGCAGTTACAGAGGGGCAGCATTGACTTTCGCTTTCTAGCCAAAAGCCGCTATGCTCTGAAAAGAAATAAAGTAAGCACCGTAACTTTGAAGAAAGGGACAGGGACATCCCTATGAATATTATATATGGTGCCCCAAGAATAGGAACAGACTTTGCTGGGTCTAATAAAAGAAAAAAAACAAGAGTGCCCCTCGCACTGTGGCGTAGTTCCAGCAGAGTTGCATAAACCTTTACTTTCAGCAGACCGGTGCTCTGCTATAGAATATAAAAACAAACTATGTAGACTGTGAAAAGGGGACAGGAACGTCCCAATAGAATTATGTTGGGCTGCCTCGGGGAAATAATAAAATAGAGGGTTGAATTAAATAAAGTAAACCTGTTGCACACACATAAATGTAAATAGATACACTGCCTGTTTCGATAAGCAGATACTCGCAGCCCCTATTTGGAGTACACAAGCATTCTTTTAAGGGTGCCATTGGTGTACAACATCAGGTACAAATGTTTTAAGAAATTAAAACAAGTTTAGAAATAAAATGATTGCCTGACCTGCAGGAGAACGCCTCCACAATGGATGTTATGGGAGAACAGCAGCCCTTAGTGACCTACAATATATTTATACTAAAATAGTTGAGGATAGCAAGCTAGCCAGTGGGTGGCGCTTGGCCTTCCTAATTAATTAAGCTCCTGTTGATAATAATTCTGGCCAGCATTATAAAATATGTATTATTTTTATGTAGACCCCCTACAAATGGGGGTTCACAAAAAGTCTTCTTTGAGCTTGCCTAAATGTTCACTGCCAGGCTGATGTCCCTGCTTTAGCAGTTTAAATGTGATTACCAGAGTGTGTATAGCCTCTGTGTACTGTCTATTTAAGAGCTGCCTGATTGCAGTTTAAGTAATCTGAGAGGGAGCTCTGTTGAAAGATGTAACTATTTACTGAAAATAATTTAGATTGATAATGTAGTTTGTCTAACCTGCTTTTCTTTATAGCAAGGACTGTTTTGTTTGTCTCCACTATCTTGGTCCTGGACTGTAAATTGGACCAATCGGTACTGGTGGGATCTAAAATGTAGCCGGACTACAGGAACTGTCTGAATTCAAAATCTGTAGGAACTGTAGTTTGAACTTTTTGCACCTTTTTTGCAACTGAAGGGGGAGCGCTTGCTTTGACTGACAGCCAAATCAGCCAACCAAATATTTTGAATCTTGGGGAAGTCCCGGGCTGTTTGCAGTTTTCAGTTAGTTCTGAGCTGGGAAGTGAAATGAGAAGAGCTGAAGTGATTCTGAGCAGCAATTCTGAGTGGATTCGCATGGGAGAACTCTGAAAATGCTAAGTTTTTGGCCTGCATGTCGGTGTGCTGCTCCTGAGAGGGGAGGAGAGAATTATTTTGGACTAAATCCAAGTTTGTGTGACTAAAGTAAGCTACTGAAGTGGTCCAGGTTCAACCTGAAGAAGACTGAAGATTTTGTTGAATGTGATCGGCCTGTCCGGAGTTCCAGCTACCCCTAGGCTCCCGGTGTGTGCAGAGACTTTGCGATTATGACCGGGGAGCACTTTGCCTGGTACAGTAGAATTCTTACATGTAAATGTGCTATGAGCTGCTAGTGGGTTGTGAGTTAGTCCCCCACTGTGTGAACTGTGTTCTGCTTGTTGGAAGCTGTATCCAGCCCAAAACGGACTGCATCTGAATTTGTCTCCATGGTCTGGGCCTTGCCAGACTGTCCCAGCCAGACTACTCATTGTACAGAGAAGCCATCGGACGAGAGACTGCCTGGGGATCAGCCCCTGCTCCATGCTTGAACAGGAATGATGCCTCTGTGACTCATGTGGGCTCTGCTTCTCCTGGCATTCCAGATCAACCACCTGCAGTCTCGATTTTCGTCCAGCTTGTGTCTAGTCTTGGGTATCATGAGTAAATACCAGGGTAGCTCCCTGCAACAACAGCTTAATCTGAGTGTGTCATCTGATTGTCTTGTTTCGTTTCCTTTACGAACTGAGCCCTCTGGCTCCAGATTACAAATATCGTGTACTGTGCATGTTATGTTTTCCATCACAGGGCCCCAACTAGCTGCAACCCCGGGCATCGATCCTGGCTAGCCCATCTCTTCTCCACCTGGGTACCCAGAGGTGGACTGTGTGGGGGGACTCAAAGTGCCTGCATAACTGCTTGATTGATATAACCTTTAAGCTAATTAACCTGATTTTGCCCCTTCCTTGTTCAAGTCCCCTGAATAAATCAGATCTAACTTTTTCTGCATGTAATCTGACTGTTTGTGCTCAAAGTACTGTACTGTTGCTATTTGCTGTGCATAACCTTGTTTTACAGGGGGTCCCCAGGATCGAGCCAGAGGAACCAGCCCTGGTGGTAAGTGCAAACAGTGTGGGTACTTGTGTGGTGTACCAGGGGTATTGTGAAAGTGATTATTGTACAGTGTTCAGGCCACTAGAGGGGAAAGAGGGGGGTTACAGCATCCTGGAGGGCTGTGCCCAGGTTAGCTTGACCACTACCAACCCTGATCTTCGAGTGGAGGCACCCGTTTTAGAACTCAGGCCCCTTAACCTGTTACTAGCCAAGCAGGCAGGGGTAGTAGCCCTTGGGATAGTGCCATCTAGGGGTTACATTTTGTTGTTGTGAGCCCTCTTTAACAAAGGCTTAGAAGCAACCTTTTTATTTTTTGTATAGGTTTTGTTGCGAGCCTCAGAGGGATAACTTTTGGTTAAGGGGCATAATATGGGCAGATCACGTGGCAGGTGATGTCACCCCTGATATGTATATAAACCTGCCACTAGGCTCTAGTTTTTTAGATGGGGCAGGTCAGTAGGTAGCTGACCTTGGAAGGAAGAAGGTGTGCAGGTTCGCAGGCTAAGCTGGAAAGGACACAGGAAGGTGTCTGTGAATTTAACTACAGGAAGCCTGTACGTTGTGCTGCATGTAACCCCGTACAAATGAGCTGCCTGGATTGCAGTTATAAGTAATCTGAGAGGGTGCTCTGTTGAGAGACGAAACTATTTGCTGAAAATCATTTAGTGTGATAATGATAATGTAGTTTGTCTAACCTGCCTTCTTTGCAGCAAGGACTGTTTTGTTTATCTCCACTATATAGATACTGGACTCAATTGGACCAATCAGTACTGGTGGGACCTAAAATGGAGCGGACTGCAGGAGCTGTCTGGAGTCAAAATCTGTAGGAATTGTAGTTTTGGGCTTTTGGCACCTTTTTGAACCTGAAGGGGGAGCCTTTGTTGTGACTGACAGGCCAATAACCCTGAAGTAACTGCACAGGACTATCTTGCTGCATTGAAGAATGTGCATGGGGAGCCATTGTCTGTGTATGTACCTTGGCTTGAAAAGCTTCTACAAGAGTGCCTCAGAAAGGGTAGTTTGCCATCAAATGAATTAGATCGAACTATGCTAGACCGGATCCTTAAGTCTGCTCCATTTTCAGAGTTGTTACTGCTTCAGTTGCGCCTTGCCACCTGACTGGAATAGCCCCTCCTAAGAGACGAATGAAGAGAAATTTGGGGGTTGAGCAAAGGCGACCCCGTGAGGAGTGCACCCATATCTGCTGCTGCTATACCAGGCGACCGAGTGATCAGTCAAGAGTGAGGCTCAGGGCAAAATCGGCGCCATAGAGCACTCTGAGGATGCAAAGGACTTCCTGCCCTGGGCCCAGTACATTGGAAAGACGAGCTAGTAAAGGAAGCCTAGAGTTGAAGCAGGGTGCCTCTGCAAGGTTTCCCTCATGGAACAAGATTCTGGTCCCTTTAAGACGTGACTGCCATGAGGGTGGGGTGCACCTCAGGCATCCGCTGCGAGGTGGCTCCAAGGCTGAGATCACCCGGATTGAGTGCCACTCTAAAGGAGCTGTTAAGACACATTGCACCACTCTCACTGCTGCAAGCAGATACTAGACCCAATCTCTTACTACTGCTTCAGTTTCTCATCGATGTTCTCCCAGGATGACCCAGGAGTCTATCATTTGTCACAACTGTGGAAAGGATGGCCTTATGAAAAGAGAATGCTGGTCTCAGAAGGACTTAGAAAGAGTAGTAAACAGACTCCAAGTGGCGCTCAAAAAGCAAATCAGTGACCAAGGGTGCCGAAATGACCACAGTAAGTTAGAGAAACCTAACCCACATTTCTTTGTGGCTAAATTGTCTGTCCAGGCCTCTGCTACTGCCTCTCCAAACTGGTCCAAAATAGTGGGCCCTTCAATGGAGACTATGGTGACTGTGAATGGTATTCATACTCAGGCTGTGCTTGACAGTGGGTCGCAAGTGACCACTGTATTCCAGGACTGGTATGACAAACACTTATCTGATGTGCCTTTGAAATCCCTGGAAGGCCTACATGTGTGGGGCCTGAGCGACAAGTCTTATCCCTACCTAGGGTATATCTGCCTCTGGTTGTCTTTTCCTGCAACTGTAACTGGTGTAGAGGAGCGAGTAGAGATGTTGGCCCTACTGTTTCCCCCCACAGGACTGTATGATGGGGTCCCCCTGTTAATTGGGGCAAACGACCATATGTTTGGGAGACTGGCACAACTCTGTCAAGAGAAACAATGGCAATGGACTGGGAGGGCCCTGAGAATTCCGGCTCTGATTAAGAGGGCCTATGATTTGCAACAGAAACCTGAGGAAGTAGACCAGGATGAATCCATGGGGATCATGTGGAAGAAGCATCCCAATTCAATGGTACTGGCCCCTAACGCCCAGTGTACTATTCAAGGGGAGGTCCACCTCCTGAAAGATATCAAGAACAAAATACTGATGTCGGATGCACCAGGCAATGGAAAATTGCCAGAAGGATTATTAATCAAGCTCAGCATCTTGCCTGCTTGTGCCCATACCTATGCACGATGAGTGATTGTCCAGATTCACAATGTGTCAGATCGGGAGATCTGGGTGAACAGAGGGTGCACCCTAACTATGGTACACTGCACAGACACTGCAGTATTGCCCAGCAACAAGCACCCTGGTGAGAAGGAGAGAGTAACCCCAGACTTGTCTGACTTTGATGACTCCCCGTTGCCAGCTGAATGGAAGGCTAGAATTAGCAAGAGGCTTGCCCAGAGAGACTAAGTGTTGTAATTGAAGGAATGGGATGTGGGATGTGTCCAGGGTGAGGAGCATCACATACGCCTACACGATGAACGGCTTTTTCCCGAGAGGTCCCGACGCCTAGCCCCAGCAGATATAGATGATGTGAGAAGACACCTGCAGGAAATGCTCGCTGCTGGTGTGATACAAGAATCCAGGAGCCCATAAGCCTCTCCCATTGTGGTTGTGCATAAGAAGAATGGGTCTGTGAGGATGTGTGTTGATTATCGAACCCTGAACCGGTGGACCATCCCAGACCAATACACTATGCCTCGTATACAATATGCTGTGGATTGCTTGAATAGGAGCAAATAGTTCTCGGGGTTGGATCTTTGCAGCGGATACTAACAGATCCTGATGGCCCCGGAAGACCATGAGAAAACAGCCTTCATCTATCCATTGGGGTTCTACGAGTTTCTGAAGATGTCACAGGGCTATCGGTGCCCTGCCATCTTTCATCGATGATGGAATGTCGGTGGGAGATATAAATTTGCTGGAATGCCTGGTGTACTCAGACAATGTCATTGTGTTTGGGAGCACCTTAGAGGAGCATGAGTCCTGACTGTTTAAAGTCCTAGACCGACTGGAAGACTTCGGCCTCAAGCTGTCCATTGACAAGTGCCAGTTTTTCCAAACCTCTGTGAAGTATGTGGGGCACATAGTATCTACAAAAGGGATAGAGACTGATCCCAGTAAGGCTGAAGCACTGTCTACTTGGCCACAACCCCATAATCTGAAATAACTACAGTGTTTCCTGGGGTTTTGTGACTACTATCACAGGTTCATAAAAGACTATTCCAAAGTGATTCGCCCACTCTTGAACCTTACCCAGGGTTACCCCCTTACCAATCATAAATACAAAAAAGGGGCCACTAGAGAACCAGAAAAAGTATACTTCCACCCAGGTGAACTCTTTGGGCCCTGCTGGACGCCCTACTGTGAAGCAGCCTTCCATGAGATCATATACCAGCTCACCCATGCCCTCATCCTCGCCTATGCTGACCCCACCAAACCCAGTGTGCTGCATATGGACGCTAGTCTGCAGGGTCTAGGAGTGGTATTGTATGAAGACCATGAGGATGGCCTGAGACCAGTAGCTTTCACCAGCAGGAGCTTAACCCTGTCTGAACGAAACTACCCTGTGCATAAGTACCTTGCGCTAAAATGGGCCCTCATTGACCGGTTTCATGAATAGCTCTGTGGGGCAAAGATATTGGTGAAGACTAACAATAACCCATTGACCTATGTACAGACTTCAGCTAAGTTAGACTCCGCTGGGCACTGGTGGCTTTCTGCATTATCAACCTATGATTATGTTGTCGAATACAGACCGGGCCTGAACCATATTGTTGCTGACGCCCTATCACGAAGGCCCACTTCCAAGAGTGATTGGGTCAGGCTGTCTGAACCCGACATTCGAGCATTGTGCCTAAAGTTTGATAGATATGAACATAGAAACATAGAATTTGACGGCAGATAAGGACCGTTTGGCCCACCCAGTCTGCCCATTTCCCTACCTAATGGATAAGCTGCAGATCCTAGTTAACCAGCAGCCTACTTCTTCCTACCCCCAACCCCTGGAATTGCCTTATGACTGTCCCATGCATGCTTGAATTCCACCACTGTTTTTGACTCCACAACCTCCTCTGGAAGGCTGTTCCATGCATCCACAACCCTCTCTGTGAAAAAATACTTCCTTAAATTACCTCTGAGCCGCCCCCCTCTATCTTCAAATTGTGCCCCCTTGTTCTTGCACACCTCTTTTTTTGAAAGATGCCAACCTCTTGGACTTTGTTGATTCCCTTGAGGTACTTGAAAGTTTCTATCATGCCCCCCGCCCCTTTCCTCGAGGCTATACATATTAAGCTCCTTAAGTCTCTCTTCATATGTCTTCCGGTGCAGACCCTGCACCATTTTAGTTGCCCTCCTCTGGACAGCTTCCATCCTGTCTATGTCTTTGTGGAGATTGGGTCTCCAGAACTGCACGCTGTACTCCAGATGTCTGCAGACACAGTGGACTGTTTAGTAGACTGCTTGGGCCCTTTTGACACCTGCATACCAGCTGCATATTGCCACTTCTGTGCTCTAGATATTAGTGCACTACCTCAATTTGACAATGACAGCATTCAGTGGGCTCAATCCCAAGATCCTATGATTCAGTCAGCATTTGATGCCCTGCGTGCGGGGAAAGATGTGTCTAAGTTACGTTCCACTGACTTGCGAACTGCTTTATTATTTAAAGAAGGCCCCAGATTGAAGTTGCTCAATCAGTTGTTGTATAGAGAGACAGTAGTTCATAGTGGCAAAGTAGGCAAGCAACAATTCGTCCTGCCCACGGCCTTCAAAGATTTGGTACTGAAGTCTCTCCACAATCACATGGGGCACCTCGGTATTGACTGAAACCTTGACCTGGTATGATCTCACTTCTACTGTGTTTAGAACCTGATCAGCGGAACTCTGGCAATGTGTTAGTGGTTATGGATCATTTCACATGGTATGCACAAGCTTTTCCCACCAAAGATCAAAAGGCATCTACCGTGGCCAAGGTGCTAGTGGAAAATTTCTTCGACCACTATGGTGTCCCCCAGCGGATCCACTCTGGCCAGGGCAGAGACTTTGAAAGTCAACTAATCAAACAAATGCTCTCTCTATGGGGGATGTGAAAGTCAAGAACCATCCCCTATCACCCACAGGGAGACCCTCAACCAGAACATTTTAACCGCACCCTTCTCGACATGCTGGGCACCCTCCACCCAAAAGACAAGCATAAATGGAGCCAGCAGATTAGCACCTTGGTACATGGATACAATTGCATGAAAATTATGCTACTGGGTTCTCCCCTACTGCCTCATGTTTGGGAGAGAGGTCCGCTGCCAGTTGATGTCTGTTTTGGTCTCTCCAGATGGAGTCAAACGAAAACTACTTGCAATATGTACAAAAACTGAAGCTCAGTTGAACCGTGCCTATCAACTGGCCCAGATAATGGCGCAAGAAATCTAGCCAACAAAGAGGCATGAAAAAAGTAAAGGCTCAAGAGTTTTGACTTGGAGACCGTGTGTTGTTACGCAATTTGGGACTGCATGGTAAACACAAATTGCTGATTGGTGGCACCATCTTCCCCATGTAGTAGTTGGAAATTTGGATGATTTACCTGTGTACAAGGTGCACCAGAGAACAACTCAAAGCTGTCAAGACCATGCACTGTAAACATTTGCTACCTATTGGCCAAGTCATAATTGAGGCTGAACAATCGAGATTGATTCCCTGGCTGGTGACTTGTGCTGTTGCAAGGAAGAGACAGAGTCAGCCTACCCCAGTGGATACAGATTTAAGGATCCCCCACCAGCAGGTCCAGACTGATAGTGATTGTCAGTCAGATTCTGATGATAGAATGATAGTGAGTGTGACAATGCCTATTACCCCTCCTATGAATTGAGTCAGTTGTTTTGAGGAAATCCTATGACTAATTGCGGGGATGAAGTTGAGCCTTCTAGACTGTCTAACCCCCCAGCTTCATCCTTGGAGCCAATGCTCCCTGAAAGTGAAGTGCAAAGTATCACCTCTGAAGATGCTGATTCCCAGTGTATTGTGGAATTGTATGATTTGCCTGAAGGAGGGACTGATGATTTGAGTCTTTCTGGTGACATACCAGAACTTGAAGAACACTATGAGAGTGCTGACAACCTCCCTTCAGTGCCTCAAAGTTTGATTGTGCCTGAGCTTTCTCAAAAAGTGTTGTAGAAACAGAGCCTGCAGAGCAAGGAGCCAAGGGTGTCCCAAGTCTGGACATTCCCATCAAGGCAGAGGCACCCCTCACAAGTGATGAAAACCCCAAGGCTGTTGCTGAAAGTACAGAGACTGTGGTTGTTCCCCCCAGAAAGAATGGCCGAGCTGCCACGCCAGTATTGCATTTCAGCTATGATTCTCCAGGGAGGCTTGTGGACTTGCCTCTTCATGTGGTTCACAAAGGTGTTTATGTTTCACCAAGGTCACTGCCCAAGTTGAGCTTGACGGCCCATTCCAGCTTACTTGTTTTGCCCTCTGAACATGTTGCCCTTGCTCCATCCAGCCCCAAGTTAGCTGATAGGGAAGGGCCCCCTCTTGCGTTGTTCAAGGTACAACAAGGTATTATCTCATTTAGTATAGTAATGTTCAGCTGACTTGTGTGAAATATGCCTAATGTATTGTCAGAATGGACAAAGTATTGCGAAATGTAGTGAATATGTATAGTAAAGTAACAAGTTTGTGTTAACTGATGCATGATGGTACAGACTTGACGTGGATGCCAAGTTTTGACCAGGCAGGGAAGGGTGTAACCCCCCTACAAATGGGGGTTCCCGAAAAGTCTTCCTTGAGCTTGCCTAAATGCTCACTGCCAGGCTGGTGTCCTGCGTTTTAACAGCTTAAATGTGATTGTCAGAGAGTGCCTGTATAGCCTCTGTGTACTGTCTCTTTAAGAGCTGCCTGGATTGCAGTCATAAGTAATCTGAGAGGAGCTCTGTTGAAAGATGTAACAATTTGCTGAAAATCATTTAGAGTGATAATGATAATGTTGTGTTGTTAACCTGTCTTCTTTGCAGCAAGGACTGTTTTGTTTATCTCCACTATCTTGGTGCTGGACTGCCGAATTGGATCAATCAGTACTGGTGGGACATACTATGGTGCCGGACTACAGGAGCTGTCTGGAGTCAAAATCTGCAGGAATTGTAGTTTTGGGCTTTTGGCACCTTTTTGCACCTGAAGGGGGATTCTTTGTTGTGACTGACAGACAGATCAGCCAACCAAACCTTTTGGATTCTGGGGAAAGTCCCAGGCTTGCTGGCAGCTGAGTCAGATCTAAGTTGGGAGCTGAAGAAGCAACAGCTTGAGAAAGTCAAGCAGCCGTCCTGAGTAGTTTTGCATGGGAGAACTGTGGAAAGGCCTGAGTTGTGGCCTGCATGTCTGCCTGCTGCCCCTGAAAGGGAGAGAATAGAGAATTATTTCAGACTAAATCCAAGTTTGTGAGAACGAAGTAAGCCTCTGATTTTTTACCAGGCTCATACCTGAAGAAGACCGAAGATTTTGCTGAATGCGATCCGCCTGTCAGGATTTCCAGCTGCTTTTGAATCCCCAGTTTGTGCAGAGACTCTGCGATTGTGACCGGATAGCGGTTTGCCTTGTACAATAAAATTTCCTTACATGTAAATGTGCTGTGAGTTGTTAGTGCTCATGATTTGGTTCCCCACTGTGTGAACTGTGTTCTACTTGCTGGAAGCTGTATTCAGCACAAAATGGACTGTATCTGAATTTGTCTCCATTTGGACTGAGCCTTGCCACACTGGCCCAGCCAGACTACCCACTGCACAGAGAAAGCCATCGTTGAGAGACCTGCCTGGGGATCAGCCCCCTGCTCCACTCATCAACAGGAATGACACCTTGGTGATTGGCGTGGGCCCTGTTTCTTCTGGCACTCCAGATTAACCACCTGCTGTCTCGATTTTGTCCAGCCTGTGTCCAGTCTTGGGTATCGTGAGTAATCATCAGGGTAGCTCCCAGCGATAACAGTCTAATCTAAAAGTGTGTCATCTGATTGTCTTGTTGTTTTCTTTTCACGAACTGAGCCCTCTGGCTCCAGACTACAAATAGTGTGTGTTGTGCATGTTGTTTTCTTCCATCACAGGGCCCCAACCAGCGGCAACGCTCCTGGCTAGACCACCATTCTCCATCTGGGAACCCAGGGTGTGTGACTGTTTATGGATCCTGAAGTGCATGCATAACTGTTTGATTGATACAGCCTTTGAGCAAATTAACCTGATTACACACCTCCCTTTGTTCAAGTCCCTTAAATAAATCAGATCTAACTCTTTTTTACTTTTTTTTTGAATACTCTCTTTTAAACAATACACACAGAAACAAACCTCGGCAGACAATAAGTGGAACAGACAGACAGACATCCTTAATATACTAAGAGAAAGAAAAAGAAAATACATTTCCTATATTGACACATAACAAATTATCATGCGTCATCCTTTAACTCATTTAGATTAACTTATTTAAATTAACTCATTTTGATACAACTCATTTAGATGCAATCAAGTGTGCATTACAATCCAGACTACCATGTATATTCAAGTATTAACCCACGCCATAAGATACCCATGCCAATTGTTTCATTCTGTACACAGTATCGCGTGGGGTACATCTCTAGGAATAGTAAGTCATTATCTTAGTAAGAGAGGCCTATTCTGGTGCCTAAATATTAAGCCCTGCACGAAGCATCAGATTTTCAGACATACTCAGTGACGCCAGAAAGGGGGCCCACTCTCTCAGGAACAACTCCTCTTTATCTCTTACAGCCCAAGTAAGTCTCTCTAATGCAAGCGAGTGGATAACCATTCTCTGCCACTCCATTACCGTAGGCCCATTTCCCGCAACCCAAGTATTCTGTATACAGTGCCTCGCTATTACAAATAACATTTTTATCCATCTCGATAACGGCAACCACTCCTCCTCCCCTTCCACTACTTCTACTCCAAACAGGCAAGTCAGTGGATCCCACCTTAGTCGTCCCCCTGTCACCTTGTTCACCTCCTGCACTACCTCCCCCCAGAATTTGACCAGTACCGGACATGTCCAGAAGCAGTGGAAGAAGGTGCGCAATCCTTTGTTACACCGTCGGTACAGAGGTGACACCGTGGGATGCACTCTGCGTACCACCACCAGAGGCCAGTATATCCTATGCAAAAATTTATAGAAAGCCTCCTTGAACTTATTACACACCATGATCCCTTCCGGCATCCCTAGGACCGTCCTCCAGTTCTGCTCCGATATTTGTTGCCCTAAATCCTTCTCCCATAGAGCCCTTGTGGCCTCCATCAGATCTGGTAAATTCTGTTTATCTTGTCTGGCCACTTTTCCAATAAATCCTTTGGGATCTTTCTTGGCCTGACATACCATCTGCTCTATCCTGTTCGGATGCAATCCTCCACTATCTCCCACACCCAGCTTTCCTATAAATGCTTTCACCTGCAGGTACCGAAACAATTGAGATGTCCCCAACCTCATGTCCCTCTGTATCATAACAAACTCACTTAGCTCCTCTTTCTCCATCAGAGTCCCTATGTATGTGACTCCTTCCGTCTCCCACTCTACAAACCCCTTGTTTTCCATCCCTGGTACGAAAAAAGGGTTCCGTGCTATCGGGAGTAGCACAGTCTCCCTCTGAGCCAACCCCTCCCTCTTCCATAAACAGTCCCAAGCCTCTATTGTTTCCCCAACTAGCGGGTTCCCACTCCTCATAGTCCTATATGCTCGCAAGCCCCTGCTGTGAAGGTAGGCTATAAGCCTCCCTGGGGTCCCTTCCTGTTCCAGTCCTACCCAGCTAGCCATGTCTGGTCTATGAACCCAGTCTGCTATTCCTCTAAGCTGCACCGCCTATAGTAAGTGCCTAGATCTGGAAATTCAAGACCCCTTAGTCCTATCCACCTTAAGACTTTTCAGACTAATTCTGGGCTTCTTACCTTGCTATATAAAATTCGAGAACCCCTTCTCTAGCCGTTTCACGTCCCTCATTGTCAACCTCAGCTGAAGCATTTGCATGGGATATGTAATGCGGGGCATAATATTCATTTTTATGAGATTAATCCTTTCTATCCAAGACACAGGAAGTGGCATCCAGCGCTTGAGGTCTGCTGGGATCATTTTTATCAGGATAATAATTCAGCTTATATAGCTCCTCCATCTTTGCCCTATCCGTACTCCCCAGATATTTAAATCTGTTTGAGCCACCTTAAATCCCATTCGCCGCACCTCTTGGCTCACATCTGGGAATCCCATGATTTCAGATTTCCTAATATTGATCTTATATCCGGAGAAATCAGCAAACTTCTCAATGATATTCATTAGGTGCCCCATGGAGCTATGCAGGTCTCCCAAAAACAACAGCATATCATCTGCGTATAGCACCACCTTGTGCTTCCTCCCCTCCACATCTCTTACCCCTACCACATCCACATGCTGACGTATAGCCACCGCCAAGGGTTTGATCGCCAAAGCGAACAATAGGGGGGACAATGAGCACCCCTGCCTCGTACCCCCCCCCAGGGGAAATTTCTCGGACAGGCATCCATTGACTATAACTCGCGCACTCGGCCTGAAGTACATAGCCTTAACCCAGCCTATAAACGAGTCCCCCAGACCAAACCGGGCCATCACTTCAAAGAGATATTCCCATTCCACCCTATCAAATGCTTTTTCAGCGTCCAGAGAGATCACCCCCATCCCTCCTCTGTTCTGACTCGCTCGCCATATGACATTCAGCAGTCTCCTCACATTATGATAAGACTGATGCCCCTTGATGAACCTGGTCTGGTCTGGGTGAACCACCCCCGGAAGAATATTTTCTAATCTGGTGGCCAGAACCTTGGCCAAGATTTTCATATCTACATTGAGGAGAGAAATAGGCTGGTATGCCATGCAATCCAACTCATTCTGTCCCCCCTTATGTATTAAGCAAATATTTGCCTTGTGACAGGAATCAGGTAGCTCTGGGACTCCGCCCTCCTCTCTTTCCCCAAATACCTTACACAAGGTATCTACCAGCTGTCCCCCTAAAATCCTGTAATACTCAACAGAGAAACCGTCCTGCCCACTGGCCTTACCCTCCTGTAGTTTCTGTATAGCTCTTAAAATTTCCACTCTTGAGATGGGTTGGCCTAGAAGCTCCCTCTGTTCATCTGTGACCTTTTGCAGGGGCACTTCATCTAAGAACTCCCGTATGCATTCTTCCTTCCCACTATGCTCGCTCCATATAGTCTCTCATAATAACTCCTGAAGCAATCTGCTATATCTCGAACTATCAAAAACCTGTCCGCTGCTCCTTGACCCTCAATATCCGTGTAGGGCACCTACCCCTTTCATTAACCTTACTAGCATAGGTCCTGCCTTATTCCCCATTCAAACACCCTTCTTTGGCAATAGAACCAGGCCTTCCAGCCTCCTTCCTTAATAGGGTATTAAGGGCCTCCTAGCTGTTACTAAAGATCTAGCAACTTCTCCCCTTCTCCCCCACCTACCACGCTTCTCCAATTCTTTCACTTGCCTATCCAGTTCCTCCCTCTTACTCCTACTCTGTTTCTTGATTTTAGCTACATAGGCTATAATAGCTCCCCTCATAAAGGCTTTTCCTGCCTCCCAAAGGGTAATACTAGAAATCTCATTCAGAGTTCGTCTCCATATATAGCTTCCACTATTCTGCTAGATATTCCTTAAATGCCCGATTCTTAATCAGGTATGTAGGGAACTGCCAAGTACATGGACCATTCTCCGCCCCCCCTCCCGGATATTTTTAAGATAACCATAGCATGGTCTTAGATGAAAATGGGACTGTGGGTTATCTCTTCAATCCTGTCCACCCATCCTCTAGGCAAGAAAACATAGTCCAGACGGGACCAAGTCTTATGGGGGTTGGAGTAAAATGTATATTCTCTCGCACTGGGATTAACCGCTCTCCAACGATCCACCATATCTAGGTCTGCCATCCCCACCAACCATTGGCACATAGCCTCCGTCACCCACCCCTTCCCAGCGGAGTGATCCATGGATGCATCCATGGTCCAATTAAAGTCCCCTCCTAAAATAAGCCTGGGGAATTGCTCCCCAACAAGCAAGCCCAGTAAAGAGGTATAAAACTGTGGGTCATGCACTGCCGGCACATACACACAACCAAACGTGAGTGTCTCCCCCCGTCATGTTCCCGTGACAAAAATATATCTGCCCTCCTTTGGGTCTCTTACCACCCTCCTCACATCAAGCAGTAGGCCCTTGTGCAGAAGTATTGCTACTTCCCACTTATGAGAGGAGTAAGAGGCCGCAAAGCACCTTCCCAACCAATTTCGTACTAACTTAGCGTGCTCTACGTCCGTCAGGTAGGTCTCTTGTAACATCGCCACCTGCGCCCCCCCTCCGCCTCAATGCAGTCAGGAGCGCAGTCCTCTTCACTGGGATCGCCATACCTTTTACGTTCCAAGAAATGACACTGAGATTTACTGCAGCCCCCATTTCCTCCACACGCGTCTTTCCAAGCTCCCACCACTTCTCCTTCATAGTGCCCTTGCACCCTTGCATCTTTTCACAGCATTTGAAAACTGGCTTGCATATTAACTTCAGTTTCCACACAATCGATTGCATCCAAAGAGAAAGAAAGAAAACAACATAACCAGACATCTACAATGACAACAACAACCATCCTATCAATAATAACATTTGTAACTTTATAACTTTGACATAACCCTCCTCCACCACCTCCCTCCCTCCTTGATCCTTTCCTTCCCACCCCATTCAACCCTCCCGACATTCCCCCCTCCAGTTACACTAATTGCTAACATAGCACAAGTGTTTATCCTAGAGAAATAAATGAACAAATACAAATACACTCCTCCACAACTGAGATGCGCATCCCGCCGCTCTCCCCAGCAGCCAAGTTCCCTTTATCTTAGAATCCTCCCTTCCTGCGGCCCCATCAGAGTAGCTCCTAGGCCCAAACCACCTGTCTATCCGTCCCCCTTCCACAATTATCATCACCTCTCCTCTACCCTCTCTTTCCAGCCTACTCCCTCTCCCATCGACCCTCTCCCTCACTCCCCACTTTATGAGACAGTTACATTCCTTCTTACTTCTAACCCCATTTCATGCATCCTTCCGACTCCCCATACCCTCCTCCCTATGTCACTCTCTATATCATAGCCTGTATATCCTGAGAGATCTAATGCTTTTATCTCTCTTTTCCCTCTGGAGACAGGTGCGACGTCTTACCCTAAAAGGCAGGGCACCCCCACACTTTAGGCAATTTCATCCCCTACCTGACAGCTATGTCCTGATCTATCCCCACTCCCCCAAACTGCCCTCCCATAAGGGCACACCTCCGTGCCTCCACCCCCTTCTACCATTGTCTGCTAATACAGACGCTGCATACCCACTCCTATCCTAGGCAGGTCAGTCTGCATTCTACACTCTTAATCCTCCATTTGACCCTTTCCTCGCTCGAAGAGCAGCAGCAGACGTGACAGCACGCAGCATCTCGGCACGTTCAGGTCAACACTCCACTCCATGTTATCTACTAGAATACCCCTGACCTGCTCTCCTCCCATTCCCCTCAGACCTCCCACTCCAGTCCCTTCACCTCACGATTTCTTTTCCCTCCACCCCTCCAAGAACCCGTGGATTAGCAGGGGTGACCTCGGAGGTTCAGCTGCACATCCCAGACTCGTTCTTATCCCCCCCTTTGTTCCCATCCCACCCAGCTTCCTCCCTACCCCTTCTCCTCCTTCATTCCCCCCAGCTCTCTCCCCCAGACATACTGGTGCCCCTTCTAAATTCCAGCTTAACACAGATAACTATATGGAAGTGAGGGAAAACACAACATAATTGAGGCATAGAGAGTAATCTAGGACACGAAGCCAGGCTGCGCCATCTAATTACACGCGCTAGGCCTGCCCTCGCTCCTACCTTGCGGTACCAGTCCATAACCTCAGGGCCTCTCTCTCTCTTCAGTCCCTGCCTTCAAACGAGTTCCCAATGTCCATGCTTCATCCACATTCGGAGAGTCAATAAGAGAGGGATAAGGCAGAGGGAGATATACCCGAGTCCCACCTCCCATGTCCATTATCTCCCGCTGCACAATGAGTACCGGCAGCAGTCGGGTTGGTGGCCATTTCTCCTTCCTCGTGGGTCTCCTAAACAGATAAGGCGCAACGGCACCAACAATTCAAACAGGAAACCAGATTTCAATTTTAAACAAAAACCGACATTAGTGTCACTCCACCGGAGGCAAACTCCAGTCATCTCAAACCTCCAATTCCTCCCAGCTCGCTGGCAGTCCCTCAACTCACTCTTCTCCTTAGGCCCTTCACAAATTCCTCTGCTTTTCCAAGCTCCCAGAAAGAAAATGTCGCCCTCAAGTTTAATTTTAAGTGTGGCAGGGCACGAGCAAGTTTTCAACCTTTAAGTTCCTCAGCTGGGCCATGAGACCATTAAGCCTTTCTCCTCTTTAATAAGCGCACTGAGTAGTCCTGAGACAGAAACAGGCCTCGACCTTCATAGCTTAGGGACCCCTTCCCCGATATTCTTTCAGGAATGCCTCCCGGTCTTGGAAGTTATGAAGTGCATAATGATCTGGCGGGAGGTTGATCCGCCGGGTGGTCGTGGCATAACCGCCCTGTGCGCCTCTTTCCATTTTCACCCGGCTGATTTTCACATTAATACCTAACAACTCTGGCAGCACCCTGCTACAGAAATCCAAGGCATCCTTCCCTTCCAGACCCTCTGGCAGGCCTCTCAGGTGCAAATTCAGTCACCGGTGGTAATTTTCTTGGTAGTCGAATGCCTCCTTAAATTCCTCCAGCTCCTTCTGCAAGGCGCGCACTTGCCCAGGGACCATTAGCACCTCATCCTCCAGTCTTGAAATTCTTTCCTCTGCCTCCATTAATCTGGCTCCATGCTGCACTTGCTGTTCTAAGATCTCCTGCAGACTGCCATCCAGCTTATCCTTCAGCTTTGTCAATCATGGCTCCAGTGCTGCGATCACTTGCCCCGTTAACTCCTTTCCAAGTGCTGCAACCTCCGCAGCTGAGAGCGAGACAAGGCCTGCATTCTCCCCCACCAAGGCCGGCACACCCTTCTTCCTGGTTTTCCTGGTCACCTGCTGACTCTTCGAGGGCATGGGGGTTAAACATTCGTCCATCATAGCCTCCTCCACCCGCCGATACAATTTTTGCCGCTCTGGGGTGAGTAATTCTATAAATTTTCCCTTTTATTAACGGCTTTCAGGACGGAGCAGACGGGAGACACGACCACTCAGTTAGCTGCTCATTAGCACCCCCCTTTTACATTTTTTATTTATTTAGTTTTTGTTGACCGGGTAAGTGCACTAGACAAATCCTGCCTATTTTCAGGCACGACCCGAGGGAGCAGAATACAGATGAATGCCAACTGACCTTGAACCAGATTAAGCTGTTCATTTACCCTGACTGTGGTTCCAGTTTGTGCAAGAGTACTGTATTGCTGTTATTTGCTGTGTGTAACCCTTAGGTCCCCCAGGACCATCAATGGACGGCCACCAAGGGTCTGAAGATAGCACATATGAACATATGTAGTCTTAGACCAAAAATACATGAAGTCCAGGCCTGGTTGGACCTTTACAAACCGACTTACTAGCCATCTCTGAAACCTGTGCTAAAGCCCACATCCATGACCATGAGATTCAGGTAGTGGGCTATAATAACTACCTAATGACAGAGGAAACCAAAAAGGGTTGGGGTCCTAATCTATGCTAAGGATGACCTCTCCATGTCACCTCTACCCCTGCAGACTAATCCTACTGCTGAGGGAGACAGCATATACATCCAGATAACCTTAGGGCACACCAAACAACTAACAACTGGCTGCATCTACCACCCACCAAAATCAGCCCTCAAATCCCTCGAAGCCATCACAAACAATATGACTATCAAGGTAACAATGGAGCAACTAATTCTGGGCAACTTTAACATTAACTGGGCCCAGGACCCTGGTCATGCCTCAAAGTCATTTACCCATGAAGCAGGTCTGACACAGGTCATCTCTGAACTGAACAGACTTAATTAAAAAACTGGGAACCACACCACCCTTGACTGGGCTCTGGTGTCTAACCCCACTAATATACAGAGTGCGGCGCAATGGCAGACTCCTGAGTGACCATTCCCCAATCTTCTGTATATGGAAAACAAACCACCCAAGGTCCAACCTAGAATTCTCTCCACCTTGACTTCTCCAAGTTCTCTGAACTACAATACAATCACTACCTAGATAGTCTGGACTGGAACCCCAGAATCTTCTCCCTACTCTACTGAGGCTGTGCAATACTTCCAGGATGAACTAACCACAGTGGCCAACCTCTTTGCTCCAATGAAGAGAATGAGGGCTAAAGGCAGCCTCTACAAGTGGATCTCTCCCTCCTTCAAAGCCCTAATGGCTACTTGGGAAAAAGCCTGGAAAAAATTTAGGCTCTCCTCTCTCCTGGCAGATCTCGCTGAATGGAAAAGCCCTGAGGAACAAAGCCAAGAGAGCCATAAAACTCATTAAGAGAGATTACTTAACACACCTCCAGAAAACCAGCCTGGGCAACCCCAAGCAATTCTGGAATCATATCAATGACCTGATCAAGGGCAGCAAAAAGCCTGAGTCCTGTCCCATGGAGATTAACGGTCAGCTCACTACTGACCTTTCTTAAATATCAGCTGCCCTTAACAGCCACTTCTCAGACCTCGAGTCCTATAAGACCTGCCTGTCTCCCCAGACTCTCCCCCCTACCTCAGATGAACCACGTCACATGGAAAGACCCCCATTTCACCTGAGACTGGCTAAACACACTGAAGTACTAAACCTCTTAAGGAACCTGAAACTGAAAGGGTCAGAGGGACCCGGAGGTATCATCCTCGCCACTCAAGGCAGGAGCTACCTCTTTAGCCTGGCCTATAACCATGCTCCTTAATCACTGAGAAAGGAGCAATCCTGACCCATGGAAACATGCCAGTGTTGTCCCTATTCACAAAGGGGGCCTAGGGAAAACTCAACAACTACAGGCCCATCTTCCTCCTCTGTTCACTTGTTAAGGTGCAAGAAAGAGTCATCTACAATCAACTCAGAGACTACCTGGAAGCTCATCAGCTCCTTGCCCCTCCCAACATGGATTTAGAACAAACCATGGTACTCGACCTGCCCTCATTACTTCACGGATGAAGTTCTCAGGGCAATGGACAAAGGATACCCACTGGTGCAGTCTTTATAGACTTATCCAAATCGTTCGACCTCGTCGACCACAACTTGCTGCTACAGAAGCTGCAAAATATAGGCCTCAGACAATCATGCCTGAAGTGGTTTGGGAGCTACTTATCAGGCAGGGCACAGAGGGTCTCATGGAAAGGGACCATGTCTGACCCACTGCCCTAAACCAGGAGTGTACCTCAGGGCTCAATTCTAGGCCCCTCCTGTTTTCCTTGTTTACCAATGACCTGCATCCACTGCGGGAAGAGCTCGGTTGTGCAGTACACTGGCGATACTGTCATCTTCCACCCCTGCATGATGTGGTTGCCTAGACCCTCTACTCCAAAAGGATCTCACTTCACTAGAGACTTGGCTGTAAGAACAGAATTGTACTAAATGCCCGACAAGACCAAGGCAATGCTATTGAGGCCAAGATCCCTGGATTTGACAGGTCCTCATCCCTCTCCTTAACCTCACTCTCTGGTAAAGCCATTATTGTAGTCCCCTCCCTTAAATACTTAGGCCTCACGTTGGATCAGAATATCACATACAAAGAACACGTGGACCAAGTCACCAGGACCTTACATCGGAAACTTGGCACCTGTACCGTCTCAGGGACCAACTCATCCCTGAAGCCAGGCTCTCCATAGCTACCAGCCTCCTACCCAACCTGACCTTTGTGGCCCTATTATACAGACCATGGCTAAACAAGAGATTACCAGGATGCAAACCCTATATAATAAAATAGCTTGTTTCGCAACCTTAGACCACCCGAGATGTCACCACTGTGACACTTTGGGCAATCTTCGTTGGCCCACATTGGTCACCCACCTCCAATACCCCTTGCTTGTCCAGGCCTACAAGCTTCTCAAACCCCACGCTCCTCCAAGCATTGCTGGGACCATAACCCTCAAACACAACCCAAGTAACCTAAGGACCTCAGATAGAATGCTATTAGAAGTCCCTAGGGTAAGGACAAACGCTGGCGGAAGATCCTTTTCCTCCCAAGCAGCCTGCCAATGGAACAAGCTCCCTCGCCAGGTCCAGTCCTCCTCCTCACTCATGAACTTCCGCACCAGGCTTAAGTCCCATCTGCTGACCTCAAGCACATGCCACTGTCATGGCACTTAAAGCTCCTACGGTACTCCCCTCCTCTCCAACTCCCTGCCTCCTAGCTTAACCTTCCTACTACCTGCCTTTATACAGACTGCTCGCTAGAAGCCATGTGTTACCCCTGAATAAACTATATGCAAAGTATTACCAATTGCTTACATGTCATGATGATAACTATGCCTGTACCCATGCCTGTCATCCACTGCTTTTTCTTTACCGTGCCTGTAAGCCATGCCTGTATCCACTGCTTTTCTTTTATCATGCCTGTAACCATGCTTGCATCCGCTATTTTTCTTTACTGTAATCACCTCATGATGTAACTCACAATGCCTCAAATGTTCCTTATGTCCTTGTTCATTCTTATAACTTGTATTGTTATCCCGGATCACCCCTGAAAAAGGGACCTTCGGGGCTCAGTGAGCCTACCCGGTCACCAAAATTTAATAAATAAATAAATAAATCCCAAGGGCTACTACCCCTGCCTGCTTAACTATTAACAGGTTGAGGGGCCTAGGTCCAATGGCGGTTGCCTATACCCAGAGGTCAGGGTTTGTAGTAGTTAAACTAACTTGGTCACAGCCCTCTGGTACACTGTAACCCTTCTTTCTTCCCACTAGTGGCCCACACATGTATCAGGAATATCTTCACAATGTACACTTACCCCCAGGACTGGTGCTGTCGACTGGACTCTGGGGACCCCCTGCAAAACAAGATGACAGTGCAAAAACCACAGTACCATACTTTAACATAAACGAATACCTCAGCCAGTGTAACTTTGCTGAGACCAACAGATCTGATTTATTTAAGGAGCTGTAACAAGGAAGGGGGAAATCAGGTTAATTAGGTTAAACACATTAATAATCACAGTACTGTGCACATATTCAGAGTCCCAAATTGTCACTTTCACTGGGTACCCAGGATGGGGGGGGGGGCTAGCCAGGATCGGTGCAGCTGGTGGAGGCCCTGTGATGGAAAAACACTGGCACAGTACCCAAATTGTAATACGGAGCCTGTTGACTCAGTTCATGAAGAAATAAAAAAAAAACAATAATTAGATGACACACTTGCAATTCGATAAACAGATGGTAGGGAGCTACCCTGCTTTGTACTCACAAACTCAGTGCTGGTAACTGGATGGAAGGCAGATTGTCCTGGATTGCCTGGAGGAGCAGACCATGTGGACAAGGTTTGTGACTAGACCCCACTGCAGTTTAGAGCAAATGGATGTAGTCTGGATTAAGCTGGGGTTTACTTCCAGCTTCATGCACTCAATTCACTGTACAGGGATTTGAAAGATTCCCCACAAGCACTACACACATTTATATGTAAAGGAAAGTATTATACCAGGCAGGCTGCTTTCTATCCCGATCGCATTACTGCACAATACCGGAGAACACACAGCAGATTCAGTTCCTGACAGACTGAGCGCAATTCAGCAATTTCTCCAGTCTTCTACAGGGTGAGCCTGGTTTCTGCTCTTCAGATCTCCTTGATTCTCTTCACAGGTCGGTTTCAGTTCAAGCAGGTGCTTGCAAGCTGCAGACCGAAACTTAGGGCCTTCACGTGATTCTCGTAAAAACTACACACCAAAGAAGCACCCAGCTCCTTGTCTCTTCACTTCCCAAACTGATGTGATCTTTCCAGTAGACAGAGCCGGGCATTTCCTTTGAGTTCCTCCCAGTTCAGTTGGCTGGTTTGGTTGTCACCACAGCAAACTCCCCTGTTAGTGGAAAAGGCGCAAGTCAAACTACATTTTCCAGAGTCACTACCTTACAATCCCCTTACAGCAGGCTCCAGAGGAGAGTCCAAGTTCTGATTCGCCCAGAGCAGGCTCCATTTTAAAGGATCCCCACCGTGATTGGTCCAATTCAGAAGTTCAAAACCAACATGAGGGAGCTACTCTGCACTGTCCTTGCTACAAGAAAGCAGGTTAAATCATTACTACTGTAACAAGTTACAAGCAAACAATTACATCTTTGAAGAGTGCTCCTTCTGCCCACTTAGCGATGGCAGAAATGGAGTGATTTGGCAGTAGCTCGAGCGGGACTCAAGCAGGAAAACACACAGTCCCCCCATACAAACTAATTATGTCTGCAAGCAGACAGCGCTTAAAGAGACAGTACCAGAGGCTCTAAAAGCACTCACAGATAAACAGCTTAAATGCCAAACACCATTCAGGCTTGGAGCATTCAAGCAAGCTTCTGGAAGACTTTTCGGGAACCCCCATTTGCAGGGGGGTTACATGTGTATAACCTCGTTTTACAGGGGTTCCCCAGGGCCGAACCAGAGGAAAGCCCTGGTGGTAAGTGCAAACAGTGTGGGTATTTGTGTGGTGTATCAGGGGTATTGTGAAAGTGCTTATTGTGCATTGTTCTGGCCACTGGGAAGGAAAGAGGGGAGGTTACAGTGTCCCCGTTGGCTGTGCCCAGGTTAGCTTGACCACTACCAACCCTGACCTCTAGGTGGAGGCACCTGCTTCAGAACTCAGGCTTCTTAATCACTACTAGCCAACCCGCTAGGGGTAGTAGTACTTGGGATAGCGCCTCCTAGAGGTTACATGCATTTAACACCTTGTATTTTCCTTTTGTTTTGTTTTACTTTCTTTATATATTTACTTTATTATTTCGATTTAATGAGGAAATAAAATGACAAACGTCATCAGGCGTTTTTTATGCACTTTGAATGGTTGTCTGCCTTGTGAATGTTATCCAGTATACCCACACCCTCGTGACATGTCTCAGACCTGGTCCACAGTTAGAGTCTCATCAACTTGTCAACCATCTGTAAAAGTTCCAGTGTCTAAAGACTACACTTTGAACTCTCTGGCTCGCTCTTTGGATACAGTGCTTGAAAGAACAGAGAGATTTGACCAATGCTACAATGCACTATTGCAGAAAACAGATTTTATAGCTAGATAAAAAAGAGACAAGTGAAAGGGCATTGAATTAACTAAAAATTAAGAATGATAAACTGGAATCTAAAACTCAATCACTTGAGGTTACTATATATGGAGTGGTGAAAAAGAACATTAACATATCTAGAAAACTGGAAACTACTGAAAACCAAATGAGATAATACAAAATTGGTTGGACTACCGGATACTTTGGACAAAGATTTTTCATATATTAGAGACCTTGTTAAAGATGTTCTGATTTCAACCTTTGATCTCCTACCAGACACCCCCTTCCCTTTGTTGAGTAAAGTGTTCTGAATTGATAAAACGAATATAGACACGCTTTCATCCATTACATCAATGTAACCCCCTATAAATGGGGGTTCCCAAAAGTCTTCCTTGGGTGTGCTTAAATGCCCACTACCAGGCAGGCGTTCTGTGTCTTTACAGGTGTAAAACTGCTTGCATGCGAGTGCCCTGTTAGCCTCCATGCCTGTCTCTTTAAGAGACATTATTTTGTAGTGTATAATTGATCTAGGTAGGGACTATTGTTTCCAGGCTCGAGTCCCACCTGAGCTGCAGTAACATTGTTCTGTTCTGCTATCGCTAATGGTGCAGAGGGAGCTCTGTTAGAACTGATAATTGTTTGCTGATTAGCTGCTCTAATAACAATGGTATTATAGTTTGTCTAACCTGCCTTTCTTTGCAGCATGGACATTTCTGTATTGCACCATTCAGTACCTTTTGGGGCCATAAATGGAGTCTGTCCCCAGGGGTCTTGTGGGAGTGAATTTCTGTAGGAATTGTAGTTTTTTCACTTTGGCGCCTAAATGGACCTGGAGGGGGAGCCCTTGCTTTGACAGACAGATGAATCAACCAACCGAACCCTTTCTGGATCAGGAGGAAGTCCTGGTGCTGCCTGCAGGAGAGAGTCAGTCTGAGTTTGGAGTGGAGAGAGTGAACAGTTCGAGATATTCAAGCAGCTGCTCCTGTGTAGTCGCTCGGGAAACTGGTGGAAAGGCTGAGTTTGGCCTGTCTGCCTACTTGTCCTTGAGAGGGATCCTTTAAAGTGTCTAATTACCGGACTGTATCCGAACCAATTGTGACAAGAATTACTGAACTGTGACTACCTCATTGCCTGAAGAGGACCGAAGATTTTCTCCACGCGATTGGTCTGTTGCAGCATCTGAAACCACCGCAGAATGTATGGTTTTGCACAGGGAAACTGTAATTGCAACCAAACTGTCATCCAAACTGTGATATTGTTTTGCATTACTGTAAATGTACTGAATGCTGTTAGTGGGTCAGGATTTGGGTCCCCACTTCCCAATTGTGTCATGCTTGCTGGAAGCTGCATCCAGCACTTACCAAATTGAATCCGAACTGTTCACCCCTCTTGGGCCCTGCCATCTTGGCTCAGCCAGCTACTCACAGTGCAGAGAAACCCATCAACGACAGACCCACCTGGAGATCAGCCTCTGCTCAACACTGAACAGAAACGACACCTCAGTGATTCGTGTATGTCCTGCTTCTCCTGGCATACCAGCTTGTCATCCTGAAGTCTCTATTTCGTCCCTCCTGTGTTCTGTATTGGGTAGCATGAGTAACCATCAGGGTAGCTCCCTGCAATTATAGCTAAATCAAAGTGTGTCATCTGATTCAATTGTTGTTTTCTTGTCACAAACTGAGCCTTCTGGCTCCGGATTACAAATTGTGTGTGGTTGTGCAAGCTTCTTCTTTCCATCACAGGGCCCCGACCAGCTGCAACGCCGGCCTACCCTGGGCAACATGTCAGGCTAGCCCACCTTTTTTCCATCTGGGTACCTAGAGTGTGTGACTGTGAAGGGACTCTAAATTGCATGCATGATTGTCTGAGTATATCAGTTACAGAACCAATTAGCCAAATTACGCCCCTTCCCTTTTCATTCCCCCTGAATAAATCAGATCCAATTCTTTTTGTGCTTAACCTGACTGTGGTTCCAATTTGTACAAAAAGCACTGTATTGTTGTTACTTGCTGTGTCTAACCTTATTTTGCAGTGGTCTCCAGGGTCGAACTGGTGGAACCAGTCCTGGTGGTACGTGCAATCAGAGGGGGGATATATCTGCTGTTTGGGGGCTATTGTACCTGTGTATTCTGTTCAGTGTTTAGGCCACTAAAGGGGAAAGAGAGGGTTCACAGTGTTCTGGAGGACTATACCCAGGTCAGCTACATTACCATGAACCGCATCCTCTGGGTGGAGGCACCTGTTTTCAGTACCCAGGCCCTTAACCTGCAGCTAGTCATGCAAGCAGGGGTAGTAGCCCTTGGGATAGCGCCACCTAGGAGTTACATCTTGGAGGCACCACTGGGATTATCACACCCCTAGTGGCCAAAATCAAGAATTATTGTTAAAAATTAATGGCTACACCAGTAGAAATGGCTGTATACCAGTTAGTGGGGTGGTGTACGGGGCAGGAGATTGACCCCCACAATGCCTTGCTAATACTGGATATACCTGTGGGCACTAGTAAGGACATTGTTGAAGGGACACTTTCCAAAGTTGAATGTTTGAAAAAAGCTGTAGTGGTGGGTCGACAGGCTGATTTAATGGCCCAAACTCTCATGGCCTTGGTGGAGTATAGTGACCCACTGGACAGTTCAAAGGTGCCCCAGACTATCGCCCCAGAGGGATTCCCAGCCACCTGGAGGATGATAATCAAAGATAGTAAGGATCCCTTAGAGAATGAGCCCCCACCGCTATTTGAGTCTTTTGAGGAGAAGTTTGACAGGTTGTTACTGGAGGAGGGTAAAATCATGGATGATTTAAAAAAAATATTCCTGCCACCTGGGAGTGCCCCTACCCCGCTGTCCACATCAGCCCCAGCACCTGTTCTTTCACCAACTCCTGTACCTGCTTCTGTGCCAGTAGGTAGCCACAACCCTTACCGCAAGTTCAAGGTGTTCTCTGGCATCCTCCTAACTCCTAATGGGGAAGTCAACCTGGAGACCTGGATAGACTCTGCTACCCTTGCGGTACAAGACTGGCAATGCTTAAAGGCCGAAAAAAAGGCCCGCCTGGGGGAAAGTCTCCAGGGGCCTGCCCTACATGCCTTTTGCTCCCTGAGGTCCTATGACCCCGATGCCAAACCCCAAGAGTACTTAGTCACCCTTGAAAATGTGTTTGGGGGCACCACTAGTGTTGAAGCTTTGAAATGGAAACTTAAAGATGTTAAACAACAGCCGGGGAAATTGTTGTCTGCCTACATGGATCAATCAGAAGGAATCCTACAAACCATTTTTCGGAAAGGAGGCTGGGCGTCTAGTGAGGTGGACCAGGTAAGACTGGATCTTATACTCCACTCTGCCTGGCATTCCAGCTGGGTGTTGCTCAAATTGCAACTGCACCAAAGGAACTCGACCCGCTGCCCTTCCATATGTTGATGAAGGAGGTACAGGAAGTTGAGGAGGAGGAAGGCTCTCAGGAACCCTGTCAGGTCATAGCTGCCACAATCCCTGCTCCAGGCACGGGTCAGTCACTGATAGCCTGGAATTCCAGAAATCACATTACAGACTCTGAGAACTAAATGCTGGTGCCAGTTCTGGGGGCCCAGTGAGAAGGAGACTGCTAAGGATGCTCCACCATGGGGATGAACTACTGAGGGAGTTCAGAGAAACAATAGCCAGTCTCTTTATGAAGACTGCTGTTGAGAGTACAGACCCCGAGTCTTATCAGAGTGCATCTGCTATGGGGGTTGGGGTGCACCCCATGCATCTCCTGCTGACAGCATCTCAAAGATTGAAGAATTGACTATGGAAGTGAGAGAATTACTGAGATGTTTCCCAATACTCTTCACACCGCAGACGGAGGTGGAACCAAGATTTTCAGTTGGTGGTACCCCTGCCTCAGCTCCCAATGTGATGTCTCAGCCACTCCAGACCCTGGAAAGCATATACTGTCATAACTGTGGGAAGGACGGGCATATGAAGATAAAATGCTGGTCCCCAAAAGACCTAGATAAAGTTGTATATAGACTTCAAGAGGAGCTCCGGAAAGTGAGACCATGGCCAAGAGGCACTGGCAACGACCGCAGTGAAGGCTCAAGAAATACTAACTCAAACTTCTTTGTGGATAAATCGTCTGTCCAGGTCCCTGCTACCGCCCCTCCAGATTGGTCCAAATTGGTGGGCCCTTTGATGGAGACTACTGTGACTGTCAATGGTGTCCATGCTCAGGCTATGCTCAACAGCGGGTCACAAGTGACCATTGTGTTCCAGGACTGGTATGACAAACACTTATCTGATGTGCCATTACAACCTCTAGAAGGCCTACATATGTGGGGCCTGAGGACAAGTCTTATCCCTACCTAGGATTTGTCTGGCTTTGGCTGTCTTTTCCTGTGGCTGTGACTGGTGTAGATGAGCAAGTGGAGATGTTAGCCCTGGTGTGCCCCACTTCAGGGATGAATGATGGGTCCCTACTCACTGGAACCAACACCCACATGTTTGGGAGGTTAGCACAGTTGTGCCAAGAGAAATTAGACAGACCGACAGACTGGCTGGGTAATGAGAATTCCAGCTCTGATCAAGAAAGCTTATGACCTGCAGAGGCAGTCTGTGGCAGAAGACCAGGATAAGCCACATTGGAATTGTCTAGAAGAAGGACCCTGACTCCTTGGTATTGCCGCCCAATACTCAGTATACTGTGCATGGAGAGGTCCATCTTAGGAGAGACATGAAAAACAAAATATTAATGCTGGATGCACCAGGTGAAGGAACATTACTGGAGGAGCTAATGGTCAAGCCCAGTATCCTACCTGCATGTGCCCATGCCTATGCACGCTGAGTGATGGTCCAAATTTGAAATGTATCTGATCGGGAAGTGCATGTGAACAGGGGATGTGTGCTGGCTACAGTACACTGCACAGACACTGCAGTATTACCCAGTAACAAGCACTGTGGTGGAAAGGAGAAAGTGACCCCAGACCTATTTGATTTCAGTGATTCCCCCCTATCTGCTGAGTGGAAGACTCAGATCAGTAGGAAACTTGCCCAGAGAGACCAAGTGTTTTGGCTAAAAGAACGGGATGTGAGGTGCACCCATGGTGCTGAGCATAATATTCGGCTGCACAATGACAGACCTTTCCAAGAGCAGTCCTGCTGCCTTGCTTCAGCTGATATAGATGATGTTTGGTGGCACCTACAGGAGATGCTCGCTGCCGGAATTATTAAAGAGTCAAGAAGCCCCTACGCTTCTTCCATCGTAGTTGTGCACAAGAAAAATGGGTCCATGAGGATGTGTGTGGATTATCGGACCATTAACTGACAGACTGTCCCAGATCAATACACCATGCCACGCATATAGGATGCCCTAGACTGCCTAAATGGGAGTCAGTGGTTCTCAGTACTTGATCTCCGCAGTAGATAGTATCAAATCCCGATGGCCCCGGAGGATCATGAGAAAACAGCCTTCATCTGTCCTTTGGGGTTCTACGAATTTCTGAGGATGTCACAGAGGATTTTGGATGCCCTGCTACCTTCTAGAGGTTGATGAAATGTGCAGTAAGAGACATGAATCTGCTAGAATGTTAAGTGTACTTGGATGATGTCATTGTTTTTGGTTGCATGCTAGAAGAACATGAGGCCAAACTGTTCAAAGTCTTCGATTGCTTGGAAGAATTTGGCCTCAAGCTATCCATAGACAAGTGCCAGTTCTTTCAAGCATCTGTAAAATATGTGGGACATGTAGTGTCAGCTGAGGGGATACAGACAGACCCCAGTAAAGTAGAGTCCCTGACCACCTGGTCCCAGCCAACCAACCTTCAAGAGCTGCAGCATTTTCTGGGGTTTTGCGCCTACTATCGCTGATTCATTAAGGACTATTCGAAGGTAATCCGGCTGCTCCTTAATCTTACCCAAGGCTATCCTCCCACCAACCGCAGATACAAGAAGGAGGCCCTCAAAGAAGAAGACAAGGTGGATTCTCAAACAGGTGAACCTTTGGAAGCCATTGGACCCCTGAGTGTGAGGCAGCATTCTTCAAAGTCATCTATCAGCTTACCTCGCTCCCAGTCCTTGCATATAGCTGATCCCACCAACCATACGTCCTGCACACGGGTCCCAGTCTGAAAGGGCTTGGGGCTGTGCTATATCAAGAATATGAGGATGGCCTGAGACCTGTGACCTTCACCAGTTGCAGCTTGACATCCTCCGAGCTGAATTATCCTGTGCACAAGTTGGAGTTCCTCTGTGCTGAAGTGGGCCATAGTCGATCAGTTCCATGAGTACCTCTATGGGGCCAAGATATTAGTAAAGACTGATAACAATCCTTTAACGTCTGTACAGACTTCAGCCAAGTAGGACTCCACTGGCACCAGTGGCTTTCTGCCTTGTCTACTTACGATTATGCGGTTGAATACCGCCTGGACCGAACCATATTGTGGCTGATGTCCTTTCACAGCGGCCAAGTTCCAAAGACAATTGGGTGAGGCTGTCTGAACCTTCTATTAATGCAGTGTACCAAAAGTTTGACAAAGGTGAGCAATTGTCTTCAGATACCATGGACTCGTGGTGGACTGTTTTGGGCCCCTATACTTGCATACCTGCCACTTATTGTCATTTTCTGCATTAGATATTGGTGCTTTGCCCCAGTTTAATAGTGACAGCATTCAGTGGGCTCAATCCCATGACCCCCATGATTCAGCCCGCAATTGATGCCCTAATCTGGGGAAGGATGTGTCTAAATTCGTTCTACTGACTTACGAACTGCATTGTTATTCAAAGAAGGCCCCAGACTAAAGTTATGAGATCAGTTATTATATAGAGACAGTAAATCATTAAGGTCAAGTGGACAAGCAGTGGTTGGTCCACCACCCAAAGCCTTCAAGCTGGTCCTGAGGTCCCCATAACCACATGGGACACCTCGGTATTGACCAGACTATCGACTTAGTACGGTCCCGATTCTATTGGACAAAAATGGGGGCAGATGTGGAGAATCATGTCAAAACTTGCAGTCGCTGCCTCCAGCAGAAAGCTTTGCCCCAGAAAGCTACCCCACTTGTCAACATCGCTACCAGTTGACACAACCCCACTCAGCAGGTCATCCCTCTACTCCCAAAGTGCCAACCTCCGAGTGTAGGATTGTGAACAATTAACAGAAACAGGGTAACCCTCCTGTCTGTTTTGTGGGTTCGAATCAACCTTTGGTCTCAGTTCTGGAGGGATTCAAACTGTGAACCTCTTGTTAGCGTACCCAATGTACAGCTTCAGATAATTCTGCTCTTCAGGGGGGCAGATATCTTTTGCCTACAGGCACCTAACCAGGTGTACAACATGAACCCTTAAAAACTCTAATAAAGACCTCTGATAACTCTTACCTCTTCCCAGTTTGGTATTGCCATATAAGCTCATGCACAACGTTGTCAAACTCTTAACCATCCATGCGTTATAGGTAAAAACAGAAGGACTTGGAAGACATAAATAATCTGTTTAAAAATTGATGTTTACTTAAAAATAGATAACAATGTAAAATGTAAAACACAGAACCAAATATCACAAAACATACAAATCACTTGAAAGAATAAAAACAAGATTTTGAAAGTGCAATTTCCTACAATCAGACAATTAGACTTGCTCTATCTAATGTATCTCTTACAGTGCTGCTAGCATGTTGTAGCTTTCAGAGTCCAAAAACAAGTGTGCAAATGGAAAACAGAATACTGTTTAAAAACTGGCTTTGCCAACCTCTTTGCGTGAGGTCACCTAGCTCCTCTCTGCCAGATATAAAAATTATACAACCAGGATGTCATCACTCAGAAGGAAAATTAAATAAGGTTAATTTCTAAGTCCTTCTTTCATCCATGAGCAACATCCTGGTTTTACAGACATCAGAGGAACATTTATGACTTCGCACCAGTGTGACATAACCTGGTTTTCCTCCTCTAACGCTCATAAAATGGATATTCACTATCCTGTCAGTTAAACAGGAGATGCTTGATTTAGGCCTCTTCTAGCCTGTAATTATCTCTTAGCCTTCCAGGTAACAACTTTTATCTAAAACCTGGGGGTCATTCCACAAGCTGTTGCAGCATCTCATGAGAGACACTCAATAACACATTTTTATATTGCAAAAACCATAGATTAATCAGAACCAGCTGTCCAAGTGTCACAATTCCTCCCCACCTAGACTGAATCTGGGGTCTCTATCCCCAGCATGGGATGAGCTTCCCAAATCAGTTCACTCCTCATACACATGAGACAGCCCATCAGAGTTCTGATTTTTGGCTCCAGCCCTATGTAGAATTGTCATATCATACCCTTGCAAAGCAAGACTCCGTCTTAACAATCTACCATTGTTTTTCCCCATCAGCATCAGCCAAACCAGGGGGTTGAAGTCAATCTACCACAAAATGCTGCTCATATAAGTATGGCTAACGTCCTTTAGGGTCCATAATGGCAAGACATTCTTTTTCCGCAGTAGAATATGCTTGCTCCCTGGGAAGTAACTTCCTACTCAGGTACACTACTGGGTGGTCTTTCCCTTGGCTGGATGTCTGACTCAGTACTGCCCCAATACCAACGTCAGAGGCATCAGTCTGAACTATAAAGTGTTTGTTATAGTCATGACTTGTCAAAACAGGAGCACTGCACAGTGCCTCCTTTAGTTTGGAAAAGGCTTCCTCGCAGGCTAGGCCCCAGGTTATTTTCTTTAGCATCCTTGTCTTTGTCAGGTCAGATAGGGGAGCAGCCAGGGCACTATAATTGGGTAAAAATGTCCTGTAGTACCCTGCTGTCCCTAGAAAACTCCTGACCTGCGTCTGTGTTTCTGGTCTGGGCCATGCCTGGATTACCTCTATTTTTATTTGTTAGTGTCAGTGGCTCAGTAGGTAGCACACTCGCCTCTGAGACCGGGAGATCAGAGGGCTGTGGGTTCAGTTCTCACATCTGGCACTTGAGTTAATATCCCAGTACTGACACTGAAGTGCAGCATGAGAAGGGTGCTGCACTTCTGAGGTGCTGTCTTTCGGATGAGATGTTAAACCGAGGTCCCATCTGCCTGGATTAGTGGTAGTTCAGGTGGATGTTAAAGACCCCATGGCACTTATCGAAAAGAGTAGGGGAATTTCCCCAGTGCTATGGCCAAATTTCCCTCATTTACTAAAAACAATACCACTAACAACTTAATCTGGTTCAAGGTCAGTTGGCATTCATCTGTATCCCCCTCCCCCGGGTCATGTATGAAAATAGGCAGGACTTGTCTAGTGCACTTACCCAGTCAACAAAAACTAAATAAATAAATAAATATTTGGTTAGAACGGAGCTGTCCCTGGCATACCACATGCCCGAGGTATGCCACTTCTCCCATGGCCACCTGGCACGTCTCGGCTTTGACAGTGAGCCCGGCCCTCTGTATCCTGCCCAGCACTTCCCTAAGGTGTGATAGGTATTCCTCCCAGCTGGCACTAAAGATGGCAATGTCATCCAGGTATGCCACGGTGTACTCCTCAGCACCATTTAACACCTGGTTCACCAACCTTTGGAAAGTGGCCAGGGCATTCTTCATTCCGAAAGGCATTACTTTGAATTCAAATAAGCCTATTGGAGTGATGAAGGCCGACCTCTCCCTAGCTCTGTCCATCAACTCTACCTGCCAATAGCCCTTTGTCAGGTCAATGGTCATAAGGTAGGTTGCTCCTCCCAACTTGTCGAGGAGTTCGTCTGTCCGGGGCATTGTGTGGGTGTCTGACTTTGTGACTGCATTCTGTCCATGACAGTCCACACAGAAACGAGTACAGCCATCTGGCTTGGGCACAAGGATTATGGGTGAGGCCCAGGGGCTGTGGGATCTCCAGATTACCCCTAAATCCAGCATCTCCTCCACTTCCCTCCTAATGTCCTTTTGGACAGCCTTTGACAACCGATATGCTGCCTGCCATATGGGCATCTGTGTCCCTGTCTCCACATTGTGCGTCGCAAAGGGGGTTAGTCCAGGCTTGGCGCTAAACAATGGTGCAAAGTCTGCTAAAACCTCCCTTACTTTCTGGATCTGGTCCGGGGTCAGCTGGGGAGAACATTTTACTGCCTTCACATAGGACTCCCGCTCACTTTCTTCCAGCAAGTCCAGAAGGGGGTCTCCTTCGTCTGTCCCCTCCCCAGTATTGCACACTGCAAACACCATGTCAGCCCTATTTGCATATGGCTTCATCATGTTGACATGGTACATCCTTTCTGTCTGTTTTCGGTCGGGTAACTCTACAATATACTTCACGTCATTTACCTTCCTAACCACTTTGGAGGGTCCTGACCACTTAGCCTGCAGCATGTCTTTCCAGACCAGAATAAGGACTACGACTTCCTGACCCACCATGTACAAGTGAGCTCTGGCTCTGCAGTCATACCACACTTTTTGTTTCTGTTTGAAGATGCCAGGTTGCTCTGGGCTGTCCCCATAAGCTCCTTCAGTCTTTCTCTAAACCTAAGGAAATAATCCACTATGGAGTTCCCTCGGTGGCGTTTGCCTTCCCAGTCCTCCCAGATCAAGTCTAGGGGTCCACGTACCTGGTGTCCATATAAAAGTTCGAAGGGGGGAAATCCTGTCTACTCTTGGGGCACCTCCCTGTATGCAAACAACAGGTGGGAAAGGTATTTCTCCCAGTCCCTTCCATGCTGTTCAGCAAACGCCTGGAGCATTGACTTTAGGGTACCATTGAATCTTTCCATGAGTCCATTGGCTTGTGGGTGATACGAAGTCGTGCATCTCTGCACCACCTCACACTTCTCCCATAAACATTTCATCAGGTCTGACATGAAGGAACCCCTCGATCAGTGATAACCTCCTGTGGAAACCCAACATGGGAGAAAATCCCAAGTAAAGCATCTGCCACTTTGCCTGTCCTCAGAGAGGATAGGACGACTGCCTCTGGGTACCGGGTGACATAACCCACCACAGTCAGGATGAATCTTTTCCCTGAGGAGCTGAAGGTATTTAAAGGCCCCACAATATCCATTCCCACCCTCTGAAATGGCTCCTCCACTATGGGTAATGGAATCAGGGTGGCTTGTTTTTTTTTTTGCCCACCTTCCCTATTTCTTGGCACCGGTGACAAGACCTGAAATACTCCTTCACCTGCTGTGTGACGTTTGGCCAATAGAAATTCTGGGCAAACTGCTGCAAAGTGCACATGACTCCCAGATGACCAGATAAGGGAATATCATGGGCAATCTTGAACAAGTGCTCACAATACCCTTGGGGAACGACAAGCTGCCTGCCTAGCATCCCTCCCTCTGTCTGTACAGCCTGAGTATACATAAGTCCATTTTTTCCAATAAACTTTATGTCTGCTGCCACCTCCCTGTGCATCGTCGGAGTCTGCCCAAGCTCTCAGCTTCTCTAGACTAGGGTCACTTCTCTGAGCAGCTGCAAACCCTCATACATTCCCAAGGCATGGGACAGGTCCCTTCAGTCGCTAAACTAGGGTCCCTAGCACTAGCGTCAGGGCACTCAGGAGCACTGTCAATCCCAACCCTCTGACAATGGGTCACCCCTTCCTCTTCAGAGTAACCCTCTGTAGCTGTGTGGTTGACTGCTACTGGGGAAATTTCTACCCCCATTTCATTAGTCTCCCCATCTGAAGACACAGGCTGGGGAACCAGCCTCTCAGTGGTTGCCACAATGGCTTCTGTGGGGTTCAGGGAACTACAATTTTCCCTTGCCACTTGGCTACAGGTAACTGCACACACCATCCCTTGTTTAAGATTGTTGCCCAGGATCACATCCACTGCTAAGGTTTGGACTACAGCCACTTGTTGCACAGTTCCCCCTGTTTCACCCCCTTCTAGGAAAACACTAGCGAGGGGCAATGTTTTCTCTTCACTAGTAAAGTCCTGTACAGTGATGTATTTATTGGGTATAAGCTGATCCAGCTCTACTAGATCCCCCTTTACCAAGGTCAAGGATGCCCCGTGTCCCTTAACCCTTGTGTCTGTACACCATTTACCATGACTGGGTGCATGTGTTCCCTCATGTTCACAGGTATGCTTCCAGGGACATACAAATAACCCACTTTTTTCTAGTACCATTCTACGTATTATTGCTCATTCTTTTTGGACACTGGCAATATGCCCAGTTTCTTTACACAACCAGCATTCACTTCTCTTTTCAGAGAAATCTTTTTTCTGAAACCTGGGAATACCTGGTTTCAGTGGAGGCACTGAGGGTTTTAGCTGCCCTGAAGGTGTGCTTTTCCCTTTCTGCGCTGTCACGCCCACCCCATTCACTCTCAGAGCAGGTCTGCTCTTGGCATAGCGGTCCGAGAGTTCAGCAGCCTCTTGCACTGTTTTGGGATCTCAGTCCTCCAGCCAGGTTTTCAGCTCTGCTGGGCATGCCCAATAAAACTGTTCTAACAAAATCACATTTTCAGTTTTATCAGCAGAGTTTGCCTCAATTCCTTCCCACTAACATTTTATAAACTGATGTTTCGTGGCTAGCTCCTCATAGCTCATGTCAGGGCTTCTCCTGAGTTTAAGGCATTTAGCTCTATATGATTTAGCAGTTAATTCTTTTTTTTTAACAGTGCAGCTTTAAGTTTGCTGTAATCATCACTGTCCTCATTGTCCATTTGACCCAATGCATCCCGACCTTTCCCAGTAAGTAGTGGGGATAGCTAGAAGCTCCAGGCCTGTCTAGAATTTTATGTACTGAATATAAACTTTTGAAAAGAATTCTAAAAGCATCCATGTCCTCCCCTCTTTAAATTCATCTATCAATTTGGAATTCAATTTGTAACCTAGTCCTTTAGTCCCAGTTAAACCCAAGTCACTTACCTGCTCTGGTGCCGGTGGTTGGAGTTGTAGCTTCTCCAGTTCATGTTACCTTTGGCGCTAATGCTCCTCACGGTCTGCCTCCCGGCATTCTCATTCTGCCTCTCGGTGTTCTCACTCTGCCTCATGGTGTTCTTGCTCCCTCTTCTCCTCTGCAGCTCGCTGGCACTCACGTTCCTCATGGTCTGCCTCCCGCTGTTCATGGTCCCTCTCCCTCAGGAACTCCAGCTCCATTCTACGCAACTCAATTTGCTGCCTGAGAACTTCTGGATCCAGGATACTGGTGACCTGTCCCTGCTGCTGTGACCCTTCACTGGCAGTGGCCCTGTTGCTGTCCTCATCAGATCTGGATACTTCACTGTCCGCTAGCCCTGCCACACACAAGGTTTGTTCCTTTTCAGTCACTGCCGGTGACTCGATGCTCTGGGTATCTGCTACCATTAGGGCATCCATGAGGTTCTGCTTGGTGGCTTTCACCTCGAACGGGAATTCTCTGTCCCCGCACAACTGCTTTAAGTAGTCTACAGTGTGTCTACTGTAGTTGGAAGCCATTTTCTTCCCTAACTACGGCTACTCTGACTTGCACTTTAGAAAAAAATAAAATGTGCAGGAAATTGACTGTACGCCAAGTGATATAGTTCTGTTTCCTTTTTTAAAAAATGACTGCCCTTTTTTTTGCAAGTGAACTGACAGTCTTAAGCTGACACACTGAACAATCAGAGCTTGTAATACCAAAATTTATTGTACCACTGCCAACCAATCTGTCACAACCCCACTCAGCAGGTAAGTCCTCTACTCCCAAAGTGCCAACCTCTGAGTGTAGTATTGAACAGTTAACAGAAACAGGGTAACCCTCTTGTCTGTTTTGTGGGTTCGAATCAACCTTTGGTCTTAGTTCTGGAGGGATTCAAATATCAGAACCATTTGTTAGCTGCCTAATGTACAGGCTCAGATAATTCTGCCTTTGGGGGCAGATATCTTTCGCCTATGGGCACCCTAACCAGGTGTACAAAATGAACCCTTAAAAACTCTAATAAAGACCTTAGATAACTCTTACCTTTTCCCACTTTGGTATTGCCATATAAGCTCATGCACAGTGTTGTCAAACTCTTAACCATCCATGCACCACAGGCAAAAACAGAAGGACTTGGAAGACACAAATAGTCTATTTAAAAATGAGATGTTTACTTAAAAATAGATAACAATGTAAATTGTAAAACACTGAACCAAATATCACACAACATACAAATCACTTAAAAGAGTAAAAACAAGATTTTAAAAGAGCAATTTCCTACAATCAGACAATTAGACTTGCTCTATCTAATGTATCTCTTATTGTGTTGCTAGCATGTTGTAGCTTTCAGAGTCCAAAAACAAGTGCGTAAATGGAAAACAGAATACTGTTTAAAAACTGGCTTTGCTTAACCTCTTTGCATGAGATCACTTAGCTCCTTCCTGTCAGATATAAAATTATACAACCAGGATGTCATCACTCAGAAGGAAAATTAAATAAGGTTAATTTCTAAGTCCTTCTTTCATCCATGAGCAACAGCCTACTTTTACAGACATCAGAGGAACATTTACGACTTCGCATCAGTGTGACGTAACCTGGTTTTCCTCCCCTAAATGTCATAAAATGGATATTTACTATCCTGTTAGATAAACAGGAGATGCTTAGTTTAGGCCTTTTCTAGCCTGTAATTATCTCTTAGCCTTCCAGGTAACACCTTGTATCTAAAGCCTGGGAGGGAGGGGTGTCATTCCACAAGCTGTTCCAGCACATCTCATGAGAGACACTCAGTAACACATTTTTATATTACAAAAATCATAGATTAATCAGAACCAGCTGTCCTAAGTGTCACACCAGTGCCCCCATGGAACTGGTTTGTATAGACTTCCTGTGTCTGGAGCCCGATCAGCAGCACGTTGGCAATGTACTGGTAGTAACCAAACACTTTACCCAATAAGCACAAGCTTTCCCATCCAAGGATCAAAAGGCCTCTACAGTGGCCAAGGTGCTAGTAGAAAAGTTCTTTGGCCACTATGGTGCAACCCAACGTATCCATTCTGAGCAAGGAAGAGACTATGAAAGTAAACTAATCAAAAAAATGTTCTCTCTCTATGGAGGGTGCGAAAGTCCAGAACCACTCCCTATCACCCTCAAGGGGACCCTCAGCCAGAACGCTTTAACAGAACCCTTCTGGACTTGTTGGGTACTCTCCATCCTAAAGACAAGTCTAAGTGGAGTCAGCAGATTAGCACCTTGGTACATGCTTACAATTGCACCAAACGTGATGCTATCAGATTCTCTCCCTATGGTCTCGTGTTCGGAAGGGAAGCCTGGCTTCCCAGAGATACTTGCTTTGGGGTCTCCCCGGATGGGGTCTGAGTTGAGAACTATTTACAGTATGTATAGAAACTGAAAGATCAATTGAACCATGCATATCAACTGGCACAAATTCTGGCTGCCAAATGAAATCTTGCTAACAAAGAAAGATATGATTGACGAGTAAAAGCCCAAGAATTGTTACCCGAAGATAGGATACTACTGCACAATTTGGGGCTGCATGGGAAGCACAAAATCACTGACAGATGGCACCAACTTCCCCACATAGTATTTGGTAAACTGGATGACCTGCTGGTATACAAAGTGCACCCTGAGAATAACGCTAGAGCTGTCAAGACCAATCACCTACTGCCCATCGGTCAAGTGATCATTGGTGCTGAACCAACACCCGACACTTCCCCCGGGCCAGTGACTCATGCTGCTGCCAAAAAGAGACAGAGTCAACCTGCCCCTGTTGTTCCAGACCTAAGGCCTCTCCCCCCCCCGCAGGCCCTGAATGGTGATGACTGTCAGTCCATTTCTGATGAAAGTGAATGTGACAAATCCTACTATGCTTCTTATGAACTAAGCCAGTTGTTCGAGGCAATCCTCAGCAGAATCGTGGGGGATGAAGCTGGGTCTTCAGAGCTGCCTATCCCCTCAGATTCTTCCCTGGAACCAATGTTCCCTGAAAGTGAAGTGCAGAGTAATACGTCTGAAATAGCAGATTCCTTGTTTCTAGTGGAACTGTTCGAATTACCTGAACAGGAATCTGCTGTGGAAAATCCTCCTGGTGACACATCAGAACCTGCAGAACAATATGACTGTGTTGACAGCACCTCTTCAGTGCCACAAACTTCAATGATCCAAGAGTTCCTTCAGGCTGAGCAACCTGGGCCCTCTTCAGGAGAGAATAACGAGCAAAGTATTGTGGAAACAGAATCTGCCATGCAAGGAGCCGATAATGTTCCACTACTGTAGACTTTGCCCAGTGCAGAGGTACCCCTTTCTACTGAAGAAGAGACTGATGCAAATGCTCGTACTCCAGAGACTGTACCTGTTTCCCCAAGGAAGTCTAGGAGAGTGGTTAAACCCGTAATACATCTGAGCTACGACTCCCTTGGAAGACCAGTAGATCTTCCTTTAAATGTTGTCCACAAGGGTATCTATGTTTCAAAGAGCTCACTGCCCAAACTGAGCCTCTCTGCTACCTTCCAAGTTGATTGTCCATCCTTCGGGATATGGTGCCCCAGCCTCATCTAGCCCCTAGTTAGCTGATAGGATGGGACCCCATCTATGTTGTTTAGAATGCAAGAAACGATAACATGAATGAGTACAGTAATATTATTGTATGCATCATAGTGAAACCATTATTGAATGTATGAAAAATGCATAACAGTTGCCATAATATATATATATATATATATATATATATATATATATATATATATATATATATAGTTGTTATTTTGGATACATATAGTAATGGTAATGAAGCATATATTTCATATAAATACAATGACTTCAAATAATGTTGTTGTGAGCATAGACTTGAAGCAGATGGCAAGTTCTTTCCAGACAGGGAATGGTGTAACCCCCCTATAAATGGGGTTCCCCAAAGTATTCCTTGGGTGTGCTTAAGTGTGCACTGCCAGGCAGGCGTTCTGTGTCTTTACAGGTGTAAAACTCCTTTCATGCGAGTACCCTGTTAATCTCCATGCCTGTCTTTTTAAGAGACATTATTTTTGTAGTGTATAATTAATCTGGGTAGGGGCCTAGTGTTTCCAGGCTCGAGTCCCGCACAAGCTGCAGTAATATTGCTCTGTTCTGCCATCGCTACTGGTGCAGAGGGAGCTCTGATAGAACTGATAATTGTTTGCTGGTTAGCTGCTCTAATAACAATGGTATTATAGTTTGTTTAACCTGCCTTTCTTTGCAGCATGGACATTTCTGTATTGTACCTATCAGTACCTTTTGGTGACCATAAAATGGAGTCTGTCCCCAGGGGTCTTGTGGGAGTGAATTTCTGTAGGAATTGTAGTTTTTTTACTTTGGCGCCTACATGGACCTGACGGGGGAGCCCTTGCTTTGACAGACAGATGAATCAACCAACCGAACCCTTTCTGGATCAGGAGGAAGTCCTGGTGCTGCCTGCAGGAGAGAGTCAGTCTGAGTTTGGAGTGGAGAGAGTGAACAGCTCGAGATATTTAAGCAACTGCTCCTGTGTAGTCGTGCAGAAAACTGGTGGAAAGGCTGAATTTGGCCTGCCTGCCTACTTGTCCCTCGAGAGGGATCCTTTAAAGTGTCTAATTACCTGACTGTATCCGAACCAACTGTGAGAAGAATTACCGAATTGTGACTGTCTTATGCCTGAAGAGGACGAAAGATTTGCTCCATGCGATCTACCTGTCAGGATGTCTGAAACCACCGCACAATGTATGATTTTGCACAGGGATACTGTAATTGCAACCAGACTGTCATCTGAACAGTGGTATTGTGTACTGTAAATGTGCTCAATGCTGTTAGAGGGTTGAGATTTGGTTTCCCACTTCCCAATTGTGTCACGTTTGCTGGAAGCTGCATCCAGCACTTACGGACTGAATCTGAACTGGTCACTAGCCTGGGCCCTGCCAACTTGGCCCAGCTAGCTACTCATGATGCAGAGAAACCTGTTGACGAGAGACCCACCTGGGGATCAGACCCTGCTCAACACCTCAAACAGGAGCGACACTCGGTGATTTGTGTGGGCCCTGCTTCTCCTGGCATACTAGCTTGTCATCCTGAAGTCTCTGCTTCATCTCTCTCCTCTGTCCTGTATTGGGCAGCATGAGTAATCGTCAGGGTAGCTCCCTGCAACTAGAGCTAAATCAAAGTGTGTCATCTGATTCAATTGTTTTCTTAACATGAACAGAGACTTCTGGCTCTGGATTACAAATTGTGTGTGGTTGTGCATGCTTCTTTTTTTCATCACAGGGCCCCAACCAGCTGCAACGCCGGCCTACCCCGGGCAACATGACAGGCTAGCCCACCTTTTTTCCAACTGGGTACCCAGAGTCTGTGACTGTGAAGGGACTCTAAAGTGCATGCATGATTGTCTGATTATATCAGTTACAGAACTAATCAGCCAAATTACACCCCTCCCCTGTTCATTCCCCCTGGATAAATCAGATCTAATTCTTTTTGCACATAACCTGACTATGGTTCCAATTTGTACAAAAAGCACTGTATTGTTGTTACTTGCTGTGTCTAACCTTATTTTGCTGGGGTTCTCCAGGGTCGAACTGGTGGAACCAGCCCTGATGGTAAGTGCCATCAGAGGGGGGAATATATCTATTGTTTGGGACCTATTGTGCCTGTGTATTCTGTTCAGTGTTTTGGCCACTAGAGGGGAGAGAGGGGGATCACAAAGTCTCGGAGGGCTGTACCCAGGTCAGCTATGCTACCACTAACCCTGTCCTCCAGGTGGAGGCACCTGTTTTCAGTACCCAGGCCCCTAAACCTGTAACTAGTCATGCGAGCAGGGGTAGTAACCCTTGGGATAGCTCCACCTAGGGATTACATCAGCCATTATGGTCACTCATGCCTTTGAATTGGATCAGGAGATTTTATTTAAACTTGACAAAATCAAGGGAATACTTGACTTCAAGAATAATCATTTCTATCTGTTTCCCAACTAATTCCATCAATGCTTTTTATGTTTGCTTGTGCACATGTGCAAGAAACATGTTGCGGCAGCTTGCTGCAGAAGCAGATTGTGGAGGTGCGCCACTGTTGTGGCCAGTGCCCCCGGTGCCTTTTGAGGCTTGGCCTGCTTTTCCCAGTGGGGTGGCACACTGCTGCTGACCCTAGCTCAGCCAGCGTGTCACCACCTTGAAAGGTTTTTGCCACTGCAATCAGGGGCCGCCTCGTCATTGCAGCATCAGCCGTTCTGCTGCAATGAAGGAGCGACTCATCATTGCAGGGCGTACCTTGCCCTCCCGACCCAGTAATTTGCTGACAGGGGAGCCCACTTCCCATCGGCACCTGCCAACCCCCTCCCCATTTGTGGCATTTGTTTACCGAGGGTGCCCAATCCCCCTCAGCTTCATCCTGCCCACCAACAACCTTTCTTTGCTGGCGGGGCCCAATCACCGTTAGCTTCAGTCTCCCCTTCATTAAATTTGCTGACGGGGAGCCCACTCCCCGTCGGCATAATGCCCCCCTCCCAATTTGTTGTGTGCTGAGCTGGGTACACAGTCCCCCTTGGCTCTTCTCCCTGTATGTGCCGACGGAGGTACCCAGTCCCTGTCGGCTACAGCCCCCCCAAAACACTTGGGTGGTGGCACACTGGGAGTCCACCCCAGTGAGTCAAATGTACCTGTAAAAGGGAAAACACTCCTGCGATGTCTGTTGTGTTTTTAAAAACCCTGTAAAGAAGAAAATGGTCCCTCACTGTCTGCACCCCCCTCCCCAACCCGCGCCACCAGCAGCGTATCCCACCTCCCCACATCCCCTCACCCCATACTTACCTCCGGAGGCTGGCATGATGATCTTCAGTGGATCAGGAACATGTCTGCACTCTTCAAAGCCGACCGCGAACTGAAGAAATGCCGGTAAGCTGTATAATGACATAAATAGTTTTTTTTTCAACTTTGGTGCATATCTCAGGCATTTTGAGGAATTTTGGCACCACATTTTCAAGATGGGGTTATTGGAGCCCCTCCTCATGAATTCAGCCACTGTCATGGCGTAATTTGATCCCGAAAGGTGATTTTGTGGTCACTGCACGGAATCATCTTCGAGACTGATTAATGAAACAACAATGCCAGTGTTCATAAGGTGGGCTCTCAAAAAGCCTATTTTGCAAATTTGGTGGAATAAATCAAAAATGACTGTTTTGTGAGTGTGCATTGCGCAGTTGCTACACACGCTCGTAACTTCGTGAATTTGCAATATTTTTACTCCAGATTTTCAACATTGGCATTTTTCCACACCTCTTTATGAACAGTATAGCTGTCATTTTTCACATCCTGGATGAAATGTGTTTTTGCACTTACAGTGCAGAACAGTGCGGTCGCTGTGGCAAATCAGTGTTTGGGACACATTAAGAAAATTACAGTGACACTGTTTATGAGTAGAGGTCCTAAAGTGACTTTGTTGAAAATTTTGTGATGAAAGTCCATAAAATGATTGTGTTATAAGTGTGCATTCTGCAGTTTCCATGCACACTTGTAACTTTGCAAATTAGTAATATTTTCACCCCAGATTTTCAACACTGGCATTTTTTCACACCTCCTTATGAACAGTACAGCTGCCATTTTTCACATCCTGGCTGAAATCTGTCTTCACGCTTCTGGCGCAGAATAGCGCAGTCACTTTGGGAAATCAGTGTTTGGGACAGATTAAGATTGAGCAAGTGAGAGAGGGGGAGTGACTGAGGTCAACTGAGCTCTCTCAGGACTGCTGCAGATTTCTTTGTGGGCAGAAAAAGGTGCCAACGGAGGCAGGAGCCCAGTACAAAAGGGAAGCCTGCAGCTCCGGGAGAAACAGAACGAGCGAGTTGGGGGGAGTGATCGAACTCAACGGAGCTCTGTCGGGACTGCTGCAGATTTGTTTGTGGGCAGAAAAAGGTGCCAACACAGGCAGGAGCCCAGTACAAAAGGGCAGCATGCAGCGGCGGGAGAAACAGAAAAAGCGAATGAGAGAGGGGGAGAGCGAGCTCAGTGGAACTCTGTTGGGACTGCTGTGGATTTCTTTGTGGGCAGAAAAAGGCACCAGCACAGGCAGGAGCCGAGTACAAAAGGGCAGCTTGCAGCGCTGGGAGAAACAGAATAAGCGAGTGAGAGACAGGGAGTGAGCGACCTCAACGGAGCTCTGTCAGGTCAGCTGTGAACTTCTTTGTTGGCAGAAAAAGGTGTCAATGCAGGCAGGATCCTAGTACAAAAGGGCAGCCTGCAGCACCAGGAGAATCAGGATGAGCGAGTGGTAGAGGGAGAGGGAGCGAGCTCAATGGAGCTCTGTTGGGACTGCTGCAGATTTCTTTGTGGGCAGAAAAAGGCACCAATGAAAGCAGGAGCCCAGTACAAAAGGGCAGCCTGCAGCACCAGGAGAAGTAAAACAAGTGCGAGAGAGAAGGGGAGTGAGCGAGCTTAATGGAGCTCTGCCAGGACTTTAGAGTTGCCCACCCTGCCACCCATGTTCCTCTGTTATCCTACATTACAGCATGGTCTCTGGAGTGGAGACAAAGCAATTATTGGATACTTTTAGGATTGCTGTAATAATACAAATTTAGTTGTTCTGTTTATTTCTCTAACTGAGCTGAGTAATACTTGGAGTGCAATAGGATTTCTAACTGGGCTAAGTGAAACTATATGAGCTGAGAACAAAAAGTATGGTAGCTGCGGGGTGAAAAATGGACAAGGAGGCTTTAGGATTGCTACAGTAATACAGTATCTGATGGATGAGATTTGAGACTGAATTAACCCAGTCGGCAAGGGCAGTAAAGGGACTAGTGTGTGTGTGTGTGTGTGTGTGGTGGCGAACAGGAATTTGAGTAAATAGGGGCCTAACAGTTCCAGTAGGGTACAGAACCTGAAAGTAAGAGCCCGTAACATAGATGGGGCCAAAATGGTGCAGGTGCCACATGTCAATAGGGCGGGCATCTTTGGAAGGGTGGTGACGTGTTCAGGGTGTGGGTCCGCCATGATCTTGGACCGGGCTTGGAGGATGGGGGGGGGGGGTGTATGGTCTGTAGATGACTGGCTAGTTTGAAGGAGGAACTGTGGAGGACAGGGAGAAGTCTAAGTGGCAGGGCAGATGAGGATGGTAGGCATCCTGGCTGGAGGATAGGGGATGGCAAAGGGGGACGGAGAAAGAACAGCTATGGAGTGACCCTGACCCCAGTATCAGTGGCACTAACTGAAAAGAGAGGTGAAGGGAGGGGTTGCCTAAGGTGAGTGGGGAGGCCTCCTGATGGGGAGGAAGACACCATGAGAAGTACCAGGGGAGAGAGCAGATGGCTGCGGGTAGGGAGGGACCAGGGGTGGAACGGAGGGGAACAAGTAGGAGAGGGGAACTGATAGGGGGAAGAGATGTAGGAGGGGTATCAACTAGGAATAGATTCGAACCTCTGCTATGGGAGAGAGAGGGGGAGCAGGAACATACTGAAGGGGGAGGACAAGCGGGGCATGACAGGGATGGCAACAGGTAAGGGAAGAGAGAGCGAGGATGAAAGGGTAGAAGGGGACTAGTAAGGAAGGAGGGGGTGGTGACTGGAGGAGAGAAGGCTACAGGAAAGGGAAAGGATGGGAGGGGCATCACTATTGGGGTAGAAGGGAATAGGAGCTGTAAATTGACAACAGCAGGGATAGGAGAGGGGTTGGAAATCAGCAGGGGAGGAGGGGAAGTCAACATGGGAAGCCCAGTAGGAAGTAGTCAGGCTGGGAAGGGTTCAAGGGGGATGGGAGGAATAAGGCAGAGAAAGGGTTGAGGTGGAAGTAGGGGTACAGATACAGAAGTCACAGAGGGAACAGCTGGTGGGGGTAAGGAACAGGAAGAACAATTACTGGGGTGGTGGAATGGGTATTAGAAGGGAAAGGGGTAAGGGCAGGGGTACTCATCCTGGGGATTCTATACTGAATGGGCTGAGATGAGGTGGTGGAAAGGCACAGCCGTATTTGGGTTGAAGCTATCCCCAGGTTGACTGCAGGAGGGCAGGGCAGGCACTGCACAAGTGTGCAGCGAGGGGAGGAAGAAACCTCATTTAGTGTTGCATGTGGGTACAAATGACTTGTGAGGGGACTTTGGAAGTAGTGAAGGGAGGCTCGAGTAGTTGGGCAGGCAGTGTAAGGGGGTGGGGGAGTTGGTGACATTCTCGGAGGTACTGCTGGTACCATGTGCAAGCATGGGGAGGAAGGGTAGGCTTGAGTAGTTCAACGAGTGGCTGAGGCATTGGTGCCACACCAGAAATTATGGGTTAGTGACTAACTGCGGTAGGGTCTGGGGGGAATAGTGACTTGTACACGGGGGACAGGGTACACTTGAGCAGGAAGGGGAAGGGAGTATTAAAGGCAGGATTACAGGGGTATATCTCTACTAAGGTGGATTTAAACTAGTGGGGGACGGGTGGCCAAAAGACTGAGGTTGTTAGAAAGGTCTTTAAAGGGGAGCCTAATGAGCTCACCCCTCTAGATATAGGTAAAGGCGGAGGCGGAGTAACCCTGGGAGAGGGCGGGCAAAGTGGTCTGAGTGTAATATAGAGGGCACCACCACCCAGTAAGAATAAAGAGGAGAAGGGGTGCGGACTACTGGGAGGAGGGACACAGGCCAAGGAGGAGAAGAATGAGGAGAAGGAGGGGTATAAATGGACTATTGTGACTAAATGGATAAAGAACTGGTTTCAGGGGAGAGTGCAGAGGGTGGTGGTGGGGTAGCTCTTGGCACCAAGAGCAGTGATAAGTGGGGTGCCGCGGGAGTCAGTGCTGGGCCCGGTGCTATTTTGGCTCTTTATCTCCGATATAGCACATGGAATGGGGAGCAGGGTTAATCTGTTCGTACATTATATCAAATTGGGGATGGTGGTGGATGAAGAGGATGGATGGGAAAAACTGCAGGGGGACCTAACCAAACTACAGACATGGTCAGTGGAGTAGCAGCTAGGATTCAGTGCAAAGAAGTGTAAGGTGATGCACTTCAGGGCTAAGAACCTGAAGAGGGACTATTGGTTGGGGATCACAGAGGAGGAGAAGGACCTAGGGTTTTTGGTAACTGGGAGCATGAACAACTCGGCCCAGTGCAGGAAAGCAGCAGCGAAGGCAAACAGGATGCTGGGATGCATCACAAGGGGGTTCTCATCCAGACATAGGGATGTGATCCTACCTCTCTACAGACCATTGGTCACACCACACCTAGAGTACTGTGTGCAATACTGGAGGCTGTACCTGAGGAGATATATAAAGGTACTGAAGGGGGTGCAAAGGAGGGCAACAAAAATGTTAAAGGGGATGGAAGGAAAGGAATATGAAGTTAGGCTGATGGAGCTGAACATGTACACACTGGAGGAGAGCAGGGATGGGGGGATAAGATTGAAGTGTTTAGCTACCTGAGAGGGTAAATAAACCTAGCACTGAGAGGGTGTTTAAACTGAGGAGTGGAAGAGAGACAAGGGGCATGGACTAAGGTTGGAAGGGAGATGTTTCAAGAGGGAAATGAGGAGGCACTACTTCTCTGAGAGGGTGGTGTCTAGTTGGAATGCGCTGCCAGAGGGGGTGGGAACATGTAGGACAGTCAATAGCTTTAAAGAGGAGTGGGATAAAGCAAGAGAAAGAGTCAGGTGGCAGGGGCTGGGACAAGCGGTGGAGGAACTGAGGGGGAGGAGGCTGGGGCAGCTGCAATCTAGAGTGCTAGCTGCACGTTCAGGCAGACTTACATAGACTGATTGGTGTGTTCTGCTGGCAGATCTTTATGTTCATATGTTTGTATGTATGTTCGTATGTAAAATCACAGTGACGCTGTTCATGAGCAGAGATCCTAAAATGCCTATGTTGAAAATTTGGTGACAAATGTCCATAAAATGACCGTGTTACAAGCGTGTGTTGAGCAGTTTCCACACACTCTCATAACTTCACAAATTTGTAGTATTTTCACTCCAGATTTTCAACGTTGCCATTTTCCCACACCTCCTTATGAACAGTGCAGCTGTCATTTTTCACATCCTGTCCGAAATATGCATTTACACATCTGGCGAAGAATACCACGGTCATCGTGGAAGCTCAAATTTCGGGACACATTGACAAAATCACAGTGCCACTGTTCATGAGAAGAGGTCCCAAATGCTTTCATGAGGTGGGGGCCACAAAATGGCCATGTTGAACAACTGTACTGCAAATACTAACAAATACCCTGGGGCATTATGGTTTCTAACCATAACGTCCCACCCTTTACAGACTGACAGACATCAGGGGTGTGCCTTTGGATTCCTGACTGTAATTCTCATGCTATTCCAACCCCACCCCCAGCCACTGACGTGCATTGAGCTGTACCTTCAACTCTTCGGCCTCACAGTTCACCACATTCTATATTGCACCCATTTCAGCATATGCCCTTATGGAGTGGGGTGACTGTAAAGTCGGACAACCCAAGGCACACCTCAACACTTGCCAATGTCTGCAGGATAAGGTGAGGTGAAATGGCATGAACGTTATGGGCAACAACACAAATGCATACCCCAATGCCTGTCCGTCTCTGCAGGGTGGAGGTGGGGTAGGTGTGAAGTTCAATACTTCAGTGCCATTACTACTCTGCATCTGCCTAACGCCTGCATTTCCAGTGCTAATACTAGCAAGCAAACATTCAGCATTGACAAATGCTTGCTTTTTTTGTTTCTACTTATTTTGCTGGTCTCCCTCCATAGAAGAGTTGGAGTCATATTACATTGTATGAAGTTTGTGTATATAGTACACTGGCTAAGAATACAGTCAGGGGTGTAACCAGGCAGTTTAAGCTTGTACTGCATAGTTCATGGAACTGTTGCTTCCCCCCCCATAAACACAAAACAAAAGATGTGCTGCCCCACCATACAAACATTGCCCCACCCACTGTTCAGTCAATAATATAATAGTAAGCCAATGATCCTAATAGAGTCACAACATTTTATTTGGTATACACCCCCACAGAGACAAGTTGACAGTGACCAACACTACAGCGACAACAGCGCCAGGTCACTGTAGTGTTGGCGCTGGACCCCGGCACCATTTTCTGGTCTTGCACCCCTTCCCCTAATCAGCTCTGACTCAGAGTTCATTAGTTTAATTGGGGGGATGCCCCAAATAAAACATGGGAGGCAGTGACCACCTTTATGCCAACCGCACATTCGGTTGACATAAAAGTGTCACCGTAACGTCGGTTGACAAAATATTTGTTGCGCTGGCATCGTAGATCTATTTTATTTTACCTAACACACACACACACACACACACACACACACACACACACACACACTACTAATCAAACAGAAGTTGGCTGGCTTTTAGTTACAATCTTTAGGATACATTGTGATAAGCCTCTGTACCTCATCAAGGTGGCCAGCCTTACAGAAGTCCATTCACACCAGCACTCGTGCATACATACATACGTGATCGAGTCCAACATACAGTCACGGCCTAAATTTAGCACCCATGTATCTTCTGAAGATCATTCACAAACTCACAATAAAGCATCCAAGGAGGGGTAAAACAGTTCTTCAGGTGCATCAGGCTCTGTCTGTGTTTGTTGCCCTGGCCTGAGGCTCATGTTGCCTCTGGGTTTTCCAGATTTTATTGTACTCCGTAAAGTTCACCGAGTATGCCTGCTGACACCCATGAATACAGGTATTTCTTTGATGTTTAAATGTTTAGTAGAGTCATCATCTACGTATTCTTGGTCTTATTTTTTTAATAGCATACATTGGACTGAAACATGAATGCTTTGAAAATACCAAAAATAGATATTAGTAAATTGAGACTACATGTATCAAAACTTCCCTTTTCCCACATAGTAGTTTAATTAACTTTCCAGATCTCTCAGATTTGACTGGAATGGTGACACTGACCATAGTGGTGTGGAATTGAAGTAAAACTGCACTAAAAGGAGTTGCTTAAGAAAGAATAGCTCAAAGGGGGGTTTCATGATCTGCTTCCAGGGCAAACATCTCCCTAGCTGAGCTTACACCTGCAATCCATAGACAAAGGTGGGGGTACTGTTTCAGGGGTCATGCACTTCTAGGTACATGCATACCTCTCATTTGTCTCACTGTGAAGTGATGTCCCTCTCTGTTTTATCCTTTGGTAACCAGGTAAGGCCCACAAGGCACAAGCACCTGTTTTCAGGGGCAACCCAGGAGCACTGGAATGACTAAATGACTTGCTCAGAGTCACACAAAATGCAGGTGGAGGTTATGGGACTCAAACCCAGGTCTGCTGGATGTACCAAGCTCATTCACAGCTCATTACTCTAACCTATACCTAACTCTAACCTGGAGGTCAGGGGTGAGGGGCAACAGACTTCTAGGAAAACATAAACTGAATTTACAAGCTCAAATGGGCAGATTAGGTGGGCCATAGGCCCTTATCTGCCGACACTGTCTATGTATCTATGTATCTATAGGCTATACTTCCAACCCCCTTTACCCTGAATAAGTCCTTGGACCCACATAAAGTGGTGCTAAGTGTAGAATTTGAAACATGTTACCACCACATAAATAACAGGTGACCTGCTAAATCAAGTTAAGCGACATACATAGCCCACTCCAACCAGTTCTACTACAGTTTACACTTAGCATGCTGTAGCCCTGCCCTTTGCTTGGCATCATCAAAATGATTTTTTTTTTTTTTTTGGTGAATGAGATACGGCTTAAGACTCATAAACCTATTAACAGAAACTAGCCTGATGAGGTATTTTTTTAATCTAATTAGTTATACTGAGAAAAGTGGCTTTAACCTGCTTATTCAGACCCTGGGGTGGGCAGCACCCTCCTGAGACTTGCCTGCATCAGGTTAAAAAAGGCATTAGTGCAGTAAGGTTACCTCTCGAAACACTGGTGAACCGGGTTTAGGAACAAGCCCAGTCCATCAGGGTGTCGGGTGGGGAATGATAATCCCACAGAATGCTTGCCGCCACTGGGGAGGGTGAGAAGCATTCTCCTCTGCAGTACCACCATTGGGGTAACCACAGGTGATGGTGCAGGCAGAGGAGCTTGTGGGAGGGAGGACGCAGCCTGGCTGTAGAGTGCAGTCACACAATTGCTTGCACATTTACACTTAAGGGCGGTAAAAACAAATCAGAAACCACTCATGTTGTGGTAGCATGATGCCAGCACACTCGGGCACCACCACTGTGACTGGCCTCTGCCCTGTGCACCTGCAGACTAGAGGGGGTCACTTCTCTGTCAGGCACCCTGATAGAATCTACCACAGGGTACAGAATGCCCCGTGGACCCCATGAGGATAGGCAAGCGCCAGAGAAGGCACAAGATGGGATTGGGTGGTTGCTACAAAGAGGTACGCAGCTCCGGTGACCAGGGTATCATAAAAAGAGGTGTGACTAGTTCCTCTAACATGTCATTGTGAAATGCTTGGCTGTTAGGACACAGAGAGAGTCTAGTGACAGCAAATAATCATGGTTGCAAGGCTCAAATAGTTGTATGAAGTCACCAGGACCCCAAAGTAACCAAGCAACTCTAGTGCTTAACACTTACATACTCGACCCTACCCCCTTCAGGCAGTGCACACACCATCCTGCATCACTACTCTGGAGTAGGGTGGGCATGACCCAGGCAAAGTCCTGTGTCTAGCAGGATGTCTTTTCCTTGCTGAGAGCTCCTGTTGCTGCTTTCTCGGGCTTACATGATTGTTTGGAGCACTCCTGAGTCTGTGCTATGATGTGTGTAAAGTCAGCACACACACTCTGCAACGTCCAAACACTTGGCCTTTGCTGTAGGATTCGAAGTTCATTAGCACACAAAATCACAGACCCAGGGATTCCAGTTTCTCTGTTTCACAATACATATTAAGCACGTTTCCACATTCAGCTTTCGAGACATCAGGCAGCCTCCTGACCTCAGTAGCAGCCTGTCATGGTCAGAACCACTTCCTTGTTTCCAGCCCATTGCTGGGATAAAAAAATAATCCTGTCGAGTCCCCAGCGGCTTCCCAGTTCACCAACGTGTTGATGCATACCAGGTGAAAATAGCAATTCCATAATAGCACAGTCAAAACTGCGCTGTCAAAATAGTGTAGTCGAAAATACCTGCCGGGATAGCACAGCGCAGGCAACCTGAGCACTATTCCTGTAGCTGCTGGCCATGGGGGGGGGACAGGAGGAAGTGTTATGCTGTGGGGTATTCTGCCGAGCAGCTCCCATGGTGTGGAGGGTAGGGCTCAGACAGCTGAGGTCGGTGGAAGGTTGTTGGGCTGGGGTTTCTTTTTGGTTTTGTTTTTGATTTATGTAGTGAGCTGTGGCTTACTATTTCTCCCGACTGTTGTGCTGCTGGTGTCCACCCCCACCCTGCACATTTTTCCCCACCCCGATGTTCCTGCTTGGTTCCTCCTCTCCCCAAGGATTCCCCTTCCCACCCAAGTTGCCCCGAGGTGATTATACAGTATTTAGAGCGGGGTTTGGAGGAGTGAAGCAAAATTTAAATTACTGGTTTTGTTAAGGGCCATGGTAGCAGTCTCTGTGTTTCTGGACCACTGCCATAGGCACTGTTTCAATTGCTTTTTTGATCGGGTGCTGTTATTGACAGCGCTGTTCTTGTTTATGCAGTCCTAACCTAGTGCCGTATTGATGCTCTCTGTCCTTTTCTGTAATGCACTTTGTGTTTCGCAGATGGTCTCTCCATGACTGCCAGAACATGGCTACACCAAGACATCCTTATTACCCCTCTGCACTGCCTGATGGCACTTGCATTAGAGAATCATAAAGCAGGAGCTCTGTTTTTTTCTTTGAGTTTCATTTGTGTTTATGCACCAGTGCCATCAGAGCATTCATTTTCTGAATGTGAGCTCCTTCTCTTCTCAGAGTTAACCTCGAGGGTGTGCGCTTCCCTTGTCAGACCTATCATTCCATTCTATTTAAAGTAGTAAACTCTCATTTACTGTTGCGACCATAACTAATAAAAAGAGCCTCCTATGGGCCAGCCCCAGTGATGGCTGCTGGATCACATCCCACAAACACAGATACATGTGCTACCTGGCAGTTCCCTGATCCGCCCACTCAGGTCCCTTTCCCTCCGGCTCAAAACATGGGCACTGCTATGACAAGGGACTTGGATTTTCTCTTGCCTTGGTCCCTGGAGACAGATCTCTCACCTTATCTTTTTACTTTAAGCTTCAGCATACCTTGCCTGCTTTCCTCAGCTGCAGTGACTTTGCATGGGCCCAACTCTGGGGTTATACACCCCCCTTCCGATCTCCCTTGTTGTCTTTGGAGAAGGCCGCCACAGGCTTCAGGCCCATCAGGTGATCACCTTGAAGGGAACCCCCCCCCCCTTGGGTTCCCACACCCTCCCAGTGATCCCCTACTAATCTCCATCTATTGGCTGCACCTCCAACATGACCCACAAATCCCCAGCTGTTCAGGATCTGTCCCTGGTGCATGAGGGCCAGGCCTGTATAAATAGAACAATAACAGAACTGGAACCAATAGTTAAAAAACAGCTTCTATTGGGAAAAATGACTTGCAGGAACAGCAGTTGTCTTTTAATTTGTTATGACATTTCTATGGTACCTGTATCAATGCCTAAAAAGTATTTATTTCCAATTATTTGTTTATACTGCCAGTTGTCTGGAGCAGTTGCTCAGCCATGTCCTACTCCTGCCCAATGGTTGCCTGTGTATCCAAAGACTTACCTCAACCCCTTCCAATGGATTACCCCCGAAGCAGGGTCAGAGAGGGAATGGCAATCTCCCCCCCCCAAAGTACTCATCCGGATGGATTGAAGCATCCCGAGTGGCAGCATGGGTCTGTGAGTAAGTGGACAGGGTATCATTAAGCCCCAGCTCCATATTTTTCACCTCTGTTTTCACCCACGTGCCTTCTTCTGCAGCCAGTGTGATGCACGCACGTGGAGGCACGTCACCTGGCCACAGTCCCTTGCTTCTGTGCAGCTCTGGCCTGAACTGCCACCAGGCCTGCAGGTGGTGGCATTCAAGGACCAGGTCAGCGAGCCCACCCCCCCTGGAAGAGGAGAGCAGTCTTCTGGACACTCATCTACCCCACTCTGGCTGACCCTGGCAACTCGAGCCCGCTCTCGAACTCAGGTTGCTGGCATGGAGCGAGGTGTGCCACCCAGTGCCTCAACCCTCAGTGGCACCGAGCCAACCCTTTAAAAAGTACTGCAAGGATTGGATGGATAATTAATGACATTTATTTGCAATGGGGAAAAAGAGCAGAATTTCCATCAAAAACTTGCAACATACCTCTAAAAAGGAGGACTGACCCTACCGAACCTGTGCTTATATCTTTTAGCTTACTTCTGAGATTAATTTTGGTGTATTTTTATAACAGCTGCTTTGAACTTTCATAGCTAGACTTAGAACAGAAGGCAACATGAGATTTCAACAGAAAATTTTTTTTATATTTGTGGAGTTCTCCCAGCCTGAAACATAACTGGTTTTATGTAGGGTTTAAGGCCTTGTGTATTATTTATGTACTCTGGGGTGACCCAAATCCCCCCCACATGGCCTTGCGAGTGTTTTGAGCAACCCGTCCCTCAGAAACAAAATGAAGCCAGAAGGCAAGGAACATTTTACATCTGAAGCTTCACTTACAAATGGTGATTTCTTTAAGAAGGAAAACCTTAATCTTATGACAGGGCATTTAAGTCTATATTTCACTATAAACCACAATATATAGTCTGTACAACCTAGTGAAAAAAAAATGATTAAACATTTCAATTAGTAATGGGTGTCAAATAACCAAGCAATGCAAACTGGAGACCCGAGATCCTGGAATGGTGTCACAGTTCCACAATGTGTGATTTTGTGGAGTATAACTGAGGTAATATTTGCCAAATCAGAAATGGAATAATTATTTAGTGTATGTAATGACAGATGGGGATTGGGAAAACTGTTTTGATAATATTAGATTTGCAATGCCTAATGCTAGTCTTAGGTTAATATGATATAAAATACCAACCATTCAGATGACTCCATGTGACTTAAACAAAGTTTAATACAGTAGCAGTGTTTCAGCAGAATGCTGGAGGTGTGGCAAATCCGAAGCCAACCTTTTTTTGTATGTACTGGGATTGCAAGCATGTGATGAAGCTATGGGAGAAAATATTACACTTCATTAAAAATGCCACATCACTAGATAGCGATATGGGGGGTTCAAAAGGCTGGATGCAGACCTAAGCGTAAGCTGCGCCTACGTCTGCATCCAGCCAATTGCGCTAGTGCAGCCCTGCTGATATTTTCAGAATCTGTCCTGTGCCCTCCACAGAGCCTCACCTTACCCCCCGGCCCGCCATGTGGGGATGGGTGTAGGCAGGAATATACCCCGCGTCTCAATGTGTCACCTGGAGACATCATTGGTGGTGCAGGGGACCCTGATGTACTGGGTTCACATTGAGATTGGTCAATAATATCTTACAATTAAAAAACCTTCCTCAAACCGCCTATTGCCAAGGCAGCAGCGCGTAAGACACTCTTCACAGAATAAGAGTGTCTCACGTGCAGACATAGGAGTGCTCCGATTGGTGGAGAGTGCTGCCTCAACCTATAATCTGATGACTAGAGAGTGGCCTATGTGGTGCCAATATTCAAAACATGCTGCAAGGCAGAACCAGAGAGCTAGACACCAGTCAATTTGACATCCGTCCCAGGGAAGTTGCTCAGGACTATCATAAGATATAAACTGCCGAACACTTACAAACAATAACTTGGAACCAGTGGCCCAGTACAGATTCTGCAATGGGAAATCATGCCAAACAAACCTCACTAACTTGCTTGAGAATGTCACTGACATACGCTCCTCCACAGGTGTAAATAACGTTCTTTTTTTGTGGGGGGATTATTGGGGTGTGTGTGTGTGTGTGTGTGTGTACGTTAACCCTAGCATACCAAATTTAAGGCAGTGAAGCTAAGTTATACTGAAGTAACCATCTGGAACTGTCTGCTCTGCATGTAAGCATCAAGGTAATGACCTTTTAAAACTGTAGTGTATGTTCTAGCACCATGGCACCCTAGATTAAATGAATGCTCTGAGTGAATGAGCAATGTCAAAGGCCAGGCCCCTTACCAGATATTGTGCATTGTCCAAGATCTGTCACTGACTTACTCCATCAATCCAAGGAGAGATCACTAGCACATCGGCCCTCTGACTCCAACTTGCCATCCAACCGTATGGTGGTTACGTGTGCTTTGCCATTGTTATTTGTTAATGTCAAAGATACAGGCCCTACAGTGACACTTGATTTTACATTCTGCTCAATGCCCGCTGTTGCGATTATAGTGGTGCGCTAGTACAAGTGTACCAAAATGGGCAGGCTCCAAGTTTCCATGCGAGCAATACTACGGTGGTACTCGGCAGAATAAAAAAGGTAAAATACTGGGACTTAGTGCCATGCTTTCTTTTAGTGGACTAAAGTGTTAGTTTTGTTATCATATGTGAGTATTTCACCTTTTTTATTTTTTACTAAATTTTATTTATTTCTGTCTTTATTTTTTTGCTGAGTGTCACCGTAGTATTGCTCATTTGCTCATTTTTGGTTTGGCACCCATTTTCACCATGAGCGTGTCGTGTCTGTAACTGAATCCAAGTTTCCATGTACTGTCTAGTTATTTGTGCTGAGAGAAAAGTTTATTTCTTTATGCGGTTTGATCATGTGAATTTATTGCTGATTTAAGCTGGGATAGAGTTTAAAATTATTTTTATTATAAATCTAGGTTCTTATAAAACTTGTATCTAATTTAGATTTTTTTGTGTGTCTGGATCCCCACTCCCCCCAGTCTGCACTCACCCCTGGAACTTACCCATGTGGCGATCCTCCCTGGCTTGCCCACCAGGACAGGGCTGCCAAGTAGGTGCATCCCCGATGGAGACTGGAATTGGTTCCTGGCAGGCCTGTCTACTGCCAGTGTTCCTCTCTGGCTTACTCCCCAGGGTGGGGCCATGTGGTCGGGCAGTTCCCAATGAAGAACTGAACGTGGTCACCACCGAGTGTCATGGTGGGTGCAGTGGTACTGGGAAGTGGGGCATCATTGAGGGGCCAGCATTTATCCTTCTTTACTCCCCCAGGAGGTGTGGAGTGCAATGACATGAAGCGCCGAAGCGCTGACATCTGGCACACCTCCCCAGCAGTACAGCTCCGGTTGCTGCTCCCCCAGCCTCTGCCAGGGATTGGTCAAGCGCTGATTTCCCACCCACCCTCCCGCCCCTGGAGAGGAGAGCAGTCCATGGGATGCTCAATCCTCCCGGCAAGCCCTCCAACTCCTAAGATCCATTTCCAAATCCAAAGCATTGGCTGCAGGTGGAAGCCCTATTGCTTTACTGGCGGGCCAGCCCTGTATCTAGTTTAGAAACTTGAATAACTTATTTGTTGGACACGGGGACCTTATAATGCAAAGAAGATGGCAACATAGTCTTTTCCATTTGTCCTGGGCCCTGCTCTAATGTGTAGACTTATTATTTTAAATCCTGCTACATACTGAACATAGTGTTAATTCCCTCCTATGCTATAACTAGTGGGTGAGTTACTCAGGAATCCAGCTGTGATTAGATTGCATATGCCATGAATGCTTTTCTGTGTCTCTGTCAGTCCTTCGCCATGGAGGTGTTCTGTCACTTTCTATTTAAAAATGTATACAATGTAAATGAAAACAAATTAAGGTAGTGGCCTTAAGAGTGCCTAACAGTAGAAGGTCATTAAACTAACCCATTATTACAGAAGTGCTGCAGACATGCCAGCTTTCTGCGAAACATCCTTGAACAGATTCTGCTCTTTTCAAAGGGTAGCTCAAAATGGGTGTCCTGTGGGAATAGCCTGCATACATAGTAGGAAAAAGAACCCAACTGCATGGCTGTTTGAAAAACAAATGAGACTGGGTAAATGGCTGGCGTAATGAGTCCCTGACACCATTGAGACAACTGTGAAAAAATGTAACATTTAGACACAATTTAACAGATATTTCTTACTTTTTCTGTAATTTTCTCCCTTATTTCACCATTACTAAGGCATTTGCTCACAGGCAGGATCTCTGCCCCATTTGCTTTGGAATCTTTTCTACATTTGACATCACAGTTCTGTTTGTGACATCACAGTCTGTTGCTGTGGAGATAATCATGATGTCAAACAGGACATTATGATGACAGGTGTAAACTAGTAGCCAAAGCTAATGAGGTCCAGGGACAATGATCTTGTTTTATGCAACTGTCCTCAGTAATAAAGACTAATTGTGAAGAATTAAAAAAAATATATAAACTAAACCGAACTGAGTCAAAATCTCACATTTGTCAACTTTTTAGCAATGGTGTCAGAGGCTCTTTACTGATTGGCATTGGGGAAAAAGTCCCACAGGAGGAAAAAAACATGAAATCTGGCACATGCTAACTACTTCTCCTGGGACAGGGCTTCTCACGGTAAAGGATATAATCTAACTCTGGCGTGCTGGAGATGGCCACGTGCACTATAACCTGTGGCACAGAGGATCAGGGTGGGTCAGTCACAATAAAAGTAAGTGACAGAGCTGTTTGATCTCTGCATCTACTGCAACCAAAGACAAACATTTCTAATTGCTTAGTGACCTGCTGGAGAAGTCCAACTGTGTGAGAAGTATCTTGCCAAAAAGCTGTGCAGTAAGACAGTTTTGAATTCTGTTTAACGTTTCTGTTGTTGCATATTTATCATTTACCTGTTTGTGTTGAACGTATCTCGTGTATAAAGACAATCCCATACGATATTGACATTTAGGCTACAAGTGGGCCCTCTTGCAATCAGAAGGCAGAGCTACAAATAGTTAAGCAGACAGCAAACTCACAACTGTCATTTCATTCTCAATCATTTTACCTTGCAATTTAAAGGATACCTAAACAACATTTTGACAACAAATTATTCAAAAATCTGACCTCAAACAGGATTAAAGGAAAGGCTGCTGAATTCGTTAATGCTAAAACTACATTTATATAAGTTACCTAAATGTGGTTCCAAAGCATTTGAAAAATGTAAAATCAGCCTTCCAATTTAAAAAAAACTGTCTTACCTGCTTCTTAAAATAGCCACCAAATGTGTTAAGTGATGATATCATCGGAGCCAAAGTCAGAGAGCTATATGGCTGTCTATAGTGCTAACTAGTTCTTTTTTCCCTTTGTATAGAATTGTTTCACCTAAATGGTCAAAACCATGTGCATTATTTAGATCAATACGCATCTGAGGCTATGGTTGTGTTCATTTTGTTTACTTTAACATGTTGAAAATGTGTTTTAATCCAACCGACTTTCTCTTTGGCAAACCACAGTGCAGTACACATCTTGAATAAGCTGGTGGTCTAGTGATTATGGTGGATCCAGAATATTACAATGGGGGAGGGTGTTGGGAGTGTGTGCACACTTGATATGCACTTTTAACATATTTATGAGCCTTTATATTTTCTGCTATTATTCTTTCTGGCATGTTTTTGACAGAACCTAGAAATATAATACATCTTTTTCAATGTAAACGCTTGTACAATCAATAAATCAGACTTCTTCAACAAAGTAAAATGCAGCAGCAGCACGCAGTACTTTACAATGGGGTGGGGGTGGGGTTACAGCTGCACCCTTCATCACCCTATAGATCCACCACTTGCTTGTAGCAAAGTTCTTCTATAGTTCAATGCCAGAGTTCATACTTTCTTGGAAATCAAAAATATGCTTGTCTTGTCTTCTCTTCTTTATCCATGGAAATAATAATAAGAATCAGTATTTAGGTAGTGCTTTCATGAAGTGACTGAATGTGTAGTGGCAGCCAATTCACACATTAATACCCACACACAGCCTTGGACAATTGCATGAACTGGTTTTATAGGAAGGGGAATGTTGACCAGGACAATGGGTTAGGTAGTGATCATGGTGCTGGCAGCCCCACATCTTATTTCTCACAGTGATCTGCTCATATGTCTCCCTTCCGTTTCCCCTTTCCTGAATATAGCAGTACCTTGCAGGACTGGCCTTCTGATCCCCTCTGGTATTCATTCTCACTCTCCTCCTCATGCAAAAACTGAGCTCATCACCCTTGTGCATCATGAATGTAGGTAGTACAGTCCCCAGGTTTTTGACATATCAAAATAAACAAATCTTTCAGTAAGTCAGGCTGATAGCAGCAGGGAACAAAGAATTATAGGCTTTCCTATCCTTAAAGATGTAGGCTACCTTTCATTAGGCACTATTAAATGATGGGTGTGCACATCATTATGCACGTCACTAAATAGTGCCTAATCATAGGTGGATTAGATCTTATATGGGTAGGAATGCCTATGTTTCCCCTTGTGCCCTGCTGCTATCAGCCTGGCTTACCAGAAGATCATGTTTATTATTAATATGTAAAAATGACACGGGCAACTGTACTAACCGCAGTCATGATGCAGAAGGGTAGTGAGCTCACCAGTTTTTGGTGTGGGGAGCAGAAGAAAAGAATGAATGCCAGAGAGGGACTGAAGAGACCATTCCAGCAGGGTACAGCTATATTCAGGTTAGGGGAAGACAGGAAGGGGAATGTTTAGCAGATCATCGTGAGATCTGAACTGTAGGGCTGCCAGCACCATGATCACTACCTGACTGTGAATGATAGCAGTAAGCAATGACAAATACTCAATGGCAGGGCTGCACTTAAAGTTTTACTTGAATTCAGTGTAGGGAGATTACCCTCAGGTTGGGGGGGTGTTGACATTTGTTAGGACAGTATTGAGGGAGCTGTGTATAGATCATTCAAGATTCAGAAGGGTGATAGCCAACCAGCTCGCATTGTGGAGCAGGGCACTAAAAAGTACTGGAGAAGATTTGCAGGAAACTGTCCTACGGGGTTCTGCAGATCACAGGTAAAGGAGTAGACTGACATTGGAAGTCTGGTGGATTCGCTCAAGGCATTAGTATACCTCTCCTGCTAATAATATTGTTATCCATTGTAAGTATAGCCCTGATGAGGGCATGAACAGCAGTTTTTCTGGTGAGTCCTGAGGCTTATTGCTTGGCCCTCCATGAAGACCCAATTGTTGGTTAATGAGGTAGGACAAAAACACAACAGGAGAACTGTACATACTGCCTTCACTGTGCAGAAGGATGGTGATCCACTCAATGTTTACTGTGGGAGCAGAAGTCAAACACTGAAAAAGTGGACCTAAGTGTGATTTGTGAGGTATCTTTAACAGTGCCAGCTGATGATCCGTATCGGTGTAGGAATGCACAACTCTCTGAGGTATACGATTACAGTCTGAGGTGTGATAATTCTCTTCATGAGACAGCAAACTCATATGCAGCCCCAGGCAGTAATACGGATGCGGTATGGATGGTGGGGTGTTCAACAGAAACCAGGCTAGGTGCAGGGGGTTCACTTGGAAAAAGAATACAAGGGAAGCTTTTTTTGTGGATTAACAAGAATGCATGAGCTTTGGAATTGGACCAGACCAGTACTTTGCTGTGCGACCCTCAGCAAGTCACTTACCTTCCTTGTGCTGCTAGGCCACACCTGTAAACAAGGTTTCAGCATAGTGTGTCACTCCTGGTTAACAAAGACAAAATTCAGGGCATCACATTACCACTAGATCATCAGGTATTTGAAGTGTTGTACCGTTCTGCAGTTTGCCAAGGAGAAAGTCGGCTAAATTGCAAAACATTTTCAGCAAGTTAAAGTACATAAAATGAACAAAATCATAGCCTAACGCGTCCTGACCAAAATAATCCACGTTAACACATGGTGTTAATCATTCTGGTAAAACAATTCAAAACAAAGAGGGAAAGAAGAACTAGTTAGCCAAAAGGAATCTATATTGGTCTCTGGCTCTGGCTCTGATGATGTCATCATGACTCATCACTTAACACAGTTGGCAGACATCTTAGGGAGAAGGTAAGGCTGTTTTCTGTAAATGAAAGGCTGATGTTTACATTTTTCAAAAGGTATGAAACTGCATTTATGTTATTTACATAAATGCAGTTTTAACATGAATGCAAACAGTAGCCTTTACTTTACTTCGCAATGAAGCCAGATTTTGGAGTTTGCAGTTTTAAAACACTGCTTGTTTAGGCATCCTTTAAGTGGAGAAAGGGTACAGAACAAATATAATTTTTTTTTAAAGTTGAAGCAAGGGGGTGGGGGAGCCTGCTGTTTAGCATGCTTGCGGAGAGGATGTGCTTCACCTTGGCTCTGCAGGGGGAAAGCTCTAAGTTGATAAAAAAATACTGCATTTTATTTTACCAACTACCTTCTAACCTATGTAACCCCTTTGTTACCCGGGGTTACTAGAATCCCAGTAAGACCTAGTGGTAGGCAGGGAAGGCAGCTTGTGAAACTCCAGTTAAATGGGTTTCACACTGTCTCACTCTGTCCTCAGTCACAGCTGAGATTAGAGGGATGACATCATTATAGAATTGTCGCAGCTGCATGAGCCACATTTGGAATCTTCAGCTCAGAGTAAGTTAGAATCTTGGGAATTCAAAGTCAGTCTTCAGTTTGTCCTTACAAACAAGAAGGACACCAGTAGTGTTCGTTTTCATTTCTCTGGGGGGTGAGGAAAAGTTCTTTGTGGGTTCCAGGGGCAATCCCTTCTCCCACCTTGGGAAGAAAGCTGCCTGTTTTAATTTTAAGTTCAGTCTGTTCATGTATAACAGCAAAGGTTACATTTCTTCGCCTGTGGGGCACCTGCAATGAATGGGTGAGTGTTTGGCCTCATTGGAAGGGGCAAACAACTTCTTATCTTCAGTTGGATTTCAAGTATTGTGGACTGCTATTTGGGAGAACTATGTCAACTAGGACAAACAAATAGAGCAGTCATCTGTTTAAAGTGTTAAAGTTCATTGTAGAGGGGGTGCTTCAGGTCATCCACCGTCAATCTACAGTTTTAAAGTCTAAAGTTCTGTGTGTCCAGAGAAATGGCCGGGTATGGGCTGTGGGAGCTGGAGGTGGATAGATCCCCATCTTTAGTAACCAGGTCCACCTCTACGGATTTCTTCTGTGTTTTTGCTACTTGCCTCATGCGCTTGGCCAGTGATGGGGTGGGTACCCAGACGTGGGTCGCAACTTGAAAATCTCTCTAGGAGTCGTAGACTCTAAGTGGTGTGGGGAGCCACAGGATGGGAACATACTCCTTGTTTGATGGGAGTCTCCCTGTTTGATGGGAGTTTCGAATTGGAAGTACGAAAACAAAATCTCTCTAGGAGTCGCAGACTTCAAGTGGTGTGGGGAGCCACAGTTTGGGAGCCTCCTTGTTTGATGGGATGTCTTTCCAAGTAGCGTTTGGGTTCATTGTCAAGTGGACCATCAGTCGAGTGGCCAGCAGGGGAGCCGGGCCAGTCGGGCTGTGTATCCAATGTGCATGTAAAGTCCGGGCTGAGTGCCTGGTGGGTCCAAAGCCAGACAACTGTGGTAGTGTTCATTCCTCAAATGGACCTCTGTGTTTAACCTCTAATCTGCATTACAGTTACGTAGCCCTGTGGGGGACCATACAGAGCTTTGTTTATGTTCAGTGAGTTAATAAATAAAGCCACACTGAAAATCCCAATTTGGTTCTGGACATTACAGTTATTCTTCCTGTAGTTGGATTTACTTGGGTGCCCCTGTGCAGAGTAGTCAAACCTAGGTCTCTTGTGCCAGGTAACCTCATCCTTCCCCGAACCCATAGATACCCTATGTATATCCATGCTACAAATGTGGACACATAGAGGGGTTACACCTATATCATTCAAAAGAGACGGTTCTGAGGGTTCAAGTGATACCCAATTTAGTGATGGGTCGACTGAACAAAGGAGGAGCGGGATGAAGAAAAAATCTACAGCAGTCTGGAGAGCAGGCCACATCATCCACACTTTTGATGAAAGACTAACTTTAAGGTTGAAATGAGCCTGAAATGAATGGGGGAACAGTACATAAAGCTAGAAGCAGCTATCAAGACAACAACCACAGCCGAGGCACAGACAACTGAAGCTCTCTCCACATCCAGTAAACTTGTGCAAGGGAACAGCCAAATCCACTGTAGACTGGAAGCATTGGAGAATGTGCAAAGAGCAGTCAACGTTCAATTGGTGGGGCTCCTGGAGAGTAGTGAAGGCCCTGAGACTTGCTATATTTTCTAAAAAACTGGCTTCTCCAGAGCCCTACAACTGGACATGATGACCACAGCATTACAATTGGTCAAAGCATATTGAATCTCTTCAGACTGTTCTACTAACGGTTGGTGAGCCTGTAAACTGATATGGGACTGGAGGGGGTTTATTCACTTTCTGGGGGCTCATAATTACTTGGCACTTTATGTATATTAGTTTAAACTTGTGTTTAGTATGTCTGTATTTTCCCATGTTTTTTGTGGCACCCAACCACTGGCTTAAACTTATCCTGCACTTATAAGTTGGCAGTCTACATGTGGTGGTAAGTGCACTCAATATGCACTACTGTGATGAACCTTGGAGATTGTTCGCAGTTTGAATGATCCAGTTTCAATTACTAGGGACTATATAGATAATGCACATGGACTAAGTGCACAGTACTGTGACCACAGTTTGGTGATACGAGTCCCAAAAGTTCCAATTTGTTCTGCAGCACTTTTAGTAACATCACTTATAAATCAATGTTAGTTTTAAAGCATGTAACTGCTTAATCTTCAGATTTAAGAAATACTAGCGATATTGATTATGTTTTCTATTGTTACCTGCTGAAATATACCAAGTGGTGAGCTCTTCTCATGAAAAGGGAGTGAAGTGCTAACAGTTTTAGAGTTCTTGTAACTTGTTTGGGATCACATCAACTATCTAGTTTAAGCTAAACATGTTGGTATATAAACTTTTTCTTGTTTGCAGAATTGCCCTACTCTTGCAGGCTGCAGCGTGTGTAGTGCTAAAATGTTTAGTAACTCTTTATTAGGTATACCCCCAGATCTTTAAAGAGCAGCTGACACCATTAGGACAACTTTAACAAAACGTAATATTTAAACACAGCTCAGCTTGTATTTCACATTAGTTCTGTGTTTCTCCTCCCCATTATTTATTACTGAAGCCATTTGCATGAAAATGTGATCTTTGCTTCTGGAAAGTTTGTCTGTTCCTGTTGCTTTCTCTCTGCCCAAGGTCTTAATGCTCTACTTGTGACATCATAATTACTCCCATGGCAACAGTCTGTAATGTCACAACACAGGACTATGACATGAAGGTTATAGAGGCAGATGAACGCTAAGGGATATAGAGCATGTTTCCATGCAAATTTGTCAGTAATGAGTAATGGGGAGGAGATGTCTACTGAATACATATGGAATGCGGACTGAACTATACCTAAATATTATGTTTTTCAAAGTTTTCTTTGAGGCGTCAGCAGCTCTTTAAGCCTAACTGTTTGGACTAACATAATAACCTATTCCATTGGAGGGTTTCTTATTCAGATCTCTTTGTGGCTAGCAAGAGCATGCATTCTTATGATGTGTTTTTTATTAAAACAATAAAATATAAGTTAAAAAAAGATGCAGCACAATAGCAGTAACATGATAGTGGATTCATTATGTTTGGCAAAAATCTGATATCATGAGGAAGTTAACTACTCAGCCTTGGTCCTTGCACTTGATCTACTCTTCAAGTGGATTGTTGTCTTGTATAGTGAATCCACTATCATGTGACCACTTAAATCTTGTATGTTTCACAGATTTATGGTGAAATATTTTATATTTACTCCATCTGAGACTGAGTGTTTTATAAAGGTACAGGTAACTCATTTTACTATCCACTGTGTGTTCCATCTCTGGCAGTACGTTAACAAATCAAAGGGAGGCCACTTCAAGTTCAGAAGCAGAGTCAAGAAGGTCTGAAGCAAATAGGGGCCTCTATGTCCAGGTCTTGTACTGTTTGGATGAAAGCATAAGCAGGATGAGAAGAGAATAGCCCAGTATAAGGCCACAACAGACTGGTGGCATTGAAGCCACATTCAACTGTGTTTGGGCTTGCATAATGTCCACAAGGAAGTTGAACACCCAAGAGCTACAAGAAGAACTACAGTTGGGGAGTGGAGAATAAAACATATGAGGATGGGTTCAAGCAGCGGGGGCTCCTCTCGTTGGAAAGGGAAAGGTAAGAGAGGACATGATTGAGGCATTCAAAATGGTGAGAGGGCAGCAATTCAATGGGTCAGTTAGGACCATTTGTATTGGCACTGGACAGCAGAACAATGGGGCAGAAGCTTCAATTGAGAGAAGGAAGACAGTAAGGATATCAGAAAACATTCTTCTTTATCAAAAGGGTAGTGCATTCCTGGAATAGTTTACCACAGGTAGCAGATGCCCTACAGGGGGCATACCTCAGACAGCTAGTGTTGGAACCCACTCTGGCGGGAGCAGTCTTAGACCTGGTACTCTCAAATGGGGATGGAGAGTGGATCTCAGATCTAGAAGTGGGTAGCCATCTGGGAACAAACAACCACTAAACAGAGTGGTTCACGATAAACACGGCCATAGAGTCAAGCCACACAAAAGCAAGAGTATTGGACTTTAGGAGGGCTGACTTTGGGGAAATGGGAGTGTGCCTCAGAAAAGCACTAGCTAATGAGCAAAAAGGAGGGGTGAAGGAACAATGGGGAAAAATCAAGGCTGCCATCACAGAGACAACAAGCCTTTGTGTGAAGCAAATAAACAAAACAAAGGAAAAAAAAACACTATGGTTCTCAAAAGAGGTGGCGGGGAATGTTAGGGAGAAAAATATAGCATTCAAGGAGGGACACCTGGGCCATGATATGAGACTGGAGGGAGGGAGATGAGGAAACACTTTTTTACAGAGGGTGGCAGCTGGGTGGAATGTATTACCGGCAGAAGTGGTATCCAGTAGAATAGTGGACTGCTTCAAAAGGGTCTGGGACAGGGCTAGCGGAAGGTCAAGAGAGGAAAGGGTGGGAGGAAGGGCACCTTCAGAATAAGGGGTGCTAGCTGCACATTCAAACAGACTTGATAGACCACTAGGCCTTTATCTGTTGCCAAATTTCATATGTTCATATAAGGAAACACAGAAGGAGCAGGACAGAGAACTGTACCAGTTAAAGCAGAAGGAAGCAGGGAAGGCAGTAAAAATAGCAAAGGCCCAAACCAAGGAAAAGAAAGCCAACTCATTTAAGAAGGGGGATAACACATTTTATAGGTACATTAGGGAGCTAAGAAAGACCAAGGGAGGCATAGTGAAGCTTAATAAAGGGGAGGGGGGTAGGCAGAGGGTGACAGTGAAAAGGCAGGGATACTGAACAAATATTTCTGGTTAGTATTCACAAAAGAAGAAGAGTGGGAGGTACCTAAACCAAACAATAGAAACACTCTGGATAGGGGGGATGATACCAGTCCATTCACATAAGAAAGGGTCCTGACAGAACTCCTAAAACGGAAGGTGGACAAAGCAATGGGGCCTGATGGGATTCACCCCAGAATTCTAAAAGAAATAAGGGGAGAACTAGTGACACCACTAACTACCCTTTTTAACAAATCGTGGGAGGATGGTGTGGTACCTGAGGACTGGAGGAGGGCGGATGTGATTCCCTTTCACAAAAGTGGGAGCAAGGCAGAGGCACAAAACTACAGACCTGTTTGACCTCAGTGGTAGGGAAAATGATAGCATCACTTCTGAAAGAAAGAATTGTTGAGTACCTAGAGGCCAGCAGGGCACACTAACCAAGGCAACATGGATTCACAGCGGAAAAGTCATGTCAGACAAATCTAATCGATTTCTTTGAGTGGGTGACCAAAGTAGTAGACCAGGGAGGGGCTGTGGACATGGCCTACCTAGACTTTAGTAAGGGATTTGACTCAGTCCCACATAAAAGGTTAATAAACATGTTAGCCAGCTTAGGAATGGGCCCAGGGTGGCAGCCTGGGTAATAAATTGGCTGGACAACAGGATGCAGAGGGTAATAATAAATGGGGTACACTCTGAAGAAAGGGTTACTAGCAGGATACCGCAGGGTTCAGTACTGGACAGGTCCTCTTCAGTATCTTTATAGGTGACATTGGGAGGGACTGGAAGGAAAAGTATGCCTCTTTGCAGATGACACAAAGATCTGCAACAGGGTTGATACACAAGGGGGAGGGGTGGAAAGGATGAGAAGGGACTTGGAAAGGTTGGAGGAATGGTCAGTATGGCAGCTTAGATTCAATGCAAAGAAGTGCAGAGTAATGCATCTGGGAAACAAAAACCTATGGGAAGAGTACATAATGGAGAGGAGAGGTACTAACAACAACAAAAATGGAAAGGGACCTGGAGGTAGTCATATCAGATGATCTAAGGCTAGGCAAGCAATGTGGGAAGGCAGTAAGGAGGGCTGGGGGGATACTGGGATGCATAGGAAGAGGCATCAACAGTAGAAAACAAGAAGTTGTTATCCCTCTGTACAGACAGTTGGTGAGAACCAATCTGCAGTACTGTGTGCAGTTCTGGAGACCTCATCTCCACAAGGACATAGACAGGATGGAGGCAGTCCAGAGGAGGACAACTAAAATGGTGCAGGGTCTGCACCAGAAGCCATACAAAGAGAGACTAAAGGAAAAATATATATACCCTCGAGGAGGGGGAGGGGCGTGATAGAAACTTTCAAGTACCTCAAGGGAATCAACAAAGTCCAACAGAGTAGCGACAAGGGGGCACAATTTGAAAATAGAGGAGGGGACAGCTCAGGGGCAATGTGAGGAAGTATTTTTTTACAGAGAGGGTGGTGGATGCATGGAATGGCCTTCCTGTGGAGGTTGTAAACTAGGATCTGCAGCTTATCTGTTAGGTAGACTGGGTGGGCCAAGCAGTGATCATCTGCCGTCAAAGCCTCAGGGAAACTTTTGTAAATAGACACAACTGTACAGCTTTTAGATTAGTTATTTTTATGTGGCTTTAACTGATTCTGTTTGATTGCACAGCTTTGTTTTGAGTGTGGCAGATGCCACTATGATGTCAAGCATTTTAAGCAACAATGGGCCCCATATTCAGAAGGTTAGCACACCCACTAACAAGTTAGTGCCCACGGTAACTTGGATTTGTGCTGGCACTCCAGGTGGGGCCATGTTATGATCACACTAACCATACCACTGCACCTATGCAAATGAGGGAGTCCCCCATGTATAATGGAGCAGTGGTATACTGAAACAGTTTCAGCAGAGCTACACAGCCCCCAGAGCAGCGCTATTTACTGCTGCCAAGAAATCTATTTTATCGCTGCAATACACCCATGTCATCACCCCCCCAAAGGCAGGGCGACTGTACTGAAGCCTCCCACCCCCGTGTCCAGTGGGCCCCCTACCCTCAATTGCCCCTGTATTATATATAATGACAGATCCCTGAAGTCTAGTGATCTCCTCACCCCAGGTCCCATGTATATGTAAACTCCTGATGGGCTAGTGCCCCATCCCACTGACCGAGCGTCAAAACCCCCAGCAGTGCAAGTGCCACTGCACACCTGCTGATCATCCCCCCACCCCAGCCAACACTCACGATTCAATCATAGCTGATTAGCAGCCGGCAACGCACACCACTCACCTCTTCGGCTGGCCACTTTCTGACAGTCACAGAGCATGACTGCGAGTAAGTACACTTCTCACAGTCATGTTCTGTAACTATCAGATGACAAACAGCCAAGGAGGCGAGCGGAGGATTTTGGTCAGGCCACCAATCTGCTACAATCATACCGTTAGTGTTCACCAGAGTGAAGGGAAGTGGGGTGGGGGGGTGCCAGCCTCCAGGAAGTGTACATATACATGGGACCTGGGGCAATTAAGGGTAGGGGAGTCCACTAGACTACCAGAATTCTGTCATTATTTTCAATAGGGGGTGATCAGGAGGAGGGGCTTCATTAGACTTCCAGCTATCTGTCATTTTTAAAAAAAAATACAGGGTGGCGACTGGGGGAAGGGGCCACTAGACTACCAGGGATGTGTTATTACTCAGCGCTATGGGTCTGCTGTGCCCATGCAAATGATCTTATAACGGGCATGCAGATGGCCCCTTAGCACCTTCCATGTCCAATGAGCTTATTTGCATGCTTGGGCTGAATATGGTCAACAAGTGCCCTGATGCTATCCCGTATTGGGCAGCGCTATCCCCTGTGGACCATATGTAGCCTTGGTCTGTGTCAGGGCAGCACATATCCACTGAGAGCACTGAAAGAAGCACAGTCCTTGCTTACAAGAGTGGGATTTGTACTGAATCCTAGAAAAGCTCCAGCTGAACCCAGTAGTGATACTGGAGCCCATTGGATTATAGTTCAGTGCTCAGAACAGGAAACCTTTCTCCCACAACAGAGAGCAGAGTCATTGGTCCAATATGCAGCCACATTTCACACAGGTCATTCAGGGCTGCACAAGACTTCCTGAGGATACTAGGCCACATGTCCTCAACCACAGCAGCTGTCCCATAGGCAAGGCTGCAGATGCAAGATATCAAGGATCATCTCAAAAAATACTGGTGCCAGACATCTGCTCCTCTGGACAAACAAATCACTGAATTGCTGGATGCACTACAGTGCTGGAAAGAGAGAGACAACCTCCAGGAAGGAATTCTCATCCTACCACCGCAAGTAGCAAAGGTGTTCACTACAGATGCATCCCTGTAAGGATGGCAATGGCATCTAAAAGATAGTTCTGTGAGTGGGATGTGGTGCCCAGAAAAGAGGATGGACCACATAAACCTTCTGGAATTAAGGGCTGTATCCCTCTCTCAAAAAAAGTTTCTCCTCTCTGATTCAAAATCAGTAAATCCAAATAAGGGCAGCAAACATTACACCAGTGAATTAAATTCATTAGAAGAAATGCAGTCACAAGGGGATTCACCTTGTCATCCTTACTACAGCTGTGTTTCTAAGAACATGAAAACAGGTGCTACTCCTGAGCAAGCGTAGGCCTGCAAATGTCAGTATTGTACAGTCTCTTTATTCATTTGTTTCTAAGACAGTGTAACCTCCATGGCTACGAGCAGAACAGGGATCCTGCTCTGATGAAGGTGCACAGAATTTCAAAAGTGTCAAAGAACTGCAAGTCCATTTTGTTCTTCTGGTTGCCACCAGAGTTACAGTGTCTTAGAGATGCGGACGAAACACTTTCACATTGTGCCAAAAATATTTCCAGACCTACAGCAGCTTCTCAGGAGGGCCAATTGTTTACTCCTTCTGAGAAACAGAGTGTGTGGCATGAGTGCTGGTGGACTTTTTCGGATGTATTTTGTGCCCACTGCTGTTTCACACAGTCCGTGCCATGGCACTAAGCATAGCAACGAGCCCTTTCTCCCGTTAGTCACATAGCAGGGCTGAGAACTGGAGTCACATTCGAGCAGTACTAAAATTAAACTAATGACTCATCAATTATTAAAGAAGGGAAAGTAAATTTATTCTCAGAAAGAAGATCCTACAAAATACTCAACTCCAGACGTGGATGCTTCATTACTACTGATACTACCTGGTGGAACGGTAGAATAATGGGTTCAGTAATATAGTACAAACTGTAATGAAATCCAGAGGATGCACACTCTTCACTGCAATATTATTTACACCGATTGTAGTAAAATATTCACTCAGCAATGTAAATGTACACCTAACAGACAGTATTAATTTACAATACACCATTAACACACTACACAGCGCGCATAGGGTATAGGGACCAATATGTACCACTATTTTTCCTAAATCATGTTGTCTCTACATTGAATCCTCTCCTTTCAGCAGAACGTTTTCAACATAGACACAACAGGGGAGTAACGTTTCTGTAAATAGGGCACATGTCCACTGATAAATTGTAACTCTGTAACATTTAATGGAATTCCAAAAGAAATGCTCAGTTCAAGTTGTACATGAAACACAAGGCACAGCTTTACAAAATGTTTATCACATTGCAAGTCATTACGGAATATCCAGCATCTTCAACTTGATTGACACTGTTAAAGCATAGGAAGTGTCTGAGCCACAACTGCCAGTGTGGACCTAATCCGATGACAAAGCCTGTGATTCTGAACATTACTACTTAAAGGGGAATTACCATCACTGTAGACGTAAAACCACAGGACCTACAGGTCCTAACGAGCTAAAACACACGAACAATAACTTTTTTCAGATACTTTAATTGTTGAAATCCCTAAGTTTATCTGGTCGATACTGTGACCCTCTTCCTGCCATTATCGTCCAAGAGTCCCCCTTGGCCAGCCCTCTGATGATGACGTGACTGACGGACTAAGACGCAGGGGAATCTTATGTGTCAGTATAGCTGCTGTAAAATTGTGACAGATTTAGACGCTGCCAGTACAGACTGAACGAGGAAAGCAGTTTCCTCATTTGATCTGCACCAGCGTTAGAAGCCTAAACATGCCCTTCATATCTTTCACACTTCTGCAATTTAGCCACTCATGAAACAGAATCTGCAGGCGATATCTCACAGCAAAGCCCACCAATTTTTATAATCCCGACATCTTTTTCAAACTCCTGCAGAGTCTCACCTGTTCTTCTCTGGGTGGCAGTAACTAAATTATCTGTATGTATTGTTTTACATGTTATAAATTTGGCCAGTTAGTTTTCACTTCAGTATTTTTTTCTTGGTGGGCTTTGCTATTATGTGACACCCTTTATACCTGTTAGGCGCATGCACCACTTATCAGCAAGCATAGGCCAAACCTGACAACAGGAAAGCCCACTCAAGAGGATCATTGCCAAATTACAAAGATAATGAACCCTTTTCTTTACAGGAACACTGTTGACCCCCTTAGGCCTCAGATTGTCCAAGATTAAAAAACACATGTTGTGATTGCTCACATTCTGTACAGATTGCTGATGTACTGGTAGTTTGATTCTGATTTCTTTTTTTCTTTTTAAAAGTGAAAAACAGACTGCCCATCATACTGGTGCTACCACACAAAAATAAGTTTGTTTACATTCTTTGATCAACTGCCACTGTATCTTTCCTGTACTTGAGAATGTGCCTAACACAATCTAGCCACGCATAATGCTGTGGGAGGAAAGGAGACTGTTGCATCATATGTGACTGCACTGTTTGGATGTTCCTAATGTGAAGGCTGTATGCAATAAGAGTAGATCAAGGATTTAAAGCAAAACAAGGTTTGGTATAGCCGCACCATTCCCATGCATTTCAGTTCTACTAAGAAAGGAAGGAAGCAGATAAAAGAGCTATCAACTTCTACGAGTTTTAGAGAAGGTAAGCAATCGTACAATGTGGGTTTTCAGCTAGAAATACTATGATATAAAAGGGGATGACAGTGTCCCTTTAAAGTCATTGCATGTCATTTGGCATCTGATTGCATACAGAAAAAATGCAGTGTTTATTTATTTACTAACATTTATTTAATCCAGGCAGGCAAGCAGAGACATACAATACATATCCTGTTTCCACTTGTGATCTGGTTGTCAATCAGTTGTGACCATTCTGTTGGGTCCCTTGACAAATGTTTTGTACTTTGGTTGGTGAAATAAAAATCCTGCACTGCACCAGGGAAATTGTAACTGCCGCCATTTTTCCCTCATTGCAGTTTTTAGGCTTCAGCCTTGGTTGTCATTTACACTTTTGCTCAGTTCCGTATTTTGGAGTCCTGGGAAGGATGTAGACCCTTCTGGATCTCGCACTTGCATTCTTCCACCAACATAATGACTTTGACCACATTTGAAGAGCCAGTGCAGTTCAGCTGCAAGCGGTTCAGGGTAAACTTAGTGGGTAGGCAGTGGGAGCAGAAGGTGTAGAGGTGGTCTTCGGGGCCGGGAACATGAAAGGAACTGCATCTTCCAAAGCACAAGTTGTTCTGGATTACCACCTTCTCACAGTTCTTGTGGACAATGCTCTGCAGAATGATAGAGGAAAAACAGAAGTATTAGTGATAACAATTAAGACTGGAAGCATCTTACAGATAAAGGCAGCTTAGAGAAACCTGAATTTTTTGTGATTGGTAATGCCCGTTCAGTTTCAGTAGTTACTAGTCTATTGTGTATGTTATTTATATGACCTAAGTATCTAAGTCTTATAATCATGTTGTTACGATTTGATTATATTTGTGTGTAAACTGATGTGAATACATATTGTAGCCTAACTGTATGTTTAGTTGCTAACCATTGTTATCTTTGTCACGTAATCTGTTCTAAATTGTGCTACTTACTGTCTGTATCTCCCTATACTGTATTCCTGTTTTATTGTTCATGTAATTAATCCCAGGTCGCCCCTGAAAAAGGGACTCTCTGAGGCCCAGTGGGTTTACCCGGTCAACAAAATTCAATAAATAGATAAATAAAATTTTGTACAAATATTTTATTTGTGTCCATATATATATATACTGTATATTTTATGTTCTGGCTGGCTGTCAGTCTGCATGAATATATCCTTTTCACAGGGATAGACCCTGAGCAGTCCAAGGAGATCCTGGTCATCATATAGATGGCAGCCATTTTTTTCTCCCATGTTATCTTCTCCCCCCTTCCCCAGGCTTGGGAAAATGGCTGTGTTGGCCTCACTCACGCACAGTGCCCCAGCATGGCAGGAGCAAGTTCCCTGACCCAGCTGCACAAGTCACTGTGGTGGCAGAACCCACTGCCAGCCCTTTCCAACTAAGATGCACTAACGCATTTCGTTGCTGTCTCGGCCGGATCGGACCCCTGACTGGGTGCACTGAGTTAGTTTCTGAACCTGGGTCATCCAAGTGGCAGCCTGATGCACTGCCACTGGGGCATCAGGGCAGCCTGTACAGGTACACTTGAACAAAACTGATAAGCTAAAAAAAATCCTTTGCCTCATACAAAAAAAAATATTTGACTTCATTCCTTTAATTTGTTCATTAAATGGAAAAACTAAATCCTCCTGGGGCTGATATAAGCGGAACCCAAGTCTGTCCTTGATCGGAGTCTTGATACCAGATCCTGTACAGAGTCCACAGGTCCAGCTGACCAAAAATAATAGCTCCCAGATGATAAACCAGTGTAATGTTTCAGCTCTACATTACTCTAGGTACATAAATGGAGAGTCAAAAAGAACATGGAGGATAATGCATGCGTTTCTGTGAAAAACAAGCTGGTAATTTCATTAAGAGACTCTGGATGCAGAATAAAGTCGAATGGCTCATGCCTCCCCCTCCCCCACTTCACAAAATGAAATTACCACAGAGTTCTGAACACAGGCACGTATGCTTCAAGAACAATAGTCAGGGTCCCTGAAATTATACAATTCTTTAGATGCAGAACTGACTTCAGCACTTGCATCCTGCTGCAGAGACGATAAGGTGCCACAGAATTCAACAATTTTGGTGATTTATTTATTTATTTTTACAAATTTACTTTTTTCCATATACTGCCTGGTTCCTTTCCACTCTTTTTTTAGTCTGAAGCCCCTCCTTCATGCTCATCATCTGATGTCATTGTGTTATTGATGACATCATATGGTAGTTTAGCTGAACAGCATTCTGCACCAGAAACAAATAGTTTGTGCTGCAGACATATGCAAACACCACTGCAGAAACCTAAGATCTCTCCTGCAGAGACTAGGATTTATGTGGCACAGAAATTTCGGGGCCATGGTAATATTATATGGTCAGGAGGAAATAACATGTAAAATACAGAGGCAGATGATGAGTGCAACGTAGCAGACAGTTAGTTGTTTAATAAAATCAATTCCAGGTTTGACGGAGAGCTTTAGGTATTTTTTGATTCATTTGTAATTTTTTGACCTGGAAGGGCCCACTGTGCAATGTCAGCTTGTTTCCAGGTGTGTCCTGGGGGGTGGGTTGCATGATCTGTCTCTATTGACAGGATGAATGTTGGCCATGACAACAGGGACAATCCCCCAACTCTTACAATGTGTGCCATGGGATATTTAACTGCCAGCTGGACAGCCTGAGATGAGTAGAAGGGATATCAGTTTAACGTCTTACCCAAAGGACAGCACCGCAACAGTGTAGCACCCTTTTAGTGCTAAACTTCAGTGGTCATACTGGGCATTGACCTAAGTTCCTGGTGTGGGATTAGAACCCGAATCCTGCTGCTCTTCCACTCCCTTAGGTGTGCTTGAACCCTACTAAGCCAGACATTTAGAGTATTCTTAAGCAATAAGGCATGACAGGGTGTGGGCTATTGTGTGATTTACCTATGTCTTGTATGTCGTGGCACCCAAGTTGTAACTGAGTCCCTTAAACACATTAGAAGTGGGTAAACTCTCACAATGACCCATGCCTTCAAGTGCCTTATTGCAATTATAAAATGGACTTAGCTGTGGGGAAAAAAATAAAAAATGAAATAAATTCTATTTAAATATTTTTAATAAAAAAAGCAATTTAGTCTTTGTTCACTGGGAAAGAAGAGTTAGACAATACTGCTTATTTTCCCCTGGGGTGAGTGGGGGATACAGATGCAAGTCAACTGAAATAATCAGATCAAGCAAAAAAGTGCTGCCTCCACCTGACAATAAATAAAATAGTCCCAAATTCATTCGTTTTATGCAGCTGGCAGCAGAGTATTTGTGTCAGAGATGGTGATTTTTCCTGAGCAGGTTCACTCACCTCTTGTTCGAATACATGTGCTTTTAAGAACTGCAGGAATGTACTGCCTCCCTTTCTCACTGTGTGTGTGTGTGTGTGTGTGTGTGTGTGTGTGTGTTTCCTCACATGCAATTCATGGAATGACTATTTTCTATGGAACACAGGAATTCAAAATGCTGCAAAATTCTGCTGGCAAAATGTTTACATGCACACATGCATATGCGGGCACACACATGCAGGGCAGGATTTTCAAATGGTTTAGACTGGGGTTTGCAGTGGTGTAATGGGAGTTTTAATCCCATGTGGCAATTGCAACAAGTTAGACCAACTTTTTCTGATTTAAGTTGCAGCAATCCTGGGGGCCTTTTTCATGGAGTTTGCACCAGATACTTGGCACAAGCTGCCATAAATCATGAAAACTGTTGCAACTACTCCTGAGATCGTAAAATCAGGCACAGTTGCGACGATAGGGTTTGTCACACTGACAGAATGAATGCGGCCCACAATAACAGGAATTCATAAGGCTGCACAATCCTGCTAGCAGAGTATTCCCCCCCTCACCACACACATACACTCACTCACAACAGAAAGCCTCATATGGAGCCGGGCCCTCAATTTTATCTGTGGCAGAGTAAGCAGCAGAGAGCAGGTAAGGGTAGGATAGGAACTGTTGTTTGTGGTATGCAAAAGAACATCAGAAGATAAAACAGTATTGCTTGATTTTGATTTGATTTGTGATTTTTCTATCCCTTGCGGCAAGTGACACAAGCTAGACCATCTGTTTGTAATCTAGCTTGCATCAATATCAGGGACTGTTTTTAAGGAGCTTGTACCCAATATTTGGCGCAAGCAGCTGTAAAGCGGGTAACAATTATGACTGCAGCTGAGCTTAGAAAATCAGGTGCAGTTTTGGCAAACAAGTGTGGTGCACAGAAAGGGTCTGACACAGGGCTTGAAGGAAGCCATGCACCACCCTTTGAAAATGCAGCCCCTTGTCTTTTTTTTGTTGCCTCCCAGGTCGCTAGGGCATACTGTACCAGAAGGTTCTCCCCCTTCGTTAGTCTGTGAACTCTGTCCGTTCTGTCCCAGGCATAATGACAGTGAGAGGTGCAACTGATAGCTCTCAAAGTCAACTCAGTTCACCCATTTCACTTTTGGATTTACCTCTATATGAATTTGACTTGAGCTGCCTAGTAGCTGGCTCTGAAGTCAGGGTATTTATGTCCCCTCCCCTCCCCTCCCCATGTGTGCTTTTAACCTCACTAAGCTAGCCCTAGGCAATTTTCCTGATCAAGTAAAGATGGAGCACGCCTTTTCTAAACACTGTATATCATCTTACTTAACCCCATTAACAGCATCTGCGGGGGTAAGTACTCTTGGAAGAGTACACATTTTTATTAATCCAAGAGATTGGTGTTTCCATCTGTCCGTATCAGCAATAATGTGAATCAGAATCAACCTACAATTCAGCTCATATAAAGAAGGCAGTGTGGCCCACACCTTGATTCCCAGATATACTGTGAGATGCCTTATCACCTTATGGGGGTTTACATCAGTCCTCCAGGACCACCACCTTCACCAGCTGGTAAGAACTCTGACTTTTCCTTATTGATCTTGTACCAGAAAAACCCAGAAAACTGAGAGAAGGCAGTCACTACCTCTGTAATATTAGGGATGGAGACCTTGGGGTCAGCAAAAAAAAAATTACATCTACACAGAGGGTTGTTTTGCAGGTTCTGCTTTGGGGAAGGATATAACAGTTTGACCCATCAGATAAATGCATCACCCAGACCAAACCAGCCCAATGTTTTAAACAGGTACTGCCATTCAACTCAGTCAAAAGCTTGCTTGACATCCATAGAGAGCACAAATGCTTTCCCCATGGAAGCCGAGCCCCCAGCAAATCACATTAAGGAATCTACGCATATTATGGTACGAGTGTCTTCCCCTCACAATGCCAATTTGTCTGAATCTACTAACAATATAATGATGACATCAAGCCAGGGTCTTTTGCCAGAATTTTGATATCATAGTAGAGTATTTTGAATCTACTGGGCTAGAAGACCAAAGGCAGCCTGCATTCATTTGGGGGGTGGGGGGGGAGGCATGCCACACAAATCTGATTGATTTCTTCAACTGGGTGATCAGTGAAATAGATCAGGGGAGGACAATGGACTTGGCTATTTGGACTTTAGCAAGACCTTCGACATTGTGCAGCACAGGAGAATGATAAAGAAATTAGGCAGCCTAGAGGTGGGATCACTTACTCTAATGAGGGAAAAAATGACCACTAGAATACAGTAGGACTCAGAACTGGGACCAGTCATCTTCAATGCCTTCATGAGTGACATTGCAGAAGAACTGGAAGGGAAGGTATGCCTTTTTGCAGATGGCACCAACATCTGTAATAGGATGGACACTCAGCAGGGAATGGAGAGACTGTGTAGAGACCTTGAGAAACTCAAAGAGTGGTCAAGAGCAAGGCAGTTCAGGTTGAATGACAAAAAGTGCAAAATCATCCATCTAGGGAACAGGAACCCAAAAGCTGAATATAGGATGGGGGAGGTGCTGACAGTCAGAAAGCAGGGCAGGGACCTTGGTGTTATCATATCTGATGACCTCAAAGTGGTAGGGCAGTGTGACAAAGCGTGGATAGGGCCAGTGGGATGCTGGGATGCATTTAAACTAGCCAGGGAGGAAGACTGTAAAACCAAGGGAGGCAACAATTGCCACCCAAATGAAGAAGCAGCAGGGAGGGAGAGCCCAAGGGGAGTAAGTTCCCTCAGGGCAGGGGCATAAGAAGACAAGGGCAGGGACAAGTCAGAGGACAAGGGGGCATAAATCAGGAAAGCAAGAACAAGAAAGGAATTAAGGAGACAGGTACCAGAGAAGGTAACAAGGAAAGGGGGGGGGGGTCATGAGGAGCTTGGGGAACAGCACAGACAGATGGGAAAGGGGAAAGCAGCTAAGCAGGCAGGGAGGGAGTAAGGTATGGAGAACCATGTGGGCCATTGCAAGGAGTCTGTGAAATAAAATTCCAGACCTGGAGGGCATCATGTTAGAGGCTAGCCTGGATTTGGCGGCCATAGCAGAGTTGTGGTGCACAGACAGCCACAACTGGGACATGGCCATACTGGGCTCTCTGTTCAAGAGAAGAAAGGAAAGAAGGAAGGGAAGAGGGGTTGTACTATATGTGAGGGAGGAAATCAGGGTCACAGATATACAGGGGAGCACAGCGGAAAACGTAGTAGTAGTAACATTTGTATTCCTATCAAAAATATGAACAGGGGTTAAACTCAATTGAATCAGAAGTTCATTTTCAATGAGGTTCCATAGCTTCAAATTACAAGAAACAGAGTTTGAGCAACAACGACAAACAAAGGTCTGGAGGTGCTGCGGGGCATCCTGAAGACAGGTACAGGGGTCTTTATCTGTAAAGGGGTTCTATACAGACCTCCAGCACAGGGAGAGGAGTTGCATAAGGCACTTGGGGAACCCATCATCAGGATGGCAAGTAAGGGGAGGTGCTGCTAGCTGGTGACATCACTCTGCCAGATGTGGATTGGAGCCTTCTAAGTGCAGATCCAGCAAGGAGCAGGACCATCTTTAACTCCCTTTAAGGGGCTTGTTATACCCCTCAAACATAGTGGACAATCCACAAATAAGAGCACAAAAAGACAGAGGTAAAAATTCAAGTCATCCTCGATGTGCCATCCATCTTCTATCACCAGCCACTCATCTCTTGCCACGTTTGCCAGTTCATGTACTATCACATCCTTTCATCTGCCACAATTTCTTTGGTCTGGTAATGGGTCTCCTTTTTTTAACCATCTTTTATTATTTTGTAGTGTATTAATAACTTGATATTCACACTTCATTCTCCCATTCCATTACTAACAAATCCAGGTATTTTCAACCCCACACACACACAAACACCACTTTTTGCCTCAGTCTTGTTGTGGCCTTAATTGTGAATTCTGCACTATGTTTGAGAGAGTGTAATAAGCAATTGGTAATTAAAAAAGTAATGTAATGTACCCCGATATACCACAGACTTTAAAATTGCTGGACCTCACTGTGAGATGGATATTTCACTAGGTGGGCCAAGTGGTCCTTATCTGCTGTCAAAGTCTATATTTCTATGGTCTGTTGGTTGTTTCAGTAAGCATCTTTTTAAACTTTATTCTGTGTTCATTCATTCCCCTTTTTGGTATTGGGTATTTTAAAGAGCTAGTGTACTGCCTAAAAACTAATAGTAGTTTTTAAAAGCAGTCAACCATTATCTTTTATATCGTTTCCCTTTGGTTAATTAGAAGATTGCTTGCCTGTTGTTAGTAGTATGATGTGTGGAACAGCACTCTGCTTGGCCGCTGATATATCTAGCTCTATTCCACCCATTATATCATCAGCATTGTGACCTCAGTGTCTGTGACATCACAACTGCATAGGAACAGCCACTCAGTGGTTGCCAGGTCAGTCATCTGTGATGTCACTGTCAGTGAGGTCACATTCACAATGCTGATGATGTGGTGGGGACGATAGAGATGGATATTTCAACTGCCAGTCTAAGAGTTGTTCCACACATCCAGCACAAAATATTATCATGTAGAAGTCTTTCTAAAGCAAACGGACAAACATTCTTTAGAAATATAAAGTTACAACTGACTACTTCTTAAAATGTATATTATTTTCCTGTGTGCCTGTTTTGACTCCACTAGCTCTTTAAACTATTTCATCAAAAAGCTGTATGAAGAGAGTCTGAGGGATCTCAACATGTACACCCTGGAAGAGAAGAGAGCAAGAGGGGTTATGATGGAGACCTGCAACTACCTCATGGGGGGTGAACAGGGTGCAGGAAGGGAATCTCATTCAAATGAGATAAAGCACCAGGACCAGATGCTGGGGGGAGGGGGGTTAAGAGGGATATGAAGAAGTACTACTTCACTGAAAGAGTGGTGGATGCCTGGGACAGATTGCCAGCTGAAGTGGTGGAGGTGAAAACAGTAAGAGACTTCAAGCATGCATGGGATAGACATAGGGGAATGGGATATTAGTCAATGGGCAGGGAGGAGGGAGGGTTGATGGAGACCATTTAGTGTCTGCAGTAAGAGTTAGTGCGAAGCCGAAGGGGCATTCAGTGAACCACTGAACATAGGTAGTTTTTGTCTGTCTGAAGCCAGTCCAAAGATCGCTGGCTTCACTTCAGTTCTTCAGCTTGCATGACACAGCTATTTTTTAAGAGCGCACACACTGAACATGTACAACTTTCTGGCAGCCACCTGACCTTCAGCAACCGATCAGGGACACTGAAACTCAGCAAAACTGAGTGTTCTGCAGCTTTATGTGCCATTGCAGCTCTGGTGTCAGGGAAAAAGGACCTTGGTGTGTGTGCTCTTACTCTGTGCTGTTTTTATCAGAAAAAGGAAAGGTGTAGCAAGCAAGTCCTGAAGAACAGCAGTTTCATGCAGTTGTGCAAGCTTGCCAGTTGGTTCCACAGATTTTGTTAGGCAGGGAAAGGGAAGGAAAAGAGCATTGGGCAAGCAGGGAGGAGTGGGGGGAGGGGCTGCAGTGTTGTGCTAGCACTGTTAACTTAAGTTGTGCTGTTATACTCAGATCTTCTCAAACCAAAGCTTCTTTAGTGTCGTTTTCTTCACTGGGTGCCTAAGCCGTAAATCTTGTCAATAACTTTATAAAAGTGTGGTTTTGGTGATTGTGGGTGGCTGGGTCAAGGTGCTGCCAGCTTATCTGACCCCCCCCCCCAAAAAAAAATCTTGTGAAATATTTGATCCAGTTGCACTGTAGGTTTGGTGGGAGGCAGTGGGTGCCTTCCTGAGCCCCCTCCCAAATCTTGTGAAAGACTTCATCCAATTGCAGTGCAGTTTTTGTGACAGGCACTGGGGTGGGTGCCTGGCTTGCCTGAGAGAGCCCTCTCCCCCAAATCTTGTCAAGCAGCTTATCCAAGTGCAGTGTAGTTTTTGAGACAGGCAGTGGGTGCCTGGGTTGCCTAAGGGAGCCAGAGCCCCCCCCCCCATATCTTGCGAAACACTTTATCAAATTGCAGTTTAGTTTTCATGACAGGCAGTGGGTGCCTGGCCTGCCTGAGGGAGCCACAGCACACCCCAAATATTGTGAAACACTTTATTCAATTGCAGTGTAGTGTTCCAGACAGTAGTGGGTGCCTGGCCTGCTGGAGGGAGTTGCAGCCTCCCCCCCCAATATTGTGAAGCACTTCCTGACAGGCAGTGGGTGTCTGGCCTGCCTGAGGGCACCACCAAAATGCAATGCGAAACACTTTATCAAATTGAGTTTTAGGTTTCCTGACAGGCAGTGGGTGCCTGACCTGCCTGAGAGCTGGAGCCCCAATATTGTGAAACACTTTATTCAATTGCAGTGTAGTTTTCCTGACAGCAGTGGGTGCCTGCCTGCCTGCTTGAGGAAATTGCAACCCCTGCCCAAATATTGTGGAACACTTTATCCAATTGCAGTATAATTTTCCTGACAGGCACTGGGTGCCTGGCCTGCCTGAGGGAGCCAGAGCCCCCCCCCCCAGATGCTGTGAAACACTTCATTCAATTGCAGTGTAGTTTTCCTGACAGGTAGTGGGTGCCTGCCTGCCTGAGGGAATTGCAACCCCCCTGCCCAATTATCAAATTGCAGTATAATTTTCCTGACAGGCAGTGGGTGCCTGGCCTGCCTGAGGGAGTCAGAGCCCCGCTAAATCTTGTGAAACACTTTATCCAATTGCAGTGTAGTTTTCATAACAGGCAGTGGGTGCCTGACCTGTCTGAGGGAGCCAGAGCACCCCCCACCCCATATATTGTGAAACACTATTCAATTGCAGTGTAGTTTTCCTGACAGGCAGTGGGTGCCTGGTCTGCCTGAGGGAGCCAGAGCCCCGCTAAATCTTGTGAAACATTTGATCCAATTGCAGTATCATTTTCATGACAGCCCAAAAGAGTACCACTGGGCACGCCACAAAGCCAAAGGTGTATCCCTTACGCAACTGTTAACAGGCTACAAAAGAAAAGAGCATGCACACAGTCTCAATAGCCACTTAGGTTATTAAACAAAAAATGTGCTCAGGACACCAAACACCTCAGTTCTGCAAGTACCAGTCTTAGTCGTATGGCCTATGGTGGGGGTGATCTACATGGTGAGTACTGTAGGTTAGAGGGAGAAGGACATAGATGGAGTGGTGTCGGTATTGCTGCTGCTGCTGCTGCTGGTGGGTCCAAGACTGAGAGGCGTACTGGGGCAGGTTGCATAATAGTGCAACCAAAGAAACCATGGGAATTTGTTTGTCCACATAATTCAGCTGGTTGTATTTCCAATGTAAGCAGGAGCTTTCCCAGTCAGTCACAATCAGTGTCCAGTGATGCATCTGGTGGTGCCGAAACCTGCGTGGTGCTGAAACCTGCGTGAGCAAAGCAGAAACAGCTAATATTATTCAGGAGAAGCTACCTCTGGCTGGAAGCTGCAACACTGAACATAGGATTTGCAAGAAAGCGAGTTGTGCTCACAACAGAGGGAGGTGAACCTTACAATTGTCTTTGGTTTGTAGCAGATATTCTGCAGGTGGAGGCTACTTCTAACTGAAAGGTGAAATAAGGAACTTAGAGTTATCAGGAAAAGACAGTCTTTCAAGCAACAGAAGGAGGTGGATCTAGCTTTACTTTTGTTACAATTCTTAAGATTTTCAGTGCAGGAAGAGTTTAAACCCTGAGGGACGGAATACTGTTTACTGTGTCTGTCCTGGTGCACAGCTGACTTATTTTGGGGCTGACTGCTTTCAGAGCACAAATCATCAGGCTATTTTGGGGCTGGGGAGGTTTACCTGTGTCTGACTTGGATGTCTGGATTTTTCTCTGTTTGATTAGCAGGGTATTTTCTCTGTCAAATTGTTGTCTAGGGCATCTTGCTGACAGGAAGGCACTCATCGCAGCGGTGGGTCAGAGCTTTTAGCTGATTGTTTCGTGAGGGCACAGTTTAGGCCTAACCCCTGTCCACTCCTCACCCTACCCCCCTGGAAATAGTTCCTTTATACCTGGCGTTCTGACATCATTTCCTCAAGAGTGCAAGGTGCATATCACTGTCATATCCTCTCTAGCACACTGCACTGACAATATAAGCATACACATTGTATAATATATATATTTCTATATAACAAACCAATCACACACACACACACAAAAAAAAAAGTAGATAAACATGTGGGGAGTAGTGCAATATAATGGCTGTGGGGCAGCAGTCTTCCAGGAGTCTTTCTGGAGACTGAGATGCTGCCCTATTTGTAGACAACTCTCTGCCCTGAGGGAGGAAGTTGCCCGTCTTCAGGCCACACTGGACAGTAGTAAGGGAACCTTCCCCCAGGCCACACTGGACAGTAGGAAGGGAACCTACTCCATCCAGGGAGCACCAGAGCCACCACCACTACCTCAGAGGTTGCGAAGAAAGCACAGCAGTTGGACCACAGTGGGCTCAGGGAGGGTGAGGATGGTGGAACAGAGGCACACCCAGTCAGTTGTTCCACTCCACAATCCATACCCCATTCTGGGGGAGCATAGTTCCCCTATGGATGCACCCGCAGAGGAGACTAAGGAGGCTGAGGACAACTGTCACAAGGGAGGCCCACAGGAAGGAGGCAGAGGACACCACAGGGAAAGAAAGCAGCTCCTGGTGGGGGACTCAATTATTAGGGGGATAGAACTGGGGGGAGCAGGAAAAACTGAAGTAGGGTGCCTGCCTGGTGCCATGGCTTGGAGGGACAGGAAGCGCATCCTCAGGATCACGAGAACAGCTGCATGGGAGTCTGAGCTGGACGTCATTGTCCACCTAGGGACAAATGACTTGGCTCATCATGAGATTACAGCAGTGCAGGAGGACTTTGTAGAGTTGGGGAAGGGCCTAAGACAAGTAGCACACACAGTATCCTTCTCAGAGGTGCTGCCTGTCAATGGCATGGTTGAGGCGAGGGTACTTTGCACCATGCAGTTTAATGAATGGTTGAAAAAATGGTGTGGAGCACAGGGGTTTGGCTTCATTGAGGACTGGGGTTCCACCTGGAGGGACACCAGCCTATACTGGCAGGATTGTCTGCATCTGTCCAGGAAGGGAACAAGTCTTTTGAGCAATCGGTTTAAATGCTTCATTGGCAAGCTTTTAAACTAGTCAAGGGGGGAGGCATTGATAAGCAGCAGGAAAATCCCAGCCTCTCCCTACAAAACAGGGTACTAAATGGGAAAAGACCGAGGTAGAAAGGTCAGTGGGGGATGCTGCAACAGAAGGTAAAGCCATCAAAAATAGAGAGCAATGAGTACCAATGCCCATAGTCTAGGTAACAAGCTTCCTGAATTAGTGGCCTTGATGGAGGAGGAACATCTGGATATCATGGCAGTCACAGAAACATGGTACGCACAAAAACATGACTGGGATGTAAACATACCAGGATACACTATCTACAGAAGGGACAGGGAGGGTAAAAAAGGAGGAGGAGTAGCTCTTTACATAAGGGAAGGAATCAAAGCAACAGAACAAAAGGGTAAACAGGGAGGAGAAGAAGCACTGTGGGTCAATTTGGAGACATGCAATAGCACCACAATCCGCACAGGGGTTGTATACAGACCCCCCTCACAGGGGGAGGAAATGGACAAGGAAATGATAGAAAGTATACTTAGAATGGCAGAAAAAGGGGAGATATTGCTGATGGGTGATCTAAATATGCCAGATGTTAACTGGAGTGCAGTTGCAACAGCTACTTCCAAGAGTGGGGTTATTCTAGATGCCCAACAGGGGGCATGCCTTAGACAACTAGTATTGGAACCCACTCGAGAGGGAGCAATCTTAGACCTGGTTCTCTCAGATGGAGAGAGGATCACAGATGTAGAAGTGGGTAGCCATCTGGGAACTAGCGACCATCGAACAGTATGGTTCACAATAAACACAGCAATAGAATCAAGCCATACAAAGGCAAAAGTACTGGACTTTAGGAGGGCTGACTTTGCCAAAATGGGTGAGTGCCTAAGGAATGCACTAGCAAATGGGCAGGAAGGAGGGGTGGAAGAACAATGGGGAATAATAAAAACTGCCATCACAGAGGTAACAAGCCTTTGTGTGAAGCAAATAAACGAAACAAAACGATGTAAGAAACCACTATGGTTCTCAAAGGAAGTGGCAGTGAAGGTTCAAGAGAAAAAGAAAGCATTCAGGAAGTACAAGGAATCACAGAAGGAGTAGGACAGAGAATTGTATCAGCTAAAGCAAAAGAAAGCTGGGAAGACAGTCAGAACAGCAAAGGCCCAAACCGAGGAAAAGATAGCCAACTCAGTTAAGAAGGGGGATAAAACCTTTTATAGGTACATCAGGGAGCGAAGGAAGACCAAGGGAGGGATAGTGAGGCTTAATGGGGGGCAGAGGGTGACTGTGAAAAGGCAGAGATACTAAACAAATATTTTTGCTCAGTATTTACAAATGAAGAGGGGGAGGTACCTAAAACAAACAATAGAAACACTCTGGATACAGAAGTTGATACCAGCCCATTTACAGAAGAAAGGGTTCTGAAAGAACTCTTAAAACTGAAGGTGGACAAAGCAATGGGGCCTGATGGGATTCATCCCAGAATTCTAAAAGAACTAAGGATAGAACTAGTGACACCACTGACTATCCTCTTTAACAAATCATGGGAGGATGGGGTGGAACCCAAGGACTGGAGGAGGGCAGATGTGATTCCCCTTCACAAAAGTGGGAGCAGGGCAGAAGCAGGAAACTACAGACCTGTTCGTTTAACCTCAGTGATAGGGAAAATGATGGAATCACTTCTGAAGGAAAGAATTGTCGAGTATCTAGAGGCCAGAGGGGCACAGGACCCAAGGCAGCATGGATTCACAGCGGGAAGGTCATGCTAGACGAATCTGATAGATTTCTTTGACTGGGTGACCAAAGTAGTAGATCAGGGAGGGGCTGTGGACATGGCCTACCTAGACTTTAGCAAGGCATTTGACACAGTCCCACACAAAAGATTAATATACAAGTTAGCCAGCCTGGGAGTGGGTCCCAAGATGACAGCCTGGGCAAAGAATTGGGTGGAGAATAGGACACAGAGAGTAATAGTAAATGGAGTCCACTCTGAAGAAAGGGGGATTACTGGTGGGGTACCGCAGGGTTCAGTATTAGGACCGGTCCTCTTCAATGTCTTTATAAGCGACATTGCAGAGGGACTGGAAGGAAAAGTATGTCTCTTTGCAGATGACACAAAGATCTGCAACGGAGTTGATGCACAAGGTGGGATGGGAAGGATGAGAAGGGACTTGGCAAGGCTAGAGGAATGGTCAAATGTATGGCAGCTTAGATTCAATGCTAAGAAGTGCAAGGTAATGGACTTGTGAAAAAAAAACCCAGGGGAAGCGTACACAATGGGGGGTGAGATACTAACAACAGCAAAAATGGAAAGGGACCTGGGGGTAGTCATATCAGATGACCTAAAGGTGGGCAAGCAATGTGAGAAGGCAGCAAGGAGGGCTGGGGGGATACTGGGATGCATAAGGAGAGGCATCACCAGTAGAAAACAGGAAGTTATTATCCCTCTGTACAGACAGCTGGTGAGACCTCATCTGGAGTACTGCGTGCAGTTCTGGAGACCCAATCTCCGCAAAAACATAGACAGGATGGAAGCTGTCCAGAGGAGGGCAACTAAAATGGTGCAGGGTCTGCACCAGAAGACATATGAAGAGAGACTTAAGGAGCTTAATATGTATAGCCTCAAGGAAAGGAGGGAGAGGGGGGACATGATAGAAACTTTCAAGTACCTCAAGGGAATCAACAAAGTCCAAGAGGGTAGCATCTTTCAAAAAAAGAGGTGTGCAAGAACAAGGGGCACAATTTGAAGATGGGGGCAGCTCAGAGGTAATTTAAGAAGTATTTTTCACAGAGAGGGTTGTGGATGCATGGAACGGCCTTCCGGAGGAGGTTGTGGAGTCAAAAACAGTGGTGAAATTCAAGCATGCATGGGACAGTCATAAGGCAATTCTAGAGGGTGGGGGTAGGAAGAAGTAAGCTGCTGGTTAACTAGGATCTGCAGTTTATCCATTAGGTAGGGAAATGGGCAGACTGTTTGGGCCAAGCGGTCCTTATCTGCCATCAAATTCTATGTTTCTATGTTTCTACACAGGTCTTTCACTGCTCATGGTCTTCCTCCTCCTCCTCCTCCTCCAAGTATCTTGCTTTCCCCTACTACCCATAGTGGTGATGTAATGCCCAGGGATCCTCCATCCCATTCTGAAGATGTACAGGCAAGCCCTCCATCTGTGTGTCTTGTGCGAACCACACAACAGCAGCTGGTGGTGCCAGGTGGGGTGTCAACTTAGCAACCTGTACAGTCACACCATAGTGAGTACCATGGGCAATTTCCTGTCGGCTGCTGCTGGTTTGAGGCGCTATATGATGCTCCTTCTCCAAGTATACTCATATCTCCAAATCAGGGAGTGAGTCTAGGGTGTCTGACACTACTGTTATCCTGTCACCTGATGAAAAAGAACTGGTTGGTGTACACGGGTGAGGTGCTGCTTATGGTATACCAACCCCTCAGTTTTATAAAAAGCAAGTCGGTAGCATGTCCACCACCAGTACAGCTGGCTGCAGTGGAGGAGACTGCCACAGAGGAAGAGGATATGGAAGTGGAGACTGGGGAGCCGGTGATTCAGAAGAGGGAAGCAGAAGCACAGGAAAAGGAGCAGGCAGCAGGAAAAGGGCAGGGGAGGGTGAAGCATTTAAGTGAGAGTGAGGTGGAAATGGTGGAGAAGAAGAAGTTGCAGAGGAGAAGCAGGGAGCATTGGAGGAGGAAGCAGGAGAAGGGGAAAAGGAAGTGGAGATTGAAAGTCTGTTGTCAGTTAAAGTTCATCTGCTGAGGACTATGATTCTGAGGAGTGAAGGCCTCCACCACCACCACCACCAATATGGAAGGACAAGGGTAGGAAAGTAAGAGAAGCAATGAAGAAGAGAAAAGAACAAAAGCAACTTGATGAAGCAGGGAAAGCCAAATCCCAGGCCAGGTTCCCATTCCCTGATAAATGTGGTACTACTGCTACTGCTGCTGCTTCTGGTGATCATGTGGAGCAGCCAGATCATTCCTCCCACATGATCAGGAAAAAGAAATCTCGCAATGGTCACCCTACTTCTTTTAAGGCCTTACCGATCCCTCAGTTTGGTGGTCATATAGCTAAGAAAGCCAAGAGATGTTCCACAGTATGGGATAATTTTAGGAATTCATAGGATGTTGATCAGGTCAATAGCGTGAGCTTTTTGGGACCTGCACTTACTAGATATTTACTGAGTGGTGGTTGGACAATGAATAACTGTCTAGTGCCCTCTTAAATTTTGAGTCATTGTTTTACTTGTTACCAAATCAGGTGGCAAAGAATTCCAGCTTGACACCACTCTGTGTGAAAACCACATCCCTCTTAGGTTCATCCTATAGTGATCTCCCCTTAACATCCTATGGTGGCCCCTGATTTGTGTGGTGTCAGGTCTTAGTTTCAGTCCTGGGCATTCCCACAAGTCCTGATCTTGCAGAGCCTTAAATACAATGCATATGTCTCCCCTATGCCTTCTATACTGCAGTAAATATAACCCCACATTCTCCAGTCTCTCCTCAGATGAGAGCATACTAATGTTTTCCACTAGCTTGGTAGCTTGATGTTGAACTCTCTTTGTCCTCCTCACATCTGTCTTTAGGTGAGGTGTCCAGAACTGGGAGCAATACTCCAAGTGGGGACGCACGAGAGATGTGTACAGCAGAATCACCACCTCCACAGCCCTGCTCTTAATATTCTTTTTAATTGATGCCAGAATACCATAGCCTTTCCTGATAATGCTAGAACAGTGATCCGATGAGCTCAATTTATTGTTGACTAGGACTCCCAAGTCCTTTTCTGAGATGGTTGTTTGAAGTTCACTTCCCTTTATGTAGTATTTGAACCCCTGGTTATATTTACCCAGGTGCATGATTTTGCACTTATCCAGATTAAATTTTAGCTTTTTCTTTCTTGCCCCTTCTGCTAGTTGATCAATATTTTCCGGGAACATTTTGTTATCATTATCATTAGTAACTAATGCTCCCATTTTTTATCATCTGCAAACTTTGTCATCCAGACTGAGTTGGTACATGAGAGGGATGTTATCAGTATATTGAATAATACCGGCTCCAGGACCGAGCCCTGTAGAACTCCGCTAGACTCCTCCCTCCAAGTTGAGTAATTCCCCTTAATAGTCACTCTGCTTTCTTTTAGGCAGCCATGATGAGATCCATCAAACAAGTACATCATCAAGTTGTATCTCCCTTATGCTGTTTATAAGTTTGGAGTGTGAGATGCTATCAGAAGCCTTTTGAAAGTTCACATGTAATACGTCAACAGCAATGTTTCTAATGCTGAACTAACTGGATCGAAAAAGTGTAGTAGATTTGTGAGGCATGATCTGCCCTTTCAGAAGCCACGTTGAAGTATATCAGTATAGCCTTTTTCTTTTAAGTGCTTTTCAACTGCATCCTTGATTACGGATTCTACTATATTGCCCACAATAGAGTTAAGGCTAATGGGTCTATAATTGCAACAGAGATTTAGGACCTTTTTTCAGGATTGGTACTATATGGGCAGAGGTCCAGTCATCTGGGACTACTCCTTGCTCTATCAATACTTGGGCTATAGCCTGGATGGGTGCATATTTGCCAGCTTTTTCAATAGCCTAGGATGGAGATTGTCTGAGCCCAGAAATTTGTTGTGGTCAAGTTCCTAAAGCCTTTTTTTTGTATCTTTTCTGTGGAGATTTTTACCTTGCCGTCCAGAACACTGAAACTATATTAAACTATATATAACAAGTAATATGCCTATTTTCAGGAACGACCCGGGAGAGTACAACATGGTGAATACAGAGTAGTACAGGATAATACAGGAATAACATAACAGAATGTCAATTAGGAAAGAACATTTAACAAGGTGACACAATGGTAGAGCAATTAGTTACATCCAATTCCAACAGTGGTAAAGTACACAGAGTCACAGATTATTATGCAAATTCGACAAATTATAACTCAGTCAAGTGCCTAATTGGACAAATTATAACTCAGTCAAGTGGCAAGAAAAAGACTGAGTCTTAGGGACAGCCATGTGTCTGTTGTGAAGCACAAAGGCCAAGTTGAGAGAGGACTTTGCTCTAGGGGGGTTTGGTACAGTCACATGCAGAAGCCAGCTTCAGGAAACCCCACAGGTGCCCACGGAAACACTGGTGGGAGGGGGCTGATCGAACCTGCTCTGGAAAGGAGTTCCAGAGTCTAGGCGCACTTGCAGCAAAGTCCCTGTCCCCCATGAGGGTTCAAGTGGGGGTAACTCTAAGCAACCCGGGGACCTGGGATCTGAGTGAGTAGGAGGAGTAGTCCGCAGGCAATAGTAGCTGTGCCAGCCCCGGTGGGGTGCCAGTTCTAATCGCTTTGCCCACGAGACATCCCAGCCCAAAGTCCAGGTAGCTCGATGGAGAGAGCCAGCAGAGATTTTCATAAAGCTTACAGTGGTGGATAAGATGGGGGGATGGCCAGGGCGAAACGGCAGATGTTGTTAGACGTCGTGAACCACCAGGTAAGGTGGGATTTGGTGGAATTAGGTGCAGGCCATAGGTGGGATTAGGTGCAGGCCGTAGGAAAGGGAGGGGAGCAGAACACCTCTCACGAGAGCCAGATGAGCCGCAGGTGTGAGGTTGTATTTGGCTCTATAGGCCAGGCCCAGTTTGCAGTTCACCGCTCTACAGACATTTAGTATGTGACTCCCCATGTCAAGTTGAGGGTCAAGCATTACCCCAAGGTATCTGACGGAGTTCACAGTTGGGAGGAAGGTTCCGTCCTGGCTTGTGATACCTGGTGGTGCTGGCATGGCTTTGATTTTGGGTGCTGAACCAAATAGCATAGCCTGTGTTTTTTTCAGGTTGAGAACCAGTTTATTTTTGGTTACCCAAGCCCGGATATTGTTGAAGTCCTCGGATATATGGTTTTATCTTGTCTCCTTTTAGGTAAACACTCTCAAAATACACGTTGAATGACTCTGCCATCTGTTGGCAGTCACTGACTGTAGTGTTTCACTGCTGGATTGGACCAATGGTGGTGTTGTTACACTTGAGGCTGCCCACGTAATTATAAAAGGCTTTCTTGTTATCCTTAACACTAGTAGCCAATTTTGTTTGATGACCCCACAAATCCACTGATAGCATATTTCAATATATGTGAGGAAAAGATTAGCTGAGGTAAATCCACGCAGACATTGGGAACCAGTATTCTGGCTAATCTTCTAAAACAAGAACACGGCATCTTGCTAACAGTCACATCCTCTCACAATCCACACACAGGGCAGATTCAACAGCAGCAGCAGACAGGTGGTGGGATCAGATGGTTTGTTCAAATTATGCAGACCCATGGTAGCAGCAGTCAAAGTCAACTGACACTAGTGGCGCTCCTTACAGAGCACCACTCCAACAAACACCACCAGCACCACCACTAGGCAGGGATAATAGTGGTAGTGGATGCAGTCGCAGCACCAGTGCTAGTCCAGAATTTATTGCCACTAAACAAGCCACAATCCAGGAGTCATTACATGCCTGCATAAAAATGGCATCTCCTCATCCAGCTGCTCTGGGAATCACTCGATTGGTGAGATGATTGCACTTGATCTGCAGCCATTCTCCATGGTGGAAGACACTGGATTTTGAAGACTCTTATATAAGCTGAAACCCAAATATAGCATTCTATCACACTTCATGTTTTCTCTGCATGTTATCCCCGCAATGTATGAGGCCATGTGCATATGGATGGTGACCCTTCTGAAGCACACAGAGGGGGATATGTGCATTTCACTAATGGCATCTGGAACAGTACTACAAACCAAAGTTTCCTGAGTCTCACTGCCCAGTGGATTGTGTCAAGCACCGGCGGCACCACCGCTGCCACCCCTCCACTACTAACACCAGCTTCTGCAGGAGTTATTGTGAAACAGACAGTCGCACAGAGGAAAAGCACTATAGGGAATGTTTTACTTAATGTGTCAGTCATGGAGGGAAAACACAGTGGAGAGAACATTCTGTACTTCATGTAGTCAATGCTGGACATCTGGATATACCTTCACAACCTGAAGGTGGGAATTTTTGTGACAGACAGTGGGAGTAACATGCTGAAGGCCATGAATGATGATGGTTTCTGCCAGCACCTTGCTTCACACATGCACGGAATCTAAAAGAAGTACTGGACACCGTTCGGGACATTGCAATATATTTCCATTGTTCTCCCAAACATGCCGAGCTCCTCTGACTTTACCAACAGAAGCATAATGTCCCATAACACTGCTTGATTAAAGACATGGTGACAACGTGGAACTCTATCTTTTACATGGTGGAAAGACTGGTGAAACAGAAAGCTGTGTTCCAAGCTATGGACTTTGACAATGTGCCTTGTGGGGGATACCTGTTCCAGGTGCAGTTGTGTGTGCTGCAAAGGTTGGTTTCACTTCTGAGACCTTATGAACGGGCCACCAAAGATCTGTCTGCTGAATTTGCTACTCTTGGCATGGTCCTGCCTCTGTGAGTCTACTTGAACAACACACACAATATTACATGACATCTACAACAACAACCCAATAAAGCAAGGTGGGTCACGGTGGTGCCAGTGGTAGTACTGGTAGACATGGTGGTGGTTTTGGCATCGATAATGGAGGTAATGATAATGATCTGAGCAGTGATGATCAGGATATCAGTGCTGGTGGTGGTGATGCTAGTTCATCATCTCAGCAGCAGCTGAAACGGGATGCAATCCTGATTGGGGACATGGCAGAGATATTTCTGACACAGGTTGAGGAATGATTTCAAAGCATTTGACTAGACACCCAATTTGGCATGGCAACATTACTGGATTCTAGATATAAAGATGTCTGCATTCTTCCTGCACACTTGGACAATGTCAAACAGAAAGTCTTGCAGACACTTACGATAATGCAGTGCAGACAATGCACAGAAACCAAAACTCAACTTCCTCCTCTTGGGCCTACTTCCCATGCTTCAAGTGTCAGGGAGAGTCAGCATGGTGATAATGATGATGATGACATCAGATGGGAAGAGGAAGAAATTGATCTGATTCTAGGATACACAACAAAAGACACATGCAATCTATTTGACACACAATACCAATGTCGAGCAGACATTACAGATGAAGGCACAGACATGACACCAGACTACATGTCAGAGGCTTATTTAGCAGAGACACTGTCTAGCAGAAATACTGATGCCATCAAATTCTGGTAAAACAGAAAGTTATTTGGTCTGCACTGGCTAAAGTGGCTTTGTACTTTCTGGGATGTCTTCCAACATCAGTTGCCTCCAAAAGGTCTTTCAGCACAACTGGGGGAAGATTGCTTCACCACATCACTCCAGGCTAGCTCCGGACAGTATTGAATTGCTAACTTTTCTGAAACAGAATTTACCACATGTCAACTTCACCTATCCATTCGATTATTTTAACTTGCAACAGGTGTCATCAACTAACCTTATACCTCCTGATCGCAAGACTCCTCGCATTCCCACTGGCACTGGCAGTCGCAGCATCACAATCTGGCTCATCACCACCACTCCTAGCAGTGTACTCACCAGCAGGGAAAGGACTGGGACACACCTGGCATCTCGAGTCCTCCAGGAGATAATTCAACAACTATTACCGTGTCATCACCAGCGAGCTCAATTTCAGCAGGTGGCAGATGCCGCCTGCCTCAGTGCAACTCATTCTTGGTCTCACATGCTTACAATCACTGCTAGTTAAATCCGACCTGTGATGTCACCTAAACCACTGGCACTGGCAAAGAATGACAATGGTCACCTCAGGCAGCATGGGATTGACAGTCTGGGAGGGACATGTCAGAATGACGCTGCCATTGGGCAGAAGCTATTGCAGCCCTTGCATGTGTATAGTACGGTAGTACTTTGACTTTTCTTTGGGATGCATATTTTCTGGAAGGGATTTATTTTGATAACCTTATGTGGAACTAACAGTAATTGGCATGAAGGGCAAAGGTAAGCAGAGACTACAAGGGAACCCTGAGGTCAGCAAAGGAAACTAAGAATTACAATAGCTCTTAGCACTCAATGTTAACAAAATATTTAAAAAAATGAAAAATAGTTACAAAAAATTAAAAAAGTAAATATACAAGTTTGGGAAGGTAAGGTAGGCAAAGCAATACCCTTGTAGGTGTATAGTATGGTAGTACTTGCACTTTTCTTTGGGATGCATATTTTTTGGAAGGGATTTATTCTGAAAACCTGTTTGGAACTAACATAGTTATTGGCAGTTATGAAGGGCAAACAGGGACTACATGGGGATGGGGTGAGCCTTGAGGTCAGCAAAGGAAATTAAGAATTACTATAGCTGTGATGTGAGCGCTTAGCAGTCATGTGTGTTTGACACTGTGACGATCCCGCATCGTGGCATGCCAACACCACCTACCACACATAAGCTATAGTAATTCATGGCCATTGCTGGCCTCAAGGCTTTTTTACTCCTTTTTCTGTAGTGTGTTATGCCCTGTGCCAATTATTACATTGGGAGCTGAAGCGACTCAACTGAAGTGTCAAAGCCAAACTGAATTCTACTCCCCCCCCCCAAATCGAAGCTGAACCGAAGTTGCCACTGAGATACTTCGCTCACCCTTAGTCTGTGGAGACAGACTACAGAGAGATCATGTGGTAGACTGGGTGGACCAAGTAGGCCTTTCCTGCTGACAAATTCTAGGTTTCTGTGAGTCTCTCTGATAAGCAGGCTGAAACATCCTTCCCCTCTTAAGGGATGATAGTGATTGAAGCCAAGTAGCAGGAACTGGGGGACATGTAAACTCATGCCAGTCATGACACCTTGCCCCAGATTCTTTGCTCTGGTGTGAATTGTCACCCTGCACAATTCATCCCTGGATGAGTTTGTTTTCTAATCTTGACAGTGGGGGCAAATTGCTTGGGTACAAACTATGCAGGGTGCCGAGTCACACCAGAACGAAAAGTACGGAGCAAGGTGTTGCATGGTGACATGACTGGCACGAGTTGTCATGTAGCCGGAGCTGGGGAGTGCGCCTCACCTGGAATTTCAGTGAACATTTTTTTGAAGACATGCCCCTATGGAGACCAGCAGCTGGCTATAATACTCAGCTGGAATTCCATCTGGGCTCAGTGCCTTGCCTGGTTTTCACTAAGAAATGGAATACCTGACCCCTCCGTCATACTAGCGGCCTCTAGCTTCTCCACTTACTCCTCCGAGGTCTGCAAAATGTTGTCTATCTAGGAAGGGGTAGATTCATAAGCATGTGAGGCACACTCTGCCTGATACAAGAATTCATAACATTTAGCATACCCCTTCCATGTACACTGAGATTGGATCACCAGATTACCCTCCTGTGTTTTGGTCTGGAAAATTATATAGTTCTTCTTCCCCTCACCAACCTAGCGAGGAGGGGACTGAACTTATTGTCAAACACATATAATCTCTGCTTTACAAAAATGAGTGAGGTTCTTGAATTGTTTGTTAATAGCAAGATATTTGCCTCTCTAGCAGCTATCACCTTGCCTCCACACTCCTATGATGTGTTGGAATATGATTACCTTTATAACTCTTTCAGGGCCTTTTCCAAATTTTGAAAGATGCACTCTTTCCCTAGCTTTAGGGACATTGTAAGAAGTGATAGTGCCCCACATATATGCCTTCCCAGCCTCCCATAATACAGTTTGTGACGGTGCAGAAGGAACACCGAGTTCCAGCAATGAGAGTATATCTCCTCCAAATACATTTTAAACTCATTTGATAACAGATAGGATGGGAATCGCCAGCCTCTGTTTACTTGTAGCCTGTATTGAGGTCTCTGTGCAGTGATAGGATTTTAATGCAGAAAATACATTTGACTGGTCCTTTTGGCTTAGGTTTTTGCAGGATTTACCTATAGTAAAGATCCCAACTGACCAATCAGATTGCTGTATTTTTCCTGCCCATGTTATAATTCATGTTTATCGCTTGTTATGGTCCAGGATTTTGGGGCTGCTGTGCTAGCAAAAGCAGAAGGGAGCTTGCAAACAAAGTTGCAGGTTTATAAAACGGACACAAGAAATGAGTGGCAGATATGCTAAGGTAGGTGTGCTCATTGGTATTTAAGGACAAAGGTAGGGTCTTTGCTCATAACATAAAGGAGCCAATGAGAGGAATATACTTCCATGCGGTCATTAAGAGAGTGCATAATTTTCTCCATTTGATAAATTTGGTTAACCATGGTCCTCCAGGTAGTCACATCTGGGATAGTAGGGGTAAGCCAGCATTTTGTGATGGCCTTTTTAGTCACTGTAAGTAGTATGCCTAATAAGTAATAGGAATTGGGATCTCTCTTACCTCTCGGATATTGCAGTAGGATATAAAGGAACGACGTGAGGGGGACAGGTTTACTGAATCATTCTTACAGTGCTCTCCCTAGCGAGTGGAAGAAGGGTTACAATAGGGGTCAAGACCATGTCATGTGGTAGTGTGTTGCCCTAGGTTCACTGTACCCTCTCCAGTGGGCAGGGGAGTACATGGGGAGATAGTGGGCTGTTATTACCAGACTCTGGAAGTATCTAGTAGGATGTTTTCAGGTGTACTCCTTCCAGTGATTGGAGCTCGTTACCCTGGAGACTGCCTGGCAAGCTTTTGTCCAAGCACTGGAGTCAATGGGAGTTCCCATGTCCTCCTCCCATTTCAGTACTACGTCCAGAGAATCAATGTCCATTGTAGATTGTAATGCCTGGTACAGCTGAGAGATCATATGTGGTCTGGAGCCAGTTTTTAAAAAAATTAGTAAAGAACTCAATCATAGGTGGGTGCATATCCAGTGTTCTCGCTCCCAGCAGTGGAGGGAGAATAAAATTCCGGAGCTGCAAATAATGATAGAAATCTGTGTGCAGAAGGTTGTATTGAGTTTGTAAGGAGAGGAAGGGATGGATCATAGATCCTGAGAAGAACTGATAAATATATTGCAAGGAGTGATGCTCCCAGTTCTGGCAGCCATGATCCAGATGAAGTGGGAAGAATCCCTCCAAGTGTGCTATAGGACACAACAGGAGGAGGAATGGTGTGAAGTGGAGGATGGTACTAATAGTCCTACAGGATCAGGAAATAGTCTCCCAGAGTTCCCTTTTAATTTCTTCTTTAGTTTCAACTCTGATAACTGGTATCAACAAGTCATAAGAAGAAAGAAACACTCAACCCAATAAATGTGCAGTGTATTCATTTTTTACTTGAAATTAAGCATATTTCAAATTTCTTCATCAAATTCAGATATTTGCTCCCTTAAGTAAATTTCCTTTACACTGACATTTTGAAACAATCTTGTTTCTTCCTCAGAATACATAGGGCTGTATAAATAAAAGCAACATAACATGACTTTGTAATTTTTTACCTATAATTAATTAACTAACATCATTATTAAACACCAAAACTGAAATTATGAATCTTAATAATAAATATGGCAGGGGGAACAGACAGATGTAGGTCTGTTCCCCCTGCATATTTATTATTAAGATTCATAACTTCAGTTTTGTTGTAATGATATTAATTCATTATAAATAAAAAATGGCTAAAGTCATACTATTTTTCTTTTATTTATACTTTATACAGCCCTGTGAATTCTGAGGAAGAAACAGGATTCGGGTTTCGAAACATCAATATATGAAGAAATTTGAAATATGCTTAATTTCAAGTGAAAAATCAACTCACTGCATATTTATTGGGTTGAGTGTTTCTTTCTTCTTATGACTTGGTACTAATAGTCCACCAGACTTTAACTTGGTACTGCAGTCACAAATTCAAGTTGTGAATGAGTTCTACAGCAGGCACTCGGTGGTAAATGGCCTGTAAAAATTGCTTAAGGAAACAGAGCCCACTCCATGTCCAGCCAAGCGGAATATCTGCCACCTAGGTGGCGATGTAAGAGGAAATGTAGGCGGGCCACCCAATAATACCCTCTTAGCCATAGCAATGTGAGACCTCCATCATTTTTAGCTATAAAAAGTGAATGCATTTTGACGCAGGATTTTTGACCAGCCCAGATAAATCTAGATATTTCCTTATACCAGGCTGTCCAAGTTTGTGCTAGAAGAGCCAGTAGAACATTTTGGAAGAGATAGATTGCCCTAGGGAGACCCATCATACACAGCAACTTCATACACCTGGACAAAGAAAGAGGCAGTGTTTCACAGCAGCCAGGTTGAATCATAGCATGGGTGAAGGGGGTGTAATTGTCCTGCATCACCACTATGGGAGAATGGGCAATATAGATTCCTAGATATTTTAGTTTCTGCAGGTCCTACCTGACGAGGAAGGTGCCCCACTGGAGATGGGAAGGAGAACAGTGAAAGCACACAGTTTCCAGTTTAGCCATATTCAGACGGTATCCTGACACTGCACTAAACTTGTGAAGTATAACAAATACCTGAGGAAAGGTTTTCTTGGGTCCCGAAGACATAATAGCACATTGTCCACACAGAAAGCTTAGCGGTGTTCCCCCCTCTCCACTGTGACACCATGTAAAGTCATGACTTCCCTGATGGCCTGAGCCAGGGGCTCAATATATACTGCAAAGAGCAGTGGTGACGTAGGCAGCCCTGTCAGGTACCTTGTAGTAATGGGAAATCAGGGGACTGATAACCACTGACTTTGGCGCAGGCCCTTGGGGAGTGATAGAGTCTTTGCAAGAGTTCTATAAAGGAGACCAGGAATCCCAGCCATCCAAGCACAGAGTACAAGAGTGGCCAAGACACCTGGTTGAAAGCCTTTTCTGCATCTAAACTGAGAAGCAGCAACGGGGAGTGACTGTTGCATCTGGTGGATAACATAAAGGGAGCATCATATGTTGTCTGTGGTTGTGAAAGCCTGGACAAATCTGGTCTCTGTGGATAAGGGAAGGAAGGATTCTGTCCAACTCTTTGGCAATGAGGGGCATAAAGAATTCTTTGCAATTTCTAAATCCTGGCTTAAGCCTTCTCTCATTGACTCTGTGTGCCCTCCCCGGATACAACTTGTTGATCGGTCTGCATCAAAAAGAGGTGGTGGTCTGGCACTATTTTACAAGTCTCATCTAAAACTATCCTTACTACCATGCCCCTCGTTTGTGTCCTGTGAGATACTTGATGCACTGCTTCTGCTGGGTGACTCCAAAAAGCTGCACGTTGTTTGCACCTACATACTTCCGGTTTCCTGCAAACATGGGCTCATGGAGTTCCTGGCTTTTCTTCCCCAGGCCACTAAAAACAATGAAGTGATTTGTCTAGGAGACCTCAATCAGAATTGGCTTGGCCCAAACCTCCCTGTCCTTGACTCTAATATAAGCAAGGCCAACCTAACCCAGCTTGTCTCGGTGCCTATGTGACATTCCAGCAATGGTAATAGTCACACCCTCCTTGACTGGGTACTTACCAACAGGCCGGACAGAATCTCTTCCATGACCATGCTACCAGACTCCATTAGCAACCATTCATCTGTCACCTGTGTCTGGGATGCCAGCCCCCACCTCTCACCCACCCAAAATCATCACCATGTCTGACTTTTCTGCCCTTGACACCTCAGCTTTTCTAAGGGATCTTCAGCATGTTGACTGGTCCCCCATGTTATGACAAATAACATTGACTTGGCTGTGGAATACTTTACCAACTCTCTGTGCTCCTTACAGTCTAAGCACATTCCTTCCATCAGGCGCAGGGTACAGGGTCTGCCAACCAAATGGTTAACTAGCCCTCTTCTACATATGCTTAAAGCATGAGACAAACTCTGGATCAGATGGAAAACCTCCTCCCTTCTCTCTGACTTCACTGCATATTGATCCCTTTGTAAGTTTTGTAAGAAAGTGCTACGGACTGCCAAAAGCAATTACTATAGAAGCCTTCTTCATGCCACCTCTAGTAACCCGAAAAGGTACCAGGCACAAATAAACCACATAATGGGACACACCATGTCCCAAACCCCCCATGACTTTCTAATAAATAACATCTCCTGTAACAACCCTAACACCATAGCTAATGCTTTCAACTCACTCTTTACCGCCCTCCCTAGCTGTGATGCTGGCGGTCCCTGCCACCACACCTCCCACCCGACCTACGGCCGTCCCATCCTTCCCTGATTCTCCACCCGGTCTCCAGGCTGAATGTTCTATGAGCTCTTAACATGATGTCTCCCCACAGCAGCACAGGACCTGATGGATTAGAACCCAGAATTCTCAAATTAGGCATGTCTCTTCTTGCTCCTCTCCTGGAAAAATGCCAGGGTTATCCCAGTCTTCAAAAAGGGTGCTCCAAAAAACCTAACAAACTACCATCCTATTACACTCCTGCTGACCCTCAGTAAACTCCTGGAGAAACTTATCCATCGTCAGGTATCTGACTTCATTGCCAACTTTAACCTGCAATCTCCTGCTCAGCATGGCTTTAGGCCAAACCACAACACCGTGACAGCCCTAGTGCAATTCACCAGTGACATCAGAACTGCTATGGATCAAGGCCAGCTTACTGGGGCTGTTTTTATTGACATGTCAAAGGCGTTTGACTCGGTTAACCACAACCTCCTCCTGCATCAACTAGGCTCTATTGGCACCTCCCAATCCACACTTGCCTGGTTCTTCAGCTATCTGTGGAGCCACTCCGAGTCTGTCTCCTGTGAAAGTTCTCTCTGCCCCTGCCTTGCTTCATTCAGGTGTCCCACAAGGTTCCATACTTGGGCCCCTGCTCTTTTCTTTGTTCGTCAATAATCTACCTTCTGTGCCGTCCCAGTCTCTCCTTACTCTATGCCGATGACTTGGTTCTCTATGTCTCCTCCAGCTCTATTCATGAAATTAACTCCCACCTCTCCTCTGCTCTTCATTATATCCAAACTTGGCTTATGTCCCACTGCCTGGTGCTAAATGCTGCCAAGACCCAGGCTGTGCTCTTTGGGTCACAAAGGAAATCTGTCGCTTCAACTCCATCTCTGTAGGTTTCTTGTCTTGAGGGCTCCCTTGTGGAAGTAACTCAGTCCTTCAAATACCTAGGGGGCACACTGGATCCATCTCTTAACTTCTCTCTGCATGTCAAAGCTGTCTGCAAATCAGTCAATGCTAATACTAGACTGGCTTACTGAGTCTGTCTGTTCCTGACCCCTGCCGCCAGGATCTCTGTCACCCAAGGCCTTCTCCTCCCTGGACTCTGCTACACTCTGCCTGTCTTCACTATGGCACAGGCAAACATCTTGCAAACATGGGACATTGCCTACAACAATGTCTGTAAATTTGCGCTATCTGCTCCTCATCTTAAGCACCACTGTACTCCATACTCTGACCTCCACTGGTTGTCTCCTTCCTCCTGCCAGGCTTATTCATTAGGTTGTTTGACAGACATTATTCATTCTTCTATCCCCTCCACACTAGCTGCTATGCTCACCCCTGTTAACTGCCCTTGTTCCCTCCATTCCATGTCTTTAGCTCTGCTATCTGTCCCAAAATGCTCTACCAGGATGGGTGAACTTGCCTTTTCCTTCTATGCCCCCAAATTTTGGAACTCTCTCCCACTTGATCTAAGGCACTCCAAATCCCACCCCACTTTCAAGAAAGGCCTTTTCAATTACCTCTACTCTCTTGACATTTACGAATGTCCCTAGCTTCACAAGTTGTGCAAATCTACCATTGTCCTGCACTTAAATTTCCCTGTGGCCTCTGGATTCCTCCCTTCCCCACTCTTCCTCAACTACAACTACGCACTTTGTTCTCTGTTTCTGCCTGGGAATTGTCTCTTTGCTGATTTACCAACAGCACTGTCATGTTTTGTACATTATTAACAGTAAATTGTGCCTTTTTGTCTGTTTTCCTATTATGCTGTGTGATATGCACCTCCTTTATGTACCATGTAACTTGCACCTCTGTATGAGTGTTTGGAATCTCCTATTGTACAACACTGTAAATGTATTTGTTTTTACCTGTTTCTTGATTGGTACACTCCTGGGTCCAGCCTGAAAATAGGCAGTTCTGTCTAGTGCACTTACCCGGTTACCAAAAACAAATAAATAAATAAATAAATAATCAGCATTGAGCACCAAGGTAGGATAGTAAGAAGTACATAGGAGATGATTTTTGTCCAGTTCAGTTTTCATTTTTTGCAGTATTTTTTGTATTGTGTTCTTTCAGGAATGCTGTTCATTCAGTTTACTGTGTTATATTGTTTGTTTGGGGGGGAACGGGGTAGATTGGGTTACCAAACAGGAAGATAGGGGTGTCAGTCATTATTTACCCTTTATTATTTGCAGAAGAAACATCACTTGTGCTGGCCAGTCGAGGTAGTGGTAGTACTACTGCTCACAATGCTGGTTTGGGAGTGAGCGTAGGTTGACGGGGGCAGGCCAGGGGGAAGTGGACTGAGCATCCCAGAGGATGGTCTCCTCCTCCTCCTCTTCCTCTGGGGCAGAAGGGGGACAGACTCCACTTGCAACTGCCACCTGGGAGACCACAGGTAGTGCAGCGAGAGAGCTGTAGAGAAGGGTAGGTGGAATACCGATGGGCACCAGCACGTGTTGCATGTGCGCACCATGGAGCCCACAGCTGTTTCATTCTGAGGACAGGGGAGAAAAACAAAGAAGGAAAGCAACCTCGAGGTGCAGCAGTATGATGCTGGCTCTCTTGGGCCCCACGATGCCATTGCCGACTGCCTGCCCCACCTCCCAGAGCTTGTCTATCCTGCAAGGGTAAGCGGGGCCCCCAGTGGACCCACCACACAGGGGTAAGTCTGTGGTAAGAGGTGTGTGGGGGGGGGTAACACACAGAAAAAGCAGGGTGGGGCTAGGAGATTGCTAGCACAGAAGACTGCCACTAGAAGTAGGAGCACAGAGAGAAAAAAGTGACATCACTTCAGCAAATAACGGAGCGTAGACTGTGCACAAAAGTGTGGATAGCAGGGTTCCTCATTTTACTGAAATCAGTGGGCAATGCAGTCAGCCATGTACTCTGTAGAGAATGATGCTTGTGTAACCCCCCTGCAAATGGGGGTTCCCAAAAGACTTCCAGGAGCTTGCTTGAATGCTCCAAGCCTGAATGGTGTTTGGCGTTTAAGCCATTTATCAGTGAGTGTTTTTAGAGCCTCTGGTACTGTCTCTTTAAGAGCTGTCTGCTTGCAGACATAATTAGTTTGTATGGGGGGACTGTGTGTTTCTCTGTTTGAGTACCACTCGAGCTGCTGCCAATTCACTCTATTTTTGCAGTCACTAGGAGTGCAAGGGAACCTATCTGAAAGATGTAACTGTTTGCCAGAAATCATTTACAGTAATAATGAAATTACAGTTTGTCTAACCTGCTTTCTTTGCAGTCAGAACTGTGTCTGCCTAGTTCCCCATTCTGGTTTTGAACTGCTGAACTGGACCAATCAGTGTGGGGTAAGCTAGCTCTAAAATGGTGCCTTGGACGAATCAGAACTTGGACTCATAATCTGGAGCCAGCCACAAGAGGATTGTATGGGCAGTGACTCTGGAGATGTAGTTTAGACTTGGCCTTTTGGACCAACAGCAGCAGTCTATTGTGGTGACAGCCAATCCAGTCAAGAACTGGGAGGAACTCAAAGGAAGTGCCGGTTTTGTCTGTTGGAGTTTCAGTTTAGCTCTGGCAGTGAGGGAAAGAAACCCTGTGCTCCTTCAATTGCACAGTTTCAGTAAAAAGCGTGTGTAAGGCCCAGAGTTCCGGTCTGCAGCTTGTAACTGCTTGTTAGGACTGAATCCGTCCTGTGAAAAGAATCAAAGGATCTCTGAAGAGTAGAAACCAGGCTCACCCTGTAGAAGACTGGAGAAGTTGTTGAATTGCACTCGGTCTGTCAGGAACTGAATCTGCTGTGTGTTCTCCCGGGTATTGTGCAGTAATTGCGATCGGGATAGAGAAGCAGCCTGCCTGGTATAGTACTTTCTTTTTTACCATATAAATGTGTGAAGAGTCTCGTGGAGCTCAAGAGTAGCCCTGCTGATGTTTAAGGACCCTATCTTGTTTGGAGGTCATGAGTACTAATTCAGGGTCGCTCCCTGTTGAATTGCCACATTAAATCCAAATGGAATCACTGTACTGCTGACTGTTTAAACTAATTTTTCTTTTCACTGTGTGAAAGGGCCCCTACCAGCTGCCACGGTTTGGACTAGCCACTAGGGCTTGGGTACCCAGGGACAGTAACTGGTAGGGATAAGCCTCATGCACAGAGCCATAGGTAGATAGTAAAGTGATAAGCTAATTAACCTGATTTCCCCTGTCCTTGTTATATCCCCTAAATAAATCAGAGCTGCTTGTTTCAGCAAAGTTATACTGCCTGAGGTATTTGTCTATGTTAAAGTACTGTACTGTGATTGTTGCACTGTATCTTATTTCACAGGAGGTCCCAGTGATGGAACTAGTCCTGGGGTAAGTGTATACTGTGAAGTAATTCTGATATATTGTGTGGGCCACTAGTGGGAAGAAAGGGGGTTGCAGTGTCCCAGAGGGCTGTGACCAAGTAAGTTTAACTATTGCAGACCCTGACCTCTGGGTGGAGGCACCCCATTGGATCCAGGCCCCTCAACCTGTTAGTGGCAAATCAGGCAGGGTAGTAGCCCTGGGAGCGCCATCTAGGGGTTACATCGTGAGGTCACCGCTGGGATTGTGTGTCCTCTAGTGGCCATATTCTACAACCACTGTTAAGAAAAAAAATGGGTACCCGACAGAAGTGGCTGTGCACGGCTGGTGGAGTGGTGTACTGGGGAGGAGATTGACCCCCAAAATGCTATGCTCATCCTGGACATCCCCCTGGGTATCAATACGGACACTGTACAGGGAGTACTTTCCAAGGTGGAAGGTTTACAAAACCCTGTGGTGGTGGGTTGGCATGCTAATCTGCTCACCCACACTTTCCTGGCCCTAGTAGAGTTTAAGGATCCCATAGATAGCTCCAAAGTGCCACAGACCATTACCCCAGAGGAAGCCCTCACTGCCTGGAGAGTGATAACTAAGTACAGTAAAGACCCGGGGGGAATGAGCCCCCACCACTGTCTGAAGCTTTTGAGGAGAAATTTGCTAAATGGTTGCTGGGGAAGGGAAACTGTGGAGGACTTGAAGAAACTATTCTTGCCACCTGATGTGTTCTTCCCAACACCCTCTCCCGCTCCAGTACCACGTAATGGTGGCTGAACCAATGCAGACTCCTATTTCTGCACCTGCCATTAGTCACGACTCTTACCGAAGGTTGAGGATCTTCTCTGGCACCTTCCCCACCCCCAAGGGAGGATGACTGGAGACCTGGATAGACTATGTTGCCCCCAAGTGCTAGAATGGCAATGCTCGGAAGCCAAAAGCGAGAGGGTTAGTGAGAGCCTCCAGGTCCTGCCCTGGCTACCATCCGTGCTAAGCGGACCAGTAACCCTGAAGTGACTGCACAGGCCTATCTTGAGGCCTTGGAGAATGTGTATGGGAGCCCAGATTCTGATGAGGATCTATGGTGGAGAGTAAGAAATGCACAACAGTACCAAGGGAGTTGTTGTCTGCGTATGTATCTCGGCTGGAAAATTGTTGCAAGAATGCCTCAGAAAGGTGTAGTTTGCCAGCGATTGAACTGGACGAAGCAGGCTGGACAGGATCCTTAAGTCTGCCCCTTCTCAGAACTGCTGTTGCTTCATTCGCCTGGCAAATGACTGAATCCCCACCCTCCTATGATGAGTTAATGAGAGAAATTCGAGGTTGAGAAAAGGCGACCTCGGAGGGACCTGCACCAATAGCGTGGCTACGACCCGAGTGACTGAGGTGGCCCATCAAGTGAAGTTCAGGGGCAGAGGTTGGCAGTCAATGAGTGCTCTGACAAGGAAAAGATATGCCACAATGGGGCGAACTGTTGAGAGAGATCCGGAGTTCAAAAACAGTCCCTTTATGAAGGCCACCCTGCAAAGTGCAGCCCTGACCTATATCCGACTGCATCTGCTATGGGGGTGGGGGACCCACCCATGTATCTCCTGCTGATAACAGCTCCAAACTCAATTCCTTGACCATGGAAGTGGAGAAACTGACGAGATGTCTCCAAATGCTTATCACGCCGCAGACAGAGATGGCACCAAGGTTTCCAGTTAGTAATACCCCGCCCTGGCTCCCCAGTGTGGCGCCTCGGCCAGCTCAAACTCCAGAAAGTATGTTTTGCTATAATTGTGGGAAGGATGGGCACATGAAAAGGAATGCGGTCCCAAAGACACTGACAAAGTTGCATATAGGCTACAAGGAGAGCTTGGAGAACAAATCAGTGGTTAAGAGGTGACGAAATGATCCCAGTGAGGGCACCAAAATGCTAACTCCGTCCTTTTGTGGCAAGGTCAGTTGCCCAGGCCTCACCACCCTCTCCAGACTGGTTCAGAATAGTGGGTCCCTCCATGGAGACCACTGTAAAGGTGAATGGAGTGTCTACAAGAGCTGTATTAGACAGTGGCTCCCAAGTGACAATTATTTTCCAGGATTGGTATCAGAAGCATTTGTCAGGCGTACCCTTACAACCATTAGAAGGACTGCATGTATGGGGTTAAGTGAGAGGCCTACCCTATTCCGGGTATATCCGAATTTGCTATCTTTCCCACCTCCGTGGCTGGAGTAGGCGAACAAGTAGAGACTCTAGCCTTAGTGTGTCCCCCACTGGACTGTATGATGGTGTCCTTTGTTGATTGGAACAAATGCTCATATGTTCGGAAGGCTGGCACAGTTGTGTTATGAAAACAGGGGTCAAAAAACTAGTAGAGCTTTAAGAGTTCCAGCTTTAATTAAGAAGGCCTATGAGGCACAGAGAGATGCTGAAAAATAGAACCAGAGGAACCGGTCGGAATTGTATGGAAGAAGGATCCTGAGTCTCTGATCCTGGCGCCAAATGCCAGTGTACCTTACAGGGAGAGGTCCGTATCAGAAAGGATGTTAAGAATAAAATATTAATGTTGGATGCACCAGGCAATGGAAAATTGCCAGAGGGACTGCTGGTCAAGCTCAGTATTTTGCCGCTAGAGCCCATGCTTATGCCAGAAGGGTAATGGTCCAAGTTCATAATGTGTCTGAAAAGAGACATTCGAGTAAATAGAGGTTGCATCCTGGCTAATGTGCACTGTGCAGACACTGCAGTGCTACCCATAACAAGAGTTTGAGGAAGAATGACAGAGTAGCGCCTGACTTGTTTGATTTGGTGACTCCCTGTTGCCAGCTGAATGGAAAGTGAGGATCAGTGAGAAGCTTGCCCAGAGAGACCAGGTGTTTTCTTTAAAGGAATGGGATGTAGGATGTGTGCAAGGAGCTGAGCACAATATCCGGCTGCATGACGAAAAGACCATTTCAGTGAGAGGTCTCGGCGCCCTGGCACCTGCTGACATAGATGATGTGAGACGGCATCTGCAAGAGATGTTAGCTGCTGGTGTAATACAAGAATCCAGAAGCCCTTATGCTTCCCCATTGTGGTAGTGAGGAAAAATAATGGGACAGTAAGGATGTGTGTGGATTATCGCATCTTAAACGGCGGACTATCCCTGATCAGTACACAATGCCCTGCATTCAGGATGCTTTGGACTGCCTAAGCGAGGGGCAAGTGGTTCTCTGTGTTGGATCTCCAGTGGGTACTACCAGATCCAGTGGCCCCAGAGGACCATGAGAAGACAGCCTTTATCTGTCCGCTTGCTTCTATGAATTCATGAGGATGCCTCAAGGGATTTCAGGTGCCCCAGCCACTTTCAGCGATTCGGGCGTGCAGTGGGGACATGAACTTACTAGAGTGCCTGGTATACCTAGATGATGTTATTGTGTTTGGCAGCTCACTGGAGGAACATGAGAGCAGATTATTTAAGGTATTGGACCGACTGGGGACTTTGGCCTTAAACTGTCCATTGATAAGTGTCAATTCTTTCAAACATCAGGAAAGTATGTGGGACACATAGTATCCACCGAGGGAATAGAGACCGACCAAGTAAAGTTGAGGCCTTGACCACCTGGCCACAGCCCAAAAATCTAAAAGAACTGCAAAGATTCCTGGATTCTGTGGTTATTATCGTAGCTTCATCAAGGACTATTCAAGAGTGATCCGCCCTTTACTTAACCTTACTCAAGGGTATCCCCAACCCACAAAATACCAAAAGTCAGCGTCCCTCAAGACTGAAAGAGTGTATTTTCATCCGAGTGAAGTATTTGGGGCCCGCTGGACTCTGATTGTGAGACTGCTTTTCATGAGATCATATATCAACTTACCCATGCTCAGTGCTGGCCTATGCCGATCCAAGAAAACCTTCGTCCTGCACACTGATGCTAGCTTGCAAGGGTTGGGGGCTGTGTTGCACCAGAGCACGAGAATGGCCTGAGACCAGTGGCCTTTGCCAGTAGAAGCCTGACCCCATCTGAAAGAACTATCCTGTACATAAGTTAGGAGTTCCTAGCTTTGAAGTGGGCTATTGTTGACCAATTCCATGAGTACTTGTATGGTGCTAAAATACTAGTAAAAACTGACAATAATCCTTTGACCTATGTGCAGACCTCAGCTAAGTTGGATGCCACTGGCCATAGGTGGCTTTCTGCATTATCTACATATGACTATGCTCTCGAATACCGAGCAGGTCTGAACCACATAGATGCTGATGCTCTCTCCCGGAGGCCTGTTCCCCAGAATGATTGGGTCCGATTGGCAGAACCTGACATTCGGCACTCTGCCGGAAGTTTGACAGGAGGAACAAATCCACGGACGCAGTGGACTGCATGGTGGATTGCTTGGGACCCTCTGAGAATTGCATACCTGCTGCTTATGCCACTTTTCTGCAATAGACATTGGTGCACTGCCTCAGCTGGACAATGACAGTATTCATGAGCTTAATCCTCACGATCCCATGATCAAAGCAGCTTTAGAAGCCCTCTATGCAGGAAAAGATGTGTCCAAATTACGCCCACTGATTTGAGAACTGCACTGTTATACAAAGAAGGTCCTAAGTTGAAACTGATCAATAAACTGTTATACAGAGAACAGTAGACGGAGGGGACAAGTAGACAAGCAACAACTAGTGCTGCCCACTGCCTTCGAGACTCAGTACTGAGGTCCTTGCACAACCACATGGGGCACCTTGGTATAGACAGAACACTTGACTTGGTGAGATCCAGATTCTATTGGCCTAAGATGGGGGCTGATGTGGAGCAACACATTCGAACTTGTAAGCTGCTTACAGAGGAAAGCTTTCCCAGAGGGCTCCCCTTGTTAACATCACCACCAGTGCACCCATGGAGCTGGTCTGTATTGATTTTCTGAGTTTGGAGTCAGATCAAAGAAATATCAGTAATGTGCTGGTGGTCACTGACCATTTCTGAGATATGCCCAAGCTTTCCCCACCAAAGACCAGAAAGCACTGTGGCCAAGTACTTGTAGAAAACTTTTTGTTCACTATGGGGCTCCACAAAGAATCCATTCTGATCAAGGAGAGACTTTGAGAGTCGTCTGATTAAAGAGATGCTTTCTCTGTGGGGAGTCGAAAGTCCAGAACCACTCCTTACCACCCCAGGGGACCCACAGCCTGAACGTTTCAACCGCACTTTGCTAGATATACTGGGCACCCTGCACCCAAGGACAAGCCTAGATGGAGCCAACAAATTAGCACCCTGGTACATGCTATAACTGCACCAAAGTGATGCCACTGGGTTCTCCCCTACGCCTGATGTTTGGAAGAGAAGCTCGACTACCAGTAGATGTGTGTTTTGGGGTCTCTCTGATGGGGTTCAAGCTGACAACTATTTACAGTATGTGCAAAGTTAAAGGCCCAGCTAACTCATGCGTACCAACTGGCTCAAACCATGGCTGCCAAAAGAAATCTGGCCAACAAAGAACGGTATGATAAAAAGGTGAAAGCACAGGAACTCCAGGAGGGAGATCGGGTATTGCTAAGAAATCTGGGACTGCATGGCAAACACAAGATTACTGACAGATGGCACCATCTCCCTCACATTGTAGTGGGCAAACTAGATGATCTGCCAGTGTACAAAGTAAGGCCTGAGAACAATTCAAAAGATGTAAAAACAATGCATAGAAATAATTTACTGCCCATTGGACAAATCCTGATTGAGTCTGAGCCCCCAGAAGATGCCCCCTCTGGACCAGTGACTAGAGCTGCTACTAAGAAAAGATCAAGGAAGTCTGCACCTACAGAAGCAGAGTTAAAGTGTTCCCTGCACAAGTCCCAGTTGAGCATGACTGTCAGTCCATATCAGAAGAAAGTGAGAGGACTTTGAATACTATCCTTCTTACTGAACTGAGTCAATTGTTTCAGGGCAATCCCTAGTCAATAACTGAGACAAAGCTGGGCCTTCTGGACTGTCTAAGCCCCAGCTTCATCCCTGGAGCCAATGCTCCAGAAAGTGAAGTGCAAAGCATCAGATCAGATGAAATGGAATCATTGTGCATGGTTGAACTGTTTGAGCTTTCAGGGAGGAAAATGATAGATTGGGGCAGACTGGTGATACACCGAACAAGAAGAGTATTTTGAGTGCCCTGACAGTCCACTGCCAGTGTCTGAAAGCTCTCCATGCGAGCCAAATGTTGTGGACTCAGAAACTGTAACTCCTGGAACTGAAGTGCCCCAAGTTCTAGCCTCTCTCCCCCATGGAGACTCCTGACAAGTGAGGACAATGCTGAAATGAGGCTCAGAGTGCAGAGACTGTAACAGTTCCCCTAGAAAGACTGGTCGAGCTGTAAAGCCTGTGGTGCACCTCAGTTATGATTCACTTGGGAGGCCTGTGGACTTGCCTCTCAATGTTGTCCATAAAGGTGTATGTGTCCCTGAGCTCATTGCCCAAACTGAGCATCAGTGCTAACTCAAGTTACTTGTGTTGCCCTCTAAGTATGGTGCCCTTGCCCATCCAGCCCCAAGGTAACTGATAGGGAAGGGCCCCTCTCTTCAGGTTTCATGTACAAGAGGTAAGAACTTGAGTTATGGTACAATGTGTGTAATACTGTGTAAAGAGTGACGTACTGCAATGTTTCAGAAATGTGTTCTTGGTAAATGATGTATTGACTGATGATTACATGTGTGAGCCTAATGCAAATGTATATGGTTGCAGTTGAAACTTATGAGTACTTGCTTGTGCTGGACGTCAAGCTTTCCCAGGCTAGGAAGGGTGTAACCCCCTGCAAATGGGGTTCCCAAAAGACTTCCAGGAGCTTGCTTGAATGCTCCAAGCCTGAATGGTGTTTGGCGTTTAACCATTTATCAGTGAGTGTTTTAGAGCCTCTGGTACTGTCTCTTTAAGAGCTGTCTGCTTGCAGACATAATTAGTTTGTATGGGGGACTGTGTGTTTCTCTGTTTGAGTACCACTCGAGCTGCTGCCAATTCATTCCATTTTGCAGTCACTAGGAGTGCAAAGGAACCTATCTGAAAGATGTAACTGTTTGCCAGAAATCATTTACAGTAATAATGAAATTACAGTTTGTCTAACCTGCTTTCTTTGCAGTCAGAACTGTGTCTGCCTAGTTCCCCATTCTGGTTTTGAACTGCTGAACTGGACCAATCAGTGTGGGTAAGCTAGCTCTAAAATGGTGCCTTGGACGAATCAGAACTTGGACTCATAATCTGAGCCAGCCACAAGAGGATTGTATGGGCAGTGACTCTGGGAGATGTAGTTTAGACTTTGGCCTTTTGGACCAACAGCAGCAGTCTATTGTGAGTGACAGCCAATCCAGTCAAGAACTGGGAGGAACTCAAAGGAAGTGCCGGTTTTGTCTGTTGGAGTTTCAGTTTAGCTCTGGCAGTGAAGGGAAAGAAACCCTGTGCTCCTTCAGTGCACAGTTTCAATCAAAAACGGTGTAAGGCCCAGAGTTCCGGTCTGCAGCTTGTGTAACTGCTTGTTAGGACTGAATCCGTCCTGTGAAAAGAATCAAAGGCTCTCTGAAGAGTAGAAACCAGGCTCACCCTGTAGAAGACTGGAGAAGTTGTTGAATTGCACTCGGTCTGTCAGGAACTGAATCTGCTGTGTGTTCTCCCGGGTATTGTGCAGTAATTGCGATTGGGATAGAGAAGCAGCCTGCCTGGTATAGTACTTTCTTTTTTACCATATAAATGTGTGAAGAGTCTCGTGGAGGTCAAGAGTAGCCCTGCTGATGTTGAAGGACCCTATCTTGTTTGGAGGTCGTGAGTACTAATTCAGGTCGCTCCTGTTGAATTGCCACATTAAATCCAAATGGAATCACTGTACTGCTGACTGTTTAAACTAATTTTTCTTTTCACTGTGTGAAAGGGCCCTACCAGCTGCCACAGTTTGGACTAGCCACTAGGGCTTGGGTACCCAGGGACAGTAACTGGTAGGGATAGGCCGTGCACAGAGCCATAGGTAGATAGTAAAGTGATAAGCTAATTAACCTGATTTCCCTGTCCTTGTTATATCCCCCTAAATAAATCAGAGCTGCTTGTTTCAGCAAAGTTATACTGCCTGAGGTATTTGTCTATGTTAAAGTACTGTACTGTGATTGTTGCACTGTATCTTATTTCACAGGAGGTCCCAGTGATGGAACTAGTCCTGGGGGTAAGTGTATACTGTGAAGGTAATTCTGATATATTGTGTGGGCCACTAGTGGGAAGAAAGGGGGGTTGCAGTGTCCCAGAGGGCTATGACCAAGTAAGTTTAACTATTGCAGACCCTGACCTCTGGGTGGAGGCACCCGCCATTGGATCCAGGCCCCCTCAACCTGTTAGTGGCAAATCAGGCAGGGGTAGTAGCCCCTGGGATAGCGCCATCTAGGGGTTACACTTGGAACATGGTGCATTAGAAGTTTTTTTTTTTTTTTTACACACCTGATGTGTGATATGGTTTATAAAGCTCAAGTTGTTTATCTAGGCATTGCTCACCAAGGGTGTAAAAAAAGTTACAACATGTTTCATGTTTGTCATTTTTAGTTTCAAAAAACAAACATTGACTTGTTTTATACTCTTTCTTCTGTGACTCTTATCTGAGTCATTATCAGGACAAACCAATAATTATAATATGGAATGTACAATGTTCAGCTGTGAGTTACAAAGGGATCATTCAATTGAGGGATTTAAAGGGACACTGTCAACCTGTTCTGCGTCATGTTATTTCTAGCTGAAACCTCACATTTAATGATCGCTTGGGCTGGATTTTCAAACTCGCAGGATTGCCACAAGCCCCAGGTGCGCCAACGATATGGCTCATGGGGCCTGTGGCAATCTCCTGGCTGGTGATCAGGATTTTCCACTCCAGTGTATCAATTGTCGCAAGTTAGACCAACTTTTTCTGGTTTAACGTGCGGCAATCCCAGGGACCCTTTTTACAGTACTTGCACCAAAGAGTTGGCGCAAGCTGCAGTAAATTAGGTAAACTCTTGCAACTGTGTCTGACCTACTAAAATCAGGTGCAGTTGCGGCAAAAGGGACTGGCGCAGCTGTGTCAAAGTCTGGGGCTGACACATAACTTGAGGCGAGCCCTGGGTAACCCTTTGAAGATTGAGCCCCTTATGTTCTCTGAAACTCACTTGATGTTGCTCATTGTTTTATCTGATATCCTTCTTAGTTGAACTGAAATGCATGCTAATGGTGTAATTATAGCCAGCTTTGTATTGTTTCAAATCCCTGATCTATTCTTATTACATACTTCCAAAACATTAGGAAACCCCCAAACAGTGCAGTCCCTCATGGTTCAGTAGGCTCATCTCCTAGACTGTGTTGGGGGTGTTTCCAAGTCCATGAAAGATGCAGTGGGAGTTTGTCAAGGAATGTAAACAAACGTGTTTGTATGTGGCAACACCACTATTGCAGGCAGTCACTTTTTAAAAGAAAAAAGGAAACAGACTCACACTATCATATATGTAAACAGTCTCTACAGAATGTGACCAATCATAAACTAGGGACATTCTGAGGCGGGGAGGGGTTGACAGTGTCCCTTTTTTTTTTTTTGTAGACTTTGTTTATTTTCTGGGCACCCTGGAAACTCTGTCCTGCTACCCTGTGACCTCGACTCTACCTCCCTGTCTGAAGCCCACACATCTAGGCCACTCCAGCCCTGTGGATCCCCTGGCTCTAAGACCCGATGTGAGATCGCCTTATGCCCTGGTGCTCTATCTGAAATCTAATTTGCTGAGCTGGAGTCGGGGGGGGGGGTCCCTGGATGGTGAGCTCGATTGTGGGAGTGTGGTCAAGGCACAGGCGGTGCCTTTGCCTATCCTCAGGGCCGGGGTTTTCTCTTTTTTGTTTCACCCAGGAGCGAAGCCGTGCAATGACGTCTGCACAGCTGCCCATAGACATCCGCCGTGCTCCTCCCACACAATGCACTCCTGTGCTAGTAGTACCCCTGGTCTCCACCAGGGGTATCTACTGTGCCGGAGAAGCCCTGGAGCCCTCCCCAGGGAGAGGAGAGCAGTCCTCTGGATGCTCAATCCTCTCCCTCCCCTACTGACCCCCCAGCGCACGAGCTCATTCCTGAACTTGGCTCACTGTTGTGGTGCGAGATGTGGCATCCAGCGCCTTAACCCTCAGCGCCACTGGCCCGGCTGACAGTGTCAATTTATGAAAAATAATAATCACAAGTTTGAAGGCCATGTGGGATTATGCTATTCCATAAACCCCAGAATTGAATTGTCACCTTCTAGAACACATTTTCTGCCATTGTTTCTATTTACATATGAACAGTTTGGATAATAAAGAATGTTGCTTATTGGGCTTTATTCACAAACGTGTGAGATGTATGGGTTCCATCCCAGGACAGGCACACACCAGTTGCTATTCACCATTGCCGACCACCTGTCCATGCCCCAACCCCCCTGTCATGTAGCTGCATGGGGATGGAGTGCAGCTGTGCAGTAATGGATCTTGGGAAGCAGGCGATCATCCAATCAGATGCCCATCCTGGTTCCCCAAGTGGATCCCCTGCTGCACACATTCAGGGGATCCTGAGAAGGCATGGACCACAGTGAGTGGACTCCGAGGGGTGAATGCAGGACTGGCTGCCCCCAGCCCTCCCAGGCTATCCAGTGGGCTGGGGCAGCAGTGTGCAGGGGGTTCCCATTGCCACCATGACTGGCGGGTATCCATTGGGGGAGGCAAGTAAATGTTATGACATTCCAAAAGGTATTTACTGTGAACACCTGTCATAGTGCAGTGCAAATCAGGTGCAGGCTAGCCCAAAAGTTCTCCGACACCTCCAAAAAGATTTGCACTCAGTAGGAACACTATGCACATTGCACAAACTATCAATTCACCATTTATGCTTTACTGCAAAATAAGTGTTGTACAATTGCAGTACAGACATGTGGAGGACAAGTTTTGGTGAATGCAAATAATTTTGGAAGTAAATGTTATGGCAGAGTCCACCTTCACGTAACCTGTACCCCACAGGCCCGGCTGTCCATGCCTTAGTGAATGGCATGGAGTGCAGGCATGCCACTGGACCGCCCATGCGGTGGGTGGGGGTTTGAGTGTGCAAGAGTCTTGCGCACCTGTAGTGAATGCCGCTGGGGGTCCGCTGGACCACAGCAGCATGACATTCTCAAGTAGTTTTGGCTACATGCCTCTGATATATGGTGCATAGTCAATGCACACGTTAGTGAAGAGACCCCATTGTTTTGGAGGTACCCTTTGAAAGTTTGTGAAAAAGTTAATTCTAGAAAAGGATTGAAATGTTCAGTGGAGCTAAAACAATTTGAAAACACAACATTTACAAAGTACCCATCTAATTCCAAGATAGGGATTTTGATTTTGTGGGTTTTGCCAACTTCATGTAAATAGGGAGTTACTAAACTCACAGCAAAATGTATTTTCTTGGTTTCATTAAATGTTAATGTTGCAGTATGACCTTCCTCTGATTCTGATATATTAAAACAGGACGAGATAATGCTGCCACTGAGGACAGCTGTGCTCGTGGGGTTGGATGTGAGATAGTTTTTACAGTTGTCGAGGCGCACAAGGATTTCACAATTTTCTTTGATTGACAGTTAGATCTTGTAATTCATGGCTAGCAAGACAGACTGTGAGTTATCATGTTTGAAAAGTGCTTTCTTTTGTGAATTACTTATCATATCCAGGTAATATGAAATCTCTTCACAGCTGCATCCAACAGAAGTGGTCAATCATGGGTTTATTTCTGTATCACCTGCTTGTATTAGCCTGAGCAGCATCTTGCAGTAAAAGTGGCTTTACACTGACATGACTTAGAAGTTCAATGTTTTTGCAAATAGTTTTACTTTGCTCTGATAATGTGTCTAAACTGAATAATTCAATTATGTGGCAGCGGACCTACAAGCTCGCATGGTGGATAATGTTAAGGATGTTAGCAACTAACAGGTTATCTTCTGATCTGATTTCACCGTCTACATGGAGTTAGCCTTATAACACTGATTACTTTGTGATCTATGATAGCTCTCCTTTTTTCATTCATCTGCCTGGCATTCTTTTAACAGTGTGCTAGCAGATGTCTTCCAAAAATGTCATACATGTATCCCAGTTCACCAATCCCACTGAAGAATATTACTACACATATAATTCACATGGACTTTGAAGTTATCATAAATTGCCTGGTACTTGTAGGTAATACAGCAGCACTTGCTGGCAATGCATGTGTGGTTAACTGTACTAACTCCATACTGTTTAGTAAGAGATGTCTGATTCCTAACTCCATGGCTTTTCACCCAAAATGTAAAAAAAAAAAAAATCCTGTATCCGTAGACAAAATGCTGGAACTCTACCCATTAACAAAGAGTTCACATGGAATTCCAAAGTACTGCACTAGAATAACCTGAGTAGTTCAGTATAAACTTAAATGGGTAAGAATGACGAACAGGCACTAGTTAAAACCATTAACACTATACACAATACACATGGTAGAAATCAAAATCCTCTGGGTATTGCATCATCAGAATCATTCTTACTGCCAGCCCACCAGTTCTAAAGTCACAAGAAGAGGATTATAAGTTTAACGTCAGGTGCAGATGGGCGCCGAGGCAGATGAAGTATATGGGACACAGATCCTGGACCCTATTTTTGACAGAGTTTCTCCCATTCTACTTTATGACTTTCCACTTGCTTTTAAACCCTTGTTGAAGACACACTTATCTCAACAGGAGTATGTTTAGCTTCATTTAAATCTGTAAGACTTTTCTGGATACTGGGTCACTGTAAATTACTTTGTACAACCTTCATGAAAGGCGTCATGTTTTTCATTGTCTTGTATTGCAGTATTATAAAAATATATGAAATTCGTGAATTGTGTCTAGATATTGTTCTTGAAAGTTCCCCAGAGGCATCAGTCGATCTTTAACATTCTGTGTTTTACCAGGATCAAAAGCTGCCCTCCTTTTATTAGAAAGGTCCAACTGTGCCAGCTCACCAGTGTAGCAGTAGTACTACCCCTTGCTGCACTGGTGGCCAGGGTTCGGGAGTGAGCCCAGGTTGCTGGAGGGTTGGCTGGGGGGGGGGGAGAATTGAGCATCCAAGGGACATGCTCCTCCTCTGAGGAGGGAGGGAGGGCTGCTGCTCCCACTGCAATACTGCCACCTGGGTCCACATGAGTGGAAGTGCAGCTGGGAGTGCCATATGGGAGGGATGGCTGTCGGCAGGGGTCTGGAGCGGTGACACGTCTCACTGTGCACCGTCTCCATGGACCCCATTGCACACTGACGTCCTTGGTGGGGGAGGAGTACCTAACAAAGAAAGAAAATGGCCCTGCTTCCTCATCCAGCGCCGGTGCTTGGATTGGGAGCAGCCCGACATCAGGGTTGATTGGTGGGGAGGATTGAGCCTTCCCTCTTCCCTGCCTGGGGGGCTAAACCGTGGCAGGATGGGGATAGCTCCGTCCGAGCTGCCGGTACGCCCGGGCAAGAAGTGGAGAGGAAGGGGGCACCAAAAAGAATAAATAAAAAAAGGTCCAACTGTGATTAGAAATGCCATTGCAATTCAGGGGTTGTGGGAGGCAGTATAGCACAGTGGTTTAAGGCTCTGAGCCGCAAATCTGGAGACCTGGGTTTGAATCCCACAGCCCCCATTTGCATATACTGTGTGACCCTCAGTAAGTCACTTAACTTCCCTGTGCTCCCAGATCATACCTGTAAACAAGCTTTCAGCTTAGTGTGCTATTCCTGGTTAAACAATTGAAAAAAAAAATAATGGAGGGTAGTGGTGGTAGCAGTGACTGTGGGATGAAGTGGCTAACAGCAGGGCAGTCAAGCACATGGGTCTATGATATAAAAGTAGAGGAATGCTATAAAACTGTAATTTACTGTTCCCCAGATTTATTTTTAATTGTGCCCCCCCACCCCAGAAATTCTCTTGGCATGGTGCCACTATAGTTTCCGAGCAACAAATGTATACCAAACGAAATTATCCAGAGAAGACGTATGGTTTTTAGTACAGAATTTTATCTTTGAATAATCCACAGAAATAAAGTTCTACACAATCCAGTCATCTGCCACAAAGAAAACTGTAGTGTTGGTCATAGAAACATAGACTTTGACGGCAGATAAGGACCGCTAGGCCCATCTATTCTGCCCATTTCCCTACCTACAGGATAGGCTGCAGATCCTAGTTAACCAACAGCCTATTTCTTCCTACCCCCCACAAGAATTGCCCTATGTTTGTCCCATGCATTCTTGAATTCTCCCACAGTTTTAGACCCCACAACCTCCTCAGGAAGGCTGTTCCATGCATCCACTACCCTCTCTGGTCAGCAGATTTGTGATGTAACAATGTTTCAGCCACAAGCTGTGGGCTTCCTCTTGCAGTCGTTAATTTTATAGGCTAATACACCTTTGTTCTGAAGCTAGACAACAATAATTAGAGCACTTTGCTACATACGTGACTTTCCTCCAATGCAGTAAAGTCTTTTACTAACAGTCTTTCTGAAACTGACAGTGCAGTTTTCAGTATCTTTCCCTCTACATTTTTTTATAACTTATTTACCAGGATAGCTCAGCTGAGATGCAGCATCTCTTTTTAAGTGCTGTCCTGCTTTTATTCATTTTGCAGCTAAGTCGACTAAAGTGCCGAATAATTAAGTGACTTGCCCAGGGTTACACAGTGAGGAAGTGGCAATGGTGGGATTTGAACCTGGTCTCCTGGTTCCTAAGCCTGTGCCCTATCAACACAACCAAGCTGCCTGCTGCTAGTTCACTGTCACACCAGATGAAAGAGACAGGATAATGCTGGGAAGCCATAACATTGTTTTCTTTGTGTTAAGTTTCATCATCTTACCTGAGAAAAAGGCAAAGTCCTGCAGGTCTCTTGCTGCACTTCATTTGTTTTGATGGGCAGCACCAGCTCCTGGGATGTGGAGCCCCTTCGGAACATGAAGTGGTGCCAGAACATCTTGGCATTTTTCCTGTGAGAATGGCCAGCATTGCCTCTGCCAGAGGGGGGTGTTGATTTAGCCCCACCAAACACATTCACCATGGCTACGGGGCTGAAATCTCTCCTTGTCTCTTCAGCACTGCCTGGGCTTTCCAATTCCGGCTCCATGAAGTGAGTCTCTGATCTTGGAACTTTCTTGAACACTTTCCTCTTTTTCTCTGCCTTTGGAGTCTGGCTGTGTGACACATCTCTTTGTTCTGAATCTGCTTTGACTTCATCTTCTTCTGATGCTTTGGTGTGTCTGACAAACTCAGAGGCTGTCAGCTCACTAGAGCCATCTATTTTTGGCAAAGCTTCATGATGAGCTAAATGCAGTTCCCCCCTCGTTTTCTTTTGCAAATCTCTGTCCTCTACGGTCCCTGCCAGAGTGCTTGTCACAAGCAACAGCGTGAGCAAAACCAACATTTTGATCTTTCTGTGATCTGCTTCCTTCTAACTGAGCTTAAGTTGTGCCAAATGTGCCAGGAGTGAGTTGATCCAGGACTAGGAGGACTGCCTCCTTTATAGAGGAGGTAAGAACAAAGTTGTCCAGTTTGACAGTGGGGGTCCGACAATGTGCTAAGTTAAACAGAATCACTGCTGATTCTAATTATGATAAAGCCATGGTGTTAATTCGGCCTTGCTGTCACTTCTGCTCTGTATATTGGAAGCCTTTCTTTGAAGCTACAGTATGTCTCAGGGCTGGCCAGTGAGAACAGGGGTGTTTAGATAAGCTGTTTATCATGTAGTCTGGGTGAATAGAAGGATTTAGAATGTGTATTAGCCCAATCAACAATTTGCTGGGCTGAGTACACTCAGTGGTGGCAAAGAACACTTGGTGCATGTTTTTAAAAAATACTGTTATAGTACTAAAGGCTTTCATGCTTTACAAATATTTATCTATCTGCCTGTCTATCATTTTGAAATTCATTGAAGATGCATTTATAACGAGCATCCAGAGGATGCCAAGGTGCAGATACTCATCTTCATTCTAGCTCTTGCGCTGTTTTCTTTGCCATCCATGACACTTTCTTTTGCAATCTTTTTCTTCTTTTTTAAATCACTGTTAAAAACACACTTATTTTCCCTGGCCTTTGAGATACCTTAAATGTACCTGATGGTTGTTTGTGTACTGTACTTTTTCAGTTGGGAATTTAAATGATAAATAATGTTTGTTTCATAGAATCATAGAAGGTGACAGCAGAAAAGGACCTTTTGGCTCATCTGGTTTGCCCCTTAACCCCTTAGTCCAGCCTACCATATTTTGAGACCCCCCCCACTTCCCCTTAGCCCCATGTGTCTGTCCCAAGTGTTCTTGAATCCCTCTACGGTCTCTGAATTCACCACCTCCTCCAGTAGCCCACTCCAGTTCTCCACCACCCTCTCAGTGAAAAATGTGCCTCTCATATTGCTCTTGAAATTCCCCCCTCCCGAAGTCTCAGTCCGTGCACCCTTGTTATGTTTCCTTCCTTCCTTCCTATGGAATAACTTCCCCGTTCCCCCCTTGTTCATCCCTTTGATATATTTAAAGGCCTCAGTCATGTCACCCCCCCTCTCCCTCCTGGTCGCCAGTGTATACAGCCGCAACTACTTGCATCTCTGTTCGTACAGTTTGCCCTTCATCCCCTGCACCATCTTGGTCACCCTTCGCTGAATCCTTTTGATTGAGTCTATATCCTTGTACAGGTAAGGCCTCCAAAACTGGACACCGTACTCGAGGTGTGGCCTAACCAGGGCCTAATACAGTGGCACCAGGACCTCCCTACACCTGCTGGTGATCCCCCTGCCGATACTTGCCAGCATCCCATAGCCATCCCCACCACCCTTGAGCATTGCTTCCCTATCTTGAGGTTGCTGATACCCCCAATCCCTCTCGTCCTCTGCCACCCCGATTCTCTCCCCTCCCAGCATGTACTCAGCCCCTTGGTTCCTGTGTCCCAGGTGCATAACAGCACACTTCTTGATGTTGAATTTTAGCTGCCAGGTCTCTGCCCACTCCTCCAGTACTCTCAGGTCCCTTCTCATGTCCTCCACCTCCCCCCCCCCGGGGTCAATCCTATTACAGATTTTCATGTCATCCACAAATAGAGTCACCCTCCCTTTCAGTCCATCTGCAGTGTCTTGTATATAGATATTGAACAGGAGGGGTCCCAGCACTGATCCCTGGGGAACTCCACTCACCTGCCCGATCCCTGAGTACACCCCATTCACCACCACTGTCTGACTCCTATCTGCCAACCAGTTTTCTACCCATCTTGTTATTTTGACCCCTACCCCATGCTATCCAATTTGTTGATTGGCCTCCTATGGGGTACGGTGTCGAAGCCCTTACTAAAATCCAGATAAACCACATCCACCACACCCTTGTGGTCCATTACCTGCATCACCCAGTCAAAAAATTCAATCAAATTGGACTGGCATGACTTGCCTCTACATTATCACTGAAATCTGTTTTTATTGTGATCGGCATGCTTTTTGTAATTGCTCAGTGCTTCAAACCTTCGGAGAGAGGCACTTTATCAATAAATTCAGACTGGATTTGACACATACAGTATGAAGCATCTATGAAATGTACATACAACTCATTATATTGCTAATATATTGAAATATAAAAACATATAATCTGTTGGTGGAACAACGCCTACTTGCCTATTGTGTCTTCTCATTCTTACCTAACTAATGTCGACTGGGAGAGCTCTAGTGGCGCTTCACTCTCTCCTTCCCACCACCCTTTCCAGAGTGGTCTTTACCAAACTGTTGTGTCTGTCCCACCCTTGTCCAAATCCCCCCACTGATTTTGCACAGCCCACCTCCTCTGGCCACCTGCTCCATCCCTCCACCACCCTCTCAGTGAACAAGTACTGTCAAGAAGGACATAGACAGGGTGGAGGCTGTCCAGAGGAGGGCAACTAAAATGGTGCAGGGGTTGCATCAAAAGCCCTACAAGGAGAGACTGAGGGATCCCAACATGTACACTCTGGAAGAAAGGAGAGGAGAGCCAGAGGGGACATGATAGAGACCTATAAGTACCTCAGGGGATGAACAAAGTAGAGGAGGGAGTATTTTTCAGAAGATAAGGTGCACAAGGAAAGAGGGCATGCAATGAAACTGGAAGGGGGGAAGATTAGTAGGGATGTGAGGAAGTACTTCTTCACTGAAAGAGTGGTGAATGCCTGGAACAGTCTACCAGTGGAGGTGGTAGGAGCAAAATGAGTGGTGGGCTTCAAGCATGCATAGGATAGGCACAAAGGAAATCTTAGTAGGAAAGCAAGCAGTAGGGAGTAGTCGGAGATCAGGAAGGTTCTGTGGTGCCTGTAGGCAGGGACAAACTGGGCAGACTAGGTGGGCCAAGTTGTCCTTATCTGCCAATAAATTTTATATTTCTGTTACTCCCTGGTATCTCTCTTAAACTTGCCCCCCTTCCCACCAGCATCATGCAGTTGCCCCTGGGGTTTCTGTTCCCACTCAGTCTGAACAATTCCTTGCTATCTGCCTTTTTATTCCCTGGAGGTATTTGCATGACCCCTCTCTCTCTTCTTGCCTCTTGCCTCAAGCATGTACTTGTTCAGATCTGCCAACCACTCCTCGTATGTCCTTTCCTGCTGTCCCTGTCCATCCTGCTTACCCTCCTCTGCACTGCCTCCACACTGTTGCTGTACATCCTTTCCTGCTGTCCCTTTAGTAATCCTGGCTACCCTCCTCTGCACTGCCTCCACCCTGCCCTGTACACTCAACGGGGGGGGGAGACAACAACTGGTCAGAGGGGTTAATGCGGTGATCCAGGTGCTGAAAAACAAGAAAAGCAACAATGGCCTGCAGTGCCGGGGGGGGGGGGTGCGACTGCCCCTCTGCCCCCCCCAAATGGCGCCCCTGCTTGTACATCCTTTCCTGCTGTCCCTGAATAATCCTGGTTACCCTCCTCTGTACTGTCTTCACTCTGCCCTGTACGCCCATTCCTGTTGTCTCTGAATAATCCTGGTTACCCTCCTCTGCACTACCTTCACTCTGCCCTGTACATCCTTTCCTGCTGTCCCTGAATAATAATGGTTAGCAAATGGGCAAAGACAATTCTCTCTTCTGATTGGCTGAGACACTTGTTTAGGTGGGAATCTATCAGACAAAAATGCCCACTTAAAACAAGTCCCTCTGCCAGCTGCCCCATTACCCACTGAAATCCATGTACCACCTCCAAAACAAAACTGAAAACCAACATTTTTTTCTTTCACTTAGTGGGCAAGAGACGGAGGAGGTGACAGGACGAGAAATACATTTAGCGACATAAATCCCAGTACCCATTTTCATGAAAAAAACATTGTTCACAAAACAACTGCTTCTTCCAGTTAACATTTTATTTAAAACCACACCTCACTCACAGTTTCGAGCCTCGCTGCTGCTGCTCAGCTCCACACCTCGTCCGTTCCACCCCCCCCCCCAAGTCATTTACATTTGAGCACTTTCAACATTGTTTCATCCCAGCACTGGCAACGCTTACAACAATCGCTGGTGCCAGTAAATACTCCTGCCTGTATGTAGCTATCACTCCTCATAGCTCCCCGACTGCGACACGGCATCACAAACTCTTTCACAATGGCATACAGCGGCACCCAAAATATTAATAAAAAAACAGCTTCTTTCAGCAGTGCCACTTTTCCTACCATGCCATCACTCTCTCAGTTTCACACACACTCCTTCTTAACACCAACAAAAAACAGAGTGCACAAGCAAAAATCCAATACAAGCATACAAACCTACAGACAAGCAGCAACTCAAATCCTCAGTGCCCTCTACTGGTAAATTATAGAAACTGCGCCCTCTACTACCAATGCCAGCAGTACAGGGACTACTTTAATAAAGTAAACAAAAAATTCAAACATTATAATTTTTTACACAATTATTTTATTTTTTTGTACAAGCCTATAAAAAAAATCACACATGCACCCAATTTTCTAAGCGCAGTAATACCCTCCAGGGTGGGCAGTATGGGCTATACCCGCTCTTCCAGGGGCTAAAAGGCCCTCCGCCCGCGGCATGGGCCTCATTATGCCCCTAGGCGGGTGTGTATAGCCCAATACCACCCACCCTGTTGGGTATTATTGCTTGCTTACCCTCCTCTGCACTGCCTCCACTCTGCCCTGTACATCCTTTCCTGCTGTCCCTGAATAATCCTGGTTACCCTCCTCTGCACTGCCTGCACTCTGCCCTGTACATCCTTTCCTGCTGTCCCTGAAAAATCCCAGTTACCCTCCTCTTCACTGCCTCCACTCTGCCCTGTACATCCTTTTCTGATGTCCCTAAATAATCCTAGTTACCCTCCTCTTCACTGCCTCCACTCTGCCCTGTACATCCTTTCCTGCTGTCCCTGGAGCATCCTAGTTACCCTCCTCTGCACTGCTTCCACCCTGCCCTGTACATCCTTTCCTGCTGTCACTGAATAATCCCAGCTACCCTCCTTTGCACTGCCTCCACTCTGTCCTGTACGTCCTTTCCTGTTGTCCCTTAATAATTCTGGTTACCCTCCTCTGCACTGCCTCCACCCTGTCCCTGTACATCCTTTCTTGTTGTCCCTGAATAATTCTGGTTACCCTCCTCTTCCATGCCTCCACTCTGCCCTGTACATCCTTTCTTGCTGTCCCTGGAACATTCTGGTTACCCTACTCTGCACTGCCTCCACTCTGTCCTGTACGTCCTTTCCTGTTGTCCCTGAATAATCCTGGTTACCCTCCTCTGCACTGCCTCCACTCTGTCCCGTACATCCTTTCCTGCTGTCCCTGAATAATCCCGGTTACCCTCCTCTGCACTGCCTGTACTCTTCCCTGTGCATCCTTTTCTGCTGTCCCTGAATAATCCGTTACCTTCCTCTGCATGGCCTCCACCCTGTCCTGTATATCCTTTCCTGCTGCCCCTGAAAAATCCTGATTACCCTCCTCTTCACTGCCTCCACCCTGCCCTGTACATCCTTTCTTGCTGTCCCTGAATAATTCTGGTTACCCTTCTCTGTATTGCCTCCACCCAGTCACTGTACATCATTTCCTGCTGTCCCTGGAGCATACTGGTTACCCTACTCTGCGCTGCCTCCACACTGCCCTGTACATCCGTTCCTGCTTTCCCTGAATAATCCCAGTTTCTCTCTTTTCTGTACTTGCGCCACTCTGCCCTGTACATCAGTTTCTACTGTCCCTGAATAGTCCTTGTTACCCTCCTCTGCACTGCCTCCACCCTGCCTGTACATCCTTTCCTGCTGTCCCTGAATAATCCTGGTTACCCTCCTCTGCACTGCCTCCACACTGCCCTGTACATCCGTTCCTGCTTTCCCTGAATAATCCCAGTTTCTCTCTTCTGTACTTGCGCCACTCTGCCCTGTACATCCTTTCCTGCTGTCCCTGAATAGTCCTGGTTACCCTCCTCTGCACTGCCTCCACCCTGCCTGTACATCCTTTTCTGCTGTCCCTGGAGCATCATGGTTACCCTCCTCTGCACTGCCTCCACTCTGCCCTGTACATCCGTTCCTGCTTTCCCTGAATAATCCCAGTTTCTCTCTTCTGTACTTGCACCACTCTGCCCTGTACATCAGTTTCTACTGTCCCTGAATAGTCCTTGTTACCCTCCTCTGCACTGCCTCCACCCTGCCTGTACATCCTTTCCTGCTGTCCCTGAATAATCCTGGTTACCCTCCTCTGCTGCCTCCACACTGCCCTGTACATCCGTTCCTGCTTTCCCTGAATAATCCCAGTTTCTCTCTTCTGTACTTGCGCCACTCTGCCCTGTACATCCTTTCCTGCTGTCCCTGAATAGTCCTGGTTACCCTCCTCTGCACTGCCTCCACCCTGCCTGTACATCCTTTTCTGCTGTCCCTGGAGCATCCTGGTTACCCTCCTCTGCACTGCCTCCACTCTGCCCTGTACATCCGTTCCTGCTTTCCCTGAATAATCCCAGTTTCTCTCTTCTGTACTTGCACCACTCTGCCCTGTACATCAGTTTCTACTGTCCCTGAATAGTCCTTGTTAGCCTCCTCTGCACTGCCTCCACCCTGCCTGTACATCCTTTTCTGCTGTCCCCGGAGCATCCTGGCTACCCTCCTCTGCACTGCCTCCACTCTGCCCTGTACGTCCTTTCCTGCTGTCCCTGAATAATTCCAGTTATCCTCCTCTGTGCTGCCTCCAGTGGCTCATTTACCAGGGTGAACAGCAGTGGGGAGAGTGGGCATTCCTGGCATATCCCCCTCTTTAATGCAAACTCTCTCGGCAATCCTCCATTAATCAGAATATCAGCCATCGAGGCCTTGTATAGTAAGTGTACCATCTTAATAAGCTGTTCCCTGGCCCAAATACCTCCAAGCCTGCAAACATATAGCCCCATTCAACCCAATTGAAGGTTTTTCAGCTTCCAGGGAGAGCAGGCAAGTCCCTCCCTGGATGACGAGCCCCCCGTGGCAGGTCATCTAGCAACCTATGCACATTGTGGAAAGGAGTGTCTCTCCTTCATGAAGCCAGTTTGGTCTCCTTTCACTAAGTTTGGCAACACTCCGTCTAGTCTGAGGGCCAAGGCCTTGGTCAGGATCTTAATAAAAATGTTCAGCAGTGATATTAGTCTATATGCCACACCCTCTTTGGGGTCCTTACCCTCTTTATGTATGACAGTGATGGTCACCAGATCATAAGACTTCAGTAACCCCCCTCCTCCTAGGCTTTCTGGAATACATCAAACATGGATTGCCATATAGAGTCCCCCACCACTCTATATAATTCCACAGGTAGCCATCAGGGCCAGATGCTTTCCCCTTGCCAACCCAGCTGCCTCTTTCCCAATCTCACCCACTGACATAGGCCTGTTCAGGAGGATCATCTGTTTCTCAGAGAGTCTACGGAGTGACAGTCTGCCCATGAACACAGTTGCCTTCTTTTCTTTATTAGGACATTTGCTCTGGCACAGCTTTGTATAGGACTGCACAAAAGCCTCCCTGACATTCTCCTCTTTACTGGTCAGGGCCCCCGATGCAGCCCGGATAGTAGAGATTACATTGGATCCCTTTCGCTCCTTAGTCAGCCAGGCCAAAATTGGCCTGGTCTTGTTGTCCCACTCGTAAAACCTCTGGTTAGAGTAGAGGAGGTCCATAATGGCTCCCCCTTCAGCTCCCTATTAACAGCCTCCCTTGCCTCTCAAAGTATCTGATACACCTCCTCTGAGGGGTGCTGAAGAGTCCTGATCTCCAACTCTTTAATTTTCTGCTCCAGTTCTCTAAACTGCTCTTTCTTTTCCTCATGCTTAGCCATCATATAGGGCCAGTATCTTAACCAATGAAATTGATGGCTTACTGAAATCAAGGTACAGTATGTCAACCACATCTATTCCGCCACTGCCTTTGTCACACAGCTGAAAAAAACTGATCAGGTTTGTCTAACTCCACTCCCTCTCCCCCCCAATCCCATGCTGTTATTTGTACTACAGTCCATTCGCCTTCAGGAAACTTACTATCATTTCCCTTATACTCTCTAGTAGTTTACAAAACCTAGATGTTAGATTGACTGCCATGCAGTTCCTGGGATTATCCTTGCTCCTGCTCTCACGCAGGGGAACAACATTTGCCATCCTCTAGTCCCTGGGTACTATTGTTCATATATTGTCTATACATTGGTCATGCATGTTACATTTATGTTCCTACTCTTTTATCTAAGTATACCAAAAAGGATCTGTCTCAGTATGTGTAAAATACATTGTTTGCTACATTGAAAATATAGTTAATTTCTGGGTGGGATACTTTTCTAGTATTGCTTACACAACTGCAGTGGTGAATCCTTCAGCCCCTTTCTTCCTACAGGACTGCTGTGCCCTTTTCAAATATTTCTTTACAGTGCCAATAATCCGAAAATGTAGTTTGAGTTTCCCAAACTGAGTTACTAGCTTGATTAATTGGGTTATTGGTTATTCTTGGATATCCTTCAGCAAGCTGAATGAGACAACTGGTGCCAACTGGTAATCTGAAGGGTAATCATCAATCAGCAAGCATTTTATTTTCATTTGGGCAACAAAAACATTCAACCTTTAATTTCTCTATGTGATCAAACATTATGATGTACTGGGAACAGATACCACTAAGAAACTTCCATTACAATGGGCAGAAAGGACTTGTATTGCCAGCCTGGGGGAAGGCTGATTTATTAAGGTTTCTTCATTTTGATAAAAGGCTCACTTCACTTAATGTGAGGTAGAAACAAGATTTAATGCATACTAGAATTACCAATTAATTCATTGACTCTCAAAATGCAATAAATTAAGGGATGATTTAGGCTTTCAAGATAGAGTAGCCACTTTGCATGCGAGCCTGCTTAAAGTGATCCATTGTCAAAGCAAATATATTGCCAACCTGATCATCAGTCAGGGCAAAAGTCTTGAAGAGTAGCTGACAATGCTAGGAAAACTTTGTAAAAAGTAAAGTTCAGACGCAATTCAGCTTCTGTTTCATATGCCTTCTATAGATTCCCCTTCCATTATTTATTTCTGAGGAAATTTGCACAAAACCAGGCTCTTTATCTCTTAGCGTTCATCTACCCTTACAGCTAATTTCTCATGTGAAGTCATAAACATCTATTGTGATGCCACAGTCTGCTGCCATGGGAATAACTATGATGTCACAAGCAGAATATTGTGACATCAGGTTGGGAATAAGTAATAGGAGCTGCTGAACTCTCAAATAACAAAGATCCTGTTTTCATGCACATACCATCAGTAATAAATAACAGTGAAAAGAAATACTCAACTCAAGTATTATTTTTTTTAAAACTTTCCTGGAGGCATTGACTACTCTTTAAGCTGGCTAAAGGATGACAAGTTGTACTGTCCTTTCTTGTTGATCCATCATACAGTCCCTGCCTACATACAGACACAGCTGGCCTACTCAGCAGAGACTTCCCTTAAGAGATGACTGAAGCTTTTTTACTTCTTTTACCAACTGCTTTGATTTTTGTTTCATTGATTTGTTTACCCCTAATCCTTCCTGTCCTCATCTTCTTGGACAGTAGGGCTACTGCAGTGGCTCCCTTCCTTGGGCTGCAAGGGCAGGTGAGGCTACCTTGACAACAAAGCCAGAGTCTCAGCTAGGACCACTGACTCCCATGGCGGTACATGAATGTCAGGCGACCTGTGCCTTCCCTCTCTCTCCCCATCCCCGGAGCATTTACAATGTGGTCGGCCCCCAGCCTGCTCCATTATGGCATTCCAGTGGGATCTCCTCCCCTGGAACAGGTTCTAATTTAAACCCAAAATGGTTTAAAAAGGTTTTTGTCTTCAGTTTTGTGCCCTTTATTGTGCAGGACCATTGACCAGAAGGTAAAACTCACAGCTTAACAAAAGCATGTCAAGCACCAGTTGATCAACTAGGACACCAGGACATATGGCGAAGACTCTATCAGACAGCAAAACAGTATACGTTCTTCTCTCATTCCCACCATCTGTATTCTAGTGTTGGATTTGGCAGGATCTAAACCTGATGGCAAAACACAATGCAGTAGACAGGAGTATAGAATAAAGGTTTATTCTCCATAACATGTAAAAAAGGACAGCAAAGCAATACAATACCTGCTGGGAGTCCGTAACATCCAAACACCAGGTGCATAGTAGAAAACAAACTCGAAGAGCAATACTCTTACAAAAAGTTATATACTGGGGATAAGAGGATTCTGTTACCTGGTAACAGGCTCATTTGCATAGTAGAAATTCTAGGCAAAACATTTCTATTGGTGTACAGGGTGGGTGTTTCACATCCAAGGCCGTTATATGTTGCACTTGTACAGTGATAAGTATTATGCTGACTACAGCTACTTCGTATTACAATAGAACGAGTCATTATGTTGAGCTGATCATAGCGTCATGACTAATGACTTTAGGTGGCACTGTGAGACCACAGATATATTGTAAACATAACTAATTGTACAAATCATAGCAATATGCTAACAACTGTAGGTGGCGTGCCGAGACCACAAATATATCTCTACTAGATTGTAGTTTTTCAGTACATCATAGCAAGCATCAGTAAAACATCAGTAAATACTGGTATATCTTATGTTGTATAATAGAAGCTGGTAGTCTACATTAGGGATGGCAGGTCTGGCAGGTCTACATATCCCCCTTTGTTTCCTGAATAAAGAGGCAATACTAATAAGGAAAGTGTGGCAGGTTACATATGGGCTGAGTGAGTTTCATAAAGAAATTTTAATTGTGCACATAATTGCTTGAGTGTGCGTTGTAAACAGCATGAGGTAACAATCAGAAAAACAGTTAAGAAAACTTTAATCACAACAAAACCTCTGAATGTCATTTACAACCAAGTGTTGGACAATGCGGTGCTTAAATCACCGTCATGAAAGAGAGCATTTAGAGAATCACCTGCCTTAGTAATATTATTACTAACATGAATGAGATTTTTTTTTCTTTTTAACAGCTCTTTTTCAGTCACACCTGACATTTAACATACAACAATAAACATCACAAACAATAGACGCATATATAAGTTAATTTACATTACAAGTACAAGTACATGAATTGGATGTATCAAAATGTGTTCTCAGCAGTCTCTTAAAGTATTTTGAGTTATGTACAATCTTGATTATTGCAGTAAACCCATTTAATTAAGTGGGACCATCCCAGGTAAAAGAACACTCACTTATAGCCAATTTTATAGACGGGATAGAACCGCATAGCTGTACCATTCCTTGTTGAATAAGATGCCTGATGTTTAGTAAATTTCTTAAACAAAGAATGTGGTAATGTGCATTGGTAAATCCTCTGTGCAAACTCAGCAGCATGGTGTTCTGTTCTTTGCAAAGGAGGCAACATTTTCATTCTATTGTGCACTAGACAATGACAGGTCCTTGTAGAAGCCCTCAGACCAAACCCACAAATACTATTCAGAATCATTTGATATTTTGAAATAAATGTACTTCCTTGATTTACAAATAGAACTGCCCTGTAATCTAAAATTGGTATTAGGATTTGTTTGGCTATTATTGTTCTAGCCTTATCAGTTAGAGCATTGATATTTCTGTATAAGAACCCTAGCTTCTGATTTTTCTTACTGATATTATTTAGATGTCCAAGTAGATTCTAAGTGGGGCCCAAATATACACCTAAATACTTTAATGAGGCTACCCTGGAAATCTCATCCCCATTGCTACCCAAGATGCACAGGTCTTTTTCCTCTCTGGCTAGCCTCTGTGTTGTTCCAAAAAACATTACCTTTGTTTTCTTTTCATTCAATTGCAACTTATTCTGAATTAACCATTTAGTCAATTTTGTATAATCATCTTGGAGCTGTCCTTGTATTACATTTACAGAGGGGCTAGAGCTGAAGAAGACCATGTCATCTGCATATAAAATGCACTCTGTATTCACAAACTCTTTAGGAAAGTAATTCACAAAAACATCACATCTGCACAAATAGTGGTAGCCCCGTTTGGCACAACAGAATTTTAGGGGGGTCACCCAGACATCGAGTTGAGGATGAAAAACTAGCAAAGGAGGCAAATTGATCCATTCTTGGTAGATGCTGCCCTCTAGATGTTCCATGGAGTGGATGGTTGCAAGCTTGTCAAAGATTGAAGTATCTTCGTCAAAAACTGGAAGAGAAACAGTGAATGTAACATACATAGTGTCCCGAATACTACATTGGCTTGTAGTGTAGCAAGGTCCTTGATTCAGGTGTGGAGTCACATAACCCAAGTTCTGTGCACTGTCCAAAGTAAAGGACACAGTCCTATCCATGCACTTGGTAGTACATGATAGGGTTTTACAATGGGAGCAATATCATTTGGCCATACGTCTATCCTGGATCAAATCTGGAATCTGTCTGGACTCCAGATCCTAGAAGAGACTGGTAATAGTGTTTATAGCAAAAGTGCCATATGCTGAACAAATGATTTCCCTGCCTCTGTGTTGCTCTTTAACCTCTTTATTGTTTTGGAAGATCAATTCATTGAGTTTGTTCCGGGTATCATCAAATAAACAAGCAATATTGTGCATGTTATATACTGTGAATCTTTCCTCTTAGGAAATACGCTCTATATCATGTAGCATGGGCTCGACCACATCACTGGCTAATTTGGAGTTGAAAATGTTGTTATGTCTTTGAATATAGGCAAAATTGGCTTGGTTCCAAATAAACATTCCTGTCCCAAACGTACCTGTAGCAGTGCCTGCTATGCCTGTTATACAAGCTACACCTAAACTCCTTTTCAGGCGTTTAGGCCTGAACACCCCTCGATGGTCAGTTGTGTGATGCCCAGCTACAGTGTCCTGTGCACATGCTTGATATGCTGCCATTAAATCTAACAACATTACAGTGTGGAGCTTTGACACATTGGTGGATGAACAATGACCAAACTCGGTCATGTTCCAATGTGTGAGGTTCAAAACAACAGGAACATGCATAAATTGTACATTATTAATCAGAGTCCCAGGAATGGATGTTGCTGCTAGGCCACTATCTGGGCCTGGCTCCAGAGTGGGGCATTGTAGAGGTTCGTCTTTTGATACTGGGATGACTGTAAGAAAAAGAGCAGCTGTTGCAATTGTGTGATTGGAACAGATCTTGCAGATGGTGCTGTTATGAAATTGAGTGCAAAAGTCTTTATTGATCTTTGCTGTAAGGTTGTAAAGGCTGGTATTTTGCGAGGTAACTTGGCATACGCACAAAGTTTCATTAGGGCAAAAATGACTGTTGGGCCAACCTTGGAAAGTCCCTTTTGCAAGGCAGGCTACTGGAAGTTGCTGTCCAGCAAGATCATCAGTTTTCCAATCAATCTGTAGAGTGGAGTAGTCTGAAGCTACCACCATGGCATTCAGGTAGGCATCTCTTCCTTCACAGACAGTCACATGGGTAAATTGGATGGCAGTGGTTACCCTGTGCCTGAAGGAGGCATGATGGGGTAAGAAGGGAGTAGGCTAGATTTGAAGAATTCATTGCATGAAGAAAGGCACAGAGATGTGCCTGGTACTCTTTGTCTGGTGGCACGCTTGCCAGCGTACATGGAAGAAAGGTACAGAAGAAGCACAATTTTTCTGAAACAAAAGAAAACAAAAAGGTAAACATTCAGATTTCCCTTCTCTGCCTGGGGGAAGGAGCACTTACAGAGCATTTAATCACCTTTGTACAGTTTCAACTGATTATCATGGTACCATTCATCTACAGGTTTTTTGCGTTCTGTGATACACACTTGATACTTGGGCTTGGCCCAAATTCTTGGTGGCAAACAAGTAGATTTGGACAATATTGTCTTTCAGTTGCTTGACATAAGCATCTGCCGACACTCTGTCCTCAGCGGGGGTGTTTAGATCAATCCACAGATATTCTGGTAATCTGATTTGTCTGCCAGTCATCACCTCAAAGGGTGTATACCAGGTTGATGCAGATGGGGTAGCTCTAATCGCCATTAGGAGTAAGGACAACAAAGTATCCCAACATTTACCATTTGCGTCTGCAAATTTACTCAACATCAACTTTATGTGTCTGTTGGCTCACTCCACCTGTCCTGATGACTGAGAATAGTATGCTATGTGAAACATTTGGCTAACATCCAACTCCAAACATTCTTGCATTAGTTCTCCTGTGAAAGTAGTCCCTTTGTCAGAGTCCACCTTAAGAGGTAGGCCCCACCTAGTGAATATGTGTTCCACCAGGATTCTGCCAGTGACTTTCATCGTAGCAGCCTTACATGGGAAAGCATCTACCCATTTTGAGAATAGATTAGTGATCACAAGTGTATACTTGTTACTTCTGCTAGTGGTAGGGAAAGGTCTGATGAAATCAATTTGAATTGCATTCCAGGGGGCTGACTGCCGTTGAGGAAGCAGTTTGGCATTTTTCTTGTGAGGGATAGAGTTGTGCTGTGCACAGGTAATGCAATTGTCCACATAATGTTGGACATCTGTTGTTATTCCAGGCCACCAGCCCACGGTTTTCAGTCTCTGCAGAGTCTTGTCCACCCCTTGGTGTCTTCCAGTAGTGGTGTCGTGGACCTGATGGAGGAATTCTGATCAGAGTGTCTGGGGGATCACCCAAAGTTTTTGATCACCTGAGTGATAAAGTGGCCAATTTCTGATCCTGGGAGAGATGGAGGTTATCAGAATGTCTTTTGAATGGGTTATTCACAGACATTTCTTTCTCTGTTTCCTTGGAGAGGTTTCGTATACCTCTTTTATCTCCGGATCTGCCAGTTGTACTGCAGTTAGATCCAGGGGGACCATTTTGGTCCTTTTGTGAGCAGCTACTGTTAGTGTTGCAAGGGGAGGAGGCATGGTCCATATCTCCCCCCTCGGGCACCATCTTTGGCTAAAGTACTGCTTGATTGTTGTATTCATGGAAAGGTTTAGAGTTGGAGTGGGCCTTAACTTTGTGGATGTACAGCCTAAAAATTAATTGCTCAGCAAGGCTGACAATGTGAATGAACAGGTTCCTGTATTTCACAGTGGTACCTTCTGAAGAGGCAAAGTCATGGGCCTTCCAGAAAGGAAGGAACTCAGTCAATGAATTGCACACCCAGGAAGAATCTGAGAAGAGGAAAATATCTTCTTCTCCTTGGCCATGAATGATTTTCAGAGCACAGGCAACTGCAACAAGTTCTGCATACTGTGAAGATTTAACAATGCGCTTCCTGGACACCTCAAAGGTGTCACCTGCTGGGAGAAGGACCAATACCCCAAAGCTTGCAATTTGCTTTTCTTCATGGTAGGAGGAAGATCCATCTGTAAATATGCGATGTAGTGCAGGGTCTTTCAGGTTGCTCTCCATGGCAGGGAGGAATGGGCCTGGTTCTGGCAGGGTGGGTGGCTCTAGGCCACACTCATGCAGATCTCCTTAGTATAGGAGACCATGTGCCAAAATGGAGAGCATTTTAGCAGGTGGCACAGTGATGTCTCGATCCTGTAAAAGGAGAGACCAATAGGTGAGTCTGGTGTTAGACACGTTGCCATCTTTGATTCTGCCTGTCAACAGGAAGTTGGTAGGGGTGTGGTTGGTGTGCAATATAATAGGGTAGAACCCTATTATGCAGGTGAAGTATTTTGATGGCCCTGAAGGTTGCCAGTATATCGCTCTCACATAGGGAGTTCTTTTGCTCTACCAAGGAGAGCATTTGGGAAGCATAGGCAATGGGCCTGAGGGTGCCATTTGCCTTTTTTGCAAGGACTGCTGACATGCCCACCTTAGAGGTGGCAGTTTCCAAGTGGAATTGAAGTTCTGGGTTAGGGCTTGCCAATGCTGGAGCAGAGGCCGAAGCCTTTTTCAGAGAAGTGACAGCAGCTGAGTGCACTGGTCCCCACCCAAGGGACATCTATCTTTAGCAACTGACACAGTGGTGTGGCCTTTTGTGCAAAATTGCAAATGAAGTCCCTGGAATAGTTGACCATTTCCAGGAAATGTCTCAGAATAGCCACACTAATCTTGAAGGTCTTGAACTTTGTTCAAGACGGGGCTCCTGCCCTCTCCAGTTATGCACAGACCCAGAAAGGAAACTTCTGATTGGCATAACTGTACCTTTGCAGGGTTACACTTGAGGCCTGCCCTCTGCAGGAGTGTTAGGAGCTCATCTAGGAGCTCCAGATGCTTCTCCAGGCCAGTTGTAGCCAAGATAAGGTCACCCACATATTGTAAGAGGCATTCTGATGTTGAGAAGCCATGCGTGGCATCTCTCATGTGGATGTGGAATAGGGAGGGGCTGTTATGGAATCCCTGTGGGAGACAGTTCCACATGTACTGACATCCTTCAAAAGAGAAGGCAAACTTGTATTGGCTCTTTGGGGCCAATGGGAGTGACCAAAAACCATTGGAAATGTCCAATGTGCTGAACCACTTGTGTTCAGGCTTCAGAAGTTTGAGCACAATTGGGGCCGAGGTCATGGTTGGTGCACAACTAGGAGTGACTTGGTTAAGTCTGCGGTAATCAATGTTGAGTCTCCAACTACTGTTGGGCTTTTTTCACAGGCCAAATGAGAGTGTTGTCTGTGGACACACAGGATCTAATCACCCCTTGTTTCAAAAGGGAATCAATGGTAGCCCTCAAAGAGGATGTGGCTTCTTTTGGAAATGGGTATTGCCTCTGGCAAGGTGGTTTGTCACCAGTGACTTGTATGAGAGTGTCCATTGTCCCAAAATCATGTTTGTGTTTGGCAAAGACATTGTTAAGCCTTTCCAGAATTGGCCTGTGCTGGGGAAAAAACCCATGGTATTGGAACATGAGGATGACGTCATACTCCACGTTGTTGATCTTGACTGCTGTTACCACATGAGTCAGAAATGAGAAGCATGTGGTACTGATGAGGTATCTGAAGTAATAGCCTATTGGTTAAATCTAGGAGGCATCCGTAGTGTGCAAGAAAATCAATCCCCAGGATGCTCCGGTGGTGATGTAAGACCATGAGGTAAAAACAGTGCAATACTTACAAAGTACCAGTGATGACTGATATGGGTTTGGACCAGTACGTTGTAACTATGGGCCCCTCAAAGGTCTATATGGAAGTGGCCTTCCCCATGGGCCAACAAGATAGTTGCTGATTGTCTTGGTGCAGCACTGAAACAGTGGTGCCCATATCTAGAAGTAATTCAAGCTGGTGGTCCCCAACCAGCACTTCTATACATGAGCAGCCGGACTCATCAGTCACCATTGTGGTGATGATGTGGACTGGGGCCCTGACACCATCAGTCTGATCCGTCTTGTTCTGATGGGGGGGGGGTCTACTTCTTGCAGCATTTGAGTGCACTCAGAGCATGGAGACTTTGATTGTCTGTCCTCGTCGGGCTCATCCTGCAAAGGAGGTGCAGATGGAATAGCCATTATGGGCTTGTGAGAAAGGGCAGTTGAAAGTGACTGGACTTTGGCCTTAAACTCCCAGAGCTGGTTGTTTTCCTCAGACAACTCTTTGTACGAAGGGCTGGACTGCTGTTTCTGTCCATTGTTCTCCTTCTCTGTCTGCTGCTGAAAGAGCTGAGATCACTCCCGGCTTCGGTTCTTGCTGTTCCCTCCTTTGTTTTGGTAGGAGGGTTCATCCTGTTGGAAATCCTTTTGTTTACCTTCCCCCACATATTGGGTGGATGACTCGGTGCTGTTCTGCACTGGGGCCACTTTGTCCTTTGAGCCTGAGGCCTGGTCACACACATAGATTTGGTATGGGCGTTTCGCTTTGTCCATGATGGCATGGAAGCGGTTCCATTTTGGGAACACTAATGTCTCAACCTTCTCACGAAAGCCCAGCAGCATGTTTTTCAGGAACAGCCTCTTGTGCTCAACTGGGTCTTGGTCTGTGGCCTCTTTGGCTAGCTCCTTGCCTGACTGATAGGCAAGCCACAAGCGGCTGTCATACTGGACTGGGATTTCCTTGGCGTATTGCTTTACTGGATGAGCTAGCATCACACCAGCCAAACTGGGATTGTTCGCCACCAGGAGGCTGGCTGCAACTACATCAAATCGGGCCCCTGCATCATGACACACTGTTTCCTGTATCTTGGCCCACAACGTGGGAACCCTCAGTTTGTTTCAAAACCTCAACACTGTGCTTGGCTGGGAGGCTGAGCATTTTGCACTGATTTTGAACCTTTTCCAAATGGCAACTCAGATTGTCACCAGAGGCCATATGGCCTACTTTGTCCGCAATTGTTTGGATGGCTTGTGCAGACTGCAGAGCATTCAGGGCATGCCCTGTTTGCACTTGCATGGACTTGACCACTGCCTTAGCTGTAGCTGTGGCCACATCCTGAAGGAGGCTGTGCTGCTCCACCTCCCATTTCAACAAGTCAGCCATGGCTTGTCGGATTGCCGCAGAGTGTTCCTCAGTGACTCCTGCTTTGGTGACGCTTGCTCGATCAAGATCTCAACCTCGGTATTGTCAGACTTACTCAAGACAGTGACCGGAGGTGGGTAAGGCCTCAACCCTCTGATGTCCCATGGTACACCATCTTAGAAATCTCTGTCATCTCCTTCGTCATCTTCCAATGATGCCAGGTCAATAAGCGAGACATGCGTCAAAGCTTTCACATGACCCTTTAGGATTGCCAACTGCTTACATAATTTCACCAACTTTGCTCTACATAAGCAATAAGACTTGCTGGGTTGTGGGCTGTGCTGAGATAACTACACACTCAGGGGTGTAGTGACGCACAAGGCTGCAGGCCAAGTGCCTTCAGCCCCTGGATACGCAGTTATCTCAGCCCAACCCACACCCCGGAGTGTCTTATTGCGCTTATAAAATGGGCTTTTAATTTTAAAATATCTTTAATAAAATAAAAAAAATGTCATATAAAGTTTAAATAAACATGCATTTTTTTTGCTAAAATAGTCCTTCCACCTACTGGAACTATATTTAGTTTACTGCTTTGAATTAGGTCTTTTGACTAATATAGAATCCATAGTTGTAGTTTTACTGTAGTTTGCTGGTAACAGTGAAACACCTTCTTTCCTTCTTCATCATTAAGACTGAGAAGCAGTTTTGTTCAAGTAGTTTTAGTCCTTACTGTATAAATATAATACCAGTAGTACTACTAGCATATTGCAACAGTATAATTCTGTCAGCACTGATGACCTGCCAAAATGCCGACGAACCTCTCTCTTGTTTACTGTGAATGTGCAGTAGAGACGGATGGAGATTGTGACCATATAGAGATGAAAAGGTACTGTGGATCCGATCACTTTGTTTTGCTGTTTTTTTCTTTATAAATTAAAATCCATGTGTGGAGGGAGCAGTGGAGTATTTTTCTTTTACTTTATTGAGACCGCAAAGGAGACTTGCAATGGCCACTCCACGGGGTAGAGATGGATGGAGATTACGACCGAGTACAGATGTAAAGGCACTGTGGATCCAATCACTTTGTTTTGCCTTTTTTTCTTTATAAATTAAAATACATGTGTGGAGGGAGCAGTGGAGTGTTTTCTTGATGTTTTGAGACTGCATAGGAGACTCGTAACGGCCACTCAAACTAACGCAGTGCATGCTGGTAAGCAGCTTGGTGAAAGAAAACATATGAAAGCCGCTGCTTGCAGTCAAAGTAAGCCTTGTTGTGTTACAGGTTCTATTTATTCGTTAACTGAACAAACCTAGCTACGAGTATTATGTTTTCATTTTCAACAAGACGTGAGACAGTTGGCGATTAGATGGATGGTCGATGCGAATAGTACAATAATTCTTTTTCCATACTTGAGCGCTATTATTTGTAAACATTAGCGAGGAAAACTACAATAACAGTCTTGCCTATAAAACTGAATGATTTGGTTGGGGGGTTGGGTGTTTGAGTGCAATGTTCATGAATGGGAGTAGCATGATGCTGAGGTAGATGACAAATTTTAACTTGCATTTACCAAGGAAAAAACATGGCTGCCAAATGTGTTTTTTTTGGAATCCTGGGTGTATTGATTTGTGATTAGGCTAAATACCAGTATGACTGTGGGTTGTACTGTAATAACCCATGGTCATGTGACTGGATATAGCCAATAAGAAATACCAGATCTTCCTGCCCATTTTATAAACCTAGAATGACTTACCCTGCCTTTGTACTGTCCCTTGCTAACATGGTTTTACAAAACTCTATACGTGGCGCTTACTTCGTGATTTTTCCTGATCTTCCTGTCCAGTGCTTCCTGACATTTCCCCATTTCATCATGCAACTGCTGATTCTCACTCTGCAACATCTCATTCGAATCAGTCAACACATCATTCAACTGTAATGTTTGCTTCTTATCCTGCTGTAACCTTTCACAGTCCTCACTCAACCTAACAATCGCTCTGTCTGTCTCTTGTACAGTACAATGTATTTCATTCTACATCTCATTTCTGAGACATTCAATCTCTTATTCCAACTCTCTCTGCTGCTCGCCCATTTCTCGGAATTTGGAGTCTAGGTCTTTTTTTAAAGCCAGGACCTGTTTCTACTGCCTGTAGGGCAGCATATAGGGCTGCAACCATCACTCCTTTTTGGTCATGTTTCTTGATCGTAGGTTTGGTCTCCAAGCATAGGGTGCATACATACTGTATTCGGTGGGCTTGTGATTTTGCGTCCAGGGTAAAATCACCCCAACCTCCATGGGAGGTTAGAAAGTTTGAGATGTCCAATTTGAGCTCAGTGCTAATGGTCGTTTTGGAAGTTCCACCTCTTTCTGCACTAGCCAGGAGTCCAAGACGTATCGATCCACCTTGTATTCCACAATTAGACAGTTACACGTTTGGGATACAGAGTACCCCAAACCAGTGCCACTGTAGAGCACCTTAATTTGTCCCATTGTAACCCCTAGGTGGCGCTATCCCAAGGGTTACTACCCCTGCCTGCTTGGCGAATAGATAGTTAAGGTGCCTGAGTTCTGAAACGTGTGCCTCCACCTGGAGGTCAGGGTTGGTAGTGGTCAAGCTAACCTGGGTACAGCCCTCTGGGACACTATAACCCCTCTTGTTCCTTACTAGTGGCCAGAACAATACACAATAATCACTTTCATAATACCCCTGATACATCACACAAGTACCCACACTGTTTGCACTTACCACCAGGCCTTTCCTCTGGCTCAGCCCTGGGGACCCCCTGTAAAACAAAGTTATACACAGCATATAACAGCAGTACAGTACTCTTGCACAAACTGGAACCCCAGTCAGAGTAAATGCAAAAAAGAGTTAGAGCTGATTTATTTAAGGGACTTGAACAAGGGAGGGGCGTAATCAGGTTAATTTGCTTAAAGACTCTATCAATCAAACAGTTATGCATGCACTTCAGGGTCCATAAGCAGTCACACACTCTGGGTACCCAGATGGAGAATGGTGGGATAGCCAGGAATGTTGCAGCTGGTAGGGGCCCTGTGATGGAAGAAAACAGCATGCACAACACACATTATTTGTAATCCAGAGCTGGAGAGCTCAGTTCGTGAAAAGAAAACAACAAGACAATCAGATGACACACTTTTAGATTAGGCTAGACGAAAATTGAGACAGCAGGTGGTTAATCTGGAGTGCCAGGAGAAGCAGGACCCACACGATTCACCGAGGTGTCGATACTGTTCACGTGTGGAGCAGGGAGCTGATCCCCAGGCAGGTCTCTCGTCGGTGGCTTTCTCTGTTCAGTGAGGTAGTCTGGCAGGGCCAGCGTGGCATGGCCGAGGTCGAATGGAGATGAAAGTGAATTCAGTCTGATTAGGCTGGATAAAGCTTCCAGCAAGCAGAACACAGTTCACGCAGTGGGGAACCAAATCATGACCCACTTTCAATACACAGCACATTTACATGTAAGGAAATTCTACTGTACCAGGCAAACCGCTCTCCAGTCATGACTGCAAAGTCGCTGTACAAACCAGGGTTAATTTGCTTAAAGGCTGTATCAATCAAACAGTTATGCATGCACTTCAGGGTCCATAAACAGTCGCACACTCTGAGTACCCAGATGGAGAATGGTGGACTAGCCAGGAATGTTGCAGCTGGTTGGGGCCCTGTGATGGAAGAAAACAACATACACTACACACACTATTTGTAATCCAGAGCTGGAGGGCTCAGTTTGTGAAAAGAAAACAACAAGACAATCAGATGACACACTTTTAGATTAGGCTGTTGTTGCAGGGAGCTACCCTGATGATTACTCACAATACCCAAGACTGGACACAGGCTGGACAAAAATCGAGACAGCAAGTGGTTAATCTGGAGTGCCAGGAGAAGCAGGGCCCACACGAATCGCTGAGACGTCATTCCTGTTCAAGCGTGGAGCAGTGGGCTGATCCCCAGGCAGGTCTCTCCTTGATGGCTTTCTCTGTGCAGTGGGTAGTCTGGCGGGGCCAGTGTGGCAAGGCCCTGGCCAAATGGAAACAAATTCAGATACAGTCCATTTTGGTCTGGATACAGCTTCCAGCAAGCAGAACACAGTTCACACAGTCGGGAATCAAATCACGACCCACTGTTAATACACAGCACATTTACATGTAAAGGATTCTATGGTACCAGCAAGCACAACACAGTTCACACAGTGGGGAACCAAATCACAACCCACTTTCAATACACAGCACATTTACATGTAAGGAAATTCTACTGTACCAGGCAAACCGCTCTCCGATCACGATTGCAAAATCTCTGCACAAACCTGGGATTCAAAAGCAACTGGAAATCCTGACAGGCTGATCGCATTCAGCAAAATCTTCGGTCTTCTTCAGGTATGAACCTGGTAAAAAATCAGTGGCTTACTTCGTTCTCGCAAACTTGGATTTAGTCCGAAATAATTCTCTTCTCTCCCTCTCTGGGGCAGCAGGCAGACATGCAGGCCACAACTCAGGCCTTTCCACAGTTCTCCCATGCGAAACTAGTCAGATGGCTGCTTGACTGTCTCAAGCATGTTGCTTTTTCAGCTCCCAACTTAGATCTGACTCAACTGCCAGCAAGCCTTGGAAATTCCCCAAGATCCAAAAGGTTTGGTTGGCTGATCCTCCGGTCAGTCACAACAAAGGCTTCCCCTTCAGGTGCAAAAAGGTGCTAAAAGCCCAAAACTACAGTTCCTACAGATTTTAACTCCAGACAGCACCTGTAGTTCGGCTCCATTTTAGGTCCCACCAAAACTGATCGGTCCAATTTGCAGTCCTGGACCAGGATAGTAGATATAAACAAAACAGCCCTTGCTGCAAAGAAGGCAGGTTAGACAAACTACATTATCGTTATCACTTTCAATGATTTTCAGCAAATAGTTACATCTTTCAACAGAGCTCCCTCTCAGATCACTTATGACTGCAAGCCAGGCAGCTCTTAAAGAGACAGTACACAGATGCTATACAGGCACTCTCTGGCAATCACATTTAAACTGCTAAAATGCAGGACACCAGCCTGGCAGTGAGCATTTAGACAAGCTCAAGGAAGACTTTTCGGGAACCCCCATTTGTAGGGGGGTTACACTCTTCCCTGCCTGGAGAAAACTTGGCATCCGCATCAAGTCTGTACCATCATGCATCAGTTAACATAAACATATTACTTTACTATAAATATTCACTACACTTCATGATACTATATCCATTCTGACAACACTTTGTGCATATTTCACACAGGTAAATTGAACATTACTACACTGACTCAGACAATAACTTCTTGTACCTTAAACAATGCAAGAGGGGGCCCATCCCTATCAGCTAACTTGGAGTTAGAGGGGGCAGTGGCACCATGGTGAGAGGGAAATACAAGTATCCTGGAATTGGCTGTCAAGCTCAATTTGGGCAGTGAGCTTGGTGAGACATAAACACATTTGTGCACCACATTGAGAGGCAAATCCACTGGCCTCCCGGGAGAATCATAACTGAGGCGTACTACTGGCTTGACAGCTTGGCCAGTCTTTCTGAGGGGGACAACTACAGTCTCTGTATGCTCAGCACTGGCCTGGGGACTCTTGTCACTTGTGAGGTGTGCCTCTGCCTGGGTGGGAACATCCAAACTTGGGGCACTGTGAGCTCCTTGCTCTGCAGGCTCTGTTTCTATAACACATGACTCATTTTGAGAAGGCTCAGGCACAATCAAGCTTTGAGGCACTGAAGGGGGTGGTCAGCACTCTCATAATGTTCTTCAAGTTCTGGTATGTCACCAGAAAGACTCAAACTCGCAGCCCCTTCTTCAGGCAAATCATACAGTTCCACAATGCACAGAGACTCAACATCTTCGGACGTGATACTTTGCACTTCACTTTTAGGGAGCCTTGGCTCCAAGGACGAAGCTGGGGGGTAAGGCAGTCCAGAAGGCCCAGCTTCATCCCCACAATTTATCAGGGGGTTACCTCGAAACAGCTGACTCAGCTCATAAGAGGTAATAGGCATGGTCGTATTCACTTTTGTCAGAAGTGGACTGACAGTCACTATCATTCTGGGCCTGCTGAGGAGGAAGCCTTAAACCTGTGACCACTGCATTAGGTTGAATCTGTCTCTTTCTTGCAGCAGCATGAATCACCGGCCCAGGGGGCTCAATTTCTGGAGGTTCAGCCTCAATCATGACTTGGCCGATAGGTAGCAAGTGGTTACGGTGCATGGTCTTGACAGCTTTGGAGTTGTTCTCTGGGTGCACCTTATACACAGGTAAATCATCCAACTTTACAACTACTACATGGGGAAGTTGGTGCCACCTATCAGCAATTTTGTGTTTACCATGCAGTCCCAAATTGCGCGACAACACACAGTCTCCAGGTCGAAGCTCTTGAGCCTTTACTTTTTTATCATGCCTCTCTTTGTTGGCTAGATTTCTCTTGATGGCCATTGTCTGAGTCAGTTGATCCAATTGAGCTTTCAGTTTTTGTACATATTGCAAGTAGTTTTTGGCTCGGATCCCATCTGGAGAGACCCCAAAACAGACATTAACTGGCAGCCGGGCCTCTCTCCCGAACATGAGGCAGTGAGGGGGGGGAGAACCCAGTAGCATCATTTTTCATGCAATTGTATGAGTGTACCAAGGTGCTTATCTGCTGGCTCCATTTATGCTTGTCTTTTGGATGGAGGGTGCCCAGCATGTCTAGAAGGTTGCAGTTAAAATGTTCTGGTTGAGGATCTCCCTGCGGGTGATAGGGGGTGGTTCTTGATTTTCGCACCCCCAAAGAGAGAGCATTTCTTTGATTAGTCAACTCTCAAAGTCTCTGCCTAGGTCAGAGTGGATCCGCTGGGGGGCACCATAGTGGATAAAGAAATTTTCTACTAGTACCTTGGCCACGGTAGAGGCCTTTTGATCTTTGGTGGGAAAAGCTTGTGCATACAATGTGAAATGATCTGTAACCACTAACACATTGCCAGTGTTCCGCTGATCAGGTTCTCAACACAAGAAGTCTATGCAGACTAGTTCCATGAGGGTGCTGGTAGTAATATTAACAAGGGGGGCAGCCCTCTGAGGCAGAGCTTTTCTTTGCAGGCAGCGACTGCAAGCCTTTACATGGTGCTCAGCATTGGCCCCCATTTTGGGGCAGTAGAAGCGAGATCGTACTAGGTCAAGGGTCCGGTCGATACTGAGGTGGCCCATATGATTGTGGAGGGACCTTAGAACCAAATCTTTGAAGGCAGTGGGAAGGACCAATTGTTACTTGTCTACTTGGCCACCCCGATCTATTGTCTCTCTGTACAATGACTGATTAAGCAGCTTCAACCTGGGGCCTTTTTTAAACAATAAAGCAGTTCACAAGTCAGAGGAATGCAACTTGGACGCATCTTTCCATGCACGAAGGGCATCAAGTGCTGGCTGAATCATAGGAGCTTGGGATTGAGCCCACTGCTGTCATTGTCAAATTGAGGTAGTGCACTAATATCTAGAGCAGAGAAGTGGCAATAAGCAGCTGGTATGCAGGTGTCAGAAGGGCCCAAGCAATCTACTAAACAGTCTACTGGGTCCACAGTCATCTGGTCATCTCTATCAAACTTTTGGTACAATGCTCGAATGTCAGGTTCAGACAGCCTGACCCAATCACTCTTGGAAGTGGGCCTTTGTGATAGGGCATCAGCATCAATATGATTCAGGCCTGGTCTGTATTCAACAGCATAATCATAGGTTAATAATGCAGAAATTCACCGGTGCCCAGTGGCATCTAACTTAGCTGAAGTCTATACATAAGTCAATGGGTTATTGTCAGTCTTCACCAATATCTTTGCCCCATAGAGGTATTCATGAAACTGGTCAACTCCAACTTATACACAGGGTAATTTCATTCACATGGGGTCAAACTCCTACTGGTGAAAACTACTGGTCTCAGGCCATCCTCATGGTCTTGATACAGCACCTCTCCTAGACCCTGCAGACTAGCATCCATATGCAGCCCATAGGGTTTAGTGGGGTCAGCATAGGTGAGGATGGGGGCATGGGTGAGCTAGTATATGATCTCATGGAAGGCTGCTTCACAGTCGGGTGTCCAGTGGGGCCCAAAGAGTTCACCTGGACGGAAGTATACTTTTTCTTGTTCTTTAATAGCCCCTTTTGTGTATTTATGATTGGTAGGGGGGTAACCCTGGGTCAGGTTCAGGAGGCAAATCACCTGAATAGTCTTTTATGAACTCATGTAGTAAACCACAGAGAACCCCAGGAAACGCTGTAGCTCTTTCAGATTATGGGCTGTGGCTAAGTAGTCAGTGCTCAACCCTTACTGGGATCAGTCTCTATCCCTTTTGCAGATACTATGTGCCCCACATACTTCACAGAGGTCTGAAAAAACTGGCACTTGTCAATGGACAGCTTGAGGCCAAGGTCTTCCAGTCGGTCTAGGACTTTAAACAGTTGGTTCTCATGCTCCTGTTAGGTGCTCCCAAACACAATGACATCATCCAAATACACCAGGCATTCCAGCAAATTCATATCTCCCACCGCACGTTCCATCAGTCACTGAAAGGTGGCCGGGGCACCCAATATCCCCTGTGGCATCCTCAGAAACTCATAGAACCCCAACGGACATATGAAGGCTGTTTTCTCACAGTCTTCTAGGGCCATCGGGATCTGTTAGTATCCGCTGAGAAGATCCAACACCGAGAACCATTTGCTCCCATTCAAGCAGTCCAGGGCATCTTGTATACGAGGCATAGTGTAATGGTCTGGGATGGTCCACTGGTTCAGGATTCGATAATCAACACACATCCTCACAGACCCATTCTTCTTATGCACAACCACAATGGGAGAGGCATATGGGCTCCTGGATTCTTGTATCACGCCAGCAGCGAGCATTTCCAGCAGGTGTCTTCTCACATCATCTATGTCTGATGGGGCTAGGCGTCAGGACCTCTCTCAAAATGGCCATTCGTCTTGCTGGCATATGTGATGCTCCACACCTTGGACACATCCCACATCCCATTCCTTCAATGAAAACACTTGGTCTCTCTGGGCAAGTCTATTGCTAATTCTAGCCTTCCATTCAGCTGGCAACGGGGAATCACCAAAGTCAAACAAGTCTGGGGTCACTCTCTCCTTCTCACCAGGGTGCTTGTTTCTGGGCAATACTGCAGTGTCTGCACAGTGTACCATAGCTAGCGTGCACCCTCTACTCACCCGGATCTCCCGATCTGACACATTGTGAATCTGGACCACCATTCATCATGCATAGGCATGGGCACGAGCAGGCTAGATGCTGGGCTTGACCAATAATCTTTCTGGCAATTTTCCATCGCCTGGCACATCCAACATCAGTATTTTGTTCTTGACATCTTTCCGAAGGTGGACCTCCCCTTGAATGGTACACTGGACATTAGGGGCCAGTACCATTGAATCAGAATCCTTCTTCCACACGATCCCTACCAGTTCATCCTGATCTACTTCCTTGGGTTTCTGTTGCAAATCATAGGCCCGCTTGATCAGAGATGTAATTCTCAGGGCCCTCCCAGTCCATCGCCCTTGTTTCTCATGACAGAGTCATGCCAGTCTCCCAAACATATGGGCGATTGTCCCAGTTAGCAGGGGGACCCCATCATACAGTCCGGTGGGGGGACACACTAGGGCCAATGTCTCTGCTTGCTCCTCTACACCAGTTACAGTTGCAGGAAAAGACAACCAGAGGCGGACACACCCTAGGTAGGGATAAGACTTGTTGCTCAGGCCCCACACATGTAGGCCTTCCAGGGATTGTAATGGCACATCAGTTAAGTGTTTGTCATACCAGTCCTGAAATACAATGGTCACTTGCAATCTGCTATCGAGCACAACCTGAGTATGAATACCACTGACAGTCACAGAAGTCTCCATCGAAGGGCCCACTATTCTGGACCAGTCTGGAGAGGCAGTAGCAGAGGCCTGGACAGATGATTTAGCCACAAAGAAATTTGAGTTAGTATTTCTTGAACTCTCACTGTGGTCATCACGGGCACTCCTCGGCCATTGATTTGCTTTTCAGAGCTCCCCTTGGAGTCTGTTTGCTACCTTTTCTAAGTCTTTCTGAGACCGGCACTCTCTCTTCATATGGCCATCCTTCCCATGGTTGTGACAAATGATAGACTCCTGGGTCATCCTTGGAAGGAACACTGCATGAGGGACTGAGGCAGTAACAAGGGATCAGGGTCCAATATCTGCTTGCAGTGGTGAGAGTGGTGCAACGTATCTTAACAGTTCCTTTAGGGTGGCAGTCAATTCTTGGATTTCAACCTGGGAGCTACACTCGGTAGAGGATGCCTGAGGGTGCACCCTCACCCCCATGGCAGTCCCATCCTGAGAGGGACCAGAATTTTGTTCCATGCAGAGGCACCCGTCTTCAACTCTCGGACTTCTTTTAGTAGCTCGTCTTTCCAATGCTGGGACCAGGGCGTGAAGTCTTTTGCATTCTCAGAGTGCTCATTAAGTGCCGACTTTTACCCCTGAGCCTCACTTGGCTGATAGGTTTCAGTCACTTGCACAGCAGCAGCAGACATGGGTGCAATTACCCCATGAGGTCGCCTTTGCTCAACCCCCAGAATTTCTTTCATAAGCTCATCATAGGAGGGGGGTGATTCCAGTTGGGTGGCAAGGCGTAACTTAAGCAGTAACAATTCTGAAAATGGAGCAGACTCAAAGATCCGGTCCAGTCTAGTTCGATCTAATTCATTTGATGGCAACTACTCTTTCTGAGGCACTCTTGTAGAAGCTTTTCAATCCGAGGTACATACACAGACAATGGCTCCCCTTGGTACTGCTGAGCATTTCTTACTCTCCACCACAGATCCTCATCTGAATCCGGGCTCCCATACACATTCTCCAATGCATCCAGACATTCCTGTGCAGTTGCTTCCGGGTTATTGGCCCACTTGGCATGCATGATAGCCAGGGCAGGACCTCGGAGGCTCTCACTCAACCTCTTTCATTTCTCTGCTTCGGAGAATTGCCATTCAAGTACTAGAGGGGCAACATAGTCTATCCATGTCTCCCAGTCATCCACCCCCCAGAGGGGTGGGGAAGGTGCCCGAGACAATTTCTCAGCCTTCGTAGGAGCCATGACTAATGGCAGGTACAGATATAGGGGCAAGCATTGGCATGGGCACAGAAGGTGGGGCCGTAACAGGTGCTGGAGTGGGAAGGGGCATTGGGGAAGGAACACCTCCAGGTGGCAGGAATAGTTTCTTAAAGTCCTCTACAGTTTTCCCTTCCTCCAGCAACAACTTAGCAAATTTCTCCTCAAAAGTCTCAGTTAATGTTGGGAGCTCATCCTCTCCAGGGTCTTTACTGTCTTTTGTTACCACTCCCCAGGCAGCTGGAACCCCTTCTGGGGCAACAGTCTGTGGCACTTTAGAGCTGTCCACGAGGTCACTACACTCTACCAAGGCTATGAAAGTTTGGGCGATCAAATCAGCCTGTCGACCCACCACTACAGGGTTTTTTAAACATTCAACTTTGGAGAGTGCTCCCTCTGTAGTGTCTCTACTGGTACCCAGGGGAATATCCGGTATAAGTAGAGGATTTTGGGAGTCGATCTCCTGCCCAGTACACCACCCCACCAACTGGTGTACAGCCATTTCTACTGGGGTAGCCATTCATCTTTAACAATAATTCATAATTTTTGGCCACTAGAAGGCACAAAATCCCAGTGGTGAGCCTTCAAAATGTAACCCCTAGGTGGCACTATCCCAAGGGCTACTACCCCCACCTGCTTGGCTAGTAGCAGATTAAGGGGCCTGAGTTCTGAAACGGGTGCCTCCACCCGGAGGTCAGGGTTGATAGTGGTCAAGTTAACCTGGGCACAGCCCTCCAGGACACTGTAAGCCCCCTCTTTCCTTACTAGTGACCGGAACAATACACAATAATCACTTTCACAATACCCCTGATACATCACACTAGTACACACACTATTTGCCCTTACCACCAGGACTTTCCTCTGGCTCGGCCCTGGGGACCCCCTGTAAAACAAGGTTATACATAGCAAATAACAGCAGTACAGTACTCTTGCACAAACTGGAACCCCAGTTAGGGCAAATGCAAAAAAGAGTTAGAGCTGATTTATTTAAGGGACTTGAACAAGGGAGAGACGTAATCAGGTTAATTTGCTTAAAGGCTCTATCAATCAAACAGTTATGCATGCACTTCAGGGTCCATAAGCAGTCACACACTCTGGGTACCCAGATGGAGAATGGTGGGATAGCCAGGAACGTTGCAGCTGGTTGGGGCCCCGGGATGGAAGAAAACAACATGCACAACACACACTATTTGTAATCCGGAGTCAGAGGGCTGAGTTCATGAAAAGAAAACAACAAGACAATCAGATGACACACTTTTAGATTAGGCTGTTGTTGCAGGGAGCTTCCTGATGATTACCGCGATACCCAAGACTGGACACAGGCTGGATGAAAATCGGGACAGCAGGTGGTTAATCTGGAGTGCCAGAAGAAGCAGGGACCACACGATTCGCCAAGGCATCATTCCTGTTCAAGCGTGGAGCAGGCGGCTGATCCCCAGGCAGGTCTCCCATCGATGACTTTCTCTGTGCAGTGGGGTAGTCTGACAGTGCCAGCATGGCATGGCCCAGGCCAAATGGAGATGAACGCGGATTCAGTCTGATTAGGCTGGATAAAGCTTCCAGCAAGCAGAACACAGTTCACACAGTGGGAAACCAAATCGCGACCCACTTTCAATACACAGCACATTTACATGTAAGAAAATTCTACTGTACCAGGCAAACTGCTCTCTGGTCACGATCGCAAAGTCTCTGCACAAACCGGGAATTCGAAAGCAGCTAGAAATCCTGACAGGCCGATCGCATTCAGCAAAATCTTCAGTCTTCTTTAGGGATGAACCTGGTAAAAAAATCAGTGGCATACTTCATTCTCACAAACTTGGATTTAGTCTGAAATAATTCTCTTCTCTCTCTCTCTCGGGGCAGCAGGAAGACATGCAGGCCACAACTCAGGCCTTTCCACAGTTCTTCCACACGAAACTACTCAGACAGCTGCTTGACTGTCTCAAGCATGTTACTTTTTCAGCTCCCAACTTAGATCTGACTCAACTGCTAGCAAGCCTGGGAAATTCCTCAATATCCAAAAGGTTCGGTTGGCTGATCCTCCTGTCAGTCACAACAAAGGCTCCCCCTTCAGGTGCAAAAAGGTGCCAAAAGGCCAAAACTACAATTCCTACAGATTTTGACTCCAGACAGCTCCTGTAGTCTGGCTCCATTTTTAGGTCCCACAAGAACTGATTGGTCCAATTTGCAGTCCAGGACCAAGATAATGGAGATAAACAAAACAGTCCTTGCTGCAAAGAAGGCAGGTTAGACAAACTACATTATTATTATCACTCTAAATGACTTTCAGCAAATAGTTACATCTTTCAACAGAGCTCCCTCTCAGATTACTTATGACTGCTATCTAGGCAGCTCTTAAAGAGACAGTACACAGAGGCTATACAGGCACTCTCTGGCAATTGCATTTAAACTGCTAAAGCACAGGACACCAGCCTGGAAGTGAGCACTTAGACAAGCTCGAAGAAGACTTTTCGGGAACCCCCAATTGTAGGGGATTACACCATCATGTTCAGGCACAGAGAGCCTAAAAGATAGTCCATACTGGTTAAATGGTTGGGTGTAGGTTCGAGCACCTTCATGATTCTCATGCCTGTTCCCCTTGTCTATACACTGTTTCCTCAACTGGGTTGGTTCTGACCAATTAGGTCCATGCCACAGTTACCATTTGTTGGATTTGGCAGGATCTAAACCTGATGGCAAAACACAATGCAGGAGACAGATGTTTAGAATAAAGGTTTATTCTCCATAACATGTAAAAAGGACAGCAAAGCAATACAATACCTGCTGGGACTGCAGAACATCCAAACACCAGGTGCATAGTAGAAAACAAACTTGAAGAGCAATGCTGTTGCACAAAGTTATATACTAGTGATAAGAGGGTCCCATTACCTGGTAACGGGCTCATCTGCATAGTAGAAATGCTAGACAAAGCATTTCTATTGGTGTATAGGGTGGGCGTCTTGCACCCAAGGCTGTTATATGTTTCACTTGCACAGTGATAAGTATTAAGCTGACTACAGCTACTTCGTATTACAATAGAAAGATTCATTATATTGTGCTGATCATAGCATCATGACTAATGACTCTAGGTGGCGCTGCGAGACCACATATATCATAAACATAACTAATTATACAAATGATAGCAATATGACTAGTAACTGTGGTTGGCGCGCTAATTTATTTATTTTATTTATTTAGTTTTTGTTTACCGGGTAAGTGCCCTAGCCGTAGAGATGACTATTTTCAGGCAAGACCAGGGAGGTTACAGAGTAAAACATTACAGATATACAAAAAGGTGGTTATAGCAAGGTATAAGTCATAGTGTTACACAGCAGGTTCTGCAGCATTAGGGTACAGTGTGTTGAGAACCGGGTACAGAACATATTTTACAGTTACAGCATAGGGATGAGGCACATTTGTGATAAGACAGTGTGGATTACGAAATAAAGGAAGAAATCTAAAGCAGAGAATGCAGTGGGCAAACAATACAAGAAGATATACATGCAGTAGATATGACCCTGTAGGAAGACAATTAAGCAGACATGTAAGATAAGGGAAACAGGACTGATAAGTGCTAAGAGGGTAGATGCAGGAGATAGGCGACTGGGGATATACATGATTGGAGTAGGTAGGGTAAGCTTCAGTGATATCAGCCAAGGCAAGTAGTGGGCGAGCAGGATCAGTGAGAGGGAATATATCTCACAAGGGTAGATAGGCAGATTTTTACTGATTCAGAGGAAAAAGTGGGAGCAGAGGGAATAAGTGCAAAGGGGGTTTGATGCAGAGGATAGTCAAGGTGAGGTTTGAAAATGAAGGGCTGTTGAATACTGGTAACCTGGGGAGGAGCGTAAGGGAAGTGACATAATGTGGTATTATACAGAAACAAGTTAAGAACTGCTGCCAGGGATGGAGGACTGGGAGCTAAGGAGGTTTAAAGCAGGAGCATTGGTCAGATGAGATGAGGTGGTGATGGAGTGCTTTTTTAAAGGTGTCATGGGTGGGTGCTAGGTGGACCTCGAGAGGGAAGGAGTTCCACAGCCGTACAGCATGGTGGGTAAAAGCACTAGCACCTTTGGTGGTTGTGTGTTTTGGTACACATAAGAAGGATTTGTCTGTTGAGCGCAGTCTATAGTTGGAGGTCTGTGAAGTGAGCAGTTCAGCCAGTGATTTGGGTGTTTGAGACCTCATAATACTGTCTATAGTGGAGCCAAGGGAATAGAGCCTGGTGGCATTTGGAGATAGCCAATTAAGATCAGAGTAGAGGAGGCAGTGGTATTTTCTCCTATGGGATGAGGCAGCGTAACAGCATATATTATTATAGGCAACGTCCCACCTGTATAGGTTTGTTTTAGGTATGGCGGCAAATGAAGATATCCCATAGGTTAGGATCAGCAGGAGAATGCCTCGGGCAATAGCTAGTCTTGCTGAGGGGGTTAGAACATAGCTAGTGTGGTAAGCTACACCTAGCTTGGAGTTCACAGACTTACATATGTTCAGTATATGTTGATCGAAGTTTAAGGATTGATCCAATGTGATTCCAAGGTACTTAAAAGAGGTGACTATGCCAATGGGTGAGCCATCTGAGTAGGAGACCCTGAAATTGTTTTGGTAAGATTTGAGTTTGGAGGGGGTACCACATAGCATGGACTGGGTTTTGGTTTCATTAAGAACAAGTTTCTTTTCCAAGAGCCAGGTTTGTATGCGTTGGGAAGTCAGCAGAGAGCCGAAGATTGATTTCAGCTACATTTTTCGCATTGATATAGAGGACAATGTCATCTGCATAGAGTATGGAGGAGGAGGAGGAAGAGAGTTTGGAGGTAATATCATTAATAAATATTGAGAAAAGAAGTGGACCCAGGATAGAGCCTTGGGGTACTTCAATATTCACTGTAGCCTTATCAAAATATGATGAGTTGAACTTAACAACTTGGACCGGGTTTGACAGGTAGCTGCTGAACCAGCTGACTACGTTAGATGCAAAGCCCATAGATTGTAGGGTAGTGAGGAAAAGGGAGTGGTTCACCAGGTCAAAAGCTTTCGTTATATCCATGAAAACAGCCCCCTGGTAGAAGACCCGAGTCCATGGCAGACAGAGCACACTAAGACCACAGATATATCTCTGCTAGATAGTAGTTTGCCAGTATATCATAGCAAGCATCAGTAAAACAATAGTAAATACTGGTCACCTTCTGCTGTATAGTAGAAACCGATAGTCCACATTAGAGATGGCAGGTCTGGCAGACCTAAACTAGAATAGACTTTTTTTCACTAAGGAAGAATTTATGCTGAGAATACATTTGCTGGATTACTCTCTAGACTGGTCTCTGACCTCATGTTTCTTAAACTAAAGATACTGTAGAGCTGGGGCAGAATGCCTACACAAACTGTAGAGGCTGAACCCCACTCTCTTCCACAACTAGCTACCCAGAATGGAAGTGGATGACTTTATGAAGGAGATGTTCCAGGTTAATACTACCCTAGATGTCTCAGCGGTGACAGTATGGAAAACACTGAAGGTTACTACAAGGGGGAAGCTGATCAGCATCCCTGCCTATGTGGTCGGGGGAGGGAGAGGTCACTAGTGATGTGCCCCAGGGCTCGGTTCTAGGCCTGGTCCTATTTAATACATTCATTAGCAACATTGGAGAAGGCATCCAGGGAAAGCTTGGCCTATTTGCGGTTGATACTAAGCTAGACGGGTCGACAGCGCAGAAGTGATTAGGGACCTTCAAAAGGACTTGCAGAGGTTCAAAAGATGATCCAATGTCTGGCAACTGAAGTTCAATGCAAAGAAGTACAAGGGGATGCACCTTGGAAAAAGTAACACAGTGATGGAATACTGGCTTAATAGGGTCCAGTTCTGCACATCACACAAAGAAAGGGACCTAGAGGTCATCCTCTTGGACATCCTTGAGCAATCCAGCCAGTGCAAGAGAGCATACAGCAAGACTAGCAAAATGTTAGGTTGTATAGGGAGGGGATTTGACAGTAGGGACAGGGTAGTGATCCTCCCACTCTACAGGTCCCTGGCGAGGCCCCACCTGGAGTACTGTGTCCAGTTTTGAGTTCTCACCTAATGAAAGACAGAGATAGGCTAGAGACCATGCAGCGAAAAGCAACTAAAATGATAAAAGGGCTACATGAGCTCTCATATGGGGACTGCTTGAAAGCACTGGACTTGTACTCACTGGAGACGAGGAGGAAAATGGAGGATATGATTGAAACATTCAAATACACGAGAGGCATTAACAAGGTGCCCCACTCAGAACTCTTTAACAGGATATTAGACTCAAACACAAGAGGACACGAATAGAAACTGTGAGGAAGTAATTTCAAGAAGGAAGTAAGAAACATTACTTTACTGAAAGAGTGGTGGAACCATGGAACAGGTTGTCTTCCGAGGTGATGGGAGCTAAGTCCATGGCGACATTCAGACATGGATGGGACAGAGCAAGGGCTACCTTAAATTCTGTGGGAACAGTAAAGAGTATAAAAAAAAGCAGGGCTTGGTCTGGTGACCATTAGAGGTCTCGGAAAACATTGGGCAGACAAGATAGACCCCTGGTCTCCTTTTGCCATCTTTTTCTATGTTCCTGTGTTTCTATGTCTATAATAAGAAACTGCATCTAGAGAAGCGACTGAGTCTCTGGACACAACTAGGAGATGCATGAGCCTCCCATGCAGCAGGACTCAGAGAATCTTGGGAAACCATTAAAATGTTAATGAGACGGCTGGATGACTTGGCTTCTATGCAGAGAGACCTACTGTAGCAGTCTGCTTGGTAAAGCAATGTTTCCATGAAAGGAGGGAGCCGCAAAATTACTGGCTTACAGGCTTTGCCAGCAACAAACGAGAATATAGATGGAAGAGGTTCAGCATCCTGAAACATAGGAGACAGAGATACGAGTTGCAGCAATAGTGGTAGCATTCACCAGTTTGTTTGTTTTTCTTTGGTAACCGGGTAAAGCCCACTAGGCACAAGTGTCTGTTTTCAGGGGTGACCAAGATCATTCAATGCTCATTACTCTAACTTCTAGGCTATACTGCCAGCCCGATACTAGACTACTTCGTACACAGCCCACCCAGATGAAGCGTGGAAGGCCAGAGAGGAGTTCTTGAGTGCTCTGGAAATTCCAACACTATTTGAAGAGCAACAGCTGTGCCTCCAGAAACCATTCATGGGGGAGGAACTGGACTTGGCTATCTCAGTATGGAAGTCTGACAAAAAGCTCTGGGACAGACAGGTTCACAAGTAAGTGGCATAAGGTATTTCGTGACACACTGCGGGTCCCACTACTTTGTGCCCTAAATAAGGTATTCCATGCTGGAATGCTTCTGAACAGCTAGTCTGGGACGCTGATTTCAGTAATTCTGAAGGAAGGGAAGATGCCAAACTGTATGAATCTTATAGACCACTATTGGTCCTAAACTTTGACTATAAGATTTATACGAGACTGCTGGCAAGATGCTTTGAACACATCCTTCTGGCTTTAAAGGGACACCATCAACCTTTTTTTTCATTATATTATTTCTAGTTTGAAACTCACATTTTATGATTGTTTACCTCCTCCGAAATTCACTGATGTTGCTGGTTGTTTTATCTGACTTCTTTGAATTCATGCTAGTGGTATAGTTGTACCCAGCCTTGTTTTGTTTCAAATCCTTTATCTACTCTTACTGCATTCTTCCAGAACAATAGAACACCCCCAAACAGTGCCGCCACTCATGATACGACTGCCTCTTCTCCTCTCACTCATCATGAGGGGCAGGACTGTGATGGGACATCCCCAAGCCCAGAAAGACGCAATGGGAGTTGATCAAGGGAATGTAAACAAACATGCTTTTCTGTGGTAACACCAGTATGGTGGGCAGCCTGTTTTTTACTTTTTAAAAGAAAAATGGAATCAGAATCAAACTTTCAGCTACATCAGCAGTCTTTACAGAATGTTAAGAATCATAACTTACGATTTCTAAACTAGGTACAATTTGAGGCCTAAGAGAGGTTAACAGTGTCCCTTTAATACACCTGGACCAAACAGGATTCGTCCCAGAAAGACAGACCCAAGATAATATTAAAAGAGCACTCCATCTTCTCTACCACATCAGTGACACTAAAACACTAGCACTTCTAGTAGGAGTCAGCGCTGAGAAAGCATTTGATAGGGTCGAATAGGGCTACTTGCTGATAATCCTGCAGAAACTGGAATTTCCAGACTAGCTCCTGCTGGCAGTCCAGGGAATATATGCCGACCTGGTGGCACAAGTCAAGGTGAATGAACATGTAGATTCGAGATTCCTGCTAGGGAGGGAACAAGGTAAGGCTCTCCTCTGTCCCCCCTTCCCTCCTGTTTGCCCTTTATATAGAATACTTGACACAGGCCTTTCGACAGAACCAACACGTCAGAGGGATTCATTAATAGATGACCAGTAACACAGAATTCATGTGTACACTGATGATGTGCTGCTTGCCCTGGCAGACCCCACACAATCCTTGCCGGAGGCCAGATCCCTTTTACAAACATTTGGACAGTTCTCAGGATACAAAGTCAGTGCACAAAACACTGAAGTTATGGCATTCAATTTACCCCAACAGAAGCACTCAAATTTAATTCCCCCTGTGCTGGGTAAGGAATCCCTAGAGTCCTGTGAAATTCTTTTTATTTTTTTATAATTTTTATTTTTATTTTTCTGAAATTTCTTTTTATTTCTTTTTACTCATTGAAAATGCAGTTTTATTTCTTGTTATCACATTTACATTCATAGAATACCTTAAAATGACTTAATACACAATAGAAATCACATTCCTAGTATACTACATTGTATTAGCAGCATTATGCTATGGTCTTGAAAGGTTTTGTGAATCAGATCATTCCACTACCGCTTCCTTGTAGTAACAACAGAGCCTAAATAACAACTGCTACAAGCATGTATTTTGATTTTGCCAAAATAAAAACTGCAATTTTTTTACTTTTTTCATGTGTTTGTTTTCGTTTTATTTCTTGTTATCCCTTGAATTGTTTGTTATTTCTTATTTAAGAAAAACACGGGTCTCTAGCAATTGCTGAAGTATCTAGGTGTGCACATACCAAAGCAAATCAGAAATCTCTACAAACAGAACAATGTTTGCTTAACAGCCACACTCAAAAGAAACTTACAAAGATGGTCAGCATTACCAATTGGTTTAATCCACTGGGTTCAAATGATTCAGATGAATCTTATTTCCCCGCCTCTCTATTTATTTCAAGCTCTTCCTGTCCTGGTTCCACAAGGAGCATTACAAGAGTGGAATGGAATGATATCCAGATTTTTATGGAACAATACTCATGCTCATATTATATACAAAACACTGGCGCTACTGAAAGACATGGGAGGATTGGCCCTTCCTGCACTTGGCCATTGCTACTCGGTTGCACAGATCTGCACCGTAGTATACTGGTATTTTCCCTCCTGTGTAGCAAAGTGGGAAACATTTGTACTGGCTATAGCTCAGGAACACTCTTTGCCAAAGGCTCTTTTTTTTTTTCTTATTATTCTTTTTCTCCCTTCTCCGACAGCCCATGTTTTGGAAGGTGCCCCAGCCCCATCCCCCCCCAAAGTCCACCGTGTCTCACTGACTGTCTTACTCCAGGGCTTGCCCCTCCCAGCGGGGTCAGCGGGGGATCTCCAGGCCCCCACCAAAGACCGGATCCAGTTCTGGTTGGCGCACCAGCTGGTCAGAGAGTGGGACCTGCTAGTCCCTCCTTCATCCAGCCATTGGAGATGTTTTTTCCTGGTTTCCTCCCCCAGAAGTAGGGCATGCAATGATGCCAGTGGCAGTGCTGTGCACCTCTCCTGTCTCTGCCCACCAAGTACATCATCGGTGTGCCAGCCCCTAGCCTCTGCTAGGGGCTAGGGAAGCACTGATCACTAATTGCCTCCCCCCACAGAGGAGGAGAGCTGTCCTTAGGATGCTCAATCCTTCTCCTCCCCAGCCGACCCCCGGCGACCTGCTCACACAGTGAACATGGGTCACCGGCATGGCATGGCAGGAGGTAAGGCAAGATGCCTCAGCCCTCCACGCCACCAGACCAGCATCAAAGGCTCTTTTTAGTAGAAAAATATCCCTCTCATCCGTTATAAGCTGGCAGACTTGGACAAGGGGCTTGGTCACTTTATATCGGAAACTTGGCTCAAAATTCCAGTTCGCAACACATATAGAAGTTGATGGCAGAAAAGGACCTCTTGGCCCACTTAATCTGCCCTTAAGTTCCCTACTTACTGTGTTGCCACAGTCCTACTTGATCTCTGGTCTTACCCGCTCCTGCCCTGTTACTAAGGTCCCCTTGTGTCTATCCTATACATGCTTGAATCCTACTACTGTTTTGGTGCCCAGCACCTCTGCCAGGAGTCTGTTCCAGACGTCCATTTCAAAAAAGATTCTTGCCATCAAACCTAGTAATTTGTATAGCAAAGATATATTGATAACTAATTTGCATTTTGATTCCCTCCAATTGCTTTTGAAGGGGAGGCTCCTTTCAGTTCCAGATGTTATAAATAGTCAGGTGTCTGGCTTTGTGGCACTGAATGAAGGGGCATGGATGTGGAATGCTGCTAACCTGAGTTCACTTCCTGAGCTTGGGACATCAAGAGTAGAAGCCAGTAGGGAGGGATTCAGAGCATCCATCGGAGCTTCCCTCCCACAGAATGGGTGGCTGCACTCCACTATGATAGCAGCTCCTGGTGTTGGCTTTGCAGAGGTACTGCTGGCAGCTTGGGTGACCACATGCTGCCAAGCATTCCTGGCCCCCAGGATGCTGCTGTGGTAATACACATGTGGGTGAAGAGTGTGGCCCCAAACATGGAAAAGGGTTGTGCTGGGAACCCTAGGACCAGGTGATGACTTCTGCTACCAGTCCCCCCCACCCCCACAGTGGGCTAGCCTTTCCACCTTTGGCCATCACAGGCAGAACAAGGCAGAACAATCTGGCTGCAGCCATCACGCCAGCTCCTACTGGATGCCATTCCTGCCACTTCTGTGGACCAGAAGGAGCAGGAGATTCAATTGGAGACCCTCTCCCCTGCTCAGATCCATGGCGACCTGAGTGAAGCTTGAGTGAAACAATGGTTCCTAACAGGAGCAAATCATAAGAAAGGCCATGACCTTCAGAGCAAGTCAGGCCAATCCAGGGCTCTGCCACTGTATTCAGCCACAGCAGGGTTTTAAAAGCTCCAAGAGATGACTCATGCCCTTCGCTGCAGTCCACAAGCCAGCCGCCACCGGACGCCATTCCCACCAGTCCCGCAGACCAGAAGGGACTGGAGATTCAGTTGGAGATCCTCTCCCCTGATCAGATCCGCAGCGGCCTTAAGTGAAACAGCTGCTCCTATGTGGAGTCAATCAGAAGAAACACTGCACCCTCCAGAGCAAGCCGGGCCAATCCAGGGCTCTGCCTTTTGCTTCCTGTCTCTACTAAAGGGGCAGACCACCAATGGCCCCCCGCACTGCAGGCCCCCGCTTGAAGGGCAAACGTGAAAAGGACATCACAGTGTAGTCTGCCCACTTGAATCAGTCTAACGAAGCAGCCAACAGCTAAACACTCTGCACCTCAACAGGGAGGCAGGGGAACAGTAAAGGAGTGAATTAGGTGTCTGGACTTAGCAGGCATCTGCAGGAGGAAACGGGGAACCAGGAAGTTCTAGCTGACAACTAAGGTAAGAGTCCTGTTAAACTCTTGTTGTAGATCACACACTGCATGGGAGTGAAGACACTTAGGGTCACGCAAACATTTGGAATGGGTGAATCACCATATCTAGGGTAGAGGTAAAAAAGAAGCTAAAGAACGCAAAACAAAAATAGGCAGGGTAGAAAATAGATATGCTGGGAGTAGTGCAGTGCAGTGGCTGTGGGGCGGCAGTTTTCAGGGAGAATTTCTAGAGACTGCAGTGCTGCCCCATCTGTGTGCATCTCTCTGGGCTGAGGGGGGAGGTTGCTCGACTCCAGGCTGAGTTGGCTAGGATTTGGGGGGGGCCTCCTCCCCGACCCAGGGACCACCAAGTCTGCCACTGCTGCCTCAAAGGAGGAGGAGCAACTGGACTATGGTGGGCAGTAACCAGTTAGATGAGTGAATCCTGAATCACTGCACCATCAGAGTAGCGCTCTGCTATACAGCAATAGGGACAGAATGCCACACATCAGGTTAGCACTATCCCTGTGGCTGTATTGTAGTTGTGGGTGAGGGGGGAGGTGAGAAGGATAAAACCTCTGCTGGGAGGAGTTCCAGCAAGCAGCTGCCATGGCACAGAGGGTAGTGCCACAGCAGCACAGGGCAGAAGAATGCTGGTGGATGGGGTTTGAATCATGGTACCGGCAGGTATTTTATTTTCTGTTTACATCTTGGTACTGTTTTATTAATTTTTTTTAACCCCCCCTCCCAACTTGTGTGGGTACTGTCTGCCCCTCATCCCCAGTTGTCCTGTTTTGTTCCCCTTCCCCTACTCAATGACCTCACTGAGGTTTCACCCTTTCCCCTAGTTGCCTCCCCCCGGAGGTGATTATCCATAGATGGGGGTTCGGGGGCATAGCCCCCATTCAAAAACAGAAATCTTTGTGTTGTTTTGCATTGTAGTGGTCCGTGTCTTTGGGGATCTCTACCATTGCTACCATTTTTGCAGTTGGTGTTTTGGGCGGCTGCTGTTGTTGAGCACGGTATTTTGTCTTCGCACTTGTGGACTGCACTGTTTTGGCAAGCATGATCCTAACCTAGTGCCATGGTGGGCTCAGGAAAGGTGAGGGTGGTGGATCAGAGACAGATCACCCATATGGTACCACTACACAATTCCTACTCCACTCTGGCAGGGCAGAACTGTCCCATGGAGACACCCGCAGCAGTGACCAGGGAGGATGTGGGGGTCCCCAAGGAGGGTGGCAGAGGACCCCAGAGGAGGAGGAGGAAGCAACTCCTGTGGGGGACTACATTGTGCATGGGATAGATCTGGGGACAGGAAGGGAGGGGTGGGGGAGAGGGAGGTTAGGTGCCTACCTGGCTTCACAGCTCGAAGGGATGGGAAGCGGACTCTGAGGCTTGCTAGGGCAGTAAGATGGAAGGGAGAGCGGGATGTCATTGTCCACCTAGGGACTACTAACCTGGCTAGGACAAAGCTAGGATAGTACAGGAGGAGTTCAGGGACTTGGGGGGTCTTAGGCAGGTAGCATGCTCAGTGGCTTTTTCTGAGGCGTTGTCTGTCTGTGGCGGGGGGATATGGTACTCTATACCAGGCACTTCAATTCATGGTTGAAGGAGTGGTGCAGAGAGGACGGGTTCAGCTACATTGGGGACTGGGGTACCACCTGAAGGGATAAGGGCCTATACAGGGGAGATGGCCTGCATCCATACGGGAGGGAAACCACAGTCCTCAGTGAATGGTTTAAATACTACGTTAGCGAGCATTTAAACTAGCCAAGGAGGGTGGTGGAAGGAAGCAGGGAGTCATTATGCCCCCCGCCCACAAGCTGATTTAGTCAGTAGGAAGAACCCTAAGGAAGAGAAATTCCCAAAGGTACCCAATAAAAAGGAAAACAAAATGGTAAAAATGAAGAGGGATGGGAATGAAGGCAGAGGGGAGTAAAGAGAGTAGCAAATGGGGAAAAGGGGGGCTGACAAGAAGGGTAGTAGCAGAACTTGGAAGGCCATGTGTGCAAATGCTCGAACTCTGGGAAATAAAATCCCGGACCTAGAGGCTATCACGGCAGAGGCTGACCTGGGCATTGTCGCCATTACTGAGTTATGGTGCAACGAGAACCATTTATTTATTTATTTATTTATTTATTTAAATTTGTTAACTGGGTAAGCCCACTGAGATGTAGTGTCCCTTTTTCAGGGGCGACCCAGAGTTAATTACATTCAATAATAACAGTTTGCATACAGAGACAAGTAAATAACCTCAGTTTACATATTGAGACAAATGATAGGTATATGCAAGATGGACACTGAAAAGTAGGACTGAAGTAAGAGCACATTGCAATCATATGCTGTTTAAAGTCCAAGTTCAAGCAACCCCATATCTGGGATAACATCACAGGTGAGAAGTACTGGATACAGGCGCACTAGTTTCGGTATTTCCAACAGAGTTACATAACCATGATGGTAGGCAAATAAAGAGTAGGTACAGTAAGTGCTAGGAAACACATCTGAGTCATCTGCTGCAGCTACACCTACTTACATTAGCAAGTGAGATTTCAAGGCAACTTTGAATGCACCTAAAGAAGTACAGTTACAGTTCTAGTGGCTGGCTGTTCCAAAGGCTAGAGGCAGAAATAGCAAAGGACCTATCACCAGCACTGGTTCTAGACCTTGGGATCTCCAAGGCGGAGCAGGCAGATGATCTAAGCACCTGCTTATGTGTTTTGTATTGAAGTAGCCCACTGAGGCTGGGAGGGTAGCCGTTTTGATTATTTTAAAGGCAAGGCAGAGGGTAGAGTAGGATAGTCTCACCTCAAGTGAGGGCCAGTTTAGCGAGGTGATTATACTACAGTGGTGATCTTGGGGATGGGCAGCAGCTACAAAGTGTGAACTTTGTGGTAAAACACTCTTAAGTTTACCTAACTCACCTACTCAGAGAGGTTATGGGAGAGGAGCACTATATGGTAGAACTGGAAGCACAGTTCCTGTGGTGATGGTCAAATGAGCTTCATTACTAAGATACCCTACAAGTCTATATAGGAGCTCGATTTTTTGGCGAAGAGACTTTGTGATTGCCGCCACATGAGATTTCAGTGTAAGCTTCTGGTCCAGATGTACCCTGAGGTACTTTATAGAGTCACAGACTTCCAGCCTGGTACCATTAGTTGAAGACAGATGGAGAAGGTTATTTCTCTTGGTACCCAGGTGTCTAGGACCAAATAGCATGGCCTTAGATGTCTTTAAGTTGAGGACTAATTTGTTGTCTGCAAGCCATTGTTCAAGAGTCCTGAAGTCTGCATTTAGCTCCAGGTTTATTCAGTTAATATTGTTTGAGCTTCTATTCATAACAGCATTGTCTGCATAGAGTTGGATCTTGACTCCCCCCACAATATCTTGGTGTGTTATTTATAAATATTGAGAATAGCAGAGGTCAAGAATGGAGCCTTGGGGGACACCTTGATTAACATGTTTTAGATCAGACATAGTACCCTTCCACTTTACCAGTTGTTTCTTTTCCTGTATGCAGGGCTATGCTCTTGGCAGAATTCTTCAGATTTCTGTGGCAGGGCTCCTTGACTTCTGCAGCAGCATTTTCAAATTTCTGCAGCATGATTTATTCATTTCTCTGGCAGAATGCAGTCCTGTCATTGGCTAAATATGATGTGATGTCATCGATGACATTATATTCTGAGCATAGAGGAAGAGCTTCAGGATAAACGAGGTGGGAAAGAAAGCCTGACACTATGGAAAAACAGTATATTTATATGAAAATTCACCAAAAGCAATGAATTCTGCAGCACTATATATATTCTGCGGCATGATGCAAATTCTGCCGCAAATTTCGCAACTGCAGAACTGCAGAATTCTGGGGGCCTTGCCTGTATGTAGTGCTGAAACCAGTTTCAAGCATGAGTGTTCAGACCAAGATGGCCAAGTTTGGTAAGAAGGAGATCATGGTTCACTAGGTCAAATGATTTTGTTAGGTCTAAGAATAGGACACCAGTTGCAAGACCATGATCCATTGCACTGAGCACATAAGTAGTAAACCCGGACGAGAGCTGTGTCAGTACCGTCATTTTTCCTAAATCCATGATGCACATCGGAAAGGAGGTGGTGGAGCTCAATGTGATCCTGGACCTGTCTATATACCAGCTTCTCCAATATTTTTGCAAGCGTGCTGAGAATTGGTATGGGTCTGTAATTCTCCACCAAATCTTTAGCACCACCTTTGTGGATAGGGACTACCATTGCTGTTTTCCACTTGGCAAGAAACTGGCTGAGAAGAAGGGACTTGTTAAATAGGTTTTTTGAGTGATGCAGCTATAATTGGGGCTGTTATTTTCAGAAATTTAGTTTTGAGTTTATTGAAACTTGGGGAACCATCGGGTTTAAGCAATCTCAGTAGAGTAAGTACTTAGTTCCTGGTGATGAGCTGGAAGTGAAATTGGGGGGGGGGGAGGCTGTTTATCAGAGAGAGAGAGAGAGAGAGAGAGAGAGCAGCTCATGTTCTCAGGTCTAGGGTCTATGTATTTATCCAGATTAGCGAAGAAGTTCTTGAAGGCATTAGCTAAGGAGGCAGGTTCAGATATTGAGTGACTGTCAACTGTAATACTCGGAGTATTGTCAGCTGAGCGCCCTTTTAGGAGGTAGTTGATCTGCTTTCAGAAGTTTTTTGGGTCAAATAGGTTTGTGGTTTGGAGAGTCTTGATGTATAACATTTTGGCATTTTTTAGCTTCTTCTTGCAGGAGTTAACATACTAACATACTAATTGCCAGCAGATTAGGCCTATGGTCTATCAATTCTGCTCAAACCTCAGATCCTCTGTTGGGAACCAAGCCCCCCCCCCCTTGTGTCCCGATACCCCTTTCTGTATCTGTCCCACCCTCTCTTGAAGCCCTCCACAGTGGAAATCTGGACCAGCTTGCCAAGCAGCGCATTCCAGGGATCCACCACCCTCTCCATGAAAAACCTCCTCCTCCTTTCCCCCCTCATCCTTCCTCCTTCCAACTTCAAACCATTCCCTCTGGTGATACCTCCCTCCTTTAGTCTAAAGATCCACTCCATGTTTACCCTATTAATTCCATTGAGGTACTTGAAGACCTCAACCATGTCCCCCCGTCTCTCCTCTCCTCCAATGTAAACAGGCCGAGCTCCTCAAGTCTGTCCTCGTACATCAACTCCCCCAGTCCTCGAATCATCCTGGTAGTCCTCCTCTGTACCCTCTCTAGGAGCTGTATGTCCCTCTTTAAGTGCGGTCTCCAGCACTGTACACAGTACTCGAGCTGTGGCTTCACCAGTCCATTGTACAGTGGCAGAATCACTTCCCTGCTCCTAGAAGTGATCCCCCTTACAATGCATCCCAACATCCTGTTTACTTTGCTAGCCACTCTCCTGCACTGCTCATAGTTATTCATACATGCAACCACCATGACTCCTAGGTCTTTTCCCCAGACGAGGCCTCCAGCACCACCCCTCCCAGGGTGTACCTGTGTTTGGGGTTTCCCCACCCAAGATGTAACACCCTGCACTTGGTTGCATTGAAATTTAACTTCCATGTGAGAGACCACCTTTCCAGGGTGTCCAGGTCCCTTTGCAGGGACAACCTCCCCTCTTCCCCCCAACTACTGCTCCCACCTTCGAGTCATCAGCGAAGAGACTCATTTCATACCCTATACCCACCCTGAAGTCAGACATATATGCATTAAACAGGATCAGACCCAGGACCTAGCCCTGCGGTACCCCACTACTGACCTCCCTAGGGTTCGAGAGTTCCCCACTGACCACCACTTTCTGTGTGCATCCAGCTAGCCAGTTTCCTATCTATCTGACCATCAATGGGCTCCCTTCCAACCCCGTCAGTTTCTCCACCAGCCCTTTGTGGGGGACCAAGTCAAATGCTTTGCTGAAGTCCAAGTATATTACATCCACAGCCTTCCCCCTGTCCAGTTCCGATGTTACCCATTCTTAGAACTCCACAGGATTGGTTTGACACGATCTACCTGGCACAAACCCATGTTGTCTACTATCCAGCCCTCCCTCCTCCTCCTCCAAGAACACCCCCAGTTGTTCCTTCAGTATACTCTCCATTAATTTTCCCACTACTGAGGTCAAACTGATGGGTCTATTGTTACCTGGTACTTTTCTCGACCCCCCTTTATGGATTGGCACCACATGCGCCTCACGCCAATCCCTAGGTTCTGTCCCTGTCTCAAGTGACCTGTTGAAGAGCTCCGCCAGGGGTCCAGCCAGTACATCTGCCAATTCCCATAGTACCCTCGGATGGATGCCATCCAGCCCAGGAGATTTATCTTTCTTCAGGGCCTTCAGGGCTTGCCACATCCATTTGGTTGAGATAGCTTCATCCATCTCCCCCACTTTGCTGGCCTTTCTATCCTTGTCCTGGTGTGAAACCCCATGGGTGCCTCTTCCTCCCTTATGCTCCCTTTCTGTAACTCCCCCGATCCCACACAATTTCACTTCTATCCCCCTCATGCCTTGCTTAGCAAATATCCCATCCTTCTCCCTAGTGAATATTGAGGCAAAGTACTCATTTAATACCTCCGCCTGCTCCCTCGCCTCTTCCACCCACCCACCATCTGTTCTTAGTCTGCCAAGCTGGCCCTTAGTTTTTCTCCACTCCCCCATGTACCACAAAAAAACCTTTTCCCCTCCCAGAATTCCCTGTGCCAGCCGCTGCTCTTTACTGGACTTTGCCCCCGCACCATCTGGGTGACTTTTCTAGATGCAAGACAGTACGTTTCCATTTCCCTTTCCCCTCTCAATGTTTTGTGTTTTTGTAGGCAGCCTTCTTCTCCCTGATTGCTCCCTGAACTTCACTGGTTCATCAGCACGGTTTATGTGACCTTGCTCCCTTGTGTTCCTCAAGGTCCTGTATTTGAGCCAATCCGAGTGCTCACTGGAGTGTTTAAACTGACCCCATGCCTTACCCTGGAGTTTCATAAGCTTCCTTAGTCTTTGACCCAGCTAATACGAGCATTTGCCTCGGTGTCTACGTTGTTCTGGGATGCATGCTTGTTGAGCACACTTAGGAAATTATAGATGAAGAAGTCCAAAGCTTGGTCAATGTCAGAGTGGTTATTTAAATAATTCCAGTCTGTTTCACCTAGGCTGTTAAGAAAGTCTGCCTTAACAAACCTGGAGAAGTCCCGAGCTATCCAGATCTTTGGGGAAGGGTTGAGGGTGTTGTTCCTCCAGATACAGAAGACTGGGGAGTGGTCGCTAAGGGAGTCGGGTAACAGGCCTGCTGCTTTTATCCTATTGAGCCTATTGACTAATATCCAGTTGAGTAGCATGTGTTTTCCAGACTTAGGGTTAATCCTAGTTAGTTCACTAATTAACTGGGTAAGAGACACATCTGTTAGAGCAGTCTTGTTCACCACGTTACTTAGCCTGTTTAAGTTAAAGTCCCCATGAGTATTAGCTCTCCAAGGGGATTGTATGCCACGCAATTTATGAGAGAAGCCAGTACACATTTGGCCATCTTTGGGGGGTTATAAGCACAACCTTTCTGTAGCCACCCCACCTTCCCATTTGTCTAGGGGCTCCTGATGTTACAAGAAGGGAAAGGGGGCCTACCCAAAGAGACCAGACCAGAACATTAAACTGCCATGGAGAATAAAATGGACTTGTATTACCACAGTCCGGGTCCTACTGCAGCATAATGGAAACAGCTAACCCTCGCCACTCCTCTGGATACTGATGGAACCAGAGACCTCCTCTTTTCTCTTTCTTCTTCAGAGTCTTCCACCAGTATCCCGGCCCAGGAAGCACCAACATCACAGGGGCTGCAAACTTTAAACTCCCCCAAAGAAATCTGGTTAGAAATTCATTAAGTTCTCTGGAATTCTTCTATCTAGTAATCTTTAGAAACACTCTCACACAGTCAGGAATAAGCAACAAACCAATTTATTACGCCTTATTTATTACATTTACCCACATTTATTACAATGATTTCTGCTAGGACCCGGGGTAAGCATTGCTTGCTTAAAACTTATCAGCCTTCTGGCTCCATGGAGCCCTAACTATTTACAGAATCAGGGGCACATAAGACTGAGAGAACAGATGAACTAGGAAGCATTCCGCTCCAGGCGGCTAATAAAACCTCAGAAATTGCTATTACCCGAGACCTCCCTCGGACCTTCACTGGACCTTAGAGCCCAACCTACCCTCTGGCACTGGTAAGCTGATCTATGATTTTACTTGTTCTTTACCATATTTCCCTGGTCAGTCTTTCCCTGACCAGTCCTTCCAAATCCTTAAGGGTGCCAGAATCCCCTTAAACCGTGGCCAAAGTCACACCTGGTCTCCTTTCCAAATACAGAATGGAGGGGGAGCTCAAATTACTTCTAGCCTGCATCCCCACACACCTTTCATCCTGTGCTTGCTTTAATCTACTGGGTTCGGAGGGCTTCCCAAGGTCTGCCCTAAATTACCTGCGGCCCACCTGAACAGCTTGTGATCAGTGACCTGAGGCATGCCCCCCCAAGCAGGCACCATAGTGGGTGAGAAGCCTCTGGCACCCACTTAAACAAGCCTGGACCACCCTGCCACACCAAGAGTCAGGAGGGGAGCTGCCACCACCCCTCCCCTAAAGGAATCCTACCACCAAACCTCCAGCTCTAGCAGTCCAGGCCTTCTCCCCACTGGCCTGGAACCTCACAAAGCTACCTCCTAGGGCACTCTCACCACCCCTTTCCCCCTGGAGCCCCATCTGCCCCACACAATGCTGGCAGGTAGCCAGGCTAACTAATGTCCTTCCCTGCACCTCCCATTACTGGTGCCACATCGCCTTGTTCCTGGCACTACTTTGGACTCACTGGGGGGGTTCCTCCCCCAGGAATATGGCCCCAAACCCAGACCGACAAGCTCCTTCCTGCCTGCCTGTCCTGCCATCTCCCAACCAGCCTCCTGTCTCCCCCAAGGCTACCCATGCTCCCAGCTTTTAAGGACTAAAACAGCCTGCCCCTAGTGGCAGTCTCACAGTATAGCCCAAAGGTGCCTTCCCCAAAAAACCTACAAAACCCATAAACTGGAGGGGAAGGCACAAAAAGGAGGGGCCCCTAATGGTGAATATAAGCCCCTCTCATAGAGGGGGCTTATATGTTATTAAGGATCTAGTCCCACTCAACAGCAATTTGACTAGGAGCCACTCTGTGGTCTTATTTTCCAGACCAGGGGGACTGAGTTCAAGGGCATTTTGGGGAGCTCCTAATATGTATTAGTACACCTCCACCTCTCTTGCCAATCCTGTCCTTCTGGAAGGCGTTACACCCTGGAAGAATGATTTTATGGTTGAATATATAGGGTTTCAGCCAAGTTTCTGTGAGGCTAATGATGTCCAGGGAGCAGAGATCCGCCCATGCTTCAAGTTTGCACATTTTTGTCCTAATATTACAGATGTTCATCTGTACTATTTTTAGTCCCCTAGTAAACTTCCAGATAGGGACAGAGGGAGAGGAAATCTTGCAATCTGCTGGCCCTGGGTTTGTCTCAATGTCTCCTGAAAGGAGAAGAATTCATTTTTTTAGACCGTTGAATAGGGTTGGGACTATCAGTCGAGGTCATGCCTGGGTGCTTATTAGAAATGATGCAAGTGTGTAGCAGTTTCCCCTAGCTGTAAGATCATGGAGTATCAACAAGGCAGGAGAATATCCACGTGTGGAGTGATGCGTTCTTCTAGGAGATTGGTGAACTTGTTTCTGGTTATAGTCTGGTGCTGGGCATAGTGAGAAAATTAAATCCAGGAAGATCAGGGAGACAAGGATACCGACTGGTGTAATGCATCCTTTTTTGGAGCATTGTCAGGTAGTTTGAGAATTATAAGTTGTATAGAGAAAAAAAGGTGGGGGGGCTCAGAATACGTATGTCTAGATGTGAAGACATTTTATAGTCGGACTTATCTATTAATTATAACAACAGAATACTAACTGGGCAAAGTTTCTCTTCAAAGCACTGTCTTCCAGTGTCTAGATGTCAACTAAAATAGAGACTATTATTTATGACATGATCTAAGTTGAACAGTTTGAATACGCACTGTGCTATTGCCACAGTACCTTATAAAAGAAAAGGCCTCTGTTACACAAACTTCTGATCTGTAAAAAACTGCCACTAAACTAAAACAAAGCAGCTGAGACTTTAAACAATATACCCAGAAAGCAAGCTTAGACACTTAAACAGCATTTAACTCAGTGACCCCTTTTCCGTATTACTCATTCCTACTTAATTCCATAAATATGACGCAGTATACAGTGGCCTGTTTAAACAGCAACTTTTATCACAAGAATTGCTAGCAGCTGAGGAATCAACTTATGAGACATTTTCAGGATGCACAGCACAAACGATCAGTGTACAATGACGGATGGGCAATTAATGGGTACATCACCACAAGAGTTCCCAATGGGCATCCACCGATGGCGAATAGTCCAGGAGGCTATTCAATAGTTGGGTGGGTGGGGAAAAAAAACACTCCTGGGTGCTGTAGAAGTGAAGAGTTAGAGTGACCCCCAATGTGGCAGAAATCTCCGGCAGCATCTGGCTCTGGAACTGTGAGCCCTCTGTTTTTAAGGAGCCTGTTTCTGGTTCAGATTTAGCCCAGTGCAACACAGTCATTGATTGGCTGTGTGTCCTGGACTCCACTGTCAACTGCAAGCGATCAGTGCATAGGAGTGGGTCTCCCAAAAGAGAATCAAATAATTAATGTCCCAGTGCAGGGGGAGGGCACTGAAAATTCAATCTGTGACTGCCCTCCAGTCCCCAATGCAGCAGAAATCTCCGGCTGAGTCTAGCTCTGAAATTGTGATCCCTCTCTTTTTAAGGAGCCTGTCTCTGATTCAAATTTGGCCCAATGCAACTCAGTCATTGATTGGCTGTGTGTCCTGGGCTCCATTGTTGGCTGGAAGGGATCAATGCACGGCAGCAGGTCTCTGTCATCGACGCACAGGTCAGGAAGCATAGGGAAAACCCAGGAGCAGTTGTAAAATTTCACAAAATTGTCTATTTGTAGTTGCAGTAACATAAAATAAACCTATTCAGAATAACTATATACAGAAGCAAAAATAAAATCTTTCTTGTAAAAAAAAAACAATTCTCTCTTGCAGCTCAGCTTAGCTGTTTTTATAACTCTTTTCAACCCCATCCTTTGTAAATTTCAGGAGCCGATAGAACATTGAGAACTTCCTGCAGTCCCCACATCAACTGCAAAAGGCTCAGGCATTTGCACCCAAGTAACCTCTAGCTTTTTATAGTTATCTCAAATTCTAATTATATATATATATATATATATATATATATATATATATATATATATACATTTCAACAGTAACACCATATTTTTTAAACAAAAGCGATCCCATTATCAGTTTCATTTACATATATTGATTTACACATATTTTTATATTACCAGATCTAGATATGCAAGGGAGGAAAAACAGAAGGCAAGAGAAAACAGAGAGACAGTTAGAGGCAAAGGATTGCGAGACTGTTCGGGTTGATCAAGCCCGAAGTCTCACAGAAAAATTTGGTTGCGCAACCAAACAGAGAAGAGAGAAGAGGAAAGAATACAGATCCTTGCATTTAAATACTTTCTCCAAAACAAATGGGACTGGGTCCAATTCTACCCTGTCACATATACCCCCCTTTTGAAGAGGGAACCTGTTTTGCAAAAATAGGTTTCCAAATCTTTCTATTCCCCACTAACATTTTCTACTTCAGAAATTAAGCACATTTGCCGCCATGATTTTAACAGTACAGCAAAAAGTACAGTTCAAACCCATACATTAGTTTTTTTTCAATCATCAGAACCCTCAATTCCTGAGCCATATCTTGACAGAAAATCGGCATTACTATCTCTTTACCAGATTTGTGAATCACTGTGAATTTAAATGGCTGCAGTGCCAGGTACCACCTTGTGATTCTGGAATTTTTATCTTTCGTCTGGTTAAGCCAACAGAGAGGGTTGTGATTGGTTACAAGAACAAATTCAGTTCCTAGTAAGTAAAATGTTAGAGACTTCATGGACCACTTTGCTGCTAAACACTCCGTTTTGATAGAGGAGTATCTTTTCTCTCTGTCATGCAATTTCCTACTTATATACAGAATAGGATGTTCTTTCCCATCTATATTTTGGCTTAGGACTGCACCAAGGCCTACCTCTGATGCACTTGTCTGTAGCAGAAATGGTTTCTCAAAGTCTGGGCTTCTTAAAACAGGTGCTGAATGTAATGCAACCTTTATGGCTTGAAAAGCTTCATCACACTCTGGGGTCCATTTCACATTATTTGGGTACCATTTTTTTGTGAGTTCAGTGAGGGGATTAGCTAACTCAGCAAAGTAGGAAGGAATCTCTGATATAACCAGCCAACCCTAAAAATTACCTGACATGTTTCTTTGTTTTCGGTATAGGGCTGTTAGCTACAGCGTCTATTTTAGAAATCTCTGGTTTAACTGCTCCATTTCTCAACACATAGCCCAAATATCTGGTTTCCAGCATGCCCAGTGCACATTTGGAAGGATTAATAGTCAGACCTGCTTTTTGATAGCTTGGATAACTGCTCGTAGGAGTTTCACATGACTTTTCCAGTCGGGACTGTACACCACGACATCATTCAGGTACGCAGCACAATAACCAGTGTGAGGGGATAAAATTACATCCATGTACCGCTGGAATGTAGCTGGCGCACCATGTAAACCAAAGGGCAAGGTGGTGAACTGACAGAATCCTATAGGGGTCGCAAATGCAGTTTTATTGTTGGATTCTTTAGCTAAAGGTATTTGCCAGTAACCCTTGGTGAGATCGTGGGTACTAATATACTTTGCACTCCCCAGTCTGTCCACCAAATCATCTATTCAGGGCATAGGATAATTGTCAAATTCTGACACTTGATTAAGTTTCCTGAAATCAAGACAGATTCTAACACCCCCTTCTTTTTTGTTTACAATTACCATGGGAGATAACCAAGCACTTCTCGACTCCTCAATTATACCCAATTCTTTTATTTTTTTGCATTTCCTTAACCACATCAGCTGTTAACCTCTCTGGCAACCTGTATGACTTTTGCCTAACAGGACGAGCATTCTTTGTCACTGTTATGTGCTCAGCCCCTTTTGCTCAGCCTGGTACCATGGTAAAAGTACTGTTAAATGTCTTTAGTGCATTACAAATGTCTGTAGTTTGTTCTGAGGTTAAGGAGATATTCATCTTTACAGCATCAGCAGTTACAGTTTGTTCCAGTCTATCATAAGCTACATCAATATCTTCCTTATCAGTTTCTGGTAAAACTAGCAAAGCAGCTTTTGACATTTTTGAAACCCATTTCTTGAGGAGGTTAGCATGGTATATCTTAGAAGGATTTTTTCTGTCAGGGGTCTCAATCTCATAATTAACAGTGCCAGTACATCTAAGAACCTTATATGGCCCTTGCCACTTCATTAAAAACTTATTTTCTGTTGTGGGTAACAGTAACAAAACCGTTTCACCTGGCTCGAAAACGTTTTCCTTTACCCCATGGTCATAATATACCTTCTGCTGGTTTTGAGGCTCTTCCTGATTACTATGGGCAATTTCAACATATTTTGCCAGTTTCTTTCTTAGGGCACACATATAAGAAGATATACAGTAGATTGTTTCTGAGTGGGGTTATCTTCCCACATTTCTTTTATCACATCCAGTGGCCCTCTTGGCTGCCTACCATACAGCATTTCAAACGGCGAAAACCCTGTTGATGCCTGTGGTACTTCTCTGTAAGCAAAAAGTAGGCAAGGCAAGTAATGGTCCCAATCCTTCCCTTCCCCTTTTGCAAACCTTTTTAACATGCGTTTTAAGGTTTGGTTAAAACGCTCAACAAGACCGTCTGTCTGAGGGTGATTGGGGAGGTTCTTATGGCAGTGATACCTAGCAGTCTGTACAGCTCCTTAAGCAGTGCAGCACCAAAATTACTGCCCTGATCAGTAATCATTTCTTTAGGTATGCCCAGTCTGCTGAAAATTGTGGCTAGCTCTGCTGCAACTTTTGGGGCTGTAACAGTACGCATTGGAACTGCTTCTGGGTATCGAGTAGCATAGTCGCATACTACCAGGGTAAATCATAGTTGTATAATACCAGGAAAAATCTATTACAGTACCCTTTTTACTTTTGTCTAAAGGACCAGCCACATCCATTGCAATTCTCTCAAAAGGCACATCTATCAAGGGTAGGGGCACCAGGGGCACCTTGTCTTTTCTAGAGACTGGGGCTACTTTCTGACACTCAGCACAGGAATTACAATAGGTAGCAACATCTTCATAAATTCCAGGCCAGTAAAATCTATACAGCAATCTGGCAAGGGTGCAATCCCTCCCTGAGTGACCAGCCATAGGACTATCGTGTGCTATCTGTAACAATTCTGTTCTATACTTCTGTGGTATAACCAAATGTTCTGTTTGTTCCTGTGTCTGAGGTTTAACCCAAACTCTGTACAGTAATCCATTACATTTTTTAAACATTGGTCCACCCTGTTTTGGTTTTACACCTAGCTGCTTGAAATAACCCTGGAGAGAAACACTGTTAGCTTGCTGTGATAGAAAATCACAATCAGTTATCAATTTGGTTTCAGCATTTTCATATTTTAACCCTTCATATCCATCAGTCATTTGTTGCCACAGTTTCTTCAGGCTTTGTCTTTCTTCCCTGGATTTCTGGATCTTGGAGCTGTGCTCAAACAAGTCTGAATCAAAATCACTGAAAGGGAAGTGTCCCCACCATCTGAAATTTTTTTTGCCTACGCTCTTGTCACCACAGCTGCTGAAACATCAGGACTTACTCCCTCTTTGATCAATTCAGTAAATCCTGGAAAGTTAATTTCCAATAATCACAGGTACAGATAACTTTGGTACTACCCCCACTTTTATTTGGTGCGACACACCCTTAACAGTCAGAGTCACTTGGGTGGTGGGATAGTATTGAGTGTCCCCATGGATGCAGATGACACCAGTACCTGGTCCCTTTGCACAGTGTTTTCCCAGCACTTTAACATGCACTAGGGTCTGTCTGATTCCCAAATCAATGAGTCCCTTCACAGTCTTATTCCCCACCTTCACATCTGTTAGGGACTTGCCCCAGTTTGCCACAGACAAATCTGCTCCAGTGCCACTCTCTTTATTACGGCAGTTTCTTGCAAAATGGCCTGGCTTATTACAGTTATAGCAGATAATGTCTTTTGCTACAGATTTGTTACCCCCACCAGAGTTCTTAGCAGAGTTGGAATTTAAATGGGAAAAATAGTTTCTTACCGGTGCTTGGCTGTTACCTTGCTGCTGTGGTGTCTGTCTGGCCAGTTGGTAGTCCTCAGCCAAAGAAACAGCTTTTTCCCCACTCGCTGGTCAATGTTCCCTTACCCGCAGCTGCACATCTGTAGGCAAGATGTTGATGAATTGCTCCATGGCAAATGTGTCAATGATCTGTGGGACTGTTTTGCTCTCTGGTTGGATCCACTTCATCAGGAGTTCTCTGAGTCAGGTGAAGGCTTCTTGAGGAATGTCAACCGAGTTGTACCTCAGAGATCAAAATCTCTGCCTGTAGGTCTCTCTGGAGATGTTGTACCTTTTCAGGATTTCGCTTTTCACCAGGTCAGTTTTCTGACTGTGCAGTGTCCATATTGCTGTAGGCAAGTTGGGCTTTCTCTGTCAGGTAGGGTACAGGTCTGATTGTCCATTGCTACTTTGGCCATTGGCAGGCTGTGGCAACTCTTTCAAAGGTTGTCAAGTATGCCTCAATATCATTTGAGGGACACAACTTTGTAAGTTTAATGGCCTTTAGGTTGCTTGCATTTTGTTGCTCATCTGGATCTGTGCTGGATCCTCTGCCTTTGATAGCTTGCAAGGCATCCAGCCATCGCTGCTCCCATCGCTGCATCTCTTCTGTCATCCGCTGCTTCTGTCGCTGCATCTCTTCTCTACTCTTCAAACCGTTAAATTTCTTTTTCTCTCTGTGTCTCAGTCTCTTTTTGTTGTATAGCCCACCATTTCAAAAAGTCCATCAGGCTTTCAGGTTCTGTCACTGCCTGTTCTTTTTCCATGACTTGTGCTAGCTGTACAATCTCAGACTGGACTTCAGCTGCAGAATCCATACCTTCCTCTGTGGTTCCCTGGTACTAGGTCCAGCACCCACACACAAATATCCTGTTTTAGAGTATGCATGGCTTAAATCCCATTTCAAACACCATATGTTGTCAAGGCACAGGTCAGGAAGCTTAGGGAGGCAGTATAGTGCAGTGGTTTAAGGCTCTGAGCTGCAAATCTGGTGACATCAAGCAGACCAGACCTAGGTTTGAATCCCACAGCTTCTACTTGCAGACTGTGTGACCCTGAGCAAGTCACTTAACTTCCCTTTGCTCCCAGGTTACACCTGTGAAAAAGCTTTCAGCTCAGTGTGCTAGTCCTGGTTAAACAACTAACAAAAAAAAAATAACAAAATCCAGAAGCAGTTGTAAAATTCCACAAAACTGTTTATTTGTAGTTGTAGTGACATAAAATAAAATCTTTCTTGTAAAAAAATCTCTTTTGCAGCTCAGCTTAGCTGTTTTTATAACTCTTTTCAACCCCCATCCTTTGCAAGCATCCTGTCCTTTGTAAATTTCAGGAGCTGCTAGAGCATTGAGAACTTCCTGAGGTCCCCACAGCAACTGCAAAAGGCTCAGAGGTCCCCACAGCAACTGCAAAAGGCTCAGGCATTTGCATTCAAGTAACCTCTAGCTTTTTACAGTTATCTCATATTATAAGTGTGTATATATGTATATATATATATATATATATATATATATATATATATATACACACACACACATTTCAACAGTAACACCATATTTTCTAAACAAAAGTGATCCTATTATTTATTTATTTATTTAGCTTTTGTTTACCGGGTAAAGTACACTAGACAAGTATTATGCCTATTTTCAGGAACGACCCAGGAGAATACAATATGAGGAACAACAGTCAAGGAGACATGGCAAAGAGAGTACAGTTTTTTGTCACAGTAAACAAACATGTGGGAAATACATAATTTGACGCTAGGGGAAACATATAGTTGTAAGCACATTTCAGATTATACACTCTAGACTAGCTAGTTCAACTGACAGATATATACAGGTCATCATACATAGGAGTGGAGCATAGCTCAAGGACTGGATTGGTCATAATATAACTTATAACATTGTCGTATACACCCCCTAGGCTAGTTGGATTGTGGACAGGTATACACAGCTCATCACATTTTGCTAAATATGCACATGTTAGACAGAAACAGAAACACTTGGTAGTACAAGTTTCTACCAAGTGACCAAGGTACAATATGTCATGGTTAGCCTATGACCGTGGAGCAATAATGGTGTAAAATGCCCAAGGCTTTTTAGGCAGGAGTAGTCAGAAGTCATTGATACAGTGGGGAAAATATCTCCAGGAATTCAATGGAGACTCCCTTGGGAGGTTCAGACAAAACAATTTGACACTTTAGGGAGGTTTGGGGCAGTCACACTCTGATGCTAGTTTTAGGAAACCCCACAGGGAATTTCGAAAACTCAGATAGGAGGGGGCAGCTCGGATATCCACAGGCAGCGAATTCCAGAGTCTAGGCGCACTTATGGCAAAGTCCCGATCCCCCATGAGGGTCCGGGTAGGAGGATCCTTGAGCATCCCTGATGTGAGAGACCTAAGTTGGTAGGGGGTGGGATTCAGTTTAGGCAGAAGCCGGGCCAGCCCCTTGGGGGTGCTAGTTCTGATCACTTTCCTAGAGAGGCATCCCAAACCAAATCAAGGTATCTAGCTGGTGAGAGCCAGCAGAGTTTCTCATATAGCTCACAACAGTGGGTGAGTCGGGGGGCAGCCAAGGCAAAACGACAAATGTTATTGTAAGCAGTCTACCACCGGGTGAGATGTGTCTTTGGAGAGTGAGCAAATAGATGCAGCCCATAGCTGAGGGAGGGAAGGAGCACACCCTTCGCTAGGGCAAGCCTGGCTGCCGCTGTAAGGTTATACTTGGCCATATAGGCCAGACCAGTTGCAGTTTGCCACCCTGCAGATGTTAAGGATATGATTACCCATGTCAAGTTGGGGGTCAAGTGTTACCCCCAGATATTTGATGGAGCTCACTATGGGTAGTGAGGATCCATCTGCGCTGGTGATGTGTAACCAGACCGATGAGGCTTTGATTGCAAAATCAGTGGGTAGAGGGGACAAAACCTTTTACAGGTACATAAGTGAAAAAAGAAAGACAACGGGAGGGATAGTGAGACTGAAGGGGAGGATGGGGGCCGCGTGGAGGATGACAACAGTAAAGCTGACATATTGAACAGGTATTTCTGCTCAGTCTTTACTGAGGAAGAGGAGGTAATGGGTCTGAAGGGAGTACAGGGGTGGGAATGGTGCAGAAATGGACTAAGTCCCTTTACACGAAAGGGTCCTGAAGGAACTGGAAGTAATAAGAGTTGATAAAGCAATGGGGCCAGATGGGGTGCACCCAGGGTCCTTAAAGAACTAAGAGAGGTGGTGGCTGAACCTCTGGCTATCCTGTTTAGCCAATCACTGGAAACAGGAGGTACCTAAAGACTGGAGAATAGCAGATGTAGTCCTTATACAAAAGTGGGAACAAAGAGGAAGCAGGGAACTACAGACCAGTCAGCCTCACCTCGGTAGTGGGGAAGATCATGGAAGCACTACTGAAGGAGAGATTGGTGGAACATCTGGTTGTCAATGGACTACAGGACCCAAGGCAGCATGGTTTCACCAGGGGGAGGTCATGTCAGACCAACCTCGTTGAATTTTTTGACTGGTTGACTAGGGAGGTGGATCAGGGGAGGGCAGTGGACATGACCTATCTGGACTTCAGCAAGGCCTTTGACACCGTGCCACATAGAAGACTACTATACAAACTGGGGAATATGGGTGTGGGCAGGATAGTAGTGTGGTGGGTAGGTAACTGGCTGGGTGGCAGGACACAGAGGGTGGTGGTAAATGGCTGTCACTCCACAGAGGAAGAGTGACCAGTGGGTACCACAGGGATCAGTGCTGGGACTGGTCCTATTCAACATCTTCATCAGTGACATTGCTTGGGACCTAGAAGGCAGAATTTCACTGTTCGCTGATGACACAAAGCTCTGTAATACAGTAGACACACCAGAGGTGTAGACAGAATGAGAAGGACCTGCAGAAACTTGAAGAATGGTCAGGGTTTGGCAGTTGAAATTCAATGCAAAAGTGCAAGATAATGCATATGGGGCACAAAACCCTGGCACAATATATCAGTCGGGGGTGAGGATATAGCATGCACCAAGCAGGAAGGGATCTTGGGGTTATCATCTCTGATGACCTCAAGGTGGGAAACAGTGTGACAAGGCAGCAGGTAAAGCAAATAGGATGCTGGGATGTATAGGCAGGGCATCACCAGCAGAAAAGGGAGGTCATAATTCCACTATACAAGACACTAGTGAGGCCCCACCTGGAGTACAGTGTACAGTTCTGGAGACCATACCTACATAAGGACATAGACAGGGTAGAGAAGGTTCAGAGGAGGGCAACAAAGATGGTGCATGGATTGCATCACAAGTCCTATGAAGACAGGTTGAAGGAACTGAACATGTACTCCCTGGAGGAGAGGAGGGAGAGAGGGGATATGATAGAGACATACAAGTATCTTACAGGGAGGAACAGGGTGCAGGAATACACTATTTTAAGTGAAAAGTTGTTCCAGGACTAGAGGCATGGGATAAAGTTGGAGGAGGACTATTCAGAGGAAATATGAGAAGAATTTCTTCACAGAACGGGTGGTGGATAAGTGGAACACCCTGCCAGAGGAAGTGGTGGGGGCTGAAACAATCACAGGATTTAAGAATGCATGGGATAGACATAAAGGAATTCTGGAGGTCAGGGGTAAGGGGCAACAGACTTCTAGGAAAACATAAACTGAACTTACAAGCTCAAATGGGCAGACTGGGTGGGCCATAGGCCCTTATCTGCTGACACTGTCTATGTATCTATGTATCTATGATTTTAGCCATTGAGCCAAAGAGCATAGCCTGTGTCTTTTTCAGGTTCAGGACCAGCTTCTGACTAGTAACCCATGATAATACCCTGTTAAAGTCATCGGTCAGGTTCTGGTTTAGGGTAGTGGCATTCTGGGAGTGAGCCAGAATTACCAGATCATCTGCATACATGGTGGCGCTACAGCTGGTAGTAACCGTGGGTAGTTGATTGATGAAGAGGGAGAAGAGGAGGGGACCCAGTATCGAGCCTTGAGGCACTCCGGAGGTCACCGGTAGGGGCTCGGAGAGGACTTTATTGAAGCAGGTACGGTGCTTTCTGTCATGTAGATAACCCATTAGCCATTTCATGGCATGGGAGGAGAGGCCAAGTGACCACAACTGTGCACCAAGCAGTTTGTGGTCAACAAGGTCAAATGCTTTGGATAGGTCGATAAATATTTCACTAGAGAGTTTGCCCTGGTCCATGGCTGTCCGGATACTTGATGTAACCGAGATTAAGGCTGTGGTGGTGCTGTGTCCCTTACGAAAGCCGTGCTGGGCTGGGGACAGAAGTTCATGAGAGTGGATATATTCCGAAAGCTGCTCAGCCACTACCTTTTCAAGGAGCTTGCTAACGGTTGGGAGAATGGCAATCGATGCGATAATTGTCAGGCAGTTTGGGATTTCCTTGCTTCAGTACGAGGACAATCCTGCCTCTTCCAGATGTCTGGGATGGTCCCCAGACCAAGGATAGGTTGAAGATAAAGACTACTGGTGAGGCAATGTGCGCAACACCAAGCTTAAGGAGTTTAGGCTCCAGGTTGTCTAGGCCAGGACTGGAGTACTGGGAGAGGCCAGCTAGGCATTTCTGCAAGTCCTGAACTGATACAGCCCTGAGGTGGAACATTTGACGAGGACAGTGACCCTCCAGCAGAGTGGAGGGAAGAGGGTGGGACAGAGCCTCATCAGGTGAGAAGAGGGTTGTGAAGGCAGAGAGGTCAGAGAAGTGATTATTTAGGGAGTTGGCAATAGTATGGGGATTATTGCAGGAGACTCTATTTATGACCATGTCCGTAACCCCGGATGGGAGGATCCGCTGACAAGGGTTTAATATCTCTCAGAACCTCCTGGGATTACTGGCAGAGCTTAGTAGGCGGACTTGCAAAGTCACTCTTTGCTGCCCTGATGGCCTTTTGTACTTGTTCGGAGGTGTCTATACCTTTGAATAATCATGGGATCACTGGTACCTTTGGAGCAGGCCCAACACTTATCTCTCTCCGCATCTGGGCTAGGAAGATTCCGAGTTAACCAGAGGGTAGCGGATCTCCTCACCCTATGGGTGACCTTGGGAGCATGCTTGTCTTGCAAGGCCCCAAAGGTGGAGAGGAAGTAAGAGGTTGCTGCTGAGGGGTCAGTGGCACCATGCACCCCAGACCAGTCAGTAACTCTTAGGTCCTCCAGGAACTCCTCAGTATCGAATCTAGAGTAGTTTCTGACATGCATAATTTTGTGTGGAATTTTGGGGGTGGGAATTTTCCATACACAGAAAACTGGTGAGTGGTCAGAGATGGAGTCAGATAATGTACCCACTGATGAGATCCTGTCAGGACGGTTAGACATGATCCAGTCCAGTAAGGTGCTGGAGGATCCATTTGCTGTCTGCCTGGTTGGTTCCTGGATGAGCTGGGTCAGGGCAAGGTTAGCAAGCAGAGGCTGAAACTACTTAACATTACCACTATCCCAGTTAAGGTTTACAACCCCCAGGATTATGAGTTCATTATCCCTGACTCTGGGACCAATTTTGTCCATGAGGTGAGTTAATCCAGCTAGCCCACCTCTTGGAGGATTATAGGTGCACACCAGGTGCAGTTTCTTTGCATCCCCAAGTAGCAGTAGCACATGTAGCAACTCACAGGGGGACACGTTTGAATCCTGGTGGGCAATTTGGGAGATTTTTAAGTGGCTCTTATGGTAGATTAGTATGCTTATTCCATATATTGATTTGCACATATTCTTATATTACCAGATCTAGATATGCTAGGGAGGAAAAACAGAAAGCAAGAGAAAACAGAGAGACAGTGAGAGACAAAGGATTGCGAGGCTGTTCGGGATGATCAAGTTCGAAGTCTCACGAGAAAATTTGGTTGCGTAACCAGACAGAGAAGAGAGAAGAGAGAAGAGAGAAAAGGAAAGAATACAGATCCTTGCATTTAAATACTTTCTCCAAAACAAATGGGACAGGGTCCTATTCTACCCTGTCACAGTCTCCCGAAATAAAATCAAATAACTGATGTCCTGTGCAGAGGGAGGGCAGTGAAAATTCAATCTGTGACTGCCCTCCAACCCCTGATGTGGCTGAAATCTTCAGTGGTGCCTGGCTCTGAAACTGTGAGCCCTCTGTTTTTAGGGGCCATAACTGGGATATAGCCATACTAGGCTATACTATGTTCAGGAAGGACAGGGTGGGTAGGAAAAAAGGTAGAATGGCTCTATACATGAGGGATAGCATAAAAGCAACAGGAGTACGGGGGGGGGGGGCGGCGGTACTGTGGGTCACCCTAGAGAAGGGGAATGGAGCCACTATTCATGCTGACATGATCTACAGACCTCCAGCATGGGGCAAGGAGGAGTTGGATAAGGTTCTGGGGTAAGCCATCCAAAAGATGGCAAATAAGGGTGAGGTGCTGCTGGTGGGGGACTTCAATCTGCCAGGATGTAGACTGTAGCATCCCAGCTGCAGCATCAGCTAGGAGCAGGGACATCCTGAACTCCAGTGATCATCATATGGTATAAGGTATAAGGAGACACAGAATGAGGAGGATAGGGAGGTGTATCAGGAGAAGCAGAGGGAGACAGGGAAAGCAGTCAGGACTGCAAAGGTGCAAACGGAGGAGAAAACAGCCCAGGCAATAAAGAAAGGGAACAAGACATTTTTTAGGTATGTAAGCGAAAGGAGAAAGACCAGGGGAGAGATTGTAAGGCTATACAGGGAAAGGGGGAGTAAGGAGAGGGGGACCAGGAAAAGTAGACATCCTGAACAAATACTTTTGTTCAGTTTTCACAGAGGAAGGAGAAGGCAAGTGACCACAGATAAGTGACAGGAGCATTGAAGGAAGGGAGGTAGACACTAGGCCATTTACAAAGGAGGGAGTCTTGAAGGAAATCACAAATCTGAAAGTGGGCAAGGCAATGAGGCTAGATGGGGTACATCCAAAGATATTGAAGGAGTTCAGAGAGGTGCTGGCTGTTCCTCTGACAGACCTGTTCAACCAATCACTGCAGACGGGAGTGGTTCTGGAGGACTGGAGGAGGGCAGATGTAGTCCCACTTCACAAAAGTGGTAGCAGGGAGGAGGCTGGCAATTACAGGCCAGTCAACTTGACTTCAGTAGTGGGGAAATTAATGGGATCACTACTGAAGGAAAGGATTGTGGAATATCTTGAATCCGGTGACTTACAAGATCAGAGGCTACATGGATTCACAGCGGGGAGGTCATGTCAAACAAATCTGAAGGATTTCTTTGACTGGGTGATGAGGGAATTAGATCAGGATGGAGTGGTGGATGTGGCCTACCTATATTTCAATAAGTCTTTTGACACTGTTCCATATAGGAGACTCATAAACAAGCTGGGCAGCCTGGGAGTGGGACCAAAGGTGGTAAACTGGGTAAGGAATTGGCCAGGGGATAGGCAACAGAGGGGGGTGGTGATAAATGAAGTTCACTCCGCAGAAGGAAGGGTGATCAGTAGGGTGCCACAGGGGGTCAGTACTGGAACCGTTCCTCTGTAATGCCTTTATTAGCGACATTGTAGAGGGGCTAAAAGGGAAGGTATGCTTTATTGCAGATGACACAATGATCTGCAATAGGGTAGGTAGACACTCCGGGGGTGTGTGTGGAAAAAATGAATAGGGATCTAAGAAAGCCTGAGGAGTGGTCTAGAGTGTGGCAACTAAGTTTCAATGCGAAGACATGCAAAATCATGCAATTGGGGCACAGAAACCCAGGAGTGGAGTACAGGATGGGCGGAGTGGTACTGATGCCCACCAAACAGGAAGGAGACCTGGGGGTAATCTTATCTGACAACCTAATGGTGGCCAAACAGTGTGACGAGGCAGTGAGGACAGCCAGTCAGATGCTGGTACACGTATGGAGGGGTATCACCAGCAGAAAGAGGGAGGTGATGATACCTCTCTAAATCACTAGTGGGACCTCACCTAGAGTACTGTGTCCAGTTCTGGAAACCACATCTCTGGAAGGACATAAACAGGGTAGAGGTGGTCCAGAGAAGGGCAACTAAAGTAGTGCAGGGTCTGCATCAAAAGCCATATGAAGAGAGACTAAAGGACTTCAATATGTACACCCTGGACGGAGAGGGGAGATATGATAGAGACTTTCAAATACCTCATGGGTATAAATAAGGTACAGGAGGGAAACCTTTTTCAGAAAAGAAGATGCTCAAGAATAAGGGGGCATGCTACGAAGCTTGAGGGGGTAGACTGAGGGGAAACATGAGGAAGTGCTTCTTCACTGAAAGAGTGGTGGATGCCTGGAACAGCCTTCTAGCAGAGGTGGTGGGGGAAAAAACTGTAATGGGATTCAAGAATGCATGGCGTAGGCATAAGGGAACCTTAGTGGTTAGGAAGGGGAAGGTAAAGTTGGAGATCAGGTAGGGTCTGCAGTTATTACAGTAGGTAGGGAAATGGGCAGACTAGGTCGGCCAAGCGGTCCTTATCTGCCATCAGATTCTATGTTTCTATGTTAAGGTACTTCCTTCTTGGTTGCAGCAGGAGGGTCCTCTAACAGGGATAAGTTGGATCTGTCTGGATGGTGGTACCTGAAACCTTAGGGGGAAGGGTCCAGCAGAGCAGGGTGAGTTTGGTGGGCAGCGGGGATTTACCCTATGAAGAGCCTGGAAGACTGGGAGTCCGGAGCATTACACCAAAAAGCAAATCTCAAAAAACAGACACAGGACTTGAAAACAAAGGTCCAGGGCTTGGTTGTAGGATAAAACAGGACTTTATTCCAGAATAAATATAGAGTAGCACTCACCACTGCACAGCTCACCAAACATTTTCATAAACACGCTGTGTGCTTTTCAAGGCATGAATGCGTTGTGCAAAAACATTTGGTGGGTTGTGTTGTGGTGAGTGCTTTTCCATGGAATAAAACACTGTTTTATCCTATGACCAGTCTCTGATCCTTTGTTTTCAAGTCCATTGTCTCTTTTTTGAGGCATACATTTCAGTATAATACATACTGGTTAGTGCATAGAGCTCCAAAAGAGCTCTCTTTAGCCACTTTCAACTTTTGTTGGTGTTCAGAGCTGTTGGAGCAAAAAAAAAGCAGCCAGACTAGGGAGATTCTCAGTTAGACCAGTTTTACCTAGCCTTACTCGTGACACTAATTTGCTGGTATGTTGTCCATTTGCATGTCCAGTTCTCAGTATTGCTTAGAATTTAGGACAGCAGTGGGGGGGGGGGCATACCTCTCAACCTTTCGTCCCCGAAATGTGGAACATTGCCTGACAAAATGTGGAACAAATGGGCAAAATGTGGAACACTTAATCAAATCTTTACATAAGAAGCTCAAAACACTGTTAAAATGTTGCATTTATGTTCAGAAAGTCTGTTATTACTTGAATAATATATATTTTTGCATCATTTACTATGGATCTTTGCTTTAAATGTTGACTTTGAATGTGGAACATGTCCTCGCAATGTGGAACAGGGAGCTTTTGTGAAGTAAAATGAGGAACGCCCTCATAATGTGGTACGCTGAGAGGTATGGGTGGGGGTGGAGGGAGTCATTCCACAATGGATAACTACCCAGGTTAGCCAGATGGTCTGGCAGTTATGAGTGACCCTGTGCTCAAACACTCACTAAACCTAGCTGGCAGAATGTAAACAGGCTGGCAGTATAATCACCACCTCATCACTACTAATAAGTACTGCCTTGCATTGGTAAGAGAGGAACCAATGTCACATATGCTGGTGTCTGAAAAATGGGAAAACCAGAGAGAGAGGGAGAAAGAGAAAATCAGCTTTGCACTTATCTTACGACAACTAAGTTTAACTGCTGGTGAATTCCATAACTTTCTCAAATTCCTCATTCTCTGAAAAACAACACAATACCCAGAGAGTGCCTCCTGCAGTGTAAAGATTTTTTTCACAATTTTTATGGTACTTCTTACCTGAGAAGCTCAGACTATCCTTCAGGCTGACAGTGACAGGACCATCACCCCATCACTAGAGGTCTGCCACTTCCCAACTATTCAACATCTCTGAGGGCTTCTCTGTCCTCACTGAGGGATGAATGTTCGGCACACAGGATCTGTGTACCTCCTGCCCTGCATTTACCGGGATGTCCTGGATTTTGAGCCCCGTATCTTTGTGCTTCTTGAAGCTGTTGTTTCTGTCATTGAAGGGCAGGATTTTTGGACACAAAACTAAATGCAAACATTTAAGCTACAGTGTAGTTCTGCAGAAAATCTTTATTACCCTGGTTCCAGATGTAGTAGTACCATGTTTGACAAGGTGTCCCTGATTTGCTGAACATGGGATTCAGCAGTGTGACGCTCTGGTGAGAAGGAGTGGGGTCTGGAGTTAGATGTGGACTGCTCTACGGGGGAGGTCTGGGATTGTGATAATATTTGACTGCCTCCATCCATTTTCTAGATTTTCTTCCTCTAACTTGGAGGATGTAAAAGGGATGAAAAAAAAACGTGTACCTTTACGCTGTAACTCTAGCATGTCATTCCACTCTGCACAAACTCGTCAATCTAGCCATGAGGGCATACTGTTTTTATTTATTTTCAGATATTGTAGTGCTCCACACTTGGGCTGACCTGACCAGCACTATTTTCAGGAGGACTGGGCTCTTTTTATGATCCCTGCACCTATTCCTAAGGTTGTAAAAACTGCAGCTGGTGAGGAATGAACATCGCCCAGTGCGCCCCGATGTCCTAGACATGGTTTTGCCCAGCCTGAGTGTGAAGCACTCTGATATGTTAAAATGTTTAGACCTGGATAATCTCATAAGGGAGGTGTTTGGGCAGGGTGGAAATACAAACTGGATTTTCATGACAGTGGTACACATTTCCAATAGGATAGGATAGGACAGGACAGGACAGGACAAGACAAGACAGAACAGGACAGAATAGAACTCAGTTTTATTTGTGCCTTTCATGCATACACACTGTATCCCAGAACACTTTAGAATTTCATGGAATTAGTTACTGACAGAGCAGCGACTGCATGTAGTGAACATGCAGCAGTCATTAAGCAAACTAATACCGCACGCACAGCCATACTGCATTAGAACCAGTATTAGTACTGAGAGGGATAATATTGGCAAGGACACTGGCAATAACTCCCTGAGGCAGAGGAAGAGCACCTCAAAGTTCTCAAGCATGTGTGTACTGTTCATAATAAATATGTTTTCATTTGCCACGTGAATGGAGCTGCGTGCTGTTTTTGTGTATATGGTTTGAATACTGGCAAAGACACTAGTGAAAAATGAATTAACTCTTTCAGTTTGTCATGCCGATCCACAAGGGGGGGGGGTCAAGGGAGGAGGTGGGAAATTACAGGCCCATTAGTCTGACGTTAGTAGTCGGCAAGGTGATGGAGGGTGTATCATCAAGGATGGGCTGGGGGGGGTTACTGGAGCAAAATGGGTATTTGGACGATAGGTAGCATGGCTTTGTCCTGGGAAGATCGTGTCAAATGAACCTTGTGGAGTTCTATGACTGGGTGATGAAGGCCCTGGACTGGGGTAGGCCGGTGGACGTCCTCTTTCTGGACTTCAGCAAGGCATTTGATTCAGTACCCCACAATGGCCTGCTGGCTAAACTGAAGGAAATGGGGGTAGGGAGACAGTTGCTAAGACTGATAGGAAATTGGCTCTCTGAGCATACTCAGAGGGAGGTGGTTGGGGAGCTAGCCTCATCCCAAAGGTGGGTTACTAGTGGGGTGCCCCAGGGGTCAGTGCTGGGGCCACTCCTGTTCAATACCTATGTCTCAGACATAAGAAAGGGGAATAGGAGAGAAAAGTGTCTCTTTGCAGATGACTCAAACCTGGGTGCAGTGGTGGATGAGGAGGAGGAGGAGGAGGGGAGGGTGGCCTTACAGGAGGATCTGGAGGCTCTGGAAAAGGTGGTCGGAAAAATGGAAACTAAAATTCAGTGTGGGGAAGTGCAAGGTTCTGCACCTGGGAGTCAGAAATCCAGGCCAGGGGTATACCCTGGGAGGAGACAAAATTCAAGTCACGGAGGGTGAGAGGGACCTGGGGGTAGTGGTAGATGTCCAAATGAACAACTCAGATGCTATAGTGACAACTTTGAAAACGTGCAATATTTAGACAAAGTTTAGCTTATATTTAATATTTTGTTTTGTAATTCTAACCCTTACTTCTTTATTACTATAGACATTTGCATTTAAACAGGATTGCTGTCCTATCTGTTCTGGCTGCTTGCCCACACCTGACATCACAGATCTGTTTATGACATCACACTCTATTGCTGTGGAGTTAATTATGATGCCACAAGAGATTATGATGTCAGGTGCAGGCAAGCAGAAAAAGCAGATAAAGTCTAAGGGACAGTAATATATATATATATATATATATATATATATATATATATATACTGAACTGTGCCTAAATCTCGCATTTTTTTTTCATGTAGTGTCAGGGGCTCTTTAAACTCACAATCATTTGATCTGCTTGGCCAGGAGGTGGGAGTGCTATCAGTGGAGCCACTGACACTGTATTTATGTAGGTGTTGCCTGTACTCCCTGGCCAGGCTGCCCACCAGTCTGTGTCTTGCCCAGAGTCTAGAGCTCTGCAGCATGCCGTATTCTACTGGTGGAATTCATGTGGAATGGCAATTCTGCTTCTGAAATGCTTTCAGAATTTCTTTTTTAACTCTGCAGAATTCTGAAAAGCATTGCTATATGAACCGCAGAATTATATTCTACCAATTAGGTTATCTGTGGGATAGTATGTGTAGTTAATATATATTCGGTGGGAGGGGTTACCGTTCGACAACTAGGTAATAACAGGCCAGGAATTCCTATTTATTTAGGAGATTGGGCATGAGAGGGGAACCACTAGACTGCCAGGTCATAAAAGGATAAGAATGCATGGAAGCAGTATAGTGAAGTGGTTTAAGGCTCTGAGCTGCAAATCTGGTGATATCCAGCACACTAGACCTGGGTTTGAATCCCACAGCTTCCACTTGCATACCGTGTGATCCTGAATAAATCATCTAACTTCCCTGTGCTCCCAGGTTGCTCCTGTAAAAAAGCTTTTAGCTTAGTGTGCTACTCCTGGTTAAATAAATAAATGGGATGGTGGACCACTAGACTGCCAGGTAATAAAAGGACATAAATTATTTTTTAACTTGGGGATGTAGCAAGAGGAAGGACCACTAGACAACTGAAACAAGGAACAGCTCATGCAAGTGATGCTGGAATCCCTGGTGCACATAGCGTAGCCAACCAAGTCTCAAAACAAACACAGGAAGGTGCACTTGAGCCTGCTGGCTCCTGAAAAAGTGTTCAACCATTACAGTACCAGTACATTTTTACCTTGATGCTTTTATTCCAGGGGACTATGCAATGCAAACACTTGACAGGTAAATGCATGATTCTGACTCTCATTTGCAGGTAAAAAAATAATTATATGCTTTTAATTCAAATGCTATGCCTGCAGTTCAATGGACAGAAGCAGCCAACCACACCCCGTTCCTGAGCTATTTCAGCCAGCTTCCTCCAGACTCACTCAGGAGCAAGGCACTCTTACAAGAGCTCGGCTCTACAGTCTCTGCTTGAAAAAAATACACACTGTGTTGTGCAAAAGGATAACATTTATTAACAAAATAAAAATCAGCAGTAAGATTGTGGACAGGCTGTCCCACATACAGCCGTGTTCTTCTTTAGCTAGCGTTTGTGAGGCATGGAGTTGAAAGTCGTGTTGAAGTCGACAGAGAGCAAATTCACAGCATGGCCCCTATCTAATTCCCTCATCACACAGTCAAAGAAAACAATCACATTAGTCTGACATGATCTCCTTATCATGAATACATGCTGTTTACTATCCTGGAGACCATTGCTCTCCAAGTAGTCCACAAGGTCCTCGTTGACCAGTGACTCCATCAGCTTCCCTACAAAAGAGGTAAAATTGACAGGTCCGTATTTCCCTTCTTGTTCCTTGCCCCACCCTCCCCAATGGAATGGAACTATGTCTGCCCCCCTCCAATCCTCCTGAACTACCCCCGTCCTTAGTGAGCTGTTGAATGAACCTACCTGTGGTTCCATCAGTTCTGCTCCCAATTCCTTGATTATTCTCAGATGCAAGCCAACTGGTCCCCAGGCCTTCTCTATCTCTAGAGCTACCAGCCCTTTCAGGACCCTTTTGTTTGTAAATATTGGCTACCTCATGTCCGGGACCCCTCTGTGGCCGCTTTGATGCCACTCTCTGGCAAGGGCCAACCATCCTACCTAGTGAAAACTAAGCAAAAGTAATCATTAAGGATGGTGACCTTTTTACCAGTCCTCCTCTATCACCCTACCCCCCTCAGCTAACCTTATGATTCCCCCCCTTGCTTCCTTTTTCCCTAATATATTGGAAGAATTGTTTTTATCCGTTCTTGACCCCCTCCACAATACGCAGTTCTGTGTCTGCTTTTGCCTCCTTAACTGCCTTCTTTGCCTCCTATTTTTCAGTAAATATTCTCCTCATTCTTCGTCCCCCTACCTTTTTTATATTTGTAGAAGGCCTTTTTCTTAGCCCTCATCACTTCCCTGACCCTTAATGAGAACCATAATGGTCTCTTGAACCTGTTCTTTTTGGTTACCTTTCTCATGTATAAGTTAGATGCCTCAAGAATGGTCCCCTTAATTGCCCCCCATCTCTCTTCCACCCCACCTATGCTACTTACCCCACTAACTTATTCCTGAGCTGTTCCCTCAGCCTATTGAAGTCCATTCTTCTAAAATCCAGGACTTCAGCTCATGACTATGGTTTACCGAGGGCCAATTTGAACCAAAGGTTGCTGTTCCTCAGTGCCTTCCCTACTCTCACTGTTCCTACCACCTCCAAGTTGGTGAGCACCACATCAAGAATTGCAGAATGCCTGATGGGTTCCTTAACTAGTTGTACCAATGGGTAGTCCTGGAACATGTTTAGCAAGGCCTGACTTTGGATGCTGCTGGCCACCGGAACATCCCAATCGATGTCTGGTAGGTTCAGATCACTCACCACCACTACTTCCCTCTTTGCCACCCCTCTTTCAGGTTCTTCCCAAAGCTCTCTGTCCCTTTCCTCCCCTTGCTCCGGAGGTCTGTAAACCACCCCCAAGCACAGTTTCTTGATATCAGGATACGCTGATATAATCCTGACTTTATTTGTAATGTTAATGATTGTATTTCCTTCCAATCTGAATGTTTAAATTGAATGTGCATATTTTCTTTCTCCTTAGAGATGTGCATAGTTCTGTCTTTCCTTCTTGTGTGATAAAGTTCGAACAGAATCAATCAATCAATCAATCAATCAAGTCTTTATTTAACCAGGCGTTCATCGTTGAGCAGAAGCTCATTTGCAAGATGGACCTGGGTGGAGCATGAACAATTGTATATACAGGCCAACACAGGTATTTACAAGGCAATACAGATAATGCTCTTTACAGAGAGGAAGAAAAAGAAGTTCATATGTACATAGAATTATACAGATATTGTACAGATTACACGGTATTTACATGCATAGAAGTGTCTATAGGAAGATAAAGCAGGTTATCTAAGGTTGCAGGAGGAAGTAACGGAAGAAAAAAAAAAATATACACCAGGTAGAGGTGAAGGTGGAGGGAAGGGAGGGAGGTAGGGAGAAAGGCTAGGGAGCACGGTGCACAGAAAGGGTTGGTAAAGCAGGATGTAGAGAAGGTGGATGGAGAAAAGAGTATCTGTGAGCCCAGGATTGAATGCTATAAAGTACGGGGCATGGTAGGATGTCACAACCCAGGGTAGTGAGCTCCTATCTGAGGTTGGGAAAGGAAGAATAAGGGGATGGACGGGCCTAGTGTTGATAAGAAAGGGGGATAAGAGAGAGAGAGAGAGAGAGAACAATTAGGCTGGTGAGGAGCAAGCTGGGGGGTCAGTACTTTAAATTGGATCTAGGCGTGACTATATACCAGTGCAGACACCGGTACTGGGTCTGAGTGGGTGAAGCAGTTACATACTTCTCTGATTGTATGGAAATAAAGCGTCTTGAAGGCATTTATACGATTAAGTGCTTAATTTGAGGGTTTTGTAGATCGTTCCATAAGGTAGGTAGCGCAAGCTTATGGCTGTCCTGCCAGCCGGGATTTTGCTTTAGGTACTTTGGTACCAATAACTGAGTAACTTACCTTGTGAATAGTTGCGAGACTGAGAATTTCATCTCTCCTTTTTTTTTTTTCTATCTGTATTGAGTTTTGGGCTCCCAACAGGTTTGTCTGGTACGGAAACGATTTGTGGCTGGTGATCAGTCAATTAGGACTGCATTAAAAGGGATGGACTATCAAAGAATTAAGGCAAAAAAAAATTTGTTATTGAGAGGTCCAGGGTAATGAGCAATTTGCTTTTTGAAGGTTGAAAATTACCTGTGTCTTTTTCCATAAACAATATGTTAATGTAATGTGATGCAGTCTGACTCCATGTATGTTCTGAAGTGCTCACTCTCCTCTACATGTTCTTGCAACTCATGAAGCTATTTTTAAAAACTGGTCTGAGACAGTTTCCATGGTTTGGCAAGCCCTAGGTTGTTTTTTTTTATTTTTATTTTTTTGCTCTTTTGCAATGATAAGCATTGATCTAATGGCTTAAATGTTATTGAAGACAATGCATATGTGATGTAAACGTGTAAATAATTACACATATGCACTTTTTGTATTTAATGCACTTTACTGAACTTTTTTCACTTCACTTTGCTATTATGACATCATAGTTATGAGCTGTATGAAAGGGAGGGAACTACTGTGCCAGACCCTCTAAAAAAGCCAAGGCTAAAGCCAGGCCAGTGGCACAGAGGGGTGAGGCTCTGGACATCACACCTTGCACCACCCCTACGACCCAGGCTCAGAAGCAAACTTGGAGGTACTGGGGTCAGCTGGAGGGGGGGGGTTTAGCATCTGAGGGACAACTCTCCTCTCTCAGGGAATGATGGTTTGTTGGCCTAGTCTATTTATTTATGTAACCCCTAGGTGGCACTATCCCAAGGGATACTACCCCTGCCTGCTTGGCTAGCAGCAGGTTAAGGAGCCTGAGTTCTGAAACGGGTGCCTCCACTCAGAGGTCAGGGTTGGTAGTGGTCAAGCTAACCTGGGCATAGCCCTCCGGGACACGGTAACCCCCTTCTTTCCTTACTAGTGGCTGACACAATGCACAGTAATCACTTTCACAATACCCCTGATACACTACACAAATACCCACACTGTTTGCACTTACCACCAGGGCTTTCCTCTGGCTCACCCCTGGGGACCCCCTGTAAAACAAGGTTATACACAGCAAATAACAGCAGTATAGTACTCTTGCACAAACTGGAACCACAGTCAGGGTAACTGCACAAAAGAGTCAGATCTGATTTATTTAAGTGACTTGAACAAGGGAAGGGCATAATCAGGTTAATTTGCTTAAAGGCTGTATCAATCAAACAGTTATGCATGCACTTCAGGGTCCATAAACAGTCGCACACTCTGAGAACCCAGTTGGAGAATGGTGGGCTAGCCAGGAACGTTGCAGATGGTTGGGGCCCTGTGATGGAAGAAAACAACATGCACTACACACACTATTTGTAATCCGGACCTGGAGGGCTCAGTTTGTGAAAAGAAAACAACAAGACAATCAGATGACACACTTTTAGATTAGGCTGTTGTTGCAGGGAACTACCCTGATGATTACTCACAATACCCAAGACTGGACACAGGCTGGACGAAAATCGAGACAGCAGGTGGTTAATCTGGAGTGCCAGGAGAAGCAGGGCCCACACGAATTGCTGAGACGTCATTCCTGTTCAAGCATGAAGCAGTGGGCTGATCCCCAGACAGGTCTCTCCTTGATGGCTTTCTCTGTGCAGCGGGTAGTCTGGTGGGGCCAGTGTGGCAAGGCCCGGGCCAAATGGAAACAAATTCAGATACAGTCCATTTTGGGCTGGATACAGCTTCCAGCAAGCAGAACACAGTTCACACAGTCGGGAATCAAATCATGACCCACTTTTAATACACAGCACATTTACATGTAAAGGATTCTGTGGTACCAGCAAGCAGAACACAGTTCACACAGTGGGGAACCAAATCACAACCCACTTTCAATACACAGCACATTTACATGTAAAGGATTCTGCGGTACCAGCAAGCAGAACACAGTTCACACAGTGGGGGAACAAATCACGACCCACTTTCAATACACAGCACATTTACATGTAAGGAAATTCTACTGTACCAGGCAAACCGCTCTCCGATCACTATTGCAAAATCTCTGCACAAACCGGGGATTCAAAAGCAGCTGGAAATCCTGACAGGCCGATCGCATTCAGCAAAATCTTCGGTCTTCTTCAGGTATGAGCCTGGTAAAAAAATCAGTGGCTTACTTCGTTCTCACAAACTTGGATTTAGTCTGAAATAATTCTCTTCTCTCCCTCTCAGGGGCAGCAGGCAGACATGCATGCCACAACTCAGGCCTTTCCACAGTTTTCCCATGCAAAACTATTTAGACGGCTTCATCAGCTCCCAAATTAGATCTGACTCAACTGCCAGCAAGCCTGGGAATTTCTCCAAGATCCAAAAGGTTTGGTTGGCTGATTTGTCTGTCAGTCACAACAGGAGCTCCCCCTTCAGGTGCAAAAAGGCGCCAAAAGCCCAAAACTACAATTCCTACGGATTTTTACTCCAGACAGCTCCTGTAGTCTGGCTCCATTTTAGGACCCACCAGTACTGATTGTTGCAATTCAGCAGTCCAGGACCAAGATAGTGGAGATAAACAAAACAGTCCTTGCTGCAAAGAAGGCAGGTTAGACAAACTACATTATCATTATCACTCTAAATGATTTTCAGCAAATAGTTACATCTTTCAACAGAGCTCCCTCTCAGATCACTTATGACTGCAAGCCAGGCAGCTCTTAAAGAGACAGTGCACAGAGGCTATACAGGCACTCTCTAGCAATCACATTTAAACTGCTAAAAATGCAGGACATCAGCCTGGCAGTGAGCATTTAGGCAAGCTCAAGGAAGACTTTTCAGGAACCCCCATTTGTAGGGGGGTCACATTTATTATATTTATTTTAGACTTTGGTAACTGGGTAAGGCCCACTAGGCACAACTGCCTGTTTTCAGGGGTGAACTGGGAGCACTGGGCGGTTAAGTGACTTGCTTAGAATCACACAGTATGCAAGTGGAGGTTGTGAGAATCAAACCAAGGTCTGTTCTGCTGGATGTATATCAAGCTTGTTTATAGCTCATTACTCTAACCTCTAGGCTATACTATACTATGCTATAGCTCATGACTGCCACAAAGTGGGGAAGCCTGGTGGTAGTGCAGGGTAGGGCGGCAAGAAATGGGAGGATCTGCAGCCTGGTGGGTGGTGCTTGCTTCTACATGCACACACACATACGGCTGCAGAAAGGGGAACAAAGGAAGAAAAGTGGAAGAGGGGAGGACATTGGCTGTGTGAAGCCCTGCCTGTCCGAGGACTCGTGCTGTCACCTGGAGTACCCGCAGCCAACTGGACTGTATGCTCGGGGGGGGGGGAGGATGGCCTTCTTTCTCCTAACCTGGCAGCGGTGACAGGGACACAGGTAAGAGCCACCCCGACTCCCATCGGAAAAAAACCTCTATGGAAAGAGAATCTCAGGCTAGTGAAGCACTGGGACTAGTTGCATCCGGTAGCCGTGGTTCCAGAACCAGGCATTTACCTATAACATGTTTACACTGCATTGTACCATGGAATAGAAGCATAAAGGTAAAAAATTTACTAGCCATGGCCATGCATTTGTTTTGGGGCCAGCAGGCTGCAATGCACTTTCCTGTGTTTGTTTTGAGGCCACTAGACTAGCAGGTCATATAAGGACAGGAATTACAATTTAAATCTAGCAGGAAGGGGTCTGCTAGACTAGCAAGGAATACATAGGTAGGGCTCAGATGAGGGCAATGGCTGAGTTTCTACATAATGGCTGTTTGCATTTGAATGTGGAGGCACTGGGCAGAGCTGCTAAAGGCGATGTAATGACATGCAAATGGCCCATAGCACTCTGCATCATACTGGGACATTAGCATGCCAGCTACTTAATATGGCTTCCAGTAGAGATAGAGCGGCCCTATTTGGGATGTGTGATTTCCTTTTGCTCCTTGGAGTCCGTTGTCAGCAGGATGCCATGGTAGCACTATGCATATGCACTTTGTGTGGTGCTGTCACAGCCTGTATAGGACATGCTGCCTGTATGAATATTGCTCCCATACAGGTAAGTGCTACATTTTAAATGGCACTGATACTGAGTGGCCCAAACGAGAGCCAATGTCATCTCATCAGCGTGTTACTTCTGTGCTGTTTCCTTGCTTTGTCTGGTTTCTTTGGGCCAGATGTCTTCTGTTTTGGAGTTAAGATAAGCATGTTGTTATAAATTCGGTAGAGTTTGGGTTAATGGGAAAGAGAGCTGTAGAAAAATATACATTGCCATCCACCAGGATAATGCATTCAGTGTGAGATTTTCTTGGAGTAATTGCTGTTGAAGTACATTGAGATCATGCAGTACCATACAAGATATAAAAGCAACAATTGTTACAAGAGTGCTTGAGCCTGATTCCTGGCAGATGGCACTGTAATATAAATGGGTTATAAAAGAAAAATCTAATAAAAAGACACTTTCCAATGCTGGCAACCTGTGTTCGGGAACGGACTTGGGTTGCTGGGGGTCAGCAGGGGGACGGAGGATTGAGTGGCCCAACGGATGCTCTCCTCTTCCTGGGGTGGGTTACTGGGGGTGCCCTGAGCACCCAACGGTCCCGGGGCCGGTGGAAGCGTGGGCTTTTGGGGGCAATGGCAGCTCTTCAGAGCCGGGGAGGGGAGGACGCTGTGGGTGCTTGGCAATGGCGTGTGTCTGCACACCATCTGCCTGGACATATGTCCTGTGCACCAGCATCCTCAGGGATGAGGGAGAAAAAAGGGGAAAAAATCCATACACCCCTGGCCCCCGAGCAAGATGAAGCCAGGGCAGGGGCTGTTTAGATGGATGCCCTGGCAGATGGAGTAGGAGGAGGTATGAGGCCTCCTCTGAAAGCCGTGGGAGCTGGGCAAGTTAAAAAAAAAAAAAGAGAGACACTTTCCAGAGATGGATTATTATTTCCCGGTGTGGGTCTCTAGTCTGTGCATACAAAAAAACACTTCACCATAAAAGTCCTTAATTCTGGCTGACCCAGTGGCATGGAGGGTTGGAGCACTGGAGGCCACTCCTCTGCCCACATCAGCGGCCTGGGTTTGGGAGTGAACTCAGGCTGCTGGGGGCTAACCAGGGGGCTGCTGTCCTCTCCTGGGGGGGATATACTGTGCCACTGCAATATTGCCACCACTTGGAGATGTGGTGATAGGGCAAGTGGCAGCAACATCACTGTGGGACATCTGGCAGCTTGGCGCATGGTGTGTGCATGCCTCCACACACACACACACACACACACACACACACACACACACACACACACTTGTGCCATTGCAGTGATACTAATCATGTGGAGAAAAGACGAAAATAGCTGGCAGATGATGCCCGGCTTGTCCCTGACCTGTGCTGTCATTCGGTGCCACCTGATCAACCAGATTGTGCTCTGGGGGGGATGGACCTCCCCTTCTGATGCTGACACGGGGTGGCAACTCATGGAGCAACATGGCAGGTTGATGCCCAGGCAGGCTGGCAGTCAGTTGAGGGAGGGGCTGGGGCAGAGCCGTACAGGCTGAGGAGAAAAATGTTGATGAAAAAAAATACTTACCTCCTCAATATTTGTAGGTGTCTGTAATGGACAGTGTGTAGATGGCAGTATAATGTGACATCTAGAACAAAGTTCTAATATTTGCACATGGGCTGTACGTCCCAGATTTTAAAAAGAGGTGAGATGCTCACACTGGTATTGACTGTAAAGGAATAATAGATAACCTGTCCTGTAGTAAAGTGCATGAGAAGTCCTGATCCCTGGGGTCTCTGCCTCTGACAGATGCTGATGCCCACTACCGGAAATGTGGGGTTCCCAGAATAGCCCATGAATTAATCTGCTTTGCTGCAAAGTGCAAAATGCCTGCTGCTCACAGGAATATCCAGCCTCACACACAGAGTCTACTACAGAATTTACAAGTACAGCTATGTTGCCCTTGTTATCTGAAGGTGTTCATAGGCTCGGGTGGGCAAAATTATGCAATCCTAAACAGCAAAACAGAAGATCTATACCAACAAAAAAAGTGGTTTATGCATTGTAGAATTTTCCTTTGGAATATAACATTTTTAAAGCAATTGTTACCTGACAATTGCCTTGAAATTCTACAACATGTAAGCAATCAAGATATGCAGATCACACACGTAATACCTTACTATTTATGCCGAATTGCCTTTAATTTGCTACAATAGTTCTAGCATATCTGAGCCATATCTCGCAGTTCGATTAAACATTTCAATCAACAATTAGGTTGCCAGCCCTTTTCCTTAAAAAAAAGCCTGATAATTAGTGCTAATTAGGAGCCTGTTGATCTGTGTTGAATGACACTTTGGGTTAATTTACATTATCATGCGCATTTTAAATGAAAAGAGTCTGCTGTCAGTTGCTGCTAATTGAAGTTGAACCAAGTGGTTTTTGAGGATCATTTACAACACTCATCTTTGTCTTTTTCCATTTCTAATCCCCATAAGGGTAGTCAATGAATGTAACTGATACTGTTTAAAGAGGCAATGCAAGGAAAATAACTCTGCTGAACTAACATTATATTACAAACTCGTGTTCAACATTTATGGTTTATATCTTTTTCTCTGTTTAATGGAGTTTTTAACTTACTATTTATTCCTACAGTGACCTGCTCTGTTTTGGGGACTCCTTCCCAGTCTCCACCTGTCCCTTTCTTGCTAGTCTCACAGAACACCTAGCCATCCTGGTACAGCTTTGCCAGTCTGGAGGTGCACCATAGGAAAAGCTATGCCCTGGGTGAATTGTAAGGCACGTAGCCAACGGATAAGTTACTTTCAACACACCCAGACTGTGCATTATTTCTCAAGAAACCCATACCCTGGAGTGGGTTATTAGCAAACCTTTTATTGAAAAAGGTTTTATTTGCCTGTAGTTACGTTGTTGCTAGGAAGAATATGACAATTTGGTACCAAAGTCCGAGTGGCTTTGACTGAACCTGTAAAGTGCATTTATTTTCATAGAATCATAGAACTTGATGGCAGAAAAGGACCCCTTGGCCCATCAAGTCTGCTTCTTTCCCCCCTACTAATCTTGAGCACCACCCCCCACTCCCTTGTAAACCCTTATGCCGGTCCCATGCCCTCTTGAAGCCCACGACTGTCTGAGCCCCTACCACCTCCTCCGGAAGCCCATTCCAGGTGTCCACCACCCTCTCAGTGAAAAATCTCCCTCTTGTGTTCTCTCTGAAGTGCCCCCGAGGCCTCAGGCCATGCCCCCCTTGTAATGGCCCCCCCCCAATGTGGAGTAATCTCCCTGGCCCACTTTGTTTATCCCTTTGATGTATCTGAAGGTCTCAGGCATGTCCCCTCTCTCCCTCCTGGTCTGCAATGTGTAGAGCCCCAACTCCTTGCATCTCATACGAACATATAAACATACAAAGAAGCCATCAGAAGAAGGCCATTTGGTCTATCTAGTCTGCTCGTATTGCAGGGTACACAGCTTGAGCTACTGACCCTGCCCTCCTTCCCCACACCTCCCATCCTCCCTACCCATGATCCTTACCTTCCCCCTATGCCTATCCCAGCTTCTCTTAAAGATGCCCACTGTCTTCAATGATATCAACTCTTCTGGCAGTACATTCCAAGTGTCCACCACCCTCTCTGTGAAGAAGTGCTTCCTGAACTCCTTCCTAAATCTCACACCCTCCAGCTTAAGACTGTGCCCTCTCGTGTTATGGTTGCCACTCAGCTTAAAGAGACTCTCCTTATCCACCTTATTTATCCATTTCAAGTACTTGCATAGTAACATACCATGAAGCCAGCAGATTAGGCCCTATGGTCTATCAAGTCTGCTCGATAATCAGTGCCTTCCCAGGGCACCGTTATTGCCCCTTCCCCTCCCTCCCTACAAGGTCCCCCCCCCCAGTGAGGCTCTGGGTTGCACCCTTCCTCATACCTATCCCAGCCTTTCTTGAACCCCTCCACAGTTGCAGTAGCCACCAACTCCCCAGACAGCACATTCCAGGGCTCCACCACCCTCTCAGTAAAGTAGTGTCTCCTTGTTTCCCCCTTTAGTCTCCCCCGTCCAGCTTCATTGAGTGACCCCTGGTGGCCCCCAGCTCCCTCAGCTGAAGCATCTCCTCAAGGCTTACCCTATTTATACCTTTGAGATATTTGAAAACCTCTATCATATCGCCCCGTTCCTTCTCCCCTCCAGTGAATACAGGTTGAGCTCCTCCAGTCTCTCCACATATGGACCCTTTCCAGAAGAGCAATGTCCCTCTTTAAGTAGGGATGCCAAAACTGCACGCAGTAGTCAAGGTGTGGTCTAACCAGGCAATTGTACAGTGGAAGGAGCACCTCTCGACTCCATGAGGTTATCCCCTGGCTATACACCCCAGCATTTTATTTACTTGGGCCGCAGCCCTTCTGCACTGCTCTGAGTTGTTTATTTTGGCATCAACCACCACTCTGCGGTCCTTCTTCCCCCTAGAAACCTGCAGTGCCCCCCCCCATGTGTATACATGAGCCAGGTTTTCGGCCTCTGGGTGCAGAACCCTGCATTTCCCAGCATTAAACTTTAGCTTCCATGCTCTTGACCACCTCCCCAGAGTCTCCAGGTCCTCCTTGAGAGCTAGCTTCTCCTCCTCCCCTTCCACCACCGCCCACAGCTTCGAGTCATTGGCAAAGAGACTCATCCCACTCCTGATGCCACTTCTGATGTCTGAGATATAGGCATTAAACAGGAGTGGACCCAGTACCGACCCCTGAGAGACACCACTAATTACTCTCCTAGAGGATGAGACCTCCCCCCTACCCTCACCTTCTGTACACGCCCCGCTAGCCAGTTTCCTATCCACCTGACCATCTGCCCTCCCACCCCCTCCAGCTTCCCCAGTAGCCAAGGATGCGGCACCTAGTCAAATGCCCTGCTGAAGTCCAGAAAGAGAACATCCACTAGCCTGCCCCGATCCAGCACCCTCTTCAACCCTTCATAGAACTCCACCAGGTTGGTCTGACATGATCTGTCCTGAAGGTCACAATCATGCCCCCCCTCTCTCTCCTGTCTTCTAGGGAGTACATGTTCAGTGCCCTCAACCTCTCCTCATATGCCTTACCCTGCTGACCCACTATCATCTTTGTTGCCCTCCTCTGGACCTTCTCCAGCAGGTTAATGTCCATTTTGAGGCATGGGCACCAGTACTGAACCCCATACTCTAGATGAGGCCTTACCAGGGACCTGTACAAGGGCAGTATAGCCTCCTCTCTCCTAGTACTGATCCCCCTAGATATGCATCCCAGCACCTTGTTTGCCTTTGCTGCTGCTTTCTTGCACTGCCTAGAGTGCTTAAGGTTGCTAATGATAATCATTCCCAGGCTCTTCTCCTCCTCTGATGCAGATATTCGGACTCCACTCAGGTAGTACTCTGACCTGGGATACTTGGCTCCAATATGCATAACTTTGCATTTCTTGGCATTGACGCCAAGCTGCCAGATCCTGGACCACCTCCCCAGCTTTTCCAGATCATCCTGTAGGCTCTGTATCCCTTCAGCTGTGTCCATTCTCCCGCAGAGCGTGGTGTCATCCATGAATAGGCACATTTTGCCCTTAATGCCATCCCCAAAGTCATTGATGAAGACACTGAACAACACTGGCCCCAGCACCGAGCCCTGCGAAACCACACTGGTTACCTCTCTGGTGCCAGATAACTCTCCTCCCACAACCATCCTCTGGATTCTGTCCCATAGAAAGTTTTTCACCGATCTGGCCATCTTTTTCCCAACCCAGAGATCCACCAACTTCCTGATCAACCTTTTATGGGGCACAGAAGAGTCAAAGGCCTTGATGAAATCAAGCTAGAGGATGTCTACCACTTGGCACCTGTCTACTGTCTTAGTGACACAGTCAAAGAAATCAGTCAGATTAATTTGACACAATCTCCACCCCCCATGAACCCATGCTGTCTCACATCCTGGAGATCATGCTCCTCTAGATATTCTACTAACCTTTCCTTTAGTATGATCTCCATGAGCTTGCCCACAATGGAGGTCAGACTGACTGGTCTGTAATTCCATGGGTCATCCTTAGGGCCACTTTTGTGGAGGGGCACTATATGTGCTGTTTTCCAGTCTTGCAGTACCACAACTGACTCTAGAGTCATATCTCTGTTCATATGGTATGTCCTTCATCCCATGCACCATCTTGGTCACTCTCCTCTGAACCCTTTCAATCGAGTCAATGTCTTTGTGCAAGTAAGGCCTCCAAAGCTGGACTCCATACTCAAGGTGTGGTCTCACCATGGCTTGATACAGGGACACCAGAACTTTTCTCCTCCTGCTAGTGATTCCCCTGCCTATACTTGCCAACATCCCCATAATCCTTCCCCACTGCCCTTGTACACCGCTTCCCCACCTTGAGGTCACTGGAAACTACTACTCCTAGATCCCTCTCCTGTTCCGTAAACCTGACTTCCTCCCCCACCCCCCCCCCAAGTGTGTATTCTGTCCTCAGGTTTCTGTGCCACAGGTGCATGGCTTCATAGTTCCTGATGTTGAATTTTAGTTGCCAGGTCTCCGCCCACCCCTCCAGCATCTTCAGGTCCTGTCTCATGTCTTCAGCCCCCCTTCAGTGTCAGCCCTGTTGCAGATTTTTGTATTGTTCATAAAGAGGGCCACACATCCCTTCAGTCCATCCGCTATGTCACATATACAGATACCGAATAGGAGTGGCTTATGTTTTGAAGAAACATATGCACTATTGTGGGGTTTCATGTTTAAAAAGTGGAAACATTTTTATTTTGATGGAAAAAAGGTTTTATTTTCATTTAGTTATGTTATTGCCAGGCAGATTAGGGTAGGTTAATTACGAACTGTGGGCTAGATTCACAAAGGACTGTGGGACTGAATTCCACACCACAACTACATTTGCAGATCAAAATCTCCGCAGCTGTAGAGATTGATATTCACATCCCCAGCAGTTGCAGAGCATGTTACGGCTTGTCCCAGTTTTCCACAGCTGCGGGGATATCCTATGCAACAACACCCGCAAGTTGCTGTAACTCATGGAGCCGGTCATAATCCAGCTCCACCTTTGTGAATACCTGCAGCTGTGGGAGAACTGTGGATCTGCAAGTGGCAACACACTTGCGCCGAGTTTTTCCCCGCAGCTGCGAGTGTTTGACACGTTTTGTGAATCTAGCCCTGTTTGCATACCAGAGAATAATCAATGGTTAGGTGACATGTTTAGACCAGCGAAGTAGCTGGGATTCTGAAGGACTCTGACACCCATTTTATAATTCAAAGTAAACAAGGGACTAGGAAAAAATATATGCAAGTCCCCCCAATTTGGGCCTACCTGGTAGGGCTATGGCCCTCCGACCCTCTGCCAGGCATCCTCCAAGGGACTGTGGTGTTAACGGGCTGAATTAAATAATTTGGGGCCTGACTTCAGGGAGCTTGCCAGGAAGACAAATTGGCAGCTCCCTAAAGAACTACAAACTGATGGCTGCTGGGAAGATACCCAGAGGCAGCCTGGAGATGACCTGGGGAGTTTCAACCAATAATAGGGAGGCTGCTCAGGGGAATGTAAGGCTGGTTTTTGGCACCGAAAAGAGGCTGGAGGTCAAGAGCGACTGCAGGGTGGATGTGAGAGGAGAGACTACCCTCAGGAATACAGTCTAACTGGCTGTGCAAACCCTGCCTACCTCCATCTGCCTAGCTGAGTGCAGGAGGAAAAGTAGCTGCCTGTGAGACTGAAACAGGGTAGAGAAAAGCAGAGTTTTATAGCAGCCTAGCTAGTCTGAACTTCAGTTTGAATTGAGAAAATAAGAGATGGGCTGTGGACTTTGAAAATAACCTCTGCTCCCACAGTGCAGAAATCATTAAGTGAAGCGGACATTTCAGCCAGGGGAGAGTCTGCAAGTATTGATCCAAGCTACTGCGACAGGACAGAAAGAGCAGAACCAAACCACACAAAAACACGTATCCTGGATTTTAGGGGGGCAGACTTTGGGAAAATGGGGAGATACTTGAAAGAGGTATTAAGGGGAATGGGACAGGAATCAGGGGTTGAGGAACAGTGGGCAGTACTTAAAATGGGGATTATAAGAACAACAGAATTAAGCATTAAGCAGGTTAGCAAGAGGAAAAGGAAGAGGAGACCATTATGGTTTTCCAAAGAGGTAGCAAAGAAAGTGAAAGCCAAAAAGATTGCATTCAGGCAATACAAAAAGACACAGGCAGAAGGGGATAGGGAGAAGTACCAGGAGAAACAAAGGGAGGCAGGGAAGTCAGTAAGGGAAGCCAAAGCTCAGACAGAAGAACACATTGCAAAATCAGTGGGTAAAGGGACAAAACCTTTACAGGTACATAAGTGAAAAAGAAAGACAAAGGGAGGGATAGTGAGACTGAAGGGGGAGGATGGGAGCCGTGTGGAGGATGACAACAGTAAAGCTGACATACTGAACAGGTATTTCTGCTCAGTCTTTACTAAGGAAGAGGGGTAATGGGTCTGAAGGGAGTACAAGGGGTGAGAATGGTGCAAAATGGACACCAGTCCCTTTACACGAAAGGGTCCTGAAGGAACTGGAAGTAATAAGAGCTGATAAAGCAATGGGGCCAGATGGGGTGCACCCAGGGTCCTTAAAGAACTAAGAGAGGTGGTGGCTGAACCTCTGGCTATCCTGTTCAGCCAATCACTGGAAACAGGGAGGTACCCAAAGACTGGAGGACAGCAGATGTAGTCCCCTTATACAAAAGTGGGAACAAAGAGGAAGCAGGGAACTACAGACCAGTCAGCCTCACCTTGGTAGTGGGGAAGATCATGGAAGCACTACTGAAGGAGAGATTGGTGGAACATCTGGTGTCAATGGACTACAGGACCCAAGGCAGCATGGTTTCACCAGGGAGGTCATGTCAGACCAACCTCATTGAATTTTTGACTGGGTGACTAGGGAGGTGGATCAGGGAGGGCAGTGGACATGGCCTATCTGGACTTCAGCAAGGCCTTTGACACTGTGCCACATAGAACTATTACACAAACTGGGGAATATGGGTGTGGGCAGGACAGTAGTGTGGTGGGTAGGTAACTGGCTGGGTGGCAGGACACAGAGGGTGGTGGTAAATGGCTGTCACTCCACAGAGGGAAGAGTGACCAGTGGGGTACCACAGGGATCAGTGCTGGGACCGGTCCTATTCAACATCTTCATCAGTGACATTGCACAGGATCTAGAAGGCAGAATTTCACTGTTCGCTGATGACACAAAGCTCTGTAACAGAGTAGACACACCAGAGGGTGTAGACAGAATGAGAAGGACCTGCAGAAACTTGAAGAATGGTCAAGGGTTTGGCAGTTGAAATTCAATGCAATGAAGTGCAAGATAATGCATATGGGGCACAAAACCTGGCACAATATATCAGTTGGGGTGAGGATATAGCATGCACCAAGCAGGAAAGGGATCTTGGGGTTGTCATCTCTGATGACCTCAAGGTAGGAAACAGTGTGACAAGGCATCAGGTAAAGCAAATAGGATGCTGGGATGTATAGGCAGGGCATCACCAGCAGGAAAAGGGAGGTCATAATTCCGCTATACAAGACACTAGTGAGGCCCCACCTGGAGTACAGTGTACAGTTCTGGAGACCATACCTACGTAAGGACATAGACAGGGTAGAGAAGGTTCAGAGGAGGGCAACAAAGATGGTGCATGGGTTGCATCACAAGTCCTATGAAGACAGGTTGAAGGAACTGAACATGTACTCCCTGGAGGAGAGGAGGGAGAGGGATATGATAGAGACATACAAGTATCTTACAGGGAGGAACAGGGTGCAGGAAAACACTATTTTAAGTGAAAAAGATGTTTCAGGACTAGAGGGCATGGGATGAAGTTGGAGGGAGGACGATTCAGAGGAAACATGAGAAAGAATTTCTTCACAGAACGGGTGGTGGACAAGTGGAACACCCTGCCAGAGGAAGTGGTGGGAGCTGAAACAATCACGGGATTTAAGAATGCATGGGATAGACAAAGGAATTCTAGAGGTCAGGGGTAAGGGGAAATAGACTTCTAGGAAAACAAACTGAACTTACAAGCTCAAATGGGCAGACTAGGTGGGCCATAGGCCCTTATCTGCCGACACTGTCTATGTATCTATGTATCTATGACCCAGCCTGCTGTGAAAGTATCCTCCAGGTGAGGGGCTGTAGGTTTGGGACTGTGGAAGCACTGCTGCCCTGGGTTGGTCCTGAGGGTGGTCCTGCGTGCTTTGGAAAGGATTTGGGCAACATAAGCAATCTTGGTTCCCTGGACTGAAGACATCAACGCACGGGGTTGAAAGACAAAACAGGACTGCCTATGTGAAGTCTGGATAAAAAGGCCCATAGACGAAGTTAGCAAGGTCAGGCAGGTAAAGATCATGATTCCTGGAGCCATCAAGTTTTATTTTCCCCACCAGTGGTGCATCACCTACGTCAAAACCTCCACGGTACCGTGCAATGCAACTGGCTGTGAACCCCCCCAGAGTGAACTGCAAACCGTGAGTACCCAAGCTGTGGCTCTGGGGAGTTTTTTAGCTAGCTAGTCAGTTAGGAGTCTGGGGGTAAATCATTCCACCTCTATTACGAGACACTCAAGTCTGCCAGTACAAGATAATCAATCCAACATCTGGTATGTTCAACTGGGCCCCGACAAAAGACCCCAGGCCTGCACCACTGCACAGGGACAGACTGGGCGCACCCAGGTGGTGGTGAGAAGGTTTGATACTGGGGAAGGTATTGTGCCTAGAGTGAATTGTGTTTGATATTCTCCTCCTTGTTCTCCCTCCCCAATAAATAAGGTTACTGTTTGCATTTTATTCACTGTCCCTGTGTTATTGAAAGAGTGCTGCTGGGGGTGTGGGGCAATAGTGTGGAGACTGTAATTTGTGTGGGGAACATATTGCTGGGGCAGGGTACTATTTTCTGGGGGTGGTAACCTGTTCTTTATCCACAGGATTCCCTTGCCATTATCCCAGGTGGAGGCACCATGTCACATGAGTTGTCACTGCAGAACCCAGACCGGCCCCCTCAGAGGTGTGTTCAGAACTACCCTGAGGGCCCTGGAGCAGCCACGGTGAGTCAAAGGGCTGTTACATATATATAAACAGTTAGGCATGTGCTGGAGACAAAACCAGATGGGTTTGGGATTATCAGGGTCTGGCAGTGCTGGCCCCATCGATTCTAAGTAAGCAATAAGACATGACAGGGTGTGTGTTGAACAGATATTACCGCACGCCCAGGGGTGTAGTAAGGCACGAGGCCACTGGCCGAGTGTCTTCACCCCTTGAAGTGCGGTAATATCTCTTCAACACACACTGGAGTGTCTTATTGCACTTATAAAATGGTCACCTTTTTATTTTATAAAAGTTTAGAAAAAAAGTATGTTTATATGTAGAAGAAAAGATGATTTAATTGTTAAAATATGACAAAATAGTCCTTCTGCCTATTTAAAAGTGACGTCATTATGTAGTTGCGAGTAGTACTACTGATTTAATTTTGTTGCACTACCCCAGTGCTCTTGTGTACTTCTTACAGTTTTTTTTTCTTCTGGTTATATATTTTTTTTTAATAGGAACGAGCTCAGACTGGGGAACTGAATCTGAGGGATGCTGAGCTGGGGAAAATCTGACTGGTGCCATGCCATACTGTTTGAATCCCGGTCCAGTGACTGTTCCTGTGGGCACTAGAAACTCCCAGCCCGTATGGAGCTCAGGGTGTGGCCTGCTCCGTGCGGGTGGGAGTATTTGTGAAATAAGACAATCGGTGTGGCGTGGGAGGCACTGATTGAAGCGCCACCATTCTTTTAGTATTTGCAGGTTATGCTAAAGTCAGTTTTTTTTTTTTTGCAAGTGGCTCCAAAGCCTCAGTGAACCGTTATGCTGCTAAAACAATGACGGCTTTTAAAGAATGAACGTTCCATGCCTAGCTTTGAACATTCCATTGAGGGGCATTGATTTCTTTGCTGGTACTTTTTTTATTCTATGTGTAATACAGATATTACACTGGTTTTCTAGACAATCACCAAGCTTATTTTTTCATGCCCATTTTATAACCTGTTGTAATACACAGTTCCTTGTGCATGCCTCTGTTATTAAGGTTATAGTAAAAGCAGGGCACACCTCTGGTTAATGCATAATTTACAATTAGCCATGCAGGACGGGGACCTTCAGTGGGCCAAAGCCAGGATCACAAAAAGTGAACAAGAGTGACTTGACTTTAGGTCAGAAAGAAACCTTTGTACCAGGTTCACAATGGCTGCAGCATTAAAATTTTTATTATAGAATGGACAGAAAAAAATCATCCTTATGACTGATGGTCAGCTTGTGGTCTTATTAGCCATGTGTAAATCTGCCAATGTACACAGAGCTAAAGTCCCAGTTGACCTGGTCACATGTACTATACTTTAGATCATGAGATTGAACATTCTTGTTCTAACAGATGCCCTGTTTTCCTTCCATAAAAAACAGATAGTTCTATAAACAAAACAAATGGCAAACAACCTTAACTTTTCACTACGTGCAGCAACCCTGTACTCGAGCAGGTTCTCAGCAGTATGCTGTATGACATGTTTGAGAATCCCGAAAGTGAAACAGCGGTTACTAAAACCCCAAACATACCTGCCATAGCAGGGATCATTCAACAGCAGTCCTCGCAGGTACCAGTTCCTGCAGTCAGTATAAATGGATTGTTTCTGCCCAGAGTCCCAATACCAGGAAACACGGTACCCTCTTGGAGGGCCAAGCTTTATACATGATAGTGAAACAAACCGGTCATGAAGTCAACTCCCTCAGTAACTGTCCCCAATCTCTTCAACATAGTATGAAGCTTAACACATATAAGCCCTCCTCCCAGGTCTAGGGATATGTCAGGTGTTAAAAGGGAGAGGGGGCACTTGCAGCCAGGAACACAGTCACAGGATATTAAACTTGTTACCTGGGTTCGGCTGAATGGTCTTTGGCGGTGGTGGTGGTGGGGAGGTACAGGCAATTCATATCTTAGAGTTGCTGGCAGCTGCAGGGGCAAATCTTGGTTAGCAGAATTACAGGTTACTCTGACAAAATCCATTGTCCACCCAAAGAATACCAGTGTAAAAACAGATTTAATCATAATGAGTAAAACACAGCTCCATGGAGTAAACTGGGTGCAGATTTAACCCCTAGGTGGTGCTGTCCCAAGGGCTACTACCCCTGCCTGCTTGACTAGGAGCAGGTTAAGGGGCCTGAGTTCTGAAACGGGTGCCTCCACCTGGAGGTCAGGGTTGGTAGTGGTCAAGCTAAGGCCCTGTCCACACTATTCTGTAATGGTTACAAAAACACTTTCTGTAACGTTACCAGTGTAAACGCAAACCATTACTGTAACTGTTTGGACCCTCTGTAACATTACAGAGGGGATTTCCAAGGGTAGTTTAGACAGGGCCTTTCAGTCTGTAATGGTTTCAAAACATTACAGATTTTCAGTGCAGTGTGGACAGGGCCTTACCTGGGCACAGCCCTCTGGAACACTGTAACCCCCCTCTTTCCTTACTAGTGACAGAACAATACACAATAACCACTTTCACAATACCCTGATACACCACACAAGTACCCACAGTGTTTGCACTTACCACCAGGGCTTTCCCCTGGCTCGACCCTGAGGACCCCCTGTAAAACAAGCAAATAACAGCAGTACAGTACTCTTGCACAAACTGGAACCACAGTCAGAGTAAATGCAAAAAGAGTTAGATGTGATTTATTTAAGGGACTTGAACAATGGAGGGGCGTAATCAGGTTAATTTGCTTAAAGGCTGTATCAATCAAACAATTATGCATGCACTTCAGGGTCCATAAACAGTCACGCACTCTGGGTACCCAGGTGAAGAAGAGGTGGGCTAGCCAGGATCGTTGCCAAGGGCAGGCCGGCATTGCAGCTGGTTGGGGCCCTGTGATGGAAGAAAACAACACGCACCACACACACTAATTGTAATCCAGAGCCGGAGGACTCAATTCATGAAAGAAAAGAAACAACAAGACAATCAGATGACACACTTAGATTAAGCTGTTGTTGTAAGGAGCTACCCTGATGGATACTCACGATACCCAAGACTGGACACAGGCTGGATGAAAACTGAGACTGCAGGTGGTTGATCTGGAGTGCCAGAAGAAGCAGGGCCCACATGATTTGCCAAGGCGTCGTTCCTCTTCAAGTGTGGAGCAGGGGGCTGATCCCCAGGCAGGTCTCTCGCCGATGGCTTTCTCCGTGCAGTGGGGTAGTCTGGCAGGGCCAGTGTGGCAAGGCCCAGCCGTATGGAGATGAATGCGGATTCAGTCCTGTCGAGCTGGATACAGCTTCCATCAAGCAGAACACAATTCACACAGTGGGGAACTGAATCACGACCCACTATAAACACTCAGCACATTTACATGTAAGGGATCCTACTATACCAGGCAAACTGCTCTCTGGTCACAATCGCAAAGTCTCTGCACACACCGGGAGTTTAGAAGTAGCTGGAAATCCTGACAGGCTGATGCATTCAGCAAATCTTCGGTCTTCTTCAGGCTGATCCTGGTCACAACTCAGTGGCCTACCTCGTTCTCACAAACTCGGATTCAGTCCAAACTGATTCTCTTCTCCATCTCAGGGGCAGCAGGCAGGCATGCAGGCCAAAACTCAGGCCTTTCCACAGAGACTGTCTTAAGCTGTTGCTTCTTCAGCTCCCAACTTACATCTGACTCAACTGCCAGCAAGCCTAGGAATTTCCCCAAGATCCAAAAGGTTTGGTTGGCTGATTCATCTGTCAATCACAACAGGAGCTCCCCCTTCAGGTGCAAAAAGGCACCAAAAGCCCAAAACTACAGTTCCTACAGATTCTGACTCCAGACAGCTCTTGTAGTCCGGCTCCATTTTAGGTCCCACCAGTACTGATTGGTCCAATTCGGCAGTCCTGGGCCAATATAGTGGAGATGAAAAAAAACAGTCCTTGCTGCAAAGAAGGCATTTATACAAACTACATTATCATCATTATCACTCTAAATGATTTTCAGCAAATAGTTACATATTTCAACAGAGCTCCCTCTCAGATTACTTATGACTGCAATCCAGGCAGCTCTTAAAGAGACAGTACACAGAGGCTATACAGGCACTCTCTAGCAATCACATTTAAACTGCTAAAAATGCAGGACACCAGCCTGGCAGTGAGCATTTAGGCAAGCTCAAGGAAGACTTTTCAGGAACCCCCATTTGTAGGGGGGTTATACAGATATGATTTTTTTGCAGGTACAATCACTTAGTGTGGCTGAAACCACAACAGTAACCTTCAGATTTGGAAAAAATATCTAGTTTCACTGCCCTTCCCGGAGCCAAGTAAGGCTATACTTGATGGCAGCAACATCTTTTACTTGGGTGCAGCCCACATACTGTAGGGCCCAAACTCCTCTCCCTGCTCCACACACATCTTGGCTCCCGAAAATGACAGAATCCCCATGACACAATGGGAGCACCCCACAGAGCAGCACAGAGCTTGTTCAGCTGCCTCCTGGTGGTCTCTCCACTAAACGAGGGATACCGGGAGCTTAACAGGTGGGCGGTCCACATACTGGCTTCCACTCCAAGTCCAAACACAGGAGCAGGGCACCCGAGCCGGATGACAAGAAGGGTGCTCCAGGCAGCAGTCAGGGACTGTCTAACAAGGGGGTGCTGCTTGCAGAGATTGATGCCCCAGGCTCCACTGAAACCTCCTACCTGTCCCCAACAGCTCCAACTTTGTGTGGCAAGGCACCACAACCTCCCGAAGGGGGTGAACGTGGAGTGGGCTCTCACCTCCACTCCACCATGACCTGTGCTGCCACTAACAGGCCGGGCACCAGACTCTTCCCTCTTCTTTCTCCAGGTCACTTCCCAGGCCCATCTGTGCTGCTGCCCACCCTGATGCTGGAGTTCTTGGGGTGGGCTTCACCTTCTCCCTGAGGTCCAGCTCCCAAATGTGAGCAGAGACGCAAGCTCCCACAAACAGACTGGGACCCCGACTGCTCCACTACTCTGCCATTCTTCAAGGGTGGCGGGCCGGAGTGGCAATCAGCTCACCCCGGCCCAAAACCTTGGCCCTCATGGCCAAAACAGGCCACACTCTCACCTACTCTCTCTTCTCGCACCAAACTCTCTCTCTCTCTTCTCATATCAAAATTTCCCATTTTATACCTGGGGAACCCATGACCCCTCCAACCAGCAGGGGGCATATTGGGACTCAGCAGGCACCTAAATTGAGCACCTAAGTAAACTCCCAATAGGGGGATTATGCACGGACCAGTGAACTGAACTGAACTGACCTGAGTGTGTGTGTGTGTGTGTGTGTGTGTGCGTATGTGTGTGATGGTAGACTACATGGGGGGATGATAGTCACAACTGTGAACTGAACGTTGGGGGAGGAGATGACAGTCACAACAGTGAACTGAGCTGAGGGGACAGTGTTTGTGTTAACTCATTCAGGCCTAGATTCGCCTGTAGGTGGCGTCTGAAAGCATAGCCACTCAGGCCAATAATGACTGTAGACATACTCAGCTGACTTTCACTCAGGCCTGGAAACATCTGAGGAAGTCAGCAGTTTTTACTTAAATATTAAACAAACCGAATTGTTTATTTAACCCCTAGGTGGTGCTATCCCAAGGGCTACTACCCCTGCCTGCTTGGGTAGTTGCAGGTTAAGGGGCTTAGGTTCTGATATGGGTACCTCCACCCGGAGGCCAGGATTGGTAGTGGTCAAGCTGACATGGGCACAGCCCTCTGGGACACGGTAACCCCCCTTTTCTCCTTCTAGTGGCCAGAACAATACACAGTAATCACTTTCCGATCTCCCTCGCCCCTCCACGTGCACAGCTCCTAAAACGCCACCCACCTCCCTGACCCCTGGCTTCTCATTCCAACTGGTTACCCCAGACAAAGTATTAAAAGAACTGTGGGCACTCAATCCCAACAAAGGAAAATGCCCCTCTGGCCTTGACACTAAAATGCTTTACCTGTCAGCACCAGCATTTGCCTCCCCGCTGGCTGCTCTCTTCAATCTCTCTTTTATACTAGCTGAAATCCCTACTGACTGGAAGCATGCAGTAGTCATACCCCTCCCTAAAGAGGGTGACCCTTCAGCGCCAGGTAACTACCGCCCCATCTCCCTTCTCCCAATCCTAGCCAAACTTCAGGAGCATCTTGTACTAGCCCAACTCTCCTCCTTCCTCAACTCTTCCGCCTTTTTCTCCCCTCTCACCAGTCTGGATTTCGGAAGTCCCACTCTACCATTACCTCCCTTCTAAGGCTCACTGATGCCATCCTCACTGGCATGGACAAAGGGCACACCACCTCAGCCATTTTCATTGATCTTGCAAAGGCCTTCGATACCATCTCCCACTTCCTACTTGTATCCAAACTTACAACGGCTGGTCTCTCTTGATCTGCCACCAGTTGGTTTCACTCGTACCTGGCAGGTAGATCCTAGGTTGTAAAGATTGGTCCTCACACCTCTAAACCCCTCTCGGTCACTACCGGCATCCCCCAAGACTCGGTCCTAGGACCAGTACCCTTCTCCATCTTTCTGAATGATCTGCCCTCTGTTTGCTCATGCACATCCATTCACATGTATGCTGATGACACCGTCCTGTATACGTCAGGGCCCCTTCCCTGTCGATGTGGCCTCTACACTCCAGGAGAACTTCAATGCCATTCAGCACTGGCTCCGCTCAAACCAACTGTTTCTCAATACTAAGAAAACTGTCTCCGTGACTTTCGGCTCACGGAAAAGACTTGCCCGTCTCCCCTCGCCCCCAACCTTTCTCACCATCGATGAGACTCCCTTGGAGGCTTGCACCTTCTTCAGATATCTAGCAGTCTGGCTCAACCAGCAGCTGGATTATGCCACCCATATCAATTCAATCCATAAGAAACTGCATCCAAAACTAGGAGCCTTATATCACAACAAGGACTGCATCCCTCCGGCTACCCAGAAGGCAATAGTTCAGAAGATGATCCTCCCTCTACTTGACTATGGTGATGTAGTCTACGGCACTGCTCCTATATCCTCCCTCACTAGTCTTGACACACTCTTTTATTCCTTCTGCTGCTACATCTTGGGCTGCCCCCCACGACTCACCACTGCGACCTCTACAGTTCCCTCGACCTGCCCTCACTCCACGATCGCAGGCAGATTCACTGCACCAGGACCATAGTGAAATACTGGACACAGTCCCTCCCTCCCTATCTTGAATCTGCCCTCGCAACTCAATCTCTGCCTATCTACTCCCTCAGGTGCACTGACTCCAGGCTCTTTCATGTCCCATTTATGGGTTCAGCCAAGGGCTAAGCTGCTTTCAGTTACCGTCTGCCCAAACTCTGGAATACATTGCCGGCTGCCATCAGACTCATCACAAACTCTCAGCAGCTCAACCTTATCCTAAAGACCCACCTCTCCTCTACTTGTGCACGTGCCTAGGTTCAACAAGTGGCGCGTCCCACGCCACACAAGCCACAAGTTGTGCCCCCACACATGTAGGCCCCTTGCACCTGTAAACCTTGTGCTGCATAACCTACACAAGGGCTATGTTGCCAACAACTCATGTTGGCTCAGCTGCTGCCACCACTCTAGTTCTACAAGCATCCCGAGTAATGGTAGGGCAATAAGCTATCAAAGGGACTCAGTACCATTTCATTGTACAGCTTTGCTATTGTAGTGTTTGTTATGTTTCCTTGGGACTCACAGCCATGCAAGCTCTGCTATCCATTAATCTATGTATACAATGTTATATGTACATTGCATATTCTGTATACTTGTACAATTATTTATTCTGTATTTTACTGCTCTTCCCCCTTCCCCCAGGACGCATCTGAAATTGAGCGGTATCTCCGCTCAGTATGCCTTTGTGGTAAAACTCTTAAATAAATAAATAAACAAACAATGATCCCTATTCATCAGGCAATTACCCACACTGTTTGCACTTACCACCAGGGCTGGTTCCTCTAGCTTGACCCTGGGGACCCCCTGTAAAACAAGGTTAAGCACAGCAAATAACAACAGTAACAATACTCTTGGCACAAACTGGAACCACAGTCAGGATAAATGCAAACAAAGTTAAATCTGATTTATTCAGGGGACTTGAACAAGGGAGGAGCGTAATCAGGTTGATTTACTTAAAAATTATAGTAATCAGACAGTTATGCATGCAGTTCAGAGTCCCTACACAGTCACACACTCTGGGTACCCAAGTAGGAAAACGGTGGGCTAGCCAGGAACGTTGCAGCTGGTTGGGGCTCTGTGATGGAAGAAAGCAACATGCACAACACACACTATTTGTAATCCGGAGCCAGAGGGCTCAGTTCTTGAAAGAAAAGGCAACAAGACAATCAGATGACAACACTTTTATATTTAGCTGTTGTTGCAGGGAGCTACCCTGATGTTTACTCACGATACCCAATACTGGACGCAAGCAGGATGAAATCAAGGCTGCAGACTGTTGAGCTGGAGTGCCCAGAGAAGCAGGGCCCACACGAATCCCCAAGGCATCATTCCTGTTCAAGGCATTGATCAGGGGGATGATCCCCAGGCCGGTCTCTCGTCGATGACTTTCTCTGCATAGTAGATATTCTGGCTGGGCCAGTGTAGCAGGGCCCAGGCAAATGGAAATGGATACGGATTCAGTCCATGGAGCTGGATACAGCCTCCAGCAAGCAAAACACAGTTCAGACACACAGTGAGGAACCTAATCACGACCCACTATAAGCATACAGCACATTCACATGTAAGGAAATTCCACTGTACCAGGCAAATGGCTCTCCGGTCGCAATTACAGAGTCTGCACAATCCGGGAGTTCAGAGGTAGCTGGACGTCCTGACAGGCCGATCGCATTCAGCAAATCTTTGGTCTTCTTCAGGTTAAAGCCTGGTCACATTCAGTGGCTTAATCTGCTCTCCAAGTTTGGAGTCAGTCCTAGAAAAGCACAAGTTCCCTCTCAGGAATAGCAGGCAGGCATGCAGGCCAAACACAGGCCTTTCCACAGTTCTCCCACACGAATCCACTATGGTTTGCTGCTCAAACTATCTCGAACTGTTACTTCTTCACTTCCCAACTTAGATCTAACTGAAACTGCAAGCACTGTGGGACTTTCCCCAAGATCCAAAAGGTTCGGTTGGCTGATCTGTCTGTCAGTCGCAACAAGGGCTCCCCCTCCAGGTTATTTTAGGCACCAAAAGCCCAAAACTACAATTCCTACAAATTTTGGCCCCGTCAAGCCCTCGTTGGCAGGCTCCATTTTAGAGTCCCAAATATACTGATTGGCCCATTCTGCAGTCCAGGACAAAGATGATGGAAACAAACAGAACTGTCCATGCTGCAAAGAAGGCAGGTTAGAACAAACTGCAATATTATTACTACTCTAACAAATTATTTATTTATTTATTGAATTTTGATGACCGGGTAGGCCCGTTGGGCCCCGAAGGTCCCTTTTTCAGGGGCGACCTGGGAATACTAATACAGACATATTTGAACTTAGTGCAGTAACATAACATAGGTAATCATGGGTATACAGTATTCGGCTGTTTACACATAGCAGTAGTAATTAGGCTATTGTAGATCATATTGGTAAGTTGTAATTTAGAGCATTAAACATTTGTCAAGCAGGTAGGTGAAACAACATTAGGGTTCCATAGGTAAGGCCCAAAGAGGGCATTAGGGTGGTTAATTGTAGAGGTAGGAGGAGAAAAAAAAAAAAGAAAAGTTAGTACTACCTTTTTGGGGTGGGGTGGAGTAATGGGTCGTGGTGGTAATGTCAGGTGTGGTGGCACTGGCATACACTTTTAGCTAGGAGATGAGTTTTGAGTCTGGTGCAGAAGCACTGCACTGTAGGGGTTTCTCTCACCTCCAGTGGGAGGTGGTTCCATAAGGACGGGGCAGTAAAAGAGAAGGATTTCTGGCCTGCCTTAGTCCTAGCCTTGGGAACCTCAAGCAACGTTTGGCCCGAAGACCTAAGGCTGCGCTGGTTACTCTTTACTATGAGGAGTCCTTCGAGGCTAGGGGGAAGGGAAGGGCTAATTATCTTTTTGGCCAGACAGAGCAAGGGGTAGCTGAAGCGTGCTTCGAAGGATGGCCAGTTAAGTTTTACTAGCGCCTCACAGTGGTGGCTCCTAGAGTGGGATAGGGTGGCAAAGCATGTCACTTTGTTGTATAGAACCTGTAGTTTACTATATTCCCGCTTTGAGATACCCTGTGTGACTGGGGCAGCAAAAGTCAATGTAGGAAGTAGGACACTCGCTGCTATAGCAGTCCTAGCTTCAAGGGTTAGCAGATCCTTAACCCGACATAGTAACCCAAGTTTGGAGTGAATTACTTTTGTGACTTGATCCACGTGTTGTTTGAATGTGAGGCCTTGGTCGAGGATGAGGCCGAGGTATTTTGTGGAAGGAACAACTTCTAACTTGTTGCCATCCAGAGATGAGAGTTGGAGGAGTTGCAATCTATCTTGTCCTAAGGCTCTTGGTCCGAACAGCATAACTTTGGTTGTTTTGGTGTTAAGGACCATTTTGTTGTTAATGAGCCACCTCTCCATGATATAAATATCTTTTTGGGGAGAACTGGATAGGTCACCCAGGTTATTGGAGGATGTGTAAATAACAGCATCATCCGCGTATTGGATTAAATTGCTGCATCCACAGTGCATGTGCAGTTCGTTGACGAACAGCGAGAACATAAGGGGCCCGAGTATGGACTCTTGTGGAACTCCCTCCATTAGTGACTGAGGTTTGGAGAGTCTGTCCTGCCACCTGACTCTCTGAGTCCGACCTGTGAGGTAGCTTTTTATCCAACTGAGGGTGTGGGCATCTAGGCCTAAGTGGAGGAGTTTTTGGAGGAGTAGTTTGTGATCCACCCGGTCAAAGGCCTTGGAGAGGTCTATGAAAACCGCCCCTATGCAGGATCCAGCATCCAGGTCTTTGAGTACATCCGAGGAGAGTTTGGTTAGGGCAGTGTCAGTCCCATGCTTGGCTCTAAAGCCATGTTGCGATGGGGACAGAAGCGTGTGAGCTTCCAAGTACTCCTTGAGTTGGGTGTACACTATTTTCTCCTGTATTTTTGCCAGGGTACAGAGCAGGGAGATAGGCCTGTAGTTTTCTATAGGTTCTGCAGGCCCTCCCTTATGGATTGGAACCACGTGCGCCTGTTTCCACAGTTCAGGGACATAACCCTCAAGTAGGGACCTATTGATCAGCCAGGTGAGTGGCTGCGCGAGCGCTGGGGCACCATCTTTTAGCAGTCTCACTTTGAGTCCGTCCAGGCCTCCTGAACCTGTCGTTTTCAGGGTTTTAAGGATGGCCAGGACCTCTTTTACTTTGGCAAGCCTCAAGTGAAAGAGTGGGCGGTCAGGCGATCAAGGAGCCGGCGGGGCGGCCAGGTTTTTTTGTGCCGATGGAGTTGTCAGGAGTTTATCAGGGTTGGTGAAGTACGTATTTAGGGTCTCTGCAATTTGTGCCGCATCATGTAGTGCCATTTCATTAGCTGTGATGGGGCCTGAGGTAATCTTTTTTTTTTTCCCTTTCATTAGTTCATTGATATGGGACCAGAAGGTCCTAGGGTTGCCGAGGTTGGATTTTTGGAGGTGGTTAAAATAATCCTTTTTCGCTAGTTTGGTGACCTGTTTGCATTGGTTTCGGAGGGTTCTATAAAGGACCCGGTCTGATTGAAGACCTGTGTCCTTGGACTTTTTCCATGCTTTATCACGGCTGATCATCAAGACCTTTAAGGGAAGGGTGATCCACTTATAGCAGTGGCCCTTTACCTGGTAGGTTTTAAATGGGCCAGGAGATCCGCGGCCCACGTGATTGACCTGTTTAAGAAGTCGACCACCTCATCCAAGGTAGGGAGACTTCTAATAGGGGTCCAGTCCAGGTTGCCCAGGAGAGTGTTATAGTGCTCTGGGAGAACTTTGAGTAGTCCCTGGACGTGAGAATTCTAGGGGGGACCCTTACCATCCTATTCCTCCAAATACAGAAGGTGGGTGAGTGGTCGCTGAGGGCATCCGCCATTGTCCCAGCCAGTTGAACGTTATTAGGGTTAGAAACCAGTACCCAGTCTATGGTCGAGTGGCTCCCCGTTTTATAGTTATACCTTGTGGGAAGGGTGACTATCTGGGAGAGGTTAGCCTCCTGGAGCATGCCTGTTATTGAGGACTTAGTCTCCATGTCCCAGTGCACGTTGAAGTCACCAAGGATGACGAGCTCAGAAGCGAACGCTGCTGGTAGTTTTTTTGTGAGGGACTCAAGGGACTGGAGAGCCCCCTTTGGTGGACTATAGACGCACCCTACATTAAGGTGTTTAGCACCACCAAGGGTGATACGTACAAAGATAGTCTCAATTTCAGGGGGCATTGTAACCTCAAGGTTAATGTGAGCAGAGATCAGGGTAGCCTTAACATAAATAAGCACCCCACCCCTTTTTTCAGGGTTCTATCCCACGGTAACTGACGTACCTCCTGGGGTGGCACATTCGTGATCTAGGATCGATGGTTTTAACCAGGTCTCGGAGACTGCCAGCACATTGGGGTTTTAGAGGGCTAGCCAGGCTTGTAGTTCATGAGTTTTGTGCCTAAGACTACAAATGTTCATGTGTGCTAGCCTCAGGCCTCTAATTCCAGTCCAGGTTTGGTCCTGGGGGGTCGAGATGGAGGTATTATCAACTCCAGGGCCAGGGTTAGGTTGTATGTCACCTGCCCATAGTAGCAAGGTCCTGAGCAGGGGGAGAATAGTATGGGTCAGGGAAAGGCACTTAGATTTTTTGGGTTTATATGTCAGCAAGAGGGTAGCCCTGTAGCAAATCCCGCATCTACTGAGTTTAGCGGCTATAAGGAGGGCCAGGTTGTCGGCCAGGGGTGAGCTATAAGGGTGCCAGACCAGGTGTGGTGCTGGACCGTTGGATGGCTGCGCAGCAGGGGCTTGTCTCCCGGCTAGCCAATCCACCCAAAGGATTGAGGCGATGTACAGGGCAGCAAGGAGGAGCCCCTAATCTGGCTCAGCTGTTCGCCGTGCGATGCTCAGTGGCCTGTCGAGAGGCATTATCCTCCTTGAGGCCATTAGGACTACAAGAGCTTGGCCTAGTAGTACCTGTACCAGGGTAATTTAGGGGGCACAGGCTGGGCCCCGAAGCATACTGGGATGCTCAGCAGTGTTGTGCTGATTTATACTCTTCCTGTTCAACAGCTTTTACTTAGCAATAGTTCTAACCCTTGAGCAAAGTGAGCAGTAGGATTCTAGGTCACCTAGGTTACAGTCACAGAGGTAGACTACTGACAGGTCAGATAGCGATAGAGGTAGGGTTATTGGTCATGTGGGTTACTGTCACAGTGGTAGACTTCCAACAGGGAAGTTGGACATATGGAAAGAAAAATGTAGCTAGACTTTACCCAGTGGAATTGCTACCTGGCAGCTATTGCATAGTTGGGTAAATAAAAAAAGAAAAATAGGGTAGAGTTAGCAGGTGATACTGTAAGCTCACATTTCAGTCTTAGTAAAGCATAGGGACGTTTTAGTTAGTGAACTTTCAGCAATAGGAATCAAGTAGACTTTAGAAGTTCAGTTCTATCAGTAAATGTCATCCAGTAAGTGTGAGGGATTACTCAGTATGTCCCCCGCTCAGATGGGCTTGCCTGAGATTGAGCCAGGTTGAGGTGAATTAGCCCAGGGCGTTGCTCCTCCTGTTCACTTCCTATTGGTGCGGGACTCTCAGCGGGCACCACTAGCCCCTACATAAACACAACAAGAAACGGGTGGGAAACTTTTCCATGGTAGGAGTGAGGGGAGGATGGGTAGCTTGGAAGGTACACCACTGATGCTAAAGCTCAACTACTTGCAAGCACCCCCCTTCCCCAGCTCAACAGCGGGCTATGCCCTAAGAGCACTGATCCCTGAGATGCACAGCATCTATTAAACTAGAATGGATCCGAGAGCTAGCTCTCGCATTTGCTAGTTATTTTTTCTCTAGTTCCTTTTTCTCTCAGTTTATTTTGATATTGGTTTGTAAGATAATAAGGGTAGCAAACAATGAAAGCAGAAAGACTACTTGCCTCGCTAACTAGGCTCCCAGCCTAAGCGATCCACCCCCAGTGACCGTTGCTTGCATCCTGGCTACAGGTAAGCTGATGAGTCTAGTGACAGCTGGTCTCGACATGGGGAAGGGGAAGGGGGATGGGGTTTGTACAGTTATCCTATTCTAAAAGTCACTTATGTTTACAGTTCTGTTTACAGTTTTGTTACACTAAGTTATATACTGTTAATAATGTATTTCTGGTTTGCAATCAAGGAATGCGGGGTGGGTAGTGATTATTGTTTAAAAACTGAAATTAAAGTTGCCCATTTACATCTAGGTTTTCAGCTGGTCCGGACTTTAAAATTGATCAGGGGTTGCTTATCCTATATTTTTTCCCTCCCCCATTGATCTCCTATTTGCTTATAAATTTATAGCTTTCCACGTGTTTGTGGAATAATGTTATCTTCTTATGTTTACTTTGCCGATTGAGTAAAAGCGCCTAATGTCTGGCATGTGGTTGGGGAGATTTCTTAGTGGAGTACAAAGTTCTGAGGGGTTCTTTTCTATTTCATTACAGAATAGTGTATAAATACTACAGTATTGCATGGTGGCTGACTCCCTAAATCAGGGAAGGACTAATCAGTATGATCTGGACTTTTTCTTACAAAAATATCATGCTATTCATGGTCTCTATTACAGCATGTGGAATGTTTCCTAAATGTCTGTAATTTATTAGATATCCCCTCATAGGACATATCTTATTTTATTTAACTGACCTTTTGTATGTATTAAGAGGAGTGGCGCCCTCATTGTACTGTACATCTGCAATGTTGAATGATGGCTTTACTGTATGTTTGTTTACACAAAGGAATAAACATAAAGTATAAAAAAAAAAAAAGGAATGCAGGAGGGAGGAGGTTGAGATAGAGTGGAGTTGCAGGTAACAAAAGTCCCATGATTAACCCAGGTTGGAGCATGTCACTTGGTCCCATTTGATATGTATGCTGTAGACGTCATTAGGGAGACTAGAATGGTGTCTTGGAATGTCATGGGGCTCCATTCTCCTATAAAGAGGAAAAAAGTCATGCTACATCTTAAGATAATAAGCCCTCTGGTGGCATTCCTCCAAGAGGCCAAACTCTGCGGGGGAGGCTAAAAAGCTTAAGCAGGGGTGGGTGAGTGAGGAGGTCCACAGTGTTGCCCCCTCCAGTAAACGGGGGGTCTCCATATTCTTTCATAAGAACCTAGGCTGGACTGTCAAGCAACACAATCAATCAATCGATCAATCAATCAAAGTCTTTGTTTAACCAGGCGATCACCGTTGAGCAAGCTTATTTTCGAGGTGGACCTGGGTTTGTTAACAAGGAACAAGGGACAATATACATGGGATGCAACACACAAGAAAATAGTAATAATACAAATAAAGTGAGATACAATAATACAGTATATACAAAGCATCAGCAGGTAGCATTGACAGTAGTCTATGTCTGGAACAGAAGATACAGCTAGTTTTGGGTAGGACACAATTTTGCATAAAAGTAAAGAAATATACATATCAGGTGCACCAAACACAAATAAAACCTAATATAAAAAGATATATAGTGATACGGTATGGAGAATTTAGAGCTGGAACCAGGGACAAAGGAATGTGGAAGGGACAGATATGGGGTAGAAAAAGGGGAGAGGGAAGAGTCGATTATAGATGGGATCAGTCTTTTAACAGCAGTGATTAGAGTGTGCTTGGACTTATAGGAGTCACTATTTACGGTAGACAGGCACAGGACTCCTTATTATGATGTAGATATAGAGATTTAAAAGCTGCTAGGCTGATGGGGTGAGTTAATTTCAAAGTTTTTTGAGCTTGTTCCACAGTTGAGGGAGCACAAAGCTGATGGCTGCTCTGCCAATGTGAGATTTTGCTTTGTAAACATAAAGGTAGATATATGAGGTGCTTCTCAGGGCATACTTCCCCAGAATGCACAAAGGTAAACAGACAGGGATATACTGGGGCAGTTTATTTGAGATAGCTTTGTATGTCCAAACTGCAGCATTTTTTTGCCGCCTATAAGCAAGGGATGACCATCCCACTGCCGTGTACAATGCACAGTGGTGGGCTGAGTATGGAAGACCCGTGATAAATCTTATGGCTCTGTGATAAAGCGTATCGAGTTTGGATAGGGTACTTGCAGGTCCCTGACTGTATAGAAAGTCTGCATAATCCAATAGGGAAAGAAAGGTAGTTTGAACCAGTTTCAGTTTAGCGTCTCTTGTGAGGAGATTATTAATCCTAAAGAACAGACCAAATCTTTGTCTAAGTTTCTTTGCCAGTTCTTCTAAGTGATCTGTGAAAGTAAGTCTATGGTCTAACCAGACCCCCAGGTACTTGAACTTTGGTACATAGTCCAACTGCTCACCTAGAATGGTAGTGATCTGCAAGAGTGTCCCAGCAATTGCAGGATTTATTGCATTTTGAAGGGGCGAGAGGAACATTGCTTTGTTTTTTTGCATTTAAGAGCAGTTTCTAGTTTATAAGCTGATGTTGCAGCAGATTAAATTAATTTTGAAGGGCTTTACAGGCCGCTTCAGGTGTGGGGCTACTAGCATAGAGTACCGTATCATCCGCGAATAGGTGTATTTGTGCTTCTTTGATGGGGGCATCTACGTTGTTAATATAAATGGTGAAGAGCAAGGGACCAAGAATGGAACTTTCCGGTACACCCCTCAATAGGGGTTTTGGTGGAGAAACTTCCCCTTCTGCCTTTACTTGTTGAAGTCATCCTGAGAGGTAGTTGGAGAACCATTTAAGGGATAGGGAATCCAAACCAATGTTCTGGAGGGACGACAGAAGCAGTCTGTGATCAATGGTATCGAACGGCTTGCTTAGGTCCAAGAAAACTGCGAAGGCAAAGTTTTTTTTGTCTAATTCAAGCTGCCAGTTGCTTGTCACCTTGGCTGGAGCAGAGATTGTACTGTGCTATGCTCTAAAACTGGATTGTAACGGGTTGAGCAATTTTTCTGATTCCAGGTACTTCCAAAGTTGGGAGTTCACTATTTTCTCCAGCATCTTGGACAGGATTGGAAGTAGGGAGATTGGCTTGTAGTTATTGAGGTCACTAGGATCTTCTGACTTAAACAAAGGGACCACAAGTGCATTTTTCCAAATGGGCGGTAGGTCACCCTAGGACAAGGATAAGTTGAAGAGATGAGTAATTGGGACTGCGAGGACACGGTAGCCAACCTTTAAGAAGTACGGGTCAATGAGGTTGGCCCCAGCACTTTTCCTAGTGTCCTGCTGAAGGAGAAGATCTTTGACTTCTTTCAGGAAGGTAGGCTGCAGAGAGAAGGATGGACTAGGGATGGGTTTTTCTTGTGTATCCAATCTAAGTTGTTGGCGGAGGATATTCATGGGAGAGGAGTCAAAGGCTAGCCCTGCAGTGGCAAAATGATTATTGAGAGCATCGAGGATAGATGGTCTGTTGGAGATGACAGTATTGTCGATCAATAATTTAGTAGGTAGGGAATTTACAGTGGTGTGACCTTCAATGTCTTTGATAGTCTTCCAGAATTTGGAGGCATTTCTTGAGGAGCTCTCCAGCTGAGAGCGGTAGAAATTAGCTTTGGCTTCTCTGACCATTTTGGTGCAGAGGTTCCTCGCCCTCTGGAAGTAATTCCAGTCATTTATTAAATGAGTTTTCCTAGCAGTTCTCCAGAGTAAATCCCTACTCCGCAAAGCATCTTTCAGGTCTTCTGTAAACCACCAACAGGATTTGTTTCTGGCACAAACTTTTACTATGGGAGCATACTTGCTGAGAGCCCCTAGCACAATTTCTGAGAAAATATCATAAGCTGTAGTCAGGGACTTGGCTAGATAGAGTCCTGCCATCGCATGGAGTCTCTTAGGTCTGATATATACCCATGGAGATCAAAGTTGCGTATGCACCTTTTAAAGGAGAATTTGGTACAGTTGTGGATTTAAGATGGATCTTACACGCGATGAAGCAATGGTCATTAATATCATAGAAAAAGACGCCAGCATGGGAGAATAAATGGGGTTTGTTAACTAAAATGATATCCAAGAGAGTACTGTTATTAGGGTTGAGCTTGTTAAGATGATTAGATTTGTTTATTAGCTGTGACAACCCAAGGGAATCACAGAACATTTTAAGTGGGGTGGATTCACTGGAGAGCCAGTCTAAGTTGAAGTCCCCTAGTATGATACACTCTGAAGATGCCGAACCCAGGATGTTTTCGAGATGTTTTAACAACTGTAGTCCAGCTGATGGGGGTCTGTGGCATCCTATTATACATAATGAGACGACGGTGGCAATTTCAATCTTTAATGACAAGCTTTTGAATTCTTTTGGGACAGAGGTTGAGTCAATTATGGAGGCAGGGAATTTATCCTTGATGTAAATAGCTACCCCGCCACCTCTGCTTTGCCTGTTGGCTCTGAACAAAGAGTAGGAGGGGATGTTAACTTCGTTGTTACTGGTCGTCAGTCAGAGCCAGGACTCTGTAATCACCAGAACATCTGGAACAGTATGACATACCCAGGCCTGAACAGAAGTGATTTTTTTTAATAGGCTACATACATTAACATGCAAGAATGTAAGCCCCTTGAGCAGGGCATAGTTTGTTATTTTTACAGGGGGGGCAAAGTAACAAAAAAGTCCTGATTTTCGCGTATCACGACAATGAAGAGGGCGGGTGGCTTGTGTAATGCAAATAAATCAACCAGCATCAAATAATGCCCAAAAAACATTTAAGACTACAGCTGAATAACTCCTGGGAGGGACCAGCCCAGGCCAAGTCAGAGCACTTCCCCACCCCACCAGTTTACTGCAGCCTGCTCGACCCAACTCCTCCTGAGACCAGAGTCGAAAAGACCGAGATCTGTTTTGTATTCAGTTCTTCATTCTTCTGCCTTGGGAGTGAGGACTTACTTGTAAAGTTGAAAATATGTAAGTAACTTCCTTCTCAAGAGGACAGGACCTCCCCTCAGCTTCAATTCAAATCAGTCTTGACCTAATTTTGCCCCCATCTGAACCTCCAGGTGGATTGCTCACTAGTCTCTCACCCCCCTTTGCTGCTTACATAACCCTTCCAAGTCTGGCCCTTATAGTGGATCCTGAACTTCTTGAAATGTCTGCTTGTGCTAGCCCTCCCACCCTTGAGGAGTGCAAAAAGCATGTTTCAAGGAAGTGCAGCAAATGGCTGTGCCACCTCAGTATACCTATAAACATGGATGGTATGGGAAACATCCCAGCATGTGCATCCTCACAGCATGAGCCCTTATTTACAAAGATTACATAAAACAATGTGATTATACAATGACAAGAATGAATGCTGGCCTCTGATTGGTCAGTCTTGGGCTAGACCCATGATGTTATCCCAGTACATCCGATTCATCACAGGTCTAGTCTCAGCCTCTTCGTGAACCTCTTGATGATTGTTAGCATTAGTGTGGTTTTTTGTATCTTCTCTTAAAATGATTTTTCCACACCAAATAAAACATCTTTAAAATTATTTTTTTTAATTCTGTATAACAGCACGCCATTGTACAATAGCAATAATGCCCTCCAGGGTGTGTGTCATGGTAGGATAACGTCATGCCTTATGTATTGGATGCACTCGTGCCCAACCACCTGAGGCATGACATTATCCCAGCATGACACACGCCCTGTCGGGCATTATTGCTACTTGCACCCAGTGTTAACACTTTTCTTTGTTATAACCAAGTTAATTCATTAGTCTCCATCCCATCCATATTATTCAATGTCACATGCCGAATCTGGTTAGGTAAGGTGCGAAGAGGATAATGCTCTCCTCAAGCAAGCAAGCATTGCATACATAAGCATGGGACTTGCTGATATCCCTCAGGCGGTGCTCTTAACAAGCATGCTGATGTACCTGGGACAGTGCAACAGAACAATGTAAATCCCCTAATTGTTCAAGATGATCATGGGCATGGTGTGGTCACACCACAACCCCTACCACTCTCCTCCCCATGGGCTCCTAAGGAATATGCATCTCTGTTCATGCCCAGGGTTACACAACCCCATCCAAGCAAATACGGACTGCCCTGGCACAAAAGTGGTCGCATCACATAACCTAAGAGAACAGGCCATACAGGAAGTTTGCTGGAACAGACTCCAGATACCTGTGCACAGCCTCATGGGACCCACCCTGAAAGCTAAGTACTTGGTTGGTGGTTTTATTAGCATCACCTATGACAGTGTGTGGTGGGCAGGTTGTGGTAGCCCAGGTTGCCGTGGATGCTCCCCCCCCCCACAGACTACTTCAAAATCGTCTCATCTGACAGTTTTGAAGGGTACAAATGAAACATGGTTGCTTCAGTTTGATGTGGTTTAATACAGTTTTTTTTGTCTGAGCATGTGTCTCTATTCTTCTACATGCAGACACAGACAGACACACACACCACCAAAAATGAACTTTTTTACCATGTTTACATTCAGGATAGAGACAGGTAAAGCAGATCCAGGCAGTAAAACACAGTAAATGAAACAATGCATTTTACAACCCAACAAACCATCAAAGACCACAAAACAACGGACCTTCCCCTGCCCTGGGGGGATCAGCTAGGTCTGAGGTCAGGGTGCTAAATGAGGAGGAAGACCACAGAACATCTTGTCGAACCACACAGTAAGGTGAAACTACATAAACATAGCAATTTTATACTGTAGGATTTCATACTTTCCAACAGTTCCTAATTTTGTCACAGAAACTTATCTTTAGTGCTCAGAAGCCCCTTGTACAAGGGAGGTAAGCATGGCATGGACCCAGCAGACTGGCATACATGTTGAAAAAAATATTTCTGTGTCAGTATGCCCGTCCACCCCTCTCTCCTCCATCACCAGTGGCCAGAACCATTTTTTTCAGCATGTGTACCAGTCCAGTCCGCTCTGGTCAGCACAGCAGCACAAAGCTGACAGGGCAGCAGAAGGCACAGCAAGCAACAGTGAATTAAATGTCCATGCAAAAAGCTACAGCCCACTCTCCCCACCCCAGACCTGCAAGGCCACTATCTCCACCCAGACTGGCCAGCTCAGCTACTTTCTGCACCCTGATGGACTTGCACAGCCACTCTCCACACTCTGTGTCCACCCCACCAGCACAGCCACTCTCCCCACCGCACCAGCACAGCCACTCTCCCCACCCCACCCAACCAACACCATTTCCAGCTCCATTTATGTGGTATCCTCTCCAGGCATCCAGGTCTGTGCCTCCTCATCACAGGCACACAAAAATAAATAAAACCACATTTTATACTGCATTTTGTTTATGTTTTCTTTGTCTGGAAAGAGAGATGTTGAGCTACCGGTCAGCACAGTTTGCCTGGTATACAATTACAACCCTGCCCCACCTACACAATGCCAGTGCCTCCACCCACCCACACAACAGTGCCCCCACCACACCAACACAATGCCTGTATCCCCAACCCACCCACACAAATGACCAGTGTCCGCAACACCACATACACACATGACCAGCAGTGTCCCCAACCCCCAACACACACAATCAGCAGTGTCCCCAACCACACACACACACACACACACACACACACACACACACAACCAGCAGTGTCCACAACCCCACCCACACACACGACCAGTGTTCCAACCCCCCAAAAAAAATCATGGCCAGTCAGTAGTCGCTATAACAATAGCCAGGTAGTAGTATAATCATTTCTTTAGGGTGCATGTTTAAGTGCAAGATTTTTTTTGCTAGTCTTGTAACACTGTACTGGGGAGAACACAAAAGCTACCCTTTGGTTGTGTTTGCCAGGCAATGGAGACAGAGACAGCAAGGCCAGGAATCTGTCTGTTTCACCCCTCCACAGTGGACGATCGGAGAAATAAAAAAGTGAAAGATTACTTTACAGCCAGGTAAAGGATGAGGGAAATAATGTTTCAACATTTACTAATGTTCATATACTGGCTGGGGCACAGGTCATGAGGATACATCCCTTGACAGGCAAGGATGAGGTGGAAATTACGTTTAACATTTACTTATGTTTATATGCTAACACCCAGTCAGCAAGCACAGAATGTCCCCTCCTAACCAACACGGACAGTTCATCAGAAACCCAGTCAGCAAATATGGACAGTCCTCCCTTCACTCCCCGCCCACAAGGACAGTCCCCCAGACACCCGAACAGTCCCCCTCCCCACCAGACACCGGGCCAGTGAGCATAGAATGCCCCCCAACCGACAAGGACAGTCCCACCAGACACCCAGGCAGCCAGCAAACATGGACGGTCCCACCATATCCCACCAAGGACAGTCCCCACCCCGACACACAGCTAGCAAACATAGAATTTCCCCACCCCAACATGAACAATCCCCCAAACACCTGGCTAGCAAACACGGAGAATTCCTCCCCAACAACATTGATAGTCTGTCCTAGACACCTGATCAGCAATCACCGACATTCACCCCCCATAAGCCAACATGGAAAGAGCCCTCCCCAGACACCTGACCAGCAATAGTTCCCCCTCCCACAAGACACCGCAGCAAAACATGGACAGTCTCTCTTTTCCACCATCATGGACAGTCCCCCAGACAAATGGCCAGCCAAGTCCACCAAACAATGGCTAGTGTCACCACCCCACCATCACAGCCATTGTCCCCACACATGGCCTGTGTCTCCACCCCACCAGACCCAGAATAGAAAACAGACTGTCCCCAGCCCCACCAAACACTGACCGCCCTCCCAGTCCCAAACACTAACCACCCCAGCCCCAAACACTGATCGTCCCCCCAGCCCCACCAAACGCAGGCTCTCCCCAGCACCAAACACTGACCATCCTCTCAGTGAGTCAGCCCCAAAACACACAGACTGTCTCCCGACCCCAACCCCACAAAACAGACCATCCCCAGCCCCACCAAACACAGACCATCCAGTGAGTTTCCCAACAAACCCCACCACACCAGTAGCACAGTAACTGAGTGTCCCACCCCACCAACATGACCAGTGTCAACACCATACCAAACAAATAGGCCCCCACTCACCCCACCAACATGGACAGCCTCAACAGCCAGCAAACCCTCCCACCCAAAGAAACACAAGCTGACAGCAAACCTTCCACCCACCTCGCAGACACATGGCCATGGCCAAGACAACCCCCCCCAAAAAGACACATTTCTGGGATGTGAATGGTATTAATTTCCAACAGCCAGCTTGCAGCACAGTTACTCACCAAATCAGTAAGGGCACAGACAGGGCAGCATGCAGCAGGGCACAGCAAGGCCAAGAAGGCAGGTCAGGTAGCCGAGTCTCTCCCAACAGTCCTGTTCCTCTCCCGATTAATCCCCCGATGAGACAGTAACTTATTTTTTCTGACACCAGATGAACGTGCCACATTATGGGTTTGCTATAGCCTGCATGGCCGCCAGCTTCTTCACTGTTCTGGGCCTGGCTGTTCACTGACCTGAATAATCCCTCTCGGTGGACCGTGGAACAGGTGGGCAACGGGCGTGGTGTGGGACTCGCCGACAACATGGTAAATCTTTTTCTGGCCTGCTGAACACAGGAGCTGGGTGTGCAGGCAAGCCTGGCCGTGCCTCAGACTCACTGTAATTGTACTACTCGCTCCTCTGCCTGGTCTGTCCGGTGGTAGAGGCCTTGTGGCTGCAGGCCTCCTAGGCTCTCAGGGATGGGAGGCTCAGGTGGCAGCGGGAGAGCCCAGAGCACAGCTGGCTGCACTGAGAAACAGAGAGTAGGTAGTCAGAGGACTTGGGTGAGGTATATTTAAATTGGGCTGTTCAGGACAGGAGGAGGGTGGAAACACTAGACTGACTGAGACACTGGTGACACCTGACAGACAACCAATGACTGCTGCTCGACATCCTCGAATAGCTATCTCTCCTCAGCCCTACGCTATATGGATGCTGCTGCTACTCCTTCATGGAAGGCACACAGACAACTAAATGGCGCCACTAATGGAGTACTGCTCACGTGATGGCGCCAGCTTGCAGCACTCTCTGATTGGCTGTAACATGCAGGCTCACTATGGTTGCAGGCTTGCAGCCAATCGGGAAAAGGGATTGTTTTTGTTTAAGAGACACGGGTGCCACGCCACCCCCTCCTCCCTGGAGAGGTGCAGGCAGTCCGGCATAGCCCTGAGCCCATTCAATATTAAAAAAAAAAAAAATGTAACCGGAGAATGGTGACTGGGCTCCTAAAAAAGTCCTGGTCTAATTTCTCAGGGGGGGCAGTCTGCCCCTCTGCCCCCCCCCATAATCTACGCCTATGCCCTTGAGGCTTTGTAGCTCTGCTGGGGATTCCATGGGTGCCAGAGGGCCTGGATTAAGCTCAACATTCCCTGAGCATAGTAAAAGCAGGAACAAGAGTTTCCTGCAGAGCCCTAGGAGAAGTGTGGGTGGCTGGGTCTTCTTTCAGTTACTTGATTTGTCTGCGGCAGTATAGGGAGTTCTGAGGCTAGTTCCCAGTTTTCCTGATGCTGCATACAATAATACCCTGACCGAGAGAGTCAATGGGAGTAGGGGGGAGTATGCAGAAGGTGGTGTAGCCCTGTGGGCAGACCCTAGGAGAGTTCCTGTTTGCCGGTGCAGGTGAAGGACCAGCAGCGGGCTAGGGGAAGTTAAAGCACATACAAGTTCTTCTACTTGATAGGAAAAGTCCTGGTCAGACAATGTGAAAAGAGAGCCATTCCCCACTCTAGGAGTTATTTTTTGAATCACATTCGGGTCCAATACATGTAAGATGAGCAGAGACAACCATAGAAGCAGGTAATATGCCCTCATTATGAGACTAACACCCAATGGGCACTACAAGTGCAGGCAAGAGAAGGGATCCTCAATGGAGGAGAATTTCTTAATCCTTGCAGAATACTACTATAGGCAGTGGAGCCTGAAGCAGTAATCCTTAAGTACAGCTCCTAGTCAGGCTAATAAGAAAAGAGTTCACCTGACTATAGAGTAGTACTAGGGGCAGAGAGGCTTTGAAGCAAATTTCTTAGCTACTACTCCGGAGCAGACTAAGTACTAGAGAGATCACCTGACCTAAATCAACTGCCTTAGCAAGACAGGATATGCTAGTCAGCAATAAGCAAACCTAAAGTACCAAAATGGTATGCCTCAGCAAGACAGAATGAGATAAAGCTGCTAGAAGGCTTAGTTGCAAAAAGGGGATGGGAGGAATTGCAGTTGTTGACAGTAAGTAACCAATTAATTGAAACATCAGATAGGAGTGGGCAGAGACTGTGTGCATTTAAAGAAGGCCTGGGAGGAGGAGGGGGAGGGGGTGGGACAAAAAATCAAGGGGAAGTTTGCTGAGCTAGCACTGAATCAGTGCACATACAGTTGGAGTGAAACTGCAACGGGGGGAATGGTAAGGTTACTTTACACAAGTCGAGCAGAACAGGCTAAATTAAAATATATAAATTAGAAGCTGAGTACAGGGATGCAGGCTTATATTAAGCCACACGTCTTGGGTGCTCCTGTCTCAGGTGAGTGAGACCAGCCAATCAGGGAGCTCAACACAGGCGTGGAGCCAATAGCGCTACCCTAAGAAGGTGCTGAAATTGAAAACAGCAAATTGCAAGTAATGATCCAGTTCAGCATTCACACAGCCCAGAGAAATCGTGGCAATTTTTCAAGCGTCGTACCTTATCTATCTTTTTTGGGGGTGGGTGGATCAGGCTCCTTGCACCGTAGAGGTGCTATGGCTGGATCGTGACTGCTGCCCATGGGGGCAAGTGGCACCTGTAAGGAAGGAGACAGCAGATTAAATAGGTGCAGATGGAGGGGGTGTCTAAACAGAGACACACAAAGAAAGCTGAGCACCAACCTGAAAGACAAGTCAGGGGGCAGTCTCAGACAGAGGCAAGATGCCAGCTAACTCGGGAATCCAAAACAAGCACAAAAGAACAGACTGATGGGGGAGGGCAGGAGGGACAGAACAGAGACAGAGGAGGACAAGGGGACAAAGGAAGATGATTAAGAATGAAAGTCAAGGGCAGGAGCCTTAGGCTCAAGACAGAGGCTACACAGATTTTACAATTCACTGAATTTTCTAAGTCCATAGCAGTAAGCATGTAAACCCAGTACAGTCTCAAATAGGATTAAAAAAATAACATATTAACAAAGCCAGTTAAACTTTTTTACAAACTCAGTTCAAGGCAGTGTACAGAGTGAAAGCTTAATTGGGGAAAAAATCAAGGAGAAGTTTTCAGAGCTAGCACTGAATCAGTGCACATACAGTTGGAGAGAAACTGCAACGGGGGGGGATGGTAAGTTACTTTACACAGGCCGAGCAGAACAGGCTAAATTAAAATACACAAATTAGAAGCCGAGTACAGGGATGCAGGCTCACATTAAGCCACACATCTCAGGTACTCCTGTCTCAGGTGAGTGAAACCAGCCAATCAGGGAGGTCTACACAGGAGTGGAGCCAATAGCGCTACCTTGAGAAGGCGCTGAAATTGAAAACAGCAAATTGCAAGTGATGATCTGGTTCAGCGTTCACACAGCCCAGAGAAATCGTGGTAATTTTTCAAGCGTCGTACCTTATCTATCTCTTTGGGGGGTGGGTGGATCAGGTTCCTTACACCGTAGAGGTGCTATGGCTAGATCGTGACTGCTGCCCATGGGGGCAAATGGCACCTGTAAGGAAGGAGACAGCAGATTAAATAGGAGCAGATGGGGGGGGATCTAAACAGAGACACACAAAGAGAAGTGAGCACTAACTTGAAAGACAAGTCAGGGGGCGGTCTCAGACAAAGGCAAGGTGCCGGCCAACTCGGGAATCCAAAACAAGCACAAAAGAACAGACTGATGGGAGAGGGCAGGAGGGACAGAACAGAGACAGAGGAGGACAGGGGGACAAAGGAAGATGATTAAGAATGAAAGTCAAGGGCAGGAGCCTTAGGCTCAAGACAGAGGCTACACAGATTTTACAATTTACTGAATTTTCTAACTAAGTCCATAGCAGTAAGCATGTAAACCCAGTACAGTCTTAAATAGGATTAAAAAAAAATAGATTAACAAAGCCATTAAAACGTTTTTGCAAACTCAGTTCAAGGCAGTGAACAGAGTGAAAGCTTAATTGGGGAAAAATCAAGGGGAAGTTTGCAGAGCTAGCACTGAATCAGTGCACATACAGTTGGAGAGAAACTGCAGTGGGGGGAATGGTAAGTTACTTTACACAGGCCGAACAGAACAGGCTAAATTAAAATATATAAATTAGAAGCCGAGTACAGGGATGCAGGCTTACATTAAGCCACACATCTCTGATACTCCTTTCTCAGGTGAGTGAGCCCAGCCAATCAGGGAGGTCTACACAGGAGTGGAGCCAATAGCACTACCCTGAGAAGGCGCTGAAATTGGAAACAGCAAATTGCAAGTGATGATCTGGTTCAGCGTTCACACAGCCCAGAGAAATCGTGGCAATTTTTCAAGCGTCGTACCTTATCTATCTCTTGGGGGGTGGGTGGATCAGGCTCCTTGCACCGTAGAGGTGCTATGGCTGGATCATGACCGCTGCCCGTGGGGGCAAGTGCACCTGTAAGGAAGGAGACAGCAGATTAAATAGGAGCAGATGGGGTGTGTGTCTAAACAGAGACACACAAAGAGAAGTGAGCACCAATTTGAAAGACAAGTCGGGGCGGTCTCACACAGAGGCAAGGTGCCAGCCAACTCGGGAATCCAAAACAAGCACAAAAGAACAGACTGATGGGGGAGGGCAGGAGGGACAGAACAGAGACAGAGAAGGACAGGGGGACAAAGGAAGATGATTAAGAATGAAAGTCAAGGGCAGGAGCCTTAGGCTCAAGACAGAGGCTACACAGATTTTACAATTCACTGAATTTTCTAAGTCCATAGCAGTAAGCATGTAAACCCAGTACAGTCTTAAATAGGATTAAAATAAAATATATTAACAAAGCCAGTAAAATTTTTTACAAAGTCAGTTCAAGGCAGTGTACAGAATGAAAGCTTAATTGGGGAAAATCAAGGGGAAGTTTGCAGATCTAGCACTGAATCAGTGCATATACAGTTGGCAAGAAACTGCAGCGGGGGGGAATGGTAAGTTACTTTACACAGGCTGAGCAGAACAGGCTAAATTAAAATATATAAATTAGAAGCCGAGTACAGGGATGCAGGCTTACATTAAGCCACTCATCTCAGGTACTCCTGTCTCAGGTGAGTAAGACCAGCTAATCAGGGAGCTCTATACAGGAGTGCATGCATGGTAACCTTCTCAGAGGTGCTTCCTGCTTATGGCATGGGTGAGACTAGGGTACTCCACCCCATCAGATTCAATGAATGGTGTAAATACTGGTATAGAACACAGGGTTTTTCTTCATTGGGGACTGGGGGTCCACCTGGCGGACTACAGTCCTATACTGGCACGATGGAACCAGGATCCTAGGTGATAGGTTTAAATGCTTCATTGGCAAGCTTGTAAACTAGCCAAGGGAGAAGGCACTGAAAAGGAGCAGGGAATTCTCAGCCTCCCCCCACAAAGCAGGGGAGCTAATGAGTAGGGATGTAAGTTTATCATGGATGAGGTTTTAATGACTCATTGTTTGTTCATGAAATCATTAGTAAACAGTAGTAAATGTTGTGGCACTGTCATCTTTGCTACATTCTGATGACACTAGTGAAAGTCATGGAAGTCCTGAATAACGATCAAACGTCATGGAATCAATGATGTGTATGACTGCCATTACAAACTTACATCCCTACTACTGAGGGAAACACCAATGTAGGGAGGCTGGTAGGGAGCAGGACAAGGTAAATGTAGAAAAAGGCAAAGGCAGTAAGGACAGGGATGGGGCTAAAAGGGGTAAGGCCATCTAAAAATAGAGGGCGATGAGTACCAATGCCCATAATCTGGGTAACAAGCTTCCTGAACTAGTGGCCTTGATGGAAGAGGGACACCTGGATATTGTTGTAGTCACAGAAACATGGTTCTCAGAGAACCATGACTTGAATGTCAACATACCAGGGTACGTAATCTACAGGAGGGAGAGGGAGTGTAAAAGAGGGGGAGGAGTAGCTCTCTATGTAAAGGAAAGGATCATAGCAATGGAACTAAAGGGTAAAGAGGAAGAAGAGGATACACTGTAGGTAACCTTGGAGACAGGAAATGGCACCACAATCCGCACGGGGGTTGTATACAGACCACCGTCTCAGGGGGAAGAAATGGGCAAGGAAATGATAGAAGGCATCCTCAGAATGGCAGAAAAAGGGGAGATATTGTTGATGGGGGACCTGAATATGCCAGATGCTAACTGGAGCACATTTGCTGCAGCCACATCCAAGAGCAGGGTCATTCTCGATGCCCTACAGGGGGCATGCCTCAGACAGCTAGTGTTGGAACCCACTCAGGAGGGAGCAATCTTGGACCTGGTATTCTCAAGCGGGGACAGAAAGAGGATCTCTGATTTAGAAGTGGGTAGCCATTTGGGAACAAGCGACCACCGAACAGTGTGGTTCACGATAAACAGCCTTAGAGTCAAGCCATACAAAAGCGAGGGTACTGGACTTTAGGAGGGCTGACTTTGGCAAAATGGGAGAGTGCCTAAGGAATGCACTAGCAAATGGGCAGGAAGGAGGGGTGGAGTAACAATGGGGAAAAATCAAAACTGCCATCACAGAGGCAACAAGCCTTTGTGTGAAGGAAATAAACAAAACAAAACAAAGGAAAAAAAAAACACTGTGGTTTTCAAAAGAGGTGGCAGAGAAGGTTAGGAAGAAAAAGATAGCATTCAGGAAGTATAATGAATCAGAAGGAGCAGGACAGAGAACTGTATCAGGTAAAGCAGAAGGAAGCGGGGAAGGCAGTCAGAATAACAAAGGCCCAAACTGAGGAAAAGATAGACAACTCAGTTAAGAAGGGGGATAAAACCTTTTAATAGTACATTAGGGAGTGAAGAAAGACCAAGGGAAGGATAGTAAGGCTTAATAAATGGGAGGGGGGTGGGCAGAGGATGACAGTGAAAAGGCAGAGATACTGAACAAATACTTTTGCTCAGTAGTCACAAAAGAAGAGGAAGGGGAGGTACCTAAACCAAACAATAGAAGCACTCTGGATGGGGGGGTTGATATCAGTCCATTCACAGAAGAAAGGGTCCTGAAAGAACTCCTGAAACTGAAGGTGGACAAAACAGTGGGGCCTGATGGGATTCACCCCAGAATTCTAAAGGAACTAAGGGGAGAACTAGTGACACCACTGACTATCCTTTTGAACAAATTATGGGAGGATGGTGTGGTACCTGAGGACTGGAGGATGGCAGATGTGATTCCCCTTCACAAAAGTGGGAGTAAGACAGGGGCAGGAAACTACAGACCTGTTAGCTTGACCTCAGTGGTAGGGAAAATGATGGAATCTCTTCTGAAAGAAAGATTTGTTGAGTACCTGGAGGCCAGTGGGGCACAGGACCCAAGGCAGCATGGATTCACAGCGGGAAGGTCATGTTAGATGAATCTAATAGATTTCTTTGACTGGATGACCAAAGTAGTAGACCAGGGAAGGGCTGTAGATATGGCCTACCTAGACTTTAGCAAGGCATTTAACACAATCCCACATTAATAAACATGTTTACCAGCCTGGGAGTGCATCCCAGGGTGGTAGCCTGGGTAAAAAAATTGACTGGACAACAGGGCTCAGAGGGTAATAATAAACGGAGTCCACTCTGAAGAAAGGAGGGTTACTAGTGGGGTACTGCAAGGTTCAGTACTGGGACTGGTCTTCTTTAATGTCTTTATAGGTGACATTGCAGAGGGGCTAGAAGGAAAAGTATACCTTTTTGCAGATGGCACAAAGATCTGCAACTGAGCTGATACACAAGGGCGGGGGGGTGAAAAGAATGAGAAGGGAGTTGGCAAGATTGGAGGAATGGTCAAATGTATGGCAGCTTAGATTCAATGAAAAGAGGTGCAAAGTAATGCACCTGGGAAACAAAAACTCAGGGGAAGAGTACACAATGGGGGGTGGGAGAGTTACTAACAACAACGAAAATGGAAAGGGACCTGGGGGTAGTCATATCAGATGACCTAAAGGTAGGCAAGCAATGTGAGAAGGCAGTAAGGCGGGCTGGGGAGAAACTGGGATGCATAGGGAGAGGCATCACCAGCAGAAAACAGAAAGTTGTTATGCCTCTGCACAGACAGTTGGTGAGACCCCATCTCCACAAGGACATAGACAGGATGGAGGCAGTCCAGGGAAGGCAGCTACAATAGAATGGAGTAGGGTCTGCACCAGAAGCCATATGAAGAGAGACTAAAGGAGCTTAATATGTATACCCTGGAGGAAAGGAGGGAAGGGAGGACATGATAGAAACTCTCAAGTACCTCAAGGAAATCAACAGAGTCCAATAGGGTAGCATCTTTCAGAAAAAGAGAAGTGCAAGAACAAGGTGGCACAATTTGAAGATAGAGGGGGGATGGCTTAGGGGCAACATGAGGAAGTATTCTTTCATGGAGAGGGTGGTGGACACATGGAATGGCCTTCCTGAGGAGGTAGTAGGGTCAAAAGCAGTGGGGGAATTCAAGAATGCATGGGACAGACATAAGGCAATTCTAGTGGGGGGGTAGGAGGAGAAGGTAGGCTGTTGGTTATCTAGGATCTGCAGCTTATCCAATAGGTAGGGAAATGGGCAGACTAGGTGGGCCAAGTCACCGTTACCTGCCATCAAATTCTATGTTTCTATAAGGTCACTGATCATGTATAATCATGGTTTAACCATGTACAATCATGGTTTAACCATGTACAACTATGGTTTAACCATGTACAACCATGGTTTACCCATGTACAGTAATGGTTTACCCATGTACAGTCATGGTTTAACCATGTACAACCATGGTTTAACCATGTACAATCATGGTTTAACCATGTACAAGCATGGTTTATCTATGTGCAGCCGTGGTTTATCCATGATCCTAAGAGCAAGGTCTTTTGGTTTGCAGAACCACATGCATTAATCCACTTTTCAATCAGGTATCAAATCTGGCCAAAATAACTATAGACCCACCTCCAAGCTATCAGTGAAGCTGCTTGACAAATTAGTAAATGAGGGGCTGAGCACTTATCTGGATCTGTGTGACATCATTACTAGCATGCAGTAATGAAACATTGTGCTACATCAGCACACATAAAGGTCACAAGTGATTGGCCGACTTCCTTCAATTACAAGTCCCGCTGTGATGCTCTGTTCTCAAACCTCTGCAAAGTGTTTGATACAGTTGGCAATACTATGTTGTAAGTAGAAGTAAATAGATTTATTCATTAAACCCAGAAGGGAGGGCACTACAAAGCCAGCTACCTAACCGGACACTTTTCACAGCAGCTGTGTAAGGGTACAGCATTACCAACTAAAAAAACTTAAATTGACATCAATCTCAATTGGAAATTTTAATGGCATCAGATAGTACACTGGAAGAGGAACAGATCGATACTGAATTTGATATGGGGTGCCAAAAAGAACAGTGGGTGGGCAAAGTCAAAAACAGCTGCAGATCTCACCACAGGCCCAACAACAGTTCACAGACCATGAAGGTACCAGCGCAACCAATGGCACAGGAAAGCAGGTGTCCTGGGGAAACTGTCCTGAGAGGCGTCTGTGACATGGACAAAAAGACTGAAAAGATTCTTGAATGGATGGGCTCTCAGGTTACTAAGATCGAAGGAGCTGTGCAGACAGCCAAAGAGGCAAACGATAGATCCCTGAGGACCCAAGCTGCTGAAGCAAAGTTAACTACAAGGACTCAAGTCTCTAATCCCGTCTGGAAACATTTGAGAATGCGGCCAGGGTTATGAACGTGTGGGTGGTTGGCTTTCCTCAGGGCATCGAGGGGGAGGATTTGCTGTCCTTTCTGAGGACATGGATAGCAAGTGCAACGCCTGAAGAAATGGAGCTAGACCCCTTGGATATAAAGGTCTACCAGGTAAATTTTCACTCTCAACAGCTTAACAAAGATGACTCCAGAACCATCCTCATGGTGGGAGCTGGACTGGAGGTGAGGGACCAACTTCTTCAATGGGCCATACTGCACCATCCATTACTCTTGGATGGTCAGAACATCAGACTTTTTCAAGGCTGGTCATATGCGACCTGCTTCTGCCATAAGCTTTTCAATCCACTGAGGCAGCAGTTTAGGGCTCTCAGTGTGATGTACTTGCTTTTGGCCCCTGTCCACCTCAGAATTACTTACACAGGAAAGACCTTTCAGTTTAGAAACCCTAAAGAGGCAAGGGCTTGGGTTGACAAAATTGCAGTGGAATTCTGAAGCTGGCAAGCAGAGGAGATAACAGAGGAGATTACACAGGAGATTACACAGGACTCTGAGGATTAAGTACCGAACTTTGTTATGTAACCCCTCTACAAATGGGAGTTCCCGAAAAGTCCTCCTTGAGCTTGTTTAAATGCTCACTGCCAGGCTGGTGTCCTGTGTTTTGGCAATGTATTGCCAGAGGGTGCCTGTATAGCCTCTGTGTACTGTCTCTTTAAGAGCTGCCTGGATTGTAGTCATAATTAATCTGAGAGGGAGCTCTGTTAGAAGATGTACTTGTTTGCTGATGATTTATTAGAGTAGTAATAACATTGCTGTTTGTTCTCACCTGCCTTCTTTGCAGCATGGACAGTTCTGTTTGTTTCCATCATCTTGGTCCAGGACTGTCAGAATGGGCCAATCAGTACATTCGGGACTCTAAAATGGAGCCTGCCTACAGGGGCTTGGTGGGGCCAAAACTTGTAGGAATTGTAGTTTTGGGCTTTTGGTGCCTAAAATAACCTGGAGGAGGAGCCCTTGTTGTGACTGACAGGCAGATCAGCCAACTGAACCTTTTGAATCTTAGGGAAAGTCCCACACTGCTTGCAGTTTCAGTTAGATTTGAGTTGGGAAAAGAAGAAGTAATAGCTCGAAATAGTTCGAGCAGCAATCCATAGTGGATTCGTGTGGGAGAACTGTGGAAAGGCCTGAGTTTGGCCTGCATGCCTGCCTGCTGTTCCTGAGAGGGAACTTGTGCTTTTTTCGTACTGAATCTGAATTTGGAGAGGAAATTAAGCCACTGAATTGTGACCAGGCTTTAACCTGAAGAAGACTGAAGATTTGCTGAATGTGATCGGCCTGTCAGGACTTCCAGCTACCTCTGAACTCCCGCATTGTGCAGAGACTCTGTAATTGCGACCAGAGAGCCATTTGTCTGGTACAGTGGAATTTCCTTACATGTGAATGTGCTGTGTGCTTATAGTGGGTCGTGATTTGGTTCCCACTGTGTGTCTGAACTGTGTTTTGCTTGCTGAGGCTGTATCCAGCCCTTGGACTGAATCCATATCCATTTTGCCTGGGCCCTGCCACAGGCTCAGTCAGAATACCTGCCACGCAGAGAAAGTCATCGACGAGGAGACTGGCCTGGGGATCAGCCCCCACTCAATGCCTTGAACAGGAACGATGCCTCGGTGATTCATGTGGGCCCTGCGTCGGCACTCCAGCATTGATGTCCTAGTCACATAGGGACTAATGATCTAGCCAGCCGGTCAGTTGTGGAGACCAAGGAACACCTGACTAGGCTGGGTGACAAACTATCATCTATTTCGGTCGGCATCTCCTTCTCTGAGATCCTGCCAGTCTGGGAGAGGGAGCAGATGGACGGAAGGTCAGAGAAGGGGAGATAGGGGAGCTAAACACGTGGCTCAAGGGCTGGTGCCAGGAAAAGGACACAGATTTGTAGGAACTGGCAACAGTTCTGGGAGCAAAGTTCTTTAAATTTGATGGACTGCATCTGACTAAAGAGGAGTCAGTGCATTGGGGCAGAAGTTTGATGTCTTTGCAGAATATTTAAACTAGCAAATGGGAGAGGTGCAGCACCCCCACTACGTCGAATGGAAGAACACCCCCCCCTCAGCTAGTGGCCAAACAGGAATTCAGCATGTTTGCTGCTCATTTGCATCACCAGGTAAGAAAAAGGTTTGTCTCCCCATACGACGCACAGGGGTAATGCCAAACTTCACCCAACAACTAACACACCAAAATCTGGCCAATGGAAAATCATGTACACAAATGCTCACAGCCTGGGAAATAAGATCCCAGACCTGCAGGAAATAATGTCAGAGGCTAAACTGGACATAGTAGCAATTAGTGAGACGTGGTTTACCAGTAACCACACTTGGGAGACTTCAGTACCTGGCTATGTATTGTTCAGAAGAGACCGAGGTGCAAAAAGGGGGGGAGGAGTGGCCCTGTATGTTAATGAAAATATCAAAGCTACAGAAATTCAGAATACACATAAGGAGCCAGAAGAACTGTGGGTCACCCTGGAAACAGGAAATGGGACAGCCATAAGAACTGGGGTTGTCTACAGGCCCCCAGACCAGAGGGAAGACATAGACACATTACTGTTAGAAGATATACAAAACATGACAGCTAAAGGGGAGGTTCTGATAATGGGAGACTTCAACATGCCGGATACAGATTGGTCAATACCAGCAGGAACATCTGCCAGAACTAGACTCATAGTAGATTCCCTGCAGGGGGAGGGCCTCAAACAACTGGTACAGCAACCCACAAGAGACAGGGCTATCCTAGATCTAGTACTGACTAACAAAGAAGGGATCACAGATCTCCAGGTAGAAGGTCACCTGGGAGCCAGTGACCATCACATGGTATGGTTCAATTTGGCTACTACATCTAAATCATCCCATTCCAAGGCAAAATATGGGACTTCAGAGGAGCTGACTTTGATAAGATGCCAACAGAGGTTAAGCTAGCCCTGGCAAAAGAAACACAGGTGAGGGGTACAGGCAAAGTGGGCAAGCATTAAGGATGCAATACTTGAAGCAACATCCCATTGTGTTAGACAGAAAAGGAAGTGCAAAGAGAGAAGGAAACCACTTTGGTTCTCAAATACAGTAGCAGAAAAGGTCAGAGCCAAAAGGCTGGCCTTCAGGAAATATAAGGAACACAGCGGGATGAAGATAGGAGGCACCAAACTGCCTTAAGGGAAGCAGGTAAGGCAGTAAGGCAGGCAAAGTCCTAAACTGAGGAAACACTAGCACGAACAGTAAAAGAAGGTGACAAGACTTTCTATAGATACATTAGTGAAAGGAGAAAGTCCAGAGTGGGTATTACTAAGCTTAATGGAGAAAAGGGAGCATGTGAGGAGGAGGACCCTGTAAAGGCATCTATCCTAAATAGATACTTTTGCTCAGTATTTACTGAAGAGAAGGTAGGGCAGGGCCCACAGCTCAGCATCATGGACACAGGGGAGGGAGGAGGTGAGCACTACTCCCTTCACAAAAGAAAGGGTCCTACAAGAGCTTGCTAAGCTCAGGGTGGATAAGGCAATGGGACCTGATGGCATACATCCCAGGGTACCTAAGGAGCTAAAGGAGGAACTAGCAGAGCCATTAGCAGAATTGTTTAGTGAGTCTCTGAGCACAGGAGAGGTCCCAGAAGACTGGAGAAGGCTCATGTGATCCCGCTCCACAAGAGTGGTAGCAGGGAGGAGGCGGGGAACTACAGACCGGTCAGTCTTACCTCAGTAGTGGGCAAGATTATGGAGGCACTCCTTAAGGAAAGGATAGTGCAACACCTGGAATCCATAGGGCACAGGATCCAAGACAGCATGGGTTTACAAAGGAAGGTCCTGTCAAACTAATCTTATAGATTTCTTTGACTGGGTAACCAGAGTGGTGGACCAAGGGGAGCAGTTGATGTCGCCTACCTTGACTTCAGCAAAGCTTTGACACTGTTCCACATAGAAGATTGATAAATAAGCTGGGTAGGCTCGGGGTGGGTCAGAAGTTGGTCAACTGGGTGGCAAACTGGTTGACGGGCAGAAAACAGAGAGTGGTGGTAAATGGTATACAGTCAGAAGAGATGCAATTCACAAGTGGGGTACCTCAGGGATCAGTCCTGGGGCCAGTCCTCTTCAACATCTTCATTAGTGACCTTGCAGATGGACTAGAGGGTAAGGCTTGTCTGTTTACAGATGACACCAAGATCTGCAACAGAGTAGATGATCCAGATGGGGTGGGCAGAATGAGAAGAGATCTGGATAAACTAGCAGAATGGTCAGAAGAGTGGCAACTGGGATTTAATGCAAAGAAGTGCAAAATCATGCACATAGGAAGAGAAACCCTGAAGCCACCTATAGGCTGGGAGTTGCTAGCAGTCACAAAGGAAGAAAGAGACTTGGGCATCATCATCACTGATGACCTAAAATCATCCAAGCAGACCTCTAAAGCAGGTAGGTAAGGCTAAGGTGTTAGGGTGTATTAGTAGGGGTATCACAAGTCGTAAGAGAGAGGTATTAATCCTCTGTACAAGACACTGGTTAGCCCCATCTGGAGTACTGCGTGCAGTATTGGAGGCCATACCTTCACAAGGACATTAACCAAATTGAGGCAGTCCAGAGAAGGCAACCAAAATGGTGCAGGGACTGCATCAGAAGACATATGAGGACAGATTAACGGAGCTCAATATGTATACCCTTGAGCAAAGGAGGGAGAGAGGTGATATGATCGAGGCATTCAAACACCTTAAGGGCATAAACAAGGTGAAAGAGTCTAACATGTTTAAATATAAGAAAATAGCAGGACAAGAGGACACAGCATAAGATTAGAGGAGGCCAATTAAGGGGAATGTGAGGAAATTCTTTTCACAGAAAGGGTGGTGGATGCATGGAATGGCTTACCACAAGAAGTGGTGGCTATGAATACAGTGCAGGGCTTCAAACAGGCATGGGATAGGCATAAGGGAGCAATACAAATGACTATGAATAGATAGGCCACTGACAGAGCAAAGGCCGATGGCACATTTATAATGTAGAAAAAGAAATGGGCAGACTGGATGGGCCTTGCGGTCCTTATCTGCTGTCAGCTTCTATGTTTCTATGTAATTGCTTGGTGAATAAGGGTCATTGTGAAAGTAATTATTGTATATTGTTCAGGCCACTAGAAGGGAAAGAGGGGGGTTACAGTGTCCCTGAGGGCTGTGCCCAGGTTAGCTTGACCACTAACAACCCTGACCTTCGGGTGGAGGCACCCGTTTCATTACCCAGGCCCCTTAACCTGCTACTAGCCAAGCAGGCAGGGTAGTAGCCCTTGGGATAGCGCCACCTAGGAGTTACAGTTATTTAACATGAATACTCTCTTTTGAATAATGTAGCTCCATTCTCCTATGATCGAACTGGATGTGAGAAAAGTGTGGGGAATCATGTGCTGGGCAAGTGAGTTTTTTGTATCTGTGCTATTTTAACCTGCCTTATCGCAACCCAGTTTCATGATAAGAAAAGTTTTATTTGATATTTGATGTCTGAAATCATGAGTTCTATAACAGTTTTCTTTAATTCAATATATGACACTAAGATGGTGCTGACTCCGTGGAAACACTCTGTAACAAGAGAGCTATGGCACAAAAAGTAAACTTTAAGGGTTCATATGAATGTTAAAGGGAGGTTGATGTTACAAAGGTTGTATTTCAGGTACTATTAAATATTCTTAGAAGAGATTCATAGATTGTATTGGCAGATAAGAACTGTGTAGTCCACCAAGTCTGCCCATGAAATTCCCCATAATAGTGCTACTCAGGCTACTATTGGGGGGCCATCTTCCACCCTTCTGTTATCCAAAATACCCATGTGTTTAACCCATGCACACATAAAACCTGTGACTGTATTTGCCCCAACCCCTCTGCTAGGAGGCTGTTCCAGTCGTCCACTACATTTTTCGTGAAGAACTTCCTCACGTTACCCCCAAACCTACCCCCTCCAACTTCATATTGTGACCCCTAGTCTTAGAACACTTTTTTCTCTGGAAAATACTCTCTTCCTGTACCTTGTTTATTCTGTTTAGATATCTGAATGTCTATATCATATCCCCCGCCTCTCCTGCCCCCCAGGGAGTACAAGTTTGATTCCCTCAGCCTCTCTTCATAGGTGTTTCGATGCAGGCCCTACACCATTTTGGTTGCTCTCCTCTGCACCTTTTCCAGCTTGTCTCTGGCCTTTCGAACATGGGGCCTCCAGAACTGCATGCAGTACTCGAGTGGTGGCCTCACTAGTGAAGTATACAGGAGGAGTATTTCCTCCCTCCTTCTGCTGGTGATATCCCTCCCTATGCATCCAAGCATTTGGCTTGCCTTTCCCACTGCCTTCCCACACTGGTTCGCCACCTTCAGGTTGTTGGTAATGATAATTCCCGGGTCTGTCTCTTGCCTTGTGAGCTCTAGTACCTCCTTCCAAAGTGTGTATGCCACCCCTGGGTTCCTGTGCCCTAAGTGCATAACCTTGCACTTCTTTGCATTGAAATGTAGCTGCCACCTTCTTGACCACTCCTCTAACTTTTCTATGTCCTCCCTCATCCTCTCTACCCCCCGACCCCCTGCATGTCCACCCTGTTCCAGATCTTTGTGTCATTCAGAACAAGCATACCCTCCCTCCTCCCAGACCCTCTGCTATGTCACTAATGACATAGATGTTGAAGAGTACAGGGCCCAACACTGACCCCTGTGGTACCCTATTAGTCACCCTCCCCTTCCCAGCACTTACCCCGTTTACCACCACTCTTTGGCTCCTATCCCTAAGCCAGTTTTCCTCCCATTTTACAATCTTAAGCCCCACCCCCAAGCTGCTTATGATGATGCGTTAATAGACACAGTGCCTAATTTGGCTTAAGGTTTGAAGTTAGTGTACGTCTAAACAGGTTGTATGTGGGGAAAGTTATTCTTGACATATTTTTAGGAGTGTGGAAATAGTGACTATGTAGGGTCACCTATACTGATGGGGACATTTTATGTTCTGTACACATTTACATTTTTCTTTCCACAGGTTTTGGCTGGTGAGCATATCTGTTTACCTTTTCGGGACTTCATTTGGAATCTCCATATTTAGTATCAAATGTACTAGATTCACCTATCTGGGTGCTAAAATGTGAGAAATTGTGATTTGTTGCAATGATGCATCAGAGTTCTATTACTATATTTCTGTATGGCATGTTCATAGTAAAACTGATTATAATGAAATTATCCAAAAGAGGGGTTAGACCACCTCAGACCCTGGGCTGTTTCTCTAGCTACCTAATTGACTGTCAACAGCAGCTGAAAGTAGATGGCATGTTTTTCTACTGTACCGTGCTAAGTAATGGAGCCCCCCCCCACACACACACACATGCTAGGTCCTTTTCTGATCAAGCTATATCTAAATGACCTTAATGAAAGTATCAAGGGAACAAAGCTATATTATTTGCAAATGACATTGCCTTGTATGTCAGTGGCTCATCTATAGCTTTGGTCAATCAGGATTTGCAGTCTGCATTTGACATCCTGCAACTGAAATTGCTAGGAAACAAATTCTTACAATTATACCCTGGGCAGCCATGTTGTATCAGGTTAATCAATGGATGGTTTAGACTTCATATGGAGCTATTGGGTACAACAAGTTTTAATGCCTCAAAAACCAAGGTAATGCTGTTTTCATCAAAAGAACTGTATCCATCTTAGCTCTCCGAATTCTCTGTCTGTACATAATCAGGTATTAAGTTGAAAGTGGTGAGAGCCTTTATACGTCTGGGCCTATGGTTAGATTGCAATCTGTCCTTTGTCAAATGCCTGGAAAACTTGTGCAAAAAGCTTAGGGTGAGGTTAGAAACATAGAAACATAGGTTTTGACAGAAAAGGACCTTTAAGCCCATCCAGTCTGCCCCTTGTCCCTGCCTATTCCATACCCACTGAGCCTAGTTGATCATAGGTATCACTTCCTCCCCCTGTTCCTCTACCTAATATGCCCCTGTGCCTATCCCACACATGCCTGATGCTCCCCACAGTCTTTGTCCCCACTGCCTCCTCTGGCAGGCTGTTCCAATCATCCATCATCCTTTCTATGAAGAAGTATTTCTGGTCAGCTCTCCTAAACATTCCCCTTCTTAGCTTCATTGCATGCCCCTTGTTGTAGTGTCTTCCTTTCTCTGCAATAGACCCTCCACTTGTACCTTGTTCACTCCTGTGAGGTACTTATAGGTTTCAATCATGTCCTCTCTCGATCTTCTCTCCTCTCTTTCAGGGAGTACATCAAGTTCCTGCAGCCTTTCCTCGTATGGTTTCTTGTGCAACCTTCTCATCATTTTGATTGCCCTCCTCTCTACCACCTCCACTCTTTCAATGTACTTGAGGAGGTGCAACCTCGAGAACTGGACACAGTATTCCAGGTGGGGCCTCTCCAGTGAGTGATACAACGGCAGCACCACCTCCCTCCTCCTGCTAGAAATCCCTCTCCCATTGCACCCCAGCATCTTGCTAGCCTTTGCCACTGCTTCGTCATGTTGCCCAGCTACACTGAGGTCATCAGATATGATGACCCCTAGCTCTCTTTCTTGCTTGGTGACTGTAAGCTCCACTTTCCCTATCTTATACACAGCCCCTGTGCTCTGCAGCCCTAAGTGCATAACCTTGCAGTCTTGGCATTAAAACCCAGCTACCACCTCTGCACTGCCTTGGCGGCCGGGTTGAGGCGGACTTGGGTCACTCGGTGGGTCAGCCCGAGGGAGATAGGCTGGGCGTCCAATGACAGCTTCGCCCTCTCCAGGGAGGGATTCGGCCGATGCCCGACACTTGCATGACCCCGGGTGGAGGCTCGAGGAACTGCAAGCTCCACTTGGGGATGGGCAGCCATTGGGCAGCATGGACGTCGGCGCGTGCGTCATGACGTCTGGGGAGGTTACTTGCTGCTTGGGGAAGGGAGAAAACATGGAAACAAGCCTGCCTCAGCCAGGAAGATGGGAGGACCATGGCCGTGCCCACGATTTGCCTGTGCCCGCCCAGCAGACCTCAGACCGACGAAATATAAGTAACGGGGTCTGAGCCCCCCGCCTCGTCCCCGCCCGGTGGGTAACCCGTGGCTCCATGGGACCTAGGGGTCTGCATGGGTAGGGTTCCGGGCAGTGGGATGTCCAGTTGTCCCCCCTGAAGGGTCAGAGGAGGCAGGCTGGGGAGGAGGGATAAATAGTAATTTCAACAAAAAAAAAAAAAAAAAACAGCTACCACTCCTAGATTTTTATTATCAGAATAAAAGCTACTTCTCAAAAGCTGCTTCTCAATTCATGCCTGTAAAAGGGGGGTACAAGCGATCCTCTTACCATTATTGGACTATGGTGACCTCCTAAATTTAAGCAGTCCCTTAACCAACCTTGCTAGGCCAGACTTGCTGTGTCACAGGGCCCTCCATTTCATGACATAGCAAAGTCTCAGAACTCATCATTGCTGTCTACAATCTGTGCTGACTTGGTATTCTCTATGCACCAGGATGCTATAAAATTGCTACCTTTATTCCAATAAAGACGTGTTGAAGGACCTATCACACATAACAGACTACTTTAGGATACTTAATTGTTCTTATGGATTAAGGGGCACCTAATATATTGTGACCCGCCCCCACAATATAGCATTTCTTTTGTAAAATTAGCATTCAGCTACCTCACCCCAACTCTCTTACAATATATTTAAACCTACGATTGATAGCCTCTGCAGAGATAAATGTAAATGTCCTTAGTTCATGTTACCCTGCCCCAGTAGCTGGTATTTTATCCACTTCCTCTCTCTAGAGTCTTTATCAGTATCAGAGTTTCTGATTTTGCTTACATTACCATATTTATTTATAATTTGGTGACTGGGAAAGGCACAGTGAGCCAAGGCTTATTTCCAGATGGGACACAGGGACTGGGGCACATAAGAGAAAGAATACGAATGATTCGATGGTAAGGAGAGGAGAGTACAATTGTCAAAAATACAGGTAGGTAAAATAGTCATGGTCAGAAGTTCCAATGATGCAAAAGGAATACACAGTGCAAATAGCAGGCACAATAAAATAGAGCACAAAATACAGTACACTACAAAGGCACAAGGCCAAGTGACAGAAGGGGAGGGCAATTTAGGGAAAAGGGGTGAACTAGTGTAAGAGGACCACAAAGAAGATATCTGGGGATGGATGAGCAAGCACAGGCTGTTTTAGATAGGGAGGGGAAATCATAAAACCGGGGAGCAGAACAGACAGAGGCCAGAAAAACAACAAAGAAAGAAAATCCCAGGAGTGCGTAGGGTAAAAGGAAGGGAAGGGGAGGTAGAGATTTTGGAAAGGAAGGTGAAACAGGTGAGGAGGGCAACAGCAATAGGTTAGATATAGGCACAGGAAGGAGTGAAGTGATCCCATAGGAGAAAACAAGGAACAGTTAGGCACACACCAGGAACAGGTACATAGAAACATAATATATAGGTATTGCTGAAAGTATTTAAACTAGCCTCAACATGCAGACAAACGTCAGGCTAACACCCCTACGTACTGCCCCAAACAGAGGCTTCCTCAGGGGCAGTCCCATAGGAACTGCTTCAAAGAGGTATATATTTATAGCAAAGCTTAGTAAACAAAACAAACTTACTGAGTCAGTTTTCATTTAAGGTTTGTTTCCCTTCTCTGTAACTAATTACCACATTGTATGATCGTGCCCAGTCTTGCAGCCCTTCCTACAGAAAGTAAGAGATGCTCTGAAGATTTTTACTCCAAATTTGATCCTTAATGAACAGCTCTTTCTGCTTGCTATTGGCCCACATAAAGAATGGGATGCAGCTATAAAGTACCTGCTTTTGATTTTACTGGTGGCAGTGTAGAAATGCATCACTAATAAATGGCTCTGTAAACATCCACCTACGTGGGAAGACTGGACACAGGTGGTAAAAGCTATCTATAGGATGGAACAATTAACATTTTCCTCACGTCACTAAATGGATATGGGGGTTAATAGATGGGCAAGATGGGTTGCATATATGTTGACCAAGGATCCACTATTTGTTCCATGCTACAGCATCATGTCTTCCACTTGCAGTTATCTTGGCTGAAGTATAGACAGCTTGCGAGAACTACGTTAGAAATTTGACTTAGGTGTGATAGATTTTACAGGATCACTGCAAGCTAAAGCAAGCTACAGTAAAAGAAAAAAAAGGCCCAGATTGTATCTGTTAAAGATCATATTACTTCCAGTGCAGCTTTAAACAATTACACTCTCAACAGGTTTGAATTTCAGATCACGGAGTGCTTTTTTTTGTTTTTGCATGAACCTCAGCTGATACTCCACTCTCAAACAAGCATTTGTCAATGCCAAATGTTGTCTTGCTGGCATTGGCATTGGTAGTGCAGGAGTTAGAGAGATGTATAATAGGAATGGCAGTGAAGTATGGAACTGACGCCAACCCCACCCCAACCTGCAGAGACTGGCAGGCATTGAGGTGTGCCTTTGGGTCGTCGGCCATAACACTCATTTCACCTCACTCTACCCTGCAGACTCCGACAAGTGTTGCATTGTGCCTTGGGGTTGTCGAGGCTTATGTGCACCCCATTCCACAAGGAAATACGTTGAGATGGGTGCAGTATAGGAGAATAGGGTGAACTTTGGGCTGAAGAGTCCAAGGCACACCTTGATGCCTGTCACTGGCTGCAGGGTGGGGGGAGGGTGGGGATGGAATAGCATGAGCATTACAGCCAACAGTCCAAAGTCACACCCCTGATGCCTGTCAGTCTCTGCAGGGTGGGATGTTATGATTAGAAACCCTAACGTCCCGGGCGTTTGTCGGTATTTGCACTCCAAATTTTCAACGTGGGCTTTTTGTGACCCCACCTCATGAAAGCATTTGGGACCTCTGCTCATGAACAGTGGCACTGTGATTTTGTTAGTCGGTCCCGAAAGATGATTCCACACAGTGACTGCGAAATCACCTTTCAGAACCAGATAACAAGATGACAGTGACTGAGTTCCTGAGGTGGGGCCCAAAAAACCCCATGTTGAAAATTTGGAGCCAAAAGTTGCAAAAATGGGCAAGATATCCACCTAAGTTGCACCCCCCCCCCAGTGCCATTATACAGCTTACTGTAGAATTTTCTTCAGTTTGCAGTCGGCTTTTGAAGAGTTCAGACATCTCCCGCTCCACCAAAGATCATTGCACCGGGCTCCAGAGGTAAGTATGGGGTGGGGAGATGCAAGGAGGTGGGGTGCAGAGGGTGGTACGGGTTGGGGGAGGAGGGTGTTGTGACCACAGGTGACCATTTTCTGTGTTACGGGGGTGTTGCGGGAAGGCTTTTTTTTTTTTTTACAGGTTTGCTTTGGGCACACCGGGGTGGGCTCCAGTGTGCCACCTGTCTTTTTTGGGGACAGGGGACTGAAGCCAACGGGGATTGGGCCCCCCGTTAGCAAAGAAAGTGTGTCTGTGTTTGGGGGGGGCATGATGCTGAGGGGTATTGGGCACCCCCCTCGACAGACAAATAAAACAAGGGAGAACATTATTTATTTATTCATTACAAATCGGGTTTACAACCTTTGAGTCAGAGACTCATTTACAAAGGCACCTCGTCGCAGGGGGCCAGACATCAAGACAGTTATTACAGTGCAGATTATAACAAAGGATAATATTACAGCTGCAGTAAAAGGAACATTTAACATAGATACACTTAGGTTACATAATGTAGTAGTTTGTATGTTACTTAGGTTACATAATGTTACAAAATTGTGAGTTACACTCATGGATATAGTAGGTCGTCAGAGAAGACAGTGGGTTACATCCCTGTTTGGACCTAGTAGGGAAGGAGTAGATCTGGAGGAGGGAGAGGCTGTCCAGTGGACGTTGTCGAGCCAGGGGGCAAGGCGGGCGGGAACCACAGGTTACAACAGGGGGTTAGTTGCACCTGCAACAGCGGGTATTAAAGATATGGTTCCGAAGGGCTGTTTTGAAGTAGCCAGTTTTTGGCAAGTTGGAGATGCAGCTAGGGAGGGAGGAGGAGGGATTTGAACCAGGTAGGGGCTCGGTAGAGGAAGGATCTCTGGGCAAGAGAGGTCTTGGTTCTGGGTACCTTGAAAGTGGCCTTAACAGAGCTATGAGTGGTGATGGATGAAGATGGCTGCTGTAGGGAGGTGGAGACCCCCGAGGGGGAGAGTCCTAGCAGAGATTTCTTAGCGAGAAGGCAGGTCTGGTAGAGCAGTCAATCCTCAAATTTGAGAAGACTGGTGGTAGTATAGAGAAGGCAGGTGTGAGTTTGGCTGGGGGCACTGGTCAGGAGCCTACAGGCCTTATTGATGGAGAGTTGGATTTTGGAGAGGGCAGTGTTGTCAGCTGCGGCATAGATGGGCAAGCCATAGTCCACAAGGGACAAGATGGAGGAGGTGATGGCCAGCCTGAGGGCAACCTGAGGCAGGCAGTTTCTGTGCCGGTATAGCAGGCCAATCCGAGAGCTAATGGCGGCTGGCAGGGCATTAATGTGGGTGTAGAAGGAGAGGACAGTATTGAACGTGATGCCTAGGTACTTGTATGTGGTCACTTGTTCTAGCGGGTGCAGAGTGCTTGGGATAATCAAGAGGGGAGTATTTTTAGCTTTATTTTGGTAGTGGGAGAAGAGCATTGATTTGGTTTTCTTTAGGTTAATGACCAGTCTGCGGTTGCCGAACCACCTTTCGGCTTGGTTGTAAGCTTGCTGGAGGGATAATTGGAGGGAGATGGGATTGGGATGTGAGGCAACGAGGACTGCATCATCAGCGTAGAGGAGCATTTTACCAGTACATGAGCTGGGGAGGGTGTTGAGGTAGAGACTGAAAAGTATTGGACCCAGGATGGAGCCCTGAGGGACCCCGGAGCAAACGGGAAGAGTGCTGGAGAGAGAGCTGCTGATCTTGACACGCTGGGATCTAGCAGAGAGTTAGCTAGAGAACCAGGAAATGGGACCACCAGAGAAGCCAAGCTGGTGGAGAGAGTCGAGTAGAAGGGGATGACAGACAGTGTCAAAGGCCTTGGAGAGGTCAATGAACACTGCTCCTGCAAGGCTGCCAGAGTCAAGAGCAGCATGCAGGTGTTGGGATAATTCCAGGAGAGCCGTGGTTGTACTGTGTCCTGGGCAGAAACCATGCTGCTCTGGGCACATAATGTCATACTTGGTTAGGTATTCAGAGAGCTGGATCAACACCACTTTTTCAAGGGCTTTAGAGAGTGGGGGAGGATGGAGATGGGCCGGTAATTGTTGGGGGTGAATCAGTCCCCACTCTTATGTATGGGTGTGATTTCAGCAGTTTTCCAAGCACTTGGAAACTGACCCAGGCATAGATACCGTTTAGAAGGTCAGTCATGGGGACTAGGACTTCATCCAAGACCATACGGAGGATCCTGGAGTCGAGGGGGTCACTGCTGGGGTTATTGCTGCCTAAGGCTTTTAGCAGGTGCAGCCTGGCTTCTTGGGGGGATAGGGTGTGCAGGTAGAATGGTGGGTGATGCAGGACTGGACGGAAAGAGGTGGGGATTGGGTCAAAGAAGCTGCTGGGGAGGACCGAGCTTAGGTCAGAGAAGGCAGTGTTAAGACAATCGGCTATGAGGAGTGGATCTGTGGTGGGGGTGCCATTGATGGAGAGCTGAGATGGTGGGGGGGGGACTTCCCATTTAGCTATTTCATATTATCCCCGAAGGTCCGGGCTGAACCCCAAGTGGAAGTGAGGGTGGTCTGGTAGTGCTCTGCCTTGGCCCGCCTAAATGGCATAAGTGCACTTATTGCGTTCCGCATTTGTAGGCCTGTCTGTCAGATACCTTTCCAGATTCTACAGCAATGTGCCTGAGATTATCTCTGTTTTTGAGTCTCTGGAAGAGGGGTGGGGTGATCCATGGGGCATTGCATTTTTTGGAGCGGATCCTGGTGAGGGGGTGAAAAGGTCACAAGCCTTACAGAAGGCATTTGTGAAGTGGTCAAGAGCTGAGTCAGTGTCAGGGGTGCGCTGGATAGGGGACCAGTCTATCTGGGCTAGGTATTGTTTTAATTTTCTGAGGCCGCCAGGGCATAAACGGTGGTGTAGAGTGGCCTGGAACACTGGCTTCAGAGTGGAAGATGGCCAGAGACAGAGGACTGGGGAGTGATCACTAAGAGAGTTGGGGAGGACAGTGACATCCTGGATTTTGTAGGGGCGGTTAGATATAACAACATCTAGGAGAGTGCTGGTGCCAATAGAGTGGTTGAATCTGGTGGGCTGGTTAACTGGGACATATCCAGGGCAGCAAAGGAGTCCCTTATATGGGAGGCAGTGGAGGCAAGCCAGTTAACATTGAGATCACCTAGGATGACTTGCTCCACTTTGTGAGGGAGAGATGTGAGATGGTCAATGAGGGACTGGACCGCTTAGTTTTGATTCCTCTGGGGTACGTAGGAGACCGTGAGGAAGAGAGGGCCTTGGGCTGGGTCAGGTGTAATTTTTAAGGTGAGGACTTGGGCTCCATAATCAAGTTTAGGAGCTGGGAGTGCCTGACCTATAAGAGAGTCCCGTACGAGTAGTGCGCAACCACCACCGCGTTTGCCTACTCGATCTTCCCTTTAGACGGTATATCCAGGGAGAGTGATAGTACAGTCAGGGGTGGATTTGGAGAGCCAAGTCTCTACCAGTGCAATTATGTCAGGTTGATGTTGAACAACCCAACACTGGAAGGCAGCAGATTTCTTTAGGAGACTGCAAATGTTTAAGGATGCAAAGCGGAGGCCAGTTGCAGTACAGGGTTTAGAAGGACTGGAAGCAATAGGTCCTGGGTTTGGGTGTACATTACCAGATAATAATAATAGCAGTGTAATTATTCTGGTTAGTGGCCGGTGGCGATGGAGACCCTTGGGTCGACACCCAGCTGAGGACTTTACAATCAGGGTGCATGGGATACATAAAGTGCGAAGGGTGGGAATGGCAGGGGAGAGCTGGGTCCAGGTCAGGCCTTGGAGGGCGGAGGGAGTGGGGGTGTTGGCAGGGTGGGGGTGTTGGGGGGTTATGGGTGTGTCAAGGGTGAGGGAGGGCTGAGTTACTGTGGGGTAGTCTGGGGATGAGGTGCCTAGTGTGGAGGAAAGGTGCTCCAGTCGGTGTGAGGTCTGTACAAGAGGGTGAAAGAGAGCAGACTTAGCAATGGAGTGTAGGTACCCGTAGCAGCTGAGCAATAAAGGAAGAGTGCCAAGAGTAGTAGAGAGTAAGGAGCTGTAGAGCAGCTTTGGAATGGTTGGGGAAAACCCCTCTAGTGGGTGAAAAGACTATAAGCTGCAAATGGGAAAAATCAGTATCAATCAGTAGAAAAGGGAGGGGCAAAGACAGATGAAAAGTGATAGTCTGACCACACAATAAGTGAAATGAGACAGGAACTATATTGTGTTGGATTGGGTAAGTGTGCTTATAACTGGGCCCTCTAGTGGCTAAAGGATATAATCTGCTAATGGAAAAGTCGGCACAAAAAAAAAAAAAAAAAAAAAAAAAGGCAGAGTTGTCCCCTTGGGAGATGAGACGAGAGGTCGAAATTAAATAGCAGGCTTGGAAGGGAGGGCAGTCAGAAAACAAAACAGAAATTAACAGTTTGGGAGGGGTTGAGAATTAAACAGAAATAGTTTAAGCAGGGTTGGGGAGGACACTGCAGTATGCTCAACAGGAGAGAGCAGTAGCCTCAATACAGTTGTGGAAGGGGCTCTGATTATCACTGGGGCACAGAGCTGAAAAAAAAAAAAAGAACAGGCAGGGAGGTTCTGAAGCAAGTTTTTTTTTTGGGGGAGGTCACTGCAGCAGCCTCGGTGGGATACCAAGGTCAAGGGTGCAGCCCACAGACTTACAGCTCTAGGAGAAGGGGCACAGCGCTCAGGGCAGATAGCAAAATCACAGTACCTTAAGACCTCTCTCAAAACTTAAATCAACTCTTAAGAAATCTCTACATCAGACTAAGCATTACTTAAAGTGAGAAATCAAGAACATGTCAAGCAGAGGTCAATCCTAGCATTGATTTCTTGGCAGCAGTTCTTAGAAGACTTCTGGCTTGTTGCACAAAGTGTGAGAAACACTGGCAAACAGGGGCACATGAGATTCCTCCAGGGGTAGATGCCAAAATTCAGGGTTCCAACCTGTACCTTGCTTGGAGGGTGAGCGTTGGGCAGCTTCTCTTTTTTCTGCTTACCAAACTGCAGAATGCAGTTTGTTTGAGAGGAGAGAGCCTGAAAGGGCAGAGTTGTGCGCTTGCTTGGAGGATGAGCGTCGGGAAGCTTCTCTTTGTTCTGCTTACCGAACTGCAGAATGCAGTTTGTTTGTTTGGGCTCCCTTGTCGGCAAATGAACTGGGGAAGGGGCATGCTGACAGGGGGATTAGGCACCCCCAATGTCAGCTTTCTAGGGCCTTTGAGAGGCAGACGGCGGCAGACACCATGTTTATTGAAATGTTTCAGCAGACAAGACATGCCCTGTAATGACGGGGTGCTCCCTCATTGCGGCAGCGAAATTCTTTCAAGTTAGCGGCATGCTTCTCAACTGATGTCATAGACTGTGTGCTCATTCATTGGTGCCATGGAGACCAACCCAAAAAAGTAGTGGCACCATTGGCCACAGCACTGCCGCACTTCCACAACCTGCTACTCTAGCAAGCTGCCACAAAATGTTGCTTGCACTGTGCATGCAAGACAACATAAAAAATGAGTGTTAAAAAATTTGTGACAGCAGTGACCCCTCACTGGGAGGGGCAGAACTGGAACAGCCCAGGGGTTTATTTCCCCTTACTAGGCCCTGCCAGTGCCTGCCTTCAACATAGTCTCAACCAGTCCTAGTGAGTAGCAAAAAATCTATGCTGTAGAATGGTTTCCTCGCTGCCTCTTGAGGTAATCATGCTTCCCATAAATTAAGGAATAAGGAACTTCCCCCTTGGAATCCTGTGAGACATCTTGGTTGGAGATTCGCAGCATCAGTTTATGGAAATTCGGCTCCATACCGCAACAGTGAACAGAAGAGAGAGAGGCCAGAAAAAAAACAAGGGAAGGAAATCGAATGGGTGTGGTAGGGTAAAAGGAGGGGAAGGGGGAGGCAGAGATTTCAGTAAGGTGGGGAAAGAGAGCAGCAGGAGGTGAGGTACAGTTACTGGAGAGAGTGAAGTGGTCCCATAGGAACCTTGCATTAAAATGGAGCGTTTGCCTGGCTTGGTCATTGTCCTGGTCAGCTCCTTAATTGTCGCATTATGAGCTTCAAGCTTTGCTAGGGTCTGTTCTAATTTTGAATCCAAGGCCTTTATGAATTCCATCATTGCATGTCCCGAGGGTTCCGCAGAACCCGCACTGCTAGGCACTGAGCTGCTTGTGGCTTCCCCAGCCTTACCAGCAGTCTGTACTTGTTTTCACACCCCTGCTTGCAGTTTTGGGGAATGCACTGTATTACAATCTGGTATTGTTCGATTCAGGTGCACTTCAGAAAGCCAATTTTTAGAACTGCAGAGAGAACTGCAAGTATTTGTAAAGTGTTTCCCAATATCTGTGAGCTGAAAGATGTGGAGCCTGTGTGAGAAGCATCCTGCCTCAAAGATGGCTCTCTAGTGCCCCCCTTTTCTTTTTTCCATCAGCCGTGGGAGCCATGACAGCCTGGCTCCAACAGTAGAAAAATTCTGGCATGTGGTCAGCTTTTAAAACTGAATGGCAATTCAGCTGTCAGCAGGCTTGTGCAAGGGAAAAGGTGCAAGGGCTGACTAGCAACCCTTGATGCTGAGTGGTTGTGCTGTCAAGTCCTTTATTTGCATAACCATCAGCATCACCCCCTCTCTCCAGCCAATTAGGGACCCCCCCAGGATAGCCACAGCCCCTCCCAGCAGTGTAAAAGAAGGCTGCCAGGAGAGTTCATGGTCAGCTCAGGGATAGAGTTTGGTAGTGGAAAACAGAGAGGCCAGGAGAGCTCCAGAAGAGTGGCCAGAAGGGAAGCTCTGAGGAGAAGCTACTGAGGGACCTGCAGAGGCAACTGAGGAGCACTGTCACTGGAGAGCCCTGCCTGCCTGGCAGTCCTTTTAAGGGCTCAAAGAGCTATACAGCTAGTCAATGCAGTTAACGTGAGCTGCCAGCAGAGGAGTGCGGGCACCACTGGGCAGCACCTCACAGCCATGCAGGTGTTCAAGGGATCAGCTAGCAATGAAAGGAGTGTAACCGGCCACTGGGCTCTGCTAATCAGACTCAGCAAGCAGGTCGACTGGCAACAAAAGGGTTGTAGCCATCACTGGGTGCCCCCCCCCCCGGGAGTATCAGCTGGTAATTTAGCCAGCGGTGGAGGGATCCAACCTACCACCTGACCCACACCAACCAGGTAATGCAGCTAGCAGTGGAGGAGTCTGGCTTGCTACTAGTCACCCCTTGAGAGGATCGGTTGATGACTTGACCAGTGGTGAAGGAGTATGGCCTGCCACCGGGCACAACCTAGTTTAGGCCCAGCAGATGTAGCTGACAGGTTGGTCAGTGGTGGGGGCACTGACCTAGCAGAGGTGGAGGACCCAGGGCCAATTCATCTGGTACATCAGCCAGCAGTGAGTGGGCAGAGTCCAAGCAGGGGGGTCCTTTTCATTTCATTTCATTTATTTTGGAATTGCAGGTAAGTACTCTGGAATTTGCATTCCATTTTCAGGTACGACCTGAAGTCAAGTAAAGGTACAACATACAAATGTACATATTTTAACAACATAAAAAAATACAGAAATAGCAGTAATACAATACATTCATTTACATACACATTCATTCAGGCATTTAAAATGATTAAAAGCTGCCATGTTAAAGGTATTAACAGCTGTAGATTGGTTACCATTGAGAGGTAAAGTGTTCCAGACAGAAGCAGCATAGTAGGCAAACGTTCAATTGCCTATGTTTGATCATATGAGGGGAAAGACTATTTATAGATACAGTACAAGCAGGACCAGTATCAATAACCAATGATGCATAGTTCAATATTGGGAGGAGATTTTGTTGAGCAATAGCAAGACATTTCTTTTAAGAAATGTCATAATTGGTATAATGTTCCTATCTTTGCATGTATCTTGGAAGTGACTTTGTCCATATGAACACTGAATTTTAGGGATGGGTCCAAAGTAATACCTAGATATTTAAACAAATCTGCAGTCTTTTTTTTTTTAACTATTTTTTTATTGCAAGTTTTTAACTTATATGGCATCACAGATCATGTTTACAGGAAGTCAATATTATGTGCGTTAAATGGTTAACAATAGAGGCTATAGCAATAAAGAAAGAAAAACAATAATCTGTTACTAAACTAGATGAGAAAGAGGGTAAATATCCATAGGAGGGTATACCTAAAATAATAAATATGGTAAATATCCTCTGCCTAGCTTTGAAACTTATAGTTATATTCCACAAACCAATGTTTACTAGAAATCAGTGTACAAACCCATTTCACACTTTCTAAATGAGAATCCGGGAGGGAGGGGGACAGGGGGAAGCCCGGGATCTGATCTGTCCATCAGGAAGGGGATCGGATAGAGTCCCTACCCATCCAATCAAAGGGAGGTCTCCACAAACGGGACTACGGAGACAGGACTGGCCGAGCCCCACCATATGGACATTAGCGCCCGCGTACTCTCGCGACAGGCCCCTAAGGGGGTTGGTCTATTCTAAATTGAGAAATATTAAGAAACCAAATGTTCCAATGATTCATTAACTCAGGGACTGTATTTTGGATTCTGGCCATCATATGTTCTAACTTATAAATGTTGTATACAGTGTCTTCCCAGGCTGAAATGGAGGGGGACTCCGGACGAAGCCATAGTCTAGTGATGCATTTATTGGCTGCTCCCAGCAAAATATCAAGAAGGTATACTTGGTGAGGATCTTTGAAGTGACAGGGATAGTGGAGAAGAATCCCCAGTGCTGGAGAAAATACACCCAAAGCTGGGAAAGGATGTGTGATTCTGTTTTTTATTGGATACCAGTACGTTGTCAGCACCAGGCATGACCATATAATGTGGGTATGCGTGGCCACCTCACAACCATATCCTCTCCAGCAGGAGGAGTCTCCCCCAGCCAGGTATTTAGCAGTAATCTGAGGAGTGTGAAAGAATCTGGACATCACCTTCCAGGAGTACTCCCTCCAGGTGTATGAACTGGAGGTTTTGTATTGCCTTCGCCAAATCTGGAGCCAGTCCTCCTGGGATAACTCAACCTGGAGCTCGGCCTCCCTGTGGAATTGCACCAGGTCCATACTGTGTGTTGGTGCTCCTTGTAGTGCCTTATAGAGGTGGGAGATCAAGTGGCTATGGTCTCCACCTCCTGCTAACTGAATGAGCAAGGGGCATAAAGGGGCCATAATCTGGGTGGTAACGTCTAAACCGATTTTTGAGTCTAAAAAGTGACGGATTTGCAAGAATCTAAAGAAGTCACTCTTATCTAAAGAGAACTCCTGTTAAAATTGATCAAATGATTTAAATACTGCTTTATCAAAGAATTGATATGTGTACCGAAGGCCCCTCCAAGCCCAAGATTGAAAGGTGGCATCAAGTCGCGCATGTGCTCATAATGGGTTTTCAGCTGGGACACTCTACCAGGTGGACAGAAACTTATTGGACAAGCTAAAAATTTCAACCAGTATTGGAGCATCCCTTTAGTGAATCTGGAGCCCCTCTGTAGTTGGATTATATTGTTAGGCTTGAACACTTGGGAATAATTTTAAAGGCTATCCGCCATATTCCGCTCCACCATCAGCCATGGTGGGGTGCGAGTTTGAGGCAGAAGCCAGGTAGTTATATGTGCAAGCAGGGTGGCTATCCAATAATGAAAGATAGTAGGAAGGGAGAGCCCTCTTCTTGTCTTTAGGGCATTGAAGCTTACTCAGTGATAGTCTAGGACGTTGATTCACCCATAAAAAACGACTAATGGAGCTGTCCCACCTCCGAACATCCCTCATGGAAAGAGGCAGGGGGTTATTTTGCATTAAGTATAAGATCTTTGGAAGAGAGTTCATCTGAATGGATTGGACTCTAGCCATCAGCAAGAGGGGAAGGGGTGTCCACCTCAGCAGGTCCGAATCTATTTTAGAGAGGGTTGAAGAATAGTTCAGGATAAATCCCAAGGTAGGTTATATACGGTTTGTCCCATTTATACGGATATCTCTGAACAAGATCTAGGAGAAGAGGGGGTTGTATAAGTAAAGCCTCCGATTTGTTTTGATTTATGGTATAGCCTGTGAGGATCTCTATTTCTTTCAGAAGAGAAGTTAAAGTTTGTAATGATTCTTCGGCAGGTGATATAGGAAAGAAGATCAACAGTATAGTAGGCTAGTTTATGGTATGATGACTCAGAGACTCTATATCCATAAAGGTTGAGGGTTTGTCAGAATAGCTGGGCTATAGGCTCAATAGAAAGGGCAAACAGGTATAGGGAAAGGGGACAGCCCTGGTGGTTGAGAAGCAGTCAGAGTGTGAACCATTTAGTTTCATGACCGCCTCCAGGTCAGTGTATATTCCTCTAATAGCATCCATAAAAGGGGCTGGGAATTTGAATTTTTGTAAGGGGGCTTGAAGAAACTCCGAGGAGACCATATCAAAGACCTTTTGGGCATCAAGACTCAAAATCAAGAGGGGGGATTTTGTGGACTGGGCATGGTCTATGAGATCTAGTGTTCATTTAATGTTGTCTGTTGTCTGCCTACCTTTGATAAATACTGACTGATTCGGATGTATTAATGAAGGGAGAATGTGATCAAGTCTATGGGCTAGGATACTTGCATAAATCTTATAATCTTGGTTAAGTACCAAAATAGGGCAGTATGAGTCACACAGGTGTGGGGGTTTGGGGGGTTTCAAGATCACAGAAATTGTTGCTTGTCTCCATGAGATGGGGAAAGAAGAAGTAGTATGTGTGGTTTGCAAGGCAGCACCAGGCTTTGGTTGACAGTAAATCTTTATTACACCCTTTGTGGCGAGCCCAATACAAACACAGGTATTGTGCTGCCCAAACCCCAGTGTTTTCTGTGGGGGCTGTACCCCTCACACCCCTCATGCAGGGGGCTGTGCCCCCTACACCCCCCGGACCTTAGGATTCTCAACTTCAGGTCGGAGTTGGTTTGGGGAGGGGGCAGGACACTGGGGGAAAGCAAAACACAGAAACGAACCATTACAGTGACTGTCGCTGTAGTGGTCATTTTCTGTGTTTCACCATCAGGGTGTCGGGCAACAGGGGGCCACCTGGTTTGCAAGGCTTGTAGGAGGGGAGTTTGCACTAGATTCCATGTGCCTTTATAGAATTCTGCCCCAAAGCCATCAGGGCTTGGAGATTTCCCGGTTTTAAGTCCCTGAATTGTAGTCTGAAGTTCCAGTTCAGTGATGGGAGCTACTATCTGTGCCTGCTGCGAGGCTGAAAGGGTAGGAAGGTGAAGCTGGGAGAGAAGGCTGTTATTTTTTGTGGATCAAGCTCAGTCGGGGGGGAGGGGGTAAAGGGACTGGTAGTATTTCCTAACGGCATCAAGAATATGTGGCGTAGAATATCGGGTCTGTCTGGATATGGGGTCCTTGATTTTGGAAATGGTGCATTGTTGTATTTGATTTCTAAGATGATAAGCTAGGAATTTAGAAGCCCAAGCCCCTCCTCATAATAACGTTGTCTCAGCCAGGCCAGAACTTGTTCAGTTTTGGCTGTCAGCAAGTGTTGAATCTTGGCCTGAGTCTGAGATATCAAAGGAAGGAGATCAGTGTCACCTTGCATATGAGCCTCCTGGAGGAACCTAAGTTTTTCTTGTAGGGCTAATAGACTAGACTCAGCCTGTTTTTTCTTATGTGAAGCATTCGCTAAAATATAGCCTCTGAGCACCACTTTGAGCATATCCCAGAGAGTTTGAGGGGAGGTCTGGGGGGATACATTGTCTCAGATAATTTCTGGAAAGCGCTTCTCCTGCAGGTCTCTAAATTCTCTATCTGTAAGTGAGGGCGGATTAAATCGCCAGTGTGTATTTGTCCTATGCTTTCGAATATTAATTTCCAAAGTGATGGGGGCATGGTTGGACAGACAAATATTAAGAATATTCGCTGACCGAGCCAGGTCAACATGTTCCTTGCCTATACATAAGTAATCTAGTCTAGAATAATGTTTAAAAGAATTAGAGTAATAGGTGAATTTCCATTGCGAGGGGTGAAGCTGTCTCCACACGTCCAACAAACCCACATCACGAAGTAGGAGATGGAGGTGTTTTTGCCCTGAGGACTGTGGGGAGGGACGTGCTGCAAATGAGTATAGTGAAGGGCTAAGTTGGCAATTAAAGTCCCCTCCCAGGATTAGAATTCCTTGCTGCCTCATCAAGATAGCATCTAACAATTGTTGTATGGTAGAGGCATCTGAATCAGGTGGGATGCAGATACTGTGTACTGTACTGTTGGTTCAATTTAACCACAGCCAGTGCCAGTCTGCCCTCTCTATCAGAGTATTGGTCAAGGAGTTGTAGTTTGGAGCGTCTCGGGATCAGAATCACTGAGTCTCTTCTTCTACCTCTCTGTTAGAAAGACTCCACCAGACGTGAAAACCCCAATTTAAGCAATTTTTGGTGCTCGGTTGATGAAAGGTGGGTTTCCTGTAGGAAGAGAATATCAGGATTACATTTTTTGAGTGCTCAGAGTGTGTGATTCCTCTTGATGGGGCCAGCCAGCCCATTTACATTGTGGCATATGATTTTAAAGGGACTCTGCATATCTGGATATAACATGAACTGCTTTACGGCCTCCTGAGCCTTCCGCCAAGGAAAGAGAACACCCCACAACATCATCAATTTTATTTTCCTGTCTTATACAATATTTGTTGTCTGAGCAGTTTGCAGAAATCAAGTGTTCTGTGACCCATAGGGTAAAATAAAAAAAATAAAGTCTGAAAAAATGCTATAAGATAACTAGTATGCCAACTGGGCATACTTATGTTAGTTTGTATGGTAAAAGAGAAAATGAGAACTATATACAGTCCCCAATAAAGGGGAGAATCTGTGACTTCCAACAATACATGCTTGGATGTGGCATGTATTGGGGACCAGTCGTCCGACTGTCCGAGGGTGGGCTCCCAATCAACAAAGTGATGTGGGGTCCTGGGGAAGCTTGTGCCTCTAATTCAGGGAAGGGGGTGGATAGGAGTAAGGAAAACTGATATCAGGGAGAGCAAAAAAAGAAGGGGTGATGGTAAAGGGAAGGTGTAGGATAGGGAGAAATGGCGCAGTTCCTTTATAGCCTGGGTCTCAGGTGGCATTTGAGACCAGGGCCCGTCCCTAATGGATAAAGGGGGAGGAGGGGCAGAAAGGATACAATGATTCTGCTTCGGGATGTATATCTAGTGACTGAGCAAATGATCTGAGCTTTGGGGGGAGCCATTCCTCTCTAAGGACCACTGGGTACAAGAGATTTAGTGTAAATGTAAAGGCAACATATTTTAAAATTCATGGGAAATACCCCAAGGTAAAACATCTTGTGGTACAGCTTATGTACTCATTAATTAACTCCTCGGTGTATCCAAGTCCTCGGTGAGCAAGTAATGAAAACTTAAAGTGAATAATCTCTGATCACCACTCTTAATATGTATAAAGGAAAAATGTTTCTACTAACAGAGAAATCTGAAGTAGGTGTCGGCTTGACTATCCTTAGAGCCATGTCCCAGAATTACAAGTCCTGGTTGTAAACCAAAGGTGGTCATGTAAAAAAAGGGTATAGATGCAATATAGTCCTAGGCACATAGTCATTGAATCGAGTCCCTCCACAATATTAATTCCCAAATATTTGAGCTTGCCAAAGAGAAACATAATGGTATGCAGCTGAGAGTCAGCAGAGGAATGAGAAGTCTCAGGGCTGCCCCGCTAGGGTGTGCCATTTAGAGTGGAAGGGAGGGGATGCCCCGAGGGGAGGAGGGTCCCAAAGAGAGCCGGGCCCCAAACCCCACCCGATCATCTAGCCATTAAACCGCTGTCCAAGGGTAACTGGGGGTCAAGGGCGACAAAGGGGACCCAGCCCCGGGCCTGATATATTATCACAGTCTCCCGTAATGCAGTCCAGAGCAGACAGGGCCCAAATCCACCCAGCCACAGGATGTCTAGTCCATAAAATGTAGGACCGCCTTCCCAGTTCACCCATGGATCCCGACAACTTAAATGTATTCTGGTACTGCCAGGCCACCCAAGGCTGAGAAGACCCGTTATCTGCACCCTATTTACTGGGCTAATCCAGTAAAGCCAGCCTGAATCTGAAAAAGTATGGCCCCAATCCCCTGGGGACATCCAGGTCTGAGCGGGCAAAAACGCCCGTCTGGAGCCTGCAAGTCCCAACCTGATCATGAGGTCTTCTAAGAGCCCCTATCTAACGGGGTCACAGTGAAAGAAAGGTCAATCAAGCTGTTTTGTGGACGATTCAAACGAAGCCTGGGTCAATATTCTCCCACCATGAGCAGGCCAGCAGCAAACCATATTCTTATCGGATCCATCTTGGGGAACATTCAAGTAGGGCTAGGTAGAGAGCGCCCCATCCGCTCCTTTGACCACCACAAGAGGAAGAGGCCCCAAGGGATCTCCGCACTCCCCCCCCCAGTCATCCCAGTGCGACAATAGTATCCGGGTAAGATCTCACCCCTGACCCCCAGGCACGCCCCAGAAATACTGATCGCATTGTGTTTGTTTTAGTGGTGATAATTAAAGAATGAAGTGGCATCTCATACAAATCTCCCCAGGGCACGACCCCCTGCAGGGCTACCACCTAATTCCCTGAACCACTCCCGCTTAACTGTTCACTGTGAGTATAGAGTCCTGGATCCTAGAGTCCTCAACTGGGCTGCCTGGAAAACTGTGCCAGCATTTTTTTAATAGACTCTATGGTGGCTTGCTGATCTGGCTGCATTCTGGGAGTGGTCACTCTTGAAAATCCCCAGTCTTCCAAAAATCTCTGGGGAAGACGAACTGAGGAAGGCAATGCGCAGCCCAGCTTTTTAAGGTCCACATAGGTGTCTGCCATGGTGTCATAAGACTGCTGCCTCGAGGGGAACTGGATCACCAGTCTACTGGGGTAGGGGGTTCTGAATTTAAGTTTATGTTGCCTGAGAAGTAGAAACAAGTCGATGTACACCCGCCTTCTCTGCATGGTGACGGGGGCGTAATTGTTGTCCACGAAAATACGAGTATCATCACAGTAAATATGTAATTTAGCCCATGCCTGCTTAACAATGAACTCTTTTGTTTGTAATTGGAGGAACCTAATGATGATGGACCTGGGGCAAGCTGATGCCTGTGTGGGCTTTGGGCCCAGTGCCCTATGGAGCCTATCAATCTCGAAGATAAAATCTGGGCTAAACTCAAGGGCCTCCCACAGGAGAGCCTCCGTGAAAGAAAGCAAATCTGAGCCTTCCTTGTTTTCAGGGACTCCATACAGGCGAAGGTTTTTCCAGTGGCTGTGATTTTGAGCATCTTCTTGATGCTCGACCGTGAGCTGGCAGAGATAAGCCACTTGATTTAAAGTGTCCTGCAGCTGGGAGGTAGTCAAGGCCTGTTCTTGGGCACGTTGATCTAAAGAGGAGACTGTGGAGTGTAATTCCATAAGTTTCCTTTGGAATATCTCTTGGGTTTGTTTAAATAGTTGAAAACCGGATTTAAAATCCTGAAGTTCTTGTAGGATTTTATCCAGTTTAATGTTCACTTTGATGGGTTGTGCTGCTTTGGGTCTATTCTTTCTGTGTGGCCTAGTTCAAGACATCTGGATTGAGTGAGTGGAGGCCCCCGAGTCAGTCGCGTCTCCATCGGAATTCTCAGTGTCCGGGCAAATTGCAGCGAATCTGTTAGCTCCCCCTTGCAGCTTACTAGTAGCCATAAAGTTCTCTCTTCTGTATAGGTGGTTCTAATAATCTTGCAGCCAATCTACCAACTTTTAAGAGGCGGGCCGAGAGCTTGAGGGCTAGGCTGCCATATACCCGAAGCTCACGGAAGTCAAATCTGCAGTCTTAATTGGACTCCCCGTGAGCAAACTGTAAAGTCACTTAAGTATTTTTTATTTTAACATCAGATCCAGACAACATGGCTTTAGTTTTTATTTTATTTAGAAACAGATTGTTCTGACAAAACCAAACCTGAATTTTAGCAAACTCACTGCTTAGTGTAGAATTGACTTCTAGAATAGATGTACTATGAGACACCAATGCTGCATTGTCTGCATAGAGTATTAAGTCGCAGTTTTGTGATACTTGTAAGATAGGGTCAAAAAGGGCCCAGTATTGAGCCCTGAGGGACTCCACACTGGATCCTGTGGAATGTAGAAAAAAAAACATTAAATGTAACACACTGGAACCTATTGTCAAGGTAATCCCTGAACCAATTGATAGCATGGGTTCCAAGTCCCATGTGCTCAAGATGTTTCAATAAGATGGTATGATCTACTAAATGGAATGCCTTGGTTATTGTCCACGAACACTGCCCCTGTTAGGCTACCGGTTTTGGTAGCCCTATAGTGTCCATGAACCCAGCCCAAGGCAGTCCCAATGCTATATGTCCTGAGGTGAGAGAGAGCTCAGCAACCTTAGCTGACATATCAGCCAGTGGTGAGGGCACCAGCCTAGCAGAGGTAGCCCCAGGTAGATTGGCTGGTAGGTCAAGCAGCAGCAAAAGGTGGCTTGTCACCAGGCACCTTTGGTGGAAAGACTCAGCTAGCAGGTACCCTGGCAGTCAGAAGCAGGAGAGACAACAGTGAGGAGCAGCAAAGACTCAGCAAGTAGGATGACTAATGGTGAACTGCAGCAGAGACTCGGCTAGCAGGTCAGCTAGCGGCATACCACATCTAGAGACGCTCATATCCCTAACAAAGCTAGGAGCAGCCCATGCTTGGTGGGGGAGGCATGGCACTTGGAGAAGGGATATCTGGGGAGGCAGAGTGGTGTAGTGGGTACCAGTTATTAATTTCCTTTTATCCTAGTGCCTGTGTGGGATAACAACGGCACCCCATGCCTAGACAATTGGCCACTGGGGCCTAACTTCCCAGGATGGATCTGATTCCTCACAAAAGTATTGAAAACAAACAAGATTTGTCCCAAGTTTGAGCTGTGCATATGGTTAAAGCTCACAACAGCATATCGAAACAACCCTGCAATAGCTTACCCAACCCCAAAAAAAGCACAAATACGGCAAACCCAGATGTGCCATATCAAAAAACTTTAATAAGAACTTACATGTGATGGTGTTTTGCATTATTACTGGGGGTTTGTTCACCTCCTTACATTTTCAACCTTGTGTATATATGCAAGTTTTTATCATTAAAGTCCTGTCCTGGGGGCAGAGAAGCTGTCACCAGAGCCTAGGCCTCCTGCTGTCATCTGCCAATGGACTGTCGAGGAGTTGAAAGAAGAACCAGAACTCTTCAGTGATGGCCTTCATTTGGCAGTTTGCTGAAGTTCAGTGGAATAATCCTTGATGTATGCCATGCCCCCCACCAAGTGGTATGTAAATCATGCAGACTTCAGTGTCCTTTGGGTGGTGTTTTGTTTATGCTTACTAGAGTCTGCCCTCACTCCCATTTTCTTCCCTCCTGTTCCATTTACCCATCTTGCGATTTCCCCTGCCTTACCCCAGTCTCCTGCTCTTCTTTGTTTGGGTTTGTGCAGCTCTTGCATGCTCCTTGGTATCAGCAGCCAACTGCTGCTCTCCCTGATCCTGGGGCTCTCACCCTCTGGCACCTTTCAGCTACTATGCGAAACCATGTCCTGATGTCGGATGCTGCGTGCCTACCTGCTGCTGCAGCTGCTGATTTCTGGTACTGCCTCCACTAGAATGCCAGACACTGCTCTCTACCACCCACTGAGTGAGCTTTGCTGAGCTCTCCCAAACTCCACCGCCCTACTATGGCACACCATTTCATTGTTGCTCCACCACAACCATTACTCCATGGACCTCTACTGAACTTCCCTGCTACACCTTCCTGCAACACTGTAACTCTTAGTGCTGCCAAGGTCCTGGCTCAGATCTGATCCTGAAAAACTCAGATTCCTCTGCAGTCAGTTGCATAACGTGACTACCTTCTTGTTAATGCTTTTTAATCCTGTCTTATCACTATAGAGTATGCTCAGTATTTCTGGCTAGTTGTCCCATCTTACCACAGATTTTTTCTAACTATTGCACTCTCTGGGGCTCGGACCTCTAAGGCTCCCCTGTTTGTTCCTCTCTCTCTGTGGATGCTGGGATTTGCTTCCTTGTTTCCCATCTGCTGCACTCTTTCACTTCAGCCTTCTGATATTATGACCATGCTTCATCTTTCAGACTTTTTAGGACCTACTAATTGCAGACTGCCGCCTCCCAGCTGTGAGCCTTACCACATTTACAGTTCTCAATACACTACTCTGCCCAGTATGTTCTGTTCACCAGCATGCCCAGTCAGCCATTAAGCTCATCCTTTCAGTGCTCCACTCTCATACTAAAGCATGAATATGAGCATTACCCACTCATACTTCTTTCTACTTCAAATATTTCCGGTTACTTGCTTCAGCACCAGAGCAAATGCCCAACCTCTCAAAGGACAAGCTGTGTACCTCAAGGGCCAAATTCTAATGACAACTGAGTTGCATCCCTCCTGGGCCAGGGTCCATTGACAGCCGTTCAAGGGCTGAGAATCTCAAAGGCCCAGTTCCAATTATATATATGGGACTTGCACACAGAGGAGGTGTGTGGGGATCCAAGCCTGAAGCAGCCGTTTGACAGGTTATCATCTTCTCCTGTAGGTGCATTCAGCAAACCCTAGGTTATTTTAGTTTGGGTGTGCCCTACAAACACCTTTCTGAGGGTGAAGTCCACAGTTGCAGGGATTTCTCTGATTGCAGAGTCAATCCCTATAGCACCTTAGCAAGGGTGGATAGTCTCACAACAAAAGAAGGAGGTGACAAAGATCCCCAAATTATGGAGCAGTGTGTACATGGTCTGGAATCTTGGAGCTCAGAAATGTATTTAATTCTTAATAGATTTAAAAGTGGAGGGATGGTGACTTAAAGCCTTGGATCCCCAGAGCTTTCCTCCACAGGGTTTTTTTCTCCTCTCTCCTTCATGCTGAAGGTCATAAATGGTTAAATGATATAAATCCTCTGAGAGCTTGGTCTGGATGGAGGTTCTGCAAATCCTCAACCATGGCTTCTTCCTGTTCCAAACTTTCAGGCTGAATTTCTTTTCTCCTTATGAGAAATAAGTGCATCCATATTTTCCACTTAACTGCTCTTTTGGGCTTCTTCCTTAAGGTACCTTGACTCTGTGGCACCTCTAGGGGTGGAACCCTCCTCAGGAGGGTTCCTGTGTCTTCTCTGCACTCCAAAATGGTTGGAATCCCTGTAGCAGGGGCAGAAAGAGACCGTACACCACATCTACATTGCACAAGCACAATATCCATTCCAAAGTACAGTGTTACCCATTTTCTTCCTCCCAGTACAAATGTACTCATGTTCTAACAACAGTCATCCCTCCTGCCAAGCATGCCCCCTACAATGTCTAAACATTCCTGATAAGTCACCTGATGCACTAGTGAACTGGAAGTTTGGTGAGGTTTGATGGAGCTGTGGGTGACATATATCATACCCCCCAACAAGTGGTATATAAGCTGCACAGACTTCAATGTACTTCGGACATCATTTTTGATGCTCTCACCATCCTTACATCCTCCCATCCTCCTCTTCCAGAGACTTCTTTTTTCCTTGGGATTGGAATTTCTTCTGTAAGGTACCTTTGATCGAAGCATAACTTTTCCTTGCACATATTGTTGACAGGCAACAGAACATACGACATCTACCCTTAGGATATCTGTTGTCCAGTTTTCATTAGGTGATGCCCCAGGGGTTAATACTTGTGGCATGTTACCCTGGGTTAGACATTGTATAGTTGGATGTGTGTGCAGTCTTTGGGGTTCCACTTCTACAATGCTCAGTCAGTTCTACCCTGTGTGTAGAACACAGGCATTGGCTTCTGTCCTGTCTGTTCTGTTGTCTGTTGACAATATGTGCTGCCTGTGGAGTACTTGTTGTTAAGTTGTCACTACATGCTGCCCTTGGGATACCGCTTGTGCAGTGCACACTGTATGATGCCCTTGTAGTGTATCACCATGGAACCGCATACCTAAGGGCAGTAACAAATAAACAAACAATTGTCCTGAGGGCAGCACTGTCTTAGACATGCCCATTGAATGCTGCAAGGGCAATACACTGTGCCAAGTGGGCAACCAATACCCCAGGTCAAGCACCTGTGGCAAACTGGAGTTGGGGTGCAGCACAGACAGAAAACTGAGCAAACGCTGAACCAAAACCACCTTCAGGATCAGCAGCGGCAACCATAGTTATTAATTGCCTAATAATATAACTTATGTAATTAAAAATTGTAATATTGTTAATACTGGGCTGTTATGGCAACTGGGACAGAAGGAGAACAGCAGCCAGAACAGCACAAGCGTGACAGGGAAAACTGGAGCATCAACAGGGGAATAGCATACTAGGAACAGTGAAAAATTCCTTGCAGTCACAGCATGCTACTGGGTACACTCAGGCTTCGCACAGCCCACCATACCCCTCACCACTCATATGAGTCTGTGGGTGACTGTCCCATTTTGGCTCTGCCTCTGGGGGCAAGCCATGGGTGGGGGTTGTTGGAAGGTGAGGGCTGCAGTTGTGGGCAACAAAGCTGGGTAGTCAGCTGGTGCCAAAGGGGTAAGCAAAACAGGAAGGAAAATGTACATTAAAAAAAAAAAAAGACAGATCTGGAAAGAAGAGCAAAATAGAGCCACTAAAATTTACATTTGCTTTCTCCCTGAATGCTCTCAATACATGATATCATACTACAGCTGGTGCTGTCACCACAGTCAGTGTCTTGGTCCCTCAGCTGCTGCCTGGGCTATCCGGGGGGGGGGTTTATTAGGTATATGTTAGTAATTTAAGTAAGATCAAGAACTAGCATCTCTTTCAGTTATTCTGCAACAAACTGCAGGGGCACTGCCCTTGTCACCCTCTGGAAGTACCAGGATCCAAGCATTAGAAGTGCGAACCCTATTCTCGAGCATTTTCAGTGTAGTTTTTACAGGCTCTGCTTCTTAACTGTTGCTGCTGCTGCCGCCACCATCTTGTTAGATATTGCTCCAGACACCTTGATGGCATCTGCCTGTCCATCCACTCAGGTTTCGATGATCACTAACCTCTCACAGTAGTAATACAGCTTTTTTTCCATACTCTAATCTGCTAGGATTGGTGCCATGACTGTTCGCTGCAGGGATGCAGGTAGTTCTGCCTAGGCTGGCTTGTCTTTGGCTGGCGCCTATTGGTGATTCACAGGCCTGTAAGCTCCACAATGTAGAACAAAGAAATCTGTCTTATTTTCCACATTCCATCTGGTCATCATTACCAAGGTTTGCTACCAAACACAGATCAATAGTCTCCCTATCAGAGGATAAAATGATTCCCAAATTAAAAAACCAAAAACTAGGCCCCCATATATGTAAAAAAAGAGGCAAGCACAGCCATTTGTGTTGCACTTGCACTTACGCCCCTCCCAGCTCCTGCAATATTCAGACAGATAGCGCTCACCAACAGAGGGTGCTATTCATCTAAATATTGGTCCATGTCGGTGTGGCTCTAAGTGAATCTGTGCTGCCCAGACACAGACCAGGGCTACCTATGGCCCACAGGGAATAGTGCTACCCAAAACAGGATGCCACCAAGTCCCCTGTGGGCCATATTCAGCCTGAACATGCAAATGCGCCCATTGGACATGCAACAGCCCTGGTAGTCCAGTGGTTCCCCTGCCCTCGATCCCTCAGTATAGTTGTATTATAGAAACCCCTGGTGTCCAGTGCTGCCCCCGACCCCCAATCCTCCAGTATATTTTATTTAGAGAACTCCCTGATGGTCCAGTGGTCCCCCTGAACAGTCTCACACCCTTGTCCAACCTGCTGCTTACATTCCACCTCCCTGCAACCCACCTGGTGTCCAGCCTGCTCACAGCTAAGTATGGTGATCAGTGCAGCCCTCCTGTCACCTCTGTGACTGGCCACCATATGAGCTGTCAGCAAGTAGGCATGCTGTAGAAACACTTGTTTCTGCAGCCCCTGACTGATTTCTGATGTGTCCTTCTCTATGGGGGATTATAATAGCCAACTGTGAGCCCTTGGGTCTACCAAATGTTCCACCACTTTAACCTACACAGACCCAAAGGGCTAAAACTCGTGGGGACTGGCCTCCAAATTTAGAGTGGACACAAGGAGGCAGTCACCTCCCGGGGTCCCAAGTGCCACAGGTACTGCCTCCCACTCTCTCCAAAGTGCTGACCCCCATATGCAGAGGGTCCCAGGGCTAAATCTTTCTTACAGGGCCAAAAGCATTCCTCTCCTGCCTCACTGTAGGGAGGGAGGGAGGGTAAAAGAAGTCATTTAGTTGAGGAAAAATACAGTTCACCTTAGGATCGATCTTTCAGTCGCCAACTCTTTTCCCCCCTCTGAATCAACTTTCTCAGCCACATATTTTTCTAGGGGTCACTCCCACTGGGGCTCTTTAGTAATGGCAGACACCATGATTCCCAAAGGATTTGGGTGGGTTAATCTCTGGAATCAGGAGCACTCAAAGGGCTCCCTAAACCCAAGTGTCAGGATGACTGCCCTCCTCTGACTGAGGCAACTGCTGCTGCTGTTCGGCTACTGCTAATTGGTTCCTCCCCTTTACAAATTCTGGAGCAGACCAGCTGACCTAGCCTCCCAAAGGACCCAGAGCTTAACTCTTTCAGGCCTCGTAGACCTACATAAAGAGCAGGAGCTCCTTATAGAGACTACACTGAGTTTAGACAGGGCCCAGTTTTGGGGGCTGCTGTATGGTTTAATAGGCCATCTAGCTGGCATTTACAATATTTGGTTTGATATAAATATTTGTTGTTTAAGTGCACTAACACCGACCATTCATGTGTAACAGTTGTCAGGCCTGCGATACTTTATTACCTGGGCACCCAGCCTGTCCTGGAAGTTCCCTAGGACTAAGGCAGTAACACTGGTATCAGTGGGGTGTGGGTAGTGCCCGCAGTACAGTCAGGTAGAACAGTGTGTTAGGGGTGGGCTGTGCCTAGAAAGGCTGTAAGGGATGCCGAGCAAGAATTAATGCCACACTGTAGATGTGCATTGCCTAATCTTTTTAATCCCGCCAGGACCCTGATCATGCCTACTCCTAACAAACCGCTTGTTATTTGTTTGCACTCCTTGTGTTGTGAGCATATTAGTAGAGCATTTGTTTTCATATTCCATTACAACTGTGCTTGCACTGTGTGCGAGTGTGGTGGCTATGCCAATGAAGACCATAGTGATTTGGCAGTGTTTTCCAGGGGAGAAGTACTGGTTTGTTACCTACCTAGCCCACTTAATTTTCCCTGGCTGGAGGGAGCAGACAACTTATTAACATGCATAGCATCTTTGGGTAATGAATCCCCACTGGAGTTATCAACCTAGGCCTCTCAAACTTATTTAAGCCCATGAGGCAGGGGTATTGTACTGTCACCTACAGTGACCCACTACAATAGCGTGTCCAGAGTAACTTATGACCTGGAAGCTGAGGTAAATGGTTTCTTTCCATGCGCATCCTGGGGGAAAGGAAATGGGATACGATATATAACAGAATATGATTAATATAATATACTAGCCTTGCCAGTACCATTCCCAAACCAAACAATATCCCTATATAGCCCTATGGTGATATTGTCATGGTTTTAAGTTGAATGTATTTTTGCAGACAATTTATTTGTTCTCTATATGCACTACAATCCATTGTCAGGTAACACAGAATTATGTGTGTATTGTATACTCTGTATATTGCATATTTCTCCCCTCCCCCTTTTTTGTATTATTCCATCATGTACGAGTGCATATTTTTTGTTTATTTCTGTTTTTTCCTTGACATTGTATAACTATGTTTTGTTATGATCATCATTGTACTTTTGTCCAGGCCCACTCTGTAAATGAGCTCTCCTCAACAGTGTTCCACCTGGTTAAATAAAGATGATTGATTGATAAACATTTCAGTACAGTTGGTAATTATTGAACACAACATTAAGTACTGTAGCTCCAGATGGAGTAGGCTGTTAAAAGACCTATTAGAGAAGGCCTTAGATCTTTGGTTGGCTTGGAACTTACCATCCCTGCTATTAACCCTTAGGCTGCCGGAAGATTTAGAACACATAGGTTTTTAGGACAAGATATCTTGTCAGCGGCAGCCTAAGGGTTAATGGTTTGACTGGTCATTGGGGGTTTTGTAGGCCCAAAGTGTTGAAATGCAATGCCATTAAGCATGAGACATGTGACAGGACATTTTCCATCTTTAGCTAACCTAAAGAATTTGTTCAGCAGTAATTTTAAAACAAGCTATGCTTTCTTTGAGGTCCCTAATGTTTAAACATATTTTTTTCACCGCTTGTATCCCTACATAAATCACTGGTGAGACCCCACCTCAAGTACAGGGTACAGTTCTGGAGGCCTTATCTCAGTAAGGATACAGACAAGTTCCAAGAAGTCAGCACTCAAGTAGAAAAAGAATACCTGAATCCAAATTTAGGGCAAGATGTAAAATTTTATTAGGCAAGCCAGAGCTACACCAAGTGCCCCAGCGCTTTGGCGGTCAATCCTTCCTCAGGGGAAGTGGCCTGGAAACGCACTGCACTCATTCAAATACAAATGTCATGGTGATGTCACCACATAATGCAAATAATTTTAAAGTGCAATGCAAAACTAAACACACAAAATCAGCTTAAACTTCTATACATATACTACCAAATGTTGTTGAGCAGTTTGAGGTTCTAGGTGTAAATATTCATTGGCTGCAACTTCATTAATAAGAGTTCCATAATTTTTCAACATCCAAAAGAACCGCTGCATAACAATGCTCAGTGTAATTTCATATTCATAAAGCATTTGAAGGCATGTAAAGAAAGACTGAGACAAACAAGGTAGCTGAGCATGGGTTTGGGAGGAGGTAGGGGGCCGGGGGATGGAGGGAAGGGTTATAGGAAGGGAGAAAGGGGGAGAAAAGGAGGAAAGAGAAGATTTCAAAGACAGAGCTTCTGGTACTGCTGAAGTGTGATCGCCCCTTTATATCCATTCCTTGTCAGTACTGAGGATCCACAATAGAGCATACTCTCTGAATCTGGTAAACTCCTGTAAAAAGTATAAAGACAGAACTTACAAAAGAGTTATTCAGAATAGATGACCAAAATGGAAAATAAATCTGTCAATTCAAATCTTATTTCTTCTTCAGAAAGAGTTTAAGTCCCACTGTTCATTAAGACCATCAGGCTTTACACTCTGAAGCCTGTAGATCAATTTGCTTTCTCTTTTCAATAGTTCATTCACCCTAACACCCTCTTAGAAAATGGACAAGTAAATCCTGGCACTCTGATTGGCTAGGACACCCGACGCAGCAGGCAGGTATTTCTCAATAGACCCCTGTTAGAAACAAGAGCCAATTCAGGGTGCCCCATTACTTAGTTTATCATTGGACACCCCGAAATTTTCAAAGGGAACAGTTGCCATTTTTTTCTCTCGGTTACCGGTTGACTTGGTGGCCGGCCAGCACTGCCTCTTCAGTCCGTAAAAAAAGGAAACAGTAGCCAGGACAATAACAAACACCAAATGGAATCCACACAAAAAAAACTAAAAAGTAAAAGAAACCTGTCCTAGATCTCGCTATGGCAGTCCCTACTACTATTCATGCTCCCAAACTCCTGAAACATCAGCCGCTAAATTACATAGTATAACCCGGCATCCTGTCTCCATCTCCTGGGAGACGAACTCGACAAAGTCATCCCACCACCGTTTCTGTTCACTCCATTCTCCACTAGTAACTTTCTAGTCCTAATCAGTAATGAGAGGAGCACAGAAATGAAATACCTGCTTCCCCAGAGACTGTCCCCCTCATTAACACGGTAGCCCACTCACAAGCTTCTGAACTGTTCTGCACACACTGTCCTGCTCACTGCCTGTGGTATCTGTCAGTTTAAAGTAAGTAAACATGTGTGTGGTAGAGCGAGGGACAAAGGAAAATTAATCAAAAATGGCCATCATGCTGGAAACAAAGTGCACCATAAGGGGGGGGGGGGCAGCAGACAGTAGGTGTAAGTGCATACAACCAGCTTTTTTTTCTTTTTTTTAACTACAGGGTCTCCAATAGGACAAACCTCATCTCCAAAAAAAACTCATTATAATGCAGGTGGAGGAACTATTTTATTACAAAACTTACTTTAAATGAATAGTTTATTAACAATTTTTTATTCAACTTTTTTTTATAATGGTGCCCATTTTCTAAGCGCAATAATACCTTCCAGGGTGGGCTGTATTGGGAAATACCGGACCTTCCAGGGGCTATAAGGCTCTCCGCCTGTGGTGTCAGACCTCATTATGCCCCTGGGCGGTCCGGTATTACCCAATACCGCCCACCCTGTCTGGTATTATTGCTTACATATTGTAGTGGTGGTTGCCAATCAATGCCCTTGAATCTCAAGTGCTTTCGGTTAGATCCATATTTTTGGAAAAAGTGGAGGCCCACTGGAGTATCCTTTCTAACATTAATTATGTTCCTGATATGCTCCTGGGTTCTTGATTTCAAAGCCCTAGTGGTCCTACCTATATATTGAGCATTACACTGGCACCACAAGGTGTAAACTACAAATGTGGTGTCACAGTTGATGAATTCCCTGCTGTCATACTTCTTAGCTGTACTCGGGTGAATGAATTACTTCCCAGTGTCGCAGTATCCAAAGGTATTACACATCTGTGGCACTTGAACATCCCCTTTGGTTTAAATGTGACTCTATGTTTCTCTCCCATGACCTCAGAGAGCAGGGGATCTGTGTGCAACAAATGCCAGTTGCATTGTAGGAGAGAAACTTCGAGTCACATTCTCAAGAGGCCCCGATCTAAAAGATAAACTAATTCACAGTAGGCTACCAGCACAGAAACAAACATAGACATGGCTTGGGGCTAAACTAAAGGGGAATGTTCAAGTGCCACAGGTGTAAAAAACAAAAACAAAACTACAGGTAAACAAAAAAAATTCAGACTACATGCAATGAAAACTAGAGCTATAACAAACCCATTCCACATTATGCTAACCAGTTAATAAATGGCCAAAAGTACAGAAACTGGTGTGGAGATAAAGTTCTTTCATGGACCATTACTTCTCGAACTGCTGCTTCCATTATCCTAGCTATTGAAAGATACAAGCATTTTAACTGTTGCATCACATGTTGACACCTTGCCTGTTGCAGATAACACTTCAGAAAGGCAAAGATAACTGTCAGTGTGCTGTTGTCATAGTTCTTACACTGGAGAGAATCTCATAACACCAAATTCCCATATATATGTCTGGTCAACCAAGGCCATTTCCACCTATTCATTAAAAATGGCCAATATCCAACCCGTAGGGGATTGTCTCGGTGTCCTCGCCGGCATTCCCCCTGTCAAAGACGCACCTGAAAATGAGCTGCCACAGCTGTCTGCTTTTAATGTTCAGAAATTACAGAAAAAAAGGAATTTGACTGCTAACTTTTTGACAGATTTGGATCAGATTTGGAGATTTTAATATTAATTGGCTTGCACCTGAGAATGGGAGCTTTAGAGATGTCATCTCTGCCGCAAACTTTTCCCAGGTGGTTAACTTCCTGACTAGATCCAACTATAAAATGGGGTCAAGCTGCCTACTGGATTGGGTCCTAACCAGTCATCCTGATCCCATTACTAACACTACAGTCCTCCTGGACACGGTCAGTGACCATTCCCCTGTCATCTGCACATGGACAAACAAATTCTGCAAACCTCCACCAAAGACAGTAACCAGCAGGGTCCTAGCATGGGGTCATCTTGAACCACTCAAATCCCTCCTTAGACTACAAGATTGGACTCCTATCGACAGTTCGAAGGATGTCAACATGTAACTTGATTATTTCATCAACACCTTTAATGCTGCCTGTGACTCCCGTGCACTCCTAAAAAAGTGGAACATCAAAGGCACTTACAACCCCTGGCTCTCTGCAGACTTATTAGCTCATATGAAATCTAGGGATCACCTGTGGCATCAGGCTTGAGCAACCGGCATGCAATCGGACGTTCAAAAATACAAAAGAGCATGGAAGGATTGCACAAGGTCCATCCACATTGAGAAAAATAAATACTACAAGGGAGTGCTTACTGACATGTGGGGCGATGGTAAAGCTTTCTGGAATGATATCAAAGTGGTTACAGGGAAAACCTCGAAATCCTCACCCACTTTACTTGATGTTGATGGGACTACAACTCTGGACCCCCTAACTATTGCCAATACCTTTAATAACGCATTCACGGACCTTAGCAATGTTCTTTCACCTGACTTTTTTGATGCAGATGTCACCCCGGCCAATCCTGTAAGCTCTCTCTCCCAATGACCAGTCACCCGCCATTCTACTTCAAAGAAGTCTCGTTGCATGAAGCCCAAAAATACATCCGGTAAGCAATTGGTAAGTCTAGACACAGTGGGGACTCCCTTGACCTCAAACTGCTGTTCCTCACCTTTGAGGAAGTGTTAGTGCTTTTTACCAGGATCTTTAACCTCTCACTCAGACTCACACAGTTCCCCAATAAATGGAAATCAGCCACAGTTACCCCGGTCTGCAAAAGTGGAGACAAGACTCTTCACTTGAACTACCGGCCTATTTCTATAATACCACCTCTCTCTAAGGCTGTTGAATGCATTGTATCTGACCAGCTTACTGAATACCTTGACAGCATAAGATCCAATGTGCCCAACAACATGGGTTCAGAAAAGGGCATAGTACGACCTCGGTCCTTATGGAATTCACTGGTTCTATATACAGCTCCCTGGATCATGGTCAGTTAGTTGGTGCTGCCTTCATCGACTTGACAAAAGCATTTGACAAGGTCCATCACCCTCTACTACTGGAACAACTACTTAATGCAGGGCTCTCCCTTGATTCCACTGCATGGTTTAAAGATTATCTGGACAACCACACGCAATAAGTCAAAATTGTCAACATCCTCTCTGACTCAAGACCTCTTCACTCAGGGGTTCCTCAAGGGTCCATCCTGGGCCCACTCCTATTTAGTCTCTTTCTAAACAGTCTCCCAAGCACCTGCCCTGAACAAATCCTACTCTATGCTGATGATGCTGTAATTTACAGAACTCACCTGGAGCCTATACCCCTTGAGAACCAGCTACAACTTGGATTTGCCTTGGTAGAGAAATGGCTTAGTCATCACAAGTTGGTACTAAACTATAAAAACACTAAGCTTATGCTCTTCAGCAGCTTCCATAAAAACACAGGCAACATCCTCTGACTATCAATAACTGCCTTGGTACTGCCCTTGAACAGGTATAATTCTTTAAGTATCTTGGAGTCACCATAGACAGCAACCTATCATATGGGGTGCATATAGATAACGTTGCTAAATCTGTAAATATTCTAATTGGTCTACTGTACAGACACAGGTGATCTCCGACCCTGAAGCCTTAAGAATAGCTGTACAGGCTCTATTATTTCTATAATTGACTATGGATGGATCATCTATGGCTCTGCGACTGATACCACCCTCTGGCATATCTCCACAGCTCTTAAGTCATGTTGCTGGCCCGTTGATGCTGAGGGTTGAGGCGTTGGATGCCACACCTCATGCCATGCTGGTGACCTGAGTTCAGGACCAAGCTTGGGCGCCGGGGGTCAGCAGGGGAGGGAGAGGATTGAGCACCTGACGGGCTGCTCTCCTCCCCGGGGGAGGCATGGGGTGCGTCAAGCTCAAGCGCCCCGGTGGAGGCCGGGGGTGCTACAGCAGTGCTGGACTGCAGTACACTGCATGGCTGATGCAGGCTGGGTTGCTGTGCACTACAGCGTCAAGGAGTGCACCACGCTATGGGGGTGGGACAGGGGGAGGGCCTTTGAGGACTAAGCAGAAATTCCCTCACAGCCCCGGATAGACGATGGCCCTTCCAGTGCCTCTGCCACACATCCCATGCTGGCTCCCTGCCACTGCCCCTTCGGTCTCCCTAGGTCATAGCTGCCCGGGCCCAGGGAGGAAGTGTAATGACTTTGAAGATGGCAGGGAACACAGCAGGCGGTAGAGCGAGACAGTGAGTGTAGTGACCAGAGAGAGTTCTGGTGCTCAGGGGTGAAAATAAAATGGTGAAAAAAACAAAACAAAAAAATACAAGGTATGCCATCTCATCTCAGGGCCATCTGCCCACCAGGTATGACCAAAATGCTCATTAGGTTGGCTACAGCTAAAAATCACAACAAATACAAAATGTGCATGATGACTAAGAACATAACCTTAGGTCTCTTGCCACCTGAAGTACAAGATCTTCTAAGCCCCCCCCCTCATAATCCACGCCACCCAAGTTCTGAATCTCAGCTTCTACAGGTCCTACATTGCTGAACCACCCAGGGGCAATGATCATTCGCCTACAGGGCCCCCCCTGTGGATGAATGCTTTCAGTAGTGACATCTCCTCTGAAACTAAGCTGGGCCCATTCAAATCCAAGCTTTGGTCACTACTCTTTACAGCTAGCACCTGTGACTGTCTTCCTTAACCATGTTTTCTCAAAGCTCGACCTTAGCACTCAACCTCGTTCATAGTAACATAGCATGCTTGCCTCTCCTACCCCGCATCCCCCACCCTCCACCTTCCTCCTCCCTCTACCCTTGCCCCACCTCTCCTCATGTCCTCTCCCTGCCCCCTCTCACTCTTCCCAGCCCACCCTCCCGCATCTCTTCCTACAACCCTGTGCCCTGTTTGTCTTGACAAAACCTGCTGGCTGATATCAATGCTCTGTATGCATTTTCCTTTGCCTGAAACTGATTAGCATAATGTATGTCTGTTGTTTTACGCTGACTGTCCATTATAATTTTGTGTCCATTATGATTTTTGTACCTCCTATTTAGACTTTATTATACCATACTTTACTGTCCTGTTTAATCTGTTGTCCTTTCTACTGACGTGGAACCCTTGTAAAAGAGCTCTTAGCTCAAAGGTATATGTAATCCAAGACTTAAATAAAGTGAAATAAAATAAGATATTTAGGGTTTCCTTGCCATTGGTAGGTAGGCCACCTCCTTTTCTAGAAAGATGGACCAAGTCAACAACGGACTATGTGGTTCTTGAGATTACTACTCTGGGACACACAATATACTTCACTTATCTTCTATATCAACATATTTTCTTAACTTTTGCAATCTCCAAGAACCCCCAGAAATGCCAAGTGATATCTCAGGCCTCTCAACTGCTTCTAAACATGGAAGAAATTATGTCAATCACTCTGGAGCAAGAGAGGATAGGCCGGGCCACTTCATAGCCCCCAAAAGTTTAAAGGGAGTTCAACCTGTCTTCAGCCTCACAAAACTCAATCAGTTTGCCAAATGACACCTCAGTTTAAGATGGTCACTAAAATCTCTCATTAGAGCAATATTTCTAGGAGATTACCTGACACTGACCAACCTGAAGGACACATGCCTCCACATCCCAGTCAGAGAGAATCAAATATTTCTCAGGTTCTAAATTGTGAATCAACATTTTCAACTCTGGGCAAGCATCAGTTCTGTGTGTATGTGTGATGACCCCCCCCCGGCTCATTTAGGGGTTAATGGTGCAGTCTGCCCCCTGTAAAGAAGTGTAGCTATTTTTCAGACAGGTCAGTTAATTTAAGTGAGATCAGCTTCAGAGTGAGGAGCGGATAGAGGAGGCCTGTTAGTTTGTTCTGCAGGCCTTTAGTGAGCCAGAGCCAAACTTTTTTCTGAGTTGAAAGTTAAGCTCAAGCAGTTCTGTGGTGAGGTGTTGGAAGCTGTAGCCCCTTGGGGACTAAGTAGTGGGTCACACAGTTGTGTGTACCTTATTCCAGAAATCCCTGCCGTGAGAAGAACCATCAGGAAGCAAGTAGTGCAGTTAAGAGCTAAGCTCAGGAAATCCAGGGAAAACAGGGTGCCAAGTGAAGTGTGGGTCTCCGCACCAGGGTCCTTGTAATTACAGACTTAATGTAGTCCTCATAAGCAGCAAGTGTAACCCCTAGGTGGCGCTATCTACCCCTGCCTGCATGGCTAGTTGCAGGTTAAGGGGTCTGGGTACTGAAATGGGTGCCTCCATCCAGAGGTCAGGGTTGTTAGCGGTCAAGCTAACCTGGGCACAGCCCTCCGGGACACTGTAACCCCCCTCTTTCCCTTCTAGTGGCCTGAACAATATACAATAATTACTTTCACAATGACCCTTATTCACCAGTCAATTGCCCACACTGTCTGCACTTACCACCAGGGCTGGTTCATCTAGCTTGACCCATGGGACCCCCTGTAAAACAAGGTTAAGCACAGCAAATATTTTTGAGAGACACTATTTATTCCATTGATATTTCAAATACAGGAAAAATACCCTTCATTTAATACTGAATCCATATGGGTTAAGGTAGTGGTAAATAAGACCCAAAGTGTTATCTTTGGTACATGATATTGTCCTCCTAATTCAGGCTCAGTATATTTTAACACTATTAACCATGAAATTGATACAGCTTGTACATTGGACAATGTTGTGTGGATGGGTGACTTTAATATCAGTGATGTGGATTGAGTTAACCACACTGCCGAGGACGATATTGTGTTGATGGGTGACTTTAATGTCAGTGATGTGGATTGAGTTAACCACACTGCCGAATCTAGTCTTGGTAAATCATTATTGGATACAAGTGTGCAATGTAACCTAACCCAATGCATTAAATCAGGCACAAGGGGGAACAATATCTTGGATTTAGTATTCCATAGTAAAAGCCTACATGGAAAACAAGTTAGGATTCTTCCCCACATTGGTAATAGTGGTCACAATACTCTGTGTTTCTTACTTGAACACCCACTAAATGTTGCTAATAATTCAAATAAAGTGTACTTATTTGAGAAAGCTGATATCACTGGTATGAAGGATTGGTTAAATAATATATGCTGGTCCAACATTTTAGCTACTACTGACATAGAGGGATATTATTTCAAACTTAATGACACTCTCTGTTATCTACGTGATACATATATTCCATTTTAAAAAAAATTCTAATGGCCATTGTAATCCAAAATGGATAAATAGCAATATTAAAAAACTTGTCAAACAAAAGAATGAGACACATTCTAAATATCTGAAAACTCCCTCACAAGCTAATTGGAATTCGTATTTATCATGTCAGAAAAAATGTAAAAAAAAAGCATTCAGACATCAAAAAAAAAAAGTGGGAATATAAATTGGCTTCTGAAGCAAATAAAAAATAATTCTAAGTCTTTTTTCTCTTATGTTAATTCACTTCAGAAACCTGCATGTCATGTGGGCCCATTACAATCTGAAGACAGCACTATTTATCTTCCTAGTGATATGGCTAACTTCTTTAATTCCAAGTTTTCTGAAATTTTTCACAAAAAACATAAAAATGTGTCTTTAGGTTTGACTCAAGACACCTCTATTTCTATATCAGAAAAAGCAATTCATGATAGACTTTTAAAGCTGAAGGATAAAATTAGCACCTTTCCCGATAATATCTCTGGTCATCTTTTGTTTCTGTTAGCTGACTGTTTATCCCTTCCACCTAAAATACTTTTTGAGCAGTGTATCGACTCTTCCTTTGTACCGGAATCTTGGAAGACAGCATATGTGATTCCTATATATAAGAAATGTCCCCGTGATAACTGGTAAAATTATCACCCACTTAGTCTCACTTCACCTTTGTGTAAACTATTGGAAGGGCTTATTAAAGATATGGTGGCTAATACTATAAGTGAATTGGATACAAGCCAGCATGGATTCATTAAAGGCCGTAGTTGTCTGACTAACTTACTTTGCTTTTATGAAGATGTTAGTCTTCAATTAGACAATAGATTATCATATGATATAGTATATATATTGATTTTAGTAAAGCCTTTGATTTCAATCCTCATTGGGCTATTATAAAAAAATTGAGTACTCTCCCAATAAATCGCAACATCAGAAGTTGGATATCACTCTGGCTGGTCGGCTGATCCCAGCAAGTATTGATTAATGGTCATCTTTCAAGGCTAGGGTCAGTTCATAGTGGGGTGCCACGGGGGTCTGTTTTGGGCCCCTGTTTATTTCAAGCAATTATTGCTGATATATCCCAGAATTGTTGTTGTAAGTCTTTAAAATAAGCTGATGACATTAAAATTGGTGGACCTTGTTCTGATTATGACAGTATCAACATAATTCAGAAAGATTTGGCTCTTATAACAGATTGGGTCAAAAACTGGGATATGAGATTGAATCATGAGAAATGCAAAGTAATGCATTTGGGAGCTCAAAATCCTACAAATATATATAAGTTGGATGACAAGCCCCTTCTTTGTACTGAAGTGGAAAAAGATCTAGGTGTTTATATCACTAATGATTTCCCATCCAAAGTGCAGGTTAATAAAACTAAACAAAAAAGCAAATGCTGCCATGTGTTCCTTTCTTGGGAACATAAAATCTCGAGATGTAAGGGTTTTGTTGTCCCTTTATAGAGCATACGTTCTTCCTCACTTGGATTATACCTCCCAGTTTTGGTGTCCCTTTAGGAAGCAGGACATTCTCCAAATTGAAAATGTTCCAAATATATTAAAGGGTATACTAATATATAATATGACCAAAGACTTGCTTCCCTTAATTTAATGTCACTGGCTATCAGGCGCATGAGGGGTGGCTTATTATTTATGTTCAATGTTATTCAAGATGATCATCTGATGTATAACATGGGTTTGGATTTCAAAAAAATTATTTTCAGTACTCAAGGCCATCCCCTCCAATTACAAGATAGGGGTTTAAAGCATATGCCTCATAAATATTTTTTTACCGCGAGAAGTATCAAACCATGGAATGCACTTCCATTGAATGTCATTATCAGTGACTTAAAAACCACTTTCAATGGTAGATTAGATATATAGATTCTTATAAATCCCACTATTAAATATTATTTACTATAGGAGTATTATGGGCCTACAAGCCCCCCTAACTTCTTATCTACCTAGTATGAAATCTAGTATGAAATAGCAACAGTACAGTACTTTTGGCACAAACTGGAACCACAGTCAGGTTAATGCAAACAAAGTTAAATCTGATTTATTCAGGGGACTTAAACAAAGGAGGGGTGTAATCAGGTTGATTTGCTTAAAAGCTATATTAATCAGACAATTATGCATGCAGTTCAGAGTCCCTACACAGTCACACACTCTGGGTACCCAGGTAGGAAAATGGTGGGTTAGCCAGGAATGTTGCAGCTGGTTGGGGCCCTGTGGTGGAAGAAAGCAACATGCACAACACACACTATTTGTAATCCAGTGCCGGAAGGCTCAGTTCGTGAAAGAAAAGGCAACAAGACAATCAGATTCTTTAAAACTTGGCTTCTCAGCCAAATGCCCTTTAGGGTAACCATTGCCTCAGTGTTTGCACACAGAGGTTTCTTTTGTCTTCAAGACAATCAGATGACAACACTTTTAGATTTAGCTGTTGTTGCAGGGAGCTACCCTGATGTCTACTCATGATACCCAATACTGGACACAGGCAGGACGAAATCGAGACTGCAGGCTGTTGAGCTGGAGTGTCCGGGGAAGCAGGGCCCACACGAATCACCGAGGTGTCGTTCCTGTTCGAGGCGTTGAGCAAGAGGCTGATCCCCAGGCCGGTCTCTCGTTGATGACTTTCTCTGCATAGCAGATATTCTGGCTGGGCCAGTGTAGCAGGGGCCCAGGCAAATGGAAATGGATATGGATTCAGTCCATGGAGCTGGATACAGCCTCCAGCAAGCAAAACACAGTTCAGACGCACAGTGGGGAACCAAATCATGACCCACTATAAGCACACAGCACATTCACATGTAAGGAAATTCCACTGTACCAGGCAAATGACTCTCCGGTCACAATTACAGACCCTCTGCACAATCCGGGAGTTCAGAGGTAGCTGGAAGTCCTGACAGGCCGATCGCATTCAGCAAATCTTCGGTCTTCTTCAGGTTAAAGCCTGGTCACAATTCAGTGGCTTAATTCGCTCTCCAAATTTGGATTCCGTCTGAAAAAAGCACAAGCTCCCTCTCAGGGACAGCAGGCAGGCATGCAGACCAAACTCAGGCCTTTCCAGAGTTCTTCCACGTGCATCCACTATGGATTGCTGCTCAAACTATCTGGAGCTGTTATTTCTTCACCTCCTAACTCAGATCTAACTGAAACTGCAAGCAGTGTGGGACTTTCCCCAAGATCCTAAAGGTTCGGTTGGCTGATCTGTCTGTCAGTCACAACAAGAGCTCCTCCTCCAGGTTATTTTAGGTGCCAAAAGCCCAAAACTACAATTCCTACAAGTTCTGGCCCCACCAAGCCCCTGTGGGCAGGCTCCATTTTAGAGTCCCTAATGTACTGATTGGCCCATTCTGACAGTCCAGGACCAAGATGATGGAAACAAACAGAACTGTCCATGCTGCAAAGAAGGCAGGTTAGAATCAGCAAACAAGTACATCGTCTAACAGAGCTCCCTTTCAGATTTATTATGACTGCAATCCAGGCAGCTCTTAAAGAGACAGTACACAGAGGCTATACAGGCACTCTCTGGCAATACATTTAAACTGCTGAAATGCAGGACACCAGCCTGGCAGTGAGCATTTAAGCAAGCTCAAGAAAGACTTTTTGGGAACCCCCATTTGTAGGGGGGGGGGTTACACCAGCAAAGGTAGAGGTTTGCAGCACCCTAGTGAGCCTTTTAAGTTAGGCTTGGTCCCCAGAAAGTGTGTCCTTCACAAGTTAGAGCTAGTCAGGTTTGTGCCAGGGTAATCCTTCAACTTGCCATTTATGAAACAATGTGTAATCCACCTTACCTGAGGTGCTACCTTAAGCCTTGGTTAGCAGCCTGTCTCACGCCCTGGCACAGGAGGTATTTGGGGGCACAGAGTATAAGAGCCGGAGGAACGAAGTATCAGGGTTTCCTGTCAGTTCACATCTTGAGGGTATGTAATGGAATGCCAGTGATCAGAAGACAAATGGAAGAGTAAGGAGAAGGCCCAGGGGTTTCCTGTAAATCCAGCCCTCCAGTGACTGACATGAGATTCCAATTACAAGGGAAGAGTGGAAAAGAAGGAGAAGGACAAGGGAGCCACTGTCTCATGGCGAAGGGTTGATCCCACCTGGCTATGATCGGCTGTATCCCAGGTAAGTTTTTTGTTACCCCTTTTTTAGGGTAGGCACAGATCTCTGGGGGTGGGGGTGCCATGGTTTCAAGACAGCTGCCTGACTTGTGCAGCAGCCAACCAGCCCTGATTTTCTCAAGGTCTGTCCCTGGTCATGACAAGACACATTTTTGTGTGGTGATCAGACAGCTGTGTGGTGGCCAGTGGAACTACACCTAGCCCGCAAGCACAGAGAGCTGTGAGTCAGCCTGGTGGCAGTGAGGGCTGAGGCATCTGCCTTACCTTGTGCCACGCCAGTGACCCAAGTTCAGGAATGAGCTCGGGGCACCGGGGGTTGGATGTGGAGGAGAGGATCGAGTGTCTGGAGGATGGCTCTCTTTTCCTGGGAGGTGGGGGGGGGGGGCATGGACCCATGGTGTTAGTAGCTCCCAGTGGAGACTGGAAGCACAACAACTGAGGGGTCTCACAGAGTGGGAAGGTGTCAACGAATGTCCTGCATGCAGGAGTGTGCCCACCACACGCTGGATGTCATTGCATGTCTGAGCCTTGGGGAGGGCAAACAAGAAAAATGGAAATATCCCAGCACTCAGGAGGATGATGGTGAACCTCGAGGGACCGGCCACATGTCCAGTGCCAGACCCAGCCTTGGCTGTCTAGATTAAGAGAAGGAGCACCCAGGTAGGAGTTATGGGGTGGCCCCACCTTGGGGGGGGGTGGAAGTCGGGGCAGTCAGCTGGGAGCTCGAAGGAGTTGGAGTAGGGGGATTCTGTCTCTGATTTCCCGGTCTGGAGGGGTCTGAGGCAGGACAGTAGGAGCTGGATCAAGAGTGGTCTCGCCTGAGGGCGATCCTGTGAGCCAACAACTAGAGGGAAAAAGAGTTGACAAAAAAAAATACATAGAGCTGCGAACCTAAGACCCTGGTTTCATTACTGTGCTCCCAAGTTAACTTGATATGTTTAACTTTTATTTAATCAAAAATGATTAATTTATTTTGATTACTTTTTCAAACATACAAAGTACATATGAAAGTATACTTGGTTCCAGGTACAATAATTTTGTACTATATTGTAAAAACAGTATATAGTAGATTTGTCTTCCAGCAGTACCTCATAAGTCTTCATACAAGGTTAGCAGGTTTTAAACTGGTAGTGAATGAAGTCCATAATAAGCCCTTGCAGCAAGTAACAGGATCAGCAGTCTGCGGAAACGGCTCAAGAAGTTCATATCATGCATGTTGCATGTTCAGACATCACTTGCATGATATTGTGTGACTTGGTAAAGTCCTGAAAGCTACAGTTTATAAACGTGTAGGATACATAAAACAGGAATCTCTCCCACTCAAGCCAAAAAAGCAGTTTCTTTAACAGTGGGCTAAACGGTAAATCCCAGCCAACATTTTTAACAGAACAGCGTGCTAATCGATTCTGGTACATTTAACATGTAATACAGAGCCCTGTCTTCTTTTTTTTCATATATATATTTTATCCCCATTTTCCCCTGTGTTTTTCTCCTGACCATTTGGCTTACATAATTTGTGAGATCATAAAATCTATTGAAGCCAACAAAAAGCAACAACTTCAGTCATGAAGGGTCAGCTGGAAACTGGGTTGCCTGCTAATAGCTTTGTGCTGCATATCCAGGTTCTGCGTACATATAACACACTGTCCACCATGAGGCAGTGGCCATTTTAACTTGCTCGGTTCCCCTTATGAGACTCAGACCCCCAACCAAGCAGAACTGAATTAAAACCCTTTGTTAAACTGTTTTAAACTGGGATTTGCATCATCTGATTTACTGTTGGAGAAATAATACATTTAGCACCCCCCAACTGCCCTATGAACTGTAAAGCAAGTCATATAAACATAGACAGAGATTGCTGTAATAATCAATTTGGGATGCATTATTTAATTATTTTTTTTATTTAAGCAATTGGATGAATACCTTTGAGCAGACATGCTCATTTGCAAAGGTTCCTCGTCATAAACTAAATCTCTACAATAAGCCTTTGGTACTTAAAAAAAGGGAAGATTAGAATAGAGGTCAATCAAACCAGAAGTGGCAACCAGTGTTGGAATTGTCAGAGCAACCAGGATAAAATGCAGGAGCAAGACATTGCACAAGTCCAGAATTAGCAGCCCTTTATGGCATTGTCAGGCATTTGGGATTCAAAGACAGTAGGAGCACAATATTAGTGTGGGGACAGCAGCATGGTTGGGGCAAGAGATAATTACAGAGGTACATTTATCATTCTTCATCTCCCTCTGACACAATACCCTAATCTCTTACTAATCAAAACCACATTCTGTACCGTCTGGACTTCTCAAGATCTATTTACCATTGGCCTACAGTAGGTAACATTAATGTACAGGTTTGGCTCAAGTAAGCATTAAGCCATGAGAAAGGATGGGTCTACTGTGGAGTTAATCTATGGTTGGGGGTGGGGGGTGGGGTTTGGGGTACGAGGCCAAATGACGAGTACCTCCAACCACCCAACCATCTATTAATTCCACAGTAGACCCATCCTTTCGAGTGTGGCTTAATGCTCTTGTAACAGGGCATTTTGTCCACTTGAAAAGCCTCTGTAATAAATTATACACATAAGAAGAGTTTGCAGTAAGAAATGAGACCAACACTGTGTGTTTCATTTCAAACTTTTACTAGTATTCTCAAATCACATATTCTACGTGCTTACACAACTGTTCCTGCTTTTCGTAACAAATATCGTTGGTGCTACAACTACTTTTACAATAACTAATAAGACACTTAACAACATTTCTTTCTGATGCATTTCTACTTACAGTTTGCTGAAGATGCTGCTCGTAACTCTTTTTGCAGCTGCTTTCACCGTGCGGTCGTACTGCATTATAGGACGCAAGATGCCAAAGCGTCACGCATATTTGCATACAATGTCCGGTTCCAGTGAGCATGCAGCACAGCAGTAACAGCCTTTTCGAGCTAAAAACACAGACTATTTTAACTACGATTTAATCAATTTAGACTACGATTAAAAATATTTGGGGAGGAGCTACAAGAAGGCACATTCCAGGTCGACAGCCAAGAAGATACCAGAGGTATCTGTTACCACATTCAGAGCAAAGTTACTCAGAGGGGTTCACCATGCCAGATTGCCGTTGATCAGGGGCCGCATAATAATTAAAGTTTACGGCTCCATTTATTGTAAAGTTGTTCGTGTTAAATGGACTGTTGATACTGTTGAAATTTCTTTCACCAAGTGGTGCACTGCTTGTACTGGGGGTGTCATTAGGCAGGTTGCTGGTGGTGTTTGGCTTCTCGCTCTCTCTCCAAGACTGTTTGTTGAGCTGGGGGTATTGCTTATGCTGCTGGGGATCTCCCTTGGTTTTGGCTCAGTAGAAGGGCTTACATTGCTGGTGGGAGTGTTATGTTTTGACAGAATGGATGACCATTTCTGCCGGTCGCTGACTAAACGAGACCAGTAATTGTGTAAGTTGGTCTCGCAGTGGTGACTATTGACTGACATGATTTCCCTAGATGCCAGCCCAGCCTCAGATAATAGATGGGCAGAAGTACTGCAAATGCAGTGATTCATGTATCTGAGGCGGAGCTCAGCATCTAGGAATATTTGTACCATCTTGTTGCTGAGATAATTTTGGCCCATTGGTTGCATTCCATACCAACATTGTTTTTGGTCAAGCTGGTGTTGAGGTGCTTGTTTCAGGTGCAAATAGAACGCTGGTGGATTGGGTGGGCACGGGACACATATTCTTTGTAGAGGGCAACTGGGCAGTTTGGACTTCCAGGTTAGGCAAATAGAATGCCATGGAGCAAATCACGGTTGGCATTGGTGGCAGAGTTGTGATTATTTGTATGTTCATTAAAGGTCACTGCAATGTACTCGTGGCCACTATCATCAATCTTTACACAGAAGAAGTCGTGTTTGAGTTTTGTCAGGCCCCTCTGCCTTGCCTTGCAAGGCCAAGCGGAAGTTCAAACCACAGACTGTGTACTAGGCCGTACACAGACTGTGGACTCAATTTGGGACAAGCGCAGATTTATTGCAGGTCAGTCTCAGTGATCCTGGGATGATGTGCGGCCACATCATTTCCTGCCCGCCGATATTCCTTCAATACAGCAATGAATACATTGTTTGCTGCATGAAATTCCAAATCCATGCAGATGTTGATTTTCCAGTTAACCTCAATGCTGTTGAGGTACCAGTTTATTCCCGCATGGATGCCAGTAAAGGAGCTTATGCTGTATTGCTTCCCCTCTCCTGTGCGTACAGATCCATAGAAGCATCTGAGTACTGCTGCAAGCCTTTCTATGGGTACAGTCTTAATATCTGTCTCTTCCTTTACAGATTCCAGCCAGTCAAAGAAAACGTTGACTGACCAGGAGGTATTTTTGTATTACGCTCATTTTTCTTTCTTTCCAACTCATTCAGGTCGTTTGCGCTAATCATTACATGGTGGGTACTCGTTTGAGGTTTGCACTGCTCAGGATTAGGCTGTTCCACTAGGTCCTGCAATTTTCTTTTCACTGGTGTGCTGCTTTTTGTTGCCTGTGCTGGTTTGGGGGGAGTGGTATTACAGGATTGCTCACCGAATTCTTTGCTGACCCACTATGTGATTCCAATAACTCCGCACAGCACGAACATTAGATTGTAGTGCTCTATTTTGAAACTCACACCTAACTGACGTGCCGTGGGGCTGCTGAACGAACACAAAGGGCAACAGAAACACTTTTTATTTTGGTTGCTACTGAAGGTACTACAAGAGCAACCATGGTCTACTGTGGAATTAGACCATGGTTGCTTTGTAGTCACGTGGTGCATTTCCTCCATTGATTAGCCTGCATATAATGTATGGGAAGCCTGATTATTAACTGAAATCAAGCAGATTACAGCCTTGTTATGCCATTGTTATGACATCACTCTGTTGTTAACCCTTCTTGAGTATGTCATATCAATGGTATAACAAAACAGAATGCTCACAACAATCAATGTTCTAACAAAACAGAATGCTCGCAACAATCAATGTTCTATAAAGTAACTCAGTAAAGTAATTCAGTCTGCGTTTACACTATCTTGGTAGTCCATACACTATAAAATATAATGTATTGTCTTTGGTTAATAGCCATGCTGAAAACACTTCTCAAGGTTGCCATGACATCTGAAAACCTCTCGAGCTTCGCTCTCGAGGTTTATAATGATGTCATGGCAACCTCTCAAAGTGTTTACAGTGTGGTTATTAACCAAAGACCATACATTATCCTCTATTTCATGAGGCTGAATAATGCCATGTTACAAATTACATTTGCTTGGAACACTTTGTAAACTAAATATGGTGCCTGGGTGTTGTAACCTGGAAAGAAAAAGAGACAGCCACATGGTCCTTACCCCACCCCAATGACTGCACCAAGCTGCACCAAAACACAGCCAATACAAAATGTCGAAGAAATGACACTGGCAGGGAATGGTTTAGTTTTACCACGTGTTTGAACCAAATACATCCTCCAGTGGAGTTTTGTACTAAAAGGAAACGGCCTGTTTTTGTTTTTGAGTAACTTCCAGCAGACATACAGAAGTAGTATAAGTAGGGCCATGGAAAGTCTTCACTGTTCAGTCCAGCAGCACTTCCAGGTTCAGGGGGAGGGACAGGTTGGGAAAATAAATTTGTATACCTGTGTGACAATAGCAGCATTGCAGAACAATTGGGCGACATACCCAGCGTAACTCAACAGGCGTGAGCTGATTTCAAGATACATTTAATTTGTCAAACAGAGGATATTTTATAAAGAAACCGTGAGTTTAAAAGTAAAAGTGGACTCGACATGCACACTAGTGCCAGTGTTGGTACACGTATGCGTGAGTCCTGCTTTTATTTTCAGGCTGTGATTTCCTTTATAAATACTCTCAGTTTTGCCAAATTAAAGGTATTGCTGAAATCACCTTCCGTCTGTTGATACTGCTACTATTTAGTTCAATTACTATCAGGTAAATTGCCAAACTCATTCATGAATGAGTTTGATCACATTCCACTCCGTATCTCTATTGTGGACTGGGGGGGGCGCATGAGACAGAATGGGGTGAGCCAGCCGAAAATAATTTTTTTTTGTAAAAATGAATGCTGTCATCTACAACACGTGCATATGGAAGCTCAGGTCAGAAACTACTAGCTGGATACTATTTATAGACTCAAACAATAGAGGGGTCATAAAAACTGGTTAAAAACCTGACAGTGTCCCTTTAAGGCATTGAAACTGCAGTCTCTGTAAAATACTCTGATGTCCATTTGGCTGTGAAAACAGAAAATCAATGTCCCTGTCTATGGCCCCCCCTCATCTGTTGTAACAGCTGGTGCTGGAGTGTGACAAATTGGGTAACAGGCCAAACAGAATAAAAGCTGCAGGAATACTCCCAGATGCCTTTAGAGAACCACGCTCCTGTGTTCTGCATCTGGAAAAACAACTCACCTAAACCACCTCTGAGTCATAATAGCTTGTGACCTCAATGGGTTTGATGAAACTGACTTCTGTAAAAAAGCTAATCTGAGATACACTGAGGGGGGCCTAACCACACTGCCTAATATTGACCTCATTCTTGTTTCTTTATTAACAACTTCCTTAGCATCTTTAATAAACATGCCCCCCTCACCGAGACAGAGGAGGGTGAAAGGCCACTGTTCAAAATGACTAGATTGTGAACTAAGGAAGAATCTAAAACTCAGAGATAAAGCCTGGAGTCAGAATAAACTCATGGGCAGAGTTACTGACCAGAATGCACATCAGGTTCTAAGAAACTCCTGCAAGCAGGACCTAAAAAATGCCAAAAGGAGATACAGTGTATCAGGAACCTCCAGCCCAAGAATCTTTCTGACCCTAAAAATTTCTGGGAAACAGATAAACTGTCTCCTGAAAGGCTGCTCAGAGAATCCTACACAAGACATTACAGCAGACGGAAATGTGCTATCCGAACCTCTAGCCTTGGCAAATACTTTTAATAATTTCTTTACCAATCTGGATAGGTATCTAGCACCCCAATCTGGGACCAGGAGCCCTTCCCCTAATGGTAACACTCAGTCGCCCCATCTTCACTTCTGACTGATTATGACACAGGAAGTTCTTACCCAGCTAAGAAGTACAGTATCAAACCAGATGGCTCACCAGGCTTTGACAAATTAGAACCTATTTTTTTTTTAAATAGCAACCCCTGTCATAGCCACACCCCTCAAAAATCTTTTTAATAAATCCCTTCTCCTGGGTCCCTTTCCTCGCAAATGGAAAACTGCCATAAATGTCCCTATATACAATGGTGGGACAACTACAGACCCATATCTCTCTTTAGCAAGCTGGCTAAGATTCTAGAAAAGTTGGTGTACACCTAGATCCAGGAGTACCTGGAGTTATATCACATATAATCCAATGCCCAGCATGGGTGTAGAAAAAAACATGGTACAAATACTGTTATTACCTCCGATGTACTTGGGCAATGGAGTGGGTGCAAGCTACTGGGGCCATCTTTACAGACCTAACCAAAGCGTTTGACCTTGTACACCATGAGCTTCTGCTCTCCAAACTTAGGCATATATGTCTAGACAACCTGGCATGCACATGGTTCCAGCAGTATGTAACAGACAGAATGTAGCTAATGAAATGGGGGGGGGGGTAGTATGTTGAACCTTAAACCAATATCTGCAGTGGTACCCCAAGGATCCATCCTGGGCCCATTATTGTTCTCACTTTTTGTCAATGACATGGCTAACAATTGTAGGGGGAGGCAAGCTTCAACTGTACGTGGATGATACCATACTGTACAGAAACTCTGTAGATGTGGCTTAAATCAGCACTGGCCTGAATGCTGATTTTAGGAAGTTGGAAAGCTGGCTACTCAAAAATAAGCTTGTCCTTAACATCAAGAAGACCAAGGCCATGCTGTTTTGCTCCAGTCACCTGGACAAAGACTGACAGAAACTCCTTCAGATGGTTTCCCTGGCTGGGTCACAGATCAAAGTGACTGATGCCATCAAATATAAGTAGAACTTAGACAGACTGTAAGAACAAGTTGGATAAATATATCCAGTCTGGTGGTTTCTTGAGGTATTTCCCATGATTATTTTACAGGAGCACACATGGGCACTTGTCTTCTTGCCCCTTACATGTCTTAGTGTGAATCTTAGTAAATACCTTGGGGTCCTTCTTGACAAGGAACTCTCACTCAAGCCTCATGTTGAGGCTGTGACGAAGTTTCTGCATCAAAAAATGAGCCTGCTTTACAGACTCAGTGGGTACCTTCGTAACAAAGCAAGGCTGGCCATAGCCAATGGTTTACTGTTGCCTATGTTACTTGATGGTGCCCCACTCCTACAACCTCTCTGAGGCTCATGGCTAAACAGACTCCAGGTTTTGTAGCACAAAGTGGCACGCTTTGCTGCTGGAGCTCAACTCAGCAACCACCACTGTGATGTGCTATCTGCCCGAAACTGGCACTCCCTTTAGGCAAGGTTATCATATCCAGTTCTTTGTCTTACTTTCAGGCAGAGAAAAGTGGCTGCCCCTCCCAGTCTCCAAGGTGTCCTATAGCTCAAACTCAGAAAAGGGCACTCAGATCCTTTACCAGTCCACTTCTAGAGGTCCCAAGGGATGGGACTTGCAGAGGTGAGAAGTCCTTTGCAATCTGCACCAATCCTATGGAATAGCCTACCGATTGATGTCTTAAATGTTCTACTCAAGGCTCATTCAAAACCACCCTCAAGGCATTTTTGCTTGTGAGTACCTGCTGTAACTGTAACCGATGATTCTTCCACTTACCAATTATGCTGTAGTCCAAACTTTATACTATCCAGGTGTCATGTTATATATGGAATGTAAAGTGTGATTAACCCTGGTTGCCTCATAGTATTGTGATTTCATATCTGAGTTGTTCTGTTACTGAGCTTATGTGTTTTGATCTTCTGCATCACTGATGCAGACCCTTATGCTACTGTACTTTGTGTTAATTAACTCTGGGTTGACCCTGAAAATGGGATACTAGTCTCAGTGGGCATGCCCAGTCAACAAATTTCAATAAATAAATGAAATGGAGCCACTCCACCACTTAGACAAAAGGCACGATCACACCGCCGACTTTGCAGAGCATCAACCCATGTGCACGGGTTGATGCGCTGCAAAGTCAGTGGTGTGGACACTTTCTGGAGTGTCCTAGGAGCGCTTCACAGCCTGTTTTTGCTGCAGTTCAGGAATGTGTGTGTGTGTGTGTGTGTGTGTATCAGAGCATGCAGATTATGGTGCTGTGTGAATCTGCTGCTCCGATCAAAAGCCTCCTGTTCCATGCTCCTCCACTGCTGACCTCAGGGTTAAAGAACCAGCCCCCGGAATGCACAGCCCCTCTCCGCCACAACCTGCATCGGAGCAAGGGTGGGCTGTGTAAATAGTTAATTGAGTCTTGAAACAGGGCTGAATAAGACCCTATCCCATTTGTTATGCAGAAAGAGTTGAAAGTGTAACCCCCTCTGGGGGTTTACCGGAAATTGCATGGTTGGTCCAGGTTTTTCTGGCACTCCTGGCTTGCCCCACTCTTTTTTCCTGCCAGAGTGTTGTCTTCTGCCCCTGTGGGGCATAAATCCTCAATCGCGAGCTGCCAGCATTCCCAGTTCAGCCGACACTCAGTTACACACTCATAGCGCTGTGATGCTGTCAACCGCATTGCGGTCAAAAAAACAGGGAGTTGATCTGGGGATTCGGTGCCCCTGCTGATGTAACCCCTAGATGGCGCTATCCCAGGGGCTACTACCCCTGCCTGATTTGCCACTAACAGGTTGAGGGGCCTGGATCCAATGGCAGGTGCCTCCACCCAGAGGTCAGGGTTTGCAATAGTTAAACTAACTTGGTCACAGCCCTCTGGGACACTGCAACCCCCCTTTCTTCCCACTAGTGGCCCACACAATATATCAGAATTACCTTCACAGTATACACTTACCCCCAGGTCTGGTTCCGGCACTGGGACCTCCTGTGAAATGAGATACAGTGCAACAATCACAGTACAGTACTTTAACATAGACAAATACCTCAGGCAGTATAACTTTGCTGAAACAAGCAGCTCTGATTTATTTAGGGATATAACAAGGACAGGGAAATCAGGTTAATTAGCTTATCCTCTAATAATCTACCTATGGCTCTGTGCACAGGCCTATCCCTATCAGTTACTGTCCCTGGGTACCCAAGCCCTAGTGGCTAGTCCAAACCGTGGCAGCTGGTAGGGGCCCTTTCACACAGAGAAAAGGAGAATTAAACAGTCAGCAGTACAGTAATTCCATTTTGGATTTAATGTGGCAATTCAACAGGGGCGACCCTGAATTAGTACTCACGACCTCCAAATAAGATAGGGTCCTTCAATGTCAGCAGGGCTCACTTGAGGTACACAAACCTCTTCACACATCCATATAAAAAGCACTATACCAGGCAGGCTGCATCTGTATCCCGATCGCAATTACTGCACAATACCCAGGAGAACACACAGCAGATTCAGTTCCTGACAGACCGAGTGTAATTTTCAGCAATTCCTCCAGTCTTGTACAGGGTGAGCCTGGTTTCTAGTCTTCAGAGATCCTTTGATTCTTTTCACAGGACGGATTCAGTCCTAACAAGCTGCAGACCGGAACTCTGGGCCTTACACACGTTGTTTGACTAAAACTGCACACTGAAAAAGTACAGGGCTCCTTCCTTCTTCACTGCCAAAGCTCAACCGAACTCCAACCGACAAAACCGGGCACTTCCTTTGAGTTCCTCCAAGTTCTTGACTGGATTGGCTGTCACTCACAATAGACTGCTGCTGTTGGTCCAAAAGGCACTGAAGTCTAAACTACATCTCCCAGAGTCACTGCCCATACAATCCTCTTGTGGCTGGCTCAGATTATGAGTCCAAGTTCTGATTCGTCCAAGGCACCATTTTAGAGCTAGCTTACCCACACTGATTGGTCCAGTTCAGCAGTTCAAAACTAGAATGGGGAACTAGCAGACACAGTTCTGACTGCAAAGAAAGCAGGTTAGACAAACTGTAATTTCATTATTACTCTAAATAATTTCTGGTAAACAGTTACATCTTTCAGATAGGTTCCCTTTGCACTCCTAGTGACTGCAAAATTAAGTGAATTGGCAGCAGCTCGAGTGGTACTCAGAGAAGCACACAGTCCCCCATACAAACTAATTATGTCTGCAAGCAGACAGCTCTTAAAGAGACAGTACCAGAGGCTCTAAAACACTCACTGATAAATGGCTTAAATGCCAAACACCATTCAGGCTTGGAGCATTCAAGCAAGCTCCTGGAAGTCTTTTGGGAACCCCCATTTGCAGGGGTTACACCCTTCCTAGCCTGGGAAAGCTTGACGTCCAGCGTCAAGCAAGTACCTATAAGTTTCAACTGCAACCATATACATTTGCATTAGGCTACATATGTAATCATCAGTCAATATATCATTTTACCAAGAACACATTTCTGAAACATTGCAGTACGTCCTCTTTACACAGTATTACATACACATTGTACCATAACTCAAGTTATTACCTCTTGTACATGAAACCTGAAGAGAGGGCCCTTCCCTATCAGTTACCTTGGGCTGGATGGGGCAAGGGCACCATATAGAGAGCAACACAAGTAACTTGGAGTTAGCACTGATGCTCAGTTTGGGCAGTGAGCTCGGGGACACATACACTCCTTTATGGACAACATTGAGAGGCAAGTCCACAGGCCCCCAAGTGAATCATAACTGAGGTGCACCACAGGCTTTACAGCTCGACCAGTCTTTCTAGGGGAACTGTTATAGTCTCTGCACTCTGAGCCTCATTTTCAGCATTGTCCTCACTTGTCAGGGAGTCTCCATGGGGTAGAGAGGCTAGAACTTGGGGCACTTTCAGCTCCAGGAGTTACAGTTTCTGAGTCCACAACATTTGGCTCGCATGGAGAGCTTTCGGACACTGGCAGTGGACTGTCAGGGCACTCAAAATACTCTTCTTGTTCGGGTGTATCACCAGTCTGCCCCAATCTATCATTTTCCTCCCCTGAAAGCTCAAACAGTTCAACCATGCACAATGATTCCATTTCATCTGATCTGATGCTTTGCACTTCACTTTCTGGGAGCATTGGCTCCAGGGATGAAGCTGGGAGCTTAGACAGTCCAGAAGGTCCAGCTTTGTCTCCAGTATTGACTAGGGGATTGCCCCGAAACAATTGACTCAGTTCGTAAGAAGGATAGTATTCAAAGTCACTCTCACTTTCTTCCGATATGGACTGACAGTCATGCTCAACTGGGACTTGTGGAGGAACACTTTAACTTTGCTTCTGTAGGTGCAGACTTTCTTGATCTTTTCTTAGCAGCAGCTCTAGTCACTGGTCCAGAGGGGCATCTTCTAGGGGCTCAGACTCAATTAAGATTTGTCCAATGGGCAGTAAATGATTTCTATGTATTGTTTTACATCTTTTGAATTATTCTCAGGCCTTACTTTGTACACTGGCAGATCATCTAGTTTGCCCACTACAATGTGAGGGAGATGGTGCCATCGGTCAGCAATCTTGTGCTTGCCATGCAGTCCCAGATTTCTTAGCAATACCCGATCTCCCTCCTGGAGTTCCTGTGCTTTCACCTTTTATCATGCCTTTCTTTGTTGGCCAGATTTCTTTTGGCAGCCATGGTTTGAGCCAGTTAGTGCGCATGAGTTAGCTGGGCCTTTAACTTTTGCACATACTGTAAATAGTTGTCAGCTTGAACCCCATCAGAGAGACCCCAAACACACATCTACTGGTAGTCGAGCTTCTCTTCCAAACATCAGGCGGTAGGGGAGAATCCAGTGGCATCACTTTTGGTGCAGTTATAAGCATGTACCAGGGTGCTAATTTGTTGGCTCCATCTAGGCTTGTCCTTTGGGTGCAGGGTGCCTAGCATATCTAGCAAAGTGCGGTTGAAACGTTCAGGCTGTGGGTCCCCTGGGGATGGTAAGGAGTGGTTCTGGACTTTCGACTCCCCACAGAGAAAGCATCTCTTTGATCAGACGACTCTCAAAGTCTCTCCTTGATCAGAATGGATTCTTTGTGGAGCCCCATAGTGAACAAAAGTTTTCTACAAGTACTTTGGCCACAGTGGATGCTTTCTGGTCTTTCGTGGGGAAAGCTTGGGCATATCTCGTGAAATGGTCAGTGACCACCAGCACATTACTGATATTTCTTTGATCTGACTCAAACTCAGAAAATCAATACAGACCAGCTCCATGGGTGCACTGGTGGTGATGTTAACAAGGGGCAGCCCTCTGAGGCAAAGCTTTCCTCTGTAAGCAGCGACTACAAGTTCGAATGTGTTGCTCACATCAGCCCCATCTTAGGCCAATAGAATCTGGATCTCACCAAGTCAAGTGTTCTGTCTATACCAAGGTGCCCCATGTGGTTGTGCAAGGACCTCAGTACTGAGTCTCGAAAGGCAGTGGGCAGCACTAGTTGTTGTTTGTCTACTTGTCCCCCTCTGTCTACTGTTTCTCTGTATAACAGTTTATTGATCAGTTTCAACTTAGGACCTTCTTTGTATAACAGTGCAGTTCTCAAATCAGTGGGCGTAATTTGGACATCTTTTCCTGCATAGAGGGCTTCTAAAGCTGCTTTGATCATGGGATCGCGGGATTGAGCCGCCGAATACTATCATTGTCCAGCTGAGGCAGTGCACCAATGTCTATTGCAGAAAAGTGGCAATAAGCAGCAGGTATGCAATTCTCAGAGGGTCCCAAGCAATCCACCATGCAGTCCACTGCGTCCGTGGACATTTGTTCCTCCTGTCAAACTTCCGGCAGAGTGCCCGAATGTCAGGTTCTGCCAATCGGACCCAATCATTCTGGGGAACAGGCCTCGGAGAGAGCATCAGCATCTATGTGGTTCAGACCTGCTCGGTATCGAGAGCATAGTCATATGTAGATAATGCAGAAAGCCACCTATGGCCAGTGGCATCCAACTTAGCTGAGGTCTGCACATAGGTCAAAGGATTATTGTCAGTTTTACTAGTATTTTAGCCCCATACAAGTACTCATGGAATTGGTCAACAATAGCCCACTTCAAAGCTAGGAACTCTAACTTATGTACAGGATAGTTCTTTTCGGATGGGGTCAGGCTTCTACTGGCAAAGGCCACTGGTCTCAGGCCATTCTCGTGCTCTTGGTACAACACAGGCCCCAACCCTTGCAAGCTAGCATCAGTGTGCAGGGCGTAAGGTTTTCTTGGATCGGCAGGCCAGCACTGGAGCATGGGTAAGTTGATATATGATCTCATGAAAAGCAGTCTCACAATCAGAGTCCAGCGGGCCCCAAATACTTCACTCGGGATGAAAATACACTCTTTCAGTCTTGAGGGCGCTTGACTTTGGTATTTTTGTGGGTTGGGGATACCCTTGAGTAAGGTTAAGTAAGGGCGGATCACTCTTGAATAGTCCTTGATGAAGCGCCGATAATAACCACAGAATCCCAGGAATCTTTGCAGTTCTTTTTAGATTTTTGGGCTGTGGCCAGGTGGTCAAGGCCTCAACTTTACTTGAGGTCGGTCTCTATTCCTCGGTGGATACTATGTGTCCCACATACTTTACTGATGTTTGAAAGAATTGACACTTATCAATGGACAGTTTAAGGCCAAAGTCCTCCAGTCGGTCCAATACCTTAAATAATCTGCTCTCATGTTCCTCCAGTGAGCTGCCAAACACAATAACATCATCTAGGTATACCAGGCACTCTAGTAAGTTCATGTCCCCACTGCACGCTCCATCAATCGTTGAAAAGTGGCTGGGGCACCTGAAATCCCTTGAGGCATCCTCATGAATTCATAAAGCCAAGCGGACAGATAAAGGCCGTCTTCTCACGGTCCTCTGGGGCCATCGGGATCTGGTAGTACCCACTGCGGAGATCCAGCACAGAGAACCACTTGCTCCCGTTTAGGCAGTCAAAGCATCCTGAATGCAGGGGCATTGTGTACTGATCGGGGATAGTCCGCCGGTTTAAGGTGCGATAATCCACACACATCTTACTGTTCCATTCTTTTCCTCACTACCACAATGGGGAAGCATAAGGGCTTCTGGATTCTTGTATTACACCAGCAGCTAACATCTCTTGCAGATGCCGTCTCACATCATCTATGTCAGCAGGTGCCAGGCGTCGAGACCTCTCACGAAATGGTCTTTCGTCATGCAGCCGGATATTGTGCTCAGCTCCTTGCGCATCCTACATCCCATTCCTTTAAAGAAAACACCTGGTCTCTCTGGGCAAGCTTCTCACTGATCCTCACTTTCCATTCAGCTGGCAGCGGGAGTCGCGAAATCAAACAAGTCAGGCGTTACTCTGTCATTCTTCCTTGAACTCTTGCTGCTGGGTAGCACTGCAGTGTCTGCACAATGCACATTAGCCAGGATGCAACCTCTGTTTACTGAATGTCTCTTTCAGACACATTATGAACTTGGACCATTACCCTTCTGGCATAAGCATGGGCTCTAGCGGGCAAAATACTAGGCTTGACCAGCAGTCCCTCTGGCAATTTTCCATCGCCTGGTGCATCCAACATTAATATTTTATTCTTAACATCCTTTCTGATACGGACCTCTCCCTGTAAGGTACACTGGCATTTGGCGCCAGGATCAGAGACTCAGGATCCTTCTTCCATACAATTCCGACCGGTTCCTCTGGTTCTGTTTTTTTCAGCATCTCTCTGTGCCTCATAGGCCTTCTTAATTAAAGCCGGAACTCTTAAAGCTCTACTAGTCTTTGACCCCTGTTTTTCATAACACAACTGTGCCAGCCTTCCGAACATATGAGCATTTGTTCCAATCAACAAAGGGACACCATCATACAGTCCAGTGGGGACACACTAAGGCTAGGGTCTCTACTTGTTCGCCACTCCAGCCACGGAGGTGGGAAAGACAGCCAAATTCGGATATACCCGGAATAGGGGTAGAGCCTTCTCACTAACCCCCATACATGCAGTCCTTCTAATGGTTGTAAGGGTACTTCTGACAAATGCTTCTGATACCAATCCTGGAACATAATTGTCACTTGGGAGCCACTGTCTAATACAGCTCTTGTAGACACTCCATTCACCTTTACAGTGGTCTCCATGGAGGGACCCACTATTCTGGACCAGTCTGGAGGCGGTGAGTGGGGGGCCTGGGCAACTGACCTTGCCACAAGGGCGTGTGAATTAGCATTTTTGGTGCCCTCACTGGGATCATGTCGTGCACCTCTTAACCACTGATTTCTTCTCCAAGCTCTCCTTGTAGCCTATATGCAACTTTGTCAGTGTCTTTGGGGACTGGCATCCCTTTCATTGCCCATCTTTCCCACAATTATAGCAAAACATACTTTCTGGAGTTTGAGCTGGCCGAGGCGCCACACTGGGAGCCAGGGCGGGGTATTACTAACTGGAAACCTGGGTGCCATCTCTGTCTCGCGTGATAAGCATTTGGAGACATCTCGTCAGTTTCTGCACTTCCATGGTCAAGGAATTGAGTTTGGAGCTGTTATCAGCAGGAGATACATGGGTGGGTACCCCACCCCCTAGCAGATGCAGTCGGATATAGGTCAGGGCCCGTACTTGCAGGCGTGGCCTTCATAAAGGACTGTTTTGAATTCCGGATCTCTCTCAACAGTTCGCCCCATTGTGGCATATCTTTTCCTTGTCAGAGCACTCATTGACTGTCAACCTCTGCCCTGAACTTCACTTGATGGGTCACCCTCAGTCACTCGGGTCGTAGCCACAGCTGTTGGTGCAGGTACCTCCCGAGGTCGCCTTTTCTCAACTCCTCGAATTTCTCATTAACTCATCATAGGAGGGGGATTCCAGTCGATTTGCCAGGCGTAACTGAAGCAACAGCAGTTCTGAGAAGGGGCAGACTTAAGGATTCTGTCCAGTCTGGTTCGGTGTAGTTCAATCGCTGGCAAACTACCCTTTCTGAGGCATTCTTGCAACAATTTTTCCAGCCGAGAGACATACACAGACAACAACTCCCTTGGTACTGTTGTGCATTTCTTACTCTCCACCATAGGTCCTCATCAGAATCTGGGCTCCCATACACATTCTCCAAGGCCTCAAGATAGGCCTGTGCAGTCGCTTCAGGGTTACTGGCCTGTTTAGCACGGATGGTAGCCAGGGCAGGACCTCGGAGGCTCTCACTAACCCTCTTCGCTGCCTTCCGAGCATTGCCATTCTAGCACTTGGGGCAACATAGTCTATCCAGGTCTCCCAGTCATCCTCCCTTGGGGGTGGGAGGTGCCAGAGAAGATCCTCAACTTCGGTAAGAGTCGTGACTAATGGCAGGTGCAGAAATAGGAGTCTGCATTGGTTCAGCCACCATTACGGGCACTGGAGCAGGAGAGGGTGTTGGGGGAGGAACACCCCCAGGTGGCAAGAATAGTTTCTTCAAGTCCTCCACAGTTTTCCCCTCTCCCAGCAACCATTCAGCAAATTTCTCCTCAAAAGTTTCAGATAGTGGTGGGGGCTGATTCCCCCCCGGGTCTTTACTGTCCTTAGTTATCACTCTCCAAGCAGTGAGGGCTCCCTCTGGGGTAATGGTCTGTGGCACTTTGGAGCTATCTATGGGATCCTTAAACTCTACTGGGGCCAGGAAAGTGTGGGTGAGCAGATTAGCATGCCGACCCACCACCACAGGGTTTGTAAACCTTCCACCTGGAAAGTACTCCTGCACAGTGTCCGTATTGATACCCAGGGGATGTCCAGGATAAGCATAGCATTTTGGGGTCGATCTCCTCCCCAGTACACCACTCCACCAGCCGTGCACAGCCACTTCTGTCGGGGTACCCATTTTTTTCTTAACAGTGGTTCGTAAATATGGCCACTAGAGGACACACAATCCCAGCGGTGAGCCTCCAAGATGTAACCCCTAGATGGCGCTATCCCAGGGGCTACTACCCCTGCCTGATTTGCCACTAACAGGTTGAGGGGCCTGGATCCAATGGCAGGTGCCTCCACCCAGAGGTCAGGGTTTGCAATAGTTAAACTAACTTGGTCACAGCCCTCTGGGACACTGCAACCCCCCTTTCTTCCCACTAGTGGCCCACACAATATATCAGAATTACCTTCACAGTATACACTTACCCCCAGGTCTGGTTCCGGCACTGGGACCTCCTGTGAAATGAGATACAGTGCAACAATCACAGTACAGTACTTTAACATAGACAAATACCTCAGGCAGTATAACTTTGCTGAAACAAGCAGCTCTGATTTATTTAGGGGGATATAACAAGGACAGGGGGAAATCAGGTTAATTAGCTTATCACTCTAATAATCTACCTATGGCTCTGTGCACAGGCCTATCCCTATCAGTTACTGTCCCTGGGTACCCAAGCCCTAGTGGCTAGTCCAAACAGTGGCAGCTGGTAGGGCCCTTTCACTACGAGAAAAGGAGAATTAAACAGTCAGCAGTACAGTAATTCCATTTGGATTTAATGTGGCAATTCAACAGGGAGCGACCCTGAATTAGTACTCACGACCTCCAAATAAGATAAGGTCCTTCAATGTCAGTAGGGCTCACTTGAGGTACACAAACCTCTTCACACATCCATATAAAAGAAAGCACTATACCAGGCAGGCTGCATCTGTATCCCGATCGCAATACTGCACAATACCCAGGAGAACACACAGCAGATTCAGTTCCTGACAGACCGAGTGTAATTTTCAGCAATTCCTCCAGTCTTGTACAGGGTGAGCCTGGTTTCTAGTCTTCAGAGATCCTTTGATTCTTTTCACAGGCCAGTTCAGTCCTAACAAGCTGCAGACGGAACTCTCTGGGCCTTACACACGTTGTTTGACTAAAACTGCACACTGAAAAAGTACAGGCTCCTTCCTTCTTCACTGCCAAAGCTCAACCGAACTCCAACCGACAAAAACGGGCACTTCCTTTGAGTTCCTCCAAGTTCTTGACTGGATTGGCTGTCACTCACAATAGACTGCTGCTGTTGGTCCAAAAGGCACTGAAGTCTAAACTACATCTCCCAGAGTCACTGCCCATACAATCCTCTTGTGGCTGGCTCAGATTATGAGTCCAAGTTCTGATTCGTCCAAGGCACCATTTTAGAGCTAGCTTACCCCACACTGATTGGTCCAGTTCAGCAGTTCAAAACTAGAATGGGGAACTAGCAGACACAGTTCTGACTGCAAAGAAAGCAGGTTAGACAAACTGTAATTTCATTATTACTCTAAATAATTTCTGGTAAACAGTTACATCTTTCAGATAGGGTTCCTTTGCACTCCTAGTGACTGCAAAATTAAGTGAATTGGCAGCAGCTCGAGTGGTACTCAGAGAAGCACACAGTCCCCCATACAACTAATTATGTCTGCAAGCAGACAGCTCTTAAAGAGACAGTACCAGAGGCTCTAAAAACACTCACTGATAAATGGCTTAAATGCCAAACACCATTCAGGCTTGGAGCATTCAAGCAAGCTCCTGGAAGTCTTTTGGGAACCCCCATTTGCAGGGGGGTTACACTGATATCCTCTGGGACCGGAGACCTAAGGAAAGCCAGGCGGATGCCCGTGGGAGCAACCAGAAGGGAACTCTAACAACGGGGCTGCTTGAAACTCATGAATATTAATGAGCGGCCCCATGAATAAAGATGACATGCTGCCTGATGCCTGAGGAAACTTATTTTCGGTGGCAGCAACAGCAAAATGGTCGGGGTCACAACTTTGAGAGTGGGCTCTTGTAATAGAGGGCAGATGGGGCTACATTCTGGTGGGGCATTGGGAATCATAAATTAAAATGTTGGGCTGCATCAGTCAACAAAAAGGGAGAAACTGCATAAAACTGAATGGGACTCCGTGCACTAATGGGAGCTGACATGTTTGTGACACTTAACCCCATTCCTTTCAGCCAATCAGCAATCTAGGCACTCAGAACTGTGACAGAGGGACTCCTGGGAAAAGGAGAGAGCTAATTCTGGTACCTAGATCATGCCCCAATGAATGAGAAGGAAATATCGATCACTATGGATATCAGTTATGGAAAGGCTTCAACAGCCGATCAGAGCGTTGGGATTTCAGCTGATACAGTGAGGACTTACTGGGATTTAATCAGTCTTTTGCTGGGCTCTGTACGAGTCAGGACTGTGGTGTGAGAGCAGACCGTGGACTTCAGGGGCTTATCCAGGCCCTAATCTGAAGTGTGTGTTTGCTGAAGGATTCCTCAGGTGCTGGAAGCAGGACTGGATTGAGAAGGGGAAAAAGAGAGAAGGAGAGACTGATCTGAGATCTTATTTCCCCAGGTACTGAGAAGTTGCTGAATGAGTGTTGGGAGAAACTAAAAGTGGCAGATACCCTGCACTGGGAAATTGAGCTAACCGAAAAGACTGAGCAGATTATCTGAGTTTTTACAGTTGCTGCTGAGAGGTCACTTTCTTGTGTGGACTGCAACTGAGGAGGCAGAATGTCTCAGGCCATGGGATACTAGCCAGAAAGTGTGTATGTCCTGAGTGAACTGGTTAAAGTGGCTGAGACTGGCAGACTTGCTGCAGCCGAGTAAAAGAGTTGGACACTGTTAAGCTGAAAGTGTGGACTAGTGTGCAGGGGGCTGTGGTTGCTAAATCCCCCTCTATTTGAATTGCACTGACACTGATTGAATCAGAGGCTAACATCTGCTCAAATTGGCATTGGACTTCAGTGGAGTGACTGCCTATAAACGTTATTTGTTGAGAGCTCAGTGCAGGGACTGCAGGAGAACCCCCACTGTTTGGGAGTCCTCACCCAGAGCCAGGGAGGGAACTCGCTAACCCCTCTCAAGTGGGACTCACTGTCTCAGGAGGTCGCGGGTCTTGTACCCAAGTGCTAAGGGTGCTCTGATCAGGGAGCCGGGCTGTGGAGCCACTCCCAGGTCTGGGCCTTCTGGGGCTGGTGTTGTCCTGCCACAGTGCTCTGCACCGGGCCAGAAGTGGCTGAAGGTGACAAGCGGCCTGAACTGCAATCAAGGTGACCAGCTGCAAGATCCTCGAGCAAGTTCTATCTGGGCAGAGGGATCCTGGCTGGCCTGTGTCTGTGTTGCTGCATTATGATTCAAGGAGTTCCATTTCCCTTGGCGCAGAGGTCAATTAACTGTGAGTACCCAGGACCTGGTTCCTGGGAAGGGTCAAGGGGAAATTGTATTTCTTCTATTTAAAGTTCAAGCTTCATCATTTCAGGGCTCCAACAGCTGGCCACCCCATGGCACAGAACAGGCTTGCAACTAATGGGTACTCCTAAGGACAATACAGGGACACTGGTATCAGTGGGGGCGGGCTTGGCCTGCGGGCCCACATGTTTAAAGTTGCATATCTCACTAACGTTTCTTGCCTTCACAGCAACCCTACAGCCAGGTATCCCCTTCCCTATTCCTCACCCCTGAATAAAGCTGTGAATTTGTTGTTTGAATCTGCTGTGTTAGTGAACTTCATTACTTGCACTTATTGCTGAAATATATGGTTTATGGTGGGATAAGGTATTTGGGGACACAGTGTGCAGAGTGGTTGGTTGGGGAGGTGGGTAGGCACAGCATCCCAGGGGGCTGTGCCAAGCAGATATCTGTCCCACTGATACTTTAGTCTGGGTGGAGGCACTGCACTATTTTCACTTTTTCTGGGAATGAACCCCCAATAGTCACCATAGCAGGATCCAGGACCCTTGCTGGGTGAGAGGCAGCAAGGGGGGGGGGTAGCTCACTGGCATACGGTGCTCGGGCTACAAAAGCCAGGGCCTGTTCTATCATCTCCTCTTCTGTCTCAACTGTCTGAATGCACAATCAAATTTTCTTGTGAGACCTAGGAATTGATCACTCTGATGATCTTGCGATTCTCCCCCTCCTGCTATATCCCTGCCTTCACTTGCTTTTTCTTGCTGTTTCTATATTTTCTTCCCCCTTGCATATCTGTGGTTATGTGGGAATCTTTGTGTGGATCTTTATGTGAAACTGAGTTCTCTGGTTCAAAATTGCATATAGTTATATTGTTGAAATGCAAGGCACAAAATAAGTGGGTTTACATAGCAATTTGTTACCCAAAAATGCTATTTGCTAATCAAGTGCAGCCTTGATTAGCAGAAGCTGCTAATCTACTAATTTGTCATATTTCTGTAAAAATATTTGATTTGTGGTAATTTTTCCCACAACTGTGGTGCAAAGTACAGAACCATGGTAATTACTCATCATTTTACACTTTTTCTCTGCAATTATATTTTTCTGGACTGTATCTGTTCTACTACTACTCTACTACTTTCTGCTACGACCACATACTCTCTCACCTGAGAATGTTTTCGTACAGAGTGGGACACCCAGTCAGTGCTGTCTCTAAGCTCGATTCGCTCTATCGTAGAGCCCTAAGGTTTATATCTGATCTTCCACACTCCACCCACCACTGTTTGTTGTAGACCACCGTAGGTTGGACCTCCCTTACCCTAAGACATCATAGAAATGCCGCTATCTGGACTTATAAAGCTATTGCTAACAAATTGCCTGACTACATCTCTGCCTACTTACCACTTTGCACTTTTAGATATGCCCTGAGAAGTGCCTCCTATATTACCTTAAAGGTAACAAAGGCTTGATCCTGATTCGGCTGTGCTTCCACTAGCCACGCGCTTCCCAAGCTATGGAATAACCTGCAAAAAACCCTGAAATTAAAGTATATAGTCAGCACCACAACCTTTAAAATAATCTACTTACAGCATAACACAGAATCCTGCACGTGCTACTCTTGATCAATTGCCTCCCTCTCTTAGGGTGTCCCCTGATCACTCTTGCATCGACCCATCTCTGGATCCCGGTAACAGTTTCTGCATGGTCACATTCCTCCCTCCCCCCCCATCCACTCCTCTCTACCTCATCACCCCCCTTCTGTCATCCGATCTCAGTCTCTGCCTGGTCCTCTCCCTTTCTCCCCATCTACTCTCCCTCCCCTTATCTGCTTCTCTCCACCCTGTTCCTCATTCTATATCCACTCTCATCCTCTCCCCCCATCTGGCTCCCCTCACTCGGTTCCTCATCTCCGCTACCCTGGTTCTCATTCCCTCCCCTTTGGCCTTCGATCTATGCACACTCCATCTCTTCCCCACACCTCTGCACCTATTCCATTCCCCTACATGTACGTGAGGGCCTGGCTGACTGGTCACAGTAATCCAGGGCACAGTCTACTTGTCTCGGTATTCCAGGGTCCTTGTCAAGTCACCGTGGCTCTTGTCACCTCATCTCTTCACATTTGCTGACCCTTCAGAACTACTGTTGCTAGATCAGTTTACTATCTGCAAAATTTTTGTGTTACTTACCGTGTATGTCTGCTAAATATTGTGTTACTTATCCTGTATCTGGTCATAGTGCTGACCTTACTGAATCACTGTTACTACTGTAGCTCAGTTCACTATCTGCTAAATATTGTGTTACTTATCCTGTGTTACTGCAAAATATTGTATTAATTTTTCCTGCATCTCCTTACAAGTCATTGCCCATGCGTATGTTGATCATGCTTGTGTATTGCTATTCTTATATATTACCCTGTTATCTGTATTTTTGCCCTCCCAGGTCCACCTTGAAAAAAAGCTTTGTTCAATGGTGTTCGCCTGGTTAAATAAAGATTTTGATTGATTGATTGAGCCACCATCACTGCAATGTTTTAAAGTCATTAGGATGGCCAGACTATGACCAAACATTACAGTTTTCCTCCCTTTGCTTTATCTACAAACTTACCTTCCTCTTCTCTCTCTCCCCATCTGAGTGACTTACTGATACATAAACCCTCTCTGCATCTACTCAGGTCCTCCTCGACCCCTCTGCTGAAGACGCCTTATCCCTGCCTGGCGTGCCAGCAAGTGTTCATTTGCCTATTCTGTATCTACCACTTGGAATGCACTCCGCTTCTCTACTCTCTCTCTCTCTCTCTCTCTCCTCTCTTACTATATTAAAGTGTTCCCTCTCCGCATACCTACTGCAGCCTAAGCCCTGTTCTTGCTTTGCCTTATCATTGACACACATAGCCTCATTGAGGGAATCTGCTTTGTAGTATATTATCTACAATCACTTGCTACCTTCGAATACTTTTGTTAACATTACATGCACCTTCCATGGTCAGTTGTTCTATGCATATTCAAATGTTGGTTCTCCATCTACTGTACAACTGAGATTTTTGCTTTGACCTACTCTGTATGAATTATTTTATTGCATTGTTTGCTGTGGTCACAATGCACTAATGTAAATATGCTGTATATACTTCTCACACCTACCTTGTATTTTAATGTATATATGCTGTATGAATAAATTTCTTCTCACTTACTTTGTATAGTTTTTGGCACATGTTCATATGCTTGTATCCTAGACCCAGGTCATCCCTGAAAAAGGGACTGAAATGTCTCAGTGGGCTTACCCAGTTATCAAAATTCAAATAAATAAATAGTATCTTACAGATAAAAATAACCATTTAGTCAAACTGCTGCTCAAACACTACTGGTTGCTAATCAAAATGTGGCTGATTAATGAAAACTGCTCATCAAGTCTCCAAAACTAATTTATGCCTGGGAAATTATTGCAAAAAGCTATTTGGAACTCAGTGGGTTAACACTAAGATGCAATTTGACCTCTACCAACTCATTTGTAGAGTAGTTAACATGAGATTAGTTCTGTAACACAATGTTCTATTTTGTTGCACCTGCAAGGAAAGAAACTGACAAAGTTCTGATACATTTTATGAGAAACAGGATGTCTCTTAACAAGCTCAGGATGCAGAAATTAATTGCCAGGCAAAGACTTCTTATAAAAAGACAGCAATCTTTTGTTGGGGAGAGAAAGAGAGATAAACTGAAATTTAGAATTAGAGCTATCCTCAGATGAAGGACTTTGTTTTGTTTGAGCTGCCTGTAAATAGTTATCCTGAACAATTGTATTATTTTTTTTATTTTACTGTTATTGATAATAACGAGAAAACATAAATAAATAAATAAAATACATAATAAAATGATACTTGTGAATTTCATAACTGCTCCTTGTTTTCCTATACTTCCAGACCTTTGCCTCAGCAGATGGTGTCAGACTAAGTGGGATTTATGCTATGCAAACTCTAAGCCAGGAGTTTTATGCATGGGTAGTAGGCCTGGTACTAGAGAAGCATATAAGAAAGGTATGGATCCTACAACAACAAGTTCAGAAATGATTACCAGAAGAATGGCAGCCAAACTAGCAGAGACAAAAGTTAAAACTGAGACTGTACAGCCTCACCAATGATGGGAGAAGAAGAATAGGCAGAGAAAGAACCTGAAAGCACGTCTGCCTTCTTCAAATGGTGGGCTATATAACAAAGAGAGACAGAGAAGTAGAGAAAAGAAGAGATGCAATGATGGGAGCAGCACAGAGGAGAAGAGAAGCAGCGACAGGAGCAGCAGAGAAGAGACGCAGTGACTGGAGCAGTGATGGCAGGATACCTTGCAAGCTATCAAAGCTGGAGAATCTGGCACAGGTCCAGCAGAGCAACAAAATACAAGCAACTTAAAAGACATTGCATTTACGTAGTTGTGTCCCTAGGATGATATCAAAGCATACCTGACAACTTTTGAAAGGGTTGCTGCAGCCTGCCAGTGGCCAAAACAGCAATGGACAATCAGGCTTGTACCTTACCTGACAGGTAAAGCCCAACTTGCCTACAGCAATATGAACAGTGCACAGTCAGAAAACTATGACCCTGTGAAAAGAGAATCCTGAATAGATATAACATCTCAGGAGACACCTACAGGCAAAGATTCTGGTGCCTGAAGTAAACCTCAGTCGACAATCCCAGAGAAGCCTTCACCCAACTTAGAGAACTCCTCATTAAATGGCTTCAACCAGAGTGCAAAATGGTCCCACAGATCATTGCCATATTTGCAATGGAACAATCCGTCAACATCCTGCCTACAGATGTGCAGCTTCAGGCAAAAGAACACCAACCAGAAAGTGGGGAAAAAGCTGTTTCTTTGGCCAAAGACTATTAGATAGCCAGACAGACCCCACAGCAGTGAAGTAACAGCTGAAGACCGGTATGACCCTTTTCCCCTGATTTAACTCCAGGTCAGATTAGAACTCTGGTGGGGATAACAAATCTGGACCCAAAAACTTTATTTTCTATAACTGTAACAAGTCAGGCCATATTGCAAGAAACTGCCATAGAAATAGAAACATAAAAACTGGAGCAGATTTGTCCTTAGCAAATTGGGGCAAGTATTTAACTAATGTCAAGGTGGGAGATAGGACTGTGAAGGGACTTATTGATTCAGTAAACAGACAGATCCTAGTGCATGTTGAAGTGCTCAGAAAACACTGTAAAAAAGGACCAGGTACTGGTGTCATCCACATCCACGTGGACACTCAATACTATCCCACCACCTAAGTGACTTACTGTTAATGGGGTGTCACAACAAATGAAAGTGGGGGCAGCACCTAAGTTACCAGTACCTGTGATCATTGGACATGACTTTTCAGGATTTACTTAATCACAGAGGGAGCAAATCCTGCTGTTTCAGCAGCTCTGATAACAAGAGCACAGGCAACGAAAATCTCAGATGTTGGGAACACTTTTCATTTTAGTAACTTTGATGCAGACTTGTTTGAGCACAGTTCCAAGATCCAGAAGTCCAGGAAAGAAAGAAGACACATGAAAAACAGCAACAAAAGACTGATGGACATAAGGGGTTAATATATGAAAATGCTGAAACTAAACTGATAACTGATTGTGATTTTGTTTCAGAGCAAACCAATAATGCTTCTCTCCAGGGTTATTTTAAACAGCTGGGTGTGAAACAAAAATAGGGCAAACCAATGTTTAAAAAGTTAATGAATTACTGTGCAGAGTTTTGGCTAATCCTCAGATGCAGGAACAGATAGAACAATTGGTCATACCAAAGAAGTACAGAACTGAGCTGTTACAGATATCACATGATAGTCCTATGGCTGGTCACTCAGAGAGGGAGCACAACCTTGCCATATTGTTGTACAGATTTTACTGGCCTGGAATTCATGAAGATGCTGCTACCTATTGCAGTTCTTGCTCTGAATGTCAGAAAGTAGGCCAGGTAACTAAAAAGGACAGGGTGGCCCTGGTGCCCTACTCTAGATAGATGTGCCTTTTGAGAGAATTGCAATAGATGTGATTGGTCCCTTAGACAAAAGTAAAATGGGTAATTGATTAATTTTGGTAGTATGTGACTGTGCTATTCAATACCCAGAGGCAGTTCCAGTGCTACTGTCAAAGCCCCAAAAGTGGCAGCAGAGCTTGCCAAAATTTTCAGCAGGGTGGGCATACCTAAAGAGATTATTACTGATCAGGGTAGTAATTTTGGTGCTGCATTACTGAAGGAGCTGTACCGACTACTAGGTATTACTGCTATAAGAACCTCCCCTTATCACCCTCAGTCAGACAGTCTTGTTGAGTATTTTAACCAAACTTTAAAATGCATGTGAAAAAGGTTTGTAAAAGGGGATGGGAAAGACTGGGACCCGTACTTACCTTGCCTGATTTTTGCTTACAGAGAAGTGCTACAAGCCTCAACAGATATTTCGCCATTTGGAATGTGTATGGTAGACAACCTAGAGGGCCGCTAGATGTAATAAAAGAAATGTGGGAAGATAACCCCACTCAGAAAAAATCTATTACATCTTACATGTGTGCTCTGAGAAAGAAACTGGCAAAATATGTTGAAATTGCCCATGGTAATCAGGAAAAGGCCCAAAAGTTAAACCAGCAGAAGGTGCATTATGACCATGAGTTTGAGCCAGGTGAAAAAGTCTTGCTACTGTTACCCACTGTAAGCAATAAACTGGTAATGAAGTGGCAAGGGCCTTATAAAGTGCTTAGACGTACTGGCACAGTTAACTATGAGATTGAGACCCCTGATAGGAAAAATACTATCAAGATATACCATGCTAACCTCCTGAAGAAATGGGTTGAAAAGACAGTAAAGGCTGCTTTGTTACTTTTACCAGAAATGTCTACAGAAGATATTAATGTAACTTATGACAGACTGGAACAAACTGTAACTGCTGATGCTATAAAAGTGAATGTTTCCTTAACCTGTGAACAAACCACATAAGTTCATAACCTGGCAAAGAAACCTAACAGTACTTATATTACAGTGCCAGGCTGAGCAAAAGGGGTCAAGCACGTAGTAGTGACAGGAAATGCTTACCCTATTGGACAAAAGACATACAGATTACCAGAGCAGTTAAGAGCAGACGTGTTTAAGGAAATACAAAACATGAAAGAGTTGGGTATCATAGCAGAGTCCAAAAGTGCTTGGCCATCACCAGTGGTGACTGTAAATAAAAAAGAAGGGGATGTAAGAATCTGCCTTGATTTTAGTAAACTTAATCTAGTGTCTGAATTTGACAGTTATCCAATGCCCAGGACAGATGATTTGGTGGACAGATTGGGAAGTGCCAAGTACATCAGTAGCCTCAGTCTCACCAAGGGTTGCTGGCAAATTCTCCTAGCTACAGAATCCAGAGACAACACTGCATTTGCCACTCCTGTTGGATTCTGTCAGTTCACCACCATGCCATTTGGTTTACATGGTGCACCCGCTATATTCCAGCAGCACATGGATGCAGTTTTAGCTATTCACACTGGTTATTGTGCTACTTACCTGGATGATGTCATGGTGTACAATCCAGACTGGAAAAGCCACCTGGAACACATATGAGCAGTTATCCAATCTATCAAAAAGGCAGGTCTGACCATTAATCCTACCAAATGTGCATTGGGCATGCAGGAAACCAGACATTTGGGAAATGTTTTGGAAAATGGAGAAGTAAAGCCAGAGATTTCTAAGACAGAAGCTATAGCAAACAGTCCTATCCCTAAAACAAAGAAATATGCAGGTAATTTTAGGGCTGGCTGGTTACTATCAGAGATTTGTTCCTAACGTTGTCCAATTAGTTACCCCCTCCCCACCACTGAACTCATGAAGAAGCGGTTCCCAAATTATATGACATAGTCCCCAGAGTGTGATGAGCCTTTTCGGACCATCAAGGCTGCATTATGTTCAGCTCCTGTTTTACGAAGCCCAGACTTTGAGAAACAATTTTTGCTACAGATGCATCAGAGGTAGGCCTAGATGCAGCCTTGAGTCAGACCATAGAGGGGAAGGAACATCCCATTCTATGTTTTAGTAGGAAATTGCATGACATAAAGAAAAGGTACTCCACCATTGAAAAGGAATGCCTTTTGGCAAAGTGGGCCATGGAGTCCCTTAAGTTTTATTTGCTAGGACCTGATTTTGTACTTATACCAGATCATAATCTTCTCTGTTGGCTTAACCACATGAATGATAAAAATTCCAGAACCACAAGGTGGTACCTGGCACTTTAGCCATTTAAATTCAAAGTGATGCACAAATCTGGAAAAGAGAATATCAATGCTGATTTTCTGTCCAGATATGGATTAGGAATTGAGAATTATGAAGGCTGAACAAAAAAATGTGTGAGTTTAAGCTTAACTGTTTGCTGTACTGCTTGTTATGGAAAAAGGGATACTGCACATGCAAAGAACTTTAAAGGGGGTAAATTGTTTAACCTGGAAAGGCACACTAAGCTGGAGCTTGTTTCCAGCTGCAACCTGGGATCACAAGGACTAAGTGACTTGCTCAAGGTCACACAAAATGCAAGTGGTAGCTAATGGGATTCAAACTCAGGTCTCTAGGTTTGCAGCTCAGTGCCCTTAACTGCTAGGCTATATTGCCTCACTGTAAAGGTTAAATGTTACATACTATAATGGTTATAAGGTAATATTAGAAGAGAATTAAAAGAAAGTGTTGGAAAACTGTTTTTTTAAACAAGTTCCCTCTTAAAGAGGTGGGGTATGTGACAGGGTTGAGTAAGAGCCTGTCCCATTTGTTATGCAGAAAGAGTTTAAAGCAAGGATCTGTTCTTTCATCTCTCTTTCTCACTCTTTCTGTCTCTTGTCTGTCTGATTGCACAATCCAATTTTTTTTGTGAGACCTAGAAACTGATCACTCCGACGGTCTCATGATTCTCCCTCTCCTGCTATCTCCCTGCCTTCACTTGCTTTTTCTTGTTGTTTAGGGCCAGATATTCAAAACTTTTCCTGGTGGGCAAACAAATTGCATGTCATTTGTGCACTGTTTGCAGGTGTTGCAAGCCCCCTGGCCCCAAATCTTGGGCAGCCCGGCAGGACCACCTGTTTGCAGAGAGGATCCCCCTTTTAAGAACTCGTGAGCAGGAGTAAGGGTTTCAGGAAGGCTTACCACCAAACCTTCCTTTTCCCAGTGAGAGGGTGGATTCTGCAGTTTTGAGTTCCCTTGTCTCTGCACTACTTTCAGTATTTGAATCCCACCATGGCCACTGGCTACATCTTACCTAGGTAGTTTTATATGATAGCCGAGTGGTTCTATCTTGTCAAGGGACACAGTCTTTTCAAAACCCTTCTGTTAAAATGTTAAATCACACAACCAGACCCCAGCAGAATTGATAAAAAAAAATCATAAAAGTCTACTTACAATAAAAGCAATACAGAAAATTCTACAGTTTGGAAGAACTTTGAAATGCAGACAATAACAAAAGTAAAACACCAGATACTGTATTCTAAACTATACCTTATTTGAGGTTAGAGCTCAGACAAGATTTTAAATGTTCTTGTAGAGATGAGTCCTTAAACAACAATTGTGTAGCAAGTGTGTATTCCAAGTCTAGTCTCTGAAATGTCCTTTTTTTAAAAAGTCTCTAGGCGCTTCCTTGGTGCAAAGTCTTGGTTTTCAAAATTCTGACTTAAAAATCAGAATTTTCAGTTCAGTGTGTGATGAGTCTAATTTCCACACACTCAGGTCTGGTTTTGGAGATTTTTCCAGGCCTACACATATACTTTCTGGTGTAAAAGTATATGCCAGTTGGGCCAGACAACTTCACTCCAACCTAAACACTATTCAACTGCCCTGAATTCGAAGTGTGTGTCTGATAATATACTTGAGGGTCATTTTAGGACACACCCACCTTATTTTTTTCTCTGGGGTGGGGTTAATGGTTCCAAGACAATACAGATATTAGGGTGCAACAGTTTGCCTTTTCCTTCAGGTGTCACTGTGGTTCCATGTCACATTTCATGTCAACCCCAGTGACATCTGGTCCATGCATTTGGCTTAACCCCGACCCCTAGGTCACTACATTACATTTCCCTGTCAAGGAAAGCCACAGTGGGATATTTTATACCTTCCTGGGCTATATACCTGTCTCCCTTATCTTGAGACAAAACAGGTTCACACTAGCCTTTATATAAATAACAGTTATTTTGTAGTTACCTGTTAAAGGAACAGTGTCTTAATTCTAAAGTACATTACAGCATATACAATATGAACCCACATAAATGGATCTAGGCCTATCATGCGATAGCAGGATTGTGCAATACTCAAAAGGCCCAGTAGAGTGGGCAAAAACAAATAGCGTGCATGCAAACGGATAATATATGAGCTGGGCAAAGTAAGGGGAGTGGACATGAATACAGGCGCAATGCTATATTCAGCATGTTTGCACTATGCAACTTGAGTCTGCATGGCATCATTGTGCAGCACAAATACCACCTATAAAAAGGCCATCTTACTCCTTGCAAACCCTAGAGGTGGGTGGTGACACTGCAGCCAGAACACAACATGGCTGAATATACAGCACATATGCTATTCCTCATGGAACAGACCATGCAGGAGGAGGAGAAGAGGGCAGAAGACCACCCTGGGCCACTCTGTACACTGTGAAAGTGATATGCTGCACACAGACTGTACTGGCCATGAGTCTCTTTCGAGACTCTCACCGAGGACCAGCTGGTGGGCCGTCACAGCCTCAATAGGGCAATGCCATGGCAGCAGTGTGAGCAGCTGTGCAGTGACACTCAGCACAGCCATACCATGACAATTGAGCAGAAGGTGATGGCTGTGATGTGCTTCCTAGCCACCAGGTCATTTCAGACACCAGTGGGTGATACCATCGGTATGTCACAGTTTGCCACCTCGTACCTGCTGGTCCAATTCCTAGATTCCCTGCTGCCACACACTGGCAAGTCCCTCATATTCCCCAGCACAGCAGTGGAGCACATTGAAACCATGCAGCAGTTCTATCGAGTTGCACACCTACCTGCAGTACTCGGTGCCATTGACTGCACTCTTGTTGCCATCCAGGCACCCACTTTATTGGGGTTCATGCCTACTTCAATAGCAAGGGCTACTACTCCATCAATTGGCAAGTGGTATGTGATGCAACAGGGTGCATAACCAATGTCCCGGCACAGTACCCCAGCAGTGCCCATGATGCCCTCATATGACAAAACTCCACACTATGCAAAATCTTTGAAGGTGGCCACATACCCAGTGGGCACCTTGTCTGTGAGTACACACAGCACGCTTGCCACACAAATACCCCAGGGTGGCACTCAGCAGTAACACAGCACTCACATGCTTCACCGGGGAAGGGTGGGCAGGGGAGGGTGGACAGGTGCACAGGAAACAACACAGCTCATGAGCCGTTGACACTGTGTGAGCAGCAACAATGTGAACAGGTTCTAATGGATGTGTGTTACCTTACAGGGGACAGTGCCTATCCCTTGTGCCCCTGGCTCCTCACACCTGTCCTCTGGCCCACATCTGTGATGGAGGACAGATATAAAGTGGCACACACTGCCACATACAACATCATTAAGTGAGTCTTTGGCATGGTTAAAATATGATTACAGTGCCTGGACTGTTCAGCTGGTGCCCTACAATACACCTCCAGAAGGTTTGTGGCAGTATAGCATAGTGGTTAAGGGCACTGAGCTGCAAACCTGGAGAACTGGTTTGAATCCCACAGCCACCACTTGCACTGTGCAACTCTAAGCAAGTCACTTAACTTCCCTGTGCTCCCAGGACATACCTGGAAACAAGCCTTGGCTTAGTGTGCCTTTCATGGGCAGAAATTGTGAAAAAAATAAATAAAATATTCCTAGCCTGTAGTATGTTACACAACATGACTCTTGGCCCATGGAATAGGCCTGCTGGTCCAAGAGGAAAAGAGTGACAGTGACATGGAGCCAAAGGTGCCAGGGATGTTGGAGCAGCTCGACAGGTGCAACCCCCGCATGGGCAGGAAGGCATAGGAATTCTGTGAAAACACCATAAGATGCATCTCAAACAGGAGCAGGTGAGTAGAAAGAAAAAAGGACACTGTGATAAGTGCAAAGACATTATTGTGAAATACACACATAAACAAAGCAAACAGTGGCAGTGTAAAAAAAGGGGGGGGTTCTGGACAGGGTGGCCAAGGGGAGGGCTGGTGGGGAAGCACACTAAAACAAAAAAATGGCATGTGAGCAATGTATGTTCGGTGTTGTGGATGTGTGGGATATGGGGGGAAGCCATCCCACTCATGTCCACCTGTGGCTGCCATGGGTTCTCACACGAAGCTGCTGCAGACCCCTGGTGGTGGGTGATGTGGTCTACAGGGAGGGGAAGGGTGACACCCCGGATGACGGAGTCACCCTGCCCCGTGCATGGCCATGGCGGGAGCTGGAGGACAGGATAGGGAGGTTTTAGCTCAGTGTTCATGGTGTTGCACTGGTTCTGGGGGTTGCAGGCGTGCTACCAGATCCTGGCCGACCACTGCGTGGCATTGGGATGTGCCGTGGTGTCTCCACAGAGTCAGGGCTGTGCACACTGGAGGCAGCGATGCTGCAGCCTGGAAGCAGACCACCATGCACCGTGGCCATGAGCTCCTGCACTGCCACAGTGAGTTCACCGCTGATGGTGTGGATGTTCTCCACAAGGAGGGCATCATGGGCCTCTGCCCACTACTCAGCCCTCTACAGGTCAGCATACAAGAGGCTCTGTATGCTTATCAGGTCCTCATGCACGACACACTTGAAGAGGGCAAGCTTACAGTGCACATTGGTTTGGGACTCCATGGTCGACTGCAACAGCTGCTGCCTGGAGTCCAGCGCAGCCTGCCTCCAGGGGACAACTGGGGGACAGGACCTGCTAGCACCTGCAGGCCCCGAGTGGCCAGCACGGGCACCACACAAGGGGGGATGGGGAGGTGGCAGGGTCTCAGTAGCTGTGGGTGGCCACGCAGGCCTGCTGGGAGGGTGATGCCAGGCCGCATAACACCTCCCATGGTTCCGGGTGGGTAATATGTGTGGTGGTGGTGGTGACAGCACTGGCAGTGGAGGTGGTGGTGGTGACAGCAGTGCTGTGGACAGGGGCATGGGGTACAGTTGTGGCGTGGGGGCTGGTGTGCATATGCTGACAATGGTACATCATGCACTGTGGAGCGAGAAGTAAACTGTCAGAGTCACAAACAATACACGGTATACAATGCATATTGCTGGTAGTGCATACATGCCTCAGCATACGGTGCCATGTGTCATCCAGTACCAGCATGTAACTGGTGTCAACAGGTCTACCAACCCTGGCCCTACATGGTCACACAGCCACCTGTGACGGGAGGATCATGCAAGCATGACAGTGCACCCTTACCCTGTATACCACATATGCATAGTGGTAATCACAGCACAGGCCACTACCCCACACACAGACCAACACACCCAGCACACGTGTTTACATGCATCAGCATCTGTGGCCAGCAAATGGCAAAACAGTAGGCACACACTCCCTATGTGCATGGGCACACTCCAGTGGAGTCATGTGCACTGTCACTACCCATAGGGGAGTCAGTGCAACATGTGGCAGAATAGGTGACAGTGTACCATACAGCAGTAAAACATGTCACGGAGCCCCCAGGGTGCTGATGGCACACACTACGTGTGCCACACCCAAGGCTGCAGTGTGCCCCACCAGTGGCAGGACCCGCACATGTACCCATGCACACAAGGAAGCGTACCAGCTGTGTACTTACATGACTGGCTATATACTACCTGGGTCTCATAACTGCCCTCAGGCACCCCTGTCACCTCCACAGGCCTCAGGGTTGATGCCACCATCTCCTCCACTAGGTCCACGGGCCTGGCAGTTGCTACAAATTGTGGCCCCCCCACCAGTGGCCCACTGTTCACAGTGTAGGGTGACCAGGATGCCTTGGCCTGCTGACAGAGGTCTTGGAATCACTTCCATACAACCTCTACTGTGTGGCCCCAGCCACCCACAGCTTTACCGGCCCCTGTTATCTCCTCCCACACTTTCCGGACCATGGCATTGGTGGTCCTGCTGTGGAACAGGACCGCCTCCCTCTCCCAGTAGGCCTGGGCCAGGGCATAGGGTTCTTCCTCTGAAAACCAGTGTGCCCTTGGTTGCCCACCTTCACCCATGGAATCTGCAAGGGTAAATAGACGGACAGTGATCAGTGCTGTGTTTGTGAGATGGATGTGTACGCATCCGCAATGTATCATGCTGGTGCCACAATGCCATGTTAGTCAAACAGGTGTGGCACAGGGTAGCCTGTGAACAATAGCAGTCTGTCAAAGGCCCCCCAGAGTTCATGCCTGGCCGAGGTGCTGCCACCCAGCACTGCTGGGGTACATGTACCTGAGACAACTAGACCCCCTAGCTGCATCACCCAGATAGGCACTGTCACGGAGCACAGCTCTGACTAGCACACAGGTGGGGGTGCTGTGGGGCAGTGCATGTGTAGGCCTCCCACACCCTTGGGCCATGCACAGCACTCAAAGGCACATGCCACATAGGGGCACTACCTGTGACATGCCAACACACAGTGGCATACGTGAGCACTGCACCCGGACAAAGTGAGTGATGGGTCAATCTGTATACCACCCCCTTTACACACACAGTCCACCGGCCAGATGTGGCCCCATACATCTGACACATAGCACTGCCTTGTGCCCCCATACACAACAGTGGTATGTGCAGAACCTGGCTGTTGGATCACGTCCTTGGTGCCATGTCTCAGTTAGGTGACATGTGTTTAGATATGCACTGGTGTGGTTGGGGTCAGCACACTGGGGAACTGTTCCAGGCAGAGCTGTCATGTGCACACACCACACATGTTGTGATACGCCAGGTGTCGGCCTCTGGTGTCAGGAATATTGTGATGGGCTCCTTGTATCGGAAGTGTATTCTGTACATGCCGCGGAGCACGCAGTTGTAAGCTGTTGCATGGACAGAGAGCAGCGGTGTCCTGTGTGGACAGGTTGTACGACCTGGGCCTGGGCCATGGACTGCAGGGCTATGTCACACAACATGCAAAACACGGGAAACACCCAGACACATGGGAGCGTGTGACCTGGTGGGCAGGCCTTGTAATGGCACCCTACAGGTCCATGAGGCCCCACACCCCATGCATACTCACATACTACAGACCTGTTTAGTGCCCTGGCTGTCCAGGGCAGACCCTGGTTATGGGGTGCAGTTTCCCCTGTCCCCATACTGCACGTGCAGCATTGCATGAGCCACGTTAGGTACTTGCACATAGCCGGGACACATTTAACAAGTGTCATTCTGTGGTACCCTGAGGACTGCACCCCCCAGTATGTATGTCATTTACCAGTACCACAGTCCGATAGTACCAGTGTGCACAGGTGCTCCAGTAAAGAGGTTCCATGCAAGGCACGGGTACAGACAGAACAGAGGCCACTTACTGGCCTGCCAGTGGGATGTGACCAATATGAACACATCATGTAATGTGTTCTGTAGGGTACGACAAAGCCAAGGGTTACGCTACTGTGTGTGGTTTTAGGACCCACCATTCCTCTCAATCTATTGCCTCATAACTCTGACATGGCTTTTAAAAATCAGGGACAACGTTCCAAAATCAGGAACACATTCTACAAATTTGTAATATTCGCTCAGGAAGCTGACAGAATAAGGGGATTAGTATAAGATGTACGTACTGATGACAAAATAAGCCTGTACCTATAATATTTGCCGTTATTTTGTGCTTACAATTCCCACTATTCAGTCACATAAGCAACTTTCATGAGGGACAGAGGAATATTGTGAGCCACATTCATGGACATCACTGAAAATCAGGGACAGTTGAGAGGTGTGGGGCCCACATTGCATGATTGTGGAGTACAGGATACAAACAACGAAGCAATGTGATTTCCCCTGCAATATATCCCACTCATGACCCTGAAAAGCTTGGATCCCATTTAGCAAATTGCCTGTATTTGACAATGGCATGAAAGACACCTACTCGGGACTGTGGGAACATTATTTCGGCCTGCCATTATTGATAGTCTTCACTGTGGCATGCTTTCACTGTTCTGGAGCTGTGTTGTGGCTGCAGTTCCAGTGTGCAGTGGGGGGCTCTGGTCTCCTTTAAATAGCCAGGCAAAATTACATCTGCTAATGTATGCAAATCTGTCTTTAATGACATGTTAATGTGTTGTTTTGCCTGCTGACTGCTCAATGAGGCTATTTGCAGAGCCTGGCTGAATATAGTGATTTTGTACGGTGCACAACATGGTTTGGCACTTGCACAGCAGGAAAGGCTCCATGCTGCGACATTTGCGCCATGCACAAATGACATCAGCAGCATAGCTGTGCATGCGCAGGTGTGCACAGTGCTGGGCATATGCATGATGTTGTGCAGGTCATGCGTGGAGTCACACATGCGCAGTGTTGGCTTCTGTGGCAGTTGCATGGCGCTAATGTCATTTGTGCAGCACAGCCTATGTGGAACACTGCATAAAAGTTACGCCATTCCTCACATGCAGAATTGTTCAGAACAGTATACCACAGTCTCATATTTTGCCTAGAAATGTTGTCAAGAAGATGAACAAGCATTGTACAGCAGCATAACCAGAAGACGTGGGAGGTGGAGATTGCCAAACTCATAGAGTTGGTGGTGGCAAGGGAGAGACAACTCTTCAGGGAGGTAGAATAGGGCTCTCGGCTTAGGTGCGAGAGGTGTGGGCCTCTCTGGGGTGCCACCTTACCTGCCGAACATGGGTCACCTGATCCGGTGAACAATGTCGACACCGGTAGGTGGACTTTGTGAGGAGAGAGCAGGACCGGCTGGTATGCTATAACCAGTTGGTGTAGGATGGGACCTTCCCCAGACCAGGTAGGAGGTCATGTGCATGGCATGTTTGTTTATGGGCATGGGTTTTGCAGGGTCTGGGCAGGGGCAGTAGGTATTGTGTGTCCATGGGCCGGGATGTATGCGTGCATACCTCTGCGGGATGTGTTCTTGACATGTTGGCCATGTACTGTCATGGACTGTAGGCATGGAGGCTAATGGATAACAGGGACACTCATAATGGGGAGCACATCCTCACACATGGATGCACAGGCTGCACACATGGAAACATGTTTCCTGCACATGTAACAGGTTGGTTCTAGGGTGGCATATTGTACTATCATGACTGTCTACTGTATCAGCAAACAGACTAGCACTGTTTTTTTGTGGATTACAGCATTTGAGTGTGGTGTGGAACAGATGGGGGCCTGGCGTTGGCAACCTATGCGGTGTACACTGCAGTGTGTCCCTGTGCATCAGGGACAGTTGCCTGGTATGTATCTGACGGGACTTGAAGTTGTGACTTCATGCACTGCTGTCACTAGTTAGATGCCTGTAGTATCCTGTGCCATTTGACGTTGTCTGCTTCCACAACTGTGTTGGTAGATCATCATGTGTTCTCTGTTATAGGGCAACAACAACATTACATTCTATGCCCTGTGGTTTTCCTCTTTTGTATGCTGCCACTGTCATATGGGCCATGGCCGCAGCCACCGGGAAGGGGGGCCACCTTGTCCATGATGGTACGGACACTGTTTTTTCCTATACTTTTCAGACCAGTCAGCCAAAGGACCACACGGACCTCCCAGTAGATGAGACAGCAGGAGAGGAAATGGACTCTGTGCCATGATGTAAGCCCATCAAACACCACCAGTAGAAATGTAGTGTGTGAGTATGCTATATTCTTGTATCCACATATGACCTATCAATATGCTTGTAACATGGTTGTTACCCATCGACACCATGTCCTCAACACATGATGTGCTGTTGTGATCTGGTGCAACACATGTCACAGTGCGACATAGCCCAGGTGTGTGTAGTCATCCCCTGCCCATTTCGCAGATGCTGCTATTCGAGGCAGTATTACCTGACATATACTGCCACCAAGTCCTGTGCTGTCAGCAGTGTTCTTCCTTCCCACAGGATGCCCATGCCTCTGATGGCCTTCTACTGGGACACCCAGTTGCTGTGCACATGCCCGTTGTGCTATGCACATTGTTGTACAGGCCTCCTACTACACATCAACAGTGTGTCCCACATGCCACGAACACATGTGTGTCCTGCATAGCCATACATCCTATGGTGTGCATATCCCCAATGGCCTGCAGTGTGCCCATTCTGCACACAGCAGTTTCATGCCTGTTACATTACCATGGTGTGAGGTTACCCCTGTACTGTGGGCAGGCCTCCTACAGGGTTCAGAGCAGGTGACCCACATCCATGGTATTACACGGGCACACACAGGGTCACCTCTGTGCTGGTTGTTGGACTTACCTGGATGAGTGGGAAACACTGCAGCATGCCTATTGTAGCCTGGTTTAGTGGCTGCTGGCCTCTCTACCATTGTGTTCTCCTCAGTTCAGTGGTTAACCCACCTCCTACTCTTCCAACACCTAGTGTGTCATGTGCCCTCTCACTTTATGTTGCAGTTGAAAAGGTTGTAGTATTGTACATCTGTGTTCACCACACAATGTTGGTCGCAGCTCCACGTTTATGGCTGTGTGTAATTTTTTTTGTTTTTCAAAAATAGTTTATTAATTGGTTCAGGATATACATTAGTATAGTTGATAACTATACATTCCGGTTACAGGGTAAACAAGACATGAATGAATCAATCCAAGGGATACACACCAAGCCTAAAACTTCTATAACAATTTTGAGTGTCATACAGGTTTTTCAAAAGTTGGGTGCACCCCTGTTTTGTAGTGTGTTGGAAGTAAGACACCAATGCCAAGAAGAAATGAATTAATAGCCACAAAGGAGTAACCTTACTGGGCACAGAGCCAGGACATGGACTAAGTTACACAGGAAAATTACCAGCTTCAATTGCTCCAATTAAGGGGATCCCACATTTGTTCAAAGGCATGATGTTTGCCCATAGCCCCCAGTTGTGCTTTTTCAATGACCATGTACGTTAGCAAATTCTTTGACCACATACTAATAGACAGGGGGTCTGGGTATAGCCAAACCTGAGTAATGGTACGATGAGCATTAATAAGCACCATGCTCCTCAGGTTATCTCTTTTAGCACCCCTAGGGAGAATTGGGTCTGCACCCAACAGTAGTTCCAAAGGGGATTTTGAAGGGGCATATCCCAGGACACCGGACATGATTCTATGCATATTATGCCAAAAGAGGGGGCAATTTTAGCACATGTCAAGGTCATATGTAAAAAGTCACCAACCTCCATTTTGCATTTAGGATGGACATCAGATTTTGAGTCGTCTATTTGATGCAATTTGGCTGGGGTAATAAATGCTCTGTGTAAGAAGTTAAGTTGTATCAGTCTCAGTCTGTTGCTAACCAAGCAATTAACATAGTGAGAGCATGCCAATTTCCAGGTCTCTGGGTCGATATCTAAGGAAAGGTCTTCCACCCATTTGAACCTACTCCTATGTGGGGCTTCTACATTGTTCCCCATTATGGTATGGTAAAAAGTCAATAAAGGTTTTCTACCCTGCTGAGGTCTATACATTTCCTCCTTAAAGGGAGAAGGGGGAGCCCAGCCACTTCTAGGAGTCAAATTAACCCCCACATATCTGTCGGAGCTGAAGGCAAACAAAAAAATTCCCTGGATGAATCCTCCATATATCACCGATATCTTGAAAGCTGCGAATCAACCCCCCCCCCGCATAAAGTTGGTTGACATGCGTGAGCCCCTTTTTATTCCAATGGCTCAGCCTCTGAATGAGTTGTACAGAGGAAGAGCCCCTCCTTTTCACGGCACCCAGCAAGCTCAAGTATGGACAAAGTCCACCCTGCCAGTTTATGTAAGAATGCACTCTCCTCCAAATTGCTAAGGTATTAGCCATAAATGGGTTAACTGATGATCTACCAATTTGACAAGCTGAGTAGGAAAGACTCCCACTTAACAGGTCATGCTTAAAGCTTCCCAGTATTAAATCTTCCTCCAATCCCACCCACGTCGAGCGTCCTTCTCATACCCATGATTAACAAAAGCCAACTGGGCAGCCCAATAGTAAGCCCTGAAGTCTGGCAAGCCCACATCACCCTCAATCATCGGTTGGAACAGAGTTGCCCTCTTAATTCGGACCCCCCTACCCCTCCATAAAAATGTGTGCAAGGCTGCATAAAGGCCCCTAAAATGACTCTGTGGGACTCTGACTGGCAAAGACAGGTACAGATATGGGCATCTGGGCAATATCATCATCTTAATGGTGCCAACTCGACCCAGGAGAGAAATAGGCAGTGCATTCCATCGCTCACAATCTTCTATTACTCTGGCCACCAGGAGTTTATAGTTCAGGGCATACAGCTGACTGAGAGTCGCTGACAACATTATTCCCAAGTACTTGACTTGTTTGACTAATTGTAATCCACCCAGATTGGCTATCATTTGCGCTCTGTCACGCATGCCAATGGGTATAACTCACTTTTAGTCCAGTTCACTTTATGGTCCGAGAGGGCTCCAAATTCCTTCATAAGACTATGCACAGCTGGAAGATCCCTAGCCAGGTTTTGCAGGAACAGCAGTTGGTCATCTGCGTACATTGAAATTTTGTGCATAGATCCCCCCCCCTTTAAACTCCTCTATACCAGGATGAGCCCATAGAGCTGCAGCTAAAGGTTCCAGGGAGAGGACATATAACAGCAGGGATAGGGGACACCCCTGATGGGTACCCCGTTCTAAACTAAAGGGTTTGGAGAGACTTCCATTTATTGTGATTTGGGCCAAGGGGTCAGTGTAGAGAGTGCGCACCCATTGGCAGAAAACCATACCTAACCCTATCCTTTCCAAGATCTCAAACAGATAACCCCACTCCACCCGATCAAACGCTTTCTCTGCGTCTAATGCAACAATAGCGGCCCCATGTGTCCCCTCCCCTTAAACCACCTACATATCATATTAAGGGTCCTTCTGATGTTGTGCTTACCATGTCTCCCCTTCACAAAGCCAGACTGGTCTCGATGCACAAACAGGGGTAACAGGGGCTCCAAACGAGTAGCCAACACCTTAGCCATTATTTTATAATCTGCAGTGAGCAGAGAAATGGGGCAGTAAGAAGCGCACTTTGTCAAATCTTTCCCAGGTTTGGGGAGAACAGTGATAACCACAGATCTCTAGGAGTGGGGTAAGATACCTTTCTGCAGTCCCTCCTCTAGCATGTCAAATAGGGGGTCCAGCAATAGTGGGCAAAAGGTTTTAATAACATCTATTGGAAGCCCATCAGGACCTGGGGCTTTCCCCCCTTTTAAGGTCACTATTGCCACCTGTACTTCCTGCTTAGATAATGGGGCTTCCAACAGCCTAGTGTCTACGGTTCCTAATCTAGTCAATGAGGCTGTTTCTCCCTTTGTTGGGTGACATTCAAAAGTGTAAAATTCTTTATAGAATTGCACAAACGCGTTACCAATACTACCAGTGTCATGCAACAGTCTCACTCCCGGACCCATTATCACCCCCAACCCCCGCTCTGCCTCCCTCCGTTTGATCTGCCAGGCAAGGAAATGACCCCCATGGTCTCCATCAAAGTAGGCCCCTGCATTTGCGATTATTATGGTGTGTTTCAGCTTAGAGCTGTTGAGAGTGTTAAATTTGTAACGCAAGCATTGTATTATATGATAAATGCTATCTGATGGCTTGCTTTTATGGGCAGACTCACATGCTGCAATTTTTATTCTAAGGAAGGACAGCTTCTGATCTCTCTCCTTTTTTACAGTGGGAGGCATAAGAAATGGTTTGGCCCCTATTGAATGCTTTTAGTGCCTCCCACCTGGTGCCATATCCAGAACTGATATAATACGCCATGTAGGTCTCACCAGCAAGCAATATAGTGGCAATACCGCCTCTCTCCTCTTGTTGGACATACTTCTCCCTAAGCATCCTAGAATCCCACTGGCCCTACCTACTGCTTTGTTACACTGCCCTACCACTTTGAGGTCATCAGATATGATAGCCCCATGGTCTTTTTCCTGCAAAAACAATAAAAAAATAGTGACTGACAGTACCCCCCCCCCATCCTATACTCAGCTCCTTTGTTCCTATGCCTTAGGTGCATGATTTTGCACTTGTTGGCAATGAACCCCAATTGCCCTGCTCTTAACCTCTCCTCGAGTTTCACAGATCCCTGCATATTTATTCTGTCACCTCCTGAGTGTACATTCTATTACAGGTTTTGGTGTCATCTACAAAAAGGCATAACTTCCCTTCCAGTTCTTCTGCAATGTCACTTATGAAGATATTGAAGATGACTAGTCCCAATACTGAGCCCTGCGGCACCCCGCTGGTCACTCTTCCATCATTAGAGAGAGTGCCATTAACTAGTTTCTAATCCTGTTCACCACATTGGATCCCACATCTAGGCTTTTCAATTTCTTTATCATTCTCCTGTGTGACAGTGTCGAAGGCCTTGCTAAAGTCTAGCTAGGGCACATCCATTGCCCTCCCTTGATCTAGTTCCCTGGTCATGCAGTCAAAGAAAACAACCAGATTCATATGGAACACCCTCTGCCCATGAATCCATGCTGCCTGTGGTATTGCAGCCCACTGAATTCAGGACTAGGGGCTAGAGTAGCCAGTGAGCAAGTGTGACACTGGCAGGCATTTTATCAGTAATAATAAATAATTTGATTATTTAAAGTCAGTGTCCAGAGTATCTGTGGAGTGCACTATTCCTGTAGAACTCACTGAATTCAGGATACTTTACCAACCTTTCCTTTAACATGGTTTCCATTAATTTCCCCACCACTGAGGTGAGACTGACCAGCCTATATTTACTAGCCTCCTCCCTGCTGCTGTTCTTATGTAGAAGCCACGCTTGCTCTTCTCCAGTTCTCTGGGACCATTCATGTTTCCAGACAGCTGTTGAATAAGGCCATCAGTGGGACAGCTAGCACCTCCCTGAGTTCCGTTAGTACCCTTGGACATATCCTGTCTGGTCCCATAGTCTTGTCGACTTTCAGAACTGCAAGTCCCTTCAGAACTCTTTTCTCTGAAAATGGACCCGAGTCCACCTCCCACAGCTTTGTTTCTGCTGCTGCCTGGTGGTCCGTCCCCCCTCCCTCCACTGTGAAGATGGAGCAGAAGCACCTCTTTAGGACGTCTGCTTTTTCTTGGTCCTCTTCTGTGCAGTCCCACCTACCACCCTCCTTATCCTCACTATCCTTCTCTTGTTGTCCTCTTCTCACTTATATGAACATACAAACATACAAAATTGCCAGCAGATACAGGCCTTATGATCTATCTTACAACAAAACAGAACGCTCTAGCACTCCAGAGCCAGGAGCTTGGTAGCTGCAGTGAAGTCCACCAAGACAAATTTGTTCAAACTGAAAGTAAATTTATTGCTGATAGATAGCAAAAGTAACTGGAGTATTGGTACAACACGAGCAGAAAATCTCTGCGTAACCAGGTACGGTCTATCTAGTCTGCTCGAGTGCGCAGCACTTCAGCCATTTAGAGTGCAGCTGCCCCCCTCCCCTTGCCCTACCCCACTCTGTATTTCTTCCTGCTTCCTTCACCTCCCCGTCCACCCTCAGTTTGGATCCTCCCTTTGATCCTGTCCCATCCCCTCTTGAAGCTGCTCACTGACCTCAATGATATCACCTCCTCTGGCAGTGTATTCCACCCTGTAACCACCCTTTCCATGAAACAGTTCCTTCTCATTTCCCTCCTGAATCTTCCTCCTTCCAATTTTAGACTGTGTTCCCTGGTTTTCCTCCCACCTTTTAATTTAAACATACTCTCTGTGTTTACTCTTTTCATGTCTTTCAGGTATTTGAAGGCCTCAATCATATCCCCTCTCTCCCTTCTGTCCTCCAGGGAGCACATATTGAGCTCTCTCAGTCTCTTTTCATATGGCTTATTTCCCAATCCCAGGATCAATTTCATTGCCCTACGCTGTACCCCCTCCAGTAGCTTGATGTCATTTTTAAGTAGGAGCACCAGTACTGCATGCAGTACTCCAAGTGTGGCCTCACCAGGGACCTGTACAGGGGTAGAACGACTTCCCCTCTCCTAAATGTGATTCACCTTGCGATGCACCCCAGCATTCTATTGGCCTTGGCTGCTGCCCTCCTGCACTGGGCTGAGTGGTTCATGTCCCCTGTTACCAGTACTCCCAGATCCTTCTCCTTCATTGATGTAGATAACTGCAACTCCAACCAGTAGTTATTAGAATAGTACTTTTGCTGGGTCTTTTCCCGTAGGTAGTTGCCTACCTCTCCCAGCTAGGCGTGAGCTCATCCAGAAAATAATTTTTTCCTATATTTGACTGCTGTGGCGTAGTCTATAGTGCCGCACCGCAGTTTTCTATAACCAGACTGGATACCTTACTGTGTCCCATAATACACCTGAGGTTATATCTGGTGTTAAGTTTTCCTGCACTAACTGTGGGAGCCACTTTTTGATCAAGTCTTTAAGTTGTGGGTCTCTGAGAAGGGTATTATTATTAATGCCAAGAAAGAAAGAAATATAATCCAGCTCAGCCAACCTCGGTATAAAAAGTAGAAACATTTTTATTCAGGGAGAGCCAAAACCAATTCAGTGCTAAATAAACTGAAATCTGAAAACTGGTTATGAAATTCATAACCAGTTCTCAGAATTCAGATTATTATTAATGCGCCATTGTCTTGGTGAATATTCCTCTGGGTAGTAATTTCAGTGGTTGTGGGTGCATGATCTGATAGCAGTATGGGGTGAATGGTCATACTCCTTATTAGGTCTATGTGTTCTGTGCTAACTACAAAATAATCTAGTCATCAGTATGTATGGTGTACTCCTGAGTAAAATGTGTAACGTTGTTGTGTGGGGTTAAAATGTCTCTAGACATCTACTAGTCCTAGTTCTTTTATAAGTCTCTTTCCATGTCTCTGTCCTGTTGTTGCTTTTTTTTTGGAGGTAATTAGAGCCATCCTTTCCTGTGTCCGTGAGAAGGTTACAATCCTCTCCCAGTAGCAGGATTCCCTGTTTGAATTCTAATATTGTATTGAACAGTGTTTGATGTGTGGATGCATCTGCCCCTAGTGGTATGTATAGGCTCCCCACCATGTGTTATCTACCACATAGTGTGCCCCTCATCAGCGCCAACCTGCCCTCTTTATCTTGATAAGTATCTGTTACTCTGAAAAGGGAATATCTGGGAATCAATATAGCCACTCCCCTGCATCTTCCTGATTGATATGCACTGGCTATCACCTGGCTCATTCCTAATTTAATTAGTTTCTGATGCTCCTGATTTGTCATATGCGTTTCCTGCATAAGAATTATTTGTGGGTGGGATTTTTTAAGTTGAGATATTATTTTTCCTTGCCTCACTGGACTACTCAAACCATTGACATTTTGGGACACCACCTTAATACCTGTTAATTTAGTCATTTTTCAATTTCGTAGTTAGGGATCTCTCAGCCTCCCCCTCCCGCTCTCTTTGTTCAGATACAGTATCTTGAGCTGAGGTCTCCCACTTTTCTTACGATTCCTGCTCATTTGTTGTATGTACTGCACCTTGGTCCATTTACTTAATACTCTGCCCCTTAATTGAACAACAGTTATGAAGAATTTAACCATAAGGTGCAACCGACGCCTACTGATACAATCTTTACTCAACATTTTAACTTTGCACATCACTGTAATCAAAACTTGCTCTGTTAAGAATCCTTCATTTATTCCCATTTTTCTCTGAGCCCAGATCAAACGGAATGGGTTGTGACTTCCAAGGTAGGGGAGCCTTCTCCTGGGTTCCCTAAGACCTTGTGAGTGCTGTCCTGCACTGAGATAGAGTATCACAAGTGGGAGAGGTACTGAATCCATAGTAGGATTCAGGGCTCCTAGGGGTGGGTTAAACCTCCCCCTGGATAAGGTATGTAAGGTAAAGGTAAGGGAGAAAAAAAAATTGGAAGTTGGCTAAAGTATCATCACCAACCCCATGACCTGTGTGTTGGTTGCTCTTTCTGCGACTTGCTTGCTCATCATCTAATGTTTTCTGTTTCCTTTTAAAATTAAAATGTGTAAAGCAGTTCTATGGGGTTTATTTGTCTGGATGTCTGAGTCATGCTTTATTTTCCCTTTTCTCTGTTCAGCAAGCCTTCCCTCTTTTTACGTTCTTCTTTGCCCAGCCCTCTCATACTTAGATTTGCCGCATTCTGTGGTTTTCCCTTTTTACTATGCACTCTTCTTCTGTATCTCTGCCTCTCTCTCTTTATCCCTCTAAGTTCAGCTGCCCCCATTCACTTTTCAAGCTCCTTATTTTGTCTGCCCTCTTTATCTCTGTGTTCAAAGGAGCGTTTTATTTCTTTAAGGGCACACTGTCAATCCTCAGCCACTACTAAGTGTCTCCACTTCAAAACATACTCCCTATGCCTGCTCACCTCCTACTAAGGCAGCCAATGCAGGTGGCAGCCCAGTTAAGGAACTGTCTGCCAATCTCCCTTGGGGCCATCGCATTTAATTATGCCTATTTACTCGCATATTATCAGACCTTCTGGATCCACTAGGTAAGCAGGCAGACAAAACAACCATCAACATTGACGATTCCCAGAGTCAGCGAGCAGCCCCATGATGTAATCTTTCCCCTATATTTCATATGACACTAAACCAGGTTGACAGCACCTCCTCAGAGTGATTGATTTGTATGGATAAGGGTGGGATGATCCAGTAGGAGTCCCACTGAATATGTAACTAACCACAGAGTGAGGGGGTGAGCCTACCAATGAGCTTGATTTCTTTTTTGTTCTTTCTGCTTCCTCCCCCCTCCCCCAATTTTTCCCCATTTTCCAGCTCAGCGTATTTTTCATTTTAGAGTGTTTTTCCAACTATTCCAAACCGGGAGTAGTTCCACTATTAAAACTTGGTTAATGCTCTCTCAGACTTCCCGGTCCCCGTGGAGGCAGAGGTGCAGTAACTCCAATCCCCCACACTTGTCATTCCCTTCTTTTCCCCTGCTTCCTTCCCGTGAAGGGGAGAGAGAGACACTCCAGTGTTAGTGTCCTGTGCAGTCTCTCCTACCCCCATTTTTGTCATCTGTTCATCTCTATGTTAAGCGAGCATCCCCCTGAGCCTCTCCAACTCAGCCCCCCCCCCTCCACGTTCCTGTCATCCGAGAAAGAGAGCAATTCCAATCCCCATCTAGGCAATTAAGACAGCTTATTGTTAGTGTTTCCACATGAGCAAATCAGAGCTGTGGCGTTACTAATTTCCTCTGACCCACTGCATCATCTGTTGCTGTACCATGCTGCTAATTGGTGATGTCATCACAATACCTCTCTGCTCTTCCTCTTACCTTTTCCTGGCACCCTAGGGTAAGAAAAAATGCACAGATTTGTCAGTATGTTTAAAATAATCATTGAGAGTAACCATTCATTTAAACTTTTTTAAATGTTTGAAGCAACTCTTGAATGCCTCTCATTGTTGCTTCTGATAGTTTTTTTTCACTCTTGAAATTCTGCTGCTGAAGTAGTTTTGTTATGTTGTCTGGGCATCTGCCTCATTTGTGGTCTTTGTGGTTTGGCAGGGTGTAGTCCTTTCTTGGCTAGTTCTGTTACTGCTATTTCTGGGTTTTCAGAGGTTATTGGGCCCTCTGGAAAAGAAACTCTCAGTCTTGCTGGGTAAGAAGTATGAAATTTTAGGCGCTCTTCCTTTAAGAGCACCATGATAGGGCCCAGCTTCCTTCTTTGCTCCATCACTGCCACAGAATAGTCATTATCAGCGTAGATCCTTTTGCATTCATAGTAAGTTTCTTTTTTCTTCAAGAGCCCCGTCAGGATTTGCTGTTTCATTTCATATGTACATCATACATCAATATATCCCTCCCTTTCTCACTCTCTATCTTTGTAGCCACTATCTTTTGCCGTCCAAATGTCCAGCCCACTGTCTTCCTTGACCTCCTAACTTCCATTACTTCCCACTCTCAGTCTGGTGAGCTTTACATCCTTGGTGACCTGAATTAAAATTGGTTGTCCCCAACAACATCCACCACAAGAAATGCTATCAGTGCCCTCAACCTCACACAACTAATTACAGAACCCACCCACCCTAATCACATGACCCTAAACCACTCCCTACTTGATTGGGCCCTAACCCCACCCCCATAGAATTATCACCTCTGGCATCTTTCCAGATGCTCGCAGTGACCACAACCCGGTTTTCCTGGTCAGAAAAGTTCACAGCCCTAAGTCCCAACATAAAACCTTACAAATATGGACTTATAAGTCCCTAGACTTGGAACCTCTCCTGCATATCCTTGCTATCTCAGACTAGTCCCCTCTACCAAGCACCTCCTCGGTTGATAAAGCCCTAATCTATTTTAAAGACATCTTCCTAGCAAACTGGAATGCTTTCACACCCCTAAAACAATCAAGGCTTAGAGGTCATCACCTCCCCTGGATTACCCCTGAATTACTAGCCTGCCGCAGAGCCAGAGATCAGGCCTGGAAATGGCACAAAGCCTCCCAGCTTCCAAATTACCTTATTTACCGAAAACTCTGTAATGCCTGCACCTGAGCTACCAGGCTAGCCAAAACAGAATACTTCAAATCTACCTTCGCAACTAACATCAACTCCCCCTCCAAGTTCTGGAGAGTGGTCCTCATCCTCTTTACCCCCATCCTGTCCATGCACTCCTATACTTAAGATAAATGCCACTCTCACTGCCGATCCAGTTGCAGTAGCTACTGAATTCAACTCCTGTTACACCACTTGGGCTGATAAGCTACTCCAATCCCTCCCAAACTATTCCTCTCCCCTCCCCCTTGCTAGTGCCTATGAACGACCCTCTGATTCCCCCTTCTCCTTCGCAACTATCTCCCCAAATGACACCCTAGATGCCCTGCTAGCTAGCAACCCTTCAAAAGGCCCCAGGGTAGATGGTGATGGGGCCCTCACTGGGTGCCGTGCAGGACTGGACAGTGGTCATAGGTGGACGGATGCTGGGACGTGAACAGCAGACCAGAAGCACCATACAGGTAAAAAGGATTAAGAAAAAAAAAAAACCTTCAAAAGGATCCTCCCCAGATGGCCTTGACCCTAACCTACTATCCCTGTCAGCCCAAGCCATCGCCTACCCACTCTCTTTTATCCTAAACTTCTCTTTCCCAACCACCTCAGTACCTTTCCCATAGAAACATGCAGTGGTCCTTCCCCTCCCCAAAGGTGGAGACCCTACCTCCCCTGGCAACTACCGCCCCATCTCTCGTCTCTCTATCCTTGCCAAACTTCAGGAACACCTAGCCCTCTCTCAGCTCACTGCTTACCTCAATGACTCCTCCTTCTTCATCCCTAATCCATCTGGCTTCAGGAAAAATCACTCCACCACCACCTCCTCCCTTTTTCGGCTCACTGATTCTATCCTCACGGGAATGGACAATGGACAAATCACCTCAGCCATTTTTGTTGATCTAGCCAAAGCCTTTGACACAGTCTCCCACTTCCTTCTCCTTGACACCCTGTCAACAGCTGGGCTATCCCCCTTAGCCACAGGCTGGTTCAAGGCATACCTCACTGGCAGAACCCAATCAGTCAAGATCTCTGATGCAGTTTCCCCACCCCTCTCAATAAGAACTGGTATCCACCAGGGATCAGTGTTAGGCCCCTTACTATTCTCATTTTTCTAAACGATCTCTCATCCACCTGCTCTCCGTTCTCCTCCATTCACATGTATGCTGATGATATAGTATTGTATGCATCTGGCTCCTGCCCCACTGAGGTTGCATCCAACTTGCAGCATGACTTCAACAAAGTTCAGCAGTAGTTTGCAAACCACCAACTATCTCTCCATGCCAAAAATACAGTCTCCATGACCTTCGGCACAAGGCAGAGATGTACCAGGTTTACTTCTCTACCCTCCTTCCAGACCCTTGATGGGACTTTACTTAAGGACACATCCTTCTTCAGGTATTTAGGTATCTGGCTGTACCAACACCTGAACTTCTCTGGTCATATCAATGTCATTCATAAAAAATTGTGTCCCAAGCTTGGTGCCTTATTCAGGAACCGTGCCTGCATCCCATCCGTGGCTAGGCGTGAGATTGTCCAGAAGATGATCCTACCTACCTTCGACTACTGCAATGTAGTCTACAGTGCTGCCCCTAAGTCCTCCTTGGCCAGACTAGATACCCTCTTCAATTCCTTTTGCCATTTTGCCCTCTTTGCTCCCTCCGCACTCACCATTGTGATCTCTGCCATGCCCTATCCTTCCCTTCCCTAAAAAACCGACGTCTCTATCACTGTGCAAAGTTCACATCCAAGCACTGGCTGGGTGAACTTCCCACCTGTCTCTCCCCCCTGTCTTTACAACTGCCCCCCTCCTTCCCACTCCCTAAGATTTACCGACTCATGAACCCTGGTGGTCGCCGCTCCACCCTTATTGGCCAATCGGGTTATTCTTATTGCATCCCAAAAATCTGGAGTTCACTTCCCCCTCAGATTCACCACTCATCCTCTTGCTACTCCATTAACTCTGCCCTCAAGAACTTCCTTGCCCCTTCCTGTGCCTGCCATGACCCTCCCTAATCCCCCTGCCATCTCCACTAAGCCCATATTACCATATGCCTACTCTCCACCACTCCTATTTCCCTCTGATCATGCTTCTCCTTGTCCCCTACTCTCCCTCCTCCTAAAGTGTTCCTCCCTTTTCTTTCTCTACCCTGAATCTATCTCCCTCCTGTGAGCTTGATCACTGCCTTGTGCAGGCAGGATCCGTAGTGTATGGTGGGCAACAACTTTATCCCCTTTCCCCTATTTCTCCTTTTACTGCACCCCCTCAGTCAGTGCTAGATCACTGCTTTGTGCAGGCAGGGTCACCCAGCACACTGGTGGGGTACTACCCCGCCTGCTAAAGTTGACCTCTACTCAGGCTCCTTTGCCTATTCTCCACCACTCCTATTTCCTTCTGATCGTGCTCCTCCTCGTCCCCTACTCTCCCTCTTCCTAAAGTGTTCCTCCCTTTTTTTTCTCTACCTTGAATCTATCTCCCTCCTGTGAGCTTGATCACTGCCTTGTGCAGGCAGGATCCATAGCGCACGGTGGGCAACAACTTTATACCCTTTCCCCTATTTCTCCTTTTACTGCATCCCCTTAGTCACTGCTAGATCACTGCTTTGTGCAGGCAGGGTCATCCAGCATACTGGTTGGGTACTACCCCACCTACTATAGTTGACGTCTGCTACCCCGTCCCACAATATCCCTCCCCCAACACCCCCCTCTCGCATCACTATGTATAAATAGCTCTAATCACCTATAACTGGCGTCCTACCAGTAGGACCGTCCACTGCTCTGCCCAGATAGGGATAACAGGACACTGTTGAATTTCAACTCCCCCTTCCCCTTGGATGCCCCCACCTATAATACTCTCTCTCATTCACCCTGCCATTCTACCTCTCCTCTTCTTCCCCCCCTTTCTGGGTAACATAGCCTAACACTGGCCTACCCCTAAACTCAATTAAGCACTTATAACCTACCCTTACGCCCCTCTTTATGTACTTTAGTCCACCTTGTCGTCTCTGTTTGCCTCAAAAATTGTGTTCTGTCTGCGTATCTCCATAAATTTCCTTTCCTTCTTCCATTCTACCCTCTGCACTTTTTCGTTCCCTCCTCCCATTCTTCCTCTCTTTACTCCAATCACTGTAAATCTTGAATATCTATGTTACACTAATGGCTACCAATTACTATTGGGTCACCTTACCATCTAGTGCTACATACTGTTGCTAAGTTATTATATGTGTTCTAATGTTTTCAACTGTCACCAACTGTTGCCAATTTGCTATATGTGTCTTCATATCTGCTATACTTAACTGTTGTATTGTTAGCCAGTGTTATCCACCTGTAATCCCTGCTCTCATTGTATGCACGTAAGCAAATTGTATTCCAACATTGTAACACTTCTCTGTATTCTATCCCATTGTTCCCTACCGCCCAGGTTGCACCGGGAGACGAGCAACTTGTTGCCCAGCGTGCCTTCCTGATGAAACATTTCAATAAATAAATAAACAAAATATGATAAAAATTGTAAAACTATTGATCTCGGGTGCTGCCGATTGTTTTTGGGCGTCGGCCCCAAGGTCTTGTGAGCTCTTTCGATGTTATATTGGAAATCTGCTGTCAGGTTTAGTTTTTGTTGAAAGAATTTAGTTAAGATTTCATTAATGTCCAATCTCTCTGCTTTTTCTTTGAATCCATGTAATCTAATGTTTTTCCTTCGCAAGCGCCCTTCCTGATCCTCACAGCACTTGCTTAATCTGTCTATTTTGCTATAGGTCTCCACTAGCAGCCTATCCGTCTGGTCTGCCTGTGTATCAAAGATGGAAATCTCTTGCTCATGGTCTGTAGTTTTATGCTATAGGTCAAACAGATCATTTGCAGCTCTGCCATTTTATGTTGAATTTTGGCGACTTCTTGCTGCAGCTGATCAAATCTGGTCTGTGTTTCTGTTCGGAACGCTCTTAGTTCCGAGATGATTACATACATTTTTTTCTCCTTTTTAGCATGCTTAGTGGAATCTATGGTTGCTGTGCTGGTGTAGTCCATCAACTCTTCATCCATGTGATCCGTCACTGTTTCTGTCTTTTTCCTGCCCTGATTTTTCCCCATTTGCTTTTTACAGCCTGGTTGTATGATTTACCTTTGTTTTAATTATTAGATGTTCGGCTTTTGGCTGTTTTATTTTAGATGATCTTCAGAGCGCCCCTTCAGGTGGCCATCTTGGTTGGTGATGTCACCAGAAGTCCCAGCCATAGGAGTTTTAAAGCCAGACTGGATGGGGGGGTGCCTTTGCCCCCCCACCCTCCTCAAGCCCACTGTAGTCCAGCTAGCCCTCTGCCCGAGCATCCGTTGTGGTAGTGGCTGCAGACGTGGTGGTCCCTGGGTGGGGGCAAAGGCTTCCAGCAACCCAACCAGCTCAGCTCGGAGACTGGCAACCTCTGCCCTCAGCCCAGAGAGGTACCTGCATATGGGATAGCACCGCATTTCCCAGAATGTCCTCCTAAAAACTGCAGGTCTGAATCCACTGCACTGCGCCACTCCCTGCATCCTCCTCTCCTGTATACTTATGTACCTGATGAAAGTTGTATCCCCTTTAACTACCCCCTTGGCTATCATTTCCTCTGTCTGCACCTTTGCTTCCCTTAGTGCCATTCCTGCTTCCCTCTGTTTTACTTGATACACCTCCTTGTCTTCCTCACTCTGAATTTCCTTATGCCTCCTGAATGCCACCTTTTTTCCTTAATCACTTTGGCCACTTCCCTAGAGAACCATAACAATATATTTTTCCTTCTGCTTTTATTTATTTTTCATTTATTTAAAAGTTTTACTGGGAAGGCATGCTGCGCGGACTACCGCTCGATTCCAGAACGTCCTGGGGTGGGGGTGGGGTAGGGAGAATACATATAGAGTACATTGTACAATGAACAAGCATACGAAAACATACAGAAACATCATGGTAACAGATTAGTAGATTGTGTGATACACAACAATTTAGGATCAAGATACATCACAAATGAGCAATCCAGTAACGGAGAGCTAAACCCTTGATCTAAAGTGTAACTTAATTGCATGTGCAGGTGGAGGAGAAGTGCTCTTTGAGGAGGGAGTTGAGGTGCTGCGTGGAGGGGAGCATGCCAAATGTCCTCAGGCAGGGAGTTCCACAGTTTAGACATGCAGAATTTAATGGCTGCCTGACCTGCTGTGGTGGACATGTGTGGGACATACAGTAGCCGGGAGTTGAAATTCCTGAGCGAGTATGAAGGAGGGGTTTGGGCTGTTAGGGCTGAAGCAAGGTAAGGGGACAGGGACTGAGTCCAGAATTTAGCCATAAGCCTAGCGCAGTAAGACTGTCTCTGATCCAGGAGTGAGGGAAGTTCAAGGGACTGGTAGAGGCTGCAGTGATGGGTGGTGGGAGAACAGTCCAGAGCAAAGTGACAGAAGGAGTGGTAGAGGGTCCAGTCTGGCTAGAGTGGACTTAGGAACGGCACTGTAGACTACGGCCTCAATAGTCAAAAATAGGGAGGATCATTTTCTGTACAATTGCCTTGTGAGCTGGCAGAGGGATGCAGCCACAGTTATGGTATAAGGCGCCCAACTTGAGGTGCAGTTTTTTGTGGATTGCATCAATATGTACAGAAAAGTCGAGGTGCTGGTCAAGCCAGACCCCGAGATATCTAAAGGAGGTGCAAGCCTCCAAGGAAGTCCTATCTTTTACTCACTTCCTGCACACAAAGGCCGGTTGCCTTAATTATGCCCTCACTTATTTTTCCCCACTGTACCTCTACCCCTCCCCAGAACCACCCCCCCTGAGGCAGTCTCCCGTGTTTTTAAATTCTGCCATCCTAAAGTCCAAGACCCTCATCATCATGTGGTTTGCCTGCGTTCCTGTATTAATAATAACCACACTGTACAGTGATCATTGGTACCTTGAGGACTGCTCACTGTGTTGTTTGCAGTGCTGTCACTGTTTGTAAGCACCAGGTCCAGCACTGCCCTGTCCCTAGTGGGTTCACTGAATTGCTGCCTAACAAAAGCCCCTTTAGCAAAGCTGCAGTTGGAAAGCTCCAGTCTACATCTGGTAGACTGAAGTCCCCAACTAGCAGCACCTCCCCCTTACTTGCCATCCTGATGATGGCATTCCCAAATGCCTTATCCAACTCCTCTCCCTCTGCTGGAGAGCTGTATAGCACTCATGTATGGATAGCGGCCCCAGTACCTGTCTCCAGGATGACCTACACTACCTACAGCCCTTCCTTTTCCTTGGGGTGCCCCTGCACTTCCATGGCCTTGATTGCCTCCCTTACATGTGGTACAACTCCTCCTTCCCCCTCACTTCCCTGTCTCTCCTGAACAGAGTGTAGCCAGGTATGGCCATGTCCCAGTCATGGCTGTCAGTGCATGCCGACTTCATTATGGCCTCCAAATGTTCCCCGATGCTCTCCCTGACCCACCTTTCCCTTGTTATCATCTGCGTTACCGGTCTCATTTACTTCTTCCTTCTTGGTTCCCTCATTGACACCCCCTTGACCTCTACCTTGTCCCCACCCCTGTCTTCTTGTGCCCCTGCTCCATGGGAGATTACTCCCCTCAGGCTCTCCCTCCTGGCTGCTTCATCATCTGGGTGAGGCAACTGTTGTCTCACTTAGTTCTACCGTCTTGCCTTCCCCCGGGCTAGTTTAAATGTTCATCCAAGTACCATTTAAACCTCCCAATAAGGACTGTGGTCCCTCTTTTTTTTTGTAAACTTTATTTTTCTTCCCAAGCCCTGAACTCTCTCAGGCTTCCCAACTCACCTGCTCGCTTCTACTACCCACAGTGTTCCTGGCTCCCTTCTCAACTATATTATTGCTTCCCCACACGACTTCCGCCATGCAGACTGAAGCTCTGGACACCCCCCCAGGTCAAGGTGCTCCAGAGTACCCGGCTCGAGTCTACGGGGAGATCGAAGGGGCAGAGACAAGAAACCGATGTTAGGCGTGTGGTGCTGGCACTGTGGGAGCTGTCACTTATCAGGGCTGGGGGGAGTTTCTTTGCATGTTTTGTTTCCTTCCTCCTTCCTCCCATGGAGCACGGTCGTGCAATGACGACCAGCATCTGCTGAGCTCCACCTCTGATGCCATACAGCAGCGATGCTTGTTCTAGGCTACCCCCGACAGCCACCAGGGGTCACACAAGAGCGATGCGATACCCTACCCTGCGCCCTCCCGGGAAGGAAGAGCCATCCTTCGGATGCTCGATTCCTTTATCTACCCCTACCAACCCCCAACAGCCCAGGCTCAATCCTGAACCCGGGTCGCAGGTATGGTGCGAGGTGAGGCAACTAGTGCCTTAACCCTCAGCGCCACTGGGCCGGCCAACTGTGGTCCCCTTTCTGTAAGGATGCTGGCTATCTTCCCTACAGAGGCCCATATCTTCCCAGGTAGGCCCTCAATCCCCAATGTAGTTGAAGCCCTCCTTCATGCAGTATGCCTTCAACCAATTGTTAAAAGCCCTGGTACACAGTGTCCTTTCCTCTCCCCCGGCCATATACAGGTAACAACTCAGCAAAACCAACCATGTGTGCCACCTGCTTTGAGGCCCCTCCTCAGCTCTCTAAAACTTCCCACTACCTCTACCCTGTCCCCTGCTAGGTCATTTGTACCCAGGTGGACAATGACATCTAGCTGTCTCTTCCATCTCCTGCTGCCCTAGTGATCCTGTGGATCCACTGTCCATCCCTCCATGCTGAAGCACTTCTCAGGCACTTCACTTCCCTCTCCCTTCCTCCCCCCAACTTCTAAGTCTATCCTCTAACAATAGAGCCCCTCACAAACAGCTGCTTCCTCCTCAACAGAGGGCCTCTTTCTCCCTCCTTGGGCCTCCCCTTCTGAGGACTCCCACTTCCTCCCTTCCAACTGCTACAGGTGCCTCCTCCCAGCTGCCCCATCCCACCAGTACAGCAAAGGAAGTTTGCAGTGGTATAGACTGAGGAGTGTGTATCCTTCATGCCACCCCCACCCTCTCAGAGCCCACCATGGTCTAACCGCTCTGCCTCTGCCTAGGCATCCGCTTGGGGATTAGTGGTTCCCCCACCACTACTGCTCTATCATTTGCAAGGTAAGAACATCTACAATTCTCAGCAGCATTTTATTGGACTCTTTCTGTAATGTCACTGTAGAGGATGACTTGACACTGACCAACAGCTGTTTCATTTACTGTGGTCACACTTCAGGAACAGGACACACCATAGGTGTGGAGGTTCCTATGGGACACCCCAGACAAATGTCACTCTAAAAGACCTGTGAGTTACCCCACTGGTTTCCGTGGGGAATAACAGAACTTTTCTTTTCCTGACTTCAAGAATAGCTGGTGGAACCGGCTACAATAAAAATGCAACTTTGCCGGGCAGCCTGATGGCCCAATGGGTGGTGCTACGCACTCCCATGCTGGCAGCCTGGGTTCAGAAGTGAGACCAGGGAGCCGGGCGGACAGTCCCGAGGGCTGGGTTGTTGCTGCCGAGTGGTAACATTTCCAAGCGGCTGAAAGGGAGGGTGTCTGCTTTTGCCCCTCTAGTGACCTCTGCAGTGGGCCAGATGCTTGCCTCCCCTGCAGGGGTATGCAGTTTGTTCATAATTTCCAAAAATTCCCTTTCATTGGGTGTTCTTCCTGTTCCTTCATCCCAATTAACGGTGGGCATGTTGAAGTCACCCAGTAATATTATATTGTCCTCTGGGTTTAGGTTATCTAAGAATTGGTACAGTATTTTGTTCAAATCCATGTCCTGTGGTGGTGGTCTGTAAATGAGGCCCAGGATAATTTTTTTGCAAAATTAGGAATAATTTTTAACCGGATATGCTCCAGCTTATTAACCTCATTATCTCCATTAATCAGCTCCGCCGTAATATTCTCTGCCATATACACAGCTGCTCCGCCGCAACCTCTGTATTTTCTTTCTTTACTAAAGAGTTTATAACCCTCAATATTCCTGCCCCGCTCATCCTCCTTGTGCCACCAAGTTTCCATGATGGCACATATCTGTATACTTTCCTTAATCAGCATCCATTCGAGCGCCTCCTTTTTCTTACCCGTGTTTCTTGCATTAACGAGCAGGAACTTCCGTCCTTGATCCTTGGGTCTCTTTTGTAGTTTAGTGTCGGGGAGCACTGGGTTGTTATTGGTCACTGCCCCTCCCCCTTTCCCCTCACTATTTAGTTTAAATGTTTCTCAATAATATTTCCTAACAATCGTGAGACATGCCTGTTTAATTGCAAACCATCCCTACCATATAGTCTGTGATCACTGAGGCCCCTTCTCTGAATCACCATTGCCTTAACCATCTATTCATCTGTGTAATGTCCCTTATTTTGTTTCTACCTGCCCTTGACACTGGCAGTATTTCGAACACTATCACACTGCTTCCTTTGTTCTTCAGCATTCTCCCCACTTCCTTGGAATCCCTTTAGACATCAGTCTCTCTCCTTCTACCAATGTCATTGGTTCGTACATGTAGTACAGTAACAGGGTTTATGGTCCCTTTTATTTTATAATAAATTGTATCACAAAGACACTAAGTGGAACTCACTTCTCCATTTTGATAGCTGTCATCCTCACCCCACCCCACCATAGAACATATTCCAAAGAGTAAATTATACAGCAACGGTTGTACCTTTATATTAGGATGGAGTAAACAGTTCAATGTTTTGAACCTCAATAACTTTGTGCCCATTCAATTGATTTGCCCGACATTTAGTAGGTGTGTAGTCCAAGCCAGGTTCTCTAGATCCTGAAAATGTTGTCAGTCAATTCAGGGGGGCAAAGTTAAAGAGGTGCAAATATGCTAAAACTCGCCATTTTTAAGACTATTTTTACTCACCTCTAACTAAAAAATGTTTTGTATTTTAAACCCGAAACTTACAGATCTGGTGGAGTCTGTCCCAAGGTACAGGCTTTTGGAAGTGGAACTTTTTAAATTACATAGTTTTTAAAATATAAGTTAAAAACTGTGCCATTTTCTGAGAATGATCAGTTTAAAAAATCAACATTCTAAGGATAGGGTGTAAAATACCATTAGTGATTTCCTCCCTTCACACTGCTTTCTTCAGCTGTGGCTGATGAAAGTAGTGTGACGGAAATCACTGTTGAACACATTGCTTTCACACACCCTCCCTTAGAAGGTGCTAGTATCCACCTCCCTCCTGACCCACATTTATTTCTAAAAACCGGATGGCAGATGCTCAGTTCTGCCACTGGTAGCCTCCCCGACCCAAGTTTATTTTTAAGAACCAGATGGCAGGTGGTCAGTCTCGCCACAGGTATCCCATCCCTTAATCCCTTCACCATTCCATGTGTATTTCTGACACCGAGGTGCTCAGCCTCCAGCGCTGGCTAACATCCCCCCAAATTGTGGCTGGCACTGGATAAGATCCCACCTCTGAATAATTGGTGGACTGGGGTGCCTACCCCTGATTCCACTGTAAATGACATCATCCTCCCCTCCAGTGCAGCCCCCCCATAGCTGGCAACACTGGGGTTCCCACCCCCAGTGCCACCATACATCGTAATGGCCATGTCCACTGGACCTGAAATAAAGAAAGTTGTCCCTCAAAGATCTTTTTTTTAAACCTGAAAAGAAGAAGACAGTCCATCAGTGATCTCTGATCCCCTTGTCCCCCATCCATCCCACCTCCCCAGCACTCATCATGCCACACACCCCCGTCACTCACCTACAACATAACCAGTGCGGTAGATCCACTCTGCAAAGAAAGATGCCTCCTCCTTCAATGCTGAACATGAACTGAAATAAACAAGGTAAGTGTGATCAATGTATTTCAATGCATTTGAACTTTTACTCATATCTATATCATTTAAGCAATAAGACATAACAGGGTATGCATTGTGGTGGGATAATGGTACACCTCTGGTATGTTGTGAGGTACAAGGCATTGCCAAGTGTCTTCAACCATTTCAGAAGTGTTGTTATCCCACCACAAAGCACACAAGATTATTTGGGGGGTCCATATATTGCGATCCTGCCAGATCACCTGATGCCAAGACCTGCATCGGGAGGGAGAGGGGGAATCAGTCCAGACACAGATCTTTTAAGGGCAGTCTTTTGACAGTCTGTTAGTGCAGAAAGCAGCTCTATTTCTGGAGTTCTGAGGCATAGTACAACTTTGGATCAAGCTTGGTAACCTCTCCAAAAGCACCTTCACAGATCATGTAATATTTTGTCCTCTGTCCCTCTCCATCCATTACCATTGCAAAAGTCCTAAACAATGTCACTCCAGTGCACACCATTGAGGTACACATCTGTTTTGCCTTCTTGATGGCTTTCTGCTCATGGCCTTCCAAATCCAGGGCACTTCCTTTGCTTCTCTGCTTGACCTTGTCCAGGTCTCCTTGGAAGACTCAGTTCTCCTTTCTTTCCTCAATGATGTCCCATATCCGCTCACTCAACTATGAATAGTTCTCTCCTGGGTACTCTTTTTTGATCCTTCTTCTTACTCAGTGCTTGGCCTGACCACTCGGGTATGCTGCTCACACTGGTTCTCTGGGTAGTGCCCTTTAGCAGCCAAGTCCCTGAGGTGTATTGGGAGTAGCAGGGGTCAGATGGGTGGAGGGTGTCCATGTCCTTCCATCATTTTTGACAGACCTAACACAGCTAGGGGGATGGTATCTGGGAACTTTAAGCTGGGGAAGCAATAAGGCCTTGGCATATCTCACTCTCAAAGAGGATCATCAAAAGTAAAGGACTTAGCACAGACATCCAGAGCAGGAGCTACAGCATCCATTCCCTCTGTGTCTTCTACTGTGCTCGAGTCTCCCTCAGCGATAATCTCCTCCCCTTTACATCTGGCTTCTCAGCTCCTGCAGCACCCACAGCAGTGGGGGGAGATCCTTGGGTGGTCTTCTTGGCACCTGGCACCACAGGAAGTGTACCTTGGGCAAGGGGCTCTCTGAGCTTAGGCTCCCCGGCCACCCCATGGCCTCTCCCTCTGCCACGGGGAAGGTCAGGCACCAGGCAACACTCAGATGGGTCCTTAATCGCAGCTCCCCTAGAAGAGATTACCTCACCACTAATCGCATCTGATATATAACCACACCACCAAGACCTGTCATTATCAATGCCCCTAAGGCAAAGGAAGCAATTCCACAATCCACAAAGGAAAGCACGGATGAATTGAAGGTGCTTAGCCTTAATGCCAGGAGCTTGGGAAACAAGGCGCAGTGAGCTCCAGGCACTGGTAGCTGAGTCCAAGCTGGACATAATAAGGATCACAGAAACCAGTGCCTCTGATACTAATGTATGGGATCTTACCCTACCTGGATATTCACTCTTCAGAGTGGACAGAAAGGGCTCTGGGGGGGTGCCTGTACATAAAAGGAGAGTTAAGGGCAACATCATTTGAACTTTTCAAGAAAGAAGATGTTGAATCCCAATGGGTTCAAACTTGATACTCCCTCTGGTAGGAAGGTCTGTATAGGGGTAATATATAGACCTCCCAGGCAGTCAGAAGCCCTGGACCACTACCTTATTGATAAAATCAAGAGTGTCATATCTAAAGGTGATACGATCATAATGGGGGATCTCGACATGCCAGACGTGGACTTTGTCTATTCTGGCAGCCAAATCTTCCAGAAACCAAACCGTTAGAGACTGCACTGGACTGCCACCTTAAGCATTTGGTAGATGAATCCACTAGACTTAAGGCCATCCTAGATATAGTCCTAACTAATTCAGACCTGGTGGGCACTACATCAATCAGAGAACCAGTCGCAAACAGTGACCACAACACGGTACGGTTCTCTGTACACATTGGAGCTTCTCTTTCAAAATCCAGGGCTAAGGTACTCTCTTTCAAAGGGGAAAATTTTGTCAAGATGCAGGAATTCACCCATAAGAGGTTACAGAAAAATCAAGCAACTCTCCAATGCAAACAAACTTTGGCTGGACATCAGATAAACAATCATGGAGGCCACAATGACCTATGTGAAGGCATCAACCAAAAAGACCAAATGAAAAAACTCTATATGGTTCGACACGCAAGTCAAGGTGTCTATCAGAGACAAACACAGAGCCTTTCTCAATCACAAAAAAAAACAGCTGAAAGCTTGTGGGAAGAGTATCTAGAAACATAGAATCTGATTGCAGATAAGGACCATTTGGCCCACCTAGTCTGCCCATTTCCCTACCTAACCGACAATCTGCAGATGCTAGTTAGCCAACAGCCTACTTCCTCCTACCCCCCCACTAGAATTGCCTTATGTCTGTCCCATGCATTCTTGAATTCCCCCACTATTTTTGACTCTACGACCTCCTCAGGAAGGCTGTTCCATGCATCTACAACCCTCTCTGTGAAGAAATCCTTCCTCACATTACCTCTGAGCCGTCCCCCCTCTATCTTCAGATTGTGCCCCCTTGTTCTTGCACATCTCTTTTTATGAAAGATGCTACCATCTTGGACTTTATTGATTCCTTTGAGGTATTTGAAAGTTTCTATCATGTCCCCCCTCTCCCTCCTTTCCTCGAGGCTATACATCTTAAGCTCCTTTAGTCTTTCTTCATATATCTTCTGGTACAGACCCTGCACCATTTTGGTTGCTCTCCTCTGGACAGCCTCCACCCTGTCTATGTCTTTGCGGAGATGGGTCTCCAGAACTACACACAGTACTCCAGATGGGGTCTCACTAACTGTCTGTACAGAGGGCCAACAACTTCCTGTTTTCTACTGGTGATGCCTCTCCCTATGCATCCCAGTATCCCCCTAGCCCTCCTTACTGCTTTCTCACATTGCTTGCCCACCTTTAGGTCATCTGATATGACTACCCCCAGGTCCCTTTCCATTTTTGTTGTTGTCAGTATCTCACCCCCCATTGTGTACTCTTCCCCTGGGTTATTGTTTCCTAGGTGCATTACTTTGCACTTCCTTGCATTGAATTTAAGCTGCCATACATTTGACCATTCCTCGAACCTTGCCAAGTCCCTTTTCAGCCTTTCTACCCCACCTTGCTTATCAACCCTGTTGCAGATCTTTGTGTCATCTGCAAAGAGACATACTTTTCCTTCCAGTCCCTCTGCAATGGCACTTATAAACACATTAAAAAGGACTGTCCCCAGTACTGAACCCTTCAGTACCCCACAAGTAACCCCCTTTCTTCACTGTGTACTCCATTTACTATTACCCTCTGTGCCCTGTTGTCCAGCTAGTGTTTTACCTAGGCTACCACCCTGGGACCCACTCCCAGGCTGGCTAATTTGTTTATTAATCTTTTGTGAGGGACTGTGTCAAATGTCTTGCTAAAGTCTAGGTAGGCCATGTCCACAGCCCCTCCCTGGTTTACTACTTTGGTCACCCAGTCAAAGAAATCAATTAGATTTGTCTGACATGACCTTCCTGCTGTGAATCCATGCTGCCTTGGGTCCTGTGCCGCACTGGCCTCTAGGTACTCAACAATTCTTTCCTTCAGAAGTAATTCCATCATTTTCCCTACCACTGAGGTCAAACTGACAGGTCTGTAGTTTCCTGCCTCTGTCTTGCTCCCACTTTTGTGAAATGAGCAAAATAGTTAAAAAAAACATCAGAGAAGCCAAGGCAAGCATAGAGCTCAGCACTGCTAGAAACGTCAAAGCAGGAAACAAGCAGTTTTTTTGATATATCTGAGAGAAGAGAAAGACAACAGAAGGGGTGGATAAAATTATGGATGGGGATCTAATAATACAAGACGACAGACAAAAGGTAGAAATACTGACCAAATTCTTTTGCTCGGTCTTTACTAGAATACGGGATGGACCAATGCCGATTAGTGGTATTAGACCTCTTACAAAAGAGGCTTAAGCAATGACACCTCCTACTTTTACCACTAAAAGAGTCCCGGAATCCCTTGAGAGGCTTAACCAAGATAAATTACCCGGACCAGATGGAATACACCCTAGGATCCTGAAAGAATTAGCAGAACCTTGTCCACACTAATCAACCTCTCTCTCCAGACTGGGGTGGTGCCAGAAGATTGGAAAACCGCTGATGTAATCCCTCTGCACAAGAATGGGAGCAAGGAGGAGGCTGGGAACTACAGGCCCATAAGTTTGTTATCAGTGGTATGTAAGCTGATGGAAACACTAATAAAACAGGTCATGGTGGAATACCTGGACAAAAACACCTCCAAGATAACAGGCAGCACAGCTTCACATCAGGTTGATTGTGCCTGACTAATCTCATATTATTCTTTGATTGGGTTACCACAGAAATAGACAGGGGACATCCAGTGGACTTGCTGCACTTCAACTTCAGTAAAATCTTTGACTCGGTTCCACATAATTGCATGCTTACAAAACTTAAACACACAGGCATAGCAGAAAATATCATCAACTGGATAAAAGCATGGCTCCAAGGCAGAAATCAGAGGGTGGTAATCAATGGACTCAGATCAACAAATGGAGAAGTCATCAGTGTGGTTCCCCAGGGCTCTGTCCTCTGGACGGTACTATTCAAAATTTTCATCAGCAACATCGGAGAGGATATAAATGGTAGATCAGCACTCTTTACAGATGATACAAAATTGGGAGGCAAGGTGAACACTGAAGAGTCTACCAGAAGTCTTCAGGATGACCTAAAAAAGCTTGAAACATGGTCCACAAAATAGCAACTGAAATTTAATACAAAGAAATGTAAGGTGATGCACCTGGGCAAAAATAACCCCAAGACTGAATATTGGTTAAATGGAATCAAACTTATCACCTTATCTGAAGAAAAAGACCTAGGAGTCTTAATCTCAGAAATCAGTGTAACTCTGCCTACTACAAGACCAGTAGAATGTTGGGGTGCATCAGCAGAAGTTTCGACAGCATGAACAGGAACATCATCCTACCTCTTTATAGATCTCTGGTGAGGCCTCATATGGACTACTGTGCCCAGTTTTGAGGACCACATCTTAGGAAGGACATAAATGAACTAGAGATGGTCCAATGAAGGGCCACAAAGATGATATCAGGAGTACACAACCTGCCATACAACGAACGTCTGAAGGAGCTGAATTTGTTCTCGCTCGAGTCTAGAAGGGAGAGGGGGACATGATCGAGACATTCAAATACCTAAGCGGCATCAACATAGTTCCCTACTCTGAACTGTTTACTAGATCCAATAACACTAATATAAGGGGACAGAAGTGGAAGCTCAAGGGTGGGGAATTTTAGGTGTAATGTCAGGAAACACTTTGTCACAGAGTTTCTTGGAATTGGTTTGTCCTCTGAAGTAGTGGAGGCCAAAATGGTTACTTTGTTCAAACTAGGATGGGACAGGAGTTACATGCATCTCAAGGGAGGAGCTTAGCAAACTCGGAGTGACAGTCACTAGGGTCCAATGGGGTCCCTGCAAACAAACGAGTGGAATAGATGGACCATTGGTCTCCTTCTGCTGTCACCTTTCAATGTTTCTATTTTTCTAAGGGCTGGACAGATGGCTAGCACCCTTCTCCCCAGAAACTACCTCACCAGCTGCAATTTCTACCTTTTCCCAATTTTCTAGGCTGGAAGTGTCTGTGCTCACCAGGGCTAAGGTGGTGGTCCAGCTCCAGGCAGGCTGATAGGGAGGTGTAATTAGAAAAGTTGCAGCACTCAAGCAATGATGTAGTCATGGACCAAAATGCATATTAAAAGTTTATTGTGGCAAACAGTGTTAGCTGCCAACCAAAAACCCAAATGCCCCGGTGTTTCAAGCCAATCAGGGTCTTCATCAGGGGGTGGAGAGGGAGGTGCAGGCTGGGCGGAAGGAGACACTTCACAGCGGGTACAGTTTAGACAGATGGGCAGCACTTTCACAATGCTGCCAGTTTGGTGACAGACCACACATTTTTTCTTGGTGAGCTCTTATTGTGCTACCTCCCATAACCAGGCCAGAAGTGAAGCAGGAATAGGCACCATCTTGTTCCCATCACTGGAAGACTCTGTCATCCTTAACCACAGTCCTAGTTTCTTTGTTCTGTGGTTACTCAAATACAGAGAGTCTTTAAGTCAGCAGATTTCTCCTCGAGATATTAGCACTTGTAGCGCAGCTCACTGTGGTGCACCACAAAATGGCACTCCCGTTCCTCGCTCCTTGACCTCTGGCTCCAGCCAATAGTAAATTGTCCCCAAATTCTGCATACAGTAAATGTATGCTAACTAGTCCACGCTGGCAAAAAATGGTGTTGCATTGAAGGTGCAAAATCTCACAGGCTAAAATGGCACCCAAAAGTAGAGAAATCTCCTGCATTGATGTACCCTCAAAATTACAGTCCAGGAACAGTTCTTGCACCCACAAAATGAGCAGTCAAATCCCGGATGAGCCCCAACATTGTAAGGCCCCCCCCAAAGATGTCTAGGGGTATGCCAGATAGTAAAAGGGGGAGGGGGAACTTGTAACCAGAAAACACAGTCCCAGAAAATATAAAACTTGTTAACTGGGTTCCTAGAAGATGTCTTCAGAGGGGGTGCAGGCTATACTCCACAGCGAGGGGGGTAACAGCAGCTGTGGGGTCAAACTTGATCAATGCAGTCACACAATGCCATAAATAAAGTCCATTGTCCACTCCAGGTTAAAAGAAGAAGAAAAAATATGATTTAATTGAATAACTTTGATTAAGGCACTCCATTGAGCATGGGGTGCAAATCACATGGTTGGTAACCTTAAGGGTGAGCTACTCATTACAGTCTGCAGCAAACTTTTGGATTTCAGAAGCTCTTACACTGCAGTGCTCCCTCAGGACCGAACAGTCTCCTCTAATCCTGGCAGCAGCAACCAGAAAAGTCCAAAACTAGGCCTCCAGAGTTTCGTCCCCTAAACATTCTCCTGCACAAACTTGGCTCTGTCCAAATATGATGCCCCACACACACCCTGGCGCACACTGCGCTAGCAGCTACAGGGTGTAGAGTAGCTGTGTGTATTTGGTGGTACCCCCCAGTGCCAGTGGTTCAAATCCAGAGCTCCCAATTGGATGGTCTTTGCTAATTGCAAACGAAGTCCCACAGAAAACAACAAGTCCCCTCTATCCTAAGCCATGTGCATCTCCGAGTATTCCAGGGCATTTCTGGCTTAGCACTGGCAATCCTGTAGACCAGTGCACTTTCTGCTCTTAGGCTGCATAGGCTCCTAAGCATCTCCTGGCCAGGCTGAAGTGCCACTGGAAAAGGGAGACAGGCTGCCACCACTGGGCTCCCTGCAGCACAGAATGCCACCACTGTACTGCCCCAATGACCTGGCACAGGGCTTTCTTCACTCTCACACAACAAATGATGATTTGGGGAACCCACCTGTGCTGCCCCACCAAGGTGGCAGGGAATCACGAGGTGGGCCACTGACTTTCTTCTCGGGCTCGGGCTCCCCACCAGGCACAGGTGGTCCCAATACAGCTCTGGACTCCCAACTGCTACACTTCTCTGCTGGTCTTTGAGGACAGAGAGCTGGGATAGTAAGCAGCCCATCCCGGCCCAGGACCTCGGTCCTCATGGCCAAACACTCCAATGGACAGTCTCCTCTCGCCCCTCTCTCGCAGTGACCTCTATGCGCCAAAACCTCCCACTTCATACCCCTGGGCTGAGGCCCCCCCTTGCCGGCAGACAAGGCCCCAATTTCAGACACTGCAACAACAACAAATTAACTAGCAAGCTCCCAAAGGGGGCTTGCATAAGTGAAAGGAGAAAGACCAGAGTGGGGATTGGCTAAATAAGGTTGGGGGGGGCGGCAGTGTGTGGAAGGGGACCAGGAAAAAGCAGGCATTCTGAACAGCTACTTTTGTTCAGTGTTCACAAAGGAAGGGGAAGATGAGGGTCCACAGGTAAGAGCCAGGGGTATTGTTGGTAGGATGGTGGATACTAGTCCATTTACAGAGGAGAGAGTCCTGAAGGAACTCACAAATCTGAAACTGGACAAGGCAATGGGACCAGATGGGATACATCCAAGGATACTGAGGGAGCTCAGAGAGGTGCTGGCTGCACCTCTGACAGTCCTGTTCAACCACTTACTGGAAACGGGGGTGGTCCCAGAGGACTGGAGGAGGGCAGATGTAGTCCCACTTCACAAAAGTGGTAGTAAGAAGGAAGATGGACATTGCAGGCCAGACAGCCTGTCCTTGGTGGTGGGGAAATTAATGGAATCACTACTGAAGGAAAGGATTGTGGAATATCTTGAATCCAGTGGCTTACAAGATCCAAAGCAGCATGGATTCACAAGGGAGAGGTCATGTCAAACAAATTTGATAGATTTCTTTGGGTGACCAGAGAAGTAGATCAAGGTGAAGCAGTGGATGTAGCCTACTTAGATTTCAGTAAGGCCTTCGACACTGTTCCACATGGGAGACTCATAAATAATCTGAGCAGCCTGGCGGTGAGTCCAAAGGTGGTAAACTGGGTAAAAAATTGGTTGGGGGATAGGAGACAGAAGGTAATAATAAACAGAGTTCACTCAGAGAGGTTGACCAGTGGGGTGCCAAAAGGATCAGTACTGGGACCAGTCCTCTTTAATGTCTTTATTAGTGACATTGCAGAGGGACTAGAAGGAAAGGTATGTCTTTTTGCGGTTGGCACCAAGATCTGTAAAAGGGTAGACACTTCAAGGGGGGGTGAAAAAATTAAGCGGGATCTAGGAAAACTTGAGGAGTGGTCTAGAGTGTGGCAGCTGAATTTCAATGCGAAAAAGTGCAAAATCATGCACTGAGGGTGCAGAAACAAATGGACAGAGAATAAATTGGGGGAGTGGTACTGGCAACCACCAAACAGGTAAGAGACCTAGGGGTAATCATATCTGATGACCTAAAGGTGGCCAAACAGTGTGACAAGGCAATGGGGAGAGCCAGTGGGATGCTGGGGTGCATAGGGAGGGTATCACCAGCAGAAGGAGGGAGGTGGTGACACCACTGTATAAATCACTGGTGAGACCTCACCTAGAGTACCATGTCCAATTCTGGAGACCACATCTCAGGAATGACATAGAATAGAGGCCATCCAGAGGAGAGCAGCTAAAATGGTGAAATGCCTGCATCAAAAGCCCTATGAGGAGAGACTGAAGGACCTCAATATGTACACTCTGGAGGAAAGGAGAGAGAAAGGGCATATGATAGAGACATTCAAATACCTCACGGGTATAAATAAGATTCGAGAATAAAGCCTATTTCAGAGCAAAAGATGTTCAAGAACTAGGGGCCATGTTATGAAGCTGGAGGGGGTAGACTCAGGGGAGATGTAAGAAAGTACTTCTTTACAGAAAGAGTGTTGGATACCTGGAACAGCCTCCTGGAGGAGGTGCTAGGAGCAAAAACTGTGATTCAAGAAGACATGGGATAGACATAAGGGAACCTTGTGGCAGGGGAACGGGGAGAGGGGGTAAAGCCAGAGATCAAGTAGGATCTGCGGTGTTACGGTAGGTAGGAAAAATGCGCAGACTGCGTAGGCCAAGCGGTCCTTATCTGAGGCCAGATTCTGTGTTTCTCCGTTTTCCCCACCTTATTTCTTTTCTGTCTGTAACCCCTAGGTGGCGCTATATCTAGGGTTACTACCCCTGTCTATACTTTGGACAACAGGTTGAGGGGCCTGGGTTCACTATTTTGGTGCCTCCATCCTGAGTAAAGTATGTGGGGGTATCTTCCTAACCTGGTATACCCCTCTGGGAAGTTATAGCCACCCACAAACCCACATAGTGACCAAGGATCTTTGCAATAAACACAGCCCCTTTTAGCAGTTAACACACAGTTGGCAATAAACATTTACAATATACACACACCCCTTGCACTTACCACCAGGGTCTGGTCTTTGGCATACACCCTGGAACTCCCTGTAAAACAGTATTCAATACAGGCATACACTTTCAAATATGTTTCCCCCAGACACATTAACCTTCACCCAGACAATGAGATATCCGCTAGGCAATGTAACAGTGAAACAAACCAATCAATTTATTAAGGGGGATTCAAACAAGGAAAGGGGCAGATCTAGATAAATGATTACAATACTGGATTTAAACCAGGGCACATTTGCATGCATGTATTTAGTCCCACTGAATAGTTTTGCAGCTGTTGGGGACCCAGACTGTTGGTGGCTAGCCTGATCGTTACCCGAGGTTGCAGCTGTTGTTGTGGCTCTTATTGGAAAAAAGGCAGTTAAACATGCAATGACAAAGACTTTGACTATATGTGTCCTCGGTCGGTTGACCCAGTCCAGTGTAACCCTGTAATACACTGATGAAATCAGATGGTACCACAAAATGATTTAAAGAAATGTTGCAGGGAGCTACTCTGAGATTACTCACAATACCAGTTGGTAGTAGATGACCTGGCAATATGAAGACCTGTTACAAAGCACTGAAGAGTATGGGGAAGCTGGGCCTGCACAACTCACCTCCGCTTCATGGCCGTTCCCTCTAGGTGGCCATAACCTGCAATTGCTTACTGCACAGAGGCTGGATCCCCAAGCTGGTCTCTCACCGAGAAAACAGTCACTGGTGTAAGGGTAGTTGGCTTGGGCAGGGTTTAGCATGAGCCCAAGGCTGGATGAACACTTCTGGCAAAGTTCAGTTTGTTTGCTGGTGAAAACCTCCAGCTGGCAGACAGTTCGGTCACTGGTAAAGATGGGCTTCCTTCTGGCAATCAGGAGTCCCTGGACAGTAGGCCTTGATCCACAGTGAACATTCAGCACATTTAATGAAAACAAATATTAACTTCTCTGTCTCTCAGATCGGTTTCAGGCCAGTTCGCAATTACAGTCGATTCACTAAGCAAACCTCTTAGTCTGTAGAAAAAGTCTCGATCATAGTTCTTGGGCTGAACACTCCCAGAAGCTCCTCTCAGTCCAATAGCTCGAACTGCACTCCTCAGAGTCTCAGGGCTAACTGCCACAGTTTAAAGATTAGTTTCGGATTAGTCTGTTTTACTGCTATCAGGCAGTCTAATGCTGAAAATAACTGCAGGGAGGCAAGACATGCTTCTCCCCTGCCAATTCTCCTCAGCTCCTTTCCTGGAGCTACTTCTTGATGGCTCGAGCTGCTCACTGTCTCAGTTCTAACAGCAACTGAACTCTGTTTTCTAACAGTTCTTGAACTAGACCAGTTTTTCTGGATCCCGGATGGTTAGGGGAGCTGTCAGTCATAGTTCTGGTGCTCCCATTTGTCAGTTTAGGTGCCAACCTGTAAAACTACAAGAGCTGCAGCCTTTTCCCACGAGGCACCAACTAAGAACCCCTCGAGGTTCCCTGTGTTCTAATTGGTCCAAATTCCTGGTAGTCCCAGACCAAACATGGTGGCTCCCACTTGGATGCATAAGCTGCAATAAAGGCAGGTTAAAATGAGCACTCTAATTTAAATATAAAGATAAGTTAGAAGTAAATATTTACATTACTAGTTAGAGCTCCCTCTGCTTTGCTATTGACTGGAGATTGGGGCAAATCAGGATGGTGCATGGCTGGTCATGAGCTTCGGAAGCCCTTGGATCCGACCCAGACCATTTACTGTATACACACTAGCTATGGCCTTAAAGGGACAGTTGTGGAGGCACATCATGGCACTCTCACGTAAATCAACAGGATTAAACAAATAACCATGGATTTACTATCCCTGCAGGACATCTGCCTGGCAGTGGGCATTGATGGAGCCCTGGGAGACACTTAAGTAAGCCCCAAATTGGTGGGGGTGGCTTCACTCTCCCCTGCCTAGGAAACTTGGCATCCACGTCAGTGTCTATACATCATAAACATTTTTACTTAATATAATACTGTTTTTCACTATATACAGGTTGCAACCATAAATTACTATATACATTACTGTGCAGTATTATTGTTAAGATTCATAATAAGCATGCTTTACTTGTAAATAGCATTTTCATAAACTCTAGTATCATTTAAACAATTACATTTTCATTTCTAATGTAACCCCTAGGTAGCGCTATCCCAAGGGCTACTACCCCTGCCTGCTTGGCTAGTAGCAGGTTAAGGGGCCTGAGTTCTGAAATGGGTGCCTCCACCCGGGGGTCAAGGTTGGTAGTGGTCAAGCTAACCTGGGCACAGCCCTCCGGGACACTGTAACCCCCCTCTTTCCCCTCTAGTGGCCTGAACACTGTACAATAATCACTTTCACAATACCCCTGGTATACTACACAAGTACCCACTGTTTGCACTTACCACCAGGGCTGGTTCCTCTGGGTCAACCCTGGGGACCCCCTGTAAAACAAGGTTATGCACAGCAAATAGCAACAGTACAGTACTTTGAGCACAAACTGGAACCACAGTCAGATTACATGCAGAAAAAGTTAGATCTGATTTATTCAGGGGACTTGAACAAGGAAGGGGCAAAATCAGGTTAATTAGCTTAAAGGTTATATCAGTCAAGCAGTTATGCATGCACTTTGAGTCCCCCCACACAGTCACACCTCTGGGTACCCAGGTGGAGAAGAGATGGGCTAGCCAGGACTGTTGCCCAGGGTTGCAACTGGTTGGGGCCCTGTGATGGAAAACACAGCATGCACAGTACACAATATTTGTAATCCGTAGCCAGAGGACTCAATTCATAAAGGAAATGAAACAACAAGACAATCAGATGACACACTCAGATTAAGCTGTTGTTGCAGGGAGTTACTCTGGTATTTACTCACAATACCCAACACTGGACACAGGCTGGACGAAAATCGAGACTGCAGGTGGTTGATCTGGAATGCCAGGAGAAGCAGGGCCCACACGAGTCACAGAGGTGTCATTCCTGTTCAAGCGTGGAGCAGGGGGCTGATCCCCAGGCAGGTCTCTCGTCGATGGCTTCTCTGTGCAGTGGGTAGTCTGGCTGAGCCAGTCTGGCAAGGCCCAGACCGCATGGAGACAAATTCGGATGTAGCCCGTTTTGGGCTGGATACAGCTTCCAGCAAGCAGAACACAGTTCACACAGTGGGGAACTAACTCACAATCCACTAGCAGCTCATAGCACATTTACATGTATGGGAATTCTACTGTACCAGGCAAAGTGCTCCCCAGTCACAATCACAAAATCTCTGCACACACCGGGAGCTTAGGGGTAGCTGGAACTCCTGACAGGCCGATCGCATTCAGCAAAATCTTTGGTCTTCTTCAGGTTGAGCCTGGCCCACTTCAGTAACTTACTTTAGTCACACAAACTTGGATTTAGTCCAAAATAATTCTCTTCTCTCCCTCTCAGGAACAGCTAGCAGACATGCAAGCCAAAAACTCAGCCCTTTTACAGTCTTCCCATGCGAATCCACTCAGGATTGCTGCCCAAAATACATCTGAGCTCTTCTCATTTCACTTCCCAGCTCAGAACTAACTGAAAACTGCAAACAGCCCAGGACTTCCCCAAGATCCAAAAGGTTTGGTTGGCTGATTCGGCTGTCAGTCAAAGTAAGTGCTCCCCCTTCAGTTGCAAAAAAGGCGCAAAAAACTCGAAACTAAAGTTCCTACAGATTCTGAATTCAGACAGCTCCTGTAGTCCGGCTACATTTTAGGTCCCACCAGAACTAATTGGTCCAATTTGCAGTCCAAGACCAAGATAGTAGAGACAAACAAAACAGTCCTTGCTACAAAGAAAGCAGGTTAGACAAACTACATTATCATTATCACTCTAGATGATTTTCAGCAAATAGTTACATCTTTCAACAGAGTTCTCTCTCAGATTACTTAGGCTGCAATCAGGCAGCTCTTAAAGAGACAGTACACAGAGGCTATACAGGCTCTGGTAATCACATTTAAACTGCTAAAATGCAGGACACCAGCCTGACAGTGAGCATTTAGGCAAGCTCAAGGAAGACTTTTTGGGAACCCCCATTTGTAGGGGGGTTACACCAACATTTATTTGGTATCTTTATTTTATCTCAGTTAGTTAGTTATATGCATTATTCTTGTCTGTACCACTGTTTGTAAACTAACCCACACGGCTGGTAATCTGAACTTGTCAGCTAACTCTGGACTTTTTGTAGAATGACTACGGGTATATTGGTTAGAGGGTTTAATTACTAACTTAGCAGCAGCAGTGTATGCAATCTTAGGAAAGGAACTGGCTGTAATACACGCCCCTTTATGGACCAAATTCATAGGAAGGTCTACAGGTTCTCCTGGAAAATCATAAGTAAGGCATACCACAGGCTTGAGAACTCTTTCAGATCTTCTAGGTGGTGGGGGCACAGGCACGGTCCTTTCAACATTTGCATCCGGGTTGTGCGACTCCCAGGTTATTGTCCTGTAATAAAGCAGCTTCAGATGAAAAGGGCACTTCCGCACTCTGTTTGTTCAGAGTTGGAAGTATTACTTGTATTGGCAGTAGCACTTGCACATTTACTTGTTCTGTAGACTCTGGTTCATCAGCAAGAGATATTTTGATAAAATTTAAATCATTTAGCACATTGCTAATACATACAGAATTAGCAATACTCTCTGAGTTAAGGTCAGGTTCACCAAGTCCAGATATTTCATCTTCAACTGAAGATTTACCATCTTTTTAACAGAGCGGGTTATGAGAAGTACGTGACTTAGGATGCTTTTCTGCAATTAGTCTGCTGACTACACTTTCTAGATCTTTTTTAGATTGGCACTCTTCTAATGCGCCCATCTTTTCCGCAATGGTAGCAGAACACATCACTTTCAAACCATTTAGGTTGATATGATGCATCACAAGTTGGCTTAGGCTTACGTCTGTGAGGTCGTGCCAGGCTTTGTTCAGCTTTCTGCACTTTCTGCATTAGAGAAATGTAGGAGGGAGGATCACCTATACAATCTCTCAGCCGCAGCCAAAGCAGCAAGAAACTTAGGTCTTCAACAGATGTTAGGACTTCTTCCATTCTAACCCAGTTTAACTCATGGGTAGCCACTCTTCACCTTCTGAATACCCTTAACAAGGCCTTTTCCAACCTCAGTAAATAGGCAGATAACAATTCCCCTTTCTGCTGCCGAGTAGACTTGAACTCCCACATTAACTGGTTCACATCTTCGAGAGGCTCAAAGACAGTGGCCAATGCATCTAAATATTTGTATGGGGAAGCATTAGGGTCAGTGGACTTAAATGACTGAATTATATCCAAAGCAGGACCTTGGAGGCTTGCTGCAATTTCCCGCCTTTTCTGAGCGTCGGTACCTTGCCATTCGGTCACCAGTAAGGTGACATATTCTTTCCATGTTTCCTAATCATCTTCTACATGAGGCATTGGTGTACTCCCCCCCAAAACTTGATCCATTTCTTTAGGGCAATCTGTTGCAGTTTTTTCATTTTTGGTGCCAATATTGACACACAACTGTAATGTGGGTTTTGGCTACTAGGGGGCCCTAATCGCAGCAGTGTCTCCAAAGATGTAACCCCTAGATGGTGCTATATCTAGGGTTACTACTCCTGCCTGTACTTTGGACAACAGATTGAGGGGCCTGGGTTCACTATTTTGGGGTCTCCACCCTGAGTAAAGCATGTGGGGGTATCTACCTAACATAGTATAGCCCTCTGAGAAGTTATATCCACTCACAAACCCACATAGTGACCAAGTACCTTTGCAATAACTACAGCCCCTTTTAGCAGTTAACACACAGTTGGCAATAAACATTTACAGTATGCACACACCCCTTGCATTTACCACCAGGGTCTGGTCTTTGGCATACATCCTGGAACCCCATGTAAAACAGTATTCAATACAGGCATGCACTTTCAAATTCTTTTCCCCAGACACATTAACCTTCACCCAGACAATGAGAAATCCGCGAGGCAATGTAACAGTGAAACAAACCAATTGATTTATTAAGGGGGATTCAAACAAGGAAAGGGGCAGATCTTGATAAATCATTACTATACTGGATTTAAACCAGGGCACATTTGCATGCATGCATTTAATCCCACTAAACAGTTTTGCAGCTGTTGGGGACCCAGACTGTTGGTGGCTAGCCTGATCGTTACCCGAGGTTGCAGCTGTTGTTGTGGCTCTTAGTGGAAAAAAGGCAGTTAAACATACAATGACAAAGACTTTGGCTATTGTATCCTCGGCCAGTTGGCCCAGTCCAGTGTAACCCTGTAATACACTGACGAAATCAGGTGGTACCACAAAATTATTTAAAGGAATGTTGCAGGGAGCTACCGTGAGTTTACTCACAACACCTGTTGGTAGTAGATGGCCTGGCAATATGAAGACCTGTTGCAAAGCACTGAAGAGCATGGGGAAGCTGGGCCTGCACAACTCACCTCCGCTTCATGGCCTTTCCCTCCAGGTGGCCGCAACCTGTGATTGCTTGCTGCACAGGGGCTGGATCCCCAAGCTGGTCTCTCACCGAGAAAACAGTCACTGGTGTAAGGATAGTTGGCTTGGGCGGGGTTTGGCATGAGCCCAAGGCTGGATGAACACTTCTGGCAAAGTTCACTTTGTTTGCTGGTGAAAACCTCCAGCTGGCAAGCAGTTCGGTCACTGGTAAAGATGGACTCCCTTCTGGCAATCAGGAGTCCCTGGACAGTAGGCCTTGATCCACAGTGAACATTCAGCACATTTAATGAAAACAAATATTAACTTCTCTATCTCTCAGATCGGTTTCAGGCCAGTTCGCAATTATAGTCGATTCACTAAGCAAACCTCTTAGTCTGTAGAAACAGTCTCTGATCACAGTTCTTGGGCCGAACGCTCACAGAAGCTCCTTTCGGTCCAATAGTTTGAACTGCCCTCCTTAGAGTCTCAGGGCTAACTGCCACAGTTTAAAGATTAGTTTTGGATTAGTCCGTTTTACAGCTATCAGGCAGTCCAATGCAGGAAATAGCAGGGAGGCAAGTCAGGCGGCTCAGGCCTCTTCCTGCCAATTCTGCTCAGTTCCTTTCCTGGAGCTACTGCTTGATGACTAGAGCCGCTCACTCTTTCAGCTCTAACAGCAACGGAACTCTGTTTTCTAGCAGTCCTTGAACTAGTTTGGTTTTTCTGGATCCCGGTTGGCTAGGGGAGCTGTCAATCACAGTTCTAGTGCTCCCATTCGTCAATTTAGGTGCCAACCTGTAAACTACAAGAACTACAGCTTTTTCCCCCATGAGGCACCTGAACTAAGGACCCCTTGAGGTCCTCTGTGTCCTAATTGATCCAAATTCCTTGAAGTCCCAGACCAGACATGGTGGCTCCCATTTGGATGCATAAGCTGCAAAAAAGGCAGGTTAAAATGAGCACTCTAATTTAAATAAAACAACAAGTTAGAAGTAAATATTTACATTACTAGTTAAGAGCTCCCTCTGCTTTGCTATCGACCACAGAGTGGGGAAAATCAGGGCGGCGCCTAGCCGGTTGTGAGCTTTGAAGCTCTTGGACCCAACCCAAACAATTTGCTGTATACACACTGACTATGGCCTTAAAGGGACAGTCGCAGAGGCACATCATGGCACTCTCACGCAAATCAACAGGATTAAAAAAAAAACCATGGATTTACTATCCCTGCAGGATGTCTGCCTGGCAGTGGGCATTGACGGAGCCCTGGGAGACACTTAAGGTATGCCCCAAATTGATGGGTGGGGGGGGGCTACATGTCTTGCCTACATTCAAGAAATGGAATGCTTACTATGGATGGAATGCAAGAATTAAAATCTCTGCTCAGTTCCATCGGCAAAATGTTCAGCCTCCACAATCACAAAACAAAAGGCCTCAGATGGAACCAGGGTTTTTGTTTGATATACAGCAGGTTAAACAGCAGAGATTTCCCTGATAAACAAGTGAAGATAGGAGGGGGAATTTTTATGGTTGGTAGAGAAACACCAGAAATTAAAACTGCAAGCACCATAGTACTTTGTTTTTAAATTTATGTATGTTTGTGTAAGCTGAGCATTATGAGGGCAAATGATATTCAATTATAATGTTTTAAATTTAAGGCCGTTTCATTTTTAGGGCCTAGTTGAAGGTTTAGTGCATAAAGGTGACAGCCATCTTTGTGATGGCAACCCTGGATGTGAAGTTGTATTGATTTTAGTGTAAAGTGGCTGCAGGATCTTTATGTAGTGCTGTTGTGCTGAGATAACAGCACTGGTAAAGACGGCCCTCAGCCAATCAGGTTTCACAATTTTTAAGACCATTTTATAATTTAAATTATTGTTGCACCAAATTTCCAACATGGCCTTTTTGGGACTCCGCCTTATGAACAAGGGAGGTGAACATTTTCAAAGGTGATTTTGCAGTTGCTCTGCAAAATCACCTTTTAGGCATGATTTGAAAAATGTTCATCTACCAGATTTATGAGGTGAGTTCATAAGAAGAGTATGTTGAAAATTTGGCGTAAAAATATGTTAAAATGACCAAGTTATGAGTGAACAGTGATATTTTTCAATGTTTGAGCATAATTTCGTTAATGTTCAGTATTTTGATCCCAAATTTTCAATGTAGCTATTTTTTTACACCACCTCGTGACTGTGACAGGGTCATTTTTCAGATCCTGCTCAGTGTTTTTGCACTTGATGTTTTGGCAAGAATTTTATAAATGGCACCTGTCTTGTTCAGTAAGGAAGGTCATAAAGACACCATACTGAAAATTTTGAATCAAAATATAAAAAACAAAAGCTATGAAGAAATGTGTTCAGGGCCAGCCATTGGCTCAGTGGGTAGTGTGTTGCGATCCTGTGCCGGCTAGCTGAGTTTGGGAGTGAACTCAGTGAGCCAGCTGGATGGGCAGGCTGGAGGGGGAGATACTACTGTGTGGCACCACTCCCAGCCAGGGGAGGGACATTGCAGTGTTGGCTGCCTGGGCAACAAGTAATGATATAGAAATAACACTCTTCTTTTGGCATACTGCCAAGAGGACCCTGCACCTCTGCATCCGTAGCTGCACACAGAAGAGCAAGGACCATATGGCCCTGCACTTCCACAGCCAGATGGAATTTTCACCCTGCATGTTTGTTTCTGTTGAGGCCCCTGTTCTTCCGCAGCCCCATAGACAGCCTCGTGGATTCTCTGCACACATAGCAGCTCTGAACTGCAGGGCCCAGAGAGCCATGAACTTCTGCCAGCAAATGGACGCTTCACTAAGCATAGGGCTTGGAGGGCCCTGCATGTCTGCATCTGTTCATGCAAGTCCCAAAGGGGACCTGTGTGAATGAGGACATGATTTCACTATCACAAAAGGAAACAAAATTTAGAGTTGAAGAATGTAAAGCAGACAAAGTAAGGACATGAAAAACATTAGGGTTTGTAGTCTCAGGAGTCTTGTTTAATTAGTGGTGTAGGGTTCCTAGGGGTTTCAACCCTAATGGCCACCCCCTTCCCTGAGCAAACAAACATGATCTTGGCCCTGCATGTAAGAACCTATGACTGACTCTGTTGGCCACAAGTGGCAAGACATATTTCTCTACCTTTAAAGAGTATATACCTATGAGGCACTGGCTTTCAGCTGTATCTAATGCAAGGCCCCTGGAATTCTGCGGTTCTGTGGTTGAGGAATTTGCTGCAGAATTTGCATCATGCCATAGAATATATATAGTGCCGCAGAATTCATTGTTTTTGGTGAATTTTCATATAAATATACTGTTTTTTCATAGTGTCAGGCTTTCTTTCCCAGCTCATTTATCCTGAAGCCCCTCCTCTATGCTCAGCATATGATGTCATCGATGACATCACAACATATTTAGCCAATGACAGGACTGCATTCTGCCAGAGAAATGAATAAATCATGCCGCAGAAATCAGGAAATGCTGCTGCAGAAGTCAAGGGGCCCTGCTGCAGAAATCAGAAAATTCTGCCGCAGAACACCAGGGGCCCTGATCTAATGCTTCGGATAGGAGGCTGTGGGCTAGGGTGGATATTAGGGTTGACAACCCCAAAAAATCCCATGCCACTAATTCAACAAAACTCCAAACCCTAATGTGTTTCATTTCCTTTGTCCACTTTGCGTTCTTCAACCCTAATGTCTGCATTAAAAATAGAATAAATTATGGGTGAAGTGTGTGTAACGAGAAGTTTACACACACCAGGGTTAGATAAACTCGAGCAAAGTCAGGGGTTTATTAAAAGCATTCATCCCTCGAGAGTGTGTGTAAACTTCAAGTTTACACACACCACCCATGTTTTATTTTATGTAATTGCTGGGTTTGCCTTTTTGCCTCAGGATTTTTTCTTTTTTCTTTTCCTCACCCTGTTTCCCCCCCCACACACACACGCTCCCACATAGGTATTTCCCCGGTATGACCAGGGTTGTGACTTCTACTATTGTTATACTTTATATGATTGCTATTTACTGCATGTAACTTTATCCCATAAACCACTGTTATATTGTGTTCTTTTTTCTGTATTGCACCTGTATGTTACCATTGTTGTATCTCATACTGTAACCATATCTACCCTCCCTGCAACGAGGTGCCTTTATAAATGAGTCCCTGACTCAAAGGTTGTAAATCCAACTTTCAAAAATAATTAAATAAATAAAATGCTTGCAGGCTGCTGCGTGGCCACCCGGTTCGATTTGTGACTCGAGGTGACGTTTTGAATTGTTTAAATTTTTTTCTTTGGGGGGTGAACAGTAGAAACAGCTTCTCTTTCCTGTTTAAGATTGTGTTTAAAAATGTAACTTACCACCAAGTCTGATTCCAAGTGGCAGTTTAGTCTTCTGGGGGAAGTATGCGGCGAGAGTTCTGAAGGGAAAAGATGCAATGGGACATGCGAGAGCGAGGGAAACCGTGCGCGTGTTTGCCATTATAAACGCTCCTTTATAACGACAAATTACACCATGGTTTCCCTATGGGAAAAAGGCTAAGCCAGTAATTATTGTAGTTGTTATGTATATCAGATGGAACTGTAGCACTTATTCTGATTATACACTAAGAGCTGAAGAAGTAGGACAGAGTTTTAGGGCAAAGGGATATAATGATTGTTGCATCAATCAAGCTTTCACCTATTCTAGTAGCTTTAATGAAAATACCCTTTTGTAACCTACCAGTGACTAGTTAGAGCAATCCAACATTTTACAGAGGAATGATAATTCCACTCAGTGGCAAATAAACAAATCCATCTGTTGAATTTTGTAACCACTTTTTTCTGGCACAGGTTTTTAAAATCAAACAGATAACTGAACAAAATTGGTACATTTTGGAAACAGATAATGGTTTGAGAGAATGGACCATCATCAAACTGAGATTATGCAACAGCAAGAACATTTCTAGCATTCTGATTGATCAATCTGTGCCTGAAACAGTGATGTTATCAGAGCATAACATCACTGTATCAAGTCAAGGCACATACATGACCTTCTCACATGTATGATTTGAAACATATTACTCCACACAAATAAGCTTCTATCATACAACCTTGTCCTCCCTTAAATAAAAACAAAATTCCCTTTTACTGTACTGTGTGAAAACTGCTGACAAGTCAAAACCACTAGAAAGGCAAACAGCACTGCACTGCTCTGAGTGGCTCTTGCTCTCCCATTTTCCCCATCCCAGAGGAGGTGAAATTATTTTTAAAATCTGTTGCTGTGAGTGGCTTCCTAACTTGCTTCCTCCCCCCCCCCCCCAAGCTACAACCGAAGCTGGTGATTTACCTGATCGCTTCCGGTGATCGCTCGGCCCCACTTTTCACTGGGTTTCCTCACTTGAGGTAGATCCAGAAACAAATGATTTGATACCTTTTATTGGACCAACATGGATGTTACAGAAAAGAACAAAGTGCTCTAGCTTTTGAACCAACCAGGTCCTTCTTCAGAAGCTCACCTGAGGTATAAATTTAAACTCAGTTTCCTCACAAAACTGAAGCTGGTGACTTATCTGATCACTTCCCAAGAACCAGAAGTCTCAGCCCCACTCCTTAGTTGGTTTCCTCACTTGAAGTTTAAATTTAAATTCACTGTCTTCACAGACAGTTTAGACAACTAAACTTGTGTGTGTGTGTGTGTGGGGGGGGGTGTTCGAGGAGTTCATGTATTAGGTACCAGGCAAAACACATTACCTTAACCAGAACAAGAACTTTTGTTAGTTGAGGGTGGTGGTGTGGTAAGAGACATGCAAAGGCAACCTATGAAACAAAACATCTCAGCGAGAACAGCTCAACCTAGTTGAGAAACAGTAAAAGGAGCTGCTGTATTTTGTTACAAAATATGCTTCCATGCTAATAAATAAAAAAAAAAATTTTAAGTAGGATTTGTTTTATTTTTTTATTCTGTAGTTAAATGAGCCATTGTATAATAGCAATAATACACTCCAGTGTGTGTGCTGTGTGGCATAACACACTTCTCAGGTGTTGAATGTACTCATCCTGCAGCCTCATGCTTCAACCACCGAAGGCATGACGTTATCACAGCACAACACACACCTTCTTGTGCATTATTACATAGATGGTCTATTGGAGGAGACAGAATATTAGGGACTATATTGTCCATAAACAGTATCAGCATACTAAACAGGAGCCATGGTTGCTTCCTTTATCTGCTGACGATCACCAATGTGACATTTGTAAAGTATGTGTTATCATGCTAAGGCATACCACTTGTTCTAATCCCACTACTGGCGAGATATATAGCATTACAGACTTTACCAGTTGTGGCACGTCTATGGCACAGTGCCTTTGCAGGGTATTTTATATTGGCAAAACATCCTGGAAATTAAAAGCCCATATGGAAGAGCACTTATGTGCAATTGAGAAAAGAGATCAAGAAAACTGCACACAAAACACAGGAAGCCTCGTCAGTCGCTATATTATATTAACTTTATTTTCATTGGCCATTTGTTTCCTCAAAGTGTCCCTCAGTGAGCTTAATCATGAGATGTGGTCCATAGTAGCAAGGTACAACTCTATAGTGATATAGCTGGCATTATTTTAATCTGTGGTATTGCCCCCATATGAATTATCACTATGAGAAACTCACAGCTACTATGTACCTTAGGGGATGGCTGACAGCCGCTGTCCACTTCCTCAGTGTCTTTGCACTTGCAGACTGTCAAGCCAAGAGATCAAGAAAATGCCTTGACATTACACATGCTACAGTATGATAGTTCCCTTTCCTTTAAATTTCAGGGAATCTGTCCTAGCCACTCGTACCAGTCTCTAATACTACAAAACTTAAAAAAAAATACACCAGCATGTGGAGAACAGGGACAAAGGACACCAAAACGAAACAGGTCAGCATTGGGGGTGGGGTAGGCAGCTCCTATGCCTTTTAAAATGTAGGGGCTTGAAATTGTGTGTGTTCACAGCTGTTCACTGTCATGTTTGCAGTCAGTTGTGTTGTCACTTTAAGTGGTGTGTATAAATATTTTGATCTGTTGGTGGCACACAAGTTTGCTTGAAATGCTGGAAGTCAGTTAAGGTGCCGGTTGTGTGTTGCTGTCATTTTTTTTTTTTTTGATCAAAAATAGTTATTTATCCATGACTAAAATTGGTTTAGCTACTTTCCAGTGTGGCATGCTGCCTGGTTTTGTAAGTACTGCACTATCTGTTTTTTCTGTGAGCACCACCTTCCCTCTGAGTGGCCTCTGCTTTTATTGACTTTATCCTGGGTAAATACATTAAAAAACACATTTGTTTAATTACAAAAGTAATGTGCCAAGTTTTAGTTATTTTAGAATTTTGCTGGGAAAGGCAAACTGAGTCAAGCCTCATTTCCAGAAGCCTCCCTGGAGCCCAGGAAGGTTGTGACTTGCTCACACAGTATGCCAGAGGAGGTTGTAGGATTCAAAGCTACTGTAGATATTTTGGGTATCCAGGTTTACAGCTATCAGTACTCTAACCGCTACATTATACTTCCTCCCAAAACATAAAATAATAACAGAACTAGGAGGCAGTATAGCGCAGTGGTTTAAGGCTCTGAGCTACAAATCTGGTGACATCCAGCAGACTAGATCTGGGTTTGAATCCCATAGCTTCCACTTACATACTGTATGACCCTGAGCAAGTCACTTAACTTCCCTGTGCTCCCAGGTTGCTCCTGTAACAAAGCTTTCAGATTAGTGTGCTACTCTTGGCTAAACAACAACAAAAAAAAAAAAATCAGACCAGAAACCTCTATTGTATTTTGTAAATACATCAGTTGATTGCCTAAATAAGAAATCCACTCAGTTTATACCAAATCCAATATTTATCTTAGACCGGATGTTAACTGATTACTATCCTTAATCTACATGTGTATTCAGGAAGTGATACTTTATCCCTGGACCTTTTGAACTTAATTGAATCATTTCATATAACCCAAAATGTTAAGGTCCCAACACATCAAAAAGGAGGCATACTCTGGTTTATAAATATTTAAGGGAATCCCTATTGGAAATGTAGGTGTTCCAGACACGAGTATCTCAGACCATTTATTTGGTTACTAGCAAGTTAGTGGTTAACTACTCTTTCTTGAGTTCTATGACAATTGAGTTTTTTTTGTCTAATATTCTGCATCATATGTGACTAAGTCATAGGCTTGTGAATGCTGTGAGTGTGTATACAAGACATTATGAAGGATTCTTGATAACATGTCCATCTAAGAGTAGGCTCATCTAGAGGAAGGACAATTAATCCTTTGTTTGCCAAAAATTTGAGTTTTATGAAGTGCATATTGTTAAGATAGAAGCAATTGAGGTCAACAAGTTTAGCAGTTCATTATGAAGCACGTAAGTCTGACCTTAAAGAGCTACCAATACCTGAAGAAGAACTTTGGAAAACAGTATACTCTGACACAAAGCAGCTTATATTTCTAATTATCTCTGTATTTCATATCCCCATTATTTATTACTGAGATCATGTGCATGAAAACAGGATAGCTGTTCCTTGAAGGCTCATCAACTCACATTGCTTTTTCCCAGCCAGATGTCATAATAATCTACTTGCAACATCACAGTTATTCCCATTGCAACAGACTGTGATGTCACAACAGAGAATTATGCTTTCAAGTAGGCAGTGAGCTATAGAGGCAGATGAACTTCAAGGGATAAAGATCTTATTTTTTCAGCAATTTCTTCAGTAATAAATAATGGAGAGGAGAAATCTATAGAAAATATATGAAATAGCAGCTGTATTGTGCCCAACTATTATGTTTTCCAAAGTTTTCCCTAAGGTGGCAGCTGCTCTTTAAAAACCATAATCAGTTGTCCTGCTGCTAGATAGTTTAACACGGTTTACAATAATTTGTATAAACCTTTAGTTGTTTGGCTCCTCCTCGGAGGCAAGAATCCTAATTTCACCGCATGTGAACTGCCTATGTGGGTTACAGGGTGCCTTTTAATGCCTGATGAGTGATGGGGCATTGTCTTGTCTAGTCATTATATAGTAACCCTATCATACTCTGTGCTGCTTATGGCTGTTGAATGTTCAGGTCGTTACTGTAATAATGTGTCTTTCCCCCCTTGTTGTAACACTCCAATAGGTATCTAGTATACTCCTTTGTAAGAGGAAATGCGGTCTATCACTCATGCCCGTATCCTTTCATGGGAATTCTTATTGTAAGTTTTGCTTGCAAAATGTATAAATAAATAGGTTAAAAACAGTATAATCAGTCAACTGGGGATGCTAAGGCTACGTTTTATGTTCACCTGATAAAATCAAAATTCAAGAGAGCTTAGGCATCACTAAAAGACTATGACTGATCTTCAGGATAGTTCTGAGCAGTGTGATGACAACTTGGCTTCTATTGAGAAATGCAAAGAATTTGCTGACTCTTTTTGCAACAAATTAGCAATATTAATATTACAATTAAAGCTTGAAATTGTAAATGATTCCATCACAAGATCAAGAGTATCTGATGCCCTTATGGAGGCAATTGTAAAATTATTAAAAAAAACAAAACAAAAACTTGCCAGCCTGTCGGTAAAGCAGTAGCATTACAGCTCATGACCCCGGTGACCTGGGTTTGGGAATGACCCTGGATCACCGGGCGCTGGCTGGGAGAGGAACACTAAATGGCTCACAGCATGTTATCCTCCTCTGGAGGGAAGTATTGACAGCTCCCACTGCAGCAGTGTCATCTAGCTGACCATAGGTGGCAGTTAAATTGGGGGGCCAACATGGAAGAGAGGGCATTGCCCAGGGCTGACATGATGGCATGCTTGGTGCACACACCAGGGCCTTGATGTTCCACAATGGCTGTGTGCTAGGGTATGGGAATAATAAGTGAAAAAACCACAGCCACTGAAGGATGACAGTGGCTACTCTCCTAGGCTTCACAACACTGACTGCAGCACCCTTCTAAGACACTGGGTAAAGGGACATGCAGGGGGACTTGGGGAACCCGAGATGACAGCCCCACAATAGGGGTAATCCACAGGGCCACATGAGGAAGGAGCTAAGTCCAGGAGAACCAGGAGAGAGAGATGAAGCTGAGGGGAGTCAGCAGATGGGGGCAACTGGAGAGAAAGGAGCAAAAATAGTTGCAAAACATAAGAAAAACTTGGATCCTCTGAGGCTAATCAGTTTTCACCCTTTCTGCAATCTATCTTTTTTTGCAAATGTTCACGCTATCCAATTTCAGCATTACCTTAATGAAAATAATGTATATGAATACTATTAATAAGGATTGCGGTCATTTCATGGTATGGAAACACCCACTTTTGAAGCTTGTAAATGATATCTTCATTAACAGTGATACAAAGCTATTGCACAATTGTGATATTGCTGGATTTCATACAGTTAGCCATTAAATCATGCTGAAAAAACTGAAGGAACGGGCTGGTGTAGCAGATCCTTCTCTGCAGTAGTCTGAGTCCTATTTTCTATGAACGCTTTTGCAGTGCAATGTAATCAATCAGAGTCTTCAAAAGAGAATAATCTCCTCCGCTGTCGCCCAGAGATCTATATTGATTTCCCTATAGATCAAAATGTATTTACTTCCATTGAGTTCTATTATTTTGAAGTATGTTTTTCCTTTCCCTTTTTCTAACTAGAAGATTTTCTACCTGACAATACTTGGTGTGACGTATGGTGCAGTACTCCACCTGGAGGCCGATACAGCTAGTTCTAGTCCTTCTCATACATCATCAGCCCTACAGCCTCACTGTCTGTGACATCACAACTGACCAACAAGAACTGATCATCTGCTGCAAGATCAGTCACTTGTGATGTCACAGGAAGTGAGGATACAGTGCTGATGTGATATGATGAGGAACAGAACTACATATGTCATCCTTTAAATTTGCCATGAAGGAGTACCTGTTTCTTAGTAGACCCTATGCCTGCTTCAGCTAGCTAATCTGACACATTGCATTTGTCTCTGTACAATGTCCATGTTCTTATAGCATGAAGTGCCATTGAGTATTGGTTTGTATACTGTATCTAATAACCAAACTTTTTGTATAAGTTTTTTGTAAGGGAAATCTATTGTATTTACTGTATGTAGTTAATATCTAAATGTATATTCTCTATGCATTCTATGCAATGAATTCTGGATCACTCCTGAAAAAGGGACCGCTTGTCTCAGTTACCAAAATCCAATAAATATATAAACAAAAGCATCTGGGTAATGAACTGCTCTTCACATCTCACAGCTCACTGAGGACAGGGTAGTTCCAAAGGATTGTATGCTGGTAAATGTAGTTCCACTCCATAAAGAGGAGGCCAAGGAACAAGCAACAAGGAACTGCAGACCTGTCAGTCTTACTTCTTTTTCAAACTTGCAAAATATATTAAACATTAATGATCATGACAATGTACAGTATAGGGATACTGAGTAGACACAGTTCTCAGTAAGAGCACAAACTGTAATAAAAAAGAGAGAGAAATGGAATTTTAAGCCTTCTTTAAGTAAATTAGCATTCTCTAGGATCATGTCCCATATTGTTTCTTTTTTTCCTCTCTTTTTTGTTTTAGGTCCAACTTGATGATACAGTCCATTATGTAGCATTTCCTCTTACTTCAATAGATTCCATAAATCAATGCATTTTTTTGTAAAAGTCACTTTGTTTTCCTTTGCTAGTCCAGCAAAATGTAAGGTAAATCAATAAAGAGAATAAATTAAGCTAATTTTTTTGTGTCTATTAGTTTTATTTTGTGTCCTCATTATTATTTCCATATATCAGACATGTAAATCTGTAATTTACTCATAAAGTTATTATCATACTGTGAACAATCTACTTAAAAGTCTATCAAACTTTTTATAATTTTCTAATAAGAATTTCATGTAAACAAAAAGTAATGCTGTGCTAATGCCATGCGTTCCCCCAGCCATCCTTAAACTGTTTTCCAGATGGGTCACGTCCTCCCCTCAACAAGTACTGTTCATCTAGGCACGTCTTTATCCCCCCTTCCCATGATACTATTTCCTGTCAATTTAGTTCATGTCTGGAACAACTGGTCCAGAACTGGGGTGCCCTCCTTTTCTTCTATGTGGTTCAAAAAGGGTAACCATCTTGAATTATATCTCTCTGTGGCTCACTGCACTTGAGCCGTGATAGCTTCCATGATTCTAATGTGATGAATATTACTGTACCAATGATTTATTGTAGGTGGGTTCTGAGATAACCAGTGCTGGGTTATTGCCTTCAGGACAGCTGCTGTTAAGACACAAAACAGGTATTTCGCTGTCTGGAAAGATATTTCTGTTGGTGGAGCTCCCAGAATAAGATTCTCGAACTCTAGTTGAGACTCCAAACTCAGAACAGATGTAATCACCCTTGCCACTTCCCCCGAGAAACTGCCCATCCCTGTGCAGTCCCAAAATATATGGTAATGGGATCCTTTTGCACCACAGTTTCTCCAGCATTTATTCAAAGGAAAGGCTCCGCAGTGGTGGGATGTCACCGGGGTTTTAAAACAGTCTTACTTCTATTCTAGGGAAGCTGACAGAGACACTGGTCAAAGAGGATCTCACGGACTACTTGAAGAGCAATAGTCTCCATGATTGTAAACAGCACAGATTCATGGCAGGGAAGTCTTGTCAGACTAACCTGATACTTTTCTTTGACTGGGTGATGAGGGAACTATATAGTGGCCATGCTGTTGATTTGCTCTACTTCAACGTCAGCAAGGCTTTTGACTTAGTGCCTCACAGATGCTTGCTGAAGACAATGGAGGATCTGGGAGCAACTAAAGTCATAATAAACTGGGTAGGTAACTGGCTAAAGGGGAGGCAGCAGAGGGTGGTGGTCAACAAGATTAAATCAGAAGCGAGGGAGATCATGAGCAGGGTACTACAGGGGTCTGCTCTTCTTCAATATGTTCATCAGTGACATTGGTGAAGGAAACTGGGGCAGACTGTGTCTTTTCACAGATGACACTGAGCTCTGTGGGAGGGTAAGTAGTGACAAGAGAATAGAGGAAATGCAGAGGGACTTAAAAAAACTAGAGGGATAGTCTAGGGTTTGGCAGTTGAAATTCAGCACCAAAAAGTGCAAGATGATGCACCTAAGGAAAAAGAACTCCAAGATGGAGTACTGGATAGAAGGGGTGAGATGTAGTACTACTGCTGAGGAATGAGACCTTGGAGTTATCATCAGTGACACCCAAAAGCAATTGAGTTAGTTCAGCAAGGCATATAGCAGGGCAAGTAGGATGCTAGGATGTATTAGGAGGGGTACTGAGGGCAGGAAAGGAGAGGTAATACTTCCCCTAGATAGATCCTTGGTGAGGTTGCACCTTGAGTACTGCGCACAGTTCTGGAGTCCTCACCTCTGAAAGGATAGGGATGGCTGGAGACGGGGCAGCACAGGGTAACAAAAATGATTTAGGGCCTGTAAGGCAGGTCCTATGAGGAGTGCCTCAAGGCACTTAACATGTACTTGCTGAAGACCAGAAGGGAAAGGAGTGATATGACAGAGACCTTTAAGTTCCTAAAAACAATTAACAAGGTGAACTGTTGAGAACTATTTAGCTGAATACTAGCTAACAGTTACATGGACACGAGTGGAAACTAACAGGAGGGAGGTTCAGGAGGGACTGAGAGTGTTGTGGAGCTGTGGAACAACCTTTCAGCTGAGGTGGTGGGTGCAAAAACTTTAGTGGTTTCAAGCACATTTATGACAAAATGTTGAGTATAGTGGTTGCTTGAGGCGGCAGTATCAGAGTGGACTATGGTGGTGGGGGGGGGAATAGGGAGGGCTATGACCGTGGGGGAACAGCAGGTTCTAGGGTTAAATAGGGAACTCAAGCAGACTGGATGGATCACTGGTCTTTTTCTGCCATCATTGTCTCTGTTTCTGTGTTACACCATGCCTGATTACTATCAGGTAGAAAACTGTTTTGTGAGCAAATGGAAAAAGAAAAATACTCAGAAATAAAAATTAACAGATGACTTATTTTTAAAATTATTAACATTTTCTGCCTGCTATTATTGGCGCTACTAGCTCTTTAAATCTTGTCCTCCATTTTGAAGAGATGGTAAGAGGTGTCTGTACTAAAGTTCATCTCTTACCGGGCCCTTCAGGCATATTTGAAACAATCAGTTGCCTTGCGTTTACCTACTGGGCTGGCATTTTATGGAATACCCTTCCTAGTTAAATTAAGTTAGCTAGTTCAGTTGCTGTATACAATATAATGCATTGCTTGAAAGCTTATCTTTCTTAGCATATGGTCTTTAACTAGGACATTGATGACTTTACCTACTGCCGCCAAAATTATATTGTAACTTTTAATGTATCTATTTATTTGTACTTTTTGACCCGGAAAGGCACACTAAGCTAAGGTTTTTAAGGTGGTATCTAGTGTCATGTGCACTATTTGTACAATGTTTTTGTTTATTTCTTTGTATGCATGTATAAATCTGTTGTGCAAAGTGCTTTGAACATTTTTTGGGATAGACACCATACAAAAATAGAAGGAATGCCGTATTCCCCTGGGTCTGACTTGGTATTTAGTTGAGATAATGCATGCACCGAGGAGTCCCAACAGGACAACACTCATGCCTGTAGGTAGTCATTCACTACCTGTACTGGGTCAGATGTACAAACTTGTTTAAAAGTGATTTCTGTTCTGGCAAAGCCTTGTCAGCCTGCCTTCAACATGGATTTTCCATTTATTTTGTTTTACCAGGAAAGGCTCCAGTGAGCAGGCTTATTTGCAAGGAGGTCCTGGATAGGCTAGCAACAACAATTGTGAAAATAAATTCGATCCAGTCCAGAATCCACAAGAAGAGGTACATACACAAAGCCAGGGAAGGATAAAAATAGTTACAATAGTATCGTAAATTAGTACAAAAGGAGATAACGTATGCAGTGAATAGTCACATAGAAGGAGATAGACAAAAATTGAATTAACAGGATTTGCTTACCTACGATGCCTTGCAGTGGGACTCAGGCTTTAGAAGCTGTGTGTAGTTTGGCGAGATACACAAAAAAAACAAACAAAGCTGGCCCAGTTGTGCTGAGGGCTGAGACGCTGGACGCCACACCTTGAGCCATGCCGGTGACCCAGGTTTGGGAATGGACTCGGGCTGCCGGGGTTCATGGGGGGACTGAGGATTAAGCATCCCAATGGATGCTCTCCTCTTCCTGGGGTGGGGTTACCGGGGATGCCTTGAGCATCCGACACTCATAGGGTCGGTGGAAGCATTGGGTTTTGGGGCACTGCCGGTTCCTTCGTGGAGTCGGGGAGGGGAGGACACTGTGGATGCTTGTGATGGTGTGCATCAGCATGTCGTTGACTAAAGCTTATGTCCTTCATGTCAGTGCCCTCAGGGGGCTAAAGGGGAAAAAAGCCAGGGGAAAAATGCATACACCCCGGCTCCCCGCGTAGATGAAACCAGGGTGGGGATACCATGTGTATGCCCAGGTATACGGAGTAGGAGGGGGTACGAGACCCCCTCCGAAAGCCATGGGAGCCAGGCAAGTATTAAAAAAAACCAAAAACAAACATGAATTAATGGGAGTATAAAAATTGGTCACTGCATAAGCATCACAGCAGTATGAAGATTCACAGGCATGCTGGATTCTAGTATAGTAGACAGAACACCAATGAAGTGAAATGTCAAGTTAAATAAATGGTTGAGGACCAAATACATTAAATAGCTATCACTGAGCAAATGGAGGGCACCATCTTTTTGTTCACACATCAAAGTCAGATGTTTAATGGGATGTGTAGTCCTTGTTAATTAAACTTTAGAGTCTAAGGTAAACAAATCAACCATGCGGTTTTGAATTATTCAGCAACAGTCTGATCAGATGATGTTTATAGCATGCCTCAAAAACAAATAATTTGTGTTGCCACTCAAGAGGTTAATTGAAATGTTAAAAGAAGGCAGCCTCCCAGACACTATGCCTGTCAATGACTGTCTGATGTCTGCTGTCACCACAGCAAAGTAGGATTACTATTTGCTATGTCCTGCCTGCTGTGCTTTCAACAGTCCATGGATGATCTGTTTTACAAGTACCTGCTGAAGGTAATAGGAAAATGACACTGCAAGTCAGTTATGAAAATGAAGAAGAAATCAGTACGACTTGCCTTCTGTATCAGTGTGACAGTGTTAGTGATGTTGCACAATGAGGCTAGGCTTTAATTAGCTGGGCCTGTACTAGTGGCGGAGATGTGACTTTCAAATGAAATGTTAAATTGAAGCCTGCTTAACTGGCTCTGTGTACCAGGCTGCATGCAGCTGCCTGGTATTTTGGTGATCTGGATTCGTGCCCCAAACCTGGCATGTCAGGAGTGGACCAGTGGAGTATCAAATGTTAACTCAGATGCTCACCTCCTCTGGGGAGGGAGTGCTGCCAGGGTTCCTGCACATCAGGAGGGATGCTTGTTGATACTTGTCATTTATTGTATTGGCCTGATGTTGTATGCAACTTGCTCAGCTTGGACACCTTCAAAAAAGGACCCTTGATCTTAAAGGTCATCGGAACTCAGTAAATAAAATGTTGTCGACCTGATGTCCCAGCAACACTGTGTGAAGGGAGTAATTAGATGGAAACTGTGGTGGGACTGTGCCATGAGCAGCTGAAGGCCACCTCCACCCCAAATCCTAATGGGCCTACCTGACCCTATGTCTGCACCCTTCCCAAAATGATTCAGTCTCCTGCATGTTATGAGGGGTTTTCCTAGACAAGGCCTCACTACAAGGGGCAAGCTGCAGGGCTTAGAGAGACACTAGTCACATAGGGGTTGGATGTGGCTTGAAGCATGTTCTGGGACAGGCGAGGATACTTACAGGTATGGATATAGGACTGATGACTTCTGCTATTTTTATTGATCTTGCAAAGGCTTTTGACACTATGGCGCATCCCCTCCTGCTGGACAAATTTAAAGCTACGGGCCTTTCTGATTCTTCAGTCAGTTGGTTTTCTTCCTACCTGAAAGGCAGGTCTCAAGCTGTCTAGATCAGAAAATCCTTTTCACCTTCACTTACCATTAACTCAGGTGTCCCTCAAGGGTCTGTCCTGGGTCCTATTCTCTTTTCAGTATTCCTAAATGACCTACACTCTGTCTGTTCATCTGCATCTATTAATATGTATGCTGCTGACACAGTGACAGTTCTGTTTGCATCTGGCTCCTCTCCCCGTGACCTTACTTCCTGACTTCATTTGGATTTTGACAACATTTAGCACTGGTTCAAGGATGACCAGCTATCTCTTAATGCTAAAAAAAGAGTCAATGACTTTTGGTACCTGTCAGAGGTTTGCCAAACTTACTTCTCCCCAACTATTTAATACCCTTGATGGTGCTAATATTGAAGATGTCTCCTCCTTTAAGTACCTCGGGGTCTGCCTTGACTGGCATAGAAACATAGAAGTTGACAGCAGAAGGAGACCGCTAGGTCCATCTAGTCTGCCCATTTGTTTTAGACCTATTTTGACACTCTAGTTGCCCTATGTAGTCAGGGCTCCCTTGTGTCTATCCCCATGCATTCTTGAATCCCTCCACAGTGTTGACCCCCACAACCTCTTGAGGCAGGCTGTTCCAAGTGTCCACCTCTCTTTCTGTGAAGGAGAACTTCCTGGTGTTGGTAGAGAACCTTCCTCCTTGCAGCCTGAGGTCATGTCCCCTGGTCCTGGAGCTCTTCTTGAAGTGAAAATGTTCCTGTGACTGTACCTTATTAATGCTTTTTATGTACTTGAATGTTTCAGTCATGTCCCCTCTCACTCTCTCTTCTCTGCTCCAGGGAGTAAATATTCAGTTCCCTAAGTCTTTCCTCGTAGAACATGTACTGTAGACCCTGAATCATTTGGTGTCGCCTTTCTCTGTACTATTTCCACCTGGTCAATGTCCTTCCTGAAGTGAGGCTTCCAGAACTGGACTCCATATTTCAGGTGAGACCTGACCGGTGATCTAAACAGTGGTAGTACCACCTCTCTCTTCCTGCTCATGATTCCCCTCCCAATGCAGCCCAGCATTTTGTTGGCCTTCATTGTTGCCTTCTCACACTGCTTACTAACCTTTAAGTCATCTGAGATTATGTTTCCCACATCTCGTTCCTGGTTTGAGGCTGCCAGTCTTTTGCCTAAGTAATACTCCTTTCTTGGATTTTTCTTTCCTATGTGCATGACCTTGCACTTTTTGGCATTAAGTCTCATCTGCCACACTCCAGACCATTCTTCTAGTTTTGTGAGGTCAGCTTCCCTCTTGCTGACTCCTTCTGGGGTGGCCACCCTGCTACATATCTTGGTGTCATCTGTGAACAGACACACCTTCCCTTCCAGTCCATCAGTGATGTCTGCTATAAAAACATTGAAGAGCACAGGATCTAGCACTGAGCCCTGGGGCACCCCGCTGGTCACCCTGCCTTCCGTCAATTACACTCCAGTAACCTGTACCCCCTGGGTTCTGCCTTGTAACCAGTTTTGTACCCATCTGACTACTTCTGGACCAACCCCTGTGTGGTCAAGCTTCTTTACCAGCCTTCTGTGTAGAACCGAGTCAAAGGCCTTATTAAAGTTTAGGTAGACCACATCTACTGCATCACCGTTGTTCACTATTTTTGTAGTGTAGTCAAAAAACTCACACAGATTTGTCTGGCATGACCTACCAGCTGTAAAACCGTGCTGTTTAGGGTCTTGTCGACCACTAGTTTCAAGGAATGCTATGATCCTCTGTTTGAGTAGTGTCTCCATTAGTTTCCCCTACTATAGACGTGAGGCTCACTGGTCTGTAATTACTACCCTCTTCACAACTGCCTGATTTGTGAAGTGGAACCACTATTGCCTTTTTCCAGTCTTCAGGTACCACACTGCTCTTCAAGGATTTCATGAATAGATGTGCCAGAGAGGCTGCTAATTTTGGCCCCGGTTCCTTAAGGATTCTAGGGTGCATCTCATCTGGTCCCATGGCTTTGTTTGCTTTTAGTTTATTTAGTGCCTCCCGTACTTTAACTTCTGTAAAGGGACTTGTGTCTACCCCTGGTCCTGGGGTGTTGTGTTTTTTTCAGGGCTGGGTCATCCCCTGGGTCCTCTTTGGTAAACACCTAGCAGAAGTATTTGTTGAGGACTTCGGCTTTTTCTGGGTCATGTTTGGTGCATTGCCCTTCTTCAATAGCAATCTTTGCTATCTATCCCCCCTTTTGTCTTCCTATGTTCCCTAATGTATCTAAAAAATGATTTGTCTCCTCTCTTTGCCCCTTCTGCTATCTTTTCCTCTGTCTGGGCTTTTGCCTTTCTAATTTGTTTGTTTGACTCTCCCATGTTTTCCTTGTATGACTCCCAGTCTTTCTCAGTTTTGGTTTCCTGGCATATGCTGTACACCTTCTTTTTTTCTTTGACTGTAGTCCTTGGAAAACCATAGAGGATTTATGTTTTCTTTTTGCTTTGCTGATCCATCTGGCACATTGATCTGTGGCAGTCTTTATTGCTCTCTTGAGTCTCCCCCACATGACCTCCACCTCCTCAACCTCTATTTCCATTAACTGGCTACTTATGTTGTTCCTCGTTTTTTGGAAGTCAGACTTTCTGAAATCTAGCACCTTTATCTTTGAGTGGCTGGTGTCCTGTGTTATGTTTACCTTAAAGCTTACCATGTGATGGTTGCTGTTGCCCATATGACATCTCACTTTGATGTCCTTGATCCTTTCCGAATTTGTGAGGACAAGATTGAGAATGGCAACTCCCCTTGTTGGGGTTTTAACAAGTTGGCACAGTCCCGCACCTTGTAGTGACAATAAGAAGTCCCTACTTCTTGTTGTTGCTGCCGTTAGTGTGCTCCAGTTAACATCTGGTAGGTTGAAGTCCCCCACTACTATTACTTCGCCTTTATCAGACATTTTGTGGATTTCCTGTATTAGGTCTTTGTCTCCTTTATCTGGGGGCCTGTACACGACGCTGATTCTGAAAGGTTTTCCTTTGCAAGCAAGCAAGCTAACTTTATTTATATAGCGCCTTTCAAAATCAAGGCACTGTACATAATACAAATTGCAATATAAAAACAAATGACATAAATTATTTTAAATCATCAATCAATCAATCAGGGAAGGCGAAGGGGAAAAAATACATTTTCAACATAGATTAAAAACTACTGGCGGTCAGGCATTCTCTTAACTGATGAGGTAGAGAATTCCACAGGGTTGGCACTGCAAATGAAAATGCACAGGCTCCAGATGTTTTAAGACGAACCCAGGGAATCTCTAGCAATCCCTCATCGGTGGGTCGGAGAGGGCGATTGGGCAATAGGGAATCAGGAGATCTTTCAGGTAGTTGGGTCCCTGTTCATGTAGAGCTTTAAAGGTAAGCAAGCCTACCTTGTAGGTGATCCGCCACTGAACTGGCAGCCAGTGCAGTTCACGCAGCACAGACGTAATGTTACTGGATCTAGAAGTACCACTCAACAACCTAGCCGCAGCGTTCTGCACTAGCTGCAAGCGGTGGATGTCAACCCCCAACAGCCCTAGGTAGAGTGCATTGCAGTAGTCAAGACGGGTAGTAATGAAGGCATGGACCAATGCTGGAAGGTCACCCGGTAGAATCAGGTGCTTCACCCAGGTGATGTTCCTTAGATGGTAAAATGAGGATTTAACCACAGCTGACACCTGAGACTTCAGGGTCAAGCCATCATCTAAAATAACACCCAGGTTATGCACCCGATCTGAGGCAATGAGTTGGACACCATCGAGCTATGGGCCCGACATGTGCCCAGCCCCAGAACCCACTCCTGGGCAACCTGGATCCACAACCAACACCTCAGTCTTATCTGGATTCAGTCTCAACCAACTCGAACTCATCCAGTCTTTAATCTCAGAGAGGCAGTTGTTTAGCATAGAGATTGTATCAACCTGTCCGGGCACAAAGGACATAAACAGCTGAGTATAATCTTCAAAGCAGTGAAAACTCAAGCCGTATCACCTGATGATATCTCCCAATGGCAGCATATAGAAAAATAGAAACACAGACATAAACATAGAAACATGGACTTTGAAGGCAGATAAGGACCACTTGGCCCATCCAGTCTGCCCATTTCCCTACCTATTGGATAAGCTGCAGGTTCTAGTTAACCAACAGCCTACTTCCTGCAACCCCCCACTATAATTGCCTCATGTCTGTCCCATGCATGTTTGAATTCCCCCACTGTTTTAGACCCCACAACCTCCCCAGGAAGGCTGTTCCATGTGTCCACCACTCTCTTCGTGAAAAATAATTTCTTCACATTACCCCTGAGTCATCACCCCTCTATCTTTAAATTGTGCCCCCTTGTTCTTGCACATCTCTTTTCTGAAAGATGCTACCCTCCTGGACTTTGTTGATTCCCTCGAGGTACTTGAAAGTTTCTATCATGTCCCCCTGTCCCTCCTTTCATCAAGGGTATATATATTAAGCTCTCTCAGTCTCTCTTCATATGGTTTCTGATGCAGACCCTGCCATTTTAGTTGCCTCCTCTGGACTGCTTCCCATCCTGTCTATGTCCTTGCGTAGATGGTGTCTCCAAAATGGCACACAGTTACTCCAGATGGGGTCTCACCAACTGTCTGTACAGAGGGATAACCACTTCCCTTTTTCTACTTGTGATGCCCCTTCCTATGCATCCCAGTATCCCCCCAGCTCTCCTTACTGACTTTTCACATTGCTTACCCACCATTAGGTCATCTGATATGGTTACCCCCAGGTCCCTTTCCATTACTGTTGTTGTTAGTACCTCTCCTACCATTGTGTACTCTTCTCCTGGGTTTTTGTTTCCCAGGTGCATATACACTGCAAACAACATGGGTGCCAATATGGAGCCCTCCGGCACCCCACAGGACAGGGGAAAAGCATCAGAAGAATAAATTCTAGTGACCACCCTCTGAGACCTGCCTGCGAGGAATGATCTAAACCATTTGAGGACTGTACCCGACAGTCCACAAAAGAACCGCAGGGTCTCCAAAAGTACCTCATGGTCCACAGTGTCAAAGGCTGCTGAGAGATCAAGAAGGACCAAGATGGTATGAGCCTTTCGATCTCTCACCATTAGGAGGTCATTTAGTACCCGAACAAGGGCAGTCTCCGTGCTATGCCTCTTCCTGAAACCAGACTGAAGAGCTTCATAGGCATTGTAAGTTACAAGGTTATCATCCAGTTGCAATGCAAATACCTTCTCAATAACCTTCCCCACAAAGGGAAGGTTAGAGACAGGTCAGTAGTTAACTGGATCGACAGGATCCAAGGAGAGTTTTTTAGGGAATCTGGAAAGATTCCCCACTCCAAGGACCTCCATACAATTTCAGCTAGGATCGGGCAGATAACATCTATGCATCCCACTAAAAGGGGGGTAGGGCCTGGATCCAAACTACAGCAGGTTGGGCGCAAAGTCTGGACAATCTTCACAGTGTCCATGAAGTCCAGTTGGCTGAATTCCATCCAGACAGATCGGGTGCTCACTACCTCCCATCGAGCTCTGCAACCCCTCATGGAGACAGCTAGGCTGATTCCGGATCTGATGTTGGCAATCTTATCTGTGAAAAACTGAGCTACCTCATCACACTCAATTTGTGAAAAAGCTCTTCTGGACCGAAGACAGGTTGGATTGCACAATCTGTCAACAGTTCAAAAAAGTTGAGCAGGCCGATTCTGCTCAGCAGAGATCTCCCTGGGCAGGAACTCTGCCTTCTTATGGGTGATTTCTGATATATAGCCCTTATAATGTTCAATCAATCTAAGCCTCTCAGCATCAAGGCCAGACTTCTGCCATGCTCTCTCCAGCCTTCGACCAACCCACCTCAACTCCTTACCCATCATACCAAGGGGACCTTGGGCGAAGAGTGAGTGGTCGAACATGGACAGGACCAATGAAGTCTAAGGTGTCTCTCACTGCCTTATTATTGGCTAATACGAGGTCCCCTGGACTTGTGCTTTCTCCCAGCAATCCCGATAGGTCCAGCACCACCAATAGACCATCTGGGGTAACTCCCCTTAAAGGGTGGTACCGGACCACCTCCGAAGGGGTAGGTCTATTTGGGGGGCCCCAAAACTGAACCCTATGGTGTGATGGTCAGACCAACTGACTGGTTCCACCCCCTTGCCCGTGTCTACTATTAGCCACAGTGACTCGAAGTCCCCAAGTTGCCCTTTTACTTCTGTGACTTATTTCCTCCCGTATGTAAATGGTTACACACCCCCTCTTTTTTTGCCCTGCCTATCTTTCCTGAACAGATTGTAAATGGGAATGGCCATATCCCATCTGTGGTTTTCAGTGAACCACGTTTCTGTTACAGCCACCCAGTCCAACTTTTCTGTTTCCAAGATGGCTGTTAGTTCGGGAAGTTTGTTGGTTAGGCTCCTAGTATTTGCAACCATTGTCTTCCAGGAATGTCCATCCTCTTTGACGTGAGGTTGTACCCTCTTTCTGGACTTCTCCAGTTTGCTCTTTCCAGCCAAGAGATTATGGTGGTTGCTGGTTTGGGAGGATGTTGGCTCTGATTTGTTTTCTGAGGATCTATGTGCACATTTGGCATTTTGGAGAGTGATGATCAGCCCACCAACGGCAGTGGCGTGAGCTGCATCATACTCCCCTTTATTTAGTTTAAACTACCCGTATAGACATCAAATTTGTGTCTGAGTGCACACACACCTTCTCTGTTTAGGTGCAATCCATCATATTTTAAAAAAAAAAGCTCTTTCCTAAAAGTTGTACCAGTTCCCTATGTTGTGGTATCCCTTGTCTTGGCACCAATCAAGTAGCCATGAGTTGAATTTGCCTGCTTCAATCTCTGTGACTCGCTTGGTGCTTTTTCCTTTTTCCCACACTGGCGGCACTTCTGAGAAGGCTAATTTGGATGGAAGGGAAGAAAGTTTGTTGGCCAGGTCCTCAAAGTGTTTCTTGGCCTTCTGAACTGTATGATTTGCCAAGTCATTGGTACCAAGGTGTATTGTTATATGTGTAACATTCCCTGATTCCTGCACAATTGTCTTTATGTGGTTAGAGTCCCTACTTGCAGAGGCTCCTGGTAGACACTTTGCCACAATGTCACTTTTGACATTTTGTGTTGGGTGGTATTCCACTCCTCGTATCATGGAATCCCCGATTATGAGAATTTTGCTTTTGTTTATATTTGTGTCATTTGTATTTTGAGTTTTAGTATTTTTGTTGTTATTGCATTTGGTTTTGGTATTGTTGTTGGTTATATTCTGAGTATTAGTATTTTTGGTTTTATTGTAGTTTATATTGGTTTTAATTGGCATGTTAGCCTTTTTTGGTGGTTTGATTTCTTTACCTTGTATTACTTTGTCTGTGGTAGCAGTGAAGCAAACCTGTTTTTGTTTGGATGGCTGGGAAATTCTCCTGGTTTTTGGTTTCCTTCCTGGGCCTCCTATGATGCCTCTTTTTTCTTACCACCTGCTAGTCTCTGGGCCTTGCTTCGAGTCCTGCCCCCTGGCTGACATACAGGTACTGGTGATGGGGGGGTCGGGTTGAGGAGGTGTGCTACAGAGTTCCCTGTATTGGAGGTTGTATATTATAGTCCAAGCATCCTGTACTTGGGCTGCAAGCTCTGCTATGGCGCAACACGCACGGCAGGGTCCTGGTTGCCATTTATAGATCCTATTGTACAGTGCACCGCAGTTTTCACAACTGACAAGGTCCATGTCTTGTTTTGTTTTAGTTGAGAGATAGTGCCAATTCCTGTTTCTTGTCAGGAAGTGTGGATGAAAAAGAAAACAGAACAGTGAGGTTTTTTTTTTTGTACCTTACTACCTCCTATTAGGTGTTGTGGGTGGCACTACATGTCTATAAAGCAAGAGCACTCTGGAGAGGGTGGGTGGGCGTATCCGATTGTTTCCTGTATGCTATAGAGCACAATCAGGTAGCTGTTGAACAGGCGAGGTCTAGCTTGCACTCCTGCAAGGTAAGAAGGAATCTGCTTACTAGCTGAGTTGTTCTGCCCTTTGACTCAGAACAGTTCCGTGGAGTCCCTGCTGCTTGCAGTAAAAGAAAAACTGCCTATGATCCTTGTGTCCCGGCTCGCTGCTGCTGTGAGGGAGAGGGGACTGATCCACTGGCTGCAGGACAATATCCACCCTTCTCAAATGCTGGAGTGCCCAGGGAACTGCTGCAGCAGAAGCCGCTGATGAGAGTAGAAGCTGCCGATGAGATGGAACCTTGATGGGGCTATGCTACTGCGAGTTCTGCTTGTAGGGCTTCAGTCGGCAGACCTGCAGATGAGAGCATGGGAGAATTTAAATCTCCTATTTGAGCATCCCTCAGGTGAAGATCAGTGAAGCTGAGCAGATATTAAGGCTAGGGACTTGAACGCACGTGGCGTATGCCTCCTAGAGTTTCCCTTTGTATCTGAGCTTTTCTGCTGAAGAGAATTGAAAGACATTTTTGTCTAAAGCTTTTTTATTTTTGGCCTTCTAGTTAGGTCAGGTAGGAAATGGGCAGTGACATGCAGAACATATATAGGAAGAGGACCCTGGGGTGGGATTAGGGTGGAAAGGCAGAACCTTTGTTACTCTTTCCTGCTGAAATAAAACAATCAGTTTGTTAAGGTCTGCCACTTTGTAGCACAAGAGACTGGAGAACAGAAGGTCTCTTTCCCCATCAGTGAAGCTCAGCAGACAGTAAGACTAGGGGCTGGACCATACTTGGCATATGCCTCCTAGGAATGCCCTTTGTGTCTGAGCTGTTGCTTCTGGCTGACAGCTTTATATTAGCCGACCACTATTACAGTGGCGGGTACAGCAGACAGTAAGGCTAGGGGTTGGACCACTCTTGGGATATGCCTCCTAGGGTGCCCTTTGTGTCTGAGCTGTTGCTTCCAGCTGAGAGCTTTCTATTAGTCGACCACAATTTCAGTAGTGGTACAGCAGTACAAATGCTGATTTACATACAGCAGCTAGGAATTCTGGGTAAGTGTTCCAACTGCTTCTTATGCTGAGAGTGCAGCCGCTGGCTGGGTCTGAGCAGAGCGATCAAGGAGAGAAGGCGCCTCAGCAGAGATAGAAGCCTGGACTGTGCACTCCAAGGGGGATTCAGTCAGGTAGAGCTGCTGTCAAGGAACCCCTGCTTCTGCTCCTGTCGGAGTCTGCCTTTCCTCCATTATTGGTCTCTCTTCCAATTGGTGAAGATCAGTGAAGTTCAGCAGAAGGCAGCAGCCACTTGCTGGGTCTGAGCAGAGCAATCAAGTTGAGAAATCACATCAGCGGAGATATGAGCCCAGACTGTGCACTCCAGGAGGGATTCAGTCAGGTAGAACTGCTGTCAAAGAATCCCTGCTTCTGCACCTGTCGGAGTCTGCCTTCCCTCCGTGATTGGTCTCTCCCAGTTGGTGAAGATCAGTGAAGCTCAGCAGACAGTAAGGCTAGGGGCTGGACCGCACTTGGCGTATGCCTCTTAGGGTTGCCCTTTATGTCTGAACTGTCTGAGATTTCTCTGTGCACAGTGATGCAATTCACCAAATGCTTCACCCTAAGCTTGGTGCTTTGTACAAGAATAAAGCGACTATACCGCTCCCTGCCCACCGAGAAATTGTCCTAAAAATGATCCTTCTTATTTTTGACTACGGTGATTTAGTCTACAGTAATGCCCCTAAATCCTCCCTTGTCAGACTGGACCCCCTTTTTCATTCTTTGTGCCACTTTGCTTTAGATTGCCCCTCTCGTACTCACTACTGCTCTCTTTACTCAGCTCTTTCCCTCCCTCCTCTCTTGATGCTTGGCGCCATCCCCATTGTGTCTCTCTCTTTTATCCAAATTCTGGTTCAGCACTCTTCCTTCTAATCTCAAATCCCTTCTTTCCCCTCCTCCTTCTTCCACCTACCCTCTCCGCAACAATACTTTCCATTCTCTCTCTTTTTCTACTAGAAAATCTGTTGCTGGCCAGAGTGCTTTTTTCTTACCGCTTTCCAAAACTTTTGTCCTCCCTTCCCCTTCCTATTCATTCTGCTTCTTCTCCTTCTGCCCTAAAGTCTTTTCTTTCTGACTTTTGCCATCCTACCTGGACCTGCTTGTGACATTTCCTTTTTCCCATTCTCTAGTCATGCTTCTTCTTACTGTTCTGCTATTTTCCCTTTCTGAATATATGACAGTGTGTGTTATTTTCCAGATGCCTTCATTTACTATTCTGCCTATAATATTTATGATTTTCCTTGTAAAACTATATTATTGTAATTTAACTTATTATTTTTTTTTTTTTACTGTTAGCTATCTCCTACTCCACTCTCCCCAGAACACATCTGGAAACGAGCTGTTTTCAGCTCAGTATGTACTTCCTGGTTAAATTTTAAATAAATAAATTAATAAGTGTGGAGGGAGATTCCATTCAGTAGCATTATTTAAAACATGTAGGAGATATCCCTGCATGCAGTTCTTATAAGGCTAGTTCTATAATTGTCCATGGCACACTTACTGGCTGGTGGATAATGCGTTTGTCTGCACAGTGTTACTGTACTGACAGTCTCTATAGCTCAGCCAGGGTGGAACACAGCCAGGGCCCATACACAACTGCAACGGACTACTGATGAGTGCTGTCAGTTACTACTTAGTGAGAGACCCTAGATTTGTGCCCTGTTGTGCCATGCAAAATGGGAAACACATGCTTTCCCTACATGGACACTAAAATCTTTGCAACCAGGTGCAGGAGAGGGTGGAGTTACAATGTAAATGGCTCATAGGGCCATTCTCTAAGCAAGGCAACTCTCCCTGTCCTGGTCATTCCCTTTAGAAACACTCCCTGCCAGTAAAACTACTGCTGCCAGGTATGAATGAATGAATGAATACTTTGGCCTAGATATTCAAACTGCGCCCAAAAACTGCGCAACAGCAGGAGCAAGTGCAAGTCCACTGCGCCCATGCGCAAGAAGTGCGATATTCAAAAACTGCGCAGGCCAAGATGCGCCTACGGCAGATGACTGAGTATCACACCACCTGCACCATAGCGCAACCAGGGATGTGAAGTTGTGCATATCTGATGCACCATAGCGCAACAAGGGATGCTCAGTGGAGCAGTCCAGATGCGCCATAGTGCAACCAGGGACGCCCCCTGGAGTAGGGCAGCAATGCAACAGCACAACCAGGGATGCAGGGGCCCGCCACCCATGCCACAGATGGGCAGAGGAGCACACAGCAGAACAGACATTGTCCCCCACACCCCATGCACTGCACAACTGGGGGAGAGCCGGAATAAACACCAGCCCATGGATACCAGCAACCAACCCACAGCTGGGCCATGGTGCCCCAGCACACCCCCTGGCAAGCTGTGACTGGCACACAAGGAGGGCCGACCACCCTGTGCCACACCATCCCACCAATGCAGAGCACACCCTGCACCACAATCACCATACACCCTTCCCAGGAGTAGCGCCCAACAGTGCAGGACACCCAATGCATGTCACCACCCCCACTGTAACACTGCAACCCTGTGCAACACAGAGCCATGCAAGGCAGCCCCACCATGTGCACCCTGCTGTGGGTGGCAGCAGACAGCAATGCAACAACAGCATACACAGTGCCACCCTGCACGCCCCCCCCGAAGTACAGCTGAGAGACCGACCATGCGTCACCACACGAGGTACCCCACATGCGATAGGGCATGCCCCGGACCCCACCACCAGTAGTACAGCACCCTGCACACCCTCCCAAGGACACATCCCGTCCCAGCACTGGCCACAACAGCCAGCACAGACACGCACAGTGTTGAATGGAAGCATGCACCACACAGGATGCAACACAGTGCATGGACAAACACCCACCCATACCCAAGGGCACACCAACACAGGGACACAGTAGCGGGTCAACCAAGCCACTGGCGTGTGGCCACGGCTGATGTGTACACATGGCCAGCACCCCTACATTGCACAGGTGTGCCAGCTACCCTCGCAGGGCACCATGAAGCTGTATGCCACCAGCATGCTGCTGGAGCACAGGTGACAGACACTGGAGCACATCCTCGCAACGAACCTGGCGACAGCATGGGGGACAACAACAGCGGAGGCCTCCAGTGCCACGGAGGCAGCATGCACCATACTGGTGATGGAAGGCAACCTGGCATTGTGCTGGGTACAGTTGTTATCCAGCATGGACAGCCACCACTGACACACCAGCAGACCGTGCATATCACAGACATGCAAGGGTGTCAGCTGCACAGGCCATGGACGGTCTGACGGGGTGCCATGCACACAGTGCATGCACCGTGGACCACTGCGAACAGGCATCCAGTGCACAGGGTACAACACACAAACCACAGACAGTGACTGATCCCCCTGCCCACACCATAGGTAGTTCACCTCTGCACACACACACACGCCCATGGGTGCACCACCCCTGACGCCATGCACACCACTGCAGCTGAGCACCTGTGGCCCGTTGCAAATCAGAGACCACCACAGTTGTCATAATAAAATGCATGTATTCAAAAGAGGTAACAAACAACTATGTACAAGTATTTACAAGGGGGGGGAAGGGCCACATACCAGCTGGGGGCGGGTAAGGGGCAGGGGTGAACATATGGGAGAGGGAAGAAGGGGTGTGAGGGTGGATCCAGAGGGGAAGGTGTTATTAGGGGCATGGAGTGCTCATCGTGTGCCCCGGTCCTCCTCCACGTGGTGCCTATGTCGACTCCTCCTCCTCCTCCTCACCCCGTGGTGGTCAATCCTCTGCAATAGCTCCAGGGTCGCCTTTGCCACCTGGAGCAGCTCCTGTACACCTCACTCCAGCACCTGGAGTTACCGTCCACCTAGGACGAGGGAGCAGAGTCAATAAGTGTGACTGTCCAGCCCCCTGCAGCCCATCCATTGTGCATGGCATACAGCCATGTGCCATGTCCCTGTGATGGTGTGCGACCACCCACAGTGACTGTATCCACAAGACCTGCCTACCTAGGCAGCCACAGCCATGCGGACCACTGCACACACCCACCGCCCATGTCCTGCACAGCACCACTGTAGCCATACAGTGACTTGGCTATGCGGTGTGAAGGCAGTGGCACAGCCATGTGCCCGGTGCAGGCATAGACCACCATTGATGCACTCCCAAACATGCAGTGCTGACTGTAACAAGTTGCGTGCATGGCAGTGGTGTCAATGGACGGTGGCCATGCACCGCTGCCCGACCAGTTATACAGCATGCAATAGTAATCATGGATGTAAGGCACTCACCATCATCAGGCTGGTCCATGCGTGGCTGCAGACCTTCAGCCCTCCTGTCCTGCTGCTCCTAAAAGCGGTGCCTCCGCTCCCTCACCTGCCTGTGTTCTTCTGGGCCTAAGGTGCAAACATGGAGAGAGGAACATCAGTACAATCCAGTAGCAAAGTCCCCCCGCCCCCATGTGTGTGCAATCCCACACAGCCATACCCATCCACCCCACACCCCGATACCTCCACCACGACCAACACTGGATGGCCCCCCCCCATGTGCCGGACACATGCAACTGTGATACCCGTATGGACGATAACAGTGTATGGATGGGGCACCTACCTGGCGGTGGCACCGTGCCCTTCCTGGCATGTGCCTGTAGGTGGGCAAGCAGGTCCGGGTCCCTGTGCCTGAGGTCCCCATAACGGTGGCGACACTGCTCTGCCATGCGCCCCATACCAGTGGCCTCAAGAGCATTGGCCACCTCCTGCCACACTGCACTCCTGGCCCTGTCCAGGGGTGCATCACTATTTAGAGCTCCAGCATGGGGCTCTACAATTGCCACCAGGTTGGCAAGCTCCACCTGGCTCCACATCACTGCCCTTCTTGCGCCATCTCAGCAAAGTGGTGGAGTCAAAATGGCACTCGGCAGCGCGGTCCTGCCAAGTGCAGATGCTGCGCAGTACAGCACTGCCATTCCCTATCGTGCTGTCACTGAACAGTGCGATAGTGGTGCACCCATGCCTGACGCATGGCGCCTGGAGGCAAAAGGTCAGGCACAGGGTCAAGGGTCTCTCACGCATGGACAGCCACAGCGCGATTGGAACCCAATGCATGTAGCGTGATTGGGTGCCTGTGTGCCACCTCCTGTAGCGGCCTACGGCGCTGTTGCCCCAGTGCGCTTACGATGCCCCAGTGCCACAGCGCCATATATGTGAACAGCGCAGTAGCGCCACTGGCACAATGATGGCCGTGCCCTGCACTGCCTCCCGCGCACAGCATGTCAGCAGCACGGCAGGTGCCTGCATCACCAACCGGGGCATGCGCAGTTAGGTGTGTACTGTGCATGTCACAGAACTGCGCCCTTGGCTCAGCATGTTCAACACAATTGTGCAAAGTGCAACAGCATGATATTCAGCCGGCATATGCAAATCAGCTAATCAGCCATTCAATGGCGCTGTCACTGCATTTGCATCCACTTAAAAATGCACCTTGCCTCATTTGCATGCGTTGTGCTATAAAAATGCGACATTGGGCCACACTGGCCATAGTCAGTTACTGCAGTCTATTGCAGTGAGTTGCATGCTGTTTTGGAGTGTGGACTACGGTGTTTGGGACATGCATGGGACTGCACAGTCACAGGTTAACACCTGTCATTCTCACAGGAGGAATCATGACCGATCGTGAGGTGGAGGAAGATGAACAGAGATGTGGGAGGAAAAGGAGGCCGAACTTCACAAAAGCAGAAACAGATGCCCTGTTTGAGGCCTACCTCGACCAGGAGCTGCTGCTCAGCGGACACCAGGGAACTCTACAGGCCTATGCTGCTGCATGGGAAGAGGTGATGCATGCTGTCAACCTGCATGCAGCCACCAGCACTCCGTGCAGGAGTGCAAAAAGGAGATGGGCACGGACAGGCGGAGAATTAAGGAGAAGGTGGCTGTCATCAGGGCAACACGGTCTGCGACTGGTGGGGGACAGCCGGAGGTGCAACGCCTGACCCCACAAGAAGAGCGGGTTGCTGGCAGCATGCAGCATTGTGCCATCAAGGGTGTTCTGGGTGGTGGATTCCAGACAGGTGGTAGCCTGTCACTGCATGGTAGGTCCTGATCTGTCAATCGGGGGGACAGGGTAGGTCACATACATTAATGCTACTGTTTTTCCCTTACAGCTCCTGAGCATCTACATGGGTCAGTGGTGGTGGGCTTCTCCACTGAGGGCAGTAGCATGGAGATGGAGGAGGGCCCGTCCACCTCCACAGGCATACAGGGGTCAGGGTGATGGTGGGCCCACCTGCACGTCTGGACTGATGTTGGTGGAGCAGGTGCAGAGGAGGCCCTGCCCATGTCCCAGCATGCCAGTGTCCATGAATGCCAGCATGCTGAGACTCGGGCTGGTGCCAGATCCATCACCGATGATGATGGAGGTAACGTCATGGGCAGTGAGAAGTGTGGGCCACAGGATGGCCACACAGCAGGTGACATCATGGGCATGGCTGTGGGTGGTGCCGCCATAGAGGCCTGCGTGACATCACAGTCCCAGCCTATGCCTGTCTGCACCAGTGGGGCAGCACTGGTGTGTGTCCAGGACAGTGGGGCTGTTGCGGTCACTGTGGCAGCACCATTGAGCCCTGGAGAGTGGCAGCCGGATGGGCAGTATCAGCAGTCAGCCAATGGCCATGGGGGTACAGTGTCAGTGGGCGGCTTCAGTGTATCGTCTGTGGATATGCCCAGGCCTGGCCCTGGTGTGCAGCGCCCACCTTCAAGGGGTGATGACCATCAGGGCCATGAACACCATGAGGGACAGCATGCTGATCCGGCAGATGACGTCTTAGATGAGCACACCCGCATACTCCAAGCATCAGTCACTCAGCAGATGCGGCTTGTGACGGCGGTGGATGCACTCAGTGCGGCTCTGCACCAGGCAGAGGAGCAGCGCAGCAGAGACACCACTCTGCTCCTGGCAGGGATGGACCGGTTGCAGGAGGATGTGACCGCTGCCATTGACAGGCTGACACAGGCATACACAGCTGTCATGGCCACAGTGGGCACACAGTTATTTGCCCATGCGTCGCAGACACCGCGCAGTGCAATGTCCACCCCCCCATTCCCGGCATCGTGTGACACCCTCCTTGTCGACACTGGGTTCAGCTGTGGGCATCTCGAGCACGCCTGGCACAGGCATGTTCAGTGTGCTGCAGACCCCTGTGCGAGCATGGTCGTGTTCATGCAGTGGAACCCTTGGGGACCATCGGTGCCACCCCATGAGGCCAATGGTCAGCCTGTCACTGCTGGCGGATCTCGGCTGGGCTGCCCATGCATCCGTGGTGGCTGTGGCACTGTGGCGTGTGACTGACCTGTCTCCCAGCACGGCTACTGTCTGATGCTGCCCTGTGTGCATTGTGTTGTTTAGCATCCAATGAACGGGTGGGGTACCCGGCACTGCACGCACACTCACGTTCCATCTGCACATCCTTCCGGCTGCTGTCCGCTGTGGTGTGTGCATGATGATGCCTGCGTTGTGCTGTCCACCACTGTGCAATGGTGCCCAGCGTCTGACACACGCACAATGACAGGCACTGGGTGTGGTGGTCTGTGGATGTGTGTGTGGCTAGGGGTGGCAGTCGGGGTGCGTGCCTCCTACCCTTTGTGCATGTCTTGTGAGGTGTGTGTGTGTGTGTGTGTGTGTGTGTGTGAGACTGCGTGCCGTGTTAGACCTTGCCCATCCTTGACGGCGTGTGTGGTTCCATGCTTGGCCAATTCCCTTAACGACATGCACCCCTGGGGTTTGTACATGCATGTTAGTGGGTTGTGCCTTTGCCACTGGTGATTGCACATGGCCCCATGACTTACCTGGGTTGGCTGAGGTGTTCTTCCGTGATGGTGTCCCGGTGCAGCTGTGCCAGCCGGTTCAGTCGGGGGTCCCATCGCCCAAGGGGGGGCTGCCCATCACCATCTTCACCAGCGTCCTCATCGTCCCCATCGCTGTCCCCCTCTTTGACCTGTACAGCTATCCCACATTCATTGGCCATGTTGTGCAGGATGCAACAGGCCAGGAATAGCTCGCAGGCCTTTGAGGGGCTGTACTGTAGAGCACCGCCAGATGTGTCCAGGCAACGGAAACGTGCCTTCAGCATCCCAAACACCTGCTCGATGATATTGCGTGTGGTGGCATGTGCCTCATTGTAGTGTTGCTGCGATGGGCACACGGGCCGCCGGTATGGTGTGAGCAGCCAGGGTTTGAGTGGGTATCCACTGTCACCTGTGTGTAGAGGGTGAAGGTTAGTTTGGTGATCAGCGTCGCCCTGCCTTAGGCCATCTAGGCCAATACCCATGTCACCTCTGACTGTGCCCCTCCCAAGCTCTATGTTTTTCCACGTGGTTTGCATACTCACCCACTAAGTGGCTAGTGGGGATGTCCCCACTCTCAGATCTGTGGAACAGTGCTGACTGGTGCCAGATGAAGACATCATGTGCTTCCCCAGGGTGCATGGCACAGACATTGATTATGCGCCCCCTGGCATTACACGCCACCTGGCAGTTGATGCTTGCATAGCCATTCTGATTGATATATGCGGCCCCTTCGGGGCCAGGTGGTGTGTGGATGGCCACATGGGTGCAGTCTATTGCCCCTAGCACACCAGGCATACGTGCTACCCTGTGGAACTCCTGTATGTTTGCTGTTCGCTCAGCCGTGTGCTGGGAAATGGATGTACTCTGCAGCATGTGGCAGCAGTGTTGAGGAACTGGGCGAGGTGGCGTGACGCGGCCGACTGGGTTATGCCTGTGGTGTCCCCTGTTGGTCTCTGGAAGGTACCCGTGGTGAGCAGGCACATGCAAGCTGTCACTTTTGTCTCTACTGACAGAGCATGGCTCTGTCATATGGGTGTCTGCATCACATCAATGCACAGCTCACAGAGCCGCCTCAGAATTGCCCAGTTCTGGCGGTACTGGCCCACGATCTCGGTATCCGTGTACAGCTCGAAGCTGGTGTGGGCTCGGTACTGCCTGTTGGGGACATACCGCCGATGGGCCTTTCCATGGCCGCGCCCCCCCCCGCTGCCTGCCTTCTCACCCCCCTCATAACTGCCTCTATCTGGATGGTGGCACTGGCCATGTCCCTGGCTTGTGTTCCTCTCCCCTGGCAGCTGTTTCTGTGTTCCTCCAGCTGTCCTGGCTGCTACTTCCCCTGCACCAGGAACACCTTCCTCTGGTGGCCTCAGTGCTGTGTGGCACTTCCCCCTTCTGCACTGTGGCTGTGGTGCCCCACACCTTCCCTGTGCCTGTGGGTTCCAGGTGCCCTTTCTCTGTCCTGCCCTGTGTGTCTGTGTTGCCTGTGTGACTGGCTATAGTTCAACAACATGTGCCTTCCCTGTAGTGTTCTTGCTCCTCTGTCTTGTTCCTTTTTATTTTGGCTCATTTCCGCTATCGCGCAACTTCCGCTTGCTCCCTTATTGTGCATGGTGCATGTTGTCGAATATCACTGCGCCATTTATGCATGGTTCCTCCCCCTTCAGTTGCACAGGCATTCATTATCATTGCGCTCTTGTGCAGTGTGATTTGGGGGGGCACATCTGCCTCCCGCTGAATAGCGCAGAATGGCACATTTTTGGACTTGCGCTGGAGCAACCCTATTGCGCATGGCGCAACCCTTTTGAATATCTGGGCCTTTATTTTTAAGATGCGCCTTTCCAAAACCAAGGCACTTTTACAATAGATCAATACATAAAATTAAAACTAATTCCTAAGATCAATCCATAAATATATTTTAAAAGTCTGGATATGCTAAATTAAACAAATAAGTCTTTAGGGTTGACTTAAAGCTTTGGACAGTCAGGCATTCTCTCACCCAATGAGATAGAGAATTCCACAGCGTTGGGGCCATAAAACAAATGATCTTGCCCCTGATGTCTTTAAATGAACCCTAGGAATCTCTAGCAATCCCTCATCGGTGAATTGGAGCTGACTGGAAGGACAGTAGGGATGAAGAAGATCTTGCAGGTAACTAGGTCCCTGATCGTGTAGGGCCTTATAAGTCAGAAGACCAACCTTGAAGGTGATTCGTCATTGAATTGGCAGCCAGTGCAGTCCACAGAGAACAGGCGTTATGTGACTGGTCCTTGACGTACCTGTCAAAAGCCTGGCTGCCGCATTCTGCACTAGCTGCAAATGGTGAATATCTACCCCCAGTAGCCCTAGGTACAGGGCATTGCAGTAGTCCAAGCGGGAGGTAACGAAGGTGTGGACCAACTTTGGAAGGTCATCAACAGGAACCAGATGCTTCACTCAGGCTATATTCCCTCAGATGATAAAAGGAAGTTTTGACAGCGGCTGACACCTGATGTTTAAGGGTCAGACAGTCATCAAACATAACACCCGGTCTGAGGTCGCCAACTGGGTCCCCCAAGCCAAAGACCTGAAGGTGACCCAGTCAGCAAACCCACCCCTCGATGGCCTGGGTCCACAACCAACACCTCATTTTTTTCGGGGTTTAACCGCAATCAGCTCACAGTCATTCGGTCCTGAATCTCAGTAAGACAGTTATTAAAGACCGAGACAGCATCACCCTGGTCGGGCACAAAGGACATGTACAGCTGAGTATCATCTGCATAGCAGTGAAAACTCAAGCCGTACCACCTAATAATCGCTCCCAACAGCAGCATATATACCACAAATAACATGGGTGCTAAAATAGAGCCCTGCGGCACCCCAGAGGATAGGGGGAGTGATGCCCGAGGAAAAACTCTCAGACACCACCCTCTGAGTCCTACCCTCGAGGAATGATCGAAACCAACTGAGGACTGAACCAGATAGTCCACAGATAAAACACAGGCACTCCAAAAGCACCCCATGATCAACGGTATCAAATGCCGCAGAGATTTTCAAGAAGGACCAAGATGGAATGAGTCTTTCGATCTCTTGCTATTAGGAGGTCATTTAGTACTATAACAAGAGCTGTCTTGGTACTATGTCTTTTCCTAAATCCAGAATATAGAGAATCATAGACATTGTGGCTGATCAAATGATCGTCCAGCTGCAACGCAACCGCCTTCTCAATAACCTTACCTACAAAAGGCAGGTTAGAGACGGGCCTGTAGTTAGCCAGACATTCCGGGTCTAAGGAGGATTTTTTTAGAAGGGGCCTAATCACGGCTTCCTTCAAGGGGTCAGGAAAGATCCCCTTCTCCAATGACAACCAGACTACCTCGGCAAGGATCGGGCCGATTTTATCCACACATCCTACTAAGAGGCGGGTGGGGCCCGTATCCAAACTACAGTTGATCGGTCGCAGTGATTGGACGATCATCACTATGTCATTGATTGTGGGTTGGTCAAAGTCAAACCACACAAACTGGGTGTCCGACATCTCCTGCTGACCACCACAACTCCTGTTTGAGAGAGTTAGAAGGAGATCGGACCTGATTGCGCCAACCTTATCCGCAAAGAATTGAGAAAACTCCTCACACCGTTCCTGTGAAAATGCTCTCTCAGGCTGAAGACAGAGTGGATTGCACAGTCTGTCCATGGTCTGAAAGAGCTGGGCTGGTTAATTCTGTGCAGCAACAATTTCCCTGGACAGGAATTTTGCCTTCTTATGGGTAATTGCTGATTGATAAACATGATAGTGGTCCATCAAACTAAGCCTGTCACACTCCAGATCGGACTTCCGCCAACATCTCTCAAGCCTTCTTCCCACTTTCCTCAACTCCCTCAAAGTCTCATCAGACCAAGGAGACTTGGGGCAATGGGTGAAGGGTCAAACACGTACAGGAGCAATGGAATCTAGGGCCCCTACTACTGCCTTATTATATGCAAGAACCAGGTCCCCAGGATCCATGCATTCACTTGGCAAACTCGATAGATCCAGTACCATCAGGTCTTCTGGGGTAACACCCCTCAAAGGGTGGTACTGGACCATCTCCGTAGGGGCCGACCTACCGGGGGGGCCAAGAAACTGAACCTAATGGTGTGATGGTCAGACCATCTGACTGGCTCCACCACCAAATCGGATATCTCCATCCCCAGGAGGAATACCAAGTCCAATGAATGACCATCTATATGGGCAGAGGAGGAAATAACCTGTGTGAAGCCCAGCGAATTCATTAGCTGGAGGAAGTCTCGACCAAACTGCGAGAGTTCATCGTCAACCCAGGCATTGAAATCCCCCAGGATCAACCATCTGGAGGATCCCAATGTCATATCGACCATGAAGTCTGCGACTTCCCACAGGTAAACATTCCCATTACCTGGTGGACGGTAAATGAGAAGGATCCTGTACCCCACACCCTCACCCAGGATACATTCAAAGGAGTTGGTAATTCCTACTAGTACCTCCATAAGGCTCAGTTCCGTTCTAAAACAGATTGCCACCCCCCGCCTCTACGATCCAATCTCGGACGGTGTATCACTGAGTACCCGACTGGTACAGCTGAAGCCAAAACAGGACCAGCATTGTAGTGGGGTGTGTCACTAGGAGGCAACCTGGAATACAGACACCGCTGTAGGATGTTGATCATTGCAGGACTGGGTAATCAGTAGGTGATTGTGAGGACATGCTAGGGAGGGAGGGAGGAGGGTCGGACGTTACCTCAGGGATGGAGGTGACCTCAGTAAATGGGTGGGGGGAGGCACTGACCCACCACGGAAGTAATACAAACTACTGGAAAAAAAATCACTGTTGCAGTGACTCAGAAGTGGGCATAAATGTTTGGGTTGGATAATTTGGGGGGACAGTTAGGTGGTAGCACCACCATCATCAAGATTCAGCCATGCCCAGACCTCTGTTGCTGCTATAACCCAGCATATCAGCAGGTATAGACCCCTTTTGAGACTAACATCTGGAAAAGCGATTTGCATTGTGACTTTTAGTCACCGTGGAGATCCCTGTCCCCACTGACTAAGTCAAGCCTGTTTGTAGGGGGGGAGTTTGGTGACAGCACAATGAGGATCCTGTCTGTATCCCAAATTTGTGTCACCACAATCTGCAACTGTGTATTGGGGCCCCTGGTGTAACATAGCACAAGACTGCACCAATGAGGGGGTATTGCTAATTGTTTTTTTACATGTAGCAGCTGAGTAGCAAATATTTGTAGGGGTGTTCGTGGTATGGCAGAGAACACAACTCAAATAAAATGCACATTTTTATTTTATTTTCCTATTCATTCCTTTATAATAGCTATACATTTAAGAACTGATTAGCTATGTACTGCACATCACTGCTAACCTGTATTTTCAAGTTCTCCCACTGTCGTTGTACATAAAGAGGTTGAAATACTGTGTGTAAAAACAGCACTATACAGAACTAAATGATATTATTTCTTCTTTAGAGCAACACCTCCATTCTCTGTGAAGTACACATAAAAATAATGAGCATTTTGAGTATCCATTATTTATTTGCAGTGTGTTAAAATGTCAGCATCAATGCTGTATCAAACTAGGGGTTGTCAATGTGTCGGCACAAGAGAGTGAGTGGCAGGTGATATGGGTTAAGTGGAGAGCAGGTGGCTGTGCTGTGTTCAGTCAAGAGAAAGAGCCTGTTGGCAGTCAGTGGAGGCAGTGAAAGCCATTCACAGGTATGGTGGTTTGCGGGTGGGTTCACAGAGGGAAGGGAGGAGGGACAGGACTGCAGTATTAGAGAGCAAGATGCTTTTAAAATGGACTTTTAAGGGGGCGGAGCTAGTGGACAACTGGAGCAGACGTTCCTTGAACTGCTCCACTTCGATGACCACACAAAGTTAAATTTCCAGCATTTTATTCTCATCTACTGGGCTAAACAATATCTCTTTAGACAGGACATTGCTTGTACTATCAGTGGAGTTTTTTTCCTGGCTGTTTTGAAGATGGGAAACCCTCGTAAGCAATAACAAGACTCCGGCTCCTCTAAAACTGGCAAGCCGCAGGCCAGAGCACAGAAAGGGGGAGCTGGTGTGCTGCTTCCCGGAGGAGCGGAACCGACCAATGTGGCCTTACTAATGGCGATCCAGGACTTAAAATCTAAATTTAAACAGGTTAATGGCGATCTCCATAAAAAACTGGACACCTTCAACAAGCGAGGTCTCACCATTGAAACCTGTCTGGATTCCCCTGCAGTTCACCATCGTGACATCGAAGGCAGTGGTGGAAAAATCCTTGGCAGTGACTTCTGGTCTGGTCAAAGAAAGTAAGCTGCTGCGTCTTTGACTTGAACATCTTGAATACGGAGCCAGATCTAGAAACCTACTACTGCTGGGAGTGTCGAAGGAATGGAGGGCATGATTCTTACTAAATTTGTGCTTGAACTGCTACATCATACCCTAGCACTAGATCTAACTGAAAAAATCATAAAAACTTATAACCCCCCGTAGGCATCCTGTAAACGCAGACCTGCCCAGGACAATTGTAATTGTTACATCCAGAGAACATGTTAGAGATACAGTGCTGGATCTGGCAAAAAAGAATGGGACTCTTCTGTTACCTGATGGGGCTCCATTTTACCTTTTCCTGACCTTACTTTTGCCACATGACAGACACAAAACATTCGACTCGGTCCGCTTGGACCTTCAAGAACTGGGAGTCACACATGCTCTACAGCTCCCTGCAAGACTCAAGATCTTATATTCAGGGAAAATGTATCTTTTTACGGACCCAATGAAGGCACAGAAATGTTTGGACAAAATTAAGGGTGATTTTGCTGTTAGAGAGGGTACTGATCATTCTGATAGTGAGGAGAAAGGCTGACACATTCGGTTATATGTACAGACTCAGTTGATATATTTGCCTTAAAGCTGTCGGAATAATATTTTTCTGCTGCATGTTTTTAGGCATTGCTCAGATGTTTACTAATGCCAGTTGCGATTTCCTATGGACATTTCTAGTTCTACTGAAGGAGTTAGTCTCGGTGTGTAAATGTGGGTAAGCGTACCTATTTCCTCTGTTTCTTGATGTGTGGTCAATTCTGGGTGATTGCATTCAAAGATAGTCATATCAATGGTTTTCTAATCTTAAAATTTACATGGATTAATAAGGGTCATGTTTTATGACCTAACTGAGTGCAAGGAACACTCCGGATCACTGTCTCTATTGAACATTTTTGGAACTACTCATGGTCTTGCTGCAAATAGCTCATGTTTTACAATTTTTGGTCCTGTGACCTGCAAGTCTATTTCCTGAAATTCCCCCCATATGTTGTAACACTGGATGAGATGGGTAACAATACTAATTATGATATTGCTGTATTCACCAATTATTTGTTGCTTTGAACCATGGTATATTTCAATGTACTAGAATGGCTTGGAAACTTGTGAAAAATAAAAAGCAAAAAAAAAATGGACTTTTAAGGAAATTTTTTTTATTTATTTATTGAGGTCTAGGAATTACAACCCTTTGAGTCAGGGACTCTTTTTCAAAGGCTCCACATCAGTACAAAGTGTGGCAGGCAAGTGTTACAGGTGGTGTGAATAGGACATGTTTCATTGTGTTTTTGGGGAAATTGTTAAAAAAAAAAAAGAAAACCTCTTAATGTGAATGCCATTTTCACACTGAGAGGTTCAGGGTTGGAGCCAGTGTGTGAGCCAGCTGGTGCCAGGGAATAAGAAACTGAGCTGCTTGCATTGCCGCTTCCAACCAATCCCCACTTACAGTGTGCATAACTTCTGGCAAGGGGGACCTACATTGAGGATAAATATGATATCCTCACTCTAGGTCTGACCACCCTCTAGATATGACAAATATTTGCCAGAGCGTAGTCTCACTAGCATTGCATAAACATAAATATATCTATATCTAAATCTATATCTATATTTATGCAACAGGTGTCAGCATAAATGGAGTGTGAAAAATCTGTTTATTTGGGTCACTGTGTGTATAAATTTATTTATACACACAGTAACTATGTCACACTCCATTTATACACAGTTACTATGTCACTGTCACCCTCATCCCCCTGCATTGGCTGGTCAGCACTACATTCAACAACTTTCACTTTTGACACGCGCAAGTTAAAAACAGCTCCCTCCAGCTTCCCAGATCCTTACAAACAATGCCTCATAACAAACAAATGAGTAAAGCCCCCCCCCCAAAAAAAACACATCCATTTACCCAAGCTTCTAATCGGAAGCTCTGCTCTCACTCCACTTGTGGTATCTGGCACGCCAGCAAATTGTCCACAGCAAACAATATCAGCAAAGAGATTAAGGGGGGGAAAAAGAAAAACAGAATGGCAGAAGCACTTGGTCCCTCAGCAGAAAAGCCAACCTCCATCTTCCTCGGTAAACTCGGGCACCATGTTGTCCCAGATTTTTCAAAACAGACACTGCAACCACCAATGAGTGCACACGTTGCAGCATAAGTGCAACATCATCATGGCCATGGCACTTACAACAAATGGAGCAGAAAAAAATTAACCCTAACACATCAAAAGGAACAAAAACGGAGCATTAAAAAAAGTATCATGTGGTTTTCCCCTGTTGCAGAAATGGGGGGGTGACTGTGTGATAACTTATTAATCTGGTACAGTTGCCTGTGACCTCTCACAACCCACAAGTGAGGGTTACGAGAGGTCACAAGCAGCTGTATCAGATAAATGAGTTATCACACAGTCACCCTCCACATATCCCTTATCTATCTATCTATCTATCTATCTATCTATCTATCTATCTATCTATCTATCTATCTATCTCTCTGTCTATATCTATATCTATATACACACATACACACCATGTTTTTCCTAATTCTTTTTGTGGGGGGGAATGTATTTGTTAAAAAAAAGAAAACATTTTTAAAGTACAAAAAAGTAGCAATGTCAAAAACTAAAAAAAAACATAAAACATGAGCACACAACAACAAAAAGAAAACCAAAGAGTAACCTCCACCACCAGAAAACCTTGATACGTATTTAAGTAGTTGAAGTGTAGCATTAATTTATGGCACTTAGTTGACAATGGCACACATTTGTTTATATCAGTGTCACTGATTGCTCTCAAATAGTTTGTGCATCACAGTGCAGTACCTACTATGCAGATGTTTACAAATGCTTGAGTTTACAGATTACATGTATTTTTGTGTCGGTGATGATTTTTCTTACAGAACTGTTTTAATGATGTAGTACTTGCTCCCTGTGATCATGAAATTGGGCAACGTACAGTATTTAGCGGAACAATAATTTCATCCTGATGTTCCTGTAACTCCCCTGCCCATAACCCATTACCATGGGCCAAGCACTGCACCCATGATCCCCACTGGTCAACCCTCTGATGATGTGCAGGATGTGCTAAGCAGTAGCATGGCAACTCAATGAGTGTCATATGTGCGTGTCAAATTCTGTGCATTGAAAGGGGTGAAAGATTTCTAAGAGTGGCAGCAATTACAGTTCAGGGTGGTTACCGCTAATGCACCAGGGAAGAATCACGTGGTGACAACTAGTCGTGATAAGCTGGAAGTTATCCTGTCGTGGTGTAATGTCAGTCTTGGCGTTGGTTATATTAAGTTATGGGGGATTCGGGTACCAAAAAAACAGTACTGAAAATAGGTGTTTGCTGCCGTTATGTTACTGCTTGAGTTGTGTGGTTGTTCTTTAGCGGTGATGTGTTTCAGGTGGGAGTAGGTTACTTGTTTTATAATAACTGGCTTAGCCTTTTTCCCATAGGAGAACCGTGACGTAATTTGCCGTTATAAAGGTGCGTTTATAACGGCAAACACATGCACGGTTTCCCTCACTTTGTGCATGCCCCACTGCTGCTTTTCCCTTAAGAATGCACGCGGCCGCTTTGCCCTAGAAGACTGAACCGCCACTTACAATCGGACTCGGCGGTAAGCTTAACTTAAAAAAAAAAAATAATAACTTTTAACTTTTAAAAATAGGCTGTTTCTACAGTTCACCCTTCCAAAAGAGTTTTACATTTATTAAAAATGGCACCGCGAGTCACTCTCACAGACCAGATGGTCAAATGGAATGGGGCGGGCCACGCAGCAGCCTACATTCATTTATATAATTGCTGAGGTGAAAAAGACAAACCCAGCAATTATATAAAATAAAATAATCTGGGTGTGCTTAAAGAAAACTTGAATTACACACACCTGAGGTTTGATGCTACGGATAAACCCCTCGAAGCCAGCTTCTCAGGGGTTTATGTAGCATCAAACCCTCGGTGTGTGTGTGTAATTCTCGCTACACACCCAGACCCATACTTTATTCTCTATATTGGTTTGCATGAGTTGTATTGGTGTTCTATAAGAAGTATGGTGGGTGTACAAAGGGCTGTTTTTTTTCATCTGTGCCAGGCAATCTGGCAAAAAGTGTAGGAGGAGGCAGCCATTGCTTTGTGTTTTCGCATTTCACTAAACATGTGTGGTAAGCTGTATACGTTGGTGTGCTTTGTTTTTTATTATTATTGATAGTGGTATGTGAGCATACATTGAAGGTAATGAGTGCTGTTTTGTCATTGCATCAATTTTATTTTAGCTGTGTTTGTTCAGCACAGTACTGCTTTTTACGTTGTTTTTTCTGCTCTGTTTTGTACCGCGCTGATATTGATTTCGCTGAGCTGTCGTAGATTCATGCTAAGCCAGGTGTGACAACTCATTGCCTTAGGCTGTAAGCACATAGTACGTGCAAAACACTTACATAGAACATAATTGAGCAGATACTGCTGCCTCAAGACCTGCCAAAAAAACCCCACTTTGCTCTGTGGATGGCTAAGTGGCGGTGTACGTAAGTGCAAAAAGATGCTGTGTAAGTATTGAACACATACTATGTGCTGACAGCATAAGGCATGAAGGTTTTGTACTGACTTAGCATGTCCCGTGTGTCATTAGAGGGCTGGCTGAAAGGTATCATGGGCTCCATACTTGCTGCACGGTAATGACTTGCAGGACGGGGTGGGGGGTCAGTTCACAGAATTAACCACATAAATCAAAACAATTTCATTAAGTAAGTTGACAGTAGATACCAAAGGTGACTCAACTTTTATTGTTGGTACTTAATTTGTTAATATGAAATATAGTCATCCTTATTGCACTCCACTGTGGGCAAGCAGGCTATACTTCAGAAAATGTATGTAAACGCAGTGGTGATACAGGAAGAGATTTTTTTATATTCTGTATGGCCCAATTGTCCAACCCTTCAAACATGATGTTACATACCTTCTGCAATCACTGAAAATAAAAAAAATAAAAAATTATCAATCCATAAACGTAAAGTCAAATAGTGTGTGTCTGTCAATGTAATGATTTTAAATCAGCGATGTTTTAGTAGCACACAATCAAAAATTTATTATAATATTGTAGCCAAACACATATAAAAAAAGGCACTGCCACTGACGCTGCTTATCTGACATTAAGTGCTACCATCAATTTTGTTACTCGGACCGGATGTGATGTTGTTGAACAGTAAGTAAAATAACAAAGATGAGCTGAGCAATCTAATGTTCATTCATATGTCACAAGATTTCAAATCACTTTCAAGTCTCTTGTGCTACTGTTCTCTGTGGCAGCAGTTCTAAAGTACTGTACTATGTGGCGTTCTTGGCTGATTTGGTTGGTTAGTGGCATCTCTGAGTTGACTTTGTAATTATTTTTTTCCTCAGTTACAGCTGGATAAAATAAATGAACATATACGTGTGTCATTTTCCATTTTTCGTACATGGCACAGTTGTTTGGATAATGCTATATTGAATCATGGTAGTTGCTGAATACTGAGTCATTTTGTTCTTGTGTAATCAGTGATACAGCACCACTAGTAGTAGTACTATGTACTGTCATATGACTCATTTTGATGCGACAATGGCTGAATAGTTAAGATACAGTTCCACTGCAGTCTGAAAAGGTGAAGTCCTCCATGTCCCAGATGTACAGTGTCCACTCACACCATATCACCTCAGCTGTTGAAAAGCGGTATTTGCAGTGAAGAATGATCATGGTCATGAATCAGCCACCCACAAACTCAAGTCAAATCTTACTAACATACTAAAATGCCAGCAGAATAGGCCTAACGGTCTTTCATGTCTGCTCATTTGGTCAGCCCCCACCCTGGGAGCTGACCTTGCTTTAGCCTTCACTCTCTCTGGCTTCTCCCTTCCCAGTCCCGGATATTCTCGCTGCACTGGACTTTGCTTCCAGAACCCTTCCCCTGTACCTGTCCCACACCCTCTTGAACCACTCAACCATCTCTGCCTTCACCAGCCCACTGGGCAGCGCATTCTATGACTCCACCATCCTCTCAGTGAAGTAGAACCTCCTCCTTTCTCCACTGAATCTCCCCCCTTCCAGCTTCCACCCATGCCCTCCAGTTGCCCTACCTCCTTCCTTCGGAGCACCCTGACTGCTCCTCCCCTATTTACCCCCTTCATGTACTTGAAGACCTCTATCATGTCCCCCTGGTCCCTTCTCTCTTCCAATGTGTACCTATTTAGCTCATCTTCACCACTCAACTTGCTCAAGGCCTATATCTGAATTGTGAATTAGATAAGTCCTACAGCGCTTACACTGCTGCCTCATGTTTGTCATTTTTTAAAATACTATAACTACAGTAGCATGCATGACAGGTTATTTTTTATTCAAAGTGTATTGGATATGAATACAGCTTAACCACTACATTATACCTTGTTTCATCAACAGGAAAAAATAACACAAGGGCCCTCCACCATTCACCAGCTAGCCAGCACCTGTAACCTGGACTCTCGAGCCAGCATAGCAGTTAGTCAAAGCTGGCCACCAGAAACAAGCCACCAGTCATCCAGCACCTGTTACCCAGACTCTTGGGCTGGTGTAGCAGCCAGTCACAGCTGGCCACCAGCCAGCCAAAAGCCAGCAACCAGCTAGCCAGCACCTGTAAACCAGATCCTTGGGCCAGCATAGCAGCCAGTCAAAGCTGGTCACAGAAACAAGCCACCAGCCAGCTAACACCTGCAACCCAGAAACCCAGACTCTTGTGCCAGCATAGCACCTGGTCAAAGCTGGCCACCAGAAACAAGCCACCAACCAGCCAAAGTCCTTCTCTAACCTAGACTCTTGGGTCAGCGTAGCAGTTTTTCAAACCTGACCACCAGAAACTAGACACCAGCCAACAGTCAGCACCTATAACCCAGACTCTTGGGTCAGTGTAGCAGCTGGTCAAAGCTGACCATCAGACACCAGCCAGCAACCAGACAGACACCAGCCAGCAAGCACCTGTAACGCAGACTCTTGTTCCAGTATAGCAGCTGGTCAACCAGTCAGTATCTGTAACCTGGAATCTTGGGCCAGCATAGCAACTGGTCAAAGCCAGGCACTAGAAACAAGCCACCAGCCACCCATCATCTTTAACCTGGAATCTTGGGCTAGCATAGCAGGAGGTCAAAGCTGGTCACCAGAAACAAGCCACCAGCCAACCAACCACCAGCACCTGTAACCTGGATCTCGGGGCAGCACAGCAGCTGGTTAAAACTGGCCATCCTTTTTTTCACTCCATCCACCCTGTTATTTGCTGCTCATATGTATGTTTTTGCTCTTTTGCATGCCTGGCTATTGTTTATCTCATTCAGTGTACTGTTTATATATGTTGAAAATCAATAACATTTTTAACTGGAAAAAGCTGGCCACCAGAAGAAAGCCACCAGCCAAACAGTCACCAGGCAGACAGCACCTGCAACCCAGGCTCTTGGGCCAGTGTAGCACCCGATCAAAGCTGGCCACCAGAAACAAGCCACCAGCCAGCCAAAGTCCTCCTCTAACCCAGACTCTTGGGTCAGCCTAGCAGCCAATTGAAGCTGGCCACCATAAACCAGACACCAGCCAACAACCAGCACCTGTAACCTAGACCTTTTGGCCAGTGTTGCAGCTGGTCAGAGCTGACCACCAGCCAGCAACCAACCAGCCACCAGTCAGTCAGCACCTGTAACCCAGACTCTTGGGCCAGCGTAACAGTCTGTCAAAGCTAACCACCAGAAACAAGCCACCAGCCAGCCAGCACCTGTAACCCAGAGTCTTGGCCCAGTGTAGCAGCTGGTTAAAGCTGACCACCAGCCATCAGCCAGAAACCAACCAGCCACCAGCCAGCCAGCACCTGTAGCCCAGACTCTTGGGCCAGCATAGCAGTTGGTCAAGGCTAGCCACCAGAAACAAGCCACCAGCCAGAAAGCACTTGTAACCCAGATTCTTGGGTCAGTGTAGCAGCTGGTCAAAGCTGGCCACCAGCCAGCAACCAAACAGCCACCAGTCAACCAGCACCTGTAACCCAGACTGTTGGTCCAATGTAGCAGCTGGTCAAAGCTGGCTACCAGAAACAAGCCACCAACCAGCCACCAGCTAGTCAGCACCTGTAACCGGGACTCCTGGGCTAGTGTAGCAGTTAGTCAAAACTGGCCACCAGAAACAAGTCACCAGTCAACCACCAGTCATTCACACCTGTAATGCAGACTCTTGGATCAGCGTAGCAACTAGTCAAACCAGGCCACCAGAGACAAGCCACCAGCCAGCCAGCTCCTGTAAACTGGACTCCTGGTTCAGTGTAGAAACCAGTCAAAGCCTGCCACCAGAAACAAGCCATCAGACAGACATCAGCCAGCCAGTCACCAGCCAGGCAGCACCTGTAACCTGAATTCTTGGATTAGTGTAGCAGCCAGTCAAAGATGACCACTAGAAACAAGACACCAGCCACCAGCTAGTCCCCAGCCACCCAGAATGTCTAATCCAGACTCTTGGACCAGCATAGCAGCCAGTCAAAGTCGGTCACCAGAAACAAGCCACCAGCCTGCCAGCCAGCTAGCACCTGTATCCCAGACTCTTGGTCCAGCATTGCATCTGGTCAAAACCAGTCATCAGAAACAAGCCACCAGCCAGCCAGCCACCAGTCTACCAGCATCAGTAACATGAACTTTTGGACTGGCATATCAGCTATTTAAGCCAGGCCACCAGAAACAAACCACCAGCCAGCAAAGAGCCAGCCAAAGTCCTCCTCTAACATGGATTCTTGGGTCACCGTAATAGTCAGTCAAAGCCAGCATAGCACCTGGTCAAAGCTGGCCACCAGAAACAAGCCACCAACCAGCCAAAGTCCTTCTCTAACCCAGACTCTTGGGTCAGCATAGCAGTTTTTCAAACCCGACCACCAGAAACCAGACACCAGCCAGCCGGCACCTGTAACCCAAACTCTTGCAGCAGCATAGCAGCTGGTCAAACCTGGCCATCAGAAACAAGCTACCAGTCACCAGCCAGCCAAAGTCCTCCTCTAACTTGGACTCTTGGGCCAGTGTAGCAGCTGGTCAAAGCCGGCTACCAGCCAGTAACTAGTCAGCCGGCACCTGTAACCCAAACTTTTGGGCCAGCGTAACAGCTGGTAAAAGTCAGCAATCAGCCAGCCAGCACCTATAATCTGGACTCTTGGGCTAGCATAGTAACTGGCCAAAGCCAGCCCCCAGAAACAAGCAACCAGCCAGCCAGCCACCAACCAGTGCATATATTTCTGAACTCTTAGGTCAATGTAGCAGCCAGTCAAAGACAGCCTACAGCTACCAGCCAGCCAAAGTCCCCCTCTAACTGGTCAACAGAAACCAGTCACCAGACAGCCACCAGCTAGCCAACATCCTCCTCTAACCTGGACTTTTGGGCCTGCATAGAAACCGGTCAAAGCCTGCCAAAAGAAACCAGCCAGACGCTAGCCACCAGGTAGCCACCAACCAGCCAAAGTCCACCTCTAACCCGGACTCTTGGGACAGCGTAGAAGTCAATCAATACTTGCCACCAGAAACAAGCTACCAGCCAGCCATCAGCCAGCATCACCAGCCAAAGACAGCCTGCCAAAGCCAGCAATACAATCTCTTGTGCCAACATAAGACATGTTTCCAAAAGCCAGGCAGCATCAAACCCTCCTCACATCAACAGAAAGCATCTTCCTCCACCACTGCAATCCCATCCTCTTGTGCCAATGTCGATACCAACAGAGCCATCCAACCATCATGAAAGCCTACTCCAGCACTGTAGGGTATATCCTGAAGCATGCCTTCGTCCATTGTGATGGTGAGGGTGACATTCACGGTACCGACACACATTATTACTAATGTCTGTTTCCCTCCACAGGTACTTTGATGTTACAGCCCCTGACTAAAACTGTCTTTTCCTGTCCCTTTGTGTCTTCTTGTCCTGCAGGTATAACAATTGATAGTGGCAACACCAGACAGCCTTATCCAGCACCAGGATATATCAGAGGTCCTACTCGCTACTGCCATGGTATCTCGCACAGTCAGCCAGCGCACATAGAGTACTTTCCATCCTTTGTTTGTCCTCAATGGGGACCCCTGGGTAGCTGCTTTCACCCCTGCCCTATCCCCGCAGCACCAGCGTCCATCTCCCCTTGGTGCTTACCTGATCATAGTCCCCAAGGACTATCCCTCTGTGGCAGGGTGGAGAGGGGTGGGTCATCCTCCTCCCCCAGGCATGCATCCAACTCATGGTCAGGTGTCCCAGAATGATGCTGCAGCCCCGCAGGAAGCAAGCAGGGCTTCATGTAGCCCAGGCTCCGCTGTTTTCCTCCTGCTTTTTTCTCCTTTAGTCCCTCCCATCACTCCAGATAGTCAGTGCGGCCTCTGTCATCCTTGACTGCAGCAGCATGCTCTGGGCATGCATCACCCCTTGTGAAGGAGCAAGCTCCCTGGCTCACCACAGGGGGCTGCTACTGCATCAGAGCCAGCCCATCTCCCTCTCCAGCTGGCTGCCCAACCTGTGCAGACCTGGGATCACTGCTGAACCTGGGCCACCAGTATAGAACTGCAAAGCACTTTCATTGAGCCATTGGGTGGTCCCTTCACATAGGGTACTAATGTCCATGTCCCTCCACAGGTACTGTATGTCAGCAGTTGGAGCACCCAGACTACAATTGTTTTTTTCCTGTCCCCTTGTGTCTCCATGTCCTGCAGGGACAGCCATTGCCAGTGGCTCACCAGCACCAAGCCTCTTCCAGCACCAAGCCTTTTCCAGCATCAACACCTCCTTCTCCTCCTCCAGTGTGAAAGCCTTCTCCTCCAGTACAAGACCTGGTCTCTTGGGGCCAGCCTGCCAGCACAGCAGTAGCACTACCACTCATAATGCCAATGACCAAGTATGGAACCGAGTTGGGAGTCAGAGGGCTAGTATGTGGAGGAGGATAGAGCATCCAAGGGTCTGCTCTCCTCCTCCAGAAAGGGTGGAACCAGTGCCTGGCACTAGTCTGGCCCCCAGTGGGGTTGGGGTTTGGAACACTGGGACCAGACACGGGGGGGCAGAGGCGGGGCAGATGCCCGGCATGCTGTGTACGGAAGCATGTGCAGCTCAGTCATTGGTGTCATTGTACATCAACTCCTCTGCACCAGGAGATAGGAGAACAGGGAAAATGGGCACTGACAGGTAGGATGACACCGGTCTCCTACAGGCCCTGCACCTGGCTATCCAAGTAGGCTGAGGTCAATAATGGAGGATGCCAGTGTGATGGGGCTAGCGAGAATGATAGATGGGGTCACTAGGTGTGGGGGGACAAAAAGAATAACAAAAAAAATGCAGTCTCTTGTACCAATGTAGTTCCAGGCATAGTCAGACAGCATCCAATCCAATCCAAGATGGCAGCCACGCTGGGTCAGCCATAGGAGCTCTTTTAATGTGATTATTTGTGTACGGCAATTTTGTTTAATCTGTTTAATTTGTTTTACTTTTATTCGTTTGTTTTATTTTTCGTTGCTTATTGTTATATTTGCTGGATTGCTCGTTTGCTTGTGCTAGATTATTTCGGTTTGCTGCACTTGCAATTTTTTTGGGAGGACTAGTCGAAGAATAGAGCGTCCCTTTGAGCCTCTTTGGTGGATCACTGGATAACCTCCTATTCTTTTGTCAGTTTACGGACTTTTTGTATAGGAGTGGTGGTGCCCTGGATTTTAAATCAACGGTGATCCTGAGGATTCTGAGGACTGGCCTATCGGTTTCTTCGTGGAAGAACTTCGAGTAAGAGCTGGGGTTCTATATGTGAAGTGTGTGAGAGCAGCTTGGATTTCAAAATCGGAAGGTGGTGTGGTTTGGAAGCTGTGTTGGGTGGGGAGTCTTCCTTTGGTGCCTCGCGTGGGTATTTCACTTAGGTCCTTTGCAACCAAGCAGAAGCTGTCCCCGTGTTCCCCGAGGAGTCGGAGTTGCGGTGGGGATGCTTCTAAAACCTCCTGGGGGACAGTCCGTGTGGTCTACCTCCCAGGGGCTTGAAGCTGTGGGTCGCAGGTGACTGGGTGGGGGCCTGTGAGTTTGGTGCCTTGAGGGGGGGACTTCTCTTAAGGTTGAGCTGTATGCCCCATCCCACTGCTGTGCCGGTGCCCTGTGGAGCAGTGTCCGGAATTATATTATATTATTTATTTATTTACTTGGATTTTGGTAATCCTGTCATCTCAATATTACTGATCAGGGGCATCTTTGCTGGAAACAATATCTACATGTGGTATTTGACCCGTTTGGTTCTGGATTCGATTTGGATCTTTCTCTTGGATTCTTTGCAATACTTTCTATTCTGCTCAGGATTTATGGTTGGATCGTGAACTGTGCTATTTTGGATAGAGAGAGCATTCTTTTTGTGGTTTCCTGGTGTAACTGGCTACACTGTATCCCGTTTTAACCTTTGAACATCTGGTGGTTTCTGGTGCTGTCCATACCTGATTCTGGACCTGGATTAAAAGAGACTGTGGACCTCCTCTTTTTTGTATTATTTTGTTTTCTTCAGTTGGTTGATGGGGTGGTGTGAGGACCCAATGTCCACGTATTTTATTTATTTATTTTTATGTAGTTAAAAGTTATAAAATTAACTACTGTCTTTTTTATTTCACTGTTATATTACTTTAAGTTGGTTTAATTGTTTGGCAGTGAGAGTGCCTTTTTATCTTCTTTCCCCAGTGGTGAGAGGACTGGGGGAATCATTTATGTATTATTTTTTGTTATCTGAATGTGTTGGCTAGGGGGTGAGAGCCCTAAGCTTTGTTTGCTGTTTATTTTCTGTGGGTTATTTTGTATGGGGAGGGGTGGGGGTTGTCAGGGCTCTGTTTCCAGGCTCTGAAATTGTGGTTGGTTAACCTGGGAGTTGGGCGAGGGTTTTTAAACTGTTTTTGTTTTTAATGGGGTATTATTAGTTTTTTAGTTTAGTTTTAAGTATTGTTTATTGTATTGTGTAGCTTAGTTTACAGTATGTGTTGGGTCTTCAGCCCCCACAGCGGTGCACTACTCATCCTCTTCTCTTCGTGCCCTTCGCCCTTTTTATTCTCCCCCTCTTCAGTTTGAGTTTTACCAGCATTGCAGAGCACTGGGTATTGTGCGTAGGAGGGGGAGAAGTGTGTGGAGTTATGAACAGGGGAGGATGATCGAGGGGGGTCATCGTATTGGGGTGGTTAATACCAGAAGGCGCCCTGGGGTGAAATGGAATGCTGATCGTGGTTCTCCATGTCTGGTGCCCATACCCAAGGGCACCACCGGTTATGGTGGGCAGATGGCCTGTGCGGCCAGTGAGATTCGTCCAACTCGGGCGGTGTTGAGCAATGCCAGGTCCGTTAAAAACAAGACCGCAATTATTGCTGATCTTGTTGGTATGGTGGACCTGGCTTGCATTACCGAGACCTGGCTGGATGATAACTCTGGCCCCTTTTTGGAGGCTATGACTCCAGCTGGGTACTCGGTGTTACACCACCCAAGATTAGATCATGGGGGGAAGGGGTTGCGGTCTGTTTCAAGACCGAACTCGGCCTCACGGAGGTACTAGTGGGGAGGGTTGAGTCCTTTGAGTGTATAGTTGTAGCAGGTGTAGGCATTCGAATAGCCCTCATTTACTGTCCACCTGGTGATGAGAAGCAATTCCTTCAGGAAGTGGCGGACTTCATCGTCGATATGGCATTTGAGTCGCCTAGATTGATGGTTCTGGGCAACTTCAACGCCTGGGTTGATGACGAACTCTTGCAATTTGGTCAACACTTCCTCCAGTTAATGACAATGCTGGGCCTTACACAGGTAGTTTCCTCTGCTACACATAAATGTGGACACTCTTTGGACCTAATCTTCCTTCTAGGGGTCAAGACATCCGATGTGGGGGAGGAACCCATCAGGTGGTCAGATCATTACACTGTGGGGTTTAGTTTTTGCTCCCCTTCTAGAAGGCCTGCCCCTACAGAGTTGGTTAGGTATCGCCCTTTGTGGGATATAGATCCCCAAGGCCTTGCGGCGGTGCTTGACCTCTCATCTCCCGCATTGGCAGGCAGTGATCCAGAGACCCTCATGTCGGCCTATAACACAGCCGTTGCTGAGGCTCTGGATCTCATTGCTCCAGTTCGTGTTCACCCCCTCTCCCACCGCTCCAAGTCCCCTTGGTTTGATGGGATGTTGAGGGCGATGCAGAGACAGGGGCGAAGATTAGAGCATTGCTGGCGAAGGTCAGCCCTTGATGCCGACTACCTTAGATTGATGGATCATTATTTGGTCTATCAATCTGAAATCACCCGTAAGAAGGCAGAGTTTCTGTCCAGGGAGATTGCGGTTGCTCGGAATTGACCAGCTCAGCTGTTTCGAACTGTGGACAGACTATGCAACCCAGCCTGTCTTCAAGTTCGGAAAGTTTTTTCACAATTGGGGTGCGATGAGCTTGCTCGATTCTTCGTAAATAAGGTGACCAACATTAGGGCTGAGTTGTTGCCATCACACTCTATGGGGGTTGCCATGAACCGGGGTGAGATCACGGTGCCTCGGTTTTCCTGGAGTTCCTTCAGTCAACTGGAGTTCATTGGTGTCATGAGAATCGTCCAGCATATGCACCCTACGTGCTGTAGTTTGGACCCTGGACCAACCCCCCTAATTATGGGTTGTATTGACATCATTGGTCCGGTCCTTTTTCAGATAGTCAGGTGCTCCCTGGAATCGGGTGAGTTTCCTAGCTCCCTGAAAAAGGCAGTGGTGGCTCCTCTCTTGAAGAAAGCTACTGTGGACCCTGACAGTCTGGAAAACTACAGACCTATCTCTAACCTTCCCTTTATTGGGAAGGTGATTGAGAAAGTAGTGGCTGCACAACTGGAAGACCATTTGACCATCCATGACGTCTATGAACCCCTCCAGTCCGGTTTTTGTAAAAGACATAGCACCGAGACAGCGCTGGTTTGGGTGCTCAATGATCTCTTGATGGCTAGAGATCAGAAGAGTCGTTCCATTTTGGTTCTCCTCGACCTTTCTTCAGCCTTTGACACTGTAGATCACATGGTGTTGATAGAATGCCTGAGGCTGTTCTGTGGAATATCTGGAACCGTCTTAAGATGACTCTCATCATTCCTCACTGGAAGATCACAAAGAGTTGTGTCCGGGGTTTTTTCCTCGGATTCAACAGCTTTGTCTTGTGGGGTGCCCCAGGGTTCAGTACTGTCACCCATGTTATTTGCGATGTATATGCTACCCATCTGAGACATTTTAAGGAGGTATGGGCTGAGGTTTCACTGTTATGCAGATGATACCCAGCTATACCTTTCTTTTGCGCCCGACCAGATTGGAGCTCTCTCGGTCTTTAATAGCTGTATAACTGAAATCCAGGAGTGGATGAATTCTAGTTGGCTGAGGTTGAATTCTGATAAGACTGAGGTATTGGTTGTGGACCCTGGTCATCGGATAGGGGGGTTGGGTGTTGATGCGCCTTCCAGAATTTTTCTTGGAGGCGTTTCTCTCCCGACCTCTGAATGGGTGCGGAACCTGGGGGTAGTTCTTGACGACAGGCTGATACTGCATTTGCAGGTGTTGGCAGTCATAAAGACTTCCTTTTACTATCTTAGGAACATCGTCAGGATCTGGCATCTTGTTCCATCTGCCGACCTGTCAACGTTAGTCCATGCCTTCCTGTCCTTGCGCTTGGATTATTGCAACTCCCTTTATCTAGGGCTTTCAGGGGTTGAAATCCGTCACCTGCAGCTATTGCAGAATGATGCGGCCTGGCTTCTGACAGGTTCTATTAGATCCTGTCACATTACTCCGGTGCTGCATGAACTGCACTGGCTGCCACTTCAGTGGCGGATCACCTTTAAAGTCAGCTTGCTGACTTTCAAAGCTCTACATGATCTGGGCCCAGGCTATCTAAAAGAACTTCTGGTTCCTTATCACTCAGATCGATCACTCCGCTCGGCCAACGAGGGGTTGCTAGAGGTTCCAAGGGTGAATTTGAAATCTTCAGGTGCTCGGGCATTTGCGTATGCAGCCCCCACCCTTTGGAACTCTCTACCCTGTCGGTTGCGGAGTGCACTTCTGTGGAGGGCTTTAAGAGAGGTTTGAAGACTTTTTTATGGGAAACTGCATTTTTAGAACACTGATTGTTATGATTGTCTTGATTTAATTGTATTTTTTAATGATTTTTTACTGTTTTGATTTGTTATTTATGTACGCGCCTTGGTAATTGAAAGGCGCCTTATAAATAAAATTATTATTATTATTATCCTCCAACATTCTAGAGTGTACTGGACTGGGGTCTTCTTTGTCTGCTGTGATGGTGAATGTCTTAGACAGTGAGCCCATGTACATATGGTATTATTGTGGAAGCAAAAACATTACAGGGATTCAAAAGTGCATGAGATAAGCATAAAGGTACCTTGCTGTACAGCAGAGTGGGGGAAAGGCAGTCAAGATAAGAGTAGGGATTGTCAAACCAAGTAGGGAAATGGGCAGACTAGGTGGGCTGTATGGTCCTTATCTGCCAACAGATTCTATGTTTCTATGTTTCCCTCACAGGTGTTTCAGGGCAGCACTGCAGGCTTTTGGTGAATCCGGACTAAAACTGCCTTTTCCTCTCCCTTTGTGTCTACTTGCCCTGCAGGTATAATCACTGACAATGGCAACACCAGCCAGCCTTCTTCAGCAACACAGCCTCCTCTTGCACTGAGGTATACCCAAGATCTTATTCATTCACTGCAATGGTGAGTTTCTCACACAGTCAGCCAGCACACATAGGGTACTAATGTCTGCTTCCCTCCATAGGCATGCCATGGCAGTACCCCAGGCAGCTGGTGCACCCAGACTAAAACTGTCTTTTTCTGTCCCCTTGTGTTTCCATGTCCTGCAGGTATAGGCACTGCCAGTGTGTCACCAGCACCAAGCTTCCTCCAGTACCAAGCCTTCTGAGCTGGGGACGGTGGTGCACCCAGCAAGGGACATCTCATCCTTTGAATGTGTGTCCGAGTGTGGGGTCCAGATGCTGGATGCATGGTCCTCCTCATATATTGTCCACCTGGCAGAGGGTGACTTTCTGTAGGAGACCATGGAGTTTGTCACTAAGCGGGTGTTGGAGTCGCTGAGGTGGATTATCCTTGGCGATTTCAATGCTTGGGTTGATAACAAACTCTCACATTTTGGGCGGGAGTTACTTCAGAGTATGACAACTCTGGGTCTGGCATAAGCAGTTGATACCAGTACGGACATGCATTGGACCTGGTGTTCCACATAGAGCTTGAGGTGGAGAACCACAGGATTGACCCAATCAGTTGGTTAGATTCACTGCACCTTTTTCCTTTTAGTTTAGGGCACCCCTCTGTAGTCCACTGCCTGTGGAGGTGGTCAGGTACTACCCTTTGAGAGGGCTTGGCCCTGAGGGACTCTTGACAGTACTGAACACCTTGGGTATGTTGACAGCCTGTGCTGAGGGTACAGAGGAAGCAGTGGCTGCCTATAATAGGGACATCTGGGTAGCCTTTGACCTGACAGCTTCAGTCCATCTTCGTCCTTTGCTTTCACGCCTTGGCTTGCCATGGTTTGACAGTGAGCTGAGGATGATGAAGGCTATGAGACGGAGGTTAGAATGATGTTGAAGGAGGTCCAGGGCCAAGGAGTACAAACTGGCCTCGAATACTCACTACAATGCATATCACAGGGCAATCTCTCTTAAGGCAGAATTCCTGTCCAGAGAGATTGCAGCTGGGAAGAACCAAATAGCTCAGATTTTTCAGGCTGTGGACAGGCTCTTACATCTGGCCTGCTAGAGGCCTTGAAAGTTGCATCTTCTGTAAAATGTGAGGAATTTACTCAGTTTTTCTCAGACAGAGTGTCCTGTATTAGGGCTGGGATCTCTTCATCTGGACTGCTATCAGCCAGCAGTGTTGGGACTGGATGTTAAAGGGCAGTCAGTGGTTATGGAGTGCGTTTCGGCCAGTGACAATGGAGGAGGTTGCTAAGATGAGCTCAGGACTGTGACCAGCTTACTGTGAATTGGACCCTGGCCCAAATCAGCTCTCAGTGGGCTGCGCTGAGCAGTTGGGCCCAGTATTCACTGGGATCATTCCGTGTTCCCTGTCAGAACAGATGTACTCCCAAGGGAGTTCTATAAATGCTTTAGAGAGGTATTAGTTCCCATCTTGGCAAACACTTTTGCCAGCACCCTTGAACAGGAAGATACCACCCCCAATGTCTTGGTCTCAACCCATCATTACTGTACTCCCGAAACCGGGCAGTGACCCAACAATTTGCTCCTCATACAGGCCAATTTCAAGCCTCGATACCAATTACAAAATTCTCACATCTTTATTCACTAGACGTCTCCAACAAATTATCTCAAATTTGATTCACATTGGCCAAACTGGATTTATTCCAGGGCATCAGGCCCAAAACAACATCAGACGAACGGTGTACATAATAGATCATATACAGAGAGATAATCAACCAGCCCTTCTATTAAACCTAGACATCGAGAAGGCCTTTGATAAGGTCTTGTGGGCCTTTCTCAAAACGGCCTTTGCCGGCTCCGGGTCCCCTCCCCCACAATTTATCCATTTTCTTTTTAAGTTATGCGCCAAACCTATTGGCTTTATATGGGTGAATGGCCATATTTCTGACAGTTTTGTGTTAGGGTGGAGCACCCACCAGGGCTGCCCTCGCTTGCCATTGATTTTTGCCCAATATATAGAGCCTTTATTTTTATTTATTTATTTGATATATCAGGTTTACAACCTTTGAGCCAGAGGCCCATTTACAAAGGTACCTCGTCACATGTAAGACAGAAACTAATACAGACAGGGTATAACAACAATTACATTAAGCATGTGTTTCAGATATTTGTAGCAGACGTTATTTACAGTATTTGGATGTAGATATTTGCAGACATTATTTGGATGACAATATTTATATCATCACAGCAGAAAGACATTATTAGCTTGAGAAAGCATCTAAACAGAGTAGTCAGTCCTATTCATGGATTTGGTATTGTCGATGGAGGTTGCAATCTATAATGGACTTTGTCAGAGAATTTGGATCACAGTGGATGAGAGAGTGAAATGTTAGTTGCAGTTAGAGGAGTGGATATTGAAGAGGTGGTTGTGAAGAGTGGCTTTAAAGTGGGCGATTTTGGGTGCACTAGTGATGGTGGTTGGGACTGCATTAAACCATGTAGGGGCCCTGTAGTGGAAAGATCTCTGGGCAAGGGAGGTTTTTAACCTGGGCACAACAAGTGGTGCTTTCTCCGAGTTGCGGGTGGAGATAGAGGGCGTGGCAGGATGAAGAGAGGCGATGACCCCGGGGGGAGAGTCCGAGCAGTATTTTCTTGCACAGTATGCAGGTCTGGTAGAGGAGCCTTTCATCAAGGTTAAGAAGATTGGCAGAGGTATAGAGGGAGCAGGCGTGAATGAGCCTAGGTGCACCAGTTAGGAGCCTGCAGGCCTTGTTTAGGGAGACCTGGATTTTCTGGAGAGCGGAGTTATCTGCTGCTCCATATACAGGGAGCCCATAGTCCACTAGGGACAGTATTGATGAGGTGATGGCAAGCCTAAGGGGGGGAAGACAGTCCCTGTGTTGGTAAAGGAGTCCAATCCAGGTGTTTGTTGTGGCAACAAGGGTGTTTATGTGGTCATGGAAGGTAAGGGCCGAGTCGAGGTTAAGTCCAAGATATTTGTAGTTGAATACCTGTTCAAGGGGGTGCTGGGGAGGATGCGGAGAGGTGCACTTTTTGCTTTGTTTTGGTGGTGAGAGAAGATAATTGATTTAGTCTTTTTTAAGTTTATGACCAGTCTACGGTCCTTAAACCATGTTTCGGCCTGGGAGAAGGCATGTTGGAGGGAGTCCTGAAGGGGCGTGGGTTTATGATGTGAAGCAAAGGGCACTACATCATCTGCATATATTAAGATTTTTGTGGAGCAGGCCTTTGTTAAGGAGTTTAGGTAGAGGGAGAAAAGAAGGGGCCCCAGGATAGAGCCTTGGGGCACCCTGGAGCGGACGGGTAGTGTGTCATATAGGGTTCCATTAATTTTGACGCATTGGGAACGGGCGGAAAAGTTAATTGGAGCACCAGGCTAAGGGGGCCTGTGGAGAAACCAAGTTGGTGGAGGGAGTAAAGAAGGAGAGGGTGGCAGACTGTGTCGAAGGCCTTGGATAGGTCTATGAACACAGCTCCTGCAATGTTACTGGCGTCTAGGGAGGAGTGCAGGAAGTTGGTGAATTCTAGGAGGGCTGTGGTGGTGCTATGGCCCGAATGAAAGCCATGCTGCTCTGGGCATAGAAGGTCATACTTGGCTAGGTATTCAGTAAGTTGGGTGGCAACCACTTTTTCTAACGCTTTGCGGGAGGGAGAATGGAGATGAGTCTATAGTTATTTGGGGAGGCTTTGTCACCACTTTTATGGATGGGGGTAATGACAGCTGTTTTCCAGGCACTAGGGAATTGCCCTAGGCATAGGGATTTGTTGAGCAGGTCCATTAGGGGGACTAGGACCTCGTCGAGGACTAGTCGAAGGAGCCTGGCATCTAGGGGGTCATTTATAGGGTTATTGCTGTTTAGCTCTTTTTGTAAGTAAGGAAGAGCTTCGTGGGTGGATATTTTGCGCAGGAGGAAACAAGGATGCTGCAGGGTTGGGGGTTGGGATTGGGGCACAGGGTCAAAGAAACAACTGGGGAGAACAGTGCTGAGATCCGAGAAGGTGGTGTGTTTAGACAGTTTGCTATGGTGAGTGTGTCTGTGGAGGTAGTGCCATTTATGGTGAGCTGGGAGGAGGTGGGGAGGTGATTTCCATTGAGTTCTTTGATATTACTCCAGAAGGTCTCGCAGAATCCAACGTGGTTGTGAGTGGATTGATAGTGGTCTGCTTTGGCCGCTACGGATGGCTTGGAGTGCATCTATGCGGCGGCCTTATAGGATTGTCTGTCCACCAACCTGCTGATTCTGGTGGCTTTATGCCAGAGATTATCCTGTCTCTCAACATTTGGAGTAGGGAGGGGTTTATCCAAGGAGCATGTTGCCTTTTGGTGCGGAGTTTGGTGAATGAAGCATAGAGGTCACAGGCCGTGGTGAAGGCCTGTGTAAACAGGTTGAGTGCAATGTCAGCACTGGGGGCGATATTAATGGGGGACCAATCTATTTGGGTGAGCAGCTGTTTAAGTTTTATTAACCCTCCTGGGCAGAGATGCCTTCGGAAGGTTGTTTGGGTTATGGGTTTGGGTGTGGAAGAGGTCCATTGGAATAGGATGGGCAAGTGGTCACTTAGGGAGTCAGGAAGTACTTTTATATCCTGGATTTTGTTGGGGCAGTTAGAGATAATGACATCCAGGAGGGTGTGGGTACCAATAGATGGGTGAAGTCTAGTGGTTTGGGTAACTAATTGGACCATGTCAAGGGCCGAGAACGAGTCCTTTGTTGGTGCGGCCAAGGGGCCAAGCCAGTTGATATTGAGGTCCCCTACTAATGTCTGCTCTGCATTGTGTGGTAGGGTAGAGAGGTATTTGGTGAGGGATGTGACAGCAGGCTTTTGGTTCTTAGGGGGTATGTAGGCAACTGTGAGGTATAGTGGGCCCTTGAAGGGTCAGGGGTGATTTTTAGGGTGAGGGCTTGTGCTCCGTTTGTGAGTTTGGGGTGGGAGCATGTGACCAATAATGTTATTATTGATGTAGAATGCATAGCCACCCCCACGCTTTCCTACCCTGTCTTCCCAATATAGGGTGTATCTGGGGAGTGAGACAAAGGCGTCGGGAGTAGATTTGGAGAGCCAGGACTCCACTAGGGCAATGACGTCTGGTTGGTGAAGGGTGGCCAAACATTGGAGCACTGCAGATTTCTTTGGCAGGCTGCATATATTCAGAGAGGCAATGCGTAGTCCAGAGGATCTGGTAGGTGGAGTGGTGGGGGCAGGGCCTGGATTAGGGTGGATATTACCAGAGAGGAGTAGTAGGATGATTAAGGCTCTAACCATAGGGCGGCAGGTTGTTATATTTTTGGGAGTATGTTTGGGGGGGGGAAGGATGTAGTGGAGCAGGGGATGGGCAGGGTTTGGAGGGATGGGCGGACGCAGAAGGGGTGGAGCCGGGGGGCCCGGGTGGGTGCTGGGATTAGGGCTGCTGGTGGGAGGTGGATGCAGGGGTGCAGTGTGTGATGACAAGGTGGGGGGGAATGGCCAAATCTGGAGAGATGCAACGGTGCAGTCCACAAGGGGCATTGGGTGAGGTCTGGCTGGTGGGAGGTGAGCCCCAGGGTGGTTATGAGGATGAAGCACATAAGGTGAAAGTGAACAGACATGGTGCCTAGATAGCTTTTGGGGCAGAACAACGAGGTTGTGGGGGGAGACAGAAAAGCTGTAAGAGCTTTGAGATATGCCATTTTACCATAGCTTGACTTGTAGGCTCAGTGGCAGAGCTGCCGACTATAGTGGCAAAAGCACAAGGTTTGAGACCTGCAGTAACACAGAGGAGAGATTTATTTTAGGCAGACTATAACAACAGAGGCTTTGAGAGCTGTAGAAACTAAGGATGAGTTAGTCTGCTTTAGTTGCCTCAGCGGTAGAGCTGAGGCCACTAGTGGGAGGACTACAGGGTTTGTAACCTGCAGTAAATACCAGAGATGTTATTTTAGCAGACTATGGGGGAGCAGAGGCTTTGAGAGCCTTGAAACTGGGGATAAAAAATAGCCAGATATGATGGCTGAGTGGTAGAGCTGTTGATTTCCTGTAGCAAGGGTGCAGGGCTTGAAACCTGCAGTAGTATGAAGGATATTATTTTAGCAGACTATGAGGGTCAGAAGCTTTGAGAGCCTTAAAAACTATAGCTAAAAATAGTCTGATATGATGGCTGAGTGGTAGAACTGCTGACTCTCGCAGCAAGAGTGCAGGGCTTGAGGCCTGCAGTGGTGCCAAAAAAATATATATATTTTAGCAGACTATGGGGGTCAGAAACTATGAGAGCCTTAGAAAGTAAGGATAAGATTGCCAGATATGATGGTTAAGTGGTAGAGCTGCTGACTCAGACAGAGTTAAGTGCTCTCCACAAGCAGGAAGGAAGGAGGCTTTACCTCTTATGGCTCTCTGCAGTCCCCTGTTACAAGCTCCTCAGCTGGGCAATGTTCTCAAGAGTATAAGGCAGAGCCCTGATATTCAGGGCATACAGGTTTTGGGTGTAGAACATAAGTCGGCTTTGTACGCCGACAATGTCCTGGTATATCTGGCAGATCCAGCTAATTCATTGCCAGTGATTTTTACATACTTACAGAGGTTTTCTACCCTGTCAGGTTATACCCTGAACACTTAGTTAACTGAGGTTTTATCCTTTAATTATGTAGTCCTGATAGCTGTTTGAATGAAATGGGACCTGCCATCACTAAAATATCTTGGCATACACTTAGCACTAAATGTTGCCCAATTGTTTAAAATTGAATTATATTCCATTAATAACTGAGTTGAAAGCTGAGTTTAGAAGATGGAATCTCCTACCACTAACTTTACATGCTAGAGTACAGGCGTTAAAAATGAACGCACTCCCTAGACTGCTTTATCTTTTCCAATGTGTTCCCTATTTAGTCCCCATTAAAGATCTGTTAGCATTATCCAGCTTTCTTTCTTTCTTTCTCTTGGCAATATAAATGTCCCCATCTCAGACAGCAATTATTGTTTCTCCCTAAGCAATCTGGAGGCCTAGCTCTTCTTTATCTTCTGGGTTACTGGAGAGCAGCCCAGATGAAGGCTGTGCTGCTTTGGAGTAACCCAACCTATCGAGTGCACTGGAAAACAATGGACTTTGCAAGAGTACTTCCATCCCCACTACCAGCATTCTTATTTAACCCAATTCAGCTGACCCGGGTGCAGAACTTAGTTTCCCCCGAGACTTGGGCAGTTCTGGACGGATGGAGGAGGGGCATTGCTGGGGAACCTACTAAGACACACCTCTGAATGTACCAGTGGTGGGTCAAAAATTCCCTATTCCTGCCTGCTTGACTTGATCCCTGGTTTGTGACCTAAGCTAAGTGTGGAATGTTTGCCCCTGGCAGCTAATGCAGAAGGGCTCAGTCATCTCTTTTTATCAGGCCAGGCAGAAATTTGGCTGGACACCTGTGGATAGACTCGTTTTACCAAATCCAGGATTATATAAACACACGGAGTCATACTTTGGGCCTGCAGTCCCAGGGTTCCCTAGTAATCCCTCCCTTTGAAAAGACATGGGTCTCAGCAGGTGAGAAAAGAGCTATTTTGTTGTTATTCTGTAACTTTATATGGGATCAACCATTTAAAGCTGATTTTATAAAATTTAAATGGGAAGGGGAACTCAGTCTCTCTCTAGATGACAAACAAAGGGACAGGATATGGAAAGGGGTTTGGCAGACTACCTTCTCTCCACCCTGGAAGGAGTTTGTGTAGAAAATTAAGGTTTGTGATTTTCTTGCCCCCACATTCCTATCTAAATAGGTCCTGGATAATTCCCCCTCCGGCTGGAGACACTGTGGTGAAGAAAGGACCACGCATGCGCATATTTTCTGGAGTTGTCCCAAACTCGGAGGGTTATGGGGGAGATTAACACTCATGTCTTCAACATACTAGGAATAACTGATCCCTTAAACTCTGAACATATACTCCTAGGCCTTACCCTTCCGCAATTAAAAGGGGGAGAAGCAATTTATTTGTGGTGAATTCTTATAGTGGCGGCCATGAAGCCCATTATCAGGAGGTGGCTACAAGCAGAACCCCCAGTCCTTTCAGAGTGGGTCAACATTATGCAACATATTCAGAGATTTGAGAAACTCCTGGGCTACAACAAAAGCTTTCGGTCTATCAAAATAGGTGGACTAGATGGGACCTGTACCAGGACCTCGCTCCCTAATTATGTTGGGGGAGACAGGACCTAGCTTCTTGCCTCTCTCCCATTTTCATTGATTATATTTACCTCCCTCTCCGTGTGCCCATATGTTTTTTGCAGTAAGCACATATTAAATCCCATGGACTTTCACTATATATTTTTACTTTGCCTAGCAATTTTTAGAGGAAATTTAATGTGTAATTGATTACCACCCCTAAATCTGAACACATCAAATTACTAGATGGACTCTAAATGTTATATGTTATTTCTGACAAGTAATGTAACCACTTCCCTTTGGTGCTTTCTTTTGTTTTCAATTGAAAATATGTATATTAATTTTCAGCACTAGTTTTGACCTGATTTAGATTCAGTTTCCACAGTGGAGTTATGAATTGTTTGTTGTTTCTATGTTCTTCTGATTTTTCCTGTCAGTTTTGATATTTCAACTTTGATACTTAATAAAGCAAGTATAAACAAGCATTTGTCAATGCCGAACGGTTGCTTGCTGGCATTAGCAGTGGAAGTGCAGGAGTTAGACAGATGCAGTATAGGAATGGCAGTGATGTATTGAACTGATGCCAACTCCACCCCCAACGTGCAGAAATGGACAGGCATTGGGGTGTGCCTTTGGGTTGTAGCCCATAACGGTCATGACATTTCATCTCACTCTACCCTGCAGACACTTACAAGTGTCGAGGTGTGCCTTGGGGTGTTCAGGCTTTACACGCACCTCATTCCATAAGGAAATACGCTGAAATGGGTGCAGTATAGAAGAATGGGGTGAACTCTGGGGCCAAAGAGCCCAAGCCACACCTCGATGCCTGTCACTGGCTGCAGGGTGGGGGTGGGGTGGAATGGCGTGAGCATTACTGTTGACAGTCCCAAGTCACACCCCTGACTCTTGTCAGTCCCTACAGGGTAGGGTGTTATGGTCGGAAACCTTAAAATCCTCGGCGTTTCTTGGTATTTTTACTCCAAGTTTTCAACATGGGCTTTTTGAGACCCCCACCGGATGAACAGTGACACTATCAGTTCATTAGCCGGAAGGTGATACTGCACAGCGACTGCGCCATTTGGCATCACAGGTGCGAAAACACATTTCGAACAGGGTGTGAAAAATGACAGCTGTACTTTTCATGAGGCGGTGTAAAAAAAATGGTAATGTGGAAAATCTGGAGTAAAAATATAAAAAACTGGTGAAGTCACGAGCGTGCGAAGAAACTGCTCAATGCACACCCGTAATTATTTTGGGTGTTTTTTACACCAGATTTTCAACATAGGCATTTTGGGACCTCCGCTCATGAACAGTGTCACTGTGATTTTCTTAATCTGCCTCAAACACTGATTTTCCACAGTGACCGCGCTAATCTGTGCCAGAAGTGTGAAAACACATTTTGGCCAGGATGTGAAAAATGACAGCTCTACTGTTCATAAGGAGGTGTGGTAAAATTGCAATGTTGAAAATCTGGAGTAATATTAAACATCCTCGAGTGTGCATAGGAGCTTCATAGCACTGCCTGTAACAGATTATTTTGGAATTTTTTCACCAAATTTTCAACATAGGATTTTAGGGACTACCTCATGAACTGTGCACTGTCATTTCATTAATCGGTCCCGAAAAGTGGTTCTGCGCAGTGACCACGAAATCACCTTTTGGGACCGAATTCATGAGGTGGGGTCCCAAAAACCCCTTGTTGAAAATTTGGTGAATAAATTCCTAAAAATGGCTGAGAAATCCACTTAAGTTGAAAAAAACCCTATTTATTCCATTATACAGCTTATTGGCATTTCTTCAGTTCGCGGTCAGCTTAGAAGATTGCAGATGTGTTCCCGGTCCACCGAAGATCATCGCGCCGGGCTCCGAAGGTAAGTATGGGGTGAGGGTGTGTGTGTGGGGAGGTGGAGTGCACAGAGGGTGGGCGTGGGTTGGGCGAGGGGGTGCTACAGACAGCGCCAGACCGTTTTCTTTATTTTTACAGGAAAAACACACCGCAGGACTATTGGCACGTTGGGGATGGGCTTCCAGAATACCACCTGGATGTTTGTTGGGGAAGTAGGAGTGGAGCCGACAGGGATTGGGTGCCCTGTTGGCCATATAGTGTGCTGGGGGGTCGCATGAGCCGAGGGGGGGATTGGGCACCCCCCTCGGCACACAACAAATGGGGGGAGGCGCATCATGCCCGCTAGGATTGAGCTACCCCATCAGCAAATGAACTGGGGAGGGGATCTTGCTGACGGGGATTGGGCACCCCTGTCGGCTTTTATTTAATTAATTTATTTATTGAAATGTTTCACCATGAAGGCACACTGAATGGCAGGCGGCATCTTTCCATTGGCTTCATGGGGACTGTGAGAGGCCAAAAGAGAAGGGTCGCCATGGGGACACCATACAATACAGCTGTTTAATTGGCTGCTGCAGTCAGGGATGCCCTGCAGCAAAAACAGCTGATTGCATAGTGACGGGGTGCTCCCTGATTGCAGTGGCCAAGATTCTTTGAGCATAGTGGCATGCTCATTAACGGCCATCATCAACAGCCTGCTCCTCTATTCGCTGTGGCAAAGACCAGCCCCAGAACGGACTGCTGCCATTTGGCACAACACTGCCGCGCCTCCACAACCCGTTTGTGAAGGAGGCTGACACAATGTGTTTCTTGCACATGCGTGCAAGCAACACAAAAATAAATTAGTGCAAAACATGATTTTCTCTAAATTTGAGAGGGCAGAATTTTAAGATTTGGATGTGTGGGACACTTGATGGTCATAGGCTTGGCAGAGGCTGATGTATCCCCCTTGTGCCAGGGAGAGGACAATGGATGGCAACAAAAAGTGGTCCTCTGCAGAGTTTGGGGAGGGGCTGCAGAGCTATGGCAGCCCACCAGGCAGCATAGCATACATTCCCCCAATATCCATCTGTGCTGTGGACAGTTATTTCAGAAGATCAGCATAAATTGTCCACATCCCCTCCCCACTCCCAGACTGATCACTGCAAGAGTATCATGCAGAGTGGGGAGCCATTTGTGATTACCATGGAACCTGATATGGTGCTTTCTGTAGCTCGAGAAAATTGAGCACTGATAGGCCAAATAAGTACACTGATAGGCATGCAGAACTGGGCTCTTGGGAGTTTGTTACTCCTTAGACTGTCACTATCCCTGAAAACGCTGATGCATCAGAGCTAAAGTCATTCTTACATTCTGAAACCTAACAAGAAAGCTTGGTAAAAAAAAAAAAAAAAAGACACCAGAGCTATTTCAAATAGATTGCTTCCATACTTCTGATGATATGTTAGATGTAAGCAGTAAGACACGATGGGTTGTTGCATTAAACAGATCTGACCACACGCCCAGGGGTACAGTGAGGCACGAGGCCACAGGCAGAGTCCCTTCAGTCCCTGGGTGTGCAGTCAAACCTGTTCAGTGCACACCCTAGAGTGTCTTATTGCACTTATAAAATGGGTTTCATTTTTTTAAATACATTTCTGCAATAAGATAAATATGTTAATCTGTGTAAAAAAAAAAAAAAAAAAAAGATTTGATGAATTTATGTTAAAATAGTCCTTCCGCATGGTTTGCAATGGGACTTCTGTACTTTTGCAGCATCTGTAGTTGTAATTTTTTCTGAATGACAATGTGAGGGAGCATGACCCCCTCCCCCCCACACACATATATATACATATAGTGTTGTGGTGGAATAGAAAACCACATTAGAATGCTACTCTCTCTTGTTTTTGGTTGTGATTGTGACCACTTACCACTTTGCTGTTGATCTTTAACATGTATCAAGACAGAGAGTGAGGTCTGGTGTATGAAAAGAGAAAGAGGAAGACCAATGTTTTTTGTACGATGGAGTGGACAACTGTAACGAATGACCAGCTGCACATTTGACAGCTCACTGCTATCTCTAACAGAATCTGCAAACTGGGTATGACATTTTTTTAAAAAGTTAATAGAATAAATATCTTTTATGTCTGCAAATTGATGCAGAGACTGGAGCGCAATCAGCAGTGGAGACAGTGGGAGGAGATATGCTATGACAGCAGCAGCACGCTTGGCAGGCAAAACGACAGGATGAGTTTCTAAATACGATTTCTAATTTACTTTTTTAAAATTCAAGGTATATGTAGGGCTGATTTTTGTCACTAAGCTATGGAAATAAATGTCAGTGTGTTTCAAAAACTCAGTGTTCTAATGGCACACTGATTGTTTGGTAGTGTGCTTTTGCATGTCAGTACTTGTTTTTACCTGTGCATGAGACAGATTTGATGCACGGGTAAGAACCGATCAGAAGGCAGGATTTTCTCTCCCCATTTTATAAATGCAAATGGATTATTGTCCAGAGTACTAAATGTTCTTGTATTATAGGAAACTGATGATGTGGGTAAATTGAACTTTATCACCTACTGTATTGTCCCTAACACTGTATGTAAAGTAAGCTGGTAGTTTTTAGATATTAAGAATATTATATGGTATCTGTTTTCCTCATTTTCTTTCTTTTTACTAGGTGCACTGCAATACAGTTGTAACTTTGTAGCTTTTGGGACCCTACTGGAAATTAACTTAATTGCTATACCATCTCCCAATTCTAAAAATAAACTTAAAAAGATATTTCAGAATTGATTACCGAAATTGATTATAGTGTTTCACAGTTGACAGATACATCTTTGGCATACAACATATTACTGAGCCCTTAGAGCCTAAGGAGGCAGTATAGCGGAGAGGTTTAGGGTTCTGAGTTACAAACCTGGTGACCTGGGTTTGAATCCCCAGCCCCCACTTGCATACTGTGTAACCCTGAGCAAGTCACTTAACTTTGTTGTGCTCCCAGGTCGCACCTGGAAACAAACTTTGGCTTAGTGTGTCTTTCCTGGTTAAACAATTCCCCTTCTCTCAGAACAATTTTTAACTGTTTGAAAAAAAATGTAAGGCATATTTACACTCATGCTGCATTGTTGCAGTGGTACAGCTCCCATCAATCAATTGAGCATTTTAATTTTGTATAGTGCAACTATATAAAAATATCTCTAAGGGCTTCACAATAGCAAAAACAATCAATTAACCTACAAGACATGGCCATAAAAAATAAATTACAGTGCAATTACTAAATGAAAATTATTCCACTTTGCAGTATCAATGGTGCTTGAAGCAGCATGGTAATCTGCACTGGTATAATAAGAACCAGAGTCGGGTTTAGAGAGACATAACAAAAAAGGAACCCCTGAGAAAAGGGCAACAAACTAAAATCCATATAATAAAGTTCAGAAAAAATACACCATTAGCTAGTGGAAAAGGTAAGCTCAAATAAGTAGGTCTTTAACTTAGATTTAAATGATCCCAAAGTAGGCGCACGTCTAGTTCATACAGAATTGATTTCCAGAGCTAGGGTCATAAATACAAAAGCTCTGTACCCTTGCATCTTCAGATTTGATTACGGGAGGAATACGTTTTAAAAGCTGCAGCAAGTCAGTCTTAGAGAATGAACACAAAAACAGTAATTCAGTCAAATACAGTAACTAGGAGCAAGACAATGTAAAGCCTTGTAAACCAGAGAGAGTATTATAAAATCGACCTGTTATTTACCAAAGAAACAATGCAGGGACCTCAAGATAGGAGTAATATGATAATGGAATCTAGACCTGATATGAACATAAGCTGCACCACTCTGCAAGCACTGTAGCCTATTCCAGGTAACTTCTGTGCTGCAGAGCAGTCATGCAGCCGTTGACAGCACATCCACACACAGAGGCTGAGGAGTGATGTAGGTGGCTTGGCGGGTGACACCTTCCCCCAGGGCCCCGTTATATTTTTAGAACAAAATTCACTGGAAAACAAAGACTCCTCTCCACTCTCCCTTTGTGCACTCCAACCCTCCGATTAGCCAGATCCCAGCGCCACTTAAAAAATACAAAACTTCTTTTGCATGCTCGCTCCCAACCCACTCCTAGTGCAGTCTTTTTTTAAAACCCTCCTTCCCACTTTCACCCAATGTGTGCTCCTATCCCTCCCCACAACCATCCCAATCCTGGATTTTTTTTAATTGAAACTACACTGCTAACTTTTCCGTTCTGCGCTGCAGCTCCTGACCTCTAACCCCTGACCAGGAGCCGACTGCGCCACTGTGGGTGATGGGGAGCACACAGACATGAACAGAAAATGCTCGCATCATTTCCGATCCCCGATACTGCAGAGGTCTAAAATGCTTACAGCAGAGAACTCTGTGCCACTCTTGGCCCAGCTTCCGCAGAATCATTTCCACAGCAACAGATTGTGATGTCATACTGTAAATAGAGGACGTTTACTTCACTTGGTCACATGCATCAGGAACAGAAGAAGTGTAAGACACAGGGATCCTGTAAATGTTCTTCTGCCCTAGAATGAGAGGAAGAGAAGCTGTGAACATCTATGAAGAACAGACTGTTTCCAAGACTGCATCAGAGGCTCTCTGCAGAGCCTATGACAGCATTAGGAACACACTGGAAAAAGTAAGATTAATGTAAGCCTGCTGCTGGGGCTTACCTTATTTTGCCCTGCTCTCTGAGGCCCTTACATTGCATCTCAGCTCAGATGGGGCTGCAGGGTTCTATCAGCGGACTCCCGTAGTACAGTTACTTAACTGTAGACTTTGAGAGGCTCTTGCAGCTGGTAATTACATAGGACTGACGCCAGCAGGCGGTATACAGGGACCCCACTGAAAAATTTCTAGCTGAAGAAGTCTCTCAGAGGGGACCGCCCCCATGTTTGTGTATATAAAGGCCAGGAGATCAAGTCGGTTTAAAGCGGTCCCAGATGCCCGCCCTTCCGGTTCTTTTTCCCGCCACAGGCCAAAACAGGCTAGATGAGAGAGGAGCAGATATTTCCATCAATGGAAAAGATGCTGGAAACGTCTAGCGGATGGAGGGTGGAAGACATTTATCAGGTGAGCCTCTCTCAAGATCTACTGTTACGGTAAGTTCTTACATAACTGTACTATCTTACTTCCAGAGGGCTCTTGCAGTAGGTAATTACATACAGGACTGAATCCCAAGCAGTCTGGAACAAAGAGAGGCATCGGGAGGAGGAAAGCTACTACAAAAGGTTGTCCTGGTTGTGCAAGTCTCAAGATAGGAGGCCTTGCAAAACAGCCAGCCCAAAGCCTGCTCTACGGCGAGAGGCAACATCCAAACTGTAGTGTTTCGTAAAGGTATGGATGGAAGTCCAGGTGGCGGCAGTGCAGATGTCTGCCGCAGACACATTCTTGAAACAAGCCACAGAGGCAGCTACTCCTCTTGTGGAGTGGACTCTGACTTGACCCGGGAGGGTCTTGTTGTATTTGTCATAACAGAAAGTGATGCAATGAGACAACCACTTAGAAAGGCATTGCTTAGAAACAGCATTGCCTTCCCTTTTGTGAGCAAAAGAGATGAACAACTGATCAGTCTTTCAGAGATCTTTCGTTCTGTTGGTGTAGTATCTCAGAATCCGGTGAACATCCATAGTATGGAGTAAGTACTCTCCTTGATTAGAATACTGCATAAAAAAGGCAGGTAACTCTATGGACTGATTTAAGGTAGACTCTGCTACTACTTTAGGTAGAAACTTAGGATTTGTGCGAAGAGCAACTCGTTCCTTGTGAAAAATCAAGTAGGGGAATTTACACATCTGGGCCTGGAGCGCAAAGATTCTTTGAGCAGAAGTAATGGCCACCAAGAAGAGCGTCTTCCATGAAAGGAACTTCAAATCTGCAGAAGCTGCAGGTTCAAAAGGAAGGGAGAGTAAGTTTCTCGAGAACAAAGTTCAAGTCCCAAGGGGGAGCAGGAGTACGGATGGGGGCCTCAGATGGAGGACCCCTCTGAGAAAGGTCTTGGAGACCTCCAGTTGAGCAAAAGCCTTGTATGCAATGGAACATGATAGGCTGAAATGGCTTCATGTACTCTTCAGAGAGGAATGACTGAGACCCAGGTCAAACAGATGATGTAGATATCTCAGCAGAAGCCCCACTGAACAGGAGAAGGGGTTCCACGTTCTGGAAGCGGCCCAAATAGTGAATCTTTTTCCACTTCATGGCATAGGTGGATCTGGTGGAGGGTTTTCTGGCTCCACTAAAATCTCTGCCACTTTGGGAGACACTCCAAATGGGATTGGGCTAGATCTGCAGGAGCCATGCATGCAGTTGAAGGATTTGAGGCCCTGATGGACCAGGGTCCCTTGATCCTGGGTCAACAAACCTCGAGATAGAGGAAGAGGAGGATCCTCTGAATATTGTTGTAGAAGAGAGACCCAGATTTACCAGGGCCAGAAAGGAACGATCAGAATCATTCTCGCTCCTTCTAAAGCTAGTTTCTGCAAGACTCGTGGGATAAGTGGAATTGGAGGAAAGGCATAGACGGATCTGCCCTTCCAGTCTAGAGACAGAGCATCACTCCAAAAAGTGCCTCGCTCTGGAATGAGCGAGCAGAAGATGGGGGATGCGAACAGGTCAACCTGTGGTGTTCCCCAAAGTTGGAAGATATTGTCTAGGACCCCTTGGTCCAGTTCCCACTCGTGAGTCAGAGCAGAAGAGTGACCTAGCTTGTCTGCCAGGGTGTTGTCGACTCCCGGAACATGAATCACCGTGAGGTGAAGGTCGTGTTGTGTTGCCCAATCCCAAACCCTCATAGCCTCCCTGCATAGAGGGTAGGACCAAGTCCCTTCCTGCTTGTTGTCCGTCTGGACGGCTAGGTGGCCAGGAAGGATGTAATGGTGAAGGGCTTAGAGAGCATACAACACTGCCCGAAGCTCGAGCACATTGATGTGGAGAGCTTGTTCTAGCTTGGACCAGGAGCCCTGGGTCCAATGAGGGCCTAGATGGGCTTCCCAACCTCCGCCTGAGGAGTCTGTAGTTAGAGTCGGGGGGGGGGGGATGAAAGAAAGGAACTCCCTGAAACAGGTTCTCTCGAACCATCCACCATTGCATGTCTTGCAGCATCAGCGAGGAGATCAGAACTGAGTGATCTAGGGTGTCCACTAGCTGATCCCACTGAGAGCGTAGAGTCCATTGAGAGATCCTCATGTGTAGTCGAGCGCGAGGTACCGTCGGAATAGCAGCCGCCATGAGCCCGAGAAGGCAAAGGACTGACCTCGCAGGGACCATCCTGCGGTCGGACAACAGACTTATTTGGGTCTGAAGGGTGACCGCCCTGTCTGGTGGTAGGAAGGCCTTGCCCATGGTCATATCGAGGATCACCCCAATAAACAGTAGCCTCTGGGATGGGTCCAGATGAGACTTGGAATGGTTGATGGTAATACTCAGGTAGGCAAAAACCTGCTGGGGGAGCCAGTTGTCCAGGTACGGGAAAACCTGCACTCCCTTGGTACGCAGGTGGGCCGCCACCACTGCCAGGCATTTGGTAAATACTCGGGGGCCGAAGAAAGACCAAACGGGAGCACCTTGAACTGGTAGTTGTCCCCCTGGAATGCAAAACGAAGGTATTTGCGATGAGATGGGCGAATGGGAATGTGCAGATAAGCATCCTGCATATCCAGAGCACAAAGCCATTGACCCGGCCGGAGGAGGGGCAGAAGGCTCTGCAAAGAGAGCATCCTGAACCTTTTGTATTCTACATAAAGATTCAGGGAACTGAGTTCCAAAATTGGTCAGAGATCTCCTGTCTTCTTTGGGACCTGGAAGAAATAGGAATAGTAACCTGTCCCTTGCAGATCAAGGGGGACAGGCTCTATCGCTTGCTTCAGCAGAAGAGCCGAGATTTCCTCCTGGACCAAGCGAAGATGTTCCTGTGCATAGGACGACTTCAGAGGGGGGTGGCGGGGTGGTTTCTGAAGAAACACTATGGAGTGTCCTTCTGCTATGAGCTGGAGCACCCAAGAATCTGTGGTTATCCTCTCCCATCCCGGAAGGTGGAGGGAAAACCTCTCTCCTACCGGTTCCTCTGGGGGGTCCAGAGGCAGTGGGAGAGGGAAGGAGTCGGGTAGTGTGGGGCAGCACCACAGCTGAAGCACCCGCTGCTTTTTTGGGTGGGGGGGCTTGGCAGCTGCGGGGGCCCGGCGTTTTGTGTCCCGCCTTCACTGGGGTTTCGCCTTTGGCCGATTCCGTCTGCCAAAGGGACGGCGCTGCTGCTGATGGGGATGGTACATGGAATCAATTGACTTCAGAGCCGTCCACTTCTCTTACAAATCGGTGATGATATCCTTGACATCACCCCCGGAAAGCACCGACCCTCGGAAGGGTACTTCCTGGATAGCAGATTGCACCTCCAGGACCAAACCTGACACGCGGAGCCAAGCATGATGCCGTAGGCCTACAGCGAAAGCTGAGCTCCTCCCAGCAGTGTCCACTGCATCGTATGTTGCATGTAGCATGTGTCGACTGGCCGAACGAGCAGAGTGGATGAGATCATCCAACTCCTACTTGACTTGGGAGTCAGGCAAGGAGTCCAGTTTGGCTTCTGCCTGAGTAAGGATGGCCTTCTGGTAGTCCCCCATGTGGCCGACATAGTTCAGGGCCCTGACTCCCAGTGTGGAGGAAGCATAGATCTTCCTCCCATACTGGTCCAGAAGGCGAGATTCCTTACCAGGAGGAGACAAGCTAAGATGTTTAGGGTTCACCGACCGGCCGTGAGCGGTGCTAATCATGACTGAGTCGGCATGAGGTGAGAATCCAGGAAATCAACACCCTCTGGAGCCTGATATAGCCGGTTCAACTTCGAAGGAAGTGGGGCTAAGGCCGACGGCTGTTTCCATATTGTGGTAACAAGGTCAGCGTGAGGCTCTATCCAGGGTGGCACCAAGGTAGGAGCTGTCACAGGCAGATCCAGATACTCAGCAAGTTTCAGACGCTGGGGATCTGGTTCCAGGGAGTGCCACTGATGAACCTCCTGGATTTTCCTAAGCAACTCCATAAAAGAAGGATCCTCCGGAGGAGACTTCGGAGGAGTTCTTGGCCTGGGCTTCGACGGAGGCGAGGTCCATCATCTCTCTCGGAGCAGCCGTCAGAGGAGTCTGAGGAGTCCGAGAGTGAAGAGGAGGATGAAGAAGAGAAAGACTCCCTTTCCCGACCTGGGGGAGGAACGGATCCCTTGGGAAGTCCCCGGGGAAGCGTGTCCTGCCCTTCTCTGGATCCAGATGGAAGAACCCTGGAGTCCAGAGGTGGTGAGGGAGTGTGCCACCTCGGGCGTACGGGAACCTGGGGTGACACCATCGTCGGAAGGTGACTCTAGACCTCCTTGGTGAGCTGAGCGTTGGCCTCAGCCCACCAGGAGGCCAGAGTCTCCTGCAGGTCCACTGGCGGCCGCGAGGGCAGTGGAGGGGGAGGAGGCGGGGGATAAGGATACGGGTTATAACCATATGGAGCGTATCCAAAACCTGTCTGTGGGTAGCCCAGCGTTGGATATTGTGGCGTGGAGTACTATGGCATCGGGAAACCTGGCATCAGGTACTGTGGCGCCGGATACTGCGGTCCCAGGTACACCAGCATCGAATAGGACGGAGGATACCCGGGAGCTGGGGGCCTGCCGAAGCAGGCGGCCTGGCCAGAGGCATCATGGGCGGGTCCATAGTGGAGAGCCCGGAGGGCCCAATGGGAGCGGAATGTCTCCCGGAGTCAGTAAGGCCGACATCAGGGCCAATGGTGGAGGCCCTGGCACCAGAGGTACCGACGTTGGAGGGGCCAGCATCGGAGCCGGCGTCCGGGGAGCCGACATCAGGTCCAGCGCTCCAGGTGGAGTAAAGACTGATGGAGGCAAAAGATCCCCAGCCTCACCCGGGGATGGAGGGGAAAAGTCCCTGGGGTCGGGCTGGGAATATTCTAGTTCCCCAGATGGCAGCGAAGGCTGCAGGGAACCGGGTATGACGGACGTGGGGGGGTCCATCGTCGGTTCCTTCGCCGGCCGGACGTCAGATGAGCCGACGTATGGCTTAATGGTGAGCTCTCAGCGGGTGCCAGAGGAGCCGACATCCGACTTATAGATCCATCACCGGAGGCAGGCTGAGTAGCGGGATTGGCCTGGTCCGGTAGAGAGGAGGCCGCGCAACGCCCTGTAGGGTCGGATGCCTTACCGGCCCTCTCTGGGCGGACATCAGAGGAGCTGACGCCCGGCTTACCGGAGTCGCCCACAGTGGTAGGCCACGAGCCTGTGGCCGAACCAGGGGTTGAGGCCTCCAACTGCCCGGAGGCACCCACAAGGCCCGAGCACGAGCCAGACAGGCAGGCCGACTCCCCCTTGGAAACCTCCGAGGCGGCCGTTGAGGAGCAATCCCCCTGAGGGGATGTTGCCTGCATCCCAGCGACTCCCAAGGGAGACGCGGTGGAGGAGCCCTTGTCCTGGTGCCTCTCCTTCTCCTTCTGATGGCCTTCAGGGGAAGTGGACGCCTGCCTCAGTGTTTTGAGCTCCTTCTCCATAGAACTCATTTTCTTCTTTAGAATATGGGCTTCCAGGGATTGTTGCCGCCTTTTCTGGGTAGCCGCGTTGAAACTGAGGCAGTGCTTGCACTTCTCGACCGAGTGATCGGGGCCTAAGCAGAACAGGCACAGGGAGTAGCCGTCCTTGTGCGGTAGTTGGGCTTCGCACGAATCGCACTTATTCTTGTGCTCGGAGGGTGTAGGGAATGACAGACACCGACGCTAGTACTGACGTTAGTCGAAAAAATAAAGATTTTTCGTTAAAAAAATGGACGAAGGTAGGGCTGATGAAGCATGAACTTTTCCATGAGGCAGTGCACGAGCTAATGGTGGGAAAGAACTGGAAGGCGGACATCTGGGACCGCCCCTTTATACCGACGTCTCCTGATGCCGGTCATCTGACGTGGGGGCGGTCCCTCGCCAGGGACTGCTAGCTAGAAATTTTTCCATGGGGTCCTGCTGCCTGCTGGCGTCAGTCCTATATGTAATCACCCACTGCAAGAGCCCTCTCGAAGTAAGATCCTGTTTTTTCATTTTTGAAGAGGTCCACTGGTCCGTGCATGTGCAGTGGCACAGTAGGAGTGCCACTGAGGCTACAGCATCTTAAACACTTCCCCAGTGCTCTCAGCCCCCTAGCTAAGGTGAACAGGGGTCGGATACCTTGGGAAGATAAAAAGAAGAGGTTGAGAAGGGTTTTGAACAGTGCCTAAGAGCGCTGTAGGAACAGGGGAAATATGCATATTCATGAGGGCTCATGAATACATATGAGCCTGGTTGCTGCTCCAGGGGAACAGTTGCTATCCGAGCTAGTGACCAGCAGCAGGAGGGCTAATAATTGTTAATTTTGCAGTCACTTGCTAGGGAACAGAGACTGCTACCAGATACTGGGGCAACTGTGTTAAAAAACTGCTTTGTTTAACTGCACCGGGGCTATGAAGTCTGGACTGCTATAAAGCTGCTGTGGGACTCTGTGTGAGCAGTCATGTTATGATCCTTTGACCCCCAACAAACAGCCAATCAGTTAACCAGGCACCTAAAAAACTGTGTGAGAGGGCTCATGGGAGGAGGTGTGAACTATTTTTTAGGTTCCAAGAAACGTTTCCAATCAATAATCAGAGAGGGCTTATAGTTGTGATTGATGACAAACCAACCAAACAGAGGGCAGGATTCTTGGGAGAAATCCCAGGGAAGTTGGGCAGTTGGGGCAGTCTGCTCTGGGCTCTGATCGAGTCAAGAGGGCTCAGTGCTATGTGGAGAAAAGTCTAAGGCATTTTACAGGGCTTTTGTGGAGTATTCCTGAGGATTGAAGTGACGGAATTTTACTGTTGGAAAGAACTGTGCAACAGTGCACCTCTGCTGAACGGACCAGGTATCTGGTGAATATTTCTGATTTTGAGGAGAATTATTTGCTGCAGAGAGCCTGCATCAGAGGTACTGAGAGAAACTCTTAAGCTGAGAAAGAGACTTGCTGGAAACTGTGTGTGAGCCAGACCAAAAGTGAATGCTGTTTTGAATCGTAGCAACTGTAAAAGGAAAGAGGTGAGCAGGTGTCCTATGCTTCAGGAACCTGCTGTTGCTGCTAAAAACCCAGTTGAGAAAAGTAACTGTTGGTCTGTACTTTGGGAATCAGTTGCCATATGGCACTGGAAAGTGGAGAGGTTTGTGAAACTGTCTGGCTTCACACCAAAGCTGTTTTCCTGTCTGAGAGAAAAATGGAACCAGGGAATTTTCCAGATGCATCTCAGCGCCAGGTGAGGAACTTGCTAACTTGCTAACCCCCACCGAGTGGAGTCTTCTGGCTACAGGGGGCCACCGGCATTTGCTGGGGGGCTCCGGCACCCGTGAACTATGAGGGAGCTGGACTGTGGAGCCACTCCTAGGTCTGGGTTTTATGTGGTTGGGTGGGCCTTGCGTGGGAGCTCTGCAACGGGCCTGATTAAGCTGAAGGGGACAAGTTGCAAGACCTCCAATCAAGGTGACCAGCGGCCAGACCTTCAAACAAGTTTAAGTCTGCTCTTCATTCTCTACTGCCCCTTTGTTTCTGCCATCTCTGAACTGAATCTGCAGAGACTGAACTGTGAGAACCTCCCCCGCTCCAGGAATCTTCCAGCTCTCCAGAATTGTGAGTACCCAGAGCTTGCCCTGGAAATCAAGGAAGTAAAGATTTATTTGTTCATGTTTCAGTTCTCTTTGCTTCTAGGGCCCTAATGCTGGCCAACCCGAGGCACCGAGCAGTCCTGCAAGCACAAGGGCACCTAGCTTGGACAGGGGGACATTCACTTGTACCAATGGGGGTGGGCACTGGAGTGGTCTGGCCTATGGGCCCTGTTACTGTTAATTGCTCTAACTTTTTTCCTTCCTTTCACTGCTACTCCTGTTCCTGGTACCCCCTTCCCTAGCCCTTCTCCTAAATAAAGCTGTGTTACGTTGTTGCAATTGCTGGTGTGAAGGGTGCTTTGTGGAAACAAACTGTTAAGCATATGTGGCATCTGATATTGGGGAACTGTTTGGTATCCAGTGTGTGTGGTGATTGGAAGGGGAGGTGGGTAGGTACAGCATCCCAGGGGGTTGTACCAATCAGACACCTGTCCCACTGCAATTTACACTGGGTGGAGGCACCACACTATTTTATTCATTTCTTTGGGATAGAACCCCCGAAAACCACTGTAGCAGGACCCAGGCCCCTTAACCTGTGCAAAGGTCAACAGGCAGGGGTAGTAGTCCATGTGTGCATGGCACCTGGGCTACATTTTGGAGGCACCGCAGGGATCTCCTGTTCATCAGCCATGCCCACCATAGATGGCCAAACTGGAAAGAACATTGCTGTTTCTCCCACCTCCAGTTCTACCCCCCTGGGCCTAAAGTTAGGCCCAGAGAGAAGAATAAGGTAAAGTTAGTGGAATGGAGTGGAAGTATGAAAATGGATCCCCAGAAATCCTTTTTACTCTTAGGGGTACCCCTGAGATGGAAGAGGGGGATATAGAAGAGCATCTGTCCACAATAATGAGGCTGGGCCAAGTAAAAGTGTGGGAAAAAATGCTCGACTCTGTTTCAAGGACCTTGACTGTGCTGATGGGATGTAAAAATGCTATGGAAGCGTCCTGGGTACCTGAGGCCTTAGTACCAGAGTAGTTGTCAGAGGCCTTGGCCATTGTTATTATGTTTAGTACAGTTTCCCCGGGGGAGGGAGTGTCTGAATGCTCACTGACCCCCCCCCCTTTAAAATGTGAGGCCTCAACCTGGGTATGAGCCTTCTCTTTCGGAATCGTTTACAGAGCTGAGAATGTTTTTTGGGGAGGCGAAGCCCACCCCCACAGGGGAGGAGGACTGTGAGTCATGGATAAACTATGTGATACCACTGCTACAGGATTGGCAGTGTAGTGAGGGAGAAAAACGCAAAAGGCTGAGAGTTTATGAGGCCCTGTCCTCGATGCTGTCTGGTTCCTACAGACCACTGACCCCTAGGCTAGTGTGGAGGATTATATAGCTGCACTGGACAGTGCTTTTGGTAGTACTGAGGCCTGTGAAGATTTGTAGAGGGGGTTCAGGGCAACTTGTCTGCAAAGAGGGGAACTCCTGTCAGAATATGTGCAGAGACTGGAGAAAGCCCTACAAAAAGTGCATTGCAGGGGGGTGGGATACAGGCTACGGATTTAAATAAGACAAGGTTGGAACTGGTGTTGAGGAGTGCCAGGTACTCAGAACTATTATTGTTAAAGCTGGGCCTGAAGGATAGGCTGGGTATCCCCTCCTCCCTCCCTCCCTCTGTGTCCTCCTCAGGAAGTTAGGGAGGTGGAGGAAAGGGACGTTCAGTGGGGACCCATCCTGCAGTAGTAGCTGCAGTGCACATTCAGGAAGTCATTTCCACCTCTGAGACCTCTGAGCTCAAAGTGTTGCTAAATGAGTGTAGGGAGGCACTGGATAAAATGAATGCTTGTTCTATTAGGTCTACTGAAGTTCCCTCTAGTCAACCCACTCAGTCAGCTCCAGCCACCCTCCCAGTGATGGGCCTGGGGGGTGCAGGCCCAAGTGTCCCCCATCTTTCCCCAGATTGAAGCTTGCCTTCAGCAACTGTGTCACACTGTCAGTGAGCTAAAGAACCAGGGGATGGTAAGGGCAGGGAACCCCAAACGAAGAGTGGTTATTGCCCAAGCAATTGCTCCTGTCTCAGCTTCAGTCCCATTAGTGTACCTGGGGCCCCCAGGTCATCCAGATCCCCAGCCACCCTCTGCAGGCTATTACTCAACCAGATCCAGAAGAGGAGGTAATTTCTGCTACAGGTGTGGGAAGGATGGACATTTCTGCTGTGAGTGCCGGTTGAAAGAAGATCCAGCTCAAGTGAGGGACAGGTAGTTGGGAAGAGAGCCTCAGCCGCAGGGAAACGTCAACAGTGCCCAGTAAGGGAGCTTACTGGGGCCCCTGACAAGCCCAGCCTCACTGCTTATGTGAGGAGATCTTCTGCCAAAGCCACCGCTTCAGCACCCCTCAACAGGGACCAACTGGTGGGGCCATGAACAGAGACTACCGTCACTATAAATGAAGTGGACACACATGCCATTTTAGATAGTGGCTCCCAAGTAACAATCATCTTCAAGTCCTGGTATGATAAACATCTGCTCCACTTAGAATTATAACCATTGGAGGGGTTACATGTGTAGGGATGCAGTGAAAAATGTTACCCCTATTTGGGTCATGTCAAAGTTTAGATGGTTTTCCCGACCAAGGTGGCTGGAGTGTGAGATTTGGTTGAGACCTTGGCTTTAATCTGCCCACAGACTGGTATATACGATGGGGTGCCCATGCTGATGGGTACTGATGCCCACATGTTGGGGTGGCTGGCCAAGTTTTGCCACGCCCGAGAAGCTGAACAGCAGGGGAAGGAGTTGCCAATCCACCCAGTAATAAAAGAAGTGTACAGAAAGCAGGGCCAGCCCCAGCAGAAGAACCAGATGAATCAGTGTGTATAGTCTGGAGGTGTGATGCAGAAGAAATAGTGCTGCCACCCAATGTGGAGCGTAATATCAGTGGTGTGATATGGCTGAGGAAGGAGATGAGAAACCAGATCTTAATGTTGGATGCCCCAGAGGAACATGGGTTGCCAGCCAGCCTGCTTGTAAAGCCTAGTGCCTTACCGGCACGGGTGCATGCTTACCTCAGAAGAGTCACGGTGCACGTAAAGAATGTGACGGACAAGAAAGTGGTCATTAGGAAGGGCCATACTTTAGCTCAAGTCTACTGTGCCAACACATCAGTACAGCCATCTGCTCCTGGAGGAGGTATCCTGCCTGCTATTGACCCCAGCCTGTTCGACCTGAGTGACTCCCCCATCCCCGAGGAGTGGAAGGCCCGAATTTGACAAAAGCTGTCAACAAGAACAAAGGTGTTTTCCCTACATGAATGGGATGTCAGGTGTGTGACAGGGGAGCAACATCGCATAAGGCTTACAGATCAGAACCCCTTTAGAAAGAGGTCCAGATGGCTTGCCTCAGCTGATATAGACAATGTGAGGAGGCACCTTCAAGAAATGATGGCCACGTGCATAATCCAGGAGTCTAGAAGCCCATATGCCTCGCCCATAGTGGCAGTAAGGAAGAAAAGTTGGGCCATTAGGATGTGTGTGGATTACAGCACACTGAATAAACTAACTGTTCCTGACCAGTATACGATGCCACAGATTCAGGATGTCTTGGATTGCTTGAATGGCAGCCAGTGGTTCTCAGTATTGGACTTGAGAAGAGGATATTATCAGATTCCCATGGCCCCTCCAGGACTGGGAGAAGACCACTTTTATCTGTCTCCTGGGGTTTTATGAGTTTCTGAGGATACCCCAGGACATTTCAGGTGCCCCTGCTACTTTCCAGCACCTCATGGAGAAGGCCATTGGGGACATGAATCTGCTGGAGTGCTTGTTGTACCTAGATGACATAATAGTCTTTGGGAGGACTCTAGAGGAACACAAAGCAAGGCTGTTAAAAGTACGGGACTGTATGGAGGAATTTGGCTTAAAACTCTCCATTGATAAGTGCCAATTCTTCCAGGCTTCTGTTAAGTACATTGGGCATATAGTGTCAGCAAAGAGCATTCAGATGAACCCCGGGAACGTCGAGGGGCTTACCACCTGGCCAAAACCTAAGAATTTGAAGGAATTGCAGCAGCTGTTAGGATTCTGTGGGTACTACAGGAGGTTTGTAAAGGATGGCACTGGGTCAGAATAGCACTAACTACAATGTCATTGGCAACAATAGCGTGGCAATAACGCCATCAGTTTTATTTTTGCGGGGGGGCTTTGCCCCCCCACACCCCCAAACTGAAGGATTCTCACTCCGGGGGGAGGGGGCAGATCACAGGGAAAGTTAAAATACGTGAGGCCATGGAATACTGTTTCCATGGCCTCGTGTCAAAGAAATAAAGTCCCGAGTGCACAAAAATGTTGGAGACCAGGATTAGAACCCTGGTCTCCACTGCTGCTGCCCTAGCCCTCCACACCACGGGAACAGCTCGGCCAGCCTCCTGAATCCTGGTGCTCTTGTTTGTGGTGAGCACCATGGACAGTGACCTGGGGAGCTCTTACTGAAAGCACTGCAGAGCCTCTCATGCGGTCTGTGCTAGCACTACATGAAATAGCGCTCTCTAGACTGGCACTATTCATGTAGCGCTATTCTAATCGGGTACCATAAAGGATTACACCTGAGTGGTTAGACCCCTCCTGAATTTGGTACAGGGCTACCCCCCAGTCAACAAAAGTAAAAAACTCAAACAGCCTGGGGCCTTGACTGAGGCACCGCAATACTTCAGACCTGAGCCATTTGGCCCCAGGTGGACTGAGGAATGTGACCGGGCTTTTGAGGACATCACTTACCACTTAACCCATGCCCTGGTCTTCGCTTATGTGGACCCACAGAAGCTCTATATTTTAGACACTGATGCTAGTTTCAGCAGCCTGGGGTGGTCCTATATCAAGAATACCCAGAAGGTTTGCGTCCAGTGGCCTATGCAAGTCGGAGTTTGAATCCTGCAGAACACAAATACCCAGTGCACAAGCTCAAATTCCTTGAACTGAAATGGGCCATTGTGGACCAGTTCCATGATTACCTGTATGGGGCAAAAATTACCATAAAGACTGATAACAACCCCCTAATGTATGTACAGACTACAGCCAAGTTGGACACAGCTGGTCATAGGTGGCTGTCCGCCCTTTCCACGTATGACTACTGCGTTGAATATCTCCCCAGGTTAAACCACAAAGACACTGATGCCTTGTCCCGATGCCCTCTAGCTCATCAAGAAGAGCACTCCAACTGGATGAAAATACCTGAACCGGTTGTAAATACGCAGTGCAAAAAGTGCAACACTGAAGAGTCTCCATCTGCTGAGGATGTCCCACATATGGTGGACAGTTTAGGAGCCTCTGGAAGCTGTCTCTCCATAGTGTATTGCCACCTAACTGCTTTGGACATGAAGTCCTTGCCACAGCTAACTACTCAAGTTCTGATAAGGGAGCAGTGGTCTAGCTCAGCTATTGGAGAAACTGTGCAAGTTTTACAGGGAGGGAGTGATTTGGCACAAGTAAACACAAGAAACCCCAATGTTCAATTGATGCTGAGAGAGTGGTTGAAGCTAAACATAAGGAATGGTTTGCTGTACAGAGAGGTGCAAGAACAACAGGGGGCACCCAGAGTACAATTGGTATTGCCAGACCGATTCCATCAAACTGTACTGAAGGCTCTCCATGATGACATGGGCCACTTGGGCAGTGAGTGCACACTAGACCTTCTTCGTAGTAGATTTTATTGGCCTGAAGTGGGACAGGATGTGGATCAATACTGCAAGACCTGTCACTGGTGCATCTAGAGGGAGGCTCTTCCCCAAAGGGCTGCCCCACTAGTCAACATTGTCACAAATGCCCCTACGGAGCTGATGTGTATCGACTTCCTTACCTTGGAACCGAATTCCAGAAACATCTCAAACATACTAGTAGTCACAGATGATTTTACTTGGTACGTCCAAGCCTACCCCACCAGAGATCAGAAGGTGTCTACTGTGGCCAAGGTACCGGTCGAGAAGTTCTTTGTGCACTATGGGGCATCACAGAGGATTCACTCAGATCAAGGCCATGATTTTGAAAGTAGGCTAATAAAAAAACTATTGTCTCAGTGGGAAGTCAGAAAATCCCAAACACCACCTTACCATCCCTAAAGTGACCCCCAGCCTGAAAGATTCAACCGAACCCTATTAGACATGCTGGGCACCTTGGACCCCAGAGACAAGCATACCTGGAGTCAATGAGTTAGCACCCTGGTTCATGCCTACAACTATACCAGGGATGACGTCACCGGGTTCTCTCCATACAGCCTCATGTTTGGGAGGGAGGCCCGCCTGCTGGTTGACCTGTGCTTTGGGGTATCAGCAGATGGCATTAAAGAGAGCAACTACTTAGAGTATGTGAGCAAGTTAAAACAACAACTAAATGATGCCTATCATTTAGCCTCTGAGATGACCAACAAGAGGAACCAAGCCAACAAGGAGCAATATGATAAGAAAGTCCTGGCACAAGACCTGATGCCAGGTGACATGGTTCTACTGAGGAGTTTGGGCATTCCTGGAAAGCAAAAGAATGCTGATTGCTGGGGAAGTGCACCATATGTAGTGCTGGAGAAGCTGGAGAAGTTGCTGATATATAAGATTCGACCAGAAGGGGAAACACGAGGATACAAAGTGTTCCATAGGAATCACCTACTGCCCATCGGAGACAAGGTGGTTAGCTCAGCCTCTGATACAGTAGATCCTCCCACACCTCCAACTACTTGAACTGCTGCATGTAGATGACAGAGGAAAGAAAATGGTGACCCCCCCAGGGGCTGGTCCTGCCACAGTAGAAGAAGCGTCTGAGGGAGGGTGTCGGCCAGTGAGTCAGAAAGGGAGTTTGATGGTTCACCTATCTGTTTCAGTCCCACTCCTGAGCTGGCTAGACTGTTTCAGAGAACACCCCTGACATTGGAGACTGTATCCATGGATGAAGTGCCTGCTACAAGAAAGACTGAGGGAAGGGATGATGATGAATCTGGGAAAGTAGACTCGTCTGTGCCTGTGGAACAGGGTGCCAAACGGGAAGCTGCTCTCACTGCACCCTTTGAAGGGACCACCCCGAACTTGAACACTAGTCCAGCTGAGCCTTTTGAGTGGTTCCAGAGCAGCTGCCCAAGTCAATGCCTTTTGGAGAGCCCACTTTGAACTTGCATACTGGTTCGACTGGGCTCTCTGAGTGGCCACAAGATAGCACCACTGGGCTGAGTGGGGAAAGTGAGTTAGTAACAGAATACCTGGCAGCAGATGAAGTGGAAACAGGTACAGGGGCAAGAGACAGTGACGCCCTAAACAGAAGGTGGCCACCAGGACTGAAGAGACAGAACCCCAAGAAGGTCGGGGAGGACTGTGAAACCCTTACTCAAGCTGACCTATGATACCACAGGGGCATCCATTGAACTACCCCTATTCATAGTGCACAAAGGTATATATGTCACCCCCAGGTCATTACCGAAGGTTTACATGTGCCCCGCTAGTGCTAAACCCCCCCAGGGAAGGAAGGTGGCAGAACGAAAGAGGGGAAGGGGAAGGTGAAGGTGGCATCCAAGAGAAAACAAAAGGTAAAAGGTGTATTCTTACTGTGTGTTCAAAAATACATGTGGTTTGAACAACTGAAGGAATAAAGGTATGGGTGTCACGCATACCATGGTGTTTGATAACTGTCAAAAGGGAAAAGTGGTCAGCTTTATAAATTGTACATAAAGTGGTTCATATTTGTTTCATGTTTCATTCATTCATTTTATTGAAGGCTTAGACCATTGAGAATAAACTCATTTAAAATGGTGACCCACGGCATTACATAAAACAAAATTACAATTGATATAACATTACAAAGGACTAACAACTACAATAAATATAACATTACATAAAAACATTGTTTAACACCTGAATAGATAGGAACCAGGTATCTAGGTGGAAATGTTTGCCATATGATGAATATTAAAGTTGTTTTTTACAGGTTCTTACCCATTGGCTTAGCAGGGACGCCAAGCATTTAAGGGGGGGAAGTGTAACCCCCAGTGGGGGTTTACCGTATTTTGCCCTGTTCTCTGAGGCCCTCGCACTGCATCTCAGCTCAGATCGGGCTGCAGGGGTTTATCAGTGGGACCAGTGACCTGGGTTTTTGTTTTTGAAGAGGTCCACTGGTCTACGCATGTGCAGTAGTGTGTTAGGAGTGCCGCTGAGGCTACGGCATCTTAAACACTTCCTTGGTGCTCTCGATCTCCTAGCTAAGGTGAACAGGGGGCGGACACCTTGGGAAGGTGAAGAGAAGGGGCTGAGAAGAGTTTTGAGCAGCACCTGAGAGCACTGTAGGAAGGGGGGATTTGCATATTCATGAGGACTCATGAATTTTTATTTATTTTTTTAAACTTCATTTTTGCTCCCAAGCCCTAAACTCCGTTAAGCTTCCCAGCTCACCTGGCCACTTTTACTACCCACCATGTTCCTGCCTCCTCAACAATATTACTGCCTCCCTGCAACTTCTGCTGGGCGGACCCAAACTCTGGGCACCCCCCCCAGGTCAAGGCACTCCAGAGCACCTGGTCAAGTCTATGGGGAGACCGAAGGGACGGAGGCAAGGAACTGGTGTTGGGTGTGTGGCACCGGCACTGTGGGAGCCGTCACCTATCAGGGCTGGGGGGAGTTTCTTTGTGTGTTTTGTTCCCTTCCTCCAATGGAGCTTGGTTGTGCAATGATGACCAGCGTTTGCCGAGCTCCACCCGATGCCATATGGCATCGACGCTTGTTCTAGACTACCCTCAGACAGCCACCCGGGGTCATGCAAGAGCAATGCAATACCCTACACTCTCCCGGGAAGGAAGAGCCGTCCTCCGGATGCTCAATTCCTTCCCTACCCCTGCCGACCCCCGATGGCCCAGGCTCGTTCCCGAACCTGGGTCGCCGGCATGGCACAAGGTGAGGTGACTAGTGCCTTAACCCTCAGTGCCACCGGGCTGGCCAGGGCTCATGAATATTAATGAGCCTGATTGCTCCTCCACAGGGACAGCTGCTAACAGAGCTAGTGATCAGCAGCAGGAGGGTTGATAATTATTAATTTTGCAGTCGCTTGCTAGGAAACAGAGACTGCTATCAGATACTGGGGCAACTGTGTTGAAAAACTGCTTTGTTTGACTGCACCGGGGCTATGAAGTCAGGACTGCTATAAAGCTGCTGTGGGACTCTGTGTGAGCAGCCATGTTATGATCCATTGACCCCTAACAAATAGCCAATCAGTTAACCAGGAACCTAAAACAAACTGTGTGAGAGGGCTCATGGGAGGAGGTGTGAACAATGTTTAGGTTCCAAGAAACTTTCCCAATCAATAATGAAAGAGGGCTTATGGTTGTGATTGATGACTGAAACCAACCAGAGGGCAGGATTCTCAGGAGAAATCCCAGGGACGTTGGGCAGTTGAGGCAGTCTGTTCTGGGCTCTGATCGAGTCAAGCGGGCTCAGTGTTGTGTGGAGAAAAGTCTAAGGCCTTTCACAGGGCTTTTGTGGAGTATTTCTGAGGATTGAAGTGACAGAATTTTACTGTTTGAAGGAACTGTGCACCTCTGCTGAATGGACCAGGTATCTGGTGAATATTTCTGGTTTAGAGGAGAATTGTTTGCTGCAGAGAGCCTGCATCAGAGGGACTGAGAGAAACTCTTAGGCTGAGAAAGAGACCTGTTGGAAACTGTGTGAGCCAGAGCAAAAGTGGATTGAATCAGAGCAACTGTAAAAGGAAAGAGATGAGCAGGTGTCCTATGCTTCAGGAACCTGTTGCTGCTGCTAAAAACCCAGTTGAGAAAAGGAACTGTTGGTCTACACTTTGGGAATCAGTTGCTAAATGGCACTCGAAAGTGGAGAGGTTTGTGAAACTGTCTGGCTGCATACCGAAGCTGTTTTCTTGTCAGAGAGAAAAACGGAACCAGGGAATTTTCCAGATGCATCTTAGAGCCAGGTGGGGAACTTGTTAACCCCGACCACATGGGGTCTGCTGGCTACAGGGGGCCACCGGCGCATGCTGAGGGGCTAGGGTATCCATGACCTGTGAGGCAGCTGGGCTGTGGAGCCACTCCTAGGTCTGGGGTTTCTGTGGTTGGGTGGGCCTTGCGTGGGAGCTCTGCAACAGGCCTCAATAGGCTGAAGGGCACAAGCTGCAAGACCTCCAATCGAGTTCAAGTCTATGCTTCATTCTCTACTGCCTCTTTGTTTCTGCCCTCTCTGAACTGAATCCGCAGAGACTGAACTTTGGGAAGCTCCCCGCTCCAGGAACCTTCCAGCTCTCCAGAATCGTGAGTACCCAGGGCTTGCCCTGGAAATCAAAGGGAGTAAAGATTTTATTTGTTCACATTTCAGTTTTCATTGCTTCTAGCAAAACATACAACACAATACACATATATAACTTACTCAATTCAAAATACAAAAAATACACATCTACAAAAACACAATAACTTACATTACATATACATTTTAGACATATCTAACCAGGGATTACACAGTGTCTCTTTGTTTTTTACTGTATCCATAAACCATTGTTTAAGAATTCTCATTGATGGTGGTCTACTATTCACCAAGCAAAACCTTATTGGCAAACTATTCCATAATCGTGGAACCATGTAACTAAAAAAGGATTTAGATCTTTCAGTAGTTGACAACAGTACTACCAATTCCCTATGTAATGCTTTCCTCAAGGTTGGGTTTAGATCCCTAGTCATTAACCTTTCAAAAAAGAAAGTCAGGTACATTACCCTGGACACTTTTATATGCAAAACGTATCTTGTGATATTTTCTCCTATCTGTTAGGGAGAGCCAGTCTAATTTCACATACATTTGACAATGATGAGTATCTCTCGGGCACCGAAGAATTAATCTTGCTAACCTATTATAGAGAACCTCCAGTTTTTGTAACTTAGCCTGACTTGCATGATCATATAACATGTCACTAAAACTGATCAGTGGAAAAACGTGTGTTTCAACTATTTTCTTTAACAACCTACTTCCTAATATATTTTTATTTCTATATAACACCCCCATTCTCCTACCTAAATCCCAAATACGTTTATCAACATGGAAATTTCCCGTTACTGTGGTATCAATCCAATACCCTAAATATTTATACTGATAAACTTGCTCCAACCTAACACCCCCCCCCCCCATCTATTATAACTAAGTCAGGACTACTTTTTATTTTTAATGCAGACCCAAAGACCATACACTTTGTCTTAGAAATATTCATTCATTCACTGGTGCCAATTCTACATTTCTATCATTAATTGATTATGCTGACATTATATATGGCCAATGTCCTGCCTCCCATCTCGCTAAATTGGATGTATTGTACCACAGAGCTCTAAGATTTATAACTGGACTTCCATCCTCCACGCACCACTGCGTTCTATATACTGCAGTAGGGTGGCCATCGCTTCAACTCAGAAGGCATAGAAATGCAGCTATTTGGACACTTCAAGCTCTCTCCAACAAACTCCCGGACTACATTACTACCTGCCTTCCTGCAAGTCCACCTAGTAGCGACGGCATTAGAAGTCATTCACTAATCTCCTTAAAAATTCCCAGGATTAGCAACCACTTTGGTAGGGCTGCCATAAGTCATGCTTTGCCCACACTATGGAGAGGGATCCAAAGTTCCTTGAAACTCAGCACCCTTGTCAGTATTGCTATGTTCAGGCATCTTTTATGACATAATTTACTGAACTTTGTAAATGTTACCACAGCTTCTAGTGGTTCTACTAGTGGATGCATCGCTAATTCCACCCCTCATTTATATACCCTACCCTGTAAATCCCTCCCTAACTTATTAAGTAGCCAGTCCTGCCTGGCCTTCAGAGCCCTGGCATACTCCCAACCTTCCTTCATGACTCTAAATTAGTTGCCTGTTGGTTTCTGGTTCCTGCAACCTCGCAGAAACCATATTTATTTCCTAGGGATGCAATGATTATGATCTGCCCTCCCTGGCTGATACTAGTATCTACGTACTACAATCATGTATGAAGAATGTACTTTGTATAATTATTGCTTGACATAGTATTTACCTGTTCCCCACTAGTGCAATGGAATGTTTATAATGTACCTTGCACATGTAAATCTGTATTCCTAAATTCTATTTTTTGTGTAACATATGTATGTCTATCCTTTATGACTAACTGCAGGTCCACCTTGCAAATGAGCTTGCTCAACGGTGATCGCCTGGATAAATAAAGATTTGATTTGACCAGTGAGGGTGGGCACGCGGGTAGTCTGGCCTAAGGGCATTGTTACTGGTAAATTGCTCTAACTTTTTCTTCTTCCTTTCACAGCTACTCCTTTTCCTGGTACCCCCTTCCCTAGCCATTCCCATAAATAAAGCTGTGTTCTGTTGTCGCAATTGCTGGTGTGAAGGGTGCTTTGTGGAAACATACTGTTAAGTATATGTGATATCTGGTATTGAGGAACTGTTTTATATCCAGTGTGTGGGGTGGTTGAAAGGGGAGGTGGGTAGGTACAGTATCCCAGGGGGCCGTACCAATCAGACACCTGGCCCACTACAAGTTACTCTGGGTGAAGGCACCGCACTATTTTATTCATTTCTTTGAGATAGAACCTCCAAACACCACTGTAGTAGGACCCAGGACCCTTGACCTGTGCGAAGGTCAACAGGCAGGAGTAGTAGTCCGCGGGCACACAGCACCTGGGCTACATTAATATTCAGCTCCATCCCAGTTTCTTTATTACTTCATATATTTTCAGCAATTAATTCCCCATTTTCTTTATTACTGAAAACAGCTGCATGAAAACAAGATCCCCTGCCCTAGATTACATCTACTCTGGCTGTTTCTCTACACATGACATCGCAATCCCTTGTTTATGACATCATATTTATCTCCACATCAACATATTTTGATGTCATATGCAAAATTATAATGTCAGGTGAAGGCAGGCAGCCAGAGCTAAAAGTGCAGACATACTGTATTCATGCAAATACCCTTCGTAATAAGAAAATAAGGGTGAGTATTACAGAATAAAATATGAAATATAAGCTACATTTATGCCCGAATGTTACATTTTTTCAACGCTGTCTCAACTGTGTCAGGAGCTCTTTAAAGGCCTGAGTTTAATAACATTTTTGCCATGGTGACATAATGGGAGACACCCTCTTACAAACATGGCTCAGTTTCTTTCCACAACAGTAGAAATTCAGCTTATGTGCCTTGTTTTCAAATGTTACACCTGGGGTGTCCTACAGGAAAGGATAAAACAAAATCCAAGGATGGGGACTTCAGTGAGACAGCTATGCTGAAGTACAAAAGTTTCACTGAGGTCTAACAATGGTACAGCAATAAAAACTGATCAGATGATTATTTTAAAAAAAAAGGTTTTATTGGTATACAACTTTTCTAAAACAGTACATGGATCAAATATATAATTTTACCTTTGGTATTTAAAATTAAAAAAAAATAAAAAAAAGTTTAGCACCACTTTTTCACTAGAATATATACCAGAGATACAATATGGAGAAGATATGCCTTTGGCCATTGTGAACTTATAAAGCTGTAACAACCTGCACTAGTTTCAGTGCCCACAAGGATTTCTGTGTGAAGACATAATGGCTACATACGACAGATTACATGTATTCACGTTTGTGTCCAAACCTACACACTTGTACATCCTCTGTTTATATACATGAAATGCATAACGAGCCAGTCATACCACTACTTAGCTGCAAGGCACTTAAAGCGGGGGTTCCTGCAAGAAGGAATGCAAAGACATACCTTGCTAACATCAGGATCCGTGCTTGTTCGATAACAGTGGCAGCTCTGAAAACTTAAGAGCATGGTGTGTTTTTTTTAATTTTTTATTATGGTCCCCCCCCCTTCTCCCATCTAGATTTGCCTGTCCCCACCTCCCTTATGACCACATAGTTGCCAGATTACCCCAACCACATGGCATGCAGGTAGTCAGATTCCTCCAAGACAGAACCAGCAATGGGGGGAGAGGAAGCACTCATGTGAACCAAACCTGGAAGTTGGACATTGCAGCCATGATTCAACCAGGCAAAGTACAGCTTTCTGAGAGGCCAGGTAAATGAGCTTTCCATGTCAGCCAAATTTCTCTAGTAACCCGCTTTCTTCAGGAGTTTGAGGATGTAAAATATGTGAGTTGGAGCTAAGAGGCAATGAGCCTGGTCACCACATCCCCCCCCCACCACGAATCTGAGCCAAGGTTTAAAAACAGTTAAACAGATGATCAAAACTGGGGACCCATCTTTAAAGGTGGTAAAACCAAGCTAAAAAATCTGTTATAACATTTGCTTTAGCATGAAAAGCATTTTCTGAAGGAAAACCAGTCAGTAATGTCAATGTCTAGCATCTCTTTGTGCTTCAAACCTCAAGTGTTCAGTGACAGAAATTACAACTTTCAAAGGGGCCACGGACATTTTTGAGTCCAAATTATGGAAAGTTAAGCGATGCATACAAGACACCATGCATGTTTAGACAAGCAGGGGATGCAGAGCATGTTTACACAGGTAGGGGATACAGCGCATGTTTACAGACGGGGGTGCAATGCAAGTTCACTCATGCTGGTGGGCACAGTACATGTTCACCCAGGCTGGGGATGCAGAATATGCTCACACATGGTGGAGGCGCAGTACAAGTTTGCACAGGCTGGTGTCACATACATATTCACCCAGGCAGGGGAAGCAGAGCATGTTCACACACACAGGGGGTCAATGTGAAAATTCACACAGGCTGGTGTCACAGTGCACATTTACACAGGCTGAGGTCAGAGTGTATGTTTACACAGGCTGGAGCTGCAGTACATGTTCACATAGGCTGGGGAAACAGTGCATGTTTACACAGGCCAAGGGCAGAGTGCATGTTTACATAAGCTGGTGCTGCAGTACATGTTCACACAGGAGTCGCAGCGCATGTTCATACAGGCTGGAGGCACAGTGCATGTTTACACAGTCCAAGGGCGAAGTGTATGTTTACACAGGCTGGTGGTGCAGTACATGTTCACACAGACAGAATGCCCAGTACATGTTTACACAGGCTGGGGACATGGTGTATGTTCCAGTACATGTTTACACAGGCTGGGGACACGGTGTATGTTTACACAGGCTGGTTATTTAGTACATGTTTACACAAGCTGGGGACATGGCGTATGTTTACACAGGCTGGGAACACAGTGTATGTTTACACAGGCTGGTTATTTAGTACATGTTTACACAGGCTGGTGGTGCAGTACATGTTCACACAGACAGAATGCCCAGCACATGTTCACACAGGCTGGGGACATGGTGTATGTTTACACAGGCTGGTGGTGCAGTACATGTTCACACAGGCAGAATGCCCAGTACATGTTCACATAGGCTGGGGACATGGTGTATGTTTACACAAGCTGGGGACATGGTGTATATTTACACAGCCTGGTTATTTAGTACATGTTTACACAGGCTAGGGACATGGTGTATGTTTACACAGGCTGGTGGTGCAGTACATGTTCACACAGACAGAATGCCAAGCACATGTTCACACAGGCTGGGGACACAGTGTGTTTACACAGGCTGGTGGTACGGTACATGTTTACACAGACAGAATGCCCAGTACATGTTTACATAGGCTGGAGACATGGTGTATGTTTACACAGGCTGGTTATTTAGTACATGTCTACACAGGCTGGGGACACGGTGTACGTCTACACAGGCTGGTGGTACAGTACATGTTCACACAGACAAAATTCCCAGTACATATTTACACAGGCTGGGGACATGGTATATGTTTACACAAGCTGGTTATTTAGTACATGTTTACACAGGCTGGGGACATGGTGTATGCTTACACAGGCTGGTCATGCAGTACATGTTCACACAGACAGAATGCCCAGTACATGTTTACACAGGCTGGGGACATGGTGTATGTTTACACAGGCTGGTGGTGCAGTACATGTTCACACAGACAGAATGCCCAGTACATGTTCACACAGGCTGGGGACACAGTGTGTTTACACAGGCTGGTTGTTTAGTACATGTTCACACAGGCAGGCAGGTAGCACAATGTATGTTCACACAAGCTGGGGTGCCTTAAATGTTCACACAACAAGGAGCTAAACTTGACCCCAGGCTGGGGGCTGCTACTGTAAACTAATTAAATTTGTGTCTTTATGTAAATCAAAATATGAAAAAACAAGATACATAACAAACACACACATATGAGTTACATTATAGTTATGCAGCAGTCATAATATACTTTGAGGTCTGGGATACCAAAATAAAAAGCAAATAAAAATATAGATGTGATGATATATGCAGAAGTCACAATGTGCTTGTAAATCTAAAAAAAGATTTCATTTTGCAGATATCCCTGATTATTAAAATGTACAAAGCAGACAAGGGGGAAAAAGCAGTACGAGTGCAGTAGACACTTTCATGAGGCTTCAAGCAGAGGTCTTTGATAACACCATTAGAATATAATGTGGGGATGCATGGGGTGTAAGAGGAACATTGCACTGCTTTTGGGAGTGATCCTTTCGATTCCCCCCCCCCAAATCATGCATCTAATCCAGTTTTCTAGCGTACATTTGAAATGTCAGACTTTGACAGATAGGGCTGCCTAAATTAACAAACAGCAGCAGAAAGCTCCAATGTTCTGGTACTTGGGTAGTTGGATGGAAAGGAAACCCAACCATCGAAACTGCAGCTGGAAGGGAAATGGAAGCTTATCCAACTGTGCAAGCCTTGTACCAAAACAACCTGTGCTAATTGAAAACTGGACTTTAGACATTCCCTTCATCATTTTGTTATAAGATGCTGACAGTTTGAAATACAGCATGAGCCCCTCTGTTTTCTGTTTGAGTCATTCGGGTCATACACTCACGACTGAGAAAGACCCTCGCGAATAATCATGCAGCAGTATTTAATGTTTGTGTCCAGCCTCACTTAGGAGAGCCAGCCGCATTACATAGAAACACGGAAACGCAGAATTTACTGGCATATGAGGACTGCTTGGCCCATGTAGTCTGCCCATTTTTCCTGCCTATCATATCATCACAGATGCTACTTGATCTTGGGACCATTCACCACCCCCTTTCCTTTCCCTAAGATTCTCTTATGCGTATCCCAAGCATTCTTGAACCCTACCACTGTTTTCGCCCCGACACCTCTCTTAGAAGACTTCCAGGAATCCACCACTCTTTCTGTGAAGAAGTACTTCCTCACATCTGTCCTGAATCTACCCACCTTCCGCTTCTTGTCATGCCCTCTTGTCTTTCAGCACCTCGTGTTCTGAAAAATAGTTCCCTCCTGTACCTTATTTACCCCTGTGAGGTATTTAAAGATATCTATCATATCCCCTTTCTCCCCTCTTTCTTATAGGGTGTATTAAAGTCCATCCCTTCTTTTGGTGGCATATCTTTAGGGCTACATAAAAGTTGTAAAAGGATTGGGACGGGTTACCATCATGTTGTCTCCCCTCCACCACCCCAATCAGTACTATTAGGATACACAACAGAAAACTGACATCAGGACTGACGTAATCAAACCTTCATAAAAGAAACTGAAATAAGAAGGCTAAATTGCAACTCTGGAAATTCCGAACAGTGGGAGAATCAAGGCAGCACTGATGGGGTTACACACGAGAGACACCACACTACTCTTCATCATGCTACACAACAGCGTTTACATGGAGCTGATAGTTGTCACAAAAAGTACAGAGTTTATAGAAACATTTTAAAAACCACAGTAACTTCACATCTTTGACCTCTGTGGGAAGCTTCCTGCAGTGACGGAGCTGCCATTTACTTCTTGCTTTTTTACTTTTATACGCAACAGGTTTTCAAGTGGCAGCATGTTTAATGATTTGGGTAAATAATTGATCATATTAGGGAATGAATTGTCCTCTGTAGATTTTATTTGGGGTCAACTGGGTCACATTAGTGAATGCATTAACTTTCTGTTTTTTGGGGGGGGGGGTCACTTGGGTCACATTAGTTAATGAGCTGTATCTGTACTTTTTAATTGGGGGTCACTTGGGTTACATTACTTGAACTTTCTTTCTGCAGTTTTTATTTGGGGGTGACTTAGGTCACATTAGTGAATTCTCTTTTTGTGGTTTCTATTTGGGCGTCACTTGAGGGGTTACATAAGTGAATTAACTTCCTGTAGTTTCTATTTGGGTCACTTGGGTTACATTAGTTAGTCAACTATCTTTTTGTAGTTTGTATTTGGGAGCTGTCTGGGTTACATTCGGGAATGATGTTTCTGTAGTTTTTATTTGGGAGCTGTCTGGGTTACATTAGGGAATGATGTTTCTGTAGTTTTTATTTGGGAGCTGTCTTGGTTGCATTAGGGAATGATATTTCTATACTTTTTATTTGGGAGCTGTCTGGGTTGCATTAGGGAATGATATTTCCATAGTTTTTATTTGGGGGCTGTCTGGGTTACATCAGGGAATGATGTTTTTGTAGTTTTTATTTGGGAGATGATTTCAGCAAGGCTTTCCACACTGTACCACATAGGAGACTTATAAAGAAACTGGGCAGTTTGGGGGTTAACTGGGTTCACAATTGGTTGATGGACAGGCAACAGAGGGTGGTGGTAAACAGCAGTCACTCTAATGAGGAGAGGATGACCAGGGGGCTACCCCAGGTCTCAATACTGGTACCAGTCCTCTCCAATGTCTTTATAAGAGACATTGCAGAAGAGCTGAAAGGGAAGGGAAGGTATGCCTCTTTGCAGTTGACACCAAAATCTGAAATATGGTAAATACTCTGGAGGGGTGGAGAGAATGAGTAGAGACCTGAGAATACTCAAGGAGTGGTCAAGGGTATGGCAGCTGGAGATTTCAATGCGAAAAGTACAAATTCATACACCTAGGGTAAAGAAAACCATAGATGGTGTATAGAATGGGGAATAGAGATTGACAGTCTTTAAACAGGAACAGGACCTGGGGTAATCATATCTGATGACCACAAGGAGGCGAGGCAGTGCAACATGGCAGTAGGATGGGTCAGTAGGATGCTGCAGCACATAGGGAGGGGGTATCACCAACAGAAGGGGAGAGGTGGTGTTACCACCTTACAGTATCAATTGTTGGTGAGACCCCACCTGGAGTACTGTGTCCAGTTCCGAAGACCACATCTCAGAATGGACATAGACAGGGTGGAGGCTGTCAAGAGGAGGGCAACTAAAATGGGGTAGCGGCTGCATCAGAAGCCGTATGAGGAGAGACTGAGGGGTCTCAATGTGTACACCCTGGAACAGTGGAGGGAGGGGGAGGACATGATAGAGACCTATAAATACCTAACAGGGGTGAACAAGGTACAGTAGGGGAACATTTTTCATCAGAGAAGGTGCATGAGAACAAGGGGGGCATGCAGTGAAGCTGGAAGGGGGGGAATTTAGGAGGGATGTAAAGAAGTACTTTTTCACTGAAAGAGTGGTGGATACCTGGAACAGTTTTCCAGTGGAGGTGGTGGAGGCAAAAACAGTGTTGAGCTTCAAGCATGCATGGGACAGGCACAATGGAATCTTGATAGGAAAGTGCAGGGAGCAGAGCAGCCAGAGATCAGGTGGGGTCTGCGGTGACAGCATAGGCAGGAAAAAATGAGCAGACTGGGTGGGCCAAGCAGTCCTTATCTGCCAACATAGTCCATGTTTCTGTTTGAGTCACATTAGGGAATGAATCATCTCTCTGGAGTTTTTATTTGGGGGTCATCTGGGTAACATTAGGGAATGAATTATCCTTCTGTAGTTTTTGTTTGGGAGTGTCCCTTGGGTCGCATTAGGGAATAATTTATCTTTCTGTAGTTTTTATTTGAAAGGTTATTTGAGTCACATAAGGGAATAAATTATATTTCTGTAATTCTATTGTTGGGGGGCACTGAATGAGAGGGAGGACTATTACATGATTTTTTAAATGCTGACAACTATAGAAACACATAATTTGTTGGCAGAAAAGAACCATTGGCGCACCCAGTCTGCCCAGATGTCTCCCCTGCCTGGTCTGTCCCAGCAGAGTGTAACTGCTCTCTGGCGACCACCCCTACGATGGAGTAGTTTGCTGTTATGGTTTACCCTGTGAGTGCAATTTCTGCTGTGATCTTGTGGCTGGCCATTTTTGTGTGCTGTTGATAATCCACACTGAGTCTGCTAGCTTTGTGCTGACCAAATATAAGCTTGCTTACTGAAAAGGTCACATTCTAATACCAAAAACATTTACATTGTGGTATTCAGTGTAAACTCAGTCTCCAGTGACCTCCCCCTTAGGTTTAAGGCTCTCAATAAATGAAACGAATGCTCCCTCCTTGGGGCCCTATTCTCAGTTCTCTCTACATGCCATGCAGGCGTGCTTCCAGCCAAACTCGCAGCCTTCCCCAACCACAGAGCTTGCCGTTGCATTCTTGGTCCTGCTTCTGGCCTGAGTGTATACATGTCACAGAAGCTGTCAGGATGCATGAAGCTCCGTAAAAAATAAATAAACCAAAATAAATTAAAATGATTGTGATTTGGGGTGGGTAGAACACATGTTCCGGGTATGAATGCCAGCATGCTGAATCTCCGAGGCCCTGTAGGAAATAGCAGGATAAACATCTCTGCCCCTTTTCCATGTTGTGGGGAAGATTTGAGCAGTGCTTGAACTGGAAAATATCTGGGTGTGGGAACTCTAACTTCTAGATCTCAGGGTAGTGGAACGGTCATTTCTAGGTGGTGGAACTCTCCTACATTACTCAGTGGAGAAAGATGACAGAGATGGAGGAACTGTTACACAATTTTTTAAGAGGTGGTGGAACTGAGTTCCTGTGGGCCCCTGCATGTGTGCCTCGGCTGTGGCTTCCCACTGGAAGAGCAATATGCAGCTATGCCGTACTCACAACTCCCACCCTGGCTGCATAGGACCAGTAATGCATGGTGGGGGTTGATGGCTGTTCTATGCCAGAGAACATCACTGGATGACCTGTTTGGAGAATAGGACCATTAATGCAGCCTCAGTGTTACCCACCAATGGATTAGGGAAACCGGGAGTTTTGCTTTCACAAACTGCTTAATCATTTTAATCTCTTTGTTCAGTCCGGTGACTGGTTCTAAACTACTGTCCTTAACAGTGACCTTATGCAGCATATAACTGCAGCACTATTGTGCATGGTGTGTGTGGTTGGGGTGGGGGGAAGTATTTTATCTGAAATGCTGAATGGCTCATAGAATCCAAAAAAAAACTAGAGTCCTGGTGTCACTACCACTGTCAAGCAGAAAATATGTACTACAGTTATCTGACAGACCCTGCTGTTGGTGGCAAAAGAGAAACTGAACTTGAGTCCTGAATTTCTGTTTGGCATCACTGACACCATTAGATCCCATATATTCTATGAAAGACACTTCACTGCTCTTCATGTAATAAAACACGGCTGCTCATAGCACTGCCTTCTCAATACTGCAATTAAATATGACGTCCAAAACCTGGTACTCCCATGGCTTGGAATGGAACCCGTCTCTCAGCTGGCTTTACACTTTTACTTTCAAAGCACACACGTAGTAGTGGCCCTTGCCCTTTTTGCAATCTCTTGCTTGCCACTTTCCCCTTCTCCGTACCAAAACACAGTTTTTTCCTTTCTTCGAAGAATGGGGTGGGCCTCTTTTCCAGTTTGTGAAAGTAACAGGTTCTCCTTCAGTCCATTCCCACTGGCCAACATTCACTCTGTCATTTAGCCCTAGTGGAGAAAATAAAATAAAAATAAAAAAAACACTTTTAATTTTGTAAATGAAGATTTTCATGTATCTTTTTTTGTTTTAATATTTGCAAACCAAAAGCAGAAGGATTTCCTTATCATTTCTGCTATCATTACTAAGGGCCTTAACATTGTAAACAATACCTTGAAGGGGCAGGACATTTGTGCTGACTAGAAGTTTGTAAAGTTTCTATTTTCCAAAATGATGTTCACAATTCCAAATGATCCATATTTAATTGAGCCTGATTAAACACTGTTTTGAAAAACTGTGCTTTGTATCGTGTCCATTTTGTGGACAATATTCAGCACAGTTCTTTGCAAGGAACCAGAAATGGCATGTGCTGGGAAAACTGAAATAAAGTAGATAAAAGAGCACCTGCCTGGTCAAAACTGCAGTACTGTTCAGTGTCCGCACGCTGCCTGGGTCTTTGCCTACTACCTGTAGCATGCTTGAAAACAGGTGTCTGTAATATGCATATGATTTGCCTGAAAGTGTGCATAATAAGACAGGAAGTGTGCATAATGAGACTGAAAGTGTGTATATTACGTAACTTGACAAAACCACTGCAGCACTACAGGCACTACAGGCATGTAAGAGGCACTGTTGAAGAACTGACATATTCCTGTTTTTTGCCTGATTCTTGCACAGATAGAATGCAGTAACTACAGACATGATACAGGGACTGCTTTATGCCTGTTCAGATACTGAAAAGGCTGATTTCATATTTCATTAACAGCTCACTGAAAACAGGAGTAGTTCTGGAGGACTAGAGTAGGGTGAATGTAGTCCCACTACACTAAAGTAGTAGCAGGGAGGAGGCTGGCAGGCATAGGTCAGTCAGTCTGACGTCAGTGGTGGGTAAGATAATGGTGTCACTGTTAAAGGAAAGGATAGTGGAGTGTATTGAATCCAGTGGGCTACAAGACCCGAGGCAGCATGGTTTCATGGGGGAAGATCATGTCAAATGAATCTGACAGATTTCTTTGACTGGGTGACAAAGGATTAAGATCAGGGTGGAGCACGGAACATGGCTTACCTAGATTTCAGTAAGGTGTTCAACACTGTTCCACACAGGAGACTAGTAAGCAAGCTGGACAGCTTAGGAGTGGGTCCCAAGGTGGTAAGCTGGATAAGAAATTGGTTAGGGGATAAGAGACAGAGGGTTGTGGTAAACGGAGTTCACTCTGAGGAAGAGAGGGTGATCAGCAGCGTGCCTCGCGGTCAGTGCTGGGACTGCTCGTCTTTATAAGTGACATTGCAGAGTTGGAAGGGAAGATCTGCCTCTTTTTTTGTAATTAAAAGTTTATTGATTTAAAGGTACAATGACACTATACAAACAATATCAAGCACATCCCTAGCTGGGATTTCTCCCTTGGATTAACAGACTACAGTAGTAATGAAGTGCACATAACATTTCCATTGTAATAACCTTGCTATGAATTGCACTGAATAACATGGACTAATAAGGCTGGATGTAGTACCAGAGTGATTGAGCACTTAGTACACTTGTTGTCTCAGCTCATTAGGTCTTCACAAGCTTAAGCTGTAACATATTCTTCATGTCTGATTAGATAAAACCATTTTTAAGTAACACTGAAGGACATGTAGGTGTACATTACTAAGTGAGAAGTCAACTATAACCATTGTGACAGATGCCTGGAGCACGCTTGTCCGTGACCGATACCTGCATCTTCACTTATTTACATACATACCACTATTGCTGAGATAACACAGAGGATAATGTATGGTCCTCTGTCGGTAACCGGTTTGTTAACTGTTGAGAGGTTGCCAGGGCAACCATGTAAACCTCGAGAGTGAAGTTGCTGGCTCCCTCTTGAGGTTTCTGAGTACACTCAGCAAAATAGGAATGGAGGGAAGGTGAACAGAAGCCTCCCTCTCCAGTTTAAGACCAGGGCATCCTCTGGGACTGTTCCTCTTGCTGGGGGCCTGTGGCAGAACTGTGGGAGCTGGCTGTTCTCCACGAAGCAGACAGGTCTATTTCTGGTGCATCCCACCTTCTGTGCACTGGTGCCAGTACCTGCTGATTCAGGGTTCACTCATGGTGTCCTTGGCTAATTCTGCTTTGTGAACCTGCGAGGACATTGTCTTTTCCTGGTAGGTGTACGGCAGATAGTTCTAATAGGCTAGGTTCCAGAGTTTCATGGCTTCTGTGAATAGTCTTGAGGATCTGTTCCTCCCTGCTTGTTTAGGTAATACATTGTTGTGGTGTTGTCTCTTCAGAGCCAGCAGACTGACCCTATACTGCGGAGGAAAACGCTTGCATTGGTAGGATCACTGCCCTGAGCTCCAGGAGTGTGATATGTTCTCGAGTCTCCTGTGTGCTCCGTCATGTGATCAGTCGTTTTGGTATGTGAGCAAGTGCAGGAGTGCTTTCATTCACTAGAAGGTGGCTGCTTGTGGAGGAAGGCGAGCTGTGTCAGTCGCCTTCACTGTTGCGCCTGAGGGTCTGCATTTAAAAAGAAAATTTGGGAGCTTGGGTTAGGAGGAGGGTTGGAGTTGGGTGCTGCCAAAGTGGGTGGAAAGGGAAGAAATATTAATTTTTATAAGAGAAAGAAAAGCACTAAAGACGGCGGACAGCTGTGAAGGTGGGCGGGTTGTGCCACTTGCTCATTATGGAAATTTTTTTTTTCAAACATGAAATTGTGGGTGCTGGTGGTGAGAAGCATGGGACTGGGATTGTAGCAGAAGGTGGAGGGATGGGGGGCTGTTTCAAAAGGAGACTGGGCTGACAGGGGCTATTCCTTTTACTTCTTTTTTTCTGTACCAGGTTAGAATAGTGCAGTGACAATAGTGCCATTCAAAAGCGCGTGGTCAGAATCACGAAAGACAGAATAGCTACAGGGATAAAATAGCACAGGCAGGATTAGCACTATCCCTGTAGTTGTTGCTGTACAAAGGAAGAGGATGCAAGGTCTGTCGGGTGGCCTGCCACTGAGCAGCTGCTGAGGCGAAGAGTGTAATGGTACAGGCAGTGGAGAGTGACAGGACAGTGGTGTATAGGAGTTTGATTCCCGGTCCCGGAACCTATAGTTATGTGTGTGTGTTTTTTTTTTGTTATTTCTCCCAGGACTGTTTGTGTTTTGGTGTCTCCCCCTCCCGACCTGTGTGGCTACTGTGTCTGCTCCCGGTTGTCCTGCCCGGTTCCTCTTCCCTCCTCAATAATTCACTCCCCCCCTGAAGTTTCTCCCTATCCCTGAATTCCACCCCCTGTGGAGTTGGCTATATATATATATATATATATATATATATATGTGTGTAAAAGTTTCTTTATGTGACCTCACCATGGTAGCGGTCTTCTGTGTGTTTTTGGAACACTACCATTGCTGCTATTGTTTCGTGCGACATTTATCCTGGGTGGTATTTCCAATGGTGCAGTTTTTCCTGCATGGTTCTAGACCGTTCTGTTATTGTGGATGGCGTTCTGACCTAGTGTCCTTTTTTTCACATGGTCATGAATATGAATACAAATATTTGGCCAAATACAGTATTCAGAATAAGATATTTACCCTCCTCTAGTATGAATACCATTTTGCAAAATAGGAACATTACAAACAGCTGCAAATACACACTCATTTCCTGTCCACTGTAAGAGTTTGTTGTAACACAACAGTGCAACAAAGAAGTTTTTTTTTTTTTTCAATTGTTTAGCCAGGAGTAGCAGACTAAGCTGAAAACTTGTTTACAGGTGTGACCTGGGAGCACAAAGAAGTTAAGTGACTTGCTCAGGGTCACACAGTATGCAAGTGAGGGCTGTGGGATTCAAACCCAGATCTCTAGTTTTGCAGCTCAGAGCCTTAAACCACTACGCTACACTGCCTCCCAAAGTACAAAGCATTTGTGCTGTGGTCATGCCCTCTTCATTTTCTGAGGGCATTTTTATACTGTTTGCATCAGCATTGGGTGGCTTTAAGTATTTTATGACCGATAACCTATTATGGTGAGCAGTCTGTCATGACACCAGGTAGAATTATTTGGATATGTGTCCAGAGTCAAGTTTGGTATCACTGCAGGCAGCAGAAAAGTAGGACAAGATGGACCCTGTGTCCTTTTTGTCATTACATGACAATGTTACAATGTACATCATGCAGTGACGTCACCAGGCTGTTTTTGAGGCGGCTGAAGCCCATCGCATGTAAGCTCAAGCCCCCAAATCATTTTCCCCGAAAAATTTAAAGACTCACAGTTTCACTGCTTGCTGAGGAAGAAAAGAAGCCGTGGTTTAGAGTCAGCACTTCATAGCTCTACCACATGGAGCGCACTTTCCTTTTGCTTTGTCTGGCCCGGGTCTTCTGGATCCCGCTGCGATCGTTGATGGTGCTAGTGGTGGAGGTCGGGGAACTCTGCTCCCACCCAATGCTTTGGTTGCCCCTGAACAGTGGCAGGGCAGAAGTTTAGTGGTCCGGGTGCTGGTTTCCGACCAGACATGCTTTGCCGCTGCACCTCATGGTCCGTCTGCCCAAACTTGTCTCCTGTTGGTGAATGCCGCATGGACTGTGATCAGCTGGGCACCCAGGTCCGTGACTGCAGTGGCACTAATTTACTGTGGAAGGGAGGTGGGGAAGAGAGCTGAGCAGGGGAACTTCACCAGCAATGACCACCAAAACGGATGCCGTCGCTTCCTTCGTTGGGGGGCTACAGGAGAAGGACCACAGTTGGGGGTCATCTCAGGGGAATGGAGTAAGAAAGGGATTCGAGGAGCCCAAAAAACAGATAAACATAAAAACAAAAAAATGGCAGAACTGAATGCAGAAAATACGAAGGACCCCTAAAGGGCACCACACCCCACAACCAGCACAGAAGGCCAGGCAAAGGGATGGGAAGCAACCTGGAGCCCCCACAAAGGGGAAGAGAAAGAAATTTAACAAAACAAAGAAGAGAAAAAGAATAACCACTCCAGCAAAGCTGGGCAGGGCAACAGCCTGCTGACCAGCAAGTGGCACTAGAGGCAGTAAACAAAGGGGGAAGGACAGGAGACTGCAATGGCAGCCCCATGTGTGGCAACATCCAATGTCAATGGCAGAAAGAAAAACAGCCACATACTGGAGAGGAGAGACAGGGAACTGCAATGGCAGCCCCATGTGTGGCAACACCCAATGTCAATGCCAGAAAAAAACAATAAACAGCCAGCATACTGGAGAGGGGAGACAGGGGAACTGCAATGGCAGCCCCAAAAAAACATAAACTATGCCACACTTATTCTGCAAAATAACAGAAAGCTAATTAACAGACTTACCAAGCCATATTTTTATTTGAACAAAAGAGAACCTGGGTGAGCATTACCCTCGTCACTTTGCATCTGAAATGTGATGCTCGTGCTACATGCACTACTAGGCACCCAGCGTCAGGACACCCCAGAAATCCCAAATATAAAAACTGCAAACCGAGGGAGCAGACAACTAAAGGGAGCTCACCCTATGGAACTGGCTGCTGCTGGCCATCAGGAGGACTGCTGGTCCTCTTCCAGAGCTAAGGTGTGACTGCTGCTGGAGACCTCTGAGGACCACTGGCTATAGAGGAGCAGCCACCCAGGAGCTACAAATCCAAGTTTCAGGTAAGCCTCCAGTCATCTGTACTCCTGTGCTCTCTACTCCGTCAGTCACTCAGTCCAGAACTGCCACTGGCTAGCAGGGAAGACCCTTTCTAGCCTAGAGGTGAACCTGTCTTTTGGATAGATGATTGGGTATCTGGGGGTTAGATCAGCCCATTTTGCTGATTTATGGCCCCTTTAGGCACTGGCAGGAGACCTGGCCTGGCCAAGACAAAGGATCCAGCACCAGAAGGCTCCAGAAGGGCAGGGGGGAAGGGGATAGAGACAGGAAATGGTCAGCCAGCCAATTTGGTCAATAAGCCAGTTGGCTACGAACAGGGTGGTTGGGGAGTTAATCCTTTCCCTCCCTGAGTCCTCTTTGGTCTGCTTGCCTGGCAGACTTTGGGGTACTACACTTGTCCACTCACAAGTTGATGGAGAAAAAAAGAAAGTAAGTCTCACGAGCCGACTGAGTGCACTGGTGGCTGGCTGCTGTGATCTGTGCTGTTGACAAAGAGAACATTGGGACAGGAGTCAGGACATCACCATGGGAGAGCGCAGAGCTTGGGGCAGGGATTTGTCATCAACACTCCCAGGTTAGTTCGATCCCAATCTGACAGGGAGCACTGGGGCTGGTACAACAAATGTGCTCTGCCTCCGCTAGTCTCTTGGACTCTGTTCAGTGGGTTCAGAAGCATGAGAGGTTTGACATGCCTTGCCTTGTAGGAGGGAACACCTGGACAGGACCAGGAGCGATTGACATAAATTGGGATTGGGATTAGTGACCACCTTTTAGTAACTGCCATGCCAACACAGTCAGCACTGCTTGCACAGCAGGTATATTTTGCAGACAGGCACAGATGTGGTACACATCTAAAAGGCTGTGCACCATGAGTCTTTACACAGTTGTTTGGCAGTTCAGGAAAGGAAGATCTGTGCCTGTGGCTTGTGTGAAAAGAAATTTTGATTTATATAGCACCTTTCATACAGACTGTATTCCTAAGTGCTTTACAATCCAAAGAGGGAGGGAGAGAGAGAATTTTGCTGCCTTTTTATATAGCAACCTAAATAGACATAATCATACAAGTCATCCTCAAACTCCTTAGAATCCAGGAAGAGGGGGAGGGGAGGGATAGATTGCAGCACACAGGGAGATGAAAGACTACAGAAATTGACGAAAGACAGAGAGAGAGCGAGAGAGAGAGAGGGAGAGGGAGAGGGCATGCAGAGAGATTAAGGGCAGGAAAGTTAAGTGATTTGTTCAGAATTATGCAGTGTGGAAGTGGTGGCTGTTTGCCCTGCTGTTTGCTCTGGGGTCCAGTAACCTTCCCAGCGGATCTACTGGGATAATGGTGTCTCTCTTTCTGTTGTTCTCACCGGTCCAGTAAACACATTTTTGCACATGTACCATTTAATACATGTCATGATAACCAGGCTTCTCAAACATACATTTCACCATTAAAATGCAGAAAAAGCCACCATTTGAAGGTAAAACTGGGTTGATGGAGGGGCCATGCCCTGACCCCTAGCTTTGTTACGATTTTGACTGTGGGACATTAGCCCCCAACTTTATACCTCTGGTGACACCCCTGACATTATTGAGCTGTGAATGCAGTCTGCTATCTACTTAGGGCAGCCCTGCAACAGTACTTTTAGGTAGTTTTTACACAATTACTCTTTTACAGTATAAATAACACAGAGATATCAACTGATCTGCAAATCAGGCTTATAAATCATTTTTTTAAACGTAGATCAAAAATATGAACTCCAGACATGGTGGATCACTTTTGTGTGCCGTTTACTTCACGGACACACAGGTGATCTCCCCTTCCTCATGAGGATGTACTGTATGTAGAATACTTGCCTATCCAAAATGGCTTCCGTCCGCTGAAGTCCCAGAGCCACTGCATGTCCTCCTTGGAAAGCACGCTGACCAGACTGGCATGGTGTCTGTGAGACACAAAAAGGAAAGAAAGGTAAGTGATCAATAAAATGCACCATTATCATGAGTGGAACATAAGGCAGACCCACAATACGTGGCCCTTATCTCCGCTGCATGTGATCATTTTTTAAACAGCTTGTTTAGCAGCAGTAACAAAGGATAGTAACATAGAAACATAGAAACATAGACTTTGACGGCAGAAAAGGACCACTTGGCCCACCCAGTATGCCCATTTCCCTACCTACTGGATAAGCTGCAGATTCTAGTTAACCAACAGCCTGCTTCCTGCAACCCCGCACTATAATTGCTTTGTGTCTGTCCCAAGCATGTTTGAATTCCCCCACTGTTTTAGACCCAACGACCTCCTCAGAGAAGGCTGTTCCATGTATCCACCACTCTCTCCGTGAAAAGAATTTCCTCACATTACCCTGAGCCGTCCCCCTCTATCTTTAAACTGTGCCCCCTTGTTCTTACACATCTCTTTTTCTGAAAGATGCTACCCTCCTGGACTTTGTTGATTCCCTTGAGGTACTTGAACGTTTCTATCATGTCCCCTGTCCCTCCTTTCATCAAGGGTATACATATTAAGCTCTCTCAGTCTCTCTTCATATGGTTTCTGATGTAGACCCTGCACCATTTTAGTTGCCCTCCTCTGGACTGCTTCCATCCTGTCTATGTCCTTGCGTAGATGAGGTCTCCAAAATTGCACACAGTACTCCAGATGGGGTCTCACCAACTGTCTGTATAGAGGGATAACCACTTCCCTTTTTCTACTTGTGATGCCCCTTCCTATGCATCCCAGTATCCCCTGGCTCTCCTTACTGACTTCTCACATTGCTTACCCACCTTTGGGTCATCTGATATGACTACTTCAGTCCCTTCCATTTTTGTTGTTGTTAGTACCTCCCCGTTATTGTGTACTCTTCTCCTGGGTTTTTGTTTCCCAGGTGCATTACTTTGCACTTCTTTGCATTGAATCTAAGTTGCCATATGTCTGACCATTCCTCCAACCTTGCCAAGTCCCTTTTCATCTTTTCTAACCCTCTTGTGTATCAACTCTGTTAAGATCTTTGTGTCATCTGCAAAGAGGCATCACTTCTTCCAGACCCTCTGCAATGTCACTTATAAAGATGATAAAGAGGATTGGACCCAGTACTGAGCCCTGAGTACTCCACTAGTAACCCCCTTTCTTCGGAATGTGTTCCATTCACTATTACCTTCTGTGTCCTGTTGTGCAGCCAGTTCGCTACCCAGGCTACCACCCTGGGACCCACTCCCAGGCTGGCTAACTTGATTATTAATCTTTTGTGCGGGACTGTGTCAAATGCCTTGCTAAAGTCTAGGTAGGCCATATCCACAGCCCCTCCCTGGTCTATTACTTTGGTCACCCAGTCAAAGAAATCAATTAGATTAGTCTGACATGACCTTCCTGCTGTAAATCCATGCTGCTTTGGGTCCTGTGCCCCGCTGGCCTCTAGGTGCTCAACACAATTCTTTCTTTCAGAAGTGATTCCATCATTTTCCCTACCACTGAGGTCAAACTTACAGGTCTGTAGTTTCCTGCTTCTGCCTTGCTCCCACTTTTGTAAAGGGGAATCACATCTGCCCTCCTCCAGTCCTCAGGTATCACCCCATCCTGCCATGATTTGTTAAAAGTGTGGTCAGTGGTGTCACTAGGTCCCCCCAGTTCTTTTAGGACTTGGGTGAACTTCGTCAGGCCCTATTGCTTTGTCCACCTTGGAGTTTTAGGAGTTCTTTTCAGGACTCTTTTCTGTGAATGGACTGGTATCAACCCCCTACCCAGTGTGTTTCTATTGTCTGGTTTAGGTAACTGCTCCTCATCTTCTTTTGTGAATACTGAGCAAAAGTATTCATTCAGTATCTCTGCCTTTTCACTGTCTCCCTCTGCCCACCTCCCCTCTCCTTTATTAATCTTCACTATCCCTTCCTTAACCTTTCTATGCTCCCTAATGTACCTATAAAAGGTTTTATCCCCCTTTTTGACAGAGTTAGCTATTTTTTCCTCGGTTTGTGCCTTTGCCATTCTGACTGCCTTTCCTACTTCTTTCTGCTTTAATTGATACAGTTCCTGTCGTGCTCCTCTGTGATTCCTTATACTTTTGAATGCAGCCTTTTTCTCCTTAACCTTCCCTGCCACCTTTTGAGAACCATAGTGGTTTTTTACTCCGCTTTGTTTTCTTTATTTGTTTTACACAAAGACTTGTTGCCTCTATGATGGCAGTTTTGATTTTTCTCCATTGTTCTTCCACCCCTCCTATTTGGCCATTTGCTAGTGCATTCTTCAGGTGTTCACCCATTTTGCCAAAGTCAGCCCTTCTAAAGTCCAGTATCCTTGTTTTTGTATGGCTTATCTCCATGGTTGTGCTCATTGTGAAGCACACTGTGCAGTGGTCGCTTGTTCCCAGATGTCTACTGACTCTAAATTTGTGATCCTCTCTCCATTTGAGAGTACCAGGTCTAGTATTGCTCCCCGAGTGGGTTCCAGCACTAGCTGTCTAAGGTCTGCTTCGCAGGGCATCGAATGACCCTGCTCTTGATGTGGCTGCAGTACATGTCCTCCAGTTAACATCTGGCATATTCAGGTCCCCATCAATAGTATCTCCCTTTTTCAGCCATTTTGAGAATGTCCTCTATCATTTTCTTGTCCATTTCTCCCTTGAGACGGGGTCTGTATACAACCCTGTGCGGATTAGTATGCCATTCCCCATCTCCAAGGTAACCCAGAGTGCCTCTTGTCCTCCCCTTTACTTTTAGTTCTGTAGCTTTGATCCCTTCCCTTATGTATAGAGCTACTCCACCTCCTCTTTACCTTCCCTGTCCCTTCTGTAGATTGTACACCTGGTATGTTGACATCCCATTCATGGTTCTCGGTGTACCATGTTTCTGTGACTGCCACAATATCCAATTGTTCATCTTCCATCAAAGCTACTAGCTCAGAGAGCTTGTTTCCCAGACTATGGGCATTAGTAGTCATTGCCCTCCATTTAATGTTGGCTTGATCCTTTTTCCCCCCATCCCTGCTCTTATTGCTCTTATATATTTTACTATTTACCCCATCCTGCCTGTGTTGAGCTCTGTACCTCAGTGTTTACCCTACTACCTGCCCTGTTTTGTGGGGGGAGGCTTGACTTTTCCTGCCTTTTATCAGTACCTCCCCCCTTATCTAGTTTAAAAGCTTGCCAAGGAAGCATTTAAACCTGTCACCTAGGAGCTTGGTCCCCTTTGTGGACAAATGCAGACCATCATACCAGTATAGACCTTTATCTCTCCAGGTGGACCCCCAGTCCCCAATGAAGCCAAAGCCTTGTGCTCTGCACCAGTTTTGCAACCATTCATTAAACTGCATGGTGTGCAGTACCCTAGCCTCATTCCTGCCATGGACTGGTAGCACCTCTGAGAAGGTTACTGTGCTTGCTACCCATCTGAGGCCCCTCCCCAACTCCACAAATTCATTCTGCACTGCACTGATCCCATGCTTAGCTAGGTCATTTGTCCCAAAGTGGACAATGATATCTAGTTCTGTCTCCTGTGATGCTGCTTCTACAATTGTGAGGATTCGCTTCTTGTCCCTCCAAGCCATGGCACCAGGCAGGCAGCTTACTTCCTTCTCTCCCTTCCCGAGTTCTACCCCCTTAACAATTGAGTCCCCTATCAGTAGCTGTTTCCTTCCCCTGTGGTGTCTGGTGCTTTGTGCAATCCCTGAATGAGTGGCACAGCAAGGAAGAGAGAGAGAGACACACACATACACAGAAAGGAGCTGCATATGTGTGTGTGTGTGTGGGGGGGGCACAGTACAGGACACTGGAAATGTAAGAAAGCATTTTATAAACAAGAAATATCAGAAATTACGTCAGTACTGTATTTCTGACTTTTGTATGTGCATAAAAGCAATCACATGGGGATTATTTGTTGGGGACTATTTTTCTTGGTAGCAGGATACGGTTTCTTTTTTAATATTTAAACAGGGAGAAAAACCCTTTCTGTTGTTTTCTCCTCTTTTTGAACATAATCCATGTTGTAAGCACAATAACCCACTCCAGGGTATAGGGTTATTGGGGATTATACCATGGACATAAGTGAACAGCCAATGAAATGGTCAGACTGGCAGTTTACCACCAGTGTAAATCCTCTGATAAACAACGGTTGTTGATGAGACTGTAACCCAATATATGCTGTGCAGCATAGGAATAAATACAATACAAATAAAAAAAACAAAGCAACCTCTTTAATATTTGTATTTTATTATAGTAAAAAAATTAACCTTGGTATAATCGAAATGAGGATGTGGATTATCAGAGGATTTACCATGGCTGGCAAACCACTCCAGCCATGGTAAATCCCCTGATAACCCACACTCCCTCATGGCTTATTGCTTAATTATACAATGGCTCAAAAAATACTGATCCTGATTGACTGGCTGGCATGATTTACATGTTGTAAATCCTGCTATCACCCAATGTTAAAAAGTGCCAGCCAGCCTCATGTGCTGAAAAAACACTCCAGCCCCTGAACATAAACCCAAAATTTGCCATGTTGGATCCCCAGTAACACCGGTGTACCAACTGGCACTGTATAACTTTGCTAACAAAGCAGAAAACAACAGTTCTTAAATAAAGTAGATTTCTGACACTTTTTTTAAAACGATCAGTCTGTACCTGCTCATCCTTTTTTACCACTCTCTTCTACCTCCAATCACAGCACAATGCTCGGTAGTCATAAAGCTCCAGAATTGAAACCAGTGGCCATTGCTGCTCAGCACCCTGTAACGCTGGGCCATTTATAGTGTTCCAGGAACTCAAGACACAGCAGAAAAAAGCCCCCAACAAAATGGACACCTTCCTTTCCTCAGTTCAATACTAAAGAGGGCCAGAAAATAACTCACAGTAAGTGTTGCTGAGTGGCAGTAAGTGCGGCAACAAGGTATGCTACTGCGCATGTGTGGAACGCACAAATAACGGAGCAATGCTTCCATAGCGCCAAAGGAAACAAGCAGCAAATACTGAAGGCTGTCCCAGCTCATATAACAAAAACAGAGCTGCGACAGTCAAAAAAGCAACCTGGGCACAGATTTAAACATTTCCTGGTCCCAACAAAAGTACTGGGCCGGGAAGCACAAAGCAATACTGCGCATGTGCAGTATCACCACAGCCCCAGTAACCAAGGACTACTTCTGGCAGAGCAATAAAAACACTGAAAAATAAATTAAAATGGAAAAATAACTTTTTATTCACTATTCTTCTGTGTAAAAAAAAAAAAAAAGGGACATTGTATAATCGAAATATGCCACTCCAGGATGTGGGTGATGGCAGGATTTACGCACTTCTGGTGTGGTTTACTCACTCGGCCTGTGGCTTTGTGACAAAACCACACCAGGCATTGGTAAATCCTGGCATCACCTACACCCTGCTGTGGTATATTGCTTAATTAATCAACACCCCTAGTGCTCTGCAGCCTCGTGCCTCACAATGCACTTGAGATGTTGATTAATCCCCAATACCCCATACTCTGTTGTGGGTTATTGCTTACAGAGCAGCCAAGCTGAGATGCCAGATCTAACTGTGCATGTGGACATGAATGATCTGAGCAGGCGGAGCTTAGAACAGGTGAAATCAGACTTCTGTGCCCTGGGGAAGGTAGCAAAGAAGTGAGCAGGAGGACAACCTTCTCTAAAGTGCTACCTCTTGCTGGAAAGCACCACGGATAAAAAGAACTTAGGGGTCATGATACTGGAGCACCTAATAACAACAGCACATTGTAACAGAGCTGTGCGCAAGACAAACAGGATGCTAGATTGTATGGGATGGGGATAAGCAGTAGAAGAGAGGTGATCCTCCCATTGTACAGGACACTAGTGTGACCACACCTGGAATACTGTACAAGATACTGGAGTCCACACCTGAGGAGAGACTGGGACAAGGTGGAAGCATTATAGTGCAGGGAGACCAAGATGACCCTTGGATTAGGGGGCCAAATATACGAGGAGAGGCTGTAGGACTTGAACATGTACACCCTTGAGAAAAGGAGGGAAAGGGGTGACGATCGAGACATACAAGTACCTGCATAGGATAAACAGGGTGAACACCAAATAACTTTTTTTCTTTGAGTTCAACTCCAGGGATAAGTGGGAACTTACTTAAACTTGCAGGGTAAATTCAAAAGGGACATCCATAAGCACCTTTTCAGGGAAAGAGTGGTGGACATGTGGAATATGCCAGAGGAAGTGGTATAGACCAAATCAGTGAACAGCTTCATGCAGGGATGCAACAGGCATATGAGGCTTGTCAGAACAGGAGAGGAAAAAACAAAGTGGAGGGATGGACACTACAGCCAGTGCAGAATAGTTAGGCAGGGTGGGCAGATTGAATGGACCAAGAGCCTTTTTCGGCCATCAGGGTCTATATATCTATGCATCTATGAGGTTAAGTGACTTGTTCAACCTCACACAGTGAGTATTTGGCTCCAGTGGCATTGGAAGCACTGAGCACCTGGTTCCCAGGGTGGTGCTCTAACCACTACAGCAATATAACCTGGGTACATGGGATGGAGGGTCAAAATGTATGTAAGGAAGAGATGAGCTCTAATGACACAACATAAGCAGAGAACAGGGGTGGGGGAGGAATCCCTGTATAAGAGTTGAAAAACTGCGTGTGGGGGGGGTCAAAGCATGAGACAGCACAAAGGGCATACTTTTGGTGGGTGGGTAACCACAAATAGCTTACTCACCTGCAACCGTAGTTCTAGGAGTGGTATACAGTTCACATCCACACTCTAGCAGTTCCACTGGGAATACTGATTTGTCAGACATCTTGAAACTAAGCTCCTCCCACCACCTGTTTGATACACACCCCCCCCCCCCAGCTGTGCCCTGGGATGTCAGATCTTTGCAAGCTGGAAGCAGTGATCCATGTGCCACTTGACAGGAGAGGCCGGGTGGGTTTTACTGGTGTGAACTATATACCACTCTTAGAACTATGGTTCCAGGCAAGTAACCTATTGTTCTAGGGACATGGATATAGTTCACTATCCACACTCTGGCAGAATGGGGCAAGGCATGAACAGAGATTGGAGACTGGAGAACCGAAGACCCCAAAAGCAGCATCCTGATGAGAGTCAAGGTTGATGCTGTAACGGGAGATGAAGGTGTGTGTTGACTTCCAGATATGGTGGGTGGAATGGGCCTAAGCCCTTCAGGAGGCTCCCTACCAGCCAAACTGTAGCAGACATTGATGCAGGATGATATCCACCTGCCAATTATCTGCTTTGCTGCCGGTCTGCCAGGCACAGCTTCAGCATATGTTACAAACAACTGGCGAGCCTCACCCTGAACTCCAGAACATGCTCCTTGTAGTAAGGGAGAGCCCTCCATAGGTCCAGTGTTTGAATCTTGTGATTGGCCTCTGATGATGTCATTAAAGTAGACCAGAAGGTTGATTACCTGGTTAAGGTGGAATTCTGAAACTACCTTCTGGAGGAACTTTGGGTGGGTGTGAAGGATGACTTTGCCCCTGTAGAAGACCGACTCCACCAAAAGTGCCTGGAGCTCACTAATTCTTCTGGCTGATGTTATGGCCACCAGGAAGACTGTCTTCCATGACAGATGTGACATCTCACACCTGTGCACTGGTGCAAATGGCTTACCTATGAGCGTAACCAGCACCAGCAGTAAGTCCCATGGTGGTGGTGGTTCACGTACCAGAGGGGATAGGTGATCCAGGCCTTTGAAAAGGCACCCGACCACCTTCTCCTGTGCCACCACTGGCTTACCAGCCCATGCCCAGTAAGCAGAGATGGCTGCCAGGTGCAACTTAATGATTGTCAATCACAGTCTCAATTGAGAGAGGGATCAGAGGTATTCCAAGATGCTCGCCAGAGGGCAGGCAAGGGGATCCAGCTCCTTAACCTAGCACCAAATGGAGAAACTTCTTACATTTAAATGCATACCACCTGTGAGTAAACTCTTTGCAGGAGGCCTCCATGGGAGCACATCACTTCGCTCCCACGAATTCATCCCGCGACTTTCCGCTCCCAACAATTAGCTTCCGGTCATATTCGCTACTTCCTAATTCATCCCGAGTCAGTTTCGCTGCCACATAAAAATTAGTTCTGCACTTTCAAAAACTTTCTGCAGACATGTAAAATGAATTCTGCACTTACTCTTTTGTGAAACATTAACTCACTCTGCAGAGATGTTAAATTAATTGTGCACTTGCAAAGATTCACTCACTCTGCAGGCATGTTTAATTATTTCTGCATTTGCTCTTTTGTGAAACATTTCACTCGCCCTGCAGAGATGTTAAATTAATTGTGCACTTGCTAAAATTCACCTAGCTTCCAGAGGTGTTAACACTGCAGCACCTATTTTGTGAAACATTCACTCGCTCTGCAGAGATGTTAAATTAATTGTGCACTTGCAGACATGTTAAATTAGATCTGCACTTGCAAATACAAACTGCTTGCTTCTAATAAAAATAACTTGTTATTCTGATACAAACTGCTCGACAATTACCATACCACTCACCACTCACAATTCATTCTGCAGACAATCTCTCACTTTTTTAACTACAAGAGGCTAATCAACTGATTGTTTTACATTATGCATAAGTAAGTACTCCTCCACACTCCTGACTTACCTGGTAATCCAAAATGGCCCACTTTATTTTGTCAGAGAGACAGAGAAAGAAGCTGAAATAACTGTTAACTTTATATACACACATCACACGGGTTTAAATGGTAAACTGGCTCAGGTGCGTAATTTGCAGTGAAAAAAGAAAACTGTAATGCAAGGGTGCACACAGCATCGTACGAAGACCCTGAAGTAGTGTTTAAATTCAGCTGCCACACTGTTGAGCGGTCAGAGGCTATTAACCATGCTAAAGAGCGTGCTGCTTGCTCCCAAGATAGCACTGCACAGGTTATACTGCATAGCAAGCAAAATGTGTCAATGGCTGCACAGGGTACTATGGTGGATCACAATATATAAAAAGAACCATTCGGTGTGTCCGTGTACACGAAGCCCCTCCAAACCCAAGGGATCTCAATGACTTAATTATTCCAGAGCAGTATACCACCTACTCTCCATGCTCTGGTGGTGAAAAAGTAAAGTTTTTTATTGCATTTAAATCTGTTTTTCCGAATGCATGCCAGGCTGGGTGCTTTTTTCATTTTAGCCAGTGTGTTTACAGAAAGATTCACTCTGAGGGACTGGCCATCAAATATGCACAAGATGCAGACTTCGCTTTGAAGTGTAGGTACCTTCCTGCATTGGCTTTTTATCCACAGGATCAAGTAATATCCAGGTTTGAGGAGATTACAGATGAGAGCAATAATGTATTCCCACCAGACCTGGAACTGGTGATAGATTACTTCGAAGATACCTGGATTGGGCAGAGAAACAGGAGAGGCAATGATAGAAGACCCCCACAGTACCAAATCGCCATGTGGAATCACTATGACACTGTGTTGGAGAGGTGAGCTAAGACCAATAATGCAGTTGAGGCATTCCGTAGGGGGATTCAAAGTATTCTGTCAATGGCACATCCTACTCTATGGCACTTTGTGGATGGAATAAGGGGCAAACAGCAGAAAAGAGATTCCAAAATAGAACAGCTCATAGCAGGACATGTTCCAAATGCTTCTAGGAGGGTATACAAAGATACCGCCAGCAGCTTACAGGGCATTGTGGTAAAATATGAAGAAAGAACAACAGAAGAATTTTTAGACGTGTGGCACATACTTTCGAATACTGAATACTGGAACTGAATAATTTTATCATTTATTATTGTTTTTACTGACATATTTTAAATAAATATACCATTTTTAATTTGTTTATTTCGCTAAGAGCGTTCAGCTATGTCAAGACTGCATGAGCTTCACAAGGTAAGACAAATCTTTTAGCATCACAAATGTATTTTATTTTCTAAGTGCTGCGTGCTTCAAAAGGCCAGTAGGATAGCGAGTGAATACCGGCTCAGTAAGACAGACAAAAAGGCCAGTTGGATGTTTCAAAGAATATTTGCAAGTGAAAATGCAGAACAACATGTCCAGAATTAATTTGACATCTCTGCAGAGCGAGTTGATTTTTAGAAGTACATGTGCAGAATTAATTTATCATATCTACAGAGTGAGTGAATTTTTGCAAGTGCAAGTTCAGAATTAATTTAATATTTCATTTACAGGCACAGTTTCAGTGACCAGGAAGCGAGTATGTAAGGAGAGAATTGCTAGGGAATGAATATGTAAGGATATGAAGTGTCGGGAGCTAATTGTTGTGGGACGAATTAGCGGGAATGAATTGTCATGTACCCAGCCTCCACAACATGGAGCACTTCTTCCAAGAGACCCAAGGCCTGGAACTCTAGTCATTCAGAAACCAGGCCTAGAGGTGCAGAGATTTCAGGTCCAGGTGCAGTACTTTCCCCTTATGTCTGTTCAACAGATCTAGGTGAAGAGGCAGCCACCATGCAGGTCTGCTGCTGATGTTGAAGAGATCTGAGTACCAGAAGTGCTGTGGCCAATCTGGAGCTATCAGGATCATTCACGTCTAGTCCTTCTGTACCTTGACCATTGCCTTGTGGATAAACAGGAAGGGAGGAAAGGCGTGCACAAGGACTGGAGTCCAGGGCCCCACAAAGGAGTGTTCCAGACTCTGGGGTTGGGCACAAAACAGACTCAGTTTGGCATTCTCCCAGGAGGCAAACAGGTCAACCAGAGAGGTTCGCCACAGGGAGAACAGGTAGTTCACAACCTCCTGATTCAGGACCCACTTGTGCGACATCTCTCCTACCCAGCTGAGAGCATGTGCCAGCTGACTGTGGGCTCCCATGATTGACATAGACCGCCAGGAGTTCTGCACCCAGGCTGTGCATGAAAGTACAGGTGTGGAAGGCCTCCTGACACAGGGGAAGGGAGTGTGTTTCACCCTGCCAGTTCAGGTAGATTATGGCCGTGGTGTTGTTCATCTGGACCTGCATAACCTGACCTCTGTGAAGAGATGGGAATTCCATCAGAACAAGTTGCACTGTATGGAGTTCTAGCAGGTTTATGTGGTGACGGGACTCCCAGGGGGACCAGAAACCATGGGCTCTGTGGTTTACCAGGCGTGCTCCCCACACCACCAGAGACGCATCTGTTGTTAGTACGATGGTCAGCTCTGGGCAGACAAACAGGATTCCTTCCTCCAGATGTTCTGGGATCAGCCACCACTGGATAGCATCGTACATTGGCTGGGTCACTGTGACTGGCTGATCCAAGTGTCCAAGGCACTGGAGCACTGATGATCCAACTCCCACTGTAGGTGAGGGGAGCTGAGGCATTGGGAAGAACTCGATCTCTACTGGGCTCATGACTGTCACCAGCGGTGCTTGTGTTTCTTACCATGGTGAGCAAGACTCTCCCCCAAGGACTGGAGGGCCATGCACATTTCTCTGAAGCAATCAGAGAACAACCTTTAAATGCTGACTCCAACCAGCAGCAGTGCCAAGACTGAGGAGGTGCCCACTATGGCAGCTGCCACTTCCTCCTCATGTGGCGCAAGCTGGAGAGCAGACCCGGCAGCTACCAAGACCTTCTTGCAGCCTTTAGGGCAGTCCTTCATGTCCCATTCTGAAGACCGTCCAAGGGTGAGCTGATGCTTCCATTCCTCTAGAGATTCTGGGAACATCGAACAGCAAAGGCATTTTTGGATATCTGACAAAATCTGAAACTCCCTTACCCAGGATAGCCAAGCAGAGTTGCAACATCTCATTTCCACAGGGGTCCTGCTTCTACCCATTTCTGCAGCTGGGTGGACTGAAGAACCTGAGAGAGACAGCAGTATGAGCCAGACCATGTTGACCTATAAAGTACAGGGGGCTTTCAGTGTTCTGGAATGTGTGAAATTAAGTTGGAGCACCTCTGTCATATCGTAGCTGATTTTATAACCAACCAGGGCATCAACAGTCTACAGGGTGGGAGAGATTGTGCTGGGTTGGTAATGTATAGTAGCAGGTCATCTGCATAATACACCACTTTTTGGACATAGTCATCCACCTTGATGCCTGTGATGGCCTCTGTTTGTTGAAGATAAGTGGGTCAAAGGTTCAGTGAAATGGGCAAACAGATAAGGAGAAAGGAGACATCCTTGTCTGGTACCATGAGGAAGAGAAAGAGACAAATGGGTTGTGTCTGTTTTTTTGCATCCAAGACCCAGGTGCAGTGGATGATTTTTTTTTTAGTCTTTGGTAACCGGGTAAGGCTCACTAGGCACAAGTGCCTGTTTTCAGGGGCGACCTGGGAGCACTGGGCAGTTAAGTGACTTGCTCAGAGTCACACAGTATGCAAGTGGAGGTTGTGAGAATCAAACTCGGGTCTGGTCTGCTGGATGTATCAAGCTTGTTCACACCTCATTCCTCTAACTGCTCAATAAGTGCTTGGCCAAGATCCAGGACTAGATGTCAACGAGCTGGTTAAGACTCAACCCTGATAAGACTTAAGTGGTGGTAGTTCAGCCAGGCGGTAGGGTGAGTAGCAGCTGCTGAGCAGGAGACAGGGACTTTGGCTCAGCTCATCGAAGCTGTTGACTGCCACAAAGGTGAAAATTCTGGGGGTCATTCTGGATGAAGGGCTGACACTTGAGGCTCAGGTGTCGCCTGTAATCTGGAGTGGCTTTAAGCATCTAAGGCCACATCAGCCAAGCCGGATAAGATACTTTATCCTCCTGGGGACTTGGTGATTCTAGTACATGCATTTATGGTGTCTCAGGTCGACTACTGCAATGCTGTTTACCTTAGGGTCAGTGGAGGTATGTTACAACACCTGCAGCTGATGCAGAACACAGCAGCAAGACTACTGATCGGGCTTCCAAGGACATGCCGCATGTCTCCAACGTTGTGTGAACTGCACTGGCTGTTGGTGATGTGGTGCACCTCCTTTAAAGCTGGGTTACAAACTTACAAGGCCCTACATGGATTGAGTCCTGGTTACCTGTCAGATCTCCTGCACCCTTACGTGAGCTCACGCTCACTTCTCTCCACTAGCATGGACCTCTTAACTGTACCGAAGGCTAGGCTCAAAACATCGGGAGACCAGGCCTTTGGGGTGGTTGGACTGGTGTTGTGGAACTCCCTCCCAAGAGCCATTAGAGAGGTACCCTCAGTCGAGGCCTTTTCCATTGTTGATCATCTTCCCAGATGTGTTTTATTTATTTATTATTCAGAATTGTTGTGGCTAAATGGAACACTCTGCCCGAGCAGGTGGTATTCTGTAAGATGATGGGCAGTTTTAAGTGGGGATGGGAAAGAGGGGGGTAACTGTGAAGGGGGAGGGGGGCAGCTGCAATATAAGGGTGCTAGCTGCACATTCGAGCAGACTTGATAGACCATGAGGCCTGTTTCTGCTGGCAGATTAGTATGTTCCTATGTTGTTCTGTATTTATTTGCTGGGCTGTTCCTGCTCTCATTATAAAGCACCCTGAGCCTCCGGGGAAGGGTGATATTATAAATAAACTTTTACTTATTCACTTACTTACAATTTATTCACCACTAATGTGGTATATTATTTATTTAATAAAAAGTAGGAGAGGTCAATACAACAAGACCATTAAATGATGACGCTGAGATTTATTTCAGAGTACTGCTAAATATCCTTTGTGCTGCTACATTTGGTGTTGTTTGCACCTCTAGCACAAGCACAGGAACAAAGGTTTGTGTTACTCACTGTTTGTCATGTCCGGGGCAGTTGGTTTGCAGAACAGTGCACACTGACATCCATATGACTCGTATATGCTAAGGTCAGAATATAGCATTAAAAATGAAAAATAATAATAAAAAAAAAAAAAACACAGCGAAAGCTCCTCTTACTTTTCCTTGCAGGTGCGAGCTGCATCATTCCAGGTCACTTTTTGCTCCATGCTAAGGTAATAGCAGTGGCTACCATGGTAGGTCCACCCAGAGGGGCATTTTTTAACATTCACATCCTAAATATAAACACAACAGAAATTATCTGTCTTGTATCTCGTTCTTCAGCACATGCATTCTCATGTTCTTCTGACTCATAGTATAAATAATTTTATTTAAAGATCAGAACCCCAATACTGTAAAGTTGCAGGATCATTTTATGTGAGAAAACCAGCCTGGTATAAGCAACATATATTGGGCCCTATTGATGAAAGGTGCGGATGGGCTACGTGCCACGTAACTCAAGCACATAGTTCACCTGCACCCGTGCGCGGCCACCGCAGCATTCACAAAACAGTTAAGCCCCCCCCCATGTGGTCCCTGACCGAGCGCAGAGTTCTGCGCATGGGTGGGCTGGGGACTCCGCAGCGGGGGCATACCGACACTCCACACCATTCACAAATGTGTGGAGTGCCGAACGTGGGAGCTGGTGGCTTGGAGTCCGGCAGGCAGCTGTATCGGCTACGTGTCCCCTCCGGGTGCCACCGCTGGACCCGCTGGTGCAGGCGGGGGGGGTCATTGAACCCCCGCAGGATGGTGCCCCTGTCATCGAGGGGATGGTGGTCAGTCCGGGGGTGGGCGGCCAGCTTATACCCCCCACCAGCAGCAGTACCGGTGCTCTATGCACCTCCACCGAGGGATCCACTGCGGACATGGGTAGGGTAGCCAATTTGCTGCTGACCGAGGCTCCCAACCATGCCCCCGAGCACCTCCACGCTGGGAGGGGTGATGCAGATGGGAGCCAGGCATGAACTGCTGCTTCGTGAACGCAGTCCCCATGTGGATCTCCCACAGGTGCGGAGCTGCGTGTGCCTTTACACACCGGCTCCGCATCGCTGTGTGAACAGCGCCCCATGGATACTGCTCCAGTCCCCAGCACTACGCAGAATGGATCTGAGTGTGTGTGTGTGTGTGTGTGTGGGGGTTCTGGACTGATGCAGTCCATGTAAGCTAAATGCCATATTTCCTCATTTTATTTTGTGGTGGTAGTGGGTGGCGTGGGGGAGGAGAGAGAGACTACAAGCCCATTCATGGTTTAGTAGCCCTGCTCGACTGCCTCACAATGATTAGGGCTGGTACATACAATTTTATGCAGAGTCTTTCATATGGATCATAAAATGCTTTACCAGTTATTCAAACACACAGCATGAAAAAACAGAACGATATAAAGAGTAGTGTTCAAATCAATGAACGGTGGGGGTGCAACATGCAATCCACAAATCTGTGCTCCAGCTACAAAAAAGGAGGTGGGATTTGAAAATGATGTGCACATTTTCTAGCCCCTGACAAAGGAATTAGAAAGCACAGCCATTCATTTACCTGAGGGGGAATAATTACAACCACCCTTGCCGACCAATGGATGGGGTAGGGGGACTCCTCCCTTATTCCCTCTCGAGCTGGGTTGCTTATGGCATGGGTAACCATGGTGCACCAGAACCCATGGGCAGCAGTGCTGTCCGCTAGGCTTAAATATTAGACCCAAATGTAAACCTTTTGGAAAGGCAAGTAGCCTAGCCCACGTGCATGCTAGTAGTGTAAACTTCACAGCTATATCAACTCTATTGTTTTATCTACATTTCTGGCAACAAACTGTATTCAAGCCAGAGATTAGTTAAGGTTGAAGCACACAGACACAGAAGAAGGGAAATGCAATGTTAGGTTAAAAAAGTACCCTGAAACGTCATGAGTGGGTTAGGTGGCGTTCTTCTGGATTTGCATGATTGCTTGAAGCAGTGTTGGCATTACCCTAATTTGAGCTCTGCCTGTTGAAGCACAGCAACTTACTCACATACCAGTACTTTGAAAGGTACCAAAGTAAGGATCACTCCAATGCTGCTACAAGCAACTATTCAAACCCTGAAGAACATCGCAACATACAATCACGAAGATTCAGGGGACTTTTTACACTAATATACGAACATACGAACATACAAAATTTGCCAGCAGATAAAGGCCTAGAGGTCTATCAAGTCTGCTCGAATGTGCAGCTAGCACCCCTTATTCTGCAGCTGCCCCTCCCTTCTACCCTTCCCCTTGTCCTGTCCCATCCTCGTTTGAAGCAGTCCACTGTTCTACTGTATACCACTTCAGGAGGTAACGCATTCCACCCAGCCACCACCCTCTCTGTAAAAAAGTGTCTCCTCATCTCCCTCCTGAACCTTCCTTGCTCCAGTCTCATATCATGGCCCCTGGTGTACCTCCCCTCCCTTACTTTGAACAGCCCCTCTGTACTTGTCTTGTTTATTCCTTTCATGTATTTAAAGGTTTCAATCATCACCCCTGTCTCTCCTCTCCTCCAGTGAGTACATGTTCAACTCCTTCAACCTCCTCTCGTATGATAAGTCCCCCAGCCCCTTGATCATCTTTGTTGCTCTGCGCTGCACCCCCTCAAGTAACTTAATGTCCCTCTTCAGATACGGACGCCAGTACTGCATGCAGTACTCCAGGTATGGTCTAACTAATGACCTATACAGTGGCAGAATCACCTCCTCCCTCCTTGAGGATATACCCCTTGCAATACAACCCAGCATTTTGTTGGCCTTTGCAGCTGCCTTCTACATTGTGCCGAGTTGTTCATTGACCTGTAATAGGCACACCCAGATCCTTCTCCTCCTCTGTCTGGGCTAGCTGCACTCCCCTAACTGGTAACTCCTCCTTGGGTTCTTCATCCCAAAATGCAGCACCTTGCACTTTTTGGCATTAAAGCCCAGTTGCCAGGTGTCTGACCAGGTTTCAAGCTTTGCCAGATCATCCTGCAACCCCTGCCATCCCCTAGGTCATCCACCACCGCCTACCTTGGTATCATCAGCAAACAGACTGATCTTGCTCTTGATGTCCCATGATATGTCTGCAATGAATATCCCAAACAACACTGGTCCCAACACTGAGCCCTGTGGAACACCACACGTCACTGCCCTTGGGTGTGAGAGCCCCACCACCACCACCCTCTGTTGCCTTCCCTGCAGCCAGTTTCCTACCCATCTCACCAGCTTTGCACCGCCCCTGTGCCTACTAACCCCTTCCCAGCCTCCATGTGGCACTGAGTCAGATGCTTACAGAAGTCCAGATACAGGACATCCACTGCATGGCCCTGTCCAGTTGCCTAGTTACCCAGTCATAGAACTCGACCAGGTTGGTTTGGCAGGATCTGCCACAAATGAAGCAATGCTGTCTGCTGTCCTGTAGTCCCTTGGCCTCTGGGAGGCCACCAGCTCTCCTTCAAGGATAGTCTCCATTAGCTTACCCACGATGGATGTGAGGCTCACTGGTCTGTAGTTTCCTGGTTCATCCTTAGGGCCACTCTTGTGGAGGGGCACCACATGAGCCATCCTCCAGTCCTGAGGTACACACCCCGATCTAGTGAGGCATTAAATAGGGTCTGCCAAAGGTCCTGCAAGGACCTCTGCCAGCTCCTTCAGTACCCTGGGTGGATGCCATCTGGGCCTGGCGCCTTGTCCACCCTCAGTGCCTTCAAACCCTCTCGAACTCTGCTCTCCATGATTTCCCCATCTGTCACCACTTCCCACCCTGCTTCTGCCATTTCTCCCACCTTGGGTGTCACCCCCCTCTTCTCTTTAGTAAACACTGAGCAGAAGTACTCATTTAGTGCTTCTGCCTTATCGCACCCTGCTTCCACCCAACCCCCCTCCTTCCTAATCCTTACTATGTGGTCCTTACAGCTCGTTTTCTCCTGATGTACTTAAAGAGTCCTTCTCCCTTATTAATGCCTTGTGCCAGCCTGAGTTCCGTGAGATGCTTTGGCTCCCTTCACTGCCCTTATCACCTCCTTCGATTCTGTCAAGTACTCCTCCTGTCCTCCCCACTCCTTGTTTTCTTGTACTTCCTAAAGGCAGCTCTTTCCTCCTTACCTTTTCCACCTCCTTGCTCAACCAGATCGGTTTCTTAGCCGCCTTCTTGCTCTGGGCTTTGCAGCAGGTTTTGGTTGCCTCCACTATCCCCAGCTTTGAGCTCCACCTCTGGTTAGTGTCCATACTAGATTGAATTCTGGCCAGGTACCCTTTTACCACTTCCCCCATCCTCCCAAAGTCGGCCCTCCTGAAGTTCAGCACTATTGTGCCAGATTCCACTCCTTCCTTGCCCATATCCAATGTGAGCCATACTGAGTGGTGGTCACTCCCTGACAGCGGTTCCTCCACTATAAGTTCTCTCCCAAAGTCCCCATTTGCCAGCACAAGGTCAAGGGTATTCCCTAACCTGGTTGGTTCACTGACCATTTGCAGCAGGAAGCTGTCCTGGAAGGCATCCAGCAGTACCTGCTCCCTTCTGTTCCTGGTTGTTGGGGTGCTCCAGTCCACTCCTGGCATGTTGAAGTCCCCACAATCACCACCTACCCTTTCTGAGGTCCTCCTGATCTGTCCCACTAGTTCCCTGTCTAACTCCTCCATTTGAGATGGTGGCCTGTACATCACTCCCATTCTAAGAATCCATTCTTGGAATCCTAGATTTGCATCCAAAGTGACTCCATACTACCCTCTTCCCCTTCCTTCCTTCACACTTCAGTCCTTCCTTCACATATAGTGCCACCCCCTCCTTTCCCAATCACCCTGTCCCTACAGAAATAACCTGTACCCTGGTACAGACAGGTCCCAGTCATTGTATTGGGTGGCCCATGTTTCTGTGATGGCTGCAATGTCCACCTCTCCCTCTGCCATGAGAACCTGTAACTCTGCAGTTTTCCTCCCAAGGCTCCTAGCATTAAGGGTAACCACCTTCCACCCTCCCCCATCCTGCCCTCCTTTCCTAGCATCACCAACAGTACTTGCCATTTGTCCTTTGTCACTGTTATGGGGGGTAAGCTCATATGATTTCCCAACCTGTGGTCTCTGCTTATCTCTTCCCCAACTGCCACCCCCCACTCCTAGTTTAAATTCCCAACTTCTTCTATGTACTCCTCCATCCTCTGTTTCAACACTTTCTTTTCCTCCTCACTCAAGTGTAGTCTGTCCTTGGCATAGAGACTACTGTCCTCCCAGGTCCCTCCCCATCCCCCCAACAGCCCACACCTTTCGCTCTACCAGGTTCTTAGCCATCCGTTAAATTCCTCTATTCTCAGCTTCCTTGTGTGCTTGCCTTTGGCACTGAGTATCTCTGAAAAAGTTACTGATCTTCCTGCTCCCTCACATAATTGTGCTAGTTCCTCAAACCTCCTCTGGACTGTATCTACTGTCTTGTCAGCCAGGTCGTTTGTCCCAAGATGTATAATTAAATGAGGCTTGTCCCTACCCTTCTAGCATATTTCAGAACAGACTGTCCCACCCTTTCGCTGTCATTCCTGGCATGGCCTCCACCCAAATGCGACTATGCCTCTCCCCTTGCTACCCACTTAACTCCTCTTAGTATTGGGGCTCCCAGCACTAAGATTCCACCCCTCTTACTCCTGCTTGCTTCCATTCATCTCCTCTCATTTCCAGCTCCTCTTCTTCCTCCTGCACATTATTTCCCCCGTTTACCCCTGTTGCAATTCTCCCAGCAGAACTTCCCCCCGCTCCAGTTTGGTCCAGGCATTTATCAATTACTCCTCTAATTTCATCATTTCCCTCCTCCACCTTCTTCCTCTCTAGCAATGCACAACTATTTTCTGAAGGCCCTTCACAAATGCCCGCTCCCTCTCTTCATAGTGACCTGTTCTCTCCTTTCCACTCTATGACTTTTGCCACTTCTTCGCCTCCCCTCACAAGTCCCTATCTCCTCCTTCCATTTGTCTTTTGTCTCCTGACCTGGTTTCCCCCGGCAATTGTTCTTCCTGGCCTGGGCCCCTTTGTCTCTGCTTCCTTCTTCTGACCCTCTCCTCATCACTGTTGGCTTAAATCGCCCTCCTCATCTCCCTTCTTCCTCCCTCCAGTATTGGGCTAAACCCACCCCAATCTGCCTTGCCTGTCTTAGTTCCTCCTGCAGACCCTCAATCTCCTTTCTAAGTTTTTCTATGTGGTTGCACAGTAAACATCCTCCCACACTCCAGGCAATTTTTAGAAAGACTGGCGCACCGCAGTTGTTGCAGCCTACCACCCTACCCATTGCTGTCGTTGCCCACCAGTGACCCCCCCACCCTTCCAGATGCAGGATACCAAACACCCCCCAAGTCTCCCCTCTCCCTCCTCTATCAGTGCAAAACATTTTCTTTATTTCCCTTACCTCCTTTGTTGCACACGTTTAGATATATTGAGCAACTGCTTTTTATATTCCTATCCTTCCTATCCACACTCAAAAACAGGCTTTAAGTAGCCATTGCACAACCTTCTTCAAACTCCTACTCCTCCTTTCCCCAATGCAATATCAATGCAAAGAAGTAATAATGAAAGCTCCTAGATTTGCATTTACTTCCCTTCCACTGAGAGAGCAGTCACCTCTTCACTTGCTGCTGTTCCTTTCCTGGTATGCCCCTCCTACTCAACACCCCTTACTATACCCAGTGTTTAGCTCCTAAATTGAAACCAAACAGCAGCAGCTCTGTGATGTAATCCCAAGGTCAGAGCAGCCACGTCCCTACTTTTATTGCATTGTGCTTCAACCCGAACTGATGCCAAAACATAGGTGTTTTTTTAACAGGTAAGTACTGTCCTTTTTTAAAAGGATATTAGATGGATATTGGTTTGTACTGACAATGCAACACTTTTTGTGCCTAGCAGTCCCTGGTTTCATGGGGAAATACCTGCCTTCAGCCCATCCCATACCAAGCAATTGCTGGTGTTTAGTGACATACCCAGACAAATGCATCATAATGCACTTGCGAAGAGGAAATCGGACGGTCACAGATGAAAGGGATCTGGGTATTAGAATTACCCATGATCTTACGTTTAAACATCATAATCGAGCAGACTCGAGAGACCGTTAGGCCTATTCTGCCGGCATTTTAGTATGTTAGTAATAATACGATAGTCAAAAAAGCTGGGTGTATTTCGCACTGTATCATAAGACACATCAAAAGTAGCAATAGACAGGCAATCATGCCACTGTATACATCACTGTTGAAACCCTATTTGGAGTACTGTGCACAGCTCTGGTCCCTGGGATATAAAGCGCAGATACAAGCTTTAGAAAAGGTACAAAGGAAGGCCACGTGCCCGATTTCAGATATGGAGGGCATGGGCTATGAGGAGAGGCTGACACAGCTGGGAATGTGCTCCCTGGAGCTCAGGAGATTAAGGGGAGACATGTGCCTGATGTATACAGCAACACAGGAGTCAGATTTGAGAAAAAACTAGGCTTAAACATCACGGTAAAAGAGTACAGAACTGACAACGTACAAATACTAGGAGAAAGATTTAATACAAATGGGAGGAAACACAAGTTTGGCATTAGAGTGGTGAGCTATGGAACAGCCTCCCAGCCGAGGTGGTGGAGAGTGATAGTATGTCAAAATTCAAGACACTACTCGATAATTACCTGATACAAAATAAAATCCAGGGATATAGTTAGATTAAACGGTGAGCTCTATGGACTTCGGTCTACTATGCCCTGCTAAAACCTATGAAACTCCGTCAACCTGCCCTGTGCCAAAGAGTCCTTGGCATCCAGTGGTATCCTCTCCCGGACCCCATCCCCATACCATACACTACCACACATCCACTGAAAACCCCATCCTATGCCAAGCAGTCCCTGGCACCTGTGTCTCTCTGTTTCCTCACTCTAGTCTATGCCAAGTAATCCCCGGTGTCCGGTGGCTCCCTCCTGCCTCACCCCATCCCTGTGCCAAACATTCTTTGGTATCCAGAGGCACACCCTCCCCCATTTCACCAAAAAGTTCCTGGTGTCTAGTGGCACTAACCCCCACCCCAGATGGTGATCGGCACAGCCCCACCACTTACTTGCTTGTCCAGCACCATCTCAAACTCAGTTTCCAAACAGCACTGAAAGGAAAAGACACATTTTGTGTGTATCTTTGTTACATCGCAGTTTGCAATAAATGAATTCTGTCGCTGGCTGGCTGACGAGGTGAGTGCAGGGATTGTGCCAGTCACTGCCTGGGGGGGGGGGGGATAAGAAATGGGTTTCCGGTGGTGGGGTTTGTGGCACCTCAGATAGGCTGCCAGTGTCACACCAAGTTGGTGTGGGTAAGGGTGGAGGATTATTTTTTAAACTTTTTTCTTTAATATTGACCGATGTTAGGGATCGGGACTTCCAGTGTCGCAAAAGTTTGGAGGGAAAGTTAAAACTGCATTTTTTTCCATATGTACTTTATGGATTTTTTCCCCCATTTTCTCTCCGACCCAAGACCACTGCAGACATGTATGTGCACATGCGTGGAGGTGCACGCGCACACTGGGTACCGGCTTGGACCCTTCTGCCCCACCTGGCTAACCGCCACGCCCACTGATGCCTATGCTTCCTCGAGGCCTCTACCTGGTGGAAGCGGAACTACGGAAGGAGCGGACATCCACCCTGGGATGGAAGAGCTGCCTTGCGGCTGCTCAATCCTGCCCCCCCATGACCTGAGGTCATTCCTGAACCTGGGTCGCCTGCATAGCGCCAGGTAAGACATCCAGTGCCTCAGCCGTCAGCACCACAGGCCGGCTCAAAACCACATATTTTTTATGTCTTGTTCAACACTGGGATTTATTTATTTAGAATTGTTGGCCAGGTAAGGCACACTCAGGTGAGGGATATTTCAAGGTACAACCCAGTGAGAGGGGGCTACCAAGGGGGGAAGCAGTGCAATGGAATGCGATACAATGAAATGCGATACAATTAGTATGTAATAAAGCAATAGAGAATGTAAGTTCAAAAACCTGTTATGCACAATCAGCCTTATCTGAAAAAAGGATAATACACTTTTAAAAAAATAAATACATAAATATGGATGGCAGAGACCAGGTAACAGCACTATCTAACTCAGGCAGCAAATGTTGTTGGGGTGGGGTGGGGGACAGCTAAAGATGAAGGGGGGGTGACTAGCTGCAGAAGCAGATGTGTGTGGAAGGTGAATTTAGTTAAGCTTTGAAAGCAAGGGAGGAAGATAAGGAGCAGAGGGCAGGGGTTGTTTATTCCAGAGGGACAGAAAACAGCTTACTAGCAGAAGGTTTGGAAGGAGGGATTGAAAAAGGAGCAGGTCAGCAGAGTGGAGGGAGTAGGAGGATGGGAGGGGGGAAGCAGAAGAGAGGATAGAGAAGGGATAACAGTGGAGAGTGGCAAAACCAGAAGTTGGAAAGGAAGGAGATGGAGAGGCACCTGGCCTGTAGATATGGGAAAGATGTATCTGACTGAGTAGTGGAGACATGATTTTGTTCTTCTGCATACTCAAGGGCATCAACAAGATAGAATAATCTGAGATGCTGGATATTGGGTGGTCCAGCAGGACGCAGAGACATGTCCTGAAGCTCAGAGGTAACATGAGGTGATCCTTTTTATCTCAGAAGGTGATCAATATATGGAGCAGTCTACTAGCTGAGACAGCAGACATGAATACAGTACAGACCTGAAATGTAAGTCTGGACAAGTTCATGTTTACTAAGGGTAAGGATAAGATACTCTACGTAGTAGAGTGGGTAGGGGATCCCTATGAACTGGCACATGTTTTTAAGGTATTATTTTACCCCTTCTTATGAAATGGGGAGGGGGGCATTATGGGCCTAGAGTCCCAAGTTCTGACCTTAAACTACTACAGTTTGTTACTATGATCCAGTTCATAAATGGAAAGAGGAAGGTGCAAGAGGAGGAGCGACCTCTGAAAACAGGAATGGAGGGAGGAACCAATGAGAGATCCAGGGACGCTGACTGAGATGCTGAATGAATATTTTGCTTTGGTGTTGACCACGTGGTCCTCCACAGGTCAGGGAGGGTGCTCTTTGGTAAGGTCTGCAACATCAGGAGCAGCAATGATTCAGCCTGCCGACATTCTACCCATGCTGGTAGCTAACTACCAATTGCAGATCAAGGCAGGTATGTCTCAGGGTATGGGCAGGATGAAAAATAACTCACCCTAGTAATGTTGTTTCTTCTTAAGGGTCCATCAGTAAGCTTGACAGTAGCAATCAGTCCACTAGATTGAGCTGACCCAGAGATATAACCTATGCTAATTTTGGAATGTTAGAATTAGAACTAAGTTCAAACTCTGCATTGTGGACACACTCCCACCAACAGTTAGATTTGCTTCTAAAGCTAGGAGGCATTGTCAGATACAGGATTTTAAAAAGAGTCCTGTGGCCACAATGACAGGGATCAGAGTTAAAGGCGCTGGTCTGTTTAGTGAGGAGGCAGAGTGCTTCTCTATCCATTATCGTCTACTGAACATGATAACTTTGGATAGTACACCATAAAGTTAATTTTTGTTGCATGAGAAATACATTATATAGTATTTTGGATTGCTAATAATGTTATTTAAATGTCAATAAATGGTCCTGCTGCTGAAGGATCTTTAGCAATACTTAATCCGCCACTGCTTGGGGGAGCTGTGATCACTAAAACTAGCTAAATGACTACCAAAACTTTATTTAAAAATGTAATTAAATTTTGGAGACTATTAACCAACCTAAGGCAGACAACAAACATTTTGTCAAAAACATTTTGTAGCTGACCACCTACCAACCGTTGTGAAGGAACTGCAACAAGTAATGCTCAAGCCAATTGAAAAAAAGCAATGATTCTTGCATGAGTCTATTTTCAGGTTCTGGAAGGGAAGGCAGGGTAAGGGATTGTAAAGCTTACTGATGGATCTCTTCAGAAGAAACAACATTACCATGGTGAGACTACTGAGAAATACTGGAACTTCCATCTCAGAACAGGAAGATCAGGTGCTTTAAGGGCACAGAGGTAGTAGGTAAGTAGGGAGGAAAAAAAATGACATACTAAATAAATAAATAAACAGAGGAAAGAGGAAGTATTCGAAACAACTGTTAAGGGGACAGAAATAAGACATGATGGGAGTGGTTCAGTGCAGTGGCTGTGGAGCAGCAGTCTTCAGGGAGACATTCTGGAGGATGCGGTGTTGTCCCACCAGCAGGCACCTCTCTGAGCTGAGGGAGGAGTTTGCTCACCTCCAGGCTGAGTTGGCTAGGATTCAGGGGACTTCCTCTCCCACCCAGGGACCACCAGAGCCACCGCTGCTGCCTCAGAGGTTGCCAAGAAAGAGGAGTGGTTAGACCACAGTGGGCTCAGGGAGGGTGAGGGTTGTGGAACAGAGGTGCATCTCTCCATTTGTACCTCTCCACAATTCATATGCCACTCTGGCAGAGTGTGGTTCCTCTATAGAGGCACCTGCAGTGGAGACCAAGGAGCATGTTGGGAACCTCCACAAAGGGAGACCCCACAGGAGGTGGCATGGGACCCCACAGGGAAGGAAACAACTTCTGGTGGGGGACTCCATTGTTAGAAGAGGTAGAACTGGGGGAGGGAGGAGGGAGGTAAGGTGCTTGCCAGGCACCATGGCTTGAAGGGACAGGGAACGAATCCTCAGGATCACGGGAGCAGCTGCACGCGGGAGGGAGCTGGATATCATTGTCCACCTAGGGACAAATGTCCTAGCTGGGAAAGGGATCAGAACAGTGCAGAAGGAGATTGTGGAGTTGGAGAGGAGCCTTAGACAAGTAGCATGCATGGTAACCTTATCGGAGGTGCTGTCTGTCTATGGTATAGGTGAGGATAGGGTGCGCCACACCATGGGATTCAATTGGTGGTTGAAAAACTGGTGCAGAGCTCAGGGGTTTCACTTCACTGGGGGGTCCACCTGGAGTGATGCAGGCCTATACTAGTGCGATGGTCTGCATCTGTCTAGGAGGGGAACCAGGATCCTAAGTGACAGGTTTAAATGCTTCATTGGCAAGCATTTAAACTAGCCAAGGGAGGCACTGAAAAGACAGGAAATCCTAGCCCCAGATAAATCAGGGTGGTTGTGAGGGTAAATACCAAGATAGAGAGCGTCGATGGAGAAGGGCAGGGGTAAATGGAGAAAATGACAAAGGCAGTAAGGACAGGGATGGGGCAAAGAGGTAAGGCCATCAAGAAATGGAGGGTAATGAGTACCAATGCCGTAGTCTGGGCAAAAGCTCCCTGAACTGGTGGCCTTGATGGAAGAGGATGCCTGGATATCGTGGCAGTCACGGAAACATGGTACACAGAGAACCATGACTAGGATGTTAACATACCAGGGTACACAACCTACAGGAGAGACAGGGATGGTAGAAGAGGGGGAGGAGTAGCTCTCTATGTAAGGGAAGGGATAAAAGCAACAGAACAAAAGAGTAAACAGGGAGGAGAGGAGGCACTGTGGGTTACCTTAGAGACTGGAAATGGCAACACAGTCCGCACAGAGGTTGTATACAGACCCCAAACTCAGGGGGAAGGAATGGACAAGGATATGACAGAAGGCATCCTTAGCATGGCAGAGAAAAGGGAGATATTATTGATGGGGGACCTGAATACGCCAGATGTTAACTGGAACACCTTTGCTGCAGTCACATCCAAGAGTAGGGCCATTCTCAATGCCCTACTGGGGCCATGCCTCAGACAGCTAGTGTTGGAACCCACTTGGGAGGGAGCAATCTTGGACCTCATACTCTCAAATGGGGACAGTGAGAGGATCTCAGATCTAAAAGTGGGTAGCCATCTGGGAATAAGTGACCACCAAACAGTGTGGTTCACGATAAACTCAGCTACAGAGTCAAGCCATACAAAAGTGAGGGTTCTGGACTTCAGGAGGGCTGACTTTGACAAAATGGGAAAGCGCCTTAGAGAAGCACTAGCAAACAGGCAAGGAGGAGGGGTGGAGCAACAAGGGGGAAACATCAAAACTGCTATCACAGAGGCAACAAGCCTTTGTGTGAAGCAAATAAACAAATCAAAATGAAAGAAAATGCCACTATGGTTCTCAAAAGAGATGGCAGGGAAGGTTAGGGGAAAAAAGATAGCATTTAGGAAGTATAAGGAAACACAGAAGGAGCAGGACAGAGAACTGTACCAGTTAAGGCAGAAGGAAGCAGGGAAGGCAGTCAGAATAGCAAAGGCCCAAACTGAGGAAAAGATAGCCAACTCGGTTAAGAAGGGGGATAAAACCTTTTATAGGTACATTAGGGAGCGTAGAAAGACAAAGGGAGGGATAGTGAGGCTGAATAGAATAGACAGTGGGTGGGCAGAGAGGGACAGTGAAAAAGCAGGGATACTGAATGAATACTTCTGCTCAGTATTCACAAAAGAGGAAGAGGGAAATGTGCCTAATCCAATTAACAGAAGCACTCTGGTTAGGGAGGTTTGTTCCAAATCCTTTCACAGAAGAAAGGGTTCTGAAAGAACTCCTAAAACTGAAGGTGGACAAAGCAATGGGGCCTGACGGGACTCACCCCAGAATTCTAAAAGAATTAAGGGGAGAACTAGTGACACTACTGACTACCCTTTTTAACAAATTATGGGAGGATGGTGTGGTACCTGAGAACTGGAGGAGGGTGGATGTGATTCCCCTTCACAAAAGTGGGAGCAAGACAGAGGCAGGAAACTACAGACCTGTCAGTTTGACCTCAGTGGTAGGGAAAATGATGGAATCACTTCTGAAGGAAAGAATTGTTGAGTACCTAGAGGCCAGTGGGGCACAGGGCCCAAGGCAAAATGGATTCACAGTGGGAAGGTCATGTCAGACGAATCTAATCAATTTCTTTCACTGGGTGACCAAAGTAGTAGACCAGAGAGGGGCTGTGGACATGGCCTACCTAGTCTTTAGCAAGGCATTTGACACAGTCCCACACAAAAGATGAATAAACAAATTAGCCAGCCTGGGAATGGGTCCCAGGGTGGTAGCCTGGGTAAAACATTGTCTGCACAACAGGACACACAAGGTAATAGTAAACAGAGTGCACTCTGAAGAAAGGGGGGTTACTAGTGGGGTACTGCAGGATTCAGTACTGAGTCCACTCCTTTTTAATATCTTTATAAGTGACATTGCAGAGGGACTGGAAGGAAAAGTATGCCTCTTTGCAGAATACACGAAGATCTGCAACAGGGTTGATACACAAGGGGGGGTGGTAAGGATGAGATGGGACTTGGCAAGGTTGGAGGAATGGTCAGAAGTATGGCAGCTTGAGTCAATGCAAAAAGTGCAAAATAATGCACATGGGAAACAAAACCCGAGGGGAAAAAGTACACAATGGGGGGGTAAAACAACAAAAATGGAAATGGACCTGGGAGTAATCATATCAGATGACCTTAAAGTTAGCAAGCAATGTGAGAAGGCAATAGGGAGAGCTAGAGGGATACTGGGATGTATAGGGAGAGGCATCACCAGCAGAAAAAAGGAAGTTGTTATCCCTCTGTATAGACAGTTGGTGAGACCCCATCTGGAGTACTGTGTCCAGTTCAGGATACCCCATCTCTGAAAGGACATAGACTGGGTGGAGGCAGTCAGGAGGAGGGAAATTAAAATGGTGCAGGGTCTGTAAGGGAAGCCATATGAGGAGACACTAAAGGAGCTTAATATGTATACCTTTGAGGAAAGGAGGGAGAGGTGGGACATGATAGGAACTTTTAAGTGCCTCAGTGAAATCAAGAAAGACCAAGAGGGTAGCATCTTTCAGAAAAAGAGATGTGCAAGAACAAGGGGACACAATTTGAAGATAGAGGGGGGACAGCTCAGGGGCAATGTGAGGAAGTATTTTTTCACAGAGAAGGTAGTGGACGCATGGAACAGCCTTCCTGAGGAAGTTGTGGGGTTTAAAACTGTGGGAGAATTCAAGAATGCATGGGACAGACATAAGGCAATTATTGTGTGGGTTAAAAAAAAAATAGGCTGTTGGTTAAACAGGATCTGCAGCTTATCCTCTAGGTAGGGAAATGGGCAGACTAGGTGGGCCAAGCGGTCCTTATCTGCCATCAAAGTCTATGTTTTTTGTGTTTCTATGTATATCACGCCTTCTGTCGGTTTCGCGACAAACCTCCCCTACCAAACTCATCACTGTACCCTGTACTCAGCTCTATCCCTCGCCACTCTGACTGACTGCCACCATGCCCACTGTGCCTCCTTCACTGTAAAATTCTGGTTTGGTACTCTACCCTCTAAACAGCAAGGAAGCTGAGGTGTACACTTTCTTGGCCAAGGTATCCAGTTTTCTGGAATCCTTCTCTGGAGGCTGTGTGGAGAAAGGCACCGTAGTCTTCTCACATACAGCAGCCTGGACCACTCCCTCATGATCAGGGTGGGCATACAGCTATTCAACATCCTGTCTGTCCATCTGATATTTATTTTTCAATATTCTTATCAATGCTAGCAGCTGAAGTGGGTGCTTACATGATTTTGGCAGTTGCTTTTTGGAGAGATTTGTGTGTAACCCCTAGGTGGCGCTATCCCAAGGACTACTACCCCTGCCTGCTTGGCTAGTAGCAGGTTAAGGGCCTGAGTTCTGAAACGGGTGCCTCTACCCAGAGGTAAAAGGTTGGTAGTGGTCAAACTAGCCTGAGTACAGCCCTCCGTGACACTGTAACCCCCCTCTTTCCCTGCTAGTGGCTGAAACAGTACACAATAATTACTTTCACAATACCCCTGATATACCTTGCAAGTACCCACACTGTTTGCACTTACCACCAGGGCTGGTTTCCCCGGTTCGACCCTGGGGACCCCATGTAAAACAAGGTTAGCCAGAGCAAATAGAAACAGTACAGTACTTCGAGCACAACCTGGAACCACAGTCAGGTTGAATGCAGAAAAAGGTATATCTGATTTATTCAGGGGGATTTGAACAAGGGAGGGGTGTAATCAGGTTAATTGGCTTAAATGCTCTATAAATCAGGCAGTTATGCATGCATTCAGAATCCCTAGGCAGTCACACCCTCTGGGTACCCAGGTGAAGAAGAGTTGAGCTAGCCAGGACCGTTGCCCGGGGTAGGCCGGCACTGCAGCTGGTTGGGGCCCTGTGATGGAATAAAACAACATGCACAATACACCCTATTTGTATTCTGGAGCCAGAGGGCTCAGTTCGTGTAAGAAAAAGAACAATAAGACAATCAGGTGACACACTTAGATTAAGCTGTTGCTGCAGGGAGCTACTTTGAATGTTACTCACGATACCCAGAACTGGACACAGGCTGGACGGCAATCGAGACTGCAGGTGGTTGATCTAAAGAGCCAGGAGAAGCAGGGCCTACACGAGTCACTGAGGCGTTGTTCCTGTTCAAGCATGGAGCAGGGAGCTGATCCCCAGGCAGGTCTCTCGTCGATGGCTTTTCTCTGTGCAGTTGGGTAGTCTGGCAGGGCCCTCATGACAAGGCCCGACCGCAAGGAGGTAACCGCGGATTCAGTCCGTTTGGGCTGGACACAGCTTCCAGCAAGCAGAACTCAGTTCGCACAGTGGGAAAACACAGCACGACCCACTATCATCAAACAGCACATTTATATGCAAAGGATTCTACAATACCAGGCAAACTGCTCTCCGGTCACAATTGCAAAGTCTCTGTTCAAACTGGGAGCTGAGAGGTAGCTGGAATCCCTGACAGGCCGATCGCATTCAGCAAAATCTTTGGTCTTCTACAGGTTGAGCCTGGTCACATATTCAGTGGCTTCTTCATTCCCACCACTTCAGATTTAGTCCAAAAACAATTCTCTTCTCTTTCCTGGGAGAGTAGGCAGGCTTTCAGGCCACAATTCAGGCCTTACCACAGTTCTCCCGTGCGAAACTATGCTGACGGCCGCTCGACTGTCTCGAGGTCTGGCTCTTTCAGCTTCCAACTTAGATCTGCCTTAAACAGCAGGCAGCTTGGGGATTTCCTTCAGGTACAAAGGTTTGGTTGGCTGATATGGTTGTCAGTCAAAGCAAGAGCTCCCCCTTCATTTGCAGAAAGGCACCAACAGTCCAAAACTATAATTCCCAAGCTTGTACTCCACACAGCCCCTTCAAGCAGGCTCCATTTTAGAGTCCCCAAGTACTGATTGGCCCAATTTGGCAGTTCGGGGCCAAAATGGTGGAGATAGGCAGAACACCCCTCACTGTAAAGAAAGCAGGTTAGAACTAACTCCAATATTATTATCACTCTAAATGATTTTCAGCAAATAGTCACGTCTTTCAACAGAGCTCCCTCTGCACAATTAGTGATGGCAGAAATGGAGCGACTATCAGGCAGCTCGGGTGGGACCTGAGCAGGGAAACACTCAAACCCCCTCTGGATCGAATACAACTGCAGTCAGGCAGCTCTTAAAGGGACAGTACACAGAGGCTATACAGGCACTCTCTGGTGGTAATATTTATACTGCTAAACCACAGGACACCAGCCTGGCAGTGAGCATTTAGGCAAGCTTGAGAAAGATTTCGGGAACCCCATTTGTAGGGGGGTTACATGTGGATGGAAGTAGCAGCCTCTTTGTGGGAGCCAGATCCATCATGTCCAGAAATTCAACCTCCTTTTCATCCTCCTCAGCTTCATGGGAGGGGATGTTGAGGGTATTTGTCATCTGCCTAACAAAGGGATAGTGGTATGTGTAATCCTCAGAAGGCCTGGGAGGAGAGCCAAATTCTTGCTCAGGTGAACCATCTGGTTTCAGGGTTCACCCCCTCCTCCTTATCTTCATAATACATTCCTTCCTCCTGCATAGGCAGTTGGTGTGGAACTGGAGCCTGTGGGGGGAGGGGGGGCCCTGGAAAAATTGCCATGCTCTTATCATGTCTGCTGCTGAGGGCATTTGACTTGTGTCAACTGTCTGCTCCCTTCCTTTTTCAGGAGGAGTGACTCAGACATGTTTTCTTTTTTGTTTTTAATCTGCAGACACTGTTTCCAGTGCCTGCTCTGAGGCTTGTTTACTTTTGCCAACACTGGACTCAGGGTACACCCTTTTATACACCCTGTGTTCTGAACCATCTTTCTTACCATGCTTTTCTGATGGCTGTGCAGTTTCATCTTTTGTATCTGTCCCCCCTCTGACAGGGACTGCTGCTGATTTTGAGGGAGTGGGTCCTTGTCTGAGCCTTCATTGCATTTTTGGTGACAGGGAGGCAGACTGAGAAGCCATGAGGTCTTCCCTTTTTGGTCCATTTCTTTTGTGTTTTAGGGCAATAATTTTTACAAAGTTCATAATTTATAAAATTGTTTTCCTGATACAGACATCTTAAACAAAGCTTGTGACAGTCTGCCCTTGCCAGGAACTGGACACAATGGGCAGGATTTTCAAATTGCACCAAGAATGGGCGCAAGTGTGTGCGCAGCGCAACTCGCAAACTTGTTATATTCAAACAAGATGCACAACGCGCATCCTGTCCGAATATAGCAAAGGATGCGGGCAGCGCATATGGGAGCTGACGAAGATGTGCCGGCGCATCCCCTTGTACGGTCTGAATACCTGGAATGGCAATGTGTGGCACATATTCAAGATATGCCATGCGCAAATTCCAGATATTCAGACCGTGACATGCAAATGGGGCCATTAGCTATGCAAGGCACAAATGGAGCCATTTGCTTGTCATTATGGCCCCATTTATATGTCTTGGGCAGGGATGCGCCCGGCAATGTCCCTTTAAATAACAAAATAAACCACATCTCCTTGGTAGTCTAGTGCCCCCCTCCCCTCCACAAGCGTATAGAAAAATTAATCATCCCAAGATCCCTGGTAGTCTAGTGGCCACCCTCCCATCTCCGAGCATACAGAAAAATAACTCACCCCGAGAGCCCTGGTAGTCTATCGGTACCCCCCCTCCCATCCCTAAGCCCCTTCCAAAGCACAATCTTATTTCATATGTCCCTGGTAGTCTAGTGCTACCCCACTTTCATCCCTGAGCACCTTCCGAAGCATAATCGTATTTCATATGTCCCTGGTAGTCTACTGGTACCCCCCTCCCAGCCCCGATTGAAACATGTAAATAAATCCCAAGCCCTCCCTGGTAGTCCAGTGGACCCCACACCCCCACCCACTGAGGCACCCACACTCCACCCCGCTCCCCCCATATCAGCAAGGCCATTTTAGCTGGTGGGCAGCAAAACCCACCCGCACACCTCACCGGCTGCCCACCGACTGTGCTGTCACTGAATGACAGCTTACAGTAAGCACTGCAATACCACTGGTCGACACTGTCGACCAATGGTTTTGCAGTGAGTACTGTAAGCTTTGATTCACAATTTTGTGAATGATGCGCTTACCCAGATAGTCCAACTGCCTGAACTTCCTGTCCGGGAGAAGGGCACAAAGGTGCATGGAAATTTGTTATGGTCATGTGGCACATTTATGACCACTGAATCAGCCTTAGGGTGGCCCCCTAAAAGGGTTTACCAGCAGGGGCATGGTAAAGATGGTCTGTCTTCTTAGGCAACAGAAGGGCAGAAGAAGTGTGATTCCATGCCACCCTGGTGACGTCCTCATAGGAGTCAATCAGGGATGGTACCACTACTGGGAGAGCATCCTGCTGCTTTAAATAAACAGCCAGGGGATGTCTCTCTGGGTTCTGTTCCTCCATTTCTTAGCCCATAATGGACTGGATGTGGGGTATGACATCCATAAAATATGGATTGTTGGGGGGGATTTAGGAGTCACTCGGGGAGGGTCTTCATCATCTGAAGACTCCCCTGGTGAGGAGGAAGACCACAAGTCATCCTCATTGGTCTCGCTTTCCTGGTCAATTTCCAGCTGTGGGCGCTCATCCTGGTGAGAGCCAGAGCCAACGTCGGGTCAAGACCCAGAGGACCCGAACATCTGGGGTTCACTAGGTCCAGACTGGACCGGATCCTGGAACGATGGGTCCCAGGAGGGATGCTGGGGGTGGGCCCTGAGGAGCGGTGGTCTGCCTCTGGACGAAGGACCACCACGCTAAGAAGAGGGCGTTGTAGTCCACCAGAGATGGAAAATTATAGACCGGTAGGTATGGGTAAGAAAGCACTGGATAAGGGTATGAAGGCAGTAGGGCTGGCGTACGGTACCCTGGAAAAGGACCACTTGATGCCGGCTGAAGGTCTGGCAGTGGGCCAGCGGGCATCAGCTGCAGCACAGACTGTGGAAGGGGTGATGGTGCCAGGCCCACAGGCCAGCGCAGCGGCAGTACTGCTGGTGGCACAGCAGGCATCGATTGGGAGTGCCTAGGGGAAGGATCTGCCAGCGCAGGCTGAGCCGGAGAAGCAGGCGCCTGGAGGAAAAGAAAAAAAGTCAAGACGTTCTAGTGGTACACAATGACAAACGTGAATTGGTAACTCAATTTCAAAATAAATTCATTTATTGAGTGAAATCCACGTGTTTGTCACGCAGTAACACTTGCTGCTCCAGCTCAGACCCCTAGTGCCTCAAATCAAACAATTCTTCAAAGGAGGTGGGGCTGATAGGAATACAGTCACCTTTTAAGCCTAGCAATCACATTAACGACTCTAAATTACTAATACAAAAAACACAGTTAATCAATTATGGTTTTACAAACATCCCGACAACAACTGATGAATTAAGAAAATAACGGACTAGTTAAAAAAGGAGATAAAGTAAAAAGTCTGGGATCTCTATGTAACCCCTAGATGGCGCTATCCCAGGGGCTACTACCCCTGCCTGATTTGCCACTAACAGGTTGAGGGGCCTGGATCCAATGGCGGGTGCCTCCACCCAGAGGTCAGGGTTTGCAATAGTTAAACTAACTTGGTCACAGCCCTCTGGGACACTGCAACCCCCTTTCTTCCCACTAGTGGCCCACACAATATATCAGAATTACCTTCACAGTATACACTTACCCCAGGTCTGGTTCCGCACTGGGACCTCCTGTGAAATGAGATACAGTGCAACAATCACAGTACAGTACTTTAACATAGACAAATACCTCAGGCAGTATAACTTTGCTGAAACAAGCAGCTCTGATTTATTTAGGGGATATAACAAGGACAGGGGAAATCAGGTTAATTAGCTTATCACTCTAATAATCTACTTATGGCTCTGTGCACAGGCCTATCCTATCAGTTACTGTCCCTGGGTACCCAAGCCCTAGTGGCTAGTCCAAACCGTGGCAGCTGGTAGGGGCCCTTTCACACAGAGAAAAGGAGAATTAAACAGTCAGCAGTACAGTAATTCCATTTGGATTTAATGTGGCAATTCAACAGGGAGCGACCCTGAATTAGTACTCACGACCTCCAAATAAGATAGGGTCCTTCAATGTCAGCAGGGCTCACTTGGGGTACACAAACCTCTTCACACATCCATATAAAAGAAAACACTATACCAGGCAGGCTGCATCTGTATCCCGATCGCAATTACTGCACAATACCCGGGAGAACACACAGCAGATTCAGTTCCTGACAGACAGAGTGCAATTTTCAGCAATTCCTCCAGTCTTCTACAGGGTGAGCCTGGTTTCTACTCTTCAGAGATCCTTTGATTCTTTTCACAGGACAGATTCAGTCCTAACAAGCTGTTACACAAGCTGCAGACGGAACTCTGGGCCTTACACCGTTTTTTTACTAAAACTGCACACTGAAAAAGCACAGGGCTCCTTCCTTCTTCACTGCCAAAGCTCAACTGAAACTCGAACCCGACAAAACCGGCACTTCCTTTGAGTTCCTCCCAGTTCTTGACTGGATTGGCTGTCACTCACAATAGACTGCTGCTGTTGGTCCAAAAGGCACTGAAGTCTAAACTACATCTCCCAGAGTCACTGCCCATACAATCCTCTTGTGGCTGGCTCAGATTATGAGTCCAAGTTCTGATTCGTCCAAGGCACCATTTTAGAGCTAGCTTACCCCACACTGATTGGTCCAGTTCAGCAGTTCAAAACTAGAATGGGGAACTAGAGACACAGTTCTGACTGCAAAGAAAGCAGGTTAGACAAACTGTAATTTCATTATTACTCTAAATAATTTCTGGCAAACAGTTACATCTTTCAGATAGGTTCCTTTGCACTCCTAGTGACTGCAAAAATGAAGTGAATTGGCAGCAGCTCGAGTGGTACTCAGAGAAGCACACAGTCCCCCCATACAAACTAATTATGTCTGCAAGCAGACAGCTCTTAAAGAGACAGTACCAGAGGCTCTAAAAACACTCACTGATAAATGACTTAAATGCCAAACACCATTCAGGCTTGGAGCATTCAAGCAAGCTCCTGGAAGTCTTTTGGGAACCCCCATTTGCAGGGGGGTTACATCTACATTCTGAAATAGGCTGAAACATACTACTCCTGGATTTCAGCAAGGCCTTTGACACCATTCCTCTTAAAAGGTTGCTTAACAAACTGAGGAATTTGGGTGTGGGCTCTACAGTGGTAAAATCGGTTATAAACTGGCTAAAAGGCAGGACCTAGAGGGTGGTAGTAAATGGCATAAAATCTGAAGAGGGGGAGGTGACCAGCGGGGTGCCACAGGGATCAGTCCTATTCAATGTCTTCTTAAGCGACATTGCAGAGGGACTTGAGGGGAAAGTATGCCTGTTCGCAGATGACACCAAGATCTGTAACAGAGTCGACACACAGGAGAGGCTAGATAAAATGATAAATTACCTAACACTACTTGAGAAATGGGCAAGCATTTGGCAGTTAGGTTTAAATGCTAAGAAGTGCAAGAGAATGCATCTGGGACACAGAAACCCAAGAGAGGAATACAGGATGGGGGGGCAGGTTCTAGCCACCACAAGTCAGGAGACAGACCAGGAGGTTATCATATCTGGTGACCTGAAGTTAGCAAAACAATGCAAAAAAGCAATGGGGAAGGCAAACAGAATGCTGGGGTGCATAGGAAGGGGCACAACCAATAGGAGGAGTGAAGTGGTGACGCCACTGTATAGATCACCGATGAGGCCTCATCTGGAATACTGTGTCCAGTTCTGAAGACCACATCTCAGGAAGGACATAGACAGAATGGAAGCAGTCCAGAGAAGAGCAACAAAAATGATACTGTACCACAAGCCTTATGAGGAAAGACTCAAGGAACTAAACATCTATTCACTGGAAAAGAGAAGGGAGAGAAGGGATATGATAGGGACTTTCAAATACCTTAGAGGAATAAACAGAGTACAGGAGGGGAGCATATTTCGAGACGAAAGTGCACAAGGACAAGGGGACATAACATGAGGCTAGAAGGAGGGAGGCTTAGGGGGAATGCTAGGAAGTATTTTTTCACAGACAGAGTGGTGGATCCGTGGAACAGTCTACCAGCAGAGGTGGTGGAAGCGAAAACAGTACAAGGATTCAAAAGTGCATGGGATAAGCATAAAGGCACCCTGCTGTGCAGCAGAGCAGGGGAATGGCAGTCCAGATAAGGGTAGGGATTGCCAAACCAACTAGGGAAGTGGGCAGACTGGGTGGACTGGTTGGTCCTTATCTGCCATCATAGTCTATGTTTCTATGTAATCCCATGCAAATGCTAATGTAAATACTACTGCTAAAAAGGTGCTGTGTATAATTTACTCATGCAAAGAGCCTAAAAAACGTAGAGAAAGGAAAGAGATAAATCAATGGACCTCAATGCAATGATTAACATAATGGCATAATGCAATCAAAGACCCCCTTGTGAATAAGTGAGCAACCATGTTGAAAGGGGGGTGAGAGTCCTGATGATACATCCCAGGATTGGTGTTGTTAGGCACACCTACAGATGAAAGAGAGAAAAAAAAGGAAAAATAAATCAACATGGCAAATGAATTACATCATTTCTAGCTATATCATACACAATTTCACATTTCAAAGTGGATGACTGAACAAATAACTGGATGTCTGGTTCTTGAGGTGAAGAAGACCTCTCAGGCGATGGCAGAGGTGATGCTGGAGTAGAGGGAGCAGTGGTAGCCTGCTGTGGGTGTTGCCTTGAAGGACTGATGTTGGGCCCAGAGGGGAAGACCAATGTAGGCTGCCTTGGGCGGGGGCGCTGGAGGAATTGACACCCTGAGAGATCAACACCGCCGAGTCGCCTGGCTGAGAGCTCATGGATGACATGGGCCTGAGCATCAGGGGCTGGGAGACAGGAGATGAAGTCCCCTGTTTCAAGTAGATGCTGCCTGAAATGGCAATGAGGGCGTGGCAGCTGAGCCACCAGAAGTCAAGTAGAAGAAATGGCTGGTGGGGCTGATAGGGCCAAACCCCCTGCAGGAGGATGACCCCAATGTAGTCGAGGGTTTGTGGGGTGCCCACGAGTGGGAAGCAGGGCCAGTCCTGATCCCGGAGTTTGTCCTGGTGCCTGTACTTTCCACTGGATTTCTGAGAAGAAGATAAAGCCCTGGAGGACTGTGCTGGCAAGGCCAAAGAGCTCCTGGCCTGCAGCTCCTTTTCCATCATAACCAGCTTCTGCTTTATAAGATGGCTCTTCAGAATCCTAAGATGACTTCTCCTATTGGGCTGATTGAATCTCTGGCAAATCTGGCAGGTGTTGTGGCTGGGGCCTAGGCAAATGATGCACACAGAGTGGCCGCCCTTTTCTGGAATCTGTTTGCTGCAGGCACACTTTGTGGAGCTGTTAGAAGATGAGGCTGGTGGAGAAGATATAGACTTCATGGCTGAAACACTGAAAATTCGATGTTGAACTCTCAAGAAAAAGGAAAATAAAAAAACAAAGCAAGCGTGAGAAATGGCGGTCGATTGTAGCTGCAGTTTCTGTTAATGTCAGATGTGCGTGGGTCGACGGTGGCAAAGAACTGAGGGGGGTGTGGGGGACTGCTTGCCTTTATAGGATAGGCTGATGTCAGCTGCTGATATTGGTGGTGGGTAGTCCCCCATGGTAGACTGCTAGCTAGAAAGTTTTCTGTGTGGTCTTGGCACCTGGTGACTTAGTCCTATTGGTGTTAGCCTGCTGCAAGAGCCTTCCTTGAAGTAAGATTGTTTGGTCTGGTGTCCTCCAGCAGGACATGGGGGCATGCCATGAAACTCATGGGCAATGCTGAGAAGTACTGCTTCTCCCAGAGTGTGGTGGACTCATGGAGTAGCTTAACAGTTGAGACATTGGACATGAGCAAAGTACAGGCCTTCAAGATCAGCCTGAACAAATTTCTGCTTACCAGTCCAATGACTGGATGCCCTGGGTAGTAGAGTAAGTAGGCAACCTCTTTGATGTAGTACACACATGTTTATACAGCATACTACTTCATGCCTGCTTATGAAACAAGGTGCAGACAGTATGGTCTGGGAGTCCCTTCTGACCTTAAATTAGGTTTTCTCAGCTAGATCAAAATCCAATATGAGTTAGGATAGTTAGAGGTTAGGATAATCCGTACCCAAATCCGACACTCGATCCTAACATCAGATGGCAACGGATGTTGGATTTGAATATCCTAATATCTGACCATCCTACAATCCTAAAATGACATTCCCCATCCCTACAATTAATACTCTCCCCACCCAAACCACCATGGAACCCAAGCTCCCCATGGCACTCAAACACCTTTTGAATAAAACTGGCAAACGATCCAACTCCTTAGAAAAAGAAATCCTGCCCCCAGCTCTGCTGAAGAATGAGCCCACCCTGGCACAACCCACGAGTCCCTGCCCAACCCTGTTGTTTAGCAAATAACCCCCACTCAACTCATCCATTAGCCTCCACTTCCCCCCTCCTTGATGGCACCAAATACCTTATAAATTAGAACATGCTGGGTCCCACGGTGGAGCAGCTTGTGTTCCTCTCCGCTCAGAAAGGAGTTGAAGCCGGTATTATTTATGAATAAATGACAATATCTCCCTAATCGTAACACCTGACTGGCCACTTGTCAGACAATCAGGTGTTACTATTAGTTAGACATCATTATTCATTCATAAACAATACCTGCTCAGGCTCCTACTAGAGTGAAGATGAACACAAGCCACTACACCGTGGGACCCGGCTCATTCTAATTTATATGGTATTTAGGTGCCATGAGGGGAGGGAAGTGGGGGCTAGTGTGTGTGTGTGTTTGGTGGGGGATTATTTACTAAACAGCAGGGTCAGGGAGGGGCTCGTGTGTTGTGCTAGGGTGGGGTTAGGCTCATTCTTCAGTGCAGGTGGGGAGTGGGATTTCTTTATTAGAAGAAGTCAGACCAGTTGCCAGTGCTGATTATAGTCAAAAAGGTATTTGGGTCTATGGGGGGAAGGGGGCCTAGTGGGTGGGTTTGGTGGGGGGTTATTTACTACACAACAGGGTTGGGGGGACTCATAGGATGTGCCACGGTGGCGGTGGTGGGATTTTTATTTTAAATAAGGAAGATGACTTCTGATTCCAGGACATTGGATAGTACATTTTTAGGATATTGGATACTGGGGACTAACATCCTAAAATCCTGTTATCCTACAAGTCCTCCGTTATGCTAGCTATCCATTTATAAAACTGATTATCTGAGCAGCACTACTTTAAATTATTACTGTATGTTATTACTGTATTGAGCGCACAAAGCAGATAATGAACAATAAAATGAACACTCAAGTTGTGTAAAGCAGCAGAATAAAAACTGCATGCAGCCTGGTGGTGGCCTGTAATGGTTATATGCTCGAGGACAAGTAAGCGAGGGGCAGAGGAGCAAGTCACACACACACACATGCAAACGTGAGACCAAGGCAAGGTTCAAAACTGTTGTAAGGCATGCTGCGGAACACTCAGTCCCCCTTCTGCTGCTTTGCTGCAATGCTACAGGCTCAGAGTGAAAACCTCCTACCCCAGTTACAGCCATGGTAAGCAGAGTCCACTATCACCATGCCATCGGCCCCCATTGTAAATGAGCAGCTTTACTGCAGAGCTGAATAAATTAAATTGACAATCAAACACTGGAACTACAAAGAGGGTCATAACCAAGGTTCAATCAACCCTCATTCTACTCAACGAGAGTACCTCACTGGCAGGGTCCCACGGCGTCCATGAAATTCCATCACATTTATACAGCTGGTGGACACTCAGCTCAAAATGCAGAAGTCCTTTCAAATTGGGGGTGCAGGCCTTAGGAAATACAACTGAATGGCCCTGTGAGAAAAACAGAATGTCAAACGCTGGGTAATTAAATACTTTTTTTTATATATTGTGTCACTATTCTGGGATTAATACTCCTGAGAAGAATTCTCCTACAGAAGCATCTCTCAAGAGAACATGGCATTCCACAAGAAGTGCAAATGTTTAAACAAAGCAGCAAAGGAAGTCCTCAAAACAATGACCACATGCTATGATTTTGCTAAAAAGCAACATAAATGCAATACTGGTACTACCGAGGCACCGGTACAGTGACAAAGAAGAGTCAGCATTTATACAGCACTTTTCATACACATTGTATCCCAAAGCACTTTACGAGCAATGAGAGACTGGTTGCGAAGTGACTGAATATGTAGCTGCAGCCATTTCACACATCAACACCCACACACAGCCTAGAGCAATTGGATTAACCAGTTTTATGGGAGGAGGAATGTTGTCCAGGACACCAGAGAAAGTCATCTACTCTTTCGAAAAGTGCCTTGGGTTCTTTTACTTCCATGTGGACACCCACCAGGGCAGCACCAGAGGTAGGCAGAAGGGACCTCGGTTTAAAATCTCATCCAAAGGATGGCACACCCCAACAGTACAGCAATTCCATAGTACTGCAGTCAGGTGCCAGTGTTTATGTTATGAGCCCAATCCTGGAATGGGACAAGAACCCACAACCTTCAAGCCCAAAGGCAGATGTGCTACCAGCTGAGCCATGCTGACAGTGTGGTCATTATGCAATTTTACTTTTTTAATGTCAATAGCAATTTTAAAGAGAACATGTAATGCTAATCCTTTGTAATCAGTTGCTGTTATCAGAACTGCCATGAAAATGTTATCAGCTATTAGAAATGAGGTTAATTTCACCGTTAAGCCGAGCTTCAAATACTGCAAAATATTCCCAATTTCACAAGGTGATTTTGGCCACAGTTCTTAGGTAAAATTTTAAACTTTGTTTCAGTGAAAACAGAAAACACACAATGCACCAGTCTGAAATCTCATGAAATGCATCAGTTTCACCTAAATTTCAAAAGCAGTAGCCTGACTCTTGTTATTTTTTTGCAAGGTTTCCAATTCCACAAAAAGTTTGCATTTGGAGAACTTTATTGCCCCCATTACGGAAGAGAAGGGAAAGGGGGACAAGATTGCAGGACTTACAGTTTTGAATGGGATTGACAGAGTGAACCCGGGGCAGATTTTTCAAGTAGTATAGGACAGTAGAACGATACACAAACTAACAGCCTGATCCTCAAAAGGATCGTCACCCATGGAAGGGTGCTTGTGTGGACTTGTGGAGTGCAGAGGTCCCACTTGGCACATGCAGAGCCCTCCGCATATCCACAGCCCTGGAAGTGTGCTTCATTGTTGCTGATCATGAGCCACGTGCATGACTACGCAGGCAACTGGAACAGGCAGAAAGAGCTGTAGTAGTAGTAGTGCTTATGCACCCCTCCACATGGCCACAGGACTATACACGGTGTCTGGCTGGTAGCCAGACCACCCATCCCCAGCCTTTGGAACCTCTTTGGAGGGCTGAGGGCCATATCAGCACTGGCTGGAGAAGACTAGAAATATACGCTATACCGACAAGGATACAGCAGTCCTTAGGTGACTGCCATATTCCACCAACGCTTCCTCAGTGCAGAGACAGAGATCACATACGGAGCCACCTGGGATCTAACTTGATGTCCAGTGTCTGGCACTGGCCTGCCCCCCCCATTGTACCCAGTCCCCACATGAAGCACTGAACCCATGGAGTGCAGTGGTCAGACGCTATGGATACTGTCTGGTGTGAATGGGTAACAGGGTGTGTGTGGTGTTCCACAGTGAGCTGGGTCCGTGGATACCACCTGGTACAGATGGTCATCAGGGAGTGAGGTTCTGTGGCTGAAACATATGTATCACAACACATTTGCTCAATCAGACCCTTAGGCCCCCATCCTTGAAAGGGTTGGCACCTGGGAAGGGGTGTTTGCACAGGTTTGTGGAGCACAGAGGTCTCACTCTGCACATACACAGACTTCAGGACATTAACAACCCTGGATGCATGCCTCCTTGGCACCTGATCCTGAAGCACATAGGTGGCTATGACAGGTGCACAAGCATCCCATTCACAATCGATTCTCTGCTGTGCAGAAGGTTGGAGGAGGGAGTGGGAGCTACGTAGCCTTAAGGGCTGTAGTACAGTTTACGTGCCCCCCCCATGCATGGCCACAGAACCTCAAATGGTGCCTGATCACCAGCCTGACTACCCAACCCTAGCCCTCAAAGCCTCTGTAGAGTGCTGGGGGCCCATCCCGGAAGCAGCTGGTACAGACGAAAACTATGCCAATATCCCACCTGCTGCTGCTCCATACAGAGACAGAGATCCAGTATGGAGTCATCTTGGACACCCAGTTAGATGTCCACTGTCTGGCATAGGTTTTCCCCCTTGCTGCCCCCATGCAAAGCTCTGGACCCATGGAGTGCAGCAGGCAGGAGCTGTAGATAATGGGCACAGAGGTCCAGGGCCCCATGACTGGGATATGCACAATCTGCACATATCCCAGCATGTTCCATGGATCTGGCCCTAAATCGACAAGGTAGCAGAATAAGTGGAAAGCCAGAAAACATTTTAGTACTCTAAGGGTGGTGAAGCACATAGAACAACCTGCCAGGGTAGAAAAAAGGTGTGCAGCTACTTTTAAAATTAGGATAGATAATTTCTTTTTTTTTTTTTACAGTTTATTTGTGTATTTATCTTTTCTTTAGAAGATACACAAAAAGTATACATACAAAATAAAGTGGATTACATTGTACTGCATTCTCTAGTTGACAATACAAGTCATATAAGAGAGAATATGAGTAATGCGATAATGTAATACAAAGTTAATATATATTTTGGGTAAGTAATCCTACTAGTCTTACAACTGTGTAAGAACAAAGAGCCGAAACCTACGAAAGTAAACCACCACTTACATAACAAGGAGAGCATAAAGAATATAAAGCTTTCTATCCACTTAGAGAGAAGAAATAGCTGTATCAGACCACCCAATACTACTGGGCGGGCTTTAAGTAATTAAGGGAATTCTGCCAACAAAGTTTATATTCATTAAGTCGGTCCAGAGCCAAATATGAAATTCTTTCTAGGGATGCTGTTTGTGTTGAATTATTAAGAACTTCTGTAATAGTAGGTATTATTGGAGATTTCCAGTGCATTAAAATGAGATGTTTAACTTGCATAAAAAATGTTCATCCATTTATGATGGTGTTCAGAAAATTTACTGTAACGTTCCCTTATACCTAAGATAAAATATTTAGGATCAAAAGGAGTGTTCTGTCCAACAAATTTTTCTGCTAGTCGGTGTACAGATCTCCATAATTGGTTTGCAATCCCATAAAATATGGAGTAAATCACCACCTGAAGAGTTACAATGCCAACAATGATCATTATGAGTCAGTCCTAAGCAATAAAGAACAGATGGTGTTCTGTACCATAAATGAAGTGTCTTGAATGGAATAAGTGAACTACGCGTATCTTTAAATGCTTTGTGACAAGAAGTCCAATATAAAGATCGTAAATGGTCTGATAATACAGATCATAAATGGTCTGATCCAACTACTGTATGCCCTTAACAAAGCCCGCTTGTTAGTAGTGTACTAGTTGGGGAATAAGGTGTTCTAAATGTGTGGCTAACATTTTAGCAAATATTTTGCTGTCTGTGTTAATTAAAGATATAGGCCTATAACTGGATAGGAGTGAAGGGTCTTTGTACTTTTTAGGAAGTACAGAAATATTAGCTTCAGTCATCGACGGGGGCAGTTTTCCAAGATGAGTAGATTCATAGTAAACTTTATGTAATAACAGGCAAAGGAGATCTGATAATGATTTATACAGTTCTACAGGAAAACCATCACTTCCAAGGGTTTTATCAGGATTAAGGGCTGTAAGTGCATTTTTTTTTTTTAAATTACTATTTTTTCTCCTTCCTGCCTGCCATCCCCGACCCTTCAGGAGCCTCAAGGTAGACATCCCTCTGCCTTTCACCCTGCCCATGTATGACCCCTTGGGAACCCCCATAGAAACTACGGTTTACCCCCGAGCGGGATGGGACAGAGCCCCTCACCCAACAATCAACTTTGTCGTCCGGGGCCATCATGGGCGGTGGCTGCGACATCAAGGCACGCTCTGGAGGCTCCATCTTCCCGTGATGGCAGGCGTTTTCTCTTTTCCTCCCACTCCCTACAGCGTAAGACCCTGGCGTCAAGGCGCAGAGCGCCCGATGTCACGCTATGTCGGCAGCCCTTCCCCTTAACATTGGGGGCTTGCAGTACTCGAGCCTCCGCCGGAGTCAGACAAGTGTTCGGCTATAGCCTTAACCCTCCTCGAGTAGGCGAGCTGTCGTGGGACGCTCAAGCCCATCTCCTCAAGCCGGCCCACCACAGCCACCCGAGTCCACTCCTTGAATTCCAGGTCGGTGTGGAGCGGTGTGTGGCGTCCAGCTTCTCAACCTCAGCGCCACCGGCCGCGTAAGTGCATTTTTAATTCTTTTGGTTGAAAAGGGCTTGTCTAGAGCTTCTGCGATTTCATTAGGTAGTTGAGGGAGGGCCAGTTTTTCCAATAATTTCTTAATATTAGCAGAATGAAGGGGGGGAAGGGAGTATATTTTTTTTTGTAGAAATTTGTCATAATGTTATTTATTGAGGTACCATTTGTATAGATTTGACCAGAGGGAGATTGCAGGCCTTTATAAAATGTTCAGTTTGCTGAGATTTAAGTCTATGGGCTAATATTTTGCTGCCTTTTTGCCGTGTTCCCAATATTTATGTTTGATTCTAAATAGGGCCATTTCTGTTTTACGCGTGATAGGCTCATTAATTTGCATATGCAAGTTCAGTATTTCCCTATGAAAGAGGGAACTGGGGTCAGGGCGAGAAGCAGCAAAACATTGTGTTTCTTTATCTTTCAATAGTTTTCCTAATTGAGAAAGTTGCTGTTCTCGCATCTTTTTCCTACGAGCAGCAAAGCTAATGATTTTACTGCATATTGTTGCTTTGAGGGCTTCCCACATATTGCTCATAGTGGTATCTGAGGGATCACCGATTAGTAAAAAATCTTGTATTTGTAATCTTATCCTGGGTAGAAATTCTGGGTCCTTGAGTAGTAGGGGGTCTAAACACCATGAAAAGGATTTAAGGGGTGGAGCCCCCAGGTAGAGTGTAATTTAACTGGGGAGTGATCAGAAATAAGTATGGGTAGGATACTTGAGACTAATACATTTTCTGTAATTTTAGGGGCGGCAGACAATAATCTATCCTGCTACAGGAGTGATGGAGAGGAGAGTAAAAAATTTACTCACGATCCCTAGGGTGAAGAATTCTCCACATATCACGTCATTCATACATTCCTCACATTCTTTTTTTTTTTTTTTTTTCCTTCTCTTACTATGCATTCATAGTACCGCACTATTCCCCCTGTTATGTTCCTCACCCTATCACCGGCTTACATCCTCCTTCACTGCCTACTTGCACCCCGCCCCTCTCTCTTTCCCTATCACCCCTGCCTATAGTCTCTGATAAGGCCATAAATACCGTCTACCTCTCTTGGCACCTGGCCCTCCTTGTAATAACCCTCCAACTTACCTCTCCCCGTAGAACCACCTCCTCATCCACCTAGACCGTGCTCCATCCATTCCCAAAACTCTGTCAAACCCCCTTATACCTCATACTTTACACCCTAATCCCTACATATTCTCTCTACAACCAAATTTATGAGCTGCCTATTCCTTAATCCATGTAAGGCTGTAAGGGCATCGGGGCACGGATTGCCGCACAGGTACTAACTGCTAAAACCTTCTCTGAGAGCCAGCACGCCCTTGATTGGTGCGGTGCTGCCCTAGGGGGATCGTGATTGGTCCGTCCGCTTGCCTGCTTCGCTCTGATTGGAGCACCTTTTCCATAGACTTATACAGTGTTCCCTGCTCTAATCTTGACTTCTGAGCTGTAGCTCTTACTTGAATTTTTCTCCCGCCCCACCATCCCCTCCCAGGTCTCCTTTAAATACACTTATGCTCCGCCTTTCCTAACTCTTTGCTGTTTCATTGGCCTAGTATTGTTTGCTGCCAATCTATGACTGGCAGCTGAGTGTGGCCAATAAGCCTGCCCCTGTGCAAATATTTTCTGAACTTTAGCCACCAAACTGATCTGCTCCAGCTCTGCTTGCTCCCCTTTCTGTTCTGTGCAAATATTTTCTGAACTTTAGCCACCAAACTGATCTGCTCCTGCTCTTCTTGTTCCCCTTTCTGTTGTATATCTTACTTTAGGTTTTAAGTGAGAACCTAGGTGGGTCAACTATTTGCCCAGGAAATCACTGCACCAATAATAATTGTAAGACTACCCATCCTGGCACTATGGCTTTCCTTACTGTGCTATTACTATTCCTAATGTACAGAGTACCTAACAATACCGTGCAACCCGAACTACCTTTATGCAAACCAGTGCTCTAATACACTTTATCAATACCTGATGTCATAATGGGCTGCTGTGCAGCCGTTACTTCATCCTCCTCCCCCCTCCTAGCCTATTCTCCCCGGTTTACCACCCTCCCCTTACTGCTGCCCTCGCCTATGTCTATTCGAGCACTCACATTGATCACGTTAAACTGTCACTACAGTGGTGCTACCTCCTGTGCTGCGCGTTATGGGCAATCTCGAAGAAATAAAAAAGCAGTCTCCATCCTTATAAGATCTTTAAAGAAAATCATGTTACTGCTTCTCCTCTGCTCAGGTAAGGTGGAGCTAAATCCTGGACCCCCCCCCACAACTTACCTCGCCTATCGATTTTGCTGAGGCCACAGGTCTCAAGATGATGATGGTCAACATTCTAAGCCTGACCAAAAAACTCGTACATACTGCAAACCTGGCTAGCATATCAACCCTGACCTTATCATAATTACTGAGTCATGGTTAAAAAAGACAAATACTGACCAACAAATTTCACTACAGGACTACAAACTATTTACAGCAGACAGAGACTCTAGAGGCGGGGGTGTGGTTATTTATGCCAAATCTAAGTACTCGGTCACTAATATTAGCTGCAAATCTTTAGCTAAGGAATTTGAGATCATCTCTCTGAACCTTCATCTCCCCTCTTCTGAATGCATTACTATTATAGGTGGTTATAGACCTCCGTCTGGTGGCGATGAAGTCCTTAATTTTCTGAAATCCATGTTCGCAGATGCAAAAACCAAAACAATATTTTTAGGGGATCTAAATATGGATTGGCTAATACCTAAATCACATTGCCTCAAATCCCTTTGAGACAAGCTAGGTCTTGGGCAATTAGTCAACGAACCCACTAGGAATAACGTTCTAAATACTGCCAACAGTTCCATCCTGGATGTGGTGCTAACCACCCACCCACATAAAATATCTCACACAGCAGTGTTTCACAATGACATGAGTGATCATGAGATTATTGCTTGCATAAAATCTCAAATTAAGGCCCGACCTCAGCCCATCTTTATAACAAAATGGTCCTTTCGCAAGTTCAGTGCAGTACACTTCCTTACTGACCTGGGCATGATCAGTTGGCAAGACCTCTACCTAGACAAAGATGTCAATGAGGCAGCTTACACCCTTAATGACAATCTTACTAGATTGATAAATAAGCATGCCCCTTTCATCAAAGTAAGGGTACGGAACAACTCTAACCCCTGGTTTACCTCAGATCTTAAGGCAGCCCTCACAGCCCGAGACAAGCTCTGGGCAAAAGCTAGGCATTCTAAGAAATCTTCAGATTGGCAGGCTTTTAGAACAGCCAGGAATACCTGTGTGAAAAGTATATGTTCTGCTAAAGCTAACTATTATATCTCTACCCTAGAACAAGCAAAAGGTAACCCTTTTAAAATATGGAGGACAATTAAATCTATAGAAGGGCGGCCTACGGCCCCTTCTGTCCCAACAAAATTAGTTGCAAGTGGTAAGATAGTGGAAAACAAGTCCTTAATCCTTGAGGAACTTAACTCCCACTTTGCCACAGCAGGGCTAGCTTTTGATTCTTCACCTTATGCTGTTTCTGCGGTGAGCCAGCATATCCCCCTCAATACCTAGTCCTGCACCTAGCCCTTTCCAATTGAGTGAGAACTTTTAAAGAAGTAGAAGATTCTCTCCTTAATCTAGACACCAAAAAAAGTGCAGTGGATGATGGCTTGGAATCCTTTTTCCTCAGGCTAGGATATGCCCATCTCGCTGCCCCAATTCTCCACATCTTCAATCTTTCCATTACATCTGCTACTGTGCCGTCCTGATGGAAATCAGCACATATCCTCCCTCTGTTCAAATCTGGTGACCCGTGCGATGTAAACAACTGTAGGCCTATCTCCATATTGCCTATCCTTTCTAAAGTTCTCGAAAAACTGATCCACAATCAGTTAAAATCTCACTTGGAAACCTTCTCTCTCATTAACCCAGCCCAACCTGGCTTCCGGGCAAATCACAGCACAATTTCTGCATTAGCAAAAGTAACCAATGACTGGATCTCTGCTATAGATGCAAAGAAGGTAACGGGAGCAGTCTTTTTGGATCTAAGCAAAGCTTTTGATACTGTTGATCACAATCTACTAGTCACTTGTCTTGCAAAGTTCGGTGCCACATACCATACTACTCAGTGGTTCTCTAGTTACTTAACTGGGAGATCCCAAAATGTAAAAGCAGAAGGCTGTTTTTCTGCTGCCTTGCCAGTTGTTAGAGGTGTCCCCAAAGGATCCATCCTAGGCCCCATCTTGTTCTCATTATATATTAATGATCTTGATTCCAATATATCTACATCCAATCTGCACTTTTTCGCGGATGATGCCGTGCTGTATACCTCTGGCTCATCGCTTTCTGAAGTCAAGGGAGTGCTTCAAGTGGACTTTGCACAACTTGAGCATAATCTAATAAAGGCAAAGCTTCTGCTTGATGCCAAGAAGACTAAAGCGATGATATTTTCCCGTAGTGCTGCCACAGGTACCCTCAATACCCTGCCCCAAGATTTCATTGTTACCACGCTAAATGAGCCTCTGGAAGTTGTTACCAAATTCTAATACCTAGGCATCTGGATTGACAACAAACTCTCTTTCAATGACCATATCGAAGACATCTCTAGAAGGCTAAAAGCCAGACTAGGTTTTTTCTTTAGAATTAGGCCCCTCTTCCCCCTTGAAATTCGAAATAAGCTCGTCCAGGCCACTTTTCTCCCCCTTCTCGACTATGGCGATGTAATTTACTCCTCTACCACCCTCGCAAATCTAAGTAAACTGGACATCCTTTACCACCATGCATTACGGTTCATTACCAACTCCCCTTACCGTTTGCATCATTGTGACCTATGTGCAGCTGTTGGATGGACATCCCTCACTACTAGATGCGTGCTCCATGCTGGTCTATGGACTCTTAAACTGCTCCTGCACAAATTACCGAGCTATCTTTCATCTCTCATTAGTATTTCACACAGTGCATACTTGCTAAGAAAATCTGACTTTATTATGCTTGATATTCCGAGAACGTGGACCTCCTTTGGTAAACGTGCTATTGCGCATGCCCTCCGCTCTATTTGGAACCAATTACAGACCGTACTGAAACTAACTAGCACAGTTTCAATTAACTTCTATAAAGTACTATGCTCAGCTAAAATAAAAGATACCTGCAACTGTCATTAAGCCTCTTTCCCCCCATGTGTGCCATGTGCATCCTTTGGTAAGACCATAATTGCTTTGTGCATATTTGTTCACTTGGGAGCTTAAGCAACAGGTAGGTAGAAAAGAGGCCAGGAATTATATTTTGTTTTAAACTGAAATATTTGAATAGTTTGTTAGTGAAAACAGTTCTATGTTTAAAAATGATTACCTTGAATTTGAACTGATACTTGGGCTGTGATATTGTAGGTTTGGGGATAGATGTTTGGCAGGGAAAATAGAAGGTAATTTAAATGTGTTGTTTGCCTGGTGTTTGGAGGAGGGACTGCAATTAACTTGTCTTTAAACAGGAATTACTGTGGCTTTCATTGTACACTTGGGAGCTTAGCAACAGGTAGGTAGAAAGAGGCCAGGAATTATATTTTGTTTTAAACTGAAATATTTGAATAGTTTGTTAGTGAAAACAGTTCTATGTGTTAAAAATTATTACCTTGAATTTGAACTGATACTTGGGCTGTGATATTGTAGGTTTGGGGATAGATGTTTGGCAGGGAAAAATAGAAGGTAATTTAAATGTGTTGTTTGCCTGGTGTTTGGAGGAGGGGACATTAGCTGCAATTAACTTGTCTTTAAACAGGAATTACTGTGGCTTTCATTGTTCACTTGGGAGCTTAAGCAACAGGTAGGTAGAAAAGAGGCCAGGAATTATATTTTGTTTTAAACTGAAATATTTGAATAGTTTGTTAGTGAAAACAGTTCTATGTGTTAAAAATTATTACCTGAATTTGAACTGATACTTGGGCTGTGATATTGTAGGTTTGGGGATAGATGTTTGGCAGGGAAAATAGAAGGTAATTTAAATGTGTTGTTTGCCTGGTGTTTGGAGGAGGGACATTAGCTGCAATTAACTTGTCTTTAAACAGGAATTACTGTGGCTTTCATTGTTCACTTGGGAGCTTAAGCAACAGGTAGGTAGAAAAGAGGCCAGGAATTATATTTTGTTTTAAACTGAAATATTTGAATAGTTTGTTAGTGAAAACAGTTCTATGTGTTAAAAATGATTACCTTGAATTTGAACTGATACTTGGGCTGTGATATTGTAGGTTTGGGGATAGATGTTTGGCAGGGAAAAATAGAAGGTAATTTAAATGTGTTGTTTGCCTGGTGTTTGGAGGAGGGGACTGCAATTAACTTGTCTTTAAACAGGAATTACTGTGGCTTTCATTGTACACTTGGGAGCTTAAGCAACAGGTAGGTAGAAAAGAGGCCAGGAATTATATTTTGTTTTAAACTGAAATATTTGAATAGTTTGTTAGTGAAAACAGTTCTATGTGTTAAAAATTATTACCTTGAATTTGAACTGATACTTGGGCTGTGATATTGTAGGTTTGGGGATAGATGTTTGGCAGGGAAAAATAGAAGGTAATTTAAATGTGTTGTTTGCCTGGTGTTTGGAGGAGGGGACATTAGCTGCAATTAACTTGTCTTTAAACAGGAATTACTGTGGCTTTCATTGTTCACTTGGGAGCTTAAGCAACAGGTAGGTAGAAAAGAGGCCAGGAATTATATTTTGTTTTAAACTGAAATATTTGAATAGTTTGTTAGTGAAAACAGTTCTATGTGTTAAAAATTATTACCTTGAATTTGAACTGATACTTGGGCTGTGATATTGTAGGTTTGGGGATAGATGTTTGGCAGGAAAATAGAAGGTAATTTAAATGTGTTGTTTGCCTGGTGTTTGGAGGAGGGACATTAGCTGCAATTAACTTGTCTTTAAACAGGAATTACTGTGGCTTTCATTGTTCACTTGGGAGCTTAAGCAACAGGTAGGTAGAAAAGAGGCCAGGAATTATATTTTGTTTTAAACTGAAATATTTGAATAGTTTGTTAGTGAAAACAGTTCTATGTGTTAAAATGATTACCTTGAATTTGAACTGATACTTGGGCTGTGATATTGTAGGTTTGGGATAGATGTTTGGCAGGAAAAATAGAAGGTAATTTAAATGTGTTGTTTGCCTGGTGTTTGGAGGAGGGACTGCAATTAACTTGTCTTTAAACAGGAATTACTGTGGCTTCATTGTACACTTGGGAGCTTAAGCAACAGGTAGGTAGAAAAGAGGCCAGGAATTATATTTTGTTTTAAACTGAAATATTTGAATAGTTTGTTAGTGAAAACAGTTCTATGTGTTAAAAATTATTACCTTGAATTTGAACTGATACTTGGGCTGTGATATTGTAGGTTGAGGATAGATGTTTGGCAGGAAAAATAGAAGGTAATTTAAATGTGTTGTTTGCCTGGTGTTTGGAGGAGGGACATTAGCTGCAATTAACTTGTCTTTAAACAGGAATTACTGTGGCTTTCATTGTTCACTTGGGAGCTTAACAACAGGTAGGTAGAAAGAGGCCAGGAATTATATTTTGTTTTAAACTGAAATATTTGAATAGTTTGTTAGTGAAAACAGTTCTATGTGTTAAAAATTATTACCTTGAATTTGAACTGATACTTGGGCTGTGATATTGTAGGTTTGGGGATAGATGTTTGGCAGGGAAAATAGAAGGTAATTTAAATGTGTTGTTTGCCTGGTGTTTGGAGGAGGGACATTAGCTGCAATTAACTTGTCTTTAAACAGGAATTACTGTGGCTTTATTGTTCACTTGGGGAGCTTAAGCAACAGGTAGGTAGAAAAGAGGCCAGGAATTATATTTGTTTTAAACTGAAATATTTGAATAGTTTGTTAGTGAAAACAGTTCTATGTGTTAAAATTATTACCTTGAATTTGAACTGATACTTGGGCTGTGATATTGTAGGTTTGGGGATAGATGTTTGCAGGGAAAAATAGAAGATAATTTAAATGTGTTGTTTGCCTGGTGTTTGGAGGAGGGGACTGCAATTAACTTGTCTTTAAACAGGAATTACTGTGGCTTTCATTGTACACTTGGGAGCTTAAGCAACAGGTAGGTAGAAAAGAGGCCAGGAATTATATTTTGTTTTAAACTGAAATATTTGAATAGTTTGTTAGTGAAAACAGTTCTATGTGTTAAAAATTATTACCTTGAATTTGAACTGATACTTGGGCTGTGATATTGTAGGTTTGGGGATAGATGTTTGGAGGAAAAATAGAAGGTAATTTAAATGTGTTGTTTGCCTGGTGTTTGGAGGAGGGACATTAGCTGCAATTAACTTGTCTTTAAACAGGAATTACTGTGGCTTCATTGTTCACTTGGGAGCTTAAGCAACAGGTAGGTAGAAAAGAGGCCAGGAATTATATTTTGTTTTAAACTGAAATATTTGAATAGTTTGTTAGTGAAAACAGTTCTATGTGTTAAAAATTATTACCTTGAATTTGAACTGATACTTGGGCTGTGATATTGTAGGTTTGGGATAGATGTTTGGCAGGGAAAAATAGAAGGTAATTTAAATGTGTTGTTTGCCTGGTGTTTGGAGGAGGGACATTAGCTGCAATTAACTTGTCTTTAAACAGGAATTACTTGTGCTTTCATTGTTCACTTGGGAGCTTAAGCAACAGGTAGGTAGAAAAGAGGCCAGGAATTATATTTTGTTTTAAACTGAAATATTTGAATAGTTTGTTAGTGAAAACAGTTCTATGTGTTAAAAAATTATTACCTTGAATTTGAACTGATACTTGGGCTGTGATATTGTAGGTTTGGGGATAGATGTTTGGCAGGGAAAAATAGAAGGTAATTTAAATGTGTTGTTTGCCTGGTGTTTGGTAAGAGCCCTCCCACCCACACTGTTTTGTAGGCTTTCTTAAATACTGAAAAGCCACTGGGGGGTTGGGATTGAAGGGCTGAGTATTTCTGTTTGGGACTGAAATTTGAAGCAACAGGAGTTGGTGGGCCTGTGACATCATACGGTACCTGGAGTCTGCTTGCACACACTGTTAGTGGGACTGAACACATACTGGACTGTATGTGTTTGTGAGACTTGGGAACTTTGTTGGTGGGGTTGAAATTGGGTTTGTAAATAACTACAGTCAGTATAGAGAGAAACTGTACTCAGGGAAAGGGACTGAGAAAAGGGGTGTGCTATTATAAACAGAGGGATAATCAGGGTGGCCATATTCCACCATGGCAGGCATCTTCGGAAGGGTTGTAGGCTGCACAGGCTGTGGGATGGCAATAATTCTAAATTGGGCCTGGAGAGAGGGAGGCTGCCCACTCTGTAGACAGCTATCTTGTATCAGGAGTGAGGTATATTGGTTAAGGAGTAAGCTGTGGGAGCTGGGGGGGTGTCCAAGGATAAGGGGTGTGGATATGGGCAGCAGAAGGGTGGGGCTGAGGGGAGGCTGGGGCAACGCTCTGAAATTACAGGACATTATGCTACAGCAAGCAGAAGGGGGGATATTAGGGACAGAGGACCCTTAGATAGGGAAGTTGATGCTAAGGGGAAAGCGTACAGGGTGAAAAGTCTGAATTCAAGGAGACTGGAGGGGGAAGAGTCAGGAGGGGCTGTTGTGCGGAAGCCTAAAACAGCAGACTGTGGGAAGGGAGCTCCTAAGGTGAACAGTGCAAGAGAGGAAGAAGAGGGTCAGTTTAGAGATGCAGTCAGGGGAAACTCGGGTTACTTGATGGAGGCTGACATAGAGTGTCACAATAAATTTGAGATACTAAGCATCCTAGAGGGGGAGGAAGGGGTTGGTGGAAATGAGGAAACTTATACAGAGGCCGGAGGGAGGGAGTCAGATACCCATAGGGCATCACAGAACAGCTATGGAAAGGATAGACATAGTCCCAGAGGGAGAAGGGGAAACATATATGTTAAGCAAATGGGGGAGATGCAACATATTCCAGACATGAGGGAGGAGAGCATGATTGGAGAGGAACTGGGTGACAAGGAGGTGGGAGAGGAGCCCCCCTTCAGCAGGAAGGTCAGTACCAAGGATGGGGCCCTAGCTAAAGGGGACCCACAGAGAGCCTCTGGAGACAGGGGTACTATTACAAGGGGGGATGAGGGTGCGGGGAAGGGAACCATCAGGCCAGGATAAATGGTTCAGATAAGAGAGGGTTAAAGGGGACACCTATTCAGAGGGGGTTTGAGTTAAGTGGGCAAAACAGCAAGGGAGGCAGAAAGGGGAGGGTGACAAGGGGGTCTCTAATAAGGCAGGAAGACTCCCATGAAATTGCGATCATGAATAAAGTGGGGGAGGAGGGGCTGAGAGGGCATAGTGGAGGTAACCATAAGGATGATGGCGGTGTTAAGGTTCTGTTACTGGGAGACTCGATGATTAAGGGTATCCATTGGGAGGGACAGGGGGATGGATGCCATAGCCAGGTGAAGGTAGTGAGTATCTCTGGGCTGACAGTGCACAGAGCAAAGTTCATGGTGTATGAAATGGTTAGGGATTGTGGAGGGAAACCGGATTTCCTGGTGCATTTGGGAACTAATGATCTAGAGGGAAATAGCATTATGGAAATCCAAGCAAGGTTCCAAGAACTTGCCAGAGTCTGTCGGGATAATGGATGCAACATTTCCTTTTCGGAGATATTGCCAGTACCAAAGGCCTCAGTGGAGAAAAAAATGAAGCTCACAGAGGTTAATAAATGGCTCAGGAAGTGGGGTGAAGAGAATGGGTTGGGGGTGTTAGGGAACTGGAATGGAGTTTGGGAGGATAAGGGACTATATGCCAAGGACAGGTTTCATCTTGCCCCATTAGGGAAGGAAGTCCTTAAACAGGGGATGGCTGACTACATACAAGAAAGGTGGGGTTTAAACTTGTAAGGGGGGGAAGGGATAAGGGAGGGGCTGACCAGAAGCCCTCCCTCCAGATGAGGGGAGTAGCCTTCAAGCCCAAGGGGGGAGGGGGAACAGACTGGAGGTGGAGGTTTCAGGAGGAGCAGGGGGAGGATGGAAGTATAAGGAATCTGGGTGGGGTTGGACAAAGAGGATCAGGGATAAGGGTGGGGTTAGTGTTGGTAAATGCCAGGAGCTTGGGAAACAAGATGCCAGAGTTCCAGGCCATGCTGTTCGAGGGGGTGGATGTGGCGGCAGTTCACGGAAGCGTGGCCAACAAAAACCATGACTGGGACCTAAATGTGCGGGGGTACACTATGTAGGAAGGATAGAAAGGAGGGCAGAGGGGGTGGAGTGGCTATGTTCATTAGAGATGACATAGAAATTGCTATGTTAGAAGAGGCAGAGGAAACGTGGAGGCCTTATGGGTCACCACGATCCCCAGCAGGAGATAAGGTCAAGCTAGAGTAGCATATAGGCCCCAGGGATGAGTGATGTTCTAGAGGATGGTTTGCTGGACAACATCATTGCCCAGTGTGGTCCAAAAGGGAAGGAGTGGTGTTGATGGGGACCTTAATATGCCAGGTACTAACTGGGAACCATGTCCTCTAAGGTGGCCAAGGAGCAGAGGCTGCTGGATGGCTTCCAGGATGTGTTCTTAACACAGCATGTGATGGAGCCCACAAGGAGGGCATGTCCTGGATGTGGTTCTGGCAGATGGGGATCTGGTAAGGGACATGGTTGTACAGGACCCCTGACTGGGAGTGACCACAATACTGTCTGGTTTCAAATAAGCATTGGGGAGTGGGGTGAGATCTAGGACACTGGCAGTGGACTTCAGGGGGCAGACTTTATGGGCATGGGAAATATTCTCAAGGATCATTTGAAGGGATTACCTCAACAACAAGTGTGGAAAGGAGATGGGAGGTCATAAACGGGGACTTCATGAGGCAGTCAGGATCTGCGCTAAGTTGAAGCGTAGGAGCAAGGTCACATAAACCATGCTGGTGGTCCAGTGAGGTCCAGGTAGCAGTCAGAAAAAGAAGGCGGCTTACAAAAATATAAAACAACAAGAGGGATAGGGATAAGAAATGTACCAGCTTGCATCTAGAAAAGTCACCCGAATGGTGAGGGAGCAAAGTCCAGTAAAGAGCAACGGCTGGCACAGGGATACATGGAGGGAAAGGGGTTCTTCCGGTACATTGGGGAGCGGAGAAAACTAAGGCCATCTCAGCAGATTGAGATCAGAAGGAGGGTGGGTGGAAGAGGCGAGGGACCAGGCAGAGGTATTTAACAGTACTTTGCCTCTGTGTTCACTAGGAGGGATGGGATATCTCAAAGCAAGGCACAAAGGGATAGAAGCGGCAGGGAGCGGATCAGGGAGCAGCAGAAATGGAGCAAAGGGAGGGAAAGGCACCCAGGGTGTCACATCTGGATAAGGATAAAAGACCAGTAAGGTGGAGGGCCGGATGATGCCATCCCCACCAAAGGTGTGGTTGCCCTCAAGGCCCTAAAGAAGACAAATCTCCTGGGCGGATGGCATTCATCCGAGAGTACTATGGGAATTGGCGGACATACTGGCTGCACCTGGCGGAGCTTTTCTACAGGTCACTTGAGACAGGAGGGTACCTAGGGATTGCGAGAGGCACATGTGGTACCAATCCATAAAGGGGGGTCGAAGGAAGTACCAGGAAACTATAGACCCATCAGTTTAACCTCGTGGTGGGAAAATTAATGGAGAGTATACTAAAGGAACGATTGGGGGTTTACTTGGAGGAGGTGGGAGGTCTGGATAGTCGGCAGCATGGGTTTGTGCCAGGTAGATCATGTCAAACCAACCTTGTGGAGTTCTATGAATGGGTAACATCAGAACTGGACAGGGGTAAGCCTGTGGATGTATTATTCTTGGACTTCAGCAAGGCGTTTGACTCTGTCCCCCACAATGGTCTGGTGGAGAAACTGATGGGGTTAGGAGTAGGCCCTTTGATGGTCAGATGGATTGAAAACTGGATAGCTGGACGCACTCAGAGAGAGTGGTCTGTGGGGGAGCCCCTCGAACCCTACAGAGGTTGGTGGTAGGGGCACCACAGGCCTGGGTCCTGGGTCCAATCCTGTTTAATGCATACATATCAGACATCAGGGATGGTATAGGGGTGAAATGAGTCTCTTGGATGACTCCAAGATGGGAGCAGTAGTTGAGGGAGAAGAGGAGGTTGGCCCTGCAAGGGACCTGGACACCCTGGAAAGCTGGGCCTCACACATGGAAATTAATTCAATATCACCAAGTGCAAGGTGTTGCATCTTGGTCGGGAAACCAAACACATGTACACTCTGGGAGAGGAGGTGCTGGAAGCCTCAACAGGGAAAAAGACCTAGGGGTCATGGTGGATACATGTATGAATAACACTGAGCAGTGCAGGAGAGCAGCTAGCAAGGCAAACAGGATGTTGGGATGCATCGCAGGGATCACCTCTAGGAGCAAGGAAGTGATTCTGCCACTGTACAATGGACTGGTTAGACCACACCTTGAGTACTGTGTACAGTACTGGAGACCACACTTGAAGAGGGACATACAGCTCCTGGAGAGGGTACAGAGGAGGGCAACAAAGATGATATGAGGGCTAGGGGATTTGACTTACGAGGACAGACTTGAGGAGCTCTGCCTGTTTTCATTGGAGGAGAGGAGAGACAGGGGGGACATGATTGAGGTCTTCAAGTACCTCAAGGGAATAAATAGGGTAAACATGGAGGGGATCTTTAGACTAAAGCAGGGAGGCATCACCAGAGGGCATGGTTTGAAGTTGGAAGGTGGAAGGGTGAGGGGGGAAAAGAGGAGGAGGTTTTTCACTGAGAGGGTGGTGGACCCTTGGAATGCTTTGCCTGGTGAGCTGGTTCAGAGATCCACAGTGGAGAGCTTTAAGAGAGGGTGGGACAGACACAGAAAGTGGATGTATCAGATGATGGCCTGTCCCGGGGGGGTGGGGATGGATGATAGGGGTTTCTGGAGCACAAGGGATGGGAGGGTCTCGGCACCCAACTAAGGATCTAGGTTCGAGCAGACTTGATAGACCATAAGGCCTAATCTGCTGGCAAATAGTATGTTAGTATGTTAGTATATTAGCTACTTATTGCTTGCACTTCATTTATACTAAGAAACAACTCCACCCACCGGCTCCTGACTCATATCTGTTACCTTGTTGCAGCAATCTAACTCCTGCTATCCCTTCCCTTCCTACTCCTGGCTCTGTCTACGTATATTCTCCTCTGATCACACTATCAAACCATTCCTACCTCCCTTTTCCATTTTATTCTGTTGTTTGTCCCATCTGCCAAAATGTATTTATTGCAAACACCAGTCCAATGTTTCAGGTATCAGTATGCTATCTATAAGTCGCCACCCTGTGTTACTTTAGTTATTACCACCTGCGGTCACCCCATGTGGTGTCACTGTATGTATATCTTGCTTGTATTATGTGATGCTTGCATTTATGTATATATTGTTTATTAACTATTTATGTATGTATGTTGTGTAAGTCTATATGTCACAGGACCTGCTTGTGAATGAGCTTGCTCAATGGAGTTTTCCTGCAATAAACTTTAACTTGAACTTGAAATATGTAAATGGTGTTAATAGCTTTTGCACAATTTGTCTATATATCTATGTATTGTTACCCTCGATGCTATTATATCCTGTATATTCTGTTCCTCATTGTGTGTGTACATTGAATTGTACTATATCTTCCGTGTAACTGAACCTTGACCTTACCCGGTCCATCTTGCAAATGAGCCTTGCTCAACGATGTTCGCCTGGATAAATTTTTGATTGATTGATTAATATCAGATAATCCGAAATCTTTCATGAGTAATGGAAGAGCTGCTTTGCTCTTAGGATGGGTATCATTTGTAGAATTACTTCTATCTAAAAGGGGGTCTAATGCAAGGTTAAGATCACCTCCAATAAGTATAAGGAAGTTAGATAAATTGTGGTTAGTTATTTGGAGAGCTATGTTATGATAAAAATTTAGACAGTCTGGATCCGGAGTATATATTAATTAGAGTGAAAGGCCCGGTTGGTGTATTAAGACAGACAATTATCCATCTGCTTTCACTGTCTCTTATAACTTCTGAGGGTGACCACTTAAGAGTCTTGTGTATTAATATTGCTACCCCGCATTTTTTTGAAGAAGCTGAGGATGCAAATACCTGATCAACCCAATCTTTTTTCAGTCTGTCATTGTCCTGACCAAGTAACTTAGTTTCTTGCAAAAATGTGATATGTGCTTTATATCTAAGTATTTTAAAATTTGAGTACATTTAGAAGGTGTTTTTAAACCATTAACATTCCACATACAACTTTATATCAGCCATGGGATCTTAGCGCTTAGCTGTCTTAGCATATAGTGAAAGGTAAAGGATCAAAAGTGTCCGTTTAGCTAAATGATGTGGATGCTCAGTTACAGTGACAGAATTATCAAAGAATATAGACTCGTAGGCAGAGAAAAGGAAAGAGGTTATATCTGTAATAGTTGAACAGTTACACATTTGAGGCCTCCTTGTAATAAGAGTATGCAAGACTAACGGTAAAAAAATAATAATCTATAAGCTATAAACCAGCTATACAAATTCAATAATGTTATTACCAGTAACTTTTTAGACATGTAGCGAAGTAAGGTTCGGTTCAATAATACTGAGCCAAGACCCCTTCTAAACATATCAGGGCATGCAAGAGTAATCCGAGAGTGGATATATATTTAAATCTACCACTTCTCCGAATTCATTAATTATCAAGCCAAACAACAATTCTTGAAGGTTTTGTATAAATATTTTGCTCAATTCCAAAAATCCACCCAGCATCTAGTTTAGCATAGTACAATATCACAAAAATGTTTAACTGCTGCAGCTTAAGATATATTGAGTGGTGTAATATAAGATTTTAAAGTTTTAAATGTTATATAGAAACATAGAAATCTAGAATGTGACGGCAGATAGGGACCGCTTGGCCCACCTAGTCTGCCCATTTTCCTACCTAACAGGTAAGTCGCAGATCCTAATTAACCAACAGCTTACTTCCTCCTACCCCCCACTAGGACTGCCTTATGTCTGTCCCATGTATTCTTGAATTCCCCCACTGTTCTTGACTCCACAACCTCCTCAGGGTGGCTGTTCCATGCATCCACAACCCTCTCTGTGAAAAAATACTCCCTCACATTACCTCTGAGCCATCCTCCCTCTATCTTCAAATTGTGCCCCCTTGTTCTTGCACATCTCTTTTTCTGAAAGATGCTACCTTCTTGGACTTTGTTGATTCCCTTGAGGTACCTGAACGTTTTTATCATGTCCCGTCTCTCCCTTCTTTCCTCAAGGGTATACATACTAACCTCCTTTAGTCTTTTTTCGTATGTCTTCTGGTGCAGACCCTGTACCATTTTGGTTGCCCTCCTCTGGATAGCCTCCACTCTGTCTATGTCTTTATGGAGATGGGGTCTCCAGAACTGCACACAGTACTCCAGATGGGGTCTCACCAACTGTCTGTACATAGGGATAACATCTTCCTGTTTTCTACTATTGATGCCGCTCCCTATACATCCCAGTATCCCCTCAGCCTTCCTTACTGCCTTCTCACATTGCTTGCCCACCTTTAGGTCATCTGATATAATTACCCCCAGGTCCCTTTCCATTTTTACTGTTGTCAGTATCTCACCCCCCATTGTGTACTCGTCCCCTGGTTTTTGTTTCCCAGGTGCATTACCTTGCACTTCTTTGCATTGAATCTGAGCTGCCATACATCTGACCATTCCTCCAGCCTTGCCAGGTCCATTCTCATCCTTTCCACTCCATCTTGTGTATCAACCTTGTTGCAGATCTTTGTATCATCTGCAAAGAGACATACTTTCCCTTCCAGTTCCTCTGCAATGTCACTTATAAAGACATTAAAAAGGACCGGTCCTAGTACTGAACCCTGCGGTACCCTGCTAGTAACCCTCCTTTCTTCACTGTGGACTCCATTTACTACTAACCTTTGCATCCTGTTGTCTAACCAATTTTTTATCCAGGCTACCACCTTGGGACCCACTCCAAGGCTGGCTAACTTGTGTATTAATCTTTTGTGTGGGACTGTATCAAATGCCTTGCTAAAATCTAGGTAGGCCATGTCCACAGCCCCTCCCTGGTCTACTACTTTGGCCACCCAGTCAAAGAAATCTATTAGATTCATCTGACATGACCGTCCCATCGTGAATCCATGCTGCCTTGGGTCCTGTGCCCCACTGGCCTCTAGGTACTCAACAATTCTTTCCTTCAGAAGTGATTCCATCATTTTCCCTACCACTGAGGTCAAACTAACTGGTCTGTAGTTTCCTGCCTCTGTCCTACTCCCACTTTTGTGAAGAGGAATCACATCAGCCCTCCTCCAGTCCTCAGGTACCACCTCATCCTTCCATGATTTGTTAAAGAGAGTAGTCAGCGGTGTCACTAGTTCTACCCATAGTTCCTTTAGAATTCTTGGGTGAATCCCATCAGGCCCCATTGCTTTGTCCACCTTCAATTTTATTAGTTGTTTCAGAACCCTTTCTTCTGTAAATGGACTGGTATTGACCCCCATCTTCAGAGTGTTTCTCTTGTTTGGTTTAAGTACCTCCCCCTCCTCTTCCTTTGTGAATACTGAGTAGAAATATTCGTTCAGTATCCCTGCTTTTTCACTGTCACCCTCTACCCACGTTCCCTCCCCTTTATTAAGCCTCAGTATGTCTCCTTTGGTCTTTCTTCACTCCCTAATGTACCTATAAAAGGTCTTATCCCCCTTCTTAACAGAGTTGGCTATCCTTTCCTCGGTTTGGGCCTTTGCTATTCTGACTGCCTTCCCAGCCTCTTTCTGCTTTAACTGATAAAGTTCTCTGTCCTGCTCCTTCTGTGTTTCCTTATATTTCCTGAATGCTATCCTTTTCTCCTTAACCTTCCCTGCCAGCTCTTTTGAGAACCATAGTGTTTTTTTCCTTCGTTGTGTTTTATTTTGCTTTACACAAAGGCCTGTTGCCTCTATGATGGCTGTTTTGATTACTCCCCATTGTTCCTCCACCCCTCCTTCTTGCCTGTTTGCTAGTGCTTTTCTGAGGCACTCTCTCATTTTCCCAAAGTCAGCTCTCCTAAAGTACAGTACTCTTGCTTTTGCATAGCTTGATTGTATGGCTGTGTTTATTGTGAACCACACTGTTTGGTGGTCACTTGTTCCCAGATGGCTACCCACTTCTAAATCTGAGAATATTTCTCCATCCCCATTTGAGAGTACCAGGTCTAAGACTGCTCCCTCCTGAGTGGGTTCCAAAACTAGCTGTCTGAGGCATGCCCCCTGTAGGGCATCAAGAATGACCATGCTCTTGGATGTGCCTGCAGCAAAGGTGGTCCAGTTAACATCTGGCATATTCAGGTCCCCCATCAACAATATCTCCCCTTTTTCTGCCATTCTAAGGAAGCCTTCTATCATTTCCTTGTCCATTCCCTCCCCCTGAGATGGGGGTCTGTATGCAACCCCCATGCAGATTATGGTGCCATTTCCTGTCTCCAGGGTGACCCAGAGTGCCTCATCTGCTCCCTGTTTACTTTTTAGTTCTGTTGCTTTGATCCCTTCCTTTACATAGAGAGCTACTCCTCCTCCTCTTTTACCCTCCCTGTCCCTCCTGTAGATTGTGTATCCTGGTATGTTGACTAGATGAATCAGAAATGAAAATTAACTGTATGGCCTTTTAAGTATTTGTTAGTATCTGCTAATAAGGGGGACAAGCCCTTGTTTTAGGGCAGATTAAGTGTGTATATTGCCTTATTAATTACGTAGGTTAAATTACATCATGTGGTGGACACACAGAGCACCTAGATTTATAAGGTTACTAATTTCCAAAGTCCCCTTTTAGACAAGTACAGCCATTTCTTATATTTATTTATTTGCTTTTGTTAACCAGGTAAGCACACTAGACAGCAAAGTGCCTATTTTGGAGCGACCCGGGAATATATATATATATATATATATATATATAATGTATATAATGTATACTGTATATAATGTATACTGAGTGGATCGTACCAATTCAGCTTGTCCAATTACAATATTACATGTAAATATTTTATAAAACTTAGTTACCTGTGGACTCCATTGTACCATGAACTGAGTACCACTATTAGATTTCAAATCATTGCTGAATATTCTGCTGAGGAGCATATGGTAGCACTCCGGTGTATATGGAAAGCACCCTTGCATATCTTAGTGCTCGAAAATTACCTTAAAGGAGACATGAAAAAAGATTCCTGAGGACCACAAAAGCAGCCGCTGGGGTATCTATCTTTTTTGTTGTAAGTCTCTTGTAAGTATGTTCTGTGTAAAAAGCTTTGAGCTTAGCAGGGGTAACTTCAAAGGAGTATTCCAGCATACTAGCAACCCGACTCTCCACCTCATAATTATTACTTATTATACAGGATACAGCGTGTCTAGAATGGGACCTGAGGTATACAGGATTGAGTGCATTGCCAGATTGGTAATGTTTGAAACTAAGTGCCAGTTGGATATAAATATTATAATGGGATAAGCACCTGTATTAATTGAAGTCCCAGGCTGAATTTATCAATAGAGGGGAAAGTGGATCCAAGTTAGAGCCACAACAGCATTATAATAAATATCATTCTGTGGGACCAATACACTGCACTTCTTCTCATCAGTACTGGGCAAGAAAAATTATGTTTAACCAGAGGGGCCGAATTATACTACGTCTATTATTAACTATATATTCTTGCACCTGCTATTAAGTCTCTTAGCCAGTGAGTAAATGACATAACCCGAGCTTCTAAAATGATCCCGGAGGCCTGTTACATATCATACTTGCCAAAAATTCTGTTCTGTGGTTTTAGTTGAAGAGCTCCTGTATCATTATAAAAATTGACACTCCTACTAAGTAAGTTTATTTAAATTACAATTATACTGTCATTCGTGATCTTTCTTTTCACAAATAGTATCATTTTCAATCTAGAACTGCAAGATGATTCTCTCTGAGAGAAACAGCTTTGTAGGTAAAGATGTCCATATTAGTTCAAATTGTATAGGACTTTTCAGGCTTTATCTATGGATCACAATCAGTGATTCTTTAGCGATTCAAATACAGCTTTACTCATTCTCTCATTGCAGAACCACAGCACTAGACCGAAAAACAAGCCAGTCCAACATGCCCGGGATCTAGAAGATACACAGAATGCTAAAACGGTAATGGCTGTAATTACCATATAGCAGAGTCATTTATTTCTCACTTTGCTGCATCTTTTCTTTTTGGGAGGTTCCATATTTTTTAAAGGGGTACTTGCCATGACTTTGGCCCAGGAAGATTCCACTGAGTTGCAGTTATTTTGAGAAACTGATGTTAAATCCTCTTCGCCAGGTAATTCGCTTTGTGCAGTGTCCACCTGTGAGTTAGCCAAGAAATTTTGCAAGGATGAAAATTTGTTGCTGACTCATATGGGGGAGATTATTTCTTGTGGTTGTGAAGCTGACCTTATGGATGTATGCACAATTTCAGGTCAGCAGCATGTATTTTTATTTACATTAGTGCCCGAAGAGGCTTTCTGTTGTATCCCTGATGACTGTCTGAGGCCAGGGCCTCCAGAAGATGCAGAAGAGACCATGTTATACCCGGGTTCCCTTGCCTTACCCAGCGTAGCAACCATGCTAGGCTCCGAAGGAGCTGCATGAGGACTAACATTCATTTCAGAACTGGGTCGAGGCCCATGCCCTGGGGTTACCACAAATTTGTTCAAAAATGATTTGAGTGCTTCAGGTGAGCTGAAATCTTTGTAGGAGCCTTCTGTATATATTCTCATTATTGCAGGATATCTCATAGAGAATTGTATTTCTAGCTGACGCAGTAGACGCCTAGCGGGTGTAAAAGCTTTCCGTTTCTGTGATACTTCTTTAGAAAAGTCTCTATAAATGAAAATGCGGTGCTCTTGCCAGGTGATTGCCCTGATTTCTCTAGCTTTTTGTAAAATCACTTCTGTGTGTGCATAATTTAAGAAACGAGCAAGAATTGGTCTAGGCCTTTGATTTGGTGAGGGTCTGGGGCTTAGAGAGCAATGGGAGTGCTCTATAACTAAGCCAAGATCCATGGGAATTTCAGGATTGTGGGCAGTACATGAAGTAAGAAATCGGTAGTATTATTCAGCTCTACATTTTCTGGGAAACTGAAGAAATGAAGGTTATTCCTACGGTTTCTGTTTTCTACGTCATCCAGCTTGGATTGCAGATCTCCGATGGTACGATCCTGTTCTCTGATGGTAGCTTGCAAAACGTTTACCGCGGCTTCATTTTGCTGTGTTTTGTTTTCTGTGGAGGATAAGTGTAAGTCTATGGCTTGTAATGTATTTGTATTTTACATTGTTATTTTGAGATCATTTATATATTGCAGTAGCTTTTCAAACATTGCTTCAACTTTAGGTAGAGATGCAGAATGATAATTAGATTCAGACATCTTCTCAGCTGAAAATTCAGTGGTGTCTTGGCGTTCTCCAAAATAGTAGAGGAAGCAGGAAGATTATAATGGCAAAAGTTATCCAGGTGATAGCAGTAGCATCTAATATTTAGTTTCTTTGCAGATTAATAATTTTCGTACCCAGATACAAGCAGATGTAGGTGGATTTCGAGAACTGTAGTAGAGAGGAGAAAGTCAGAAATCCATTTCTTACCAGAGAAAGGCGACGCTCCCCCAGGATAGATAATTTCTATCACAGCAGAATATCATTTGTATACAACATGTGAGTAATCAAGGAATGCTCATAGCTGTTATTCAGATTTTGAAACTGCATAGTTTCAACTGCTGTGAGAACAGGGGAAGAACTGGATTTTGAAGTTGCATGGTTGCAGCTGTTGTGAGCATCAGGGAAGAGCTGGAGTTTACAAATTCCATGGTTGTAACTGTTCCGAGTACCAGGGAAAAAAACTGGATTTTGACATTGCATGGCTGTAACTGCTGTGAGTACCAGGGAGGAACTGGATTTTAAAACTGAATGGTTGTAACCACTATAAATACAAGTGATGAACTGGATTTTGAAATGGAATGGTTGTAGCTGCTACTAAGTACAGGGGGTGAACCGGATTTTGAAATCAAATACTGTAGTTGTAACTGCTGTAAGTACAGGGGATGAATATGATTTTTAAATCAAAGAGGGATGAACCGGATTTTGAAATCAAATGGTTGTAACTGCAGTAAGTACTGGGGATGAACTGGATTTTGAAATCAAGGGGTTGTAACTGGTGTAAGTACAGAGGATGCACTGGATAGATTTTGAAATCAAATGGTTGTAACTTCTGTAAGTACAGGTGATGAACCGGATTTTGAAATCAAATGGTTGTTACTGCTGTAAGTACAGGGGATGAACCGAATTTTGAAATCAAATGGTTGTTACTGCTGTAAGTACAGGGGATGAACTGGATTTTGAAATCAAATGGTTGTTACTGCTGTAAGTACGAGGGATGAACCGGATTTTGAAATCAAATGTTATAATTGCTGTAAGTACAGGGGGATGAACTGGATTTTGAAATCAAATGGCTATTACTGCTGTAAGTACAGGGGATGAACCAGATTTTGAAATCAAGGGGTTGTAACTGGTATAAGTAAGGGAATGAACTGGATTTTGAAATTAAATGGTTGTAACTGGTGTAAGTACAAGGGATGAACCGGATTTTGAAATCAAATGGCTGTAACTGCTGTTAGTAAATGGGATGAATCGGATTTTGACATTGAATGGTTGTAACTGGTGTAAGTGCAGGGTATGAACCAAATTTTGAAATCAAAGGGTTGTAACTGCAGTAAGTACAGGGGATGGACCAGATTTTGAAATCAAATGGCTGTAACTGCTATAAGTACAGGGGTATGAACCAGATCTTGACATTGAATGGTTGTAACTGCTAAGTACCAGGGATTAACTGAATTTTGAAATTGGATAATTGTAACTGCTATAAGTACAGGGATGAACTGGATTTTGAAATCACATGGTTGTAACTGCTATTATACAATGGCAAGAAAGAATCTTGCACTGTGATTAGTCAGTTTGAGGCTGGACCCGTGGCGTTATCCCAGCATAATGCCACAGGTCTAGTCTCAGCACTGTGAACCAAGTTAGATGCCCATCACCATGATGCCCATTTTGCGCCTCCTCTTAATAAACAGAAATATTTTTCCACACTAATAAAAACATTCTTTAAAATTATTTTTTTATTTTATATATAACAAGCCATTGTATAATAGGAATAATGCACTCCAGGGTATGTGTCGTGCTGGGATAACGCCACACCTGGGGCATTGGATGCACTTGGCCTGCAGCCTCGTGCCCAACCCCCCCCAGGTGTGGCATTATCCCAGCATGACACACACCCTGTCATGCATTATTTCTTTATCAGTATATAGGAGGAAATGGGATTTTTAAAATCACGTGGTTGTAACTACTGTGAGTTTAGGGAAACAGCTGGATTTCAGAACATAGAAATATTGAATCTGATGGCAGATAAGGACCGCTTGGCCAACCTAGTCTGACCATTTTTTCCTGCCCATAATATCACCACAGATCTTACTTCATCTCTTCCGCTGTTTAAATGTAATGACAGTTGTCAATCAATAAACTTGAAACTGAAAAAACTGAAAAATGAAACATACTTCATCTCCAGCCCATTCACCCACTCCCACTTTCTTTCTCTAAGATTCTCTTATGCCCATCCCATGCATTCTTGAACTCCACCACTGTTTTCACCCCCACCAACTCTGCTAGAAGACTGTTCCAGGAATCCACCACTCTTTCTGGGAAGAAGTACTTTTTCAAATCTCTCCTGAATCTACCCCCTCCAGCTTCTTATCATTCCCCCTTGTCCTAGAGCACCTTTTTTTCTGAAAAATACTTCCATCCTGTACCTTATTTAACCCTGCGAGGTATTTAAAGATCTCTATTATATCCCCCCTTCCTCTCTTACAGGATGTAATCAAGAGAGGCAGTATAGCGCAGTGGTTTAAGGCTCTGAGCTGCAAACCTAGAGACCTGGGTTTGAATCCCTCAGCCCCCACTTTCATGCTGTGTGACCCTGAGCAAGTTACTTAACTTCCTTGTGCTCCCAGGTCACACCTGTAAACAAGCTTCGGCTTAGTGCGTCCCTCCTAGTTAAGAAAATATATATATTTAAGCCCTCAATTCTCTTCTCATAGGGCTTCTGATGCAGACCCTGCACCATTTTAGTTGCCCTCCTCTGGACTGCTTCCATTTGGTCTGTGTCCTTCCAGAGATATAGGTCTCGATTCTCAAACAGCCATTAGACTGATGCAAGCTGCCCCCAAAGGCAGTCTGCATCAAAGTCTGGTGCACCAGGAACCCTGTGCCCGATTTTCAATCAGGCAGGGTCCCAGCAGCAAAGTCCCATGGCTTGTGGCAACCCTGGCTGTGCACCAGACAGACAGTGCATCCTAAGGATGTGCTGCAAATTGTGGGGCAGCAGTGTGCCACTCTAGGCAGTCCCTGGTGGCTAGCGGCACCCCTCCCTGATCCCCGATGTCCCCAAAAATTAGTTATAAATAATATCCCCTGGTGGTCTAGTGGACCTCCTCCCCGATCCCTGATGTCCTGAAATGAGTTATCAATAAAATCCCCTGGTGGTCTACTGGACCTCCCGATCCTCAGTGTCCCCAAAATTAGTTATCAATAAAATCCCCTGGTGGTATAGTGGACCCCTCCTCCCTGATCACCGATGATCCTGAGATTAGTTATCAATAAAATTCTCTGGTGGTCTAGTGGACCCCCTCCATCATTCAGTAGGTGTGTACTGAATACAGTATAGAGCTCACTGAGAGCTCAGTCAGCAGCTGGCCATGGTGGTGAGTAGTGGGCTGTGCCAGTTGCCGCCCAGTATGAGGATGGGGTGGGGTGGTGGGACACTGCCAGCCAGGGTGGGGGGAATCCACTTGACCACCAATGATGTTGTGTTAATCTAGCAACGGGAGATCCTGGCTTGGGGGGAGGTGCTAGATCACCAGGGAATTAGGAATGTAATTACAGTATATTAGCGACATCAGGGAAGGGGCAGATCCACTACACCACCATGGGATTTTATTGATAACTAATCTCAGGGTCATCGGTGATCAGGGAGGGGGGGTGCACTAGACCACCAGGGGATTTTATTGATAACTAATTTTGGGGACATCGGGAATTGAGGTTCACTAGATCACCAGGGGATTTTTTTGATAACTAATTTTCAGGGACATCGTGGATCAGGGCTGCTAGGTCACCAGGGAAAATTAATATATGATGACAGGGGACCGGGGCTTGGGAGGGGAGGCCACGGCACATTGGCTCAAAGTGCTACACTGTCTCAGAGGGATATGTCTAGGTTCCCTTGGACCAGCCCATCTGTTTAAAATTTGCCCTCCTGAAGACAGAGCCTTTAGGGTCATAAGTCACATGGCTCGAACTGTGGTGAGTACAAGCGATGAACTGAATCGACTGTTCATCTGATATTGTCTTGCAGATTCTATGTTTTTATATGGCGCTGTAAGTGGTAACACGCATGATGTGCTCTGGCCAGTACTTTTTTTTTTATTGTATTATGTATTTTTGGAACCTTATGCCAGTCACTCATCTGGCTGCCAGACACCTAGGATAAACACCTTTCACCCATCTACCTTTGTTTTCCATGGCTTGCCCCATGGCAGGGTCTGCAGGGCAGGGCATGCTGCACCCCTCACATTTGGTTGGGGGAGAATGTCTCCTTGTGTGGGGCCAAAGGGTACTGGGCCAGCATCCTGATTGCAGCTGGGGGGTATTTATCATTGATACTGTGTATCCTCCTAGTGTGGAGTTATGTGCTTGTTCTTGGTTTCCCTTTGAAGCCTTCCACCCCGATGATGCCACACACTGTCCATGATGAACCTTGTGTGCACACAACAAGGATGCTAATGTGACTCCTGTGAGGGAAGAGGATCCCCAGACCACCTGGAGGGGCTACTAGGCTGCAGTGTTGCTCCCCCTGAACTGAGATGTACTGTTGATGGCAGCATTACTCCCAGCCCTGACTGCCTGGACAAAGGCTTTCAGGTCTGCTTCCCAACCCAGGTTGCCCTCTTTGAAGCTCAAGGTACTACCACTGGGCCACTAGGCAGTTCTCCCTACTTGCTGTTTGACAAGTTTTGCTGCGCAATGAGATTTCCACCGTGGGCACACAACTCATCACTCTGATAACAACCTGCTGGATTAATCAACTTCAGTGCCACAAAGGAAGCACAAGGACCTCAGTGGCATGATGGCATGACCCAGGATTGTGAACACTTAACATAATGCAACAAGTTCCAGATACCTGTCTGCTGGGGGGAGGCTGTGATGTTAGTACCACCCTGTCTGCTAGCAGGAGTTCCGCTTTCCCCAGGGAGCTTACAGGAAGCTTTTGTTGACCACGATTCCTCACCAGTATCTTTGCCTTTCTGCCTTCGGTCGATGGAGCAGTGTCATCCTCCACTCTCAGAGATACAATCCCGTGGTACTTGAAAATAAATAATTGATAGAAGATTGGTCAGTGTAAGGAAGCTGAAGTTAAAATGGATGAAACATTTCTGATGGGGCAGAAACACATTCAGAATAAATAGTGTTTGTAGTAAGATTTAGTCATTGATTTTTGATAGACAAGTTAAAAAAAAAGGCAGTAAAAAGGCTGGATATACAGTACTATACACATCCCCTACCTTATGTGGTCTAGTCTTCTCATATTAGAAAATCATGCCCTTTGGAGCCTTTACCATGAAACTTGACTGGCACAACTGCTCAGTTGAGTGTGAAAACATCAACACGTTAGGAAATTATCAATAATAGAAACACAGTATTTAATAACATAGTTACTACCCTTATTGATCACCGAGGATGTCAATATAATGTAAGTCACTGAAACTTGGGGGCCGAAGGAGATAACTGGGCTAAAACATTGAGTGCTATAATCTATTTCGAAATGATAGAAAGGAGGGAAAAGGGCAGCGGAATAGCAACATATATAAGAACTAATCTAAAAATCCTAGGTATTAAATCCTGGTGTGACTGCAGAATGGCAGGAAAAGGAGTTGTGCTGAACCTCTCTCAAACGAGCAGAGCGGGTGGAAAAATCAAGAGAGCTATTGTGCTGGCTTTTGAGCATGGAATCATCATCATTACAATTTCTGATATAAATGAAGCCAAAGAAAATAGTGGAAGTTTGCCTCTAGGATGGAGACTCCTGTCATTGAAATTACAGGAAGAAAGTGCTTCAGAGGATAAAGAACACACACACACACACACACACCACTGAAGGAAATCACAAAAAGTGTAACCTCAAAGATGTGATCTACACGGTGGCAGAAGCGTGGGTTAATATAAAACCAGAGACCATCCAGAGGACTTGGGATAACTCAGGAATGAGGACTGGAGACATGCACAAGGAGGAGGAGAATCGAGATCTTATGGAAAATGAGAGCACACAGAGTATGGATGCTGAATTAGAGGTCTTAGTTGCTGCCTTAGTTGAGGAGGTGCTAACTGCACAAAATGTAAAGCAATGAGCTACCTATGACAGCACAGTCTAGTCTGTGCTTGTGTTCCTAGTCTGTGACAGCACAAAGTAAGATTACGAGCACCTAGAAGCAAACTCCGTTGTAGACCATGTTTGCAAAAAGGGAGAAATCCAGGATGCCTGTGTCTTCTAAGGGAAGTAGGTCAATTAATCCAGAGAAGTTTATCGAAAAAGAGGGCATAACTGAAACATGCAATGAGACTAGAATGATAGCAGCACTCCTATATAGTAAGGAATTATATCCAATACTTTATTTGTCTTCTGCACATACAATTGACATTCCAGTGCTTTGCCTCTTTTTTAGGGAAATGTTGGTCATACACTATCTGTTTTAAAAGGAAAAACATAAGGGAGCACCCATTACATACAGCACCAATGTGTTTGCAAAAACTGTTAATGAGTTTAAGCACAGCTGGGACAGAGTAAAGGGCTTAATAGTTACTCTGGGGGGTAGCACTAAGTCAGGGAGTGAGGACGGTAGGTGAGGGCAAAAACCCCATCTAGACAATAGGTCACAGGGTATGGTAGGGTAAAACTGGGCAGAAAGGATGGACCAATGTTTTTTTGTTGTTGTTGACATTGTCTATGTGTCTATGTAATTACCTGAACAGACAGACCCACATCTAGAACTACTGTGGTTGCAGATTAAAATATATGGTTATATGACATGGTTGGTTTCCTGATCAGATTTAACTGTATTAGAAAAAGGGGCTAGACTGCATGTTGTAACCTCAGAAGCGCCAACTTCGACAGTATGAGAGTGGATCTTACATGTGGGAGTGGAAAACGGATTTCATAAGGGCCACTGTAGAGGAACAATTGTTGCAATTAAAATCAAAGATTCTGAGCCTAGAAGATAGTTATGTGTCAAAAATTAATAAATACAACAAAAAGGGTAGGAAGCTAGCTTAGTTGACACAAAGGATTAAAGACTTTTAAGGGACAAAAAAGGGCATTCATAAAAACTAAAATCATAGATACACCAGAAAACAGAAATAAATTTAAAGAATTTCCGAGGGAATATAAAAAAGAAATAAGGAATGCAGAAAGGAAAACAGAGAGAAAAATGGAAAGCACAGCAAAGATTACAAGGAATCTTTTAGATATACCAAGAACACAAAAACTGAGAAGACAGCTGGGCCATCGAGAGCTGGTTAACATCACAAGAGACTGTGAGCAGGAGATGGCTGAAGCCTTCAACAGTTTTTTCACATCTGTTTTTAATCAAGGTGAAGACGTGGATCTGGGCAAACAAAATACACACACTGATCCATTTTCAAGCTAATGTTTATACATTACATATTTATTTCAAAATGTTTATCAAAAAAGACATACTGAGCTGGTAACAGCTCATTTCCAGATGCTATTAAGGACAGGCTTGAGAGGCTGAAAATAATATCTACCACCGAGGCAGGATGGCCCTCACCCTAGGTTTACTAAAGAAATAGCTAAGGAACTAGCTGAACCCCTTTTGGACATTATGATTTTCTCACTACAAACTGGGGAGGTGCCCACTGACTGGAAGGAAGCCACAGTTATTCCCCTCTTCAAAGAAGGGAAATAGAGCCAATGTAAATAACTTCTGGCTGGTGAGTTAACTTGTGTCTTAGGGAAAGCTATGGAATCCATAAAAAGTAAATAAGATTGAAGAATTAACTCAAACAAATAACTTAGAGGAGTGTCACACACACTAGATCATAACAAACCAAACCCATAAGCATCTTTGACCCGATAAAGTAAGGCAAAAGATTAAGGTAAACCAATAGATGTGCTCTACTTGGAACTGCAGAAAGTCATTTGACGCTGTCCCAGTCATGGAACTAATCCTCAAGTTAAGCCAAATAGGGATGAACAAATAGTATCATAACATGGATAGCAAATCGGCTTAAGGGTAGAAGACAAAAATTCAAGGTTAATCAGTACTTGTCGACATGAGGAGACATTACTAGTGGGGTCCCACAGGGGTCAGTGCGGAAACATACTTTATTCAATGTTTTTATAAATAATATACATAAAAACATTGATATCTGGGTGGTGAAATTTGCCAAGGATACTAAAACAGATGCTATAGTTGAAACCCCCTGAACAGGCTGATAGGCTGCAATAAAATCTAGACAGATTAGTAGAGTGGGAACACAGGTAAAATATATGCATTAATTCAAGCAAATGCGTTGTGATGCATATTGTAAATAGGAATATTAGAAGACTGCATTTCCTTGGGGGACATGGACTCAGATCAACAATAACTAAGAGGGACCTCAAAGTAAACATTAAGGAAAACCTGAAACTGACTGAACACTGTGAACAGAAAGAAAGAACATGCAATCAATGAACTGGCCGTATTAGATGAAATTTCATGAGCAGAAATCAACAGGAGCTCATACTGATGTACATGGCCGTTGTGAGATCACATTTGGAGTACTGCACTCGGTTTTGGTCACCAGACCTAAGGGATGACATCATAAGGTGGGGGGACAGCAGAGAAGGGTCACGAAGATGGTTAGGGGACTGCAGAACAAGAGCTATGATGACAGAATTAAGCACTGAGCTTGTTCTCGCTTGAGAGGAGGAGACTGAAGGGGACATGACCATGGCATACAAACAAACTATAATGCCAACCTGATGAAATGCATGAATTTAAAATTGAGAGAATATAAGCAGTCATGCGCATCAGCTGGTGGGGATCCAATTAAAACCAAACAAAGAAAAGCATTATTTAGCCAAAGGGTGGTCACTATGTGGAACAGCTTACTTGAGTCAGTGGTTGAAAGCCCACCAGTAGACAATTTTAAGAAGAAACTCAATAACTATTTGAATATAATGGGAATACAGGTGTATGACCACTGACAATGGCAGACAAACTACTGTATAGGGCTTTATCTGGCCTGTTTTCATCTGTAAGTCCTATATCCCTAGTACAATTTGCTGTACCATTTATAACAAATTTCTGAAATGCCCTAATAGGCAGGAGCCTTCTAACCCCCAACACCAGGAAAAGACAGCAGTACTTAAAGGCACATCCTTAAAAACATAAAATGTACTTGGAACTTAGATTTTTGTGCCCTTCCTCAGTGCACTCGGGACTAGCTGGTCTTGTGACCTGCTTATTCCTATAACATTGTATATTAAAAGTAGTATTGCTTACATAGTATCCTACCAGGTCAGATACCATCATTTTGGTCGGGTATCGGATAGCCTCAGATGGCACAGACATCTGAACAAGGATCCAACCTCCTAGGGAGCCACTGTAAGTATACAAGGTATCCATGGATCCAACCTAGATTCAATGGATCTGCCCAATGGATCCAACTATCTGAGGTTGGATCTGATGGATCTGACCTTGGATCCATTGGCTGGATCCTACGTCAGATACCAGCACTATCCAATGGAGGATAATTGGATCCACAAAAGCACTAGCGAGCAACACTAATTGAAAGGTACCATTGGTATGTCTAACTTGTTCATTCTCTACCCGTAAAGCTTTCTCACCTATGGCATCTTACGTTATGCCATAATCTATCCAGTAGGGTTGAGCCTAATCCTGGTCCTCCCCTCATCCCTCTCCTCTTACCCTATTACACCTCAACAGCATGACATAAGAGTCCTAAACATTGCTCATCTTAACGTCCATAGCTTTCTGGATAATAAATATATGGGGCTACAGGCCTTCTCCTCCTTTGCTCCAATTTATTGAACCTTACTAAGGAAATATCGCGGACTTTAAATGCCTGTTTTTGCACACAGTTTAATAATTTGTGTTTTTTGTAAGGATTACGTAATGCTATTATTCATAAAGCTTGATCTTCAATGTATTTTCAGTGGTTCTGTTTATTGTACATTTGTGTTGTACTTGCTGTATTTTACAATCCTGTATTTGTCTTGTAGTCAGTACCCTCCAGGGTTGTGCTTGAAAATAGGTATTGTAGGTGCACTTACCTGGTTAACAGAAACTAATTAAATAAATAAACAAGAATTCTCAATACATAAAGGGTTTATGTCATTGTATGAATGAAACAGTGCTGCACAAAACAAGGGATTTAGAGTGGTGGCAGCACACCCACATGGGCTGCATTGGTGTGGAATGAAGGTATAGTTCTGACCACCGCAGTGTTCACCAGTACAACTATTGTTTTTAGCAGCTTAACACTAAACACAAAATCCAAGAGATATATAGATGGTTTATGACAGATAAGGACATTCATCTATCCAGTCTCCCGTTGTTTTTTCCATTACTTAATTTAACTATTCCCCCTTCTACTGATGCTTTGTAATCCTGCTTTTCCCACAACTATCCTTTTGTGTGTATACCATTTGACCTTGAAGTCTGATATAGAGCCCCCATTCACCACTTCCTGAATTAATCTTTTCCACTGGTCCACCACTCTCTCAGTGAAGAAAAACTTCATTACACCCCTTCTGAATTTTCCTTTTACCAGTTTGTGGTTATGACCCCTGTGGTCTGATATTCAAATTTGTGCAAAGCAGAATGCATAAATTTGCACTGCACCTTATGATTGCCCAGGTGTCCGAAAATGCTACATACACTCAAACCGTGCACCGGCCCTATTTGACTGAATATACAGCCATGTCAGCCCAATGCTAAGCCACTTAGCACTGCCCTGACAAGGCTCCCGAAGTACGCCACCAGAATGGATAGCGCCGGAGCACTATTTGCAATATTCACAGTGGCCCATGTAAATGAGCCCACTGGGCATTCAATGCGCTAAGGGGCAATCTGCATGCCAATTAGGTAGCAAGGCAGGTTAGTGTGGTGCCACCCCCCAATTGGCTAGTCCTAGATGTGTAGATATCCCTAGCGTGCACTGGTCCCCCCTCTGATCGCCGGCCAGTTCTGTACAAAACAAGTATCCCCCTCCCCCGGGTCGTGCCTGAAAATAGGCAAGATTTGTCTAGTGCACTTAACCGGTCAACAAAAACTAAATAAATAAAATAAATATCCCTGGTGCTAGTGGTCTCCCCCTCTCTCTAATTACTGACCCATATTGTAAAAAAATATATATTCCTGGTGACCAGTTGTTCCCCCCTCCCTCACAGATCACTGGCCCATTCTATACTAAATAATATCCCTGGTGCTAGTGGTACCCCCCTTCCCCACGATAGCTGGCCGTTCTGTGCAAAACAATATCACTGGTGCTTGTACCCCCCCAGTCACTGGCCTGTTCTGTACAAAAATAATATCCCTGGTGCTAGTGCCCCCAATCAATCACCAGTGTGTTCTGTACAGAATAATATCCCTGGTGTTAGTGTCTCAGCCCTCCGCCGATCACCGTCCCATACTGTGATAACATGAAATGTCTGGTATCTAACGGCCCCACCCCCGACCACAGCATTGAAAAAACACCTATCACCTTCCCAATCCCCTCAGCGGATGCCGTATGTCCAGGCAGGGAGTGCGCCTCTTATTTATAGGACAGCGTGACGTGCCCTGTCCTATAAATAAGGGGCATGCTCCACACCTGGACAAATAGCAGCCAGCCGAGGAGGTGTGAGGAGGGCTGTGCTGGTCACTGTATACACCCACAGCTCCACGGGGACTGGGAAGGTAACTGAGTAGAGGCATCCAGTCCAAGTCTGTTAAGTCACCTAGCAGGTACTATATTCATGGGGAGCGCAGCAACAGTAAGGAGGTTCAACAAAGGAAGAAAGGAAGGACGCTGGAGGAAAATGCTCAGGTATGTAAGGCAGAAACTACAGCAAGCCCCTTTTACAGATACCTTGGACCAGAGTTTTTGAAAAGCCTGCTGCAATGCTGGTTTTGATCGCCATGCTTTGTTTCACATCTGACTAGAGTGGGGTAACTGAGTACACTACATAGTAAAAGGACTGAAGGTTTCTTATGCCAGCTCAGGCAGCTGCCAGCACAGTCCTATGTGTGCTCCGGATCAGTGCAGAGTGTTTGGAAAGCATCGTTTATGTCAGAATTTCCACAAAACAGGAAACAACGGTAACCTTTACATGCACACCATACATCAGTTGTTTGTAGGTTGGTGTAAAACACCTCTGTACTGTCACACCTCATGATGAAACTTCTCTCAGAGATGATTTGGTTGCTGTACAAACTTCACTTTAACAAACAGCCACATCTCACATGTTTTTTTGGAACTCCCATGAACTGTGACAGTGGACATACACCATCTTAGATGGTATAACTTTTCTGTTCATGTTTCATGTGTTTCTTTACAGTTTTGACGGTGTAGAATAGTTAATATTTTTTCTTTCACAGGTTGCTGGATTTTTTGGTGATGTGTAAATGTGGGTAGGGCTTCAGATTTTTTTTTTTTGGAGTGGAAGTCAAATACTTCCATGGGTTGAAATTTGGAAGTCATTTTAGTTTTACTGGAGTCAAAATACTCCAGCTGTCAACTTTTTGGAAGTCAAAATAATTCCAGTCGACAAATTTTTGCAGTCAAAATATTCCCACCCCTATAGTTTTTAAAGTCAACTCATTGACTTTCTCTGAATACCTCACTGTAATGCATGCTACATCCACATAAATACATTTCTTAATGTTAGGAAGAAAACGTACACAATAAATTATTTGCAGACAGTATGTGTTCTACCCATTCCTTCCTAGCCCTATTCCTCAATGTGACCACCTGTGCTATGCTTCTAATCCACCCCGGCACTATCAGGCACTCTTTAATACACCTTTAGAATTACTGAGGATGTAACTGCACTTTGTGAGGGACGCTATACTCTGTGGACATCCTTGGGGAGCAGTTGCATGGCAGCTCCCAATGCAGTCACAAGTCAGTTCTTAACCATGAGAGGAGGGCTTGCAACCACATTTGGGGATACAGGTCCCATTTTTCCTGAACTACATGTGACGCACCAGCACCAACCACCCAGGCATATACACTACAGCGCAAGATTTTAGGTGGTGGAGGGGGATCAGTTAATACTTAACATAAACAGATCAGTCATACATAATGAGCTGTGCAGGATTTAACCTCCCAACTGCTATGAAAGTAATGATGATTTGGACACATGCTCCCTCTTGCCAGTGTATATGCCCCGATTAGGGGTTTTAAGTAAACAAACAATTTTTCTAACTGCATTTCAGTATTCAAAGTTAAATTTTAAAAGAAGCCCTTAAACTTCCATCTTGCAAGGCTGGCGGCAGCTATATCGTGTGAGCCACTTGATCCCTGACCTGGGACATGCCAGTGTACCCTGGCCAGCCCATGTGCTGAGTGACATTAGCATATCCTGGGTGAGAGAGCAAGCGACTCCTCTAAGAAGCCTTCCAGCAGCCTTGCAAAAAAGAAATTTAACAGCACTTTTAAAATGTAACTTTTAACACAAAAATGCAGTTAGAACATTATTATTTTTACTCAGAACTGCTAATCAGGAGCAAGGCAACCAAACCTATGGACACACCATGCAAGCAAACACTGGGCATTGTCAAATGCTGGTTTTGACATTCCTCATGTCACCTGTGGTACTGTTCCAGTTACCCCAGCTCCTCTTCAAAAAACAATGAACTATTCCTCTAGTCTCCAGGGTTCTAGCAGCACTTCTCCACTATCTTTTTTCACTTAGGTATATAAGTTAGGGTCCGGTGAAAATCCCCTGATTATAGTGGGTGGAATACCTCTCAACCTTCTGTCACTAAAACGAGGGAAGTGGGGAGGATGCAGACACTCAGAAGGAGGAAATGTGAGATGCTGGCTCTCAACATGAGGAACACATTCTCAAATATGTAAATGCAAGCTCACAACACTGAGGGTACCTGTACATTTATTTGTTCAAAGCACTTACAGCATCACAGAAGGTTAAGAATTCCTGCTTTAAAGTCTGTGTGTGCCACATTTTCTGTGTGTGAACTGTGCAGTACCTTTCCAATGGATGTGGTAGGCACTGAGCACTTCTGAAAGGGTACAATGAAGGACGTTCCTCATAATAAGGGGCAGTTGAGAGGTATGGATCCCCCGAGTGCTGCCTGCCTTATAAAATCTCCTGCTGGAGGAGTTGGTAAGGTAGGACAGCCAGTCAATGGAGAGGCTGGTGGTGTGTCGCTTCAGGTCCCTCCTTCATTGCCTCCCTCCCCACCCAGTTTGAGTTTCAAACCTCATCATTGCTCCAGTGAGGGAGGAGGGATCTTGCAGCTCAGGTCAGGGCCCTACACACAAAAAACATGCAGCGTGACACACTGTCCACTGCATCATCAGTGCCTCCGCCGAGCCCCACTCTGGGTCACTGCCTCACCGGTTCCCTCCCTGCTCTTTCCCGCCTGCCGCCAGGACCATGGAGTGCTGCCACTTCTTGCTTTCCATCTGCCTCCATGTCTGCGTGAGTACCCTGCCCAGGTTGGGTGTGTGTGGGGAGGCTAATAAATGTAATACTTGACTCGGCGGGGAACTTACTGGATGTGGTTCCTCCCACCCAGTGCTGCTGGATATCTTGTTGGGGAAGGTGATGCAGAACTACTGGGAATAGAACCGTGGGACTATGGAGGGGGGCCGAAACAGAATAGGCGCTGGCTGCTTTTCAGCAAGAGGCAGTGGCAGCTTTTGGGAGAGGGGTGGGGTATATATAACCCAACAGGCAGCATAGCGCACGACCTCCAATACGGAGAGATTTTATGCAGTTGCATCTTGCTTATAGGCATAGTAGTTTCCAAAGGTTGAAGAAGGCTAAAATACTTACTAATTTATCTCAAATTTCTCCAACTGGGATAATCCCATGATATGCAGCATCTTGTTTCCATGGGGGTCCCCGGGAGGTTAACAGTGGGTGGCACTGTAAACTGAAAGTGTGGGTGGGGGGCCCACTGTGAAGGTGAACCACGGGCGCTCTCAGAATGTATTAAGATGTGGATTCCACTCTCAGCTGGTGAGTCGGGGACATGGCGTATAAGGCTCCTGTGTCCCAGACAATTTGTGAGGCAGGGTGCCGGCGTTTGGAAACTAAAGCAAAATTAAAAAAATGACTCCTATGGCAACTGGCAAGCCTCCACAGGATTAAAAAAAAAATAAAGACCTGACATCCACACCAATGAAAAACGGACGACAGCTTTAAACAAGGGAAATGTTAGTGGACGTCAAAGACTCCAGAGGCTACATTTTTGGACGTTTTGAGAAAATTATGGACGTAAAATATGTCCAAAATGGAGTTATGTGAAGGGCTGTAAATGTGGGGTTGGGGTATTTGTTTACACCTGCGTGTTTATGCTGCTGTGCACTTGTTAGGAATAGTACATTCTAGCAGGGGGCATTTCAGTACCAGCGCTATGTGTGGGTTGTAGATGTTGCAATACATTCAGTTTTGGTATACAGATATAATAAAATATTATGATTAGAAGGTACAGTTGTGTACCCATAACTTAGTATTTAAATGTGGCCTTTGAGTAAATTAAGTATGTGTGTATTTTAGAAGTGAGCCAAACTGAGTGTAAAAACGGAGTGCTGGTCAATGGTATGTGTGATGAATTTATTATTTGGGTCTGGCGTGCCACCATGCACAAATGGTGGGTGATGTCTGTTTGTATATGGAGTGATATTTAAGTAAGGCCTTCAGATATAAACCTTTTGAAATCCCCCCCCCCCCCCACACACACACTGTGTCACATTGTTGGTGGTGGGAGCCAGTCAGGAGTGGTGGGTTGATTTTGTGCTTGGGTCTTCCTGAGCATAAAATGGTGTCCATATAGCATGAGACTGTAGCTCTGAAGAAGCCGTATCTGACGGCGAATATGTACACTCATCTGTGCATGCATGTGATTGGCACGTGTCCTCTCATCCTCTGATGGCCACGTATGCAGGTTTGGAAAACTGAAGGAAACATACTTTCTAAAGAAGGGCCAGGCAAACAAGGAATAGGAACAAGTGCAATATGAGTAGGTGTCATTAATTCAGATAATGCTATTTATTGCTTGATTCTGAAGTGGGTATGACAGAGAGTTGGCAACAAATGGTAATGTACCAAGGTACTTTTTATGCTGAATGTTTGGACTGTGAGATGTGGCTATTTATTAAAGTGAAGTTTGCACAGCAACTGAATTGCCACTGAGAGAGTGTTTGTCATGGGGCGTGACAGTACAGTGGTGTTTTGCACCAACCTACAAACAATTGATTATCCCTGTACTGACCGCCCCATGGGGGTAGTAACAAACTCCATACAAGCTTAAACAGTATACTGTAAGTATAGCAGATTGGGAGCATTAGTACACTAGTGCTTTATGATGTTTACACCATACACCAGTTTCACTGCCTGGTAAAGTAAAGTAACATCAAATTAAAAGCATAACCATTCCAAAAATCTGACCCTCTAAATGTGAAGTTTTGGTTCTTAGTATAATATTTTGTCAAGTATCCAGTTCTTACTGTGAACACGACATCAGTTCCATTTCGGTGGACAGATGATGGACGAACCTAAAAGAAAAGAAAGTAAGGATGTGTCACTTCTCTCTAACACAGATTTATTTGACCTACGAATTCATACATCGCAGTCCCCCATCCTGAGGCATACAGTGCAAGATTTATTACTGGCATCTTCCAAGGGGACCACTGCCTGCATCGGGGCAGGGGGGCATTTTGAGTACCCTGAAGTAGAAGGGAAGCACGGCAGCATTCACACTTCATATTTGTCCACACCAGTTTCCCTTTTTGTACACTTCTCTCTGTTTTTGTTTCTTGCTCCCAGGTCCTTAAAACCAACTCTGCACAGTATGTAGTCCCCACTGTAATGTAGCTACTCCAATCAGTGTCTGAGTCAACTCCATTGATTCCATTAAGGTACTTAAAAGTTTTGATTCTATCCCTCCTCTTCCTTGTGGCCTCAAGAGGTTATGTTTAGTCTGTTCAACCAGTCCTCATATGTACGGCTGTCCCTGCATACCCTGCACCATTTGGTGGTCCTCCTTTGCACCGTTTCAAAGCAGTCACAATCCTTCTTGAGATGTGGGCTCCAAAACTGCATGCAGTACTCAAGGTACAACCTCACCAGGGATCTGTACAGGGCAGAATCTGTACTTGCCTCCTACAGATGATGCCTCTGCCTATGCAGCACAGCATCCAGTTGGCCTTAGCTTAGACACTTACACCTTTTTGCGCTGGGCTGACAACATGAGATTATCACTAATGATTAGCACAAAGTCCCTCTCCTCCATTGTTTGGCTTACTCTGACATCTCCAATTCAGTGCTGAGTTTTGGGGTTCTTTTTACCAATATGCACAACTTTGCTTTTTTTTTTGCATTCAGTTTGACCTGCCAGACCCTGGACCATTTTTAGACAATCTCCAGGTCTCTCTTCATTTCCTTACTCCCTCCTCCATGTCTACCCTGTGACACATTTTTGTGTCACTTGTGAACAGGTCAATCTTTTCCTGCATGCCCTTTCCAGTGTTACAGATGAACACACTGAAGAGTACCAGACACATGACTGAGCCCTGAGGCACCCCTTAGTCTCTCTCCTGACCTCCAGATGAGTTCCATTGACCACCACCCACTGTGTCCTCTGCCAAAATCATTTGTTTATCCAGTTTAATAAGTTATTTGCCATACCCAAGTCCCTTAGCTTTTTTATGAGCCTCCTATGTCGAATGAAATCAAAGTCCTGGCTGAAGTCCAAGTACTGTCTAGGACATCTACAGACTGTTGACTGCCTGCTGCACTGAGCTGAAAGTGTCAGTGAGGTTTGCCTGGTGTGTCCTTTCTTTTATAAAGCTGTGCTGCCTCATGTCTCATAGTTCATTCTTCTCAAGGAAATCTACTATCCTCTCCTTGATAATAATCTTGAGTTACTCCCCCACTTTAGAAGTCACACTTACCAGCCTGTAGTTGCCCGAGTCTCCACCTTTATGAAAAAGGACTGCATTTGCCAATCTCCAGTCTACCAGGACCACTCTTGATGCCAGAGAGCAGTTAAATGGCTCTGCCAGCAGTCATTCCAATGCCACTCCAACTTCCCTCAGTATCCTGGGGTGGAGCCTGTTTGGCCCAGGTGCTTTGTTTAACATCATTCTCCTTAGTTCTGGGACTATGCTATCCAGTGTAATAAGCCCCGTTTCTAACTCTGGCCTACTGCTCTCTTTTAGTTTGCTGGAGCACTCTGGAAATGGACCCCAGCCTCCACTGTGAACAATGAGACAAGGTGTTCTTTCAGAATACTTGACCATCCACACCACTCCCCTCTTTAGCCTTTCTATGCCCTTCTGTTTCTTTCTTCTTTTCCAGTGTAACTAAAAAAGGCTTTATCGTTTTCCTTGATCCCCTCCACAATTTTGAATTCTGCTTTGGCCGTCCTGACTGCTGCTCCCAGTACCCTCAGTCTGTTCTGGTAAGCTTCCCTACTGTTTGCCATCTGCTCCTGTTTATACATTTTAAAGGCTTCCCTTTTTGTCCCTAACAATGGCATCTGATGTTAATATTGCTATCTGCATGGGCTGCTAGCTCAAAAGGAAACTGTCAACTCCCCAGAAGTGAAGAAGCGGGGCCTTTAGGCTCCGATTAGCAAAAATGCACAGTGTTTGAATTTTTTAAGCAACTTGCACGGTTGTGGAATCTGTATTTTTACCTGGTTGATTCTGCAACCCTTCCCTCACTGGGTCAATACTGACTGATCAAGGAAAGCGTTTTTCTCGGACGATCGGTACTGGCACTAGAAGCGTAAACATGCACTGTATACAGTATGTGTTAATCTTTCCCATGAAATATACTAGCACATAGGAGTACCCTGTGACTCAGCCCATCAGTCAGGTCATCAGAAGGCTGGCCGCCGGAGACTGTTGGAAAATAATGGCTGGCAGCTGGTGGAGGGGTCGTAGGGTCAACCAGATAAAAATACAGATTCTAGCCAAAATTTAAACATTGTGCATTTTTGTTAATCGAGACCTAAAAATCCCCCTTTTTTGCTCCTGGGGAGCTGACAGCTCCCCTTTAAGAAACATTGAGCCCGTTGATGAGTTGTTTCATTTCCATCAATGTAGCAGTCTTTTTTTTAGTAATCTACTTCTGGCAAAAAAAAAAACAAAACAATGTGTCCATTTTTCTTTTCATTGCATTTCATTTTTGAATTGAGATATGGGGTTTTGAAGTTTTCAACAGTCGCTGATTTCTGGCATGTCCACTATGAATAAATGAAACATCTTCAAGTGGTGTGCTGTTTACCATTATAAATGTGTGCGACAGCCCCCCAAACACATCCACTGTAAGAAGCCAGTATGTAAAGTCAAAACATGACCTTGATGGGAAGGGAGCTTCAAAATTGCTAATGGTGGCCATCTTTAATGACTTGACTCATTAAACATAAAATTATAACACAAACTGTTTTAAAAGCAACAGATAAAAATAAAAATATATGGATTTTGTAGGGAACTAGCATCCAATTTTGCTGAACCCCTGGCAGGGCTATTCAATAGTTCACTACATTAACAGATGGTACCAAGACATTGGAGGACAGTGGACATGGTGCTGTTCCACAAGGGAGGAGACAGGGACAAACCTGGAAATAGCAGGCCTGTCAGTCTTACCTCCATTGCTGGAAAACTGATGGAGACACTAGTGCAAGAGGACCTAGTGGACTACCTGGAGAGAAACTGACTCCAGGATAGTAAGCAGCACTGGTTCTTGGCAGGGAGGTCTTGTCAGACCAGCCTGATATTATTCCTTGACTGGGTAACAAGGGCAGTGGGGAAGGGACATGCATTAGGATTTATTCTGTTTCGACTTCAGCAAGGCATTTGACTTGGTGTCACACAACGGGCTGTTGAAGAAATCAGAGGTTCTGGGAGCAGCAAAGGACTTTGCTAAATGGGTGGGAAGTTGGTTTTGGGGGGGAACAGCAGATGGCCATGGTAAACGGGATCAAATTGGGGGAAACGGAGGTCACAAGTAGGGTACCACGGGAGTCAGTCCTCGTACCAGTCATTTTAAATATGTTCATAAGCGACATATGAGAAGGACCCCAGGAGAAGATGTGTCACTTTGCAGATGACATCAAGCTTAAAGTTCAAAGAGTTTATTAACGGATGATTATACGTCTTTACAATGTGTTTAAAAATACACTGTTCAATAATAAATAAATAGAAATATACAGACTTCTATGTTGTACAGCTTGCACATTTGTTAACTTCCTCAATCTAAGGGTGAATATACTTATATTTCTGTTTTGTAACTGTTATCTATTGAAGACCAGAAATGAACTAACAGAGTCTTAAGTTTATCAAAAGAGGAAGCTGAAGAAGTATTATCACTTTCGCTAAAATGGCTCAAATGTCAGAAAATAAACAGGGCATTGGGTTTGGGTCTGTTTACCTACACCCCCATTTTGTGTATTGTCGCCTGGAATCCCACATCCCAAATAGGTTAATGATCATATATATGATTTTCAAAATTTGGCCGGCCCGGTGGCACAGAGGGCTGAGGCACTGGTGCTTTACCTCGAACCACGCCAGCCACCCAGATTCAGGAACGGATTCAGGGTGCTGGGGGCTGGCAGGGGAAGGAGAGAATTGAGCGTCTGTGGGACTGCTTTCCTGTCCAGGAGTGGGCCGTAGGGAAGCCTTGCTTGGTAGCAGCCCCCGGTGGAGACTGGGAGCACTGCACGAATGGTGCAATGGGGAACCACAGGAAAGTGGTAAACAGCTCCAGGACCCGCTGGATGATGGCTGCCGGTCCACCGATGCCACCGAAGCCCCCGAGGGAGCCATGTCTGCCTCAGCAGCACCCCAGGGCCAACTAGAGAGTGTGCTGGCCTCCCGCAGCAGTGCCTTCCCCCTTGGAGGAGAGGGACCCATCCAGCGAAGGGTTATGCTGGGATACCTCAGGGATGGCTGCAATGTGAGGACGGAGGCTCGAGTGAGGGTAGTAGAAGGTAAGTCGGGACCATGGTGGCTTGAAGGAGTGGCAGGTCCAGGTGCATGTAAGGGAGTAAAACCAGATAATGCAAAAAAAAAAAAATTTTTTTTTCTTCAGTTTCCTATACAATTTTTATCAGATAATTTTTAAGAATATATCCCCAATCTGTAGTAATGTTTGTCATAATCAAAATGACATTAAGAACTTTTACTCTAAGCAGATGATGCTGTCATTTTTAGTTCAGGTAATATTTTGGATTTGCAAAAGACCTTACAAACTGATGTTTTGAATATGCATGATTGGTTTTTGAACAACAAATTGTTACTAAACTAAAAATAAACCTGATGATTTTTCAAGATCAAGCAAACCGCTTTTTTATGATTTTCAGATTATTGATTTATTGGGGAAATTGTTAAAAAGGTCAGCGATTTTTGTTACTTGAGGGTCTATCTGGATAGGTGTTTTACTTCTGAGACACATAAAAACCATCTGATTTAAACTTCACATAAAAGAAAAAGACTTGGAATGCTCTATAGGATTAATCAATTTCTAATACCTGAATCATGTAAACTATTAGTAACAAAGCTTATTACTTTCCAAGTTGGATTCTGTTTTTTTTTTATTTTATTCTTTGATTACCAAAACATGGCTTAATAGACTGAATCCAGTCTGTAATAGTACCTGTATATTTGCTTCTGGACTGCCTAGGACAGCACACCACTGTGCTCTATATAAAGAATGTAACTTTCCCTGAAAGATAGGTTTAATTATAAGGCTGCCGTTTGTTTCTGCATAAACTTTGTTTGGGTCTTGCTCCTGACTCTCTTTATCGGAGATTTTCCCCAGAGGTAACTAGATCACAGTCAGGAGTAGCCTTTACTGCCCCCTTTTTTGTGTCGAGATTTGGACAAAGATCATTCATATTTAAAGCCATTAATTTGTATGATAAACTCCCAGAGTCTATGGTACAATGTGATAGGCTTACCACCTTTATAATGTTTCCGTTTAAAATTATTATGGATTTTTCTGACTGCAATTGTTTTGTATAATGTCTGTATCACCTATGTATATTGATTTGTGTTTGTATGTTAGCTATGTAATTTTGAATGTATACTGGTTGCTGTGAAAAAGGGCAGTTTTGCCCATCTGCCTACCAGTTAAAATAAAAACAAAATAAAACTGAAAAGAAAATGCACTCCTAACAAGCTTTTCTTAAAAGGAACAATAATAGAGGAAAACAAAGTGGAAAAATGATGTAGTACCCACCATGATTTCTTGGAATCAATAAACGCATGTCTATCTATGGATTTCAAATGATTTATGTTTACGTTAAGTGTAATGAGAGAAGAACATCTGATAATAAATGTAGCTTATTTGGATCACTAGTTGTAAATAATGAGCATATGGCATCCTCAGAGGCACTGTGAGTAATATTTACAATTTTATTCCCCCATTTTTGTTCCCTCTGTTTGGAATAGATTGGATGAAATCATAACTATATGCAACAAATCATTCCCCTCCCCTGAACCACCGTTACAAGATGACATTAAGCAGCTCTGTGGCAGGGTAGACAGCAAGGAGGGGGTAAGGGCGTTGCAGAGGGACCTGCAAAGGTTAGAGAGGTGGTCCAAGGTCTGGCTGTTTAAATTCAATTCCAGAAAGTGCAAGGCGATGCATATGAGAACCTCAGGAAGGAATACTGGATGGGAGGGGCTAAGTTTGCCAGTACTTCAGAGGAAAGGGACCTGGGGGACCATCATAAGCAACTCCCTAAAACAAACTAGCCAGTGTAGTAAGGCCCATAGAAAAGCAACCAGAATGCTGGGGTGTATCAGAATGGGTTTCAATGGCAGGCAGAAAGAGGTAATGCTACCTTTCTATAGATTATTGGTGAGCCCCCCCCGCCTGGAGTACTGTGCCCATTTCTGGAGTCTTCACCTGATAAAAGACAGAGACAGGCTAGACGGTGCAGCATAGAGTAACTAAGATGATTCAGGGCGAACAGGGCAGATCCTGTGAAGATGGGCTTATGGCACTGAACGTGTACTCCCTGGAGACCAAAAGGGAGAGGATGGACATGATAGAGACCTGCAAGTTCCTGAAAGGAATAAACAAGGCAAACTGCGAGGAATTATTTAGCAGGGAAGGTGTGTCAAAAACAAGGGGATATGAACGTAAGCTTGTGGTGGTGGTGGTGGTGGTGGGGGGGGGATTCAGGAGGGATACAAAAAAGTGTAACTGTACTGAAAGAGGGGTTGAGCCATGCAATAGCCTAGCAGCAGAAGTGGTGGGAGCAGAATCCATTAGTGGGTTCAAGCATGGCTGGGACAGAATAAAGGCCTTAATAGTTAATCAGGGGCGAAGCAGTAAGGCAGGCAGCGGGGAGGGGTAAAACCCCCACCTGGACAACAGGTCAAGGGGTACAGTAGAGTAAAACTCGGCAGTCTGGATGAAACAATGGTCTTTTTCTGTGGGCACTATCTATGTTTCTACGCTCATGATGCTCATTTTGCCAGAACTATATTATTTCTAAAAACCTGTATGATGGCATTTTTGCTGAATAACAAATATTGCTATTTTAAAGGCCACAGAGACAGAAACAAAAAAAACAGACATATGCACAAAAAGGGAATGGGGGTTGGGTAATGTGAATTGTGAATGCTACAGTGCTTCTCATCCCCCTAAACTTAGGCAAACTTGACTTCCTCCCAAGCGTGTGGCACAGCAGCACTCTGTGATGTGACTGAACTGACAAATCACGGCACAGTTAAGAAAAAGGTAGAAATGTCAGTCTGCACCAAAATCTTTTTTTTATGACAATGTATTTACCCAGAACAGCCTAGCTGAGATGCAACGTCTCGCTTCCAGTGAGGCCCTGCTTTTACTTATTTGTACAGCTAGGTGGACTGGAGCACTGAGAGGTAAAGTGACTACCTCAATGTCACACAATAAGTATTTTGGCTTTGAACCTGTGATATCCTGGTCCCTACTTCAGTACTCTAAAAACATTAGACCACACTGCCTCTTAGCAAACATTTACAAAATAGCAGCTACTTACATGTATAGTAGAAGTGCCACACTTGCTTGTATTTTTTTTTGTTTTGCATTCTAGTTTTCCTCCTCCTCCCTCTGCTGCAGCCCCTATCCACGTGCTAGGTAACCTCTCTGCCCCACCCATGCATTCTCTGTCACTTACCGGTCTCCTCCAATCCCAGACCTTCTCCTTCATGGTGAGGTTGACAGAAAGCTGGCTAGATGCTGCCAACCCCTGAACAGCACAGTTTCATGAGAAAGAGTGCAGTTTGCGCGGCCCAAGACTGCACACAGCTCTGCCCTGCATACCTGCAAGGTATTTCCTTGTTCTCCACAGTCTTTAGGGATACCAAATACAAGGGCTCAATGACTTATGTGTCAATGCTGATGCGCAGCCACACCCAAAAGAGCCAACCATCATTCCTCCCTCCCACCCGTCCACAGCAGCAGCTCCTGGCTGCACCACCAGCAGTAGTCCTCCAGGTGGGGGTATTCCAGCCGAGACTGTTCCTTGCCTGCCTCTGAGGAGGACAGCATTCGTTGGGATGCTGGGTCCTCCTCCTTCTTCCTGACAGCCGTCTGATGACTTGGGCTCATTCCCAAACTCGAGGTGCTGGTATCACCAGCTGTGCTTTCGCTGCACCCCCCAGCTGCCCCACACTTTGTTTTAAACACTTATTCTACCACTGACCTGCAGCAGGACTCGTCATCTGAGACTAATCCCATCTGTTTTCCAAAGAAACTCAAAAAGGAAATGAAACATTCCCTCTCCACACCAGCTAAGGATGTAGGACTAAATCTCATTTTCAGCTTTTGAGTGCCCAAGCAAGCCTTTATATATAATATGTGCCTTACTGTTTTTCCATTTCCAAAAGCTCGAAGTTTTGTGTTTTTGTGGGTCAGTAGCTCCACCTCCTGGGGCACATCTCCTCGGGTCTGTATTACTGCCTGCCGAGGAATCTCTTCAACGTGGATCAGCCCGTGACTTGGTGGTGAGAATTCCTTGGAGGCTGGAAACAACTGGCCTCTCCCCTCCTGCTTAGAGGTACCTAGAGTGCTGCAGCGACCTGGGTGTAAAAGATGACAAAAGAGGCTGTGAGTGAATTGAGCAATCTATGTATCAAACGAGCATTTAACCCACCCATACAGTAAATTAAAAAAATGGTCTATGGCTTTTTTTTTTAATATCAAGCCTTTTTTCCCTGACCCTGGCCATCACCGCCCTCCTCCAGTCACCTAGTGACAACCCAGCCCCATCTGCCGCTCATCTCACTTCATATGCAAACTGCCACTGTTCTTCCCTCCATGGCAGGGTTCTTTGGAGGGGTGGGCAACCCCCCCGGGCAACTCAAGCAGGATCCAGGGCAGTTGTCAAGGCCTGCGTTTACCAGCTCACTGCCATCATCTGGATGGAACCTGGCTACTTTCTCCCCTGTAATGCTGGCCTCACACCACCCCATGGTGCACACTACAGCCACTGGGGGCCTCGCCAGCAAACAGTTTCCCCTTGCAACTGTAAGGTGAAACTTCAAGGACCCTTCTGCAGGGAACACTGATGTTACATAAGTGCCATTCAGCCATTGGATGCCCATCTGCTAGCATTTCAGGCTTGTTCTCAAACCTGGGTCACTGGCATGGGAGCATGATGCACCACCCAGTGGTTCTTTGAATGGCCCCCGCTTGTGTCCTTTTAATGCCCCCCCCCCAAATAAAATCAGTCTGTAATTCATCATTTTTTCAGAAAGTCATTTATTTCAAAACATCTGAGATGTCCTGGTGTAAACAAACACAAATCTTTATAAATAGTAGGGAAATGTCACAAAATTAGAAAAGAAAACAAGGAAAACATTTAACAATGAGCCGCTCTGAGACAGCCTTCAAGGAATGTTAAGGGGGGGCAGTTATACTTTTTTTTATTATAACTTCTGGTCTAGAAAGGCACACTGAGCTGAAGCTTGTTTTCAGGTGTGACCCAGGAGTACAGGGTGGTTAAGTTGACTTGCTCAGGTTCACATAGTATGAAAATGGAGGTTGTGGGATTCAAAGCCAGGACTGCTTGGTCTCTAGGCTGACAACTTGGTGCTCTAACCTCTAGGTTATACTGCCTCTTTTTCACTAGTTACAGTTATTCCTCAACATTCCTTTATGCTCTTGCCTTCAGGGTGAACTGACTGCTACTGTATGGCAGGCAGGTATTTGGTGGGACATAGCAGTGCCCCATATGGCCTACATGCTGAAGAATTATCAAGTTACAGCACTGGTCTAGTCACACAGCTGTCATGTACTGGTGTGCCACAGAGTAGCATGGTAGCTGTTACATGCACCCGCCATAGGCTTTACACCTCATTTCTCCTAGAACAGCTTTTCCCCCCCAAGATGGAGGAAAGTCAAGCACCCCAAAGCACTGCTGACCTAGCAGAAAGAAGACATTATGTCAGTGGATTAAGGCCTATAGTAAAATGGGGTGTTTGCAGAGACTGGAGTGTGAAGAAGAGGTTACTCACTTGTGACCATAGCTTTGGTGGCAGTAGTCAGTTCACATCCATACTTAAGCACCTTCCTTTGAATATGCTTAATGCCTCAAGAAAGATTTCAAGCTGACTCATCCCACTAGCCAACTACTGTTCTTGTGTCTCTCTCCACCCCTTGCTCTCCTGATCTAGATTCTGATACCAGAAACCAAAGAAGTGACTAGCCTGGGCAAACTGTGTGGGCTGCGTGGCTATGAACTGAACACCAGAAATAAAACTGTGGTTACAGGTAGGTACAGTAGCCTCTTGTTTTAACTGCCTGGATTCAGTTCACTATACATCCATAGGCAGTCTATTAGCAGTCCTCAGGGAGAAGTGGGCTAGGTTTGTACCCTTATACAAAAAAAGAGACTGGATGATTGAGGTCCCAAATGTAGCATCCCTGTGGCTTAGGAAGGTGATGCCACAGTGGGAAATGAATGTGTGCCCATTTGACTGCAGCAGCCTTGCACATCTCAGAAATGGGAATGCTTCTAGCAGCAGCAAAGAGGCAGTAGTGTGCCCGGTAGAGTGAACTCAGAGACCTTACAGAGACGTAGTACCAGCAAGAGTATAACAGAGAGTGATGCTGGATGTAATCCACCTGGCAACTGTCTGATTCAGTGCCCCGACTCAATTCTTAGCAGCTTCAGCACAGATGACAGCTGTGCCCTATGGGCACCCAATGTATGTGGGGCACATAGTATATACAAGTTGCATGGCCTCTGAAAGAAGACAAGCAACATCAGTCCCTGATTAAGGTGATACTCTGAGGCATGAACCTCTTATGGGAATGAAGGACAACTTTCTTCTTGTAGAAAACCAAACAGGAAGAGTCCATCAACAACACTTGGGAGTTCACTCACCAACCTGGCTGACATGATAGCAGTGGAAAGCCAGTCTTCCATGACAAATCAGAAATGTGAAAAGGGCTTGGGACAGCACCAGTGTCGGATTCTTTGGAGGAGGATCTTGCACCAGGAGAAAAAGATGGTTCAATCCCTTGAACATTGTTGTCATACTGTCTGTGTCGGCCTGGATAGCCTGAAGCATCACTTGAGAGGTGAACTCGGACAGCAGACTTAATAGATCACATACACCACTGAGCCCATCGGATTATATAAATTATGGTTATCATGACTGGAGAAAATACCTTGCCAAACGTGACTTCCCAACTTGGAACGACTGTGCACAGGACATAATATGATACATACAGATTGTGCCCATGAAAATGCTCCTGGATCAGTTCGCTTTTATCACTGACCTAGGATCAGTTTACTGTGAAAACCACTGATCTAGGATCAGTCTACTGTGAAAATACTTTACTTCAACAGCTATTCTTTCTTGAACAAAACTCTCTTTAATGCATATTCACTAGTCCAACACCCCACCATGACCCATATCACTACCATGGTGAAATTTGAGGTGAAAGGACATTTTCAAATCGTTACGATTTTGGAGGGATTAAAAAGCAGTCATCCTGGTTTATAGCCATGTGCTTTAATCACTAATGTAACCCCCCCTACAAATGGGGGTTCCCAAAAAGTCTTCCTTGAGCTTGCCTAAATGCTCACTGCCAGGCTGGTGTCCTGCGTTTTAGCAGTTTAAATGTGATTACCAGAGCTTGTATAGCCTCTGTGTACTGTCTCTTTAAGAGGTGCCTAATTGCAGCTTAAGTAATCTAAGAGGGAGCTCTGTTGAAAGATGTAACTATTTACTGAAAATCATTTAGAGTGATAATGATAATGTAGTGTGTCTAACCTGCTTTCTTTGTAGCAAGGACTGTTTTGTTTGTCTCCACTATCTTGGTCCTGGACTGCAAATTGGACTAAACAGTACTGGTGGGACCTAAAATGTAGCCTGACTACAGGAGCTGTCTGAATTCAAAATTTGTAGGAACTTTAGTTTGGAGCTTTTTTGTGCCTTTTTTGCAACTGAAGGGGGAGCTCTTGCTTTGACTGACAGCCAAATGAGCCAACCAAATCTTTTGGATCTTGGGGAAGTCCCAGGCCGCTTGCAGTTTTCAGTTAGAACTAAGCTGGAAGCTGAGCAAGAAGGAGCTGAAGTGTTTCTGAGCAGCAATCCTGAGTGGATTCGCATGGGAGAACTCTGAAAAGGCTAAGTTTTTGGCCTGTATGCCGGTGTGCTGCTCCTGAGAGGGAGAGAAGATAATTATTTTGGACTAAATCCAAGTTTGTGTGACTAAAGTAAGCTACTGAAGTGGGCCAGGCTCAACCTGAAGAAGACCAAATATTTTTGCTGAATGCGATCGGCCTGTCAGGAGTTCCAGCTACCCCTAAGCTCCCGGTGTGTGCAGAGACTTTGTGATTGTGCCCAGGGAGCGCTTTGCCTGGTACAGTAGAATTCCCGTACATATAAATGTGCTATGAGCTGCTAGTGGGTTGTGAGTTAGTCCCCCACTGTGTGAACTGTGTTCTGCTTGCTGGAAGCTGTATCCAGCCCAAAACGGACTGCTTCCGAACTTGTCTCCATGTGGTCTGGGCTTTGCCAGACTGGCCCAGCCAGACTACCCACTGCACAGAGAAACCATCGACAAGAGACCTGCCTGGGGATCAGCCCCCTGCTCAATGCTTGAACAGAAACGACACCTCTGCAACTTGTGTGGGCCCTGCTTCTCCTGGCATTCCAGATCAACCACCTGCAGTCTCAATTTTCGCCCAGCCTGTGTCCAGTCTTGTATATTGTGAGTAAATACCAGGATAGCTCCCTACAACAACAGCTTAATCTGAGGGTGTCATCTGATTGTCTTGTCGTTTCATTTCCTTTACGAACTGAGCCCTCTGGCTCCGGATTACAAATATTGTGTACTGTGCATGTTGTGTTTTCCATCACAGGGCCCCAACCAGCTGCAATCCCGGGCAACTGTTCTGGCTAGTCCATCTCTTCTCTACCTGGGTACCCAGAGGTGGACTGTGTGGGGGGACTCAAAGCGCATGCATAAGAGCTTGATTGATATAACCTTTAAGCTAATTAACCTGATTTTGCCCCTCCCTTGTTCAAGTCCTCTGAGTAAATCAGATCTAACTTTTTCTGCATGTAATCTGACTGTGGTTCCAGTTTGGGCTCAAAGTACTGTACTGTTGCTATTTGCTGTGCTTAACCTTATTTTACAGGGGGTCCTCAGGGTCGAGCCAGAGGAACCAGCCATGGTGGTAAGTGCAAACGGTGTGGGTACTTGTGTGGTACCAGGGGTATTGTGAAAGTGATTATTGTACAGTGTTCAAGCCGCTAGAGGGGAAAGAGGGGGGTTACAGTGTCCAGGACGGCTGTGCCCAGGTTAGCTTGACCACTACCAACTCTGACCTCCGGGTAGAGGCACCCATTTCAGAACTCAGGCCCCTTAACCTGCTACTAGCCAAGCAGGCAGGGGTAGCAGCCCTTGGGATAGCGCCACCTAAGGGTTACACTACGCTTTACTGTCTGCTTTTTTTCGAGCACATGGTTAGACAGATCTCTGACACAAACTACTACTACCTGATCAGTTCAGCTGGTTGACTTTTCCCTGGATCAGTGTTGCTAGTAAACAGAACCCAGAGCAGTTGTTACGGGTTTAAAAAATGAGCAAGAAATTTCCCGGCCTCTGATTGGCAGAGAACAATGGCAAGGGGTACCTTTAGTTGCAGACTGAGACAGGGAACTAACTACTCCCAGTACCAGCTTGCCCTTTCACCAAAAATATCAATGTGCCAAGTTTAAAATCTTTGAGACACTATATTTTTTCTTGCTTAGCAATTTTGACTCTGTATCACCGTTCACAACTAGGCTTTAAAAACTATAGAAAAAATACAATGTTTACCTGTTTTTGCAGGTTTGGCACTTATTATACTGCCACCTTGCCCCAACTCCCTCGCTCTCCACCACCTGACCGTGCTTCAGATACACTGCTGTATTCTGGCCACTCACCCACTTTCTGTGCTGCTGCACCCCATCAGCACATCTCCATGTGCAGGAGTGACATTCACAAAAGTGCTGCTCCTCTCATCCCCGACCGCACTCTCGCCTCTGCGCTAAAAAGCTGCACAGTATAAATGGGACAGGATGTAAGCTGGGTACGAATAAACAATGTTACGGCCATCAGCACCACACAGTAAAACTGGGACGGGGGTTACCATGGCCACATTAATGAATGTGATGGCATCCAACAGCAGCATCCCCTATTGGCAATAGTACCAGATGAGGGACTACTTAACAGTAATCATACATATATGCCCAGTTTTATACATTATATTTTTTTTTAACTTTGAATAAAAACATAACCAACCCATTTTTTAAGCACCATAATATCCCGGTTGCTGGTATGGTCTATACCTGACCTTCCAGGGGCTATAGGCCCTCCGCTTGTAGTGTCGGGCGTCATTATGCCCCTGGGTGTCCAGTAAAGCCCAATACCACCCACCCTTTTGGGTATTTTTGCTAGCACAATCTACCTGTATCACTTAATACTCCCTGGCCTGGTCCTCCAGTAACCACACCCTGACTTGAACAGAGTCCAGTTCCCCCTCAGTGAAGACAATTCTCTTTCTGGGGAGCGTTCTGACTTCTCAAAATTATGAATGAAACTGAGGTTCGGGGAACACAGACTACCAAGTCCTGAGGCTGTCTTACCTCCTGTATGGACGTCCTTGCAATATGCCAATTGTTGAGAAAGGGGAACACCTTCCTGCTCTTGTAATGAAGGAAGCCTTCCACTGCTACGAGACACTTTGTGAACACTGGCAGGTCAGAGGAGAGAGCAGAGGACAAGTCGCAGAACCAATACAAATTGCTGTACACTCAAAAGCAGACACACCACCTGTGGGACTGTTGAATGGCACTGCACACTGCAGACCTAGGGAGCAGAACAGCACTCACTACTCCAGAGGTGTTGGGGGAATCTGTTCGACATGATCATGCAAAACCGTTGCTTGTGAATGAAGCTGTTTAGCAGTCACAGGTCCAGAATGGGGTGCCATTCCACCGTTCAAGTGGGTACCAGACTGTAGGGGTGTGTGAATACATTTTTCCAATTATTTATTTAGTTTTTGTTGACTGGGTATGTGCAATAGACAAATTCTTCCTATTTTCAGGCACAATTCGAGGGAGGGGATACAGATGAATGCCAACTGACCTTGAACCAGATTAAGCTGTTGGTGGTATATTTTTTTATAGTGAATGGGGGGAAATCTGGCCAGGGAACTGGGGAAATTCCCCTACTCTTTTCGAGAAGTGCCATAGGATCTTTAACATCCACCTGAACTACCACCAGAACAGGCAGATGGGACCTCGATTTGATGTCTCATCCGAAAGACAGCACCTCAGGAGTGCAGTAACCCCCTCATGCTGCACTACAGTGTCAGTATTGAGATTTAACCCAAGTGCCTGGTGTGGGACTTGGGTTAAATCCCAATACTGACACTGTAGTGCAGCATTTACTGGGCTGAATATTCAGTATTCAGCAGCCAAATGTTTGAGTAGTCAGGGATCATTTAAAAACAAACAGGAAAAAAACAGCTCCCCACCCTCAACTGCTGTCCCTATCTCCTTTTCAACATTTATTTTTGTTGTAGCAAAGTTCCTAGGCCTTGAAAGTGTGCCACTGTTCTTCTCCTACTGACCAAAAACTGAAAAATTAAAACTTCAATGCCCTCCCCCCGGGTCACACCTGGAAATGAGTCTTGGCCCAGTGTGCCTTTCCCAGTCAACAAATTTAAAATAAAATAAACAAACAAACAGAAGATAAGAAAAGAAGTCTTTGATATGGAGACTTGGCAAGTGACAACACAAAACTGTGTGTGTGTGTGTGTGCTGCTGTTGTTGACTAGTGCTGCAGCCCCCCGCAGAGAAACTCAAATTGAGCAAAAGCTGCATTTTAAGGTTCTCTTTCTCCCTGTATCGCCCATTAAGACTTGGTGCCGGTAGCGCATCAAGGGGGTTTTAGATGGTGCAGGTGCACCCCCCCCCCCATAGTAACTTACTTGTTTGCTGCTGCTGCATTTCACTTTGCTGGAGAAGTCTAACATACTAATTGTAAGAAAATATACATTCAAAACTATAGATTACGTTTATATTTCAGTCAAAAATGTAACGAAAAGGATAGCATAAAGGATTAAAAACATTACAAAAAGTTGCATATCAAGTAGGCACACCACCACAGCCCCCCCCCATTGTAAAATCCTGGATCCGCCACTGCTTGGTGCTGTATCATTTATATGTCATTAACAGTAAGCACTTAGCATCGTGTTTCAGTAAAACTATACCTAGCCCATCAAGCCTTATTATAAGCAGAGATGTGTTAATATCTCCGTAATACCTCGACTTGAGTCAATAATTGTCACCACAGCTTTGGCTCTAGTGCCAAGAACCGCATTCACTGGGGAATTCAGAACCACTTCAAACACTTCATCGTCTTCCTCCAGTCTGTCGTTGGTAATTGCTATACTCCAGGTCTTGGTTGACACTCCTGCAACAAGTAAATAGTTTAATTAGTGTCATAATCACACTGATGTTAAAAAATACATGTTAATTAACTTGTCTAGGAGTTAGATTGGGATGTGCTAAAGATGTGATCGTGTCCCTATAAATGGCAGCTCTCCTGCTGTTCTGTTAAGGAAGAATCCAAGTGCAAACCTGGTTACTCAGCTTTTGTAGCTCATCTCGTTATTCTCCCCATCACCAACCATGTCCCTTCATGTTAGCCTCTCCAGCCTTGTCAAAAAGCTTCTCCCAGACTTACCCTTCAACTCCAGTCCCTCATAGTAGGGGTGAAAGGACTCCCCAGCTGCCACTGCAGACAGGATCCAGTCTGAGAAGATGCAAGAGGTCACTGGAGTGGGCAGGCATTCATCCTGCCTGGTCAAGGTGTTTCTTTTCAGTCCCAGGCTCTCAGGATGCTGGAAGGGAAGCTGTGCATATGTGTGCAGGCAAGCATGCATAGCACAGAACCAGCCATGTCCCATCTCTCATGTAAGCTGCTCTCGACTGCTCCTTATGGTTCCCCAAGTGGTAGTATTGCAGAAGAGCCAGCTGCCCTCCCTCCCTCCCTGGTGGAGGAAAACTTCCTCTGGGGTATTTAGTCCTCCTCCTCCTCTCAGCCAGCCCCCCGATGACCTCAACCCAGGTTGTCGGCATTGTGAGTGGTAACCATACCATTGCCCTAAAGGGCCAGCATAGGTTTCACAATGTTTAAACATTTCAGCTGTCTGCAGAGGTGAAAGGAAGGTTGCAAAGTGCAGCACACTGCAAGCTAGGTGCTTCATAAACATGACCTATTCACCCTGGGTAGAGATACAATATCTGATTTATAGTGGAGTCCTGCTTTGACCCAATGTTTGCAACTGAGGGGGACTGAAGTGCAAAGAGGTTGGGTAACTCGTTCAAGATCTCACAGGCGGTCATTGACTAATGGTAATTAAGTTGTGCTCTCCTGTTTCATAGCTCAGTGCTCTTATCAGTACACCATATGTCACTAGCTAATCCCTGAAGAGGGGTTTTCTGTAATGAAGAAGCTAACATGTCAACGATGAGACTGAATACATGTCCTTCCCAGCCTTCGATTGTTTTTTCCTGTAGGCATCATGTTCAAAGCTCTGCACCATGGGCATGCCTCACCTCAAATCCGACTGGACTGAACTTGGATTTATAATGCGCCTTTCATATACAGTACACACACACACACACACACACACACACACACACACACAGTCTGCCCAGAATGCTTTGCAGTGCACCCAGTTAGGTAGTGGTAGCATGGTACGTATCAAAGCCAACAGAGCAGCCTTTATGCATCTATTTATTTAGTTGTTTAACCAGGTATAGCACACTAAGCTGAAAGCTTTTTTACAGGAGCGACCTGGGAGCACAAGGAGGTTAAGTGACTTGCTCACGGTCACACAGTATGCAAGTGGAAGCTGTGGGATTCAAACCCAGGTCTGGTCTGCTGGATGTCACCAAATTTGCAGCTTAGAGCCTTAGACCACTGTGCTATACTACCTCCTCAGCACTGCATCAGCACCAATCTACACACAGCCATGGACATCAGTATTAGATCCTGTTTTTGCAAGGTTCATGGGACACCTCGTTACCGAGTTTCCCAGTGATTTTCACAGGCAAAGCTCCACCATTACACTGTATACTCCTTATCTAAAGTGCAAAATTTTAATTTAAGCCCAGCTAGAACTACCATATCCCCCTGAGCACAAAATCTGTTTTCTTTAACAATGTAAGCGCCCGCTACACCCTCCCAGACCTATGTGCCATGAAGTAGTGCTGAGGACTTGTGTGTGAGCATGTGGGGGTGATCAGGGTCACAAACAACTGTGGTGGACTCAGTCTTGCATACCTTCCACAACTGCCAGAGGCTTGAAGTCTGGTACACCCCATCCTCTTCAGGGCTGTTGATGTCACCCAGTGGCACATTAGTGGTAGCACATTACATTGTTACCTGGGAGACGGGGGGGGGGGGTTATGTGTGTGAGCCCCAGAATCCAACCGTGGAAAAGCAGGGTGCTGAGCATGTGGCACAGGTAGCACTCAGGTTCTGAGGATGTAGAGGACAGCCTGCCCAACACTGCAAGGAGCAGCACTGGTGGTGGTGGAGGCAGTGAAGGAAACTGCTTGTCAAAAACAGGAGAAAAAGGTGCATTCAGTGTGATAAAAAAGGAGCCGTCAGCTCTGTGGTGTTGCCAGATGAATGAGCCATACATTTTATTCAGTGTTGCATCAGCTCAGTTTATACTGGACTCGATTAAAAAAATAGAGGTTACTTACCTGTAACCATAGTTCTAGTACTGGCATTCAGTTCACATCCACGTTGTGTCAGTTATACTGGGTGTAGCTCAGTCACTGGATGTCTTCCAACTTGGCTCCTCCCACCACCTTGATGTCATCTTCTGGCTCTATTCCTCACAACATCAGATCTGCATGCTGGAAGCACAGATCTGTGCGCTTCTTGCCAGGGGAGGTCAGGTGTGTTATATGGATGTGAACAGAATACCAGTAGTACAATTATGGTTACAGGTAAGGTAACCTCTGTTTCTACCAACCTGGATTCAGTTCATTATACACACTATGGCAGACTCCTAGCAGTCCTCCAGGAGAAGGGGACAAGGCATGCAACCCAACTATTTGGTAAAAAGAGATCAGAGGGCTGAGGCACCAAATGTAGCATCACAGTGACTGAGCTCTCGATACTATAGTGGGACATGAATATATGTGCATGAGACCATGCAGCAACCCTGTAGGTCTTGATTGGGATGTACTTTACAGCAGTATGTCTGGGGGACTAAGCCTACAATCCCTTGGGTGGCTCCCTACCAGCTAACCTGTTGCACAGATCAACGTAGGAGGTTATCAATCTGTCAATCGTCTGTTGGTCTGTTGTCTGCCAGAGGTGGCTTCAGCATAAGTCACAAAGAGTTGGTGAACCTCACTGTGAACCCCTGCTATATGCTTCTTGTAGTAGAGGAGCGCCCAGCACACGTGCAGAGTATAGAGTGCACACTCAGCATCTGAAGTAGGCTTTGGGAAGTAGACTGTGAGACATAATGCTTGCTTAAGGTGAAACTCTGAGACTACCTTAGGCAGGAACTTAGCATGGGAGCAAAGGATGACCTTTTTCTTGTGTGAAACCAAATAGAGAGATTCCACTAAGAGTGTCTGGAGCTCACTCACTCATCTGGTTGAGGTGCTAGCGACTAAAAATGTGGTCTTCCATGACAAGTGTGACATCTCACACTAGTGGATCGGCTCAGCTGGTTTACCATCAGCTTAGCAAGCACTGGTAGTAAGTCCCACTGTAGCACAGGTTCTAGCAGTGGAGGGGACAGGTGATCTAGACCTTTGAGAAAGTGCCCAACCACTTTCTCCTGTGCCATCATTGGTATACCAGACTGTCTGGTATGCAGAGGTGCTGGCTAGGTGTACCTTAAAGATTTGCTGACACCTCAAAGAAAACTTTGAAAAATATTATATTTAGGTAAAATTCAGCTTGCATTCCATATATATATTCTATGGATTTCTCCCCCTCATTATTTATTACTGAGGAAATTTGCATGGAAACAGGCTTTGTATCCCTTAGAGTTCATCTGCCTCTTTAGCTTATTCCCTACTTCATCTCAAAATCATCTGTTGTGACATCACAGTCTGTTGCCATGGGAGTAACTGTGATGTCACAAGCACTGCATTATGACCTCAGGTAGGGAGAAAGTAACAGGAATTGGATTTCCGCTTGCGATGCCGGTGACCCGGGTTCGGGAATGGACCTGGGTCACTGGAGGGCCGGCTGGGGGGAGAAGGATGGAGCGGTCCAATGAACTGCCTCCTTCTTCGGGGAAGAGCAAGGATTCTGTCTGGCACTTGACGGACCCCTGGCGGAGGCTGGGGGCACTGCAGCTACTGGCATGCAACAGCACTAAGGTGCGAGGTGGATGCAGGACGTCATTGCACGTCTCTGCCCCCGATAAAATGGGGAAAAAAATAACTCCCATAGTCTGCCACCACCATGAAGCCTGCCTCGGCTTCAATTAGCCTTCCGACTGGCTCCCTCAGATAGTCCCATTGAGCGCGGCACCTGGCCAGTGCCGCGAACCACCTCCGAGGGGTAAGTTGGGCATTTCAGGGGAGGAGCACGGTGGAAGGTGAAAGTCTGAGGCACCGTGACCAGGTGGATAATCGGCAGCAGACAGCAGGGCACAAAAAGATAAAACAGAGAGAAAAAAAAAAAGAAAGTAACAGAAATAGATTAACTCTTTGGCAGCAAAAATCCTGTTTTCATGCAAATTACCTCATTAAGAAGTAATGAGGAGGAGAAAACAGAACTAATGTGAAATACAAGCTGAACTGTGTCTAAATATTATATTTGTTAAAGTTCTCCTAATGGCATCAGCTGCTCTTTAAGGGATGTGGCTCATAACCCCGATTGAGACAGGGACCGGAGGTAGTTGAGGATCCTCACCACTGGGCAGGTGAGTGGGTTAACCTCTTTGTCTGCACACTAGTGTGAAAACCTTTCCCACTTGAGCAAGTATGTTTTACAAGTCAGCTCCTTATGGGACACCTCCAGCACCTGGAGAATGTCTTCCAAAAGACCCAGAGCCTGGAACTCTAGCCTCTCAGGTACCAAGCTGAGAGGTGAAGAGATGATGTTTGGGTACCAGCTCACTCTCCCTTGTCTCGTCATCAGATCTTGATGGAGAGGAAGCTGCCATGGAGACCTGCTGCTGAGGCTGAGAAGATCCTGGTACCAGAACTGTCTGAGCTAGTCTGGAACTCTCAGGATCTGGTTTGCCTTGTCCCTGCATGCCTTCAGCACTACTATATCAAGGGAGAGGGAGGAAAGACATACAGAAGGCCTGGAATCCAGGGCTGGCAGAAGGCATTCCCCATCAGCATCCACACCTGAGGGGGGCAGACACAGGAGGGTCTCAGCTTTCTATTCTCCCTGGAGGCAAGCAGATCTACCAGAAGTATCCCCCATCAGGTAAACAAATGTGTCGCCAAATCCTGGTGCAAGGGCCACTCGTGAGACACCTCTCCCATTCTGCTGACAGCATCCTCAAACTGGTTGTCTTCCCCTGCTAGGTACACTGCAAGGCAATCCACCTGCAGGCTGTGTACCAGGAACCAGGTGCAACACACCTTCTGACACGGGAAAGGAGTGCATTCTGCCTTGCTTGTTCAGGTAGAACATGGCAGTCACATTGTCTGTCTAGACTTGCATAACTTGATCCCAAATCAGGAGAGCAAACTGTCAGTGCCAGCCACAGTGCTGGAGCTTGAGCAGGCTGATGTGCTGGTGGGTCTCGCCGAGTGAGCAGAACCTCTGGGTTCTGTGGTCAGACATGTGATCCCCCCAATCTCAGCAGAGATGCATCTGTTGTCAGGGTGAGGATCAGCTCTGGCTGAACAAAGAGAATTCCCTCCATAAGATTCTGGGGGCACAGCCACCACTTGAAGGCATCTCACATCATCTGTGTCACCCAAGCTGGCTGGTCCAGGTGATCATGGTGCTGAGACCACTGGCACCCAAGCTCTTACTGGAGGGGATGCATCTGCCACTTGGCCCAATGGACCATGCTAGTTGAGGCTGCCATAAAACCCAACAACTGGAGGAATTCCCAGGCTGGACATGAATGCCCAACCTGAAATGATCATCAAAGGAGGTGAGATCTTTGGCCCTAACTGCTGTTAAGTGAGCCCTGGCTTTTAGGGAATCCAGCTCCACTCCAATAAACAGGACCACCTGCTTGGTGACCAGTTCAGACTCACTGAGTTGACCAACAGGCCCAAATCACAGAAGGTTGGGAGGGCCAGATCCCTAGATCACTTCACTGCCTTCCTGGAGACACTCGAGATGAGCCAGTCATCCAGATATGGGTGTAACCTGGTGCCTTTGCACCTGAAGTAGGTCACCCCAATGAATAGGCACTTGGTGATTACCCTAGGTGCTGAAGACAGGCCAAAAAGTATGACCTTAAACTGGTACAGGATGCCTCCCACACATAACCTGAAGTGCCACTGTGAGACAGATGGAGATCTGAAAGAGGGCATTCTGGAAGGCCAGGGAACAAAACCATGCCCTTGGCTCTAGAGACAGTATTATGTGGTTGAATGTGACCATTCAGAGCTTTCATCTGCTTAGGAACTTGTTCAAATCATGCAGGTCCCACTTGTCCAATGTGACGGTGGACCACTGTGGAAGGAAGCAGACGAGCTGATCCCTGACCAGAAGCTGCAGCAGGGACTGTGCAGGAGGGCCAATGGTACCCCTCAACCCTTTGCTTCTTTTTTTATGAAGGGGGTTCCAGTGGACCAGCCTCCAGATGCACCACCACCTCCTGACCCTGACATGAGACTTGGGTTGAGCCAGATGGTAGTGTTGGTTCTGTTAGGTAAGGCAAGGCAAATTTTATTTGTACAGCGCAGTATCCAAGGGCTCAGAGTCCTTTACATAAACAACGATAAAAATAAAGCAACCCCATCATAAATAATTCAGATCAAATTAAAGACTTTTTCAAAAAGGTACGTTTTAAAAGAGGCTTTAAAGGCCTCCACCGAGCTGGCAGCCTTGATATATTGAGGAAGAGAGTTCCAAAGGAGTGGCGCCGCCACCCCAAAGGCCCTATCTCCTGATCTTTTTAGATGAGAAGGTGGAACAACTAATAAGTGAGCTTCGACGGAGTGTAGGGAGCTGCCCCTGCTACTGGGGTTGGTAGCCTGAGCCACAGAAGGAGCCCTTTTTGGGCAGAGGCAGTTGCTTAGCCTGCTGGGTTGATGTCACCGAGTCTAGAATGACACTTGAACTTCTCAATACAGATGAGAGGATCTTACATCACCGGACCAGAGTGGTCAGTGCTCAGAAAAGGCACATCTGCCAATTTGTGCTGGGTCTTTGGAGTAAAGGTCAAGAAATGCAACCAAGCCCTCCTGCCCATGGACAGTGAAGCAGCCACTGTGCGGTCCATGAGTCATCCGAGTCCAGAGCTGTCCGTAGCTGGTGCTTGAACAATTAAAGTCTCAAGACCCATAGGGTCTTGGTCTCTGGCAATCAGTCGGGAGCAAAGGGCTCACATCAGTGAGCTTATTGAAAAGCACATGACTGAACTGGCCATCAGTGCCACATAGCTGGGCTGATGTATGCCCAGTGTAGCCACCACATACACCTTTCAAGCAAGGAAGTCCTGCTTTTTGGATTCCATGTCCAGCAGCTTGTCTGCATCTTCCTGTAGCTTCAGTTTATGGAAAGCAGAGTCTGAAATTAGTCCTTCTGCTGAGGGGTGCTCCAAGAACCCAGAGAGAGACGCCCCCCCACAGGGACTGCATTTTTGTGGTCCATACAGCAAGGGGGGGGGGTGGCCCTGGCAGGCCATAAATCCTGGGCACAAAGCCCAGGATGGCTTTGGCCACCTGCAGTGCCACCCCTGGGAGTTATCTTGTTCCAGGATATCTGTCAGGGGTTAGGTCTCACACTTCTGGACCTCCTCTAGGGTGACACTTAGGGATGGGGACATATGTTGCAGGACAGCAGCAAAGGAGGTCAACTCATCTCTAGCAGATCTGTCAGATGAGCTGATGTCCATCTGACCTTGGGAGAAGGAGGCCATGGAGACTTCTCAGAGTTGGAGTCAATGCTCCTGAGCAAGGGCTGCAGGCCTGTGTTCAGGGGTGTGGACCACACTGCTATATGGGGTGACCACCACAGACAGAATGCTTGGGAACCCAGTCTCTGGTGAAGAGGCCTTGGTGGCTGTGTGGGCGGAGGCTCCACCTGGATAGTTTGAGAAGCTTAAACCATCAGGGACAGAACTATGGGATACAACCCTGTGGGTTGTGTTGGTGTGGACACTTAGGAGGAAATGGAGGTAGCTGGTAACAGGGGGAAGACTAGGTCGACCAGTGCTTCTGGTGATGGCATCGACTGGATTGAGATTGAGATCAAGACCTCAAAAGGGAACCCCAGGCTGGCCTGGTGGCACTGAGGGTTGAGGTACTGAATGCCACACCTCACACCACACCGGTGACCCGGGTTCGGGAACAAACTCAGGTCACCGGGGGTTGGCAAGGGGAAGGAGGATTGAGCATCCCAATGGATGCTCCCTCCTTCGGGGTTGGATTCCAGGGGTGCTTGTCACACCCAATGTCCCTGAGGGTCAGTGGGAGCACCGACTTTCGGGATTGTGGTGGCTCCATGGCACTGGAGTCGGGGAGGACGCTTTCAGGCATTTGGTCGCGACATGCATCAGCACATCATCTGCCCGATCCAGCGTCCTCAGGGGTGGAAGGGAATAGAAAAATGGAAACACCCCCTCTCGGTCCTAGACAAAGACCGACCTGTGCCTCCCAACCATCAACTCACGGGCAGACACCGCTCTGCCGGCTGTCCTCAGGCAGTCAAAGAAGAGGGGCACTTCCTCGTCCCACCCGGGGGGGGGATATCTGGGCATCAAGAAAGCATAGTGGAAAGACCAGGTACTCTAGGGGAAGACTCCATATGTCGGTGGTCTGATCAAGGGTCCGAAGGAATGGACAAGGGAGGGTAGTACAGGTGGGATAAAAAGATGGTTAAAGAAAAAAAAAAGGGGCATCCCCAGGTGAAATGCAAAGCCACTCAGAGATCTTGGTGCCTGTGACAGAAAACAGCACAGAGGTAGAAGAAAGTCATGGCACTCACCATCAGTACAAATGAGGGTCCATACACAAAAGTCTTTGCTTGAGATACTAAGAAAGATCAGGATTTCAGTGCTCCCAGACTGTGATGTTGCTCTGCAGTTTCTCACTGCTAATAAAATATAAATGACAGGTATTTCAAGCAAAATGTTTTGTATATGGACGCTCTTTTGTACTGGTGGTGAGTGCTGCCTGTAACTGTCTTCTGTGTCCAACCTTGAAAGGGATCTCAATCTCAACCTCTGCTACTGACATCCCCAATGTCAATGAGAGCCTGATGGTTGTGGAGCAGGTTAAACCACCTGAGGTACCTTAACCATGATGTAAGATACTGAGGTCAGGATCTGAGGAGTGACCACCAGTGGAGGCTGAACAGGAGTGGGGTGGATTGAGGTCACAGTCTGGCCCACCTCCCTAGCCAGTAAGGGCCATAAGTAGGGGTGTGCAAATATCTTATTTTGAATATCTGGGGTCCCAAATATTCGGTATTTGTATTCGTATTCAGGTATTTGGGTACTCTGCTAAAATAAGAAGAAAGAAAAAGAAAACGCCCCCACCATCCTCCCCACCCAAATCCTTAAAATCAAGCCCCCTGTCCTTCCACCCTCTGTTAGAAACCCAACCACACCCTCCTCCCCCAGCACCCACAATTTTATAAATATGAACTGAAAACTCCCACGATGGGTGACTGGCACAACCTGCCTGCCTCCACGGTCGTCAGCCATCTAAGAGCTCATTTGCACTAAAAGAATAAGTAATTCCTCCCACCCCATCCCACTCTTGCAGCACCCTCTGATCACACTCCTCCCCCAGCACCCAGCTCCTGAAATGACTGGCTGATTGGTCATCTCCAGATGATAAGAAGGCGACCGGCACAGACCCGTTCTCCTCCACAGCTGGCCATGTTCTGCAGAATGAAAGCACTCTCATGCTTGCTGACTTTGCACATGTGATCAGCTGCTTTCATTATACAGCGCGAACATGCACAGTAGTGCTTTTATTCTGCAGAAGGTGGATGGTCATGGAAGAGAGTGAGTTTGTGCCAGTCACCTTCTTATCATCCAGAGATGGCCAGTCAGCCAATTATTTCAGGAACTGGGTGCAGGTGGGAGGAGGGTGGTTGGAGGGTGCTGCAAGGGCGGAGGAAATAACATTTTTATTTTAAATAAAGGTATTTATCCACCTGTGTGGACTGGGCAGCTGTTCAGCCTTATCCCCAGGTGCCATCTGCTGGCCGAATGCTAATTTCCTTCGGGGGGGGAGGGGGGATTCCCCACTGAACTGCCCCATGTGTTGGGGCCAGGAGGGGAAGGCTGTCCTCCTCCTCCTCCTCCAGAGACTCTCATCCAGATGTCCACTCTTTCCCAGCAGCACAGCTGGGTGGGCTGTGGCACTTTGGGAAGGGTTTCATGAAGCCCGGTGCCCTTCCAGGTTCCTCCTTAGTTTTATCCTCCCAAGGCTACAGCAAACATGGAGGAAGCATGTGTGTGGAGGTTGCACATACACTCTGGAACCGCCAGCCCCTTCCACCCACCTGACTCACATCTGCCTCCTGAGCATCAGCGCTACCACCAGGCCTTTACCTTGTGTGTCAGCCAAGACCCGGGATGGCCCACCACCCAAGTTGATCCTGTCCCAGCCCCCTGGCCGACCCCTAGCGAGCCAAGCTCATTCTCAAACCCGGGTCACTGTTGTGGCAGAAGGCGAGATGCTGCTACCATCTCAGCACACTGCACCGCAGGGCTGGCTATGACATTACTTATTCTTTTAGCGCAAATAAGCACTTAGATGGTGGCCTGATGTGGAGGCAGGTGGATTGTATCGATCACCCATCATGAGAGTTTTCAATTTATACAGTATTTATAAAATTGAGGGTTCGGGAGGGAGGGTGATATTGGGTTTCTGTTTTTTTTTCTATTCTTTTTGGATTTCTGTGTTTGAATTTAGTGTTTTTTGAAAGGTGCTGGATTGACAGCACTGGAACCCGAAGTTCTCTGTTTATCCACATGACAGGTGCAGAGCGGGCGATCGCAGCACAAGCTTCCCCACACTATCCTGCCCATGTGCCTCAACCCTGCCAGGGAGGAACCATCATAGATACATAGATACATAGACAGTGTCGGCAGATAAGGGCCTATGACCCACCCAGTCTGCCCATTTGAGCTTGTAAGTTCAGTTTATTTTCCTAGAAGTCTGTTGCACCTTACCCCTGACCTCCAGAATTCCTTTATGTCTATCCCATGCATTCTTAAATCCCGTGATTGTTTCAGCCCCCACCACTTCCTCTGGCAGGGTGTTCCACTTGTCCACCACCCGTTCTGTGAAGAAATTCTTTCTCATGTTTCCTCTGAATCGTCCCTCCTCCAACTTCATCCCATGCCCTCTAGTCCTGGAACATCTTTTCGCTTAAAAATAGTGTTTTCCTGCACCCTGTTCCTCCCTGTAAGATACTTGTATGTCTCTATCATATCCTCTCTCCTCCTCTCCTCCAGGGAGTACATGTTCAGTTCCTTCAACCTGTCTTCATATGACTTGTGATGCAATGCATGCACCATCTTTGTTGCCCTCCTCTGAACCTTCTCACCCTGTCTATGTCCTTACATAGGTATGGTCTCCAGAACTGTACACTGTACTCCAGGTGGGGCCTCACTAGTGTCTTGTATAGCAGAATTATGACCTCCTTTCCTGCTGGTAATGCCCTGTCTATACATCCCAGCATCCTATTTGCTTTACCTGCTGCCTTGTCACACTGTTTCCTACCTTGAGGTCATCAGAGATGATGACCCCAAGATCCTTTCCTGCTTGGTGCATGCTATATCCTCACCCCCAACTGATATATTGTGCCAGGGTTTTGTGCCCCATATGCATTATCTTGCACTTCTTTGCATTGAATTTCAACTGCCAAACCCCTGACCATTCTTCAAGTTTCTGCAGGTCGCTTCTCATTCTGTCTACACCCTCTGGTGTGTCTACTCTGTTACAGAGCTTTGTGTCATCGGCAAACAGTGAAATTCTGCCTTCTAGGTCCTGCGCCATGTCACTGATGAAGATGTTAAATAGGACCGGTCCCAGCACTGATCCCTGTAGGCGAGTGGTTAGTTCAGATTCCATGCCTGTTCAGTCATTGGCCTCTCATGTGAAACTGACAACAAGGGCACCAATCAGTGCCAATTGTGTTGGTGGTTTGATGTGAACCTCTGCCCACTGGGAACTGGACTGAAACCACAACTCATTTCACATGACCCACTGAACAGCCCTCATGTGATAATGGCTTTCATTCACTACTGACCTGTGCTGGATTTGAACTCATGACCTAGAGGTGAAAATCTCCTTAACCTGCTACCAAACCACTAAGCCATCCACTAGGTTTCTAACAGAGGGTGAGGGGACAAAGAGCTTGAATTTAAGGATTTGTGCTGGGGAGGGCATTGAGGGTTGATTTCTTTTATTCTTTTTTTTGAAATAGTATTTCCTCAATAGGAATAGGCACAAATAGTGCCAGTATTCGCTATTCATATCTGAATAATGAATGGTGCATTATTCAAAGAGCCACAAAAGACTCACCATCCTAGAAGGAAAAGAGTAGCTCTTCATCCACCCCCCCCCCCAGCTGCTGAAGGTCTGACTCTGAGCAAGTAAGGAGACTACTGAGAAATATAGGAACTTCTTGTCTCAGAACAGGAAGATTAGGAGCTTAAAGGGCACAGAGGCAGTATGTAAGTAGGGAGATTAAAAATAAGTAAATAAACAAACAGAGGAAAGAGTAAGTATTCAAAACAACAGTTAAAGTGCCAGAAATAAGACATGATGGGAGTGGTGCAGTGCAGTAGCTGTGGAGCAGCAGTCTTCCAGGAGACATTCTGGAGGATGCAGTGTTTTCTCATCTGCAGGCACCTCTCTAGGCTGAGGGAGGAGGTTGCTCATCTCCAGACTGAGTTGGCCAGGATTTGGGGGACCTCTTCTCCCACCCAGGTACCACCAGGGCCACTGCTGTTGCCTCAGATGTTGCCAAGAAAGAGGTGTGGTTGGACCACAGTGGGCTCAGGGAAGGTGAGGGTAGTGGAACAGAGGTGCATTCCCTCCAGTTGTACCTCTCCACAATTCATATGCTGTTCTGGCAAAGTGTGGTTCCTCTATGGAGGCACCCACAGTGGAGATCAAGGAGGATGCTGGGAACCTCCACAAAGGAGACCCACAGAAGGGTGGCATGGGACCCCACAGGGGAAAGAAACAACTCCTGGTGGGGGACTCCATTGTTAGGAGGGTAGAACTGGGGGAGGAAGATGGGGGGGGAGGTAAGGTGCCTGCCTGGCGCCATGGTTTGGAGGGACAGGAAGCGAATCCTCAGGATCACAGGAGCAGCTGCACAGGGGAGAGAGGTGGATGTCATTGTTCACCTAGGGACAAATGCCCTGGCTGGGAAAGGGATTAGAGCAGTGCAGGAAGAGTTTGTGGAGTTGGGGAGGGGCCTTAGACAAGTAGCACACATGGTAACCTTCTCAGTGGTGCTGCCTATCTATGGCATGGGTGAGGCTAGGGTGCTCCACACCATGGGATTCAATCAGTGGTTGAAAAACTGGTGCAGAACTCAGGGGTTTGGCTTCATTGGGGACTGGGGGTCCACCTGAAGTGATGCAGGCCTATACTGGTGCGATGGTCTGCATCTGTCCAGGAAGGGAACCAGGATCCTATGTGATAGGTTAAAATGCTTCACTGGCAAGCATTTAAACTAGCCAAGGGAAGAGGCACTGGAAAGGAGCAGGAAAATCCTAGCCCCCCCCCCAAAAATCAGGGTAGTAAGTCAGGTAAACACCAAGATAGAGACGTCAATAGGGAGAAGGGCAGGGGTAAATGGAGAAAACAACAAAGGCAATAAGGACAGGGATGGGGCAAAAGGGGGGTAAGGCCATCAAGAAATGGAGGGTAATAAGTACCAATGCCCATAGTCTGGGCAACAAGCTCCCTGAACTGGTGGCGTTGATGGAAGAGGGATGCCTGGCTATCGTGGCAGTCACGGAAACATGGTACACAGAGAACCATGACTGGGAGGTTAACATACCAGGGTACACAACCTACAGGAGAAACTGGAAATGGCACCACAATCTGCACAAAGGTTGTATACAGACCCCCATCTCAGAGGGAGGGAATGGACAAGGATATGATAGAAGGCATACTTAGGATGGCAGAGAAAGGGGAGATACTGTTGATGGAGGACCTGAATATGCCAGATGTTAACAGGAGCACCTTTGCTGCAGCCACATCCAAGAGCAGGGCCATTCTCGATGCCCTACAGGGGGCATGCCTCAGACAGCTAATGTTGGAACCCACTCAGGAGGGAGCAATCTTTGACCTCGTACTCTCAAATGGGGACAGTGAGAGGATCTCAGATCTAGCAGTGGGTAGCCATCTCGGAACAAGTGACCACCAAACAGTGTAGTTCACGATAAACTCAGCAGCAGAATCAAGCCATACAAAAGTGAGGGTATTGGACTTCATGAGGGCTGACTTTGGCAAGATGGGACAGTGCCTTAGAAAAGCACTAGCAAACAGGCAAGAAGGAGGGGTGGAGCAACAATGGCGAAACATCAAAAGTGCCATCACAGAGGCAACAAGCCTTTGTGTGAAACAAATAAACAAAGCAAAATGAAAAAAAAACACTATGGTTCTTAAAAGAGGTGTCGGGGAAGGTTAGGGAGAAAAAGATAATATTTAGGAAGTATAAGGAAACAATGAAGGAGCAGGACAGAAAACTGTACCAGTTAAGGCAGAAGGGAAGGAAGCAGGGAAGGCAGTCAGAATAGCAAAGGGCCAAACTGAGGAAAAGATAGCCAACTCGGTTAAGAAGGGGGATAAAACCTTTTATAGGTACACTAGGGAGTGTAGAAAGACAAAGAGAGGGATAGTGAGGCTGAATAAAATGGATGGTGGGTGGGCAGAGAGGGACAGTGAAAAAGCAGGGATACTGAATGAATACTTCTGCTCAGTATTCACAAAAGAGGAGGAGGGGGAGGTACCTAATCCAATTAACAGAAGCACTCTGGATAGAGGGGTTGATCCCAGTCCTTTCACAGAAGAAAGGGTTCTGAAAGAACTCCTAAAACTGAAAGTGGACAAAGCAATGGGGCCTGATGGGATTCGCCCCAGAGTTCTAAAAGAATCAAGGGGTGAACTAGTGACACCACTGACTTACCCTTTTAAACAAATCATGGGAGGATGGTGTGGTACCCGAGGACTGGAGGAGTGTGGATGTGATTCCCCTTCACAAAAGCAGAAGTAAGACAGAGGCAAGAAACTACAGACTTGTCAGTTTGACCTCTATGGTAGGAAAAATGATGGAATCACTTCTGAAAGAAAGAATTGTTGAGTACCTAGAGGCCAGTGGGGCACACGACTCATGGCAGCATGGGTTCACAGTGGGAAGGTCATGTCAGATGAATCTAATCGAGTTCTTTGACTGGGCGACCAAAGTAGTAGACCAGGGAGGGGCTGTGGACATGGCCTACCTAGACTTTAGCAAGGTATTTGACATAGTCCCACACAAAATTATTAATAAACAAATTACCCAGCCTGGGAGTGGTCCCAGGGCAGTAGCCTGGGTTAAACATTGTCTGGACAACAGGACACGGAAGGTAATAGTAAATGGAGTCCACTCTGAAGGAAGGGGGGTTACTAGTGGGGTACGCAGGGTTCAGTATTAGGTCCAGTCCTTTTTAATGTCTTTATAAGTGACACTGCAGAGGGACTGGAAGGAAAAGTATGCCTCTTTGCAGATGACACAAAGATTTGCAAAAGGGTTGATACACAAGGAGGCATGGAAAAGATGAGAAGGGACTTGGCAAGGTAGGAGGAATGGTGAGAAGTATGGCAGCTTGGATTCAATGCAATGAAGTGCAAAATCATGCACCTGGGAAACAAAAACCCAGAAGAAGAATGCACAATGGGGGGGTAACAACAACAAAAATGGAAAGGGACCTGGGGTACCAATGTGAGAAGGCAGTAGGGAGGGCTGGGGGTATTCTGGGATGTATAGGGAGAGGCATCACCAGCAGAAAACAGGAAGTTGTTATCCCTCTGTACTGTACAGACAGTTGGTGTGACCCCATCTGGAGCACTGTGTCCAGTTCTGGAGACCCCATCTCCGCAAGAACAGAGACAGAATGGAGGCAGTCCAGAGGAGGGCAACTAAAATGGTGCAGGGTCTGCAAGAGAAGCCATACAAGGAGAGACTAAAGGAGCTTAATATATATACACTTGAGGAAAGAAGGGGGGGGACATGATAGAAACTTTTAAGTACCTCAGTGGAGTCATCAAACTCCAAGAGAGTAGCAACTTTCAGAAAAAGAGATGTGCGAGAGCAAGGGGACACAATTTGAAGATAGAAGTGGGATGGCTCAGGGCAATGTGAGGAAGTATTTTTTCATGGAGAGGGTGGTGGACACATGGAACAGCCTTCCTGAGGAGGTTGTGGGATCTAAAACTGTGGGAGAATTTAAGAATGCGTGGGACAGACATAAGGCAATTCTTGTGGGGGGTAGGAAGAAATAGGCTGTTGCAGGGTTCAGTATTAGGACCGGTCCTCTTCAATGTCTTTATAGGCGACATTGCAGAGGGACTGGAAGGAAAAGTATGTCTCTTTGCAGATGACACAAAGATCTGCAACAGAGTTGATGCACAGGGTGGGGTGGAAAGGATGAGAAGGGACTTGGCAAGGTTAGAGGAATGGTCAAATGTATGGCAGCTTAGATTCAATGCTAAGAAGTGTGTAATGCACCTGGGAAACAAAAACCCAGGGAGAGTACATAATGGGGTGAGATACTAACAACAACAAAAATGGAAAGGGACCTGGGGGTAGTCATATCAGATGACCTAAAGGTGGGCAAGCAATGTGAGAGGGCAGCAAGGAGGGCTGGGGGGATACTGGGATGCATATGTAACCCCTAGATGGCGCTATCCCAGGGGCTACTACCCCTGCCTGATTTGCCACTAACAGGTTGAGGGGCCTGGATCCAATGGCGGGTGCCTCCACCCAGAGGTCAGGGTTTGCAATAGTTAAACTAACTTGGTCACAGCCCTCTGGGACACTGCAACCCCCCTTTCTTCCCACTAGTGGCCCACACAATATATCAGAATTACCTTCACAGTATACACTTACCCCCAGGTCTGGTTCCGCACTGGGACCTCCTGTGAAATGAGATACAGAAAAACAATCACAGTACAGTACTTTAACATAGACAAATACCTCAGGCAGTATAACTTTGCTGAGACAAGCAGCTCTGATTTATTTAGGGGATATAACAAGGACAGGGGAAATCAGGTTAATTAGCTTATCACTCTAATAATCTACCTATGGCTCTGTGCACAGGCCTATCCCCTATCAATTACTGTCCCTGGGTACCCAAGCCCTAGTGGCTAGTCCAAACCGTGGCAGTTGGTAGGGCCTTTTCACACAGAGAAAAGGAGAATTAAACAGTCAGCAGTACAGTAATTCCATTTGGATTTAATGGGCAATTCAACAGGAGCGAACTCTGAATTAGTACTCACGACCTCCAAATAAGATAGGGTCCTTCAATGTCAGCAGGGCTCACTTGAGGTACACAAACCTCTTCACACATCCATATAAAAGAAAGCACTATACCAGGCAGGCTGCATCTGTATCCCGATCGCAATTACTGCACAATACCCGAGAACACACAGCAGGATTCAGTTCCTGACAGACCGAGTAATTTTCTAGCAATTCCTCCAGTCTTCTACAGGGTAAGCCTGGTTTCTACTCTTCAGAGATCCTTTGATTCTTTTCACAGGACGGATTCAGTCCTAACAAGCTGTTACACAAGCTGCAGACCGGAACTCTGGGCCTTACACACGCTTTTGACTAAAACTGCACACTGAAAAGCACAGGGCTCCTTCCTTCTTCACTGCCAAAGCTCAACTGAAACTCCAACTGACAAAACTGGGCACTTCCTTTGAGTTCCTCCCAGTTCTTGACTGGATTGGCTGTCACTCACAATAGACTGCTGCTGTTGGTCCAAAAGGCACTGAAGTCTAAACTACATCTCCCAGAGTCACTGCCCATACAATCCTCTTGTGGCTGGCTCAGATTATGAGTCCAAGTTCTGATTCGTTCCAAGGCACCATTTTAGAGCTAGCTACCCCACACTGATTGGTCCAGTTCAGCAGTTCAAAACTAGAATGGGAACTAGCAGACACAGTTCTGACTGCAAAGAAAGCAGGTTAGACAAACTGTAATTTCATTATTACTCTAAATAATTTCTGGCAAACAGTTACATCTTTCAGATAGGTTCCCTTTGCACTCCTAGTGACTGCAAAATGAAGTGAATTAGCAGCAGCTGAGTGGTACTCAATCAAAGAAACACACAGTCCCCATACAACTAATTATGTCTGCAAGCAGACAGCTCTTAAAGAGACAGTACCAGAGGTTCTAAAACACTCACTGATAAATGGCTTAAATGCCAAACACCATTCAGGCTTGGAGCATTCAAGCAAGCTCCTGGAAGTCTTTTGGGAACCCCCATTTGCAGGGGGGTTACACATAGGGAGAGGCATCACCAGTAGAAAACAGAAAGTTATTATTCCTCTGTACAGACTGCTGGTGAGACCCCATCTGGAGTACTGTGTACAGTTCTGGAGACCCAATCTCCGCAAAGACATAGACAGGATGGAAGCTGTCCAGAGAAGGGCAACTAAAATGGTGCAGGGTCTGCACCGGAAGACATATGAAGAGAGAGACGAAAGGAGCTTAATATGTGTAGCCTCGAGGAAAGAAGGGAGAGGGGGGACATGATAGAGACGTTCAAGTACCTCAAGGGAATCAACAAAGTCCAAGAGGGTAGCATCTTTCAAAAAAAGAGGTGTGCAAGAACAAGAGGGCACAATTTGAAGATAGAGTGGGGGCGGCTCAGAGGTAATTTAAGGAAGTATTTTTTCACAGAGAGGGTTGTGGATGCATGGAACGGCCTTCCGGAGGAGGTTGTGGAGTCAAAATCAGTGGTGGAATTCAAGCATGCATGGGACAGTCATAAGGCCATTCTAGGGGGTGGGATAGGAAGAAGTAGGCTGCTGGTTAACTAGGATCTGCAGCTTATCCAGTAGGTAGGGAAATGGGCAGACTGGGTGGGTCAAGCGGTCCTTATCTGCCGTCAAATTCTATGTTTCTATGTTAGCTAGGATCTGCAGCTTATCCAGTAGGTAGGGAAATGGGTAGACTAGGTGGGCCAAGTGGTCCTTATCTGCCATCAAAGTCTATGTTTCTATGTTTCATGGTATTCAGGAGATTCTATTCGTTACTCACACACCCCCAGCCACGTGCAGCACTGGGGTGTTGGAGAGAGATGAAGCATTCTTTCTCTTCCGACTCCAGGTTTATAGTTTCAGCACAGAATTGACCTGGTCATCGACTGGATTGGTGGCCGTACCCAACGTAGATGGCTCTGTGGGGGCCACTACTGAAACACTGACCAACCCCATGGTCAACAGAAGCTCAACTAAAGTTGACTAGTTAGGGGAGTCCATGATCGAAAGGAGCAGAAATGTTCCCTCTCCCACAACTGGCAACAATGCCATTTTTTGTGCTTCCTTCAATAAGAGGGGCTCTTATCAAAGGTCTGCATGGAAAGATACTATCCTGGAGCTTGGGGTAATTCTGAAAAGAAGTACTCATTGCTGGACCCAGGGGAACCAAGGCCAGGGCTGATGAGGCTCCCCCCCCCGCTGCCATTACCTCTTCCACCATGGCCCGTAAGTGGGCTGCCATACCCGCAGACGTGGAGGCCCTCTGTTCAATAAGGAAGGATCCATAGCCTTACAATATGAGCACTGTCCGACATTGTGGTCAATCTCCAGGCTGTAGAAACAAGTTGTCGTGGCCATTCGTGACAGACATCTTCTGTGTGCACCAAATGCAGCATTTGAATCCCAGCTTTTTGTGTTTTATCGTATAAATCAATACAGTGGTAACCGGAAGATGAGGTGCTTACTGTCAGCCAAAAATGTAAGAATTTGGCCGGCCCAGTGGCGCTGAGGGGTGAGGCACTGGACACCACACCTTGCACCATGCCAACAACCTGCATTCGGTAACGAGCGCAGCCCGCTGGGGGTCGGCAGGGAGGACAAGGATTGAGTGTCTGGAGGACAGCTCTCCTTCTCCCGGGCTCGCAGTTGGTGCTAGTCTGGCCCATAGTGGCAGCTGGGGGCTGCACACTGATGCTGCAAGATGGGGGGGGGTCGGGAGTGGCACAGATGCTTGACAGCGGTGCACTTGGGAGCGTGCGCAGCACCATTGCAGGCCTCATTGCACGCACTGCCCCGGCAACAAGGAATACCAGGAAAATTGCCTGCAGAGGATGAAGGGGGAGCTCGCAGGCCTCGCACTCGGCCAGCCACAGCAGAGGAACACATTATCCAGTCTCGGAGGGGAGGACTCCCCCTCCGACCCCACCGGGAGGGGGGTAGGCCCTGGGGCCACTACTGTGCTGGCTGGTGGACGCCGGGGTGACGAGGCTGGGGCTTTCCCAGATTGCAAGGGCTGTGGGTGCAGGAGTATAAATAATCACTAAGAAAAAAAACAAAAACAAAGTTAAGAGATTAATCAAACATTTCACCCAAAATTAGTGTTGAAAAACTGGAAATCCTCAAATGCAGCAGGAGTTGTGAAGGAGGACACCTGTCCTTTCAGCGGAAAAGAAGATCTAAGTTCCTGAGTGGTGGAGCTGGAGGACAACATCATGAGTGTTGGGAGGAGCCAAGCCTGAAGACATCCCGTGACTGAGCTGCACTCAGCGTACCTGCCACAGTGGAGATCATGAACTGAATCTGGGGAGTATGCCAACAGTGCCAATGCTTTGACCAGTAGGATCTTCACCAGTGAGTGCTCCTTTTTCTCCTTTTTTACTCCTGTTAGTTCCAGGGGTGAGTTTTCCTCTTTGGTGCACCCTCCCCCACTGCACTGAGCTTGCAGTACCTTTGTTAGTTTTCAAGAAAACTGCTTGTCCTCTCAGTCAAGAGAAGGGTGCAGCTGTGTTGATCTGGATTGTCATGGTAGAGACTAGAGGAAAACAATGGGAAAAACAAAATAATAATAAAAAGGAATACAGCAGACATCAGTCTGTTGCACAATTAGACTGACAAGATCGCCCTGGATTGGGTGATACTTATAGGCACCATCTTGCAGATGACCTCTTCCTTACAGAGATCCTAAGAAAGCATGCAGTATTAGAATATCCTTACCATACATAACAAAAAAAAGGTTACTCACCCATAACCATAGTTCTAGGATTGGTATATAGTTCACATCCGCACAATGGCATTTCCAGCAGAAGTGCTGATTCGTCGGAACGTCTTCAAGCTAAGCTCTTCCCACCACCTGGGCAGTATATCCTCTGGCTCCACCCCTTAACATTAGATCTTGCACACTACAAGCAGGGATCCATATGCCACTTGCCAGGGGAGGATGGGTGGGTGGTGTGAGGGTGAACTATATACCACTCCTAGAACTATGGTTACAGGTGAGTAACCTATTTTTCTAAGGGTGTGGATATAATGGAGTATCTATATGATGGCAGACTTCCAGTAATTCACTGGGAGGGGGGGGCAAGGCACACACCCCTATTTTGCTAAGAGAAACTGGAGAACTAAGGTCCCAAAAGCAGCATCCAGATGAGACTCAAGGTTGATGCTGTAATGGGAGATGAAGGTGTGTCCTGTCTTCCAGGTGGCAGCCCTGCAGATCTCCTGGATAGGAACGACCCTGGAAGCAGTCACCGAGACAGCGGTTTGTCTGGTGGAATGAGTCCTAAGCCCTATGGGAGGCTCCCTACCAGCCAACCTAAAGCAGAGGTCAATGCAGGATGCTTCCCACATGCCAACTGTCTGCTTAGCTGCCAGTCTGCCAGACGCGGCTTCAGCGTTTGTCACAAACAGCTGGCAAGCTTCACCCTGATCTCCAGCCATGCACTCCTTGTAACAGGAGAGCACCCTCTGCAGATCCAGGATATGGAGCCTGCGATCGACCTCCAAAGAAGGGTTAGTAAAGTATACTGGCAAGTTAATCACCTAGTTAAGGTGAAATTCTAATACTACCTTTGGGAGGAACTTCAGGTGGGGACGAAGGATGACTTTGTCTGTGTGGAAGACCAGGTAAGGAGATTCCACCGAGAGCACCTGCAGCTCTCTGATCCATCTGGCTGACATAATGGCCACCAAGAAGGCTATCTTCCATGACAGGTGTGACATCTCACACCTGTGCATAGGCTCAAATGGCTTGCCCATGAGCATAACAACTAGCAGTAGGTCCCATGGAGGTGGTGGTTCACGCACTGGAAGGGACAGATGGTTAAGGTCTTTGAAAAAGCACCTGACCACCTTCTCCTGTGCCACTTTTGGCTTACCAGCCTGCACCCAGTATGCAGAGATGGCTGCCAGGTACACCTTAAGGGTATCACTCACAGTCTCACCTGAGAGGGAACAAAAGTACTCAATGATACTAGTCACAGGGCAGGCAAGGGGATGAAGCTCTATACCCTGACACCAAATGGAAAACATTTTCTATTTAAAGACCTACCACTGGTGAATTGACTTTTTTTTTTTGGAGCCCTCCACAGTGTGGAGCACAGCTCCAGAAAGACCCAAACCCTGACTCACGAGCTGCTCGGGAACTGGGCTGTGAGGTGCAGGGACTGAAGGTCCAGGCGCAGTACCGTCCCCTATCTCTGGTCAGCAGGTCTGAGCAAAGAGACAACCACTGCAGAGGCTTGGAGGCTTGCCACAGAGGCTAAGGATATCTGGATAACAGAATTGTTGAAGTCAGTCTGGAGTGATCAGGATCATCCATGCCTTGACCACTACCTTGTGGATCCAGGGGAAGGGATAGAAGGTGTACAAAAGGCCTGGGGTCCAGGGTGTCGCAAAAGTATCCCCAAGCAGCATCCCATACTGTGGGGGTGGGCACAAAACAGCCTCAGTTTTGTGTTCTCCCAAGAAGCAAACAGATCCACCAGAGGAGTTTTCATATGGGAGAACAGGTGACTTACCACCTCCTGATGCAGAGACCACTCATGTGACACCACTCCCACCCAGCTGAGAGCATCTGTCAGCTGCTTGTGAACTCCGGCAACTTGTCAGGAGATCTGCACGCAGACTGCGTGTGACTTTCCAGGTGTGGAGAGACTCCCAACACAAGGGAAGGCAGTGAGTTATGCCCTACCTATTCAGGTAAAACATGGTTGCTGTGTTGTCCATCTGGACCTTCATGACCTGACCCCTAACTAGAAGAGCAAATTCTGTCAAAGCTAGCGGCACTGCATGGAGCTCCAGCAGGTTGATGTGGTAATGGGTCTCTGTGGAACCAAAACCTGTGGGCTCTGTGATCTCCCAGCTGCGCTTCTCACCCACCAGAGACACCCCCATCATGAGCACGACAGTCGGCTCTGGGCCAATGAATAGGACTCCTTCCTCCAGACCCTCTGGGATCAGCCACCACTGGATGGCATCCCACATCAGCTGGGTTACTGTGATTGACTGGTCCAACTGTCCTAGGTGCTGGGACCACTGATTGCCAAACTCCCACTGCAGGTGGTGCATCCGCCAGTGGGCCCAGCAGACCATGCTGGTGCAGGATGCCATGTACCCCTGCAGCCACAGGAAGTCCCGAGCAGGGCGTAAGAGCCCAACCTGTAATGCTTGGGCAAAAGAGGTAAGATTCAGTGCCTGGTCCACAGGGAGCTGGGCCTTGGCCCACAGGGAGTCTAGCTGTCCTTGATCAACTGAATCCCCTGCAAGGGAATCAGTTTGCACTTGAGTGGGTTGACAAACAAGCCCATGTCTCTCCAGGCCTAGAGGGCCAGATCCCTGGACCACTCCACGGCCTCCTTGAATGGCCTGGCAATCATCCAGGTACAGATACATCCTGGTGCCCCTGCACCACAGGAAGGCTGTCACCACTGTCATGCACTTTGTGAAGACCCTGGGCACAGATGAGAGGCTGAAGGACATGACCTGGAACTGATAGAGAAGACATGATGTGCGGCACCAAAAGTACCACCAGTGGGATGGATGGACTGGTATGTGGAAGAACACATCCTGGATGTCAAGGGAGGAGAACCACATGCCCTGCTCCAGGGATGGAATGATTTGATTCAGGGTTACCATCCTGGACTTGCGCTTCCAAATGTACTGGTTGAGATCATGCAGATCCAGTATGGGATGTCAGTCCCCATCTGTTTCGAGACCAGGAACTACCTGGACAAATACCTCTGACTTGCCAGGGCATCTGGGACACAGGCTATACCCTTTTTGCAAGTAGCTGAGTGATGTCCTCCCTTAGCTGACAGCATGTCCTGTGACACCGACGACTCTCAAGGAGCATGGGATTGTTTAAGGCAGGAGAGCCTTGAACTCTAGAGGCAACCCTCTGCCTACCATCTCCAGGACTCACTTGTCCATGGTAATAATAGATCAACATAGGCAGAAGTGGTGAAGCCGACCCCCCACCAGGACCTTGGTCAGGAACTGGACATGTGGGATGATGACATCCCCGACCTGTCACTGGGCAGCTTTGGAGGGGCACCAGCTACTGAAGCCAGAGAGGTACCACTTTCCCTAATCCCTTCAATTTTTGGTCCCTAGCCAGAGAACTTGACCTTGGGAAGACAGGCTTTGTACTGCCCCTGCTGGGGCTACTGCATAGTCTGCTGTGGCTGAAAGGACCCACACTAGAAGGTCTTGTTTTTAGGCTTTTGAACATTAAGGTCCTTCTGGGATGAAGCCACAGAATACAGAGTAGCAATGGACTTCTCCATCCTGGTGAGATGCTCCTCTACCCCTGGGTCAAAGAGGTCAGTGCCCTGGAAGGGGACATCAGCCAGCTTGTGCTGAGTGCCCACTGTGAAGGTGGACAACCTCAGCCAGGCACTTTGATGCACTGTGACAGCTGCTGTCATGGTACGGGTACAGGAGCCACCCATGTCTAAGGCTGTCTGGAGCTGGTGTTTATCCAGTGCTTGATTCTGGTCTCTGACCAACTTCACTGGCATCTGCTTGTCTACAGGGAGGTGAGAAAGGACTTCATCCAGACTCAGGGAGTGACCAAAGTTGGCCATCATCATGGCATAGCTCACCAGGTGAAGACCAAGAGAAGAAGTGGGATAGACCTTTCTGGCCACGTGGTCAAGCTTCTTAGACTCCTTGTCCAGAGCTTGTTTACATCCCCTTGATCCCCAGATTTCTGGAAGACTGATTCCACAGCCAGTCCCTTGGCCGAGGGATGGTCCAAGAACCCAGAAAAGGACCACATAGGGAGCACATACTTGTGGACCATATGGGTAGAGGGCACTGGGCAGGATGCTGGATGCTGCCAAAGCACCAGAAACGATCCCAAAATGGCCTCAGCCTTAGGAAGGGTGAACCCCGGGGAATCATCCTTGTCCAGGATATCCATGAAGGGGTACTTGGCCCGCTTCTGGACTGGCTCCAAGGACACATGCAAGGACTCTGCCATCAGTTGCCTAGTGTAAAAAAAAATATATATATATATATATATACTCTGTTTGACAATGCTCACTGAGCGGCTCCCCTTCCTTTCCCTACTTATTCCTCCTCCCTCCCTCCCTTCTACTCCCACCAGCTCTCCCCCATAAGTTTTGCACCTTTGTTATCTTTAGCTCGTTGGAGATTGTACTCTATTGTAACAAAATTGTAATTGAACTATAACTTTGTGTCCCTTGTACTACTGTTCTGATGTCCTCTTTGTGACGAGGTACCTTTGTAAATGAGCCTCCGGCTCAAAGGTTTCTAAACTGATGTTTAACTAAATAAATAAATAAATAAATAAATCAGTTGAGAAGAGCCCAAAATGACACCAGCCCAGAGTCAGTAGTCAGCTGCTTGACCGAAGCATGGTTGAAGGTGTGTGTCCGGAATGACAACATAGACAACTTATCTGAGTCATCTGAGGACTCTAATGGCCTGTGACTGTTTGCTACCATGGACCACCCAACTGTCTTCCGACTGGGTGATTTCCACCGACAGTCGGCCTGGCAAGCCACCTGCAACATGGGAGTCCTTAGTTGGGGCTCCCACCAAAAGCTGCAGTGGAGATGGCTCCATCTGAAAAGGTGGAGAGACAGACGCCGGCAACATCTGTCAAGGTTGGACTGGTGTGGGTATAACTGGCACCTGCCAGCTGACCATAAATGTCAAGGTAGAGCTCTGTGAATGACCCTTCAATGCTGGCCTCAACCAGGAGCAGCGCTGATGCCAATTAGGTGGCCGTCGCAGCAGTCGCTGCTGCCTCTTCCATGGCCGCAAGCTGGAAAGCTGATCCTACCGCAGTGGAGGCCAACTTGTGGCCCTTCAGCTGAAGCTTCAGATCCCTTTCAGCAGGCCAACTGAGAAGAAGCTGGGCCACATGATCCTTCAGAGAAGAAGCGAGGAGCATCATCTGACATAGGCCACAGCCAGAAATGTCATGTGCAGCCCTAAGGCAGTAGAGGCAAGACGTGTGGGTCCATCTTCGACATCTTCGGTTGACACATGACACAAAACTTGAAGCCATGGACCAGCCTCTCTCTTTCGGATTCCATCTTCCAGTGACAAGGCTGGAGCCGGAGCAAAGAAGAGGAGAAGTAGTTGAGGGGAAGTTCAAAAGTTGGAAAAAAAAATTGTTAAAATCACCAATTTCACAATTGGTAGCCTACAATGCTGCAGAGCTGCGAAGAAGGAGACCAGACTCTTCCAGTGGAAAGGAAGATGTGACATCAAGGGGCAGAGCCGAAGGATATACTGCCCTGGTGGTGGGAGGAGCTTAGCTTGAAGATGTTTCAATAAATCAGAACTTCTGGTAGAACTGCCATCATGTGGATACTAAACAATATCCATGCCCCTAGAACTGAATATACTACACTGTAAAAAGGTCATGGAAATGGGATGCAAAAACCCCACTGAGAATATAAAATAAGGACACAGCCTCCCCAAAGATGGGCTCATGCAAGAGAGTAAGACTCACCCGGACCCTTCTTGTCTAGGGCTTAGTTTCAAAGGATTGTTCACCACTGACAGACTAAGAAGACATTTGTAAATATGACTTGGTCTTTCTTGAGATATGTAACAGGGTGCCCCTGTTAAGAATGAAAGTTGAGCAAATGTACCCCTTTCAAATACTCCTTTCTTGCTTTCCTATTTTCTTTCTTTTTTCTTCTCCCCTTGTCTATCCTTTCGTGTCAGGGTGGCCCACCTGACATCTCTTGAAATCTTTACTATCCCTTTACGAATCTATCACCTGTACTAGAAAAACATACATTCAGAAGGAATATTACAGTGCTTGCTGTATTTAATAAATAAAGAGAATGGGTAGTGCATGAGCCCTTTGCACTGTTGTCCTGTAGTAAAGGACGTCACGAATGTGCCGCACATTCGTGCAGGGTGCTGGGCACATTCATAGAGGAAAAAGAAACTTGCAGAAGCACTTTGCAAAAGAATTTTGCGCTTTGTGAGTTGCGATGTGCTTTTAAATGCATGTCGCAGAGTAGAGGAGCAGAAAAGCTTCCAAACTGTTAAAGTACCACAGTTGCAGTAGCCCAGTGAAGTGCTTCTTGTGGACCTTTAATTAAGAGAAAGCTGCCTTCTACAGCAGAGTAAATAGCCTGCTACTGCCTACTGAAGCAGAGTGCTTCAATAGAAAGGGAAAGTTCCTTTAAAGACAGCAGAGTGAAAGTGCTGCCAGACTAACAAAAGGACTGTATAAGCAAGGAGTGAAATAAGCTTTGTAGTGTCCTTGCATTGTAAACTGAAGAAGATTGCCTAACTCAGCCCAGAATTAGGTATCTAGGTACTGTCAGAAGAGCTGTCAAGGAAGCAGGCCAAAATGAAAGTTAAATCAGCTGTCGGGTTGTTTTCAAACTTCAGCTGTGCTATCTTTTAAGGGCTAACAAGCTATTGCAGAGCCCTGCTTGGCTTAAAACATGCAGGCTACATTTAGAGTACTTCCTTAAGGTTAAAATAAATCAAAATGTTTACGCTTTACTTATAAAAATTAAAATTACTCTACTGTCAGGTCTACTGGCTGGCAGGAGATTGCAAATAGAGAGCGCGCCCCTCATTTGCTATTTCCCAGTCCAGTCTGGGTGTTTCTGTATGGTCACAGTGAATAAAAAAAATTAATTTTTTTTATCAGCAGACATGTCTTCTGTGGAGAAACATAGAAACATAGAATTTGACGGCAGATAAGGAACGCTTGGCCCACCCAGTCTTCTGTGGAGGGTCCTACTATAGGGCTGGCAGCCCAGCAAATGGCTGCTCTTATAGTAGTCTTAGGGAATGATGTCACCAGCTGTAGGAGAAACTAATACCTGATGATGTGAATACCCATCTAATTAAGGGTTTTGTATGAATTGTAAGGCTTTTGTGAACCACTCTGTAATATGATGGTATTGGTTACACTTAAGGTGACATTAGGGGTACGTCCTAGACATGGTGAAGCATCCTAGGAGTAAAATAAAGGACTATGTTTATAATTGATAGGTCACATGCTTGTGATGTCACCCCTATACCCTATATAACCTCTCCACCAGGGGGCTAGAATTTAGATAGGGAGGTCAGTCTCATCTGACCACCAAGGAGGAAGGACGTGAGAGTGTTTACACATGAAGTAACATTGATATTGATTTACAGAAGAGAGAGCAGGGATTCTAACAGAAGAATTGCCTGAAGTATTATTTTGGTGTGAAGTCTAACACCTTACTATTTTCTTTCTGTAAATATCAGTGACTTTTATTGATTTATTTTCTTATTTTCTATTTTTGTAAATAAAATGATAAACGCAGTCACTGTGTTTTTTATGCACTTTATCAGACTGCCTGGTGTCTGTCATTGGATCCCAAATGCTTACATGGTATCTGCTATACTTCCACAGCTGCCCCACAGACAGCTTTCAAAATGATTCTACAGTCACTAACAGAGCATCCAGACTGCTCTGCCATCACGCCACAGCTGAAACTGTTTTAAAGATGAATCTAAGTCAACCCCTGCAACAGGGGTTAAGCTCACTTCCTGACATTGTTTTACTACCCAGCTAGGTGTGGACACAATGCATGGTAACAATATTTAAATCGAACTAGTGCACTTCAACTCACCCAGGTCATACTTGAAATGAGCCTCGCTCAGAGTGCCTCTCCGATTACCCAACTTAAATAAATAAAAGTTTTCAAAGCCATGTGTATGGGGGCCTAAGACATCAGTCGCTTCATGTCTGTGACCTGTTCTGGAATGAAGATGGTCTCACCATACTATAGACTCTCAGTGTCTTAAGAGACAAATTTGTGTTATTCATTTAGGATCATTGGGGTTTTCATCACAACACTGTTGTATTTGGAAAGAGCCCGCAGACAGTTTCAGACTGAGAAACATACCAAAACAGAATCTTTGAACAAGATGCATCTTCACAGATTCTGGTAAAGCAGACCTGCAGTTTTGCTGTACATGCCAACTGCACACTCCAAAAGTTACTGGGCAGGATTTTCAAAGCAGTCAAACCAGCAGAAGTCAACAGTATCTAACACTAACCACATTTATACGATGCACTGGTTAAACTCTTTGAAGAGGGCGTTGTGTGCATGGGATAGTTTTACCCTTGCAAGCTAGAATGTTAGACATTCTAGTCCATTTGCCTTGTCAAAAACACTTCAAAAAAGCCACACATGGTGGACAACAGTCAACCACATCAAGAACAGACAGAAATCAGGATGACTTTGAAAACAGGACCTCATGGGTCCTAACAGTATTATTCTGTTAAAGAAAAAACGTTTTACTAATATTACATACTGAATACCCACTTAACTCAATCAGAGGGCAAGCAGCCCCCTCCTAAAACATTAACAAAGGTAAAAAAAAAAAAAAGTTGTGACTCTTTTTCCCTTTAAAAATCATTTTCCATTGAACAGAGAATGTTTGGACTAACATAGATACTGTAGATAGATATCACAGCACAGAAGGGGGTCTAGCAGGCTGATGTTAAGGGGACAACAGCCATCAATACCAAAAGCATGTAACTGTGAAGGTAATCATATCACTGTGGACATCTCCCCCCCCCACCCCATACACAGAGGAGTGCAGCCTTTGCAATCTCAAGGCACATCTCTGTTCTCTAGCTCCTTCACAAAACTGTGCAGACATTTTGTTGTTTTGTCTTTCTTTGTCCGATTGATGCCGACAGAAGACCTGAATAAATTCAGACAGACGTGTATAACAAAGGCCCACATGCACAGGTATCACTCTAAAAATCCTGAAGACCTGTGAAGGTTAACGTATACATACCTGGATCAAACTGAATTAGGCTCGTGGGACTGAGAGTAAAGTCCTTCCCAACCAAAGCGGACACTTCGGTGACCTTTCAGAGAAACAAAAGCGATCATCATTCTCTGAGAAGAGTGGCACTTGATTATTGTTTGTTTCTGTTTGTGCTATCAAGCACATGGAACCAATTATATCTCACAGTTATTATTCTTTACTCATTAGATTGGCACACCAAGTGCTCAAGCACATGGAACCAATTATATCTCACAGTTATTACTCTTTACTTATTACATTGGCACACTAAGTGCTCAAGCACATGGAACCAATTATATCTCACAGTTATTACTCTTTACTTATTACATTGGCACATCAAGTGCTCAAGCACATTAAGGCACATAAGATCAGTGGGCCAGTTGATACCCAAGTGAAGTTAATGCTTTATCGCTATGCAGCAGATTAGCAGTAACCACATCTTACTTCATGGTCTAAGTCCCAGGGGACACTCAGCACATGCCAGAAGCTTTTACCCTGGTTGAGAAAAGAGCATTGCCTATTAGACTATCTGCTGTCTAAAAATAGTTACGTGTGTCAATAAATATCCACCGGAACCAAACTGAATCACTGTAGTCAACAGCAACATCATTCTGCCGCAGTTGCCTACAGTTTTGGTAGGAAACCTGGAGCTAGCAGTGGCTCTGTGAGGTCAGTTATATGCTGTCATATTTTGAACAACAGGCTCTCTATACCTCCTTTGCGATCCATTTTAAGGGGGGATAACAATTAACAAACACCACTGTAGAGCCTGTGTGAGCCCCTGCCAGCATATCACTGCGTGAGGTCATGCATCAAGATTATGGGTTTTTGCTGACGCTGTACCTCATTACCCTAGCATCTCTGGCCCAGGTGAAAGAGCTCGTCTCAATACTTGCAGTGTTCCTTGAATTGCTTCCATCTGCAGTTTGTGAGGTGTTACAATAATAGGTTGTGTATCTAATTTTTCTTTTGCTCAAAGAACACAGAAACAGAGAATCTCTTGGTAGAAATGGGCCAATTGTCCCACCCAAGTTTCCCAGATGTTCCATCCCTAATCTGTCTCAGCAGACCCTAACTGGTCTCCGCAACCTTCCCCACCCTCCCTGTTTCCCAGTATACCTCTATGTCTATCCCACGCATGCTTGAAGCCCCCACCACTGTTTTCACCTGCACCACTTCTGCTGGCAGTCTGTTCCAGGTGTCTATTACCCTTTCAGTGATGAAATACTTCCTCACATTTCTCTTAAACTCCACACTCCAGCTGCATTGCATGCTCTATGGTCCTGGTGCTCCTTCTCATTTGAAAGAGACTTCCCTCCTGCGAGCTGTTCACCCCTATGAGGTACTTATAGATCTCTATCATGTCTCCTCTCACTCTCCTCTCTTGCAGGGCGTGCATGTCGAGAACCCATCTCTCCTTGTAGGACTTCTTGTGCAACCCCAGAACCATTTAAGTTGCCCTTCCCTTGACTGCCTCTACCCTGCCTATGTGCTTTCTGAGGTATTGCCCTCAAAACTGGACACAGTACTCCAGGTGGGGTCTCAGAAACCGACGGATACAGTGAGCACCACCACCACCTCCCTCTTGCTGGATATACCCTACCTATGTTCTCCAGTATCCCACTAGCTGTCCCTTTCCTGTTTAGTGACTGTCAGTAACCCCTCCTCCCCCATTTTCACTTCAGCACTTGGGTTTCTATGCCCCAGGTGCATGATTTGGCACTTTTTGGCATTGAACCCCAACTACCATGCTCTTGTGACACTGCCCTGCCACCTTGAGGTCATCAGATATGATAAGTCCAAAGTCCATTTCCTGTTTAGTGACTGTGAGTACCCCCCCTCCATATTCTACTCAGCACTTGGGTTTCTATGCCCTTGGTGCATGATTTTGCACTTTTTGGCATTGAACCCCAACTACCATGCTCTTGTGACACTGCCCTGCCACCTTGAGGTTGTCAGATGTGATCAGTCCAAAGTCCATTTCCTGTTTAGTGACTGTGAGTCCCCCTCCCCATTTTCTACTCAGCACTTGGGTTTCTATGCCCTTGGTGCATGATTTTGCACTTTTTGCCATTGAACTCCAACTACCGTGCTCTTGTGACACTGCCCTGCAACCTTGAGGTCATCAGATATGATAAGTCCAAGGTCCCTTTCCTGTTTAGAGACTGTCAGTACCCCCCCCCCCCATTTTCTACTCAGCACTTGGGTTTCTATGCCCTAGGTGCATGATTTTGCATGTTTTGGCACTGAACCCCAACTACCATGCTTTAGATCACACCTTGCATTTCCCCACATCCTTGCTCATACTCTCTAACCTCTTCTTAGTGTCCACTCTAGTGCAGATTTTGGTATCATCTGCCAAAAGGCATACCTTCCTTTCTAGTTTCTCAGCAATGTCACTTATGAAGACACTGAAGAGGACTAGTCCTAGTTCTGAGCCCTGCGGCACCCCATGGTCACTCCTCCATCATTCGAGTAAGTGCCATTTACCACCACCCTCTGTCTCCTATCAGTTAACCGGTTTGTAACCTAATTCACCACTTTGGATTCCACCCCTAGGCTGGTCAATTTCTTTATAAGTCTCCTGTGCAGCACAGTGTCAAAGGCCTTGCTGAAGCCCAGAATGGCCATGTCCACTAGGTTCCCCTGATGTATTTCCCTGGTCACCCAGTCAAAGAAATCCATCAGATTTGTTTAGCATGACCTCTCCTCCCTCGTGAATCCATGCTGTCTGTGGTCTTGCAACCAATGGATTCAAGATGCTCTTCCAGTCTTTCTTTAGCAGGTTTTCCATTAATTTACCCAATAGTGAAGTAAAACTGACTCAGCCTATAGTGACTAGCCTCCTCCCAGCTGCTGCTTTTATGTAGAGGGACCATGTCAGCTCTTCTCTAGTCCTCCAGAACCATGCCTGTTTCCAGTGAGCTGTTGAACAAAGCTGTCAGTGGGACAGCTTGTACCACCCTGATTTTCTTTAGAACCCTGGATGTATCCCGTCCAGTCTCATAGCTTTGTCCACCTTCAGAGCTAAGTCCCTTCCAGACTCTTTCTTCTGAAAATGGACTTGTGTCCACCTGTCCCTCTCCCTGTTCCTGCTCTTCCCTGGTGGTCTGTCCCCTCCCTCCATTGTGAAGACTGAGCAGAAATACCTGCCCAGCCTGTAACAGGGGCACCAGGGGAAACTCCAAGAAGCTGGTGAGAGGGACATTTAGGACAGATGCCAGGAAGTACTTTATCACAGAGAAGGTGGGGGAGGGGTGTACTAAGCTGGCAAAGGAGGTGGTCGATACGAAATCGTTGAGGGTATTCAAACAAGGGTGGGACAGACACCAGGGCTTGGCCAAGGCTGTATCAGACACAAAGGAGGAGGAAAGGGGGGGTGAAGAGCCACTAGGGCTCCACCATTTAACATTGGATAGTTAGGAACTGGCCGACATAATGGGCCCAGGGCCCTTCTCTGCTGACAGATTATGTTTCTTTGTCTAGGTATGGTTCTATGTATTGTGATTGTACTGCAGATCTCTGACACACCTCCTGCATCTCACTCATGGTCACCCCCTAAAGGGCCAGTATCCACTTTCACTACCAGACCTCACACTGGCCAGACGCACCAGACCTTCCCAATTTGCCCTGCCCCCTCCTTTTGGCTTGGTCATAGCCTATTTGGAAGTGCAGAGGGCAGGGGTTATCTGGAGTACTAACACCGAGAGGGGGGACTGGCATTTTCATCCTGTCATTGAGTGTGGGCAGGTATTGGAGGGTTATCATGCTGTGGCTAATCAGAAGATTTTATCCCTTTTTTGGTCCCTCCCAACACTCCAGTGAGGAGAGTACATGTGCACAAGACTGTCCTAGAGGAGGGGATGTCAGGTGGCACATACTGCCTGCAACACTTCCACAGGGCCAACTCTACGTACCGCCGTAAGTGCCACACTGCTGAACTGTTTAACTCCAGGAGAAATGAATATCTGAAGAGCCCTGTCAGCCTCCACTCTTGTTGTCCTGGGCTTGGGAAATGAACATGGATCTCCAGCATGCTGTGCTGATGCCCAACTGCTCTGTGCCGTGGAGCTGGCTAACTAGAGTTTTCTTAATTAGCCCCATTGCTCTGAGGACCACTGGGACTGTTTTTATGTTTGTCTTCCATATTTTAATAGTCTCTGATGCATCTCCTGATATGTAATAAAGTTTCGCCTCTCCATGAAAAGCAGAAGATAGTCAATAGGAATGAACACTTCTGTAATTCACTGACACATCAGGTGACTTATGCCGAAAAGCTTATACAGCATAACAGACTGACTGGTAGGACTTATGGATGTGAATAGGAGTAATTAGTAGTATGCTGGAGAGAACAGTTACTTACCATAACAGCAGATCTTTGAGAGAATCTCCTCCATTGAGACAAATCATGAAACTGTAAGCTGTCAACATCAGAACCACCCAGGAACTTATGCTAGCTGGGGCTGTCGATGTGTGTAGTCACTGCCTATATAATGTGTGCAACACCATCGTGCTTCAGTTCCCTGCTGGAGATGAACATGAGGAATCATTGGACCAGCAGGGGCCAAAGCAACCAGGACCAAAACCAGACACACCGGAGAGGATGTGGAGCCTGAGAATTACTATGCCTTAACTGAGCAAAGGAAGTAGAACCAGCATGCAACAGCAGATAGGACATCCAGTAATAACCATCTAAGATAAAAAGGGGGAAGGAGAAAGGGACAGCTGTGGCTCAATGCAGGATATTCTCTCTTGATCTACTGCCATGGTAAGTAACTGTTCTATCTTCTTTGAGGACATCTCCTCCATTGAGCCACATTATGGAAAGATTCCCAGGCAGTACCTATACACTGTAGGAGGCAGAAAGGATCAAAATGATCCTAAGCCAGAAGGCCTTGATAAACAGTATACAAAGTCGGCACATCTGTGAGAGACGATGCCCAGACTGTAAGGTTTAGTGACTGTGTTAACAGTACTCAAAGCAGCAGCAGAGATGTCAGGAGTGGACACACCATGAAAACAGGCCACAGAAGTGGTCATGCAATGAGTTGAGCAGGCATGAACAGGACCAGAAAGCTGCTAACCTCGCTTCCGGTAACAGAAAGTAATGCAGCAAGCCAACCATTTGGAAAGGCATTGCTTGTTAAGAAACCATCCTGGGGGGGTGAAAAAAAAAGAGTTAAGAGGATTTGCTACAATCAGTAGTACGGTTAAGGTGTCAGCACAGTGTCCTGCAGATGTCCAGCATTTGTAATCAATATTCCCCACTCACCATGGGAGTCAAAAAGTAAACCAAAAGGTCAACAGTCTGAGTCAGTGTGTGATCAGAAACCACATTCAGCAGAAAATGAAGATTGGGTGTTAATGTGACCCAATCATTGTGGCAGAAAAGATAAAGGACTCTACAACCAGAGCTTGCAATTCTGAAATTCTTTTCAAAGAAGTAATGGCTACCAGAAACAGCCTCTTCTAAGATAAGAAACACATCTGACATGTAGTGTCTGGTTCAAAAGGAGGTGCTGTAAGGATCTCTAGGACCATGTTAAGGTCCCACACTGGCACCAGATCACGGACTGTGGGTTCCAGAAGCAGAATCACTTTAAGAAACCTGCAGGACACCTCAAGTTGGGCAACCATTTTATCACTGGTGAGGGCATAAAAGAATGATACCACAGCCAAATTCACCTTCACTGAGGAGTACTGGAGACCCACATCCGTAAAGGACAAGAGGTGATCAAGGACATGACTGACTGGACATGTGAAAGTGTCCAACTGACAGGAGGTACACCAGACTGTAAAACATTGCCATTTCTGGGAGTAGGTGTACCGAGTAGACAGCTTTCAAGCCACCAGTAAAACAGTCATATCACAGGGGACACCCCAGAGCAGGAGAGATTTACATACTCAGGAGGTAGCATGGAGGTGCAGGGACCAAACACGGTGGTACCCAGAGAATCCTGCTCCTGTGACAGGGAGCGGGACAGAACGCTCCACTGCCAATTACTGAAGCAGGTGGAACCACATTTTCTGGGCCAGAATGGGTCACCACAGCCAAGGTGGTCGGCTCTGCCTCAGCTTGATTAGAACCCTCTAGATCTATGGGAACAGGGAAATGCATACATGAATCTCCTTTCATGGACAGAGACAATGTGTCTTGCCAAAACAACTCCAGGCCCTAAAGCAATGAGCAGAAATGCAGCAGTTTTGCATTATATGTAGATGCAAAGTCAATATCTGGATGATCCTCACTTTCTGAAGAGGTCATCCATGACACAGTCTAAGAGTTCCCACTCATGGGACAGCACACTGGATCTGCTGAGTCAATCTTTTAGGGCATTGAGGGTACTGAGCAGAAACATGGCCATAAGGGGAGTCACGTGATGCGGTGCGCTGGGTAAGACAACTCTCTACCCACTCCGACCTACCGCCCGTTATTTGCCCTTCAAAATCCTGCTTTTCAGTAATTTTTACAGAAGACTATTAATCTACAGCCTTTCTGAGCACTCCAGTTCTGTTTGTGGGGCATCGATGGATGAGGAGTTGCAATCGCTCCAAAGCACACACACTCCTACTACACCGAGAGGCTTCTAAAGCCAGGGCCTCCTCCCTGCAAACCTCGCTGCCTGTTACTGCTGAGTGTCCTGATAGTGACCTTCTTACTCTCCTCGAGGTTTCTAGAGGAGTTTCAGCCTTTAAGGCTGAAATGCAGAATATGGCAGGGGAAATTAAAAGCATTTTATCACCCTGAGGAGCTTTCTAAGAAAACTGCTGACAACGAAGTATGTATACGATCCATCGAAAAGAAGCAAGATAAAACTGATCTGGAGTTGGTGACCCTGAGGCAAAGGCTAGTGAAATGGAGAATAAGGTTGAAGATCTGGAAGGGCGTAGTCACCGTAACAATGCACTAATAATTGGCTTGCCAGAGGGTGAAGAGGGCTCGGACCCCGGCAAGTTTACCAAAAAGTTAGTGGAAAAGGTGGCAGGCCCTTCTCCTTTCGGTGCTAGCTACATCATAGAAAGGGCTCACCAGGCACTACGCCCCCTCCCTCGGCTGGAGCCCCTTCTAGGGCATTCATATTTCGTTTTCTGAATTTTCAGGAGTGACAGCACTTCCTATACAAGGTTAAAGAGGTGCAAGATTTACAATGGGAAGGTAAAAAAGCTGAGGGTGGCACAAGATCTGCCCTTATCTGTACGCCAGAAAAGAGCTACATTTCATAAAGTGGTCCTCAAGCTGATCGCCGTGGGAATTAAGTTCCGCATGGGTTTTCCTGCAAGGCTATAAGTTTGTATAAATGGCTCGTGGGTGACCTATGAGGAGGTGCAGATGGCATCTACTGGGCTCAAAGAAGCATTCCCTGATCTATTCAAGCCTACATGAGAGAGGATCTGGCGTAGAAAGACACGCCGAATTTCCATCCGGTGGAGCTGCCTATCTGCAGTAAATCATATTTGGCTGCAATACTTCCGGGGCCAGGCCACGGATATACTGTATACCTGGTTGTTTATCTCTCCATTACAGTTCTCGAGTGGGGTCCTCCTTCTGATGCAACATGGACATTCTATTCCCGATCTGGTTTTCATCTTCAGGACTTTTTGATATGTTATGGACTCTTATTTCTCACTTCGGTTTATTTCTGTCTCAATTGTGATTCGCGAGCTAGGTGTTAGCAGGCTCATTTGTGTTTTCTCGATTTCATGTAATAAGCATATGAACGGGCCATGGTTCTTATGCTAAATCCTAAATTTGTTAGTCCTGGTGCCTCTGTTTCAGGAGTGTTGACCCAATCTCATGGCATTGGGGGGGGGGGGGCAATGCTTTTCCTTTTCAGATTTTATTATGAGACCTTTCTGGCATTTGAGGTCTCTCCCTGGCCTTATTAACATGGCCTACTCTTTTTTTATTGTTCTCAGATTTCACTCCTTCTCATGCTCCCTGCTATTAATGGGCAATGAACAAGGATAATCTGTATATTAAGGGAGATCCCGTATTTAAGGATAGACGAAAATGCCAGGGTTCTGTTCGCTCTTACTGGGCTTTGGTATGCTCTCTCTTTATAACCCTGTCTAAGTAATGTCTCTGGAGGACTCCTGTCTTCTCCTCCCCTTTTTGTTTTTTTTAATTTCTCTTCTCATTGTGAATGGCCACTGGTTCTGATTTAATATATGCTCTGACAGCAACTTTGGGCCTTTCAGTTCTCCCTGTTTCACGCGTGGGTAGCCATAGACTGTCTGTCCTCAGTCTTTAAGTACTGATATTATGAGGCTACACCGCAAGAGGGCATCTGAGATTAATCCTCACATAATACCTTGGGTTTAGCCTCATGCTCTGCAGGCCGTGTGGTTCTAAGTGGCTCGGGATTACCATAGGGAGAATTGTTTTTTCCTAAAGGGCTGGTATAGCCAACCCTTGGGATCATCTAGGGTATTGTCAGGATATTAATGCTGAGAATAAGCTATTCTACTGGAATGTTCTGAGTATCGAGGGCAATTTTGTTCCTGATTTCTACTTTGTGAGGGGGTGGTTGGGGGAAGGAACTTTCAGTCTGCTGGATATCATGTACCATGTAAAATATGGGAGGGTGGGGGTTAGGGACTACGGGGTGTTTTGGGTGGAGGGATTGTGGGGAGGTGGCTGGGAGAATGGATTTAATGGGGGCAGAATTGGGGGGAGGGTAGAACAACCCAGCGCATACTATGTTTGGAGCACTATAGATGGAGTATGCATATATATGTGTGTTTTGGAGGATCCCGAGCTGGCAACATGAATGATGGCTAGAAATATTCAAGTTATTAGTTGGAATGTTAAGGGGGTGAGGCACAAGACCAAGTAGTATAAAATATTGAAGCACATAAGCCATTTAAAGGCAGAAATTGTGTTTTTGCAAGAGACGCATTTGCTCATGGGACAGGCTGAAAAGATGAGACGGCAACAAATTGGGCAGATGTTTGCAGCGGAAGGAATGACCCATAGTAGAAGGGTCATGATCCTCCTACACAGGTCAGTTCCATTCAAACCTCTTCAGGTTATATCTGACCTTTCAAGCAGATTCCTGTTTGTAAAAGGTAGATTGCATACCTTGGACATTCTCCTGGGTGCTATTTACGGCCCCAATGTAGATTCCCTTAGCTTTTTTGCCCAGATAATTAAAGTCCTAACTCCCTTTTTGGACACTCCCATGGTCATAGGGGGTGATTTTAATCTTGTTTTTGATCAGGCCCTTGACAGGTCGGGTCAATCCCATCAACATCTTTCTCCGGCACAAAGAGCCTTTAGGGACCTGAGGGACTCCATTGGTCTTTGTGATATATGGCATGTATTGCATCCCAATGTAAGGGAATACACTTTTGTTTCTCCGGTGCATGCAACCTCCTCTACGATTGATTATATTCTCATCTCTCAAATCCTGTTACCAGGGGTTATATGTTCTAGCATTGTTTCAGGACCCCCTTCGGATCACTCTGTGGTCACCCGCCTAATAACCTTGGCCTCATTGACAAATAAAGGGGGCAGATGGAAGCTGAATAACCAAATCCTGAAGGAGCTGAAGACAGTTCAATACCTAGCATCCCAAATAGAGCAGCTTATTGCTTCTAATTCTAACTCTGTGGGGAAGCAGGACATTATATGGGGTGCTTGTAAGGTATATCTGAGGGGAATTATAATTGGTTTAACATCAAAAAGGAAGAGGAAGAGGGCATCTCGGATTTCTAACCTTCTTTCTCAAATTAGGAGTATGGAGACTGTTCTTTCTCCTTCTTTCTCTGAGGTATTCAAACAAGATTTAACGAAGCTGAAAGAAGACTACTTAGCAATGTTAACGGAACAAGCCGAATGTGCAATTTTGAAAACAAATGCAGTGTATACCGATCAGGGCGAGAAGGCAGATAAAATGCTAGCATTACGTATTAAGCAACAGGAATCCGCCAGACTCATTCCTGATATCCACTCTCTTAGTGATAATTCTCTTAAGGTCTCACCCCCGGAGATAGTGGAGGAGTTTACAAAGTACTTCTGGGATTTATATGGCCCTATAGTTAATTCCCCATCTAAGGAAAGACTTTATGAATATTTGAGTGATTTACAGTTGCCAACCCTTACACAATCCCAGCAAATAATTCTGAAGTCTCCCATCTCTGAGGGTGAAATTGAAAGAGTAATTAAATCTCTCCCATCCAACAAATCTCTGGGCCCTGACGGGTTTACCTCCAATTTCTATAAAGCTTTCTCAAAGCAGCTTATTCCCATCCTGTTGCCGCTTTTCCAGGCTATTCTCTCGGGTTAAGTCTCTGATCCCTCTCTTTTTGAGGCCTTAATAGTTCTGTTGCCCAAGCCGGGGAGACCGCCGGATCAGGTGGCAAGCTTCAGGCCAATATCCCTACTAACCAAGATATTAAAATCCTGGCAAAATTACAAGCCGACCGTGTGGAGGCGGTACTCACTCTCTTATCGGGGCTGAGCAGGTTGGTTCCATGAAGGGAGATCATCGGTTGACGATCTGAGGACCCTGTCCCATATCTTCTTGGCATCCAAGGATGCTCCTCATCCAATGGTCTTGATCTCATTGGATGCAGAGAAGGCATTTGACAAGAGTCCACTGGGAGTACCTATTTGTTACAATGGAAGCCTTTGGTTTCCCTAGGGAATTCCGGAATTGGGTGAGTTCTCTATATAAGTTTCCCTCTGCCAGAATCTCATGTAATGGGGTTATTTCTAACCCCTTTAGACTATATGTTGGGACTAGACAGGGGTGTCCCCTATCTCCTCTTCTCTTTAATATTTATTTAGAGCCGCTTATCAGAAGGTTATCAGGAGCCCAGGGTATATCAGGAATCTCTCTCGGGGTACAGATGGTTAAAGTGCACCTATGCAGATGACTTATTGTTACAGATATCGCATCCACTTACATCTACTCCTGCTATCCTAAAGCTTATAGACGATTTCAGTAAGGTTTCAAATTATAAACTTAATGTAGGAAAGACAGTAGTTTTTCCTCTTAATCATAGGGTCTGTAAGCAGGATATTACTGTGTTTGGTCTCACCTGGAAGTCTGATTATATTAAATACCTTGGGCTTCTTTTAGCAAGGAGCACTACGCAGCTCAGACAGTTAAATATTGATGCGCTAGTACATAAAGTAGATCTTGACCTTCGTAGGTAGGATCTACTCCTTCCCTCCCTCTCTCTCTATGGGGCAGAATAAATTTAATAAAAATGAATGTTTTCCCTCGTCTTTTCTACCCCCTCAACATGTTGAACGTATGGCTTCCCTTGTCCTGGGTCAAAAAGGTATATGGTATGATTTCCGCTTTTATATGGGGGGGGATAAGAAGGCCAGAATGGCATTTCATAAGTTAGCAGCCCCGAAGGCCAAAGGAGGTTTAAGACTTCCCATATTGGGATATACTATTGGGCCAGGCAGGCCAATAAATATCTAAGATGACAGACCGTGGACCAGCTCTCCACGGTTACTACATATATCCTGACTTGGTTAGCTGTCGAATCTGTTTCCATTAAAAAACACAGCCTTTCCCCCACTGCATTGTTATATACCAAAACTGGTTCTCTACCAAAGTCTCTACATAGTTCCCCTATAGCTGTCTCTATCAGGGTTCATACTCAGTTGTGTGCATTTCTAAGATATATGAATCTCAAGGATTTATCACAACCTGTAATAGGCAGTCCCAATTTCTTATTAGAGGGTAAGCCCCTCCCAGCCACATGGCTTTCTCAGATATGAAATTGCTGTTTAGAGGAGTTTGTGTCACCTAATAGTCAATGGTATTCTTCAGCTGATATTATGTGTAAGTTCTCGATACCTTGTGCAAATATTTTTAATTTTCCAGTTTCGACACCTTTTGGTTAAGGTAATGGGCCTGATCCTCCACCTCCTAATTTCAATTTTCAGAGCACCTTAACGGAGTTGGCAAGTCTGCCTCATGCCGATCCAAAATATATAGTGTTCTCTTCACTTGGGCCTACCCTGATAATTATGCTCCCGTTCCTTTGGGCCTCTCTCTTTCAGGGTAAAGATTTGGATTGGTCTCTCCTGTGGCAGAATGGACATAAATTTCTTAAGCCAGGACAGACTTAGGCTAATGCAGTTTAAGCTTCTGCATAATATCTACTACTCATCAGAGAAACTTGCTAGGTTTGGTCTTGTGTCCTCCCCTTTGTACAAGATGTCAATCTCAAGAAGGAGATCTTCTTCATATCTTCTGGAGCTGTTCTAAAATTGCTCCACTCTGGACTGCAATCAAACAGCGTGTTGACCCTCTGTTGGGGCTCTCGGACCTCTTCACCCCCGAAATTTGCCTCCTTGGAGATTTTTCCTCCATCTCGGCGGTGAACAGGAAGTATTATATAGCCCCGATGTCAACATCTGTTAAAAAGGTGGTTTTAAGACACTGGAGGGATACGGAGCTGCCAACATATGTTGAATGGCTTCAGGAGTTACTTGCAAATCTCAGAACTGAAAGGACTATTGCCAGTTTATCTAACAAACTTAAGAAGTTCGATAAAATGTGGGGACCACTTCAGGCTCTCTATGCACTTCAAGGTTAAGCTTTAATAGGTTACATTCATAGGTATAGAGCTAGAGATGTAAAACGGCACTGGGTTGTTTGGGGTGGGAGTGGGGTGGGGTGGATGGGAGGTTGGGGGAGGCGAATCACTTCATACTCCACACCAGCGTACATGGACATTTTATCCATTGTCATGATTCTCTCTTTGTACTGGAAAATTAATAAAGTTTGAATTGAAAAAAAAAACATGGCCATAAGGAAGATATTGTGTGCCATGGCCCAATGACAGACTCTTACTGTCTACCTGCAAAGAGTGCAAGAATGAACTCTGCATTGATGGTTGATGTAGTCACAGAAATGTTGTCCATGTGGACTAATAGAGTGACTCTGGAGAAAGGCAGTGAAGACCTATAGGCCAAGCAGAACAGCCCTCAACTCCAGAGTATTGCTGTGGAGAATGCAATCCAAGATGGACAATTGGTACTGTGTCTAAAAGGGTCTGAGATTGGCACCTCATTCAGAGCCCAAGGCATCAGCTGTGAGCAGTCCAACCACCATAGAAAGAACTGATAAAGAGGAGGTGTAACCATATGAAACACACCTGTCTAGATCATCCCAGTGTTGAGACCACAGGACACAGAGGAACCATTGCAGAATCCTCATATGCAACAGAGCCAGCGGGACTGTCAGAATTACAGCAGCCACCAGGCCAATCAGCCATAGTAGGCACCTGGCCGAGACGTAATCACTGCATGAGACTAAGTAAGCCTGGGCAATCAACGCCACTGCACGGTCTAATGGAAGAAATGCCCTGCCCACCCCATGCCAGAACAGCTCCTATATACTGGAGCTGCTGGCACAGATTGAGGACTGACCTTGGCTCATTCAGCTGAATGCCCAACTGCTTGAAATTTTGTCTGTTACAGAACAGTGTGTATACAATTGCCTCCTGCAAGGGGGTCTTCAGCAGCCCATCGCTGAAGCATAGGAAAACATATAGGCCTTCCCTGTGAAGGGCTACTGCAACCACTGTAAAACATTTGGTAAAGACAAGTGGTACAGATGATAAGCCAAAAGGCAATACATGAAACTGAAAGTGGGAGTCCTGAAGCATAAATTGCATGAGGAAAGATAGGAAGTAAAAAATTACTCACCCTAGTAATGTTTCTTCTCAGGGGTCCATCAATGAGATTTACAATAAGCATCATGTTCTTGCCAATGAGTGATGCCATGGAAATAGAACTGTATGCTAAGTATAGAACTTAAAATACAAGTTCAAACTCTGCACTGTGTCATGCTCCCCTAGAGTTTAATGTCAGATTTTTCTGTAACCCCTGTCCCAGGGGCTTACCTTCTGCCCCATTTGGGCTCATGTTCCCCCGGGTTTTGGTCCACCCTCATTCTTTTTTCTCTCTAAGTTCTGGTTTTCCTCTTGTGGCCCTGTGGTCCCTGGATCCTCCCTCAGTCGCCCGCATTGTTCTGTTAAGAGAACGGGGTCGAGGGAGCTGGAATGTGGAGCCACCACCTGATTTTGGCACTCTGGTGCCAGGCACTGCTCCGTGCCTTCGTGAAAAGCGCATTTTCATTTTGGCAGCCATTCTGGCTGTTTCTCCAGTGGTCCCGGTTCTAGGGTTAAGTAAAAGAGGGACCGGAACCATTAGCTGGACCGGGAAGACAGCAGGAGGAGCAGGAAAGTTATTTTAATGAGCACCAATCACACTTGAGAACCAGAGGGCCACATCATGAATATTAAAGAGGCAGCTCATGAATAATTAATGGAGGCGTCCTGTCCAGTGCCTAGGGGCTAAGGGAAACGGTGCTAGTGACAGGTGAACAGAATAAATAAAAAAGTTAAAGCATGCATGGGTGTGCAAGAGCAAAGGGGATATTGTGCCCTGTGGGAATTAAATAAATAAAAATGCTAACACAGACTGCAGCAGGAAGATGAGGTGGGACCTGATATGGGCTGCAATGGGCATTATGTGCAACTGCCTAGGGATGATGCAGAAAGGCAGCAGCAACTGAAAGAGGGCTAAATGCAGAGCCTAAATGTGCAGTCGCTTAAGAGGGCATGGGTGGTTACAACTGTGTGGGGAAATATTTACATAAAAGTTAATGGTTTGGCTGCACAAGGACACTGAAATTGGGACACTGTGGGCTGGATATTCAAACTGCGCCATTCTGAGGTGCAAGCCCTTGCGCTGCGCAAAATAGTTGCGCAGGGGTGTGGCGAGGGCAATATTCAAAGAAGTTCGCATTGAGCAACTCCTTGAATATCACCTAGCCACAGCCACTGTGCATGGCAGTGGAACTTGCGCCACCCAAGTTGTCAGAGTGGGAGCATTCAACTTCTGTGACCAAGTACCATTGCGCCATCGCGCAAAATCACGATATTCAAAAGGTGACATGCAAACAGGGCCATAATTCATACTGCGCAAGGCGCGGGGGCCATTTGCATCTAATTATGGCCCCATTTGCATGCAATTAGCATGTAGATACGCCGATCCCGAGGACTTGGCGCTGGCGCCTGCCAGGCAGCAGCCGCTCGGGGACCGACGCACTTCTGCAGCCCGATCGCGGCAGCAAACCCTCCCCCCACCTCCTCCCGCACATCTCCCCTGGTGGTCCAGTGGATCAAATGCCCGATCAAGGGCAGAATGTAAATGGCCCCCGAACATGTCCTTAGTGCCCCATCGCGGGCAGTAAGTGCGGCCCCCACCCGAACATCTCTGGGTCCAGTGGACCGAATGCCCGATCGCGGGCAGAATGTAAATTGACCCCCAAACATCTCCCTGGTGGCTAGTGTCCCCCACCCCACCCACCCACGAAGCCCCACCACCCCGCCCGCGGCAGCGGTGGCAGCATCCACCCGCCTGCGCCCGCCGCCCACGCCGACTTGACTGCTCGGTAGGGCTGCATGCCCATTGGTGCAGAGCAGAGCCAATGGGTGTGCAGCCCATACCAGACATGACAGTCCAGATTTGTGAATGATTCAACAGGCTCATAACAAAACTGAAGGGACAAGCTACAAGATCTCAAGCAAGCCAAAAATACATGCTGCAGCCTCTGTGCCCCTTCCAGTCATGATCAAGCATCATGTCTGGTTCTGCGTCTCCAGAGTCATTTCCCCCAGGACGTCAGTGAACTGTGCCATCCAAGGACTGATTCTGCAGATCTATGAGTAAACAGCAGGAATTGCCCTGCAACAACCTGGGGACTGTATATAGTTCAAGCATGCCCAGTGGGGCTGGAGGTACAGCAAAGCCAAAGTTTTAAACAGTCAAGGGAAGATGTAAAAAGTTGTTTAATATTCAAGCAAAGTGCGCCAATGCTGGCCAACCAGCTGCACCTCAAGCCTGCAACTACAAGATCTGGGTACCCAAGGACAGAATTACGGGTGTCATTCTGGACTGGTACCAGTTGGGGTTGGGTATGGTAACACCTGGCAGTTAGGTAGATAGGTTAATAATGGTGGCTGCATTGATTAAAAGGGATTTTAAAACTAAAAGGGAAATGATTGTGGAACATGCCAAATCTTTAAATGCAGATTTAAACTGTTTTGCATAACCTCTATTTCCACATCCCATATTCTAACCCTCTCCATGTAACTATATTGTGATGTTACAGTTTTGCAGAATAACAGACTCCAGAGCCTAATTTTAGTGAGCATGTCATTATCTGAAATGTGAAATGCAAATCGCTCTAACTGAAGGTGGGAGGTTCAAACTTGGTAAGTCCATGTCTGGGGTAACTGTTTTGGGAAGTGGGTTGATACGACATTCCAGGGGTAGTATAATGTAGACCAGGCCCACTGTTTTGTACTCTGGGTGGTGACATCGCCTGGTTAAATAAAGTGATTAATTGATTGATTGATTGACAGCACCATTTTATTTGCTTCTTTGGGAAAGGAAATCTGTGTTACAGCTTTTGGGAACCCAAGTCCCTTAACCTGTATCTTATGTAGCATACAGGGGTAGTAGCCCTCTCTTGGATGGCACCAAAGAGGGGCTACTTTTCTATAACTAGGGGAGCTGTGACCACTAAAACTATCTGAATGTCTACCAAAAATTTTTTTATAAAACAATTTTAAATACCAAACACATTTTTTAAATGCAGGCAATCTAAATAATTTAACCGAACACATTCCGGCAATTGCTGAAGAACTGCAAAAAGTAATGCTCAAGCAACCTATGAAAATAACTCATTCTTGTTTGAACCTATTTTCAGGTTCTGGAAGGGAGGCAGGGTAAGGGATTGTAAGTCTTATTGATGGATCCCTGAGAAGAAACAATTACTATCATGAGTATTTTTCTTCAAACTGCAGGAATCCATCAATGATGTTTTACAATAGGCAGACTCTCATGCAGTGCCTTGGGAGGATGGGTCCAGAACCTATTTATGAAAAAGGTTTTGCAAGGCTTCATTTCCAAAACTGGCATCCCTTCTGGACTGTACGTTCAGGCAGTAGTGCTTTGTGAAGGTGTACACTGTTTTCCAGGTAGCTACTTTACATATGTTTAAAGGAGGATGCCTTTGTAGCTGTCACAGAGGCAGAGGTTCCCTTATGGAATGTGCCCTTAGGCCACTGGGAGAATTTACCAGCTTTTCCTGCGAACAAGAGATGGTTCTCCTAGCTGCTGGCTTACCTTTTTCTACCTCTCCACAGGTAAGCAAAAGCTGTGTACCATGGGACCGGACACCCTAGGATCACTGTTGCTGGCTCTCCCTTAAGCTTCAAGCGCACTCTCTGTATGAGTAGGAATGGTGGGAAGACATACAGGAACCTCTATGCTGAATCCAGAACTAGGGTGTCCTCTGAGACTGTGCCCCATGTTGGGTGTCTGCAGAAAAACTGTGGGAGCTCATTGTTCTCTCAAGAAGCAAACATCTATTTCTGGAGCGCCCCATCTTTTGAAGATTGAAGCTTTCACCTACTGCTGGTTCAGTCCCCACTCGTGGTTTCCCTGGCTGAATCTGCTTAGGACACCTGCTAGGACATTGTCCTTGCCTGGTGGATGTACAGCATGAATCCTTGCATCCAGGGGGCAACCTATATCCCAGATCCTCATTGATTCTGCACACAGCTTTCAGGATCTTGTTCCTCCCTGCTTGTTTTATGCTATACGTTGTTGTGGTGGTGTCTATTTGAATCTGAATAGACTGACCTTGTAGCTGGGAGGTGAAGGACTGTACTGTCACCAGTACTGTCCTGAGCTCTAGCAGGTTGATGAGTTCTTGAGCCTCCTTTGGGCTCCAGATGTCACTAACTATAAGTTCTTCTAGGTGAGTGCCCCACTCTAGGAGTGAGTTATCTGTTGTGAGGACACCTGTTATGGGATTGCTGGAAGAAAGGAACACCCTCTCTGAGGTTGCTTTTCTCCTCTCATCACTGTAGTGCAGACACAAATGTCTTTGTGACTTGCACTAGCTTGGACAGTGGGTTCCACTTTGAGACCAGTGGTCCCTAGGTGATACTGAATGTCCCTCATCTGGAATCCTGCCCATGGCACCACTGCAGTGGATGATGCCATGTGGTCCAGTAACTTCAGGACTCCCCCTGTGGTCCTTGACTGGCCCTGTGTGAAGCATTCTATGGTAAAAATCAGATTTGATATCCTTTCTTGTGGATGGAAAGTCCTCCCCTGCAGGGTATCCAGTTCTGAACCTATACAGTCCAACACCTGAAAAGGTTCCTTTTGGGAACTGTGCAGTTTTATTAGGAAACCCAGGTTCTCTAGGGTGCTCTTTACCTTTTGGATAGAACCCCTTGCCTCTTGCTCTGGTTTCCCTGAGACCAGTCAGTTGTCTAGGCAGGGAAATACCACCACAACTTGTCTTCTCAGATGTGCTGTCACATATCTGCTGCCAGCTAGACACTTTGTGAAGACCCCTTGATGTTGAAATGAGGCCAAGAGGAGGGCTATAAACCAATACTAGCAGTTTCCCAGCTTAAACCTGAGGTAGTTTCTGTGGGTTAGTCTGACTGGAATATGAAAATAGACATCTTCAGATCCAGTGACCCCAGACAATCTCCTAACTGCAAGGATGGTATCACTGTGCCTAGTGCCCCATCCTGAACCTTTCCTTTTGATATGTTTGTTCAGATATCTAAGATCTACAATGGGTCACCGCCCTCATTTTTCTTGTGGGTCAGGAAGTATGCTGAGAACAGTCCCTTGCCCCATTGTGAGGCAGGGATCTTGTCTACTGCTGTTGCCTACAGCAGTTTCTTTACTTCCAGTTCCAGCAGAATTCTCTCTTTTGGTGAATCAGCTAGAAAATGTTTTGGTTTCTGAAGTCTTGGGAACTGTTTGAACTGCAGGGACAATCTCTGACCCGCCACTTCTTGGACCCACTTGTCTGTTGTAATTTTTTACCCATTTCTGGAAGTAGTGGGTCAGCCTACCCCCACTAGCAATGGTTGGGCGACCTGGGCAGAACTGTCAGGGTTTGCTTTGGCTGTGGCTTAGGGGCTGGTACTGCCTGCAACTTCTGGAACCCTTCCTGCTTCTCCTCTATAATAGCCTCTTTGGGGCTGGTACTCATAGGGGGAGTAGGGTCTGGGATTGTAGCCCCTACCCCTGCCTCCCCTACAATAAGGCCTGTAGGAAGTGGAGACTTTTTCCTTCTCAGTGTTATTTTTGTCGGTGGTCTTGTACTCATCCATGTTTTCATGTAGGCCTGTTTAGTCACCAAATAAGGAATTTCCTTCCAAGTGAAAATCCATGGCCTGGGTCTGGGTGTCCTGGGAAAGGATGGTGGCCTTCAGCCAGATGAACCTTCTCAATTCCACTACATGGGCTAAGACCCATGAAGCAGAGTCACTGGTGTGCACAGCCATGTGGAACTGGTATTTAGTGGCATCAAAGGCTGACTTTGCTGTGGCAGCCAGGTTCTATGCCATCTCACCTTTAACCTTATCAGTTAGTGCCAGAACTGTTTTCCATAGTGCTTTCTTGCAATGGGCTGTATATGCCAAATGCACTGCCTTCCTAAGGAGCAGAGAAGCTGCTGTATACAATTATTCGGCCACAGTATCCAATTTCCTGGAATCCTTCGCAGGAGGCAACACAGACAGAGAAGGGCAATTTGAACTTCTCACAAGCAGCTGTGTGGACACCTCCTTCATGGTCAGGATGGGCACAGAGGTATTCTACCCTCTGTCCATTTACCTGCTATTTCTTTTCCACTTTATTATCTATGATAGCAGCTGAATTAGGTGCAGACATGGTTTTTGAAGTAGCTTTTTGGAGTGATTTGTGAATGAGGACTAAGAGCCTTCTTGTAGGAGATCGCCCCATCATATCCATAAACTCCACTTCCTCCTCACCCACCTCTGTTTCATGAGAAGGCATGTTGAGGGTGCTACCATCTGTCTAATGAAAGAGGAGTAAGAGGTATAATCCTCTGTAGGCCTAGCAGGGGAGCCAAACTCTCGCTCAGATGAACCATCTGGTTCTATAGGTTCACCTTCCTCGTCCTCCACATAATACATGTCTCCCTCCTCCACAGGTAGCTGGTCTGAACCCTGAGCAGGAGGGAGGGGGACAGGCATATTAATAAAAGTTTCCCATAGCCTGGAAGGCCTGGAAAAAGTACTGTGCTTTTGCCATGTCCTCTGCTGAGGGCATTTGTCTTAGGTCCACTGCTTGCTCCTTTTCCTCTTCAGGAGGAGTGTCATAGATATGCTTTTCTTTTTGCTTTTTCTTGGCAGGCACTGGTTTAGCCTTTTCTTTTTTTATTTTTTATTCCTTGGCAGGTACTGGTTCCAGTACCTGCTTTGACATCACTGGAATCAGGGTTCCCCCGTCAGACACCCTGGTATATAAACCATCTTTGCCATGCCTGTCAGTTGGCTGAATAGCTTTATCTTTTTAATCTGCCTCCTTTGACAGGGAGTGCAGCTGTTTTTGAGATGAACCCTCTGATCTGTGCTTTCCACCATCACTAGGAAATCCCTCAGAGTCTTTATTGTGTTTTGGTGACATGGAGGCGACTGAGAAGCCATGAAATCTTCTCTTTTGTTAGCCTTTGTCTTTTGAGTCTTAGGGCAAAACTTTTTACAGAGTTCACAACTGACAAAATCATGATCTGGACCTAGGCATCTCAAACAAAGCTCACGACAGTCTACCCTTCCCAGGAGCCAGAAACAATTTGTGCAATTTTTATAGCCTATTAATCCTGTCCATTTTCTAAGTCTATTAGTCAGCTGGTGGATGTCCTGTATCTGGACTTCAGTAAGGTGTTTGAGTCGGTGCCGCATGGTAGACTGTTGGGCAAGTTGAGGAACTTGGGGGTGGGGGTTAAGATGGTTAAGTGGATTGGGAACTGGCTGAGTAACAGGCAGCAGAGGGTGGTGGTATGGGGGGAGCTCTCAACACCTAGGAGGGCCACAAGCGGGGTCCCGAAGGGATCTGTTCTGGGTCCACCGCTATGTAATACTTTCATAGCAGACACTGCGGAGGAAGCTGCAAATAAAATGAGCTGATGACTCCAAACTAGGAGCAGTGGTGGACAGTGAGGAGGGGAGAAGGATACTCCAGGAAGATCTGGAAAGACTGGAACAGTAGTCAAAAACATGGCAGCTGTGTTTCAATGCTAGAAAGTGTAGTGTACTGCATTTAGGGGGATAGGAATGCAGGGTATAGCTACCATTTGAGGGGGCAGCTGTCACCTTTGAGGAGGAGGATGAGCTGGGGGTGATTATCACAGGTAAAATGAACCACTCAGAACAATGTAAGACAGTAGCGGCAAAAGGGATCACTTCAAGGAGAGAGGAGGTTATCTTGTCACTGTACAGATCCTTGGAGAGGCCTTACTTGGAATACTGTGTGCAGTTTTGGTGCCCATACTTAAAGAGGGATGTCATGATCCTGGAGAGAGTCCAGAGGAGGTTGTCTAAGATGAGCCGCAGAATGGGGGAGAAGCCTTTTGAGGAGAGACTGAGGAGTTCAATATGTACTCCTGAAGAACAGAAGGACAGAGGATATGACTGAGGCCTTTAAGTGCATGAAGGGTATCAACAGAGTTAACACTTAGGGCTTGTTTAGACTGAAGGGGGAAGGGACCATGAGGGGACATAGCCTGAAAACTGGTGTGTGTGTGTATTTGGGGGTGAGAGTACAGGAGAGAACTGAGGAAGCACTACTTTACGGAAAGGATGGTGGCGCTGTGGAAAGTTCTACCTGAGGAGGTGATTGCGCTGGAATCAGTGGGGAGTTTTAAGAAAGGATGGGATAGGTTCATGGGCAAGATACAAGTTAGGAGGGAAGTGAACAGAGGGGGGACTCAGGGAGGCAACGTATGGAAGGAGGAAGGGAAAAGGGGAGAGGTGGCTGCTGTAGTGACTTAATTGTGAACTGTTTACAGACACGCTTGACCTTATGGTCTAAATTCGCTGCCATTGTCATATGTTCACATGACAAAACACTGTAGATCTTGTAAAAGAATTCTCTTAAATGTAACGTTTTTCTCTTCCTTCACAGTAATGAGGAGAACCACTAGGGATTTGAGCAGGTTTCATTTTGGAGCCCAAATGAGGTTCCGTTCCTAGAAGATGGGAACCAAGTTTAAATTAAATGAAAACCTGCTTTTTGTATGAAGTTTTGCGCTTTTTTCTTGTTTTTTGCCAATTTCAGTAGGTTCCTTAAAGGTGGGAACTGTGCTGTAAGGGGCACACTCCTCCGGTTCCTGGAACTGATCATGAACCAGAGAAACTGCAAATTATTACAATACAATAAAATAAGTAACCTAGCTAACGCAGAGTACCATGAAAACTATCTTAAACTTGTTAAAACAACAAAATATAGTAAAATCAAAAGCTGTTGATCAGGCGGCTGCAGCTAGCTGTCGGTGATGCTGCTCTCTTCAGGTGGAGAAACAAATCTGATGCTGAGCACTAGGAGGTGCGTGACCACAGTGTAGAATTTGCACTTGTATCCTAAGTTCTATCACTAGCATACCGTTCTATTTCTGGGGTATCACCATTGAAATCCTAGGCACTAGAACAGTAGCCACGATCTTTGTGACAGCTGAGAACGTCCCTATGACACAAGCCTACTGTATGCAGGCAGACGTACTTCCGTTTTCTCGCATGCCGGGTGTTTGTGAGCATGCATTTGCACTCCAAAAATGTATCCAGCCTTGTGGGGGGAAATGCATAGTAAACTGAAAGGGCAACAGTGGGTTTATTAGTGGGGTTCATGGTTATTTGTTTTAGTTCAATTGGTGAGAGTGTAACAATAGTACAATAATGTATAAGAATGAGCACACAGAAACATACTTTTTTTATTATTTATTTGTAAGTATGTTGAATAAAGTGTGTGATTTTTATACTGGATTCAGGCTGTTGATCCACAGCCTCATTTCAGAACAAAATCCTCAGAAAACACAAGCATGACAAGAGGTGTTTATACAAACACATAATTCTAGGAAGATAGTGTGCCTGTACAAGAGCTGCCATACTAGAGGTATCACGCAGCAAGAGCAGATTTCCATTCTAGTGCTAGGATTTCTATGGGTATCACTCACTGGTAGGAAGATGATGCTTATTGTAAAATGTCAATGATAGATTCCTGCTGTTTGAAGTGGCAGCAGTGCAACAATAAAATTAAGTATCAAAAGGACGTTTGAGGCATGGGCAGTTTAAGTACCGTGCTGGTAGGTGTGTGGCATGTGTCGGCCACTGCACTACAGGCAAAGCCCTTATATTCTGTCTTTTGGACACCATGCTTATGGCCCAGGGTTGCAGTAGCAGCATGTTGCTGTTCAATATAATTACTCGCAGCAAAGATTCATTTTTTTTTTTATACTTTATCTAGAATAGCCCAGCTGAGACGTAACATCCCATTTTCAGTGGGATCCTGCTTCATCCCAGTTGTATAGCTGGAAGGGACTGAAGCACAAGTGACTTCCTCATGGTCAGGCAGTAAGTAACTGATTCAGTAGCACACTGCTGGTTGTATAATATAAAACTGGAATCCCCGTCGTCCTGCTCAGGGTCAAAGAAAGGCATACAGGAATGTTTTGTTCATAACTGCTGGCTACTGTATCAAGGTATCAGTTTTGTAGTGGAATCTGAGTTAGCATCCTTAATAAAGATTTCCAGTGCCATATTTTGTATGGCATATTTAAGCAACAGGCCAGCGGGGGTGGGGGGGCAGGTTATTATCTAATTGGAGATAAACACTACAAAAATGAAAATGAACCTAATGGAAAAATATAGGGTTTCTAGCTGCAACTGACAACACTTTCTTAAAGCAGGGCTGATCTTCCCCATTCAAAAGAACGCAGTTTTAACGCAGCTCATTTTCTGTTTACATACTATTCTTATACCTAAGGGAGGAAAACAACACGTTTTAATGGGACGCTCATTTTGTGTTTTCGTACTACTTTGATACCCTCAGAATGAAACCTACCAAGCCAGTTTTCCTGTGGGGTTGCCATGTATCCACCTGGTTACAATATTACCATAGTACCAGCACGTGTGTGTGTGTGTGTGTGTGTGTTGGGGGGGGATAGGCTTAGAAAAACAGGAGCAGTTTTGGCACAGCAGGGGGTGTCCTTATCACATGATAAACACAACCCTTAGTAATTAGGAAGCACAAGGCAGAGGGGAGGATTCCTAATCTCCAGGGGTGTAAGTCAAGATAAGCATGCCCCCTGGAGCTTCTTTGCTGCTGTTCTGATCTTGTGAGCTTGGAAGGTTACATTATCTTGTTTAAAGGAGAACTGCATTTAGCCTGCAAGTCATTATTTCTTGCAAAAGCTTTTTTCTAAATACTGGTTCCCATTCTGACATTGTTCAACTTACTGGCTTTAGTAAACTCAGGGGTGTTTCTGATTTACTCACAGGAGGTCAGAACCATTTTAGAACTATACAACGCAGTTTATGACTCTTTCAGTTAAACAATTGTTGTATAGTGGAAAATGGATACACACTGTCAACAATCTAAAGGCTGATCAAGGACAAGAACCACGTCAAGCTATTCCAGAATGGTTCACATCACCAGTGTGGATCAGAACCACCGAATACATTTACTAAAGGGCAAGCAAGGACAGGATAACAGAATACAAACTGGTATGAAATGCAAGCTTAAGGATTAAAGACAGTTCTTTACACAATTCAACGTTCTGCTCATTCATTTCAGTTAAAGGGACACTGTCAACCCTCTTAGGCCTCAACGTTTAAACAACACATTGTATGACTGGGCACATTCTGTAGAAACTGCAGATGTAGCTGATGATTTGATTTTGATTCCTTTTTTTCCTTTTAAACGTGAAAATCTGACTGTCCACCATACTGGTGTTACTACATAAAACACATGTTTAGGTGTCTTGATCAACTCCCACTGCAACCTTCCTGGACTTGGAACACCCCTAATACAGTCTAGCTACTCATGATGCAGTGATAGGAGAGGAAATTACTACATCATGCGTGACTGCACCATTTGGGGAGTTTGTTATGTTCATGAAGTATGCAATAAGAGTAGGTCAAGGACTAGAAACAAAACAAGACTGGGTATAAGTACACCATTAGCTTGCATTTCAGTATTACTAAGCAAGGAGGCAGATAAAACAAACAGCAACATCAATTCATTTTAGAGAAGATAAGCAATCATAAAATGTTGGTTTTCAACTAGAAATTTCAACATGATGCAAAAAGGCTTGGTGGTGTCCCTTATAGAATATGGAGAAGGTTTCATCACACCTTTAGAATGCTCAACAGGAGAGCCATGCTCACAAGGACTCCCCCTTACACCCACTGGAGGAGGACATACTACAGAACTGGGCCAATCCAAAGGGGACACTGGTGAGAGTCTACCAGCTGCTGCAAGACTGTTCACGGATCTTTCAGGCAAAGTCAGGTTACAGTGGGTGAATGATCTGGGGCATCCGATCCCAGACACAGTGTGGGCTGCCATTTGTGAGTCGCATATGGGGTTCTTAATATGCAATAAGTTTAAAGAGGCTCAGTTTAACTTTTTGCACAGGTTATACATGCCCCCTCAGGAAGAGAACAAACTTAATGCTGTGGTGTCCCCTCTGTGCAGCAGCTGTGGACACATATTTCCACTGCTTCTGGGCATGTCCACACCTTAGGAGTTTCTGGACAGAGATAGCTCAGTAAATTACAGCTATTCAGGGTATCCTAGTTAAGAATGAACCCACGTCCCTGTTGTTGGTGGTAGAGTCACAGGAAAGGGATGATTGGGATCTCTGCCCGAGAGTTGTGCGTCATGTATGGCATGAAAATGTATCGAAAAATACACTGAATCTGTTATGCCCTCCCACCAGATTTATGTGGAAGGAGCTACTAAGAGGGTCTCGCCCATGGAGTACCTGACTTATGAACTTAGGGATGGGGAGACAGATTTGAGGCACAATGGGACCCCTACCTTGCAGTGCTCTCACTGGTGGAGGTGGCCATGATATGCTTAATAGGCTGGGATACTGGTTAGGTTCAGTATTGAAGTAATAAAATGGTGTTGGGATTTAGGAGGTAGGGAGGGTGGTGTGTTATCCTTACATGTAACCGGCACCATAGGTGGAAAGACTATGGAATAACAGTGGGTAATAACAATTACTATTAACTTGTTCTTAGGAAGCTGACCCTTTTCATCTTTGCCCACTGTTCCTCCACCCCATCTAGGTCATCCACCCCTGCCTGGTCATCCCTGAGGCATTCACCCCTCTTTATAAAATCTGCCCTCCTGAAGTCCAGGACCCTCACCCTTGTGTAGTTCAGTTCCGTAGTAATTCTTATATTGAACCATATTGTATCATGATCACTGTTCCCCAGGTGCCCTCCTACCTTCACATCTGCAACACTGTCCCTGTTAGTAAGTACCAGGTCCTGTAGTGCCTCATCACGAGTGGAGTCATTGACTTGCTTCATGACGAACACTCCCTGCAGGGAGTCCAGGATGTCCCTGCTTTTAGTTGAAGCTACAGTTGGGAGGTTCCAATCCACATCCGGCAGACTGAAGTCCCCAGCCAACAGCACCTCCCCCTTTTCTGCCAGATGAGGAGGCATACCTACAAATGTTGTTATACATTACTTCCAGCTTATGAGCTGTCTAGCTGTAACTCATGATGTAGAACCTTTGTAAAAGAGCCTTGGCTCAAAGGTATTTGTAACCCTAGACCTCAATAAATAAATAAATATGAAGGGAAGTCTTATGTGCTGAAACAAAATGGGAGAACCGTGGCAAGGCAGGAGCAAGATACCCAGCAGTGGCCAATTTAGCAGAAGGTGTAAGCATATAGTACTCTTATAGGCTACACCCAGTTTAGAATTAGCTGCTTTGCAATCAGATTGAATATGCAAGTTGAAATCAAGGGATTGGTCAGGAAGGACCCCCAAGTAATTAAAGTACGTAACACATTCGATAGGTGAGCCTCCTAAAACACTGATGAGCATGTCTGTAGAGCGAGCCTTAATCTTTTTGACTGAGCCTAGAAGCATGGCCTTTATCTTCCTTGAGTTCAATACCAGCTTATGGTCAGATAGCCAGTTTTGAACATTATTGAGATCAGTAGACAAGGAAGAGTTTATGGACTCAACATTCAAGGAGCTGGAGTAGAGGACCAGATCACCCACATAAAGAATTGAATAACACGATTGGAGAGTGTCTGTAATATTGTCTACGAAAAGTGAGAAAAGCAAAGGACCCAGGATCGAACCCTGGGGTACTCCAATATTTATGGTGGTATTTCCAGATAGGGAGGAGTTGTTCTTAACCACTTGAGACCTATTTAACAGGTAGCTTCTGTACGTACACTGACTATCTCTGAGCATGATGACACAAGGTAACTGTAGTACTGGGTACAAACTCTCAGAGTCCTAACCTGGGTGGATCTGAGCAGGTGTCATTATGGCATTATTCCCAGCCCCCAACACACATACACATCCTTCCCTACCTTTGCTCCCATTCCCTCATTTTATTATTTTTTATATCTTCATTATTCTTCATTCTTTTCCACCAACCCAACACCCCAACCTTTCCATCATTAATTTCCACCCCACCCACCCATATACCCACCCATTTCCTTTCTGTCCTATCTTGTGGAATTTACATATTGCATTTACAGAGCTTGCTGTTTTTGATTCGACTGCATTTCTCAGCAGACAAACTGGATGTTTTTTGCTGGCACCAGTAGTGTTGCAGCCCCATGTACATATGTGCTACTTTTCTCTGCTTTTAAAGGGTTGTTCTACTTTGTTTGATCAGATTTCGTGTGTAGATACATCATATATAAATATTTTTTTTAATCTATTTTTTGGCAGACATTATGATTTCTTATTATGAGATAGATAGCTCTCCTCAGCATTTAGTATCTGAGCAGTTTGTTTATATTGATTAATATGTTTAATGTTGACAGTTATAGGCCCTTTTTATGAGTGTTGTTTTTTAGTCTTCTTTTCACTAAGCAATCGGCTTCTGATGCAAACTTAATTTGTAAAAGAGACAACTGTTTTGCATTTGACCAATGCTATAAATTAGGAGTGTGTCTGTACTTCCTAGCTATAGTAATACTTTTAGTTATTATATATTTAGGAATATACCACCGGGTGTGGTGATGGCAGGATTTACCCATGCCTGGAGTGGTTTGCTCACAGTGGCGGGTGAGGAACCCACACCAGAAGTGGGTAAATCTTGCCATTACTCATACCCGGCCATGGCATATTATTATCATACAATGTAGAAATGAAGGAGAGAGAATTTTTTTCCTTTTGGAGTTTCGTGTGTTCTGCTTACTGGGGGAAAACAATATGGCGGCTGGCAACTTTGAAGTTTGGTGCCCTGATTGGCTGGTACTTCTACCGTGGGGTGATGGCACGATTTGCACATTGTAAATCGTGCTAGTCAGCCAAATAGGAGCCAGTATTTTTACAGTCATTGTATAAGGGATTCATGGTATCCATACCTCTCAACTGTCCCTGATTACAAGGGACATCCCTCATTTTACCCATCAAAATTGTTCTGCCCCTTATCTGTCCATCATGGAAAAGGTGCTACCCACACAGAGAATGTACTGTAAATTCAGACTTTAAAGCAGAAATTCATAATATTCTATGATGTTAAATTAAAAAGAAAGTTTGCACAAGTAAAACATGTGCTCTGAGTGTGTATTTCCATATATGAGAATGTGTTCCTTATTATGAGGGTCAGTTTCTCTTTGTCCCTCATTCTGAGTGTATGTGTCCCTCATTTCTGTGCAAAAGTTTGAGAGGTATGGTGGCATCATTGTACTTTTGTTTTGAAAAACTCTCTGCCCCTTGTGCTCTTGGTACCTGACTGGGGTCATTCCAGTGCTTGCATTTGAGGTTCCCATTCCATTGTTTTGGGACTGCCCCTCAGCATATAAACTCTAATCCTGCCCTCTAATGGAGAGGCATAACATCATAAGCACTGGGGCATGTACAGCTTTCTGTTGCTTCTACATAATGTTGAGAGTGAGACCTGAACTGGATTAACTTTATGATGCCGGATTCAGCATTTTATTTTGTAGATTGACTTGTACTGTATCAGAGGAATTCTGAACACCTGTACCACAGTGAGTGACTAAATCACAGTCTGGTGGAGTTACATGGCTTCACATGTGCTATATGTAGTAATCTACTTGGCCTCACATAGTGAGGAGCGCACCACACACTTGGCTGTTTACGCAAGGTGACTGAGTTAGCCTGAAAATGTGAGCGCCCCCCCCAAAAGAAATCATGGACTGGGTTTAAGGAAGAAGGCACTCAGGTAAATATGATAATTTGGGGGAACTGGCTGTGAGAATGGGCAGTTGGGGAATTAAACTAGAAGATAGGGAGGAGGGTGGGGTATAGGGATCACAATGGGCAGAAGGCAGATACTGAGAATTGTAGAGGGTGGACAGCAGAGCAGTTGAGCACAAGGAAGAGACACTGGGGGAGGGTTAAGGAATTACAGACAACAATCTGCACTTGCATTCAGACCAACATGGAGAGTGCACCCTACAAAATGGTTGAGCTTGAGCCTAATGCACTTTGAAAGCCAGGACTTAGTGGCCCTCATGAAGACTTGGTGCAGAAACAAATGAATGGGACACAAGGGTAAAGGGATACAAACAAATTATTCTTCTCTTCTGAAGAGAAGGAGGCACTACAGAGGATAACGAGGACATCAGGTAGGCAAACACTGTCACTGAGTTCATCTAGGTTAAGCTACAGAAAAATGGGGACGGTAAAAGTATCATCCTTGGGGTCTGCTACATGATTCCAAACAATTTGGGGGAATGATACCCAGCTAACTTGAGGAAATTATGACAGCAGCCAAACTGGATGAAGTGGTGATCTTGGAGGACTTCAGTTACCTGGTCTATGCCTCTTCCACTAGGGGCATGCAAGTAATGAACAATATTCCATGAATACCATGAATAATACACTATTCGTTATTCAGATATGAATACTGAACTGTAGCACCTTTGTTCTTATTGGTATTTAGGAAATAATACAAAAAAGTCCCCTACCCTTCTCCCCAGCCCAATCATGTTAAAAATCCCCTGCCAGCCCATCAGCACAGCTGAACACTACTGTACATGATGATAGTGACCCGGGTTCAAAGGCGAACTTGGGGTGTCGGAGGCATGGCTGAGGGGGTGGAGGGTTTGCAGACCCTGATGTTTGCTTGGCCCTTAGCAGAAGCTAAGGGAAACACACCTGGGACTGCCTAGGAAGACAGATGGGACAGGGCAGACACCGATGTGTAGTGTGTAGGAGTGCATGGTGCACATCATGGCACACCACACTACCCAGGGGGAGAGAAAAAGCTACCAGCAGCAGGATGGCACCTGCACACCTGCAGGCCCCACACCCAACCAGCTGGCCTTGCCAGACCAGAGACTAGATCTGGTTCCAGATGGGGATCAGGGGAGCACAGTTGATCCCGCCAGGGGGCGTCAAGCCCTGGGGATATACTGATTGGCAGGTAAGTCCTGGTGGACATCAAGGTGATGGGACTAGGGTGCCCAGCAGGTATGAGCCATCTAGTAGGGGGAGGAGGTACCTGTGTCCCCACCCTCTGCAACAAGCCATATCCTACCCTCCTCATCCCCAAAACCCACAATTGAAGCTTAATAAAAATAAAAAAAAATCTCCCATAATGGAGACCAGCACAACCTTCCTGCCTCCATGGCTGGCTGCTATCTCCTCTTCTGATTTTGTCATTGTAAAACATCATCCCTCCACCCTGGCAGCAGCAACACCCCCCAAGCCCCACCCTCCTCCCCCAGCACCTACATTTTCTGACATTAAAGTCTCCCTCCAGGAATGGGAAGGTGACCAACACATTCCGCTCCCCTCCATGACTGGCCACCTTCTTGTGAATGAGAAAGCACCCTCAAGCTTGCATCATAAAACAGATGATCACATGATCAGCTGTTTTACTGTGTAAGTAAGCAAGGGGGGATAAATTTTACAATGACGACATCAGAAGTGGAGACGGTAGCTGGCCGTGGAGGTAGGCGGGTTGTACTGGTCACACATCGTGGGGCTTTTTCTTAATTTTTTTTTATTAACACTTCAGTTGTGGGTGCTTGGGGGGAGTAGAGTGGGAGTGGGCTTGGTGCAGAGGGGGGGACAGGGGGTTGTTTTTAACACGACTGGGCTAGGGAGGAGGGTTTTCGGGGCTGTTTTTTTTTTTTAACCCCCACCACAGATACAAGAATAACAAATATGAATATTGAATTTACAAATATTTGGGGCCCAAATACGAATATTCAGCCGAACGTTCAAAATAAGGTATTCTCCCACTCCTACTTTCCATCCACTGGGGGTGGGGGGGTGTTCATTACTAGCCCTGTGGGGTTCTACACATAGTTTAGATAGAGAGCTAGACTCTAAAGGGTTACTAGCCATGATCCTCTGGGGAGGGGTTAGGATAATTAAAGTGGAAGGCAGCAGCCATTTAAGGTGGTTGGGCCCTGAGGGATCTAGAAGAGAGGGTTTCCCAGGGACCCACAGTCTAGTGAGCTGGGCGCCTGTTCCCTTGCAGGAGGGCCCAGCCCAGTTGCAGAACAGTACAGGGGAGGGAGAGGGAGAGGGAGAGAGAGAGAGAGAGAGAGACGGAGAGAGTGTGTGTGTGTGTGTGTGTGTAAAGGCCAGTCAGAAGGATAATATGGTTGGAGTCTACTGCATTATAGCATTGGAGCTCCCTGTACAGTCATGGAACATTTCACTGCTGGATACCTGGTGAACCAGGGTGGTAGGTACACCTGCATCTACTGTAAAAAAGATTAGGAGTATTTCACTAGTTGGGAACTATTTTCTAGACAGTGCTGCTTGGCCTTAAGGCCTAACATGTTGGACTGATGCTGCTGCGCCTCTTGTAATTATGTGCTGATGTTGCAGTAAATACTGTGATGTAACTCAGAAACATCTCCAGCTTCATTATTTCCAGCTGTCTGCCTACCTGAGAGAAAGCTGTGAAGATCCTGGGCCCCAAGAGGCCATCCAGCAAGTTGGGACCTCCCCAGACATGGCTAAATGTAAATTTCCATTAGGTAGCCTCTCCCCATGAGCCCCATTGAACCACTAGCTGGGCAGAGGGGTGCTACATGGGCATACTCTGGCTTTCTAAGAGGACTTACAGCAGGAATGAGATGGAATTCCTGTGCATTTTTAAGAACTGCTTCCTAGGGCAGCATGTCCAACAGAGTGCTATGTTTGAGGCCACCCTTTTTCTCAGCAGTGGGAATGGAGTTATCACCAGTATAAAAGTCAGGGAACCATTGAAAGGCATTGACCACAACTGGGTCACCTTCTCACTGAGGGCAGGAACAAACAGCAGAAGCTCAGCCACCAGGATGACAAACTTTAGAAGGCAGACTTTGCCATAATGAAGGATCTTGCATCCAAGGGCCTGCAGTTGCTGTATAAGGCAGATAATGTACAGCACATGTGGTGTTCGTTGAAGAAGGTGCTTGAAATAACTGCAGAGGTCTGCATTCATGTAAACAATAAGGAAAACAAGCCCAAAACTGGCCTCCCTAACTCAACAGGGACCTAATGAAATAGATTCTGAACAAAAAGAGGTCCATGACCGCTGGAAAGAGATTGGCTGCTTCAAGACCAGAGAGGAGCACTGTACAGAGCAGCACTGAGGGACTACAGAAGTACAATAACAAAAACAAAGGAAGGGCTGGAAGCCAGGATAGCAGCAGGAGCTACAGACTTCTTCCAGTACATAAATGGAAGGAGGAGGGTGACGGAAGGGACTGGGCCCTTGAAACAGGGGTGGAGTGATATGTGGGAGAGCCAGAGGTGAAGACTGTGATGATTAATAGGTACTTCTCTTAGGTGTTCACCAAAGGGCACCTGCTGGTGGTAAGGGGCTCACTGGGAGGGCCCATAACATCAGGGGTAGCCACTGGACATCAGACCTGCCCTGGTAGCTGACTAAATGGAAAAGATTAAAGCCAGGTAAGTCCCAAGAGGAACATAGGACACACCCCAAGATTATAGTGGAGCTCAAAACACAATTGATGATGCCAGCTGAAATAATCTACAGTATCAGAAAACTGTCTGGACAGGTAGTGTGCCAGAGGACTGGAAAGCAACCAGTGTGGTCTCCATCTTCAGGAAGGGGGCACGATAAGATGTGGGCAACTACAGGCTGGACAGTCGGATATCAGTGCTGGGCAAAGATCCTGGAGGATATTATTAAAGACATAATAATGAAGCACTTGGTTGTGGCCCAGCTTCTTGCCCCCTCTCAGCATGGCCGTAGATGAGAGACAGATCATGCCACACCAACCTGATCACTTTCTTGCAGGGTGACTGGGGAGTTGAGAGGGCACAGTCTATCTGAACTTCTGCACGGCCTTTGACATTGTGGCTCATGACAAGCTTCTGGGCAAGGTTAACCAGAGCAGTATACATGAAACATACATGTAACCCCCCTGCAAATGGGGGTTCCCAAAAGACTTCCAGGAGCTTGCTTGAATGCTCCAAGCCTGAATGGTGTTTGGCATTTAAGCCATTTATCAGTGAGTGTTTTTAGAGCCTCTGGTACTGTCTCTTTAAGAGCTGTCTGCTTGCAGACATAATTAGTTGTATGGGGACTGTGTGCTTCTCTGAGTACCACTCGAGCTGCTGCCAATTCACTTCATTTTGCAGTCACTAGGAGTGCAAAGGGAACCTATCTGAAAGATGTAACTGTTTGCCAGAAATTATTTAGAGTAATAATGAAATTACAGTTTGTCTAACCTGCTTTCTTTGCAGTCAGAACTGTGTCTGCTAGTTCCCCATTCTAGTTTTGAACTGCTGAACTGGACCAATCAGTGTGGGGTAAGCTAGCTCTAAAATGGTGCCTTGGACGAATCAGAACTTGGACTCATAATCTGAGCCAGCCACAAGAGGATTGTATGAGCAGTGACTCTGGGAGATGTAGTTTAGACTTCAGCACCTTTTTGGACCAACAGCAGCAGTCTATTGTGAGTGACAGCCAATCCAGTCAAGAACTGGGAGGAACTCAAAGGAAGTGCCCGGTTTTGTCGGTTGGAGTTTCAGTTGAGCTTTGGCAGTGAAGAAGGAAGGAGCCCTGTGCTTTTCCAGTTTGCAGTTTTAGTCAAAAACGTGTGTAAGGCCCAGAGTTCCGGTCTGCAGCTTGTGTAACAGCTTGTTAGGACTGAACTGGCCTGTGAAAAGAATCAAAGGATCTCTGAAGAGTAGAAACCAGGCTCACCCTGTAAAAGACTGTAGAAATTGCTGAAAATTGCACTCGGTCTGTCAGGAACTGAATCTGCTGTGTGTTCTCCCGGTATTGTGCAGTAATTGTGATCGGGATACAGATGCAGCCTGCCTGGTATAGTGCTTTTTATATGATGTGTGAAGAGGTTTGTGTACCTCAAGTGAGCCCTGCTGACATTGAAGGACCCTATCTTATTTGGAGGTCGTGAGTACTAATTCAGGGTCGCCCCTGTTGAATTGCCACATTAAATCCAAATGGAATTACTGTACTGCTGACTGTTTAATTCTCCCTTTTCTCTGTGTGAAAGGGCCCCTACCAGCTGCCACGGTTTGGACTAGCCACTAGGGCTTGGGTACCCAGGGACAGTAACTGATAGGGATGAGGCCTGTGCACAGAGCCATAAGGTAGATTATTAAAGTGATAAGCTAATTAACCTGATTTCCCCTGTCCTTGTTATATCCCCTAAATAAATCAGAGCTGCTTGTTTCAGCAAAGTTATACTGCCTGGAGGTATTTGTCTATGTTAAAGTACTGTACTGTGATTGTTGCACTGTATCTCATTTCACAGGAGGTCCCAGTGCGGAACCAGACCTGGGGGTAAGTGTATACTGTGAAGGTAATTCTGATATATTGTGTGGGCCACTAGTGGGAAGAAAGGGGGGTTGCAGTGTCCCAGAGGGCTGTGACCAAGTTAGTTTAACTATTGCAAACCCTGACCTCTGGGTGGAGGCACCCGCCATTGGATCCAGGCCCCTCAACCTGTTAGTGGCAAATCAGGCAGGGGTAGTAGCCCCTGGGATAGCGCCATCTAGGGGTTACATACACAAGGTGGATTGCAAACAGGCTTGGGGATGTACCCAGGATTTGGGAACAGGGGGGTTCCGCAAACATTTTCCATAATTTTGTCCTGGTGTACATGTAACCCCCCTACAAATGGGGGTTCCCAAAAAGTCTTCCTTGAGCTTGCCTAAATGCTGACTGCCAGGCTGGTGTCCTGTGTTTTAGCAGTTTAAATGTGATTACCAGAGCCTGTATAGCCTCTGTGCACTGTCTCTTTAAGAGCAGCCTGATTGCAGCCTAAGTAATCTGAGAGGAACTCTGCTGAAAGATGTAACTATTTGTTGAAAATCATCTAGAGTGATAATGATAATGTAGTTTGTCCGACCTGCTTTCTTTGTAGCAAGGACTGTTTTGTTTGTCTCTTCTATCTTGGTTCTGGACTGCAAATTGGACCAATCAGTTCTGGTGGGACCTAAAATGTAGCCGGACTACAGGAGCCGTCTGAATTCAAAATCTGTAGAAACTTTAGTTTGGGTTTTTTTGTGCCTTTTTTGCAACTGAAGAGGGAGCTCTTGCCTTGACTGACCGCCAGATCAGCCAACCAAACCTTTTGAATCTTGAGAAAGTCCCAGGCTGCTTGCTGTTTTCAGTTAGTTCTGAGCTGGGAAGTGAAATGAGAAGAGCTCAGGTGTATTTTGAGCAGCAATCCTGAGTGGATTCGCTTGGGAAAACTGTGAAAGGGCTGAGTTTTTGGCTTACATGTCTGCTAGCTGCTCCTGAGAGGGAGAGAAGAGAATTATTTTGGACTAAATCCAAGTTTGTGTGACTAAAGTAAGCTACTGAAGTGGGCCAGGCTCAACCTGAAGAAGACCAACGATTTTGCTGAATGCGATTGGCCTATCAGGAGTTCCAGCTACCCCTAAGCTTCCACTGTGTGCAGAGACTTTGCGTTTGTGACCGGGGAGCACTTTGCCTGGTACAGTAAAATTCCCGGACAAGTAAATGTGCTATGAGCTGCTAATGGGTTGTGAGTCAGTTTCCCACTGTGTGAACTGTGTTCTGCTTGCTGGAAGCTGTATCCAGCCCAAAACAGACTGCATCCGAATTTGTCTCCATGTAGTCTGGGCCTTGCCAGACTGGCCCAGCCAGACTACCCACTGCACAGAGAAGCCATTGACAAGAGACCTGCCTGGGGATCAGTCCCCTGCTCCACGCTTGAACAGAAATGACGCCACTGTGACTCGTGTGGGCCCTGCTACTCCTGGCATTCAAGATCAACCACCTGCAGCCTCGATTTTCGTCCAGTCCGCATCCAGTCTTGGGTATGAGTAAATACCAGGGTAGCTCCTGCAACAACAGTTTAATCTGAGTGTGTCATCTGATTGTCTTGTTGTTTCATTTCCTTTATGAACTGAGCCCTCTGGCTTTGAATTACAAATATTATGTACTGTGCATGTTGTGTTTTCCATCACAGGGCCCCAACCAGCTGTAACCCCGGGCAACAGTCCTGGCTAGCCCATCTCTTCTCCATCTGGGTACCCAGAAGTGTGACTGTGTGGGGGGACTCTAAGTGCATGCATAACTGCTTGATTGATATAACCTTTAAGCTAATTAACCTGATTTTGCCCCTTCCTTGTTCAAGTCCCCTGAATAAATCAGATCTAACTTTTTCTGCATGTAATCTGACTGTGGTTCCAGTTTGTGCTCAAAGTACTGTACCGTTGCTATTTGCTGTGCATAACCTTATTTTACAGGGGGTCCCCAGGGTCAAGCCAGAGGAACCAGCCCTGGTGGTAAGTGCAAACAGTGTGGGTACCTGTGTGGTGTACCAGGGATATTGTGAAACAGATTATTGTACAGTGTTCAGGCCACTAGAGGGGAAAGAGGGGGGGTACAGTGTCCCAGAGGGTTGTGCCTAGGTTAGCTTGACCACTACCAAACCTGATCTCCGGTGGAGGCACCCATTTCAGAACTCCGCCCCTTAACCTACTACTAGCCACAGCAGGAGGTAGTAGCCCTTGGGATAGTGCCACCTAAGGGTTACATACAAAACAACTTTAGAAAACATATTGGAAGTAAGATGGGAAGGGGGGTTTCTGGGTACCCAGGAATGTCAGGAAGCCATGGGTGGTGGTGGATGGGCACTACTCAGAGTGGAGAGGAGTAATCAGCAGCATCCCACAGAGATCAGTTCTGGAGTCCTGCTCTTCAATATCTTTATCAATGGTCTGGAAGCTGGGATTTCCAGCAGACTGCGCATGTTCATGGATGATACTAAGCTAGCCAGGGTGGGGGACTCCCTTGAGGATGGAGAGAAACTTTAGGAGGACATAAACAAGCTGGGTGATTGGTCTGACTCCTAGAGTGTCAGATTCAGTGTAGCCAAATGCAGGTGATACACTTCGTAAGGAAAATCAGAGACAGGCTCCTCTTGCTGCAGTCAAGGAGGAAAAGGACCTGGGGATCATAACAAACGAGAGGCTGAAGAAGGACAAGCAGTGTGGGTCAGCTGTCGAAAAGGGCCACCAGAATGCTGAGGTGCATCAAATGGGGGTGGCCAGCAGAGCAGAGGAAGTAGTCCTGCCACTTTGTGAGGCTCCGGTAAGGCCCCACCTAGAGTACTGCATACAGTTGTGCTCTGCTCAATACAAAAGGACACTGATGCAGTTGAGATGATGCAACACAAGGCCACAAAATTAGCAGGGTTATGGGGCATAAACCCTATGAGGAGAGTCTAGTGGCCCTCAACATGTTCACCCTGAAGAAAAGAAGGCTGAGGGGGACATCATCTCAGTCTTTTGCCTACTCAAGGAAATTGATAAAGTATAGCAGTCAGAGATTTTTGATCTGGTGCCCTGCAGCAGGATGTATGAACAAACCTTAAAGTGCAGGGGTGAATCATTCAGAGGTACTGTTAGGAGACACTTTTGTCCCAGAATGTGGTGAACCCACAGAACCGCCTACCAGTAGAGACAGTTGATATGGAGATAACACAGGCATTCAAAGTATACCTTGACACATTTCTGCTTACCGAGGGACATACCAGGTAACGAGGTTAGTAGAAAGGTAGAAAATACCTATAAATTGGTGAGTACCTCTTTACACAGCATATTTACTTCATCCCTGCTTGTCAAGTGGTGGGGGTGTGGGTGGATATGACTCCCTATTACTAAGTACTGTGCTATTGGGGTGGTGGAGGTAATACTGTAAAAGCACTATCGGCTCCTGGCAAAGTGCCAGACAGAACAGCGTGGTGGAGGATCGGGAAGGGGCTGGGAGAGGAAATGACTGGAGTGGGGAAAGAGGGGATCGAGATCAGCCCTGGCTGCCTGGGAGAACTTGTACCTTTTTTAATTTAATTTAATTGTTTTAGTAGTTTATCTCCTTTCACTACTAACCTGGCCCCACTCAGGACTGATCCCTCCAGCCCCATCACCTGGCTTCCCTGGGCTTACTTGCTGTTGCCCATTGTTCTCAGACAGAGGATGTTTGGGAAAGTCCAGTCATTGTTGTGGAGTGTGCAAAGGAACCAGTGCACCGTCCTGCCAGGTCAGGGATTTTCTGCCTTGGGCTCACTTCAAATGCAATGATGCATTGTCTGCACTCGCCTCCACAGATGCAGCCCTGCATCATTGGGCAGGTCACCTTCCCTGATGGCACACTGCAGTACCACCCAGAAACATGAGGTGTCAGCCACCAAGCAAGACATCCTGTCTCCCCCCCAAGGGGAGGAGAACTGTCCTTGGGACACTTAATGCTCCCTCCCCACCTGCCTCCCTGAGCAACTCACATCTGTTTCTGAGCCCAGGTCACCGGCGTGGCAGGAGGTGAGGCGCCCAGTGTCTCAGCCCTCTATGCCACTTGGCTGGCCTGGGTAAGTCTCCTTTTAAAAAACATTTTCTACACTTTTTAACACAGCCAGTATTTTTTCAGAATAACTACAACAGTAGAAAATAGGTCCCAGTACCAAGCCCCTAGTATTCATGGTATTGGTGACTTATTTGGGCTGTGAACACCCCTACTAAAAACCTTACTTACTAACTGCTGAATCCATTCTGGTTTCTTTAGTGTGATGTTGAACAGATTGTAAACACATGAAAGAAGGCTACATGAGGTAGAAAATAAACTATCCTGTAAAATATAAAAAGGAAGAGAGAGAATTTACTGCTACCTTTATTCCAATAAAAGAGGATTCCTTTGAGTAGCCGGTGCGGGTAATTTTCAAGGACAGTACTCCCACATCTTCACACACCTTGTACTCTGCCTGCAGCATATTGATTCGAGACCACATCAGTTCAAGGCTAAACAGATGCAAAAATAAATTGAAAACTTCATAACTGGCATATTATTTGAGAAAACAACACTATCAGTAGGACACAATGGGCCTAATAGTCCAACTAAATCGGAAGGGAAAAGACAAACTGTGTGCCCAAAGAAAACAAGCCTGGAGCTGTACACCAGGAAAACTCTCCTTTATTCAGAGTGCCATGTAGATGAGAGGACAGGGAGCTATCCCAGTGCTTCGATCCTCTTGGAGAGCTTCGTCAGAGGGCACTTCTCTAAAAATTGAGGTGGGGCAGTTTGCACATTTTTATCTCCCACCATATCGCTGATCTCATGACTGCTTATTTTTCTACACATACTTTCAGTTCCTCTAACTCTTTACTTCTGTCTGACTTTCATATGAAGAGGTTACTTACTTGTAACATAGTTCTACTACTAGTATTCAGTAAACAACCCCTCTTAAAGGAGACCTGCACTGAAACTTTTAGTAATTTTTCCCAGTAGAAACTTTTTTTTTTTTTGTAAATACTAGTTCCAATTTTCTGTAATCCCTCTGGAGGTGCTGTTACTTTAAGACTCCCTTTTGGGCCAGCTCGTCAGTGCAGTGGTAGCGCTACTGCTCGTGACGCTAGTGACCCAGGTTCGGAAATTAGCCCAGGTCATCGGGGGCTGGCTAGGGAAGGAGGATTGATTGTCCCAACAGACGCTCTCCTCCTCCTCCTCTGGGGAGGGAGGTCGCCATCCTTGCTGCTCTACTGACCCTGGTTGACCACAGCTGTCAGTGTAGCTGAGGGCGCTGGGAGGAGACATAGGCTGGTGCTGGGAGCTGGGAGCAAAGCCTATGCTCAGCGTGCAGCCTCCTTGGCACTCACAGTGCGCCGCATCTCTGGGCTGGAGGTAACTGGAAAAAGCCCCAAGCTGAGCAGGATGACTCTCCACCTCCACTTGCAGGCCTTGCACCATTGAGTGTGGCACCGCTCACAGATACTGGCTTGGGTTGCCTTGAGAGGCCCAAGATATTTCTAAGGAATCTCACTGAAAGAGCCCTGCCATGGGAGTAAACTATAGGGTTAAACATGGAGCTGGTAATTCCCAGAGAAGGTGGGTGTCAGGGCTGGAGGGGGGGAAGAAGGAGGCAAGCTGGTGAAAGGGGAAATGATCAATAGAGAAGAAAGAAAAAAAGGACTCCTCTGCTACTTGTACATTAAAGGTATCCACTGCCACAGAAGCAGCTGACACTGCAGTGTTAGCGGCAGGACCAAGAATACCTTGATCGCTGTATCAACCAAACTGGATGCGAGTCTGCACCCGTGCAGGACTTGTTTGGTGTGTGGACTCATGCTTAAAATAAGAATGTGTGTGTAAATGAGTACTTTTGTGGAAAATTGTTTTTGGGCAACAACTTGGCAGCCAATTTTGTCACCTCTGACCCACCCTGCCCTGAAAACAAGGTCAGAGGGTGACCGACCACCCAATCAGGTGACGCTGCCTGAGGAGAGAGCCACCATGGCTCCTGAACTTGTGATCGATAAAGTGAATTCAGACACTTTTCAAATGCCAATCTCCTATTGCGTGATAGACCTGCAAGACTGTCAGTCATAACTGACAGCTCAGCTGACCAACTGGAGTTGGAGATCTGTACTGCAGAACTGGACTGTTTGTCTGTCTACCAAGAATGAGAGAGAAGTGAAAAAGCAGATTCCCTGCTTCCTGTAGGGAGACATTTGCATGATGAGCATCACACGAATGCAGAGCTGAAGGTTACTGCTCCAGGGAGAGTGAAATTATGCAGAACTTCACTGCCTAACCCATATCATAGCCACTGTTACCAGTTATCACCACTCCTCGGGACTCACCTGTAACCGTAGCTCTGTTAGAGTTATTCAGTTCACATTCACACTCTGGCAGTTCTGCTGGATACAGACGAGTCACTGGACATGTTCAAATAAAGCTCCTCTCACCACCTGGGTAGTATATCCTCTGGCTCTGCCACATGATGTCAGTTCTTTGCATCCAGAAGGCAGGGATCTGGGTGCCACTTGCCAGAGCAGATTGGATGGGCTGTGTGGATGTGAACTAAATGCCACTAACAGAACTAAGATTACAGGTGTGTAGCCTATATTTCTTTTTTCTATAAAGGTTTTTCTCCCTCGGGCTGCAGGCAGGTAGCTATCAGCCATGCCCCCCCCCCGACCACCACTTGCCTCCCTCGGCCACTAGAAAGTCCCCTGTGGATTGCCCCTTGCCTCCCCAGCCACTAGAAAGTCCCCCATGGATTGCCCCTCATGGCAGGGCCAGGAGGGGAAGGGTCATCCTCTCCCCCTGGTGCACATACCCAGGTAACAGGTGGCAGAGGACAGCAGGCCTGGCTTCATTAATCCTGCCTCAGCCTTTTCTATTTTATTCCAAGCCTCTAGCAGTGGCAGCACATAAGCGCATGTGTGAGGAGGCCCACATGCACACTATGAAACCACAGCCCCTCCCACTGAGTCATTCGGAGCCTGCACTACCACTGTGCCTCCACTCGGTGGCAGTCAAAATTAGAGATGGCTGACCACCCCTCCCTGAGAGAGGAGAGCAGTCCCTTGGATGCTTGATCCTCTCCACCCCCCTGGCGGACCCCCAGCAACCCAAGTCCGTTCCCGAACCTAGGTCAGCGGCATGGCAGCAGGTGAGGCGCAAGCACATCAGCCCTCCATGCCACTGGGCTGGCTAGTAACCTGTATTTCTAATAACGTGGATTCAGTTCAATGTCCATACTCTGGCAGACTCCAAGCAGTCCTCCTGGAAGGGCAAGGTGCACATACCTATTTGGCGAATAGAGGCTGGAGGACTGAGGCACCAAAAGCAGCATCACAATGACTCAGCATGTCAATGCTGTAGAGATAAAGGTATGTGCTTTTGACCAGGTTGCAACCCTGCATATCTCTTCAATGGTGATATCCCTAGAAGCAGCCACAGAGGCAGCGGTATGTCTGTTAGAATGAGCCTTAAGACCTTGGGTGACTCCCTCCCAACCCCGTCAGTGACACATCTAGTGTCAGTCTGACAGACAGCCCCGGCAGGCCAATGGGATTCTTCCTCCAAGTGCTAGGCACACAGCCACCACTCGAAGGCATCACACATCGACAGGGTCACCAGGACTGTTGAAATGACTTAGAGGTTGCAACCACTGATGCTCCAATTCCCATTGCAGGGGGCACATCCACCAGTGATCCCAATGGACTACACTGGTGGAAGATACCATAAGCCCCAGCAGTTGCAGAAAATCTTGGGCCGGACATGAGCTCCCAACTAGAAATGATCCAACAAAGGATGTAAGGTCTGATGCCCTGTCTGCAGGGAAGTGGGACCTGGCCCGAAGGGAGTCCAGTTCCACTCTGATGAAATTTATCACCAGCATGGTGGCCAGTTCTGAGCTGGCTGGGTTGACCAAAAGGCCCAAGTCCTAACAAGTCCATAGGGTCAGATAAAAAACAAAAAAGGGGGAAAGCACTCCAGGACCACTCAGTAATCACCACTATAAATTTTTCAAATGGTGCGGTACATGACAGACATTGCAAGCACCTACCCTGGTGCTCGAGGGTCGAACCTCTTCCTCTTACACTGGATCAGAGTGAACATTTACCGTCTTTTTTGTTGTTTTGTTTTTAGTCTTTGGTAACCGGGTAAGGCCCACTAGGCACAAGTGCCTGTTTTCAGGGGCAACCTGGGAGCACTGGGCGGTTAAGTGACTTATTCAGAGTTACACAGTATGCAAGTGGAAGTTGTGAGAATCAAACTCAGGTCTGGTCTGCTGGATGTATCAAGCTCGTTTACACCTCATTCCTCTAACCTCTAGGCTATACTGCCAGACCAAAATGGGAACTGCATATACTATGATGAATGTAGATTACTGTACCATTTGGTAAAAAAATCTTTATTTTACTGGCTATGTATGGAATATGAAGCCATCAGACCTGTCACTTTACAGCCCTGGGAGGGGTCTTCACCAAATATGGGTTTCAGATGCCAGCACTGAAGTTGCCCCTCCTGGGGCTGCTGCTGAGGGTGCTGTGGTTGAAAGCCATGAAACTGAATGGCCTTCTTAGGCTTAGGCAGTTTCAAGTCTTTCTATGACAAAGCCACAGAATCCAGGGTGGCATTGGACTTCTCAATACATGTGAGATGTCTTTCCATCCTAGTACCAAAGAGGTTGGCACCCAGGCATGTGAGATCAGCCAACTTGTGCTGAGTGTCCAGCAAAAAGGTGGATAGCCTCAGCCAGGCCCTACGGTGCATGGAGATGGCCATGGACACTGACAGGCGCAGAACTAAACCATATGCAAGACTGTTTTGAGCTGGTGCTTAGCATGCTGCACTGGTTTTGGATTTGTTAGGTGAACACTTGCTTGTCAGCAGGAAGCAAAGGAGAAGAAGCCCAACCAGCAACAGGGAGTGGTCACAGTTAGCCATCATGATTGCATAACTGGCCTGCTGGAGACCAAGTGAGGAGGATGTGTACACCATCTTGGCCGTGTAATCCAATTTGTTGTTCCTTATCCAGCAGCTTATCCACATCCTCTTGGCCCTTTGACTTGAGAAAGGCTGAGTCAGAAACCAGCTCTCTCTGGAAGGGTGGTCCAAGAACCCCGAGAGGGTGCCATGAGGATCATATACTTGCGGACCATCTGGTTGGAAGGCACTGGGCAGGATGCTGGGTGCGACTGAAGCTCAGAGCCGGCCCCAAGATGGCCTTTGCCATCAGGAAGGTGACCCCTGGGGAATTATCCCTGTCAAGGATGTCAGTGAACTGGTATTTAGCCCACTTCTGAACTGACTTAAAAGAGACCTTCATGGATTCCAACATCAACTCAAGCAACAAACCAAAGGAAGTCGAGCCCAATGAGGCTGAGCAACTGTCCAAAGAATCTTGCTTGAAGAGTTGGCTTCTGCACAAGGTCATCAAGACTCATCCTCTCAGTCTGAGGACTCCTCAAACACCACCTTGGACCTGTTCTTGCTGTGGACCACTCTAAAGCCCTGGGTGACTTCCAACAGCAACTAGCCCTTTAGGCTGGTAGGGCAGAACTCCTTGGTGGGGGCCCAACTCATGACTGTGGTGGAGGGCCGCTCCCCCACCAGTGGAGGAAAGGCAGACACCATGGTCTGCTGGGTCACTGGCAGGGAAACAGTTGGAGGAGGCCAAGGGGCCACTGGCCCCAAGAGCAGAGTCCTGCCCCTCCCTGCAAGAGACCATGCTGCCACATTAGGTCTTCGCATTGTCAACAAAGGCAGCATTGACACTGATCCTCCCCAGGTGGAATGACAAATCCAATGAACGTTGAGACTGACGCCTGCCAGTCAAGTAAGATAGGGACCATGAATGTCACCTCAATTGACCTGAAGGTCTACGGTCGCATGTGTCCACAGGAGGCTCCAAGTAGATCATGTACTTAGGCAATGAGATCACTAGGGGCCTTGGTTTGCCCGGAGACATGACCACTGAGTAGGCACCTCCTGAGATGGCTCAGTCAGGGGCTTTGATCGAGTGAAATTCTTCTGGGTGAGGACTGGGAGAACTGTGGTCTGAGAGATCGATGACTTGTCATTGACTCTTCTGACAGCTGCTCAACTGGCTCAAGAATGCTCTTGACTGGTTGATCTACCACAGTCAAAGTCATGTGATCTGGTGGGGTTACCATGGGAACTCGACCTGCCCCTCGACTAAAGGAAGCTTGACCTGGGTCAAGCAGTCAAGGGAATTGATAGAGCAGGAAAAGCATGATAATTCCGGTCCCATGATTATCGACAGCAGTAGCACTTCTTGTGCCTGTTGTGGTAGGGCAGGTTCTCCCTATAGGTCTGGAGGGCCAAGTGTATTTTATGGAAATCATCAGTGAATGACCTTCCAAAGATGGGCCTGGGTGGGACCTATGTCAAGACTGAGGATGAGCCTGCTCCAGCTGCCATCTCCTCTTTAAGGCCTGGAAGCTGGGCAGCAGACCCAAGCCACAGGCGAGGCGGTATGCAATTTTGGCATAATGAGGTGTAGATGAGCCTTCCATTCCTCTAATGATTACGGAAGCATCGCCCCACAGAAAGACCAGATGGAGATGTAGTGTTCTTCTCGCAGGCAGTAGACTCACACATTGTGGGTGTCTGTGACTGACAGTCTTTGACTACAGTGCATGCAGCACTTAGAGTCAAGTTTCTGCTGTTCCATTTTTGATGATCGCCGATGGAGTGAAACTGGAAGACGATACTTCAAATATGCAGCTAAAAACTTGTGAGAATTTTGAAGTTTGCCAAAGTAAATAGTGGTTGAATGTGGAAATTCTTCTACACATGCAGGGCTATGAAAGAGGAAACCTGCCCTCAAATGTCCCTTCCAACGGAAAAGATGACTGATGTTGTGGGATGGCGACAGAGAATATACCAGCCGAGTGGAGCTTTGTTTGAAGACGTCTGGTGACTCAACTATATCCAGCAAAACTGTCAGAGTGTGGATAGCAAATTGAATTCACATTATTAGAACTACATTATACAGCTCTAAAATGCTTGTTAGCACTATTGCACAAATTAGAAACACCCACTGAGTTTACTAAAAGGCCATTAAAGATAGAACAATATCAGAATGTGAACTTGTATTTAAAAAATCTGCTTCTGCAGAAAATATAGGCTTGCAGGTTGAAAGCAGTTCTGCTATAAGCAGTATCCGCTGAGCATGTTGTTAGTTCACACTTGATTCCTTCTGCTGTCCAGTAATGTGTCCCAGGCTCTGCCCATGCTGCCCTCAGATCTGGGTGCTGGAACACAGAAAACAAAAATAAGTCTTGCTAGGTGAAGCTGGGTGGACCATGTTGATGTGAATTGAATACCAGTAGTAGAGCTAAGTTACAAGTAAGTAACCTCTTCTAACCACCTAATTTTAGTCCTCTATCCAGATGTCTTCTGGGAAAAGGAGGCCAGGCATGCACCCCAAGTTTTTTAGGTAAAGAGATTAGAGAACTGAAGCCCCAAAAGCAGCATCTCAATGACTGTGCAGGCTGATGCTTCAGTAGGATATGAAAGTGCATGCACTGGAACAGGTGACAGCCTTCCATGTCTCAGAGATGGGGATGTCTATGTACCGGAAATTGGCAGCAGCAAGAGGCAGTGTATGCCTGGTGCAGTGAGCTTGCAACCCTTTATGCAGCTCCTTCCCTGCCAGATGATAACAGAGGACAACACAGAATGTGATCCAACTGCCAATTGTTTGTTTGGCTGCCAGTCTGCCCCGGGTGACTTTAGCATACATGATTAACAGCTGGTGAGCCTTACAGCAAAATTCCATCACAAGCTCTCGGTAGAATGTTGGAAACTTACAGCTACCTAGCGTGCAGAGTATTCGCTCGAAGCATATGGTTTTGGGAAAAAGGTAGGTAGTTCCAAGGCCTGGATCAGAGCGAAAGCAGAAACTTCGTTTGGCAGGAATTTCTCATGGTGTGCAGGACAACTTTTGCCTTGCGGAAAACCAGATACGATGACTCCACAGAAAGCACTTTCAGTTAACTGCCACCAAGAATGCAGTTTTCCAAGGCAAGTATGACAAAATAAACTTGATCATAGGCTCAAGTAGCTTACTCATGAGTCAAGAAGACACTAGCATAAAGTTCTACAGTGGCAGCGGTACATGCACTGGAGGTGGTCCAAACCTTTCAAGACCACTTTCTACTGCCCAAACATCAGCACATCCACCTTGCTAATGTATGCTTCCCAAATGGGCTTACTTTTTGGGAGTTGCAGCTCCAGGGATCCCTGCAACACTCCTTGTGTTGGCCGTTGGTTAGCTCTGGGGGGATTCATGCCTTGCAGCCCCAGATTTGCTCTGGAGCTTTGGCCGCTGGGGGTTCCGTGTGTCTCGGCCTGTGGAGGGTCGGGCCGGGTTCCTGGGTGCCTCTGTGCCTCCAGGTGCACATTGGCTCCTGAGTCCATTTTTTGGGGGTTTGCCGGGCTCAGGACCACGGGCAGAGGAGAAAGGGGGACATAAAAGTTGTAAATAGTTTTAGTGGTCCGCACTTTGCACATGCGCGGCTGCCAAGGAGGGAAGAAATGTAATGGAGCAGCTGCTCCATCAGAGGGAGTAGTTTTAGCATCAACTGGTGCCTAGAGGCACACATTGTAAATAGTTACTTCAGGGACTTCAGGTCCCATAGATATTTGGGGTACAGGGTGGTTTTGATGCCCATGAAATTGGTCCAGAATGGACCTCTGGATTGGCGGGAGCGTTTTAGCACCTAAGGTAGAGACAAAAAGGAGCTGCATGGGAAAGGGATTTGGTGCGTGTGAGAGGACTGAACTGAGGTGACTGCCGGTTTGGGCAGTGGGGCTCCGCTTTGTTTTTGATGTGGCGGTATAGTCAGGAGGTGGGAGGATGTGGCAACAGTCATTTTCAGGAGCCCCTGTTTGGGGCAGGCTGGGAGTCCAACAAAATGAAGAAGAAGGCGAGTGCCTGCAAAGTGACCTGCAGCTTGGGGGTGGGCCTGTTTCTGTTGGCCCAGAGGACCGTTGGTGAACGGGACCCCTGAGAAGGAATTGCCACCTGGGATAGCATGGAATGAGGAGAAGCTATATTGCCTAATATGCTTGAAAGGACAGAGGTGGAAGTATAGAACCTGTGAGGTGAGGGGTACATGAGGGATCCGGGGCAGCCCCTGGTCCCTGATTGCCCTTGTTGTGAGACTGTACAGTTCTGGGCCTTTTGGCCAAAGGAGCCTGATGATGAGGGTGGCTGTGGGCTGGGTCAGCCATCCCTCAAGAGGTTGATGCTCCTTATCATGATGTAGAGAAGGAGAGGAAGAAAGAGAGTTTTGCTGCCTGCAATTGAAGGCCTGATTTGGCCGTGAGTTGCGCTGCCTGTGTTTGGACTATGGCTGCTTAGCCTTGTAGATGGCTGCTTGGACTTTATGCTCAGCTCTGACCTTCATGGTCCAGAGCAAATGCAAGCTTCTGATGTGACTTCCATGGTCTAGAGAAATTTATTTATGTGTTTCCTGCTCCATGGAGTGACTGTTCCCTGTTTTATTAACTGTTCATTAAATGGGATCCCTGTTCCTGCAGTTCTGGTGTCTGCCTCATTCATTCTGGATGAACTGTTTGCTGCCAACAAGAGTTTTGCTTTCACAGTCTAGCACCCAGAGGTCAGAGAGCACCCTGGCTCCACCAAGGTCTGGGAACTGGCCAACCAGGTACTGTATGTGACTCTTCTGCTGTATAGCGCCACCTCCCTTGGACCTTTACCATCTTACCCCTAGATATGGTGAAGGGGCTTACACTAAGCCAAGCCTTGGTAAGCCAAGAGGCCAGCTAGTGCACCCTAGGTGACATGACTTTATGTCCTGACTAAGAAAGGGATCAGGGTAGATGAAGATGTGCTTCATTAAGCAGGAAAGTGAGGACAGCCTATATTCTTGCATAAGAATGGAAGAACTTCTTCCATTTATACCAGTATGTTTTCAAGTCAACTCCTTCGCCTCCAGGACTTTCAGGACATCCTTGAAAAGCCATCAGGCATGGAACTCCAGCCACTAAGGAACCAGGCTTTCAGGTGCAGGAATGTGGGTCTGGGACCCCAAAATTCCACCCTGCACTCCATCAGGAGTTCCTACAGGCATAGGCGCGCTGAGGTGGTTGACAGCTAAGTTGAGAAGATCCTGGTGACAAAACTGGCTAGGCCAAACCAGAACAATCAGGATAAGGGTTGCTAAGTCCCTCCAGGCCTTCAGGATCAGTCAACCAAACCTGGGTAGTCAGAATAGCAAGTGACAGCACCACTATTGTGCCGGCAGGCCAGGTCCAGCTCTTTATGTTGACCTAAAAAGGGACTTCCACCTTGTGGACCATCAGTTGCTAGTTAATAGACTCTAAACATTGGGCTTTTTTCTCCCATGCAAAAATGGTTCCTGAATTATTTATCTGATCAATGCCTGGTGGTTAAGGTTGGAGCAACAATTTCTACCTAGCACCCAGTGAAAAAAGAGAGTTCATCAGGGTTCCATCTTGGAACCCCTATTGTTCAGTCTATTTCTGAATCACCTACTCTCAATCTGACTTTAATAATAGTAAGGCTGTACTCTATGCAAATGATGCAGTCTTAGTGGTTAGAAGTGATAATATACCTGCCTTGTCTTTGTTCCTTCAGCAGGTGTTCAGAAGCTTACAAAATTGGTTTATAGCTGACTGATTTTAAATTCAAAGAAAATAAGAGTTGGATTTTTTATAACCCAAAGAAATGAGACCTAGTGGGCATGTACTGGCATTATTCACTGTTGGTGGAGTGGTGTTAGCTTTTAAGTATTTGGTAGATATACTCAATACCACACTGTCTTTTGCAGACCTTGTCAACCAAATGGTTAAAAAAATACATTTGGGCACTCGTTACTGAAATAAGAAAAATGTCATCATGCATACAAGAAAAAATAGAGCTTCTGGTTTAATGCTTTCCTTGGTCAACTACAGTATTAAATATTTGGTAGATGCCATCAATACCACATTGCAGACCATGTCAGCCAATCGGTTTAAAAAAATATACCTGGGCACTCATACTTAAATAGGACAAATTTCGCCATGGATACTAGAAAAAAGAGAGCCTCTGATTTACTGCTTTCCTTGGTTAATTACAGTTGGTTAGTTTACATGGCTGCTGACAGTATGCTATCCTGTGTAAAGGTAGCCCTTAACAAGATTTATTGTTTTGTATTAAACACTGGTTATCATAAACATCATTGTGAAATAAAAATAGTACCCTTGATTGTCTACTCTTGATTGCTCATGGCCAACTACAGCTTGGCCTCTGGGCGATGACAGGTGTTAATGGTGTATTTCCCCCTGAGGTTGCCAGTGTTTATACTGACAACTATGGTACTAGGTCTATAACAAAGAGAACTTGAATCTTCCCAAAAAGACATCATCAATTCATCAGAAGTCCATTCTTTACCCAGCCCGGTGGCGCTGAGGGTTGAAGCGCTGGACGCCACACCGGCAACCCATGTTCGGGAGCAAGCACGGGCCACTGGGGGTCGGCAGGGGAGGAGAAGAATCAAGTGTCCCAGGGACAGCTCTTCTTCTCTGGGAAGGGGGTGTGACCAGATGTCGGTGCATGCCTGGCCCCTAACGGTGGCTGGGGGATAGCACACTGATGCTGCAGGAATCGGGCAGAGGTGAAGCAGATGCCTGATGGGGTGTGTGTATGGGAGCGTGCATGGTGCCTTTGCTGGTATCTTTGCACGCTCTGTCCCTGGGGGACCAATCAAGAACACGGAAAAGAGTCCTGGTCGAGCAGCATGAGCTTCCATCCTCTGCAGGCACCGACCCTGAAAGGCACTTCCACAGAATCTGGATCCTTCTCAGGTAAGTTGAGCTGGAGGGGGAACTCCTCACTGCCCTGCCATGGAAGGGAAGCCAAGGGGGGAAAAATGGGAAACTGGCCTGATGTCGGGGTACGGGGCTGGGAGGACAGTCGGGATGTAGAGCTGAAGGACCAGGGGGAGGAAAAAAAGAGTATTAAAAAAAAAGAAGTCCTTTCTTTATAGATCAATAAAATAATGTAATACTCTTCCATTTGTGATAAGGGAGGCTTGCAAAATTGTTGGGTTTAAAAATATGTTGGAGCACATCTTGATGGAGTCTATGGAATGTATATATTTTACTTGAATGTATGTATTATTTGTATTGATGGACAACTGTAACTACTTTGTATGTTTTTGACCTGAACGTCTTTGCAAATGGGTATTATACACCCAATGACTTTCCTAATAAAATCAAATCAAAAGCAAACAGGTTCATCACAGGCACTCCCCACGTGGCGATCACCAGGGAACATTCATAGGACACCTCTCCCACATGATTGAGGTGAATCAAGCAAGTCAGAGACCACATTCGCAAAACCTCCTGATACAGTGGGAAGGAGTGGACAACACCCTGCTTGTTCAGGTAGAATGTGGAGGTTGTGTTGTCAGTATTGACTTAGACAACTTGGCCCTTGGCCAGCAGAGCAAATTATTAGAGAGCCAGGTGAACTGCTCAGAGCTCCAACATGCTGATGTGCATCCTGGACTTGCACGGTGACCAGATGTCATTCCTCCTACTGCCCTGCAAGTGCACCCCCTAGTCAACAAGAGAAGCATTCTTAACTAGGGATATCAAGGGCCCTGACTGCATGAACAGAAACCCAAACAGGAGGTTCAGAGAGGACAGCCACCAGCAAATGAGGTCCAGCAAGGGCTGGGTCACCTGGATTAGTTAGTCCATGTCTCAGAACATCTAGGACTACTGGAAGGCTAGTTCCCCTCTGGATTGACAGCATATGCCAGCAGACCCCATTGGATCAAGCCCATGGTAGACATCATGAAGCCCAGGAGACCGAGTAATTACTCAATCAGAAATTATAGGGGAAAGGACACAAAATCCTCATCTCTTTCCAGAGGTAGGTGCAATCTGAGCTGTGGCACATCTAGTTCTGCTCTGATGAACTCAATTACCTGCCTCATGTGTCAGCTTGAACTTTCCCAGGTTGATCAGAAGACCTAGTTACTGAAACATTTGGTAGGCCAGTCATTAGTCTGCTCCATGTCCTGTACCAAGCTGACCATGAGGAGACAGTTGTTATAGTAAGGAAAGAGGAAGGGAAATTGTTTAACCAGGAAAGACACACTAGCTGGAGCTTGTCTCTAGGTGTGACCTGGGAGCACAAGGAGGTTAAGAGACTTGCTCAGGGTCATGCAGTATGCAAGTGGGGGCTGACAGGATTCAAACCCAGTTCTCCAGGTTTGAGGCTCAGTGCCCTTAACCACTACACAATACTGCCTTCTGTAAGAGACCATCTTGGTGCACCATGGTCTGAGAAAGGCTGCCACTTCTAACATACACTTGATGAGCATCCTTGGTGCCGATAACAGGCGTGGCTTGTAAATTGTACAGGTTTCTGCGTCTGTCCAGCTGAAACTGGAGGAACCATCTGTGAGAAGGATGGGGATATGGAAGTATGTATCCTGGAGATTTAGGGAGCAGAACCACACCCCTAGCTCCACTGGTGAGATGATCTTTTTTAGTGTGACCATATTTCTTCATGTGAAAAAACTTTTGTTGAGTATCCACAGATCTAGGACAGGGCACCATCTCACTGTCTGCTATTGGTTCAGAAAGTATAATGAAATAAATCCTTCATGAGCTGGACTTTCTGATCTATCACTTGTAGTATTAGGACATGTTGAACGTTGTCTCTCAGCATTAAAATGGACTCTAGCAAGGGCGTGTTCTCTAGACATGCATGGGGCCAGCATGGAGGAACAGCCTTGTACTCCAATGACAAACCCAACTTATCACTTTCAGAACCTACTTGCTCAAGGTAATAGTGGACCACTGTGGAAGGATGTAAAAGAGCCAGCCCTTGACCAGAAGCTACAGCAGGGACTGAGGCAGAGAGAGGATAGGTACCACTTGCCCATCGTTTTTTGCTTTCCATGGAGGATTTGTTCACCTGTCCTTTGGAGTTTCCATTGCTACCATCCATATGGGGTGCCGAACCCTTCGAGTGTAAGGATGTGACTGGATGGTACTGCTGCCTCTGATGCTGTTGTGGCTGCTATGAGCCTTGGGGACTATGAAAATAGCTATGAAAAGAGTCTGTCCTTGTGGATACTCTTCCACTGCCATCGTAGTTACCAATATGACTGACAGACTTCTAAATTCTTCACAGATAACCCTCGGTGTCAGGCCCACGTGGATCGCTCCTTACCTATAAAGGGCAGATTTGCCAGCCTCTGCTAAATCTTTTTCAAGACGGAAGAGTTGTAGCCATGCCTGGGGATGAATAGTTACCACTGCCACAACAGCCCCAGCCAAAGCATCATCTGAGTCATGGGCAAGCAGTAGCTGGTGTTAAGCAGGTCCCAGATATCAGTGAGGGCCTGCTGGTTATCCTCTGAGAGAAGGTGTCACAGATTCAAGAGTCTCTCAAACACATCTCACCATCAGAGTCAAATAGCAGGCCTACTTGATGCCCAGGGTTGCTACCGCATAAGCTCTGCAGACAAAGTGGTCCTGTTTCTTGGACTTCCTATCTGGGGGCTTTCAAGACTCTCCTTGCATCTTAGCCATGTGGAAGACTACATTTACAACCAGACCTTCTGGGTAACTGTGCTCCAGGAACCCAGTGCCTGCTTGTGATCCACCATCAGTGGGAGAACCAGTCAAGAGGCAGGACACTCCCAAATACAGAGTGTAGGAGTGATACGGAAAGCCACTCTTGGGAAAGAAGCTTTCTCCAGGATGTCCAGCAAAGGATAAGACTTCTTCTTCTGGATGCAGCTTACCTGGACCAGAGGTACTCTGCCTGAAAATCCCTTGCACTTTCCATTATCACAGCCTCCCCAAGTCCCAGTCTCAGAGTGCATCAGTTGCCTGAGGTGATTGGACTATCTTCCTGGCCTGGGTGACCATGACCAACAGGACACTATAAAGAAGTCCCATAGCCTTACTAGGTGCCTTTAATTATGCTCCTACTGGCAATCAACCAGTATCAGCTTTGGTAGTGGGGTCGGCAGTGCTGATAGAAGTGGCTGTACTGGTATGTCTGAGGGAAAAGTCAGAACCAGCAAGGAAGGCCTCCAGAGTCAAGTCAGCTTATGAATAAATAGAGATGGCTGCACCCTGCAAATGGATAAAAATGACCCATAGCCCACTACTGCCAAGTGATTTCCTCAAGTCAATTATGGATATGATGCTGCTGCTGGTTGCAGTCCAAAGTCTGTTCATCAGGTCAAAGGAATCTTGGGCACAGCTGGGTGGGCTGCCTTGACCAGTTGACTGAATGATGGTAGGCTGACTACTGGTTCCCACAGAGTCATTTGACAATGAGATTTGCTGGTGGGTTACTGACCAAGGGCAAACCACACACCGCTTGGCAGGTGCAGCAAAGCATACCACATACCACATACCTCAATCCAGGCTGAAAAGTCGACTTTAGGTGGATGTTCAACTAAAGGGAGTAAGTAAACTCCAGGAAAAGCTGTTCCGAGGGTCTGACTCTCCCAGCTTGCAGTAAAGATCCCATTCCAGAGGTTCATTAGGGACACCTTTGTTCTTGGCACCTTGTTGTTTCTGTAGCCTTCACCACACATTGAGCCTGGAGCTTGGCAATCAAATCCAGCTCCCGGCTGGATGCCACCTCCCTTTGAACATGTGAACTGCAAATTTTTCATTGTGTGCAGGTGCATGGTGTAGCACTAGTGTTAATTAACCATATTGTAGGAAGACCATAAACAGTACATGGAGACATCATGTCTATCCATGACTGACATGGTGAACTATTTCTTCTGTTCCGTACCATTGATGGAGCACTGAGCTAAACGCACGGAGCACAGACTAACTGAAGAGAAAAATCAAACTCTGTTGAAAATAGAAAACTGCAAAGCCCACTTCATAAGCAGGAGCAGTGAAGGAGGTGTCATGTCTGAGGGCAGTGGATGGAGTCAGAGGACACATGATTAGACGGTAGGGGAAGTCAAGCTTGAAGACTATTCTGGTGACTGAGCATGGAGGCAGAACATAGTGGTCGTGACTGACCGTGCAGTGGATACTGCCTAAGCGTAGCTACTGAACTGACTCTAGGTACTGTAGTTAGAGCCATACCTCCCTCTCAACTTACAGTATGGTGGGAGGTCCATGATTGTGTCCCTTGCCAGTTGGGAGAAGTCATTCTATGCCTCACAGATTCACTTTCCCTCTTCATATCTCACCTCAGACAACACCTCTCCCTTGCCTTGGAGGTTCCCTTCGTATTTTACGGAGTGGGAGTGTAATATTTACTATTCCTGTGTAGTTTATCTACAACTGCCAACTTTGTTTCTGATTATGTCCAAGCTCCTCTAAACTGCCCCATATCAGTATTTCCCTACAACAACAGGTCCAGGTTAATTCTATTGTCCATTATTTTCTTCTACTCCCCCCCCCCAAAAAAAAAAACCTTTACTACTGACACACAAGTGTGACACCTGATTGTATGCATCTCTCTTATGTAAACTATTTTCAAATACTTCCAAATGAAAGACGCTATATAAATAGTACCATACTTGTCAGTTTAGTGTGGTCCTTAAAGTGCTGTTTGTAGGTCCAGAACAGGAAATAGTTAGGCCTTTTCCTCTGACTACCAGAGCAGGCTAAATCTAACAGTCAGATCTGCAGAGACAGAAATAAGCTGATCCAGGGCCCATAATAGAAATACAGAAACATAGAAATTGACGGCAGATAAGGACCACTTGGCCCAACTAGACTGCCCATTTTCCCTACCTACTGCCGAACTGCAGACCCTACTTAATCTCTAGCTTTACCCTATCTTTCCTATCGCTATGGTTCCCCTATGCCTATCCCATGCATTCTCGAATTCCCATATTGTTTTTGCCCCCACCACCTTCAGTGGGTGGCTGTTCCATGCATCCACCACCCTTTCCGAGAAAAAATGCTTCCTCAAGTTACCCCTGAGTCTACCCCCTTCAGCCTCATGTTATGCCGCCTTGTTCTTGCACATCTTTTTTTCTGAAATATGCTACCCTCTTGTACCTTATTTATACCCTTGTGGTATCTGAAGGTCTCTATCATATCCCCCCTCTCTCTGCTCTCTTCTAGGGTATACATGATAGGTAGATCGATAGATAGATAATAGATAGATAGATAGATAGATAGATAAAATGTTTATTTTTATACAGGATAAGTACATGTCAAAAGGGAAAATACCCTGTTTACAAGACAGTCCTGTTAAGATGTTCAGCAATACACAACCAATATTGCATATAAAAAACATAAATACATGAACATACATCGCAAACTATACAAATACAAATATTATTACAAAAACACATAAAATATACTAACAGTTGCATACCATAGAAAAAGTAAATTTCAACATAAAGTTGAACACACCATGTGAAGTAGTAGTGAGCATGGAATGGGATAACCCATTCCATAGAACAGAAGCCTGATGTTTCAGTGTTTTGGCTCCATACTTAGTCTACGCAGAGTAATAGATATCTTATTTTCATGTACTAATCTAGTTAATACTCAGGTTGATGTTTCATTCCTACCCAAAGCTGTAACTGAGATATAATGTGTATGCAATTTTACAAGACCTTATGAAGTCGCTTTAACTAAGCCATACTAGTTCTTATATCTAGGGTATGACACCCCAACTCTCTTGGCATGTCACAACGATGTGTATGGAAGCTACATCCTAAAATAAATCTAGATAGTCTATACTGGACCTTATCTAACTTTAATAACATCCATTTATTCACTACCCTGTATATATTACTACCATATTCCACTGCAGGTAAAACCATTTGCTCAAACAAAAGTCTTTCTAGTTCTTAAGACTAGACACCTAGAAGTGCGACTAAGCGCTCCTGACTTCCTTTTAGTATTATGAAGTATATTAGTGGTATGTTGAGTAAAATTTAACTCAGCATCATATTATATTCCCAAATAGCGGTACTCTGTCACTTGTTCTAACTTTATGTTATTTAAAGTAAGTATGGTCGGCTCTGAATTATTCCTAGCTCTAAAGTGAAGCATCTTTTTTTTTTATATTCATAAGAAGTCTCGACCTGGTGAACCACTCCCCGATGCTGCCAAAATCCCTCTGAAGCTTATCCTGAAGTTCAGACCATCTTACCCCTGTAGTAATCAGTGGCGTATCATCAGCATAAAGGCTTATTGTAGAATGCTGTACTTCCAGCGAGGCGTCATTTATGAACATCAGGAACAGCAATGGTCTCAGAATAGATCCCTGTGGACTCCTCAATTTACCCTTTACTTGAGGACAGAACTTGGGACATGGATACCTCTGGGATCGACCAGCCATATAAGACTTGACCCAATTCCAGGGCCATCCATTATACCCAACGTCCCTATCCTCTAACAACAAGGAGGATTCACCAGGTAGAAAGCCTTCAACAAGTCTACAAATAGAAGAGCAGTCTCTAACCCTGCATCCATGGAGGTAGACACCAAGCCATTAAATTCAATTAAAGCTGAAATAGTCAAGTGACCACCCCTAAAACCCGACTGAAAGGGTGTCAGTAAATTATACCTTTCCAGATAATCCATAAACTGTAAATGTATATGCTTCTCTAAGCACTTAGATAAAATTGGCAACAATGCGATTGGGCGGTAATTCCCTGGATCATTTTGCCCTCCCAATTTATGAATAGAATAATCTTGCTTTGCTTCCACATTGTAGGGGAAGAGCCTGAGCATTAACTCCAATTTAACATGTAAGCTATAGTAGGTGCAATATAATCTGAGGCCAGCTGCAAGAACCGTCCCTCAAACTCATCGAGTTCAGGTGATTCATGTATTTTAATGTTCTTTAGACCCTTCTTAACTTCGGATATACTCAGCTTTCTAAGCCAAAAGTGGTAAAAGTCCACCATATGGAATCTTCTCTCTCTCTCAATATCGACTGTGCTGTTAACTTCCAATCCGGAGGTCAACAAAATAGTTGTTCAGAACATTAGATATATCATAAGGCTCCTCTTTCTGTTTCCTCTCATAGATCAGCCACTTTATCTGCTGCTGATCTTTTTTCCCCAGACTGATTAAACTGTTCACAGTTTGCCAAAAATATTTGGGATCTTTATTTCCCTGTACCTTGTTTTTGAAGTAGCTAGATTTTGCTTTTTTTAATCAAGTTCTTACAAGCATTTCTTTTTAGCTTAAACTTTTCCCAGTCTATGTTCAGTTTTGCTTTTCTAGTTAATTTCCACAATCTATTTTGAATCCTAATTGCTTTAAGCAATTTATCGGTGACCCAAGGTGTTTTGACACCTTGATTCCGTACTTTGCAAATTGGTGCATGTTTATTGCAAACTGATGGAAAAATATTTGTAAAATATTTAACTGTTAGGTCTAGATCAGGGATCAGACAGCATCTCTCCCAACGTTCCTTTTGCATATTCAATTTAAAATTATCTACTGAAAAATTTCTCATATTTCTAGCCCACCCTATTTTAGGTTTAAATTGTCCCTGTTGTTCACATATTGAGGTCCTCTAGTCTCTCCTTGTATGACTTTTGGTGCAGACTCTGCACCATTTTTGTTGCCCTTCTCTGAACTGCCTCCGTTTTGTCTACATCTTTTCGGAGATGCGGCCTCCAGATCTGGACGCAGTACTCAGATGAGGTCTCACAAATGATTTGCACAATGGTATCACCACCTCTTTTTTCTCTTGGTGATACCTCTCCCTATGCACCCCAGCATCCCACTGGCTCTACCCACAGCCTTGCCACATTGTTTGGTTACTTTTAGGTCATCAGATGTGATTACCCCAGGTCCCTTTCCTGTTTGGTGGCCATCAGTATCCCCCTCCATCATGTACTCCTTCCCTGGGTTTCTGTGCCACAAATGCATGATTTTGCACTTCTTTGAATGACTCTTAGCTGCCACACTCTTGACCACTCCTCAAGCTTGCTTAAGTCCCTCCTCATTTTTTCCACCCCTCGTGGAGTGTCTATCCTGTTGCAGATCTTAGTGTCATCTGCAAAGAGGCGTACCTTCCCTTCCAGCCTCTTTGCAATGTCATTTATGAAGACATTAAAGAGAACTGGCCCCAGAATTGATCCTTGTGGTACTCTGCTGGTCACCCTCCTCTCCTCAGATTGAACTCCGTTTACCACCACCCTCAGTGTTCTATCCCTTAACCAATTTTCAACCAAGTTTACCACCTTGGGACCCACTCCCAGGCTGCCCAGCTTGCTTACAAGCCTCCTACTGTATGTGGAACGGTGTTGAAGGCCTTGCTAAAATCCAGGTAGGCCACAGCCACCATTCCTCCCTGGTCTAATTCCCTGGTCACCCAGTCAAAGAAATCTATCAGATTTGTTTGACATGACCTTCCTGTTGTGAATCCATGCTGCCCTGGATCCTGTGATCTGCTGGATTCAAGATATTCCACAATCCTTTCTTTTAGCAGTGATTCCATTAATTTCCCCACCACCGAGATGAGGTTGACTGGCCTGTAGTTTCAAACCTCCCCCAGCTCCCACTTTTGTGAAGAGGGACTACATCCACCCTCCTCCAGTCCTCCAGAACCACTCCTGTCTCCAGCGATTGGTTGAACAGGGCTGTCAGTGGTGCCGCCAGCACCTCTCTAAGCTCCTTTAATATTCGTGTATGTATTCTATCTGGCCCCATTGACTTGTCACTTTCAAAGTTTTTGTGAGTTCATTTCGGACTCTGTCCTCCGTAAATGGACTGGTGTCCACCTCCCTTCCACTAATGCTCCTGTGGCTTAACTGTGATCCATCACCTTTCCCTTCTTCTGAGAATACTGAACAAACATATTTGTTCAGGATTACTTCTTTCTCCAGGTTGCCCTCCGCACACTCCCGTCCTTCATTCTTTAACCTTACAATCCCACCCCCTGATCTTTCTCCTTTCACTAATGTACCTGTAAAAAGTATTTTCCCCCCTTTCTTTACTGCCTGGGCTATTTTTTTCCTCTGTTTGCGCCTCTGAGCTCCTGACTGCTTTCCCTGCCTCCCTCTGCTTTTCCAGATACACTACCCTGTCCTCCTCTTTCAGTGTTTCCTTGTACTTCCTGAATGCAAACCTTTTCACTCTTACTTTCCCAGCCACTTCCTTTGAGAACCATAGTGTTTTTTTTCCTCTTGCTTTTGTTTGACTGTCTAATGCAAAGGTTTGTTGCCTCCACTATGGCACTTTTTTAGATGTGCCCACTGTTCCTCTACTCCCCCCCCCCCCCCAAGTCCTTGCCCCCTGCCAGGGCTTTCCTGAGACATTTCCCAACTTAATCAGGCAAAGGGACTCTAATAAGATGAATGCATTTAAAAATAAGGTTTGTTGCCTCCACTGTGGCTCCTTTAGATATGCCCAGTGTTCCTCTACTCCCCCAGCAGCCCCGGTCAGGGTTTTCGAGACATTTCCTCAACTTAATCAAGGAAAGGGACTTTAATAAGATCAGTGCTTTAAAAAAAACCAAATGAAACAAAACTGGAGAAATAGAAACAAAAAACACCCAGAAGGGAACAGCCTCATTGATTTCAATAGACCAATTACCATTTGCTAAACTGAACTGATCCATTTCTGTAAGTAGATCAGACATGAAAAAATGTTGTTTACTCCTGACATAGCTACATTAAAGAAAAAGGAGTGTGTTTAGCAACCTTTCAAATATTGGGCTCACTGAATTTAAAACTGCGCAAATATATCAGTGCTAAAAAATGAAATTGTTCCAATGCTAAAGCCAAAGATTCAAAAAACTTATTAAAAAAAAGAAACATAGCATAGATGGTCGGCGTTAAGCTGTGAACCTGAAGACCCAGTAGACCTGGGTTTGAAACCCACAACTGCTGCTGCTTACATACTGTGTGACCCGATCATGTCACATGACCTCTGTGCTGCAGGAATGCACGGATACAAGCTGTGGCTCAAAATGTCTTTCCATCCTAAAATAAAGAACTTTTGTTAGCTGTACAGTCTGTAGGAAAGCATTTGATTTACATCTGAGGTGGAGCCGAGTTTCCTGTGGCATCGACAAGTTGAAACTCCAGACTGTCTGAGGTTGCCTCTGTGAGCGGGTGCATGATGTACAGAATATTCCGCCTATTCAAGTCCTTTTGGGTAAACCTGTCATGAATGAATTCACCTAAAAATTAAAAAAAGAAAACAATATAAAGACAAAACGCCACCTAAATAAGGGTTCCTATAACAAAAAGTAATAGAAAAAAGGGTAATTCTGATACAAGCCAACTCAAAACAAATGAAAAAAAAAAAAACATCTGAAAAGTAGTGTTCTATAAAGTGGACACAGTATCCAGCAGAGGTGAGCTGACTCAGGGGAAACTAATGCAAAAGCAGCTGAAGTGAGTTTGCATGCAGCAATACAGTGCTAAAACATCAGAATCATTACTGACACTTATTACCATACAGTACAGAAAACCAGAGGGGGAATAACTTGACCTTGGTGTTTCCTGTCTTTCACTTCTCTACTGTTAGTGGTGCACAGTAACTTGCATTTGGCGACTGGGTGCCCCAGAAACACCATGCAATGTTCCCCTTGGGCCCCCTTTTCCCCCTGAAAAAGCCATCATTTATTTCCCATATATCATGGTAGCTGAGCAGGGTATTATGACCTTAACTAGCTGCCTATATAGGACACAGCAAAAAGTGTCCAGCCTTATGTATTATATAAAATGAATGATGGCAAAGTGTCGTACATGAGGATATAATACCATCTCAGGGTTGAACAAGCTTATAAAGGCCACTTGCCCATCAGGCTCATGGCTTTATGGCTTGTTCAACCCCTCAATGGTATTATTTCCTTATATACAACACTTTGCCATCATTCTGTTCTTTATGTATTTATATAAGGGCAAGAAAGAATCTAGAAATCTTATTGGATGAGAGACATCACCTGACCATGCATTATTATTTTTATTTTATTTAGTTTTTGTTGACCGGGTAAGTGGCAAGTGCACTAGACAAATTCTGCCTATTTTCAGGCACGACTCGGGGGAAGGGGATACAGATGAATGCCAACTGACCTTGAACCAGACTAAGCTGTTGGTGGTATTTATAGTGAATGTGGATTAAATCTCCTTATAAAATGGGTAGAGAGTTTTCTGCATCTTTACTGGTCAGGACCTGTGTCCTTATAGGACAACAATGCTGTGGCTGGCTTTTTTAATGCCAAGCAGGACGCAGTGCAGCTCACATATCTATGCCTGCCAGAAACATTTCTGGCAGCCGTGTTAGTGCTATAACAGTAGTGAACGCCCATTATTTGCCCAAACAATGAAAAAAAAAAAAAAACGTAATATTTTAATTACTCCCCACACCTATTATACAATTAACACACAGAAAGTTTATGCAATAAATACATTGTCTGTCACCTCACTTTCATTTTTTTCTTTCTCATAAAGCCTATTTTAGGCCTCAAATCCTTGGCTTTCATGCCACATCCATGCCATGCCCCTTCACTCCACAGGCAGTCCAGTTTGCACAGTGGTCGCTCATCCCTGCTGGGCCTCCCGCCTTCACACAAAGTATTCTCTCATCCCTGCTGGTCTGACCGCCCTCCTGCACAGCCACCAGGGACATTAATTATTTTTATTTGAAAGGTGAATGGAGCTGGGAGAGGACTGCAAGCCACCAGGGACATTAATTGCTTTTATTTGAAAAGAGATCAGGACTGGGAGGGGACCGCTAGCCACCAGGGACATGAAATAATTTTATTTAAAAGGTGAGACGGGGCTGGGGGCCTCTAGGCACCAGGGACTGCTGTCCATGGTTCTATTGCCGCATGGCCACCCCACGACTTGTGACACACATTCCAGATGTGCCATCCATTTGGCACAGGCGCACGTTGCTTCAAACCATGAGACTTTGCCTCCAGACCCCACCCGATATTGAATTGGGCATGGGTCCCTGGCACACCAGCCCGATGAGTGCAACCTGCCTTGACATAGCTTAGCCAGCCTTTGTGAATCAAGCCCCATGTATCTAAAAATCTATACAAGAGGGAAAGGAAAATGCAATAAACTCAGCAAACAGAAATGGAGGGAGAGGGCAGATTTATCACATGCCACACAGCAAAGGGTAAAATGAAAGCAGTGGGCTGTGGGAACCTCATACCTTCTGCCCATCTCTGATCACTGTCCAGGTGGAAATAAAAAAATCTCATGGTAGTTATCGATGAAGAGTAGGGGAATTTTTACTGGATGAAAATAAAAGCTATTGCAAAAATATAAGAATATATACATAAAACTGCAAAATAAACAATCACACATTAAACAAAATAAACTAGAAGGAAGCAGAAAATAGATCAACCAGTACCTTAAAGTGAAGTTCTGATATAAACGTATGCGCTTTATAGCCCGTTACATTATTGCTGCGATAGTCAGTCTATGCAAAAAACGTTAATTATTTTCTTACTGGTTTAAGGAAGGGAAGGGAAGGGATTGTACCTGATACCGAACAGACGGCCAAGTGATTCCCTTCCACTTCCCTGTTCACCCGTCCTGCTCCAGCGCTCAGAAGTTTTATGACGTCTCACCAGGGAGAGCCTGGGGATGCGCCCCATCATAGTCTATGGTGGGGAATCTTAAATAGCGAGTTTTATATGTTTAAGCAATGTTTGACATTAATCTAAGCCGCCGCTCAACTGATAGGACCCGGGAAGGGGGCTGTCACGGAGCTGCGGTGCGAGGATGCACCCTCCACAAGTATGGACAGCTGTGATCTGGGTCCCTAGACTTAGGGGCAGAAACACAAAATCAATGTCTCTCCCACTGCCACGTAAGGCAAGATGACTGTGCAAGCCCTTATATTCAGGCACAGCTGTAAGAGTAGAGGGGTTTATTTATTTTTTGTATTTTAGTCTTTGGTAACTGGATAAGGCCCACTAGGCACAAGTGCCTGTTTTCAGGGGTGACCGGGGAGCACTGGGTGGTTAAGTGACTTGCTCAGAGTCACACAGTATGCAAGTGGAGACTGTGAGAATCAAACTCAGGTCTGGTCTGCTGGATGTACCAAGCTCGTTCACACCTCGTTCCTCTAATCTCTAGGCTATACTGTCAGCCCTTCCCCCACTGTCATGGCAAACATTCCCCCATCAGTAAAATAGATCCATGTAACTCATCATCCAGGACACACCTGAGACCAAGCTATCACAGCTCAGTGTGTCTTTCCTGGTCAAAAATTGTAAACAATTAAGTAAAACCATATAACTACCACAGCACCACCTACTGGATAAAATGAGAACCACTCTAGACTTCTTTAAACACATTTACAAACAAATGTGAGTATTAATAAACAGCTTAAATTCAGTTTATATTTTTATTTTATTAGAAATACAGAAAACATGACCCAAATTAGAGCTGCTCAGGGTCAGGCGGGGAGGTACCGAGCATCCCACAAGAGGCTCTCCACCTCCAGCTAGGGACATCTACTGGCTGTGTTAGCAATACTGCCACCTGGGTTATCACAGATAGTAGTGCAAGCAGAGCCACAAGGAGAGGATACACCTTCTGACTGGAATGCACGAACATGCATGCATCTGCTCAGTCTTCGCCCATGGAGTGTCTGAGTGGAGAAAATGGCGGAAAAAGCTGTGGCTGCAGTGGCATGATGCTACACTCCTCTGCAGGCTCTGCATCATCTACTGGGTTGCCTGTTGCCTCATCTGTTACCCAGTCTCCTCCCGGGCCCTGGGGATCCCGGGAGACTCCACCACTGGGGTGGGGCGATCCATGGGGCACTGCAAGACAGCAGGGCTGTAAGCCCCACAGACAATGGGTAACAAGGCTGGGGGGATAGCAAGGTGAAAGGGACCTGGCTAAGAAGCAGGGGAAAAACAGAAACAAAAGTAATATAACAACACAAGGCACTGGGTACAAGAGTGCCGACAAGAATAAACGTCAGCTGGGAGGCGTACTGCAGTAAGCAGTTGCCTTTTTCTTTTGTGGGGGGCTCTATCCCCACACACCTCAATGCGGGGGGACTCTGGACTTAACCCCCTGGACTTAAGGATTCCCACTCTGGGGGGGGGGGAGCGAATGACAGGGCAAGTTACATTTCTGGGGCCGTGGAATACTGGTTCCATGGCCCCTTGTAAAAAAAAAAAAAAAGTCCCAATGCTGGCAAAAGTTGGGAGACCAGGATTAGAACCCTCATCTCCATTACCACTGGCCAAAATATTCCATGCCCCTGCCCTCCACACCACAGGAGCAGCTCAGTCAGCCTCCTATTCCTTGCAGTCTTTATCCTGTGTACAGGACCACAGACAGTAACTAATGGAACGCTTACAGCAAGCGCTGTAAAGACCCAATGACTGTGTGAGTGCTTACCAGATTAGCATTCTGAAATGCGGCACTATTCTGGTAGTGCTCATCTAACTAAGTAGTACCAGAACAAGCCATTTTATAGAGGTGTATTAAAGCCACTCCAGGTTTGCATTATAGGATTTAAATGCATTTCCAGAAAGCGTAAGGACACTTGGCTTTCAGTCTTGTGTCTCACTATACCTCTGGGCCGAGCATTACAATCTTATAATGTACACCCTGTGATGGCTTCTCCATGTCTATTACAGACCCTCAGACATCACCCTAAAACTTGAAAAACATAGTAATTAGACAGACTTCAACTGCAGTTCAGATACGTATTTACCTGCTCTTACTTTTATTACTACATTTCCTGGTGTCTCCCTAGTGCTACACTGCACTGCATGGCACTGACATGCTACATTTTCTTTCCTTGGGCTCCTATGGACAATGAGTCCCTACTTCTGCTTTGGGCTTGACTCTCGTCTCCTGATCTTGGCATTGTACATCTGCTTCTGTACCATGCCCCTCCAATCCCTGTTTGCTACAGATTCCCTGGACCTGTTCCCAACCATCTGGAGGGCTTCTTCTCTCTCCTGTGGGACTCATATCCCCCATTCACAGTGCTGTTTCCCTTCCAGTGCTTCCTTTACCAGGACTGGACTCTCAGTTTCTTATCCCTGTTTCTCCTCTGGGCCTGTTCTTAGGTCCACGTTGACGCCCCAATGCCATGGAGATGTTCTGCGGTTGGCTCTTGTTTTCTTTGCTTCTGCTCCTGTGTTCTCTTTGTTGCTTCCTGGATGCTGCCTCCCTGTTGGCTACCTTTGTTACTGGCTGCTGCCAGCTTGCTGTCCTTTTCCCAATGAATCTCCTGTTGCTGTCCTTGTGAGGCGCTGCTCTACTTCAAGTGCTCCATTCCCCTCAAACCTCAAGGGTTCTACACCCCATAGAAATCAAAGGCTCCTCGCCCCGCCCCCCTTCCCCATCAAGACTTTGTAGGCAATGAGCATCAAGAGTTCTGCACCCCTTAATCATCAAGCATTCCATACCCTTTGAGCACATTGTTTATACTGTATTACTACTCACTGAATATTGTTGTTTGCTCAGCTGATAATATATTGTACCTTTGCACCTATTTTGTTTCTACAGTCTTACCATGCACTGAATATTGTTGTTTGCACAACTATTAATGTACTGTAATTTTGCACCTTATTTTATTGTCTCTCTCCTCACCCTCCCTCAGGACACATCTGGAAATGAGATTTTACCAGCTCAGTATGTATCTCCTTGTATAAATTTTGAAATAAATAAATACCAGTAAATAAATTATGGGCTGCATACCCCATAAGCATTAATGGCACCATGCTCCACAAATAGCAAGGGCTGAAAGCCTATGTGCCACAATTCATTAATAACAAGGGCTCTGAGTCCACGGACAGCAATGGTACTTAACCTCCATGAACATTAAGGTTTACCCACACGTGAACATCAAGGACTCAGTGACCCATGAACATCATAGGGCTCCCCACACTAGCATCAAGGGTTCCATATCCCACAGCCATTATGGACTCTGCTATTTGTGAACAGCACCCATGAACATCGATGGCTCCAGGCCCTACAACTTCCTAGGGCTCCATGCCCCTTGCACATCATAGGCTTTGGACCCACACTCCTGGAACTGCTAGGGCTCCAAGTCACATGCATAAGAGCTCTGCACCCCGAAAACCTTGAGGACGCCATACCCTGCTAAACTTAAGAGCTCTATACCCCATAAACTCCACCATCTCAGACTCTCTGTACCCTACAAACCTCACAGGCTCAGCATTCAAAGGTATGAGTGCACTCTACACCTGACAAAACACAAAATGCTGCACGCCCTTGTACCCTGACATTGAACTGGCTCAATGCCCCTTGATTGCCAAATGCCCCAATTATTACCTCCTGATACTTTCGTAGGCAAAGCGTGTAAATACAGGGAAGAGTAAATATTGCTAGAGAGGAAGATAGAAATGTTTGTGGATGTGTATTCCAGCAATCATAACAGGGGTTACCAGGTCCCACATAATGTTTAAACTAATTAATTGTTGCACTGGGGCTATGAACATGGTCTGAAAAGTTAAGTAATGTGCCTATGATTTAAGTGCACTTAGAGGGTAACTCTAACCCTGGCTTTCAAGATTCTGAAATGTGTTCTTAATGTTAAGAATGCTAATGTTGTCTGTTTGCAGATGACACCAAGATGGGAGCAGTAGTGGATGACTTAGAAGGATGGCAGGGGTTGCAAGATGATCTGGCAAAATTGGAGGCCTGGTCGGACATTTGGCAGCTGGGGTTCAATGCCAAGAAATGTAAGGTGCAACATTTTGGTGCAAAAAACCCAAGGAGGAGCTACCAGCTAGGGGGGGTTCAACTAGCCAAGATGGAAGAGGAGAAGGATTCCGGGGATGATCATAACGGGAGCAATGAACAACTCATCACAGTGTAGAAAGGCAGCTGCAAAGGCCAACAGGATTCTGGGTTGTACTGCCAGAGGCATATCCTCCAGGAGGGGGAGGTGAATCTTCCACTATACAGGTCACTGGTTAGACCACACCTGGAGTACTGTGTGCAGTTCTGGTGACTGTACCTGAAGAAGGACAATAGGTTATTGGAGGGGTGCAGCGCAAGGAAACAAAATGATCAAGTGGTTAGGGGACTTACCCTACGAGAGCAGGCTGAGGGAGTTGAACATGTACTCCTTGGAGGACAGAAGGGGAAAGGGGGGAAATGATTGAAACCTTCAAGTACATGAAGGAAATAGATAAAACGGGCACAGAGGGACTTTTAAAATTGAGGAAGGGAAGGGACACTCGAGGGTATGATCTGAGATTGGAAGTGGGAAGGTTTAGGAGGGAAATGAGGAGACAGTTTTTTTACGGAGAGGGTGGTGTCTGAGTGGAACACATTGCCAGAGGAAGTGGTATCCTGTAGACCAGTGGGCTGCTTCAAAAGGGGATTGGAAAGGGTAAGGGGGAAGGTCACTGAGGGGGGCATGGGAGGGAGGGACAGCTGCAGTATAAGGGCTGCTAGCTGCACAATCGAGCAGACTTGATAGACCATAAGGTACTTTTCTGCTCACAATTTCATATGTTCATATTTTAACAATGTGTCTTCATGCTTATTGACAGAAACCTGGTGCCAGAAATGTGTCTGAAGTGCCCATTGGTTGGGAGGGTTTCTGGGCAACATTACCCACCCACTAGGGGCATATAAATAGGTTCTCTGGCCTGCCAAAAAGCAGCTCTTGAACATGCATCCCAGTTTGGGGAGCCAGTGCATGCAATAGTTTAGCACCCACTGGTGTGCTTCTCTGGCTGCAACCAGGTGCAGGGGCCCAGGAATGGTGGTGGCATTCCTTGGCCCAGGTGGCAAGGTTCTGAATGTTAACAATATGTACCCCATTTTCTTATTTTGCAGTCTGTGTTCACGCTTAGTGATTGTGTGTCTGGATGCCAGCTTTGCACCTGCAGAAACATAGAAACATAGACTTTGACGGCAGATAAGGACCGCTTGGCCCATCTAGTCTGCCCATTTCCTACCTACAGGATAGGCTGCAGATCCTAGTAACCAACAGCTATTTCTTCTCACCCCCACAAGAATTGCCTTATGTCTGTCCCATGCATTCTTGAATTCTCCCACAGTTTTAGACCCCACAACCTCGTCAGGAAGGCTGTTCCATGCATGCACTACCCTCTCTGTAAAATAATACTTCCTCACATTGCCCCTGAACCCCCCCCCATCTTTAAATTGTGTCCCCTTGTTCTTGCACATCTCTTTTTCTGAAAGATGCTACCCTCTTCGACTTTGTTGATTCCACCGAGGTACTTAAAAGTTTCTATCATGTCCCCCTTCTCCCTTCTTTCCTCAAGGGTATACATATTAAGCTCCTTTAGTCTCTCCTCATACGGCTTCTCTTGCAGACCCTGCACCATTTAGTTGCCCTCCTCTGGACTGCTTCTATAGTGTCTATGTCCTTGCGGAGATGGGGTCTCCAGAACTGGACGCAGTACTCCAGATGGGGTCTCACCAACTGTCTGTACAGAGGGATAACAACTTCCTGTTTTCTGCTGCTGATGCCTCTCCCTATGCATCCCAGTATACCCCCAGCCCTCCCTACTGCCTTCTCACATTGCTTGCTAACCTTAAGGTCATCTGATATGATTACCCCCAGGTCCCTTTCCTTTTTTGTTGTTGTTACTACGTCCCCCACCATTGTGTATTCTTCCCCTGGGTTCTTATTTCCCAGGTGCATTATTTTGCACTTCTTTGCATTGAATCCTAGCTGCCATACTTCTGACCATTCCTCCAACCTTGCCAAGTCCCTTCTCATCCTTTCCACGCCTCCTTGTGTATCAACCCTGTTGCAGATCTTTGTGTCATCTGCAAAGAGGCATACTTTTCCTTCCAGTCCCTCTGCAATGTCACTTATGAAGACATTAAAAAGGACTGGACCCAATACTAGACCCTCGGTACCCCACAGTAACCCCTCTTTCTTCATAGTGGACTCCATTTACAATTACCTTCTGTGTCCTGTTGTCCAGCCAATGTTTTACCCAGGCTACCACCCTGGGACCCACTCCCAGGCTGGTTAATTTGACTATTAATCTTTTGTGTGGGACTGTGTCAAATGCCTTGCTAAAGTCTAGGTAGGCCATGTCCACAGCCCCTCCCTGATCTACTACTTTGGTCACCCAGTCAAAGAAATCTATTAGATTCGTCTGACATGACCTTCCTGCTGTGAACCCATGCTGCCTTGGGTCCTGTGCCCCACTGGCCTCTAGGTACTCAACTATTCTTTCCTTCAGAAGTGACTCCATCACTTTCCCTACCACAGAGGTCAAACTGACAGGTCTGTAGTTTCCTGCCTCTGTCTTGGTCCCACTTTTGTGAAGGGGAATCACATCCGCTTTCCTCCAGTCCTCGGGTACCACACTCCTCCCATGATTTATTAAAAGAGTAGCCAGTGGTTTCACTAGTTCCCCTTAATTCTTTAGAATTCTGGGGTGAATTCCATCAAGCCCCATTGCTTTGTCCACCTTCAGTTTTAGGAGTTCTTGCAGAATCTTTCTTCTGTGAAAGGACTGGGATCGACCCCCTATCAAGAGTGCTTCTGTTAAGTGGATTAGGCACTTCCCCCTCCTCTTTTGTGAATACTAAGCAGAAATATTCGTTCAGTATCCCTGCTTTTTCACTGTCCCCCTCGCCCACCCACCGTTCATTCTATTCAGCCTTACTATCCCTCCCTTTGTCTTTCTACGCTCGCTGATGTACCTATAAAAGGTTTTATCCCCCTTCTTAACCAAGTTGGCTACCTTTTCCTCAGTTTGGGCCTTTGCTATTCTGACTTCCCTCCCTGCTTCCTTCTGCCTTAACTGGTACAGCTCTCTGTCCTGCTCCTTCTGTGTTTCCTTATACTTCCGGAATGCTATCTTTTTCTTCCTGACTTTCACAGCCACCAATTTTGAGAACCACAGTGGCTTTTTCTTTCGATTTTGATTTGTTTATTTGCTTCACACAAAGGCTTATTGCCTCTGTGATGGCAGTTTTGATGATTCCCCATTGTTGCTCCACACCTCTTCTAGCCTGTTTGCTAGTGCTTTTCTGAGGCACTCTCCCATCTTGCCAAAGTCAGCCCTCCTGAAGTCCAGTACCCTCACTTTTGTATGGCTTGACTCTGTAGCTGAGTTTAACGTGAACCACACTGTTTGATGGTCACTTGTTCCCAGATGGAAACCCACTTCTAGATCTGAGATCCTCTCACTGCCCCCGTTTGAGAGTATGAGGTCTAAGATTGCTCCCTCACGAGTGGGTTCCGAAACTAGCTGTCTGAGGCCTGCCACCTGTAGGGCATCAAGAATGGCCCTGCTCTTGGATGTGGCTGCAGCAAATGTGCTCCAGTTAACATCTGGCATATTCAGGTCTCCCATCAACAGTATCTCCCTTTCTCTGCCATTCTAAGTGCCTTCTATCATATCCTTGTCTATTTCCTCCCCTGACATGGGGTCTGTACATAACCCCTGTGCGGATTGTGGTGCCCTTTCCAGACTCCAAGGTGACCCACAGTGCCTCCTCTCCTCCCTGTTTACTCTTTTGTTCAGTTGCTTTTATCCCTTCCTTTACATAGAGAGCTACTCCTCCCCTCTTCTCCCTGCCTGTCTCTCTCTGTAGGTTATGTACCCTGGTATGTTAACAAGCCAGTCATGGTTCTCTGTGTGCGATGTTTCTGTGACTGCTCTCGATATCCAGGCATCCCTCTTCCATCAAGGCCACCAGCTCAGGGAGCTTGTTGCCCAGACTACGGGCATTGGTACTCACCTCCATTTCCTGATGGCCTTACTCCTTTTGCCTCATCCCTGTCCTTCTTGCCTTTGTCCCTTTCTCCATTTACCCTGCCCTTCTCCTATCGACATTTCTATGTTGAGTTTACGCACCTTACTACCGTGATTTTTGGGGAGGGCTAGGATTTCTCTCCTTTCCAGTGCCTCCCTGGCTAGTTTAAATGCTTGCCAATGAAGCATTTAAACCTATCGCTTCGGATCCTGGTCCCCTCCTGGACAGATGCAGCCCATCACGCCAGTATAGGCTTGCATCACTCCAGAGTGGACCCCAGTCCCAATGAAGCCAAATCCTGAGCTCCACACCAGTTTTTCAACCACTGATTGAATCCCATGGTGTGGAACACCTAACCTCTCTCGCCATAGATGGGCAGCACCTCCAAGAAGGTTACCGTGCGTGCTACTTGTCTAAGGCCCTCCCAATTCCACAAACTCCTCCTGCACTTCTCTAATCCCTTTCTTAGCCAGGTCATTTGTCCCTAGGAGGACAATGAACTCCAGCTCCCTCCCTGTGCAGCTGCTCCGGCAATCCTGAGGATTCGCTCCCTGTCCTCAAGCCATGCGCCAGGCAGGCACCTTACCTCCTCTCCCTTCCTCCCCAGTTCTACCTTCCTAACAATAGTGTCCCCACCAGGAGTTGTTTCTTCCCCTGCAGGGGTCCCCTGCCACCCTCCTGTGGGTCTCCTTTGTGGAGGTTCCCAGCATCCTCCTTGGTCTCCACTGTGGGTGCCTCCATAGAGGAACCAAACTTTGCCAGAATGGCATAGGAATTGTGGAGAGGTACAACTGGAGGGATGTGCCTCTGCAGCTGCCTTTATGGTGAGAGGGTTCCTGGGTGAATGTTTCCCAGCCACTAAGGGCATTTAAATAGGGCCTTCAGCCTGTCAAAAGTTGGAGTTCCTCTGTGCATCTCAGTTTGGGGTGCCGTAATGCATCTGTTCCAGTTTTAGCATCTCTGGTGTGCTTCTCTGGCTGCAACTGGCTGGAGGGGGCCAGTGGGCCCAGGAATGGTGGCAGTGTTTCAGGTTTGGGTGATTCTAGTTCCCACCAGTGCAGATCTCTGGGGCCTCCAGCCCCAGCTAAGGTTCAAGACTAGGGACAGAGGGGCCTGTTGGGGACTCACCCTCGAATAGGGTCTTCTGGCGGCTTCCAAACCATCTGTTTCATGTACCTGTAACCTGTGAAAAGGTGGCAGATGACATCCTGTGCTGACTGGGGACTGTGGCCATGAGGGCCTGTGTGAATGATGGAAGACTGGGGCAGCAGGTACTGAGGATCTGAATCCCAAGGAGAAAGAACAAACACTGTCGGTATGGTAAGTCAGTGTCTGTTGTGACTGCTTAAGGTGCTGACTCTGACCCCGTGGAGGCACAGGAATTGGGGAAAGGCCTTTAAGGTAGCCTATACCTCACTCTTCTATGTGAATGTGTGTTCAGAAGGTTACACTTCAGCTGCCCTCCACCAGAGGCACCATTCACTATTTTTTGTGCCATGTGGGGCTGGGTACAACCGCTGCCCTTGTCCAACTTAGGGCTGCAAGGACACCAAAAATAGTAAAATCCAAAATTCAAAAAAGCTGGGCTCACAGTAAGGACCAAAAAATCTATAATGATTAAAACATTTATTTAATTGTTAAAATACAGCAAAGCAGCCACCAGCCACCACCAACAACCGTTTCACATGGGTCATGGCTGGTGGCTGCTATTTTAACATTTAAATAAATGTTTTAATAATTTCCAAAGATTTGGGTTTATTGTCTTTAATGTGAGCCCAGCTTTTTTGAATTTTGGATTGCCTGCTTCATCGCTGTTGGCTCCAGGTTTGACTCTGTGCTCCCTTCTGAAAGAAATTCTACACCAAAAGTAGTAACTACCCAAAATGTAAAGTGATGTAGCTGTGATCGAACTGTAAATATTTTGAAGTAATTGATGCTGCTGATCAGAACTGAACCTGTGTCCATCTGGTCTGGGACATGCAACAGTGATTACTGCTGAATTATGACTGCGATTGATGCTGATTTGAAGTGGGCCCAAACTAGGAGCTGCAGCTACGGACTACCCACTATTTCATCCTGTGTGTGCACCAGCCTGTGAATGAATTGTTGGCGTTTTGCAAAAGACATTATGCCTAAAGTGTCCTGCCCTGTGTGCAAATGATTTCTTTCAAGGGTACAGAGTTAAACAAGCAATTGCAACTGCTAATGCAAACCAATATGAAGTTATGTGTTTATAGTTTAATAAATTAGGGCCTACCCCAAAATGCCATGTGAGAACAGTAAGCGTACTTTGCAAAGTGCGAGTGCTATTTTTTGACACAGGTGACTCTGTTTGCCCCTGGAGCCAACAGGATGATGAGGATTGCAAAGAAGAGGAAGGGGAAGTGGAAGTGGAAGGGGGGAGATTCACCTCCATCCAACTGCAGGAAACAGATGACCGGAGGTAAGCTGTCCTCCCCATAGGGGTACAGGTAGTCAGGATGGCGAGGTGAAGGTCGCTCATGATGCACACTGACTTTTATAACTGCATCATAGCAGCATGCTTGTCCAGGGGCATGGTTTATGTCCAGACCTGAGAACTTTACAATATACACATGGGGTGGCTCCCAGTGAGACTACACCAATCCAATATTCCTAGATGAAACAGGATCGCCCCTTGAGGTTATTACCGCCCACCTCCTCACCAAAGAGACTTTGTGTAGGGAAGGCCTGAAGTAGGGGTTGTGTAATAAAGGTAAAATATTGCACAGTTCATAATGAAATAAAGTCTGAAGTGGAACCAAAATTCAGAATAAGTTTAAAATGTATTTCTGAAAAGTTTTGGTCAGTTTCATGGTACTGAGCAGTAGAGGACCACTCTCACATACTGGCCACCCCAGTTAGTGTCCCGAGCCTGGGACACTAGGAGTGGAGGCTGGCAGGGAGGGCAAACAAGCATCTGTAAGGATGCTTTCCTTCTGAAGGTGGAGAGAAGCACCACTCGGAGAGCAGCACCTGAAGGTAGTGTGGAGCTGTTGCTGGCATGGTTGAACATGTGCCAGTATCCCCGCCCCCAGGGCACCAATGTGACATACACTCCAATCACAGATGCAGGGATAGGTGGGAGAACAGGTGAAAATGTCAGGCAATGTCGGCCTTGATGGCCTCCTATGCTCTCCCATGCCATCTGACCTCATTGTCAGCACATCTGGTACCCAGCCCTGGTGCCAAGTTAAAGGCTTCAGTGACATGCTTCTCTCTCTTCCTTTGCCCCATGGGAGGAGGGGAGCCTCAGGGAGGACAAACTGACCCGGCACTGGAGGAACATACTGGGAACTGATGGTGGATGTTGTTGACAAGAGTGAGTCCAGCAGGCAGAGATATGGCACAGTAAGGGATATGAAACAGTGAGGCTCCTGTGGTCACAGAAGGTAGCAAAAACAATTGCTATTTTTAAATCCTTCTTAGTTTTTATATAGTGAAACAGTCAAATCCACTTATACCGGACCTACTTCATGCAGACAGTAGAGTACAGCTCTGGTTTCCACAGCCTTGTACTATTGCCTACTATTATAATATTACCTGCTATATCATACAGTCCTATGCAGAGTATCTATATCAGCCAGGCAGCAGCAGAGTCTCCTATGCTAACATGGGACTCTCGCCACTAGATGTCATCAGTGTGCCAAATGGCCAGTTGTTCTGTGCTATTCAGGCAAAAAAGGCAGCATGACTGGCATTTCTGTGCAGTCAGAGAACAACATTTAAGTCACATAGATTTGTGGGGTCTTGAGAAGAAAAAGACTCTCAGCTCAGCAGCAAAAGTGGAGTCAGCATGGGATGCTGGTAGGAGAGAGATCCGAATATCTGGGGGTGTGGTTGCAAGTGATCGTGTGGAAGCATGCCTGTGGCATCTTGGCATTTCTGTGTGATTGGGGGCAAAGTCCAAGTCACATGTATTTGTGGTGTTTTGAAAAGGAGAAACAGGATCAGCACAAAAAGGACTTGAGTCAGCATACTGGTACAGGTAGGACACTGACGCGTGTGGGCAATCATGAAAAGAAAACCATTGTGGACAGTTCCTGTGGGGACCAAAGTGCAGGTGGCATGGGACTGAAGAGTCAGTCTGTGGTGTAAATCTAGGGAAAATTCTTGGGATATGGTGAGATAAAGTAAGGTGAAAGAGGTGAGAGTGGGTCAGCCACAGGGTCAGCCTGAAAATGAACGGCACAGTGCAGTATCTGGGCTTCTGGCTGGAGGAAGAGTGGTCAGTCAGAGTGTGTGAAAAGCTTTATTTTCCTGGTCCAGACAGCCATTTATAATGGACAAGGCAACCATACACAAATGTGCACGTTTTAAGCAGCTTGCATGATATATGGATGCTGTAACAACATGCTGTATCAATATATGGTGACAGATAAAAAATTATACGTCGATATATGGTGAAAGGATTTATGCTGATGCCTGCTAAAATGGTTTTCAAATTTCATTCTTTTCATTTTCCTTTTCCTTCATTTGTTTTCCTCATTTACCTGATACTTTATACTGCTGGCTATCAGAAAAACAATTTAGTTATGAAATATGGGATTTATTCTGTTATGTACGTAACTAGCTTTTTTAATTTTGACAGATGTTTTGACTACTGACTTGGGGTCCTGATCAGAAGTATTATCTGGTTGAGTCTAGTGGGGAAAAAATCAATATTTTCTGCTGTAACCCCTAGGCAGCGCTGCTCCAAGAGTTACTAATTGCAGGCCTAAGCAAGGTGAAAGGGCCTGGGTTCCCAAACTTACTTCAAAACTAGTATTTTTTTTTATGCTTTTACCTTTATCCAGTGCCTCCACCCATAGTTTAGCTTTAAGTGGGCTAGATTTTACCTGGTACTACTCCCTGGGATGTCATACCACCCACTATTACTGTACCTTTAGCCACCCCAACACGTGACCCGATTATTTCCCCACATATCAAACATTTTACATTTAATTAAAGACTCTCTCTAATAATATGGTCAGGACAACATATTTGCAAAACAACAATATCAATATTTATTTAGGGGGCATAGAGGATTAGGTACGAGGGAACAAAAGAAATAGAGGTTATGCAGTGTGATTATTAATATTTACATATTTACAGTTCATTAGTTTGATTTTGGTGCTGGTGAAACCCTCCATCTGGGTGAATACCTGTTTTTTAATCAGAATGAAATCACTCTTGACCAACATGGATACCCAGAGCCCTGACTATCTAAACTGCATAGAATCAGATGGAACACAAATATTACACTTGTCCACACTAGAACCAGTTCCCCAAAATTTAGTATGAGACCCCACAATCCCACACATTTAAACCTAGGTAACCAGTTACCAAAGTCCCTTGATAGTTGCAGGCTAGGTGGATGGTGCAGCTGTTTGTTAGCCGGCTTGATTAGCAGAAAATTATGATTACATTTCTCAGCATTAGAACTTTAAACTATCTGCAGTCTTTCTGGAGTGTGCAGGGATTGTCTTGCATGTTGCAGTCAAAACTTTGGTCAGATGCAACCAGTCAGTCACACTGGGGTTAGAAGTCAAGCATCCTTTTCTGAATGATCATCACATTTATAGGATTTTGTACACTCAGCACATTTAAAGTTCAGACACACCTGGTACAATTGTAGAATGTAGGGCTTCTTCAACCAGGGGCCTGGATGGCCACCCTAGTCCGGTTACTTAGAAAAACAGACATTTCCAGGTTGCTGAAGTCAGATTTAACTTTGAGGTCTCAGTCTGATTCGTAGTAATTAACTGTAGGTTGCAGCTCCACTGGACATCTTGACCGATTAGTTAAAACACTGGACCTCCCAGGCAAAGTCGGATGGGCCAAAGAAAACAAACACCACCTTGCACCCAGAGCCAGGAGAAAAAGGCACTTCAAGTGAAAGTACAAAAATGCAGGAATGCTGCAAAATTTGCTTTCCTGAGAAAATCAATTAGAACAAAATTAAGAGTGTAAAGAGGCATAACAACTGCGTGAAGGTCCCTGGCGCTTGCCAGTTAAGGCTTCATCAGAGGAATAGACCTTGCAGATGAACTCAACTTATATACCAATTTAATTCAAAAGTCTTGATGTCATCAGATATAACCAATCACAACACTAGATTCATAAATTCAAGGAAAATCTATAATAAATTGGTATAATCTTTAAAAAAAAAAGGGTTATTCCACAAAAACAAACCCCCAGTAACATAGCTTACCTGTGGGGATGAGCCCCTGTACTGTGTGCTCCCCTTCCAGTCCTGTAGGCTCCAAAGCAGACATCACATATCAGCACATCTATGCTATGTTCTGGGTCCACCTGGGTCCCCAAGAACCGTCAGCAGATGCAAGGTGCAGACCAAAAGAACAGTCACCAATAGCAACATTTCCAACAAAGGTCCACCCGTGTTGGGCTGAGATTAGGCACAGCAGGATGCAGGGTACAGACCAATGAACAATCTCACATAGCACAGTCACTTGGGCATAGGCAGCCCCAATTAAGCAAGTTTTGCTTCATTCTTGCACCGGGGGGTGCAAGAGTACTCACTCAGGCTTCTCACGGTAGAATCTCCGCTATCAAGGTTCCTGAAATCTTCAGTCCTCTCACAACTGAGGTATGATCTGCTCTCTCTCAGCTGGCTTGATGTCATCAAGTTGCAGGTCCACATTTTTCCCTGATGTGGAAGGGAGGGCTAGCATCTGGAGGACATTTTGGCAACTCCCAGGCTAGCAGGTACAGCATAAACAAAATCACTTTAAACTTGTAACTGCTAAAGAGGGCAAACACCCCCTCATGGATGTAGAGGATTTACTGGATCACCAGGCCCAGTTGCATGACTGTGGGCCTGAGCCCCCACCCTGTAGGGGATTCCTGCTCGAATCTAGAAAAATGCTAAACAGCACTGTCTTTTATGGGGCTCTCCTGAGGCTCCTGATTGGCTGGAGCTAGTTGGTGCTTGACCTCTGATTGGCTGGAGGGCCTGTCAGTCAAGAAATGAATTTGCATGAACCTTACTCGGTGCACAGTTGGTTTACTGTTTTGGCACCTGAAGTTAGGTCCCTGCAGTTCCCCTTGAGCACTTGGAAGTTTCCCACAAGCTTTGACTAATGTCCCACAAATCCTGGCTTTAGTATTCTAACTTTCCGATTGGCTGTGCTGCTCTGTAATGGATGCTTTACACACAGTCTCTTAAACAGAACGAATATAGTCCTAAACAAAGTCCTGGTACAGCCAGAATAAACAAAATATTTGCCCAAATGCCAATAGTTCAATAGCCCTGGATGTATACTTGCTGTCGCTGTACAGATCAAGAAAATTGCTCAGTCCATTGGCCTGTCACTGCTGCCAATATTTAAAGAGCTGGTGACATGTTCAGGAGAACTGTAACAGAAACTAATATTTAGACACAGTCCAGCTTGTATTTCTCATTAGTGCTGTATTCTTCCTCCATAATTTATTACTGAGGTCATCTGTATGAAATCTGTATAAAACAGAATCTTTGCTCCTGAAGAGTTTGTCTGTTCCTGCTGCTTTCTCCTACCTGAAGTCATAGAGCACTCCTTGTGACTCACAGTTACTCCCATGGCAACAGACTGTGATGTCACAACAGAGGATTATGACTTGAAGTAGGGGGTAAGCTATAGAGGCAGATGGACTCTAAATCAACTCTAAGGGATAAAGATCACATATTCATGCAAATTTCCTTAGTAATAAACAATGGGGAGGAAAAATATATAACATATAAATGGAGTGAAGGCAGAATTGTACCTAATTATTGTTTTTTTTAAACTTTTCTGTGAGGCGTCAGTAGCTCTTTAAGGGTGGCTTGCAGCAGCAAGCAGGCTATTTCTCGGAGTCCCAAAATTAGTCTGGTGCAGCCAGGATTAAAACATTTATTTGTTAAAGCACTTTTCCCATGTAAACACTTTTTTCCCCAACTTATACAGCAGTTACATCTTATTTATTTGCACATCTCTTTTTCCTTTTCCTCAGCAAGGGCCAGAATACAGCTTCTCTGAGGGCAGAACAGACCCTCATTAATATTCATGAGATCAGGGCTCTGGCTCATCAATATTCGTGAGATTCAATCTGTACACCTCATGGATCTCCTTAAATTTTTGGGAGAGCAGGCACTCAGGGTCCTGTCCTTAGTCGCTAGGTCTCCCTTAGGCAGATAGGTCCCCAGGACCGCCAAAACACTCTCCCGATCAACCACAAAGTGAGCAGATACAAGATCAAAGGCACCACTGGTGCCTACATGATCCCCACCGCACTGGAGTGGTTTGGCAGCGCGGGTGATCACAGATCAATCTTTTGGAGCCCCAAAGGGCTGAAACTCACACTAGGGCTAGACTGGGGCACCAGGGGCACAAACAGGACTCGAGGCTACAAAACAAAATGCAGGCAGTTCTTGGAGGTGCCTGGCAGGACAGCAGAAACGGGAGCTACGGGATGCAGGTAAGCCCCCAAGTTGGTGGGGGGGGGGTAGCACTGCTACTAAGAACATTTTAATTTCATGCTGCAACACATTAATTACAGTGGCTACATGTATTACATTTTCCTTTTTAATTGATCTTGGATTCCCCCCTCTTAAGATCTTGATTTGCAAAAATTAAGACACTTGGGGAAGCCATCATCAGAGTGGCAAGTAAGTAAAGAGGAGGGGAAGGGAGGGGCTGCTAGTTGGGCACCTCAATCTGTCAGATGTGGAGTGGAGCCTTCCAATTGCAGCTTTAGCAAGGAGCAAAGCCATCCTTGACTGCCTACAATGGGCTTTTCTCTGGCAGCTAAAAAATTAACCCAGGGCAGTGTTGGACCTGATGCTTACAGACAGGAACAGCACTGTAAATGTCATAGAGGGCAGTTCTATATGTACCATACCACTGATTACTGTACAGTGAGATTTAACATTAAAAAGCAACAGAACCAGCCTGTTAGTGCAGCAGTAGTGCTACCATTTCTGACACTGGCGACCCGGGTTCGGGAACAAGTCTGGGTCACCGGGGGATGGCCAGGGGGAGGAGGATTGGGGATGCTCTCCTAAGGGTGGGAGGGATACCAGGCTGCTCTCATGCCCATACTAGTAATACTGCCAGTGGAAGCACAGTCAGTGGTATCAGGCTCACTGAGTCAGGGAGGGAAGGACATCACTGGACATTTGGCTGAAGTGTGCATCAGTACATTGCTAGCCTGGGCACACGTCCCTCACATCAACGTCCTGTGGTGTGGGGGTTACAGGGGAAAAAACAGTAAAAATCCTCAGCATCATGTAGTGTGATGCCAGAATCCTGGTATGCCAGGACCCAGCAACGCGTGCTGGGGGGATCCTGGTGCACTGGGACCCAGCCAACAACTGGGGGGTATATCCCCTGCCACCGACTGGGGACAGTAAAACAAAATTTAAAAAGGCAACAGAGGCAAACTACACAAAGACAAGGGTCCTGGACTTTAGGAGGCAGAGTTTCAAGAAATGGAGCGTGCCTCAGAAGTTGCCTCACAGGACTGTGCCAGGAAAGGTAGAGAGACAGTGGGAAAAGATAAGGGAGAGCACCATTAAGGCAACTAACCTCTGCATGAAGAAAGTGAGTAAAAGTAGAACTACAAAGAGACAGTTATGGTTCTCTAAGGAATTGGCAAGGTGGTGAGGGAACAAAGGCTGGTATTCAGGGGGTATAAGGAAACAAAGAGGGAGTGAGACAGGGAGGTGTGCCAAGTAAAACAGAGGGAAGCAGGAAGGGTAGTGGGGGAGAAAAGGCACAGAGAGACAAAAGGATAGCCAAAGGGGTAGCTAAAGGGGATGAGACTTTCTTCAGGCACAAGTGACAAAGCACAGACTAAAACTATAGTGAACTGGGTGGGTAGTTGGCTAGAAGGGGTTAAATCAGAGGAAAGGGAAGTTATGAGTGGGGTTCCATAGAGATCCGTCCTGGGTTCGGTCTTCTTCAACATGTTCTTTGGTGACACTGGTGAGGGAATCCAGGGCAGACTGTGTCTCTTCGTGGATGACACAAAACTATGTGGAAGGGTGGATAGTGAAGAAGGAATAAGGGATATGCAGAGGGACCTACAAAAACTAGAGGGATGGTCAAAAGTCTGGCAGTTAAAATTCAATGCCAAAATGTGCAAGGTAATGCACCTAGGGAAAAGGAACCATAAGATGGATTACTGGATGGATGGGGTGAGACTTAGCACTACAGAAGAGGAATGGGATCTAGAAGTTATCATCAGCAACTCCCTTTAACAATAACAAGGCTAACAGGATGCTGGGATGTATCAGGAGGGGGTACTGATAGTAGAAGAAAACAAGTAATACTTCCCCTATACAGATCCCTGGTAAGGCCTCACCTGGAGTACTGCATCTGATTCTGGAGAACTCATCTCAGAAAGGACAGTGATTGGTTGGAAAGCAGTGCAGGGCAGAGTAGAAAAATGATTCATAGCCAGCAGGACAGATTCCATGAGGAGTACCTCAAGGCACTGAATATGTACTTATTGGAAATCACAAGGGAGAGGGGAGATATGATAGACTTTCAAGTTCCTTGAAGGAATTAACAAGGTAAACTGCAAGGAATTACTTACTCTGAATACCAACTCAAGGTCACGTGGTCACGAGTGGAAATTAACAGGACGGAGGTTCAGGTGGGGTGTGAGGAAGTATTTCTTTATGGAAAGGGTGGTTGAACCTTGGAAAATTCTGTCAGCAAAGGTGGTGGATGAAAACACAGTCAGGAGATTCAAGCAGACATGGGACAGAATGAAGGGAATAGTCGTCACCCCCCGGTGACAAGACCAGGGTTGAGAAGGGGGATAGGATGGGGAGAGTTAGTACCCTGGAGGAACAATCGGTTCCAGGGAAAGTGCCAGAGATTCTAAGGACTATGGGTAGACTGGATGGGCCTCTGGTCTTTTCTGCTGTCATGGTTCCGCTTTCTCTGTTTCTAAGTGAGAAGGAAAAAGCGAACATCCTGAACAGGTACTTCTGCTCCAGTCTTCACAGTGTGTGACTGTTGGGGGGGGGACCACCAGGGAGCAACAGGAACATAGGTGGGGAGTTGGATACAAGTTCATTTTCAGAGGAAAGAGTCCCGGAAGAACTTGTAGCTCTAAAAGTGGACAAGGCTATGGGACCAGATGAGATACACTCAAGAGTACTAAAGGAACTCAGGGAGGTGCTAGCTGCCCCACTGATAGCCTTATTAAACAGCTCACTGGAAACAGGAGTGGTTCCAGAGGACTGGAGGAGAGGAGACATGGTCTTGTTCCATAAGAGCAGCAGGAGTGAGCAGGCTAGCAGTTATAGGCTGGTCAGTATCACATCAATGGTGAGGAAATTAATGGAAACCCTGTTAAAGCAAAGGTTGGTAGTATATCTTGAATCCAATGGCTACAAGATCAGAAGCAGCATGAATTTGTGGGGGGAGGTCGTGCCAGATGAGTCTGATTGATTTCTTCAACTGGGTGACCAGGGGAAATAGATCAGGGGAGGGCAGTGGACATAGCCTATCTGGACTTTAGCAAGGTCTTCAACATTGTGACACACAGAAGACTGATACACAAATTGAGCAGCATAGGGGTGAGATACGAACTGGTAAACTGAGAAGGGAACTGGTTAATGAATAAGCAACAGTGGATGGTGGTTAATTACACTCATTCTAATGACAGGACAGTGACCAGTGGGGTGCTGCATGTCACAGCACTGGTACCGGTCCTCTTCAGTGTCTTCGTAAGTGACACCGCAGAAGAACTGGAAGGGAAGGTATGCCTTTTGGCAGAGGACACCAAAATGTATAATACGGTGGACACTCAGGAGGGGTAAAGAGAATGCCTAGGGACCCTGGAAAACTCAAGCACTGGTCAAGAGCATGGCAGCTGGGGTTCGATTGTAAAAAAGTGCAAAATCATTCACCTAGGGCATAGGAACACAGGAGCTGACTACAGAATGAAGGGAGGTACTGACAGTCACTAAGAAGGAAAGGGACATTGGGGTTATCATATCTGATGACCTCAAAGTGACGGAGCATTGCAACAAAGCAGTGAGTAGGCCAGTGGGATGCTGGGATGCATAGGGAGAGATATCTCCAGCAGAAGGTGTGAGGTGTTGTTGCCACTATATCGTTCACTTGTGAGACCCTACCTGGAGTATTGTGTCCAGTTCTTGAGGCTGCACCCCAGAAAGGACATAGACAGAGCAGAGGCAATCCAGAGCAGGGCAACTAAAATGGTGCAGGGTAGCATCAAAACCTACCAGGAGAGACTGAGGACCTCAACATGAACTCACTGGAAGAGAGAAGAGTGAGAGGGTATATAATAGAGACCTACAAGTACCTCACATGGGTGAACAGGATGCAGGAGGAGAGTCTCTTTTAAATAAGAAACCAGAGGGCATGCCATGAAGCTGAGAGGAGGTTTAACAGGGATGTGAGGAAGCACTACTTTGCAGCGTGGTCAGTGCCTAGAACAGATTGTCAGTGGAAACTGTGGAGGTAAAAACAGTAGAGGGTTTCAAGCATGCATGGGATAGATGAAGGGGAATATTATTAAATAAGCAGGGAGGAGGGAGCATCACCGGAGACCAGTTAGGGTCTATGGAGACAGACTAGGCAGGGACCATCAGGGCAGACTGGGTGGACAAAGAGGTCCTTTTCAGCCAACAAATTCTATGTTTCTATTATTCTATGAATGGCCATTTGAAGGGTCCTAATATCAAAGGCAGAATGGTAAACAGCTTAAAGCCCAAGGTAACTCCCAGTATTAGACCTGTTTGGATACCAAGTCCCCCATTTGGTAATTTTCCCTGTGGGCACTGCAAATTTTTCTGACTGATTCTCAAAACAGACACTTTCAGTAATCCAAATACTGGAAGTTCTTTTTCCAGTGCATGCCCTATTTAACTGCAGTACCAAGAACTTGATTTATCTGGTTATGTGGGACTGCACTAGTGTTAATGTAGGGACGACTAAAGGAGATTTAAGGTAAGACTAAGGGAGCACCTCAGCTGTATTGCAAGGAGAAATACTACTAAGAATGCTTCTCGCTCATACTTTCTTTTACTGCTTTAACTGCTCTAAGAGAAATTGAACATAGACACATTACTGTTAGAAGATATACAAAACATAACAGCTAAAGGGGAAGTTATGATAATGGGAGACTTCAACATGCCAGATACAGATTGGTCAATACCAGCAGGAACATCTGCCAGAACTAGGCACATGGTGGATTTCCTGCAGGGGGAAGGCTTCAAACAACTGGTACAACAACCCACAAGAGATAGGGCTACCCTAGATCTGGTACTGACTAACAGGGAAAGGATCACAGATCTCCAGGTAGAAGGTCACCTGGGGGCCAGTGACCATCACAATTTGGCCACTACAACTAAATCATCCCATTCCAAGGCAAAAATATGGGACTTCAAAGGACCTGACTTTGATAAGATGGCCAACAGAGTTAAGCTAGCCCTGGCAAAAAGAATACAGGTGAAGGGGTACAGGCGAAGTGGGCAAGCTTTAATGATGCAATACTTGAAGCAACATCCCACTGTGTTAGAGAGAAAAGGAAGTGCAAAAGAAGAAGGAAACCACTTTGGTTCTCAAGAACAGTAGCAGAAAAGGACAGAGCCAAAAGGTTGGCCTTCAGGAAATATAAAGGAACACAGTGGGATGAAAATAGTGAGGGATACCAAACTTCCCTAAGGGAAGCAGGAAAGGCAGTAAGGCAGGCAAAGGCCCAAACAAAGGAAACACTAGCACAGACAGTAAAACAAGGTGACAAGACTTTCTATAGATACATTAGTGAAAAGAGAAAGTCCAGAGGGGGTATTGCTAAGATCAAAGGAGATAATGGGGAGTATGAGGAGGAGGACCATGTAAAAACATCTATCCTAAATAGATATTTCTGCTCAGTATTTACTGAAGAGAAGCTAGGGAATGGCCCACAGCTCAGCACCATGGACACAAGGGGGGAAGGAGGTGAGCACTAGTCCCTTCACAAAAGAAAGGGTCTTGCAAGAGCTCGATAAGCTCAGGGTGGACAAGGCAATGGGACCTGATAGCATACATCCCAGGGTACTAAAGGAGCTAAGGATGGAATAGCAGAGTCATTATCAAAACTGTTTAGTGAGTTTCTGAGCACAAGAGTGGTCCCAGAAGACTGGAGAAGGGCTCATGTGATCCCGCTCCACAAGAGTGGTAGCAGGGAGGTGGCAGGGAACTACAGACCGATCAGTCTTACCTTAGTAGTGGGCAAGATTATAGAGGCACTCCTTAAGGAAAGGATAAGGTACAACTGGAATGCATAGAGGCACAGGATCCAAGACAGCATGGGTTTACAAAGGGAAGGTCCTGTCAAACTAATCTCATAGATTTCTTTGACTGGGTAACCAGAGTGGTAGACAAAGGGGGGAGCAGTTGATGTCGCCTACCTTGACTTCAGCAAAGCTTTTGATACTGTTCCACATAGAAGATTAATAAGCTGAGTAGGCTCGGGGTGGGTCAGAATTTGGTCAACTGGGTGGCAAACTGGTTGACGGGTAGAAAACAGAGAGTGGTGGTAAACAGTATACAGTCAGAACAGATGCAAGTCACAAGTGGAGTACCTCAGGGATCAGTCCTGGGACCAGTCCTCTTCAATATCTTCATCAGTGACACTGCAGATGGACTGGAGGGTAAGGTTTGTCTGTTTACAGATGACACCAAGATCTGCAACAGAGTAGATGATCCAGATGGGGTGGGCAGAATGAGAAGAGATCTGGATAAACTAGCAAAATGGTCAGAAGTGTAGCAACTCGGGTTTAATGCAAAGAAGTGCAAGATCATGCACATAGGGAAGAGAAACCCTGAAGCCACCTATAGGCTGGGAGGGGAGCTGCTGGCAGTCACAAGGGAAGAAAGAGACTTTGGCATCATCTTTACCGATGACCTGAAATCATCCAAGCAGACCACTAAAGCAGTAGGTAAGGCTAGGGGGATGTTAGGGTGTACTAGTAGGAGTATCACAAGTCGGAAGAGGGAGGTAATAATCCCTCTGTACAAGACACTGGTTAGGCCCCATCTGGAGTACTCCATGCAGTACTGGAGGCCACACCTTCACAGGGACATTAACCTAATTGAGGCAGTCCAGAGAAGGGCAACCAAAATGGTGCATGGACTGCATCAGAAAACATATGAGGACAGATTAACGGAGCTCAATATGTATACCCTAGAGCAAAGGAGGGAGAGAGTTGATATGATCAAAACATTCAAACACCTTAAGGGCATTAACAAGGTGAAAGAGTCTAACATGTTTCAGTATAAGAAAAATAGCAGGACAAGAGGACACAGCATGAGATTAGAGGGAGGCCGATTAAGGGGTAATGTGAGGAAGTTCTTTTTCAGAGAAAGGGTGATGGATGCATGGAATAGCCTACCTCAGGAAGTGGTGGATATGAATACAGTGCAGGGCTTCAGACAGGCATGGAATAGGCAAAAAGGAGCAATACAGATGAGTATGACTAGATAGGCCATTGACAGAGCAGAGGCCGATGGCACATTTATAAGGTAGGAAAAGAAATGGGCAGACTGGATGGGGCTTGCGGTCCTTATCTGCCATCAACTTCTATGTTTCTATGTTTCTATGAACTAGCTGTAGTAAATTGCAGCTGCCTCTTATACATGTTATATGTAATTATATTTAGTTTAAGTTTATATAGTTTTAAGTTCTATGTTTTAAAATCTATGTTTTAAAATGACCGATGACCTGTGACTGTTGGATGAAAAGATCGGCTTTAGGTGACCCGGTCTTTCAATACTTTACTTCTTTCTTTTAATCACAACAGAGTGGTGATTTGTCATTTACACTAATTTGCAGTATTTTCATTAAATATTAAAACTTTAATAATTTAAAATGTGTGCTCTTTGGTCACGTGACCTATACTTTAAAGCGCATGCACTGGCGTTCTGACTTCTGAAGCACCATTTTCCTTGAACACAGAAAGCAGAGCACACACAAACGGATGATTCTTTCCTGCTTTGCCCCTAGCAGTAAGTTATATTTTTGAATTCTGAGTCTGAATTGGATGAACACAGTTTGATTCAGCTACAGCTAAAGCTAGAATCTTCTGAGTATTTTTGACTCTTAGAATCTCTCATTACTTGCTGCTTTATTTTGCAGAGATTTGGTGCTGTTTCAGTGCTGCTTATGTTTGCTCATCTTACCTGCTGTTGAACCAGTGCATGACAACAATTTTTTATGTACCTGCCTAGGGTCATAATGGAGGAAGTATATAAATATACAAAACTCCGGATTATTATTCAAAATTTTGGAGAGAAATTTGTAGATACTAATTGATAGCAACATTTTAGCAGTATCTACACGATGATATATGTGCTGCAGGACTAATTATACACACATTTACTTAGATATTCTTCTTATTCTCTTTTAAGGCTTACAGGGCTGAGAGCAGCACAATTTTTACCCTTTGCACATACTGTACTTTCCACACTATTTGCATGGCCTGTGGTTTATTTAAAACACTGCGCAACTTATGAGAGGATGGTTGCTTGGTTTAAATGGAGGTAAAATGTCGAGGTTATTTCAAAACATCTTTTTCTATACCTTCTACCATCCATATTTTGTGAAGACATCATGCTGAGACTCCTATATATAAATTTTAAGAACTATAAGAGACCAATCATTGACGGAGTTGCTCGATGTTCGATATTTGATGCTCCTTATAATTCTTAAAGAATTTGTGCTATCACTTTACTGTCTTGTCTGACTAATTTAGATATTAATCTAGTCCCTTAGCTGCTATTTGGGCTTTTTACAACTTTTTACAACTATTCTCTATATAAGACAGAATTGTAATTAGACAACAGCTTTTAAAATTACAAAATTTTCCTTTGGACTTTAAGTAGAGATCTGTTACTGTATGTGTTGTATATTGACTAACTGTTGTAGTTAATCTCTTAAACTGATAATTCCAGCACTGATTGGTCTAAACTGAACTAGCTATACTAGTTATACTAGTAAACTAGCTCGACCAACATTCATACAAAATGAGAACAAGAAGTAACAAGCATTTGTCAATGCCAAATGTTTGCTTGCTGGCATTAGCATTGGAAGTGCAGGAGTTAGACAGATGCAGAATAGGAATGGCAGTGAAGTATTGAACTGACGCCAGCCCCACCCGCACCCTGCAGAGATGGACAGGCATTGGGGTGTGCCTTTGGATTGTCACCCATAATGCTCACTTCATTTCACCTCACCTCACCCCACCCTGCAGACACTAACAAGTGTTGAGGTGTGCCTTGGGGTGTTCAAGCTTTACATCTCACCCCACTCCATAAGGAAATATGCTGAAATGGGTGCAGTATAGGAGAATGGGGTGAACTTTGGGTCCAAAGAGTCCAAGGCACACCTCAATGCCTGTCACTGGCTGCAGGGTGGCGGTGGATTGATGTGAGCATTACTGGAGACAGTCCCAAGTCACACTCCTGAATCCTGTCAGTCCCTACAGGGTAGGGCTTTATGGTTGGAAACCCTAACGCCCTGGGAGTTTCTTGGTATTTTCACTCCAAGTTTTCAATGTGGGCTTTTTGTGACCCCACCGCATGAACAGTGACACTAACAGTTTGTTAGCCGAAAGGTGATTTTGCACAGTGACTGCGCCATTTGGCACCACAGGTGTGAAAACACATTTCAGGCAGGATGTAAAAAATGACAGTTATACTGTTCATGTGGAGGTGTACAAAAATGGTAATGTTGAAAATCTGGAGTGAAAATATAAAACAATTGGTGCAATCACTAGCGTGCGTAGAAACTGCACAATGCACACCTGTAATGCAATTATTTTGGGGATTTTTTACACTACATTTTCAACATAGGCATTTTGGGACTGTCGCTCATGAACAGTGGTACGTGATTTTCTTAATTTGTCCCGAACATTGATTTCGCACAGTGATCACGTCCATTGTGTGCCACAGGTGTGAAAACATGTTTCAGGCAGGATATGAAAAATGACAGCTGTACTGTTCATAAGGCGGTGTGCGAAAATGACAACGTTGAAATCTGGAGTAAAACTAAAAATTAGCGAGAAATTCACAGGCGTGTGTAGAAGCTAGCATCACACACTGGTAATGCAGTCATTTTTGAATTTGTTCATCAGATTTGCAACATGGGCTTTTGGGATCTCTCCATACGAACACTGTCACTGTGATTTTCTTAATCTGTCCTGAACATGATGATTACACGCCATTGTATGCTCGTGTGTGTAAGCTTACATTTTGGCTGGGATGTGAAGAATGACAGCTGTACTGTTCATAGGAGGTGTGGACAAATGGCAATGTTGAAAATCTGGAGTAGAAAATATTAAAAATTCTCAAAGTTCATGGCGTGTGTAGGAACTGCACAATGCACACTAAACAGTCATTTTAATTTTTTTCACCAAATTTTCAACATAGGCTTTTTGGGAGCCCACCTCATGAACAGTGACACTGTCATTTTGTTACTCAGTCCTGGAAGGTGACTCCACACAGTGACTGTGAAATCACCTTTCAGGACCAAATAACGACATGACAGTGACTGAGTTCAAGAGGTGGGGTACCAAGAACCTCATGTTGAAAATTTGTGGCCAAAAGTCACAAAAATGGCAGAGATATCCACTTAAGTAGAAACCCCCCATTTATGTAATTATACAGCTTACTGGCATTTCTTCAGTTTGTGGTTGGCTTTGAAGAGTGCAGGCGTTTTCCTGCTCCACGAAGACTGTTGTGCCAGACTCGGAGAAATAAGTATGGGGTGGGGATGCACAGAGGGTGGATGCAGGTTGGGGAGGGACCTGACTGTGAGGGACCATTTTCTGTGTTTCAGGTTATTAAAAAAAACAAAAAAACACTGCGGGCCGTTCTCTTTTTTTACAGGTGTAAGAATTTGGAGGGGGTCATGTCAGCCACACTGGGGTGAGGTAGGGGCAGGAAAATGCTGATACGATGAGGGAGTTAAACATGCTCACAGGGGGATTGGGCACCCCATCGGCAGGCATGTCTGTGTTTAGGAGGGATGATGGTGAGGGGGATTAGGTACCCCCTCAGCAGATTGGGGACAGAGCTCTGAAGCCAATGGAGATTGGGCCCCTTGTCAGCAAGCGTGTCTGTGTTTGGGGGGGATGATATCGAGGGGGATTGGGCACCCCTCTCAGCAGACAAAACACAGCATGGGGCACTTATGCCAATGGGGATTGGGCTCCCCCATTGGCAAATGAACTGGGAAAGGGCATGCAGCCTGGGGAAGTTAGGCACCCTGAAGTCAGCTTTCTGGGGACTGTGAGAGGTGGACGGTGACAGCCGCCACCATTTTTATTGAAAAGTTACAGCAGGCAAGGCACGCCCTGCAATGAGGGGGCACTCCCTCATACAGTGGCAAAACCATTTCAAGTTGGTTGGCACGCTTGCAGACTACTGTCATAGCCAGCATACTCCTTCACTGGTGACACACAGACAAGCCCCAAAAAGCAGTGGCGGCATTGGCCAACACACTGCCGACCTCCATAACCTGCTTCTCCAGCAAGCTGCCACAACTTTGTTCTTCAGATGCACGACAAACATAAAAACAATCAGAAATGGAAACGGATGATAGTCAACTGACAGACATTAATGAATTTGTGGAAATGAAGAGACAGAATATGAAGGGAAATGTAAAACTAGCATCAAATAAAAGGAAGGAATATGGTTGGAATACAACATATAGGGAAAAATGCAGAGTCAAACTAGTGGACAAATGAGGTAAAGAAAAGAAAATAAAATGACAGGACAAACACTGATTACTAAACATCTGAAAAACAAAGCTTAGGAGCATAACAAGGCATACATCTACACCTATAATAATACAAGACACTATGCATAGTAGGTGCAAGAACAGGGATTTGAAGAGAAGGCAAGAATTATCTATAGATAGATCTCCAGCCTAATATTTGAATCCACTAGTTCCAGTAGTGAGCATAATGCACAAAATGAACCCATGGTAATAAACACTGGGTAAACCAAAACTCATTGGTCCAGATATTCAAAAGGTTGTGCATGGCACAACAGTGTTGTGTCATCGCAACCAGTGATACCAGGCGTGATATTCAAAGGGAAAAGTGCACGGCACAAACTCCGTGTGCCGGAGCGCATCAGTAAGTATGCAGGCACAGGTGGGGTGGTGTGTGTGCCCATGCATACTCTGCACAGCCCGATATTCAGCCCGGGATGTGCAGAGCCATGCATGCGCAACCCCTACCTGCGCCAGCACAAAGTTATGCCAAAAAAAAAGGAACAACTGATGGCCACCCACAGGTGAGCTGCCACATTGCAGGGTGCAACATGGCAGCTGCCATGGGTGGCCACCGAGTCCGGCTGCACCTGGCGGCGCCCCCATGCCCGATCACGGGCATTTGTAAATAAATATGAATTCAACATCCCTGGTGGTCAGTGGACCGCTATCAGCCCGATCGCGGGCATTTGTAATAGAAAAGAAGAATTCATCTATATTTCTGGTGGTCCAGTGGACGCTATCTGCCTGATCGTGGGCATCTGTATAAAGAAAAGACAAATCAGGTCCTATATCCCTGGTGGTCCAGTGGACCGCTATCTGCCGATCGCGGGCATTTGTAAAATAAATAATTCCAATATCCCTGGTGGTCTAGTGGTCCCCCCCCACCCACACTGACCCCACCGCCCCACCCCACCCGATGGCGGCGGAGGCGGCAGCACCACCCGCCTGACACCTCGGTAGGGCTGCCGCCCATTGGTTCTGGCGTGAGCCAGTGTGCATCACAGCCCCTACTACTATGCTACACATTCCAGATATGTAGATGATTCATTCACATATCTGGAATATCATGTGCCTGACAAAACCATGCCATTAGCTCATGCTGTGAACTAATGAGGCTGCAGCCCTACCGAGTGTCAGTCGGCAGGCGGCGGGTGGCAGAAGGGTGGGGTGCTGCCGCCCTCCGGCTGACTGGGGGTGGGGGGGAGCCGGGCAGTGGGGCTCAGTGGGCAGGTGGGGGGGTACCACTAGACCACCAGGGATACTGGAATTATTTATTTCTACAAATGCCCACGATCGGGCAGATAACAGTCCACTGGACTACCAGGGATATTGGACAGATTTTTCTTTTTTTTTTATACAGATGCCCACGATTGGACAGATAGCGGTCCACTGGACCACCAGGGATATTGATGAAGTCTTTTGTTTTACAAATTCCGATTACAGATAGTGGTCCACTGGACCACCAGGGATATTGGACGAAGTTTTTTTGTTTTACAAATGCCCGCGATCGGACAGATAGTGGTCCACTGGACCACCAGGGATATTGGACGAAGTCTTTGTTTTTTACAAATGCCCGCAATCAGGCAGAAAGCGTTCCACTGTACCACCAGGGATATTGGGAATATTTCTTTTGTATACAGATGCCCGCGATCGGGCTGCAGGGGGCGTCGGTCCCCGACGGCTGCTGTCTGGCAGGGCGCCAGGTGCAAGTCATCATGGATCGGCGCACCTGCATGCAAATGGGGCCATAATGACATGCAAATGGTCCCGCATGCGCCTTGCATACATTATGGCCCCATTTGCATGTTAAGTTTTGAATATCGCGGTTGCTGTGCATGGCGCAATGGAACTTGTGCTAGCGCATCCCCATGCTCCACTTTGGCCACTTGAGCTGGCGCAGTGCCACTGTGCCATGCACACTGGGGGTGGCCAGGGTGCGATATTCAAAGCTGCTGAGCCATGGCGCAGCTCCATTGACTATCGTCCAGTCCACACCCTGCGCAGCCAAGTTGCGCTGTGCCCAAGCTTGCACCACAGTCTGGCGCAGTTTGAATATCTGGGCCATTATGTTATCCCTTCAGCAGAAGTGCAGTCTTTAAATCAGAATGTTAGTTTTCAGCAAGTTACCAAACCATCTCCCAAACCAGTTTCTCAAAGGAAAAATCCAAATGACAATATTGATAAAGAACAAGAAATTCACAAAATCAGACAGAAATTACAGGAAACCATAATAGGGATGAAGGAGATTATAAATATGGAGCATAATTTAAGCTTAAAAAAGGAACCTACAGTAATAATGATGAGAGGCAGTTTTCTCAATGCCCTAAACAACACTCCTAATGTCCTTTTTTGAAATTGACCAGATAGAAGTCCTAAGGACCCCCATATAGCTAATATTGGGATAATGGAGCAAATCATACTGATGAAGAATGAGCTCTTACAACTGAGGGGTGAGATAGCATATAATAAAGTAAGAATTGAAGAACTTCTAGAAATCCAAAGTAAGCAAATTAAACCTGGGGCAAAACAGCATGTCGCATCTATCAATCACAGCTTGAGGGGAAAAAAAGGTCACTATACAGAATACAGAATGTGCAGCTGAGAATACAAACACTGGATTTGAAGAAAGATAAAAACAAAACTAAGAAGTTCCAAAATAATATAATAAAATTCAAAAACAAAACAAAACATGGGGAGAAACAACAAAGATAACAATAAAGATAATCCTCTGACAATTGTCAAAAAGTTGAGAACAAAAGTTCTGATAACTCTGGTCAAAAGAACACCAATACATGTAAAAAAAAATATCCAAGAAACATATAAGCGAGAAAGATGCAAAAAAAAAAAGAGGAGAAGAAGAAGAAGATAGAAACTAATAAAACTGACACTCAGGAATACACTCATACAATGTTGCTAGAAATGATGGAACTAGAAGGAGATCAAACAATAATATTATTTAGAGGTGTTACTAAGAATGAGATTGAAAATGAGCAAGTATTACTGATACTGGGACAGCTGATTTGCAATGAATGGTTACAACCTGATATTGCTGATGACGATATTGTGAAGGCTTTAAGAGTTTATGATTGTCTTCGAAATGAATTGATAATGCTGTTTTTCAAACACGAAAGAGTGGCCAGTTATGTATGGCGAAATTCAGACTACTTGCATAAAGTTAACTTAAGTTTGGATTGTCCAGTTCCGGCATCTAAATTGATAAGCAATGGGATACAAACTGAATTGGACCTGATTTAGAAAATGGCAAAAGTTTACCCTTTACAATACATAATAATGTTTGAAAATGATCCAATAATTTCGCCAGACATAACTCTATCCATTTTTGAGATCAAACGTGCGGGTTATGAATCTCAACCAAAGTTAAAATTAATTGTTACACAGATGATGGTTAATTTTGGTGGGGGAGGGGGGTATTTTACGACGATGACATAGTACAAGCTGAAAGAGTTTATAAGAATTGGGAAGCTGGTAATCAGATTGACTTAACATTAATAAAATACTAGCAGAAAATATATTATATGCTAGTGACAAGTTAGATAAACAAGGGATATACATAGTTGATATGAATGCAACACAGGAAGCTCATACTGTACTTTAAGTTTTGTGAAAGGGATGCAGCAGAGAAAGTAATGTGTTATATAATGCTGAGGTAATGAACAGATTCCAAGTACTGTCTGAACAAAGAAGATTGACTTTCCAAGGACAATGAAAATATTGCTAAGAACAATGTCATATGTATAAATCAGGAACCAGGCTTTTCTTTAAATACGTCCATAACTATTTAAGTAAATATAATAAACAATTAGGTATAATGTTGTGGAATATTGCAGGTATAAGCTCCAAATTTGTTGATGCAGAATTTATAAAATTTCTTAATCAGAGTGATATTATAAAATTTCAAGAAACCTAGCATGGTCCATCATAATAGAAAAATAAAATTAAATCGTTATATATGAATACAAAGTCCAGAACAAAAAAAAATGGGGCGAGTTGTGGGTGGGTTAATAACTTATATTAGAATGACGGATTACATAAAGTAATAAAACTAATACTAAACCAAACCATTAGCTTACTTTATTCAAAATCTGGAATGATACATTTTAATGTAACGTCACGCCATCTACGCCTCTAGGGACCAGAAGACAGCCTTCGACATTCTAACATGTCCTACCATGACACCTTACTACCTCATATGGAAAAAATTGTTCATGGGGACTTCAATATCAACTGGCAATCTAACCTCACTGCCCCATTCATCGACGGCCTCAGCCCATGACCTCACACAAATAGTCACCTCACCCACCTGCCTGCACCAGCGCACAGGGTCCCTTCCTCCTGGACCTAGTGTTCACAAACCACCCTCACAAAATCCTTAGCACTACTATACTTCCAGATGCAATTAGTGACCACTCCCCTGTCCTCTGCGCCTAGACCAGTAAGGCCCCAAAGTCCCCTCCGAAAATTATCCTAAAACATAAACTTGCTCCTGGTAAACTTACGCTCCTAAATGCCCACCTCAACATGCTCAGCTAGTTATTCATAACAAACACCCTTGACCCAGACAGAGCCCTAGATCTCTTCATCCATTCCTTTAACTCTATCTGTGACATGTTCGCCCCTCTTACCAAAAGGATGGTCAAAGGCAACCAAGCGCCCTGGATCTCCGAAAGCCTTCTGGCCCTCATGTGGTCCCGAGATTTCCTATGGCACCTCACTAATGAGACTGGCCTACCTACGGACAGACAGAAGTACAGGGAGGCCCAGAACCAATGCACATGGTCTCTATGTATTACAAATCTGCCCTAACCTCTACCTGGGTGCAAATTCTGGAACAATATTAAGGACATCTGTGGCAAAGCCCCCAACCCTGCCCCCATGCAAATCTTGGTTGAAGGGAGCCTGACCTTGGATCCCACTCAGATAGCCACCTCATTTAACAACACCTTCTCCAACCTCAGCCACATCCTCCCTTGCCACTTCTTCAATCCACCACCTGTGCCACCACTGACACCACCTCACACCCAGAGCACCCTTCATTTCACCTCGATGCATCTCCCCCAGGTCTGCTGAGCCTTACCTCAAAAGGCTATAAGCCACTCCCAATAAAGTAGTGACTCCTTAGACCTGAGACTACTCCAGCTCACTCTACACAAGGTGCTAACCCCTCTCACCCATGTTATAAACCAGTCTTAATGTCTTGGAAAATTCCTACTTTTCAAATCTGCCTCTATTACGCCGATATTTAAGAGTGGGGACCCTACCTCCACCAACAACTACTGCCCCATCTCAAGTCTCCCTCTAAGGCACTCGGTGTATCATCACTGATCAGCTCACTGACCACCTCAACAAACACAATATACTTTGCAGCCAGCAACAAGGCTTCAAAGGACATAAATATGACTACTGCCTACTTGAATTCACCACCCACCTTCACACCGCCTCGACAGTGGTCATCTCTCTGTTGCAGTCTTCATCAACCACACTAAAGCATTTGACACAGTCAACCACCCCTCCTTCTAGCTACTCTGTCCAAACTTGGTTTCTCTCAAGATGCCTTGGCTGGTTCACTGACTACCTGGCTGAACGCTTCCAGCAAGTCAAATATTTGCTACCTCTTCCAGTAGGCTGCCTGTCACTCCAGTGTCCCACAGGTCCATTCTCGGACCTCTGTTATTCACTCTCTTCCTTAACTCCCTCCCCCTATTCTGCCCAGGCAATATCCTACTCAATACGGATGACGCTGTCCTGTTCTCCTCCAATCCTGACCCCACCCAGCTTCACCTCTCCCTCCAATCTACCTTCAGCAAGGCTGAAAAATGGTTCACCACACAGCGCCTCATCCTAAACTATAAAAAAAACTAAAGTCATGTACTTCTCGCACCCACTAAACTCTAGGAAGGACCACTGCCCGCCACTCCTAACCACCAACCAGACCCCTCTCGAACAAGTGGACTCCTTTAAATACCTGGGCATCACACTTGACCTGGACCTTACTTTCCACCAACACATCCACCAACTGTCCATAGCCCTCAACATCTGGACTGGCATCCTCTACCGGGTCAAGCAATGTCTCACTCCTGATGCCCTTCGTCTAGCGGTCTCTTCCTCGGTCCTCTCCCCCCTAGACTATGGCATGCTAATGTACAGTGCTGCCAGCTCCTCAGCCTTATCCAGGCTCTGGCTCTCCCTCAACAAAGCCTGTCACCTCTTCCTGGGCTGTGATCGTCTAACCCACACATGCTCTCTCTACAATGTCACAAACTGGCTTAACCTTGATAACAGAATCAAGTTTCATAACTGCCTCATGGTCAAAAAGATTACCTTGGTCTCACCCCTGCTGGTCTCTCACCTCTAATACAATGGGCCCTGTCATGCCAGTGCACCCGTAGCTCTCGCAGTCAACTCCTCTTGGTCCCTTGCTGCTGCACCTCCCAGTTCCAAAGGTCCTTTAGCTACCGAGCCCCTTCCTGGGTAAATAACCTGCCTAATGATCTCACCAACATGAATAGAATCGGCCTCTACAAAGCCTACCTTTGGAACCACCTTTAGTCCTCCAATCCCTGTGACTGCCTCTGGCCCTTGACCTGCCCCTTTATCCTTAGATTAACGCCTCTGGCTGGCTACTCCCTCACCCCCTGCAACCTGAAAATCTCAGAACTAGCTCCTTTGGAGCTTTTTTATGTATTCTGTTCTTCAGTCTCATGCATGAATCTACAGTATCTATCTAAATGTTAATAAATTTACTGTATTTCTTGTATCATGAAAGAATGCTTGTGTTCCATCTCTGCATTGCTCTGTGCCATGTTTTACCTGTATTGACAAGGAACCTTTGAAAAGGAGTCTTTGACTCAAAGGTACTTTCCGAATCCTCAATAAATAAATAAATACATAATTGGTAATATATATAATCCACCTTCTAATTCTCTGTTATATGACAAAGGACTAACTGAGAAAATGACAAAAGATATAAGAAATAAGAAATCACAAAATAAAATGAGATAAGATCTCTGAGGAGTCAGCAAGTAAAATGTGTAATCAATTTATAAAAGAGATGGAGGAACATCTAGAAGTTGACTTCAAACTGGAAATAATACATAGCACAGTACTACAATGATATCACACGTCTAGCTACAATAAATAAAAAATCTAGTAGAGCAAATACAAAGCATAAGTATGAAAACTGGTTCTATAAGCACTGTCGGCAAGAAAAGAGGAAACTGGCCCAACAAATAAGAAGGACTAAGAAAGAACCTACAAGGAAAAATTTAACAGCACTCAATCAGGCCAGAAGAGAGTATAGAACACATGTCAATGATAAGACAAGGGAACATCAAAACAAACTATGGGAATCAATGCACAATTCAATAAGGGAAAGAGATGATAAAAAAATTTGGTGTATGGTAGCCAAAGGTACAAATGTCTACAAATCCAGGTTAGATGTATACAGTACCCCAGACAAGTGGGTGGACTACTTTACAAAAATGTTTTGGAATGAGACTTTACAAAGATACAGATAATTTAGAAATAAATGAAGATTTCAAATGGTTCTCTGAGAACGAACTAAAAATAGCTATAAATAGCTTTAAGAAAAACATGTCGCCAGGGCCAGACAATGTTTTCTACAGATTTCTGTAAGTTAAATGTTGACTGGTGGTCTACTATACTTACAGAACTATTTAATAAATTTATAATTCATGCTTATTTCCCACCTACTTGGTATGGTAGTCATATTCTACCTCCATAAAAAAGGGTTCTAACATGGATCCCAATAATTACAGACCAATAAGTTTAATAGATAATTTATCTAAGATCTTTGCCAAAGTGCTACTGAATAGGTTAATCACATGGCTTGAACAAAAACAGATAATCTCAAATCTACACGCAGGATTTACAAAAAATAAAGGTATAATTACTAAAAAATTTTTAATAAATCATCTGTTAGAAAAATATTGTGAGATCAGAAAACAACTGTTATTTGTTGCTTTTGTGGATTTCTCATCCTCATTTGATTCTTTATTAAGATCCTTACTTTGGGAAAAAAATGCAAAGGTTGGTAATTGATTGTAATTTATTCAACTTAAAAGAATGTATACAGATACCTGGATACAAATAAAGTACACAAAGGCTGGAGACCTGACAAGTAAGATCAAGACCAACCTTGGTGTTTGTTAGGGTTGTGTCTTGGCCCCAACCCTATTTTATATATCAATTACTTAAATGCAGTGGACAATAACGAACATGCCCCTAGAATTGGAAATACCAGAATTCTGATACTAGTTTACACAGACCATCTTGTGGTAATCTCAACCATTAAAACAGGTCTACAAAAAGCATTATATGTGATAAAAAAAACTATGTGTTGAACGTAATCTAACACCTAATACCCTAAAAACACAAGTTACAGTGTTTGGGAGCTGCAAGAAATACAGAAAAATTGTTCTTGCTAGCAAAAAACTGGAATATGTTAATGAATATCAATATTTAGGGGTATGGTTTTCTAGTAACCTCAGCTGGAATAAAAATATAAATAATACAGCTAATAAGGTACAAAATACAGTAAAAAACATTAAATAGATCGAATTATCTTTGTGGTGGACAAACAGTGGTTCTACTATTAAGGACTATGAATGCCAAAGCTATTAGTCAAGCTTTATATTCAGCAGAAACTTTGGGGGTAGAAAATACCAAAAAATTAGACTCTGTCCTAAATGGAGCCTATAAAAAATTACTTAGACTTCCAACAGGTACTTCCAGCATTCTGGGAAGGTCACAGTTGGGCCAACCAGGTTTTGGCTATACAGTAAAGGTAAGAATGATTAATTTCTGGATTAAGGCAGTAACAGATAACTCAGACCATTTAATACAATTATGTATGACTGATAAAAAGAAATGATTAGATTCTAACTCCTCAGGATGGCTGAATAAAATAGGAGGGATAATGGAGGCTAATGGTCTGACATATCTTAGAGATTCATTCAAACAAAACATTTCTGTTTATATATGGGATACATAAAAAAATATATGATATTTTTAAACAGAAAGATCTACGAGATATAAAACAAATAAAAACATCAAGTTGGCTTGTGGATAACACTAATGAACATAATCTAAAGCCATATTTAATATAATAAATACTTTTGAACATAGAACAATATTAACAAGATACAGATTTGAAACTTTTCCCAGTAACATCTTAGAGGCCAGGCATAATAAAAATCAAAACTTAACAAAAAGATGCCACTGTATTTTACAAGAGGAAGAAGATTTCAAACATGTAACAATAAGAAGTCCTTGGTATGATAACCAGAGGAAAAAGTATTTAGGGAAATATCTGTGAACCTGCAATATTCCAGATAGCTTCATGCTTGATCTGCTTTTAATGCGAAAATGAAAAGTCATACTAACATACTAATTGTCAGCAGATTAGGCCTTACAGTCTATCGAGTCTGCTCGAACCTCAGATCCCTAGATGGGTGCCGAGGCCCCCCGTGTTCTAAAACCCTATCATCCATCCCCACCCCCAGGCCGGGTCATCATCTGATACATCCACTTTCTGTGTCTGTCCCACCTCTCTTGAAGCCCTCCACTGTGGATCTCTGAACCAGCTTGCCAGGCAGTGCATTCCAAGGGTCCACCACCCTCTTAGTGAAAAACCTCCTCCTCTTTTCCCCCCTCACCCTTCCACCTTCCAACTTCAAACCATGCCCTCTGGTGATACCTCTCTGCTTTAGTCTAAAGATCCCCTCCATGTTTACCCTATTTATTCCCTTGAGGTACTTGAAGACCTCAATCATGTCCCCCTGTCTCTCCTCTCCTCTCCTCCAATGAAAACAGGCAGAGCTTCTCAAGTCTGTCCTTATATGTCAAATCCCCTAGTCCTCGTATCATCTTAGTTGCCCTCCTCTGTACCCTCTCCAGGAGCTGTATGTCCCTCTTCAAGTGTGGTCTCCAGTACTGTACACAGTACTCAAGGTGTGGTCTAACCAATCCATTGTACAGCGGCAGAATCACTTCCCTGCTCCGAGAGGTGATCCCCCTTACGATGCATCCTAACATCCTGTTTGCCTTTGCTAGCCACTCTCCTGCACTGCTCAGAGTTATTCATACATGCATCCACCATGACCCCTAGGTCTTTTTTCCCTATTGTGGCCTCCAGCACCTCCCCTCCCAGGGTGTATCTGTGTTTAGGGTTTCCCTGCCCAAGATGTAACACCTTGCACTTGGTGATTTTGAAATTTAATTTCCATGTGTGAGCCCAGCTTTCCAGGGTGTCCAGGTCCTTGCAGGGCCAACCTCCCTCTTTCCCCTCAACTACTGCTCCCATCTTGCAGTCATCAGTGAAGAGACTCATTTCACCCTATACCCTCCTGATGTCCGATATGTATGCATTAAACAGGATCGGACCCAGGACTGAGCACTGCAGTACCCTACCGACCTCTCTAGGGTTCAACAGTTCCCCACCGACCGCTACTCTCTAGGTGCGTCCAGCTAGCCAGTTTTCAATCCATCTGACCATCAAAGGCTACTCCCAACCCCATCAGTTTCTCCACCAGACAAGTCCTTACAGATCTAGCTATATACTTAACAGAAATAGTTAAAATCTGGAAAAAAAGAATAAAAATGTTGACACATAGTTAAATACATATGACATTGTTACAACTCGATTTATATACAGATGATTTAAGGGTAACATCACTCTTCTATGTATATCTCTAGAGAATAATAGAAATCTTGGAAAATTTGACTTTATGTATAAAATATAATCTAACTTTATAGTAAAATCAATGTTTTAATTCTGACTAAATGTTTTTAAATCTGATTCCTGTAAATCAGGATTTTATTACTGTATGTGAAATGTGTTTGATTGTAAACCAGATGATATAGAAATGTACTGTGCTAATGTATGCTTGTAATGTTCTGAAATGGCTTTTTTGCTGATCAATAAATTATTGAATTGAATTAAATACTAAGAATGCTCTAGCCTACCATATTCAGCAATGAGGCTGGGGGAAAATCTTAAATTCATGGGAACTGACAGGTGAGAGTGGACCCAGAGGTGGGGACTTGGATAATCTGAGTCTGAGATGTGAGAGATTTCACATGAATCAGCTGGGGGCCTTACAATCCGAAAGCCTAAATGATAAACGCAATCTTGAACCATTTCTAAAATAATTTGATTGATAAGGATCTGTATTGCAACCTATGTTGCTGCAGGTGATTACATCTGCTCTTGCAGATTTGCTTGCTGTGGCTCCTTTTTCCTGCGACGGTGCTCTTTTGGTTCACGTTTAGTAGAGTATGTATAGACAGTAGATTAAATGCATATAACAATGCCAGAAGTAAGCATCAAGAATAATATTGGTGTGGGGTGCTACTGCCTGTGACACTGGTGACCTGGGTTCGGGAACAAGCCTGGGTCATCAGAGGTTGGCTGGGGGAGGAGGACTGAGTGCTCTAAAGGACACTCTCCTCCTTCAGGGAGGGTGGATTGCTGTCCTCACTGTAATACTGCTACCTGGGTGACTACAGGTGATAATGCAGTCGATGACATTGTGGTAGGGACAAATGCAGGCCAGGGTTTGGCGCAGGAGCACGCTTTGCATGCATATGCACCTAGGAACTCCCTAGTGCACCTGTGTCTGATGGGATGGGGAGTAACAGAAAAAAAGATGGCCCCCACTGCCCGAAGGATGGCGGACCCGGTGGACTGAAGATGATTGGTCCTAGCTGTGGGGTGTATCCTCTGCCCGGCTGAGGAGGGAGGGGCACAACTGAGGCAGCATAGAGGTAGGCAGCTGATAGGGGCAGGGTCCAGTGGAACCAAGGCACCTTGGAGATTCCAAAGGGAGTTCAGGCAATGGAGTATAGGGGGTTAAAACAAAGAATTAAAAAAAAAGAATGATACTTATGACAGAAATGCGTAAGATTTGCTGGCCCGCTGGCACAATGGTAACACTACTGCTCACAACACCTGCGACATGAATTTGGTAGTGAGCTCATGGGGTTGGAGGGCTGGCCAAGGGGAGGAGGATTGAATGTCTGGAGGATCACTCTCCTCCTCTAGGGGGAGGCGTACACCTGACTCCTAGCAGTAAGCTAGGGGGAAGGCACCTGGGACTGCTACAGAATGAGCAAGAGGTGTGAGCAGACACTGACATATGGCACATGGGTATGCATGTCACGTGTCATGGTGTCATCACATACCGCGCCCCTTGGGGAAGAAAGTGGAACATCAGCACAGCAGCAGAATGGTGCCTGGACCCTTGCAGGCCCTGCACCTGACTAGCTGGGCTCATCGATCCAACTACCGGATCCAGTTCATGGTGGCAGATCGGGGCACCTGCTGACCCTGCCGGGGGGGGGGCAAGCCCTGGGTGACTGGCTGGCAATAAGTCCTGGTGGACATTGGGGTGACAGGACTTGCAGGCTCCATACCTGACTAGCTGGGCTCATCGGTCCAACTACTGGATCCAGTTCATGGTGGCAGATTGGGGGACCCACTGACCCTGCTGGGGGGGGGGCAAGCCCTGGAGGTACTGGCTGGCAATAAGTTCTGGTGGACATTGAGGTGACAGGCCTTTGGGGGGGTCCAGAGCTGACCAAGACGTGGGAGAATAAAAAAAAGAAACATAAGGTAGTATTACAATATGCTGCTGTTACTCGAGCTGCCATGAATTAATTCCGAAATGCTATTAACAGTAATCAGAATAGGCAATTGTTTCTTCAAAATATGGTGTTCTAAGTTACAAATGAATACAAACCAATAGCGATGAAATTAACACAATAGTTTTAATGTTTTCTTTTGTTGTACTGTTTGTGCTTTTGGTAACTATATTATAAGGTTTTGTAGTTTAATTGTACACTGTCACTAGTTTCCACTTGTTTGAATATTGAGTACACCTGTTTTTATCACTATTGGCACTATATAAGGTTGGTTACTAGAGGTCAGTGCAGCTCTTGAAAGCACAAGTTAATTGTGAAGCATTGGTTTCTAGTGCTGCTGCTTGTTTTTATGCTTCATGTACAGAATTCATGTGAATAAAAGCTATTTGCATAAGTTTACCATTCCACAAAGTGGATCTTTCATTGGTCTGTGTGAAGCCTGACTTTCTGGACTATGCTCACATTTGGTCAGGGTTCAACTAAGTCTCCAGAGTTGTTTTTTTGTTTGTGCATAAGGATTACTACAGAATGGGTAAGAAAAATCCTCTGATCGGCTAGAAGCAGTGCATTGTAGGAGCCCTAAAAAACATGTCCTATCGAACAGGATGCAGAACATTAAATAGAGAATAATGGATAGGTAGTGTGTGTTATGGTTTTTTACACCCAAGGTGTGTGATGACCCATAAACCTTGAGAGTGAAGCTTGAGAGGTTTCGGTCATGACACACACCAAGGTGTAAAAATCCATGAAACTCTATTACCTATATTTTATTTTTATAATTACTGGTGCAGGGAGTGAATGGCAGCATATGTTAAGGCAGTTCTGTTATAGAGACAGAGAAAAAGCAGTTCTCCTGTCAGACACACACACTCAGATACACACACACACACTTTCCCTTTCTCCCTTGCTCTCTCAGACTGACCTTTTTGTGTGAAACTGTCAGCTGTTGACTGTTACAGGGGTCTGTGCAGCATTAAACTCGGCGACGGCATCTCCCGATCTGGAGACACGGCGGGATCAACCAGATAGTCCTTTTATATTTGGAGGTGGGATCAACCAGATAAACAACAACAAATCAAATAAAGAGGGTAGTACATAAAAACAGCTCGTCGGCAAGTGGAAAAATGCACCGCCATTTTTGTAGGCTATTCAGCCCGCCCATGCACAGAACATGAGCCAATGAAAAGACAGAATACAGACGAGTGACACACAAAGGAGACAGGCGGTGAAAGAAAGTTTCGCAAATGCCGTAATAACTCGATTTTGAGTTATTACAGCGTTTTGGAGAGCCTTGAAAACAGTTTGATAAAGGGGGTCACCAGTAATCATAAAAAATCAATGTACATACTTTCCAAATTAAAAATTTAAAACAGATGACAATTTTGCATCTCATAACCAGCAAGTTTGGCTTGAATCCACTTTTCAAATATGTAATACTGCCAGATTTAACAATCAAATCACATTCTGCTAATAAAATCTGACTCACCTGCAAATGTGATTCTACAGTTGCATATTTTCCTTGTATTTGAACCTGCCCTTTGACATCTGCCCCCCCACATTGCTCTTGTTTGCAAATTGGAAAGACAGTGACAGTACCTCAGCTACTATGCTTCTTGGTGGCAGACTTTAATTATAAATTATGAACTGGATGAAAAAAATGCTGAAACCTGAATGGTTGAGAGCATTCTGTACAAGTGATGATACTGAATCATAAAATCACAGGTAGAAAAAAGTTCCTGCTAACAGGTCTTTTAAAACTTAACTTCATAGTACTCCGCCCCAAGTACCTTTACCAGATCCCATAACAGTGCCACCTAGTACTGGCCACAGCATGAAATTACAGAACTTTCTTTGGCCCTGTCCACACTGCATGGTGCAGAAATGGACACAAGTCCCTTTACCGAGAAAGGGTCCTGAAGGAACTGGAAGTAATAAGAGTTGATAAAGCAATGGGGCCAGATGGGTGCACCCCAGGGTCCTTAAAGAACTAAGAGAGTGGTGGCTGAACCTCTGGCTATCCTGTTTAGCCGATCACTGGAAACAGGGAGGTACCCAAAGACTGGAGGACAGCAGATGTAGTCCCCTTATACAAAAGTGGGAACAAAGAGGAAGCAGGGAACTACAGACCAGTCAGCCTCACCTCGGTAGTGGGGAAGATCATGGAAGCACTACTGAAGGAGAGATTGGTGGAACATCTGGTTGTCAATGGACTACAGGACCCAAGGCAGCATGGTTTCACCAGGGAGTCATGTCAGACCAACCTCATTGAATTTTTTGACTGGGTGACTAGGGAGGTGGATCAGGGGAGGGCAGTGGACATGGCCTATCTGGACTTCAGCAAGGCCTTTGACACTGTGCCACATAGAAGACTATTACACAAACTGAGGAATATGGGTGTGGGCAGGACAGTAGTGTCGTGGGTAGGTAACTGGCTGGGTGGCAGGACACAGAGGGTGGTGGTAAATGGCTGTCACTCCACAGAGGGAAGAGTGACCAGTGGGGTACCACAGGGATCAGTGCTGAGACCAGTTCTATTCAACATCTTCATCAGTGACATTGACTTGGGACCTAGAAGGCAGAATTTCACTGTTCAGCTGATGACACAAAGCTCTGTAACAGAGTAGACACACCAGAGGGTGTAGACAGAATGAGAAGGACCTGCAGAAACCTGAAGAATGGTCAGGGGTTTGGCAGTTGAAATTCAATGCAAAGAAGTGCAAGATAATGCATATGGGGCACAAAAACCCTGGCACAATATATCAGTTAGAGGGTGAGGATATAGCATGCACCAAGCAGGAAAGGGATCTTGGGGTTGTCATCTCTGATGACCTCAAGGTAGGGAAACAGTGTGACAAGGCAGCAGGTAAAGCAAATAGGATGCTGGGATGTATAGGCAGGGGCATCACCAGCAGGAAATGGGAGGTTATAATTCCGCTATACAAGACACTAGTGAGGCCCCACCTGGAGTACAGTGTACAGTTCTGGAGACCATACCTACGTAGGGACATAGACAGGGTAGAGAAGGTTCAGAGGAGGGCAACAAAGATGGTGCATGGATTGCATCACAAGTCCTATGAAGACAGGTTGAAGGAACTGAACATGTACTCCCTGGAGGAGAGGGAGGAGAGAGAGAGGATATGATAGAGACATACAAGTATCTTACAGGGAGGAACAGGGTGCAGGAAAACACTATTTTAAGTGAAAAAGATGTTCCAGGACTAGAGGGCATGGGATGAAGTTGGAGGGAGAGACGATTCAGAGGAAACATGAGAAAGAATTTCTTCACAGAGCGGGTGGTGGACAAGTGGAACACCCTGCCAGAGGAAGTGGTGGGGCTGAAACAATCACGGGATTTAAGAATGCATGGGATAGACATAAAGGAATTCTGGAGGTCAGGGGTAAGGGGCAACAGACTTCTAGGAAAACAAACTGAACTTACAAGCTCAAATGGGCAGACTGGGTGGGCCATAGGCCCTTATCTGCTGACTGTATATATGTATCTATGTATCTATGCACACGGTTGAGCGATAACGGTTTTGAAACCAGTATGGTATGTACCGTTATCGTCCGTCCGCATTGATGATGAACCGTTTCTTGAAACGGTCACCTTCCATCCACACTGCTGCTCTTTTTTGGAGCTCCATGCAAACCGAATCAAGGGGCCATCCCACAGTGCCTTGCAGGTCATCCTCATACACACATACATAAAGCATTGAAATCAGTACAGTCACATGTCCACACTGGTAAGAGAAACGTTCTAGAAAATGAACCGTTTCCGATTCCGACCTAAAGACCACATCTTGATAGGTCTAAAGAACGGTTTTAAAATCACATGGTAAACCGTTACCAGTGTGGATGCTACCCGTTTTTGGAGTTCACGGTAATGGCTCAAGCACCAGTAATGGTTTATCATGTGCAGTGTGGACAGGGCCTTTAAGATGTATCCCTGAACCTTAAAAGAAAATATATTAAATATTTAAAAAAGAAAATCTTTTTTTTAAACTTTTTTTAATTTACACAAATGGATGCAGTTTATAATCACAATAATACACTCTGAGGCATGTTTTATCATAGGATATTGCTACTTCTCAGATACGTACGGCACTTGGCTTCACCTCATGGCTCAAAGCGCACCCAAGGCCTGCCGATATCCTGTGATAAAACATGCCCCATTGTGTATTACTGCTTAATTATAAAATGGGTTTGAAAAGTTGTGAAACCTGATTGACTGAGGGCCATCTTTACCCATACTGTTATTAGGGGTGTAGCCAGAAATGTATGTTTTGTACACAGTCTCCAACAGTTGCACCCTCCCCAATTAAAAAAATGTACACATCCTCTCTGAATGGTACCCTCTTCAAAACAACTGAGATTGTTGTCGGATGATTCTTCTAATCTCTAAAGAGATTATACATGTATCTGTCTCCTAAACAACAAAGTTTGAACAGAGACACTCCTCAGTGGCCTAAACTAATCCAAATACTACAAATTATAAATGAAAATGTTAACAGAAAGGCATATGGTTTGTGACAGGCGCGCAGCAAAACTGTACACAAATGTGTACAGTGAGTATGCTTGCTTACACCCTTGACTGTTATCTCAGCAAAGCGGCACTGGATAAAGATCCAGCAGCCTCTTCACAATAAAATCCATACCAACTCCACATCCCTCACTGCCATCACAAACATGGCTGCCAACTTTGCTATAGGCCATAAAAATAAAACTGCCTTTAATGATAAAATAATAGTTAAATGTTATTTCCCCTCATAATCCTCTTTTTACACTCACATACATTTAAAAATGAAGTACCACGTACAGTACTTACAATTTTAATTTGTGGTGTTTCTTTACTGACCATGAAAAGTCTCCCTCCTATCCTTACCTGCTTACAAGGGAAATATCTGCTGACCATACAAATCCCCCTACTGCCAGTTTACTAGGGAAACCTCTGCTGTTTAACCTGCTACAGATACAAGAGAAGTCCTGGTTCCATCTGAGGCCTTCTGTTGTGTGAGTGAGGGGGTGAGCATTCTGACAGTAGAACTGAGCAGAGGTTTGAATTCTTGTATTCCAGCCATAGTAAACATGTCGTCTATAGAGCTGAGGAATAGAACATAAACAAGGTGTCGTAAAGGGAGGAAAGGTGAGGAAGCAGGTAATGAGGTGAGTTTGGGAAAATAGAGGGTTTAAGGGCTAATTTAAAAAAATATGTTTAGCTGTGCATTATATTTGAAATAGAGATGGCATGCCAATTGCTGGGATGTGCTGGGACTATTTTGTTGGGGTGGGTGAATTTTTCTTTTAAATCATTAAAATGCTTAACATCATTTTATTTTTGTGTATTTTTTCACCGCCTTAAACAAAATCTTGGACCCATTTTATAATTGCAATAAGACATTCCAGAGTGTGCTTTATGGTGGGATGATGACACTTCTTGGGTGGTTAAAGGCACTAGCGATGTCTTGTGCCTCACGACAAACAAGTGTGCGATATCCACCACAACTATCATCCCTGTCATGTGTTATGGCTTAAATAATGCCTGATGTTGTTTCTTTTAAACAGAATGGTGCTTCCGCAACTTCTTAAACTGCTGCTACCATGCGCTTTGGATGTTGTCTCCTGTATGCTGTATAATTCACCTTCTGTCCTCTCTGCACTTATTTTGAGTTCCAGTACCTTGCCATCATGGCTCTTTATCTAATGTAACCTATTTGTTATAATTACCCAATGGATTTTTATTATGTTGCTTCCAAATTTTTTGTTCTTTTTTCTCGTTATTCTGACGCAGAAACATTGTTAAAGAACCACTGGTTCAAAGGTATTGTAATCCAAGAACTTAATAAATAAATAACTGCTCCTGAATTATCACTGTGCTCTGCCTACCTGCTCGGTAAGACTCTCTCTCTCTCTGCCTGCGATCGCTGCTTCATGGTAATTAAAGTAACAGTGCTAATAAAAAAAATATTTTCCTAGAGAGATAATGATTGCAACTGCACGCATGCTCCCACACCTATCTGACATAGAGTAGGGGGACTTTTGTGATTCTTGCTACCCCAGATGTTAGCCTGCTACTGGCAAGATCATTACAAGGTCTTGGTTTTGCCATATCCTAAAGTGCGGTACTTCCTGCTAAGAGTTAAGATCCAGATTAGCCGGCCCAGTGGCACAGAGGGCTGAGGTGCTGGTGCCTTACCTCCTGTCACACTGGCAGACTGGAATGGACCAGTCACTCGGGGCCAGCAAGGGTGATGTTAATATCCAAGACAGTTCTCCTCAGGGAGGGTACACCAGTTCCTGCCACTTGCCTGCCTCCCAGACTGGTCCAGCAGACATGGCAGGGATGTGTGTGATGCAGAACACAGAGTGCGTCAATAGGCACATTTGGGCATATATTACACACAGATGCCCAGAAGAAAACCAGGGCACGCAAGATGGCAGGTAACACATGACCCTATGTGGCAGGCCACTCTCTGATACATCCATGAGATGGGTTGGTGACAGGGGTTGGGGGATGCCACTGAGACCAGATACAGCAGGTGGAGAAAGAAACTAAGAAAAAAAGATCCAGATTAGACCCATATCACCCACATTGTTAAATGGGGATGGGGCGGAGCAGAAAAAAAAGAACATGTTGCAGTACATCAGGCCACACATCAAAAACCTGAGCCCCCTAGTGGCACCTACTGGCAGGACTATTTGACATTTTTTAAAAAAAAAGTTTATTTATTTTATTTCTTTGTTATAGTTCATTATTTCTTTTCATTTTCCTCAGTACCCATTTCATAGGTGCAGTAAGACACTCTGGGAATGTGCACTGTGCAAAGATAACCACACTTGCAGAGGCTGAAGGCACTCAGCCTATGTCCTTGCACATGTGGTTACGTCAGCACAATGCACACCCTATCATGTCTTACTGCTTATATGTACAGAAATCATGTGAGAGCAAAATTCATAATAATAAAAATAGTAAAAGCATGTATTACAACTCTCATATTACGTAAACAATAACCCAGAACAGGGCATGCATTTCTAGAGAATGAATGCATGCCCCAGGTGAATTGGATGGCATGAGACCAATGGCTATGACTTTTAACACACCAAGGAAATGCATTAATTCTCACAAAACCCATACACTGGAGTGGGTTACTGCAGAAAATGGAAAAGGGTTTTATTTTCCTTCAGTTACATTGTTGCTAATTGAATAGGTGAGTTTGGTAACAAAGGCTGAGTGCCTTTGAATGGACCTGGGAAGTGCATTTATTTTGAAGAAATCTATGCCCTGTTGTGGGTTTTTGTGCTTAAAAAGTGGAAAGACCTGCTCTGTGGTGCCAAGCGATAGGGGATTGCTCAGCACACTGGTGAACTGGGTTCACATATGCAACCAGGACAACAGGAGCAGAGACACTTGGGGAGGGTTAGGAGTGTCCATTGGACACTCTCCTCCCTGGGGAGGAAGAGAGCCTGCATTGCTTTACGAACAGCTCCCAGTGACCTGTTGTGCCAGCGCACTTTGCGGTGTGGGTGACCATCAAATCAAATCATAGTTTATTTCTATTGCGTTTTTCAGATATCAAAGCGGAGCATATAAAAACATACATCAACAATAAATAATTAAAATATAAAACACAATAAAAAGACAGCAGATAAAAGAACAGCAAGGTGCTAATCAAAGGCTGAAACAAACAAAAAACTCTTATGAGACGCCTTAAAGGATTCTGTGGATGGGCACTCTCTAATCCGACAAGGTAGAGAATTCCACAGGGTTGGAGCCACAAAAGAAAAAGCCCTGGCCCCAGAAGATTGAAGGCGAACCCTGGGAATCTCTAGCAATCCTTCGTTGGCAGAACAGAGCGGGCAGAGAGGGCAGTAAGGCCACAGGAGATTTTGCAAATAGCTCGGTCCCTGTCCGTGTAGGGCCTTATAGGTCAGCAATGCGACCTTGAAGGTAATCCTCCAGCGTATCGGCAGCCAGTGCAGTTCACGCAGAACAGGTGTGATATGGGAAGTTCTGGATAACCCAGTCAACAACCTGGCTGCAGCATTCTGCACCAGCTGCAGGCGGCGGAGGTCTACCCCTGGCAACCCTAGATATAGAGCACTGCAGTAATCTAGACGCGAGGAAACAAAGGCGTGAACCAGAACAGGAAGGTCATCGTGTGGAACAAGGTGCTTTATTCCTCAGATGGTAAAATGAGGACTTGACAGTGGCCGACACCTGGAACTTCAGTGTCATCTTGCAGTCAAATATTATGCCCAGATTCCATGTGCTGCAAGTACATCTCCCTAGGCTACCACCTGTATGTGACTGCAATATGGGAGGTGGGTGGTTTGCAGGAAAAAAACAGAAAATTGCCTGCTTTGCTGAGTGGATAATGATCACCAGGTCCCCTCACACCATGCAGCCTGGGCAAGCGCCTCTAATGCCGATACCCCGCCGTGTGTCTGGTGTAGCAGACTCTCAAAATCTTCCCTCTCATGGGCCCCAGGAGGGGCCCCCCTCCCCCCCAGCGAAGGGATACATCACGCAACCGGGGCATGGCACGGGGGGGGGGGAATGGTACAGATGCCCGGGAGGGATGGCTTAGTGGGCCAAAGGGGCCCTAGGCACAGTCTGAAGGAGTTGCCAATCAGGGGAATGGGAAGCATAAAGAAATAAAGCAAAAAAAAAAAAGTGGAAACCAAGCAATAAGCTTTTAGTTTATTAGAAAAAGGTTTTATTTTCTGTTAGGTTGTTGCCAGGTAGATTAGGGCAGACTAGTTATGAACAGTTCCTATACCAGAGATTAATGAATGCTCAGGTGACATGTTTTGACCAATGAAGTAGCTAAGATTCTGAAGCCCAAGTTATAAGAGGTTCTGTCACACGCACATGTTACACTGCACTTTCACTTTCGGTCATGGATTCACTGACGAGCTAAACTACAATGCAGTACTACATAAAGTCAGTAATTATAAAAGAAAAAAATAGGAAAGTAGGATTTCTAGGGATGTGGATATGGTGTACTGTCCACACTTCTGGCAGGATCCTTTCCCTTTCAGACTCTGTCCGGAAGGTCTTCAAACTGGCTCCTCCCATCCACCTAGGTGTTAACTCCCTTGGCACCACCCCATGACATCAGATCTTCCTTTCTGCTGGAAAAAGAAGGTTCCCTCTTTATCGCTCTGCATTTAGTGGGCCCTCTGCTTTCAAAAAACATTCAAAACAATCCATCTTCAAAAGCTGGTTTACAAATTAGTTTGAAACTCTCGTCGACATGGACAACTCAAAGTGGGCGCCTGGTTTCAAAAAATGCGACTGCAGGCAGAAGATGTCCTGGAAGGACCTGCACACTTTGTGCATCTACTGCCTAGGCCACAATCATGATCCCCAGGCTTGTGGCCTTTGTCGCACTTTGCATCCTAGTACTTTGGAGGATCAGCATGCTCGACTCCTTCTTCGGTGGCCAGCTGAAAGGGACTCTGCCATTTGATCGAAAGATACTCATCAGTGGTCTCTGCGGCTGCGGGGTCCACAGAACAACTGTGGCCTTGAGAGGTGGCAGCTCAGGCCACAGCGCATACCTCTCTTCAACCCGGCTTTCATGTCGCTTTCTTTTGGCGCCACCTTATAGGCGTTTTAGGGATTTGTGCCAGTCCTTCCCACTCTTGGGCAAGGTCCCTCTAAGGGCACAAAATCCTCTAGATCATCAAAAAAAGGAGACTAAGAAAAACTCTTGTAGATGAATGTGGGATCATGAGTGCTCCTGGGCCTCAGATTCATGTGCTTCCCTAGAGGTTTCGACTATGGTCGATCCTTCGGTCCAGACCGCTGGCTCCATGGTCTCTGAGTTGGGCCCATTGGCAGAGATGAACATCGACCAACCTGTCAAGATTTTTCTCAAGCTGGTTGATGTGTCTTCACAGGATGAAGTGGATACCTCACTCTCTAGGACTCCGGTCCTACCTATCATCTCCTAAGTCAGGTCAGTTTCCTGATCTAGTCCCCAATTCTCAGGATTACATTCCTTTTGGAAAGTCTTGACTTTCACTGGCTCCTTCTCTTTCCCGTTGTTGGGTTCTCTGGTGGTCGAGGTTGAGATCCCTTAGACTGGATTTGAGCAGCTCTCACCAACATCAGCGATCCTGCTCTCTGCACTTGAGCAAGTGGTGCCACTGCTGTTCTTTCTCTTCTTCCTTCCAGGGTGAGGAGAGGTCCAACACAAAATGTGTCAGCGCTATGAAGGGTTAATATGGCAACAGCTCATGCTCTCTAGGGTTAAGTCAATTCCATTTACCCGACTCTTCCATGGCTCCCACCTCCAAGGCTTGAGCCTGTTCTGCCTTGGCCTGTTCCAGCCTCTCCGCCCATTATGGTGGAGCTGCCTCCTGAACAACCAAAGGATGGTCCCCTCCTAAGGATGCCTGCACCACTCCTGGGCTTCCTCATCAGCTGTAGGTCACCATAACTCTCGACAGACCCTACAGGGCTAGTGGGGACTCAGGTAGTCGACTTTTTGGTGAACCTCGAGTTCGAGGACCTCCTGCACTCTTGTCCGGTGGATGTGGAATCGAGGGAGGATTTGTCTATGGAGCACAGTCCCACTTCTTTGGGGCTTGCTCTGTCTCATTTCTGAATCAACTGGGATTTAGATGGAGCCATCCAGAAATGGGCCAAGTATCCCTTGACTGAACTTCTCGACCGAGGTGATTCCCTGGGGTTGCCTTCCTGATCGTCAAGGCCATTCTTGGCCCCACTCTGGAGCTTTGGCAGCACCTGCCTCTGCCTGGAGCCATCAGCTCATATGGCCCGAAAAGATGTGGTCCCTATGGATTCCCTGTCAGGTTTCATCAAACATCCCTTGGCTGAGGGTTTGGTGGCTGACTTGTTCTTTCAGCGTACTGGCAATGTTGGGGACATGGACAAGCCTCCCAACAAAGAATCAAGAAATTGGATCGTGGCTAAAAAGTCTATGTGGCCTCTTCTCGCCTTTGGCAGTTAAGTTCGGCCCTTTGAGTGGCCCATGCTCAGCCGTTACTCGGCACTCTGGATGAGGTGCTTCCTCGGCTCCCAGCTGACTTACAGACCACGGCCAAGCAAGACTGGGGACCAGGGCAAAGCAGTGGCCAAACATCAGCTCCTGACAGCCATGGACATTGGTGATTCTCGCCCGGTCTGTGGCTGCCTGTGGCCATGCACTGGTGCGTGAACCACCATCACCTTGGGACTTGTTGCTGGTATTGGCAAAGCTCATGGACAAGCCATTCAAACCAATGCACAGGTGTGAAATGTCTCTCCTGTCATGGAAGACCACCTTCTTGGTGGCTATCACATCTGCCAAAAGGATCAGTGCACTCTAGGTGCTCTCAGTGGAGTCTCTTCATTTGGTCTTCCACGGGGACAAGGCTGTCCTTCGCCCCAACTGGAAGTTCCTCCCGAAGGTTGTGTCAGAGTTCCACCTTAATCAGGTGATGACTCTCGCAGTGTCCTTCACTAACCACACCTCGAAGGCTGAGCACAGGCTCCATACATTGGACCTGCGGCGAGCGCTCACCTATTATAGAAAAAACAGGTTATTCACCCAGTTCTAAGAGTGGTATATGGTGTGCATCCACACAACCCACACAACCCACCCAACCTCCCCAGGCAAGTGGGACACTGTATCTTGCTTCCAGCAGGTAAGATCTGATGTCACAGGATGGTGCAGAGGGAGTACCAGCGAAGACCTGCCAGCCAGAATCTCAAAGGACAACTAAATGATCTTTTTACACATTTTTCTTTAAATTACTCCATAGGCTTATAAAGGAGAGGCTGTTGTTTATATTTATACTGAAACTGCATTTATAAAAGTAGGATAAATGCAGTTTCATAGCATTTGAATATGCTAGCTCCCTACTGGAAACACACGCACAATACGAATACAGTACTCACACACAGAGCCAGTACTGGATGCTCTATAGTCTCTAAAGGTATTTGCATTTGTTTGTTGAAAACGTGAAAAAGAGAATAGAATTTTCTGCTGTTTTTTGCAAATTATAAAAAAACTAAAAAGTATATAAAAATGAAACACCACTCATTTTGTAGATATTTTTGTGCTGAACAAATGCCGTGCTCACAGTACCATGCTATCAGTTTTTGTTTTAAAATTATTTGCATTTATCTATTGAAAAAGAGAAAAAAAATTGAATTTTCTGCTGCTTTGCTTGGTAATTTAAAAAAAAAACTAAAATGTATCTATGAATGAAACACCACTCATTGTGTAGATATTTTTGTGCAGAACAATGTCCGTGCTCAAAATACAAAGCTATCATTTTCATTTTAAAGTTATTCGCATTTGAATACGGTGGAGCTAGAATAAATCTGCACAACTGGCATTTCTTTCTTCATTGACATCATCAAGGCAGCCATTTTAGGATTCTTAGAGCAGGATTTTTGAATCAGGAGAGGCTGTGTTTAAAATTTTCAAATGCTATGAAACTGCATTTCTCCTACTTTAATAAATGCAGGTTCAGTATAAATGTAAACAACAGCCTCTCCTTTATAAGCCTTTGGAGTCATTAAAAAATGTGTAAAACAATGGTTTAGTTGTCCTTTAAAGGGAAAGGATACTGCCAGAAGCGTGGATGTACACCATATACCACTCCTAGAAGTACTGTTACAGGTGAGTAACCTGTTTTTATTACATTTATTACACACCCTCAGTGTGTGATGTGTACATAAACCTCTTGAGATTTGCTCTCCAGGTTTATTAACATTACACACCTGGAGAATAAAAAAACTAATACACCCTTCCCATACAATATTCTGTACCACCCCTTCCCATACAATATTCTGTATCACCCCTTCCCATACAATATTCTATATTTTACCTTCCATTGCTTTGCAGATGTCACCATCAAACATAAGAAAACTAAGGTTTCATTTCAGCTCACAGTGAAAAGTCTACAACAAAACTAAAGCTATAAGATGAAAAAGGTATAGAAAGATAAAAATGGCACACATCATTATGAAATGGACTAAAGAGGTAAAACAAACCAGAAAAAGTTTGAAAATGCATTCCAAATTTCCTTTAGAAATTATACTTTTTCATATCTTTATATATGAAAGAAGTAATGACATGATTTATCGATAGCAAAAATGAATACTGATATACAGTACAGGTGATTTTGGGGGGGATTCTCCAGGGGTGGGATTAATGTGCCAGAGGCGCGTATCCTGCCTGTGCAGCCCTGCACCCACAGACCGATGCATGGTAGCTGCATTCAGAGCCACCAGCCACCACGCAGCCCCAATTCATGACCCCGCCCCCCCCCCGGTGCACAGTTGCACGGGGGCACTGCCACAGACACAGGTGAGCATTTAATGGGATAATGGCACTCCATCCGCCACTAGATCCCTTACCCCTGGGGCATCACGGATGTCAGGCGACCATGGTGCAGTCGCAGCATCGGGGCCAGCAGGCACCTGGGTGGCTGCCCCCAGTCCCCCACATGGAACCCAAGGGTCAGGGTGGCATGTTGGGAGGGCTATCCATGCCCCTACATCCCCGCCGTGGCCAGCAGTGGCATCCTGGGGGGGCACATACTGGCTACATCTGTCCCGGAATGTGTAGCCTGCCCTCCCCTCACCTGGCACTCCGCACTTTCGAGCATAGTGTGGAGTGCAGGAATACCCCTGCACTGCCTCTGGACTGTCCCTGCACAGAGAATGCTGGCAGGCTGGGAGATCTGGTGTGTATGCCCCCCACCTACTTTGTGGAATTGGGTGTGGGGCGTAGGCTACTTGGAGGTTCATGCTGATTTATACATGGCACATAGCTACCTGCACCATGGAGAATCTCATTGTTAGTGTATATTGCTACAAATATATTGGTAGAGAAAATGTAAACTTGCTATATTATATTATGAAAGATTACCTATACAATTTGTGGTTGGAACATACTAGTGTTTGTTCCATTAAGGAATGAATATACCTTTCTCTAGTTATGGGTTTTAAGGTAGAATCCATAACGACTAAATTACCTGCACCCTGATCGCTGTGTTCCTATCCATCGGATCTTCCTACTCATGTTCTTAAATTGTTTTTTTTTTTTTTAAATTGCAGTTTTTATTTGAGATTTCATTATAAAAGAGGAAGTACAAACACTATACAACATAAAACAGTATTTAGACATTACTAAACACTAACAAAGAAAGCTGGTATGTGAAATTCATATATTGATAATTATCTTTCTACAGCTTTACAACACTTAACAATAAGACAAACACTACCCCCCCCCACCTTAGGTATCATAAAATTCAGTATTAACAGTGTTAATAATGTATAGGGCAAAATCCTCTCTGGAATTCAAGGGTTCTTGCTGTTAAGCAGCTGTGCAGTAGGCGACCTTGTATGGGTTTCTAGTTCCACTGGGCCAGCGTTTCTCTAAAGGACTAAGGACTGGATTAGGCATCTCTTGTCTGAATCTCCAAGATCTAGGTACCTTCTCTTTCACTTAGAAATTCACTGAAGAGCAGCCATCTCGCTGTGAATTTCTCTTTTTGCAGGCGAATATGAGCAGTTAGTCTTTCCATTTCTTTAAGTTGTCAGCAGCAATCTAACCACTGTGACTCATTTGGGACCTGATCAGAAAGACACTTCCTAGTTACTACTTTAGCAGTGGCTACCGTTAAAATACTGAACAAATATTTCCCTCCAGGGCTTTGAAGCCCTGTTGAAATCTACTTAACACTAGCGTATCACAAGTGTTAAGGATCTGGGTGTTCAGTATCATGTTCATTGTCTGGAGAACATTGTTCCAAAAGGTCCTAAGTTTCGGGCAGCTCCAAAAAATGTGCTTATGTGTGCCTACCTGGCTACATCCTCTCGAACAAATTGCAGTCCACTGACTTCTATAGTGGTGAGTTATTACTTGTGTTTTAAAAAACTTTGTGATCACCTACCACCGAAACTCAAGCCACGTCGGAGAAGCTGTGGTTCTGTTGGCTTGTTCCCAATTTAGTCCAACTTTTTGGGAGAGTGTTTCACCTAGCTCCGTTCCTATTTAAGTTGAATATTTAACCTTGACTGGGAATTATTGTCCTTGCATACCTGGTAGAGTCTTGAGATCAGCTTTCCTCATCCCTCTACCCGTGGCTCTCACACACAGAGCCAGTACTGCATGCTTTGTAGTCTCCTGTAATAAAGTTTTCCTTGGTTTGGTAGTTATATAATGCCTCAATTGAGGTAACAATAAAATCTCTTTGGGTAGCTGAACTCAGTATACTGTTGGAACATTGATGCAACAACAGCAAAGCCCGACAGCGGCGGACTTGCGGCTGAGATTTCTCTTGATGGACTTTGTATTGGCGGGGGCTAGGCACTAACTCCACTGTTTGTGCAATGTGGAGTGAAATATTTAAAGTGCTCTAATAAATTCTCTCTTGGAAATCTGGGGTGCTGTTTTTGTACATGTTGTTCTTGCACATTTCCTTTAGTCGGTTGGTTGAGTCCTCTGGCATTTCTCATGAGGGTTGAAATGTCTCAGCCGTGTGGGGTAGGGGGGGTGACAGTAAGTAATTTGCTCCTCTCTTTCTGAATGTTACATAAGGTGCCTGACTTACTTCCACCCATGCTTGATTTTGCTATCCTTTCATTCTCCCCTCTATCATCTGTGATACTCTCTCTCTCTTTGGAGGGTGTTCACTCTTGCATCCTCTCATTAGTCAAGCAGCACACACGGTAACCTTCTCGGAGGTGCTGCCCATCTATGGCATAGGAGAGGCTAGGGTGTTCCGCACCATGGGATTCAATCAGTGGTTGAAAAACTGGTGTGGAGCTCAGTGATTTGGCTTCATAGGGGACTGGGGTCTACCTGGAGTGATGCAAGCCTATACTGGCATGATGGGCTGCATCTGTCCGGGAGGGAACCAGGATCCTAGGTGATAGGTTTAAATGCTTCATTGGAAGCTTTTAAACTAGCCAAGGGAGAGCACTGGAAAGGAGCAGGAAAATCCTAGCCCCAAATAATCATGGTAGTAAGTCGCGGCAAACACCAAATATAGAGGTGTCGCTTAGGGAGAAGGGCAGGGTAAATGAAGAAAGTGACAAAGGCAAGAAGGACAGGGATGGGGCAAAAGGGAGTAAGGCCATCAGGAAATGGAGGGTAATGAGTACCAATGCCCGTAGTCTGGGCAAAAAGCTCCCTGAGCTGATGGCCTTAATGGAAGAGGGATGCCTGGATATCGTAGCAGTCACAGAAACATGGTACACAGAGAACCATGACTGGGATGTTAACATACCAGGGTACATAACCTACAGGAGAGACAGGCAGGGGAGAAGAGGGGGAGGAGTAGCTCTCTATGTAAAGGAAGGGATAAAAGCAACTGAACAAAAGAGTAAACAGGGAGAGAGGAGGCACTGTGGGTCACCTTGGAGACTGGAAAGGGCACCACAATCCGCACAGGGGTTGTGTACAGACCTCCATGTCAGGGGAAGGAATGGACAAGGATATGATAGAAGGCATTCTTAGAATGGCAGAGAAAGGGAGATACTGTTGATGGGAGACCTGAATATGCCCAGATGTTAACTGGAGCACATTTGCTGCAGCCACATCCAAAGCAGGGCCATTCTTGATGCCCTACAGGTGGCAGGCATTAGACAGCTAGTTTGGAACCCACTGTGAGGGAGCAATCTTAGACCTCGTGACTCTCAAATGGGGGCAGTGAGAGGATCTCAGATCTAGAAGTGGGTTGCCATCTGGGGACAAGTGACCATCAAACAGTGTGGTTCACGTTAAACTCCAGCTACAGAGTCAAGCCATACAAAGTGAGGGTACTGGACTTTAGGAGGGCTGACTTTGGCAAGATAGGAGAGTGCCTCAGAAAAGCACTAGCAAACAGGCTAGAAGGAGGTGTGGAGCAACAATGGGGAATTATCAAAACTGCCATCACAGAGGCAACAAGCCTTTGTGTGAAGCAAATGAACAAATCAAAATGAAAGAAAAAGCCACTATGGTTCTCAAAGAGGTGGCTGTGAAAGTCAGGAAGAAAAGATAGCATTCTGGAAGTATAAGGAAACACAGAAGGAGCAGAACAGAGAGCTGTACCAGTTAAGGCAGAAGGAAGCAGGAGGAAGTCAGAATAGCAAAGGCCCAAACTGAGGAAAGATAGCCAGCTCGTTAAGAAGGGGATAAAACCTTTATAGGTACATCAGCGGCGTGAAAGACAAAGGAGGGATAGTGAGGCTGAATAGAATGAACAGTGGGTGGGCAGAGGGGACAGTGAAAAGCAGGAATACTGAACGAATATTTCTGCTCAGTATTCACAAAGAGGAGGGGAAGTGCCTAATCCAATTAACAGAAGCACTCTTGATAGGGGGTCGATCCCAGTCCTTTCACAGAAGAAAGGGTTCTGCAAGAACTCCTAAAACTGAAGGTGGACAAAGCAATGGGTCCTGATGGAATTCACCCCAGAATTCTAAAAGAATTAAGGGAGGAACTAGTGAAACCACTGGCTACTCTTTTTAATAAATCATGGGAGGATGGTGTGGTACCCGAGGACTGGAGGAAGGCGGATGTGATTCCCCTTCACAAAAGTGGTTCCAAGACAGAGGCAGGAAACTACAGACCTGTCAGTCTGATCTCTGTGGTAGAGAATGTGATGGAGTCACTTCGGAAGGAAAGAATAGTCGAGTACCTAGAGGCCAGTGGAGCACAGGACCCAAGGCAGCATGGGTTCACAGCGGGAAGGTCATGTCAGATGAATCTAATAGATTTCTTTGACTGGGTGACCAAAGTAGTAGACCAGGGAGGGGCTGTGGACATGGCCTACCTAGACTTTAGCAAGGCATTTGACACAGTCCCACAAAAGATTAATAGTCAAATTAACCAGCCTGGGAGTGGGTCCCAGGGTGGTAGCCTAAATAACATTGGCTGGACAACAGGACACAGAAGGTAATTGTAAATGGAGTCCATTCTGAAGACAGGGGTTACTAGTGGGGTACCGCAGGGTTCAGTATTGGGTCCAGTCCTATTTAATGTCTTCATCAGTGACATTGCAGAGGAACTGGAAGGAAAAGTATGCCTTTTTGCAGATGACACAAAAATCTGCAACAGGGTTGATACACAAGGAGGCGTGGAAAGGATGAAAAGGGACTTGGCAAGGTTGGAGGAATGGTCAGAAGTATGGCAGCTAGGATTCAATGCTAAGATTGCAAAATAATGCACCTGGGAAATAAGAACCCAGGGGAAGAATACACAATGGTGGGGGAGGTAGTAACAACAACAAAAAAGGAAAGGGACCTGGGAGTAATCATTTCAGATGACCTTAAGGTTAGCAAGCAATGTGAGAAGGCAGTAGGGAGGGCTGGGGGTATACTGGGATGTATAGGGAGAGGCATCAGCAGCAGAAAACAGGAAGCTGTTATCCCTCTGTACAGACAGTTGGTGAGACCCCATCTGGAGTACTGTGTCCAGTTCTGGAGACCCCATCTCCAAGGACATAGACAGGATAGAGGCAGTCAGAGGAGGGCTACTAAAATGGTGCAGGGTCTGCAAGAGAAGCCGATGAGGAGAGACTAAAGGAGCTTAATATGTATACCCTTGAGGAAAGAAGGGAGAGGGGGGACATGATAGAAACTTTTAAGTACCTCAGTGGAATCAACAAAGTCCAAGAGGGTAGCATTTTTCAGAAAAAGAGACTTGCAAGAACAAGGGGACGCAATTTAAAGATAGAAGGAGGGCGGTTCAGGGGCAATGTGAGGAAGTATTATTTCACAGAGAGGGTAGTGGATGCATGGAACAGCCTACCTGAGGAGGTTGTGGGGTCTAAAACTGTGGGAGAATTCAAGAATGCATGGGACAGACATAAGGCAATTCTTGTGGGGGGTAGGAAGAAATAGGCTGTTGGTTAACTAGGATTTGCGGCCTATCCTGTAGGTAGGGAAATGGGCAGACTAGATGGGCCTAGCGGTCCTTATCTGCCGTCAAAGTCTATGTTTCTATTTCCTGTGTCTGTTGGGATGAGTACTTCTGGCACCTTCAGTGAGCCTAGAAGGTCTCAAGCAATGAGAGCAAACGAGACCTTGGCCAAAGTACTTAAGTATGAGTAAGCCCTTGAAATTATCCATTAACCTGCAGGCCCAAATGAGAGTGGAAAGGCTTTGACCACGAGACCAAGAGAGACTGCAACCAAAAAAAATCTCAATATGCATAAACACTTCTACGTATGCATTTACCCAACAAAAAACAAACACAAACATGCCCTTGACTGCAGAAGCCATTAAAATATACTTCCTTCTTTAGGATTCTACTGAATCCAAGTTAAAATAAGTCAAACTGGAAACGTCAGTAACAGAGTTGTGGTTTCCTTAATAATGTTGTATGATACCACTATTCCATAATATCGAGGGTAGTGGTGCTTTCTACCTCACTGCACTTAACTGCTGTGTGCAATCCATTAGTCTCCTATCATCCAGCAACACAATAAGGCTTTCAAAATAATTAGCAGATGTGCGTGACCTGATCAGTAGGACTGGCAGAGGCTGCTATGTGAAAGTGCCTGGCAGTGCTCAACTCTGCACAGTGAAATTCTTGCTGCTGTATATTAATCCAGGTAATTCCATCCCTGCCTTAGTAACCATACACCTTCATATACATACGTGACTGTTTCACCAGATCACACTGTGAGTCCAATTCACTGGAACCTGCTTGTAAACTAGCTGTTGCTCCTAAATCAGGCAATCTCTGTTTTTTAACTCAGGTTAAAATGTATTAAGCTTGCAATATCATCCACAAGACAGACATACCAGCATAATACAAAGTATAACTGCAGGGGTGTCCCCATATTTTTGCTGGAGACATACATCCAATTTACAATAATTAGGCCCCAGAAACTGTTTCTCATAACTCAGATCAAGTCATGTGGCAGCCTGTAAGAATATAAACTAAAGGAGTTCTTTCTGACTAGCAGTCCTTAGAAAAATAACTTGCTGTCACATGCATGGCCTCAAAAGACATGCAGTATCCTTGAAGTAAAATATACAATCATTTGGTCTCGTGAATAACATATAACTAAAAAAACCATAACATATGACTGTTAACATTGTCAAAATTGGTAAAAGTAAAGGAGCGACTCTCCCCCACCCCCCAAAATCACAGTTCCGAATGCACTAGTATTGGGGCCCATAAAGAAGGAAAGAAAGAAATTGTCCCAAACCAACTAAGCTTTTCACTACATGACTCCCTTGTTTCCCAAGCCCTCCAGGGTCCTCCTGCCTCATTTCAAAACTGAATGACCTTTAGACTGAGATTAGATCTACCCCCCCCACCGTAGCCTGGTGCAAAGGTCTCCAAATGTCAAGAAACTGCTCAGTTTCCAACCAGAGACTACTTGTAATTCTCTCCATGCCCTTGAATGCCACTGTCCAAGCAAGGGTATCTGGGGCGATAACCAATTAAAAGTGATGCATTTGAGGGCACCCATCCCATATATTTTGGGCCAATTTCTGGATGGGTCCATTACAAATTGGTAAGGAAGGGAAACTCAGAACCAGTTCTAAAAAAGTACATGGGAAAGAAATTCCCCAAATACATTACATTTCTGAATATATACTCTGCCAAAAACTGTGGAGTTTGGGACAATCCCCCAAAATGTGAAAGTGTGTTCCTCTGTGGCCTCCACACTATCTCCAACATTGTTCTGTATAATTAGCATTAAAATGTTTTGGAATTACCAGGATTCCGAGAAAAAACTACGAGAACCCTCCATTTAAACTCCTGCCAGGTCGGAAAGGCCGTCACTTGCCACCCCAAATGAAGACACTGATCCCATTGGGTTAGAGATATTGAAATTCCACTCTCCTGTTCCCATTTCAGTCAGTATTCTTCCAATGGGGAGACTTCCAGAGAGGACAATATCTGGTACAAAATACATTATACAGTGCTTACCTTGATTCCTCAGGTCACGGTTTGGCTTTGAAGACTGCAGATGTGTCTCGGTCCACAGAAGATGACAGCCTATGACCTCCAGAGGTAAGTAAAGGGTAAGGGGGTGGGGCGGTGGGTGCTCAGTGGGAGGGCTGGGATGGAGGAAGGGATGGCGGGGATGACAAGGGACTGTTTTTTCAGGTAAAAAAAATATACCGGGGACTGTTTTCTTTCTACAGGTACTACTGCATTAATATGTGCGGACACTGGGAGTGGGCTCCCTACTGTCCCACACTGCTGTGGAGGAGGGGGCTTGTAATGCCAACATGGGGACTGGACCACCATTGTTGGCAAATATTAACAGAATAGGCAGCGGGTGGGGGCATCTGACACCAGGGGTGGGCATCCAGTGTCAGATTATATAAAAGAAATAAAATAAAACTAAATAAATATTTGGGGATACTGGGGTGGGCTCCCAGTGTCCCACACTGCTAGGGGTGTGGCTCGTAATGCCGACATGGGGACTGGGCCTCCCATGTCCGGCAACAACACAAGGGATCATGGGGGGAACATCTGACACTGGGAGTACTAATCCTGGTATCAGATTATATACATAAATAAATAAACAAACTATGGGAATGGGAGGGTGGAGGGCCACTAGACACTAGGAAGATATGAGAGGAGGGATGCCACTAGACACCAGGAAAATATGAGAGGAGGGATGCCACTAGACATCAGGAAAATATATGAGAGGAGGGGGGTGCCACTAGACACCAGGGATAGGGGACAGTGATGGGCAGATGAAGGGTGCCACCAGACACCAGGAAAAGGGCAGCTCACTGCTGAAACTGTAGCCGGCAGCACGAGTTCCAGCTGCGACTGCAGAAGTCAAGAAAATCCTGCTGTTCTTATACAGAGAACATGAGAAAAGCAGTATTCTTGCTAAGCTCTGCACCCGGGATTTCAGATGCCCAGAAAAGGTGTTTGTTGCTGATATTAAAAAACAAAGAAATATCAGAATGTAGCTAAATGGGTCCTGTTTACTTAAGTTCTAATGTTTCTTCTTTCTATTCCATTCATTTTATGTGTTTTCTTTATCTTCTAGCTACTGCTAACTGAAAAACAACATGGTGGACACAGGAAAGCTCTGCGAAAATGTATTAGCCTCCCTGTGACACTCTATGACCCTGCCTGCAAAAAATACAGTAGCTCCTCCGAAAATAAATCTATTTTCGTGTGGAACATCTAAACTTTTCCCATAGGATATAATTGTGAACCTTGAAATTTAATAAATTTTGAACAGATTAATATTTTTTCACCAAACCTTCAAAAGGTACACATGTGAAGCAAAGGCTTTCTACCCTGAAAATTTCAGACCACAGCCTAAAACAGTTTGTGAGATACAGGTGGAGAAAGAAACAGCAAAAAACATGTACATTTAGGGATATTTGACACTCCGTATCTCAGAACTTGCACAACAGATTCATATAAAATTTGCGAAGTCAAGAGACTCACCCCCATGAGATTATGCATGTTCAATTTCATGTAAATCCACTGAATGGTTGCAAAGTTATTAAGGTTCAAGCATTTGTCTTCAACATAGAAGTGTTCCCTCAACCCTAATTATCCCATGCTGCTTTGCATTACAGGGTTATGTGTGATACTGTATTTCTAGTAAACGGATGTTACACAAATCGAATATGCAATATTCTGACTCAAAATATGCAGTTTATCATTAATTGTGGGGGAGCAGGACTTTCACAACTTACTCTTGTCCTGTTAGGTTAGAGAGCAGTGTCTGTTGCACACTAGGTCATCTAAGTCACAAGGAATGTGATGTTAAAGGGAAACACCAGTTAACACTGTGTGGCAATGCTGTCTTACCTCGTTCATTCCAGTTTCTGTTTCTGGGTCTTTTCCCTCAAAGATACAGGTATTTCTTTAAAACTCATACTTATAGACCCCCTTACATTGACTGTATTTTCACCATGCTGTGTGGCAGAACTAGCCTTTGCTGCACCGAGAAAGTAAATATTGTGAGTGGGCACATTCATGTGGTGCCATGCTCATCCAAGCCGCACTGCTATCTGCACATGCGAAAACGACTACATGCTTCCGTGACCGCTCTCTGCATATCTGTCTTGCGATACTCTGCCTGCTGTGCCCTGTAATCTCTTTGTTTTTTTGCTTTCTGTTTCACAGTGCACCGCTCCATACATGGCATTGTTGGAGTGCACAGCGTGTCCCTTACGCAGTCGCTAGCTTGAAAACTGCATCGATTACTTACTTTTGTAGTCACTAGCCTCAAAAGTGGATGTGGGGATTCAGAGCTGTTGCTTCAGTGAGGCGCCTTTACGCTCACTGTGCTTACATGTCTATTGACCTCTCATGCAGGCATGAGAAGTCACGCAGGCATGAGAAGTCAAGAGACATATAAACACAATGAGTGTAATGGCGCTTCACTGAAGAAACACCTCTGAACATCCACATCCACTTTAGAGGCTAGTGACTAGAAAAGTAACAAGTTAGCGAGTGCATAAGGGACATGCTGTGCATTCCAGCATTGCCACGTATGGAGCGGTGCACTGTGAAACAGAAAGAAAAAAACAAAGATTACAGGGCACAGCAGGCAGAGTATCGCAAGACAGATATTCAGAGTGCAGTCACAGACGGGCGTGGTCGTTGCGCATGCACAGATAGCAGCACGGGTTGGTTGAGCGTGGCACCACATGAATGCACCCGCTCACAATGTTTACTTTCTCAGGGTGGCAAGGGCTAGTACTGCCGCACAGCATGGCAGAAAACTTGGTCAGTGTAAAAGGGTCTACAAGGACGTTTTTAAAGAAATACCTGGCGCCTTTGAGGGAAAAGACCCAGAAACAGTAACCAGAATGCATGAAGTAAGACAGCATTGCTACACAGTGTTAAACTGGTGTTTCCCTTAAAACAATTGGGGATTCTCAGATGCACTTGAGGGTGGTGAAAAGGGCAGTTTTGCCCCATAAACTTGTACTGCCACTCATAATCATGATGCTTAAATATGCTTGGGGGGGAGGGGTGTCACTGGGGAATGTCTCTATGGTGCAATACAAGAACAAGAAAGTAGGCAGTGTGGTTTAGTGGTTAGAACAGTGGTTTAGGAACCAGGCGATTACAAGTTCAAATACTCATTGTGTGACTAGTCCAAGGTTAGGAGAACTGATCCACATACCACACATATACTTGGAGTGCAAATGTTCATCAGATTCATTTTTCTAGTTTATCAGAAACATCACATAGGTCTGCTTAACCACAGGCCACCATTTCGAGGCTGTGCCTCTTCATTAGGCTAAGGCAGTTAACTTACGGTTGTGTAGTGCATTTGAAGCTGAAACATCATTAACTAAACATTAACTAACACACAGCCCTGAAACTAGGGGTGTGCACGTAACGAACGGTATTTCCTGAATACCATGAATAATGCAATATTCATTATTCATATACAAATAATGAATAGTGGCATTATTTGTGCCTAGTCCTATTCAGATAATACTATTTGTAAAGTGAAAAAAGGACCCCCCACCCTCCTTCCTAGTCCAGTTCTTTAAAATACAGCCTCCATGTTCCCCTACCAGGTGATCACACGATCAGCTGTTTTACTACAGTATGTGAGCAGGCGCAGGAGCACTTTCATTCAATAGATGGTGGCTGCCCACGGCACAGACCTGTGTGATGCTGCTGATAAACTAGAAAACGAAATCTGATCAATATTTACACTCCATGTATATGTGTGGTGAGTGGGTCAATTCTCTAACCTTGGACTAGTTTTGATGGCTTGTTAGGAAAGAATCTTCCCACATTTTCTGTTTTCCACCAGGTGTAGCCTGCTAGACAGGTTTCTGTTCATGCTACTCGCTGTGTGACTTAGGGAAGAGGGACGAACCTTCTAGTGCAACAGTCCTTGCAGCTGTGGAAAGTGGTACAAGCAGGATCGCACTGGAAACAAGGTGCTGCATCTCAGCTGAGCTGTCCTGGGTAAATAAATTGTAAACAAGCATTTGCCAATGCCGAATGTTTGCTTGCTGGCATTGGTAGTGTAGGAGTTAGAGAGGTGCATAATAGGAATGGCAGCGAAGTATTGAACTGAAGCCAACCCCACCACCACCCTGCAGAGATTGACAGGCATTGGGGTGTGCCTTTGGGTTGTCGGCCATAACGCCCACACCATTTCACGACACCCTACCCGGCAGACACCAACAAGTGTCAAGGTGTGCCTTGGGGTCTTTGGGCCTTGCACTCACCCCATTCCATAAGGAAATACGGTGAGATGGGTGCAGTATAAGAGAATGGGTTGAACTTTGGGGCTAAAGAGTCCAAGACACAACTCGATGCCTGTCACTGGCTGTAGGGTGTGGGTGGGGGTGGAATGGCATGAGCATTACAAGAGACAATCCCAAGTCACATCCCTGATGCCTGTCATTCTCTACAGGGTGGGGCCCAGGCATTCGTTCGTATTTTCACTCCAAATTTTCAACATGTTTTTTTTGTGACCCCACCTCATGAACAGTGGCAATATCAGTTTGTTAGCTGAAAGCTGATTTTGGACAGCGACTACGTCATTTGGCACCACAGGTGTGAAAACACATTTCGAGGATGTGAAAAATGACAGCAGTACTGTTCATGGGGAGGTGTAAAAAATGGCAATGTTGAAAATCTGGAGTGAAAATATAAAAAAACTGGTGAAGTCACGAGTGTGCGTGGAAACTGCGCAACGCACACCCGTAATGTAGTTAGTTTGGGGATTTTTTACAGCAGATTGTCAACACAGGCATTTTGGGACCTCCACTCATGAACAGTGTCACTGTGATTTTCTTAATCTGTCCTGAACACTGATTTCCCACAGCGACAGCGCATTTCTGCACTGGAGGTGCAAAAACACATTTCAGCCAGGGTGTAAAAAATGACAGCTGTACTGTTCATAAGGAGGTGTGGAAAAATGCCAATGTTGAAAATATGGACTGAAAATATTACAAATTACACCCCCCCCCCAACAGCTTTGGCTGTGTCATGATATTGGGCCCCCTTGATCCTGCCAGTAGGTACTTATTTGCTGGCCTCAGTGGCTGCTGTTTAATTCCCACACTGTCTAGCACCTGCCTATATGTGGCACCACTGTAAATACTGTACTTTGTAAATTTCCATTTGTACCAATTTTCTGTATTACTCCTGATTGTTGTTAATGTCCTGAACCACTTTTCCTGTATGCACTTTACTCTGTATGTATTGTACTGTGTGATATTCCTCACAGCACTGTTTTATACCCTGTAATTGTCTAACCTAGGTCTTACTATTGTATTCTTTGACATGGAGCCTTTGTAAAGGAGTCACTGACTCAAAGGTTTTACTTCCGATATGATTCAATAAATAAATGAATAAATAAATGACAAATTCGTGAACTTACGAGGTGCGTGAAACTGTGCAATGCACACTTGTAACACAGTCATTTTATGGGCTTTTATCACCATATTTTGAACATAGTAAGACCTCTGCTCATGAACAGTGTCACTGTGATTTTCTTAATCTGTCCCGAACATTGATTTAGCACACGAATGCGTCATTATGCGCTACATGCGGAAACACTTTTGAACAAGATGTGAAAAATGACAGCTGTACTACATAAGGGGTATGGTAAAATGGCAATGTTGAAAATCTGGAGTGAAAATAGTAAAAATTCTCGAAGTTACAAATTGTCGTGTAAATGCATTATGCGGCTAAATAAAACAGTCATTTTGGAATTTTTCACCAAATTTTCAACATGGGTTTTGAGAGACTTACCTCATGAACTCACTGTCGTTTTGTTACACAGTCCGAAAGGTGGTTCCGTGCAGTGACCGTGAAATCACCTTTTGGGACAGAATAACAAAATGACAGTGGCCAAGTTCATGAGGTGGGGTCCCAAGAACCCCATGTTGAAAATTTGGTGAAAAAATTCCCAAAAATGGCCGAGATATACACCAAAGCTGAAAAAAAAAACATTTATATCATTTGCAGCTTACCGACATTTCTTCAGTTTGTGGTCAGCTTTGAAGAGTGCAGATGTGTTCCCGGTCCACCGACAATCGTCGAGCCAGCCTCTGGAGGTAAGTATGTGGTGAAAGGGTTTGGGGTTGTGGGGCACACAGAGGTTGGGTGCAGGTTGGGGGCAAGAGAGTCAACAAGGGACTGTTCTCTTTTGTTCTAGGTGTTTTGTTTTTTTTGTTTATAAAGACAACGTGGGACTTTTGCCAGGCTGGGGTGGGCTCCCAGCGTGGCACCTGGAAGTTTGTTGAGGGGCAGTGGAGCTGACGGGGAATTGGGCACCCCCATGGGCCACAGACTTTTGCCACGCTGGGTTGGGCTCCCAGCATAGCACCTGGAAATTTGTTTTTTTGGGGGCAGTGGAGCTGATGGGGGTTGGGCATCCCGGTCAGTCATACAGTGTCTTGAGGTGGAGGGGAGAGCAGCAGCATGCTGGGTGGGCTCCCAGCATGCTACCTAGGTGTTCATGGGGGCCGGAAACTGGATCCGGCCGAGAGTTAGAAATGAACTGTCTATGACAGTTTAGATGCAAATGCTGACGTAGGCATTTGCATGCTGCCAATGGCAGCATGCAGTCCTGGCAATACATGCAAATGCCTACCGTTACCACCACTGATTGTAGTGGTGTTTTTCTCAGAACTGTATGGCACTGCATCTGAACGGCTGTCATAGACAGCTCGGACGTTCATTGGTGTGGTGTGGCTGCGCCTGTAAAAAGGAGCAGGGCACTGGAAGTGGGGGTGGCACACCTTTGAAAACTCGTATGGTGGCACTGTGTTTCTTGCACATGCAAGCAAACATAAAAAGAAAATGTCTACAGAATGCACGGAATGTGATTATTACTGGATCCTACAATTAATTCTGTTTGCTACAATTTGTATAAATGCAAATGATTTACTTTACAACTTCACCCACTTTAGCTTTTCTACCCTGTCTAGATATGTGGTGCAGCCACAAAAGGACCGTTTTCCTGGCAGCACTCTTCTGATAATGTTTCAAAAATATCAGGGTACCTCTACTGTTAGTTCAGTGATCCTTCCTCTCTCCTTCACTCTACTGTGGTGCTATACTCTGATGGGGGTGGTGCATAAGACTGATCTAATATCCCAGCACACTTTTCATGTTATAAATTACTAACATGATTTCAGTTAATCAAGCGCAATGAGGCAGCTATACATCTTATCCCATGTATATTGAGCTGTCATGCGGGAGGCGTTAGGGAAGTGCTCCACTTCAGCATCAAAGGGAGAATAGTAGAAGTAATTTGTTTTTTAAAGTCTCTAAAGCTATTTTAAATCACTCAAGCTAAACTTGAGTGATTTATAATAAATTCATAGAGCTTCAAGGGGATTTCTTATAGTATAAGAAACATGTCTTGTGAGGTTTGGGCACTCAGAGCCACTCAGCTTTGCTTTGTGGTCCTCTCACCCAAGTTTCATGCTCGGTATTTCTTATACCATAACAGATACCCCTCAGAGCCCTATTAACTTATAGCAATGCTCCATCAGTGCTGGCTAGAATACCAGCGCTGCTCTGATCCCTCTACTTGTTTGCTTTTTCTGCCCCTTCCACATAGAGAAGCACTCTCTGTAAACAGACCCTGTGATGCAGTCAAGATCCATGAACTCACTGAGTCCTTTTAGCTTGTTTTATTCTTCACACTTCTGGGTGAAACTAATGCTAATTGAAACTAATACCAATGAAACTATCATTCTTGGTGACCTGAACTCAGATTGGCTTACACCCAGGGTAAATGTCATAAAGAACTTATGCGATGAGCTTGGCGTCTCGCAGCTTATCTCGGAACCAACCAGGATCAATATAAGAAATAACGATAACTGCACCATTCTCCACCTAATTCTCACAAATCATCCCCATAAAATTTTGCACACAGCTGTCTTCCATAACGACTTAAGTGACCATGATATTGTCGTCTGCACCCATACGCAAGAAAGACGTCTCTCTTGTTCCAAATTTGTTATAAAGCGTAGCTTTAGCAAGTTTAAAATTGATAACTACCTAGCCGACCTCAAGTGTGTAAACTGGCAAAGTCACTACCTCTGTGAATGAAGCCGTCGCTATCTTAAATGAAAATCTTACAAAACTAGCCAATAAGCACGACCCTTTCGTAAAACGTAGGGTGAGGAAGGTTACACACCCCTGGTTCACTTTGGAACTGAAAGCTGCTCTAACCCCTCGTGATAAACTTTGGGCTTGTGCAAAACAAAACAAATCCTCTACAGACTGGCAGGCATTCGGAACCTTGAGACATGCTTGCACTAAGCTCATTAGAATGGCCAAAACTAAATACTATGTAGAAACTCTGGAGGATGCCAAAGGCAATCCACCTAAAATATGGCAGAAGACAAAATCGGTTGAAGGTCACAAAGCCCCCCCCCCACCAATACCCCGTAAAAATTACTGCTGATGGTGCCATGGTCTCTGACCAAGGCACTATCCTGTAAAAATGAAATGCCCACTTTGCCACAGCAGGTCTTGCGTTTGACTCCTCACTGGCCTCTGGGCTGGTTGGTTACTCCACATTCACGGACCCCCCAAAGACTTGAGGCCCCAAGACTCCTTTAAGCTTTCCAGCAACCTATAAGCAAGTTGAAGACTTCCTGAAAAAATTAGACCCAAAAAGAGTGCTGGTGCTGAGGGATTGATTCCAAATTTTTAAACTAAGGAATAATCTGTTAACCACACCAATTTTGCACATCTTTAATTTGTCTCTCTCTTTCTTCTGCCATGGTTTCCCTCATGCTGGAAAACAGCCTTCATACTACCTTTATTTAAGTCAGGTGATCCAAGTGATGTCAGTAACTATAGACCCATATCCATACTACCAGTTCTGTCCAAACCGCTTGAAAAATAGTCAATAATCAGCTAAAGCAGTACCCTGAAAACTAATTTATTTAATCCACTGCAGTCTACCTTTTGATAGAACCATAGCACTGTCTCAGTTTTGGCCAAAGTAACCAATGACTGGTTCAGTGTCCTAGAATAAACAACCCACAGGTGCCATTTTCTAGATTTAAGTAAGGCATTCAATACCGTTGACCACAATCTCCTTCTTCTTAGTCTTAAGAATTTAGGTTTGAACTTCTCTCTAAACTGTTTCTCCAGCTATCTTACTGGTAGACTGCAACGGATTAAAGCCGACAGGTTCCTTCTGGATCCCTTGCTGATTACAAGAGGAGCACCCCAAGGTTCTATCTTAGGACCACTACTGTTCTCCACATACATCAGTTCCCAGGATAACAACATCCACAAATCAAAGATACACTTCTTTGCGGATGATAACGTGTTGTATACATCCAAAACCTCCCTGACTGAAGTATGTGCTGAGCTACAGTCAGACTTTAATCAACTGCAACACAACCTAATTAGTTCCAAGCTGCTCCTGAATGCAACGAAGACTAAGGTGATGTATTTTACCCCACCCATCCATCGGCAGCCCTACATACTCAGAATGCACCAACACCCATCTCAACCCTCTATGGGGACTCTCTGGTGGTTGTGGATAAATTCAAGTACCTGGGTATCTGGCTGGACAGTAAATTGACATGTGGCTCACATACTGATTGTCTTTCCAACAAATAAAAAATCAAGACTAGGTTTTTTTTACAGGAACAAAGCCCTTTTCCCAGCAGATATAAGATGTACACTGGTACAAGCCACCTTCCTCCCACTGTTAGATTACAGGGACATTATTTATAACTGCAGCACGTGACTAATTTGCATAAACGTGATATACTTTTTCATCATGCCTTATACTTTATAACGAATGTCCCTTATAGGATGCATCATTGTGACCTCTATCATGCAGTAGGTTGGACATCTCTCACCACAGGACAGATGTTCCACATTGGCACCTGGATCTAAAATCTTGTGGAACAAACTGCCACCGTATATCTCCTCCCTTATTCATAGGTCACACAGCACCTATTCATTAAGGAAATCTATCTTCATTCTACTGGATATGCCCAGAGTGCACTTCCATGGCAGAGGTGCTATTAGCTTTGTTATTCCATCAGTTTGGAATAAAATCCATTCTGTGCTCAGACTTCCTGAACTAGTCTCTATAAACTTCTTCAGATCAATGGCCAACAAAACCTTTAGAAATTTGCCATTGCCACAATGGCTAGCGCTCTCCCCATCATATGCCAGTTAAGCTCTAAAGCACTTAGTTTGTCATTTACCACCTTACCCCCTCCTTTCCTCTAACCTCTTCATTCTGTCTAAGGTTGCTTGGTATTGATACATATCAAATGCTATATTCCCTGTTTGGTTTTTGCCATCTACTGTGATGTACGTTCTTAACCTGTAACAATGCTTAGATAGTATGCTGTTTTGTGATGCTGTTGTATCACTGTCTACCAGGACCTCCTTGTGAATGAGCTTGCTCAATGGAGTTTTTTCCTGCAAATAAACTTGGGCGATGCAGCCACAAATTCAGTGTGTAATAACATGTTCTGAGGTCAGAGGCCTGGCTCGATACTGCTTGCACTAACTTTAGATACATAGACAGTGTTTCTGTCAGATAAGGCTTACGGCCCACCCAGTCTGCCCATTTGAGCTTGTAAGTTTACTTTATGTTTTCCTAGAAGTCTGTTGCCCCTTAACCCTGACCTCCAGAATTCCTTTATGCCTATCCCATGCATTCTTAAATCCTGTGATTGTTTCAGCCCCCACCACTTCCTCTGGCAGGGTGTTCCACTTGTCCACCACCCGTTCTGTGAAGAAATTCTTCCTCATGTTTCCTCTGAATCGTCCTCCCTCCAACTTAAGCCCATGCCCTCTAGTCCTGGAACATCTTTTTCACTTAAACATAATGTATTCCTGCACCCTGTTCCTCCCTGTAAGATACTTGTATGTCTCTATCATATCCCCTCTCTCCCTCCTCTCCTCCAATGAGTACATATTCAATTCCTTCAACCAGTCCTCATAGGAATTTTGATGCAATCCACGTACCATCTTTGTTGCCCTCCTCTGAACCTTCTCTACCCTGTCTATGTCCTTATGTAAGTAGGGTCTCCAGAACTGTACACGGTACTCCAGGCAGGGCCTCACTAGTGTCTTGTATAGTGGAATTATGACCTCCCTTTTCCTGCTGGTGATGCCCCTGCCTATGCATCCCAGCAACCTATTTGCTTTATCTGCTGCCTTGTCACACTGTTTCCCTACAGGGTCGCTCAGGGATGATAACCCCAAGATCCCTTTCTGCTTGGTGCATGCTATATCCTCACCCCCAATTGATATATTGTGCCAGGGTTCTTGTGCCCCATATGCATTATCTTGCACTTCTTTGCTTTGAATTTCAACTGCCAAACCCTGACCATTCTTTAAGTTTCTGCAGGTCCCTTCTCATTCTGTCTACACCCTCTGGTGTGTCTACTCTGTTACAGAGCTTTGTGTCATCAGCAAACAGGGAAATTCTGCCTTCTCGGTCCTGCGCAATGTCACTGATGAAGATATTAAATAGGACCGGTCCCAACACTGATCCCTGTGGTACCCCACTGATCACTCTTCCCTCTGTGGAGTGACAGCCATTTACCACCACCCTCTGTGACCTACCGCCCAGCAAGTTACCTACCCACTGACTACTGTCCTGCCCACACCCATATTCCCCAGTTTGTGTAATAGTCTTCTATGTGGCACAGTGTCAAGGCCTTGCTGAAGTCCAGATAGGCCATGTCAACTGCCCTCCCTGATCCACCTCCTAGTCACCCAGTCAAAAATTCAATGAGGTTGGTCTGACATGACCTCCTTGTGACACTCCTTGTGAAACCATGCTGCCTTGGGTTCTGTAGTCCATTGACAACCAGATGTTCCACCAATCTCTCCTTCAGTAGTGCTTCCATGATCTTCCCCACTACCGAGGTGAGGCTGAGTGGTCTGTAGTTCCCCGCTTCCTCTTTGTTCCCACTTTTGTATAAGGGGGACTACATCTGCTGTCCTCCAGTCTTTGGGTACCTCCCCTGTTTCCAGTGATTGGCTTACCAGGATTGCCAGAGGTTCAACCACCACCTCTCTTAGTTCTTTAAGGACGCTGGGGTGCATCCCATCTGGCCCAATTGCTTTATCAACTCTTATTACTTCCAGTCTGCACCATTCCCACCCCTTGTACTCCCTTCAGACCCATTACCCTCCTCTTCCTCAGTAAAAACTGAGCAGAAATACCTGTTCAATATGTCAGCTTTACTGTTGTCATCCTCCACGTGGCCCCCATCCTCCTCCTTCAGTCTCACTATCCCTCTCTTTGCCTTTTTTTTTTCACTTGTGTACCTGTAAAAGGTTTTGTCCCCTCTACCCACTGATTTTACAATGTGCTCTTCTGTCTGAGTTTTGGCTTCCCTTACTGACCTCCCTGCCTCCCTTTGCTTCTCCTGGTACTTCTCCCTATCCCCTTCTGCCTGTGTCTTTTTGTACTGCCTGAATGCAATTTTTTGGCTTTCACTTTTCTCCGCTATCTCCTTGGAAAACCATAATGGCCTCCTCTTCCTTTTCCCCTAGCTAACCTGCTTAATGCATAATTCTGTTGTTCTTGTAATCCCCATTTTAAATATTGCCCACTGTTCCTCAACCCCTGATTCCTGCCCCATTCCCATTAATGCCTCTTTCAAGCATCTCCCCATTTTCCCAAAGTCTGTCCCCCTAAAATCCATGATACATGTTTTTGTGTGGTTTGGTTCTGCTCCTTCTGTGATTTCAAACCACAATGACTGGTGGTCATTGTTCCCCAGGTGCTCCCCGACTGTTACCTCCATCATATTGTCCCTGTTTGTGAGCACAAGGTCCAGTATTGTCTTCTTCGAATTGGTTCCATGACCAGTTGCTTGAGGAAGGCACCCTGAAGGAGTGCAGGATAAATCTGCCCCTAGTTGATGCTGCTGCTGCTGGGATGCTCCAGTCCACGTCTGGAATACTGAGGTCTCCAACTGGCACTACCTCACCCTTGTCTGCCATCCTTTGGATGGCTAGCATCAGCTCCCTATCTGTTTCTTCCTCCTGGGCTGGTGGTCTATAGACCACACCTGTGTGGATGGCTGGCCCCATTTTTCTTTCCAGCTTAACCCACAGTATCTCTCCCCCAATTTGTTCCTCCTGGATCTCTGTGGCCCTTATGTCATTTTTCACATACAGTGCCACATATCCAGCAACCCTATGAACCAGCTCTGTCTTCACTTTGAACTTTGTTTTACAGTCTGTTATTGAAGCACTAACCAACAGAGCTGCAATAGCTTGTTTTCAGTGGTCCTGCTTCTACCCCATTGTAAAGCTGGTAGGGTGGACACATTGGTAGGCCATGTGATTTGCTCATGGTCTCACAGTGAGTGAGTCTCTGTGGTGGGATTCTGTCATAGAAACATAGAACATAATGGTACAAATGGTAGCAAAAAGGCCTATCCAGTCTGCCCAGTCGTACCTATTGCTCAACTGACGGCCCTAATGACGACGATCCTCCCTTTTCCCCTCCCCATTTCCACCTCCTCCTGCACTTAACAGGCCTTGTGCCTGTTGCACCCATGTCTCATTTATGAATAGATCCGAGCAACTCATTATCCCCTTGTTTAACAGTTATGTCCATCCATTATTGGACTATTGATCGAAGTTTGGTTACCTTACTTAACTAAGGACATTAAATTTATAGAGTGTAAAAGAACTATGACCAAATATGTACCCAGACTTAAGGAATATACATATGAAAATAGACTGTTAGAAACAGGGCTCTTCTCACTAGAGGCAAGAAGACAGAGGAGAGACTTATTACTTTTGTTTAAAATCATCCACAATCAGGAACTTATGGATGAGTGTAACATTAAATATAGTAATGTCAGGAATAGTCTGAGATTACATAATAAAATCTAATCTTACCTAAAGCATTTACAAAAAGAGATCATTTTATACAGTAAGACCAGTAAGGGCATGAAATAAGCTACCACAATCAGTCATAGACAATACTAGTTTAGAGTCATTCAAGAAATCTTTGGATAGTGTATACTACTCAAAGCAATTATTGGTCTAGTTACCCACTCGTGTGGGAGACATTCCAGGTGGGCCAAGTGCCCCTTTATGTCTTCATAATCCTAGTAATCCTAGTCTGAATTCACCTACTGTTTTGGCGCAGACTACTTCTTCCAACAATCTGTTCCACTTGTCCATCACCATATGTACTGTACTTGCGGATATCCCTCCTGTAACCTACCCTAAGCCGTCAGTGGATTCCCCCTTGTGTACAGGTTTGTACTATGGGTGAACAGTTCACTGCATTTCACACTGTTGATCCCATGGAGATATTTGTATGTTTCTATCACCCCCCCCCCCTTGTCTCCAGGGTGTACATGTTAAGGTCCTCAATCTTTCCTCATACAACCTCTCCCCCAGCCCCCGAATAATCTTGGAGACCCTTTGATGTACAGCCTCCCCCCATCACATATTGTAATATTCAGGGTCATATTTGTGTGCATGAGCAACTAGTCCACACTGCTTTCTTTATGCCATGTAACAATACCCTGTCACATATGCTGGCATTTTTGTCTTGCTTCCTGTGACAGGGTGATCTGTGGCAGTATTCTACAGTAGTGCAGGTCAGTGGTGCCATGTTTGGTCTCAGGAAAAACTAGTACACTTTTTTAATGGTAATATCTTTTATAAGACTAACTGAAGAATTTTTACACAAGTTTTCAAGACCGCTCAGTCCCTCCATCAGGTGCAGAGAAAACAAACCAGCATTAAGAATATACACAAGAGTTTGTGGGTCCCAGATTGCTGATCAAAGGGGAGGGTGTAAAGGAAGCAATTTACTACAATACAGGTGACTACCTGGAAATAGATCGCATGTCAGTAAAAGGTGAGACATGCAAATAGTGAGCTCTAGCAAAGTGATACAATATTTTATAGTACTTACCTGCCCTCTGCTGGTTGAACTGAAGTATTTAACATTTCTCAATATCCAATATTTTTCTTTTAATTCACTAAAATTCAGACAGCCAGCACACTGTAGACATCAGCATGTATTGTGTGCATGTGGCAGCCAGGGTGATGTTAACAGCTTAATCTGGTTCAAGGTCAGCTGGCATTCATCTGTATCCCACTCCCCTGGGTCGTGCCTGAAAATAGGCATAATTTGTCTAGTGCACTTACCTGGTCAACAAAAACTAAAATAAAAAAAATAAAAAGAAGACAGGACTGGTTGTAGAACTGGGGTCTATTATGAGCTTTTAACAAGAACCCATGATGGCTGCACATGACACGCATTCTAATAGTCCGAAGGACACTGAGCATGGGGATATGTGGAATCCCAGTAAAAACAATTGATTTTGAGAGGAATACTAAATATTTATTGAATAAACCTCAGTCAGTTCTGCTATTGGCAAGTATGTAACCTTCTGAAAGCGTAGATCACACTCTGATATAAAACTGACCAACAAGATCCCTTAAAAGTGACCCTGCCTCTTTAATGCCAGGACTCATGAGTTTGCTCTTTCTAGTCATTTATCTGATTTGGACACACATTTGATTTTATTATTCCACTGCAACCTGCAAAAGCATGTCAACTTTTCATACAAAAACTGGAATGGAAAAAAACAAGTTGGAAATGCACCATTTCTCCTCGGAAGAGAACAGGGCAGTGATGATGCAGATGCTGTAGAGGAGAAGATATGGGGCCCCATCTGAAAAGGCAATTCCCGCATCAGGCATACCTATACCATATTTTTCTTACCACTTTTATGCCCTATTGAAAATTATGATCGAAAAAATTACATCATTGTAGTCTGCTTTGATTTGTGCTACTTTCTGACTTTTTATGAGAAAGTTTCCTGTGAAAAGAAGTTAAGTGGTATAAATTTGTGATTTACACAATTCTGCCAAAAGACTATTTGTGTGAGTGAACTGATACTTTTATTTATAACATAGCCAGAAATGATTCCCATCTAGCTAGAGCTAACGGGGCTTTTGAAGGGCTACAAAAGACCTTAAGCTCACTGTTAAGTGCTTAAACATAAATAATCTACCTGTTGTCATGTTTTCTAGGTAACCAAAATGAGGACCACGTAAGATGTTAAATATTATTTCATCATCCTTGCTGTCTGGATCAGATGCCTTCAGACTTCGAGATGTGATGTAGATTCCAAAACGGCCATCTTTCATATCTTCAACTTCTGAGGGGCAGCGAAGGTAGATGATTCTTGGGGCAAACTTGTCCAACTGGTCAACCTGTTAGAACATTTTAAGTCAGTATGTCAGCAACATATGTCACCCTAGTGGAGGGGGTTGAAAAATGAAGAACAGGCATGTAGAAGGGTGGTAATTTTGTTCATTATGCATTTGAGAGGAAATAAAGTCAGTAGCTGTTATGGCGAATTAAAACTAGATATGTCATAAACAGAATAATAGATAGGAATTCATGCATGGATAAAGGTTACTCATCTGTAACCATAATTCTACTACTGGTATTCGGTTCACATCCACAGATGGGCAGTTCACTAGGCAAAGTTCAGTCACCTGAACAGTCTTCAAGCTTGGGTCTGCCCACCACCCAGTGTCATCCTCTGTTTCCACCCCATCTGACATCAGATCTGCACATTCTAAGCAGGAATCCGAGTAAGTCTTGCCAGGGGAGGTCAGGTGGGTCATGTGGATGTGAACTGAATACCAGTAGTAGACCTATGGTTACAGGTAAGTAAACTCTCTTTCTAGCAGCCTGGATTCAGTTCATTAACAACACTTGGGTAGACTCCTAGCAGTCCTCTGGGAGGAGGAAGCAAGTTGCACACCCTAAATTATTTTACGAGAAGAGACTGGCGGACTGAGGTCTCAAACTCAGCACTGCAACTGAGCACTTAAGTGCTATAGTGGGTTAGGTATATATGTGTACTGGACCAGGTAGCAGCCTTGCAGATTGACTCAATCAGGTGGCACCTCATGACAGCAACAAGAGCAGCAGTATATCTGTTGGGGCAGCAACAAGAGCAGCAGTATATCTGTTTGGGGGGGGCTTCAACCCAATGGGGACTCCCTTTCAGCTAACCTGTAACACAGATTGATGCAGAAGTTAATCCATCAGCCACTCATTTGTTTCACTGCTGGTCTGCCTAGAGCAGCTTCAGAACAACTAACAAACAGCTGGTGAGCCACTACATGAACCCTGCAGTGTGATCCCCATAGTTAGAGAGCACCCGGTACATGTCTGAAGTATGGAGCGTACGTGCAGCATTCAAAGTATGCTGCTTTGGAACGTAGACAGGGAGACGCGACACCTGATTATGGGTGAACTTTGAAACTACCTTCAGCATGAACTTCATGTGGGGGCAAAGGATGACCTTGTCTTTGTGGAAAAACAGATACGGAATGTTTGCTGCAGAGAGACCCTGTAGGTCATGCACCCATCTGGCCGCCGTGAAGGGAACCACAAATGCAGTTTGCCACAATCATGACATCGCACACTTGTACATGGGCTTGAATGGTTTACCAATCAGCTTTGCAAGCACCAGCAATAGGTCCAGTTGTGACAGAGGATCTCGCACCTACGGGGACAGGTAAACCAGGCCTTTGAAAATGCACCTAAGCAAATTTACTGGGCTACCACTGGCATACAAGCTCTACCTTCTATGCCAAGATGGCAGCTAGATGCACCTTGAGGGACATGGCTCATAACCCCGATTGAGACAGGAACCAAAGGTAGTTCAGAATGCACACTACAGGAAAGGTGAGAGGGTCTACCTCCTGTTCTGTATACCAGTACCAAAACCTTGTCCACTTTAAGGAGTACTTCTTACGGTATGCCTCCAGAACATGTAAAACATCTTCCCAAAGCCCAGAAGCTGGAACTCTAGCCACTCAAGAAGCAGGCAGAGGGGTGCTGAGACTGCAGGTTCAGATGTCAGCAACCCCCCTCCCCAATGTCATCAGCAGGTTCAGACACAGTGGAGGTTTCCACTGGGGCCTGCTACTGAAGCTGAGGAGATCCTGGTACCAGAACTGCCACAGCCAATCCAGAGCTATCAGGATCATGTCTGCCCTGTCTCTGTGGACATCGAGATCCACCTTGTGGATCATGGGGTATGAGGGAAGGCATACAGAAGGCCTGGGGTACAGGGCTGGGAGAAGACACCCCCACCAGCTTTCCCATTTGAGTAAGGTGGGCACAGAACAGCCTTAGATTTTCCGTTCTCCTATTAGGCAAACAGGTTCACCACAGGTGTGTCCACTGGGTGAAAAACTGAGTCACCACATCCTGGTGAAAGGACCACTCATGTGATGTCTCTTCACTCTGCTGACAGCATCTGCCAACTGATTGTCCACCCCTCCCATGTGCACTGCAAAGAGGTCTGCCTGCAGGCTGGGTACCAGGGACAAGTGTGGAACGCCTCCTGACAAAAAGGAAACAAGTGCTTCCCACCTTGTTTGTTCAGATAAAATATGGCGATTGTGCTGCCAGTGTTGACCTGCAACAGTTGACCTAGAATCAATGAAGCAAACACCATCAGTGCCAGACACACTAGTGGGAGCTCCTACGGACTGAATGCTGGCAGGTCTTGTTTGGGGACCACAACCAATGGGCTCTGTGGTCAAAAGGTGGGCACCCTGCCCAACCAAAGACACATCTGGGGTTAACACAAGGGAGGGTGTGGCTCGAAGAAAAGGAATTCCCTTTGAGAAGTTCTGAGGGCACAGCCACCACTCGGTGGTGTCCTGCATTGGTTGTGTCACTCGAATTGGCTGGTTTAGATGATCATGATACTGGGGCCACTGGATCCCCACTTCTCACCTGAAGGAATGCATTTGCCAGTGAGCCCAACAGACCATGCTTATCAAAGCTGCCATGAGCTCTAACTGCTGGAGGAAGTCCCAGGCTGGGCCCGACTGCCCAACCCAAAATGTCGAGCAAAGAGGTAAGAACCTCTGCTTGGTTAGCGAGCCTTGGCTTGAAGGAAGTCTAATTCCGCTCCAATGAAAAGGATCACCAGCATGGGGATCAGATCTGACTTTGTTGGGTTGAGCAGAACAAATCCCAATGAATCTGGAGGGCCAGATACCTTGACCTCTTCCCAGCCACCCTGCCTGTGAGGAGCCAGCTGTCCAGCTATGGGAAGACCTTGGCATGTCTGGAAAGGGGTGCCAGCCCACTGTCTGTTTTGGTACCAAAACATAATGAAACACAAATTCCTGTGAGGCTAGGGCATTTGGACATTTTTGCTCATTTCCTCGTCTGAGTGCTTCTCACTTTTACAGTCAGCGCCTTTAGGATGACCAGTTTCTGTGCACCACTCTTTGTTTGCAGAGTTAGGGCATTTGGGGCAGCCTTGATTGCACTGAGCTCCAAAAGCTGAGTGATGTTGCTCTGCAGTGAGGCTAGAATGCCCTTGGGCACCACAGAATCCTTTATTGCATGGCACCAACATGGAGAGTGAGTCTTGAAAGAACCCACCTGTCTTACATGATAACAGACCACTGTGGACAGAGTGGGAGGCTGACCTCCACTAGGAGCTGTAGGGAACTGTGCAGGAGGGAAATGGCTCCCATCAGCCCATAACTTTTTACCTTTTGAAAGGGGCTCTATAGGACTGGCTGCTTAAGGCACCACCTCCCCCTTTTTCTGACCACAGAACTTGTTCAAGTTAACTGGACAGTAGTGTTAGTATTGCTGGCTCTGTTGCTAAGACTGCTGCTGCTACTGCTGGTAGCCATGAAACGAGCTTCTGAAGGAGCCCTGCTTGGGTTTATGCAGCTGCTAAACCATGCTGAGATAATTCCACCGAGTCTATGGTGACATTGCACTTATCAATGCAAGTGAGATGGTTCGACACCCCGTGCCAAAGACGTCAGTGCCCAAGAAAGGAAAATCCTCCAGTTTGTGCTGAGCTTCTGGCATAAAGGTCGAGAGATGAAGTCAGGCCCTCCTATGCATGGAGACTACCACTGCCACTGCATGGGCACAAAAACTGATTGAGTCCAGAGCTGTCTGCAACTAACGTTTAGACAGTGAACATCTCAAATTGTTAAGTGTCTGACCCTCAGGCTGGCCAATCTGCTGGAAGCAGAGGGATCCTATCAGTGAGCTTGTCAAAGAGCTTGTGACTGAAATGGGTTGTCAGGGCTGCATAGAGAGCAAGACGAATCCCAAGGAGGCTGTCCTATATAATGTGTGACTAATAAGTCCTGCTTTTGAATGCAGCCTGTCTGCATCGCTCTAAACCTTTAACTTGCAAAAAGTTGCATCCACCATCAGCACTTTCATAAATGAAAGCAACCTAGAGCGCACCTGGATGAGGAGCATATACTTGTGGTCCATACAACAGGAGGGGCCTGGCAGGAAGCTGGGTGCTGCCAAATAATGAGCACTGGGCCCAGGATGGCATCATTGACTGGCAGCACCACCCCAGAGGAGGAATTCTGCTAAAGGATATCAGTCAGATCAGGGGATAGGTCTCCCTCTTCTGGACTTCCTCCAAGGGAACATCTGGAGTCAAAGATATTATACAGTATGTGCTGCAAAACAGCAGCAAGAAGGTTGAGTTGATGCAGGTGTCAGCTTGCAGATGAGTCGACCTCCATCTGATACTGGAAGTAAGCCCTGGAAGAGTCCTCAAGTTAGAATCAGGACCCCCAAACAAGGATTGGGTTCAGCATTCAGGGTGTGGACCACCCGCTTAGTTGAGGTGACTACCATCGACAAAAGCCTGAGTAGCCTGGACAGGTTGCAGAGGGGTTGGCTTCATGAGATCAGCTGCAGTGCCATCAGAACCATTGAGGGGAAAACTGCTGGACACTGCCATCAGAACCATTGAGGGGAAAACTGCTGGGCACTGCCCCGTGGGCAATGTCAGAGTAGATGACCAGGAGGGATGTGGTGGCCAGCAGCATCATTCGATTTGTTGCTAGCCCACAGACCCCAGAGTCCATTGGTGCTATAGGAAATCTTTGTATTTGCAATGCAGTCAATATCTTTGATGCCCATCCAAGGAAGAAAATGAGCTAGAAGAGTACCTACGGCTATGATCTATGATCAAAACCTCATTCTCGACTGTCAGGCCATAGGTCGATGGGAGCCTCACAGAGGTGGAGCGGTGTACACCACCTGTTGGGGCACCTTCGCCAATATGGATGGTACCCTGGTCAGGTCAAGTCCCAAGCACAAAATTAGTTGTGAGAACGAAGTACGAGCAGGTGGTGTTGTGGGGATGAAGGGATATGCTGATGATCAAAGAACATTAATTTTAAAGAGTTCCATTAGTCCACAGTCAAAATTAGAACAAAAACAAGAGTACTTGCCAGACCTCCATTCATAGTGATATGTTTTCTCCATTTGACTCCAGTTCTTCAACTTCTTGGCCACTCAGTTCAGGTTCAGTATGCTGTAACTTTTTGGCAGCTGCTCCAGGGTCATTAAAAATATATGTATGTCTGTTCCAGACCACTCAGAGTTTTGCAGGCATGAGGAGCTCATGTTGAATTTTGTGCTGCCTGAGGGTGCCCCAGACTCAGTCGTATGCATTTTGACAGAGCCGGGTGCTGTATGCCAGGTGGAGGAAATGGGTATAGAGGCTTCACCATACTGGAGGTTCTGTAACCATCTGGAAATGTTCAGAACTCTATCCTGGTCTCCCACTCCAGTGAATACTGCCATAAGAGTTCCTGGTGCATCAGGACCAGCTGGAGCCCATCGAGGTGTCAGGCAGAGGTTCTGTAACCATCTGGAAATGTCCAGAACTCTATCCTGGTCTCCCACTCCAGTGAATACTGCCATAAGAGTTCCTGGTGCATCAGGACCAGCTGGAGCCCATCGCGGTGTCAGGCAGAGGTTCTGTAACCATCTGGAAATGTTCAGAACTCTATCCTGGTCTCTCTCTCCAGTGAATACTGCCATAAGAGTTCCTGGTGTATCAGGACCAGCTAGAGCCTGTTGCATTGTCAGGCAGTATGCCTTCTCAATGGGCAGTGGTGTTTCCTTCTCTGAAATGCCCAGGCTCAGTGGTAGGAAAGCCCACATGAAGTCGAGTGAAGCCTCACCCTCTGATGCCTCCGGAAGCCCCAGCACTCTAGGGCTTCTTTCCCAAGCCTGATTTTCTAAGGTTTTGAGTCTCTGTCTAAGGAGCAAGTTCTCCTTGATCAGGCCCAAGGTCGAGTCTTGAATGTTGGTACATGACCCCCACCACTCTCTGAACTGCCTGCTCAGTTGTATCCACCTTGGTCTACAGGGTGGACACGTGTAGTGTTAAGGAGTTCAACTTATAGGCCATGTACTGGATCAATTTCACAAGTTGAGTGAGCATCCGATTCACAGTACTGAGTGTTACATCTCTGTCTACACTTTTCTCCACTGCTGCGCCTGTGGCCTTGTGCTGTGGCAGCTTCTGGTCATTGGGTTTTGTTGCCTTTGGATTAAGGAAGTTACCGTACCTGGCTGGGTTGTAGCCTTTGATTTTGCCATTTTTCAGGTCTACCATGGTAGCTGGAAATGATGTGGCTTAGAAAAGTTCAGTTTCAATTGATCCGTTTTTATAAAATAAAGAATCTCTCCCAAAAGCTTGAGCCAGATGCATCTGCTCCCTATGCCCTTCAAAATTTGGGTATTTTATAAATGGTTTACTTTAGTTTCTTTTTTTCCTCAAGAAAAAAAAAAGATAGGCACTTTATTTGGCTTAGAAATAGCACTGTAGACCTGGCAAGGGTTAAGATTATGAAAATAAAAAACTCATGGTGCACAGCATTGAAGGTAGTTAGAAAAGTAGACTTGACTGGTGTGCTTAAATTTTTTTTATTCAGTGTAACTGAAACTATAGCTTTTTGTAAAAAAAAATTTGTTGTACTGCTGCTTTAAAGAGACTTACTATACCAGCCTCGGACACTGCACCTGATATATAGGTGCTGTACCTCATTGGGCTGCTTCTAATGTACATCTTGCTTAAAATAATCATGTTAGTAAAAAATTACAGTGCTCGTAAAATTAGAAATACCTGGTCCCAAGGACTTCCCGGTTTCTGATGCCACCCACGCTCCAGACCCCATGCTCTGCAAATTTATGACGCGATGCTAGGGAGAGCGTGGGGATGTGCTCCATTATACTCTACGGGTGGCACCTTTTAGATCATTTTTTTATATTATAATAGCCATTTGGTGATAAATCGTGGGCACTGGTGGACTAACAAGGGTCTTGTTAGTCGACCAGTACCCACATTTTTTGTTATACTGTATATTGTTGCATATATCTTCTCTAGCCACGTCCCTGCTGGCTGCCCTACATATTATTTCCCAGTTTTGAATTATATCCAATTATAAATTAAAACTAGCTAAAACAGAGGTAATGCTACTCAACAGTATCACCTTAAAAGTGGATGTTGAGCACCTTGAGTTACTCTGGGTCAAGGATAAGTTAAAATATCTGGGAATTTTCCTAAGTACCTCGCCCAATAACATGAGGAAGTTTAACCACGATTTGATTTTGACCTGTATTAAAACAGACCTGGATCGTTGGTCCCTCCTTCCTATTTCTTTATGGGGCCGATTAAATATTCTTAAAATGAATATTTTGCCTGGGATACTTTACCCCCTTACAGGCATGCCATTTGGTGCTACCTCAGTCGTAGTTTAACCAAATTCACAGACTTTTCACTTCCTTTTTTGTGGCAGGGCAAAGCAGCCCATTGGGCCTTGTTCAAGTAAATGCATGCTAAACAAGATGAGGGCCTACAGGTTCCTAACCTTTTCCTGTACTATTTGGCAGTGCACTGCACCAGATTCCCACACTGGTTTAAAGTCTCAGAGAAGAGCAATACAAACTCCTATGTTCCAATGTGGGTAGATATACAGTATTCCTTACATTCTTGTATTGCCCTAGATATTAGATCACTTTATTACCCCAAGAAATAGTTCCCTCAACTATTAAAAGGCATCCCTTCAAACTCACCTACAACTTTGTTCTGTACTGAAGATTACAATGAATAAGGATATTTCCCAACCACTGTTTGGGAATCCTAACCTTTGGATAGCTGGGCATATGATTTCAGAGCAGTTTTAGCTTAACATGGGTGTAGGTACTTTTGCAGATTTGGTCCAAACTCAAAAGCTTTTTTTCAAGAGGCAAGAGACCTATACCACTAGCCATCCTTATGTTCCTTTTGATATTTCCAGGTTACTTACAGTGGCGTGAAAAAGTATTTGCCCCCTTCCTGATTTTCTCTATTATTGCATATTTGTCACACTGGATGTTTTCAGGTCTTTAGACAAAATATAATATTAGATAAAGGGAACCTGAGTGGACAAATAACACTTTTTTTTTTTACTTATTTCATTTATTTAATGAAAAAAGTTAACCAACACCAACTGGCACTGTGTGAAAAAGTAATTGCCCCCTAGTTAAATCAACCCAATTAAAGGGATAATTAGAGTCAGCTGATTGAACACAGCGAGGCTTGATTACAGCCAGCTCTGCTTAATATAAACCTCACTTATTTTGGCCCTTACCATCAGAGTCACATTGCCAGGACAAAGATTCAATAAGCACATTATGCCATGATCAAAGGAAGCTCCTGAAAAGATCAGAAAAACATTTTGTTGCCCTCTATCAGTCTGGAAAGGGTTACAAAGCTATTTCTAAGGCTCTGGGACTCCATCAAACCACAGTGAGAGCCATAATCTCCAAATGGAGAACACTTGGAACAGTAGTGAACCTTCCCAGGAGGGCGGCCTGCACAAAATTACTCCAAAGACGCAGTGTAAAATCATCCAAGAAGTCTCAAAGGATCCTAAAACAACATCCAAAGAACTGCAGGCTTCTCTTGCCTCAGCTAAGGTCAGTGTTCATGACTCCACAATCAGAAAGAGACTGGGCAAAATGGGCTTCATGTGAGAGTAGCAAGGCGGAAACCACTGCTAACTAAGAAGGACATAAATGCTCGCTCTCATTTGCCAAGAAGCACCTGGATGATCCACAAGCCTTTTGGGAAAATGTTCTATGGACAGATGAGTCCAAAGTGGAACTTTTGGACAACATGGATCCCATAATGTCTCGACGTAAAGCAAACACAGCATTCCACAGTAAGAACACCATACCAACAGTCAAACATGGTGGTGGTAGTGTGATGGTGTGGGATGCTTTGCTGCCTAAGGACCTGGATGACTTGCCATAATTAAAGAAACTATGAATTCTGCTCTGTGCCAGAAAATTCTTAAGGAGAATGTCCAGTCATCCTTCCGTCAGCTGGCTGAAGCGTGAGTTGCGTCATGCAGCAAGACAATGATCCAAAACACAAAAGCAAGTCCACCTCAGAATGGCGAAAAGAAGTAAAATTAAAGTTTTGGAGTGGCCTAGTCAAAGTCCAGACTTAAACCAATAGAGATGCTGTGGCAGGACCTGAAACGAGCAGTTCATGCTCAAAACCTACCAAATGTTACTGAATTAAAGCAGTTCTGTGAGGAAGAGTGGGTTAAAATTCCTCCACAGCGATGTGAAAGACTGATATTGAATTATAGGAAGTGTTTGGTTGCAGTCATTGCAGCTAAATGTATGCAACCAGTTATTAGTGTAAGGGGCAATTACTTTTCACACAGTGCCAATTGGTGTTGGTTAACTTTTTTCATTAAATAAGTGAAATAAAAAAAAAAAACAAGTGTTATTTGTTCACTCAGGTTCCCTTTATCTAATATAACATTTTGTCTAAAGACCTGAAAACATCCAGTGTGACAAATATGCAATAATAGAGAAAATCAGGAAGGGGGCAAATACTTTTTCACACCACTGTACATGCTCTATAAGTTTTTTGGCCCTGGACCCTGGTATAGCCCTTTTAGAAATCTGGTCTTTGCCCTGCTCAAATCTGCTCCCACTTCCCATTACATATTATATTGTTTTTGATTCCTGAGCAATTACTCAATTCAGGGAGAGCCCCCTTGATTTTATTACTGGGACCAAGTACTTCCGACCACCAATTACACCAGAAATTGGCCAAAGATCTGGTCAAATTTACATAAATATGTCAAGTGGGATAGATATAGGTTTATGCAATTTCAGATGCTGCACAATCTGTACTATACTCTGGTTAAGTTACATAGGGTGGGTAGGCTACCCAATGATACCTGTTCCAGATGTGGCAAGAAACTGGGCTCTCTGTACCATATTCTCTGGTCCTGTGAAACAGTGGCCCCCTTCTGGAAATCAATTCAAACACAGCTAAACCCTCTGCTTGGTCTATCAGATGCATTTTCCCCAGAAATATGTCTTATGGGGATTGTGGGGATAACTTGACTAGTAATCAACTACCACACACAGCTCTGATAGCGACCTGTGCAAAAAAGGTAATTCTTCGTCAATGTCTGGACTAGAGCACTCACCAGTATCTAGAATGGTATAGGGAGGTGTTGTTTGCACTATGGGCAGAGCATCTTATAGCCAATATGTCGAGCAAGAGTTATAGATACAAGCACATTTGGGAACCTTTATATGTTCTGTTGACAACCTAGATAAGAAATCCTACTAGATTGGGTTTCAGAGCCTGACTAGACAAAATAACCTATTTTGGACTCTTTCCATGGTATTCTACGGTAAAGACCAGACTCGGGTTGGCATGGGGGTCATAAGGGTGGTTGGGAGGAGTGGGAAGAAGGTTTCTATACATATTCTACAAAATGTAATCTCTCTCTCTCTGCTGTTCTTTTATGTCTGTATCCTGACATTTGTCAACGATATGTAACTTGTCACTTCATTTCTTTGAATAAAGTTTATTCTATTTGAATGTTATAAAACAATCTTTTAAAGCATAAGTAAATGCAACAAATAGACAAAAATACACAAACTGCTTCTGTGCAACTACATCATCCACTCCAATATTAAAAGTCATATGTCTTGTTTACCACTGTTTCTTAATGAGAGGTACTTACTGTACATTTGTGCCACTTACCTCAATTGTGAATGCCACAGGCTCCGTCTGCACCTTCCCATTGACAAGGAAGCCATGGTTGCTCCTATCGGAAGCAATGAAGGTAAACCTGTCAATCTGGGAGCCTCCTCCACCATGCTTGTAGGCTATATCCATGTTGTCCACATCGAGCTGGGTGAAGTTGTCTTGCTGAAGAGTAGACCCCCTTCTGCAGAGCTGGCCATACTGAGGGAACTGTGCTATGATGTAGGTGAGGTTCTGTGGTGGAGTGTCTGGGTCAGAAAGTTGCAGAGCCTCTGGAGAGATGATCATCATGGTGCCCTCCACCAGCTGTATCCCCTTGTTCTTCAACACAGTGGGCAAGGCCTGGTCGGGCGTTTTCAATGCTGATCTCAAAAGTCCCATTTCTTGTCGACAGTCCGTTGCTGACAATGAATCTGGCAAAGAGAGGCAAGGTAGCCTTCAGCATGTGTTCTCGTTTCACCATCTATAGAAATGAAATGATAATACACTCCTTTACTAAAGAAGGTTGGCTCCTTATGGCTCTGCATCACAAATTAAGAAGTGGCATCTGTTTCATGATATACTTTAAAATGGGTCCATAAATGGGTAATTATTTTCCCCAGACTTCTCCTAGGCTCTGAGGGAATTCCTATACAGGATGAACAGACTCCGTGTAGGAAATCCCTACCTCTTTCATTTATTGTTTCTCTTATAAGGTGACTTCCATTGGACACTGTACCGAGTTCAGGCTAGGAGGAGTGCAAGGTCAGGACTACTCTTGGAGGAACCGGGTTTAAAGGGGCTCTATAAAAAGGAGTCAAACAACAGGATTCGAGCTTTGATTAAACTGGGAATGCTTTTTACCTTTATTCTCAAAATGATTTGATCACTGAAACATTATCACTATTCTGCCATATAATGGGCTTCCAAAAAGAGTGACCAAAACCAGCTGTAATGAATGTGCCCACAATGCTATACATAAAATACTTCTATAAAATGTTCATATGACTTTAATATTTGGCAGCAGTTTTTTTTATAAAATCATAAGGATGTTTCTTTCAAGTAAAATCTATGGATTATTAGAAAAAATGTGTTGCTTCTTGTTGGAACAGGCACTAGTGCCTTACGATTTGTTCCCTCCCTCCAACCGCCAAACTGTATTTATTCAAAATGTTCACGCAGACAAGCCTACAGATGCTCAGCAACAGCACAACAGACACATTATTCACATGTCCGTCACAAATACAATCCATAAGAGCAGCACAAAATACAGCAAAACAAATGTGGTACAATTACTTACAAATAATTACAGACACACTGTGCTTTTAGAAACTCTGCCATCAAGAATTTTAATACGTTTACATTGTTTGTATAGCATACAGAGCAGCATGCACAAACAAAGGCCCTAGTTCCACAACAACCTTGTAGAGAAAATAGGAACACATATGTTTGAAGGCATCCTTGGCCCAGCTTAAGGACTTGCTGTGGGAGTGAGAAGGTGGCGCAGCCTTCCCCCAGACAGTGAGGCCTTTGCCAAGGCTGGCAGACGCCTAGACCCAGGCTTACTCTTGAACCCAGGTCACTGGCATGGAAATATAATAAGTTACAGTTGGGCTCTTGATGTGGCCCTATATTTATTTTCTCACATTCACAGGTTGCCTTTTTTAGTTACATCTGAAATTCCTTTGTGTTCCTGTATTTAGGTATCTTGTGTATACTCGTTCATCTGGCTTACCTTCTGCACCAGCCCTCCAGCGCCTGCTCCAATACCTCTGACCAGTGTCACTGCTTACCTTCTGGTGCCCATACTCCAACTCCTGCTCCACCACCTCTGAACAGAGCCTCGGTGCTTACCGGCTGGTAGCGATCTTCCAACTCCTACTCCAAAACATCTGAACAGTGCCTCAATACTTACCTTCTGGTACCTGTCCTCTAGCTTCTGCTCCTAAACCTCTGAACAGTGCCTAGATACTTACCATCTGGTACCTGTCCTCTAACTCCTGCTCCAAAACCTCTGAACAGTGCCTCGACGCTTACCTTCTGGTACCTGTCCTCTAAATCCTGCTTCAAAACCTCTGAACAGTACCTCAATACTTACCGTCTGGTATCTGTCCTCTAACTCCTGCTCCAAAACCTCTGAACAGTGCCTCAGTACTTACCTTCTGGTACCTGTCCTCTAACTTCTGCTCCTAAACCTCTGAACAGTGCCTCAGTACTTACCTTCTGGTTCTAGTTCTCCATCTCCCAGGCCAACACCTCTCTGAAGAGCACCTCAGTGCTTACCTTCTGACACTGATCCTCCAACTGCCACTCCAGCACCCCTGAACATTGCTTTGGTCCTCCTTCAGATGCCACCCCTTCTGTTCCTATGACTTTACCCTCACAGCAGACCTTAACCACTCCCTAGGATCCATAGTGGGGGAAGTTCTGGGACAGCACGACATGCAATGAGGGAGAGGGGGCCCTTTTATCATTCTGCAAGCTCTTCCTTTTTCTCCCTTGTGTAGTCTTTCTCACATCCCTCCCTGCCAAAGAACTACTCCTTTAAGTCTGGTGTGAAAACATGTTTGACTCCATTGCAAAGGTCATGACCTGATTCATGTAAAGCATCCTGGAATTGTGTGATGTTTTAGTGCTCAAACAACAGAGACTTCCTCCACCACCCCCACAGGAGTCTGAACTCCCTAGACTCCATCAGTGTGGTAAGTAGGAGTCAGGTGTGTTACCCCCCACCCCTCCCCAGCAGCATCAGGCTTGGCCTACTGGATAATGTTTAACAAGTCCACACATCTTCAGTGCATCAAAACTTTGGTCTCATTAACCCCATCACCATTTAATTATTAAGACGACTAGTTTTATGACACTTATTGGGGTGCCAGGTGGTTTGCTGTGATTATCATGACTCTTCCTAAATGCAGTTAGTCACCAACATGGTGTGACTGCCTGACAGGTTCATCACATCGAAACAGCAGTGTCCCTCTCGTGAAGTAGTGTCAGTTCAGAGCGCTGTTCTGCCTTGCATCCTATACTGTCACAGACGGAGCAACAGCATATGGTCTCTCAGACTTGTATCTTGCTGCATTCTTCACTATAGCAATACCCATAGACAGAAAGAAAGGTTAAAGGATGACCCTGTCCCTGGAGCTCTGCAGAACGACTAACATTTGAATAATGATTCATCTCCATAAACGGCTAATATTGTCCCAAAATAGAAAAGCCAAAAATGTTATTAATGTTTAAAAGTAGAAATGTGTTACTTGTCATTTTCCTTTGTGCTGTTGCCAGTTCAATTTGTATCTGACAATATTTTGGATACAGTGCAGAACAGTGCCCTAACTTGAGACTACCATAAGACCATAGAAAAGATAAGAACAGAAAAAGACCAGAACATTCCATTTAGTCTTTCCCAAGATCTCTTTATTAAAAATCTTTCAAACATTAATTATTTTCTTCATACTCCCCACAACGTTTTACATTATCCCATCATATAACTCCTTAAAGTGAAAGTCCTCTCAACCTATCTTCTGTATAGCTGTGTAGTTTAAAGGCATGAATGATTCCCTCCTTTGCAGCCTCCTAATTTCATCCTAATTTAAATATAAATGAGACTGTTTCACTCTGTTGTGCCCCGGTGTGAAAACCTGTTTGTCTCCATTGCAAAGGTCATGACCCCACTCATGCAAGGCATCATGGGAGTAGATGCTTACTTGTATAAGCCAGCAGAACTTATACTCTCAGTCAGTTCTGTTACATGTCTTGTGAAGTCCCTGTATTCTCTAAAAGCATTTCTGTCTTACTCAGAAACTCTGTAAACTACAGAAACCAGCATGGCACTTACTATGCCTTGAAAAGTTTATGGCCAGCATAAGACAAGAACATAGGGACTGCAAAGGACAGCAACAGCACTGACTTGATACAGTATAACTACTGCAGATTTTAGCACTAAAACATCACACAATTCCAGGATGCTTTACATGAATCAGGTCATGACCTTTGCAATGGAGTCAAGCATGTTTTCACACCAGACTACACCAGACTTAAAGGAGCAGTTCACCCTCATATTTTGTACATACTATTTGTTTCCTCGTCAACAGATAACACTTTCATGTAGCTGTTGAGGATTTATTTGTTTGCTTTAGTTTGTTTTCAGTGTTCACACCAGCCCAGGTAACTAGCCGGGGTGGTGTCTACATTTTCTGGTTGTTAAAATCTCATTATCCTTGAGAGCTGCATTAGCATATGAGAACATGATGCCACAGCACCCATTTACACCATGTCTCTCTATGCTGAAAGTACACGTAACCTGAACAAACTCTCTAGAAACACACAGATTGAATGTAATTTAAAGGAAAAAAAACCCTGCATTACATCTAAGACAGTTTGTAAAGTTAATTGAAGGTAAGAAAAAAATTACTCACCATAGTAATTTTGTTTCTTCCAAGGGATCACACAGTATTATTAAATTAATGTAGTCAGCCTTCAGTGTTGAACTGCCTAGAGAGAGATGGAATTTATGCAAATGATGGAACTCTCATTGGCTCATGCCAGTTTCAAACTGCTGCCCTTAGTAACTGCTGCACTCTGAGTGTTCAGATTCATTATGCAGCTTAACAGGGTAAAGACCCTCTAGCTAACTAAGTAGATTAAGCCTCCCCTTAATCAGAGTCCCTCAAAAACAATATGTCCCAAGTAGGGACCACAGTGTGAACCAACTGGTTAAAGAACTGGAATATCAAGTCATAAACCACACAAAAGTCAAAGCAGAGATGCAGAACCAAGCCTGTCTCCTTGTTTTTCTTTTTTTTAGGTACAGGTAGGGTAGGAGCTTTAATCATACTGTGATCATCCCTGGAAAAAAACAAGATTACTATGGTGCATAATTTTTTCTTCTAACCCCAGGAATCACACAGTATGATTAAACTAATGCAGACTACCAAGCAGTACCTTTGGAGGTTGGGCCAATAACTTATCTAGAAAACAGGTCGGCAGCACTGCTGTACCAAATCTACCATCACTTCTAGACTGTATGTCCAAGCCGTAATGCTTGGTAAAAGTGTGTACTGTTTTCTGTGTAGCTGCTTTGCAGATTTCCAGGAGTGGGATATCCCTTGCAGCTGCTACTGATGCAGCTGTACCCCCGGTAGAATGTGCCCTGAGGCCCAGGGTAGCTTGTTTGCCCACTTTACTGTAACAGAACTGTATGCAGGTCACTATACAGCATACAATGGTTCGTTCTGATGCAGGTTTTCCCTTTCCAACTTCCCCATAGGTGAGGAACAGCTGGATGTACTCTGGCCTGTGGGCCTTGGTCCTGTCACTGTAGTGGCTTACTGCCCTCTTCGCATCCAGGCTAGAGTATGCAGTTTCCACTCAGGTGAGCTGGAACTGTCAGTGAAGAAAACCAGCGAAGTGACAGTTTGATTCAAATGGAAGTCTGAGACCACTTTTTGAAGAAATATCCTATTGATCCTAAGTACCACCTTGTCCCTGTGGAATGAAATGTAGTCCAGATCTGTACACAGGGCTTGCAACTCACTTATCCTCCTGGCTGAAGTGATGGCCACCAAGAAGACTGTTTTCCATGTGACATACTTCAAATCTGCAGCAGCCATGGGCTCAAAGAGAGACTCCATGAGCTTGGCAATGCAAATGTTCAGATTTCAGGCTGGGACTGGCTCCCTAAGGGGAGGATAAAGGTATTTGAGACCCTTGAAGAATTTGTGAAAGACAGGGTGACAGGCCATAGATCTGTCTTTGCCAGCTGACACATATGCTGAGATTGCTGCTAGGTGCACTCTCAATGTTGAAGGGCGAAGGCCCAAAGTATGCAAGTGTGTCAGGTAGTCCAGCAGGATAGGAAGACTTGCCCTATAGGGAACACTGTCCCTTCCTTAGCACCAAATTGAAAACCTCTTCCACTTTGATGAGAAAGTTTTCTTGGTTGATTGGTCCCTGGATCCTCTAAGCACAGTCAAAACCTCCTCTGAGGGGTTTAGGTTAGCAAAGTCTAGGTCTTCAAGTGCCAGGTTTTAGCCACTGGGATACAGAATCCTGCCCTGACAGGATATCAGAAGATTGTGCATCTGTGGCAGGTGAATTGGAGGGGAGACAGACAAGGTCATCAGGAGTGAGTACCATGGCTGTCTGGCCCAGTCTGGTGCCACCAGGATCATTGTTGCTGGCTGGGACCTGAGCTTCACCAAGGTCCTGAGTAACACGGGAAAAGCTGAGAAAGCATACAGGAATCTTCCTGACCAGTCCAATGCCAGTGCATCCAGAGGGACTGTGCCCTTGCTTGGAGGCCTGCAACAGAACTGTGGCAGCTGATGATTGTCCGTGGAGGCAAAGAGGTCTATTTCTAGTGTGTCCCACATTCTGAACACTGCCTGCAGCACTTGATGATTCAGTACCCATTCGTGATGATCCTGGCTGATCCTGCTGAGGGAGTCTGCCAGGATGTTGTCCTTCCCTGGAAGGTGGATAGCTGATAGTGACACCTACAAGGAGTTCCACAGTTTCATTGCCTCTCTGCACAGTGGTGTGGATCTGGTTCCTCCTTGCTTGTTGATGTACTACATGGTGGCAGTGTTGTCTGTCCTGACCTGCGGAACCTTGTTTTTTAAGTGAGGAGCAAATGCTTGAAGAGCCAGGTATACCACCCTGAGCTCCAACAGGTTTATGTGCAGAAGCAATTCCTGGGGAGACTATGTCCTGCTAGCTGTTAGGTCCAGCATGTGTGCCCTCACCCCAGCAGGGAAGCATCTGTTATGAGCACCAATGAGGAATGCTCCTTTAGAAATGAGATTCCTTCCCTGAGGTTGTCCTTGTCCAGCTACCACTGCAGGGTCTGTATGAGTGTGGCTGTGACTGGAACCAGCTTGGCTCATGCATCTTGAAGAAGGACATCTACCTGAAGAAGGACATCTTTTTTCTGGGACCAGTGAGCTCTTAAGCGAAACTGTATGTCTCTCATCTGAAACCTGGATCCTAGAACAACTGCTGTTGTAGCTGCCATATAGTCCAGCAGGCATAAAAAGTCCCTTGCAGGCCTGGGCCTGTTTAGCTGGAATGATCCGGCTACCTGCAGGATGCGGTTCACCCTGTCCTGAGGAAGAAATGCTCTGCCCTGGCTGGTGTCCAGCTCTGCTCCTATAAAGTCCAGAATCTGAACAGGTTCTTGCTGGGACTTTTGCTCGTTTGTGAGGAATCCCAGAGATTCCAGTGTGCTCCTGGTAAGGGTCATAGCTTCTCTGGTATGCTGCAGGGACTGACCTACGACTAGCCAGTCATCCAGGTATGGGAACACTGTCACGCCCTATCTTCTTACATGTGCCAACACCACTGCCATGCACTTTGTGAATGCCCTGGGGGTAGAGGTTAGGCCAAATGGTAGTGCTGCAACCTGGTAGTGACCTGAGGGTAGCCTGAACTTCAGATACTTTCTGTGGTTTAGCCTGATAGGAGTGTGCAAGTACGTATCCTTCAGGTCAAGTGATGCCAACCAATCCCCTTATTGCAATGTGGGAATGATCATGGCCAGAGTCACTATCTTGAACTTTGGTTTCAGAATGTGTTTGTGTAGGAGCTGCAGATCCAGAATGGGTCCCCAGTGTCCATTTTTCTTCTGAGTGAGGAAATATCTTGAATAGAAGCCCTTTCCCCTCTGAGGCAAGGAGATGGGTTCCACTGCTCTGACTGCCAATAGGTTTGCCACCTCTGCTTCTAAGAGCACCTTGTCTGCAGAGGTAATTGGGGAAATGTTTCCGGCTCTTAGCCTGGGCAGTGACTTGGAACATAGAGATAGTCCTTGGCACACTACCTCCAGGACCTACTTCTCTGTGGTGATGGTGTACCAAGTTTGGAGGTAGTGAGCCAATCTGCCACCTACTGGCAAAGGGGAGGCAACCTGCACCAGCCTGTCAGGGATTCTGTTTAGCCTGGGCCTGCACCTGAGGTACCTGGGCAGGTCTCCTCATGGATCTCCTCCCCTAAAGTACCCCCTGGACTGTTGGTAGTCTGGCATTGCTTGTGTTTGAAAAAAGGGCCTGGAGTAGGATCTCCTACCCCTGCCTCCCCTGTATTGGGACCTGTAAGAGGCAGAGGTCCTTTCCTTAGAGTTGCTCCTATAGGTGGCCTTGTACTCTTCCACCTTTTTTATGTAGGTCTCGGTTTTGTCGCCAAAGAGGGAATCCCCCTAATGCTGGAAATCCATTGCCTTTGTCTGTGCGTCCTGTGTCAGGTTGGTGGCCCTAAGCCATGTAAAACGTCTCAGGGAGATGGAGAGAGACATGAGCCTGACTGCAGTGTCATTTTGTATCCACAGCCATGGGGAACAGGTATTTAGTGGCATCTAGTGCCGTCCTTGCAGTCCCTGCCAGGTCCACCACTGCTTCATCTGGAACTTTGTCAGATATTGCCAGCACAGTGTTCCATAAGGCCTTCTGGTACTGTACTACATAGACCACATAGCTGGCCTGTCTCACTAAGAGTGAGGCAGCTATACACTATCCCATCCAGTTTTCTGGACTCCTTATCAGGATGGTGAGAAGCCAAGGGAATCCTTGCTTTATCACAAGCTGCTGCCTGGACCACCCCCTCATGATCTGGCCAGTTAAAAAGAAATGCAGCAGTGGATCTGTCCAACTGGTATTTTTTGTCCACTTTTCAACTTCTCACACTGAGGTAGGGGTTTTAGGATGTGCAGTACTGTTTTATTTAGTGATCTGAGCATGGGGAGCATCAAACATTTTGTAGGGGACAACCCCATCATCTCCAGAAAAATCCATTTCCTCCCAATCCTCTTCTGTCTCCTGGATAGGGAGATTCAGGATCTCTACCATTTGTTTTACAAATGAGTTGTGTGATGTGTAATCCTCTGGACCCCTAGATGGGGAGCCATAGTCCTGTTCTGAGAATACTTCAGGTTCTATGGGTTCCCCTTCATCCTCCTCCTCCTCCTCCTCTTCAGGATTATCATAGAAATATAATGGTTTCTGACTCCCTGGAACAGGAGCAGGAACCGGTGGAGCCAGTGCAGAGGCAGGGACCACTATCTGTAGAGCCTGCAATACCTGTAAGGCTTTAGCAATGTCCTCAGGAGATGGCATAACAGCTTTGTGTGCTGAGAGCTCCTTAGCCTTCTCAGCTGGAGGTGCAGCATTTGATGGAACCAGTTCACTAGCTGGTTCCACAGTCCTTTTTGACTCAACAGCGTCAGATTTTTCTGTGGACTTAGGTTCCACTACCTCCTTAGGCCTGTCTTTATCTTTTTTTGAGGAGGTGGTGGACAGGACATCCTCTGCAGAAGCAGCACCTGTTGCCATCTCTTCTAACTGTAAGCCCTTTTGTCAACATTTTTGGGCAGAATGTTTTACAAATGGCACAGTCTGAAAGAATATGACTAGTCCCTCGGCAAAAAACACACAGGTTGTGCCTGTCTGCCTTGGTTATAATCTGGCCACAACTATTACAGTACTTAAAACAAGTGAGTCCCGTCCATTTTTTAGGTTTAGCTTTAGAAACCTCTGATATTGATTTAAAGAAAGGGATAAAACCGTTAAACAAGATATTGGTTCCTGGAACTGATAAATACAATTTTTAAAGTAAAGCGTTCGGTTCCAAAAAGCAAATGGGAACCAAGCGCTATTGGTTCACTGACTGAAAAGGGAACCGCAAACCAAGAAAATAAATTTAAAACTTACAACTCTATATAGACCTTGAGAGGAACTGTCAGAAAACAATAAAATAAACTAAAATCTGAGATTAGACTCCTGAGAAATAGAAGTCCCTGTGGTTCCATAGAACCGATGAGGAACTGAAATAAATATTAAAAACAGCCAAAAATATAAACTAAACTAAACTATAAGGAAAGCAATTATCAAAATAAAGTAAAAAAGCATTATTTATCAACAAATAAAGGTAACAGGAGAAGCTCTCTTAGGTGCCTTAACTGGCAGGTGGAGTAAAGAATCTGAGCACTCAGAGTGCAGCAGTTACCAAGGGCAGCAGTTTGAAACTGGCACAAGCCAATGAGAGTTCCATCATCTGCATAAATTCCATCTGTCCAGGCAGTTCAACACTAAAGGCTGACTGCATTAGTTTAATCATGCTGTGTGATTCCTAGGGTTAGAAATATGATGTTTCACACCTTTCTGCAATTTGTTATGTTGAATTAGAAGTAAGCAGTGAGGCACACTGTGAAGTCTAAAGGGTGCTGACATATCATGTTCTCATATGCTAATGCAGCTCTCAGGGACAATGCAATTTCCACAATCAGAAAATGGAGCCCCCCCCCCCCCGGCTAGTTACTGGGGCTGGTGTGAACAGTGAAAAGAAACTAAAGCAAACACATATATCCCCAACAACTACACGGAAAGAGTTGTTTGTGGACAAGGAAACAAATAACATCTACAAGACGTGAGGGTGTACTACTCCTTTAAGTACCTTCACTTACATTTAAATCCTGATGAAATCAGGACACTGCAATGGAGGCAAGCACTCTGTTCATACCTACAGACTACAAAGGTAAACAGAAGAAAAGGCAGAGGAAACCTTCCCTTTAAAGGCGCAAGCCAGTTTCTCTTGAACCCTGATATTTTGTCTGCCTCTACAACCTTGTCTGGAAGTTTGTTCCATCTATCTGCCACCCTTTCTGTGAAACAGTAATCTCTCATGTCTATTTTGAACCTACCCTTTTATCTTAAGAGCATGACCCCTAGTGGATGTATTGTTTCTCAGACTAAATGAACTTGTGGTGTCAACACTACTGAGCCCTTGTATGAACTTGAAACTCTTTGTGGACAAAGCAATGGGGCCTGATGGGATTCATCCCAGAATTCTAAAAGAACTAAGGGTAGAACTAGTGACACCACTGACTACTCTTTTTAACAAATCATGGGAGGATGGGGTGGTACCCGAGGACTGGAGGAGGGCAGATGTAATTCCCCTTCACAAAAGTGGGAGCAAGGCAGAAGCAGGAAACTACAGACCTGTTAGTTTAACCTCAGTGATAGGGGAAAATGATGGAATCACTTCTGACGGAAAGAATTGTCGAGTATCTAGAGGCCAGAGGGGCACAGGACCCGAGGCAGCATGAATTCACAGCGGGAAGGTCATGCCAGACGAATCTGATAGATTTCTTTGACTGGGTGACCAAAGTAGTAGATCAGGGAGGGGCTGTGGACATGGCCTACCTAGACTTTAGCAAGGCATTTGACACAGTCCCACACAAAAGATTAATATACAAGTTAGCCAACCTGGGAGTGGGTCCCAAGATGACAGCCTGGGTAAAGAATTGCCTGGAGAATAGGACACAGAGAGTAATAGTAAATGGAGTCCACTCTGAAGAAAGGAGGGTTACTAGTGGGGTACCACAGGGTTCAGTATTAGGACCGGTCCTCTTCAATGTCTTTATAAGCGACATTGCAGAGGGACTGGAAGGAAAAGTATGTCTCTCTGCAGATGACACAAAGATCTGCAACAGAGTTGATGCACAGGGTGGGGTGGAAAGGATGAGAAGGGACTTGGCAAGGTTAGAGGAATGGTCAAATGTATGGCAGCTTAGATTCAATGCTAAGAAGTGCAAGGTAATGCACCTGGGAAACAAAAACCCAGGGGAAGAGTACACAATGGGGGGTGAGATACTAACAACAAAATGGAAAGGGACCTGGGGGTAGTCATATCAGATGACCTAAAGGTGGGCAAGCAATGTGAGAGGGCAGCAAGGAGGGCTGGGGATACTGGTGTAACCCCTGCAAATGGGGGTTCCCAAAAGACTTCCAGGAGCTTGCTTGAATGCTCCAAGCCTGAATGGTGTTTGGCGTTTAAGCCATTTATCAGTGAGTGTTTTAGAACCTCTGGTACTGTCTCTTTAAGAGCTGTCTGCTTACAGACATAATTAGTTTGTATGGGGGACTGTGTTTTTTGATTGAGTACCACTCAAGCTGCTGCTAATTCACTCCATTTTGCAGTCACTAGGAGTGCAAAGGAACCTATCTGAAAGATGTAACTGTTTGCAGAAATCATTTACAGTAATAATGAAATTACAGTTTGTCTAACCTACTTTCTTTGCAGTCAGAACAGTGTCTGCCTAGTTCCCCATTCTGGTTTTGAACTGCTGAACTGGACCAATCAGTGTGGGGTAAGCTAGCTCTAAAATGGTGCCTTGGACGAATCAGAACTTGGACTCATAATCTGAGCCAGCCACAAGAGGATTGTATGAGCAGTGACTCTGGGAGATGTAGTTTAGACTTCAGCACCTTTGGACCAACAGCAGCAGTCTATTGTGAGTGACAGCCAATCCAGTCAAGAACTGGAGGAACTCAAAGGAAGTGCCCGTTTTGTCGGGTTGGAGTTTCAGTTGAGCTTTGGCAGTGAAGAAGGAAGGAGCCCTGTGTTTTTCAGTGTGCAGTTTTAGTCAAAAACGTGTGTAAGGCCCAGAGTTCCGTCTGCAGCTTGTGTAACAGCTTGTTAGGACTGAATCGTCCTGTGAAGAGAATCAAAGGATATCTGAAGAGTAGAAACCAGGCTCACCCTGTAGAAGACTGGAGAAATTGCTGAAAATTGCACTCGGTCTGTCAGGAACTGAATCTGCTGTGTGTTCTCCGGGTATTGTGCAGTAATTGCGATCGGGATACAGATGCAGCCTGCCTGGTATAGTGCTTTCTTTTATGTAAATGTGTGAAGAGGTTTGTGTACCTCAAGTGAGCCCTGCTGACATTGAAGGACCCTATCTTATTTGGAGGTCGTGAGTACTAATTCAGGTCGCTCCTGTTGAATTGCCACATTAAATCCAAATGGAATTACTGTACTGCTGACTATTTAATTTTCCTTTTCTCTGTGGAAAGGCCCCTACCAGCTGCCACGGGTTTGGACTAGCCTCTAGGCTTGGGTACCCAGGGACAGTAACTGATAGGGATAGGCCTGTGCACAGAGCCATAGGTAGATTATTAGAGTGATAAGCTAATTAACCTGATTTCCCCTGTCCTTGTTATATCCCCTAAATAAATCAGAGCTGCTTGTTTCAGTAAAGTTATACTGCCTGAAGTATTTGTCTATGTTAAAGTACTGTACTGTGATTGTTGCACTGTATCTCATTTCACAGGAAGTCCCAGTGCGGAACCAGTCCTGGGGTAAGTGTATACTGTGAAGGGGTAATTCTGATATATTGTGTGGGCCACTAGTGGGGAAGAAAGGGGTTGCAGTGTCCCAGAGGGCTGTGACCAAGTTAGTTTAACTATTGCAAACCCTGACCTCTGGGTGGAGGCACCCGCCATTGGATCCAGGCCCCTCAACCTGTTAGTGGCAAATCAGGCAGGGGTAGTAGCCCCTGGGATAGTGCCATCTAGGGGTTACACTGGGATGCATAGGGAGAGGCATCACCAGTAGAAAACAGGAAGTTATTATCCCTCTGTACAGACAGCTGGTCAGACCCCATCTGGAGTACTGTGTGCAGTTCAGGAGACCCAATCTCCACAAAGACATAGACAGGATGGAAGCTGTCCAGAGGAGGACAACTAAAATGGCGCAGGGTCTGCACCAGAAGACATATGAAGAGAGACGAAAGGAGCTTAATATGTATAGCCTCGAGGAAAGGAGGGAGAGGGGGGACATGATAGAAATGTTCAAGTACCTCAAGGGAATCAACAAAGTCCAAGAGGGTAGCATCTTTCAAAAAGAGTGTGCAAGAACAAAGAGGCACAATTTGAAGATAGAGGTGGGGGCGGCTCAGAGGTAATTTAAGGAAGTATTTTTCACAGAGAGGTTGTGGATGCATGGAACAACCTTCCGGAGGAGGTTGTGGAGTCAAAATCAGTGGTGGAATTCAAGCATGCATGGGACAGTCATAAAGGCAATTCTAGGGGTGGGGGTAGGAAGAAGTAGGCTGTGGGTTAACTAGGATCTGCAGCTTATCCAATAGGTAGGGAAATGGGCAGACTGGGTGGGCCAAGCGGTCTTTATCTGCCGTCAAATTCTATGTTTCTATGTTTCTCTACTGATTCATTTCCCCCCTTTCTCTTATGTCTTCCAGTGAGTACATGTTAAGACTTTTTATTCTTCCCTTGTATGTTTTCTCTTGTTGTCCAGGGATCATCTTGTTTTTCCATTCTTTTTATGCTCCCTTCTATCACTGGCATCTAAGCCCACCCATTTCCACTTACTTAATTTCTTCCCCTGAACCATAATAGTGCCGTAGATACCCCCCTTCCCAGAAAGGGGGCAAGGCTGAGCCTGAGACAAGGAGAGTGAAAAAGCAGCCACAGCTTCCTTGAATCAAGGAGGTTATTTTCTAGACTACACTGAACTGAATTATTACTTTTTGGACCTGTGTAAGTAACTAGTGTTGATTCTGTTTTTGAGGTGGACTTGTATTAGTTTTAACTTTAGTTTGCCAGGGAGGAACTGTAGCCGGGAGATATTTGCAGTCAGTTGTGACTAGACCTGTTACTTACTTGTGAAATAGTCTGAAAGGAAGGAGGTAAGAGTTGCAGGTGATTGTTCCTGGATGGCATAGGTTTACTCCCACCCACCCTTCCCCTCACTCCACCACGCCTTAGTGCATAACTTCCATATAGCAGGGGTTCTGACATCACTTCCCAAAACTGCTAACAACATACACTTGTTCAATATCCTTAAAGGCACAGCACACTGAATAGGGGGTAGAGACACTCACAAGCTTGCACTCACTAAAACAAGAACAAAAAACCAAAAAGCATCTGTAACTGGAAGGGACACAGACATGTGGGGAGCGGTACAATGCACTGGCTGTGCAGCAGCAGTCTTCTGGGAGACATTCTGGAGACTGAGTTGCTGCCCTATTTGCAGGCACCTCTCTGGTCTGAGGGAGGAGGTTGTTCGTCTCCATGCTGACCTGACAAGGATTCGGAAAACCTGCTCCCCCATCCAGGCCACTGCCACTACCTCAGAGGTTGGACCACGGTGGGCTCAGAGAGGGTGAGGGTGGTGGAACAGAGGCGCATCCCTCCAGTTGTGCCTCTCCACAATTTATTCGCCACGCTGGCGAAGCATGGTTCCTCTATGGAGGCACCTGCAGTGGAGACCAAGGAGGATGCTGGGAACCTCCACAATGGAGACCCACAGGAGCGTGGCCCAGGACCCCACAGGGGAAGGAAACAACTCCTGGTGGGGGACTCAATTGTTAGGGGGTAGAACTGGGGGAAGGAGGGGAAAGGGAGGTAAGGTGCCTGCCCGGTGCCAAGGCCTGGAGGGACAGGAACTGAATCCTCAGGATCATGGAAGCAATGGCAAGGGGGAGGGAGCTGGATGTCATTATCCACCTAGGGACGAACGACCAGGCTGAGAATGGGATCAGAGCAGTGCAACAGGAGTTTGTGGAGTTGGGGAGGGGCCTTAAACAAGTAGCACACATGGTAACTTTCTCGGAAGTGCTACCTGTCTATGGCATGGATGAGGTTAGGGCACCGCACCATGGGATTCAATGACTGGTTGAAAAGCTGGTGCAGAGCTCAGGGATTTGGCTTCATTGGGGACTGGGGCTCCACCTGGAGGATGCAGGCTATACAGGTGCAATGGTCTGCATCTATCCTGGAGGGGAACCAGGATCCTAGGTGATAGGTTTAAATGCTTCAATGGCAAGCATTTAAACTAGCCAACTGGGGAGGCACTGAAGAGGAGAAGGGAAATATTAGCCCCCCCCCCAAAAAAAATCAGGGTAATTAATGAGGTTAACACCAAGATAGAACAGTTGATAGGAAGAAGGGCAGGGGTAAATGGAGAAAAAGACAAAGGCAGTAGGGACAGGGATGGGGCAAAAAGAAATAAAGCCATAAATAAATGGAAGGTAATGAGTACCAATGCCCGTAGTCTAGATAAAAAGCTCCCTGGAATGGTGGCTTTGATGGAAGAAGGGTGCCTGGATATTGTGGCAATCACAGAAACATGGTACACAGAGAACCATGAGTAGGATGTCAACATACCAGGGTACACAATCTACAGGAGGGACAGGGAGGGAAGAAGAGGAGGAGGAGTAGCTCTCTAGGTAAGGGAAGGGATCAAAGCAATAGAGCTAAAGGGTAAACAGGAAGGAGAGGAGGCACTGTGGGTCACCCTGGAGACTGGAAATGGCTCCACAATCCGCACAGGGGTTCTATACAGACCCCCACCTCAGGGGAGGGAATGGACAAGGAAATGATAGAAGGTATCCTTGGGATGGCAGAGAAAGGGGAGATATCACTGATGGGGGACCTAAATATGCCAGATGTTGACTGGAGCACCTTTGCTGCAGCCACATCCAAGAGCAGGCCATTCTCGATGCCCTACAGGGGGCATGCCTCAGACAGCTAGTTTTGGAACCCACTTGGGAGAGAGCAATTTTAGACCTGGTACTCTCAAATGGGGACGGAGAGAGGATATCTGATCTTGAAGTGGGTAGCCATCTGGGAACAATCAACCAGCAAACAATGTGGCTCATGATAAACTTAGCTGTAGAGTCAAGTCACACAAAAGTGAAGGTACTGGACTTCAGGAGGGCAGATTTTGTCAAAATGGGAGAGTGCCTCATAAAAGCACTAGCAAATAGGCTAGAAGGTGGGGTGGAGCAACAATGGGGAAACATCAAAACCGCCATCACAGAGGCAACAAGCCGTTGTGTGAAGCAAATAAACAAATCAAAATGAAAGAAAAAAACACTATGGTTCTCAAAAGAAGTGACATGGAAGGTAAGGGAGAAAAAGATAGCATTCAGGAAGTATAAGGAAACACAGAAGGAGCAGTACAGAGAACTGTACCAGTTAAAACAGAAGGAGGCAGGTAAGGCAGTCAGAATAGCAAAGGCCCAAACCAAGGAAAAGATAGCCAACTCGGTTAAGAAGGGGGATAAAACCTTTTATAGGTACGTTAGGGAGCAAAGAAAGACTAAGGCAGGGATACTGAGGCTGAACAAAGAGGAAGGTGGTTGGGCAGAGAGCGACAGTGAAAAAGCAGGGATAGTGAACAAATACTTCTGCTCAGTATTCACAATAGAAAACCAGGGGGAAATACCTATTCTGTTCAATAGAAGCACTCTGGATAGGGGGTTGATATTAGTCCTTTCACAGAAGAAAGGGTTCTGAAAGAACTCTTAAAACTGAAGGTGGATAAAGCAATGGGGCCTGATGGGATTCACCCCAGAATTCTAAAAGAACTAAGGGAAGAACTAGAAACACCACTGACTATGCTTTTTAATAAATCATGGGAGGATGGTGTGGTACCTGAGGACTGGAGGAGGGCAGATGTGATTCCCCTTCACAAAAGTGGGAGCAAGACAGAGGCAGGAAACTACAGACCTGTCAGTTTGACCTCAGTGGTAGGGAAAATGATGGAATCACTTCTGAAGGAAAGAACTATTGAGTACCTGGAGGCCAGTGGGGCACAGGAGCCAAGGCAGCATGGATTCACAGCAGGAAGGTCATGTCAGACAAATCTAATTGATTTCTTTGACTGGGTGACCAAAGTAGTAGACCGGGGAGGGGCTGTGGACATGGCCTACCTAGACGTTAGCAAGGCATCCGACACAGTTCCGCACTGAAGATTAATAAACAAATTAACCAGCCTGGGAGTGGGTCCCAGGGTGGTAGCCTGGGTAAAACACTGGTTGGACAACAGAACACAGCTGGTAATGGTAAATGGAGTCCACGGTGAAGAAAGGAGGGTTACTAGTGGGGTACCGCAGGGTTCAGTACTGGGGCCGGTCCTTTTTAATGTCTTTATAAGTGACATTGCAGAGGGGCTGGAAGGGAAAGTATGTCTCCCTGCAGATGACACAACGATCTGCAACAGGGTTGATACACAAGGTGGGGTGGAAAGGATGAAAAGGGACTTGGCAAGGTTAGAGGAATGGTCAAATGTATGGCAGCTTATATTCAGTGCAAAGAAGTGCAAAGTAATGCACCTGGGAAACAAAAACCCAGGGGAAGAGTACACAATGGGGGGTGAGATATTGACAACTACAAAAATGGAAAGGGACCTGGGGGTAGTCATATCGGATGACCTAAAGGTGGGCCAGGAATGTGAGAAGGCAGTAAGGAGGGCTGGGGGGATACTGGGATGCATAGGGGGAGGCATCACCAGTAGAAAACAGGAAGTTGTTGGCCCTCTGTACAGACAGTTGTTTAGACCACATCTGGAGTACTGTGTACAGTTGTGGAGACCCCTTCTCCGCAAAGACATAGACAGGGTGGAGGCTGTCCAGAGAAGCAGTAACTAAAATGATGCAGGGTCTGCATCAGAAGACATATGAAGAAAGACTTAAGGAACTAAAGATGTACAGCCTCGAGGAAAGGGGGGCATGATAGAAACTTTCAAATACCTCAAGGAATCAACAAAGTCCAAGACAGTAGCATCTTTCAGAAAAGAGATGCAAAAAACAAGGGGCACAATTTGAAGATAGAGGGGATGGCTCAGAGGTAATGTGAGGAAGTATTTCTACAGATAGGGTTGTGGATACATGGAACCGCCTTCCTGAGGAGGTTGTAGAGTCAAAAATAGTGGGAATTCAAGAATGCATGGGACAGACATAAGGCAATTCTAGTTGGGGGTAGGAGGAAGTAGGCTGTTGGTTAACTAGGATCTGCAGCTTATCTGTTAGGTAGGGAAATGGGCAGACTAGGTGGGCCAAACGGTCCTTACCTGCCGTCAAATTCTATGTTTCTAAGGCTAGGGGCACACCACAACAGGATTTCTTGAAGCCGCTTCTTGGGACAATGGGGATTGAGGGTGGCTGGGTTGGATACACCGGGGCTACAAGCATCCGGTGCCAGGGCTCATTTTTCACACACACACCCCTGGTTCTGAGGCAGCATGTGCAGTGGTGTCATGATGTGCACATACTGCACACATTGACAGATCTGCCTCCACCCCTTCCCTGCTGGTCCCTCCAACTGCACGACCACCTGTGATCATGCAGGTGGCAGTGTTACAGCGGAGTAGACTATCCTCCTCCCCAGAGGAGGAGCACATCCTCTGGGATGCTCGATCCACCTCCCTCTGGCCGGCCTAAGATGACCCAAGATCATGCTTGATCCTCGGTCACCAGCATTTTGAGCAGCAGCACTACTGAAGTGCTGATGGTCTGGCTCCATGGATCATCTGTTGCCCTTCACTGCTCTGTCTCTACTTTTTACTTATCCTTCCCCAGGTATGGACCCCAGAACTGCATACAGTGCTCCAGGTGTGGTCTGACCTAGATTTATACAGGTGCAGTATAATCTCCCTCCTTGCACCAATACTACCTCTCCTAATTTACCGCAGCATCTTGTTAGCCTTCCCATATGCCTTACTGCACTAAGAAGATGGTTTGGGGTAAGTTCTTATTACTCCCAGGTCTCTCTCTCCTCTGTGCTCACTACTGGTATCAATATAGTAAACTGTTCCGGGATTCTTCACCCCGCTATGCCCTCCGCACAGCGAAATTTTTACAGTGAACACGTTGATGCCAATAACATTGATAGTTCGTTCTATAAGTCCGCCTGGGACCCAGGCACTCTTTTCCCCGGTCCTGCACCCCCTCCCCAAATCAACTCCAACTCAGCGTTGATGATCCCTAAATTCAGAGGGTTTGGAGGCAAAGCCCCCTGTTGAATGGCAACTGTTTCTCCAGATGGATTTATGTCAACCACAAATTGCAGTCGACATAAATTTGTTGCTGTAATGTCGGTCGACAAAAAGATTTGTCAGCCGGCATCGTAGAGGCCTTCGCCCCATATGCATTACCTTGCACTTTTTCGCATTTAATTTCAGCTGCCAAATATGGGACCATTTCTCCACTTCTCACATTGATAATGCCTTCTTCACTGTCAACCATCCTACAGAGCTTTGCATCATCTGTGATTAGACTTACATTGCCCTGACTACGCTTGCATATGTCACAGATATACAAACTGAAAAGTAGTGGTGGTCCCAGGATTGAACCCTGCAGTACTCTACTGGTCATGGTCTGACTTCAGAGAATTTACTATTTAGGACCACTGTGACAAACTGTCACGAGCATGGATGTAGATGCACAAACTTTCTGCTCATATAGTAGTTAAACAACACAGATGTGGCTTCCTGGATGAGGAGGCAGTTGTCTTTGGCTCCCAGAATAGAGGTATGATTAATGACACTCAGAGGATGAACAAGGAAGAAATATCAACAGGAGGAGGGAACAGAGCATAAAACTCCAGAGGGAAAATATTTAGATTAACATCTATCTAAGCCCTCAGTTTGCACCTCTGTGCTAGCACAAAGGGGTCATTAAAGGGCAAGGTCAGAGAGGAAATCAGACGCACTCAGGCGCTGAGTGAGAATCTCTCAGCTAAGACTCAGGACCATGTAATGCTAATACCCTTCCTTGCAGGATAATTCCCTTTTTTGCACACATTTTGCTTGAACCAACTTCTGTAGATAATAAACAGATATTGTTTTCCTAGAATATATTGAGCATTTGGACTGAATCCTGTACTCCAGACAGTGACACCCCCACCAAAGTCACAGATACTGAAGGCAGGGCTGGTGTATCCTGAGAAGAGAAGTTCTGAGACAGTGTTGGGACACCAGGTCAGCTATACCCCCAAGGGTGCTCATATAAGGTGGCATCTGGGCAGCAGGCCACAGGAGAAAGCCTGCTAACCCATTCCCCTGGTAAAACTGTCCCATGGTGGCAACATACAATACTGTGCAAAAGACTTTAGAGTGAGCATGAGCATCACATATTGGAGGCACAACTGCTGGGATTTGTCACCACATAGGAGAAGAAAACAGAGAAATCAAGCCAGTTATAGGAGACCTACCAAACCACCAACATGGCTCAAAAATATGAGATGGCAGTGTCTGCGCTGCATGACTTGTGTGGTTTAAAAGGACAGAACACCTAAAGGGACACTCAAAGCAGACTTTTTTTTCAGTTCTGTTTTTCCCCCTCCTTTTGCCAGTGGATAAGATCTCTTTCAGCCATCTCCAATACCCATATCCTGCCTGACCAAGACCCTCCTGCTCATGGTGCTATCTCCAATACCCATATCCTGCCTGACCAAGACCCTCCTACTCATGGCACTATCTCCAATACCCATACCCTACTTGACCAAGACCCTCCTGCTCATGGCACTGGGCTCCCCTGGTCCACTGTGACACATCTGATGGACAGACCCCTCGACTTGTCCCACAAGGTGAGGGTTTCCTTCAGCTCCTTGGCAAACTCTCCATAGAATCTAATTTGGCCACAGGCATGGATGAAGGCTAGAGCAGGTCAGATCCAGCAGAGGATGTGGTGGGCAGAAGCAGCATCACCCTCTCATCAGATGGCCATTTTCCACCCTGATTTCCACCCTGGAAAGGGCATGCAATGATGTCCTGGTGATGTCAGACATGCTCCTATATCAGATGCACCGACGTCCACTTCTCCTCCAATCCCCTTGTTCCTGTGCTCTCTAGCTCACCAACCCCAGCCAATGCTAGTGATCGGACTATTGCTGAGTGCTGCAACCCACCCACCCCAAAGGAGGAGAGTTGTCCACTGGATGCTCAATCCCCCCCCCCCAGCCAACCCTCTGTTGCTCCATGCTCATTCCTGAACTCCGGTTGTTGGCATTGCTAGTGGTAGCACTACTGCTTGTGCCAGCGGGCCAGCCAACTCAAAGTGCACTTGATACAGGTGTTGATGGAAGCTGACCATGTGGATGGCAAAGGGCAAATTGTCAGGTCCAGAGACGGGAGCAGGAGTCCAGGAGAGACTGCATCAATTGGCATGGGAGAGGGAGGAGCAGACATTAAGGGGAAATCTGAATCATGAGACATCAATGGCAGTGTAACTGGTGGGGCTGAAATTGCAAAAGCATTTTGAGCTGTAGAAAAGGAAGAGGGTGATGGAAATGAAGTGACTGGAAATGGAAAAGGTGAAACAGTGTCAACATCAGTTGAATTGCAAGCTGAGGACGGCAGACCTGATCAATAGTGGCACAAATTAGTTAGTCTTTGTACTCAAGCTTATACTTCAGAAGTTTTAAAAGTTACCCCTGAGTAACTCAGGTATTGGCTTATCATGAATTAGGCTGCAGAGTGGGATGACAGGTACTGTATGTAGCAGGAGACTGAAGACTAAAATACTGGGGAGAGGACTCTAGCCAGTAGACTTACTGGAGCAAAAGAGTAATCCCAAAGGCACTCAGCAGTATAGCCAAGCCACTACTCCAACTGGTTCTGGCCCACAGAGACCAAAGAAGGAGGAGAAACAATGCCTCATTTGTGACAAACCAGGGCATTTTGCTAGGCAGTGGTGAAAAAATAAGAATGTTCAGGGTAAATCTGGAAAAGTCCTCAACCCAGGGGTGTGAGCATAGAGCAGACTGATTATGTCAGATGTCCTCCACCTAGTTCTGTGCCATATATGCATAAGGTATTGATAAATGGTGCTCAACAACAGGCCTTAATGATACAGAAGCTAGCCTGTTACTGGTTAAGTAATTACTGGCATGGAAGCGTCAGATTCTGGCAGAGAAGACTACTAGAATTAGGTCTGTTACGGGGCCACGGTAGTGGTGCCCATAGCAAAGGTTCTTCTAATATGGGAAGGGCATGACAGATCGCCAGAAACGAGGGTGTTTGCAGATCTACTTTTCAACATCATTTTGGGCAACAGTCTTGACTCATAGGGAAATATTGCCTGTGTTGCCACAAGGAGCCTTGGAGAGAATGACAGGAGAGGAGACTCACACATATGCCTTTTGTTCTGCCCTGCACCAAACAGGACTGCATGAAAGAAGGGCAAACAAATCTGCACAAAACTTCATCTCAGCTGCAGAGAGAGCCTGCAGGCTATGAGAGGGAGGTGGTATGGTCAGAACAGCACTAGACAGCCACAGCTACAGAATAAGTCGGCAGACTGCGAGAAGGAAGCATAGCCAGGGCAGTGCAAGACTAACCCACAGCTATAGAGTAAGTCTGTCCCCTGTGAGGTAGCAGCAAAGTCAGAGCAGTGGGAAGATCCTCCGCAGCCACAGCGAGAGGCAATCAGCTGTGAGGATGCCCCTCAGCAGCAGCAATAACAGTCTGCCGACTGTGACAAAAAAGTGTGTGTGTGTGGGGGGGGAGGGGAGATACAGGGTATAGATTTGGAAATTCACCCACAGCTAGGGCAATGAGGGGAAGGAAGAGGATGACAGCATGGGAAGACACAAACAAACAAGGAATGGATGAAAACAAAGGACCAATGATGGCACGGGTGACAACTACTGTAAAGGAGGAGACTATTTCTATCAGCACATTCCCAGAACAGGTCTGCATTTATGGTACCCTGTTGCAAGTCTCAATTCCTCCGTGTCAAGAGGACCTGCTCAGAGGATGTCACCTTTGAAGTGAGGTGTAAGGAAATGAAGTCACATTTCAAATCTAGGGGGATATTGTACAAAACTTATTGGTAAAGTCAGAGAAGAGGTCAGAAATATACCTCATCAAAATGTGTTACAATATGGACAGAGGGTTAACAAAAGAAATGAGAGAATCAGTTTTATTTCCCAGGAGCGGGATTTTCATAACTCTTAGACTGCCACAAGCCCCGGTACGCCATCAAGGCACATGGGGCTTGTGGCGATCTAATGGGATTTTCTATCCTGCGCGGCAATTGCCACAAAGCAGAACAACTTTTTCTGGTCTACCTTGCGGCAATCCTGGGGGCTGTTTCATGGTGCCTGCACCAGATACTTGGTGCGAGCTGCCATAATATGTCGCAACTGTCACAACTGCACCTGAGAATGTAAAATCAGGTGCAGCTGCAGCAAAGGGTTTGGCGCCACTTGCCAGAAGCTACGTGCCGTGGTGCAGGGCTGGATGCAAGTTCTGCACCACAGGTTGAAAATCCTGTCCCAGTACTCAGAAATCTAACGAAATAATGGAGATGCTAAATCTTAGCCACAGAGCCTGCACTGAAGGACATTATTAACAGTTCACCCAGAACTGCTCACAGAAGAGGTCCTAACTGCACTTACATATTTGTACATAGTTTTCCGAATCATGTTTCGATTGCATCTCTTACATGTGCATTGCTGCAATACACCCCAATGCGGTTCTAATATTACATTTACTATTCCTGTTTTAAAGATGTAGGGCAGAAGTTTTAAAAGCCTTAGACTGCCCCAAGCCCCGGGTGTGCCGACAATACGGCGAATGGGGCTTGCGGTAATCTAACAGGATTTTGTATCCCATGCAACAATTGCTTCAAGTTAGACCATTTTTTCTGGTCTAACTTGCAGGTGGTTGTGCTACATGCCAATTTTTTCTGGTCTAACTTGCGGCAATCCTGGGGACTGTTTTTATGGAGGGGCAAGCTGTCGTAATGCAAGAAAACTGTCACAACTGCGCCCGAGATTGTTAAATCGGGTGTAGTTGTGGTGAAGGGTTTGATGCACCACCAAAACCTAAGTATCGTGGCGCAGGGCTGGATACAAGCCCTGTGCCACACTTTGAAAATCCCGCTCGTAGCTGCCTGTAGTGTATTTGTATGTCTGAATGCAGTTTAGTATTTATATTTATAGTTGACACATTGCATAGATATTGTCTCTTTAAGGGTTTTACCCTACTTAAACTGTGCTGTTTTCCACAGCTGCACCCTCTGACGATGATATAAGTGAAATCAGTCGGGGTTTCTCTTCTGTGTTCTTGCTGGCATCTGTGCGAGGGGCTACTGCAAAGTATGAATCTTGGCTTACTTTCGTGATGCTGAAACAATAACATTTATTTATTTATTTAAAATTTGGTAACCGGGAAAGACACACTGAACCAACAGGGGGTGCAAAATACAAAAAGGGTAACAAGATTATGATACAGTAATATACAATATACAAATAATGTCATTTTATACATTTATGTTACAGAGTAAAATTTTACATGAAGAAATAATGGAATTAAAAAACTACTTTGTAAAAAGAGGTAGCAAATTATTCTTATTTTATTATTTTTGCTAAAATAGAGATGGGAGACAAAGAGGAGGGCAGGAAGTTTAGTTGTGAGTTAGGTCAGTGAACAGTAGCAAGATGTGACAGGAGATGTTCTGAGAAAAGGAACAGATATCTCAAGTTATTAGCCATTTGGGGCCCAATATTCAAAACTTTGCACAGCGGCAAAATTTGCACTACCCGGCGGGCAAATTAGCCACCAGCCAATAGCACACAGTATTCAAAGGAATAGCCCAGGGGCAAACACAGTTGAATATAGCGGGCAAACAAAAGTGGGCAAGCATGGCTGTGAGTGCAGTGCAGAGACAGACCAGCAAAGACGACAGCTCTGAATATAGCAACCGGGCAGTGCAAACAGCAACAGCAGCCTAGTGCACACAGAGGTGAAGTCAGGCAAAGGTGAACTACATGGCCACTGTGGGCACCAGCAAAGAAGTGGTGCAGAACAACTGCAAACAACAGTGCAGGCTAAATACTGTAGAGTCGTGCTAAGGCTCAGACAAATTTGCCTAAGGCAAAATTTGCCACATTCAAAACAGATATGCAAATGAGCCTACTTGGGCATTCAGAGGGCAAACAGCCACATCAGCATGTCATTATGGCCTGATTTGCATGCATTTCCATGTAGATTGCCCGGGCAATTTCAGGGTGCACACAGCACCACCTACATGTCAGACTGGAACTACAAGTCAGTAGCTGCAGGCTGGGTTTATACACAGAAGCACAAACTATTGTGCACCAGTGGACAAGAACCACAAGCATGGGTGATTGTGCTGCATGCCACTGACATATTGTTGTTTCTGCTTCAGTGTGTATCGTACGCTCCTGTACAATGGGTAGCCGGTATTGTGAGGGACACATCAATGCATACTGTGTGTCAGGTAACACTGAATGCTGCTATCTACACACAGGCAGGCCCAGCTGGCAGGTGTGTTCTGACAGTGGACAACACTGTCATACTGTCCTGTGACCCACATACGCTGTGCCACTTGCATGGGATTCTCACGTAACACACACATGCCTGGCTGTGTGTGACAGGTGTGTATGTACAGGTGCAGTGTGTCCGGGGTAGACACATACCATCATACAGGCCTAATGATGTCAGGGGCATTCATGTCACTGGAACATGTTCTGTGTGTGGATGACCCCAGCTGCATGGCAGCACCTACTATGTGGTGTATCATGGGCAACTGTACACCCTTCCCTCAACACCCTCCCCCCCTCACCTCAGTACTGCATGTGTGCTGGATTATGTTGGTGTACCCCCTATGGGGAGATTGGAGGTATGTGCTGCATGTACTCACTGGCAAGGTGTCTACTGGGTACTAGGCCACCCTCAAATGCCTGACGGGGTTGGGACCGGTGCCAGATGAAGGTGCTGTGTGCTCTGCCAGGGGTACCATGGTAGGACTCATCACTGGTACCATCGGTTTGCAGCATATCTCTTCCTTGGCATATGGAGTGGCCCAGGGTTGCCTTGTGCTCTCTCTTCCTGCCCAGTGATTGCAGTCATCAAGTGCACCATGATGCTGTTGTTGCATGCAGCTTCGTTGCCTGTTGCTGCTGTGTCTATGCCCTCCCCCATCCTTGTTTTGCCCAGAGTTAAGACTGCCTTTTTCTGGGCGGTAACTTGTGCTGCACAGTGCGTCACACAAACTCACTTTGCACGGCACTAATGAGCTGAATACAGCATAGCGCCTGTATTCGTGTACATGCCCCCTCTCTTTGTCCAGTGCATAAATCATTTTGCACAGCACTATTCCGGTTTGCCCACGCTAATCAGGCTTTTAAATATAGCACGTGCACGCTAACAGCGTGCAATCCTGGCACAAAAGGTTTGCGCTCAGCACAAGGTTTTGAATATCTGGCCCCTGGTATGTTTTTCCAACAGTGGTGGTGTGGGTATTTTTGATGTAATGACATCAGGAAGGCAGTCTTCCATGACAAGTGTCACTTGTCACTCTTGTGCATGGGCTTAAACAGCTTGGTCTTGAACATAGCACCATCAGCAGGTTCTGTGGAGGCAGTGGTTCATGCACCAGGGCTGATAGGTGAACCAGGCCTTTGAAAAAGTGTCTGACTCCTTCCTCCTGTGCCACTGTCAGCACACCAGCCCATGCCCAGTATGGAGAGATGGGTGCCAGGCGCACTTGCAGGGTTGTAGTTCGAAGTCCCAGCTGTGAGAGGGGCCAGAGGTAGTCGATAGTGCTCATGACTGGGCAAGCAAGTAGATCAAGCTCCTTCCCCTGGCACCAGAGCAAGAATCTCTTCCACTTAAATGCATTCGTGAGTTGACTTCTTAGGGGCCATCTCCACCATGTGGAGAACGTCTTCCAGGAAGGCCCAAAACCTGGAACTCTAGTCATTTAGAAACCAGACTGTGAGGTGCTGAGACTGAAGGTCTGGGTGCAGGACAATGCTCTGATGTCTGGTCAGCAGATTGAGGCGGAGAGGCAACCTCCACTTGCTGTTAAGGCTGAGGAGATCTGAATACCAGAATTGCCTGGGCCAGTCTGGTGCTATCAGGATCATCTGCACCTTGCCCTTCCGAGCCTTGGTCACTACCTTGTGAATCAAGGGGAAGGGAGAGAAGGCATATAGAAGGCCCAGAGTCCAGGGCCTTAAGAAGACATCCCCTACAGTGTCCCGGACTGAAATGGGCAGGTATGGAACAACCTCAGTTCTCCCACAAGGCAAACAGATCCACCAGAGGGGTACCCCATTGGGAGAACAGGTGGTCTACAATCTCCAGATTCAGAGAGCACTCGTATGATGTCTCTCTGGCCTGGCTGACAGTGTCCGCCAGCTGGTTGTTCTCTCCCATGACATCAATCACCAGATCACCTGCTTGAAGGCTGTGCATGAGAGTCCAGGTGCAGAGAGCCTCCTCACACAATGGAAAGGACAGTGTACCGCTTTGTCTGTTCAGGTAGAACATAGTGGTCATGTTGTTTGTCTGGACTTGAACGACTTGACCCCGAATCAACAGAGCGAATGGAATAAGAGCCAGATGCAGTATCCGGAACTCCAGCATGTTGCTGTGGTATTGGGACTCCCAAGGTGACCAGAGCCCAGTGGGCTCTGTGGTCTTTCAGATTACCCCTCCCCCCAGCGACGCATCCGTCATGAAAATGACGCATGGTTCTGGGCCGATGAATGGGGTTCCCTCCTCCACATTCAGAGGGCACAGCCTTCACTGGATGGCATCCCACATTTGCTGGGTCATCAATACTGGCTGGTCCAGGTGACCTAGGCATTGGGACCACTGCTGGCACAACTCTAACTCAAGTGATATCCTCCAGCAGGCCCACTGGACCACGCTGGCATGGAGTGAGCACTCAACCTAAAATAGTTGGCCGAAGGAGGTAAGATCTAATGCCCACTCCACCGGGGGTTGGCACTGGCCTGCAGAGAATCAATTTCTGCCCCGAAGAACTTGATCATCTGTGAAGGGAGCAATTCCAACTTGGCTGGGTTGATCAGAAGGCCCAAGCCTTGGCAGGTCTGGAGGCCAGATCCCTGGACTGCTCCATAACCTCCTTGGACAGCACGACTAGTAGCCAGTGTTCCAGGTAGTGATATACCCTGACACTCCTGTACCACAGAAAGGCCGCTACCACTGCCATGCACTTGTTGAAGACCCTCAGTGCAGACAAGAGGCCTAAAGGTTTGACCTAAAACTGGTATAGAACCCACTCAGCACGAAATTGAAGGTACAAGCAATAGCATGGACTGGAATGTGGAAGAACATATCTGAAGGTCCAGGGAGCAGGACCACATTATTTGCTCTAAGGATTGTATAATCTGATGCAATGTGACCATCTGGAGCTTGAACTTCCGCATGAACTTGTTCAGATCGTGCAAGTCTAGCATGGGGCACTGGTCCACCCCCATCCATTTCAAAACCAGGAAGAACCTGGACATGTATCTCTAAGTTGTCAGGGTATCTGGGACGTGAGCTATCACCCTGCATTCCAACAGCCTAGCTATGTCAGGCTGGAGCACAGACAACATGTCCTTCAGCACCATGGACCCCCGAAAAGCTCAGAGGTAGTAAGGTGGGGGAGCCTTGAAGTCCAGAGGCAACCCCTTGCCCACCATTTCTGGGACCCATCTGTCTGAGGTAAGGGTGGACCACTGTGGAAATAAGTGGTGCAACTTGACCCCTGACCAGGAGCTGAGATAGGGACTGCACAGGAAGGTGACTGGCACCCCTCAAACCATCATTTAGCAGCCTTGTAGGGGGCTCTGGGCAGATGGGATCCTGCAGGCACTTCCACCTTGACCCCCCACCCCGATTTTTGCCCCTAGCTGCATAACTTAGGCTTTGGATGCCAATGCTCATATTGCTGCTGCTGCTGGGGCTGCAGCCATGCTGCTGTGGCTGAAAAGACTGAAATTGGAAACTCTTCTTTTTAGGTTTAAAGGGTTTTGGATCCTTCTGGGACGAAGCCACAGAATCAAGGGTGGCATGGGACTTCTGTGTTTGGGTGAAATGTCCTTCCACACCAGGGCCAAAGAAACCGGTGCCCAGAAATGGGAAATTGGCCAGCATGTGCTGAGTGGCCACAGTGAAAGTGGTAACCCGTCAAAACAGTGACTGAAATTGAGCGACTCGAACATAAGCAACTCAGTTTCAGCACTCGTCATGTCAGCTACCCTGAAATGGTAGCGAGGGATGAGCAACAATGCAACCAGAAGAACAGGAGGGGGAATGGAACAGGACAGAAGGTATGTAGGAGGTAGTGTGGCAAGAGGTTGCCGAGGTGGCCATGTGGTGTGGTGGTGAGGGTGGCTGGCTACAGTGGGGAGGGAGCAGGGTTCGCGGCTGGGGAGGCGCACAATATTTTGTGTTTTGTGGGTGGGAATATATATATATTTTTTACAATTTTCCTCCTCCCAACATGCACCCCGGAGATGAGAATCTTTAGTAAGGGGTGTGGGATACTAGCTCTCAAGGGGGGCACGCAACACTCCAGCATAAAAGCATTTATTTTCACCCGCATGTCTTCGCTGGGTGTGTACATTGCTGTTTTAGTTTTTTGGCTATGTACGCTCGCTCTAATGGTGATCACTATTTGGTGATTGCCATTATGACATGGAACCAGTGAAAGTGGATAGCCTCAACCAGGCCCTATGATGCACTGTGACAGCTGTAGCCATGGCAAGGGCACAAGAGTAGCCAATGTCAAAGGCCATCTGCAGCAAGTGTTTAGCCAGCAATTGACCCTAGTCTCTGATTATCTGGGCTGCCTGCTGTTTACCAGTATGAAGCAGGGGGAAGAGAAGTCCAACGATCGTGAACAAGGAATGGCCAAAATGAGCCATCATGATTCATGACAGAATACTTGGCTTTCCATAGACTGTACACCTTTTTGCCACATAGTCAATCTTTCTGGACTTTTTGTCAGGAGGTTTGTCCACATCCCCCTGGCCTTTTGACTTGCAGAAGGCTGTGTCCGAAATCAAGCCATTCACAGAGGGACAGTCAGAAAATCCCAAAAGGGCACCCATGAGGACTTCATACTTGAGGATCACCTGGGTAGGGGGAGACAGGCAGGGTTCTGGGTGCTGCAAAGCTCCAGAACCAGTATCAAAATGGCCTCAGCCAAAGGGAACGTGACCCCTGGGGATTTGTTCCTATCAAGGATATTGGTGAACAGGTATTTAGCCAGTTTCTGCATAGGCTCCAAGGGCACGTTCATGGACTCTGACATAAGTTCCAGCAATGCCCTACAAGATGTCAACCCCGCAGCTGAAGACAGATCCTCAAAGAATTCATGATCGAACTACTGAGTCCTGGTTGAGGCCATTGACAACTCAACTTCCAAGTCTGAAGATTCTTTGAAGACAGCCCTTGACCTCTTCCCAACTTGGACCACCCAAAGACCTTCTTCCTGAGTGATCTCCACAGACAGCTGGCCTGGCAAGCAAGGGCCAGAGTGGAACTCCTTTGTAGGAGCCCCAAACAGTGGCATAGAGGGGGGGCCCACCCAAAGTGGAGGTGAAGCAGATGCCGTGGTCTGCTGAGTCAGATGGAAAGGCAGGGGAATAGCCAGAGAAGGTCAAGGGACCACTGGCCTTAGGGGAAGAGCTCTGCTCCGACATGCAAAGGCCCATTCCTGCCAAATGTGCTCCTCATAGTGTCAATGCATACATCATGAATGCCTCTAATCACCAGAGGATGAGGAGGTTGAGAAGCATCAATAACGATGCCTCACAATTGAGCGAGATCGAGAGGGCAAGCAGTGCCTCAGCTTCAAATGTCAGCCCAAGGGTGACATTGATGAGTGTCCTCTGAGGGTCTGAATAGATCATCTGCTTGGGCAGCGTGACCAAAATAGGTCTAGGAGACATGACTACTGGTGGAGGCAGCTCCCGAGGCAACTCCATCAGGTGTACAAACTGGTCCTCATCCTCCTGGGTGAGGACAGTAAGCACTAGGGTCTGGGAGATTGATTCCTCAATCTCCTTTGACAGGCAGCTGACCAACTTGAAAAAAATCTTGACAGCTTGTTTGACTGGAGTTGAGGTCAACAGGTTCAGCAGGGTTACCACAGAACCTTCAACCTGGCCCTCTACTTAAGCAAGCTCAAAGTCGAACGGTATGAGGGCGTCAATGAAGCGGGAAGACCATGATCATTACCAGCCCCACAACCTGCGATGGCGAGAGTTCTTGTGTTTCTTGCTGCAGGGGGATGGGCTCACCCCAAAAGGTCTGGAGGGCCATGCACATTTCTCAGAATTCATCCAAGAACAACCCTTCGACACTGGTTCCAGCCGGAAGCAGCACAGAGACCAATGAGGTCTCCACCACAGCCACCGCTGGTGCTTCCTCGAGGACTGGCAACTGAGTAGCTGACCCAGCAGCCACTGATATGGATTTGTGGTCTTTTGGCCTAGCTAGGGCCAATCTGAGCTTCTATTTCTCAATGGATGCTGTCAGCATGGCATGGCACTTGTTGCAGTTTTCAACATCGCGCTGGGTAGCAGTAGATGCACATGTTGTGTGGATCCATGGCTGACATTTTCTGACTGCACTGAGCATAAAACTTGAAGCCCAGTTTCTGCCTTTCCATCACAGTTGATAGAGCGAAGTTGGAAGATACAGGAGCAATGTTGAAATAAAAAATGAGCTGTGACAGTCGAAACTCACCAAAGAAAAGCACTTACAAACACCACATCCTTCAACACATGCAGAGCTGGAAAGACGAACTGTCCCTTCCAGTGGAAAGGAAGCTCTGTTGACATGGGGTGGATCTGAAGGATACAGCACTTGGGTGGTGGGAGGAACTTAGCTTGTAGACATTCCGCTGACTCGGCTGTCTACAGTAAAGCTGCCTATATGTGGATAATGAACTGCATCCACAACTCTAGGACTTCATGTTGCATTTCAATAGTTATTCTTCAACCTCCCCTCCTCACCAGAAAAACATATTCCACTACTGGCATCATCAATGCCATTGAGCAAATTGGCTATCTGATAAGTGACATGTAACGAATGACAAATTCCAAACAAGAAATACATTTTATATAGATTCTGAGAAAAATAGGAGAGGGAGGCATTTCTCTGAGTGCCTGGGTTAGCCTTTAATTGTGATGAGGCTGAAGAGAGCAAAGGTCAGTATGAGGTGAAAATCTTACCTGAACATATCTTTCATGACAGCTGCTTTGCTGGTGTGAGCATAGTAGATGGTTTGTGCCGCCACATCCATCTGGCTGAACCTGGTCACGGCCATCCCTGGATAGCTTACATACTCAAGTTGCCCATATAGTGGTGGCAAGGTGATCACATAAAGCAGTTCCTCTGGCTTGTTGGTTCCATCCATCGCAAGCAGAACATCAGTAGTTAAAGACACTCTGTCACCATTAGACACCTGGAGGGGCCTGATAAACACTGTGATCTCTCCTGCAAGGTGAATACAGTAGGTTTTATGAGTTGCTCCCATGCTTATTCTTTTCGGGAAGAGCATGACTGCAGTCACAAGCTACTAACATGGGCATTCTACCTAGCATGTACATTATACAGTCTACCAGTCATGTACATGATGCATTCTACATAGCATGTACATTATACATTCTACCTGGCATGTACATTGTGCATACTACTTAGCATGTACCTTGTATAGCCTACTTAGCATTTACATTGTGAATCCTGCGTAGCATTTACATTCTGTGTACAACTTGACATGCACATTATACTTCCTATCTAACATGTACATTGTGCATCCTACATAGCAAGTATATTGTGAATTCTACCTGGCATATATATTCAGCATCCTACCTAGCATGCGCATTATGTATCCTACCTAGCATGTAGATTGTGTATCATACTTGTCATGTAAACTGTGTATCCTAACTAGTATGTACATTGTTTATCCTACCTAGCATGCACATTGTGTATCCTACCTGGCATTTGCATTGTGCATCCTTCCTGGCATGTGCATTGTGTATCCTTCCTGGCATGTACACTGTGTATCCTACCTAGTATGTACATTGTTTGTCCTACCTAGGAGGTACAGTGTGTATCCTACCTAGCATGCACATTTTGCATCCTACCTAACATGTACATTGTGTATCCTACCTAGCATGTACACTGTGTGTCCTACCTAGCACGTGCATGCTATATCCTACTTAGCATGTACATTGTGCATCCCACCTAGCATGTACATTATAATTATAACTAGCATGTACATTGTGTATCCTGCCTAGCATGTACACTGTGAATCCTACCCAGCACACACACACTATATCCTACCTAGCATGTACATTGTGCATCCTACCAAGCATGTACATTATAATTCTACCTAGCATGTACATTGTGTATCCTACCTAGCATGTACACTGTGAATCCTACCCAGCACATACACGCTATATCCTGCCTAGCATGTACATTGTGAATCCTGCGTAGCATTTACATTCTGTGTACAACTTGACATGCACATTATACTTCCTATCTAACATGTACATTGTGCATCCTGCATAGCAAGTATATTGTGAATTCTACCTGGCATATATATTCTGCATCCTACCTAGCATGCACATTATGTATCCTACCTAGCATGTAGATTGTGTATCATACTTGTCATGTAAACTGTGTATCCTAACTAGTATGTACATTGTTTATCCTATCTAGCATGCACATTGTGTATCCTACCTGGCATTTGCATTGTGCATCCTTCCTGGCATGTACACTGTGTATCCTACCTAGTATGTACATTGTTTATCCTACCTAGCAGGTACAGTGTATATCCTACCTAGCATGCACATTTTGCATCCTACCTAACATGTACATTGTGTGTCCTACCTAGCATGTACACTGTGTATCCTACCTAGCATGTGCATGCTATATCCTACTTAGCATGTACATTGTGCATCCCACCTAGCATGTACATTATAATTATAACTAGCACGTACATATGTATCCTACCTAGCATGTACACTGTAATCCCACCCAGCACATACGCTATATATCCTACCTAGCATGTACATTGTGCATCCTACCTAGCATGTACATTATAATTATAACTAGCATGTACATTGTGTATCCTACCTAGCATGTACACTGTGAATCCTACCCAGCACATACACGCTATATCCCACCTAGCATGTACATTGTGAATCCCTGTAGTATTTACATTCTGTGTACAATTTGACATGCACATTATACTTCCTATCTAATATGTACATTGTGCATCCTACATAGCAAGTATATTGTGAATTCTACCTGGCATATAGATTCTGCATCCTACCTAGCATGCACATTATGTATCCTACCTAGCATGTAGATTGTGTATCATACTTGTCATGTAAACTGTGTATCCTAACTAGTATGTACATTGTTTATCCTACCTAGCATGCACATTGTGTATCCTACCTGACAATTGCATTGTGCATCCTTCCTGGCATGTACATTGTAATTATAACTAGCATGTACATTGTGTATCCTACCTAGCATGTACACTGTGAATCCTACCTAGCACATACACGCTATATCCTACCTAGCATGTACATTGTGCATCCTACCTAGCATGTACATTATAATTCTACCTAGCATGTACATTGTGTATCCTACCTAGCATGTACACTGTGAATCCTACCCAGCACATACACGCTATATCCTACCTAGCATGTACATTGTGTATCCTACCTAGCATGTACACTGTGTATCCTACCTAGCACGTGCATGTTATATCCTACTTAGCATGTACATTGTGCATCCTACCTAGCATGTACATTGTAATTATAACTAACATGTACATTGTGTATCCTACCTAGCATGTACACTGTGAATCCTACCTAGCTCATACACGCTATATCCTACCTAGCATGTACATTGTGCATCCTACCTAGCATGTACATTATAATTCTACCTAGCATGTACATTGTGTATCCTACCTAGCATGTACACTGTGAATCCTACCCAGCACATACACGCTATATCCTACCTAGCATGTACACTGTGAATCCTACCTAGCATGTACACTGTGAATCCTACCTAGCACATACACGCTATATCCAACCTAGCATGTACATTGTGCATCCTACCTGGCATGTACACTGTATATTCTACAAACATTTCAAGAAGCCGCACTCCTCAGCTGATTAGTTAAATAAATACTATTTTATTAAATAAAGCACACAAAAAGCTTTAGAAGGAGCAAACCACCATGTAGCTCCACAGAATCAATGAAACCATAACCGGTTTCATATTCACTATGTCATCAGGGGGTGGGTTTGATGCTCACGTACTGCTTGTTAAATAGGCAGAAATTTAAAGTGACAGTGCTAAAATAATTCACATGTGCATTGAGTTTTACCCCAAACAGTTCTCAGACACACCTAATAGTGCAAATTAATAAATAGTGCTCCTGCTATGTATCACTCAATTGTAATAGTAGAACATGATGGTCATGTTGTCAGGGTTGACCTAGACGCTTGATTTCGAGCCAGTGGTGCAAACTTTGCCAAAGTCCACCAAACTGTACAAAGTTCCAGCAGGTTGATGAGAAGTCAAGTGCTGCTCAGGGCACAGAACCTGTGCATACTATGGTCCAGCAGAGGTGCACCCCGGCCCTTAGTGATGTGCCTGTCTAAAATGTGTCTGAAGGCTTCAGATGGATGGACAAGCAGGATTTCCTCCAAGAGGCTTGAGGTGAACAGCTGCCAACAGATGTCTGCCAGCATCAGCTGGGTCACCCAGATTGGCTGGTTCAGGGCTGCATGCCATTGAGACCACTGGTCCTCTGAGTCCCACTGAATTGGTTGCATATGCCAGTGGACCCAGTGCACAACAGATGTGGTACAGAAGGTGGAGGAAATCCCAGGCAGGGCATGACTGCCCAACCCAAAATGATCAGGAAAAAGGATGACAAGTCCTTCGCTCTGTCTGGGGTCAGACAAGCACTGGCTTGGAAGAAGTCTAGCTCTGCTGCAATGAAGAGGATCACCTACTTCAAGATGGGTTCAGACTTGGCCAGATTAACCATCAGGTTAAGATCCAAAAAAAATCTGGACAGTCAGATTCCTGAACCGCTCCACATCCCACAACTAGCTCCCTGTAATGAGTTAGTCAGGTCATCAAGGTACAGAAATACATGCCTTTGCACTGAGAAGGGCTGCTATGACTGACAGACACTTGAACACCCTGGATGCCAGTGGCAAGCCAAACAGCTGGCTTGAACAGATACAGGGTTATATCCACCCAAATGCAGAGAAATTGCCTCTGTGACAGACAAATGATGATGTGGATGTGTGCTTCCTGGAGAGCCAGGAAGCAGAATCAAGCACCTGACTCCAAGGGCAGAATGATCTTGTGCAGAGTCACCATGCGAAATGTCTGATTGTGAATGAATTTGTTTAACACTTACAGATTCAAAATGGGGAACCAGCCTCCTGTACATCAAAGCTGCCAGCTGTTCCTTTTATTAGGACCGGATTGTGAGGGCTGAGCCAGCCATCCAGCTCTCCCTCTCACTCAGCATTTGTCTTAAGCCTCTAAGGACAGTTGCTGACCAGACCAAGACCCTGTGCTAGTCAGCATCCAATCAGGTTGCTAGTGGGTGGAGCTACCAGGTGGAGCACACATTTCAAAATGCCCTGACAGATGAATGACAAACATTCTCAAAGCCACCAGCTGCTCCTTTCGTTAGTACCAGGTTGTGAAAGGTGAACCAGCCATCTTAGCTCTTTCTCCATCCCCCCCCCCAAGCATTTCCCTCCAGCCTCTAAGGATAGAAACTGAAAGGACCAAGACCCTGACAAGTCAGTAACCAATCGGGTTACTAGTGAGTGGAGCTTCCCTTCCACTTAGCCCTTGTCCTGACCCAAGCAGCCAGTAGCGCTAATGGAAAGAGTGAGAAGGGCATTATACTGAGGGCAGCAGCGTGGGGCTGCAATTTGGTAGGAGATGCCTCCTGTGAATCTGATTACTGAATTCCCAATCTGTGACTCCAATCCCAGTTCTGTAAGTACTGCTAAGTCCCTAGTACTGTGTCCCTGCTGTATGTTTGTTTATCTGTTGTAACTGCACTCTGGGATCAGTATGCAGCTGCCATAGTACCTCTGCATTTCTTGTTGTTGCTACACCATAGATATAGGCACTCTATAATATAATTTCCCTGCCTACTTGGGTCTTCTCAGCTCACCCCTTTTTCTACCCTATCTGGGTGGTCCTCATATTTTAATTTAAAGTTTGGATTTTATATTGTTTACCTCAATTTGGTAATTGTCTACTGCTTATACTCCTTGGGAATTGTAACTACTTAGCTGTTTAAATGTTATACTGCATTGGTAAATTGTTGCCTGTTATTTGCTACCATTATTGTTTGCAGGTCAGGACACTTGATGTGTACTAATAGCTAACCATGTTCTTATTTCTCTCCATGCTTTTGTTCTCTGCCCTCACTGTCTACAGTTCATCTGACTGCTGTTCTCATCTTTCCAGTCATATGCCGACGGAGTTTATTTTGTCTTGCTCCTTTATCTATGCTGGCCTATTAAATGGTGATTACCTTTGCTCTTGCCTCTCATTCTGCCACCCTCCTTCTATTCACCTCTCCCCCACCACACAGGCCACTCCAAGAAACTGGCTGCCTTGATGTCACCATTTCTATGAAGAGGCTGTTAATCCTTCTGCTCTTACTCAGTGGTAAAACTGAACAGAACCCAGGCCCTTCCTAGCACACTCTCCCTCCACCCCGCCTAAAGTCCTCTTAAAGGGTCTCTACCTGTATCACATTAATATTCACAGGTGTCTTCCAAGATTGACTTTATCAGGGTTTGGGTGACCCACTCCACCCCTGACATTCTGTTACTCTCCAAAACCTGGTTGTCAGCTGAGACTGAAATTATTACGATGCGCTAGGGGAACAGCTGTGTGAAAATATCACGCACCTCCACTGAAGGTCCAGGTGAACTTATTCCATATAACAATTCTGCAGGTACTGTACTTTTGAACTTAAAGCCACATAAACAAACAAGGAATTCCTTCCTTAAAATTACTTTTATTTGTAAAAGGTAGCCCAACGTGTCACCTAATATAGACTTTTTTAAGGGGGATTTAGTATTACACTCTATAAGAGAAAAAGCAAAATTCATAAAAAATTTTGTACATGCAATAAAATAAAAAATATGGCTCTATCATTTCATGAAACAACTATATTATCTCTATGCAGAATTGTGCCTTGTAGCACCACTAAAATGCCCACTTCATTGACTTTAGGAATTGCTGAAATGGTAAATAACATATTTTTTAATTTCATCTAAATTAGACCAGTAGCCCATGTTATTGAATTTATATGCACCACCTTTAGTGCTCCGATCTCTTTAACTCAGATATACATAGTGGCAATAGGTGATGATGCCACTGTTGATATCATTTCTGGCCATCTAGCTAATATCGATACTCCTAGACATGAACATACTGTATCATCACGGGAGACCTAAACCGCAACTGGCTTGGGCCTAAGTCCTCAAATCTCCACTCTAAAATGAAAGTCCTCAGTCTTCACCAAGTACTCACTGACCCTATCCAGATCCAATAGGAGTCTTCCAACCACTCAACCACAGAGTGTATATTGTCCTCCCACCCTACTGCATTGTGGGTGCTAACAGTCTTTGTTAGTTGAGCGGTGGCCTTCCTTTTTCAAAACTGGCACTTAAAAGCATAAAAACAAACTTGTAAAAAGTGCTACCATGGAAGTCTATGGAACAAGCCCCCACGCATTCTTGTACTGACGTCACAAAATGTGTGAGCGTGGGGGCCCGGCTCCGGGTCTTCTTATACAACTGTTTTCACAACAATGCTGATGGAGCTATTTTATGAGGAATATAATTCAAAATACAGCAGGAGAAATATTACACTTTTTGGAGGCATCGCCTAACTGGAGGGTAAGGCATCCTATATGTTGAAGGGGGGAGAACACCAAGTACTAAACACCTGCTCTTTAACTTATCTTGCAGCTAAAACGCTTGTGTGAGTAATAGGGTATTGTTTATTGGATTATTACAGGCACTCCGATAGGGGTACTGTGTGTGTTTTTCCATTACAGAAACTCTGAGAACACTACAGGGGAGTGTTAATACACAACTCGCTTTACAGTGTGCTAGTTGTGCTGTGTTAAGGGGCTTTGTTTCTTTTCAAGGTTTTTATTTATTTATTTATTTGATATATCAGTTTACAACCTTTGAGCCAAAGGCTCATTTACAAAGGTACCTCGTCACATGTAAGACAGATGGTATTACAGAAACACGGTATAAGAACAATTACATTAAGCATGTGTTGCAGACATTTGTCACGGACATTATTTACAGTATTTGGATGTAGATATTTTCAGACATTATTTATAACATTTGGATGATGATATTTACAACAAAACAGCAGAAGACATTATAAGCTTGAGAAAGCATCTAAACATAATAGTCAGTCCTATTCATGGGTTTGGTGTTATTGATGGAGGTTGCAATCCAATAATGGACTTTGTCAGAGAATTTGGATCAGAGTGGGTGAGAGAGTGAGATATTAGTAGCAGTTACAGGAGCAGATATTGAAGAGGTTCCACAAATGCTGCAGGGAAGAACTGACTCTAAACTTGATTAAAGAGTGCTGCATGCTAGTGTGGTGATATAGGAGTAACTTGTTATCCTCATAGGGCCCTGAAAGCAGATATACGGGGGTTACTTTTTTCCCCTCACAGGGCACTGGAAGCAGCTATAAGTACAATCAACATCTGAACTGTGCAGCTGGGGCTTGCACTGTGGGACAAAGGTTGCAAACAGCAGGAACTGGACACGTTTGCCTGTTAGCTGACTTGGGGATGTTTTAGTAGCAAACTTGCTTCTGGATCTGATTGTTTTTCCTTGGAGAGGGTTAGGCCTCACTACCTCCCCAATCCCACCCACCCCAGGGTAGTCTACCTTTATTGGCAGGTGCTCAGAAAGCAGATGAATGCTTCCTGCATAGTTCAGAGAATAAGAGACTACAGAAGCTTCATTATCCACCAAACACTCTTGCACAGCAGCAAGGTACAAATGAAAGCACAGTACTAAATAAAAAAAAAAGGTGTAACTAAACACTATTAAGGGAAAGGTCACAAGCATAATGGGGAGTGGTGCAGTGCAGTCGCTGTGGAGCAGCAGTCTTCAGGGAGATGTTCTGGAGGCTGTGATGCTGCCCTGTCTGCAGGCATCTCTCTGGGTTGAGGGAGGAGGTTCTCTGTCTCCAAGCCAAGCTGGCCAGGTTACTAGGTATGTTCGCCCCCACCCAGAGGCCACTGAGTCCACAACCTAAATCTCAAAGGTTGCCCAGGAGGAGGAGAAGGACTGGCTGGACCACGGTGGGCTCAGGGAGAGCTAGAGAGGGGGTCTGAAGCACATCCCCCAACCAGTCCAGCTAAGTAACTTCTAGGCTGTTTTGGAGGAGCAGGAAAACCCCACTAAGGTATCTGCAGCTCAGACTAAGGAAGATCGGAGGGTCCTCCATGATGGAACCCCGGGGAAGGGGGAAGAGAACCCCAGAGGGAGGGGGGAAGATTCTCCTGGCGGGGGACTTAATTGTCCGGGGAGTGAAGTTAGGGACACCTAGCATGGGGGGGGAGAGAGATCAAGTGCATTCCAGGAAGCACTGCACGGAGGGATGGGAAGCAGATCCATAGGATCACAAGGGTGATAGTAAAGAGGGAAGAACTGGATGTCATTGTCTACCTTGGAACCAATGACCTGGCAGGGGACAAGGTGAAGTTAGTCAGAGTCCAGGAGGATTTCAGGAAGCTGGGGGGAGCCTGAAGCAGATGGCATGCTCCACCTCCTTCTCGGAGGTGCTACCTGTCCAAGGCAAGGGGGAGGCGAGGTCACTCCGCATCCAGAAATTCAACTCCTGGTTGAAAGGATGGCACAGAAAGGAGGGTTTGGGCTTCCTGGGGGACTGAGGCCCAACCTGGATGGATGCAAGTCTGTATAAGGATGACGGCCTGCACCCATCCGAGAAGGAGACCTCAGTCCTGAATGAGATGTTTGAATGCTTCAGCGGCAAGCATTTAAACTAGCTGGGTGAAGCAGGAAGGTCAGGGGGCTTAGAATCACCCCCCCAGGGGCAAATGCAAGAAAATCTGTTGATGACAGGGGCAACAGAAGCAGGCAGGAAGAAGGAATCAGAGAAGGCAAGGCCACAAAAGAAAGATAACTGGGTTGGGGTAAAAAGCAGGGGAGCATAAACAGTAGGAGAGAGAGGATGGGCAGCAGAACATGGAAGGCCATGGTAACTAATGCCCACAGCCTGGGAAATAAACTTCCAGACCTGGAGGCCTTGTTAGTGGAGGCAGACCTGGGCATAGCAGCAAAAGCAGAGATATGGTGCACTGCAAATCATGGGTGGGACATAAATGTACCACGTTATGCTCTGTTCAGGAGTGATAGGGAGGGTAAAAGGGGGGGTGGAGCCTGTACATCAGAGAGGGTATAAAGGCAACAGAGGTACAGGGCAGGCAGCAGGAAACCAAGGCACTGTGGGTCACCCTTGTACCTGGCAATGGCACAGCAGTATGCACTGGGGTGATCTTCATGCCTCCGGCACAAGGGAAGGAAGTGGACAGGGAGCTGGTGGATGAAATACACAAGATGACAACTAAAGGTGAAGTTCTGTTGCTGGGCGATTTCAATATGCCAGACATAGATTGGACCACCCAGGCAGCTGCTCCATCCAGAAGCAGAGGCATCCTAGATTCACTACAGGGGGCAGGTCTCAGGCAGCTAGTGCTTGATCCCACCAGAGACAGGGCAATTCTGGACCTAGTATTGACCAATAGGGACAGAATCACAGAAGTCCAGGTAGAAGGACAACTGGGGTCCAGCGACCACCACATAGTGTGGTTTAGCATGGGGACTTAAGCAAGCCACACAAAGGTGAAGGTTCTAGATTTCAAAAGGGTGGACTTCACTGAAATGGGGAGATGTATCAGAGTGGCCCTGGAGGAGGTAAGAGGGAGGGCTGAGGAGCAGTGGGAGCAACTGAAAGGAGCCATAGTGTAACTGACAAACCAATGCATCTGGTTGGTAACCAAAGGCAAGAGAAGGAGGAATCCACTATGATTCTCGAAAGAGGTGGCAGACAAAGTAAGGGCTAAAAGGGTGAGCTTCAGGAAATTTAAGGAGACCCAGAGGGAGGAAGACAGAGAGGTGTACTTAGAGTTCCTAAGGGAAGAAGGGAAGGCTGTTAAGCATGGACTGAGGAAGGATTAGTGCAGACGGTGAAGAAAGGGGACAAGACACTCTATAGGTATATCAGTGAAAGAAGAAAATCCGAGGGGGGGGATTATAAGCCTCAAAGAGGATGAGGGGGAGTGTAAGGAGGGAGACCTAGAAAAGGCTGAGATACTGAATAAATACTTCTGTTCAGTATTCACTGAAGAGGGGGAAGGTCAGGGACCTCAGCTGGGCAACAGATACACGAGAGGGGGAGGTGGACACCAGTCCATTAACAGTAGAGAGAGTCCTGGAGGAGCTCACAAAACTGAAGGTGGACAAAGCAATGGGGCCAGATAGCATACACCTGAGGATATTAAGCGAGCTGCGAAGTGAGCTATCAGCGCATCTGGCAGACATGGTCACAGAGTCACTCAACACAGGAGTGGTTCTCCATGTAATTGCTCCACTGTTTTACCATGCTGTAATGGATTTGTCTCCCAGGTGAACCAATAAATACATGTAGCCCATCTCTGGCACCATCCTATAGAGGGCCACTACACCTGCCTTGCTAGCTGTTACAAGGTTAAGGGGCCCGGGTTCCCATAAGCTATTACACATGGGTCCTTTCCCAAAAGATAAACAAAACACTGGTGGTGCCTTCACCCAGAGTACATATTTAGTGGGCTTGATCACTTCCAGTACAACCCTCTGGGATGTCGTACCAACGCACCTCCCCAAGCAGTTACCCCAAGCATGGACTTACCAGATTCAAAACTCCCCACCTTTAAACAGTTGGCATTTGGTATCTCAGCTACACAAGTACTCACTAAAAATCAGGCTCTTGGACAGCTCTTTCTGAAACACCATCATCTTAATTTATTTACATGGGGAGGGTTAGGATGGGGTAAGTGGAACAAAGGCTAAACAAGCATTTGAATTGGCATTTAAAGATTTAGCATTTTTCCCCAACCATTTCCCTTTTATATTCGAGCCCACACATATTAATCAATGCAGCCACTATTCTATCTACCTAACTAACTACTACGTGTATTACCAAACTCAGAACCCCCAACTGGTACCAGTCCAGAATGACGCCCCTAATTCTGTCCTTGGGCACCCAGATGTTACAGTTGCAGGCCTGAGGTGCAGCTGGTCGGCCGGCATTGGCACGTTTGCTGAAGCAAATTTAAACAACTTTTTACATCTCTCTTTCTTGCCGTACTGTACTGGCTTCCTATGCTGGTGAGCATACTTGCACAATAACTATATACAGTCACCAGGAAGCTGCATGTCAGTTCCTGCTGTTACTCATGGTTCTGCAGGCTCAGTCCTTGGGTAGCACAGTTGACTGGTGTCCTGAGGTAGATGGAAACAGCACTTGCAGAACCGGGCACTATGCTTGAAATGTGAAGGGGGGCGTAAGAAACACTGCAACGTAGATCTTCAGCTTGATTGAAAGTCTTGCAGCTTGTCCCCTTTGGCCTAATATGGGCCTATTGCAAGGCACTGGGCAGAGCCTACAAGCCACAGGAGACCCAGACCTGGAAGTGGCCCCATGGCTCAGCTCCCTCACAGGTCAGCGCACCCTAGCACTCGAGTACAAGACCTGTGATCCCCTGCAGCCAGCAGACCCCACTTGATGGGGGTTAGCAAGTTCCCCACCTAGTGCTGGGATTCGGATGGAACCTTTTGAACATTTGCACTTTTCTTTCAGTTACCTGCTGTGGTGTATAGCCAAACAGTCTGTTAACTCTCCCTGTTCCCAGACTCTGGGGAGTGCAGAGCCTGACAATTCAGGGTTACCACAACAGTCTCTTTTCTTAACGTTATCTCAGGAGTAGACAGCAGGTACCCAACCCCAAAAGGCACCTGTCCATCCTTCTGCTTTCACAGTCTTTCAACTTTAACACAGCAGTCACTTTGGTGCTCTGTCTCACACACAATTCCAGAACTCTGTCTCAGAAAACATTTTGAAAGTCTATTTTCTCACTGTGCAGGTGCATATCAATTCTCCGGTCTTTAGAGGCTCCCTCTTCACGATTCTTTCAGTTTCCTTTTCTCACACTTTCCTCACCGATGAGGTGCAGAGGAAAGTACCTGTCTTTTCCCGGGCTTAGACACAACCTTTGTCCTTCTTCCAGGCTCAGGACACAACCTTTGTTTTTTTCCAGGCTCAAGACACAACCTTTGTCCTTCTTCCAGGCTCAGGACACAACCTTTGATTTTTTCCAGGCTCAAGACACAACCTTTTCTTCATCTCACCGCTGTGGTGCAACTTCTTTCATCAACATCAGAACTCCTGCAGCTATCCTTCTTCGCAAAGCTGCCTGGACATTCTCCTCCAATTCTCTCCAGATGGTGGAAAGCAAACGCTCGGCACCTGGGGGACAGATTGCTGGCAGCCCTCAGTCAAGGTGTCAGTGTCAGTGGCTCAGTAGGTAGCACACTCGCCTCTGAGGCCGGGAGATCAGAGGGCTGTAGGTTCAGTTCCCACATCTGGCACTTGGGTTCATATCCCAGTACTGACACTGTAGTGCAGCATGAGAGGGGTGTGGCACTTCTGAGGTGCCGTCTTTCGGATGAGACATTAAACCGAGGTCCCATCTGCCTGGATTGGTGGTAGTTCAGGTGGATGTTAAAGATCCCATGGCACTTATCGAAAAGAGTAGGGGAATTTCCCCGGTGTCCTGGCCAAATTTCCCTCATTCACTAAAAAAAAAATACCACCAACAGCTTAATCTGGTTCAAGGTCAGTTGGCATTCATCTGTATCCCCATCCCCTGTGTCGTGCCTGAAAATAGGCAGGATTTGTCTAGTGCACTTACCCGGTCAACAAAAACGAAATAAAATAAATAAATAAATAAGGCCCTCTTCTAGCCTTGCAGCCTCATTTTCTCATATGGCAAGAGCCAAGCTCTCCCCAGACTGACTGAAAATCCAAAAGCTCTCTGCTTTTGGGAGCATTTAGGCAGCTCCCCATTGACTGGAGCCACTGTCCTTTCAGAAAATTTATATGTACGAGGTTCCCTTGATGCCTCATTGGTTGGGAAAAAAGGCGCCTAGATTTTCCCCAGTATCCCCCAAAGAGTCTTTTCACAAGCCTCAGAATCCTCCTATGAAATCCTGACACAGTGGTTGGTTGGCTGGCATTACATGGGAGCAAGCATGGCTGCTGGTGTAAATAGCCCCAGTAGAGATCTTACAGTGTCCCAAATTCAGTGTCCTTGTGCAGCCAAACCATAAGCTTCTATTTAAATACTTCTCCACACATTTGTAACCAGCCCTGTGAACTGTTAAGCAACTGCCACATTCAACCTATTAGATCATCCCTTTCTCAGTCGCTGATGCTGTTCTGTACAATCCCCAGGCAGCTACATATAGCCCCAATACAATCTATGTAGTGTCCCAACTTTATTCTCTTTCTGCAGTCTGTGTAAACCCTTTCTATTTTTATTTACCCTAACTGACTGTCAGACACCTCTTTTCCCTTGCCCTTTCTTACATTACTTATTGTTTTCCCTCTTCCTCCTGTCTGTAGCTAGCGATAAACACTGCGCCCCTAAGTGCTAGACAGGCTTTCATGTTTATTCATGAGTAGTTGTTGAAGACATTTGATGAATTCTGGCCATTTACCATAAGCATCAGTTAAGAGTAACCACATGGAATTTTAATAAGGTCCTGCGAAATCAATATGCAACCTTTGCAAGGGTTTTCAGGTTGTTCCCAATGATGAACTGGAGCTCTTGCCAGATTTCCCATCGATACAGCACAACTTTCGCATCTTTGCACAACCTGGTATATGTCTCTGTCAATGGAAGGCCACCATACATGAAGTCTGGCCAGGTATTTCATTTTAGCAATGCCTGGATGGCCCGCATGCAAAAGAGTCAACATATTTGAGTGATAACATTGGGGTACTATGACACGCAATCCCCATAGAAGACACCCCTCAGCAGTGGACAACTGCTGTCTATTTGTATAGTAGGGTTGTAGGGCAGCTGAACAAGTAGTGTCTTGCGGCCAACCCTCAGGCGTATACTGATACACTTGTTTCAAAATTACATCTTGACTAGTCGCTTTTGCAATGTCCTTGGCTAGTACTGGAAGCTGATCTAACTGTTATAGCTCCATTGCACACACAACAGTAGAGTCCTCCATATCTTTGAATTGCACTGGAAAACTATCTGGCCCCACCTGGCATACTAATGGCTTCTCTTTAAGTCCCACATCAAACTCCATTTCTCTGGATATTGGTAACCTTGACAAGGCATCCGCATTTCCATGCTGGTCTGTTGGTTGGTATGTAACCTTTAAATTATAGGCAGACAAAATTAATGTCCATCATTGAAGTCTGCTAGCGACTGTCTCTGGAATTCCTTTTCCTGGACTGAAAATTGTCACTAGTGGCTTGTGATCCATCTTCAGGTGAAACTTGCAACCTAGCAAGTATTGGCGAAATTTCTGGACTCCAAACACAATTGCTAATGCCTCTCTCTGAATCTGGGCATAATTAATTTCAGCTGCAATGAGTTTGCATGAAGCATGGACTACTGGCTTCTCCACTCCTTCTGTATCTGTATGGAAAAGGACAGCTCCTATACCCACAGGACAAGCATCACAGGCCAATGTGATAGGTAAGTTAGGGTCATAATGAGTTAAATTATTCACATCGGTTAGAAAGAGCTTGATGGCTTGAACTGCCTTACTGTGGCCCTTGGTCCACTTCCACGGAATACCCTTATATAACATTTAATTTAGGATAGCACATTTAGTGGCTAAGCGGGGTAAAAAAATGGTCATAGTAGCACACCATACCCAAGAATGAGCACACCTCTGAAACATTCTGTGATTCAAGCATGTGCACAATGGCTTCCACCTTTTCATCATTCGGATAAATTCCATCTTTATAGTGTGACCTAAGTATGTGACACTTGGTTGACAAAATTGGCATTTTTGTCTCCTAAGTCTGAATTCACTCTGTTGCAATCTCTCTAAAGTCGTTTGCAAGTGAAGTGAATGTTCTGCTTCTGTCTTGCCTGTGAGAATGATGTCATCCAAATAACAAGCAACACCTGGTATATCACCCACCGTTTGCTCAATTGCTTTTTGAAAATTAGCAGGTGTGGAACTAAGGCCAAAACATAACCATTTACACTTGTACAGTCCTTGGTGTGTATTAATCACTACCAATTTCTGAGAGTCTATATCCAACTCCACTTGAAGGTATGCATCAGCGAGGTCCAGTTTAGAGAATCCCACACCACTATTCAGTCTATGAAAAACTTCCTCTGTTAAGGGCAAAGGAAATACACCTGTGCTAAGTACTGGATTAAGAGACACCTTAAAATTTCCACATATTCAAACCTTAACACCTGGTTTAGATAACTCCACAATTGGAGTGGCCCAGTCTGAACTTGAAACCTTTTCCAGAACACCCGCTTTTTCCAGTGTCTGATTCTGCCCCAACAACCAGTTTAAAGGCAAAAGGAAGTTTCTGTGGTTTACAAAACTTAGGGACTGCATTAGGCTTTGTAACTAGCTTGGCATTAGCTGTTGTGCAACATCCCAGGCCTTTCCACAACTCTGGATACATGTCTAAAATCTCCCTAAGTGTGGGCAGATTACTGCTTTGTAGTATCTGGACAGCAGCAAGTAGGCCAAATTCTGCTGGGTCAATATGAATGTTTAGAAGAACCTGAGCATCTCTGCCCAAAATGTTGACACCCTTTTTTGAAACCAGGAAAGTTAAAAGTGTACCAGGAGAATCAGTCCTGTGTACCAACATGGTAAACGAGCCCAGTGGCTGAATTGGTTGCCTTTCAAATGTATGCAGCAACTTATTACAAGGAGTCAATGGTGGCTCATCCAGATCAGACCATGTTTAATGGTTAATAAAAGTAACTGGGGAAGCAAAGTCTACCATTAAATGCAACTGACGCCTCAATTGTGGCAACTGAAGTAACACATATAAAGGAGGAACATCTTTAGTCTGCATTTGTGGTGCAATAGAAACCACCGCACTGCCTGGGCTCTCCGAACTGCAAACCTTGGCAATATGCCCCTGATGTTTACATGCCTGACACTGATCTTCTCTGAATTTGCACTGGTCCCTGCTAAGCTGAGACAACCCGTGTGATGCACATTTGCACTGGCCATGCAGTTTCGGTGGAGTGGTTGAATTTTTCTTTGAAAACAGTGGCTTAGACTTAGGTTTGAGCTGTTTCAATTTGGGGTTTACTGCAGCTACTTGTACCTCATATTTAGTGTCCATCTTAGCATGTGCTTCATTTTCTGCAGCCTCATACATTTGTGCCAAATGTAAAAGTTCCTCAGTAGACTTCTTGACACTTACAGAAAGTAACTGCTGAATATGATGTTCATTATTCAACCCCATAACAAACTTATCAGCTAGATTAGATTCAAGATGCTCTCTGCTCCACTCACACATGAGAGCTAAGTGTTTGATTTCAGCCAAATAAGATTGTAATGACTGACCTGGTTTCTGGTGGTAACTGTAGAATTTATAATGTTCAGCCCTTGGGAAAGTTGTTAAACTGCATTGTGCATTCAAACTATCCTTCAGCTCTTGATATGACAAATCTTCCGGCCAGTCCGGTGTACACAGACTGCATAAAAGTTTGAAGGTTTCCCTCCCCAAGAAAGTACAAAAAGCAACTCGAATAAGCTTATCCTATTGATCATCATTAGCAGCTTGTATGGCAGGATTAAGTAATAACCACTGATCAAACCATCGGGACCATGTATCCCAGTCCGTTCCCATAAAAATGTCAAAGCTGGCTGAGGTTGCCATGATATACAACTCAGGAAGGGCCATGATACCCTATCAAACACCTTTTGGGTGTCTGAACTGAGGATTTATGGGGCCTTTTAACTGTGGATGCATGCTCTAATAAGTAAAGTACTTGTCTGATATTATCTGCAGTTTGGTGTAATTTTATAAAGCCAGCTTGATCTTGAGGTACTAAGGTTGGCATGATGTCATCTAATCTGTGTGCTAGAATACTTGTGTAAATTTTATAGTCTTGATTTAGTACTGAGATCAGGTGGTATGACTCACACAGATGGGCAGATTTGTCTGGTTTAAGTATCACCGAAATCATGGCTTGGGTCCACGTTCTCGGATAGATCACCTTCAGGTGATTTTCCTGTAGCGCCTAGGTTAAAGGCTTTTTTGTCGATTCCCAGGTGGCTTTATAAAATTCAACCCCATACCTGTCTGGCCCTGGACTCTTACCATTCTTAAAACTCTTTATGTAGTGTTATTAATCTATTGCATAGTAATTAGGCGTATGAGGCTCTGAGCCTGAGAGTCTGATAATGTATGGAGGTTAAGCTGAGAGAGAAAAGCTTTAATGGCCACCTGGGAGGGATTGGATTCCTCTTTATAAAGTTCAGAATAAAAATGTTTAAAGGCTTGTAGAATTTGAGAGGTTCTCAAGTGTAGCTGTCTAGTACGTGGGTGTTTAATTTTAGAAATTGTCACTTTTTTAATTTGTTTATGTAAATGGTATGCTAGAATACGAGAAGCTCGAGCCCTTCCTCAAGATATTTTTGCCGCAACCAGAGCAGTTCTTGCTCCATCTTGGCTGTGAGGATCTTTTGTATTTCAGCTTGTATGCTTCTAATCTGGTCTAGCTCGGGGGTGTCTCCTAGCATGTGGGCTTCCTGCCGTCTGTGCAATTGTTCCTGAAGTTCTTTTAATCTGGATTCCCGTTGTTTCTTTTTATGTGCTACATATGCTATAATATAGCCTCTAAGCACAGTTTTCACCATGTCCCACAAAGTCTGTGCGAATACCAGTGGGGATGTATTGTCAGCTATAATTTCTGGTATTTTCTCCCGAAGGAGATCTTTAAACTCTGGGTCAGTAAGTTGGGAGTTGTTTAATCTCCAAAATGTATTTTTTCTCTCTGGGAGTATTTGCAGTTCCAAAGTAATTGGGGCATGATCAGAAAGATATATATTCTGAATGCCCACAGATTGGATTTGTTCTATATGTTCCCTGCTCATGCAAAAATAATCACGACGCGTATAATGCCTATGGGCATGGGAGTAGAATGTGAGTTTTCTAGTAGTGGGATTTACATGCCTCCACATGTCAAAAAGGCTCAGATCCTTTATCATCTTTCATAGATGTCTCTGTCCAGCAGTCTGTGGGTACAGTCTGGAGGCAGACATGTCCAATTTAGGACCAAGCAAGCAGTTGTAATCCCCTCCCAGCACCAAAATCTCCCTCTTGTGTTGGTTAACAGTGTTCATGAGGCATTGGATCGAGGAAGCATCCATCCCCGGAGGCATATATATACTTCCTATTGTATAATCCTGGTCATACAGGTGACCCACCACTAGGACCAGTCTGCCCTCAGGATCTGAATATTGCTGGGTCACCTCGAAAGTGGATCCCCCTGCCACCAAGAGGACCCCCCTGTCATCTACCGTTTCAGTAGGAGGATTCTTTAATGGTAGAAAAGCCAAATTTGAATAGCTTTTGGTGCTCTGAGGATGAGAGGTGGGTCTCTTGCAGCAGAAATATGTCTGGTTTAAGTTTTTTCAAGGCAGTTATTGTTTGGTATCTCTCTACCGGTCCAGTCAGGCCATTGACATTATGTGAGATGATTCAGAAGGAAGCACTCATAATGTCAATTTACTATACCTCCCCAGCCGGTCAGCCCCTGTCATCACATCTAATACCGTTCCCTGTAGGCAAAACAATATAACAGTGTATCTGAGTACCCATCTTGCAATAGTATGTGTCATATGCCCTTATTAATAAAATAAAACTTATAAATCTACATTCAAACAGAGAGCCACCAGGGCCTAACTTGAAACTGAAACTAGACTTCCAAAGGTTTGGGTGCCATTGATGGCAGTCCCAAATATGGTGGTCAAATGGCCACCAGGGGAGAAGAGCACTGTACTCCTGAACAGCTGCTCCTCTAGGGTAACAGTTACCCCTAACTGTAGGGCAGGGACGGTAATAAAGGTTTCTAGGGTTATAACCAAAAAGTAAAAGGGCTAGGAAAAGGTACTTATGGGCCAACCAAACAAAAACGTGTGTAATCAGTAAAGGTCTTCCCTATGCACCTCCCCCCCCCCCATCACCTTTTTTATTTACAAACTGAATGAAAAGAAATATTGTTTATCTCTTTGTTATTAAAGTGTAAGAGAAGAAGTTCAGATTAGGCCTGATTTGACCAGTCTTTATATGTCCAATAGATAATGCTCATATCCCAGATCCATAAACAGACTTTTCCAACTCCCTTTTTCTGAAGTAGACCCCTACATGGGCCTCTCCACTCCCAAAATCTGAAGCTTTTCTAAAGTGATTTAATAAACCAGAAAGGAAAAAAGGAAAAATAGTCCTCATTCTTCCTGATGCAGTCTCTCATATCCACCACTCATTGTGCTTCAGCCTCATTGCCAGCACCCCCCCTCGGGGGAAGCCCCAAGAGGAAGGAAGGACCACGGGGCAGGCGAGGAAGAGCAGGGCACCTGACCCACTCCCTCGTGCACCCTCCCAGCAGAGCCGCCCGGCAGCCCCGAACCCATGAGAGGCCGCAGAGAGGAGACTACCCCGCCAGACAGAGCCTAGGAATCCACTTACCATAGGAGGGCCCCAGTCCCAGAGTCAACCTCAAGCATCATAAGTCAAAATATATAATTTACAGAGGGAAGTCTGAGAGGGCAGTCCCAATGTGGGGGCACCCTGGTATATCCATGAGCCATTGGGATTATCCTGGATTGTCTCTGGGACAGCCCTATCTAGCAGGATCCTAGTCAAATTATGGAAGGAAGGCAAGCATACACCCAGTTCATCTCCACTCTCATTTTAATCACCAGCTCAGCATAATCTTTAGGCCCCACTCCAGCTCCCTCATAGCCCTATTTAATGGGCATTAATTTATTGTATCCCCAGGGAGGAGTCCTTCCAGGTCGAGGCCTAGAACCCACCTCCTTGAGCTTTATACCATCCAGTCAATTATGGGGAGTCTCAGAGGAGCTGGGGAGGAGATTGCCCTATTTAATGGGCCACAGCTCCCACCTCCCACTTTATCTATAGTGCCGGGTTAGCGTGCCCCCACCTTGGGACCACCACCCCTCCATCCCAGGGCCCGAGGCCATTATCGAGCTGTCTACTGTATCTAGAACCAGGAACCCCCCCCACCAGCACGAGTATCCTGACACCCCATCCAGGTAGAGGGAGATCTCCCCCACACACCCCTAGGCCCCGGAGGGTACAACCCAACAACTCTCTGGTGTCCCCTCCCAAGACAGCCCCCAGCATGGGAGACCCCTGGTACAAGACCAAGTACTCACCACCCCACATCAGTCTAGTGTAGAGACCACAGATTATTCAGCTGGAAGATGAAAAACTGTGCAACAGTTCTTTGATTGAATCCAGTGTAGCCTGTGTATTAAAGCCATCCCTCTGTGTAGGTCCTGCCACCGTCCTGTGGCTCGGTGTTCTCTGGGGCAAAGCCAGTTGAGCTGGAATGTCCGGGCCATGCTTGTGCAGATCTTGTAAGGCCTCGGCTGCAGTAGCATACAGTTGCTGTCCGTCAGGGAACTGCACCAGTAAGTTCGATGGATAGGGGGTTCTAAATTTCAGTTTATGTTGTCGTAGGATAGGGAAAATGGGGATGTAATCTCTGCAATGTCTCATTGTGAGGGAAGCATAGTCATTATCCAGGAATATCCTGGTTGTGCCATAGAACGTTTTGCCTTGGGTCCACGCTTTCTCTAATACAAGTTCCTTTGTTTGAAAGTGGAGGAAATAGACAATTATTGAGTGGAGTCTTACAGTAGGAGAATTGGGCCTAGGGTCCAGCACATGGTGGGCCCTCTCAATTTCCAGTTGTAGACCACTGCCGAGCATCAGCGAAATGCACAGTAGTGTATCCACAAATTCTTGGATGTTCTGACCTTCTGCTCCTTCAGGGACTACATACATTTAGATATTACATTGCCTATCAAATACAAATATCTTGGTGTCATACTTGATAATTCACTTGATTTTTCTTCTCATTTCCAGTCTCTGGTTTCCAAGTTCCACAGGAAGCTCAGTGCCCTTTACTGCGTGGGTGACTGCCTTTATCTAGGTATGCACACATGCCTAGCTGAGCACTGAATCCTTCCTATCATTGATTTTGGGGATGTGGTGTATGAAGTTGCCCCAAAATGCCAGCTAATTAAGCTGGATACCCTATTTAATGCCCTCTGTAGGTTTATCCTCCGCATTCCTACCAGGATGCATCACTGTACGCTATATGATGTCCTGGACTGGTCTTCACTGACTGACAGAGGAGTCCAACACCTTGCTCTCGATGGTTTTAAATGCTGGATTAACAAGCTCCCAAATTACTTGTGTACCCTCCTCACCCCTGCTGCTATGTCTGCTCACCACCTGCACTCCCACTCTGGTCACAGATTCCTTGTACCAAAGCATAAACTCAATTCTGGCCAACTTGCTTTTAGTGATAGACTCCTCCAGGTTTGGAACAACCTAGCTTTGACTAACAAGTCACCCACCAGTACTGCCTCTGCTAAAATGCTACTCAAATATATAATTGTGTTATAGTTATACTGTGACTGTACTTAATTGTTAGCAAATGTTGTGTACATCCATCCTTGCTTTGCAGACCATGCCTGTGACTGTTGTAACCTGTGCATAGTTTATACAGTATAAAATTGTATATTTAGTTTTGTGCTGCTCATGTTCCTCTCCCACTCCCCCCAGGTTGCATCTGTAAATGAGACTGCTGTATACCTTTGTATGTCTACCTGGCGAAACACATTTTAAATCAATAAATAAATAATAAACATTTGGGTATGGCACAAGAAAGTACCACACTTTTGTTAAGCTTAGTTTTCTGGGACAGTTTCTATCATGTGCTGCTTGAGAAGCTGAAGAACTTTTCTCTGAACTGCAGGGAGAGACTCCAATGACAGTGTGTCCTCGAACAGTGCTCAGGACTGAGAAGACGGTAAGGTCTCGAATTCCAGAGCCAACTCTGATCGATCTACTTCCAGGACCAACTTGTCCAAAGTAATAGCATATCACAGGAAGTGAAAGTGTAAGTCACTGACTGGAAGCTGCAGTAGTGTTTGAGACAAAGAGGGAACCTGGCCCCCAAAGCATCACATTTTGTGGTGGCCCCATGACTGGCCTCCGAGGGACCTGCCACCACTTCTCTTGTACTGACCCTCACTTCCCAATTTAGTGGAGGGCTTAGCGAGGCACTGCTGCTGAGGCAGCTGCTGTTGACCTTGCATGCCCCAATAGGGTCCATGAAAGGAGCCTACACCATGTGGCATAGGTCTGGGCTAATGCTTGGGGTTGGTGATCAACTTCAAAGAGTCCAGGGTTACACTGGACTTCCCAATGCATGGGAGGTGGTCCTCCATCCCTGGCCCAAAGAGATCTGTCCATGTATAGAGCTGGTCTGCCACCTGTTTCTGGATTTCTTGCATGAATGGCAAAACCCACAACCATGCATGTCAGTGAATGGACACCACCACAGCCATAGTGTGGGATGACACAGAGTTACCTGCAGCTGTGCTTAGCCTCCATGTGCTTAGCTTCCATGAACCCCAGATCATGGACCTCCCACAGATCTGGCTGATTCTCATCAGAGAGCAGGCCAGAGAAATTGGGATGCCTCTCAAAGATCTTATTACTATACCATGCCATCAAAGCCACATAGCTGGCCTGGCACATGCCCAGAGATGTAGCTGCAAAGACCTTTTAGCCAAGGGAGTCTTGCTTAGACTCCTTGACTGGTAACTTGTCCAACTCACCCTGCCTCGTGGTATACAGTGTCTGTCAGTAGCTCCTCTGGAGACAGTAGTTCCAAAAATCTGGAAATCCACCTAGTACAGCCCATGTGATACAGCAGGGCCTGGCAGGAGTCTGGGTGCTGCCAGATACTGAGTACTGAGCCAAGGATGGCAGGGACGATAGAGAAAGCTGCCCCTTGAGGAATCTTGCTCGAGAGTGTCCATCAGCAGGTAGCTCTCCTGATTCTTGAACTCCTCCAACAGATCTATGGGCAGCTGTTTCATGAAGCCAGCAAAGCTGGCCTGATCCCACATGAGGGGGGGCCTGTCTGTTGTCAGACCACTCTCCTGACAATGGAGAGTTGGCAGGATGGATGATGCCTTCAAATCAGAGTCAGGATTGATGAGTGTCAACTGCCTCTATGGGTTTAGATGACCCACTCTGAAGGCGTAACTTCCAACAAAAGGATATGATGGAGTGCAGCACAAGGTCAAAGGGGGTATGGTGAGACTTAAGTGCAATGAGGGGTGGGAGGAGGGGGACAAGAAGAAAGCAGAGATACTAAACAATTTTTTTTGTTCGGTATTTACAGTACTATGGAACAGGATGGGCCACTGACAGAATGTGGTGTTAGGAAAGGAGGGAGCAAAGATGCTGGGGGAGCGCTCCAGAAAACAGACAAAAAGGCTGTTGGAAAAGCTCCATACAATACGTCCTGAGCCTGCACTCACACCAAAATGAACACTGGATGCTTCTGAAGTTTCAAATACTTTATTGCAAAAATAAATGGCCACCAGTGTACAAACATACTCACTCACCCATCAGGGGTGCTCCTTCTCCCCACTCCTGTTTGCGTTGGTGATTAAGTCCCTTGCTATAGCAGTTAGGAAAGCCGGGGATATTGAAGGGATTGGGGGGTGCCTGGGGTGTAAGATTTCTTTATATGCCGGTCAAGTTTTACTATATTTTCCCAGCCTGAGGTGTTGGTCCACCAATTAGTAGCCCTAATAGAAGAGTTGTCTTCCATTTTGGGTTGTAAAATAATATGACAAATCAGAAATAATGTGCTTGGGAGGAACTGATGCCCGAGCTTTAAACAGGTCCAGGTTCAGGGTAGTAACATCCCATATTAAGTGTCTAGGAATCCAGGTGGGGAGATCCTTGACTCCCTATACAGGCTTAACTATACACCCCACTCCTGGAGAAAATCTTAGGGGACCTTCATAGACGGCAAGACCTTCCAGTTTCCTGGTTGGGAAGGATAAATATAATTAAAATGAATGTCTTGCCCAGGTTACTATAACCCCTTGAGATGCTCCTGATTAGGCTGCATAAAAAAAAGACATTCAAATTTTGGAAAAAGCCTGTGAAAAGTTTATTTGGCAGCAAAGAGGCCCAAAATGAGTCTCCATCAGCTTGAAGATTCGCCCCTCAAAGGTGGCCTGAATTACTCTGACTTCAGTATATAGCACCTGGTGGTGCAAGCAAAGGCTGATTTTGGACTGGATTAAAGTCCCGAAGGGGGCTGTGTGGGTGTCTCTGGATTAGAGTGGGAATAGATATGGTCTGACGGCTTGCTTGGGGAGGGGAAGGCTACAGGCCTATAGATGAAATGGCCCTAGAAACCTCTTAGTCGAGAGCTTGCTTGAATCCTGGGGCAAGATCCATAGATGTCTGGGCGACATCTTGGGGGGTACTCTCCTGGTCCCAGTCTACTCTAACCCAGAATTTTTACTGGGTCTGGAGGGTCAGGCCTTCAGGAATGGGAGATCACTGGAATTTGTTGCTTGGCGGACCTATATGGAAAACAGGGATTTTGACTTACCCCAAGTTGGTTGAACATCTAGGGCCCTGGTCTCACAGCACTCACAGATGTTTTTGATATATGCAGGTTAGGGACTGGGCTAGCATATGGATCACTTCCAGCCACAGAAATACCCCTATATGTTTTGGAGAGGTGCATTCTGCAAACTAGAGCAAAGCACTATCATAATATTAAGAATGGGATGCCTGACTCTCACTGAGGACCAGGGCCCTTCTGGGAGAGTGATTTGGGAACCCCAATACCAGAGGGTGCATGGCAGTCATTGTGTCAATCCCATATGGGGTTGAGTATGTGTAATCGATATAAAGAAGCCCAATTAAAATATTTGTACAGATTATATCTCCCTCAGGTGATGGTAACTAAGTTCTTGCCTAGTGTGTCCCCCCTTTGCAAAAGATGTGGTATGGCGAGAGGTATTTATTTATATTGCCTTTGGCAGTGCCCTGTCCTTCTTCAGTTTTGTACTAAGGTTGCTCAGTGCATCTCTAAATGTATGCAAGTTAGAATACCATTTGATCCATGGGGATTGCTTTTTGGGGTAGAGGAACAGGGAGAGGTGGACTGGGAGTTTTATCCTAGACCCATTTGACTAATGCTAGTGGTGGGGAGGATGCACATACAGAAAACCTGGGTCTCTTAGGCTGGTCAAATGCTGCAGATGTGGAAGGACTCCCTTTTAAATATTTTGCAGTTAGAATATCTAACATATGACCTGAAGGGGTACTCCGGCAGGTTTGAACGGCAGTGGGGTCAGTTTCACACCTTGCTTTCCTCTTTGGAACAGGCATCGATACGTTTGGGGTAGGAGCCTACGGACTTGGTTCCAAGGAGAATGACCAATTGGATCCAGCCTAATGCACTATTTTGGGGCAGACAGGGTGGCCCGACCTCTCTCGAGTAACATAGTTGGTTTTATCCCCCCGGAGTGACCGGTTTCACCCGCTCTCCTCTCTTTGCTTTATAAATTAGGGAAAATTTAAGTTTTAAGTCAGCAAATTAAAACAATAAAGGGACAGCTACAGTATATGCCTTTAACCCTTAGTGCTACTAAGATTATTGTATAACACTATGAACTATGAAGCTCTTTGGGAAAGTTAAGATACAGGTGTAATTTATTTTGACTAAGTGTATGTCGGATGTTTGTTTGAAACTAGTTTGTCGTTATTTGTCTGTTTATTGTATTTAGTGTTTTTATGTTTAGAAAAAGGGAAAGGGGATTTAATGTATGAAATTAGAAATGCCTCGCTATTAACTGAATATGTGACAGTTAGGCCTCTAAATTTCCGAGGTTGGATTGTAATGCTGCATGTTATAAATATTTGTGTTGAAACTGTATGTGGATTCCTTTTCTTGTAAAAACTTCAATAAAAAGAATTAAAAAAAACATGCTTACTGGCCACTACTAGTCCTGGCACTCCAGGGTTCAACAACCCTTCATCAGGAAGCATGGTGAGTAGAAGTTAGTGGCAGTCACAGTTTATAGTACAAACAATCAAATATGCTAATCAATAGTAACGAGTAGTACAACTAAACCACATGATAAAAAACACACATTTCCACTTAAGTAATAATCCATTTTGGCATTTTGCTAGTCAATCACTCCTTAGTGAAGAATTAATTCAGTAGTGATCCCCTATGCTAAGCAAAATATGTTAGGAAAAAAGTTTCAACTTTCAGGCATAATGCCTCTTTTATCCTTATAGTTTAACTTCAAGAAGCAATTTCAAAGTGTATCAAAGATGTGTGTGTGGTGGTGGGGAGAAATACGAAAAGAAACCAAAGTGTTATGATCTGGCAGCCTGGGTTGGCTCCATGATGCCAGCACGACAACCCCAACCACGGCGTCCACTACAGTGCCGGGAACCTGTCGACAACCCCGACTGCGACGCGACCCCAAACCGACCAGCAACATGCCGACGGTCAGGGTCCCCCCCCCACTAAATATATCTAACTCCACGTCACACAGACTGTGGAGTTAGATATTTACCCCTGTCACTTTACAGTGTCTCAAAGCTAAACCCCATCGCTGCCGATTTAGGAGCAGTGAGGGGTTCACTGTGGGGGGTTTGCTGTCCGGGTGTTGCTGTAGTGGTGGGATACCACCTGGGATCACCTCACCTCAAAACTGAAGAATGTGTATGTGAGGTGAACCCAGGCTGCCAGATCACTAGTAAGTGGCCAGTGTGCACATTTGTATACTGGTGGCCGTTTAATTTTACAATAAAGCATTTGGAACTTCAGAAGCATCCAGTGTTCATTTTGGTGTGAGTGCAGGCTCAGGACTCACTGTGTGCTATGTTTTGGGCTAGCTGCCCTATCCTGCCTGTTCTCTTCCTTCTCTGTGGATCACAGCTTTACCTCTGGATGTGTTGGAAAAGCTAGCAGGGGTGAAAGTACATAAATCTATGGGACCTGACAACTTACACTCGAGGATGCTGAAAGAGGTTACAGCAGGGCAACTAGCAGACATTTTCAACTGCTTACTAGACATGGGGATGGTCTCTAGGGACTGGAGGACAGCAGATGTGGTTCCACTGCACAACAGTGGGAAGAGGGATGATCTAGGGAACTGTAAGCCGGTACGATTCACATCTGTAGTGGTGAATATCATAAATCTCTACTTAGGTAGGATCTGGTGGACTTCTGAAAGGAGATAGGCTGCAGGACCCCAGACAGCATGGGTTCACAAAGGGAAGGTCTTGCCAGATGAATCTGGTTGAGTTCTTCAGCTGGGTAACCACAGCAGCAGACAATGGGCAGATGGTAGATATAGTATACCTAGACTTACTCAGTCCCACATAGGAGGCTAGTCAAAAAGATTAGGAACCTTAGCATAGAAGAAAAAATGGCAAATTGGGTAGCGAGCTGGCTGAGGGGTATTACACAGCAAGTGATACTCAATGAAGAGTTTTTAGAGGTGAGGGAGGTAACAAGCGGTGTACCTCATGGGTTGGTGCTAGGACTGGTCCTCTTGAGTATATTCATCTGTGACACATGTGAAGGTATCAAGATAAGCTCTGCCTCGTCACAGACAAGACAAGACAAAGATCTGCACATGGGTAGACATGGAGGAAGAGAGCCTGGAAAAAAGGAAGGATCTCAGCAATTTGGAGAGCTGGTCAAAGATTTGGCAGCTGAACTTCAATGCCAAAAAAATGCAAAGTAATGCACACTGGGGAAAAAGAACCCAAGGGTGCAACACAAAATGGTTTGGGTGGTACTGGATAACACTATGGTCGAAAAGATTTAGGGGTGATGATATCAGAGACCATTAAAATGTCTGCACACTGCAACAGGGTGGTGAGCAAAGCAAACAGAATGCTGGGGAGGGTGAGCAGCACTACAAGTCAGGAAATGATTCTCACACTGTACAGGTCACTGGTACAGATGCAACTGAAATATTGCACAAGGTACTGGAACCCACACCTAAGGAAAGACTGCAGCAAGTTGGGAGGCAGTACAGTGCAGGACAACTATGATGGTCCATGGGCAAGGGGAAAATGATGCATTAGAAGAGGCTACAGGACTTAAAACATGTACATGGATGAGATGATTGAGACATACAAGTATCTGCACAGGATGAATACAGTGGGTACCAAGGAACTCTTCTCCTTGAGGTCAAACACAGGGACAAGAAGGAATTCACTAAAGCTGGCAGGGTAGATTGGAAAAGGATACTCGTAAGCACTTCTTCTCAGAAAGGGTGATGGACAAGCGGAACAAAGTACCGTACCCGAGGAAGTGGTACAAGCCAAATCAATCAGCAGATTCAAACAGGGATGGTATAGGCATGTGGGTTTAGTTAGAAAAAAAGGGAGACCATAACACTGGGAAGGGGGTTGCTGCTACTAAGGTAGACTAATTAGGTAGGGTGGGCAGACAGGGTAGGTAAAGTGGTCCTTTTCTTTTGAAAAATTCTATATTTCTAGGTTTCTAAACACTCCATACACCCACTGCTGCCAGGCTGGTCTCTGTCAACTGTGATGGTCTCCAGATGTGATGGGCTCCATATTTGTGGCAGGAGCAAGATGCGACAAGGAATAACTTGACTTTGACTGACAACAGTGATGTTGGCATTGATGCCAAGAACAAGATCGAGAGTGCAACTGTGATCTCGACCATCGACTCAGAGATAGACATGGTGTTGGGGCCTTTGGGTCCAGCTAAGCTAATGGAGTGACCCTAGTTACCAGAAAAGCAGGAGAAGGCGCTGGGGTTGGGACAACCAATAGCTTCTAAATTGATGGGGGCCTGACTGGGAGCTGTGTCATGCCTGAATCACCCTGTCTGGTTTGCGTCATGGTCAGCACCAGGGTCTGCAAAAGAGAGAAATGTTCCCCCTGAATGGACACATCCTCGATGTTGCTGACAGATTGACCACCATGGACTCAGTTGAATGAACCAATGGAAAGTCCATGGGCAGACCAACAGGGTCCATGGAGGGTGGCATGGCCTCCTTTGAGGGTGACCGGCCATGTGACTCCTCAGGCCAGGAAGAGTGGGAATGGTCCACTGACTAACAGTGATTCCATGATCAGCATCGACTCTTCTTCTTGTGGTTTCATCGACAAGACAGGAACTCGCCTACCAAGGAGTGCAAAGAGAGAAAACAAGTTTTTAAAGCCTTTGTCTTGATAAGGAATTTGTAAATGCAGTGAAAACTACTCCTTCAACATCAACAGAAGGTTCAGGACCAGAACATTCTTGTCAGCCTCCTCTGCCTTTTGGGCCTGTAACTTTGCTGCCAACAATACAAATAAGGAACATGCACACAGGATTGCTTCAGTGACTAATATTTACTCGCATACTGTGCAAAGTCCATGTTTTAATGCAGTATGGGATTCTGTGCAAAATAACAAATAATAGATGAAAACCCTACAGCAGTGGATGGTATGTGCATTTTTGTTAGTTTGCTCTGGATCACCCACTGCTGGTGCCCTTCAAGATCTGGCAAGTGCATAGTTTAACACTAGGACTGATGTGCCACATCAGCAAAAAAATGCAAGATAATGCACCATGGGTGGGGAGAACCCTGGAGCGAGCTACAGGATGGGGGGTGTGTGTGTGTGACTGTCATCAAAAAGGAAAGGGACCTAGGGGTTTTCATATCTGATGACCATAAGGTATCAAAGCAGTGCGCAAAGGCTTCAGGGAGGGCCAGTGGCATACTGGGGTGCATAGGCAGAGGTATTACTAATAGGAGCCGGGAGGTGGAGATGCCATTGTATAAAACACTGGTAATGCCACACCTGGAGTACTGTGTGCAGTACTGGAGACCACACATGTGTAAGGACATAAACAAGGTGGAGGCTATCCAGAGAAGGGCGACAAAGATGGTGCATGTTTGCGTCACAAAACATTTGAGGAGAGACTAAGAGACCTCAATATGTACTCACTGGAGGAGAGATGAGAAAGGGGCAATATGATAGAGACTTTTAGGTACCTCAAGGGCATAAACAAGGTGCAGATGGGGGATCTTTTCCAATGTAGAAAAAATACCAGAAAGAGGGGGCACAATACGAAATTGGAGGGGGGTAGATTAAGAGGTAACATAAGGAAGTTTTTCAACACAGAGAGGGTGGTGAATGCTTAGAATAGACTGCCACAAGAGGTGGTAGGGGCAAGCACAGTAGAGGGGTTTAACATGCCTGGGACAAGCACAAGGGAACCTTGGGCGGGAAGGGAGTGATGAAAAGCCGTTGACCACTTAGGGTGAGTGGGCCTTATACATGTATAGGGCCTATGAGCAGACTGGATAGGCCCTAGTGGTCCTTATCTGCTGACAATTCTGTGTTTCTATGTTTCTATGACTCAGGCCCAAACAGTAAATGCAGGCATTGTATTTGTCAGTCACGGATATTGGGTACCTGCACAAAACACATCTCTTAAACCCAGGCTAATTCTTTCGTTCTTTGGCCAATCATGAAGATGGTGCAGGAAACCAATACAGAATATACAGCACAGAGTCACCACCCCCAAAAAAAAAATACATAATCCTAATTTGTTAGAAGGAGCTGTGAAAGAGGAGCCCTATCTTGCAGAAGAAAAAATCTACTACAAAGGGATGGAGTCAAAGTACCACATGGTTGTGTAGTAAGAGAAGCTGAGCTGGAAGGCTGTTCCAATGACATAGCATGCTCAGTGGAAGACCGCCTAAGTGTGGATAGTGAACTGAATCTAGATAGTCAGAAGAACTGTTCTGCAGGAACTAGTCAAATTGGCCCAGGGGTTTGAATAGCACTGGTAAAATGGCACAGATAAACAAACGGTTGCCCTGGGCAAAGCATATCCATCACCCAAGTAATATCTCAGATAACAAAAGGGGGCGTGGTACAGAAAGAAGGGTGGAGGAGACAAAGCCTACTGAATGGAGGGAAAGTGCATGTGTTTTAACATGGGGCAGAAGGAAGATCAGTCTCTTCTTCCCAGAGCTAGAGAGAGAGAGAGAAAGAGATAGAGAGAGAGAGAGCACTCCAGACTGAGGTGGCTGTGTGTACCAAGAAGGGGACGCATTCTTAGCTCCTGTGTGATCAGATGAGAACTGCATCTTTGTGCAAGCTGTTTCACAGTCAGAACTGAGAGGTGATTCCAGCACAGACTTAGTAGATTCTGAAATGAGAGAACAATACTGCTTTAGGGTAAAAACTTAAGAATTTAATTTCGTTCACTTAGTGTTTTCCTATTTGTACTTCTGTATTTTTATTTTTTACTGTCCTGGTGTGCTTCAGTGGCAGAGCCAGGTTTGGGAGCATTTGGGAGCCCGGGGGGGCCAGTCAGTCAATCACGGGCTCCACAACAGGCACTAAACAGTGAATAACGATGTTGGCTGGGTGCCACTACTCACACTGGGGCAGCCAGGAGGGGCGACCACCCCCCCAGCCCCTCTAGATCTGCCACTGGTGTGCTTGTATTTCCCATTTGTTTGCTGAATATCCTGTTCATATTGTGTAAATATCAAATGTTTTATATTCAGTATACATCTGTGACTGTGAAGTGTTTTAAAAGGGTACAGGTAATCTATTTTATTGGCTATTCCATTGATTCACCTCTAGCAATATGTACCAAAGTAAAAGTAAAGCTGCAGCTGATACAGACCATACCTGGGGTAACTAAGGAGACCCTAAGTCCGCAAAGCTTTATATTGTGTTTACTACAGAAATGTGGCTGGATGACAAGGGAGCAGCCCAACGTGAGTCATGGCCAGCTTGGTGATAGCATTGATAAAGTAAACAAGCCAGACAGTCAACCACCCAGGTGGGTACTGGGTGGTTTTGTGACTGTGCTTATTCATTACAAAGGATGCATTCTTAAGTTAGGCCCCCCCCCCCATAACACATGTTGCTGTTCTGATCTGCCATGGTAAATTTACATTGTTTTAGCTAGAAACCAGTAAAACATGTAGATAAAAAGATTTAAAATCAGAAGTTGACCTTCAGTGTTTGAAGCTGTCATTACCTCCTCCTAGAGGAGAACTATGCTGAACTTGTGAACCCTGTAGCTTGCACTTGGTCACTGTCATTCAGACAGTGACTGGCTGAGATTGTGGGAGGTGGATCTGTGTTGGTTGACATCCAATACTCTGTCTATCAATGGACATCCTTTTCTTGGTCAAGTTGAGTGTTGGGCGGGGTTGGGGTGCTAAATGGGTGGATTGGGGATGGGGTGTAGTGTGCAATTTAATATAACAGAGAATGGGGTGGAAGGGGGATACCACACTGGACTACCAAGGATTTGCACAATACATTATATTGGTGACTTGGATGGGAAGGGGCACCATTGGACTACCAGAGAATTTCACTACACTGGGGATTGGGTGGGGGGTACCTCTGGACTACCAGGGAATTTAACAATTATATCTTGGGGATCGGGGCCAGAGGGGCGGGTGCTGCTGGCACCAATGATGCAGGGCGTGGGGGAGGTTGTGCACCAGTGATGCAGGGTGTGGGAGGAGGCCATGCACCACTGTGCGGGGGCTGGGAGGGGGGTGAATAGACACGAACCTCTAAGGCACATGTATCTCCATACCTGGCAGATGTGATACACTGCAAGGGTTCCTTCTGCTGCCATGGTTCTGTGTTTCTATGTAAGAGTAGGGTTTTGGAAGCAGTAAATAGCAATGCTTCAGCAACCTTTTAACACTTCCAGAATCCTCTAAATATACCACTGTGCCCTGTATGCAAGCGAGTTCCCTCATTTGCATAGGTGCAGTAGTCTATTTAGCATGCTCACACTATCCACTGTGGGCTGCACTTTGAGGCCATTTCACACACCCTGTTAGGATGTGCTATGTCTTGTTTAGCATGATATTATTCATGTAACTGCCATGCTAACTTTCTGAATATGGGTGCCTTCAGGTATTAAACAGACTTCACACATGCACAAATTTACAATTATGTTAGAAAAGGTAAACAACAGGGTTTATGTTCCCTTTATAGGAAGATGAGGGGAGGGAGGGCTAATTGATGTATACACAATACTTAGCATGGATAAGGCATCGTTGAGTTACTACTCAAATGGAAAGACCAGTGAATGGAAACAGAAGCTACAGAACTCCAGAGTCAGAACAAAAAAGGTTAGAAGGCATTTGTGCATTCAATAATGTTGGTTTATGGAATAAAGATGCTGCTGTAAGGACTTTTAGAACCATTTAAGAAACCATAATGGAAATTGTGTATGCTATAAACGGATAAGCTTCACTTGGTTATGTGACCTGTTCTTGTTTCCATGGACCCTTCTCATGCATGGTGCAGCCTCAGGTTTTTTTTTGTTTTTTTTGTCAATGTGATGTGCTACATCTGTGGTGTTATGCTCCGCTGCATGTTTATGTGGGTGCTCTTGCAACTCCCTTGAGTCATGCCTTACCTTTTTCCACATCCTTGACTGAGATGTGGAAGCGTTGCTCTGGGCTTCGGCTGACCCCATCCCACAGATAAAAGCTGAAGCTGTCCTGGCTCTGGGAGCCCATGGCACCAGTGTGCACATAGCGCAGGCGATTCATATCAATGTCCTCCTGGGTGGACTTCATTCCAACCTGGACGGGTGCCCAGTCTGCACCTACCTGAGAGAAACAATAAGAGTTACAATAAGCACCTAAACTGTATAGATGTGAGATGCCTTTAGAGACGGACAGCAGCATCTAGTGTTGCATGGCTACTCCCCCCCCCCCACCAGATTATAGTTAAAATACCAGGGAACTCCCCCCCCTCCCAATTTTGCTGCATTAAAGCCTGCAATTTTTAGAATATCTCCAATGTTCTTACTCTTCATACATTTCGGAGAGGTTCTTGGTTCTCATTATCCAGCTGAACCATGATTAAGCCTGACCACTTCGGCAAAGTGACCACCTCCATTGGTCAGGTAAAAAGCATCACATTTTAACTTGCCATATCAGAGCCAAGGTCTCCTTGCTTCCTCTGTATTTTTTTGAAGAGACCAGTGTCCTGGCTTCATTACTTATAGTACCCTGGAGCTTGCAAACCTTTTGTACTGATTTGACTGTAGGAGAATTGTGGCTTTCTTCTAATTGCTAAATAAGAACATCGGAGTTATTCTAAAAAATTGCAGGCTTTAATGCAGCAAAATGGTTCAGCTGGATAATAAGAATGGAGAACTTCTCTGAAATGTATGAAAAGTAAGAACATTGGAGTTATTCTAAAAAATTGCAGGCTTTAATGCAGCAAAATGGTTCAGCTGGATGATGAGAACCAAGAACTTCTCCGAAATGTATGAAAAGTAAGAACATTGTAGTTATTCTAAAAAATTGCAGGCTTTAATGCAGCAAAATGGTGTGTGTGTGTGGGGGGGGGTGGCCTGGTACTTTAACTATATGCTTTGGATTGGGCACAGACCAGGAGCCACCCCACTAATTTTACTAAGTTGTATTGTAAATACAGGGGTTGAGCTTGCAAACCTTTTGTACCCCATGGATTGCCCCGGGATGATGAGAGTCATACTGTCAGAACCCTCCATGGTGTTCTTCTGATACATGGCAGGGACACTGTGCACAGCATGCTGTCTGCTAATGTTACTGCACTCCCCCCGGCATTACCACTATCCAGAGGGAGCCTACTGCAGAGGCAGTTAACCACAAGATAGCTGCATGAGGATGGCATGAGAGAGATGTATTTATTTTAATTATTGACCAGGGAAGACACACTAAACTGTGATAGCCTGCTTCCAGGTGCATCCTGGGGGATAGGTTGCATGGACCAACAAAACGAAAAGGTGCTGCACTCAAGGCACCACACATCTAGCTTGCTTACTAATGCTTTTACTGTGCACACACCTCAAACATAAAGTGTCACAGTGCTCCAGCCAGAACTGCTATCCAGTATGAAAAATAAGCTTTAAGTGTCTGTGATGCCAGAGTTTTGCTATGGGGCCTTTTGGCTTACATGGACCAGTTGTATTTATTTTTATTGATGGGGAATGCTGGCCACGACAATGGGAAAAAGTCCCCTTCTCTTCATTGATTAGTGCCATGGAGTCTTTTATTTCCACCTAGACAGTCACCAGAAAAGGGCAGAGAAGGGACCTGAATTTAAGTCTCATGCAAAGGATAGCACCTCAACAATGCAGCATCCTCTTGTACTGCACTACAGTGTCAGTTATAGGAATCATATACCATTGTAACAGCGACGCTTTTACAATGACACCAACCTGTCAACTCCCGCAGTGTCAACTGGGTTGTCGGAGCAATGACCGTGTCATCGACTCTGGAGTCTGGCCACTCTCCCCTGACATCTGCCTCCCCGAGTTGGAATCTATACGTTCAGGGGGTGTGGAGGGGCAGAGCCCCCCGTATGAACACCGAACAGGTGTTAGTGTGATCCCCAGTCAGGGCTGGGACCTGCCGGTGTTGGGAATGTCGGCAACCATGTGCCACTGTGGGGGAGGATGCCGATATTCTTGTCACTATGGCATGGTGGAATCTATAGGAATTATCCTAAGTGCCTAGTGCTGGGCTAGAACATATGACCTTCTGATCTTCTGGCCCAAGAGGTGGGGAAGACACAGAGCAGATAGATCAGGGGGAGCAGAAAACTAGAGGAGAACAGGGAAGATGTCTAGAATAAAGAAAAAAAGAAAGAGAGGAAGAAAAACGAGGGTTAATCACCTGTAACCGTAGTTCTAGGAGTGGTGCATGGTGCACATGCACACTTCTGGTAGTCTTTCTTTAATGGTTAAGTTGCTGGACATCTTTAAGCTAAGCTTCTTCCACTCACTCAGGTGGCATACTCCTCAGCTCTGCCCTATAACATCAGATCTTGAATGCCGGAAGCAAGGATCTGTGTGCCACTTGCCAGGGAAGGTTGAGTGGGTTGTGTGGATGTGCACCACATACCACTCCTAGAAAGTACATTTACGTAAGACCTTACCGTAACAGTAGATCTTTGAAGAGTGTCTCTTGCAGCAGGTAAGATGCTTGGGTCGTCGCTAGAGGTTGCTGAGGTGCACAGCAGCTCTTCTAGCAGTCTTTTTCCAGGGGTAGCCCACACATGACATCCCTTTCCTGTTTCCTATATAAGTGTGGGCCATCCCTGGTATCCTCAGTTTCCCCCGCCGGATTCAGCTTGCTAAGCAAGGACCGAGGGGAAGCTGAGGTATCACAGGTATCCCAACCCATAAGTCACTGGACCAGAATTTGTTCTCCTAGAGAAGGAGGGGGACGGAGAGCGGATCGTACCTACTGCAAGCGACACTCCTCAAAGATCTACTGTTACAGTAAGGTCTTGCATAACTGTACTGTCTTTCACAGAGTGGTCTCTTGAGGCAGGTAATACACGTGGGATGAATCCCAAGCAGTAAACCCAAGAAGCATGGTCATTATGACAGTTGGCCTCATAGGACAGCTCGGCCAAAGGCCGTTCTACGGTGTGAAGCACCATCTAAGTTGTAATGCTCCATGAAAGTATGAACTGTGGACCAGGTAGCTGTGTTGCAGATATCCGTGATAGAGGCCCCTTTAAAGCAGTCCACTGTGGTGGTCATAGCTCTGGTAGAATGGGTTGGACAGGTCCTGGTAATGGCTTGTTGTATGTTGTGTAGCAAAATGTAATACAGTGTGCTAGCCAATTGGAGAGGGTCCGTTTAGTGGCCGGGAAATCTTCCCTGCTTGAGGTGAAGGTAACCAAAAGTTGAGAGGTCTTCCTAATCAATTTAGTTAGATTAGTATAGTATCATAATATACAATGGACATCTAGAGTATGTAGGAGGTATTCACCTTGACTGGAGTGTTCAGGGTAATATACTGGTAACTCCAAGGTTTGATTTAAGGTGCATTCAGACACTACCTTAGGTAGGAAGGAAAGGTTGGTACGAAGTGCCACTCTGAAAAATTAAGTAAGGTTCTTTACACGTGAGGGTATGAAACTCGGAAATACGCCAAGCTGAAGTGACAGCCACTAAGAATAGCGTTTTATAGGAAAGAAAATGGAGGTCACAAGTGGCCGCCAGTTCAAAGAGTTCAAGAGTTAACTTCTCTATAAATAAATTGAGATCCCATAGAGGAGTGGGACATCTGATAGGTGGCTTAAGATGTAACATTCCTCTTAAAAACATTTTGGCTAGATGATGTTGATACAGTAATCTGCCATCAAGAGGCTCATGGAAGGCCGATATGGAGGCCAGATGGACTTTGATAGAGGAATAACTTAATCCTGTCTCAGCAAGAGAGGCCAGGGTATCCAATACTTTAGTCAGTGGGTAAGAATAAGGATCCAATGACCAGGAGATAGCCCAAATGGAGAAACGTTTTCAATTTGACATTATAAGTTTCCCTGGTCGCTGGTTTATGTGAGGCCAGTAGAATATTGGCAACAGGGGAGGACACTTGTAGACATGCTAAGAAAGCATCCTCAGGAGCCAAGCGTGAAGGTGTAGTGCCTTCAGGTTGGGATGTAGAAGGGTCCCTTGAGTCTGAGTCAAGAGATCTAGTGTTATTGGTAACAAGATGGGTTCCTCCACTGAGAACTGTTGAAGCAGGGGGAACCACACCTGCCGAGGCCACATAGGGGCTATGAGAATAATGGTGGCAGGTTCAAGCTGTAATTTCAGCAGAGTCCATTGTAGGAGAGGGACGGGGGAAGCATATAAGAAGAGTCCTGTCCATGACTGGGACAGGGCATCTATAGACTGCCCCTTTTTACTCAGGATAATGGAACAGTATCTGGGGAGACGGTGATTGATGGGAAGGCAAACAAATCCAGGTGCGGGGTCCCCCAAAAATGAAAGATTTTCTGAAGAAATTCAAGATTAAGTGTCCATTCATGTGTGGATGACTGGCCACTGAGAAGACTGGCCAGGAGATTGTGGCGTCCTGGTAGATGGATGGCTGTCAGTACAAGGTGTTGCCGTATGGCTTTCTGCCAGACCACAGTCATCTCTCTGCATAGAGAATGGGATTTCATACCCCCTTGTTTGTTGAGGTAGAACACTACTGAGGTGTTGTCTGATTGAATAAGCAACAGTCCTGGGGGCAAGTGAAGTTGAAAAGCCTGTAGAGCTAAGCGGACTGCCCTCACTTCCAGAAGATTTATGTGGGGAGGAGAGGTAGAACCGGTCCACTTGCCTTGTGTCCTGTAAGGACCCAGGTGCACACCCCACCCTTCTAGGGATGCATCCATGGCCAGCATCTGCAGGGGAGGAGGGGGGGATTGCAAGGGCATGCCTTGACATAGATTGGCTTGGAGATTCCACCATAATAGGGCAGCCCGCAACTTGGGATTGACTCTGATTTTGTCTTCAAAATTTCCTGTTCTTTGAGACCATTAGTTCTGGAGAGTCCACTGGACTGGTCTCATGTGAAGTTGGGCAAATGCTACCATAGGAATGGTAGCAGCCATGTGACCTAGGAGGCGTAACATATGCCTAGCTGTAACTACTTTCTGGGCTTCTCTCTGAGAAGCCAGAGATAGTAGTTTGTCTTGTCTGTCAGCCGGGAGGTAAGCCCTGGCAGAGATGGTGTCTAGGATCACTCCTATATATTGGAGTGACTGGATAGGGGCCAGATTGGATTTTGGCCAATTGACTGTAATCCCTAGGGTGTGGAACAGAGTTAGGGTTGCATGTAGGGAGGAAAGCAGAGAGTTTTTAGACTCTGCCTTGATGAGCCAGTCATCCAGATATGGGAAAACAAAAGTGCTTGTCCTGTAGTAGGTTTGTATAAGTGGGAGTACTACTAGAACTGGTTCCTCTGGTAGTTCTAGATAGTCTGCCAAATCCTTACGTTGTTTGTAATGTTTAGTAGTGAAGAATCCCATGACTTTTTGAATTTGGACCATCATCTCATGGAAGAAGAGGCAGCCGCCTGATAGGATACATTCTCATTTAAGGAAGAAATATCTGAAAGAGGGGACTGGGGCTGGGAATTCAGGTCCTAGAATTCCTCATCTTCCAGATCTCTGGTAAAATCTACCAGGAATTCAGCCTCGTCTGATAGGTAGTCATCCACATACAAGGGAGGTGATCAGGGTGGTGAAGGGTCTCTGTCACCCTGAAAACGTTTAGGCGGAGGAGTAGGGGAACAGGACAGGTGACTCGGCTCCCCTGGATCGGAGGGCTGAGTATGCCAAATGGCATGCAAAACCTGCTGGACTACTGAGGCAACATCCACGGGGGGGGCTGTGAAACCAAGGGGATTGTTGAGGGGATTGGATGTGCCGTTTGAACAGGTCCTGCATCTGGGTGGTAGAGCCCATGGTCCTGGTCCCTATCCCTATCTGCCTGGCCCCTATGAGAATACATCTGTGAGGAAGGAGGAGTGGAATGCATGGCAAATGCTGTAGGTTTCCCCATTGAAATGTGACCTCTTGTCAATGGGGCCACTGAGGAAACAGCAGACTGTTGAAATGAAGTCACCGTCGATGGGATGTCGACGGAACCCATAAAGGGTTCATCACAGACTGCCATAAGAGCGCTGGAAAGCGCAGTTGATGAGAGGGTGAAAACCCCCGTCGATGAGGAGGCAGTGTGTGAATGCATCGTTGATGGTGGGCACCTGTGACGGTGGCCGTCGACGAGTGTTTAGGCACAGAGGTTGAGGAGGGCTTCTCCTTCTCTTGTTTGTGCCATTTATGAGAATCAGTGGACGGGGAGCTCCTGGGACGAGCCCCCTGATTCTCCAGTAGAGAAAATTTCTGCTTCATTAAATAGTTTTCAGTTTCCTGCCTCTGTCGTCAATGGGTTGCCTGGTTAAAATTCTGGCAATGTATGCAGGAGGTGGTATCGTGTGTGGGTCCCAGACACCTTACACAAGTGGTATGACTCTCGAAATGGTAGATTTTTCTACCGCTATGACAGGAACGAAATAGAGCTGTCTTGCTTGTACATTCTTTGGACATTCGTTGATGAAGAAGTAAATGGAAAAAAATCCACTTCTAAGCTCAAATTCTCATCCATGACTGCTACGGAGTCCCAATTTATTGACCCGCCCAGGTCACGTGACCAGTCACGTGTTTGGGTGCTGAAATTTCTAAGTGTCTATTTCCCCATTAGCTCCTTATATTTTCTATCCACTAGGAGTTGCTGCTGCACCTTCTGGTCCTCTTGCCTTCCCTTCTTATGCACTCTACTTCGCCTCCCTATCTCACCTTCCTCTACCTCACCCCTGATCATTTTTTGCCATCCCTCTTCCCCCTCTTACTTATTTCCCAACCCAGACTCGAACCCTGCACCTTCCACTCTATAGTGGGTGACTCAACCACTGTGCCATGACAGCACACATCTGAAACTGTATTGCCCTTACTGCCCTAAGTCCACTTCTCCTGCACTATTCCCCATGGCCACCTTCTCCCCCTACTTTGCTGTTATTTACCTCATGTTTCTTCCCTCTCTAGTCTTGGCGCCCTATGCCTCTGTTGGATCCCAATACCACTCTCTGGATTTCCACCCTCTGCCTACCCTAGTTACCCCAGTGCCTCCCCACTCCCCCCCAACCCCTCCTCCACCCCTCTTACTCCCCCCACCTGTCCCTGTTCGCCACACTGCACATACTTTCTCTCCCCATCCCTGTCTTGGCCCTAAGCTCTCATACCTATCCTCCTTTGGTCGCTACTGTCGTAAGCAACTAAGCTCCCACTGCTTGGGCACCTGCTTCTTCTTCTTATGCTGATGTCTAGCATTGTACACCCCAACCCAGACCCTAACTTTACTATCATCCCCAACCTTTCTGCAACTGATGGCCTGAGGCTAGCATCCATCAACATCTGTAGCTTGTAAAAAACATTTGACTCCCTCCAGGGTTGGATCACCCAATATCAACCCGACATACTCTCACTGGTAGAAACCTGGCTCTCCTAAAATACCCCTGATTCTGTGAACACCATCCCCGGGTACTCTGTCTTCCATACTGACAGGTGTGGCAAACACGGAGGGGGATGTGCCATCTATCTATGCGATACCCTGCAGTGCCAAGCTCTCCCTCCTGACCAACTTGGTCATGGTGCACAAGCCCTCTCCCTTAAAATTACTATCAGTAAAGCCACTGCCCCTCTGTTTGTCATCTCTACATCCCTCCACAAAATCAAAAAAAAATGCTTTCCTCTCTGTTCTGAACTACCTTTCCCTTCTCCCCCCAAAATCTGAATGCCTAGCCTTCGAAGATTTCAATGTCAATTGGCTCTGCTCCTCTGCCACCTCCCTCAAAGATGCAATTGCCGCTCTGGACATATCTCAAGTTGTGCCCTCCCCCACTAGGCATAACCCTAAAACTGGTACTGCCACCCTGCTTGATGTGATACTAACCAACCACCCCCTCCAAAATCACAGGGGTCTCCCTGAATGTATCCTTCTAGGACTTCAGCTCAATTCCCCCCCCCCCCACACTTTTTTGACTCCTGTACCACTCAGGAGGCCCCTCTCCTCCTTCCCCTCCTTTTCGCTTCAGGACTGTCACCTCGGTGGAGGCCAAGCCCTACGTTCTAAAAGCCTTGGAGCACGCGCGTTCCAGTGGGGACACTCTGGATCTCAAACTTGTGCGCCTAACCTTGGATGAAGTCCTTTACCCTCTCACCTGCATCATCAACCTCTCCCTTTGTCTCAGGACCTTCCCTTCCAAATGGAAATCCACAGTCATCTCTCCTATCCACAAGGGTGGTGATCATGCCTCCATAGGGAACTACCTTCCCATCTCTACCCCCCACCAAGGCCATGGAAAGAACTGTATCTGACCAACTTACTGAGCATCTCACTAAGTACAACCTACTTTGCCAGAAAGAACATGATTTCCGCCTGGGCCATAGCACCACCTCAGTGTTGTTGGAATTCACATCTTCCCTTCCCTTCACTCTGCCCTTGACAAAGGCTGCCTAGCTGGGACAGCCTTTGTTGACCTGTCGAAAGCATTCAACACCATCAACCATACCCTCCTCCTCTCTACTCTTACTAACACAGGCCTCTCCCCTGATGCCATGCATGGTTTGCCAACTATCTATCTGGAAGAACCCAGCAAGTCAAGATATGCGATGCTTTCTCCTCCTCTCTCCCAGTTAAGTCTGGGGTCCTGCAGGGTTCCATCCTCGGGGCCCCCTTCTTTTCAGCCTTTTTCTTAACACCCTCCCATTGGCATGTTCTGGTCAGTTGATACTATATGCTGATGACGTGGTCTTGTTCTCCTCTCACTCCGACTCCCATCTGCTGTAACTCTCCCTTCAAAAAACCTTCTCTGAAGCTGAGGCCTGGTTCTCTGAACACTGTTTAGCCCTACATTGCAAAAAAACTAAAGTTATTCTGTTTGCCAATCACCAGAACAGACATAAGGACCATACCCTCCATATACTCAACTCCCAGCTGCATCCCCTTGACCAGGTATCCTCGTTCAAGTACCTCGGCATCACCCTTGATCCAGCACTAAACTTCCATGAACACATACACCACCTCTGCATGGCTGTCAACACCAGAACTGGCTTAGTATACCGAGTCAAACACTGCCTCACCCCTGATAATCTCTGTCTTGTTGTCTCCTTCTCCATCCTAGCCCTTATAGACTACAGCATACTAGTTTATGGTGCTGCCGACAGCACGTCCCTCCAGAGAGTTCGAGTAGCCCTCAACAAGGCTTACCACCTTGTCCTCGGCTGTGACAGCCTTACGCACACCTGCACCCTCTGCTGGCTGTTCAACTGGCATAACTTTGACAGTAGGCTCAAATACCATACCTGTCTCCTATCTAAAAAGATCTCTCCTGGACTATCCTCCCCCGGTCTCGCTGCTCTACTTCAACTGGCTCCCCTAGTAAAACCCACCCGCAGTTCCCCTTCCCTTGTGCCCTATTTCAGAACCTCCCTTGGCCAGAGAACCTTTTCCTACAGAGCCCTTCTATGGATGAATGCCACCCCTTGCTCCATAACCTCTGAAAGTAAGCTCGGCCGATTTAAAATCCTCCTCGAGGACCACCTTCTGACCACTAGTAATTGTGACTGCCCTTAGTCCTCTCACCTCCTCCTCCCGGTGACAAGGGATCTCCTCCTGCACCTCCCCCTGCCCCTTGCTCCTGCCTTGCTACATTAAGTTTGCCGCCACTATCCTCCCTGGATGGCAGTAGCTGGACGTAAATAAATATTGCTAGAGGGATCCTTCTCCTTGCCATCACATATGGTGCTCCCACTTTTGCAACAGCAAAGAAAACTATGCTTCATAAATGAGATGTTACTTTACAATAAAATATGTAGATATGCCTCATCATTTCCTCGCCTCAAGCACCACTGCCAACTTTACAGTGACCTGGGATGGCTCTCCCCTCTGCCTTCCGACAACACTCCTTAGGCTCTCTCATTGATTCAGTTATCAGGAATCAAACTCCGTCCTTACTTGCTGTGAAGCTTGTACCCCAAACCTTTTCCTATGGACTGCGTGCAGCTGATAAGTCTCTACTTCACGTACCAAGGTGTCAAACATCCAAAGGCTCGGGAGCCTTCCATCACGCTGCCTCCAAGCTCTGGAATTCACTTCCTCTAGCTCTTTGGCAGGCACATTCCCATTTCAGCTTTAAAAGAGGGAACTATGCCAGTATCTAACTTTGGCAAATCCCTGCTCTTATTTTGACTCCACTTAATTCCCCTCTGCCTCATTTCCATAATACTTTCTTCCACCTTTCTCCCCTTTCCTCTTCTTTCGATCCTTCTCATCTCTGCTGCTTAATTTCTGCCTCCCCTCTTATAAATCCCCTAAGGTCTTATTTGATGCACTTAAAGTCTACCTAGCTTATCTATTTCACCTCCTTGCAAGTTTCTCCTTTACTGTGCTTATAATACTTGACTTCATGCTACTTTGCATTAGGTTTTGTATATTAACTGAATGTACCTGTTTGCTGAATGCTGCTCACCATATATGTAATCTAGTAATGTTTTATCTCATGTTTACGTTGCTTGGCTGTATGTATTACCTTCACTTGACTGTTTGATCTGCCCTTATGTTTTGTTCCTGTATATATGCAATGTATTTGTTTTATCAATCTGTTGTACTCTCCTGGGTTGTGCCTGAAAATAGTCATTTCATGGCTAGTGCACTTTCCCGGTTAACAAAAACTAAATGTAACCCCCTGCAAATGGGGGTTCCCAAAAGACTTCCAGGAGCTTGCTTGAATGCTCCAAGCCTGAATGGTGTTTGGCGTCTAAGCCATTTATCAGTGAGTGTTTTAGAACCTCTGGTACTGTCTCTTTAAGAGCTGTCTGCTTGCAGACATAATTAGTTTGTATGGGGACTGTGTGTTTCTTTGATTGAGTACCACCTGCTGCTGCCAATTCACCCCATTTTTGCAGTCACTAGGAGTGCAAAGGGAACCTGTCTGAAAGATGTAACTGATTGCCAGAAATCATTTACAGTAATAATAAAATTACAGTTTGTCTAACCTGCTTTCTTTGCAGTCAGAACTGTCTGCCTAGTTCCCCATTCTGGTTTTGAACTGCTGAACTGGACCAATCAGTGTGGGGTAAACTAGCTCTAAAATGATGCCTGGACGAATCAGAACTTGGGACTCATAATCTGAGCCAGCCACAAGAGGATTGTATGGGCAGTGACTCTGGGAGATGTAGTTTAGACTTCAGGTGCCTTTTGGACCAACAGCAGCAGTCTATTGTGAGTGACAGCCAATCCAGTCAAGAACTGGGAGGAACTCAAAGGAAGTGCCGGTTTTTTTGTCTGTGGGAGTTCAGTTTGAGATCTGAAAGTGAAGGGGAAAGAAACCCTGTGCTCCTTCAGTGCACAGTTTCAGTCAAAAACGGTGCAAGGCCCAGAGTTCCGGCCTACAACTTGTGTAACTGCTTTGTTAGGACTGAACTATCCTGTGAAAAAGAATCAAAGGATCTCTGAAAGAGTAGAAACCAGGCTCACCCTGTAGAAGACTGAAGAAATTGTTGAATTACACTCGGTCTGTCAGGAACTGAATCTGCTGTGTGTTCTCCTGGTTATTGTGCAGTAATTGCGATTGGGATACAGATGCAGCCTGCCTGGTATAGTGCTTTCTTTTTACCATATAAATGTGTGAGGAGTCTCTTGGAGATCAAAAAGTAGCCCTGCTGACATTGAAGGACCATATCTTCTTTGGAGGTCGAGTACTAATTGGGGTCGCCCCTTGTTGAATTGCCACATTAAATCCAAATGGAATTACTGTACTGCTGACTGTTTAATTTTCCTTTCTGTGGTGAAAGGGCCCCTACCAGCTGCCACGGTTTGGACTAGCCACTAGGGCCTGGGTACCCAGGGACAGTAACTGGTAGGGATAGGCCGTGCACAGAGCCATAGGTAGATAGTAAAGTGATAAGCTAATTAACCTGATTTCCCCTGTCCTTGTTATATCCCCTAAATAAATCAGAGCTGTTTGTTTCAACAAAGTTATACTGCCTGAGGTATTTGTCTATGTTAAAGTACTGTACTGTGATTGTTGCACTGTATCTTATTTTACAGGATGTCCCGTGCCTGAACCAGCCTTGGGGTAAGTGTATACTGTGAAGGTAATTCTGCTATATTGTGTGGGCCACTAGTGGGAACGAAGGGGTTGCAGTGTCCCAGAGGGCTGTGACCAAGTAGGTTTAACTATTGGCAAACCCTGACCTCTGGGTGAGGCACCCGACCATTGGATCCAGGCCCTCAACCTGTTAGTGGCAAATCAGGCAGGGGTAGTAGCCCCTGGGATAGCCATCTAGGGGTTACATTTTGGAGGCTCACCGCTGGGATTGTGTGTCCTCTAGTGGCCATATTTACAAACCACTGTTAAGGGAAAAAAAATAAATAAATAAATAAATGGGTACCCCGACAGAAGTGGCTGTGCACCGGCTGGTGGAGTGGTGTACTGGGGAGGAGATCGACCCCCAAAATGCTATGCTTATCCTGGACATCCCCCTGGGTATCAATACGGACACTGTGCAGGAGTACTTTCCAAGGTGGAAGGTTTACAAATCCTGTGGTGGTGGGTCGGCACTAATCTGCTCACCCACACTTTCCTGGCCCTAGTAGAGTTTAAGGATCCCATAGATAGCTCCAAAGTACCACAGACCATTACCCCAGAGGGAGCCCTCACTGCTTGGAGAGTGATAACTAAGGACAGTAAAGACCCGGGGGGGGGGAATGAGCCCCCACCACTATCTGAAACTTTTGAGGAGAAATTTGCTAAATGGTTGCTGGGAGAAGGGAAAACTGTGGAGGACTTGAAGAAACTATTCTTGCCACCTGGGGGTGTTCCTCCCCCAACACCCTCTCCTGCTCCAGTACCCGTAATGGTGGCTGAACCAATGCAGACTCCTATTTCTGCACCTGCCATTAGTCACGACTCTTACCGAAGGTTGAGGATCTTCTCTGGCACCCTCCCCACCCCCCAAGGGGAGGATGACTGGGAGACCTGGATAGACTATGTTGCCCCCCAAGTGCTAGAATGGCAATGCTCGGAAGCCAAAAAGCGAAAGAGGGTTAGTGAGAGCCTCCGAGACCCTGCCCCTGGCTACCATCCTCAAGCAAACGGCCAGTAACCCTGAAGCTTAATTGCACAAGCCTATCTTGGAGGCCTTGAGAATGTGTATGGGAGCCCAGATTCTGATGAGGACCTATGGTGGAGAGTAAGAAATGCACAACAGTACCAAGGGGAGTTGTTGTCTGTGTATGTCTCTCGCTGGAAAAATTGTTGCAAGAATGCCTCAGAAAGGGTAGTTTGCCAGCGATTGAACTGGACCGAACCAGACTGGACAGAATCCTTAAGTCTGCCCTTCTCAGAACTGCTGTTGCTTCCAGTTCACGCCTGGCAAATCGAGCTGGAATCCCCACCTCCTATGATGAGTTAATGAGAGAAATTCGAGGAGTTGAGAAAAAGGCGACCTCGGGAGGGATCTGCACCACAGCTGTGGCTATGACCCGAAGTGACTGAGGGTGGCCCATCAAGGAAGTTCAGGGCAGAGGTTGGCAGTCAATGAGTGCTCTGATAAGGAAAAAGATATGCCACAATGGAGGCGAACTGTTGAGAGAATCCGGGAATTCAAAAACAGTCCCTTTATGAAGGCCACGCCTGCAAGTGCGGGCCCGACCTATATCCGACTGCATCTGCTATGGGGGTGGGATACCCACCCATGTATCTCCTGCTGATAACAGCTCCGAACTCGATTCCTTGACCATGGAAGTGGAGAAACTGGCCAGATGTCTCCAAATGCTTATCACGCAGACAGAGATGGCACAAGGTTTCCAGTTAGTAATACCCCGCCTCTGGCTCCCAGTGTGGCACCTCGGCCAGCTCAAATTCCAAAAAGTATGTTTTGTTATAATTGTGGGAAGGATGGGCACATGAAAAGGGAATGCCAATCCCCAAAAGACACTGACAAAGTTGCATATAGGCTACAAGGAGAGCTTGAGAACAAATCAGTGGTTAAGAGGTGCACGAAATGATCCCAGTGAGGGCACCAAAAATGCTAATTCACGTCCTTTTGTGGCAAGGTCAGTTGCCCAGGCCCCCACTACCGCCTCTCCAGACTGGTCCAGAATAGTGGGTCCCTCCATGGAGACCACTGTAAAGGTAAATGGAGTGTCTACAAGAGCTGTATTAGACAGTGGCTCCCAAGTGACAATTATGTTTCAAGATTGGTATCAGAAGCATTTGTCAGACGTACTATACAACCATTAGAAGGACTGCATGTATGGGGGTTAAGTGAGAAAGGCTACCCTATTCTGGGACCTCGGTCTGGCTGTCTTTCCCACCTCGGTGGCTGGAGTGGCTGAAAACGCTGGAGACCCTAGCCTTAGTGTGTCCCCACTGACTGTAAAGGATGGGTGTCCCTTTGTTGATTGGAACAAATGCTCATATGTTCAGAAGGCTGGCACATTTGTGTTATGAAAACAGGGGTCAAAGACTAGTAGAGCTTTAAGAGTTCCGGCTTGAATAAGAAGGCCTATGAGGCACAGAGATGCTGAAAATATAGAACCAGAGGAACCGGTCGGAATTGTATGGAAGAAGGATCCTGAGTCTCTGATCCTGGCACCAAATGCCCAGTGTACCTTACAGGAGAGGTCCGTATCAGAAAGGATGTTAAGAATAAAAATATTAATGTTGGATGCACCAGGCGTGGAAAATTGCCAGAGGGACTGCTGGTCAAGCCTAGTATTTTGCCCGCTAGAGCCCATGCTTATGCCAGAAGGGTAATGGTCCAAGTTCATAATGTGTCTGAAAGAGACATTCAGTAAATAGAGGTTGCATCCTGGCTAATGTGCATGTGCAGACACTGCAGTGCTACCCAGCAGCAAGAGTTCAAGGAAGAATGACAGAGTAACGCCTGACTTGTTTGATTTCAGCAACTCCCGCTGCCAGCTGAATGGAAAGTGAGGATCAGTGAGAAGCTTGCCCAGAGAGACCAGGTGTTTTCTTTAAAGGAATGGGACGTAGGATGCGTGCAGGAGCGGAAACAATATCCGGCTGCATGAGCGAAAGACCATTTCGTGAGAGGTCTCGACGCCTGGCACCTGCTGATATAGATGATGTGAGCGGCATCTGCAAGAGATGTTAGCGGCTGGTGTAATACAAAGAATCCAGAAGCCCATATGCTTCCCCATTGTGGTAGTGAGGAAAAGAATGGGACAGTAAGGATGTCGTGGATTATCGCACCTTAACCGGCGGACTATCCCTGATCAGTACACAATGCCCCGCATTCAGGATGCTTTGGACTGCCTAAGCGGGAGCAAGTGGTTCTCTGTGCTGGATCTCCGCAGTGGGTACTACCAGATCCCGATGGCCCCAGAGGACCGTGAGAAGACAGCCTTTATCTGTCCGCTGGCTTCTATGAATCTGCGAGGATGATGCCCCTTGGGATTTCAGGTGCCCCAGCCACTTTTCAACGATTGATGGAGCGTGCAGTGGGGGACATGAACTTACTAGAGTGCCTGGTATACCTAGATGATGTTATTGTGTTTGGCAGCTCACTGGAGGAACATGAGAGCAGATTATTTAAGGTATTGGATCGACTGGAGGACTTTGGCCTTAAACTGTCCATTGATAAGTGTCAATTCTTTCAAACATCAGTAAAGTATGTGGAGACATAGTATCCACCGAGGGAATAGAGGACCGACCCAAGTAAAGTTGAGGCCTTGACCACCTGGCCACAGCCAAAATCTAAAAGAACTGCCAAGATTCCTGGGATTCTGTGGTTATTATGGCGTTCATCAAGGACTTATTCAAGAGTGATCCGCCCTTTACTTAACCTTACTCAAGGGTATCCCCCAACCCACAAAAATACTAAAAGTCACGCCCCTCAAGACTGAAAGAGTGTATTTTCATCCGAAAGTGAAGTATTTGGGGCCCGCTGGACTCCTGATTGTGAGACTGCTTTTCATGAGATCATATATCAACTTACCCATGCTCCAGTGCTGGCCTATGCCGATCCAAGAAAACCTTACGTCCTGCACACTGATGCTAGCTTGCAAGGGTTGGGGCTTGTCACCAAGAGCACGAATGGCCTGAGACCAGTGGCCTTTGCCAGTAGAAGCCTGACCCCATCCGAAAAGAACTATCCTGTACATAAGTTAGAGTTCCTAGCTTTGAAGTGGGCTGATTGTTGACCAATTCCATGAGTACTTGTATGGGGCTAAAATACTAGTAAAAACTGACAATAATCCTTTGACCTATGTGCAGACCTCAGCTAAGTTGATGCCACTGGCCACAGGTGGCTTTCTGCATTATCTACATATGACTATGCCTCGAATACCGGAGCAGGTCTGAACCACATAGATGCTGATGCTCTCTCCGGAGGCCTGTTCCCCAGAATGATTGGGTCCGATTGGCAGAACCTGACATTCGGGCACTCTGCGAAGATTTGACAGGAGGAACAAATGTCCACGGACGCAGTGGACTGCATGGTGGATTGCTTGGACCCTCTGAGAATTGCATACCTGCTGCTTATTGCCACTTTTCTGCAATAGACATTGGTGCACTGCCTCAGCTGGACAATGACAGTATTCAGGCTCAATCCACGATCCTATGATCAAATCAGCTTTAGAAGCCCTCTATGCAGGAAAAGATGTGTCCAAATTACGCTCCACTGATTTGAGAACTGCACTGTTATACAAAGAAGGTCCTAAGTTGAAACTGATCAATAAACTGTTATATAGAGAAACAGTAGACAGAGGGGACAAGTAGACAAACAACAACTGGTGCTGCCCACTGCCTTCGAGACTCAGTATTGAGGTCCTTGCACAACCACATAGGGCACCTTGGTATAGACAGAACACTTGACTTGGTGAGATCCAGATTCTATTGGCCTAAGATGGGGGCTGATGTGGAGCAACACATACGAACTTAGTAGTCGCTCATACAGAGGAAAGCTTTTCCTCAGAGGGCTGCCCCTCTTTGTTAACATAACCACCAGTGCACCCATGGAGCTGGTCTGTATTGATTTTCTGAGTTTGGAGTCAGATCAAAGAAATATCAGTAATGTGCTGGTGGTCACTGACCATTTCACGAGATATGCCCAAGCTTTCCCACCAAAGACCAGAAAGCATCCACTGTAGCCAAAGTACTCGTGAAAACTTTTTGTTCACTATGGGGCTCCACAAAGAATCCATTCTGATCAAGGGAGAGACTTTGAGAGTCGTCTGATCAAAGAGATGCTTTCTCTGTGGGGAGTGAGAAAGTCCAGAACCACTCCTTACCACCCCAGGGGACCCACAGCCTGAGCGTTTCAACACGCACTTTGCTAGATATGCTGGGCACCCTGCACCCAAAGGACAAGCCTAGATGGAGCCAACAAATTAGCACCCTGGTACATGCTTATAACTGCACCAAAAGTGATGCCACTGGGTTCTCCCCTACCGCCTGATGTTTGGAAGAGAAGCTCACTACCGGTAGATGTGTGTTTTGGGGTCTCTCCTGATGGGGTTCAAGCTGACAACTATTTACAGTATGTGCAAAAGTTAAAGGCCCAGCTAACTCTATGCACCAACTGGCTCAAACCATGGCTGCCAAAAGAAATCTGGCCAACAAAGAAAGGTATGATAAAAAGGTGAAAGCACAGGAACTCCAGGAGGAGATCGGTATTGCTAAGAAATCTGGGACTGCATGGCAAACACAAGATTGCTGACAGATGGCACCATCTCCCTCACATTGTAGTGGGCAAACTAGATGATCTGCCAGTGTACAAAGTAAGGCCTGAGAACAATTCAAAAGATGTAAAAACAATGCATAGAAATCATTTACTACCCATTGGACAAATCCTGATTGAGTCTGAGCCCCAGAAGATGCCCCTCTGGACCAGTGACTAGAGCTGCTGCTAAGAAAAGATCAAGAAGTCTGCACCTACAGAAGCAGAGTTAAAGTGTTCCCTGCACAAGTCCCAGTTGAGCATGACTGTCAGTCCATATCGGAAGAAAGTGAGAGTGACTTTGAATACTATCCTTCTTACGAACTGAGTCAATTGTTTGGGGCAATCCCTAGTCAATACTGGAGACAAAGCTGGGCCTTCTGGACTGTCTATGCCCCTAGCTTCATCCCTGGAGCCAATGCTCCCAGAAAGTGAAGTGCAAAGCATCAGATCAGATGAAATGGAATCATTGTGCATGGTTGAACTGTTTGAGCTTTCAGGGAGGAAAATGATAGATTGGGGCAGACTGGTGATACACCCAACAAGAAGAGTATTTTGAGTGCCCTGACAGTCCACTGCCAGTGTCTGAAAGCTCTCCATGCAGCCAAATGTTGTGGACTCAGAAACTGTAACTCCTGGAGCTGAAAGTGCCCCAAGTTCTAGCCTCTCTACCCCATGGAGACTCCCTGACAAGTGAGAACAATGCTGAAAATGAGGCTCAGAGTGCAGAGACTGTAACAGCTCCCCCTAGAAAGACTGGTCGAGCTGTAAAGCCTGTGTGCACCTCAGTTATGATTCCCTGGGCCGCCAGTGGACCTGCCTCTCAATGTTGTCCATAAAGGAGTGTATGTGTCCCCGAGCTCATTGCCCAAACTGAGCGTTAGTGCTAACTCCAAGTTACTTGTGTTGCCCTCTAAGTATGGTGCCCTTGCCCCGTCCAGCCCCAAGGTAACTGATAGGGAAGGGTCCCCTCTCTTCAGGTTTCATGTACAAGAGGTAATAACTTGAGTTATGGTACAATGTGTGTGTTATACTGTGTAAAGAGTGACGTACTGCAATGTTTCAGAAATGGTTCTTGGTAAAATGATGTATTGACTGATGATTACATGTGTGAGCCTAATGCAAATGTATATGGTTGCAGTTGAAACTTATGGGGTACTTGCTTGACGCGGACGCAAGCTTTTCCCCAGGCCAGGAAGGGTGTAACCCCTGCAAATGGGGTTCCCAAAGACTTCAGGAGCTCTTGAATGCTCCAAGCCTGAATGGTGTTTGGCTTAAGCCATTTATCAGTGTGTTTTTAGAACCTCTGGTACTGTCTCTTTAAGAGCTGTCTGCTTGCAGACATAATTAGTTTGTATGGGGACTGTGTGTTTCTTTGATTGAGTACCACTCAAGCTGCTGCTAATTCACCCCATTTTGCAGTCACTAGGAGTGCAAAGGAACCTGTCTGAAAGATGTAACTGATTGCCAGAAATCATTTACAGTAATAATAAAATTACAGTTTGTCTAACCTGCTTTTTTGCAGTCAGAACTGTCTGCCTAGTTCCCCATTCTGGTTTTGAACTGCTGAACTGGACCAATCAGTGTGGGGTAAACTAGCTCTAAAATGATGCCTTGGACGAATCAGAACTTGGGACTCATAATCTGAGCCAGCCACAAGAGGATTGTATGGGCAGTGACTCTGGGAGATGTAGTTTAGACTTCGTGCCTTTTTGGACCAACAGCAGCAGTCTATTGTGAGTGACAGCCAATCCAGTCAAGAACTGGGAGGAACTCAAAGGAAGTGCCCGTTTTTTGTCTGTTGGGAGTTTCAGTTTGAGATCTGAAAGTGAAGGGAAAGAAACCCTGTGCTCCTTCAGTGCACAGTTTCAGTCAAAAACGTGCAAGGCCCAGAGTTCGGTCTACAACTTGTGTAACTGCTTGTTAGGACTGAATCCGTCCTGTGAAAAGAATCAAAGGATCTCTGAAGAGTAGAAACCAGGCTCACCCTGTAGAAGACTGAAGAAATTGTTGAATTACACTGGTCTGTCAGGAACTGAATCTGCTGTGTTCTCCTGGTTATTGTGCAGTAATTGCGATTGGGATACAGATGCAGCCTGCCTGGTATAGTGCTTTCTTTTTACTATATAAATGTGTGAGGAGTCTCTTGGAGATCAAAAGTAGCCCTGCTGACATTGAAGGACCATATCTTCTTTGGAGGTCGTGAGTACTAATTGGGTCGCTCTCTGTTGAATTGCCACATTAAATCCAAATGGAATTACTGTACTGCTGACTGTTTAATTTTCCTTTTCTCTGTGTGAAGGGCCCCTACCAGCTGCCACAGGTTTGGACTAGCCACTAGGGCCTGGGTACCCAGGGACAGTAACTGGTAGGGATAGGCCTGTGCACAGAGCCATAGGTAGATAGTAAAGTGATAAGCTAATTAACCTGATTTCCCCTGTCCTTGTTATATCCCCCTAAATAAATCAGAGCTGTTTGTTTCAACAAAGTTATACTGCCTGAGGTATTTGTCTATGTTAAAGTACTGTACTGTGATTGTTGCACTGTATCTTATTTTACAGGATGTCCCGGTGCCTGAACCAGCCTTGGGGTAAGTGTATACTGTGAAGGTAATTCTGCTATATTGTGGGCCACTAGTGGGAAGAAAGGGGGGTTGCAGTGTCCCAGAGGGCTGTGACCAAGTAAGTTTAACTATTGCAAACCCTGACCTCTGGGTGGAGGCACCCGCCATTGGATCCAGGCCCCTCAACCTGTTAGTGGCAAATCAGGCAGGGGTAGTAGCCCCTGGGATAGCGCCATCTAGGGGTTACATAAATAAAATAAATAAATAAAAGACTTCAATGTGTATATCCTAGAGGAAAGGAGGGAGAGAGGAGATATGATGGAGACTTTCAAATACCCCACGGGTACAAACAGGGTACATGAGGAAAGCATTTTTTAGAAAAAAAAGATGTTCGAGAACAAGGGGACCTGCTATGAAGCTGGACGGGGGTAGATTCAGGGGAAATGTTAGAAAGTACTTCTTCACAGAAAAAGTGGTGGATGCCGGGAACAGACTTCTGGCAGAGGTGGTTGAAGCAAAACTGTAGTGGGTTTCAAGAATGCATGGGGTAAACATAAAGGAATTTTATTAGTTTAGAATGGGGGGCAACGCTGGGGACCAAGTAGGGTCTGTGGTATTACATCAGGTAGGGAAAATGGACAGACTGGGTGGGCCAAGTGACCCTTATCTGCCAACAATGTCTATGTAATTCTTTGTAATTTTATGTAAAGGTGACTGTTGGCTCTGGGAAGACAAATGGGATTCCTTTCTCCAGATGTTCCGGGATGGGCCACCACTGGATGGCATCCCACATTAGCTGGGTCACTGTGACTGGTTGGTCCAGGTGACCTAGGCACTAAGGTCACTGGTGGCCCAGCTCCCACTACAGGTGGTGCATCCGCTAGTAGGCCCATCTGACCATGCTGGTGCAGAATGCCATGTACCCCAGCAGCCGCAGGAAGTCCTGGGCAAGGCACAGCTGCCCAACCTGAAATGATCAGGCAAAGGAGGTAAGATCTGTTGCCCTAACTACAGGGAGTCGGGCCTTGGCCCAAAGGAAGTCTAGCTCTGCCCTAATTAAGTGAATCACCTATGAGTGGTTGAATTTGGACTTGGCCGGGTTAACCAGAAGGCTCAAGTCTCTGCAGGTCTGAAGGGTCAGGTCTCTGGACCACTCCACAGCCTCCTTGGATGGTCCAGCTATCAGTCAGTCATCCACGCAGGGGTAGACTCTGACCCCTCAGTGTCTCAGGAATGTGGCCACCACTGCCATGTACTTGGTGACCCTGGGAGCTGGCAAGAGGCTGAAAGGCATGATGTGGAACTGGTATAGGACCCCTTTTGTGTGAAACCGAAGGTACTACCAGTGGGATGGATGGACTGGAGTGTGGAAGAATGCATCCTGGAGGTCCAGTGAGCAGAACCACATGTCCTGCCCCAGAGATGGTATTACCTGGTTCAGAGTGACTATCCTGAATTTGAGCTTCCTCAGAAAGTGGCTCAGATTGTGAAGATCCAGTATGGGGTGCAAGCAGCCTCCCGTCTGTTTTGGAACCAGGAATTACCTGGACACAAAGCCTGACCTGTCATGGAGTCTGGGTCATGGGCCATGGCTCCTTCCTCAAGGAGTTGAGCAACATCCTCCCTGAGGGTGGACAGCATGTCCTGTGACACCACAGACTCCCTTGGTACTTGGGGTCAGTAAGGTGGGACAGCCTCGAAGCTGTGAGGCAACTCTTTGCCCACCACTTCTAGCAACTATCTGTCAGAGGTAATGATGGACCAGTTTTCCCAGAAATGGTGAAACCAACCCCTCGTGGGGAAATATGGCAGGGACTGGATGGGCAGGAGGTAAACACCCTCTGACCCATCACTAGACAGCTTTAGAGGGGGCACTGGCACCTGCTGCCGGAGGGGCACCATTACCCTTACCCCACCCTTTTTGGGACCCTGACCAGTGAACTTAGTCTTGGGGTGCCAAGGTTGAGATTGCCCCCTGCTTGGGCTGCTGCTGTATGGGTGCTGTGACTGAAAAGACCAAAATTGAAAGGGCTTCTTTTTCTGCTTCTGCCATTTCTGGTCCTTCCTCATGGAAGTCACAGTATCCAGGGTGGTGTTGGACTTCTCAGTCCTCATGAGATGTCCCTCCACCCTGGGTCGAAGAGGTCCATGCCCAAAAAGGGAACATTGACCAATTTGTGCTGGGTATCCTCCATGAAGGTGGAAATCTACAGCCAGGCCCTGTGATACATCTCGAAGGTTGCTACCATGGAACGGACACAAGAGTCACCAATATCCAAGGCTGTCTGGAGCTGGTGTATAGCCAGTACTTGACCCTGGACTTTGACTGTTTTCACCGGCATCTGCATGGCAGCAGGTAGGTGAGGGAGGATATGGTCTAGCACGCCTATCAAGTGCTGACCAAAGTCGGCCATCATCAGGGCATAGCTCACCTGACAGAGACCCAGGCAGGGTGCAGCATATACCTTTTTTGTTGTGTGGTCAAGCTTTTTGGACTCCTTTTCAGGGGATCTGGCTACATCTCCAACATTACCGATTTTCCTGAAGACAGAATCGGCCACCTAACCCTCAGTTGAGAGGAGGCCCAAAAAAAACAGGGAAGGTGCCAGTAGGGACCACATATTTGTGGACCATATGAGCCAAGGGTACTGCACAGGATGCTGGGTGATGCCAAAGCTCCAGAGTCAGTCCCAAGCTGGCTTCGGCCTTCGGGAAGGTGACCCCCAGGGATTCATCCTTGTCTAGGATTTCAGTAAAGTGCTATTTAGCCCTTTTTTAAACTGGTTGCAAAGGGCTTGCATGAACTCAGATATCAATCTGAGAAGAGCCCCTAAAGGCACCAGCCCATCGTCGGTAGTAAATTCTTCTACCGATTCATGGGCGAACTCATGAGTCCTCAAGGACTGCATGGAGGACCCATCGGAGTTGTCTAAACACTCTTTGAACATGGCCAATGGCCATTTCTCATCATGCACCACTTGTGATCGCCACAGATAACTGGCCCGGCAAGACAGCAGCCAGACAGGAGTCCTTGGTAGGAATCTCCATGACAGCTGCTGTGGTGGTGGTTCCACCTGAATTGGTGGAGAGACGGGTGTTGGAGACACTTGTCGTGGCATGACCAGAATTAACTGGATCAGTGGCAACCAGGGGACTGCCAGGGCCTACCGGGTCAAAATGTTGCACGCTTAATAGTGTATGACATTTCCCCAAAACTGCAACACCGCAGCATACTAGAGCGAGAGGGTGCAATACGTGAATGGGTCTGTGCACGGCATTGCACCCTCTCACTATTCCAGAGGATAAGACCTCTGAATGGAGTGAGCTACTGGAAGCAAAGGAACCAGGAAATGCATTTGGGACTGGGTTTGATTCCCGGTCCCAGACGCATAGCGATTTTATTTTTCTTCGCACTTTGTGCAATGTAAATTGCAACCCCCCCGAGTTAGTAATCTTAGTTGGGGGAGTTTGGGGGGCACGGTCCCCCTGTAACATGGGATGTGGAGGCAGAGCCCTCAAGAAGACATGCCGCATGCGGCATATATCACACTGTATTGGCAGCATGGTATATGCATGCGGCATAATGTCTTGCAACATTATGACCCTGTGCCCTGCCAGGGTTGTGGGTAGAACCCTACCCTGCCCATCCAAGGCCCACTGCTGCCACAGCATGTCCTCATAGCACAGCCTCATCCAGCAATGGAGTCTCTCTTCATTGGATGATGAAGAGGACAAGGAGTGCCTGCAGAAGTGCCTCCCAGACAAGCAAAACTGGGAGTATGAGGAATCCCTCAACCTAGATTCAACCTTGACCTCAATTTACGACGTGGCCATCAACGTTGAGCAGAGGCAGATGGAGGGGCCATGTATATGACACAGACTGGCCTCTGCTGCTTGACACTAGAGGGAGACAGTTACTGGGAGGAGATAGCTGGATCCAGCAATGGCTCCTGACCCTCCTGAGCAAGGGCCACATGGACTAGGTTCTTAGAGATCAAATCTTCTTTAACCCTTTCTGACAGTTGGTCGACTGGGTCAAGAAAAATCTAGACTCCCTGATCAGCCTGTGTTGAAGCCAACAAACTCAATGGGGTTATTGTGAAGCTAGCGGCCTGACCCTTGACCAAGGAGGGCTCAGCCAAAGTTGAGCATTCAACAGCCGTTGAGTGGTCAAAGGAGTCATAGGAGCAGGAAGAGCACGCTCTTTTCCAGTCCCATGACCAATGGCAGGACTTCTTCGACTTCTTCTAGCTATGGCGGGAAGGATTCTCCCTGAAGGTCTGGAGGGACTTACATATGTCATAAAAAGTTCCTGTGAATGACACCCTGACACTGGCCGGGAGCAGTGCCAAGGCTTACAAGGCACCTGCTGCAGCTTTTACCACCACATCTTCCATCGCCATGAGCTGGGCAGCAGGTCCCGCAGGTGCAGAGATCACCTTACAGGCATTCTTAGACTTCTCCGGAGGGTCCTGTTTGGCCAGCCGGAGTAGAAGATGGGCTTAGAGGTCTTTGAGACATGAGGGAAGTAAAGTTTTGCAGAGGCTGCAGGTGGCAACATCGTGCTGAGCCCCCAGGCAGTAAATACATGAGGTGTGTAGAGCCATCTGTGACATCTTCCTTTTGCACTGGACGCAACGCTTGAAGCCCGGACCCAATTTGGAATCCTTGCATTCCATCATGTACATCAAACGACTAGAGTGGAACTGAGAAATATACTTCCTAAATGCTGAGAAACTCGAAAAGTTTTAAGCTTGCCAATGGCGCATATAGAAAAGACCTACACTATGCATGGAGCTGCAAAGGAAGAGATCTGTCACTTTCAGCGGAAAGGAAGCTCTGATGTTATGGGACGGAGCCAAGAAGTATACCACCCAGGTGGGTGGGGGGAGCGTGAAAGACTGCCAGAAGTGTGGATAAGTGCACCATATCCACGTCCCTAGAAATATAGGTTACTCACCTGTAACCATAGTTCTACTAGTGATATACAGTCCACATCCACAGTCTGGCAGTCTTCCTGGAGACAGCTGTGTCATCAGAAGTCTTCAGGTTAAGCTCCTCCCACCCCCAGGTGATATATGCTCTTGCTCAGTCCCTTGACATCAGATCTTTTGCTCACTGGAAGCAGAGGACCAGGTACAACTTGCCAGAGGGTGTCAGGTGGATTGTGTGGATGTAAACTGTACACTACCAGTAGAACTACAGTTCAAGGTGACTAACCTATGTTTCTACGGTGTGGATGCAGTTCACAGCCCACACTCTGGCACACTCCTAGCAGTCCTCCAGGAGGAGGGGGCAAGGTGCACACCCCTGTTTGGTTAACAGAGATTGAAGGACTGAGGACCCAAAAGCAGCATCACAATGACTCTCTGTCAATGCTGTAATGAGGGATGAAGGTATGTGCTTTACTCCTGGTTTCAGCTCTGCATATTTCTGTAGTGGGATATCCTTGAAAGTAGCCACTGAGGCAGCAGTATGTCTGGTGGAATGAACCTAAAGCCCTTTGGGCAACTCCCTACCAATCAACCTGTAGCAGAGGCCAGTACAGGATATAATCCACTTGGCAATCGTCTGTTTTGCTGCCAGTCTGCCAGGCATGGCTTCAGTGTATGTTACAAACAGCTGGCAAGCCTCACCCTGAACTCCAGCTGTGTGCTCCTTATAATAAGAAAGCGCCCTTTACAAGTCCAGAGTATGAAGCCTGCAGTAGGCCTTCATGGTCAGATTAGTAAAGTATACAAGATGGTTAAATTATCAGGTTAAGGTGAAACTCCAATATGACCTTTGGGAGGAACTTCAGTTGGGCGTGTAGGATGTCCTTGTCCTTGTGGAAGACCAGATGAGACTCCAATGAGAGCACCTGGAGCTCACTGATCCTTATGGCTGATGTGATGGCCAACAGGAAGGCAGTCTTCTATGACAAATGTGACATCTCACACTTGTGCATAGGCTCAAATGGTTTGCCCATGAGCACTGCCAACACCAGCTGTAGGTCCCATGGAGACAGAGGTTCATGCATCAAAAGGGACAAGCACCCGACCATCTTCTGCCAGGCCACTGTCACCATACTAGCCCCCATCCGGTATGCACATGTGGCTGCCAGGAGTACCCCAAGGGTCATCACCAGTCCCTACTAAGACAAGGATCAGCCTTTGGGCATTGATGCAGCTTTATGGTATCCACCCTCAGATCATCTTAAATATTTGCAAACCATTAACTATATCAAAACTCTGCTTCCCTCTCCACTGTCAGATGCTCCAATGCCCCCTATCATAGATATGCTGAGGTTAGCATTGGAAGGACAAGCTCCCTTGACTTACATGATCATATATATATATATATATATATATATATATATGCAGCAGTGTCCTCCTTGAGGCGAAGTACCCTACAGTCAGTCAGGGATGCATGGGAGTCTGATCTGAATTTACCTATTGAGAACCAGATTTGGGAAAGACATCTTAAATTTTTACATATGGGCCCAGACGAGGGCAACCAAAATGGCGCAGGGTCTGCACCAGAAGACATACAGAGAAAGACTAAAGGAGCTTAATATGTATACCCTTGAGGAAAGAAGGGAGAGAGGGGACATGATAGAAACTTTCAAGTACCTCAAGGGAATCAACAAAGTCCAAGAGGGTAGCATCTTTCAGAAAAAGAGATGTGCAAGAACAAGGGGGCACAATTTGAAGATAGAGGGGAGACAGCTCAGAGGTAATGTGAAAAAGTATTTTTTCACATAGAGGGTTGTGGATGCATGGAACAGCCTCTCTGAGGAGGTTGTGGAGTCAAGAACAGTGGGGGAATTCAAGAATGCATGGGACAGACATAAGGCAGTCCTAGTGGGGGTAGAAGGAAGTAAGCTGTTGGTTAACTAGGATCTGCAGCTTATCTGTTAAGTAGGAAAATGGGCAGACTAGGTGGGACAAGCGGTCCTTATCTGCCGTCACATTCTATGTTTCTGTTACTGGAAGGAACACTCATGGAAGGTTACACTTTGTTATTTCAAAACGCCAGCTATTCAGGCGAAATATTTGCCGGGGGGGGCATTGTGTTGGAGAGGCTGCGAACAATCCCCAGCCACCCATGGACATATTTTCTGGTCCTGTGTGGAGCTGTAGCCATTTATTCATGCCTTGCAAGAGGCGTTATCAGATATTTTTATCGCTCCCATACAACTCACCCCTGACTTCTTTTTGTTCATCAATTTCCCAGAGGGCTTATGAGACCCTGATAGTAGGAAGTTACTTAATATCTGTATTCTAACAGCAAAAAAAGCCATGACTAAGAAGTTACTTGCCACGGGGGCTCCTACCATAGGACAATGACAAGACCTCATGATAGGGGTGTATAAAATGGAGAGGCTTACTGCACTGGTAAATAAGCATCAGGACCAATCTGAATTGCTTTGGAGACACTGGGTTATATATATTATGTTGCATGGACCAGAATTTATTCCATAGGCCATATACAGGACATAGTACAGTGCTCACTTATTATTTACGGCAATGAATGTATCAGTTGTTTATGCTCATTTTAAGAAGGTTGAAATGTCAAACCTTTTATTTAGTCGTTATATTAATTTGTTTATATTCTTAAGCTTATTTTTTTTTTCATACTTTATTATGTCAGTTTGGATATACATGTATTGTAGATGTTATTGTGATTGTATTATATGCTTGTTGGCTTAAAAACTCCTTAAATAAATAGTTTAAAAAAAAAAAAAGACAGGGGTCATTCAGAGGCAGCCGAGAATATCTGCCATAGGGCAGGTAAGGGGACCAAGCTCCTTACAATGACACAAAATCGAGAACCTCTTCCACTTAAATATGTAACATTTATGAATTGACTCCTTATGGAACATCCCTATGACAAAATGGATGTCTTCCGAAAGGCCCCAAACCCAGGATTCTAGCCACTAACAAACCAGGGTAAGAGGTGCAGGGACTGAAGGTCAAGAAGCAGGACCTTCCCCTGTTGTCTGGTCAGCAGGTCAGTGTGGAGAGGCAGCCTCCACAGAGCCCTGCTACTGAGGTTGAGGAGATTCAGATACAAGAGCTGCCTGGGCCAGTCTGGGGCTATCAGGATAATCCAAGCCTTGTCCTTCTGAATCTTGATAATGACTTTGTGAACCAAGGGGAAAGAAGGGAAGGATGACCTTGTGAACCAAAGGGAAAGAAGGGAAGGATGGCATACAGAAGGCCCAGGGTCCAGGGCCTTGACAAGACCTCCCCAGGAAATCTTCTGTACTTTGGGGGAGAAGCACAGAACAGCCTTAATTTCCTGTTCTCCTTAGAGTTAAACAGACCCACCAAAGGGGTGTCCCACTAGGAGAACAGGGGATTTATCACCTCCTGATTCAGGGACCACTCATGAAACATCTCTTCAACCCAGCTGACAGCCTCCACCAACTGATTGTTTTCTCTCACGACTTGAATCACCAAAAGATCTGCTTCTAGGCTGTGCACAGGTGTCCAGATGTGGCAAGCCTCCTGACCCAGTGGAAAGAAGTGCATCCTGTCCTGCATGTTTAGGTAGAACATGGTGATCATGTTGTATGTCTGGACCTGAATGACCTGATCCCCAAATCAATGGAGCAAATTCTGTCAGAGGCAGATGCACTGCATGGACCTCCAGTAGGCATAGGTGGTGTTGGGACTCCCAGGGTGATCCAGAACCCAAGGGCTCTGTGGTCTCTCAGGTGTACTCCTCATCCAACCAAAGATGTGTCTGATGTGAACATGATGGATGGCTCTGGATGGACAAATAGGATCGCCTCCTCCACGTGTTGTGAGGACAGCCACCATTGGATGGCATCCCACATCGGATGGGTCACCAAGTCCGGCTGGTCCAGGTGACTGAGGCATTGAGACCACTGCCAGCCCAGCTCCTTCTGATGGGGGCACAACCTCCAGCAGGCCTTATGGACCATGCTGGTGGAAGACAACATCAACCCCAGCTGCTGCAGGAAGTCCTGAGCAGGGGGTGAATGCCCAACCTGAAACAATTGGGCAAAGGATGTAAGGTCCGATGCATGGTCCACTGGGAGGTGGGTCTTGGACCTCACGGGGTCTAGTTCTGCCCTGATGAACTTGATCACTTGCGAAGGAACCAGCTCTGACCTGGCCGGGTTGACCAGAAGGCTCAAGTCGTGACACGAATGGACTGGGTGAAAACTACGTTTCCATAATAGCGCTGTCAGAATCGCGCTTCCATAATAGCGTGTGCCTAAATAGCTACAGGGATAACGTAGCACAAGGCAGTTACCGCTACCCCTGCAGCTGTGGAGGCACACTGCTGGAGGAGAGGACAAGTATCTGGCAGTGTGGTGCCCTGCTGAGCTGCTCCCATAGTAGAGGGGGCTAAGGCCCTGAGCAGCTATGGCAGTGAACCTCCTGGGGTCTCCCAATTGATGCATTTTCTTTTTTCCGTTACCCCCCAAGAAGTTTAATTTTTGGGGCCCCTCTCCTGATCACCACTCCTTAAGTTTCACCCCATCCTGGTTCACCACCCCCCACCCCCATGAATTGGTTATAAAATATCGGGGCGGTGGGAGCGAAGTAAGTCCCCCAGACCTTCATTGATCCAACACTGTTACCTTTTTTTTATTAGCCATGGTAGTGGTCGGTCTGTTTGAGGACCACTACCATTGGTGTCATTTTTGCAGTTTCTCTTTTCATTGGATCTGTTGTTTACAGTGCAGTTTTGCGCTGTTGTGAGCACAGTCCTAACCTAGTACTGACAGCCAGATCCCTGGATCTTTCTGCAACTTCCTTGGACAGTCCAGCTAGCAGCCACTCATCCAAGGAGGTATATACCCTGATGCCCTTGCAACACTGGAAGGCCACTGCCACTGCCATTCACTTGGTGAAGATCCTGGACGCAGACAAGAGGTTGAAGGGTATGACCTGGTGCTGGTACAGTATCCCCTCTGAACAGAACCAAAGGAACTAACAATGGGACAGATGCACTGGGATGTGGAAGAATGCATCCTGGAGGTCCAGGGAGAAGAACCACATGCCCTACTCCAGAGATGGTATGATCTGATTCAGAGTGACCATCCAGAACTTGCACTTCTGCAAGAACTGGTTCAGTCTGTACAGATCTAATATGAGGAGCCAGCTGCCCATCCATTTCAGAACCAGTAAGTACCTGACACATTTCACTGACTGACCAGGGTGTCTGGAACATTTGCTATCTTTCTGCGCTGTAGGAGCTGAGCAATGTTGGCTCATAGCATGGACAACATGTCCATTGATATCCTGGACTCCTGAGGGTCTCAGAGTCAGTATGGTGGGAGAGTCAGAAAGTCCAGAGGCAGACCCTTCCCCACCACTTCCAGAACCCACCTGTCCGAGATAATGGCAGACCACTGTAGCAAGTGGCACAACCAATCTCCAACCAGAAGCTGGGACAGGGCAGGATGGGAGTGGAGATGACACCCCACAACCCATTACTTTACAATCATGGAGGGGTTCCTGCCACAGGGGCCTTGAAGGTACCACTACTTCTGCCCCTCCCATCTTTTTTGCCTCTGGCTGCTGAACTTGGGTTTTGGACACCAGCACTGAAACTGCCCCTACTGGGGCTGCTGCTGACATTGTGGTTGAAAGGGCCAAAACTGAAAGGCCTTCTTTTTAGGCTTTTGGTCTTTTGGGGATGAATCCACAGAATCTACAGTGGCACTGCACTCCTCAATACACATGAGATTTCCATCCACCTCATGGCCGAAGAGGTTAGCGCACAAGAGAGGGACATCAGCCAACTTATACTGAGTGTTCACTGTAAAGGTGGACAGCCACAGACAGACCCTACAATGCATGGTGACTGCTGCAGGAGTCACCCATGTCGAAAGCTGTTTGAAGCTGGTGCATTGCCAGCGATTGACCTGGCCCTAGGTCACTGATGCACTTGACAGGAAACTGTTTATCAGCTGTAAGTAGGCGGAGGAGTTCCTATAACACCCCAAAGAAGGAGTGGCCATAATTGGCCACCATGACCGAATAACTGGCTTGACAGAGACCCAGTGACTTGGCACCACACACCTTTTCTGCCGCATGGTCAGTCTTCTTGGATTCCTTGTCTGGAGGCAGAATCCTTAACCAGACCCTCCACAAAGGTTGGTCGGAGAACTCAGAAAGGATGCCTGTTAGGACTGCGTGCTTACAGACCATATGGGCAGAGGGTGCTGGTAAGATGCTGGATGCTGCCAAAGCTCCACGGCTAGTCCCAAGATGGCTTCCACCAAGAGAAAAGCAACCCCCAGGATTCATTCCTATCCCCGATATCAGTAAATGGGTATTTATCCAGTTTCTGGACTGGTTCTAAAGGAACATTTATGGACTCTGACATCAGTTAGACTAAAGCTCTAAAGGACACCGTCCCGTTAGCCACAGTCAGCTCTTCAACCGACTCCTGGTAGAAGATGTGAGTCTTAGTTGAGGCCATCAGTGATTCAGCTTCCGAGTCAGGAGATTCTTCAAAGACAGCCCTCGGCCATTTACCACCATGGACCACCCTGGTATCATCATCCTGGGTGGTATCTGCTGACAGCCAGCCTTGCAAGCTGGCAGCAGGGTGAGACTCTTTGGTCAGTGGTCCGAACAGTGACTGAGCTGGAGGCAAAGGAGACACAGGGGAATGCTGAGTCGGATGGGGCAGCTAGGGAATGGCCAGGGAAGACCAAGGGACCGAAGGTCCAGGTGGCAGAGCCTTATCCCTCCCAGCAATAGTCCATTGCTGCTAAAGGAGCTCTTCATAGTGCTGAGGCATCCTGCATTGATGCTGCTCATCTCCCAAAGATGAAGACATTGAGGAGCATTGATGGTGATGCTTCCTGGTCAAGTGACATAGGGAGTGCGAGAGGCACCTTGACCATCAACCCAAAGGCCAATGTTGACGAGAGTCCTCTGGTGGGTGCTGATGATCTTGTGTGACCACCAAAAGCGGTGTGACAGGGGGTCAGTGACCAAGAACAGTGTTACTCTTTGTTTTTAATTGGAAACTGTGTGTCTACAAAGCCGTGTATTAGTTGCTAGGCAGTCTGATAGTTCAACGGAAAGACTCTGAGAGCTGTAGTCCCTCACAGTGTGAAAGGTAATACAGGATTCCTTACTGGGGGTTGTTTTTGCCACAAGCTTAAATATCCAGACTACAGGAGAGCTGAATAGTGGTGTGAGACACTCAGAAGGGAACTGTTTATTGTTTTAAAAGTAAAGCGCAGGGCAGAGCACGACGTGACCCTTGCTTGCACATCCGGGTCATGGGAGCACTTATATTGGGGAAGCCTAGCGAACGGCCTGTTTGAGGGTGCTGACGATCTTGTGTGACCACCAAAAGCGGTGAGACAGGGGTCAGTGGCCAAGAACAGTGCTACTCTGTGTTTTCAAGTGGAAACTGTGCATCTACAAAGCAGTGTATTAGTTGCTAGGCAGCCTGATAGCTCAACAGAAGGAGTCTGGAAGCTGTAGTCCCTGGCAGTGTGAGAGGTACTACAGGACTCCTTATCGGGGGTTGTTTTTGCCACAAGCTTAAATATCAAGACTACAGGAGAGCTGAGTAGTGGCGTAAGACACTCAGAAGGGAACTATTTATTGTTTTAAAAGTAAAGCTCAGGGCAGAGCGCGACATGATCCTTGCTTGCATATCCGGGTCACAGGAGCACTTATATTGGGGAAGCTTAGCGAGCGGTGTGAGCGGCGCATGGTGATGTGCATGGAGACGTGCACCAAGACATGCATATCTAAGCACGTTAACACGTTTACATAAAGACAGGGAATGGGGTATAGCAGAGGGAAAGCAGTGTAATATCACAGAAAGTAAGTTTGAAGGTGAATACTGGTGCTAAGTACTTAACCCAGAACAGTTTGAGTAGCAAATGGTGGCGTCCATATTAACTATGAATGAGGACCTTTGTGTAAGGTGTAATACCTGCAATATGTACATGATAGCTGATGAGAGGTCAAACTTTGAAAACTTTGTATGTGAAAAATGTGTGCACAATTGTGAGATGGAACAAAGTCTGAATGCATTTATTACAAGGTTAGAATGCTTAGAAAACAGTCAGAGGGAGTTAACAAGTAAGTTAAGAATCCTATCTAGTTTTACTAAAGATAACGGAGACAGTGATTCCTGAGCACCACTACGGGGGTAAGAAAAAAGGACAATGATAAGGATATCACAGGGGATAATGACTGGCATGAGGTCACATTGGTTAAAAGAAAGAAAAGGGCAGGAGACCTTTATAATTATCTCACACAAAACCTAGTCAGGAAAACTCAGGCAGTCAGCAAACAACTAGTATTATTGGGGTAAGAGCACATGGAAATGAATTAGGGAATGTGAGGAGGGATTCTGATGTGCCATTGAATAATAGTTAGCAGGTTTTGGCAGATCTCACAGATCTACAACAAGAAGTAATGGAATCTAATGGAGGCAGCGCAGACCATGGTCCTACCCCTAGGCAATAGGAGAGGCAAATCACAGTAATTGGGGACTCAGTTATTAAATATACTGATAAGTATATTTGTGATAAGGATACAGCCAACAACATGGTTAGTAGCTTTTCAGGAGCAGGAGTCCAGGATTTGTATAATATGGCAGATAACATTTTTAAGGGGAAGGGGGCAGGACCAAAACCGATTGCCGTAGTACACATCGGTATTAATGACTTGAGTAAAAAATTCCTGCTAGAGTTCCAGACAGATTTTAACAAATTAGGAGAAAAACTTATAGAGAAGGACTGTGTGAACTAATGATTTCAGAGATACTCCCTGAGCCGAGGGCATCAGTCTATAAACAAAAGAAAATTACTTTGGCAAATACATGGCTTAAAAAATGGTCACAAGAAAATCAACATCGATTTATTAAACTCTGGGACACTTTCCACAACAGGGCAGATTTGCATTGTAGGGATAGACTCCACCTAAGTTATCGGGGCAGTAGGATCCTAGGAATGAGAATTAGAGCTGAAATTGATGGTTGTTTAAACTGAATGGATGGGGGAAGAGGGGTACAGGTTTACAGTCTGACTCAGGTAGAGATATAATAAAACCGTCTAGCACTATTAGGAGACAAAAAGGAAAATTACGTACCTACCGTAATTCTTGATCTTCTTGGACGAGTCTCCACCACTCATTCACACTAGTGGGATTGGCGCCGGAGGCACTAAGACCCATCGGGAGCAAACTTTTTGCTGGAGGGTCGGTAGCGAGCGGGCGCCAGCGAGACAGCGCGCGAGCAGCGTGACCGGCTGAGCGGAATGACCATCTCGGTGACGACCCTCCAACCGCCTCAGTACCTTTTTTACCAAGGAGGTGCAGCGCAACTAACGTAAAGGGTAAACCCAACATTAAAAAACGGACATAAGATAGTCCGTATGACCCGTGTAAGAAGGGTCAGCAAAGAAGTCCTCATGGCCTAAAGATTTGAGGGAGTGAAGACCAATACAGCGGTGAGCTCGGGGGATGGAGGGTGGGCGTGTGAATGAGTGGTGGAGACTCGTCCAAGAAGATCAAGAATTACGGTAGGTACGTAATTTTCCTATCTTCCTGACATAAGTCTCACCACTCATTCACACCAGTGGGAGAGTACCAAGCTGATAATCCCCAAAAGGGCGCAGGAGAGCCAGAGCTCACGTTGCCTAAGATAGAAGCCCATTATGATAGTTCTGCCGAATGCGGAATGTCGCCTGGCATGAACATCCAGTGCATAGTGCTTAACGAAGTATGCACTGAGCTCCAGGTAGCGGCGCTTGCATATATCTGCAATTGGAACATTGCTAATTTCCGCTAGGATGTCATGATCATCTAGTAGAGTGATGACACTCTACCTTCTAATTTAACTTGAGCCATGGAATAGCAATGACGAAGGCATGCCACTAACCATGAAGAGATACATCTAATAGCGACAGGTTGACCCAGCCGGGGCCGCTGAAAGAAACGAACAGTTGCTGAGTCTTGCGAACATCCTTGGTTCTATCTAAATAGAACCGCAAGGCTCTCTTAACATCCAAGGAATGAAGAGCCTGCCCTTCATTTTGGAAATTAGCAAGTAAGCGGGAGTACCAGAGGTTGGTTCAGATGAATTCTGACACAACCTTGGGAAGAAATTTAGGATGAGTACGAGAACTACCTTTGTCCTTATGGAATACAGTATACGGAGGGGTCCGTAACCAGGGCATGTATTCCAGAGACCCTGCGGGCTGAGGTAATGGCCACCAGGAAGGCAGTCTTCCAGGTAAGAAATTTTAGCCTCACAGGTAGCTAAGGGTTCAAAGGCTTCTAGTGAGCATGTCCAGCACCAGGTTAATGTCCCAGGCTGCAACTGGACGCTTAACAGGGGGTCTGGTATGGAGAATCCCCTTAAGAAATCTCTTCACCATAGGTAACTGAGCCAGAGTTAAGGAAGAAACCGGCTCATGGAACGCTGAGATGGCACTAAGGTGAACTTTAACTGTGGAGTACTGAAGACCTAAGTTTGATAGGTCCAAAAGATACTCCAGAACCTTGCAGGAGGACAGGAAAAGGGATTCCAAGAGGATTTTGCACACCAGAGAGAAAAACGTTTCCATTTGGAAGCGAGATGCTTGGGTGGCTGGCTTCCGAGCAGCCAGAAGGATGTCTGAGACTTACGAGAGACGTTGAACCGATTCACTTCTATCTCTTCAGGAGCCAAGCATGAAGGTGAAGTGATTTCAGGTTGGGATGGACCAACGAACCCTGAGTCAAAAGACTGATTGCAAAGGAAGTGGTCTCGGAGAGGCTGCCAACATACTGTTGAGTACAGGAAACTATAGTTGCCGAGGCAGGAAGGAGCAATGAGAATCATCTTGGTCCCCTGAGACTCGAACTTGAGGAGTACTCTCTGGATTAGAGGAAGTGGTGGAAAGGCTAAAGAAAGCGTTTTGTCCACCGCAGCCTGAACGCATCCTGACAGAAAATGCCAGGCCCTGATTTCTGGAGCAGAAGAGAGGCAGTTTTATGCTGAGTGGGATGCAAAAGGTCCAGGTCTGGAGTCCCCCACTCTTTGAACAGGGACCGAGCTACGGCTGGATCGAGACCACTCGTGAGGGTCTGCCTGTTCTGCTGAGGTGATCTGCTAGGTCGCTTTGTATACCTGGCAGATAAACCGCTGAATCAGAGACTTGTGCTCCAAGCACCACTCCCACACCTCATTGCTTCCCTGCAAAGGGATAAGAATGAGCACCGCCTTGCTTGTTGATGTAATACATCACTGCTTTGTTGTCCGCTTGAAGGAGAATGTTCTTGTGACAAAGGACATCCTTCAGAGCTCGGATTGCATAGAGGACCGCTCTCATCTCCAGGACATTTATGTGGAGATGAGTTTGAATCAGTCCATACACCTTGAGTGTGGAGGGAGAGACAGTGAGCTCCCCATCCCATTAGCGATGCATCTGTGGTGATGGAGATCTGATGATCTGGGGAGCAAAGGGAATCCTTCCAGGAGATTGTTCTCTGAGACCACCAGGTGAGAGACCTTCAAGGGGTCCGCCACCTTGATGGGATAAGACTGGGGGTGAGAGGTCGGGACCACTGAGTGGAGAGCATCCATTGGGTGGTTCTCATGTGCAGTCGGGCCAGAGGGACAGTGAAGACCGAGGACGCCATGAGACCCAACATGCGTTGCATCGAGAGAGCTGTAACCGATTGGTTCTCCCTGATGTAACGGGCCATAATGGAAGGATGTCGAGTCTTCTGTCCTCTGGAAGGAAAGCCTGCGAAGAGGTGTCTAGAAGCGCCCCTATGAAAGGAGCCTCTGGGAGGGTGCAGTTGAGATTTTTCAAATTCAGCAGAACTCCCATGGACGTGAGAAGACGAGAAGTCGCTTGCACGGCTTCCAAAGTCCCTTGGCCGAAGGGCTTGCTAGAAGCCAATCGTCCAGGTAGGGAAACACTGGAGTCCGATTTTCCTGAGATGCGCCGTGAGAACTGCACAACACTTTGTAAAACTCGCGGCGCCGAGGATAGCCCAAAGGGCAGGACTCTGAACTGATAATGCTGACCAAAGCTACAAACCTGAGGAATTTATGTGGTCGGGTGGACGGGATATGCTGGTAAGCATCCTGCATATCCAGAGAGGCCAGCCAGTCGTGCTGATGCAGCAAGGGTAACAGGGTACCTAGGGAAATCATCTTGAATTTCTCCCTGGGGAGGAATTTGTTTAACTTTCTGAGGTCTAGAATGGGGCGCATCCCCCCAGATTTCTTTGGAACCAGAAAGTAATGGGAGTAGAACCCTGTGTTTCGCAGATGCGGGGGCACCAGTTCTATTGTCCTGTTGTTCAGAAGGCCCTGGATCTCCGCGGTGAGGAGGTCTGACTGAGAGGCCGACAACCTGGGTTGTCGTATGGGAGGACAATTCGGGGGGGTTTCCAAGAATTGAGAGAATAACCTCGGAATTATCCAAGGACCCATTTGTCTGAGGTTATGGACTTCACTGGTTGTAGAAGTACATCAGACGACCTCCCACCGGAGGAGAAAGTTCCACCTCGGGCAGAGTGGATGGAACTTGGGCCAACGACTCAAGGGTAGCTGGGAGCTTTAGGTCCCTGCGCTTTCTGCGCTTCTTTTGAGGTTGGGCAGGTTGGCTTTTATGGAAGCTTCCCCTGCCTCTGCCTCGAAAGGACTGACGACTATGAAACTGACGCCTGTTCACATGCCCCGAGAGGGGGCAGGGAGGTCTGGCCAACTTAATGGTCGATCTAGTCTTCTGAGTGGCCTCTAAGGCTTGCTCCACCTGAGGGCCAAAAGAAAGGAGCCATCAAAGGCAGCGCCATCACCTCGCTGAGCATCATTCGTGAAGCCAGAAGTACGCAGCCAGGAATGGCGCCGAGTACAAATCCCGCGCTGCTGAGCGAGAAGCAGTGTCGAAAGTTCCCATGGCGGCTTTGACCTGTTGGTTATTGGACTCAATACCTCTAATAACGGTCAGAAGAAGCTCTGACTTGGAATCCGAATCTGGAAGAGCTTCAACCATTCTTTTCATAGAGTGCCACAGGATATACTCATACTGAGAAAATAGCCTTGATAACTGGCAATACGTACATTAAGAGTGGAGGCAGCAAAGACTCTCTTACCTAATGTATCAATCTTACGAGACTCTTTGTTAATAGGTCGAGCTGTAGTGTTGAGGAAGAACGACCTTGTCATTCTCTGCCAGGACTACAATAGGATCCGCAAAGGCTTGGGATGCCAAATGGGACGATCCTTGGGAGCTGAATACTTTTATCAATGGATTTAGCCACTGAGGGAATAAGAGCAGGGTTATTCCATACCATTTGAGACAGCGCCTCAAGGAAGGCTGAATCGGAGGAGTCAAACCGTGAGGGATCTCCAAGCATGAAGATACTGGAGTCTTAATATCTTCCCAGGATCGATGTCTGTAGTCTGGAGAGAAAGAGGATCCCAGGTTCTTCAACAGAGACTTAAAGGACAGGTCCTCACCACAGGCTCTGTAGCAAAGAAAGATCCTGTTTCCTCCACTTCATCACCCAACCGAGGTCTGGGTCAGGCTCAACATCATTTCCTGATGGTCCAGAAAGGACTGTTTGGACAGGAAAGGAGGAAAATTAGAGAGGAGGAAATGGCAGAAAACAAGGAGAGTCCCTGGCTGCCGGCGCCGAGACGGCAAAACGGGCTGAAGACGGCACTGAGGAGGCGCACGCGCCGAGGCACGCTGCCCCGCAACGCCCGCGGGCGCTGGTGGATTTACGCCGTCCGACGTGCTCCGCTGCCGACGCCATTTAACGGCGTTGCAGAGACGGCGCCGCGAACGGGCGCCGCCAGAGCCAACGGTGCCGAGACCAGCTGGCACTCGCTTAACGGCGCCAAGAAGCTCCGGGCGCCTCTGAAACGGCGCCGACACGCCACAGACCCTGCAGAAGGCGCCGAAAAGCCCCGGGAACCTGGAAAGCAAGAGAAGGAAAAACCAGGAGATAAGGGCATCGGTGAGGCCCCCGCGCCGTGCAGCCATGTGAGGGGAACATCTACACGGAGTCGCTAGCACCGGAAGAAGGCGCCGCGACTAGGAAGGTTCAACCGCCTACCTGATCGCCGGAGGAGCCCGAGGGCTCGAGGTAACCGAGCCAGGCAGAAGAACCAACCTCCGAGCCCATCGCTCCATAAGAGCGCCCACTGATGAAACTGCTCATCTAGCCCTACCTATAGGCGGGGAGGGCTCCGATGTCAGGAGCAGCGATTATCGGAAGTTGGCGACTCGAAGGAACCGGCAACTAGCAACGATAGCCGACCGTCGCGCACGAGACATACCAGAGGGCGACCTCGAGTGATGCCTTCTTTTTTTGACCTGTGGGGTCAAGAAGAGTTCAGGCCGAACGGCGCCGAAATGCGACCGCTTATTTTATGCCGCGGGGACCGCCATCCTCGGCATCGGACTGACCGTAGTCGGAACCCCGCTGAGGAGAAGGAGGCTGACCGACCCAGCCCGGCTGACTGAACAGCTTTTACACGAAGTCTCCCTACCGTCACCTGACCTGCTCATGGTTCACTCCGTCCAGTAGGCCGAGACTTCTTCAAGTAAGTTAAATTTAAATATTAGAAAATTTTACGAAAATAGAATAAAACTAAGCGATACTACTATCGTGATAATGTTACAAAAAACAAACTGAAAACTATGCGCTAGTTTGAAGTTTGACTCCGACGGATGACGACGTCGTCACTGAAGCGCACTTTCGACGGCGGAAAAAAAGAACTGAGGGCGGTTGGAGGTCGTCGCCGAGATGGTCATTACCGCACGAACCGCTGCTCATGGGCGCCGTGGTCTCGCTGGCGCCTCTCTCGCTACCGACCTCCAGCAAAAGTTTGTCTCGATGGGTCTTAGTGCCTCCGGCGCCAATCCCACTAGTGTGAATGAGTGGTGGAGACTTATGTCCAGGAAGATAGGCTAAAATTCTGTTTTTTAATGCCAGGAGTCTGAACAAGGACAAATTAGCAGACCTGGAAATTATGTTAAGCATGGAGGAATCTGAGATAATAGGGGTTATAGAAACATGGTGGAAGGAGGATATAAGCGGGAACAAACACATACCCGGATATCGTTTATTTAATAGTGATAGGGTATCTAGAAGAGGTGGGGGGGTAGCCCTATATGTCAAGGATGATAGAGTGCATTTTCAATAATAATAATAGCAATGATTATGGTAATCATTATGGTAAGCAAGAAAGTACATTCGTAAGGTACTTGGAAAATCCAGGAAAAGCGGCGACACACTCGACCTCAAATTTATTTCCCTTGCACTTGATGAAATCCTAGCTCCCATTACTAAACTGCTGAACTTATCCCTGCAGCTGCCTCAATTCCTCCAAGCTTAGAAGTCAGCCCTGGTAACTCCGGTGCACAACAGCAGTGACCGGGCACTGCATGCCAATTACGGACCTATTTCTATCCTTCCACCACTGTCAAAAGTGCTGGAGCGCATAGTCTCAGACCAGCTGGTTGAATACCTTAATAAATACAACATTCAGTGTCCGGAACAACATGGATTTCGGAAAGGGCACAGTACCTCCACAGCTCTTCTGGAGTTCACCAGCTGCATACACAGTTCACAGGACCAGGGTAACCTTGTTGGCGCGGCCTTTATTGATCTAACAAAGGCCTTTGACAGGGTCAGTCACTCCCTACTACTTCAACTCACCTCAATAGACCTCTCTAACCCCGCTACTAACTGGTTCAAAAGCTATCTAGCTGATCGTTACCAACAGGTAAAGACTGGAAACATCACATCTGGGCCTCTGCCAGTTCACTGTGGGGTCCCCCAGGGGTCAATCCTAGGACCCCTCCTTTTCAGCATCTTTCCAAATAGCCTGCCTCGATTGTGTGACCAACGGATACTTCTCTATGCAGATGATGCTGTTATTTTTACTTCTCAACATGACCCTCACACCCTAAACTATCAGCTACAACATGCTTTTAAACAAACTGAAGATTGGTTCAGAGCCCGCAAGGTGGTTCTGAACTATAAAAAGACAAAAAGTAATGCTTTTTAAGCGGTGCTAGAAGCAAACACAAAGCAGCATCCCTTAACATCACCAACTGCGCAGGGGTTTCACTTAAACAAGTAATTCAAATACCTGGGGGTTACACTTGACTGTTCCCTCTCCTATGAAGAACACATCGAGTATGTGGCCAAAACAGTCAACATAAGAATTGGGCTCCTGCACAGGCACAAGAAATGCCTAACACCTGAAGCACTCCAAACCGCAATCCATAGCACAGTTGTCTCTGTCATTGACTATGGATTGGTCATATACAGCTCAGCCACTCCCACCTCACTATGTAGGATAACAGTAGCCCTAAACAAAGTCTGCAGACTGCTCAACAATTCCCCCCAACTAATGCACACATGTGACCTTTATGAGCAAGCCGGGTGGCTACAACTTGAAAACAGGATACAATACATAACCTGCCTCTTAGCTAAAAAATCACTACTCGGACTTCAGCCTCCTGGAGTCACAAGCCTATTAAGCTTATTCACAGGCCCACACCACACCAGGAACTCTGACCATCAGGTTCTCACCATCCCTTGCTGTAGAACCTTCCAAGGGCAGAGGTCATATGGCTACCGGGCATCACTTTGGCTCAATAACCTCGGCACTGAACATAACGCCACACAGAGATTGGGGCTTTTCAAGACCAAGCTAAGACAACACCTACTGAAGAAAAGCTCCTGTGACTGTACTTTCTAATTACTCCACACACACACACACACTTCTGACCCTGGTCTTATTCACCTTTCAGGTTATTACCATCTCCTCGCTACCCCTACTTTGTCCTTCTACCCTGAATTGTCCCAATTTTTGCCCTGCAATACCCTGCACTCTCCTCTCCCATCTCCCCCTAAATAGTCATCATGCCCCCCCCCCACTCAGTGCCCCCTACTTTCCTTTCTGGATAGCTGCTTGCTGTCTTTTACCTGACAATACCACCTAGGCTGCTACTGTTATCTGAATTATGTTAGTGTTAAACCCATCTCTGTTTCCTATTTACAATGTATTTTTGTCTATGTTTACTCACCTAGCTAGATACTCCTAAACCCACAATGTATGTATACCCACCCTTTATGACGTGGAACCTTTGTAAAAGAGCAGTCTCTCGCTCAAAGGTATTGTAATCCAAGATTGAATAAATAAATAAAAAACAATATAGAGGCTCTTTGGGTGGATATGTTGGGTCTAATGGGAAAACAATTTAAACTATTAACCTTCTATAGACCACCTGATACAAATGCCAAGGAAACAGAAGCATTTATAGGGCATGTGGCAACTGCCGCTGAGGATACTGACATACTGGCAACAGCAGATTTAAACATCCCAGACATTGATTGGGAAGGCTTAACCACTGAGCACAGTTCCTTAGCTGATAGAATTTTAAGGGACCTGTCATCAGCAGGGGTGGAACAGTGTGTGCAGTAGGCTACAAGAGGAGAAAATTTTTTAGATGTGCTATTAACTAATATACCAGAGGATATTTCTAACATCAGGATAAACCCCACTTTGGGTTCCAGTGATCACGATACTATTACCTTTCAAATCAATAGCGCTACAAGGAATTGCAAAGGAGCTACTACTCAGATAATGTATAATAAGGCAGATTATGTAGCAATAAGGAGAGATCTAGCTGAGATCAAGTGGAATAGTTTGACTAAGGACTTATCGACTGAAACATGCTGGGATCAGTTTATTAGAATAATTACAAATTTAGTGAACAAACACATCCCTAAACAAGTTGTGTATAAAAATAGAGGTAAGAAGCCATCATCGTTGAACAGAAAGATTATCAACCTGAGTCATAAGAAATGACTACAGTACAGGAAAATGAAAAATATAAAGTCTGATGGAGAGGGCTAAATATAGCAAAATATTATGTCTCTTAAACAATGAAATCAGGAAGGCAAAGAAACAATTAGAATGTAGACTTGCTATGCCTAAAACGGACACTAAAGGATTCTTTGCCAATGTAAATAATAAAAGGGGTAATAACAGACAGATTGGACCACTCGAGATTGATGGCACAATTTTCACCAAATCAGAAGACATGGCCAGGGAGTTTAATAAATTCTTTGGCAATGTTTTCATTAAGGATGATCCTAGCAATGTATGTAGTATACCAGTGGTGGGGACCGGTCTACATACTGAGTTTATTACAGCTGATAAACTTGCTAAAATTAAGACTCTAAAGCTTAAGTCAGCAGGTTCTGACAGCCTCAATCCTAAATTCATTAAGGAGCTGAGTGTAGAACTTGCACCAATTACTGCAGATATAGGTCGCAAATCGATGGATGAGGGTTATGTGCCTAGGGATCGGAGGATAGCTACTGTGGTCCCGATATTTAAGAAAGGTGATAGGGCTGAGGTAGCTAGCTATAGACCAGCAAGCTTGACCTCAGTGGTAGGCAAGCTGATTGAGGGGATTATCTTTGTGGAAATTAAAAATATTCTGGTAGACAGGGGCCTCCAGGATGAGTCACAACATGGTTTCACTAAAAATAGATCTTGTAATACCAATCTGGTTAGTTGTTATAGTTATGTAGGAAATCTTGTGGATCAGGGTAAGTCAGTGGATGTGGTAATATTGGATTTCAGCAGAGCTTTTGACAGGGTGTCACATGGGATCTTGCTCTCTAAGTTAAACTAGGCATTGACTGTACCATTACGAATTGGATAAGACATTGGTTAATGGAAAGGTCACAAATAGTTAGAATATTGGGCCACGTTTCTGAGGAGGTGGAGGCTGCCAGTGGTGTGCCGCAGGGGTCCGTATTGAGGCCACTGTTGTTTAACATCTTTATGGGTGATTTAAAAATTAGCAGTGGAAATAAATTAAGTAAATTTGAGGATGATGTGAAACTAGGGGGAGTGATGGATACCTAAGAGGACAGACTTAGGTTGAGACAGGATATAATACTGATAAGTGAATGGGCAAAGATGAACAAAATGGATTTTATATTTAAACAAATGTGTTGTGATGCACATGGGGAGGGATAACATCAATCAAGAGTATTATATGCAGGGGGCTAGACTACATAATTCATCTGGTTAAAGGGATCTGTGGGTTTATATTAGCAATGATTTAAAAAAGTGGATTGCACTGTAAAACAGTTGCTAATAGGGTGATCCATCTCATAAACTGTATTCGAAGGTGTTTTCACTCCCAAAGTGAAGGGCTACTATTGCCATTATACAAATCATATGTAAGGCCGCAGCTGGATTATTGCTCCCCTAGTTGGAGTCCATTCTTAGGAAGGACTTAGCCATGGTTGAAAGACCTCAAAGATTGCTTACCCAATTTATTTCAGGACTCAAAAATGTGCCTTATGAGGCTAGGCTAAAAAAAACTAGGATTATGGCCGTTGGAGGTTCAAAGAGCATGTGGTGATTTACTATTGTTATATAAAATCCTCAGACAAGAAAGACTAAGGGAAGACATGAATCTCAGGTTTAGGGAGCAGAAGTACAGTATAATTTAAGAGAGCATGAACAACAGCTATTCGAACCACAATGTAGAACTGAATTATGGCGGAACAGTTTTATGCCAAGGGCAGTTAGATTATGGAACAAGCTGCCAGCTGAAGTTGTTGGAGCATCTTGCTTTGATAGCTTCAAGGTTCGATTAGATAATTACATCTTGATTTGTAACCTCGGTTACCTCCACTGAATAGTGAGGACAACTTATATGGGCTTAGGCCTTTTCTTGTCTTACAACTTCTAGTAGTCTGACTTCAGAGGCATGACTACCAATGGAGGCAGCTCCTAAGGTAACTCAGCAGGTAGAACCAACTGGGCCTCATCCTCCTGAGTGAGGACAGGGAGCACCTGAGTCTGGAAGAATGACACCTTGTCCATCTCTTCCAACAACCAGTTGACCGGCAATATCTCGTCTGCTTTCTCAACTGGAGTTGAGACCAGCAGGCCTGATGAGGTTTACCATGAAGCCCTTGACCACACCGTTGACTGGTGGAAGTTTGATCACGGCTGAGTGGTCGGGCAGGTTGAAAGAGTGGGAAGAGCATGAGCTTTCCCAATTCCATGGCTTGCAACAAAACTGCTACTTGTGCTTCTTACTTGCAATGAGAAGGGCTCTCCCCAAAGGTCTGGAGGATCCTAGACATTTCCCTGAAGTTATCAGAGAATGACACTCTGACACTGGCCCCATCCAGGAACAGCACTGAAATTGATGAGGAACTCACTGCAGCCACTGCCTCTTTCATGACTGCAAGCTGGACAGCTGACCTGGCAGCTGCTGAGGCAAATTTGCCATCGTTGGGCTTTCCCAAGACCAACCTGGACTTTCATTCTACAACGGACGCTGGGAGCATGGCCCAGTTACTGCATCCCGAGATGTCGTGCTGATTATCCAAGCAGTAAATGCATGTGCTGTGTGGGTTTGTGGCCAACATTTTCTGCCTGCACTGGGTGCAGAAGTTAAACACCAGTGTCTTGGCTTCCATCATCAATCGTGATTGCAAAGCAGAGCCAGAAGATGCAGGAGTAACTGCAAAGATGAATATGGACTGAAATCCTGTGAAGTGGGAAACTTGCCCCTCCCATCAGAAAGAAAGATCTGATGTGATGGGGTGGAGCTGGAGAACATAATGCCTGGGTGGTGAGGAACTTAGTTTGAAGACTTCCAATGAATCAGTGTGGATAGTGGACTATGTTTATGTTGTTACAGTATAAGTGTTATTTCCCAGCAGTCTTATATTGTGCCATTGTCTTATTTGTGGATGTTTTCAGGAGTGTGAGTCTAGGTTATACTGCTATACATATGCTGCATTTTACAATAACTGATATCTGGTGACCTCATCTGATGCAGAAACGAACCTTTCATGAAGAAGGAACTCTAGAACTAAATCACAGAAACACTCAGTTTACTACTTATTTTGACTTCACTTTACTCAAAACCACCTTCGCACAGCTGTACATTATAAAACCTAATAACCAACCTTGAGTTGAAGTTCTCCATGACTCGGAATCACCTCAAAGAAATAAATGATCTGCTCCCTTGCAGTGTCTTTATCTTCAGCTGACAGGACAGCACTCGAAATGATCCTCGTTTCACCCATCTCCATCTCTAAGCCAGTGTTTCTGTAACAGAAAGACTCCTATATTACCTTTACCATCTTGGGCCTGCCCATTCTGTAATGTCTCAAGTACTTTGGTAACATTACCATGATGTTCTATACTGAAGCTCATTCCCTTATCTTGCAGTCACCATGTGGCAATCCATTTCAGCAGAATTTTCTGCCAAGTAGGATCACTTTATGCTTGAAATAGGATTTCCAGATAGAAGGGTTAATAACACTGACTCTCAATATGGTATATGAAGGAACTACATAGAATTCATCTCATAAGCAGTAAAGCATGGCCAGAAATATGTTACTGATCTGTTTATCAGTCTCTATGGATGTGATGTGGCATGAGGTATCGCCAAGTGCCACATGGTCCTAGAAGGTGATTAACTGGCCATTAACATCATCCTGGGAGTGCCTTATTGCAATTATAATAAGAAGGGGAATGTTATATAGTGCTGTACCTTGTTCAGCATGTGATTATACTCTACATGTATGTTAATAAGAGATAAACATAAGACTGATTGAATGCTTACAGTCAATCAAGAAGCTGTATATCTCAAATCCGTTTTAGGCATCAAACGAAGATTGGAGACTATTATTATCAGTGTAACTATTTTCTATCTCAGATTTTCTGCAGTGGAGTAGATAGACAGATAGATAGATAGATAGATAGATACTTTATTTGTAAAAGCGCCCATTTCCGGAGACTCTGGGCACTGCACAAAACATGCATTATAATTATAAAAACATACAAATCATATAGCACCAAAACTAATAAAGTCATACTATATCCACCAAGAGCATATTTAAAATACTATCTATCTCAATAAAATCACAGTAAAATCAAAAGCATTAATACAGTTAATTTATAAATGCTTGCTGGAACAGGTATGTTTTAGGCCCTTCTTAAAGGCTTCTACCATGGGAGCCTCCTTTAAAAAAACAGGCAGGGAGCTCCACAGGGTAGGTGCGGCCACTGAGAAGCTATTCCCTATTGACACCCTAGCAGAGAGTTGGTTATGTGTTTTTACCCAGGTGTGCTCCATTGAGTTTACATGGGGCTGCATCAGGGTATGGGTATGTGTCTGTTCTTAACTGGTCTTTTTTTCCCTCATGCTGCATGTAGGGCTGATCATCGGTCACAGCTCCTTAAGTTGAAGAAGTCTATAGCACTTCTGCTGAAATGAAACAGCAGAGCACAGTATTTAAATAACTGCCATGATGTATCACATGACATATTAGCATAGAGAATAGTCCTCATGCAAAAACAACTGCAATCAACAGCTGCTGCTGAGAAAACCAAAACAAAGGACATACAATGTTAATACTTCGGTGAAAAAAAAACAGTGAACAAAGTTTTAACTTCTCAGGTGCAGTACAAGCCATTTAAATGGGATGACTTGGCATATTCATTCTTGTCCCGTTTAAGCAGATTTCCCCATAAAACAAAGTTCATGTTTCTAGTGAGCAGCAGAAAGGGACGTGTTACCCATAACACAAAGTTTACATTTCCAGTAAGTGAGCAGCACAAAAGTATGTGTTAAGTGATTTCCATTATTACTGTATTCAAAAGTCAGAAACAGCTTTAAAGTGATTTAAAAAATGTAATTAGCTTTTCAGCTTCTTATGCCATTCAGAAACATAAGGACATTTCATTTATTTTATTTTTACATTTTGGCAGTGGGTTGGGTCAGAGCTGTGTTCACTATTTTTATTTATTTTTTATTTATAAAGGTAGCCTCAACTTGGCCATCAGATATTCCATGTCTAGGATCCTGGTGCAGATATCATACCAAGTAGAGATAGTGGGATTGTCCGGAGTAAGCCATGACAAATTAATAGCCTTGAGGGCTATTGTCACCAAGATTCCAAACAGACGACGGGAGGATCTGGAAGCCAGCAGAGGGGGAGGCAATCCCAATAACCAGTACTGAGGAGACTTTGCCAGTACTAGCTCGAAAATCCTTTCAAAGATATCTTTTACTTCCCCCCAGTACTCCTGTATAACTTTGCATTCCCAGAATATATGTAAATATGTACCAACCAACTGACAGTTTCTCCAGCAAAGGTCAGAATGATGTAACCCATAATGTTTTGTCACCACATGGACTCTAAAAAAATCTAACAGCTAGCTTCCACCGAAATTCTTGCCAAAAGAGGGACAATGTGGTGTTTTGAATAGCCTTCCAAATGGAAGTCCAGTCAGATTCTGATGGAGCCACGCCAAGGTCTCTGTGCCACATATCCTTAACCAGAATTAGGGAGTCGCCCTCTGCGCAGTTCATCCCCTGTACTAATCTGGAGATCAGTTTTTTTGATTCGGAGACATTATCAGGAAGGATAGGACAGATTGCATTGGGTTATTTAAAGGTTCCATACCCAACTCAAGCTCCTTTTCATTTCAGTGAACATAGTGTCTTAACTGGAGGTAACAGAAAAAAGTCTGTACATTGGAGACTGAATTCGGCTTTTAACTGCTGGAATGGTTTTACTAGATTTTGATCGAAAAGCTGGCCCAAATTAATCAGACCAGCTCTCGCCCACCAACGAAAACCCATATCCCACCTAAGTGGGCCAAAATCTAAGCAGCTCAATATAGTCGTGTATTGGTTAAGCTTTAAGGTAATACCTAGTTTTGAGTTCATGTCCCTCCAAACCTGGGAAATCACCCTAGTGAAAAGATTCCTAAAGTCAAGCTGGCGTAGCCTAGGAATATCCAAGAAAATAAGGTCTGAAACATTTCCCAGAGGAGAATCAGCCCCCTCAATCTGAACCCACTTCGGGTGGGGACTCCTGAGCCATAGTCACCAACGGTTGCAGCTGAGATGCCCAGAAATATTTCTGGACATCAGGTACCCCAAAGCACCCCCCTATCTTTGGGGGCCACCATGGTCTTCCATCTCACATGGGGCCTCCTCCCAGACCAAAGAAATTTAGAGAGGGTAGAGTTCAGATCTCGCCAAAAATTCCTTGGGGGTCTGAAAGGAATGGCACCCATAATAAACAACATGTGAGGGAGAATATTCATGCGGATGGATTCACCCCTGCCCGAGATGGAAAGGGGGAGCTCCCTCCATCTGTTGCAGTCCTCCCAAATCTCCTGAAGTACCCTTAAATGGTTTGTAGAATATAAGGCCTTGAAATCCCTAGGGACCCGTACTCCTAAGTATCTGAACCCTGACTTACACCACTTAATTTGCTGCACCTTTGGTAAGGGCTGATCCAGGAAACTCTCCAGAGGGAATAGCTCGGATTTGTCTGGATTAACCTTATAACCAGAAAGAGCTCCGAATTCAGAGAGAAAGCTGAAAATCCTGGGAACTGCATTTACTGGATCTGATATATATAACAAGGTATTGTCCGCATTTAATGAGATCTTGACCTCCACCCCCCTAACCCAGAGACTCTGGAAGATATCCGTTTGCTGAATATATGCTGCCAGGGGTTACAAACTGAGGGCAAATAAGAGAGGGGAGAGAGGGCAGCCCTGCCTGGTGTCTCGCTCAATCCCAAATTGAGTGGAAATCATCCCGTTCACCCAGACCTTTGCTCTAGGTTTAGAGTATAAATTAGATATCCAAGTCCAAAATTTCTCACCAAACCCAAAGCCCCCCAGGACCAAGTCCAAATATTGCCAATTTAGACAATCGAATGCTTTCTCAGCATCTGAAGATAGTATTGCTGAAAGTGGGGAGTCTATAGGGAGCTGGGCCGTGGAAATAATATCTAACAGCAATCTAATGTTGTCTTGGATGTGCCTCCCCGGTATAAACCCAGTTTGATCCGGGTGAACTAAGACAGGGACCACTTTCTGTAAACGTTCGCTGATGATCTTAGCAAAGATTTTTGCATCTTGGTTGAGCAGCGAAATAGGTCGGTACCCAGCGCATGAAGTATGATCTTTCCCTGGTTTGGGCAATACCGAAATAGGGGCCTCTCCTCATGTATCCGGCAAGGCCCCTGGCTCCTGCGCCACATTGCAGAATCTAGTGAGCAGCGGGGTTAACACATCCTGGAACCCTTTATAAAATTCTGAGGTGAACCCATCAGGACCGGGAGCCTTGCCAGAGCTGAGAGTCTTGATAGCTGCCCTCACCTCTCCCTCAGTGAAGGGAGCCTCCAAGGAGTCCCTCTGAATACAAGACAAGGCAGGGAGCTCCAGGCCTTGTAAGAAATTCAAAATTTTCTCGCCATGCTCTTGTGTTTCTTCCTTCGTATAGAGTTGTCTACAGAATTCCTCAAACTCTTGTGCAATTTCGCCAGGAAGAATCTTATAAGGGAGATTAGTCGGGTCTGAACTGACCTTAACCACATACCTATCAGCTGCCTGCCTGTGGAGCCTTAGGGCAAGCAATTTGCCTGCCCTCGCTCCCCTCTCATAATGTAACGCCGTCGTATATCTAAGGGAATTCTCTACCCATCTGTGTAATAAGGAATTATAGGAATCCCTGGCCTTCCTCAACTTTTTGAGTGTATACTTAGACCCCGTACATTTGTGGGATGCTTCCAGGTTGGCAATAGATGTGAGAGCTTCCTGCATATGAGCCTGATGCAGTTTATGCATCTGGGAGGAAAATGCTATCGTGTGCCCTCTCACCACCGCCTTTAAGGCATCCCACAAATACTTGGGCCTGGAAAGCGCCTCTGTGTTTTCTTTTAGATAACACTAAATGACCTTTTTAGTAGATTCTATGTACTGTTTATCATTGAGTAGTCCCGGATCAAATCTCCAAAGACCGCCCCCCCCCTCCACTGTGTTCCAACGAAGTTGTGCCTTGACCATAGCATGGTCAGAGATTGTGATCGGGAGGATGGAAATGTCCCTAAATGAATGCAAAGCATTTCTCTGAGTGTAAAATCTGTCCAATCTGGAATACATATTGGAAGTTGGAGAAAAAAAGGTGACGTTTTTCACTGAGGAATTAAACTGCCTCCATGGGTCTATTAGTCCAGCTTCTACAAGCATGTTACGAAGTAACCAGGAGCAGGACCTTGAACCTGGGATTTTGGTAGAGCTTCTATCCATACCAGCATTCTCAACACAGTTCCAATCCCCCATTAAAATAACTTGTCCAGGAGGTAATCTGGCTACCGAGTTAAAAAGGGAACGAAAAAACTCTCCAGAAGGTGGGGTGGGGGCATAAATTCCAACCAAATGTATTGTCCGACCCTTGTAAATGCCAGAAACCGTCAGTTGGTGTCCCAAACCTGATTTAATTACAGATTGAATCTGAAATGGAAGGCCCCTATGAAATAGGATAGCTATTCCTCACTTTTTAGATTGTGGGTGCATACTGTATTCACCCAATCCCTGCGCAGTTTCATGTGCTCTCCCAGGGTCAACCTGGTCTCCTGTAAACAGGCAATGTCACACTTTTCCCTTTTAAATTCAGCTAATATCGTTGCACATTTAACAACATTGTTAATTCCTTTAACATTAAGCGAGCAAATTGTCAAGTCAGCCATGTTTTATATCCAAGAGAACTCTGAGAATAATTATACACCCTGTAACCAATTGTATAATCATAACACCTAGTCGTACAAAAAGGCACTCTCCCCAGAGCAAGTAAAGATAGGAAAGAGAGAAAGGATAGGAAGGAAACAGAGCAACAAGTAATACAACCACCATAACACACAGGAAGTCAGAAAAAGTTGCAAGCCCTGCACTAAGAGCACTGGACCTGCCTCCACAAAGGGAGCGAAACGACAAAGGGTCATTGCTCATACATGGCTTAACGGCCAAAGCGTCCATCCATGCCAATGATGCTCAGCTCGGCAGGCGCTTCGATGTGAAATAGGAGGAGAAAAGAACTACACCCGCTGGAGGTAACAACACTCCACTAGGAGTGAAAGGGTTGGGGGCTCCCCAGAAACCTGGAGAGTCACCAGCCTGTGCCCTATGTTGGTTTCCTTAAGGAAAAGCTTCTGGGAAGGGCTGGGAAAAAGAGCCCTTCAGGTCTCCAACGTTCACCCATTAACTGAAAAACTTCCTTGATGGAGAATCCAGTGCAGCTTAGACTGTAAAAAAAAAAAAGAGGGAGGGAGGGGATGGGAGAAACAACAAGGTTAATAATTGATTAGCCTTCATACTAGAGCGGCACAAAAAGGAAGCAGACAAACCATCACATGGATGGGTGGGGGGGGGGCGCACCAATTTGTGTTTACATTCGAGTAAAAAGAAAGGGCACTTGAGTGAATTATATCGTCCTTGGCCAGAAAAAAAACCCTGTGAGGCCTCGCCCTGGAAAAACCAAAATGAAAATAAAAAATGATGTACTCATTCCCCCTTAATAGCACTGACCAACTAGCAGAGGCCTAATGCGACATGTAACTAGGTAGGCCTCTTAAACTCCACATCAACTCGTAGTCTAGTGCGACTATCTAAATCGCAAGAGAGTAACCCTCTCTCCACTCTTTCTATGGAGGGAAAACAGCAAAGAAAAATCACAAAGCAAAAGCTACCCCTTTTTCTCCCCTTCTCCAGCCCCTCTCCCCCCCAAAGACAGTAATGAATAGGACCATCTGTTACTATTCATATCGGGGTGATGGGTAATCAAAAAGCCCACAACCCACTAGAGTCAATATATTTGTCTTACTTTAAGTTAAATGAGCTGCCCTTCTTGTGGGTGTCTAAGTTATGGCTGTCGAGATATTCCCCTCCTCTGAGAAACTCTACATTAGGTCAGCATCCCTCGCGAAGAAGGGAAGGGAGAAGGAACAGAAAAAGGCCCGTGACATCAGGGGGACCAAAAGCAGAACCGGACTCCAGGAAGGCGCCACCCTGAAAAAAGGTCCCACCCGCCATGGAATTCAAAACAAATAGACCGCCCTCCCACCCCTCTGTGGCGCAGGCACGAACCAGCCTCCCATCAGAAGGAGGAGAGGGACACCCCCAACTCCACACCACCCGGGACCAGAGCAACCGCTGGGAAAAAAACAAAAAGCAACAAGGTAAACCTCTTAACCGCCATTTTTCTAAACTCTAAAGGCGCTTTGTTTAAGTGGCAATTATAACACTTCAAGGTTCTAATACTCAAAATGAGTGCAGGTTTAGCAATCGATCCCCTGGTAAAAAAGAGAAAAACGATAAGCGATCAATTACTAAAGTTCATGTAATCTTCTCGGGGTGTTTCCCCTTGGTAATCCATTTAGATAGATCAGCACGTAGGGGCAAAACTGAGTCCACTCTGAAGTGGGTCCGATTAATATTCCTCGAGCCTGGAGTCACTGCCCAGAGAAGCTGCTCAATCTCCTTCTCCACTATTTTTTCTTTTATATCTGGGACCTGAATGTCCTTCAGAAACCAGGAAATAGTGAGCCATAAAGTAAGGAATCGTAGGTTTTGGGACCCTCAGACAATCCTATCCACAATCTAGCAGGGTAGCACAGCTGGGCCCTCATGCCCTTCTCTCTTAGCTGTCTCACTACACCAAGCACCTTTCTCCGACGCTGGGCCAAGGCGGGGGGGAATCTTGATCCACAAACACCTTTGTTCCATCAAAATTCAGATCCCTCTTAACCCATGCCAAATGCAGGACCCTGTCCTTATTGGGGTACCTCAGAAATTTAATTATAATGGCTCTGGGAGGGGCGTTCTGCTTGGGCTTTGGGGCGAGGGCCCTGTGTGCCTTTTCAATCTCCAGTGGAGTGTCTTCCTCTATCTGTAGCTCTGTTTTTAACCAACAGTCCATAAAGACTACCATATCAGCCTGCTCAGCCCCCTCTGGTATTCCGACCACCCTTATATTGTTGTGCCTGGAGCACCTCTGCATCTCCAGCTTTTGCAGTTAGTTAGAGCTTTCTCCCTGCCGTATAGGAATGCCAGCGATCTTCCATAGGCCATATGCTCAGCCTGCAGCCCCTCTAGGTGCTGTTCCACTGCGGTAGTTCTAGACTCCAATTTTTTAAAGTCCCTATGAATGTCTGAGACCTTTGTGTCTATCTTGTGTAGAAGCTTGATTATTTTCCTCGATTCTGCCCTGGTGCTGGTTGAACCAGAAATGGAGCACGAGTCCTCGGCCCCCGACGCTGAAAGCACTGATAAGCGCGAGGGAGCTGGACGGATGCCTGCCATCTGTCTGCCTTGCGAATTTACTGAAGCAATTTTGGTGATCAAAGAGCCTCTTTTCTTCGTGAGGACCATTGCGGGTCACTTCTTGTGCCCGTAACACAGTGTAAAAATGCAGGATGCCACCATAAAGCACTGGATTCTCTTTTTTATTTTCCTTTGGAGAGCCAGAGTGAAGAGTTAAGCGGCCATTCCCATCTACTACATCACCGGAAGTCCGTGTTCTTGTTGTTTGAGTATTGTTACGGCAGTAGCTCAACACCTGCACCCTGCCTAGGTCCATGGAGCGCAGCACAACTCCACTGTTTTTGTTACTTTTTTTTTAATTTACGTTTTGTGGTATTTTGTGCCCCTTTTTCACCCACCCCCATCTCAGGTGCAAACTCGTGCATTTAGCACCTCGAGACACCCTCCCTGTGTGCCACCCCCTCCCACCTGTGCTGCCACTGGACCTCCATATGGTGGCAGTGGAACTATGGAGGGGGTGGGTGACAACCACCCCAGGAGAGGAGACTTACCGGTAGGCTGCTCAATCCTGCTCCCTCCCATGCCGGCACCCCGACGACCCAAGGTCGTTCCAGAACCCGGGTCACCAGCATGGCACAAGGTGTGGCATCCAGTGGCTCAATCCTCAGCGCCACTGGGCCTGCTTGTTTTGTTACTTTCAGTGCCCCCCTTGTGATCCACCTCCCTGTGGAGGTGGTCTAGCTCCATCCTTTGCAAGGGCTTTGTCTAGAGGGACTCCTGGCGGTACTGGACACCTCAGATATATTGACAGCATGTGCTATGGGACCAGATGAAGCAGTAGCAACATATAACAGGGTGATCGCTGCCACCTTCAGTCTTGTAGCACCAATTCATGAGCACCCGCTGGTTTCATGCCTTGGCTCACCATAGTTCAACAGCGAGCTAACAGAGATAAAAGCAAAGGGGCAAAGGTTGCAGCATTGTTGGAGGAAATTCAGGGCCCAGGAGGACAGACTGGCTTTGATGGTTCACTACGGTGAGTATCAAAGGGCAATAACCCATAAAAAGGAATGTTGCTGTCTAGGGAGATTGCTGCTGGCAGGAACCGACTGGCTCAGCTCTTTCAGACTGTGGACAGGCTTCTCCATCCAGCCTGTCTGGAGCCTCTAAAAGAGCTGTTTCACTTGTGACATGTGAGGCGTTTCCTCGGTTCTTCTCAGACAGGGTGTCCTCTATTAGGGTTGGGATTTCACAAAGTGGGCCATCACAGCCCAGCAGTATTAAGCCTTTGAGTCTAAAACACATTCAGGGGTCTTGGGGAGGGTTTCGACCAGTGACAGTGAAAGATGTGGTTGAGGTGATCTCAGAGCTGCGGCCTACATTTTGTGATCTGGACCTGGGCCCAACACATCTACTAGTGAGCTGTGTAGGGCAGCTGGGTCTGGTGTTCTCCAGGATTGTCCTGTGTTCCTTGTCAGGAGGGGCAGTACCAATGCCTCTGAAAAGCATGATGATGAAACCACTTCAGAAAACGCCACCTATGGACCCAGATGTCCTAGCGAATTTTCACCGTCGCTAACTTGCCCTTCTTGGGCAGGGTTATTGAGAAGGTACAGTCCAGAAATACTATTACATTTCTGCTCGTTTTCATAAGTATTTGTAATCACTTTTGCAATAAAATATTTACTTAAAAGCAATACTGCGTCTTGTATTCCTTGCGCACTACATATTTCTGGACTGTGTCATTTTGGGGAAGTTAGCCGTCTCTTTTGTGGTGCTTGCAGACGACCGTTTTGTTTCAGCGCAGAGGAGTCCTGGTTGTGTTATTGAGAAGGTAGTTGTGCTGCAGCTTGAGGCACACCATACCTCTTAACCTTCTGTCAATGAAATGAGGGACACGGACACCAAAATGAGTGATACTGACCCTCATAATGAGGGACACATCCTCATACATGGAGATACAAGCTCAGAACACTGTGGAAATCATTGTGTTCATCTGTACAAAGTTTATTTACAACTCCGTAGACTAGAATACTGTGAATGTTTGCTTTAAACTCTGAATTCACAGCACCTCCTCTGTGTGGGCAGTACCTTTTGTATAAGGGATGACTGAGGGACAGGACAATTTTGAGGGGTAAACCGAGGGATGTCCCTCGCAGTGAGGGACAGTTGAGAGGTATAAGGCCCACCTCACTGCCTATGACATCTATGAGCCTCTCTAGTCTGGTTTTAGGTCCAGGCACAGCACAGAAACTGCACTAGTGAGGGTCATAATGATCTGCTCAGGGTGAAAGATAGGTGAGAGCAGTCATTTCTCATTTAGCTTGATATCTCCTCAGCGTTTGACACTGTCGACCATGGGCTGTTATTGGAACAGCTCAAGGAGTATGTAGGACTCACTGGCAAAGTCATCTACTGGTTTGAGATCCTATTTCAGTTGCAGGACTTGGAAAGTTATGTTGGGAAGGTTTTCTTCTCTCCCGGTAGTTCTGCCCTGTGGTATACCCAGGGCTTGGTTCTTTCCCCCCGTGGTCTGCAGTGTATGTGTGATCCCTTGGTAAGGTCATTAGACAATATGGGCTTGGGTTTCACTGGTAGGCAGATCATACCCAGCTCTATATGTCTTTTTTTTCCCCATATACATTTTCTACTCCTCCGTTGGAGCTGGCAGGCAGCTCCGGCCTCTCCCTCGGAAGGGACTCATCTCTCTGATGGGCTTTCCCCCACACCCACCCTAACCAGCCATCCCCCATGGGTTACCACCCCACCCCATGACAGGGCCAGTGTCGAGGGGTGCAGGCCTCTCCCCACCCGCAGAAGCCAACATCTAGATTGCCAGGGGGAAGCGCAGGCACAGCTTGCCACCACAGAGCCTACCAGCTCCGACCTTTTACATTTTCTCCCTGGACCCATGCATGTGTAATGGGTGGGGTGACTGCCTCCACCTCTGTGCAGGCAGTCTTATGCCCTGTGTGTGGGTCCACCTCATACAGAGTGTCAGTCTACAGCATGGCATTGAGTCCCCCCACCTCTGAGGAAGGAGAGCTATCGGTGGATGCTCATCTTTCCGTGCCCCGGCTGACCCCTGAGTGACCTGAGTCTGTTCCCAAACCCGAGTCGCCAGCCGGGTTGGTTGATGTGCTGTATAAGCGACTGGCCAATATCGAAGACTGGCTGTCATCGAGCTGGCTGAGACTTAATCCAGATAAAACTGAAGTGCTGCTGGTGCAGCTGGGTTACAGGAGGGGAATGGTAGCTACCAGACAGGGCTTCAGCTTGGCTCCCCTGGGCTTTTGGCTGCCACCAAGGTGAAAAATCTGGGAGTTATTCTGGATGAGGGGCTGACATTTAAGGCAAAGAAGTCAGCAGTATTATGGAATGGCTTTTACCATCCACAGAACATCGACTGCATTATATCCCTTATTCCCCCGGTGACCTGGCCACACTGGTGCACATGTTTACGACTTTAAGGCTTGATTACTGCAATGCTCTTTACCTTGGGGTCAATGGAGGTATGCTGTGGTGTTTGCAGCTGGTGCAGAATGCAGCTGCTAGGTTGTTGACAGCCTTTCCAGGACATGTCATATATTTCTTAGGCACTGTGCAACTGGCTGTCGGTTAAGTGGCATATCTGCTTTTAAGTGAGTGTACTCAATTACAAAGCTCTACATGGACTTAGCTGTGGTTACTTGACTGAATTGCTGAACCCCTACATATCCTTGTTCCCACTCCGCTCCACTGAGGAGAGGCTCCTGGCAGTTCCCAGGGCAAGGCTACAAACCTTGGGGGACCGAGCCTTTGAAGTGGCAAACCCAGTCCTTTAGAACTCACTCCCGGGAGCCCTGAAGGAGGTCCCCCAGTAGAGGCCTTTAAGAGTGGTCTGAAAACTTACTTGTTTGCATAGGCATTTGGGGACTGATGTCCCCTTCCTTGCCTCCATTCCAATCTGCTGCTATGTATTTATTTAATGAAGGATTATTTTTTAATTTTCATTTTGTAAGTTTGTCTCCCAGTTTTCACCCGCTCACCCATGCATTTCTGGCATGAGTGCGCGCACGTGTGGAGGCACGCGCATGTCACGCACTATGAAACACCCCGCCCTACCATTCACCCATACCAGCCTGCGCCACCACCGGACCTCCACCTAGTGATGGTGGGACTATGGGAGGGTGACCTCCCACCCCATGAGAGGAGAGTCACTAGGCTCAATCCTGCTCCCTCTTCCCCCCCTTGTTGGTAAACTTTCGACCCACCTGTTGTTCCCGAACCAGGGTCGCTGGCGTAGTGTGAGGTAAGGCAGAGATGCCTCAACCATCAGAGCCACTGGGCTGGCTTTAATGAAGGATTTTATGATATTTTACTGTAGGTTCCTATGAATTTTCCTGTATAATTTATTATAGTGTTATATTGGCCCTACTGTACTTTGGTGTAACGGTGCCCTGAGCCTATAGGGAAGGGCCCCAGACTGTCAGAACCTGAAATTCGAGCATTCTGCCAGAAGTTTGACAGGGAGGAACAAATGTCCACGGACGCAGTGGACTGTATGTTGGATTGTTTGGGACCCTCTGAGAATTGCATACCTGCTGCTTACTGCCACTTTTCTGCAATAGTCATTGGTGCACTGCCTCAGCTGGACAATGACAGTATTCAGCGGGCTCAATTCCGAGATCCCATGATCAAATAAGATACAGAAGCCCTCTATGCAGGGAAAGATGTGTCCAAATTATGCTCCACTGATTTGAGAACTGCACTGTTATACAAGGAAGGTCCTAAGTTGAAACTGATCAATAGACTGTTATACAGGGAAACAGTAGACAAGAGGGGGACAAACGGACAAACAACAAGTAGTGCTGCCCACTGCCTTTCGAGACTCAGTACTGAGGCCCTTACATGACCACATGGGGCACCTTGGTATAGACAGAACACTTGACTTGGTGAGATCCAGATTATATTGGCCTAAGATGGGGGCTGATGTTGAGCAACACATTCGAACTTGTAGTTGCTGCTTACAGAGGAAAGCTTTGCCCCAAAGGGCTGCCCCCTTGTTAACATCACCACCAGTGCACCCATGGAGCTGGTCTGTATTGATTTTCTGAGTTTGGAGTCAGATCGAAGAAATATTAGTAATGTGCTGGTGGTCAATGACCATTTTACGAGATATGCCCAAGCTTTCCCCACCAAGGACCAGAAGGCATCCACTGTGGCAAAAGTGCTTGTAAAAAACCTTTTTGTTCACTATGGGGCTCCATAAAGAATCCATTCTGATCAAGGGAGAGACTTTGAGAGTCATCTGATCAAAGAGATGCTTTCTCTGTGGGAAGTGCGAAAGTCCAGAACCACCCCTTACCACCCCTAGGGGGACCCACAGCCTGAACGTTTCAACCGCACTTTGCTAGATATGCTAGGCACCCTCCACCCAAAGGACAAGCCTAGATGGAGCCAACAAATTAGCACCCTGGTACATGCCCACAACTGCACCAAAAGTGATGTCACTGGGTTCTCCCCCTACCGCCTGATGTTTGGAAGAGAAGCTCGACTGCCGTGTAGATGTGTTTTGAGTCTCTTGATGGGGTTCAAGCTGACAACTGTTTACAGTATGTGCAAAAGTTAAAGGCCCAGCTAAATCATGCATACCGACTGGCTCAAACAATGGCTGCCAAAAGAAATCTGCCAACAAAGAAAGGTATGATAAAAGGTGAAGCACAGGAACTCCAGAGGGAGTTCGGTATTCAAGAAATCTGGGACTGCATGGCAAACATAAGATTGCTGACAGATGGCACCATCTCCCTCACATTGTAGTGGGCAAACTAGATGATCTGCCTGTGTACAAAGTAAGGCCTGAGAATAATTCAAAAGATGTTAAAACAATGCATAGAAATCATTTACTACCCATTGGACAAATCCTGATTGAGTCTGAGCCCCCAGAAAATGCCCCCTCTGGACCAGTGACAAGAGCTGCTGCTAAGAAAAAATCAAGAAAGTCTGCACCTACAGAAGATGAGTTAAAGTGTTCCCCTCAACAAGTCCCAGGTGAACATGACTGTCAGTCCATGTCAGAGGAAAGTGAGTGTGGCTTTGAATACTGCCCTTCTTACGAACTGAGTCAATTGTTTCGGGGCAATCCCCTAGTCAATCCTGGAGATGAAGCTGGGCCTTCTGGACTGTCTAAGCCCCCAGCTTTGCCCCTGGAGCCAATGCTCCCAGAAAGTGAAGTGCAAAGCATCAAGTCAGATGATGTGGAATCATTGTGTATGGTAGAACTGTTTGAGCTTTCAGGGGAGGAAAATGATGGACTGGGACAGACTGGTGATACACCAGAACAAGAAGAGTATTTTGAGTGCCCTGATGGTCCACTGCCAGTGCCAAAAGCTTTCCATGTGAGCCAAGTGTTGTGGACTCAGAGACTGTAACTCCTGGAGCTGAAAGTGCCCCAAGTTCTAGCCTCTCTACCCCAATGGAGACTCCCCTGACAAGTGAGGACAATGCTGAAAATGAGGCTCAGAATGCAGAGACTGTAACAGTTCCCCCTAGAAAGACTGGTCGAGTTGTAAAGCCTGTGGTGTGCCTCAGTTATGATTCCCTTGGGAGGCCTGTGGACTTGCCTCTCAATGTTGTCCATAAAGGAGTGTATGCGTCCCCAAGCTCATTGCTCAAACTGAACATCAGTGCTAACTCCAAGTTAATTGCATTGCCCTCTAGGTATGGTGCCCCTGCCCCATCCAGCCCCAAGGTAGCGGATAGAGAAGGGCCCCCTCTCTTCAGATTTCATGTACAGGAGGTAATAACCTGAGTTATGGTACAATGTGTGTACAATACTGTGTACAAAGTGATGTACTGAAAAGTTTCAAAAATGTGTTTCTGGTAAGGTGATATGTTGACTGATGATTACATGTATAAGCCTAATGTGACACTGATGTAAATGTACATGGTTGTATTGAAACTTATGGGGGTACTTACTTGACGCGGATGCCAAGTTTTCCAGGCCAGGAAGGGTGTAACCCCCCTGCGAATGGGGGTTCCCAGAGGTCTTCCAGGAGCTTACTTGAATGCTCCAAGTCTGGACGGTGTTCGGCGTCTGAGCTGTTTAAATGTGGTTCCAAGTGAGTGCTATTTGAGCCTCCACGTACTGTATCTTTAAGAGCTGTCTGCTTGCAGACTTAATTAGTTTGTATGGGGGGACTGTGTATTTAATGCTCGAATCCCGCCCGAGCTGCAGAGAAATCGCTCCATTTCTGCAGTCGCTAAGAGCGCAGAGCCTCAATGAAAGCTGTAACTGCCTGAAACCAGTTAGAGTGTTAAGTCAAATGCAGTTTGTCTAACTTGCCTTTCTTGCAGCTGGGGCTCCGTGTGTGTTACCCCTCCATTTTGGACCTAAACTGCTGTGCTGGGCCAATTGGGTTAAGGGTTCCCTAAAATAGAGCCTGTGGACGAATCAGAACTTGGACTCTTAATTTTGAGCCAGCCACAAGGGGATTGTATGGGCAGTGACCCTGGGAAATGTAGTTTTGACCTTGGCACCTTTTTCTACCAACAGAGGGAGACTTGTTGTGAGTGACAGCTAACTCAGCCAACAGAATAGTGTGGAGATAAAGGAAATGCCCTGCTCTGTGACTGGAAAGAGCAGATCAGTTGTGGCAGTGAAGAGAGAAGGAGCTGTGTGCTTCTGCTGTGTATAGTTTCGCGCGGGAAGCGCGTGAGAGGCTCTGAGTTTCGGTCTGCAGCCTTTGTGAGTGCCAGTTTGGATTGAATCTGAGTTGTGAGGAGAAAGAAGCAATAGAAGTGTGGAAACCAGGCTCAACCTGTAGAAGACTGGAGAAATTGCTGAATCGCGCTCGATCTGTCAGGAACTGAAGCTGCTGTGTGTGCTCCCGGGTATTTTGCAGTCATTGCGATCGGGATCGAGGAGCAGCCTGCCTGGTATAGTACTTTCCTTTACATATAAATGTGCGTAGTGCTTGTGGGGAATCGCTATTTCAAATCCTCTGTACAGTGAATTGTGTGCTGAAGCTGGAAGTAAACCCACAGCTTAATTCGGACTACATCCGTTTGCTATCAAGTGCAGTGGGGTCCAGTCACAAGGACCTTGTCCTCATGCCCTGCTCTTCTGGCAATCCAGAGGGACATTCTCCATCCGATCCTCAGCTTGGGTGTTGTAAGTACAAATCAGGGTATTCCCCTAAAGCTTGTTTTCAATCACAAGTGTGTCACCTAATTCTTGTTGTTTCACTGTTTCCTGGACTGAGCCCTCCGGCTCCAGATTACAATTGGGTGCTGTGCATATATTTTCTTCTACAGGGCCCTATCCATCTGCACCTGCCGCCAACCTCGGCAACGGACCTGGCTAGCCCCCAACCTGGGTACCCAGAGTGTGACTTTTCAGACCCTGTATGTGTGCACAGTACTGTGATTTGAATATTTCCAAACCAAATCAACCTGATTGCCCCCTCCTTGTTACTGTCCCCAAATAAATCAGATTTGTTGTTGTTATACTATATACTGTCTGTGGTGTTGGTACTTATGGAAACAGTATTGTGTTTTGCTGTGTATGTTGTTTAACCTTACTTTGGGGGTCCTCAGAGGCGTGCTGCAGAATCAGTCCTAGAAAGGTGTGGAGGCATCTATATGAGTGAACAGTGTATACGTGGGGTGTTGGGCTGTAACTCTGGTGTACTGTGTGAGCTACTAGAGGGAATAAAAGGGGGTCTCAGTGTCCCAGAGGGCTGTGACCAAGCTAGTCTAACCACTACAAACCCTGACCTCTGGGTGGAGGCACCCGCTATAGGACCTAGGCCCCTGAACCCATCTGTAGTCAAACAGGCAGGGGTAGTAGCCCTTGGGATAGCGCCACCTAGGGGTTACAAATCTGAGAAGATAATTAATTGTAAATGTTCACCATTAAACAAAAACATTCACAAACCTGTTTCCCTGGAATATCCCACACCATCACTTTGGGCAATTCACAGTTCTCTGTGTTCATTAAATAGTTAATTCCCCCCAGTTGCTTCTCCATATATTTGATTCTGCCAAAGACATTTAATATCATCTCACCAAATGTATGAGTGAGTGTGTGTGTGTGTGTGTGTGTGTGTGTGTGTGTTATTGCTAGGTAAATACATACTGGGATTTTGAGGCTGGATAATGATTGGATAGAGAGGGAGTGAAGGCTGCATTTGTTATACACTTGGGGATTTGGGTTAAGGTACACTCAGAAGTGGACGATGCAGCCAGCCCAGTGGTGCAGAGGGCTGAGGCACTGGACGCCTTACCTCTCGCCACTCCGCCCGTGTTCGGGAGCGAGTGCGGGTCATCGGAGGTCAGCACTGGCGGGGAGGGTGCAGGCAGATCTCCTCTCCAGGGAGGGACCTGAGCCTCCCTTGGCACTTGGCTGCCTTGCAGTGGAGGCTAGGGGGCAGTGCAGCCGAGGGAGCCTGGGGCGCTAGGCCAATGGGGTGGGAGGATGGGGCTGTCACCAGCAAGTGGGTGCACGCACGCCTCCACACACATGCGCCTCTCTGTCTGGGGCCCCAGGTAACGTGGGAGAAAAACAGGAAAAAGATCAGGGGCTACAGCAGGATGATGCCTCTGGGCTGGCTCTGGGGGCCTGCCGGGACATGCAAAGTGTCGTAAGATCCTGAAAGACACCGGAGTCTGGTAGGTTGGTGGACGGTAGCTGTGGCCCGCTGAAGGTGCTACAAACACTTTTATGGGAAAAAAAAAAAAAGAAGTGGAAGATGCATTTTGGAAACTAATGTTTTACTAAATCTTTGAACCAAAAGTTCAGGTATAATTGGACAGTGGCAAATGAAAGTGGTATACTGTAATCTTAATTTAACTTCAGGAATTGAGGTTTGTCATTTATGAGTGATGGGAATGCACGCTGGAAATTGTTTTATAATAAGGGGGAGGGTATGAATCTTGGTTGGTAAGGGGGGTATATTTTTCTAGCCCTCCTTTCCCAGACAAAAAATGAAACTAAACATTGGGAGAGTTGGTTGGTAATTTAACTTCTTAAAGCCTCATAAGCAGGAGGTCCTGAATCAGGGTTACATTTCGAAGTGAAGGAGACACATGGGAGATTAAATTTCTACTACCTCTTAGCAAGAATTCAAACAGGTCAAAACCCTTATTGTGCATGTTCTAAAAACCTTATCATGCACGCTCTAAAAACCTTATTGTGCATGTTCTATTGTTACATGCACCTGCAATCTCCTCACACTCACTCCTGCTGACAGCTCCCCTGCCTACTGTAGGACCTACAGGTCCCCAAGTAATCAAAACAACATTTTTAATACCTGACACGTTAGTTTACTTTATATCTGATCAATCCTGTGTCCCTCCACTCGCTATGCTGCTGAACTAATAGTCCCACTGCCCCCCACAGCCAGTCCTGTCATGACGTCGGTGAAGACTAACCCACAGGGGACCTCTATGTACCGGTACATACTAATGTATTCTAATACTCTGTAACAGCACACTTTCATGCTTAGTGTACCGGTATCAATTGGGCTGAGCCTGCATGACTGGTACTGGTACACTAAGTGTGAAGATGCACTGATACAGAGTATTAGAATACATTAGTAAGTGCTGGCACACAGATGTCCCCCATGGCTTAGTCCATGACTCCCATCATCACAGGACTAGCTACGGGAGACAGTGGGCCTATTAGTTCAACAGGATTGACACGCTATAAAGTAAGCTAGCTAACCTGTCAGCTACTTAAAAAATATTCCTTTTTGATTATTTGCTTATTCAGCACCTCTAGGTCCTGCAGTATTAAGACAGGGGACTTGAGGATTCCTGTTTCACTTCTTTCGCTCACTGTAACTTACTATGCCTCACAGAAATCCTAATAGCAGTACATTTATGGTGTTTGTGTCTTTATTTTTTAAAACCATACACTACAAAAAAAAAGGGGTCCCATGCACAACTCGCCTTGTGTTTCTATCTCAGGGTTGAGACACCAGCATGGACCTCTTGTGCTTTGCTCTTGAAGTCCATATGCTGGTATCTCAGTCCCTCAGTGGAAACACAAACTTCTTGTGTATGGGTGCTCATACATTATTCCTTATGTGTGCGGTCTGAAGCATATGCCACTGGCATTTCTGTGGGACTACAATGTGAAAACACACAAGGAACAGGTATATAATGTCAAACTGCATAACTACAATCTCAAACACTGTCCTCTGCTGCCCGGAGCATGGCACTGGCAAAGCCACAGTCCACCCTCTACAGACCCGCCGGATGCTCGCTACAGAATAGATACCTGACTGGGCACCTCTGTGCCCGGCGCTGGCAAAGCCACAGTCCACCCTCCACAGACCCGCCGGATGCTTGCTACAGGTACGGCACTACAGGAGCACCGCTACAGACTCTCAGCTCCATTTTGAAATGCCACGCCTAATGCAGCTCCTATGATTGGACACTACAGCAGCTTGACTCTCCCACTGGCTGTTTCCTCAAGCCTCTGTGGACTCCGAGCTCCACTGCTTTTTCTCTCCATCTTTCTGTAATTCTGCACAGTTTGAACTGTTTTTTTGTCCCGCCTGCACTCCCCCAGGCCTGGCACTCTTTAAATAGACTTTTTTAAGTCAGTACACTCTCCCATCATGATCCTCCCTCCTATTTGGTGTCCCTACTACTTGCCACCGAATCCAATAGAAGCTCTTACTGCATTAGCCCTCCTGAGTTATATATCCCTCTTCCCTCATTGTCTATTCTGAAGACAGATCCTGGCCTCTGCAGCCATAGCAATTCTAAAGAACTCCTTGTGCTTTATTAAAGGATTTGCTTGGCAACTTCTCCCTCCTTGTCAAGCCTCTGCCATTTCTGCGTAGCAGTATACTTTTGCAGTGTCTGCCCCTATCTTTGGTTTGACTCCCCGCAATCTAATCACTATATAGGCACTCTTCTTTAAGAGCTATACAGTTCGAATACTCCCTTTCCTTAAATTAACTCCCTTCTACCTTGCTACACCTCCTGAAATTGCATTATGGCACCCCCCCATTCATAGTGTCTGTATGCATGGCATTTGTTCAGCCCCCTTCCTCGGATCAGGATATAAGTCCTCCTGCACCTATCAACAATGGCACCCTCTTATACACTTCTCGGTACACCATAATAATCCCAGGGGCTAGTTACACCTGTGATGGGTTGCTCCTGCCCTCTCCCTCCAACTTTGCTAAGCATGTCCGCCTTCTCTACCAAGGTCGGGCCTCGTGATGAACACAAAGAAAACAAAAATATTATTGTAACCCCCCTGCAAATGGGGGTTCCCAAAAGACTTCCAGGAGCTTGCTTGAATGCTCCAAGCCTGAATGGTGTTTGGCATTTAAGCCATTTATCAGTGAGTGTTTTTAGAGCCTCTGGTACTGTCTCTTTAAGAGCTGTCTGCTTGCAGACATAATTAGTTTGTATGGGGGGACTGTGTGCTTCTCTGAGTACCACTGAGCTGCTGCCAATTCACTTCATTTTGCAGTCACTAGGAGTGCAAAGGGAACCTATCTGAAAGATGTAACTGTTTGCCAGAAATTATTTAGAGTAATAATGAAATTACAGTTTGTCTAACCTGCTTTCTTTGCAGTCAGAACTGTGTCTGCTAGTTCCCCATTCTAGTTTTGAACTGCTGAACTGGACCAATCAGTGTGGGGTAAGCTAGCTCTAAATGATGCCTTGATGAATCAGAACTTGACTCATAATCTGAGCCAGCCACAAGAGGATTGTAGGGCAGTGACTCTGGGAGATGTAGTTTAGACTTCAGTGCCTTTTGGACCAACAGCAGCAGTCTATTGTGAGTGACAGCCAATCCAGTCAAGAACTGGGAGGAACTCAAAGGAAGTGCCCGTTCGTCAGTTGGAGTTCGTTGAGCTTTGGCAGTGAAGAAGGAAGGAGCCCTGTGCTTTTTCAGTGTGCAGTTTTAGTCAAAAACGTGTAAGGCCCAGAGTTCCGTCTGCAGCTTGTGTAACAGCTTGTTAGGACTGAATCCGTCCTGTGAAAAGAATCAAAGGATCTCTGAAGAGTAGAAACCAGGCTCACCCTGTAGAAGACTGGAAGAATTGCTGAAAATTGCACTCGGTCTGTCAGGAACTGAATCTGCTGTGTGTTCTCCCGGTATTGTGCAGTAATTGCATCGGATACAGATGCAGCCTGCCTGGTATAGTACTTTCTTTTATATGGATGTGTGAAGAGGTTTGTGTACCTCAAGTGAGCCCTGCTGACATTGAAGGACCCTATCTTATTTGGAGGTCGTGAGTACTAATTCAGGGTTGCTCCTGTTGAATTGCCACATTAAATCAAATGGAATTACTGTACTGCTGACTGTTTAATTCTCCTTTTCTGTGTGAAAGGGCCCTACCAGCTGCCACGGGTTTGGACTAGCCACTAGGGCTTGGGTACCCAGGGACAGTAACTGATAGGGATAGGCCTGTGCACAGAGCCATAGGTAGATTATTAGAGTGATAAGCTAATTAACCTGATTTCCCTGTCCTTGTTATATCCCCTAAATAAATCAGAGCTGCTTGTTTCAGCAAAGTTATACTGCCTGAGTGTATTTGTTCTGTTAAAGTACTGTACTGTGATTGTTGCACTGTATCTCATTTCACAGGAGGTCCCAGTGCCGGAACCAGACCTGGGGGTAAGTGTATACTGTGAAGGTAATTCTGATATATTGTGTGGGCCACTAGTGGGAAGAAAGGGGGTTGCAGTGTCCCAGAGGGCTGTGACTAAGTTAGTTTAACTATTGCAAACCCTGACCTCTGGGTGGAGGCACCCGCCATTGGATCCAGGCCCTCAACCTGTTAGTGGCAAATCAGGCAGGGGTAGTAGCCCCTGGGATAGCGCCATCTAGGGGTTACATCTTGGAGGCACCGCTGGATTGTGTGTCCTCTAGTGGCCATATTTACTAATCACTGTTAAGAAAAAATGGGTACCTCGACAGAAGTGGCTGTGAACGGCTGGTGGAGTGTGTACTGGGGAGAGATCGACCCCAAAATGCTATGCTTATCCTGGACATCCCTCTGGGTATCAATACGGACACTGTGCAGGGAGTACTTTCCAAGGTGGAAGGTTTACAAAACCCTGTGGTGGTGGGTCGGCATGCTAATCTGCTCACCCACACTTTCCTGGCCCTAGTAGAGTTTAAGGATCCCATAGATAGCTCCAAAGTGCCACAGACCATTACCCCAGAGGGAGCCCTCACTGCTTGGAGAGTGATAACTAAGGACAGTAAAGACCCGGGGGGGAATCAGCCCCCACCACTATCTGAAACTTTTGAGGAGAAATTTGCTGAATGGTTGCTGGGAGAGGGGAAAACTGTGGAGGACTTGAAGAAACTATTCTTGCCACCTGGGGGTGTTCCTCCCCCAACACCCTCTCCTGCTCCAGTGCCCGTAATGGTGGCTGAACCAATGCAGACTCCTATTTCTGCACCTGCCATTAGTCACGACTCTACCAAGGTTGAGGATCTTCCTGGCACCCTCCCCACCCCCAAGGGAGGATGACTGGAGACCTGGATAGACTATGTTGCCCCCAAGTGCTAGAATGGCAATGCTCGGAAGGTGAAAAGCTTAAAGAGGGTTAGTGAGAGCCTCCGAGGTCCTGCCCTGGCTACCATCCGTGCTAAACGGGCCAGTAACCTGAAGCGACTGCACAGGCCTATCTTGAGGCCTTGGAGAATGTGTATGGGAGCCCAGATTCTGATGAGGACCTATGGTGGAGAGTAAGAGATGCACAACAGTACCAAGGGAGTTGTTGTCTGTGTATGTATCTCGGCTGGAAAAATTGTTGCAAGAATGCCTCAGAAAAGGTACTTTGCCAGCGATTGAACTGGACCGAACCAGGCTGGACAGGATCCTAAGTCTGCCCCTTCTCAGAACTGCTGTTGCTTCAGTTACACCTGGCAGATCGACTGGAATCCCCACCTCCTATGATGAGTTAATGAGAGAAATTGAGGAGTTGAGAAAGACGACCTGGAGGGACCTGCACCAATAGCTGCGGCTATGAATCGAGTGACTGAGGGTGACCCATCAAGTGAAGTTCAGGGGCAGAGGTTGGCAGTCAATGAGTGCTCTGACAAGGAAAAGATATGTCACAATGGGGCGAACTGTTGGAGAGATCCGGAATTCAAAAACAGTCCCTTTATGAAGGCCACGCCTGCAAGTGCGGGCCCTGACCTATATCCGACTGCATCTGCTATGGGGTGGGGTACCCACCCATGTATCTCCTGCTGATAACAGCTCGAACTCGATTCCTTGACCATGGAAGTGGAGAAACTGACGAGATGTCTCCAAATGCTTATCACGCGCAGACAGAGATGGCACCAAGGTTTCAGTTAGTAATACCCCCGCCTGGCTCCCAGTGTGGCGCCCGCCAGCTCAAACTCCAGAAAGTATGTTTTGCTATAATTGTGGGAAAGATGGGCACATGAAAGGGAATGCCAGTCCCAAAAGACACTGACAAAGTTGCATATAGGCTACAAGGAGGCTTCGAGAAGAAATCAGTGGTTAAGAGGTGCACACATGATCCCAGTGAGGGCACCAAAAATGCTAATTCACGCCCTTGTGGCAAGGTCAGTTGCCCAGGCCCCCACTACCGCCTCCAGACTGGTCCAGAATAGTGGGTCCCTCCATGGAGACCACTGTAAAGGTGAACGGAGGTCTACAAGAGCTATATTAGACAGTGGCTCCCAAGTGACAATTATGTTCCAAGATTGGTATCAGAAGCATTTGTCAGACGTACTCTTACAACCATTAGAAGGACTGCATGTATGGGGGTTAAGTGAGAAGGCCTACCCCTATTCCGGTATATCCGACTTGGTTGTCTTTCCCACCTCCGTGGCTGGAGTGGCTGAACAAGTAGAGACCCTAGCTTCTAGTGTGTCCCCCACTGACTGTATGATGGTGTCCTTTGTTGATTGGAACAAATGCTCATATGTTCGGAAGGCTGGCACAGTTGTGTTATGAAAAACAGGGTCAAAGACTAGTAGCTTTAAGAGTTCCGCTTTAATTAAGAAGGCCTATGAGGCACAGAGAGATGCTGAAAAACAGAACCAGAGGAACCAGTCGGAATTGTATGGAAGAAGGATCCTGAGTCTCTGATCCTGGCGCCAAATGCCCAGTGTACCTTACAGGAGAGGTCCGTATCAGAAAGGATGTTAAGAATAAAATATTAATGTTGGATGCACCAGGCGATGGAAAATTGCCAGAGGGACTGCTGGTCAAGCCTAGTATTTTGCCCGCTAGAGCCCATGCTTATGCCAGAAGGGTAATGGTCCAAGTTCATAATGTGTCTGAAAGAGACATTCGAGTAAACAGAGGTTGCATCCTGGCTAATGTGCATTGTGCAGACACTGCAGTGCTACCCAGCAGCAAGAGTTCAAGGAAGAATGACAGAGTAACGCCTGACTTGTTTGATTTCGCCACCCCGCTGCCAGCTGAATGGAAAGTGAAGATCAGTGAGAAGCTTGCCCAGAGAGACCAGGTGTTTTCTTTAAAGGAATGGGATGTAGGATGCGGCAAGGAGCTGAGCACAATATCCGGCTGCATGACGAAAGACCATTTCGTGAGAGGTCTCTGACGCCTGGCACCTGCTGACATAGATGATGGAGACGGCATCTGCAAGAGATGTTAGCTGCTGGTGTAATACAAGAATCCAGAAGCCCTTATGCTTCCCCATTGTGGTAGTGAGGAAAAAGAATGGAACAGTAAGGATGTGTGTGGATTATCGACCTTAAACCGCGGACTATCCCTGATCAGTACACAATGCCCCGCATTCAGGATGCTTTGGACTGCCTAAACGGGAGCAAGTGGTTCTCTGTGCTGGATCTCCGCAGTGGGTACTATCAGATCCCGATGGCCCCAGAGGACCGTGAAAAGACAGCCTTTATCTGTCCGCTAGTTCTATGAATTCATGAGGATGCCTCAAGGGATTTCAGGTGCCCCAGCCACTTTTCAACGATTGATGGAGCGTGCAGTGGGGACATGAACTTACTAGAGTGCCTGGTATACCTAGATGATGTTATTGTGTTTGGCAGCTCACTGGAGGAACATGAGAGCAGATTATTTAAGGTATTGGACCGACTGGAGGACTTTGGCCTTAAACTGTCCATTGATAAGTGTCAATTTTTTCAAACATCAGTAAAGTATGTGGGACACATAGTATCCACCGAGGAATAGAGACCGACCAAGTAAAGTTGAGGCCTTGACCACCTGGCCACAGCCCAAAAATCTAAAAGAACTGCAAAGATTCCTGGGATTCTGTGGTTATTATCGGCGCTCATCAAGGACTATTCAAGAGTGATCCCCTCTACTTAACCTTACTCAAGGGTATCCCCCAACCCACAAAAATACCAAAAGTCAGCATCCTCAAGACTGAAAGAGTGTATTTTCATCCGAGTGAAGTATTTGGGGCCCGCTGACTCCTGATTGTGAGACTGCTTTTCATGAGATCATATATCAACTTACCCATGCTCCAGTGCTGGCCTATGCCGATCCAAGAAAACCTTACGTCCTGCACACTGATGCTAGCTTGCAAGGGTTGGGGCTGTGTTGTACCAAGAGCACGAGAATGGCCTGAGACCAGTGGCCTTTGCCAGTAGAAGCCTGACCCCATCCGAAAAGAACTATCCTGTACATAAGTTAGAGTTCCTAGCTTTGAAGTGGGCTATTGTTGACCAATTCCATGAGTACTTGTATGGGGCTAAAATACTAGTAAAACTGACAATAATCCTTTGACCTATGTGCAGACCTCAGCTAAGTTGGATGCCACTGGCCATAGGTGGCTTTCTGCATTATCTACATATGACTATGCTCGAATACCGAGCAGGTCTGAACCACATAGATGCTGATGCTCTCTCTCGGAGGCCTGTTCCCAGAATGATTGGGTCCGACTGGCAGAACCCTGACATTCGGGCACTCTGCCGGAAGTTTGACAGGAGGAACAATGTCCACGGACGCAGGGACTGCATGGTGGATTGCTTGGGAGCCTCTGAGAATTGCATACCGTGCTTATTGCCACTTTTCTGCAATAGACATTGGTGCACTGCCTCAGCTGGACAATGACAGTATTCGGCGGCTCAATCCTGCGATCCCATGATCAAAGCAGCTTTAGAAGCCCTCTATGCAGGAAAAGATGTGTCCAAATTACGCCCACTGATTTGAGAACTGCACTGTTATACAAAGAAGGTCCTAAGTTGAAACTGATCAATAAACTGTTATACAGAGAAACAGTAGACAGAGGGGACAAGTAGACAAACAACAACTAGTGCTGCCCACTGCCTTCGAGACTCAGTATTGAGGTCCTTGCACAACCACATGGGGCACCTTGGTATAGACAGAACACTTGACTTGGTGAGATCCAGATTCTATTGGCCTAAGATGGGGGCTGATGTGGAGCAACACATTCGAACTTGTAGTCGCTGCTTACAGAGGAAAGCTTTTGCCTCAGAGGGCTGCCCCCCTTGTTAACATAACCACCAGTGCACCCATGGAGCTGGTCTGTATTGATTTTCTAAGTTTGGAGTCAGATCAAAGAAATATCAGTAATGTGCTGGTGGTCACTGACCATTTCACGAGATATGCCCAAGCTTTCCCCACCAAAGACCAGAAAGCATCCACTGTAGCCAAAGTACTTGTAGAAAACTTTTTTGTTCACTATGGGGCTCCACAAAGAATCCATTCTGATCAAGGGAGAGACTTTGAGAGTCGTCTGATCAAAGAGATGCTTTCTCTGTGGGGAGTGCGAAAGTCCAGAACCACTCTCACTACCCCCAGGGGGACCCACAGCCTGAACGTTTCAACCGCACTTTGCTAGATATGCTAGGCACCCTGCACCCAAAGGACAAGCCTAGATGGAGCCAACAAATTAGCACCCTGGTACATGCTTATAACTGCACCAAAAGTGATGCCACTGGATTCTCCCACCGCCTGATGTTTGGAAGAGAAGCTCGACTACCAGTAGATGTGTGTTTTGGGGTCTCTCCTGATGGGGTTCAAGCTGACAACTATTTACAGTATGTGCAAAAGTTAAAGGCCCAGCTAACTCATGCGCATAACTGGCTCAAACCATGGCTGCCAAAAGAAATCTGGCCAACAAAGAAAGGTATGATAAAGGTGAAAGCACAGGAACTCCAGGAGGGAGATCGGGTATTGCTAAGAAATCTGGGACTGCATGGCAAGCACAAGATTGCTGACAGATGGCACCATCTCCTCACATTGTAGTGGGCAAACTAGATGATCTGCCAGTGTACAAAGTAAGGCCTGAGAATAATTCAAAAGATGTAAAAACAATGCATAGAAATCATTTACTGCCCATTGGACAAATCTTAATTGAGTCTGAGCCCTAGAAGATGCCCTCTGGACCAGTGACTAGAGCTGCTGCTAAGAAAAGATCAAGAAAGTCTGCACCTACAGAAGCAAAGTTAAAGTGTTCCCTCCACAAGTCCCAGTTGAGCATGACTGTCAGTCCATATCGGAAGAAAGTGAGAGTGACTTTGAATACTATCCTTCTTACGAACTGAGTCAATTGTTTCGGGCAATCCCTAGTCAATACTGGAGACAAAGCTGGGCCTTCTGGACTGTCTAAGCCCCCAGCTTCATCCCTGGAGCCAATGCTCCCAGAAAGTGAAGTGCAAAGCATCAGATCAGATGAAATGGAATCATTGTGCATGGTTGAACTGTTTGAGCTTTCAGGAGGAAATGATAGATTGGGGCAGACTGGTGATACACCCGAACAAGAAGAGTATTTTGAGTGCCCTGACAGTCCACTGCCAGTGTCCGAAAGCTCCATGCGAGCCAAATGTTGTGGACTCAGAAACTGTAACTCCTGGAGCTGAAAGTGCCCCAAGTTCTAGCCTCTCTACCCCATGGAGACTCCCTGACAAGTGAGGACAATGCTGAAAATGAGGCTCAGAGTGCAGAGACTATAACAGTTCCCCTAGAAAGACTGGTCGAGCTGTAAAGCCTGTGGTGCACCTCAGTTATGATTCACTTGGGAGGCCTGTGGACTTGCCTCTCAATGTTGTCCATAAAGGAGTGTGTGTCCCCAGCTCATTGCCCAAACTGAGCATCAGTGCTAACTCAAGTTACTTGTGTTGCCCTCCAGTATGGTGCCCTTGGCCCCATCCAGCCCCAAGGTAACTGATAGGAAGGGCCCTCTTCAGGTTTCATGTACAAGAGGTAATAACTTGAGTTATGGTACAATGTGTATGTAATACTGTGTAAAGAGTGACGTGCAATGTTTCAGAAATGTGTTCTTGGTAAAATGATATATTGACTGATGATTACATGTCGAGCCTAATGCAAATGTATATGGTTGCAGTTGAAACTTATGGGTACTTGTTTGACGCGGACGCCAAGCTTTCCCAGGCCAGGAAGGGTGTAACCCCTGCAAATGGGGTTCCAAAAGACTTCCAGGAGCTTGCTTGAATGCTCCAAGCCTGAATGGTGTTTGGCATTTAAGCCATTTATCAGTGAGTGTTTTAGAGCCTCTGGTACTGTCTCTTTAAGAGCTGTCTGCTTGCAGACATAATTAGTTTGTATGGGGGACTGTGTGCTTCTCTGAGTACCACTCGAGCTGCTGCCAATTCACTTCATTTTGCAGTCACTAGGAGTGCAAAGGAACCTATCTGAAAGATGTAACTGTTTGCCAGAAATTATTTAGAGTAATAATGAAATTACAGTTTGTCTAACCTGCTTTCTTTGCAGTCAGAACTGTGTCTGCTAGTTCCCCATTCTAGTTTTGAACTGCTGAACTGGACCAATCAGTGTGGGTAAGCTAGCTCTAAAATGATGCCTTGATGAATCAGAACTTGACTCATAATCTGAGCCAGCCACAAGAGGATTGTATGGGCAGTGACTCTGGGAGATGTAGTTTAGACTTCAGTGCCTTTTGGACCAACAGCAGCAGTCTATTGTGAGTGACAGCCAATCCAGTCAAGAACTGGGAGGAACTCAAAGGAAGTGCCCGGTTTCGTCAGTTGGAGTTCAGTTGAGCTTTGGCAGTGAAGAAGGAAGGAGCCCTGTGCTTTTTCAGTGTGCAGTTTTAGTCAAAAAACGTGTGTAAGGCCCAGAGTTCCGGTCTGCAGCTTGTGTAACAGCTTGTTAGGACTGAATCCGTCCTGTGAAAAGAATCAAAGGATCTCTGAAGAGTAGAAACCAGGCTCACCCTGTAGAAGACTGGAAGAATTGCTGAAAATTGCACTCGGTCTGTCAGGAACTGAATCTGCTGTGTGTTCTCCCGGGTATTGTGCAGTAATTGCGATCGGGATACAGATGCAGCCTGCCTGGTATAGTACTTTCTTTTATATGGATGTGTGAAGAGGTTTGTGTACCTCAAGTGAGCCCTGCTGACATTGAAGGACCCTATCTTATTTGGAGGTCGTGAGTACTAATTCAGGGTTGCTCCTGTTGAATTGCCACATTAAATCCAAATGGAATTACTGTACTGCTGACTGTTTAATTCTCCTTTTCTCTGTGTGAAGGGCCCTACCAGCTGCCACGGTTTGGACTAGCCACTGGGCTTGGGTACCCAGGGACAGTAACTGATAGGGATAGGCCTGTGCACAGAGCCATAGGTAGATTATTAGAGTGATAAGCTAATTAACCTGATTTCCCTGTCCTTGTTATATCCCCTAAATAAATCAGAGCTGCTTGTTTCAGCAAAGTTATACTGCCTGAGGTATTTGTCTATGTTAAAGTACTGTACTGTGATTGTTGCACTGTATCTCATTTCACAGAGGTCCCAGTGCCGGAACCAGACCTGGGGTAAGTGTATACTGTGAAGGTAATTCTGATATATTGTGTGGGCCACTAGTGGAAGAAAGAGGTTGCAGTGTCCAGAGGGCTGTGACCAAGTTAGTTTAACTATTGCAAACCCTGACCTCTGGGTGGAGGCACCCGCCATTGGATCCAGGCCCCTCAACCTGTTAGTGGCAAATCAGGCAGGGGTAGTAGCCCCTGGGATAGCGCCATCTAGGGGTTACATTATATTTATGATCTACACTGAGAGGAAATAAACAACTTACTATCAAAGTAAATAATGATAGATATTTGGAACAGGTGTCCTGTTATACATATCTGGGAATTACTTTTGATGAGGAAATGACCTTCACAGAACATACTGGATTGTTGCTTGATAGAGTGAACAAAAGAGAGGGAGCCCTGCGAAGAACAACCAAATGTTTAACAAAAAGTAACAGGGAAACGATTGCTGAACAATTAATACTCCCTGTATTGACATACGGGTACCCTGTGTACTGAACTGCTAATAAAACACTTTTGAATAGCCTGGAAACTGTTTATAATAGAATTGCCAGATATGTTTTGCGGTGTGAGCCAAGAACACACCACTGTGTGATGTTGACTGCACTACAGTGGCAAACACTTGAGAACAAATGTGCCATGACGTGGCTAAAACGAATTTATAAATATTACATAGATTACCCAGAGCATTATATAAACGAGGGCCTGTTTGGATTGTGTGATCAACAAACTTAAGACCAAAAAGGACCTGTCAAATAAATAAGATCTCTATTTCTGTTAACAAAAATAAATATGGAGAAAAGACTATGTTATCAAGCTGCTAAATATTGGTATAATTTACCCTATTCAGCTCGTTAAGTTCCAGTGTACGGCCAGTTTCTACGGGAATTGGCAGCATTAAGTTCTGTTATTTGTCAATGTTTCAAGTAACTGTATGTATGAATGGTGAGAGTCCTGAGGGGTGACAAGGGTGGAATGTAGGGATTAATTGTTCTGGTATTGCCATGTATGTAGAATTATTTTCTCTTCCTTTTATGCATTGTTGTATATTTTAAATGTAAAGGCAACTAGTTACAAACAGGACAGTCTTGTAAACTGGGCCTAATGGCCTAAAGATTTGTTTTCCTCTATAAAAGTAAAGTTTTTACTACTACTACTACCAATTCTATAACCAACAAAGGTACTGCACAATCTTGGTCTCAATTCCTAAAAAATTTAAAATGGCAAGCAATAAGACTAGCCTGGCTGCTCTTTCTGCTATCTGGGAACATCCATCCAAACCCTGGCCCCGGAGATGGCCCTTCTGTATCGCCAATGAAGCCCAGAGCACTAAAGATACCCTCAACCAACATCTGCAGTCTCCTAGCCAAATACAAGGCTCTTCAGGTGTGATTTGCTCAACAGAACCCAGATGTGCTGTCAGTAGTGGAGACCTGGCTGATCCCCAGAGTCCCAGACCAGTTAATCCAGCTTGATGGGCACTCCACCTTCAGGCAAGATAGAACTGGTAAACGTGGAGGCGGCTGCATATTATACATAAGGGACGCCTCACGGGCATGCCCTCGCACCCCCTATCACAGATGGGAAGACCCAAATGCTAGCAATCAAGGAGACTCTAGGTACTCACAGCAAATGCCTCACTATAGTCTATGTATATACACCTCCTAAAGACCAGGCTGTGGGCTTCAAAGCAACTCTCAATTTCCTTTCTGAGCACAGCCACAGAGCTTTTGTTTTTTTTCACCAGGAGAGACACACTAAGCTGAAAGCTTGTTTACAGGTGCGACCTGGGATCACAAGGAAGTTAAGTGACTTGCTCAGGGTCACACAGTATGCAAGTGGGGGCTGTGGGATTCAAACCCAGGTCTCCAGGTTTGCAGCTCAGAGCCTTAAACCACTGCGCTATACTGCCTCCACTTATGCTCAGCGACTGTAATATAATTTGGTTATCCCCTGAAGCAGGATTTCATAAAGATGCCCTTTCTGCTATCAACATGACTCAACTTATAGAAACCCCTACCAGGATGAACTACCACACCGGCACTAGCTCATTACTAGACCGGATAATAACCAATCGGCCCGAAAGAATAACCAGCACAGTATTGCTCCCAGATGTCCTCAGTGACCACTCCTTCATCCTCTGCACCTGGATGAATAAAACTCCTAGAACCCTTCCCCCCAAATAGTTACCACTCATATTTTAAAAAAAGGGCAACTAGACTCACTCAAAGTGCACCTTAACCAGGTGGATTGGTCAACCATATATGCTGATGATGATATGGACACTACATTAGATGACGTTGTCAACAAATTCAACGCATACTATAACCTATTTGCCCCTTTCAAGAAAAGGAATATAAAGGGAACCTGCAAGTCCTGGATCACCCCAAGGCTTCTAGATCTAATGAAAGAAAGAGACAACCTATGACATAAGGCCAAAAGTTCTGGATCCTCCATTGACATACAGAATTATAAAACTGCCCATAATAAATGCACTTGGGCCATCCGTAACGCAAAAAGCCTCCATTTCAGAACTGAGCTTGTCAACTCCCAGGAAGACGACCACAAGTTTTGGGACAATATAAAGTCTCTTACTGGCAAAACCAGCAAATCTCCACCCACCATGCTCAATATTAGACAGCACACCAGGCTTCAGGCAGCATCTCCCAGGGCACGGAATTATTGAGAGGCTTAAGAGGTAAAGAGTCTCCTCTCCTGCACATTTTCAGAGGGGTGTTAGCCCATCGACGCTGTGCGTCAACTGCCCCACCCACCCCAGCCAAGGCCGACCCTCAATTTAAGGACCACCCTGGTCAGGTGACTTTCTGCAGTACAAATTACTAAGTCCCCACCTTCCTATTTGCAGCTTATGCTAGCTGTCCACTAGAGGGGGATTACTCAATGCTACTCCAGACTGACTAGCCTCTCTACTTTCTCCTCTGTACTCCACTCCTCTATCAGGCACTCTACCTGTCTTTCCACTTCACTCCCCTCCCTCCTCTCCTGTTAAAACCTCCTCTCTCCCTATCACCTGTCCTGTTAGCCCTCCTCTCCTCACCCCCTATATCTCCACTTCAGTCTGGCCGCTAGGAGTCGCTGCTGCACCCCCCTTTTTAGCCTCGGACCCCCCCCAGTGGTCTCTCCAGCAGCCACCAAGGTATACAGACTAGGTGATGGGTACCCCCCCTGCTGGGTATCGAACCGAGCACCCTCTGCACCAAAGTCCATAGCCCTACCACTGCACCACTGTGGCTGACACGCTTCTGGAAGGCTACTTGTCAACCTTATACCGTGCCTAAGCCACACCCTATCCACAAACCACGGTGATCCTTGTTCACCCATATAACTGGACCAAACTGATCCTGCTGGTGCTTGCCATCCCGCACTTCGGTCACACACACCCCATCCTCCAGGGGTCACCCCTACCCACCACATCACACTGTCTCACCCATGCCCAACACTGGACTGCACCACTACCCCCACACCACCCCCACTGACAGCCACCCCCCTCCCTCGGCCCTCCCTAATACCCCCTGCCCACCCCTCTTCCTCGCCATCCCCACGCTTCATGCTATGTCTGTCCCTTGTATCATCCCCATCAGGTCAATGTCTTCTCGCATCGCAAAAGGTTTTAGATACCACCTGGCTTTAATAAGTGTAATTTCTCTGCTTCTACTTCTATCCGGGAGCATTCACCCAAACCCTGGCCCTGTGCCCCCAAGCCAAGCCCAGTCACTACCGGCGTCAGGCTTACGCACCGGGTCTATGAATATCTGCAGCCTTCTCAAAAAATCAGCAGCCCTCCAGTGCTGGGTAGTCCAGCACCAGCCCGATATCCTAGCCCTAGTTGAAACATGGCTCTCAAAGTCAACCCCAGACTCCTTCATAACCCTCCCAGGGTACACTCTTTCCAGGGAGGACCGAGTGGGCAAGTGGAGGGGGTGTGCTTTCTACATGCGCAACACCCTATTGGGACATGTCCTCCCAGTGCCCAAGTTTGAGTATGGGGCACAAGCCATCTCTCTCAAAATCACCCCGACCCCTCCAGGGCACCGATTATCCTCATAGTTGCCTATGTTCCCCCTCCCCCCTTAACAAAACCCCAGCCATTCTCTCGCTCTCGGATGACCTTACTAATCTGCTGCAGAAGACTGTGCACATCCTTCTGGGGGACCTAAACATCAACTGGCTCACCAGTGTAGCAGCCCAAGCCAGGGACACCTTCACTGCCCTCGATATGTCACAACAGCCAACCAGGTACAATCCCTCTCATAGTACGAGCACCCTCTTGGACATTATTCTTACCAACCGACCCCATAAAGTCCTGGATATCAATGTCCTCCCAAACTCTTTCAGTGATCACTCCCCGATTCTGTTAACACGGTCTGCCCTCACCTGCAAACCCAGGCCCAGGACTATCCTTCACCTCCACCTCGGCAGCCTTATTAAGCTCAAGCTGTGCCTCTCCCAAATGGACTGGTCCCCCATCTCCCTCACCACACACATTGACCTTGTGCTTGACTTCTTCACTAGCTCTATGCACCCTTTTCCAAAACCCATACCAAGAAACGGAATGCACCATGGGTCACTCCATCCCTTATTCAACAACTGAGAAAGAGGGACAACCTATGGCACAGAGCTGTTGAATCTGGAAAGCCGGCAGACAGATACGCATATAATGCTGAGCGCAATAAATGTACATGGGCCATCCGCAAGGCCAAGGCTGAACATTACTGTACCTCCCTTGCCTCCTCCTGAGGGACTGCCCGGACGTTCTGGGATAACATTAAGGAACTGAATGGCAAGTCCTGCTGCCCCCTCTATCCCAGCTCACTGTTAATGGCTCCATCACCTCGGATCCCCAAAGTATCACAGACTGCCTGAACACTGCTTTTTCCGACCTTAGCGCAGTCCTCCCCAATAACTTCTTTGACCCAGTCCCACCCTTGCTACCTCCACCGCCCAAAGTTCTACCTCTGCACAATATCCCCACAAGAAGCCACACTATATCTAATTAAGGCTCTCAATGGCACCAGCCTCTGCAATGACCTACTGGACACCAGGCTTCTCCGACAGGTACTAGATGCGGTACTTCTCCCGCCCACTGACCTTCTCAATCACTCGCTGTGTCTGGGCCAGCTTCCCCTTCCCTGGAAAACTGCAGTCATCACACCCATGATCAAAAGTGGTGACTGCTCCTCCCCTTGTAACTACAGGCCAATCTCCATCCTTCCTCCCCTATCAAAAGCATTGGAAAAAATAGTGGCTGTTCAGCTCATAGAATACCTGGCCAAGCATGAAATTATGTGCAATGAATAACATGGATTCCATTCAGGACACAGCAGCACCACCACTGCCCTCTTGGAGTTTTCCAATTTTCTTCACTCCGCCTTAGATTCTGGAAACCTCACCGGAGCTGTGTTCATCGACCTCTCCAAGGCCTTTGTCACAGTCTGCCATCTACTCTTGCTCAACTCCCTCCTCCAACTTGGCCTTTCTCCTGGGCCCCTCTCCTGGTTTAACAGCTACCTGTTCTCCAGGTCCCAATGCGTAAAAATACACAGCACCCTGTTCAACACACAGCCTGTCCACTCCAGGGTCCCCCAGGGCTCCATTCTGGGCCCTTTCATTTTCAGTCTCTACCATAACACATTCCCCAGCTCCTGTACTGGCAGAGTGCTGCTCTATGCGGAAGATGCGGTCCTATTCTCCTCACACCAAAACCCTGCCACCCTGTAGGCCTCTCTCCAGTTTTCCTTCACCCAAACACAGCAATGGTTCACAGACCACAGGCTAGTCATTAACCTAAAGAAATTAAAGCCATGCTCTTCGCTCATCATCAGAGCAAGTCCAGGAACTCCCCTCTCCAGATACTGTGTGACTCTGAGCAAGTCACTTAACTGTCCAGTGCTCCCAGATCACCCCTGAAAACCGGCACTTGTGCCTAGTGGGCCTTACCTGGTTACTAAAATAAAATAAAATAACAGATACTTCCCAGCACGCATCACCCCCTTGAGCAAGTGTCCTCCTACAGATATCTGGGCATCACCTTCAACACAGCTCTTACCTTCCACTCCCACATCAGCACCCTCTGCTCCACCATGAACTCACGGATAGGCCTACTTTACCACCACAGGGACTGCCTTCCCCGATGCACTTTGGCTAGCTATCATCTCCTCTGTCCTGTCCCTGGTGGACTATGGCCTCCCGATTTGTGCAGCAGTAGACAACACAGCGCTAAAAAAAATCCAACTGCCCATCAACAAGGCCTGCAGGCTCCTGACAGGTGCGGGCAGGTACACACACACCTGCACACTCTACTCCACTGCCAACGTACTTAACTTTGAGGAGAGGCTGTGCTACAAGGCATGGCTGCTGACTAAAAAAATACTCCTTGGTCTCCACCCCACCCCGGGGTGACCTCCTCCCTCCACCATGCTACCACTACCATCCTTACATGCAGCGCCGATAAGGCCACCTTTCTGGTGCCTAGAACCAGGACATTGCTTGCGCAGAGGTCCTTTTGCTATAGGGTCCCTTCCTGGTTCAGCTCCCTCCCAGACACCATCACCAACCTCCCCAAAGTCGGCCCCTTCAAATCGCTCTCAGGAACCACTTACTCACTTTGCGGTGCTGCAGGTGTGCATAACAACTCCAGATTACCATCTGATACCAGCCCACATGTTTTTGGGCTGGTCACGACTGCTTCTTCTCGATCTTATTGACAATGTCCCTTGAACTGCTTATATACACTGAATCCAGTTGTCTACCCACTGGCCACACTATGCTGTTTAGCTACCTCATTGTATAGGCCAATGTTATTCTCACCTGTAAAACACTCTGCTGTACAACCTATCTCGCAGCCATACAGTTCTGCATAGGCCAATGATTTCACATTTGTAATTTTTATGACAGCCCAACGTGTCTGTACAATCCTGCTGTCATGTAACCATGCACCAATGTACTCACAGATATCATGTAACTCTGTGTTTTATCTGTGGAACTATGTATCTGTTATGTCTATGTATTCTCGATGAGGAGCCTTTGGAAATGAGTCATTGAGTCAAAGGATTGTAATTCCGACATGTACAAATAAATAAATAAATATTAATGGAACCATTACACAAGACATGTTAGTAATTGCAAACCACGTTAACAAGGCCTTTACTGATGTAACTGGGGTACCCCCGACCTCCTAGCTCCACAAAGCAATCCCAACCTTTGCAGCAGTACTAATACACCAGGTAGATCTGTCCCCCCCCCCTTCTACCTCAAGATTGTCTCAAGAACTGAGGCCAAGAAATATCTCAACCAAGTATTTGGGAGATCCAGCGACAGCAACCTTGATCTCAAACTATTCGCAAGTGCCATTGACGAAGTTCTATCCCCCCTAACTAGTATTCTAAACCTATCTCTCATAATAGGTAAATTCCCTCAATCCTGGAAAGCTGCCAGGGTCACTCCAGTTTTCAAAAATAGTGATAGACCCAATCATTCCAACTATAGACCAATTTCTGTTCTCCCCCTGCTATCAAAAGTACTCCAAAGGATTGTCTACGACCAACTTGTTGACTAGACAAAATTAAGATCCAGCGCCAGCAACAACATGGCTTTAGGAAGCAGTACAGTGCAACTATGGCACTTGTCGAATTCAGTAGCTACATCCACGAGGCTCTTGACCAGGAGCTCTTGATAGGGGCAACTTACATTGACCTCACCAAGGCTCTCAATACGGTCAACCACGGGCTTTTGTTAAATCAGTTGTCGTCCACTGGCCTTTCTCAAGAATTGGTGCATTGGTTTTGAAGCTATTTGACTGGGCAGGTACAACAAGTAAAGATACTCGATGTCAGAGCAACTTAGTGTTACTGCTGGGGTCCCCCAAGGCTCAATCTTGTGCCTCCTACTGTTTAGTCTATTTCTAAACAATCTCCCACAGGTCTGCAGTGGAAATGTCCTTTTGTATGCAGACGACGCTGTGCTCTTTTCTAATCATTCTAACCCGGTAGCGTTAGAAAAACAAATGCAAGACAACTTCTCTGAAATTGAAAACTGGTTTGTCCACTCCAAACTCCTCTGAAATTACAAAAAGACTAAAACGATGTTGTTCACATCCACTCAAAACAAGAGCAGGTCTTACTCCCTTAAAATACTTAACAACTGGAATGAAGCACTCAAGGTGGTTAACAGCTTTAAATGTCTCAGTGTAATGCTTGCCAGCTCACACTCATTTACCCAGCATATTGATCAGGTAGCCAAGTCTGCTAACTCTCGATTAGGCCAATTGTACAGACACATGCATTGTCTCAATGGCTTAGCCCTAAAATTTGCCGTCACCAGCTCCGTTCTGTCAGTCATTGATTATGGACTTGTAGTTTATGGGACAGGTACAAGCCCAGCCCTAAAGAGGCTCAAGACGACCCTAAATAAAGCTTGCAGGCTAGTTTTAGGGGCACATCGATTAACTCACACCTGCAAGCTCTATGCCTGCTCAGGATGGCTTAATCTGGAAAACCAGATCCAATACTAGGTCTGTCTTCTTGGCAAGAAAACCACTCTTGGCCTAAATCCCGCAGGGATACAGAACCTCCTTAGCTTATAATCTTGCCAAAGGCAAACCACGGATCCTTGCAATAGCATGCTACAGGTCCCTCTCAGCCGAACCTCACTAGGTTAACGGTCATTTGCATATAGGGCCCAAATATGGCTGAACTCCCTTAATGGTGACCTGCAATCGATACCTAAACTGGGCCCCTTCAAATCCCAACTTCGGGCACAACTTGTTGCTGCCAGCACATGTGACTATAACATCTAGCACACCTCCCCATTACAGGTGCTACCTCCTTATCAGCAGCATTTACTCTATGTCTCCCTCTCCCACCTGCCCGTCCCTCCTCACTCCCACCCCTATAACAGCCCAACAGCCCCCCATGTGTGCAAAACTTTAAATACCTCCCTTTTTACCCCTTCCCTACCTACCTCTTTTGTATACTACCTACTGTTCTCCATTCAACTGACAAGGTCCACTTAGACTGCTCCCTCCCCCATCCCTCCGCCCCCGCTTCTTACATTTTTGCCTCCTCTCTAGCCTCCTCCCTTTGTCCCTGCCCCCTCATCTCTTCTATTTTCTGTTACTCATCTAACATCCCTCCCTTTTTGCTATCCTCCTGCCTTTCTCCACACCTCCCTATTTGTTTGATATCACCTTGATCTACCTGTCTGTTTAAAAAAATGAATTTGGATTATGTTTTTTTTTTCTGTCTGTATTTCTTGTAACATTGTATGTCTATATTTGTTTACTAATGACGTGGAACCTTTGTAAATGAGCTTGCAGCTCAAAAGTCATAATCTGAGATGTTAATAAATAAATAAAAAAAATCTCAGTGTTATAGTTCCCCTTGTCCTGCTGTGGCCTGCATTTCTTTAAGCTCTGAATGGTGTATACTTCTGAATAACCACCCACAAAGGCACAAGTCACTGTGGGTGACGAAAAAGGTAAAACTTTGCTGGTACATGGAGGTCACCTGGAAAAGCCCAAGCAGAGCATCTCATGCCCAGGGAGCACAAAGCTTTCCTTAAAAGGTTACCGATACCTCAATGAAAACTAAAACACATCTAGTTATTATACTGTTGGGGGCAGGGGACAGGGCAATGATTTCTGGTTGGGAGGCAGTGACCAGACTGGGGTAGGAGGGTCAAAGTTGAGACCTTGAGGTGTGGGGGGGGCAAAGCTGTGACTATTGGGGATGGGGGATACTGTAGGTGCAGTGACTGTTGAGGTGGGGAAGTGTCCAGATGGGGTTGAGCAGAGCTGTGATTGTTCAGGGAGTATTGCTGCGACTGTTAGAGTGATGGGGTCAGTTTTGTGATTGTTGGGGGTGAGGGAGTCAGTGCTGTGATTGGGAGTTGGGGTGGGGTCACTGCTGTGATTTTTGGGTGGACAGTGCTACAACTGCTGGGTGTGGGGGGGTCATGCTTAGACAGAGCTGGGGGTCGGGGCTGTGACTGTGTGTAGGTGGCATTGCCCAGACTGGGATGCAGTGTCAGTGACATTTTAGGTCGGCAATATGGCGGCAGTATGTGTGAGCTGCCTGAGCCTGAGCTCTGATTAGATACGTTTTCTGAGCTCTAATTTGTTTTATTTTAATAATTTTTAAAAGTTCTGTTGATTTTAGTGACTTTTGTCGTGTTTTTTGTTTGTTTTGTTTTGCTCGGTTGTGTCTGTGTTTGACCGTGTAAGCAAACACTGAGTTGTCGTCTGACAGACGCCGAGGTGCAGTATTTCTTGGTCAGGATTCAGCTGATCTGACTTTCAGTGTAGCACGGGCATTGAAATGTTTTGTTGAGCCAGCTGAGAGGAAGTAATATCGCGGGCGGCTCTGACTTCTGGTAGACCTGAATACAGAACTTTGTGGTTTTGTTTCAGTCAGCCTGTCACGTTCAGGGAAACTGCTGGAAGTTGGAACTGGGGAATCCTCGAGGAGTGTAAGACCCTGGACTTCTGCGTTTGCTAGACTGGCTTTCAGATTGTCGCTGGTATACCTTTGGGCATTTTGTACACTTTCCACGAGTCCTGTGAATGAATTTTTGGAAGTCTGAAGAGGAAGTTTATTGGCCGGAGCTCCATGAATTAGATAACATCTTTCTGGAACTGAAACTGGGACTGTGCGTTAGTGAGTGGAGACCTCCTTTTATATTTCATCTTAATTTTGCGGTTGGAGCGCCTGAGATGTTATTGTTAAAGATGGATTCTGCTGATTGTTAACTGTCTCTAAATATTGTTCTGGGTGGTGAGAGCACCCGGGGCCTGGGGGCATTAGACAAAATCTTCTCCCTGTTCTGGAGTCTGGAAACTTTTTCATGAAGTATTGTGATCATATGGAAACATTCTTTTTTGACTGTTTTGGTGGATGCTCCCCCTTCCCTGGTGTGGGTGACTCTTAAGGATTTTTGGGCCATTTTGAGAGGAATCATGGGGGATTTTGCTCAGAGGGCCCCTCTCCTCTGTGGTTGTTTGGTTGGGGGGGGGGGTCCCAGTGGCTGGGATCACAGGTTCCCCTCCTAGAACGGCCTGTTCTTCTGTGGGTTTTACTCCTGTGGAGGTGGGGGTTTTGCATTCTTCTTTTGGGCCTTGGCTCCTGGGTGTGGGATTGTGGCTGTGTTGGGCTGTTCTGAGGGAACTCCAGGGTTTGTTGGTGGTGTGGGCTTTCCCTGGGGTTTCTATGGTGTCTTTGTGGTGGGAGATATTGCTGCCGTCTCAGGACCCTATTTCAAATTACAGCCCTCCGATCTTAGCTTAGGTGTCTAGGCCTGGGTCCTGAGAATACAGTTTACTGGAGAAGAGTTGGTTTTCCAAAGGAATTTTTTCGGCGATCGGATTAAGAGGGGGTGAGAGCCCCTCTTGCTGCTTGTCCGAATTTCATCTGGAAGAACTTCTGGTATTTGGATTAAGAGGGGGTGAGAGCCCCTCTTGTTGCCATCTGGATTCTACATTTCTCAGTAGAAAATTGCTATTTTGCCCTTTGACACTGACTCTTAGAGACTGCTATGTGATTTGTATTTATGATTTGTTTTAGAATTTAAGGGAAGGTGAGAGCCACTGGATTTTTGGTTGTGAATTTTAGTTATTTTGATTTTTATTTGATTGATTTGATTTCATTTTGTTTTTGTTTATTTTATTATCTATTTTATTTTGGGTTATTGTTTGTGTGGAGGGTCTGCCACCACAGTCATACGCTATTCGTCCTCTGCTCTCCGTGCCCTCCGCCCTTTCTCCCCTATGCCATTACAGTTGTCAACTTACCAGCGCTGTAGAGCGTTGGGGACTGTAGGGGGAGGAGGGGTTTTGGGGGGTGTGGAAAGTAGAGGCCGAATAAGTGGCAACATCGGATTGGGGTTGTGGAGACCAGAAGACACCCTGGGGCGAAATGGATTCGAGAGCAAGGTTCTCCTTGTCTGCTTTCCATACCCAAGGGCACCTCTACTATTAATGGTATTGGGAAAGTAGTCTGTTCCACTTCAGTGACCCATACAACCCAAGTGGTGTTGTGCAATGCCAGATCAATTAGGAACAAGACTGCAGTTATTGCAGATCTTGTGGAGTCCATGGATCTGTCCTGCATTACCGAGACCTGGCTGGATGGTAATGCCGGCCCAATTTTGGAGGCAGCAATTCCAGCTGGGTACTCGGTGTTACACCGCCCGAAGTTGGACCGCGGGGGGGGTGCGGTCTGTTTCAAGACCGAACTGGGACTCATAAGTGTACCAGTTGAGGAGGCGGAGTCCTTTGAGTGTACCATTGTGGCAGGTGTGGGATGTAGAATAGTTCTCATCTACCATCCACCAGGAATGAGAAATGTTTTTTACAGGAAATAGCCGACTTCATCATCGACATGGCATTTGAGTCTCCCAGGCTGATGGTCCTGGGTGACTTCAATGCCTGGATCAATGATGAATATTCGCAGTTTGGACAACACTTCCTCCAATTAGTGACATCTTTGGGTCTCACACAAGTGGTTACTTCTGCCACGCATAAGAACGGTCACTCCTTGGACTTAGTCTTCCTCCTGGGGATTTAGTCCACTGACATGGGGGTGGAACCTTGGTCCGATCACTACACTGTGGGCTTCAGTTTTTGCACCCCCCTTGTAGGCCTACCTCTGTGGAGATGGTGAAGTGCCGCTCTTTACAAGATATTAACTCTGAGGGCCTGGCAGCGGCACTTAACCTATCAGAGTTTTCTGAAGTGAGCAATGATCCTGATGCCTTGGTGCTGGCCTATAATAGGGCTATCTCCTCGGCTCTGGATCAGATTGCTCCTGTTCATGTTCATCCCCCCCCTTGACCTCGGTCTCAATGGTTTGATGAGGCCTTGAGGGAGATGCGGTGACAAGGACGAAGATTAGAGTGTTGTTGACGGATAACTGCCCTTGATGCTGACCATCTTAGGCTGATAGAACATTATCAACTCTATCATTCCGCAATATCTCATAAGATGGCAAAGTTTCTTTCTAGAGAGATTGCAGCTGCTCAGAACCGACCAGCTCAGCTTTTTCGAACTGTTGACAGACTGTGCAACCCAGCCTGTTTCCAAGTTCAGAAAGCCTTTTCACAATTAGAGTATGATGAGCTTGCTTGTTTCTTTGCAGATAAGGTGGCCGACATTAGGGCAGCACTCCAACCTGCTCCCTCTATTGGAGATGTTTTTGATCAGCATCTGGTTGCTCCCTCCGGTCTCTTCTGGAGTTTCTTTGACCAGCCTGAGTTCACTGATGTCATAAGGATTGTCCAGAGTATGCGCCCTACATGCTGTAGTTTAGACCCGGGCCCAACTTCCCTGATAAAGAGTTGTCTTGAGGCTATCGGCCCGGTTCTAGTACGGATAGTCTGGTGCTCCTTGGATATGGGTGAGTTTCCTAGCTCCCTGAAGGAGGCGGTGGTGACACCCTTCCTGAAGAAAGCTACCTTGGACCTCGACTGCCATGCTAACTACAGGCCGATCTCTAATCTTCCCTTTGTTTGGAAGATTACTAAGAAAGTGGTGGCTGCACAATTGGAGGACCCTTTAACCATCCATGAAATCTATGAACCCCTCCAGTCTGGTTTTTGAAAGACGCATAGTACCAAGACAGCGCTGGTTCGGGTGCTCAGTGTTCTCCTGATGGCTAGAGATCAGAAGAATCGTTCCATTCTCATTCTTCTTGATCACTCATCAACTTTTGATACTGTGGACCATGGGGTACTTCTCGCATGTCTGGTGTTTATCTGTGGTCTGTCAGGGACAGTCCTCAGTTGGTTTAGATCTTTCCTCACTGACAGGACTCGGAGAGTGGTGTCTGGATTAAATTCTTCCTGCCCACTCTCACTGTCATGTGGGGTACCTCAGGGGTTGGTGTTGTCTCCCATGTTGTTTGCAGTGTAAATGCTGCCCCTTGGAGACATTGTAAGAAGGTATGGGCTGAAGTTTCACTGCTATGCAGATGATACTCAGCTCTACCTGTCTTTTGCACCCAACCAGGATAGAGCTCTTTCGGCCATTAATTGCTACCTCGCCGAAATCCAAGGCTGGATGAGTTTAAGCGGGCTAAAGTTGAACTTGGAGAAGACAAGAGGTATTGGTTGTAGACCCAGGTCGCAGGGTAGAGGGGATGGGAGCTGGTTTATCCTCAGGTTTATTTCTGGGAGGTATCCAGCTCCCTACCTCTGAACGGGTGCGGAACCTGGGGGTGATTTTTGACAATGAATTGACACTGCATTCGCAGGTCTCGGCAGTTGTCAAACTTTCCTTTTACCATCTTAGGAACATCGCCAGGATTAAGCATCTTGTTCCACCCTCCGATCTGCCTACATTGGTTCACGCTTTTGTGACCTCACGCCTGGATTACTGCAACTCCATTTATCTAGGGCTTCCTGGGGTTGATATCTGCCACTTGCAGCTGGTGCAGAACGCTGCAGTCTGACTATTGACTGGTACATGTCATACCTGTCATATCTCGCTGGTATTATGCGATTTGCACTGGCTGCCGATTCAGTGGTGGAGCACCTTTAAAGTTGGTCTTTTGACCTATAAAGCCTTACACGGACAAGGTCCAGACTACTTGAAAGAGCTTTTGGTTCCCTACCGCCCCGGGCAATCTCTCCGCTTGGCAGACGAGGGGTTGCTAGAGATTCCGAGGGTTTCTTTAAAGTCATCAGATGCTCCTGCTTTTATGTTTGTTGCTCCGACCCTCTGGAATTCTCTACCCCGTCTGCTTCATCACTGTGCGACCGTGGAGGAGTTTAAAAAGGCCCTCAAGACCTATTTATGGTTGAAGATTAATTTTAATTAATTGACTGTGAATTGGAGCTCAGATTTAGTATTGTATAAATTGTTTATGGATTTGTATTTATTTATTGTTTATTGTTTTAAATATTGCAAGGCGACTTGGTTTGAGAAAGGTGCCATATAAATAAAGTTTCATTTCATTACTGTGACTGTTGGCGGGGGGCCAGTGCTGTGGACTGTTGGGGTGGGGGGGCCAGTGCTGTGACTGTTGGGGGTGGGGTCAGTACTATGGCTGTTGTGGGAGAGGGTCATTGCTGTGACTGGGTGGGGGGGTTCTGTGCTGTGACTGTTATGGAGGTGGCAGTGTTCAGACTGGGGTGGTGGGAGTAGTTCTGTGACTGTTGGGTGGGAGGCAGTGTCCAGACTGGGGTGGGGTGGGTCAGTGCTGTGACTGTTGGGTGTGGGAGGGTTGTTAGTGCTGTGACTGTAGGGGGTGACCATAAGTGCTGTGACTCTTGGAGGAGACAGTGTCCAGACTGGAATGTAGTACAGTGCCCAGATGGGAGGTGTCAGTAGTGTGACTGTAGGGGGTTGGGGTCAGTGCTAAGACTGTTGGGGGCATGGGGTCAGCGCTGTGACTGTGAGGGAGCGGTCCAGTTCTGTGGCTGGTGGGGCAGTGGGTCAGTGCTGTGACTGTTGGGGGAGGGGGAAGCGCCCAGACTTACACAGGGGCAATGCTATGACTGCTGGGTAGCAGGTAGTGCTGTGACTGTTAAGGGTGTGGGAGTCAGTGCTGTGATGGGTCAGGGTGTGAGGGTCAATGCTTAGAGTGGGAAGGGTGTCAGTTCTGTAACTGTTGTTTAGGTGGAAGTACCAGACTGGGATCTTGGGGAGGGCAGTGCTGTGACTGTTTGGTGGGGCAGTGTCCGGACTGGGGTGGGGCAGTTCTTTGACTGTTGGGGTGGGATTGTCAGTTCTGTGACTGTTGAGAAGCAGTGTCAGACTGGAGTGGAGTGGATCAGTGCTGTAAATGTTGGTGGAGGGGGTGTCAGTGCTATGACAGTTGGAGGTGGGGGTAGTGTCCATACTGAGGTGAGGGGCAGTGTCCAGACTGGGGGGTGTAAGTGCTCTAAATTTAGGGGATGGGGGGCAGTGCTGTGACTGGGGGCATAGGGTCAATGTTGTGATAGTTGGGGGAGGTGTCCAAACTGGGGTAGGGGCAGAACTGTTACTGCTGGGTATGGGACAGAGCTGTGACTGTTGTGGGTGGGAGATCAGTGTCTTGTTATTTTTGCGGGGTCAGTGCTGTGACTAGGGGTGAGTGTCAGTGCTCTGACTGTGGGGGGGGTCAGTGTTGTGACTGTTGGATCAGACAGTGTTTAGACTTGAATTAGGGGCAGTACTGTGACTGCTGAGAGTAAGGAGTCAGTGTTGTGACTGGTAGGAGGGTAGTGCTGTGACTGTCGTAGTTAGGTGTCAATGCAGAAACTGTCGGGAGTGGATGTTCAGTGCTGTGACTGTCGGGGCTGTGATGTGTCAGTGCTGTGCCTGTTGGGGTGGGGTGTCAGTGCTGTGACTGTTGGGACTAGCAGTCAATGCAGAGACTGTTGAGGGTGGGGGTTCAGTGCTGTGACTATCAGGTGTCGGGTGTCAGTATTGTGACTGTTGGGGTTGGGTTGGGAGGCAGTGCTGTGACTGTTGAGGTTTGGGAGTCAGTGTTGGGATGAGGAGTCTGTGCTGTGTCTGTCAGGGTGGAGAGTCACTGCTGTGGCTGTTGGTGGTGGAGAAATCGGTGCTGTGACTGTTGTGGGTGGGAAAGTCAGCTATGACTGGGGGTGGGTGGGATGTCAGTGCTGTCACTATCAGGGGTGAGTGACCAGTGCTGTGACTACAAGGAGGTGGGGTTAGTGATGTGACTGTTGAGGGTGAGAGGCAGTGCTGTGACTGTTGGGGTGGGGAGGCAGTGCTGTGACTGATGTGAGTGGGTTACGCTGTGACTGGTGGTGGATGTCAGTGCTCTGACTGTTGGCAATGGGGGTCAGTGCTGTGACTGGGGGGCAGTGTCAGATTGGGGTTAGGTAGTCCTGAACTGCTGTGGTTGGGTAGTCAGTGCTGTGACTGTTGGGGTGAAGGTCATGCCTGTCTGTTGGGTGGGGGCCAGTGCTGTGGACTGTTGAGGTGGCATTTAATGCTTTGACTTTTGGGTGGGGTCAGTGTTCAGTCAGGTGAGGGTCAGAGGCGACTGTTGTGAGTCCAGGGGTAGTGCTGTGACTCTCGAGGGCTGGGGATCAGTCCTGTGACTGTCCAGGGTTTGGGGACAGTTCTGTAACTGTCAGGGTTGGAAGGGCCTATTCTGTGACTGCCAGGGCCAGTGCTGTGACTCTCAGGGGTGGGAGTTCAGTGCTGTGAGGCAGTGCCATGACTGTCTAGGGTGGTGGGTCAGTCCTGTGACTGTTGGGAGTGGAGATCAGTGCTGCGACTGTCGTGGGTGGGGATCAGTGTTGTGACTGTTGGTGTTGGGGGTCAGTGCTCTGACTGTTGAGGTCAGTGTCAGTCCTGTGACTGTTGAGAATATAGTAGCAGTGCTGTCTTTGTCACGTTCTGTTGAGGATGGGTGGTGAGTGCTGTGTCGGGGGCAGTCCTGTGACTGTTGGGAGTAGGTCCATTTTTCCATGCTGTTCATTTTTGTCTCCCTCATCCATGCTGTATTTTTACTGTGATTTGAAATTTGGGGTGGATGTGGGCAGGGTTCTCCATAACTGTGTTCAGTTTTGAGAGGGTGGGGGTTGGAGGCAGTGCTGTGACTGTTGGGGGTGAGGAGGTCAGTGCTGTGACTGTTGAGGTTTGGGAGCCAGCGCTATGACTGTTCGGATGAGGAGTCTGTGCTGTGTCTGTCAGGGTGGAGAGTCACTGCTGTGACTGTTGGTGGTGGGAAAGTCAGCGCTGTGACTGTGTGGGGGGTGTCAGTGTTGTCACTATCGGTGGTGGGTGGCCAGTGCTGTGACTGCAGAGAGTTGGGGGTTAGTGCTGTGACTGTTGGGGGAAGAGGGCAGTGCTGTGACTGTTGGGGCAGCACTGCAACTGCTGAGGGTAAGGAGTCAGTGTTGTGATTGGTGGGAGGTCAGTGCGGTGACTGTCGTAGTTAGATGTCAATGCAGAAACTGTTAGGGGTGGGTGTTAAGTGCTGTGCCTGTCGGGGTGGGGTGTCAGTGCTGTGACTGTCCGGGCTAGCAGCCAGTGCAGAGACTGTTAGGGGTGGTAGGCAGTGCTGTGACTGTTGGGGGTCAGTGCTGTGACTGTTAGATGGGGGACCATGTGCAGACTGAGGTTAGGGGGCAGTGCTGTAACTGTTATCATTGGGGAGTCCGTGATGCGACTGTTGGGGGTCAAGGTCAGTGCTGTGACTGTTGTGGGTGGGAAAGTCAACGCTGTGACTGTGGGGGGCGCGGTGTCAGTGCTGTCACTGTTGGGAGTGGGTGGCCAGTGCTGTGACCGCAGGGAGTGGGGGTTTAGTGCTGTGACTGTTGGGGAGAGGGCAGTGCTGTGACTGTTGGGGGTGAGGTCAGTGCTGTGACTGTTGGGGGTGAGGGTCAGTGCTGTGACTGTTGGGGTGGGGTCAATGCTGAGGCTGGTGGTGGATGTCTGTGCTCTGACTGTTGGCAGTGGGGTCAGTGCCATGTCTGTTTTGGTTGGGGCCAGTGCTGTGACTGTTGGGGGTCAGTGCTGTGACTGTTAGATGAGGGGCTGTGTCCAGACTTGGGTTAGGGGGCAGTGTTGTAACTGTTATCATTGGGGAGACAGTGATGTGACTGTAGAGGGTGGATGTCAGTGCTGTGACTCTTGGGTGGGGGGTCAGTGCAGTGACTGTCGAGGGTGGCAGTCAGTGCTGTCACGTTTGGGTGAGGGTCAGTGTTCAGTCAGGGTGAGGGGGCTGTGACTCTCAAGGGCTGGGGATCAGTCCTGTGACTGTCCAGGGTTTGGGGTCAGTTCTGTAACTGTCAGGGTTGGGGGCCTATGCTATGACTGCTGGGGACAGTGCTGTGATTCTCGGGGGTGGGGGGGTCATGGCTGCGACTGTCGTGGGTGGGGATTAGTGCTGTGACTGTTTGTGTTGGGGGTCAGTGCTGTGACTGTTGGGGTGGGGGTCAGTGCTCTGACTGCCGAGGTCGGTGTCAGTCCTGCGACTGTTGGGGATATAGTGGCAGTGCTTTCTTTGTCAGATTTGGGAGCCAGTGCTGTGACTGTTGGGGGTGGGTGGTGAGTGCTGTGTCAGGGGCAGTCCTGTGACTGTTGGGAATAGGTCCATTTTTCCATGCTATTCATTTTTGTCTCTCCCATCCATGCTGTATTTTAATTGTGATTTGAATTTTGGGGTGGGCGTGGGCAGGGTTCTCCATAACTATGTTTATTTTTGAGGTTTCCAGTTTCTAAAAGGCTGGGCTGGCAGTACAGCCTAGAGCTTAGAGTAATGAGCCTGGAACATCCAGCAGAATGACCTGGGTTTGATTCCCACAACCTCCACTTGCATACTGTGTGACTCTGAGCAAGTCACTTAACCTGTCCAGTGCTCCCGGGTTACCCCTGAAAATAGGCACCTGTGCCTAGTGGGCCTTACTCGGTTACCAAAGAATAAAATAAAAAAAAAATAAAGCAGTCCATAAACGGTGTATGATACAACCACTTATTCATTTTTACTCAGCAGTTTTCATAGCGAAGGTTTGGTGCTTTTTAGTACCATTGGTACTTTGATTAATTGATTTTTTAAAAAGGTAACCTGTTACTAAGCATTAAATTGTAAACGCGGAAAATAAATTCCAGAATATTTTATTTGTTTTTCTGCATCTCTCCAAACCATACACATACACTCTAAAGCCTGAACAGCAGTGCAAGGCATTATCGGTAAGCAAATCCTTGTGCAAGTCCGACTAACAAAGGCTTCGCTAGAACAGACATCCCCTTTTAAACGGACTGTAGTGAATATAGTGGACGTCTGTACTATTCCTGCAAGCTGCTCTTCATTATGCTCACTGTGAGTGTTCGAATTCTCCAACTCTTAGACTCTTTGGAAACTAGTCCAGATTGTTTATTTTCAAATCACCCAAGATCACTATTTTCCTATAAGGGTGCCTCAACATTGAAATTCTGAATTTTTTAACTTATTTGCAACACTCCATTTAACTTCTCTTGAGCGTGTGCCTTTTTCTGGAAAACAAAATAATTTTCAACTAATGCTCCACATTACAACAAAAAATAACATCATATATATGGAATATGCAATGGGGAACAGTTAGATAACTGATGTTATCTATTTGAGTGCAGTTTGACCTCAGGTAACCTTACGAGTGGCATGAGGTAGCCAAGAACAACTGCACGAATATACAGTAGATAAATCAGTTATCTAGCTGTCCTCCTTTGCATATTTAATTTATGCAGTAGGTATCAGTCTGACTAGGGGAGGCTGATTTGTTTATTCCATTTTATTATTTTTTTTTATAAATTTTACTGAACTTTTTAGTGATTAACCTATGCTAATTTGCCTTATGGACAGGTTGCTAGGGAGTTACTATGGACGCTGTAACCTCCTGCTGCCTGTGACTCTCCCGAAATCTGTTTTCATTGGTGGACAGGTTCTTTTATGTATAATTAAAGGTGAAATATGGTGGTGGCTCTAAGGATCATTCGTCCTGTGTTCTGAGTACCTGTTTTGTTTATGTATAAAAAAATTATTGTTTTTGTTTTATTTGAAGATGTTTGCCATTCTGTGCGTGAGGCACTGGAAAGACTGGTGGTGGCAATTTGAGCGAGTGTTGGCGTGAGTATGGAGTGATGTGTTTTGTGCTGAACAGAGCCGGTGATGCTGTGTAAGTGAATTAAGCAATAAGGCACAACAGGGTGTGGGTTATTGGGGATTTACCCACACCTTGTGTGGTATGTCACGAGGCGCAGCCGAGTGACTTCACCAAACAAGAAGTGGGTAAATCACCCAATAACTCACACCCTGGAGTGCTTTATTGCGATTATACAATGTACCTATGTGTAAAATAAATTTAAAATGGGTTTAGTTATGTTTTTTTTTTAAATGCCATTCCTCAGCCGTGGGTTATGCACGATTTACCCACGGTCATGTGACATGTTTTGACCAATGAGGTTACAGGATTTTCACACACCATTGTAGAATGTCTGGACTGTCATGAAGTGAATGTTCGGTGGGCAGAAAGTAAAAGAAAAAAAGGTTCTGCTGTTTTTGCATTTTTTTCCCCAGGAGGGAGCGGAGACTGGGGAAACTAGCATGGGGGAGGGGGAGTTGCAGGGCAAGCGGAAGTGGTGGCCTGCGCTCCAACATCACATAACGGTGACATTTGCATGCCAGCGCAGGGTCCATAGGGCCCTGCGAAATCTACACTGTAGACAAATTTAGTTACTCAGGGACTACACAGTACGCAGGACCCTACACTTGCATAGTATGCTAAAAGTATGTTTCTGTTGACACCCTGCACTTCCACGGTATTGAAAAAATATGGCTGACTGACAGTACAGTCTTTACAGTAACCTGTACTTGCACAGTTTTAAGCTTATTGTCTTTACCTGAGCTTTCACTCAATGTAACAGAAAGTGTCTGGATCCAACTTAACTATTCTGGTAAACGAAAGATCCTGTTTGGTGCATATTACAGACCCCCTAATTCTGATAAGGATCTTAATGATAAAATTATTAGGGAAATTGAATCTGTTTAATCTGTTGGGGATATTTTCCTTGCAGGTGATTTTAACTTTCCTACTATTAGTTGGGAGGACCTAACTGGTAAAATCCCTTTGGAAAATAGCTTTATTAATAATACCATTTCTACTCTAGGTCTAACACAACTGGTCACTAATCCTACTAGAGATACCAATATATTGGACCTAGTACTCACTAATCTGGACAACGTTATTTCTGAAATCAGAATTATGCCCCCTTTAGATTTGCGTGATCACAATTCTGTGCTTTCAGCATCCTTATGTAAGCCCAGACCTCAAGGATCCGTTCTTATTAAAGACTATTTGAAGGCAGACCTAGCTAGTATCAGGGAGGAGGTTGGTAATGTCGACTGGGAGACCACTTCTAGTACCCTTACAGTCGATAAAGCATGGCCCTTCTTTAAATCCTATATTCACAACATTGAAAACAAGCATTTGTCAATGCCGAATGTTTGCTTGCTGGCATTGGCAGTGGTAGTGTAGAAGTTACAGAGCTGCGTAATAGGAATGGCAGTGAAGTATTGGACTGAAGCCAACCCCACCACCACCCTGCAGAGAGTGACAGGCATTGGGGTGTGCCTTTGGGTCGCCAGCATGGTGGCTACCGCTTATTTTCACCCCACCCCACCCTGCAGACACTGACAAGTGTCACGTGTGTTCCTTGGGGTCCTTGGCCCTTATGCACACCCCATTCCATTAGGAAATACGATGAGATGGGTGCGATATAGGTGAATGGGGTGAACTTTGGGGCCGAAGAGTCCAAGGCATACCTCGATGCCTCTCACTGGCTGCAGGGTGTGGAATGGTATGAGCATTACAGGCAAGAATCCCAAGTCACACCCCTGATGCCTGTCATTCTCTACAGGGTTGGGCGTTATGGTTGGAAACCCTAATACCTCAGGCATTTGTTGGTATTTTCACTCCAAATTTTCAACATGGTTGTTTTGTGACCCCACTTCATGAACGGGAATATCAGTTTGTTATCCGAAAGCTGCTTATGCACAGCGACTACGGCATTTAGCACCACAGGTGCAAAAACATTTCGAACAGGATGTAAAAAATGACAGCTGTACTGTTCATGGGGAGGTGTAAAAAATGGCAACGTTGCAAATCTGCAGTAAAAATATTTAAAAAAATGGTGAAGTCACGAGTGTACATAGAAACTGTGCAACGCACACCCGTAATATAATTAGGTTGGGGATTTTTTACAGCAGATTGTCAACTCAGGCATTTTGGTGCCTCCGATCATGAGCAGTGTCACTGTGATTTTCTTTATCTGTCCCAAACAATGATTTCCCACAGCGACCAAGCATCTCTGCGCTGAAAGTGTGAAAACACACTTCGGCCATGTTGTGAAAAATGACAGCTGTACTGTTCACAAGGAAGTGTGGAAAAATGCCACTGGTGAAAATCTGGACTTAAAATATTACAAAGTTATGAACTTACGAGGGTGCATGGAAACTGCACAATGCTCACTCGTAACACAGTCATTTTATGGACTTTTGTCACCAGATTTTCAACATAGCCATTTTAAGACCTCTGCTCATGAACAGTGTCACTGTGATTTTCTTAATCTGTCCCGTACATTGATTTCGCACACCAACTGCTCCATTGTGCGCTACATGGGCGGAAACACGTTTTGGGTGAGATGTGAAAATGACAGCTGTACTAATCATAAGAAGTGTGGTAAAATGGCAATGTTGAAATCTGGAGTGAAAATACCCGAAAATTCGCGAACTTCTGGCGTGCGTAGGAACTGTACAACAACAGTCATTTTGGAATTTTTTTCACCAAATTTTCAACATAGCTATTTTAAGACCTCTGCTCATGAACAGTGTCACTGTGATTTTCTTAATTTGTCCAGTATATTGATTTCGCATAATCGACCGCGCCATTGTGCGCCATACGGGCAGAAACATGTTTTGGGTGAGATGTGAAAATGACAGCTGTACTTACTCATAAGAAGGTGTGGTAAAATAGTAATGTTGAAAATCTGGAGTGAAAATATTGAAAATTCAATAACTTACGAAGGCATGTAGGAACTTTACAAGACGCTTGTAAAACAGTCATTTTTTGGAATTTTTTCACCAAATTTTCAACATAGCCATTTTAAGACCTCTGCTCATGAACAGTGTCACTGTGATTTTCTTAATTTGTCCCGTACATTGATTTCACACACCGATTGTGCCATGGTGTGCTACATGAGGTGGAAACACGCTTTGGTGAGATGTGAAAATGACAGCTGTACTACTCATAAGAAGGTGTGGTAAATGGCAATGTTGAAAATCTGGAGTGAAAATATTGAAAATTTGAAACTCACGAGTATGAGGAACTGTACAATGCAACAGTCATTTTTTTGGAATTTTTCACCAAATTTTCAACATAGCCATTTAAGACCTCTGCTCATGAACAGTGTCACTGTGATTTTCTTAATTTGTCCCGTACATATGATTTTGTAACCGACTGCGCCATTGTGCGCTCACATGGCAGAAACATGTTTGGATGAGATGTGAAAATGACAGCTGTACTACTCATAAGAAGGTGTGGTAAAATGGTAATGTTGAAAATCTGGAGTGAAAATATTGAAAATTTGTGAACTTACGAGCGTGCGTAGGAACTTTACAATGCACGCTCGTAAAACAGTCATTTTTTGGAATTTTTTCACCAAATTTTCAACATAGCCATAGGTAATGTTGAAAATCTGGAGTGAAAATATTGAAAATTCGTGAACTTACGAGCATGCGTAGGAACTTTACAACGCACGCTCGTAAAACAGTCATTTTTTGGAATTTTTTCACCAAATTTTCAACATAGTCATTTTAAGACCTCTGCTCATGAACAGTGTCACTGTGATTTTCTTAATTTGTCCCGTACATTGATTTCACACACCAATTGTGCCATGGTGTGCTACATGGGTGGAAACACGCTTTGGGTGAGATGTGAAAAATGACAGCTGTACTACTCATAAGAAGGTGTGGTAAAATGGCAATGTTGAAAATCTGGAGTGAAAATATTGAAAATTTGCGAACTTACGAGCGTGCGTAGGAACTGTATAACGCAACAGTCATTTTGGAATTTTTTCACCAAATTTTCAACATAGCCATTTTAAGACCTCTGCTCATGAACAGTGTCACTGTGATTTTCTTAATTTGTCCCGTACATTGATTTTGCACACCGACTGCGCCATTGTGCGCTACATGGGCGGAAACATGTTTTGGGTGAGATGTGAAAAATGACAGCTGTACTACTCATAAGAAGGTATGGTAAAATGGTAATGTTGAAAATCTGGAGTGAAAATATTGAAAATTATGAAACTTCTGATAACGTAGAACTTTAGCATACGCTAGAAGTAAAACAGTCATTTTGGAATTTTTCACCAAATTTTCAACATAGCCATTATGTAAAATCTGAAATACAAATATTGAAAATTATAAACTTAAAAGCGTGCGTAGGAACTCATAGCACTAAAACAGTCAATTTTGATTTTCTGGAATTTTCTAAATAGGCTTCTTGAGTCGCCTTATGAACACTGCAGTGTTTGTCGTTAATCGGTCCCAAAAGGTGATTTTGTGCAGTGACTGTGAAATCACCCTTGCCCGAATAACACCATGACAGTGACAGCACTCATGAGAAGGGTTCTAAAACCCATGTTGAAAATTTGGTGCAAAATTCAAAAATGCCTGAGATATGCAACAAAGTTGAAAAACCCTATCTATCCCATTATACAGCTTACGGCATTTCCTCAGTTCGCGGTCGGCTTTGAAGAGTGCAGACGTGTTCCCAGTCCACGAAGATCGTCGCGCGAGGTCTGGAGGTAAGTATGGGGTGAGGGGTGTGGGGAGGCAGGGTGCGCAGTGGGTGGAGTGCGGGTTGTGGGGGACAGGGAGACTGCGTGGGACCGTTTTAATTTACAGGTTGTTTTTAATTGACGATGGGACATTTGCCATACTGGGATGGGCTCCCAGCGTGGCACAGGATAGCTGGTTGGGGAGGCGTGGGCGATGGGATTGTTTTGGCGTTATTACACTGTGCCACGCTGGGGTGGGCTCTCAGCGTGGCACCCTTACTCTGGGGAGGACAGTGGAGCCGATGGGGATTGGGCACCCCGTCGGCTAACATCGATGTTGCCATGCTGGGGTAGGCACCCAGCGTGGCATGTGGAAGCTTGGGGTGGCTCAGCACAGCTGACGGGGAATGGGCACCCCCATCGGCTATACATGCGTGGAGTGGGGGCAGTACAGTATGCGTGTGTGTGTTTGTGTGTGTGTGTGTGGGGGAGCTGGCGCGGGCAGGTGATATCTGATCCCTGCTCACTGACGTAACTCCCCTTTCAACTATGCATACTGCATTTTGGAGCTATCATAGACAGCTCCAGCATCTGATAGCGGACTGGGAATCGCGCCTGCCAACACACTGACTGAATTGGAAGAGGGGGTGACACACCTCCGAAAACTCGGATGATGGCACTATGTTTCTTGCACATGCGAGCAAGGAAACATAAAAAATACGTGCCTGTTAGGAACAAATATAACCACAAGGGGCAGGTCCCAATTTGGTTTACCAACTGCATAAAAAAAACAAATTAAAAGAAAGGAAAGAGCCTTTAAAAAACTAAAGAGTCATGCAACAGCCTCTAATTTACATAATTTTAAGACTCAACAGAGATTACGTAAATCCATGATTAAGAAGGCTAAAAGTAATACTGAGTTCAAACTTGCCCACATTAAAGATAACCATAAGTTATTCTACTCCTACAGTAATACTATTTCCAAAACCAACTGCAGTGTTATATTCATAGATGGTAATATCATTAATGAAAATAAACACATTGGAAACAAATTTAATAATTACTTTTCCACTGTCTTCAACCCTAAGGAACGAACAGCACCTCCAAAAACCATAGCCCCTGGTAATAGGATTACATTTAACAAGAGGGAAACTGAGGTGGAAATTAACAGACTAAAACCAAACTCCTCACCTGGTAGCGATAACATCTCAGCTAGATTACAACAACAACTATCATCTTGTCTTTCCCTTCCATTGATTTATTGAGTGCGATGGCCACCATCTTGTTTTCAGTTTGGGGTTGGAAAAAAACAAATATCTCAGCACAGGGGTGACTTCTGAAGTAAAATTTGGATGGGTTTTGCTCAGGGGGCTTCCCTCTATCGAGCCATGCCTGTGGTTTAATGTACTTATGTCAAAAAAACAGAGTTTTAGACTTTTAAATTCTTTGATCACAGCTCGCTAAGATCTTTGATCGCGAGCCTACAAATTCTTTGATCATGAGTTTCTTCGCTCGCGATCTTCGTTCATGAGGGAAGGACGAGATGGCCAGATTTTTTCGGTTGGAAAAAATCAAATATCTCAGCCCAAGGGTGACTTGTGAAGTCAAACTAGGATGGGTTTTGCTCAGGGAGCTTCCCTCTGTCGAGCCATGTCTGTGGTTTAATGTAGTTGTGTCAAAAAATGGAGTTTTAATATTTTCTAATTCTTTGATCGCGAGCCTGGAAAATTCTTTGATTGCGCGAGCCTGCAAATTCTTTGATTGCGAGATTCTTTGATTGAGAGCTTCGTTCGTGAGGGTGGGACGAGATGGCCAGATTTTTGCTGGACCAGATGTCTCTGGGAGGGACCAGATAGCCCAAATTTCATGACCAGATGTCCCTTCATGATCAAAAATGATCTTTGATTGCGAATTCACGGTCGATTCTTGCGATCAAAGAATTTTTAAAGGTGCTAAAACTTTAAAATTGAATGTCTTGGAGATGGTTTGGTATTTTAACTTGAAATTTGGAGGGTGTTGAGGGGGATGTCCTATATATGTGAATTATCGTGTTTAGGTGTCAGCAAATTAATTTGCTGTTGAGATACTGCATGATAGAGTTTACGTTTTGCGGACAGCATTCTCCATTGTGGTAGTGGCTTGACATTTATAGGGCAGTTAGCCTTACTGCCACGGAAGTAATTTTCAGTGGCTAGGTTTGTAAAATGTAAACAGGTGCAGAATTATGCCACTCCGATGAATGAAAATTTGTTTTGTTTCAAGCTGGTGGGAGCATGGGGCTCTCCAACCAATATGCGCTCCCACCAATACATATGATATTCAGTACTTGTGCTATTATGTTAGAGCAGAATTTGCAAGTTGTGGGAGTGGGCCCTCCCGCAACTTGCCTAACTGTCTTTCTATGCTTTCTCAAAAAGTAAGGAATTATTTTGCAAAAACTGCATTAATGCATCATTTGAGTAAAAGCACAAAAGTCAGAAATGAGACCTTCAGGGTTTGCCCCTACCCCCATGTATGCCCCCATCCTCCACAGACTAACAGATGCCTGGGTGTGTCACTGGGGTTGTGAGGCCTAATTGTCATCCATTCTTCTTCTTTACTGGGCATGTCAACATGCTTGCACATGGAATGGGGTGACATTTGGGCCTCACAACCCCAGTGACACACCCCGCATCTGTCAGTCTATGGAGGATGGGGGGTACATGATATGGGGGTACGGGTGAACCCTAAAGGTCTCTATTTCTGACTTTTGTGCTTTAACTCCTAAATGATGCATTAACACAGTTTTTTGCAAAGAATATATATATATATATATATATATATATATATATATATATATATATATACACACGTAAAAAAACCTCTGGGAGCTTACCTGTATTTGCCCTGTTAGTCCCTGCTTTTCTTTGCCAGTAGGCTGCTTTCTGCCCCTTTGGGCGTAAATCCATCATCGTGAGATGCCAGCATGGCGTTTCAGCCGGCATTCGCATTAGCGCCTAGTAGCACCTTGAAGTTTGTGACCACCGTTGTGGTCTGGGAGTGGAGATCCATGATCTGGGTGCCCCTCTTACATTTGTTGGGGCCCAGAGACCAGAAGGGAATCGGGCATAAGCCCGTAGATGCAGCAAAATGGGAGTTTGAATAGCAGGGCCACTTGCGGACTCATGAACATTAATGAGCAGCCCCATGTATATTAATGAGTGCTGCCTGCCGCCTTGGGGCATGGTGTTGTGGTGGCAGCGACAGCTGAACTGCTGGAGGCCCTTTGTTAAGAGTGGGCTTGCTTGAAACGGGACACTTGGGGCTATAACCCAGTGGGGTACTAGTGCACCGAGAGGTTTGTGCTGGACTGCATCAGAGGTTTAAAGGGGAGAAACTGCACCATACTGTATGGGACTCCTGATAAACAAATGGGAGCAGACATTTTTATGACATTTAACCTCAGTGCTACAGTCCATCAAAGATCTAGGCGCCCACACTGAGCACCAAGGGACTCCTGGGAAAAAGAGAGGACTAATTCTGGCGCCTAGATCATGCCCCAATAAACAAGCAGGAAATATTGAGCACTGTGGATATTGATTATTGAAAGGCTTTCACAGCCAATCAGAGTGCATCAGAGTGCTGGGATTTCGACTGATACAGTGAGGACTTACTGGGATTTAGTCAGTCTGTAGTGAGGCTCTGTACAAGTCAGGACTGTGCTGAGAGAGTGGACATTGCGCTTCACGGGCCTCCTCTAGCCCCCATTTGGAGAGCTGTTTGTCAAGGAGAAGCGGATTGGAAAGAGGACAGCAGGAGGAGAGATTGTGCTGAGGTTCTGGTTCCCAGGTACTTGCTGCTGGGCTAATCGAGAAGAGGAAAGAGAGAAAGAGACTGGACTGTGATTCCCCATGTATAGAGACACTGCTTGTGATTAATGAGAGAGAGAGATTGAATGTTGCAGAAACTCTGCACTGAAAAGTTAAACTTGCTGAGAGGGCTGTGCGGATTGTCAGAGTGCCACAGTCAGGACTGATAAGCCATTTTGTCTGTGTTTGGAACTGCAATTTGAATTCTGAAGGGGCAGAGTATCTCTGGTCATCGGAGTACTAGCAGAAGCTGTGTGTGTCCTGTGTGAACTGGTTAAAGGGGCTGAGAGCTGAGTTCCAGCTGCAGCCAAAGAAAAGGTAGGCACTGTTAACCTGAAAAAGCATGGACTGGTGTGCAGGGGGTTGTTATTCCTGAGCCCCCTGCTAAATTGCATTTGTGCTATTTGAATCTGAGGCTAGCACCCCTACTAATTGGCACTAGACTTTAGTGGAGAACTGCCAAAGAACTTTCCTTGTCTGAGAGCTTAGTGCAGAGACACAGGAAGACCCCCACTATCGGGGAGTCCTCACTCAGAGCCAGGGAGGGTTCATGCTAACCCCTTCCAAGTGGGACTCACTGTCTCAGGAGGTCTCTGGCACTTGCTGGGGTGCTAGGGCATCTGCAAGCTGTCGTTGGGGGCTGGGTTGTGGAGCCACACCCAGGTCTGGGCCTTCTGGGGCTGGTGCTGTCCCACCACAGTGCTCTACAATGGGCCAGAAGCAGCTGAAAGTGACAAGTGGCCAGAACTATAATCAAGGTGGCCAGCTGCAAGATCCTCGAGCAAGTTCCATCCAGACAGAGGGATCCTGGCCAGCCTGTTTATTGTTGCGCTAACTCAAGGAGCTCCATTTCCCCTGGTGCTGAGATCTACAAAACCATGAGTACCCAGGACCTGGCTCCTGGGAGGGAAATGGGAATTGTTGTCATTCATTCTGCAAGTTTTCTAAAAATATTACAGGGCCCCAACAGCCGGCCAACCCATGGCACCGATCAGGCCCGCACCTAGTGGGTACCACTAGGGACAATACAGGGACACTGGTTCCAGTGGGGGAGGGTTTGGCCTGAGGGCCCATGTGTTGAAATTGCATATTGCATTAACCTTACTTTTGCCTTCACAGCTACCCTATGTCCAGGTATCCCCTTCCCTAGTCCTTACCCCCTGAATAAAGCTGTGAATTTGTTGTTTGAATCTGCTGTGTTAGTGAACTTCATTGCATGCACTTATTGATGAAATATATGGTTTATGGTGGGATAAGGTATTTGGGGACACCGTGTGCAGAGTGGTTGGTTGGGGAGGTGGGTAGGCATAGCATGCCAGCGGGCTGTGCCAAGCAGATATCTGGCCCACTGATACTTTACTCTGGGTGGAGACACCACGCTATTTTCAATATTTCTGGGAATGAACCCCCAGTTGTCACCAAAGTCGGACCTATGCCCCTTGCCCGATATGAGAGACAGTTGGCAAGGGGAACTAACCCATTGGAATGTGGTGCTGGGGCTATATACAGTATATATATATATAGATATATATATATATATATATATATACACACACACACACACATATACACACACATATATATATATATATACACTATATATATATATATATATATAAATAATATATATACTATATATATATAGAGAGAGAGAGAGATAGAGAGAGATCTACAATACAATAATGCAACCATTGCACAGTGGTCCAGCAAAAGGTATTAAATGTTCAGTCTCTCAGTCCTTGCACTGTTCAGCGTGGCTAGCGATGGGGTGCCTGAATAAGGTAGTTCAGACAAGCAAAGATACAGTACAAGACTGGTGAACTGGTCTGATAGCTAGGGCTCAGCAACCAGCCGTGTAGTAAGAAAAGAGTCCCAGGGTTGCCAGATAGTCAAAAACAATTCTCTTCTGAGTTGCACATCTTTTTTTAACCACATTTTTATTGCCGCTCACTATATGTGGCATCCAGCTATACACTTGTTCTGCTGAGTGATGGCTTCCTTTCCGCTAGCCTCATGGGCTGTATTGCAGGCTGTTAAACAGGCTTTAGTATGGGAGCACTCTATTGGAAAAGCCCAATCTATGGAAGGTACTGAGGCTCAGTGGCAGGGATGAAGTGGGTTTACTTTTGCTCTCTATTGCCAGACAGAGCCAAATCCTCCCTGGGGCTGATGGGGTCCACTCAACATCATGTGCACAGATGGTGGGCCAGTTTCCTTACCCGACACCTGCAGTATCTGCTGACACTGTTTACTCATGCTTCGCTTGTTGGTGATGGGGGGGGTCACGCCCACCCAACCCCTACAGTATCTGCTGGCACGCTTTACTCATGCTTCGCTTGTCAGGGGTGGGGTGGGGGTCACCTACAACATCCAAGTCTGCCATGAACTTACCAGATGAGGCACTGGTGCTGCAAGGAGCCATCCACAATGCCCCTCAGAGCCTGAAAGAGATGCCTCCGCAGTGCCTCCTATGCTAGACAAGCCCAGAGCCATGGGACAGATCCAGGATGAGAATCTATGTTGCCCACAAGGGAGTGTGAGTCGCTCAAATAGTGCTATTTGGTCTGGTCGCTTATCACTTATTTTCCAAAATACACTCAGAAGGCAGTTTGATCTAGTGGCAAAAATGTGGAGCTGTGAACCTGGAGACCCTAGTTTGAATCCCGAAACCACTACTTGTATTATGTGACCCTGAGCAAGTCACAATCTCCCTGTGTTTAACCTCTCTCTAATTTCTCTCTACTAGCACTACTACTTGCAACACCAGCAACTCAGGCTCAGGACCAAACCCAGCCTGTCAGAGGAGCAAATGGGGGGAAAGTAGCCCTGAGCATCATAGAGGACTTTCGTCTCTTCAGTGGAGGGAGAGTAGCTGCCTGTGCTGCACTGCTGCCACCTGGGCGAGGTAGAGAGTGTGAGTGAATTATGGTTGGGTTTGTGGTCAGCACGCTGCCATGCACCCTTTCAATTGAGCCCCATGAGGAAGGAAGGTAGGAAGGAAGGAAGGAAGGAAGGAAGGAATTCTCCATACTTTAATCTCTACTCGTTGAATCTCCTCCTTGTGTGCAGAAAATAGCTGCATAATTCTCGCTCATTCCTCCCCTGGATTGGAAAGTTCATTGGGACACAGTTTGGAGGAAAGGTGCTATATTATACTAACATACTAAAATGCCAGCAGAATAGGCGTAACGGTCTTTCTCATCTGCTCGTTTGGTCAGCCCCCACCCTGGAAGCTGACCTTGCTGCCCCCCTCACCTTCTCTGGCTTCTCCTTTCCCAGTTACGGATATTCTTGCTGCATTGCATTTTGCTTCCAGAACCCTTCCCCTGTACCTGTCCCACTCCCTCTTGAACCCCTCCACCGTCTCTGCCTCCACCAGCCCCCTGGGCAGTGCATTCCATTGCTCCACCACCCTCTCAGTGAAGTAGCGCCTCCTCCTTTCTCCCCTGAATCTTCCCCCCTTCAGCTTCCACCCATGCCCTCTAGTTGCCCCCTCCTCTTTCCTTCGAAGCACCCTGACTGCTCCTCCCCTATTTACCCCTTCATGTACCTGAAGACCTCTCTATGTCCCCGGTCCCTTCTCTCTTCCAATGTGTACATATTTAGCCTTCAAGCCTCTCCCCCATAGGTCCCTGTCCCCAGGCCCCAAATCATTTTGGCTGCCCTCCTCTGGATCCTCTCCAGGAGTTTAATGTCCCTCATAGTGTGGCCTCCAAATTGCATGCAGTACTCGAGGTGCAGCCTCACCAAGCAGTTATACAGAGGAGTATACTTCTACCTCTGGAGGGTGATCCTCTAGCAATGCATCCCAGCATCCTGTTGGCCTTGGCTGCTGCCCTCCTACAAGTCTCTGGGTTGTTCATCTTGACATCCACCACCACCCCCAGGTCCCTCTCAGCCATCGAGACTTGTAGCATCCCCCAGGGTGTACACTTGGCCTGGGTTTCTGGCTCCCAGGTGCAGTACCTTGCATTTCCCTGCATTGAACCTCAGCTTCCACTTTCTAGACCATCTTTCCAGAGCCTCCAGGTCCCCCTGTAGGGCCACCCTCCCCTCCTCCCCATCCACCACCGCCCCCAGTTTTGAGTCATCCGCAAAGAGACTCATCTCACTCCTGATACCTGTCCTTATGTCAGAGATGTAGGCGTTGAACAAGAGGGGCCCAAGGATTGATCCCTGTGGGACCCCACTAATAACCCTCTTTGGGGAAGAGACTATCCCGCCAACAACGACCCTCTGGGTCTGGTCCTGGAGCCAATCGCCTATCCATCTGATCATCTGGTTCCCCACCCCCATTTCTCCCAGCTTATCCAACAGGCCCTCGTGAGGAACAGAGTCAAATGCCCTGCTGAAGTCTAGAAAGAGGACGTCCACTGGTCTACCCAGGTCCAGGGCACTCATCACCCAGTCATAGAACTCCACAAGGTTTGTCTGACACGATTTCCCCAAGATGAATCCATGTTGTCTACTGTCCAGGCACCCTGACTTTTCCAGGTCCCCCCCAGCCTCTCCTTGACAATGCCCTCCATCACCTTGCCCACCACTGATGTCAGGCTGACAGGCCTGTAGTTCCCTGCCACCTCTCTTGATCCCCCCTTGTGGATAGGCACTATATGCATCACCTTCCAGTCCTGGGGCACCCACCCTGTCCTCAGAGAGATGGTGAAAAGCTCTGCCAGGGGTTTTGACAGGATATCTGCAAGTTCCTTCAGCATTCTGGGATGTAATTTATCCGGCCCTGGTGCTTTCTCCGTCTTAAGGGACCTGAGGGCTTCCCTCACTCTCTCTGCTGTGATTTCCACCTCTGCTACCTCTTCTCCCTGCTTAGCCTTCCCCCCTCCTGCCAGTGATGCCTCCCCCTCTCCCCAGACCCACCGATTGGTAAGGGTCCCCCCTCCTCAGCATCACTGTCTCCTCCCATGTATGATGCAGCACCCCCATTTTCCTTGGTGAAAACTGAGGTGAAGTACTCATTTAGTACCTCAGCCTACTCCCCCGGGTCTTGTGCCCATCTCTTCCCTGTTTTAATCCTGCTAATCTGCCCCTTCACCCTTCGTTTTTCCCCAATGTATCTAAAGAACCCCTTGTTTCCTCTCCTAATTTCCCAGGCCAGGTTCTGCTCCTTTCTTGCCTTAGCCGCCCTCACCACCCTAGTGGCCCTTCTAGCCATCAGCTCATACTTCCCTTGATCCCTTTCACTCCTTGAGCACTTGAATTGCCTATAGGCTGTCTTCTTTCCCCGCACTACCACCTGGACCTCCATGGTCCACCAGCAGGGTTTTCGGGCCCTACCGCAATTTTGTCTTACTCTTGCACAGGTGCTGGTAGCATCCTGCACCCCTCTCCTGATGATTTCCCACCTACTGTCGGTGTCCACGTCTGACCCAATCACATCCAAATGCTCCTTAGGATCCTTCCCATTTCCTTAAAATCTGCCCCTGAGTCATTTACCTCCATCTTTGTGCAGCCTTCTACCCCTCCTAGGTCCAGAGCAGAACCAGACCCGTGGCATGGTCACTCCCCATGTAGCAGGTCCCTTACCTCAGGCCCCCAATCTGGTCACTGTCTGCCAGAACCACATCCAGTACCCGCACCTCCTGGTCGGTTCCCCACCTGCTGAGTTAAGGCATCTTGAAAGACATCCAGCAACCTCTGTTCCCCGCCATCGAGGATGTCATAGTCTCCCAGTCTGTTCCTGGCATGTTTAAGTCCCCCAACACCACCACCCTTCCCCTGCCCATTCTGCAGTGTCTCCCAACATCTGCCACCAGACTCTCCTCCAGCTCTTCCGCCAGTGCAGGGGGTCTATACACCACTCCTATTTTTACTCTCTTGGTCCCCCCCCCCCTTGTTATCAAGGTGACCCAAATCACCTCCACGGTTCCCTCTACCTCCTCTACTCCCCCTATGCCAATGCAGGTTTTGACTATTATTGCTACCCCTCCTCCTCTTCCCTCCCCCTGTCCTTCCTGAACATAGTGTAACCCTCCAGGTTCAGGTCCCAGTTGTGTCCTGCGGTGGCCCAGGTCTCAGTGACCGCTGCCACATCCACCGCTCCCTCAGTTAGCATTGCCTGGAGCTCAATCATTTTAGTGCCCAAGCTCCTGGCATTTAGCAAGACTACCTTCCACCCTTTCTCTATACTTCCATTTCCCTTGCTCGTGTTCCCATGGGGATTCCGTTTTCCCCTGGTCTGCACTTTACCAGTCGGCCTTTTCCTGCATATCTAAATTCCTTTTCTGCCTTTCCTTACTCTCATGATTTTGCCTTCCACACAAACATGCATATATATGTATAGACACATATATGTACAGTAGAAATACAAAATCACAAATACCCCCATAATGCAAAGCATCATGGGCTGTATATGCAAATCACCACAAAATGTTATGCTGGTTCAACTTTAAGCAGGAATGCATGGTGCTGAAAGGCCTCTCACACAGTCTGCAAAGGGTGCCAAAAGAAGATACAGACACATGTTTCGTCCTACCAGGACTCATCGGTGTGCCTTGTCTGTATGGCACCCCATTGGAATGGGTGCAGTACTCCAGATGGGGTCTCACCAACTGTCTGTACAGAGGGATGACAACTTCCTGTTTTCTGCTGGTGATGCCTCTCCCTATACATCCCAGTATCTCCCCAGCCCTCACTACTGCCTTCTCACGTCGCTTGCCAACCTTAAGGTCATCTGATATGATTACCCCCAGGTCCCTTTCCATTTTTGTTGTTACTACCCCCCCCCCCATTGTGTACTCCTCCCCTGGGGTTTTGTTTCCCAGATGCATTACTTAGCACTTCTTTGCACTGAATCCAAGCTGCCATACTTCTGACCATTCCTCCAACCTTGCCAAGTCCCTTCTCATCCTTTCCACGCTCCCTTGTGCATCAACTCTGCTGCAGATCTTTGTGTCATCTGCAAAGATATCCTTGCCAGGATTCATTTCTTGTTGCCCTTCAACCACCCCTCCTCCTCCAGCGGCTCATCTCTCTTACCCATGGGCTTCTTCCTAAGCTACCTTTAACTGACACAATCATTTCCATGGCACCTGTAAGGGGGAATCCTCCTCTAGGGTTCCTTGTGTCGTACCCCTATAGGGTGGTATATCCACGGAGAGAGAGGCGAAAAGCCACAAAGTAAATCAAGTCACACAGGCATCATCTCATCCAGTTGGAGAAGCACAATTGAACTTGTTTTTATAATAGTAGATAGAATATTTTAGTTTAGAAACTTTGCCAGGAATGTTGGGGGGAGGATGGAGGTGGTGCTAGAGGGTGGCTGGGTAGGAGTTCATTTTTCTAAAAGTCTTGATGGGTGGGATAGTGGTGGCACTTGCCTTGCAGTATGAAGGGGATGTTTAAGTGTTCTAAAGGGTTTCAAAAAGAACTTCTCCATGCAAAGTTGGGGTGAAGTGGGGAAACGTTACCCTGCTTTGCGTGGTTCCTGACTTCACACCAACTTTTCCATCAAAGTGAAAGTTAGCTGCATCTCGATCTGGACCCCAGTACTGTGACATAATCTTGAACAGTTTATCCACAGTAAATATCAGTGTGTGCTCTATATCTGCTTCTTGCAGTTATTACCAACTGGACCACAAATTCAAATCAGGTGGGAGGACTCAGGAGTCAGGAACGCAGAGTAATGAAATAGTTTGTTACAGGAGACCTTTCTAACTGAGCAGTGCAGGGAAGGGTTCTGGGTTTGCCCAGGGAAAATGGGCACTCCTAGTCGGCACACAGGCTACCACATGGGGGCTCATCTGTGATGTTCTTTTTAGCAATGTGGCTTTTCAGTGAAGAACTGTGAGTGGCTTGAAGTTGCCTGAGACATGGTCCCTATGGTTAAGAGACATAAAAGAACCCTGTAAATACATTTTCCATTAGCAGTGGTCAAGGGAACAGAGTGTAAAGATAGGGGTGCAGTTTGAGATTTGCACGAATGCCAGTGAGTGGTCACAGTATTCATGGGGAAGTGTTTGCCCTGGAAGAGGAACACCTTTGGTCATGAAAAAGTGTGGACTTCACGTGTATAGCTTTGGTGTGAAGGAAGCAGCAATAGGAGAGGCACTTAAAGAATCTGAGAAAAGTGGCTGGAGCAGAGTTACAGGCAGCAAGGTAGGAGTTGCTGCACCACCCTAGGGTGCATGTGGCATGCCAGGGATGGGCATGCAGGGCTGTGTAACGCCCTACAGTCAGGCTGAGGTGATGGCCCTGGTGACATAGGTGGGTGGCCTTTCTCAGTTGTGAAGTGTGGCCAGTATGGGAGCAACTGGATGCAGTGCCTAGGTTGTCCCATAGGGGAGAGCTGGCAGGAGGTTGGTGCATGTGGAGCATCGCAAGGCCAAAACTGCTTCACCTGATCCTGTATGTAGTGAAATGGTTTAGTCATGACTGACTTTCACAACCAGGTGCCTGAGAGGGATGCTTCATTGAACTACAGGTCTTTATGATAACCAGCTAATGTAAAATTTAAAAGTCAGTCCAACTCTGAGGGTGTGGTTGCACACTAGAGGGCCTGGGCCACATCTTCTGGTTCTGTCCTAAACTTACCCCTTTCTGGTGCTCCCTTCAGCTGGACCTGAAGGAGTGCTTCGATGAAGAAATAGGCTGACAGCTGAAATTGCCATCCTCACTCTACATATCCCCTCACAGACCAAAATGGAAGTGCACCTTATTACTTACTTACATGTTAGCAGCACACAAAGCTATTACAGGCAGATGGATGACCACCGATACCCCAACGGTGTTGGAATGGCGACAGATCATTTTGGAAATATACAACCTAGAGCTTCTATCTGCCAAAATCCACAGCAGGTCGGATTCCCTTGTAACCAAATGGTGTCAATGGATTATGTATTTAGCCTTGGTAGACCCAGAATTTGTAGCATGAGGAAGGGTTTAGATTGGGACAGGTTGAGGCGATAACCACAGGTGACTGGGGTTGTGCCATTCTGCCTCCACTTTTGAATGGAGAGACTGACCGCCTGCACTATACATCAACTTTTTACCCCACTACCATCCCTTTTTTCTAAGATTGGACTGTGGAGGACCAGTATACTTCTTTTTCTTTCTAGATATATGTCAAGGTGTCATTAATCCAGTCTAGTATTTGATTTTGCACTATGATGTTTATGTATAAAGATGTCATAGAAGATGAACCTTAAGAAATCAATTGTATGTAATACCTTGTCTCACTCAATAAAAATGAAAATAAAAAAAATAAAAAAGAGTCCAGCCCTGAACAGGGGAGAATGTGAAATTTGGCTGCTAGCCATGAGCAGTGCTAAATGTGTGAGTGTGAAAAAGTGAAAATGGACTCCAGTAGTAAGCAGAGGGGTCTGCTTGAGAGTGCTACAAAACAGATGCCTACTGCAGTTGGGAGTTGAGGTTGAAATCTGTCTAGTCCCACATGTAACTTATAGTCACTGATAAGTGAGGCAACAAAATTAACTGTGCACAATGTCGTCAATGAAGTAGGTCTCTGGACCCCAGTACTATAAAAAGAACCTGAACAGTTTATCTGAAGTAAACCTCAGAGTGTGCCCTATATCTGACTTTAGTGGTTATTGCCAACTGGGCCACAGAGTCAATTTGGGTGAAAACACTCAGTCAAGATAAATATTTAATTGCAGTGCCACCCTTAGACAGGGAAGGGTGTTGGGCATCATCCAAGGCAAAATGGCACACCCAGTAAGGACAGAGGTTATATATTTATTTCTTGTAACAGGGATATCCCCACCAGCCCGGAGGCGCAGAGGGTTGAGGTGCTGGATGCCACACCTCGCACCACGCCGATGACCTGAGTTTGGAAGTGAGCTCGGGCCGATGGGGGTCAGCAGGGGAGGGAGAGGATTGAGTGTCCGATGCACAGCTCTCCTCTCCCGGGGGGAGGGCCGGGGATTGTCTGGTGTACCAGCGGCTCCTGGTGGAGATCAGGGGTGCTGCAGTATGCAGACAACACAAGTAGCGTGGCTGATGCCAGCAGGGTTGCCATGCACATGGCGTCAGGGGTGCCCATACAAGGGGGGGGGCGCGTGGGGATGTCAGGGGACCAGAAAATGGAAAAACCCGGCTCTGCAGGGTAGGCGACAGCACCTGACCCCCATGCCCACTGCTGAATCCATCTCGCCCGGCCCCTCATGTCCTCCACCCAGGCCCTCACCCACAGCCAGGGTCTGACTTTGAAGAGCACCCAAAGAGGAGGGGTGGCCCCACCCCAGAGGGGTTAAGCTGGGGATACTGGCTGTGGGGGGGGTGGAGGCTTAGGGCCGAGAGGATCTCAGACGGGGCAGGACCAGGCAGGATGCCTGAGAGAGGCTCTGCAGGCCATGACTGGAGCGAAAAAGAATGTAAAAAACAAACACAAAAAAAAAAAACCAGGGATATCCCTATAAGATGCAGCATCTTTTTTCATGGGAGTTCTAGTGAGGACAACAGCAGGCAGCGTCATAACTTCACACAGTAGAAAAACACTTAACCATGTAACTCCTAGAATTTCAGCAGGTTCCTAGAATACTGTAGGTGTCAGGTTGCTTTGGCACCTGAGGGTTATTTCCTAGGCTTTCTCTGGCTTATTGATGAGAGACACTGGCACCAAGGTGGGAGGGGCTGTCTGCAGCAGCACAAGTGCTGAGTTGCAGTGCTTCCATTTACTCTGTCTGCAGAGTTTCGGTAGTTGGATGAGAGCCCCAGAGGGAGGGGCCCTGCTTGCATCTCTCTTGGCCCTGAAAACCCATTTTTCCGTGTGAATTAGATTCATCTGCACGCTAGTGATGTGGCGGAGGCCGTTGGCTGCATTTGGTCCCTGACTGGGGAGGAGGAGGAGGATAAGCCCATTGATATTCCTACATGTAATCATGAGTACTTATAAAACCGAGTTCCACTAACTCATGTAACACTTCCGTGGAGCTTACCTTAGCCGCTCTGGTCTTCCATTCCCAATCCCATGATCTGTGTCCCGGCACCTAGTTCTGGTCCTAGCAATGTCCCTGAGCCTTCACCTGGCCCCTGCCATAGTTTTTGGTTCAGAGTGGGGCCAGAGGTAGCTGAACAGCGGGGCCGACACATTTGGTGCTACACTTCTGTGCAGCGGCGGCTTGCATATGTGCGGTGGTGCACTTGTGTTTTTTGGCCATTTCTGCAGCTGTTGGATGCCTCTCCATTGCTCCCAGTCCCCTAGTTGGGCATTACAGGGACCAGAGAGCCGAAGGAGGTACATAAGGAGCAGTATCTATGTTTATTTGAAGAGTGCCAATGAGTGCCGTGGCAATGGGGGCAATATGAATATTAATGAGGAGGGCAGTATGAATATTAATGAGCAGAGCCTGCCTGGTGCCTGGGGGCAGTAGGAACTGGTGCTAGCGACACACCGGGGTTGAAATGAAACTGTTAAATAAGGTGATGGTGTGTAAGGGCAGGGAGGCTGTTACAAGATGGTGGGGGCAAATAAAAATAAAAGAGTTCTGCCTGACTGCACCAGAGAATGTAAGCTGGGACTGCTGAGGGATTGTAAATGAACTGTGGAGGCAGCAGCCATGATTACAGCCTTGTGACCTCAATTCAGCCAGATCCATGACACGGCGTCAACAACTTTTTTTCCGATGCGACACTAGATCAACAGATTTAAACATGAATCTGTCAGGAAACTGCCTGTTTTTTAAAGGGGGCTTTGCCCCCGAACCCCCCATGCAGGGAGCTCTTTCCCTCACACTCCCCCGTACCTAAAGATTATCAACTCCAGGTCGGAGTTGATTTGGGGAGAGGGGCAAACCCCGGAGAAAGCAGTGCTGGGGTCCTGCAGTACATTACAGTGGCAACATCGATTTGCCGCTGTAATGTACTTCACTTTAGAAATGTTGCTGCGGCATCAGCATATGAACTCAGCCAATAGGATTGCCAAGATTTGCCAGGAGACTTGTGGGACAGTAAAATGGAGTCATGGGGGGGGAAAGCTGGGGAAATGCTTGGTGCTCTTTCACACAGCTAATCAGGCTTTGAGGAAGCCTAATGCATATTAATTTTGAGAAGTGACAGTTGTGCTGGCCAATGGGGAGCTGCTAGAGAGCTCCTAAAACCCAAGGACTGTTGGTTCTGTTCTCAGTTTGGTGGGAGCTCCTCCAGAAGGATGGGGCTCCAGCCCCTTGGAAGAAATGGGGCTGCAAGGCTTGGGAAAAGGCTGACCTGAGGGTTGCCAGTCACTTGTCCCCCAGGGCCAGTGTTATGCCTTTCCCCATGATGGAGAAATATGTGGTTTGAGAGAAATTTCCCAGTTTTGTAATTTCACCTGGAAGGAAGCTGCAGGGCCCAGTGAAACCTGGCTGAGAGGAAAAGGTGCAGGATGGAAAGAACAGTGAGAGATTCTACACCTGAATGGTGGGAAGCAAGGATAAAAGGTTCAAGGAAGGAAAAAGGTTCTGTCTGTACGCTGGTTGGCCTTAACATCACAGAAAAGGGGAAGGACATTGGTCTAAGGAAAAGGAAAATGGATGGTTCTGGTGTTTGGAAACTCGATCTGTTTTTTTACGGGAATATTGCATGGGGTCCCCCTGACACATGGGGCTTGCCAACAGTGCCAAGGTTGGTCTTCAAAAAGAGGAAGAGAGAGCCTCTTCTGGTTTGAGAGCACCTGCACGGTGAGGACAAAGTGAGTGTCTGAGGACTGGTCCAGGAAAGACTGTGTTTGGTCAGTGTCAAGTTCAGGGTCCCCGGAGGAGCCCAGTTTGAAGCTGCCCAAGTCTCACTGAGACCGTGTGCTCAGTGAGAATTTCAGAGACTGTGTCCTGTATGCAATGGGCAACAGCTGCCATGATGGTAGTGGGGCTGAAGATGTCTTTGATAGCCAGATGTAACTAAATGTCTAACCAAAAAGTGACCACTTTGCTATGAAGCTGAAAGAGACTGAAGAACTGCTCATCTTCAGTTTGGAGCCAGACAGGGAAACAGCCAACCCCTATCGAGTGGAGCCAACTGGGCCACAGGGAGCCACGTATGCATGCCTGTGTGCTAGGGCACTCTGGACCCACTGAAGGAGCTGGACCGTGGACTGTCTCCTGAGACTGGGTTCACTTGTGGCCTGGAAAGCCTTGCGTTTGTGCTCTGCAACTGGCCTGGAAGCAGGTTGAAGGTGATAAGCTGCTAGACCTTCAAGCAAGTCAGAGGGTCCCATCTGCAGAGTGCCAGCACCACACTTCCAAGCTTCATAAGATCCAGGGTTCTGCTGTTCCAACTTCCCAGGTCTACAGTCCTAGTTCCACCGAGACTGTCTGCAGAACCGTGAGTAACTGCAGGAATTGTCCTGCACCTGGTGATTGTATAAAGCTGTTCCAAGGTTATGCTCAATGGCATAGTAAAAGCTTTAAAGAAATCAAAGAGAAAGGTAAAGGTTGATTTATGTTTAAAGTGCACCAACGCCAGCCAACCAGCTGCATCACAGGCCTGCAACGTAGGTGATACTGGGTACCCGGGGGCAGCATAGAGGGGTTTTGTCTGGACAGGGAACTGGTACCAGTTGGGGGCTGTGTAATGGTTAACATCTGCAGTTAGTCAGAAAGTTGATTCTAATGCCATCAAAAGGTTGGTGGGTGGATTAAAGGGACACTGTCAACCCCCGCAGGCCTCAAAGTGTCCCTCGTTTAACAAAAAAAAAAAAACATTTTATGACTGTTCACATTCTATAAAGATTGTTGATACAGCTGGTAGTTTGAGTCAGATCCCTTTTTTTCTTTTAAAATGTGAAAAACGGACTGCCCACCATACTGGTGTTACCACACCAAAACATGTTTGTTTACATTTCTCGACCAGCTCCCATGGCATCTTTTCTGGACTCAGGAACACCTCCAATGGAAGTTTTCACTAAGAGTATAGTTCAATGATATGAAGTAAAACAAAGCTGGGCTTAGCTATACTTTACCATGCATTTTAGTTCTAACAAGCAAGGAGGCAGACAAAACAACTAGCAACATCAATGAATTTTAGAGACAGTAAACAAACATAAAATGTGGGGTTTTACCTACAAATAATATGATGCAAAAAAGGTTGACAGTGTCCCTTTAAATGAAAAAGGTGTGAATATTGAAAAGAATGCAAATGTGTGTTTTTATGCTGATTTTTCTAAAGTAAATCTAAATTACTTGCTTAACTTCTACTCCATCTACCCATTCCTAACCCTCCCCTTGTAAATAAATGATGGTTTACTGTTTTGGAAAATTCTGACTCGTGAGCATATTATCAGCTGAAGCCAAAAAATGAGAAGTGTTGAATTTGGGGTTTTTGGTGTTGATAATTCCTTGTGTTGGGGTGACTATATGGGGCAGTGGGTTGGTACAGCATCCTGGGGGTTGTACTGTTAAATATCAGACCCACTTAAAATGTACTCTGGGTGGAGGCAACACACTATTTTAATTTCTAACTTGGGAAAGAACCCACCGTAACAGCAAAATGGAAACCCAGGCCCCTCAACCTGGTTAGTGGCCACCCAGGCAGGGGTAGTAGCCCACAGATGCATGGCGCTAGGGTTACATCCATTTTAAATATTAAGAGATACGTGCCAGTGGCCATTTTGGACATTGAGAACCATTGACTATGAGTTTGCTTTCTTCTTGCTGAAACTTAGCTTTTGGAAACAGCAATTATTCTCCATACTAATGAGGGTATTTTGGAATCTGTGGAAGATGGGTAAGGTGGCTGTATGGATGGCCACCTACGGAGCATCCCTTAATTGAGGGTTAGTGTCCTTTGCAGGGTACCTCTCAGGTATCGGTCCCCTCTTGTGTAAGGACCAGTGCTCAGTGTGAGAGATTTAAAGTAAACTGTCAGATCTGGATCAAGCAATATTGTCGTGTGAAGTGCAGATGAAGAAGTTCCTTTCTGAATCTCACCACATTTAAGGAGATGGTGTGGGTAAAGGGGTTAAGATCTGTATGCCCCAGAAATGTATGCCGCTAGGAATTTTGCTTTGTTATGGCTGACAAACTATAAAAGGTGGTGGTCTGTGACCTGTCTCTGCTGCAATCTTCCAGTGGGAGCCTAGAAGCCCGTAATCCCAGGGTTAAAATCTGCGCAGAGGTTACATTCCTCTTACCGAATTATGTGCTTGCATGAAGAGTACCCCTACAGTTCCTATTGGGGCTGCCATTACCACTGCAAGAGGTGAAGTTGTAAGGACAATCAGTAAAGGCCAGCTACTTGACCCTGTTTACACCTGTGGACAGCTGTGTCTCCTTACACCCTGAGGATCCTAACACCCCTGGATCTGGAGTAAACAGAAATGTTTGTGGTATGCACTCTGTCTTGGAGCCATCGCAGCTGCAAAACCCAAGCATGGGATGGGGCTACAGCTAGATTTCTCCCAGCACATCCATAATGTATACAAAGCAGTTAATAACAAGGGCCAAATGCATCCTCATGCCTGCGACGTGTCTTGCCCTTGCCAGAGGAGAGCTCCTTACCACACTTGTTTATTTATTTAGCTTTTGTTTACCAGGTAAGTGCACTAGACAAAAACATGCCTATTTTCAGGCACGACCTGGGAGAGTACATATCAAGTAATAACAAGAATACAATGATTGTAACAGTCGGAAAAAAGTGCACAGTTACACACGTACATGGCAGGTAACAAGAAGAATACAATGATTGAAACAGTGGAAAAAAGTTCACAGATACAAACGTCAGGTAAAAGACATGACAGTGATATGGTACAAAAATTAATTAACACTGGTTGGAACAAATAAAGCAAAATAACAGCCCGTAAGAGGATAGCAACTATTTTTGGTCCATGAGAAAGAAAAATGTGCAAGGTTTCAAACAACAGTTGAAGAAGAGCTAAACTATAGTACAGAATATGATTAAGATAAAGGCACATGAAAAACATGTAAGAAACCAACATAGACCATTGAAAATTACATGGGTGGGTGAGGGAGGCAGTGCTTTATAACAAGAAGGAAGGGGGAAGGGCAATGAAATTAGGAGGAGTCAGGGGCAAGGGTATTTATCAGTGGATCTAAGGTAGCTGAACAAATTTCTTTTCAAAATAGTGTGACACTTGCAGACCCTGAGGTGAGAGGGCAAGGAGTTCCAGAATTTAGGGGCAAAGTGAGCAAACACCTGTTCACCCATTTCGGAGGAGCATTTGGGAACGGCCAGGAGGGCCTGGGTTGAGGACCGCAGCTGGTAGACTTGGTCAAAGGGAGTGAACACTGACGCCAACGAGGCAGGTTGGGAGGATCTTACGATGTTGTCAGTTGAGCAGTCAAGGATGTAAAGATGCCAGGAAGAAGGGGAGAGCCAGTTTAGATCAGAATAGAGCAAGCAGTGGTGGGTGAGATGAGGAACAGACAAGGCAAACCTACACACATTGTTATAGGAGACGTCCCATTTAAGGAGGCAGCTAGCATTAGCCTGGTAAAAGGCGATGAGTGCATAGCATAGTCTGGGGAGCAGACACCCTGGTCGATTGTGACTCTTGCTGCAGGGGTGAGGGCGTGGCTGCTACAGTATGCAACTCCAAGCTTGGTATTACTGGATTTACAGATATCATTTATATGACATGAGAAATCAAGGGCAGGGTCAATTGTGACACCAAGGTATTTGAAGGAATAGGTCACAGAGACGAGGGAGCCATCTAGACACTGGATAACTAGATCAGAGCCTGGGGCAAGAGTCTTTTGGGGAGACCCGAACAGCATGGCTTGGGTCTTGCCAATGCTGAGGACGAGGCAGTTTGGGTAAGCCAGATTTTGATATTGTGGAAGTCTGAGGTGAACTTGGAATTGATATCATTCAGTGATGTTGATCCATAGTAAAGCAAAAGGTCATCAGCATGCAGAAGAGTATGGCAGCTGGAGGGGGAGTTGGGAATGTCATTGATGAAAATAAAAAAGAGCAAGGGGCCCAGACTGGAGCCCTGAGGGATGCCGAAGGTAACTGAGGCAGGAGTGGACAGGGCCTAGTTGAACGAGACAAACTGAGAGCAGTTATGAAGGTAGCTCTAGAACCACTGTATGGCAGAGGTAGAGACTCCAAGGAACTCAGGTTTGTGTAATGGGAGGGAGTGATTAACCAAGTCGAAGGTCTTGGTAAAATCAATGAAGATGCACCAGTGAGCAGATCTTTATCCATACTGGATTTGACATCACTGGTGAACTGCAAGAGGGTGGTGGAGGTACCATGAGCAAGCCTGAAACAGTGCTGGGTGGGGGATTGTAGATTATGTTTTTGCAGGTAGTCTGAGACCTGGGAGTGAATAATTTTTTCGAGAAGCTTGCTAAGGGTAGGCAGAATAGTAAGCAATAGGGTGGTAATTAGATTGATTTAGGATCACCCTTTTTTTAACACAGGAATGATGTTAGCAGACTTCCAAATGCTAGGCACAGTGGAAGTGGTGAGAGAAATTATGGGTTTCTTACTTTTACTCATGCTGCTAAGTCCATCTTGTCTAAATGAGATGTTACCTATAATAATGTATGTTGTTTTTCCCTCTTAACTGCTCACCTCACTCATCACTGTGAGTTCTGTGAGAAACTGGAATGGTTGTTACCAGGGAACTATCACAAGGTTCCACAAGAGCAAGGGGCCCAGACTGGAGCGCTGAGTCCACAGACCGGGACCGGGACCCAGGAGGTCGTGAGGGGCTTTGCACTGCAACCCTCCCCCAAGCCAGACCGCGAGGGACTGATTGCCCTCCCTGCCCAGAGCAAAAACCGGGACCGGGACCCAGGAGGTCGTGAGGGGCTTTGCACTGCAACCCTTCCCCAAGCCAGACCGTGAGGGACCGATTGCCCTCCCTGCCGAGAGCAAAAGTAAGTCGGAAGCCGTTCTGCTCGCCATGGGATCACTCCTTTCAGCACAGGATTTGATCCAGTCACAGCAGCAACTTCAGCAATCACCCTTAAATTTCTAAATTTTAATTCAGCATAACCTAGATTCTGGCGCCATAATCACTGTTTGTAACTGAAGCTAGGTTAGGGTATACAGCTTTGATTTCAACCTGTGTGCAAGTCTGTAACAGCTGTCTGCTTGTAACCTAGGGTCTAGGCGCCAAAATCCCAGTTTGAATGCTATCACATAGGGAGCCTTAAGCTTGGGACACTACCTCGCCTTTCTGGGCTATTTTGTTTCCGACTGGCGCATTTGTAACTGCTGCAGCCAGGGTAAGGCAGGCGAGTCGCTTGCATCCCAAATCACTAACTCGGGAAGTAAAAGAAAAAAAAAAAATTCCACAAAGAGGGGTTTAAACTGTAAGCAGGGCAGAGTTTAGTAACCAGTGCCCTTCCCCCTGTTGAAACACCCTTTTCCCGCTGTATTTAAGTGTGCTCACTTACCCCTTTTGTTGTCCACAGACCGGGACCCAGGAGGTCGTGAGGGGCTTTGCACTGCAACCCTTCCCTAAGCCAGACCGCGAGGGATGGATTGCCCTCCCTGCCCAGAGCAAAAGTAAGTCAGAAGCTGTTCTTCTCGCCACGGGATGGCTCCTTTCAGCACAGGATTTAGTCCCCGCAAAAACCTATCAGCTCACTTTTCCATTAGTTGGTTATACTGAGCAAACCCTAGAGAGCGCACTAATAACTAAACTCTCCTCAATTGACAATCAACATGTTTTGCAGCCAAATGCCATTAATACAAGCTTTGCTAATCCTGGCACTGGCTGCTCACTCACTCCCTATTACAGAAAGCAGCAATAACTTGCCAAATAAGTTTCCTAATGCCCACTTCCCTTACTCCTACTTAACCAAATCCCTAAGCTTCACTGAAAGTGGATCATCACAGGCTAGGCTACCTCCCCAGCCCACCCCACACCTCATTAACTCACACAACCCACTTCTTCTTCAAGCAATAATAGCCAAAGCGACCCAGTCAATTCCCATACCCTGCAATCCTCTAAAAAAACCATATCAGCGCATGACACTCCAAAAACTATTATAAGCGCCTACAGCTAGCTGCACTCAGGCATGCACTCCTACTCCTATTACTATTGGCCGGGGATATCCACCCAAATCCAGGGCCTTCTCTGGAATTCATAAAAAGAAGACAGGGTAACGCTGGTCTTCTACTAACCTCCTTAAACATCTGCAGCCTGCCTAAAAAGCTAACTCTACTACAAGGTTGGGTAGCACAACACTCACCAGACATTCTTGCCCTCTCCGAAACCTGGCTCACAAGAAATGTCCCAGACTCATCAGTTACCCTAAACAACTACACAATTTTTCAGAGATGACAGAGTGGACAAATGGGGTGGAGGTTGCGCTATTTACGCCTGACCGCAATTACAACCATTACTTGTTCCCCTACTACCTCCGGCGCAAGGGCACAAGCCATTACAGTCAAAATCACAGTAGGCTACCATGGGAAACCGCTTACATAATGGCGGTCTACATACCCAACAACCAAAAACTAGCCTTTGACTCCATACTGGCCAACATAGCGCTGCTCCCCCCTAGAAGTGAGCTCATAGTATTGGGTGACTTTAATATTAACTGGCTCACTACCTCAGCAGATCCCTTCAAAGACGCTGCTACAGCGCATGACCTCACCCAAGTCGTCCAGACCCCTACCCGGCTAGATCCCAGGACAGGAACACAAATGCTCCCAACCATCTCACTAATGTCAAGGTCCTACCAGATGTCCTTAGTGATCACTCCCCCCTCTCTTGCCTCTGGTCAAACAAGTGTCCAACTGCTCCACCCAAAATCTCGCTCCAAAGGCATATTAAAAAAGGCGCGATAACCAAGATACTTCACTCTCTTTCTATCACCGACTGGTCCGCTGTCCACACAGCACAATCCGTGGATGAGGCACTCAGCTCCTTTATCAAAATCTTCAACACAGTATGTGACAAATATGCCCCTCTCTCAAAAAAGATCCTAAAAACCAGAGACACCCCGTGGATCACACAATCCCTGTTGGACCAGATGCACCACAGAGACAACCTTTGGCACAAAGCACTCTACTCCAAATCACCCCACGACAGACAACTCTACAGAGAGGCAAGAAACAAATGCACCAGGGCCATTAGGCTAGCCAATGCCAACCACTATAAGCTAGCCCTCACCTCAACCTGGGGCAGAGGAAGCAAATTCTGGAGCAATGTCAAAGACCTCTGCGGGAAAACCATTAACCAATAGCCTACCCAAATACTTACAAATGGTGCCCTCTCTCAAAACCCCTCCACTATAGCCAATGTCCTGAACAATTCCTTCACAGACCTCAGCCAAATCCTCCCATCAAATTTCTTTGACCCACTCCCCCAGTGTCCCACCGAACCCCATTCCCAGTCATACCCCCGCACCATTTCGGCGCAAAACAATCTCCTGCAGTCAGGCCAAACACTACCTGGCACATGCCCTACAGAATAAAAGGTATAGCAGTGACTCTGTAGACCTCAAAATAATCCGTCTAACACTTGACGTGACCCTCCCACACATCACCAAGATTTTCAACCTATCACTACGCCTAGGGCAATTCCCTGCTCTATGGAAAAGGGGAATTATTACACCAATCTTAAAAAAAGGTGACCCTACGGACCCCGGTAACTACAGGCCCATTACGTTACTCCCCCCACTCTCAAAAGCCCTTGAAAGAATTGTATCAGACCAACTCACGGAGTACCTAACCGGGCACTCCCTGCTATGCCAAGAACAACATGGTTTCAGATCAGGAAACAGTACCACTTGACACTCCTAGAACTCACATTATATGTACACGAGGCGCTAGACGCGGGGTGAAGTCAGGAGCAATCTTCAACGACCTAACCAAAGCATTTGATACCGTCAGCCATGACCTCCTATTATATCTACTCCCCTCCCTCAACCTTGCACCAGACACACTATTCTGGTTCAAGAACTACCTAACAGGTCGAACACAACAGGTTAAAATCAATACCACTCTATCCTCTAAAACCCCGGTTCTATCAGGTGTACCCCAAGGATCAATCTTAGGCCACCTATTATTCACTCTCTTCCTGAACTCCATCCCTAAAGCATGCAGTGGGAAACTTCTGCTCTATGCAGATGATGCAGTAGTCTACTGGAAAGACAACTCCCTAAACTCCCTCCAACACAAGCTGCAAACCTACTTCCATGAACTAGAAGACTAGTTCTCAAAGCACAGGCTCATATTAAACTACACCAAAACAAAATCCATGATCTTTGCGCACCGGCAAAGCCCCCATATAAGAGTCCACCTAAACATCTCCAACAACCAGAGCATCTTAATTGAACAAGTCTCGGATTTCAAATATCTAGGCATCACTTTAGACTCATCTCTCACCTATCACGCACACATCAACCAACTGTCCTCCTCATTAAACACTAAACTAGGGATCCTCTACAGGCATAGACAATGCCTCCCACCGCAGGCCCTTCGTCTGGCAGTGACCAGCTCGGTCATATCCTTGATAGATTATGGAATAATAATATATGGGACAGCTGACCCCACTGCCCTGAAGCGTATCCACCTTGCCCTCAACAAAGCTAGCCGGCTGGTCACTGGAAGTGACTACCTAACCCACACCTGCGACCTCTACAAATTAGCGGACTGGCTGACCTTTAAAGGAAGGTTAAAATACCATACCTGCCTCCAGGCTAAGAAAATCCTACTGAGATCTGCACCCTTGGGCCTTCACTCCCTAATACAAACTAACACCCACAGGAGCACCCCAAGGCACCTAACAAACATGCCCATCCATGTCCCCTATTGAAGGACTGCACTAGGTCAAAAGTTTTTCAGCTACCGTGCACCCACCCGGCTCAACGAACTCCCGCCTACTATAACCCAGGCGCCAACTTTAGGCAAATTTAAAACCAAAACCATGAGACACCTCATAGCCTCAGAGAAATGTAGCTGCAATTGAGCATCTAACCCCTCCTCGACACAGGGTTTCTGTTCTACCCCCAGAACCTACCCAGAACCTCAAATGTAGTCTCAGACTGAGGATAAGCAATCCATACACCATTTGTGGGATGTTAATCTTGCCTAGGGCTAAGTCCTACCCTATTGTAACATACTTTGTATATGTTTGTTGTCAACTTGTAAAGCAACACTGTGTAACACTAAGCAATGAAGCTTGTTCACATCAATCTGTATACTGTGGTCCCACAAAACTGTTTGTTTGTCCAGACGTGCAGCCTTTGCAAAGGAGTCTTTGACTCAAAGGTTGTAATTCCGAAAATTGATAAATAAATAAATCACACCTTTGCCTTGGGTTGCTTTATTGATAAAGCAATTCAAACTGCCACCCCTCCCATCCAGGCGGGGAAAATAAGAGCTGTTAACTTACAGTAAGTTACGCTCTCAGGTCTAGCAACTTGTCTCTGTTCTCTGTTCCAAATAGGCTTTTGCTGTCGGTGCCCCCAGCTATGAAACTCTCTCTCCCACTGCCTGTTCACAGTACCACCTCCCACTACCTTTTTAGAAGGTCCCTGTGGGATTGTATGAAATCTAATTCAGCTTGTAATTGTACTTCACGTTGGTATCCTTCTCACTCCTATGATTAGTGGGCTGTAGTCCTTGGCCTGGTCTGCTTAGGAACGTGATTTTGTTTACATTTGAGTCATATGTATATACTGTTATAGTTGCTATGATCTTTACTGTTACCCATATGCTGTTGTTTTTTCACTGTTAAAACTGTATGCCTGCATACCTTGTAACCTCCCGGGTTGTACCTGAAAATAGACATTTATTTGTCTAGTGTGCTTACCTGTCAATAAAAATGAAATAGATAACATACAAACATAAGGTAGATACACAATGTAAAAGCAAATAGGATACAAAACATAATTCATTACAGGGTCACATAGGTGGAATAGCAGTACTAAGGAAAATTGGACCTTCAATGCATCATGTACTGTGACAGGGTGTGGGAGGCGCTAGATCAAAACAGGAACAGTGACTCCTCAGGTGGTGGGAGGGACTGGTTTTGAACCCTTGTAGGCTGGGGACATTCCTAAGTATAGAGGGAGCTTACTCAAGAAATTCGGGCCAGAATATGAAAACCCCTTTTGACCAGAATCACACTTCATTTTGGGAGCTGAAACATTTGGCTCTGCAGATGAGGGAACAAGTAGGCATTTCTCGATTGCATAAAGTAAGCTAAAAGATAATCAGGGGCTGTCCCATGCAGACAGTTGTATAACAGAACAGAACCAGTGAGAGTCACATCTGCCCCAAGGACTTAACCAGTTGCTATCTACTGTATATGTGCAAGTGTGTGCATAGATAATGAATTGTGTGAAACCATGCATCTTACCTAACTAGTGTAGGCTTCTCATCATTGACTGGGAGGACCTTCACAGAAACTGCTTTACGGACTTTATGTTTGCCATCCGACAACTGCAGAGTGAAACTATCCACCATGTTTTCAGAATCGTCATGCATGTACATCAGCTTCATCCCTTAAAGTAGAGAAGGATATATTCAACAGAGGCAAGCATAACCAAGGAGGTTCTGCTTTTGCTAAATTACCCTCTTTCTGGTTTTGGTTTTAAGTCAGTACCCACTCCCCCTGATGCTGCCTTTAAGAATAGTCTTCCTCTCACTAACACTAACCAAGCCACCTTCATTTTGGGGGCAAACGACTCCTGTTAAAAGTGCCCCCAGACCCTGCCATGAAATATCTGGCCCCCTGTCAATTCCCCCTCTCAAGCATCATGTCCCTAAGTCCCTTAACTCACCCAATGCTCTATCCACCCAGCTGTGGAAATGAGTCGATGCAGAAACTTACTGGAAATCAGACGCTGCATCTCAGCTGTGCTATCCTTAGTAAAATATTGTAAAATAAAATGAAAATAAATACATATAATTATAATAATAGCCCTTTTCCTAGCCCACTGCAAAATAAAAAGGAATATAATTTGGTTTTTAGCAACTTTCATGCACACTGTATCCCAAAGCACTTTACAAAGCAATGAGTTGGACACTGGTAGTGCAGGGACTGAAGAATAGATTTAGGATTTTTATTTGTAATTTTTACATAGTTACATGGTGATTTACAGCAGATAAAAGCCTCATGACCCATCAAGTCTTCCAGATTCTAACTAATTTGTGAACTGGACAGTCACTCATTTCCCATAATCAGAAATGGTACACTGAGCTGTGACAGCTTGTTTCCAGGTGTGTCCTGGGGGTGGGGTTGGGCTACATGGACCAGTTTTATTGACGGGGAATGTTGGCTAGGACACTGGGGGAAACTCTCCAGTTCTTATGACATGTGCCATGAGGTCTTTGACTTTCACCAAGACAGCAACCCAAGACAGGCAAAAAGGGAACTACTGTAGGTTACATTTCTCATCCAGATGACAGGATGGCACCACAGTAGTGCAGCACCCTTCTAGTGCTGCACTACAGTATCAGTTCTGTGCATCAGCCCAAGTTCTTGCTGTAGGACTAGAACCCACAACCTTTGGATTTGCTGAGCTGACGTGGGTGTGCAACCTGCTGCACCACTGACACTTTTGTGATACTGACTGACACTACTCTTACACTACTGTGACACTGACTGACACTACTCTGACAGTGTTGTGACACTGACTGACACTAGCACTGCTGTGACACTGACATTGCTCTGACACTGACTGACAGCTGTGACACGGCTCTGACACTGACTGACACTGCTATCACACTGATCTACATTGGTGGACTGCTCTGACACTGACTGACACTGTTGTAACATAGACTGACACTGCTGTCACTGACACTGCTCTGACACTGCCTGACACAGCTGTGACACAGACCGACACTACTGTGACTCTGCTATTACATGGACACTGCTCTTACATTGCTCTGATATTGCTGTGACACTGACTGACACTGCTGTGATATTTACTGACACTTTTCTGACACTGTAACACTGCTGTGACACTAACAGACACTGCTGTGACACTGACAGGCACTGCTCTTACACTGCTATGACACTGACTGACACAGTTCTGACAACTGCTCTTACTGACACTGCTATGTCTTTAACTGACATTGCAGTGACACTTTTCTAACACTGACTGACATATGATTCTGACTGACAATGCTGTGACACTGACTGACACTTGCCATTGCTGTGACACTGACTGCCACTGCCTGAAACAGACACTGCTGTGACACTGACAGACATTCCTGTAACTCTGCCGACACTGACTGACACTACTCTGACACTTACTGACACTGTTGTGACACTACTGTGACACTAACTGATACTGACACAGCTGTAACACTGACTGACAACACTGGGACACTGCTCAACACTGATATGGTTCACCCACAGCGGTGCAACATGAATCTGGTTGCTGTGAATTAGAGTGCCAGAAACATGTCACCTGCGATGACTGTGGCCCCACATTCTGCCACAACACATCTAAGCTGCCAATGGACAGTAGTGGAGAAGAGTTAGTTTTTGTGGGGGGCTATGCCCCCCCCCTGCCCCCCCCAACACTAATTTTAATCACCTTCGGGTCCAGGCATGAATGGAAGGGAGGAGAAGAGTGTGGACAGCAAAAACATTGTGACTACAGGGCACTGCAAAATCCAAAATGCCCCTGTCACTCACAACCATTTCTTGTTGCCCTAAGTGCAGTGCCCTAAATGCAGTGCCCACCTAACGGTATACCCACTCACACTACTGTGACACTGACTGACACTGCTGCATCATTTACTAACACCACTCTGACAATGACACTGCTATGACACTGTCACTGCTGTGACACTGACTGACACTGCCTGACACTGACACTGTTGTAACACTGACTGCACTGACATTTACTGACACTGCTGTGACACTGTCGGACACTAACACTGCTTTGACTCTGAATGATCCTGGCACTGACACTGACACTGCTGTGACACTGACTGACAGTGCCCTGATGCTGCTGTGACACTGATTGACACTTAACTGACTACTGTGACACAGACTGACATTACTGTGATTGACACTGCTCTGACACTGCTGAGATTCTGATGGATACTGCTGTTACATGGACACTGCTCTGACACTAACTGACACTTCTGTGATATTGCTGTGACACTAATTGACACTGTTCTGACACTGTGACACTGCTGTGACACTAACTGACACTGCCCAGCACTGACCGACACTGCTGTGAATCTGACTGACACTGCTGTGACACTTTTCTGGCACTGACTGACATGTTGTGACTCTAGCAACACTTGTGACAGGGTTTATTATTTATTTATTTAGTTAGTTGGTTTGTTTTTGTTAACCAAGTAGGTGCACTAGACAATAAATTGCCTATTTTCAGGCACAACCCGGGAGGTTACAAGACAGTAGACAATCAAGGCAACAGAAAAACATTACAATGTACAGGTAGGATGGGGCACAAAACATAACAATATTGAGCACTGACTGAACCTATGAGTTCAAATGACACTGCTGAACAATCAAGAGAAAACCTAGCCATATACTGTACATTGTACAGCCAGTTACAATAAAAATATCAAGAGAAAAATGGAAGCAGATACAGTCAATTAAACAAAGAGTGCAAACTGAACAAAAGATCATTGGGAGTCAGGTGCAAGAACACATATCTGTGTAGCTTAAGAATCTGTAGAATGTTCTTTAAATTGTAGTGGGACTGGAAAGCTTGGAGGTGAGGTGGTAGGGCATTTCAAGCTCTAGGGGCACAAATGGTGAATTCCTGCTCACTCATTTTAGAGGAGCATCTGGTTACAGCCAGAAGTGATTAGCCGCAGGATCACAAAGGGGTAGGACGGGTCCTGGGGAGTCAACATGGCTGCAAGAGCAGCAGGTTTGGAAGATCTGATAAAGTTACCAATCATACAACCGAGTGCAAATAGGCAACGAGATGAAGGGGATAACCAACCTAGTTTAGAGTACAGGGTACAATGGTGTGTTAACCTAGAAGAGGATAAAGCAAATCAGCAGATGTTATTATAGGAGATATTCCATTTGTCTAGACTGGAAGCACTGGTTAGATAGAAGGAGGAGATGAGACTCTATGTAAGGGCTAGGTAGCAGGGTTACTTGGGCAACTGCAAACCTGACAGTGGGAGAGAGAGTGCATTTTATTCTGTAGGCTAGCCCAAGCTTAGTATTCACTGATTTACACATGTTCAAGACGTGCAGTGTAAAATAAAGGGCAGAATCCAGGGTAAGACCTAGATATTGAAAGAGTTAGTAGCGGAGAGAAGGGAGCCATTTGAGCAGCAAATGGCTAAGCCATTGGGACAAGTCCTCAGTTTAGGTGGGGACCCAAAGATCATGGTCTGGGTCTTGCCAGAGTTTAGAACAACACGATTTTAGCCAGGTCTGAATTCTTCCAAAATCAGTAATAAGCTTAGAGTTGATCTCAGCTGAGTTAAATAAGACCCTGTCCCATTTGTTATGCAGAAGAAGTTCAAAGCAAGGATCTGTTCTAGCCTCTCTCTTTTTTTGTCTCTCGTCTGATTGCGCAATCAGATTTTCTCGTGAGACCTAGAAATTGATCATTCTAACAGTCTCATGATTCTCCCCCTCCCACTGTCTCCTGCCTTCACTTGCTGTTTCTTGCTGTTATCTTTTCTCCTCCCTTGCTAATCTGTGGTTATAGGAATATATGCGGATCGTTATGTGAAACTGAGTTCTCTCATTAGAAAATGTATGTAGTTATATTGTTGAAATGATTGCAGAAAGCTATTTGGAACCCAGGGGATTAACTCTGACATACAGTTTGATCTCCACAAACTCTTTTGCAGAGTTGTCAGCAGGAGTGTAGTTCTGAGAGACACTGTTCTATTTTGTTGTACCTGCAAGAAAGGAAACTGACAAAGTTCTGTTACATTTTGTGAGAAACAGGATGCCTCTTAATGAGATCAGGATGCAGACGTTAATTGCCAGGTAAAGGTTTCTTACAAAAAGAGCAGTCATTTGTTAGAAAGAGACTGAGATTTGAAGTTGAAAAGAAACCCTCAGATGAAGGACTTTGGTTTCTCTGTACTGCCTTTGTAAAAAGCTATCCTAAACAATTTTATTTTATTGTTATTGATAATAATAAAATGTTATTTGCGTAGCTTATAACTTTTGCTGACTTTCCTATGTTTCCCGACCTGTGCCTCGACGACACAGCTTGACACTGGCTGACACTGTTATGACACTGAAACACTGCCATGAAAATGCTGTGAAAATGACATTGTTCCCACACCTACTGACACTGCTGTGACACTGATAGACACTGCTGTGACACTGACTGCCAATTTACACTTCTGTGACACTGACTGGCATTGCTGTGGTACCAACAGACACTGCTCTGACACTGCCATGACACTGACTGAGACTGCACTGACACTGCTGTAACACTTACTGACACTTTTGTGACACTATTGGACACTGACCTGATACTCACTGATACTGGCACTGCAGTGACACAGACACTGTTGTGACACTGACTGATACTGCCTGACACTGACATTGCTGTGACACTAACACTGCTATGACACTTACTGATACTGACAGCATTGCTCTGACGACTGACACTGCTCTGACACTTTATGATACTGATGTGAGATAGTCTGACACTGCTCTGACACTGACACTGCTATGACAACGCCCAACACTAACTGACACTGCTTTAATACTGCTGTGACACTGCTCAACACTGACTGACACTGTTCTGACACTACCATGACACTGACTCATACTGTTCTGACACTGTGACAGTGCTGTGATACTGACACACCCATGACAGACAGACTGATACTGCTGTGACACTGACTGACACTGTTCCTACACTAAATGACACTGCTCTGAGACTAACACTGCTGTGATACTGACTGACACTGCTCTGACACTGTCCTGAAACTGACACTGCTCTGACACTGACCGACACTGCTATGACACTTACTAACAGTGCTGCGACACTAACACTGTTCTAACACTGACACTGCTGTGACACTGACTGACACTGCCCAACACTGACGGACACTGACACTGCTGTGACACTGACACTGCTCTGAAAGTGCTTTCACATTGACTGATACTGACTGACACTGCTGTGACACTGACCAACACTGACTGACTGCTGTCACACAGACAGACAGCACTGTGATTGACATTGTTCTGACACGGACAATCACTGCTGTGACAGATTGAAACTGCTGTGACTCAGACTGACACTGCTGTTACACAGACACTGCTGTAATATTGCTGTGACACTGATGGACACTGCTCTGACACTGCTATGATGCTGACTGACAACGCTGTGACCCTGACTGACACTGCTATGACATTTTTCTGACATAACTCTGACAATGCTGTGACACTGACTAACACTGTTCCAACATTATATAACACTGCTGTGATACTGACAGACACTGCTTTGTCATTGATACACTGCTGTGACACTGATTTGACATTAGACACTGCTGTGTAACTGACTACCACTTCTGTGGCACTGACTGCCAATGCCTGTCACTGACTGACACTGACACTGCTGTGACACTGACTGACACTGCTCTGACACTTCCCTGACATTGGCTGACACAGCTGTGAAACATACTGACACTGTTATGACACTATCTGACACTGCTCTGACATTGACTGATACAGACACTGCTGTGACACTGTCTAACACTGCCCAGTACTGATTGGCACTATTCTAAAACCTACACTGCTGTGACACTGACTGACTGCTCTGACACTTCTCTGACACTAAATGACACTGCTGTGACACTTACTGATATGACCCTATCTGACACTGCTGTGACACTAACTGACACTGTTGTGACACTGTCTGACACTGACACTGCCGTGACACTGACTGACAATGCTGTTACACTGGCTGTCACTGCTCTGACACTGCAGTGACACCAACTGACACTGCAGTGACACTGACTGATACTGCCCAACACTGACGGACATTGCTCTGACACTGACTGACACTGCTCTAATGCTGTCTGACACTGCTGTGACACTGACTACTGTGACACTATCTGATGCTGCTGTGACACTGACCAACACAGCTTTGACACTGACTGACACTGCTCAGTCTTCTGTTCTGGCTGACTGAGTTACATAGTGCAATTCACACAGAGTGTATTCTAAAGTGCTTTACAATCTGTAATAGGGAGGGGAGAGAGAGGTACACAAAGAGATTCAAACAGCACATAGATTACAGAGAGATTAAGCATAGGGAGGGAGGTAAAGTTGCTTGATCATGGTCAACAGTGAGAAGGTGGGAGGGTTGAGATTTAAACCTTGGGATCTGGGTTCACAGCTGTGCTCTAACCACTAGGTTCAACTGCATTTACTGGGCAAACCCTGCCACAAAAAAAAAATAATATCCAGACTACTGCTAGCCCCACTACTGACATGCTTCAGACACCCCCCCCCCATAGATTCCTAGCTTTTGGACCAAAAGCCCCTGAAAATATCTTCAGCTCATAGCACTTCGACAGGCAGTGGTTGATAGGGCTGGGTATAGCAGCCTGCAGAGTCCTTCCTAAGCTTTCGTACCTTTGCCCTGGATGAAGAAATTGACGTGCTCTGATTAATACTGGCTTTTTTTTTTAATTATTTTTCTTGCACGTCACCTCGGGGAACTCTCTCCAGCATCTTCAGGCACCAGTCTCTACCTCCCACCTGAGACACTTCTCCTTATCTCTGCCACCTCACCCAACACATCCCCCAGATCTGAGCCTTCCAGGGAGGGGCTGCCCTATCTGCTCAGGGTGCTCGATCTACAGTATAGAGTGCCGAGCTTAAGCAGGAGGGACCAGGAGGGAGAGGAGAGCGCCCGGTATTCTGAGTGTGGTCCGGGGCTGAGGTGCCTTTGTCTACCCCTGAGGGAAGGGATATTTCATTTAGTACCCTCCCCCTGAATGTGGGACGTGCAATGCCATCCAGCGCACTATGTGAGAGCTTCCGCACACGTCCGGAAGATGGCCGCCCAATGTTCCCCTTCTCAGCGTGGTTTCTGTGGCTGCAGTGTACCTGGTCTCCACTGGGTGCCACTGTCTGAGTGAGACAGTCACCCCCCCCCCCAGGAGAATAAAGCAGTCCTACAAATGCTCCATCCTCTCCTCCCCGGCTGACCCCTGACGTCCCAAACTCGTTCCTGAACCCGGGTCACCGGTGCGACGTGAGGTGTGGTATCCAGTGCCTCAACCCTCAGCACCACCGTGCTGGCCAATTAATACTGGCTTTTAATTGTAATTAAATTAATTAAGTAAATACTGTGTAAGCCTCAGCACTTCACTTCCATTCTGAATGAGCATGTGAACAGCTTTATTATATAATAGTTTCCATCCAGCACCCGCACATCAGATCCAGAAAATACATATTCCCACATTTTTTTTCCTGATGTGGCACTTTTCTGTACCTTGTTCCCACTAATGTTTGACTCAACTTGTGACATGACGATTGAGCACTGGCAGTGAGTGACACCAACATACGCACTGCTGCCTCCATGCAGTATAGGGCAAGTAGGCACCCAACTCCAACACTTGTCTTGTAAATCTTTTTTAAGTAGAGTGCCAAAAAGTCTTTTTTTTCTGTTTGTTTTTCTTGCCTCCTCAGACACTCACACCACCCACCGCTCTCCTAACATCACATGAAAGTGAGCACTGTAGCAACCTATTTCTCTTCCTGCGGAAATGACATCAACCACAGGTGTGTAACACAGTGCCAGACAATGTCAGCTGACCGTGAGGTTTTTACTTGTAAAGCACTCTGCTCACAGACTCCAACTGACACATGCACCAGTGGATAACCAGCCAGGGCTTGCTCATGTGAGCAGAGCAGTGAGCCAGCAGCAAATCCATGGCCACTATATGATGCATGAGTCAGTCACTGTGAGATCGCACAGTCCACTAGTCATTTGTCTCAGCAGAGAGAACGGGGGCATTTACTTTATCAGAGTAAGCATTTTTAAACCAAGACCTAATTGGCTCAGGTTTGTGTATAACAAAGTTGGCCAAGTTCCAGGTTCTGCACACCAATAGTATTCAATCATTAACAACAAAGCATTTACATAGCAAGTACTAAATGACAGCTGCAGCCACATGGTTATACATTACATAATGCTCCACAGCAATGTCCAGTACATTTATGAAGTGAGTCTTGCACAAAGATCAGGGTTTCAATAGGAAGAATACCAAATAAGAACAAGGGAAACCAAAATGGTGGTCAGAGAAGCAAAAACAGACATGGAGCTGTGTATTGTGGAGAGGGTCAAGGGTGGGGAAAAGCAGTTATTTATTTATTTATTTTTTGTTAACCAGGTAAGCAGACTAAGCAGTTAAATGCTTATTTTCAAGTATGACTCAGGAGGTTACAACCGAGTACTGTACACATACAGCAGAAATACACTATGTTACAATATTACAGGGGAGAGAAACAAGATCTGTAGAAGAAAACATTCATAGCAGGCAGTGCATACAGGTTGACACATGGAAGTACATGAAAAAAACTCATCATTGATAGGGAAAACATTTGGAAAATCAATAGTTTATCAACTAGGTGTTATATCAATTAGGCACACTAGGACACACATAACAATATCAACATTGATCAAAGCAAAAGGGGTGCCAGGTAGTAAAATTATTTAGGTACCTTACAGGGGCATCGGGCCAGGCCAATGAAAAGTCTGCGGCACCTATAACAGAAAGAGTGCACAGATGGGTGGTGTCGCATGCCTGGTGGGATGGAGTTCAAAAGTTTTGGCTCTGCATGAGTAAAAGATGCTTCACCATCCCGGGTTTTAACCTTAGGGATGGCCAGCAGGGCACTTTTACTTCACCTTATTGGATAGCCATTTCTCACTGGTTGCAGAGATGTAGCAAGGGGCAGAGGTTGACCATTTTGTATTACACTATAGATCAAACCTCCAAACTATGATCGCATAGGGAGGACCGGGGAAGCCAACCCAGCTTGTCATAAAGGGAACAGTTCTTCAGATATTTTAGGGAAAATTAGAAAGAGAGGAGGAATTGTTAGTCTAACTGAAGGAGGGAGGTAATTGAGGAGGGTGGGCAGAAAGCAGCCATTCATAATGACTACTTTTGCTCTGTATTCACAAGGGAAGACAGAGGAACTCTGACAGAGAGTGGCCTTAGGGCAGCTGTAAGGGGGATCCCTGAAATCAGGTGGCAATATTTAGTAGAGAAAGGGTTTGGAAAGGGTTAGAAGCCCTAAAGATAGACAAGGCACCAGGGCCAGATGGGATACATCTGAGGGTGCTCAAGGAATTGGCAATAGGACTAACTTAACCCCTGGTGGGGCTCTTCAATAGCTCAGTTCAGACAGGGGTAGTTCCAAAAGACTGGAAGGTAGCAGGCAGAGTCCTGCTCCATAAGGGAAGGGGAAACAAGGAGCAACTGTTAACTACAAACTTATCAGTCTTACCTCTATTGTGGGTAAACTGGCAGAAACACTAGTCAAAGAAGACCTCATGAACTATGCAGAGAGCAGTGGACTCCAGGATAGTAAACAGCACAGGTTTGTGGCAGAAAAGTCTTATCAGACCAACCTGATAGTATTCGCTGACTGGGTAATGAAGGTAGTTGACAAGGGCCAAGCTGTGGATTTACTCTGCTTTGATTTCAGCAAGGCTTTTGACTCGGTGACTTAATGGTTGCTGAAGAAGTTTAAGGATCTGTGATTATGATTCTAATCGCCTTAGTAAAGGGAAAGGAAAGAATAATAATTTGCCATAACAGTAGATTTGTGAGAGAATCTCCTCCATTGAGCCATCATGGAACTGTAAGCTATCAGCGTCAGGACCAACCAGGAACCTTTGCTAGCTGGGGCCATCCACGTCGATGTGCATCATTGTCTCCTGTATAACATGGACAGCCCCATCATGCCTTAGTTCCCTGCTCAAGACAAGCTCAAAGAATCACTGGAACAGCAGGGACCAAAGCAACTGTGACCAAACCAAGCACACAGGACAGGATATGGACATTTATGTAATCATGTTAAGTTTAGACATAAGAGGAGAACCAACTTGCAAAAGCAGGCAGGCTAATCACCCACCACACATAAAAAAAGGAAGGCAGGAGGGAGAGCTGTGGCTCAATGGAGGATATTCTCTTGAGGATCTACAGTAACAGTAGGTAACTAGTCTATCTTCTTCGAGGATATCTCCCTCCATTGAGTCACATCATGGAACAATTCCCAGCAGTACGAAAGCACAGAGAGAGAAAGAAAGGATTTAGATACCCTGTGTAAGGAGATCTTGCAGGACAGTAAGGCCAAACCCAGCATGTCTATGAGAGTTGATGTCCAGACTGTAATGTTTAGTGCTATATGGAGTACTCCAAGTGGCAGCAGCAAATATGTCAGCAGTGGATACGCTGTGAAAACAAGCCACAGAAGTAGCCACTCCACGAGTGGACTAAGCACAGACAGGACCAGGAAGCTGCTTACTGCTCCTCTGGTAAACGAAATTAAAGCAACAGGTCAACCATTTAGAAAGGTCCTGCTTACAAATATGGGAGCCCACCATCCTGGTGGGCGAAAGCCACAAATAACTGAGAGGCTTTTCTGCAGTCCTTAGTATGATCACGGTACAAACACAATGTCCAACAAATGTCAAGTGCAAGCAGATGACTTTCCCCACTATCCATGGCAGCCAAAAAGTAAACTGGAAGGTCAGTAGTCCGATTTGGTGTTCATTGAGAAATGACCTTCAGCAGAAAATGAAGATTGCTATGCTAGGTAACCCGATCCTTGTGGAAAACATAAGAAGGAGGCTCTGCAACCAGATCTTTCAAGCAGAAATACGTCTAGCAGACGTCACAGCCATGAGACACGATGTCTGCCAAGACAGAGAGCCCGGCTCACAAGCAGCAGCATGCTCAAAGGCTCCGGTGTAGTACGGGTCTCCAGAACCAGATAACAGTCCCACACCAGAACCAGATCATGGACCAGGGAATGCAGAAGCAGAATACCTCTGAGGAACCTGTCAGAAACCTCAAACTGGGCCACTGTTTTGCTGCCAGTGAGGGCATAAAAAGCCGACACCACAGCCAAGTGAACCTTTACTGAGGAATACACGAGGCCTGTGTCTGTAAGGGACAAGAGGTAGTCTATAACATGGCTGACTGGATAGGTAAAAAGGACCAGATGACAGGCAGTATGCCAAATTGTAAAATGTATCCATTTCTGCAAGTAGGTGCATCTGGCAGACTGCATCTAAGCCACCAACAGAACAAGTGCAACTGCTGGGGAAACCCAAAACTGAGAAAGCTCTATGTCTTCAGGAGCCAGATGTGGAAGTGCAGTGAAAGAAGATCCAGATGCACCAGAGAGCCCCACTCCTGAGACAGAAGTCCCACTTGTAGAGGGAGCAAAACGGGGGTTCCATTGCCAATTACTGAAGCAGAGGGAACCAGATTTGTCTGGGATAGTATGGAGCCCTCAGAATCAAGGTGGCCAACTCAGCCTGCAACTTGATCAGAACCCTCAGTATCAGAGGGAACAGAGGAAACCCACACAGAAACCTCCCTTTCCAAGAGAGGAACAACATGTCTCACCAGAAAACTCCAGGCCCTGAAGCGAGTGTGCAAAAAAGCAGCAATTTTGTGTTGTATGGAGATGCAAAGAGATCAGTGCCTGGGTGACCCCACTTTATGAATAGGACATTCATGACAGAGTTCAACAAGTCTCGTTTGTGGTAGTGTGCCTGGGACCGGCTGAGACGATCCACTAGGGTGTTGAGGATACCAGGCAGAAAAACGGTCGATAACAACATGTCATGTTCCACTGCCTAGTGCCAGACTTTCATTAGCTCTCTGCAGAGAGGATAGAGTCTACACTGCCTTGGCGGTCAATGTTGTACATCACTGAAATGTTGTCCATGCAGATCAACAGCTAGTGAGTCTGCAGGAGGTTAGTGAAAGCCTGTAGGCCAAGCAGAACAGCCCTCATCTCAAAAGTGTTTCTATGCAGAACCATATCCAAAGGGGACCATTGCCCCTGAGTCCAGAAGGGGCCAAGAAGGGCACCCTATGCCGAACCCAAGGCATCCGTCATCAGCACCAGAAGAGGAGACAGAAAAAGGGGGATCCCATCTCCAGGTTGGAGCAGTCCAACCACCAGAGAAGGAAGCAGCGAAGCAAGGAGTAACTTGTATGAGACACTCCCAGATTGTCTGAATGCTGAGCCCACTGGGAGTGCAGGAACCACTGTGAAATCCTCATATGCAGATGTATCAGTGGACAGTGAGAATAACAGCAGCCATGAGGCCTATCAGTTTGAGGAGACATATGGTTGAGACTTAGTCACTGGAAGAAACCAGCTGAGCCAGGGGGTGTACAGTGATGTGAGTGAATTTTATTGAGCGTCTCAATTTAAGCATCTGAATAAAATCGCTTGTAGTAAGGGTGCATGGTGAATAACACCGATGGGTACTGTATAGTGAGTGTAGCAGTGAGCTACACTCACTAAAGCAGGATATTGGGGATTTATCTGGTCAAGCCCTGCTGAGCTGGCTGTTTGGTGTAGTGGCTTAAGCCACTGCCTCAGCATCTGGTGGATCTGATGGGTCTGCTGCAGGAGAAATGTTTGTTTTCTTCATTCCTCTATGTCCACTCCCACCGAGTTCATTATATTTAAATTGGGGGGTGCGGTGGGCTTTCCCCCTGGAAAGGGTGGTGCAGTGGGCACAGCCCCCATATAAAAATTTTTGCTTTACTTACCGTCCGTGAGAGAGTAAGCCTGAGGATTATCTGTGGCCTGGCTGGTCCAGTTCTGAGATAGTTTCATTCTTTCCTAGTTGGCAGGTCTCAGAGGGTGGTCTCTGGGATTTTTTTGTTCTGAGCCATTCTCTCTGTTGAGTGGGATCCCTCAGGGCTCAGTGCTGTCTCCTATGTTGTTTGCTGTGTATTTGCTGCCCCTCAGAGACACTGTAAGATGATATGGACTGAGGTTTCACTGCTATGCTGATGATACACAGCTCTATCTGTCTTTTGCACCCGACCAGGATAGTGCGGTCTCGATGTTTAACAGCTGTCTGGCAGAGATCCATGACTAGATGAAGTCTAGCTGGTTGAAATTGAATTCCGAAAAAGGCTGAGGTGTTAGTAGTGGATCTGGGGCATGGGATAGAGAGGCCGGTGGTGGATTTACCCTCTGGGCTTTGGCTTGATGATGTACAACTGCCTATCTCTGAATGGGTGTGTAATCTGGGGGTGGTTTTTGATGATGGGCTAACACTGTGTGCGCAGGTGTCGTCAGTCATCAAGTCTTCCTTTTACCATCTTAGGAACACTGCCAGAATTAAGCACCTTGTTCCATCCGATGATCTGCCCATGTTGATACATGCCTTTGTGACCTCTCACCTTGACTAGTGTAACTCCCTTTACCTGGGACTTCCCAGGGTTGATATCCGCCACTTGCAGCTGGTGCAGAACACTGCGGCACTACTGTTGACTGGGACTTTGAGTTCTAGTCATATTATCCCTATGCTGTGCAATCTGCACTGGCTGCCTATACAGTGGCTGATCACCTTCAAGGTTGGTCTTCTGACCTATAAAGCCCTGCATGGATAGGGACCGAGTTACCTGCAAGAGCTCATGGTTCCCTACAGCCCCGGCCATCCTCTCCACTCAGCTAACGAGGGGTTGTTAGAGGTTCCCAGGGTGCGGCTGCAAACATCTGGGGCCCGGGCTTTTAGGTTTGTGGCACCATCCCTGTGGAACTCGCTACCTCATCAGATTAGAGAGTGCAGGACTCTGGAGAGCTTCAAAACCAGCTTAAAAACACATCTATTTAAGCAGGCTTTCAGCATCTGATGTTTTATGCTTTGTGGGAAATTTTAATTGAAGCTGAATTATTTGTAAGATTTTATTGAATTATTCTATGATATGTATGTATGTATGTATGTACAGTGCTTTGACTCTGGAATTGTGCTATATAAATAAAAATATTATTAGTAAGTGACCGACACTGTTTGCGATGGTCGGTGTAATGTTGCTCGCCCTTTTTGTTTCAGGTGCATTACTGTTCACTCTGTTTGGGTGGCGAGATTAAAAACTCATCTTTATCACATAAAACCAAGTCAGAGCAACCAGCCCTCTGGCAAGATCTGAGAGAAAAAAAGCCCAACCCAGTCTCGTGTCCAGAGCCACTCATATGTATTGGAGATGTTGACATAGAGGCACACTGATTCTGGCTCAGTCACCAGAATGCCCAGCTGTTTGAAGAGGTGTCTGGTGTAGAACAGTGTGTAAATTATTGCTTGCTGTGATGGGGCTTTCAGAAGCCAATCATAGAGGTACAGGAAAACATAAAGCCCCTCCCTTCTGAGGGCAGCTGTAACTGCAGCAACGCATTTGGTAAACACACACGGTGTAGAGCACAAGTCAAAGGGCAAAACATGAAACTTAGACTGAGAGCCCTGGAGTATAAACCGTAGGTATCAAGGACCATCTGTGGAACCTGTGGACCTTGATATGGAAGTAAGTATCCTTCATATCCGGGCATGAAGTCAATACACTTGCAGCAGCAGGGAGAGCAGGAACTGTAGAGAGACCATGTGGAATCTTCTGTATTCTATAAACTGGTTGAGGCCCCAAAAGTCTATGTTAGGACGTAAATCACCTGTCCAATTTGGTACACAGAAGTACCAAGAATAGTAGCACTGATTTATTTCTGGAAATGGGACAGACTCTATTGCCTTCTTGTGTAGGAAGGCCTGAATCTCCTTGAACAGGAGGGCAAGATGTCCCAGAGGGTACCGGTTCAGTAAAGAAGAATGTATGGGAGGGACAGAGAAGAGTTCTAGAGTGTGTCCTTGCAGAACCACCTCTAGCACCCAAGCATCTGTTATGATTTCCCTCCACTTTGGAAGGAATAGGGAGATGCAGCCTCCAACAGTGACACCCTGATCTGCAGGTGCTGGGGGTGGCAGAAGGGAGCCAGAAAGCTCAGGGGTGGCAGGTGCACTGCCAAGACCCCCACGTTTGGTGACCCTGGCATGGACACCAGAAAGCAAAGGGACTTGAGGGGAGGCCTGGGTCTGCTGGGAGCCATGGCCAGGTCCCCTGGAATATCCTCTATGAGGGTGGGTATAAGACTTATGAAAAGAACCCTGGCCCCAACCCCAAGGCTTTGGATCAAGGATACAAAGGGACCTCAAGGTCATTTTAGGCATCTGGAGGTCCCTCAAAGCAGTCTCAACATCGGAACCAAAAAGCTGCTTACCTCTAAAGGGAGCATTAAGGACAGACTGCTTCACATCAGTGGCAAAGCCAGCTACATGTAGCTATGACTGGTGGCATAGGGAAATGCCAAAAGCAGCCGCATGAGCAGCATCATAAGCCGACCTTAAGAGGTGCTTACCAGCCTCCAGACCATGGGCAACAGTCTGTTGGACTTCAGTTTTGTTCGGTCCATCAGGCAGCATGGCAGCCATGGACTTCCACAAGTAGTTCTGATATTTAATCACGTAAGTCTGCTAGTTGGCAATCCTAAAGCCAAGGGACACCAAAGCATTCCAGCTATTCCTGTGCATAAACTGGGTTTGCGCACAATAACAGTGCACATTACAAGGTTATGCATGTCTGCACATGGCGCAGTGCCAGGTCTACATTACCCGTTACCCTACCAAACCATAGGCAGAGCCCTATTATTACAAGTATCAAAATATACGTGTGTTTCTAAACTACATTTCTTATGCACCATTTGAGTTGTTTTTGTAATGTTAGCCTAAAGTCCCTGTGGCTGTTTGATAGATTATTCTAACCAGAATAACCAGCATTGAATTCAAGAATACTTGCTGATATTTATTAGTATATAAAAAATTGTCTGCTTAGATACTATACGGAATGTATGTGATCTGATTTTCTCCTTTTTATGGGAAACAAAGCTGGTTGCTACTGTATTCCAACACAATTCCCACTAAGTGTGCACATGCTGTCTGCATAAGCACTAGAAGCTCAGTGAGACTTTTTACAATGTGCAATCAAAACTGTTCATTAAATGGGAAAAGGGGTTCTAGTCTGTTGCAGTGATTTTAATCAAGAAATCCCAATGTGTTCCCACAAACATCCCCACTTTTGCATGAACACGTCTCCTAAATTTTAGAAAATTTATATAAACATTACATTTGTTGCCACTGACTTTCATGTCAATAGTCTTTTCTTAAAATGCTAGATTTTGAAGATTTTGAACTGAGCAAAAATGTTTTCATAGACTTGAAAGAGTTCTGACTCACTTAAAGAAATACACAGATCAGGACATTTAAAAAATGGCTCACTGAATTCAATGGTGGTATAACTGACAGACATGGAACTTAATCCTACACTTCAATGCATTAACTTAAAGAGCTACTAACACCAAGGGGTACCATTAAAAAATGTTACAATTCAGCTTGTATTTCATATACCTTCTATAACTTTCTTCTCCCCCATTACTTATTACTGCGGAAATTTGCACAAAAACAGGACCCTAATCCTCAATAGTCTGCCTGCTCCTCTGACTTATTCCCTACATGAAGTCATATTGTTCTTCTATGACATCACAATCTGCTGCCATGGGAAAACCATTTGAGGAAAGAAGAGCCTGTTTTCATGCAACTGATCTCAGTTATAAATAAAAGGAAGAGGAAATGCAGAACTATTGTGAAATATAAGCTCAACTGTGTCTAATTATTATATTTTTTCAAAATGTTCCTGGAGGTATCAGCCGCTCTTTAATGCTATACTTAAAATATACCCCCAAATTATCTTTAAAACATTGTAAAATCCACTTGCAGTCTAACAGAAGCAACAGGAGTTCAAAGGGCTTTTTCTACATTTACCTTTCCCACTGTTCATCTGCTGCCCCACGCACAACCCTCCCTCCCTATACCTTGCTCATTCCAACTGAGTAAATAACTAACACCACACAGGTGGGATTTCAATCTTGCAATTGATTTATGCAAGTAAATGACTAACCTGACCTACTGTATATGTGCAATTATATTTTTTGTATATTGGGCTCAAAAGACAGAAAAAGGTTAAAAAAAGGGTGATGCATTGTATACCGTTCTTGAGCAGGTCCATAGTGAAGTCATGTACAGGAAGTTCACGGTAATGCTGCATCTGACTCAGTCGTTTATAGCGTGTAATGTCACTCCCATAAACTCCATTCATAATCATTCCATGCTGTGGTGGTTGAGTAATGGTAAACACCAGATGATCCTGAGGAACATCCAGGTCTAGTACGTTTATTATAGATGCATCTAACTCTTTCAGCTGGCCTTCTTGCACCTACAGAAACAAAAGTTAACAGTAAAGAGAATGATACAAATCAAGCAAGATTCAAGCATTACATATCACAATATGCAATGAGGAAACAATATGTATTACACAGGCACGGTAGGCTGTGGTTGAGTAAACACTTTGGTATTAAACCTGGATTCTGCACCTTAATAACTCTTCTCCTGTTCAGGTGATTTGCCCAAAATTTGGTAGTAGTTGAGCCTGAGCTGGACCTTGAAAATTTTATGGTAATTGATTTGGGGGAGGGGCAAAGTTACAGGGGTACAACAGTGCTGCAGTTCACCCAAATAAGGACTTTTTTCCTCTCCTGTGGCTAATTTTTTTCAATACCTGAAACTTGAAGCTTTGATAGAATCTGTACACACTTTCATAAGTTAAAGTTTCAAAATAATGCAGTTTTTAAAATATCAGTTAAAAACTGTTCCATTTTCAGAGCATGCTCAGTTCAGAAAAATGAACATTCTAAGGATAGCTGGATTTTTGCATTAGTGAAAACCAAGGGAAAAAAAATCACTTTTCAAACGTTTTCACTAAGGAAAATGTTCAATAACATGAGAAACACTTGCGTGAAATTCGCTTTGTGATGTGGTAGTGAAACATACGAAAGTAAAAAAAAATACAATGGAAAGTATGAAAGTGAAACTACTGTTACTGAAAAGTACATTAGTGGAAAAAAAAAGGGCTTTGTACATCTGCATCCATAGCTGCACCAAAGTGTGGGGCCCAGATGCACTCTTCCACTGGCACAGGCCCCAAATGGCCCTGCTTGTTTGTATCTGTAGTAGCTCAGAGGGCCCTGCACTTCTACAGCCCCACAACAGCTGCATATATTCTTGTCTTTGGACCCCATGTATCTGTATCTGTAGCTGCACTGTAGCCAGGTGGATCCTTCCCTTGGAGCAGGGCCATGTGGCGCTGCTCCTAGCCTAGGGAGGGATGGCGCAGCGTTGGCAGCACAGGCAATAAAGAACCATACAGTGAAGAGACCTCTTCTCTTAGTATACTGCCTAGAAGGCCCTGTGCTTCTGCATCCAGAGCTAAACGGAAGTGCAGGGCCTCTGCAGCCAGATGGAGTCTTGGCCCTGTGCGTGTGCATCTGTAGTAACATGGAAGCCCCACCCAGACTGCCTCATGAATTTTTTGAATCCATAGGTGCACAGAAGTACTGCAGGGCCCTGAGGGCCCTGCACTTCCCTTGGTGCAGGGCTCAGCAGTCCCTGCACATCTGGATCTGTCCATGTAGGTCCCAAAGGGACCTGTGTGAATGAGGATACCATTTTGCTATCACAAAAATAATTTCATTGCAAAAAACTGTTAATGCAGACATTAGTGCTGAAGAATTCAAAGTGGACAAAGAAAAACTTTAGGGTTTGGAGTCTCAGTAGTCTTGCTGAATCAGTGATGTGGTGTTCCCTGGGGTTGTCAGCCCTAATGCTCATCTCCTCTACTGAACAAACAAACATGATCTCTTGCTTCACGCAAGCCACAACAGATTTTGTTGGTCAATCATGCAGGCCATCTCTACTGCCAAAGAGAATATATGCCTATGAGACACTGGCTTGAAGCTATATCTTGTGCTTCAGACAGGAGACTGTGAGCTAGGGGGAGGGGGTAAACATTATGGTTGACAATCCCAAGGAACACCACACCACCGATCTGTCAAGTCTCTTGAGACACCAAATCCTAATGTTTTTCATTTCCATACCTTGTCCACTTTGTGGTGTTCAACCCTAATGTAAAAGCAGAGGAAAAATGCATCTGTGGCTAAAAGGAGGCACCAGCAGTGCTATAAAAAGTTTTGTATCAGCATTTTATTTGAACAAAGAGTAACTGAATAGTGCAATCGTGCCTATAGCAAACAAGTCAGTTTATACATTTAATGGAGTTGGCAAACAGCAACCTTGTTATGTTACACCAGAGGATCCATGGGTGCATTTTTCCTCTGCTTTTGCTGTATGTTTTTTAAACTTGCACCGTAGCAACTCCAGGTATGCCCCTGCCTGTAGCTACTGTATTCTAGTTGTGGAACTGTATTGTCTGCATTAAAATGTTTTTTTTTTTTGCAATGTATATATATATCAATATCTATAGTTATGCAATGGGTGTAGACTACAATGACTGCTGATAAATAAGGGATACATGATGGGCAGGAGTGGAATATGGCAAGTATTTTCATGAGTGAAGAGTGACTTCTGGATACTCATGAGTGGCAGAGCATAGCGGAGCCACGAGTGATAGTATCAAGAGGTCACGCTTCACAAATGAAAATATTTGCCATTTTTCATGACTGCACATCATGTGTGTGGTTTACACAACAGGGTAGGTTGCTGTTGTTTTATTATGTGTTTTTTTTTTGTTGAAGATTTTTGTAAGTTTTTTATTAATCTGTAGGATCTTTTGATGTGTTCCTCCTCCTTTTATTAGGGCAGGGTTGATAGAATTGCTGGCATCATTGCTGTGGAACCAACGTACATCTGTTTCGAGTGTGCATTGTCACTGGTTTCTTTCTGTGTGTGGGAGGGCTGCATAGTTTTCACATCACAGCGGCATTGTTGCTCGTTTTGGGAGTTATTTTGTATGGGTTTTGTTTCCACGAGTTGCTGATTCTTTTTTTACATTTCTGTTCTGCTTTCCTTTTATCTGGTATGGATATGGCTGGAGTCATAATTGTTGTCGTGGCTGATTTGTTGAGCAGTATTCTAAAGCTGTGTTCAGCAACATTCATACAGTTCAGGACGCCAGTGGGACGTTTTGAGGTCAGCGCTTTGTAACTTCGGTAGAAACAGTACTGTTCTTTTTTTGGGTTTTCTGTCTGGTGTTAGCATTGTATAGGCAGGGAGTTTAGGGTTGAGACGTGAAAGGGGCTGTCCTGTGTGTGTATAGTATTTAGGGACTACTGTTTGAGCTGGGAGGAATGTGTAACAAGTACCGGATGGGTAGGGGGAACCTGACGTATGCACTGTGAGAATAAATACCCTGATGACGTCACTACTATGTGTATAAATGTAAAATATGTCATCGGGCCGATTATTCCACTGGGGTGAAAATACATAATTTTTTTCTACCAGATATCACCTCACCCTTACCGTATAAACACATTTATCAGATCAACTATATGAATAAATCAGAGACCACAAATTTATTGGCATAGTACTGTCAGCATCACCGATTTATTCATACAGTACTGCCGTCATTACTGTCTTGAGTTTCCCCGCTGTCTGCTGGCACTTCTTCTACCTATTAAAACTACTTTTGTTTTCAACATTGAGCCCACTCTTAATCTCCTTTCCACTCCCACAAATCAACAAAGTAAACCTTATGTAAACAAAAATACTCCCCTTTAGCAGTGACTCTGTTTCCCCTTTTCAAGAAGCAGCTGCTGCAAACAACTCCTTTACTGGGACACGTTGTAGCTACTGACCTGTAGTCCTTACAGCTTGCTCACACACACACACACACACACACACACACACACACACACACCATACACTGCTACACACACAACTACCCTGCTTTCCTTCCAACCATTCGATCTTACAGCATTTAAAACACTTTTACCTAGCCCACATAATGGAATCCAAAACCACAATGTTTCCACAGAACATTTTTTTCTTTTTATAGTTACACCATAATTCAGTAGGCCAGTAAGAGCTCTGCTCATCCCATTGGTTCGTCTCCTGCAGTGCTCTCCTTGTCTCCATTTTCTCTTTGAACTCCATCACTCTGCCTTAGGAGGAACACCAAAATGCCAGTCTTTCTCGCTCTTTTTTTTAATTATTCAGCCTATAAGCAAATGTCCCGATACCGCGTTAACATAAACAGTGCTTCTGAGAAAGATCACACTGCAAAGAACCTCCTCTAAACCTGTGGTATTGCGACACTCTTTAAAACACCACTGCCATTTTTCCCCAAACAGTTTCACAAGCCATTCACTGCACCAATCAGCAGCAACGTTGATACATCAATGGGGCCTCCTCATGCCATGTCCTTGACAACACCTGAAACAACCAGCCCAGCAACAAGATGCAATAACACCTTTTCACCAAAGAAACCGACAATCTTACTTAAGATAAAACAACGAAAAGCATATTAAAATAAAATAAAAAACTGATCACACAAAATTCCAACCTATTACATAAATGAAATATTCAGAGGTGACCTTGTGTGATGCCTGATTTATTTATATTCATGCTGTTTGACCTTGGACACCTCACTTGTGGATTCCGTCACTCATGAGGTTACCTACAGTCAAACACAGTTGAATAGCTAAATCATGCATCACACAAGTCACTACACTATATATATATATATATATATATATATATATATATATATATATATACATACTAACATGGGTCGTGCCTGAAAATAGTCATTGCTATGGCTAGTGCACCTACCCGGTAAACAAAAAACTAAATAAAAAAAAACACACTAAAATGTCAGCAGAGTAGGCCTAATGGTCTTTCATGTCTGCTCGTTTGGTCATCCCCCAACCTGGGAGCTGATTCTGCTGTCCCCCAACTCCCCTGGGCTTCTCCATTCCCAGTCCAAGATATTCCCCTTGTATTGGACTTTGCCAGCGTAACTCTACCCCTATACCTGTCCCAACCCCTCTTGATCCTCTCCACAGTCTCTGCTTCCACTAGTCCCCTGGGCAGTGCATTCTATGGTTCCACCACCCTCAGTGAAGTAGCGCCTCCCCAAGTCTACCCCCAGCTTCCACTCGTGCTCCAGTTGGCCCTCTTTCCTTTGAAGCACCCCAACTGAGCCTCCCCTATTTATCCCCTTCATGTACTTGAAGACCTCTATCATGTCTCCCCGTCCCTCCTCTCCTTCAACGTGTATATGTTGAGCTCCTCGAGCCTCTCCCCATAGGTCCTTTCCCCCAAGCCCCAGATCATTTTAGTTGCCCTCATCTGGACCCTTTCCAGGAGGGCAATGTCCATTTTTAAGTGTGTCCTCCAAAACTGCACACAGTACTCGAGCTGAGGCCTAACCAAGCAGTTGTATAGAGGGAGTATTACTTCCCTCCTTCTGGAGGTAATCCCCCTAGCAATGCACCCCAGCTTCCTATTGGCTTTGGCTGCTGCCCTCCTACAAGTCTCATAGAGTTGTTCATTTTGACATCTACCACCACTCCCAGGTCCCTCTCAGTCATTGAGACCTGAAGCACCCCCCAACCCCATATATACACACACACACCATTGGTGAATAAATTGGGTAAAGAAATCATGTTATTTTGGGATAAATATTTATTTTCACTTAGAACACCATTTACAGTATATAACTTAGAACACCATTTATATAGAGGATAATGCCTGAGTAACTGTGGTTAACTGTGATGTGATCACCTCAAGCAGTTGCCAGGACAACCAAGTAAACCTCAAGAGTGCATCTTGAGAGGTTTACAGTTGTCATGGCAACTGTGAGAGGTGATTACATCCATGGTTGACCACCATTACTCAGGCATTGTATTTTATAGTGTATGGAAAAACTAGCCACTGTGGGGAAAAAAATACAGTTTTTTTCAATGTGCATTTGTTTACCTGCTTGGCTATGAATGCCTCCTGGTTTGAACGTTGAGCAACTGAAGTGCTGAAATTAGCCACTGCGATCTATACTGCAGCGGGTCTATAACTGTCTGAATGGAATGTGTGCATTTTGAATGAATGTCCAAGCAGCAGATCATCTTTCCTTTCCAAGAATTTTGACAGGTAGTGACATTCTATCCTGTAACCCCATCATTGTGACATAGTTAAGCAAGGTTTACAGCATACTGATGTCATAACAATGAGATTATTAAGGTTATAATGTATGGTAGAACGCTGTTAAGCTTAGGAAATCATCATTTCCTAAGGTTGTTATACCATCGATGTGACATAGTAATGTTATTAACCTATCGATGCTACGTCACATCGATAGGTTAACAACGGGGATTGGTCTGCACATGTGCATGCCTTTTTTTTTTACTCTCGGGAACCGACGGATGCATGCAGCGGTAAGGGATGGACTGAACGGCCGTGGCGGTGACTCTATTCCATAAAGTAAGAAGCCATTTTCCCTTTTTCTTGGGACCATATACTATACATGCATGGACCTAACATTTAAATATACCCCCCCCCCCCCAAACAGACAGCTAATGTGGTATCGGGCTCACGTTTCAGTATAGCAGCTCTCTGAACAGATCCGCAGGGCTTTTCAGGCACTCAGAGTCCCCACGCAGCCCGGTCAAAGCTGCAGCTCCACTGTGATCTCTCGGCCCCAACCTAAAAACCCCAGCTGCAAAGCACTGTGTTTGAATTCGTAGTCAGACTTGAAACCTTAAATTAAATCTGCAGCTCTGGTCTCAGTCAAATTAAGTGGGAATCCTTACCCCGATAGGTCCCTTGACCAAGTTTTAGGTCCCCTTGGTTCAGTTTTACTTCTGGGAGCAGACGGTAAACCAAAATTAATTATTTGAAAATTTTATGTGGACCAAAATCAAATATTTGAAAAGCTTTGTGCTAGTTGCAATTTAGACATTTTTATAGCCTGGAATATATCTGAAGCTTGTTACTCTACCCATATTGTAACTGCTTTTTACTTGTGTGTTGCTGAGGGATTTCTACATGTTATGTGCTGCTGAAATAATGTAAGCAGTACAAATAGTTGTAATAGCGTCAATACTGACTCCTATTTCACTGTGATTTCTTTTTCTGCTCTCACTACCAAACTCCTCCTTTCCCCACCCATCTTGCCCTCTACCTCCTCCTCTTATTACCTACCTCCTATTATCTGTGACCCTATTTATACTGCGCACTCTTCTCTCTCCCCAGACCTACCAGAGGGTACCCTGCCCTGGAGCAAGCCATGCTGCTGTCTGAATTGAAATCAAGGTAATTTCATCAGCTGTTTGCTCCGTTTGAACAACGCCACGCCAAAAGTCATCTGCCTTTGTCTTTAGTTTGAATCCTGGCGCCTTTTTGGACCTTCCATTTCCACTGCTACTAACTGAGAAATCGGGCACCAGTCTGTAAAACTCGGATGCACTCAGATTGTAAACTGCTTGAATCGTCAACGGCTATTGTTTTAGACGTCCGTGGACCTAACATTTAAATATACCCCCCGAACAGAGAGCTAATGTGGTATCGGGCTCACGTTTCAGTATAGCAGTTCTCTAAACAGATTTGCAGGGCTTTTCAGGCACTCGGAGTCCCAAGGCAGCCCGGTCAAAACTGCAGCTCCACTGCAATCTCTCGGCCCCAACCTAAAAACCCCAGCTGCAAAGCGCTCTGTCCCGCAGCCACTACGTGGCTGCTTCCATCCGCCCCACCACACCCACCCTTGCCCAGCATTTGTTATGTAGGGTCGTTTTCCCCACCTACTGTAGGAAGTACATGAGGATTTTAAGTATCTTCACAGTTTCTCATTTGCAGCCTATACTTCTTCGCCACTAGAGGGCTCGTAGAAACCTGCTAATAATATCTGTATCTCACTCCTGGTCTGAAATCTGGTGTCCAATCAGTTGCTTCCATCCAGATTCCCCTGATACCTGTAGATTTTTTCTAACTTCAAATAGCTATTTTATCTGTAACTTTCTCTATCCTCACTATGCCATTCACTTTTTGTAACAACAGGGCCCCAAATCCCTGTGCAACCTCTCTGTTAGTCTCTATTATTTCTCTGCTCTTAGTGATGCCCCTATTAAGCTGCCCACTCTCCTGGGATGGCATCTCTTCTCACCCCACTGTTGCTCCCAACATGCTTACACTATCCCACTGGCCCCTTGCAACCTTTCCTCTTTTTGTCTCAAACAGAATCACCTACCATGTTGCTTATATGCTTCATAATTCCCTTCCTCCAATTACCTCCCCTGCCCGCACCATTACCTCATTGTAAACTATGGTACCTGCTCCTCCTATCGTTAATGCTAGCAGGAGATGTTGAACTCAACCCAGGACCTGCCGATAATATCGCCCACCATGCTACAGCCTGGAAGGACCTAAAGGGGCTGCGTATTGTTCACCTGAATATCAGGAATCTTCCCCACAACTTAACTGAACTAGAGGCCTGGGCTACCCAACATAACCCTGACATTTTATGTCTCTCCGAAACCTGGCTAAAACCCTCCACCCCGATCACCTGTGCATGTTACGTAACTAGGTCCACATCTAAACGAGGTGATGGTGTTGCAATCCTCTTTAAAACTCACCTATCCCTACACCGTATTGTCTCGCTCGCTCTCACACATTGTGAAGCTATTCATGCTACCCTACAACTAGGCTCTAAGAAACTGCACATAGTTTGTGCCTATAAGCCCCCTAATGGTAGTACCGCTGGGCTCAAGGAACTATTATCACAGGTGGACACGGCTGTTGGTCGAAATGAGGCCCTCATTATGGGTGACCCAAATCTCAGCTGGACTAGCAAATCAAATCAGTCTAACCACACAATGGTTCATGGCCATAACCTCCACCAGCTAATCACTGACCCTACAAGGGTTTTGGACCCCCCCCTTGTTCTAGTACTTTAATACATTGGGCTCTTACTAACTGCCTCGACAGCATAGTCTCTGCTGGTACCCTGCCAGATGCTATAACTGATCACTCCCCAATTTACTGCATCTGGAACTCCGTTAGACCACCATCTCCTCCTCCCAAACTCATTACCTTACGTAATCTGGCTAATCTTAATCAGGCACATTTTTTGCTTGACCTCTCAATGATAGACTGGTCTCCTATCTTTGCCTCCTCTAATACTCAATCAGCTCTTGACTACATCCTGGCAAGGTTTGGATGCCTACAGGACATCCATGCCCCCAGAGTCACTTGCCGCATATGGGAAACACAAACAAAGTGGCTCACCAAAGATCTCCTTACTCAACTCAGAGCAAGGGATAAAAGTTGGCGGCGTTTCAAGGCCTCAGGGCTTTGAGCAGATTTTAACGACTATAGGGTCCAGAAGAACTCCTTCAAAATGAATATTCGACTAGCAAAAAGCTCTTTCTGTAAGGACCTATTAATGAAATCTGCTGGTGACACCAAGAAGTTGTGGTCTGTTATAAAAACTCTTCTTGGAGCCAACAAAAAATCCACTAGTAATGACATGTTGATAAACAACATACATTGTAATAATCTGGTGACCATAGCCAACGCACTAAACTGCCATTTCGCTGATCTATCGAGCTACTCAGCCTCCTTCCTCCCTGGTCCCCCCACCTCCAGCTCCATGGAAACAGAATCGGCACTCTCTCACCCACTGTTCCAGTTTTGGACCATCACCGGAAAAGAAGTTCTAAAGCTGTTTCTCTCCATCTCTGATAGCACTAGCCATGGTGCTGATGGATTGGAACCTAAGCTACTGAAAACTGTTGCCCCTCTCATCGCCTCCCCATACCAAAATCTTTTAACATATTGATATATCATGGCACGGTTCCCAACATCTGGAAGATAGCCAGAATCATTCCCATCCTTAAGAAAGGTGATCCTAAAGAAATATCTAACTATCGACCTATTGCCATTCTCTCTGTCCTTGGCAAAATCCTTGAAAAACTAGTGGCAACCCAAACTACAGCATATCTACAGAAGCATAACCTCCTCTCAGGCTCCCAGCATGGCTTCTGCAAAGGCCACAGCACTACCACTGCCATCCTAAAACTTACAAATGACATATATGGTGCAATGGAATCTGGCTTCTTGACATGGGCCATATTCATTGACTAAACTAAGGCATTTGACCTTGTCAACCACACCCTTCTCCTTACCAAACTCTACTCGCTTGGTTTCTCCACCGAAACAGTTGCCTAGTTCAATAGCTACCTAACCAACCAGATGCAGGCTGTAGCTTTTAACTCAGCTATGTCCAATCTTTCTCCCGTACTTATGGGAGTTCCTCGAGGCTCCATACTCGGCCCGCTACTTTTCTCTATTTTTATAAATCACCTCCCATCGGCTGCTCCAGACTGCTCTTCCTTGCTGTATACAGATGACCTTGTCATTTACTGTAGTGGAAGTAATGTTGTGGATATTAATAGCTCCCTAACCAAAGGCTTCCTCAGTATTCAATCCTGCCTAAGTGAAAACTATCTTGTTCTTAATGCAAGCAAAACACACTCCATGCTTTTCGGCTCTCCAGCCAGACTTAAATTGACTCGCAACTCCTTTCAAATTGTGTGTGCAAATGGCTCCCCGGTAGTTAGCACCAGTTCTTTCAAATACCTGGGCATCCTCCTTGATGAATTCCTGGACTTTGACCTCCATATTGCCACCACTTGCAAATCGATTAATGCAAAAATCGGAGATGCCTACTGTACAAGCTATGCCTTCGTGCCATCTGCCAGCCTTGCTGTGGCTCAAGTCCTACTGCTTCCAGTACTGGCTTATGGCTCGGTCACATACCTAGGAGGTTCTAAGACCTCGCTCCATAGATGGGCCACCACCTACAACAGCATCTGCCGCTATGCCTGCGGATTGCCACGTTTCAAACATCACTGTCAGCTTTATGCTGACCTAAAATGGCCCAGTCCTTCTGCCCACCGGGTACTAGCCTTTGGCTCCCTACTAGACGGTATAACCAGATCAGGTCTCCCCAAATCTCTCACCTCATTGTTACACTCCCAAACCCCCTCCTATGGTCTCCAATCCAATGACTATGCCCCTCTTTTCATCCTTAGATGCAAAACCACTATGGGTGCACATGCTTTCTCTTACTCTGCACCTAAGTACTGGAATTCTATCCCTCAAACTATTCGCCTAGCTCCCACCCATGCCAGTTTCAAGAAACTCCACCATGAACATCTACTGTCCTCAAATCCCTGCACATGCTTCCATCCACCCTAGCCCATTCCACTCCTTCCACTTTCCACCCTGTTCTTTCCTGCACTCGCCTTCTTCCCTCTCACCCCTTTTTCACCCTGTCTCCCACCCCTCCATCCCCCTTCCCCTCCCTCTCTCTCGTTTCCTCTCTCTCAATATTGCATCACACGATGGCACTTACTGTTGTTCTGCACTTTCCTGAGAGCTCCAATACAGACCTGTTGACACTTGTTTTGTTTAGTTTTACTTTTCCTAGCTGTACTGTCTATATTGTTTAACACTGTCTAATCTCTGTATAACAATCTAGTTGACAATATTGTTTGTATCGCAGATAATCCCAATGTCTACCTCTCCCTTGTGCTGCATCACATTGTACTGCTCATGTATTTTTGACTTTTATGCTCACAGGTCGTGCCTGAAAATAGGCATCTCTATGTCTAGTGCACCCACATGGTTACCAAAAGCAAATAAATAAATAAAAAAACAATGTATGGCCCTTCTATCGGCAACTGGTTAACTGATTGAAAACAGGGGTTAATAGACACTGTCAATACCTTATATAACTTAGAACATGTTTTTTCCACTTAGAATCTGGAAATGGAACACAGAGAACAATGGGCCAGATAGGGAACTTACAATAGAAAGAAAGGCAGCTTTAAGCTAAAACAAGGTAAAACACCAGTAAAAACACTACAAATGGCATGGTATATATCAAACACATAATAGACTGCAGTAGAACAACACATTTATCTCCACACATGAGTGGTAAGACCTTTATAAGTAACTCGTGGCTTCACCCCTCGTGAATTATGGGTCTTACAACTCACTAGTGGAAATAAATGTGTTATTCCACTGCAGTCCATTATGTATGATAAATAAATCTGGTCAGATATTCAGCAATTTAGCTGTATCTGTTCTGACCCGGATAGTTTCCCTTTAAGACATCGGATCAAGAGTATCAGGATCAATCACAGCAGGCACATTAAAATAATTAAGCAGGGTTCAGTACTGGGGCCGGTCCTCTTTAATGCCTTTATAAGTGACATTGCAGAGGGACTGGAAGGGAAAGTATGCCTCTTTGCAGACAACACAAAGATCTGCAATAGGGCTGATACGCAAGGTGGGGTGGAAAGGATGAAAAGGGACTTGGCAAGGTTGGAGGAATGGTCAAATGTGTGGCAGCTTAGATTCAATGCAAATCAAATCAAAACAAATCATCTTTATTTTTATAGCGCCTTTCAAAACGAAGGCGCTGTACAAAAAAACCATATACATAAAGATAAAATTTTAAAATGAACATTAAAACAAATCAACCCTAACTAGGAAAAGCTAAACTAAATAAATATGTCTTTAACGCCATTTTAAATGTATCAACAGTTGAGCATTCTCTCAACCAACGAGGTAGAGAATTCCACAGGGTTGGCACTGAAAAAGCGAAAGCATGAGATCCTGATGTCTTTAATCAAACCCTGAGAATCTCCAGCAATCCTTCGTTGGCGGAACGGAGAGGACGGAAGGGGCAGTAGGGTATCAGGAGATCTTTCAGGTAACTGGGTCCCTGGTCATGTAGGGCTTTAAAGGTTAGTAAACAAATCTTAAAGGTGATCTGCCACCACACAGGCAGCCAGAGCAGTTCGCGGAGCACAGGTGTAATAGGACTGGTTCTAGAAGTCCCAGTCAAAAGCCTGGCCGCCACATTCTGCACCAGCTGCAGGCAGCGGATATCAACCCCAGGTAGCCCTAGGTAGAGGGAATTGCAGTAATCAAGACAGGTAGTGACAAAGGCATGGACCAATGTTGGAAGATCACCCGGAGGAACCAGGTGTTTCACCCGGGCGATATTCCTCAGATGATAAAAAGAGGATTTGATGACAGCTGACACCTGAGATTTTAGGGTCAAACCATCATCAAAAATAATGCCCAGGTTACGCACCTGATCGGAGGTAGAGTGCGACATACCACCAAGTAACAAGCCTGATGGTCGTCCAGCTCCCAAACCCACCTCCGGACGACCTGGGTCCACTACCAGCACCTCAGTCTTATCCGGATTCAGTCTCAGCCAGCTGGAACTCATCCAAAGTCTGATCTCAGCAAGGCAGTTATTTAGCACGGAGAGTGCATCATCTTGTCCAGGCAGAAAGGACAAATACAGCTGAGTATCATCTGCATAGCAGTGAAAGCCCAGACTGTATCGCCTGATGATATCTCCCAATGGCAGCATATACACTGCAAACAACATGGGGGCTAGAATGGAACCTTGCGGTACCCCACAAGGCAAGGAGTGAACGCCAGAGGAATAAATTCCAGTGGCAACTCTCTGAGACCTGTCCATGAGGTAAGAATGGAACCATTTGAGGACTGTACCAGTCAGCCCACAAAAAAACTGCAGGCGCTCCAATAGCACACCATGGTCTACAGTGTCAAATGCAGCAGAGAGATTGAGAAGAACCAGAATGGTACATGCCTTTTGATTTCTAGCCATTAGGAGGTCATTCAATACCTGGACAAGGGAAGTCTATGTGCTATGCTTCTTCCTAAAACCAGACTGGAGAATTTCATAGACATTGTGAGTTGTAAGGTGATCATTCAACTGCAATGCAACCACCTTTTCAATAACCTTATCCACAAATGGCAGGTTAGAGATAGGCTGGTAGTTGGTTAGACAATCTGGATCCAAGGAGGGTTTTTTAAGGAGTGGTCGAACGACCACCACCTTGAGGGGGTCAGGAAAGACCCCACTCTCCAAAGACTTCCAGACAATGTCAGCAAGGATCGGGCAGATAACTTCTACACATCCCACTAAAAGAGGTGTAGGACCTGGATCCAAACTACAACTGGTTGGTCACAATGTTTGGATGATCTTCACAATGTCAGTGAACTCCAGCCAGCGAAAGTCTGACCAGACAGACCGAGTTCATGCCACTTCCTGTCGACCACTGCAATCCCTCATAGGGGAGGTCGGACCGATGCCAGACTTGATGGTGGCAACCTTATCTGCAAAAAAAAAACTGAGCGAACTCCTCGCATCTCAACTGAAAAAAAGCTTCTCTGGGCTGGAGACAGATTGGATTGCGCAATCTGTCAACAGTCCGGAAAAGCTGAGCTGGTCAATTCTGTGCAGCAGAAATCTCTCTGGACAGGAATTCTCCCTTCTTACGGCAGATTTCTGATTGATAACCATTATAATGTGCCATCAACCTAAGCCTGTCAGCATCATGGCTGGACTTCCACCAGGCTCTCTCCAACCTTCGACCAACTCGCCTTAAACTCCTTCAAGGAGCCATCAAACCAAGGGCTTCTTGAACGAAGGGTGAGAGGCTGAACACGAACAGGAGCAATCTTGTCCAGAGCATCTCCCACAGCCTTGTTACAGGCTAGTACGAGATCATCTGGACTCATGCATTCACCCGACAAGCCCGACAGATCCAGTACTGCCATTAGGTCACTGGGGTTAATGTCCCTTAAAGGGCGGTACTGAACCATCTCCGTAGGGGCAGACCTATTAGGGGGAGCCCTGAAACTGAACCTTATGGTGTGATGGTCAGACCAGCTGACTGGTTCCACCCCCAAATCAGCAATCTCCATACCCGGAAGAAAGATCAGATCCAGTGAATGACCCCCTACATGGGTCGAGGAGTTAGGCCCAGCGTCATCATCAGCTGGAGGAGATTTTGACCAAAGTGCGAGAGTTCATTGTCGACCCAAGAACTGAAGTCCCCCAGAACTATCAATCTGGGGGACCTCAACATCATGTCTACGATGAAGTCTGCTATCTCCTGCAGGAATTCTCCACCGACACCTGGTGGATGGTAGATGAGGAGAATCCCGCAGCCTACACCCTCTCCCAGGATATATTCAAAGGATCTGGTACTTCCCAATGGCACATCCACAAGGCCCAGCTCAGTCTTAAACATAATGGCTACACCCCCGCCCCTACGATCCAACCTTGGACGGTATATCACTGAGAACCCGCTGAGTTGCGAGGTTAATATAGGGCCTGGATTTTCATCCAGCCAGGTTCGGTAGTGATGCAAGCCAGATCAAAGTTGATCTAAACAAGATCAGCTATAATAGCTGTCTTGTTTTTAATAGATCTGGCATTGCATAACACCGCCAAGGTGGGATGAGCTGTCGGGGAAGACCTCGGCACCTGCCCACTAAAATCTGAGTCCTTGGGTATGGGGACAAGACAAGAATAACCTCTATCCTGACCCCATTTCACCCCAGGGCATCTCCTGGACCCCAATCCACCCTTCCCTTTCCTGTCCCCCAGCAGGCCCAGCTCCCCACCTTCTTTTACGCTTCTTAAGAATGCCCAAAGCACGACACTTAAAATAGGTGTCGGATGGCAATGGGGGACATTCAAAGGGACATAATTCCCTGAGCCTGGTGGGGAAATAATGCCCAACTGTCACTAAACCGCCCCAACACATTATAAACAAACAAACTGGAGAGGAATAAAAATAAAATAAAACAAGAGTAATAAACAAAACAAACCTATCAATCTCAAATAACCAGAAAATAATAATTCACTCCTCCACTCTCTCTCTCACGTGGGGGGGGGGGTCAAAAAACCCAAACACTATTACACATTAAAGAAAAAACAAATTATATATAATCAAACACTTAAATTAATACTTATACAAAAATAAAATAAAGCATTAATTCATTTATAAGTCCCAATAGTCCAGCACTTCCTAGTTACAGGCTACTTGAAAACTATTGTCCTTTAAAATAAATAAATATGTCCAGGGGTTCATGCCTGAACACTATAGGTCCAGTGCAAAGAAGTGCAATGTAATGAACCTGGGAAACAAAAACCCAGGGGAAGAGTACACAATGGCGGGTGAGATACTGACAACAACAAAAATGGAGGGACCTGGGGGTAGTCATATCAGATGACCTAAAGGTGGGCCAGCAATGTGAGAAGGCAGTAATGAGGGCTGGGGGGATACTGGGATGCATAGGGAGAGGCATCACCAGTAGAAAACAGGAAGTTGTTGGCCCTCTGTACAGACAGTTGGTAAGACCACATCTGGAGTACTGTGACAGTTTTGAAGACCCCATCTCCGAAAAGAAATAGACAGGGTGGAGGCTGTCTAGAGGAGGGCAACCAAAATGGTGCAGGGTCTGCACCAGAAGACATATGTAGAAAGACTAAAGAAACTTAAGATGTATAGCCTCGAGGAAAGCAGGGAGAGGGGGGACATGATAGAAACTTTCAAATACCTCAAGGGGATCAACAAAGTCCAAGAGGGTAGCATCTTTCAGAAAAAGACATGTACAAGAACAAGGGGGCACAATTTGAAGATAGAGGGGGCATGGCTCAGAGGTAATGGGAGGAAGTATTTCTTCACAGAGAGGGTTGTAGATGCATGGAACAGCCTTCATGAGGAGTTCATAGAGTCAAAAACAGTGGGGGAATTCAAGAATGCATGGGACAGACATAAAGCAATTCTAGTAGGGGGTAGGAGGAAGTAGGCTGTTGGTTAACTAGGATCTGCAGCTTATCCGTTTGGTAGGGAAATGGGCAGACAAGGTGGGCCAAGCAGTCCTTATCTGCCATCAAATTCTATGTTTCTATGTTAAGCTGTGCACCTGTGATCACTTGAAAACACCACTATAAACGCGGTACAATCTGTTGCATTTAGATTCAGTCAGGTGCTAGTGGCTAAGCAGTCCTGAGGTGCAGGTGCGAATGGCTGTATGCTGTACCATGTCAAACAAGAGTATAGCATGGAGTTATTTTATTGTGGACCAGGAGAAAGATTCAAGAGCGAAGTGTTGTTTATGCCTTACAACTTTCATAAGTCAAGGCTCTTCAGTGAAGATGTCTGGAACATCAGGTTTGTTAAATCATTTAAGAAACAAACAATAAAAAGAATATACAGAGTTGCAGACTGAGAAGTCCAAAATGGAACTTGAAAGGCAGGCAGAGTCATTGTATGAACCACCAGCTAAATAAATCAAAAGAGAGTTCCAGACAATAGAAAACTGCATAGCTCGCACAAACCCCTTCCCCAGTGACCACCCTAGAGATGTAGAAATAACAAACGCTGTTGCTGAAATGATAGCTGTGGACATGCAGCCCTTTCCAATTTTAGAGGATGTGGGTTTTAAAACTTTAATAGCAGTGCTGGAGCAGAGATACTGTTTGCCTTCCCGTGGTCACTTTACTAAAGTAACAATACCAGAAATATACTTTAAACTTAGGACAAAGTAATAAGATGGATGAATTATCCAGTATAAAATATTCTGCTTTTAGCACTGATACTTGGATTACCGAATGCTCTATCATATCGTACTTGCCAGTAACAGCCCACTGGATTGATGCTAGCTTCAATAGGTGATCAGCACTACTGCACCTAAAACACCTCACTGAAAAGCACACAGGTGAAAATCGTTCACAAGAGTTCCTGAGTGTACTTGAAACCTGGAGTATTGAGAGTTCAAAAAGACACCTTGTAATCAGAGATAATGGCCCCAACATTGCCAAAGCTATGAAACTAAGTGCAGTATCAAGTTCTTGTGGTCTGGCTCACACTCTCCAGTTAATTATACATGATGCAGTACTTAAGCAAAGGTCCACAGAAGAAATATTGGCCACAGGGAGGGCTATGGTCAGCCACTTCAAGCATTCAGCAACAGCAAAGGCAAAAGTGAAAGAACTGCAAAAAACTCTTCAGGCACCAATTCACTGTTTAATTCAAGACATCCCCACCAGATGGAACTCTACATTTTATGTGTTAAAGAGTCTTTCAGAGCAGTGTCGAGTTCTAACAATTTATGCTGCTGAATCTGATACACGTGTAACCCCTAGGTGTCGCTATACCAAGGGTTACTATCCCTGCCTACTACCTGGGATGTAGGTTGACGGGCCTGGGTTCCTGAAAATAACTTTAAACTGATTTGTACCCAAGATAGTACACTGTGCAGTGCCTCCACCCAGAGTTTACCTTTTAGTGGACTAGAGCTTAGCCTATCACAGCCCTCTGGGAAGCGGTACCCACTTACCTTACCAGGATGCCACCCCAAGCATGACCCAATACTTAAACCCCCACACTTAGGCATTTTTGCAATTAGTGACTTACTAGTACTAATAATATGCTCATGAGACAAGTATCTGCAAGAACAAACGAAAAGAAGTTTATTTACAAGGGGAAGGTTAGGATGGGTGAACTGGAATAGAGGTTATGCTATTTACAGCTGCGGTAGACTGGTTTTGATTAGGTTTGGTTTGGATCAACATTTTGCATTTTAAATCAGTTGAAAATCAGTCGCCACTCACCAACCTTCTGAGATAGTCAGCTCCCTGACTAACTAACTAGCTGCAATAGATCAGTTGGCACAGTTATCATTAATGCCCACACTGGTACCGGTTTCCCACTCTGTGTAAGACCCCACTATCCCAGATAACCTGGGTACCCAGAATTACAGTTCTAGAATGGTGTAGGCCTGATGCATGGTGCAGCTGTATGCTGGCCGGCTAGGTGGGGTCCTTGGAGAAAATGAGCAGATTAAACACACAAAACACACTTCTCTTGCCTATAACAGCAGTATCCGTGGCCAGATGGCTTAGTCCAGTAGAACACATTTAACTATGTACAGTCCCTTTTAACTTTGTAGCAGGGCATTGGCGCTGTCTACTTCAAAGTCACATTTGGTTAGTCACAATTAGGTTGTAGCATAGAATTAAGGTGATCACAGCAGGCAGACCCTGACCTTGGGAGACAAGGAGGTTTACAGGTTCATAGGATCATGGGTAGTGTACGAATTCAGTAGGCAGGAAAAGGCTTGCAGCTAGGAGTCCCAGACTGACTGCCAGATGATACAGCAATTGCAGGTGGAAACAACGCTCTTTATTTCTCTGACCAGTGCCCCTTTGTTACGATGGAATCACTTTACTAGAAAGACCAGGCTGGGACCTGGGTCGGCACGTCTCAGACGCCATGACTAGGTCATGTCCCATGGGGGAAACGCATATGGGAGTGCCAAGGTGGCACACTCCCAGGCTGTGTCCCAAAACCTAATCTGATGGTTACGCTGCATTTAGTACATTCATTTGGCTTGGCACATTTATATATTTCTTTATCACAATCCTTCAGCCAGAAGCCGTCATAGCTACCCTGGTCCTTTGCTTGCTCACAGTAGGATTTCAGCACGAGGGGTACTTGCTCCCTATAGCTAGGGTGACCCAGATGTTTACAGTCCTTGCAATCACTGGGAGCTTAGATGCCTCCCTTGCACAACACCATGCACTTAGATCTGGTTTTTACCACTTGAGACACTTGCTATACTGAGCTTCAGGCACGGCTCACTACCGTTTCAGAACAACTTTAAGCATAGACAGAACATGAAGCAGCATAGCTTGCTACTTTAGCAGAGTTTACTTGTTGGCAAAGCTGAAACTGTAGACCAGACTCAGACACATTACTTGGACATGACTGATTTCTGTAGCTCTCTAAGATCACACTTTACTTGGCAGTAAGACAGTTCTTAGAAACTCTCTCAGGCTCAAAAACACTGTCAACACAGTCCCTTGTGGCTCTCGCTGGTGTTTGCAGCTCCCAACTGGACACATTAATGGTTACTGGCCCACCAGGCACTATCCAGAGAAACTCTGTGTGGTCAGGGAACTCTCCACCCAGTCCTGTGGCACTACTTAAATCAGACACATTTATATAACTTTCACACTAGACCCTCCTCTGGTCACTAAGCAGGAGTTTACCCTTTTATTGCTTTGGTTAAAATAGGGTGCAGACAGTCACATCTTAAGCTAGTTGGGCTTCTCTGCCCCTTACAAACTTTCTTATACTTGTAAGGCACAGTTTACTTACTCAGATCACTTGCAGAAATGGCTTTCTTTCTTCAGAGGGATCCAGGATTGCTTCAGCACACTCACTGCTGAGGTAGAACTTACATTTAGATCTCTCACTGCTGAAGGTTCAGGATCACCCACGTTTTTTCGGAAGCGTGGAAAGGTGCTGGCCAGCCCTGGAGAACAATCTCTGGCAACCCATAGGCTAGCGACTTCTGTTGACTGCAGCCACTTTGTCCATACCTCTCAGCTGTACCGGATTCGGCGTGACATCCCGGATTCTAACCCTTGCAGTCCACTTGCACCGCCGCCCCGCATTCCTCTTTTTTTTCCCGCATTGGATGCCAAAACCACGCGGTGAATCGTACACAAGCAGTGATCCCTTTGTCCCCTAGTTCCTGGCCGCCTTTCTGCACAAATAACATCCTACGTCCTTGTCCTGAGTCTGGTACACTAATGATGACGTCGGGGGGCCTAAAGCCAAAGACTAAGGGAGCTGATTACCTGAAGCGAAATTGATTGACGGGCTCGCCCTGCCCTGAAATCTGAGTATTCCCCAATCCCAGGTTCCCCACTTAGGTCCGCTGCCCGGCTATAAGACACACTGGGTGCCTGGAGGGAACCATAGATTCCGGACCATTTTGCTGAGGACAGCTGCTAGGGGAAGGGCCCGCCCCGCCCCGACAGACAGCATACACCAATTGCCGCCGCCCACCGCGATCAGCTGCCAGGAAGCAGGAAGAACCACCACCACCACCACCATTGGAGACTGAAGGGAAGAATCGTGCTGCTCTGCCAACCACCAGCCTCAGACTGCCAGACCAAGGTCTGAATCTGCGCAGCGATCAGGGCTTCGGTGGTTCAAACAAAGTAAGCCAGCTGATGGTCGCCTTGCCAAATGCTGGATCATCCCCGAACTGTTAACCGGTGGCGGGGTTTGAGTCGGGAAGGGATCGGGGAGTGTGGAGGGGCTACGATACTTGCAGGGCTGTGAGGATTCCCTTCCACGTCAGACTCTGCACTGCTGGACCGTGGCATTACAAAATGAGGGTCGACACTTGGACCTCCACTCCACTCCACAAATATACTGCTACTGCACATCCCATTCGGACCTTTCTGAACTCTGGGACTGACTAAAGAGGTAAAGTATATTTTTAAGTCAAATTGGAATATTATGCATTTCTACTTTACTGAGTTTACACCACTGTGTGGGCTGTACCTTTTCCATGTGGGACAGACTGAAATGTGTGGGCACTGGGCAGAGTAATTTGGTGGTGGGGCAGGCAGAATGAGGGACAGTCCTGGTAATGAGGATGTGTTTGCTGTACTGTACCTCTGGCTCCGTCTGAGCCTCTGCATGTTGTGGGTTTCATTTATGTGAGGGGATGCATTTGTGTATTGCTGGTGCAGAACTTGGCTGGATGATCTCTGTGCGCCCACCCACAGAGTGATAATAGTTGAGTTGTACCACTGATGCTGACTGATCCTGAGAATCCCTAGTCTGCACTCTGCTCCCATGCTGCTGTCCATCTCACAGAGTCACAAGCTCATGCACGCTGCTAGTGAGGCAGGGAAGGGGTGGGGGTGGTTAGCTTCCCTCCGTGTTTGCAGCAACATTACATAATTGGGGGGGTGGGGGCATTTGTCACTAGTGGAACTCCTGCTAATTGGCTGTCATACAGGTGTGCTGCTGGCTATAGGATCACCACATGCACCCTGAACTCATTAAGGGTTTTCTAGATAATAAGTTACAAAATAATTTGGGGGAAATTTATGGAACATTATGCATGCAGGACAGATAAAAACCTGGTGGTGGTGGCCAATTCGTTAGCTCCATTGTTTGACCATGGCACCCTGTGTATTAACTGGCTGTAGAGTTTTGCTAAGCAGTGATCAGGGGGGACCCTCCCTTCCTCTGTTTTTCTGGTGTCTCAATTCCCCTCCTTCATTTTAAGGAGGCCTTGGTGTTATGAGCAGCTCCTACCATGCTTCTCAACTGTCTTGGTATGTATGTAACTGTCCCATGCCATAGGGAACCCCCCTTCCCCAAACTGTTCTGTTCCATATGGGAAAGGTGCGGGCAGAGATGGTGGCACAGACAAAACACCCTTTCCCACAGTGCTTGGAGATGGTATCTATATGTTTGCTGCTGTGCACGTTAGGATGGCTAGTGTCCTACATTTCAGTGACAAAAGGTTGAGAGCGTATCCTCCGTCCTGTGTTTAAATATTTTTTTGTGCCTTTTTGGGTTGCTTGGGGGTGGCTGGGCGGGCAGGGAAGGGGGAAGGGATGTGGAGAAATGAGTCAGCACACCAGCCTTAGCAGCTAGCAACCAAGTGACTTGATGGCAAATGGAGTTCCTTCTGACCTGAGCTAGCTAACAATGAGAGAGGGGCAGGAGCTGATGCCAAGTGATGAGATCCAGGGGGAAGTCAACGAGAGCAGCACTCAGCACCCTGCCAAGTTCCACTTCCAACTGAGCTGTAATCATGGAAGTTGGCTTGGCTGTGCTGCTGCTCCTATGTTCTGTGTGTTGCCAAAGTTGGATTCTCGGTCCAACAGGCAGGTCTGAAAGAGCAAGGTGGGACTTGGGAGCAGCTTCTCTGATTCTTCAGACTGAATGACTAAAAGTCTATAGTAGAAAAGCCACCAGCATTGTCCATCACTTAGCCAGCCAACTTCATTGCTGCTGTTGGGTTGGCTAGTATAACTTTTTCAGACTGGGTCCTTGATCTCGCTGGGGCCGGTCCCACCATCCCATCCTCCTGGTAACAGCCTGGTACTCACTTACTGGCAGAGCAGCAGCAGCAGCACCACCACTGAAAAACCTGACTGGCCAGAAGGAACCAGGGGTCAGACCACCACTAACTTCTGGCTGGTACCTTTCCCAGCATGGTAAATCCTCCAGTTTACCCACGGGAAAAAGTGCCAGCCAACCTTATCTCGTGCAAGTCCAGTGGCTTTCACTTTAATCGACACTGTCGCCATTTGTCCTGTCACCGCTTCGCTAAAACAATCACACCAGCCGTGGTAAATCCTCCAGTATACACACACACCCTGGAGGGATAAATTGCTTAAATGATTATTTTTTTTTTTTTTAACAGATACATCTGCCACCCTCACTGAGGGAGTGAGTGTACCAGTTTGTGAGCCATTGTGCTGGAGCTTCCATCATCTGTTCTGACTCAAACGAACCCCCACCAGGACCCACCATCCGAGTGAGCCCAGCCAGAAACCCAAAGCAACCAACAGCATCCAGGAGACCAGGACTCTACACCACTATGCAGGCTTTCATCGTCAGTAAAAGAAGGCGAGAAGAGGAGAGGAGCAGCTGAATAGTGCCAAAGGTATGTTCTTGGGGATATCTGGAAGTTGGGATTGTTTTTGTACCAGTGTTTAACTGACTTTTTTTGGTGGGCGGTACCTGACACAAAGTATTCGTATTTCTGATAGTTACTTTATAGCCTAATGTGTGCAAGTACACCTTGTTTTATGTGTGGGAAGGGGGTCAGCTTGCTGTGTGACACCTAGCTGGTATATTAATACAGTTATGTCAGTGTGACAAACACAGTGTAGTTGTAATAAACCATCAGTAGTGAATGCACACAGCGAGTAGGACCCCCTTCCCCGCAACCCAAAAAATGATGTACATATCCTGTTTTAGCAGTGCGTGTCTTGCTTGCTACATGACATTATGTCTGATTACTTTTAATGCCAAAATCGCCAAGTGTAATGGAATTAAGTGTGGGGGGGTGTGTGTGCTGTGTCCAGACAATGTATTTTTTTTAATATGACTGCAGTGTTAGTGTGACCCACCAGTCATGTTCAGAAAACATCAGCATTGACTGGATACAACAAGCAGGACCCCCTCTGCCAACCCAAAAAACAAGGTGCATGGCCTATTTTTGATGGTGTGGTTTGTTTGCTATGTGATGCTGCGTCAGATGAATTGTGTAACGGAATTGTTTGCACTGGTATTTGGGTGCGTGGGGGGCTGTTTGCTGTGTCCAGACAATGCTGAACCCTCCTGCTGCCATATCTTGCCAACTTGGGCCACACAAGTGTGTTTCTCCATCTGCGGTACTTCATTGCTGAACCTTCCTGCTGTCATGTCTTGCCAAGTTGGGCTGCACAAGGTGTGTTTCTCCATCTGTGGTACTTCATTGCCTGAACCATCCTGCCATGTCTTGCCAAATTGGGCTGCATAAGTGTGTTTCTCCATCTGCAGTACTTCATTGCCTGAAACATCCTGCCATGTCTTGCCAAGTTGAGCCGCACAAGTGTGTTTTTCCATCTGCGGTACTTCATTGCTGAACCCTCCTGCTGCCACGTCTTGCCAAGTTGGGCTGCACAAGTGTGTTTCTCCATCTGCGGTACTTCATTGCTGAACCCTCCTGCTGTCATGTCTTGCCAAGTTGGGCCACACAGGTGTGTTTCTCCATCTCCTGTTCTTCAGCATCTTTTGTTGAGGGATTATTTTTTATTGAAGATGTGTATTCAGAGGGAACCTGGATCTGTTCGTCAAGAGGATGGTAGATAAATTATTTCTTTCTTTTCTTCTGCCACCTTCTTGTAGAATAGAATCCTGCCCCACTGGAACACTAAAACTGATGTGTTCAAGCACTAAATACAAAATTAATACTTCATGTGTAGACAACCAGGCCGAAGTTAATGATGAGGACCATGAGGACCATGACAGTGACAAGTCTCCGGAGAAGAAGAGAAGATACACAATTTTCCAAGCCACCTGGATGAGCATGTTTGACTGGTTAGTGGGAAGCAAACGTGGTGTGAAGCATGCATTCTGCAAGACCTGTGGCACAGATTTCACCATCCACCATGGAGGATGACATGACGTGCAGTGGCATGCAAATTCAGAAAAGCACCTGCAAAATTCCAAGCACGTGACTGGAAAGAATATGTCACACTTCATTGGCTCTCCAAACCTGGTGAGCACGAAAGTAATTGAGGCAGAGGTGGCTTTTGTGTCCCTGATAGTGGAACATAATATTCCTTTTACAGCAGGACAGCATATCTAAAGTACATGAAAAAATATGGAGAAGACCCAGAAGTTCTGAAGAAGATGACCTGTGGGCCAACCAAAGCAAGCTGCATTGCAGGGGATGTGCTTGGGCCACGATACCAAAATGATGTAGCTGCAATGTGTCAGAAAGTACCCTTCTGTGTGTACATGGACCAGAGCACTGATATGGGTGATGAAAAACTGTTAGTAATTCTTGTGGGTTTCCTGGATGAAGCTGCTTGCAGAAATGTCATCCGTTTCTTAGATATACCAGATTGTGTGTCTGGGACAGAGCAAGTGATGTTTGACTGCTTGGTAGAAAGCCTGAATAAGTTTGAAATCCCACTGTCAAACATTGCAGCTTTTTCATCGGATAACGCTGCCTCTATGATTGGGAAAAACAATTCAGTCCTGTCACGTTTAAAGAATGTGAATCCAAACATCCTTAACATGGGATGCCTCTGTCACTTGGCTGATCTGTGCAGCAAAGCTGGGGTAAAAGCTCTACGTTCACCTGTGGAAGAATTACTCTCTGATGTGTACTGCCAATTCTCAACCAGTTCACAAAGACAACAGAAACTAAAGGAATTCACATTGTTCACAGATGTTGACCCACTTAAAATAATTAAGCATGCCCCAACTAGATGGCTGAGTCTTGGAAAAGTTATCAATCGAACCTTGGATATGTGGCCGGCTCTGCTGTCATATTTTCTAACCCTGGAACCAAGATCATCCAAAATCAACCTAATTTGTGATCGTCTGCAGAGCCATGAACTCAGAATGGTCTTAATGTTTCTTAAATATGCACTAGAACCCTTGCTGCAGTTCAGCACCCAGCTACAAAGCAGAGAAAGTCAGCTTATGACTCTGCATGGAGATGTGCACAAACTAATGCAGCAGTATGCAAGCAGAGTACTGAAACCAGCAGCAGCTGTAAAATTAATCAGGCAAAATGACATGTCTGTACTACAAGACTTGAACAGTTTCTTGGCCAATGCGGACCTCAGGGTTGGACTGGAGGTCAAGCAGTACATAAGCAATAATGAGGATGACATTTTGGGGACAGTAACTGTACACAACTGTTACAAGAAAACTGTGGCGTTTTATACTGCTGTGCTGGAAAAAATCCTGAAAAAGTTCCCAATTCAGGATCACCTATTAAAAAATGCTGCTTCCATTCTTAATCCAGCAATTAAGCTGGACATATCCACACAACTTGTGGTTGATGTTGCCAAACGTCTCGGAGTCTGCGTAACCGAGGAAGACTCTGAACAATTATTAGATGAGTTTTCAGTGTATCAGCTTGAAGATACAGGGAAATAAACAGGGCCAGTCAATGGACCACATTCATGCATTTCTAAATATTGGGCTCATGTTCTGCAAGAACTATGCGACTCTGAAAGACTTCAAATTTTCAAAAGATTAATGATGACTTTACTTTGCTTGCCGCATTCGAATGCTGAAGCAGAAAGGGCCTTCAGCATGGTGAGGTAGGTAAAAACTGAGCTGCATCATTCACTAAGTCTGAAGACACTGAACTCTCTGCTGGCCATCAAAATGAACGAAGACAAGGATTGCTATGAGGTCAAGCAGCCAAAGCAAGTGCTAGATGATGCCAAAAAAGTCACAGCAGCATACAACAAGAAATCTCAGTAATACTTGTAGTAATTTAATTTAGGTTACACTGGCAGTGGCAGGTGTGCAGCCACAAATTTTATGAATGTTTCTCGTGTTTTATTTGTATTTGCGGTTTACTTATCATTTCTGCTGATCTGCATACACTGATGGTCTTGATTGCATTGTGTTGGAGTTTGGCTGTGGGTGCAATAACGAAAAGCTCTGCATTGTTCAGGTTGTTTGAATAATGTGTTATTTACTGTTTAGCACAGCAATGTAGAAAGTGTAGGCTGCATAACGTAGAAATGTAGGCTGTGTAGCATAGATGTAACCCCCCTGCAAATGGGGGTTCCCAAAAGACTTCCAGGAGCTTGCTTGAATGCTCCAAGCCTGAATGGTGTTTGGTGTTTAAGCCATTTATCAGTGAGTGTTTTTAGAACCTCTGGTACTGTCTCTTTAAGAGCTGTCTGCTTGCAGACATAATTATTTTGTATGGGGACTGTGTGCTCTCTGCTTGAGTACCACTCGAACTGCTGCCAATTCACTCCATTTTTGCAGTCACTAGGAGTGCAAAGGAACCTATCTGAAAGGTGTAACTGTTTGCCAGAAATCATTTAGAGTAATAATGAAAATACAGTTTGTCTAACTTGCTTTCTTTGCAGTCAGAACTGTGTCTGCCTAGTTCCCATTCTAGTTTTGAACTGCTGAACTGGACCAATCAGTGTGGGGTAAGCTAGCTCTAAAATGGTGCCTTGGACCAATCAGAACTTGACTCATAATCTGAGCCAGCCACAAGAGGATTGCATGGGCAGTGACTCTGGGAGATGTAGTTTAGACTTGGCGCCTTTTTGGACCAACAGCAGCAGTCTATTGTGAGTGACAGCCAATCCAGTCAAGAACTGGGAGGAACTCAAAGGAAGTGCCCGGTTTGTCTGTTGGAGTTTCAGTTTAGCTCTGGCAGTGAAGGGAAAGAAACCCTGTGCTCCTTCAGTGCACAGTTTCAGTCAAAAACGGTGTAAGGCCCAGAGTTCCGGTCTGCAGCTTGTGTAACTGCTTGTTAGGACTGAATCCATCCTGTGAAGAGAATCAAAGGATCTCTGAAGAGTAGAAACCAGGCTCACCCTGTAGAAGACTGGAGAAATTGTTGAATTGCACTCGGTCTGTCAGGAACTGAATCTGCTGTGTGTTCTCCCGGGTATTGTGCAGTAATTGCGATCGGGATAGAGAAGCAGCCTGCCTGGTATAGTACTTTCTTTTTTACCATATAAATGTGTGAGGAGGCTTGTGCAGCTCAAGTGAATCCTGCTGCCATTAAAGGACTTTTGCCTGTGACTGTTTACCATATAAATGTGTGAAGAGTCTCGTGGAGCTCAAGAGTAGCCTGCTGACGTTGAAGGACCCTCTCTTGTTTGGAGGTCGTGAGTACTAATTCAGGGTCGCTCCCTGTTGAATTGCCACATTAAATCCAAATGGAATCACTGTATTGCTGACTGTTTAAATTAATTTTTCTTTTCACTGTGTAAAAGGGCCCCTACCAGCTGCCACGGTTTGGACTAGCCACTAGGGCTTGGGTACCCAGGGACAGTAACTGGTAGGGATAGGCCTGTGCACACAGCCATAGGTAGATGAGTAAAGTGATAAGCTAATTAACCTGATTTCCCCCTGTCCTTGTTATAGTCCCCCTAAATAAATCAGAGCTGCTTGTTTCAGCAAAGTAATACTGCCTGAGGTATTTGTCTATGTTAAAGTATTGTACTGTGATTGTTGCACTGTATCTTATTTTACAGGAGGTCCCAGTGGCTGAACCAGCCCTGGGGGTAAGTGTATACTGTGAAGGTAATTCTAATATATTGTGTGGGCCACTAGTGGGAAGAAAGGGGGGTTGCAGTGTCCCAGAGGGCTGTGACCAAGTTAGTTTAACTATTGCAAACCCTGACCTCTGGGTGGAGGCACCCGCCATTGGATCCAGGCCCCTCAACCTGTTAGTGGCAAATCAGGCAGGGGTAGTAGCCCCTGGGATAGTGCCATCTAGGGGTTACATAGAGATGTAGGAAATGTAGCATGGAACAAATGTAGAAAGTGTGGATGTGTAGCAGGTGTATTGTGTTTGCCTGCTTTTAATATGTGCAAAATAAAGTATTTCTTAATCTAATCTTGTGTGTATTGTGTTATTTATGAGTGTAGCATTAAAGTAAAGTACAGACATCACACTGGTATAGTAAGTTTTTATTACAAAAACACACAACACCACTCATGGTTAAAATAACTTTATTGGTGCACCATCAGATGGCCACGCTACTCATGCGCTACAAAAAATATGGTGTTCCACATTTGGGTCTTTTGTCACACATTGCCATGGTCTGTGTTCCACATTGACAGGTTGAGAGGTATGACTTTGTCTCTCTGGCAGAAGAAATCCCCCTTCCCTGTGGAGGGGCTCGCACTGGATCACTAGGCCCATTTTGGAGCAAAGGGCCTGAGCCCCCACCCCTGTGGGGGGGCCCACGCAGGAACACTGATTTTCAGCCTGAAGCACTGTCTTTTATGGAGCTCATCTAAGGTTCTCAATTGGCTGAAGCTATCTGCTGCTCCCACAGTAACTGGCTGATCCTGCTTGTCAGTCCAGAAAATTAATATTCATTAGCCTTGCTCGACGCACAATAGGCTCCCTGTTTTGGTGCCTGAAATTAGGTCTCTGCAGATTCCCCATAAGCCTTTTGCAATGTCCCATGAGCTTTGGCAAAAGTTCGACAAGCCCTGGCTGAAAATCCTTGCTTTCTGATTCGCTGTTGCTGCATTAAAATGGCTGCTGAATACACATTCCTGTTGCAGATTCATACAGTCCCAAATAAAAGTCCTGTTGCAGCCAGAATAATTATTTATTTTATTTTCTTGCCCCACTGTCCAAAAACTCCTTGTGTGCCCTGAAGATCGCTGCACAGATTAACCATTTTGTTTCAGTCCCAAGCCTGTCACTGCTGCCAGTATTTTATAACCCCCTTTGTAGCAGGCAGGCTGTTTATGTGAGTCCCAGCATTAGAACGGGTGCAGCCAGGAAAACAGTATTTACTTACATTTATAGCCCCCTTTTCACAATAGCCCCCTTAATATCAATGGAAGCTGTGACATTTATTTTACTTTTATTTACAAAACCCTTCTGCAGCAGCTGCCGAAACATTTATCCCCAAAATAATGCCCTCATTAATATTTATAATATCAGGTCTCTGCTCAATTAATATTCATGAGCTCTGATCAACAGCGCTTCGTGGCGCTCGTTATTTTAAATAGAATAGGGCTCTCTTGGCCCTTGCCCAGGTCACCAGTCCCCACACTGCTCAAAACAGGGACCAGGGCCGCTGAACACTCTTCCGCTGGACTGTAAACCCAATAGTCAGGAGATCAAAGGCACCTGATGTGCATGCGCGGCCCCCGCTAGCACTGTAGTGCTACTGCCAAAAGCGAGGGATTGCAACTCAACTCCTGAGCCTTAAAAGGGCTAACTGGGCCACCGGGGCTGTTTGGGAAATCGGGGCACATTTTGGATCTGGGCTGTGGCGGTGAAACGGGGACACATTCAGGGGACATGCAGGCATCGGGAGGCGCTTCCCAGGATCAGGAGCAAGAACGGGAGAATGGGCCACAAAGTAAGCGACCATTTAGGGGGGTGGGAGCTACATACAGACATTCAGTTCAGCTCAGTGGTCCCTGGCGGAAAATATATGTACAATACTTTGCCCGCTTGAGAATGAGACAAGGAGACTGAGCTCTGACAGCGTATGTATTTCTGATGTTATCCCTACATGCACTGTCCTATACCATACTATAGAAAGCATAACGTTGCCTAGTTTGCTTATGATAAAAAACAGCATGCTGGCTTCAATGGACAAATATTTGTTGCATTATGAATCTACAAAAGAAGTAGTAGTTGCAACAGTTTTAGATGCAAGATGCATTTTTTTAGAAGCGAGCGTGGCTGAAGTTTTGCATGGGCTCATATTGAGACAGCTGGTTGAGGAGCTAACTGATGCCCAACAAACACCCACGACTAAACCGTCACAAGACAACACTGCAACTGAGTTGGAATCAGAGCCAGAGGATCTCTGGGAGATGTTCTCCCAAAGTAACACCTTACCCTAAGTTATTTTTTGTCCCAGCATAAATCAGTACTGTTCTATCACCTTTATACACTAACAGCATCTTTTCTCTCTCTTTTTTTTTTTTTTTTTACAGCTGCTGCTATTGATGGCTTACCTCAAAGAAATACAGAACTGGACACATACCTGGCTGAAAGCATTGTGCTGAAGAAAAGTACCTCAGACGCACTCCAGTTTTGGAAAACTCATCCTTGCCGCTTCCCAACTTTGGCTAAAATAACAAACCGCTACCTTGCCCCTCCACTCACTAGTGTGCCCAGCGAAAGGGTTTTTAGTGTTGCAGGGGATATAATGAGTATAATTCATGACTCTTCCCCCGAAACTGCTAATATGCTACTTTTCATTAAACACAATATAAGCAGCTTCTGATAAATTTGGAAATATGTATTTCTGCTTTCAATTACTTTTAAACATTTTAACAGAAAATGTATTTTTTACTGGAAAAGTAAATAAAAAAACAGCTTATCCTCGTGCGTTCTGTGCATTCTGTGTGTTCAGGTGTCAGATGGGAGGGAAGGGGTGGGTATGATCTGACTCCAGGAAGTAGTATAGAAAGTAGTATAGGTGAGCGTGGAGCGATCAAACGGCAGGTAATGCTTTTGTGACAGTTTCGTTATATATGCTGTCCGATTCTGAAATCCGACCAAATAGGGATCTGCCCACCTCTAATATATATACAGTACATTAGTTGCAAAAAACTGTGTTAATACAGAGATTAGGGTTGTAAAAATGCAAAGCGTACAAAGACGAGAAATTAAAAAACATTAGGGATTTGGGTGTGTGTATATATATATATATATATTATACAGGCTCAGTTGCGTCTGTTTATTAGGGTTGCGTAAGCACTTCTGTGTTAAACCCAAATTGCTGTACCTTAATAACTTTGACCCTGTTCAACCGATTTACATGAAATTTGGAAAGCACAGCCTCTGTGTCAGGATCTCTTGATTCCGTAAATTGCATGTAGATTGGCTAAGGGGAGGCAAAATTACAGAGGTGCATAAATAAACGCAATAGTCTCTGTTTTTGAAAATTTGAAGACTTTTTTTGCCACCCGACAACTAAAAAACAGGAGGCTTTGAAACTCTCAGGTTTGATAGAGGTTGGTCCAAGGTGTGTGCTTTTGTTGTTTTTTAGGTCCCCCTGTTTAGTTTTTAAAATATTTAATAAAAATGTTCCATTTCTGAGCATGCACAGTTCAAAAAATCAGCATTCTGTTTATAACTGAATTTTTGTGACAGCAGCAGTTTGAATTATACGACACAACTGTCTTTAATAAAGGATAGCTGTGTCATATAGTGCAACCACTACTGCTTTTGTGACTTGTAGGTCAGGGACTTGGGGCTGTTGTCATTTTAACCCCACCACCTTGACTGTGCTGTGCCTTCAAGTTTATTTGTATACCAGGGGCCCCAATCGCCAGTGGCAGTGTATTTATTTATTTGAAAAATCTGACACCGGGATGCCCATCTCCGGTGTTGGATGCTCCCTGCAGCCTGTTGTTTTCACAACCCCAGCAGAATGGGACACTGGGGAGTCCAACCCCAGTGTCCTGAGATAGACTAATTTTAGATTCATTTTATAGGTATACCTGAAAAAAAGAAAACTGCCCCCTGATGTCCATTTTTTTGTATTTAAACCTGAAATTAAGAAAACGATCCCTCATGATAGCAGCCCTTACTCTGTCACCATCCCCACCCTCCCACTGAGAGCCCACCACCCCACAACTCCTTTTACCCTATACTTACCTCTGGAGGTCGTGTTCTGTCATCTTCTGTGGACTGGGACACATCTGCACTCTTCAAAGCCGAACCGCGAACTGCAGAATAAAGCTTAGCGCTGTATAATGTATTGGCCGGTTAGAGCTGGTTGCACTGTACGACACAGCTGTTGTTTATAAAAGGACAGCTGTGAAGTATAGTTTTCACTATACGACACAGCTGTCCTTTGCTAAACGACAGCTGTGTTGTGTAGTGCAAATGGCTGTTGTCGTCACTTGCCCCGCCATTCTGATGTGCTGTGCCATCTGCACACAGGGGGCCCCAATCTCCGGTGGCAGTCTTTCTTTCTTTAGTTAATTTATTTTACTCTATAATCTGACACTGGGATGCCCACCCCGTGCCAGACCCCTCAGTCAGTTGTTTAATAAATGGTTGCCGACATTGGGGGCCCCAATCGCGTGTCGGCATTTATTAGATGTAACCCTCCCCAGCAGTATGGGATGCTGGAGAGCCCACCCCCAGTGTCCCAATATGGATGATTAATGTATGCCTACCTGTAAAAAAAGAAAACAGTCCCCTGACGTCTTTATTTTTTTTGTAACCTGTAAAAAAAAGAAAACTGTCCCTCATCATCCCCACCATCCCCCTCCCCCCATCCCGACCTCCCCACTGAGCACCCACCACCCCCCACCAGCCTTACCCTATACTTACCTGCTGGGGTCATATGCTGTCATCTTCTGTGGACTGGGACACGCTTGCACTCTTCAAAGCCGAACCGCAAACTGAAGATTCAAAGTAAGTGCTATATAATGTATTTCAATGATGCTTCCATGTATGTTGATATCTTTGCCATTTTTAGGTAGTTATCAATGCTAATATGCTTAGTTCTTTCATTCCTTTATGAATATTCGTCACTGTCATTTTATTAATCAGGCCCAGAAGGTGATTTCACAATCTTTACATGAAATCACCTTTTGGGACCAATTAAAGAAATGACAGTGCCAGTGTTCATGAGGTGGGGTCCCAAAAAGCCCATGTTGAAAACTTGGTAAAAAATGTCCTAAAAATGGCCGAGTTATGATCGTGTGTTGAAATGTTTCTATGCAGGCATATAACTTTGGTAATTTACAATATTTTGACTCCAGGTTTTCAACATACTCTTTTTTACACCACCTCATGAACAGTACAACTAATTTTTCACATCCTGTCTAAAACGTGTTTTCGCACCTGTGGCACGGAATGGCATTTCAGCACAGATTTGAAAATGTTCACCTATGGGGTGTATGAGGTGGGGTCATAAGAAGGTTATGTTGAAAGTTTGGGATCAAGGATCTGATTTTATTCTACTTCAAGAAACACACTTGTCCAAACGTGAATATGATAAGTTATCTTGTTTTGGTTATGCCCATGTTATTGCCTCCACATATAAGAAAGGTCATCGTTGTGGAACTGTAATATTGATTCCTGACTATGTCCCATTTGAAATGAAATGTTCCGCAGTAGATCTGGAGGGCTGCTATGCCCTTGTCCCGTTCTGGGCAAATGTTAACAGTAGCATCAGTCTATTCCCCCCAGGTTCGGATTATGTCTTTTATAGGTTATTTACGAAAATTACAGAATGGAAGGAGGGTACCCTGGTAACAGGGGGTGATTTAAGTTTAATTAAGAACGACCACCTAGACACTACCTCTTCAGTCAGATGTTCGGACCACAGGGTGGCTCACAAAGTTAGCAAACTACTGGTAGAATTAGGTTATGTATACTCAAGGAGATATATACATGGGCAGCGTAAGGACTTTACTTTCTATTCTGCAGTGCATAAGGTGTATACTAAGCTGGACTATTTTTATATTTCAAAAGAAAATGTAGATCAGTTTAAGGGGGGAGGGATTGGGGATATAGTGATGTCTGACCATGTCCCAATTTCTTTAAAATTAAGTTTAGGGCAACCCCAAAACAACACTTTTTGGCATCTCAACCTATCCCTATTACAGAGTGAAGAAATTCAGTCCTCTGGTTAGAGGGCTATTGAGGCAGCCATTGAGACCAATGACACACCATAGGTGTCCCCCACAATTCTGTGGGATACTCTTAAAGCAATAGTAAGAGGTAAACTTATTGCCCTTTCGGCCCAGCATAAAAAACGAAGGGAGGCCCGATGGTCCCTCTTACAGACTCAAATCTCAGTGATGGAGGACCTACAGAAGGGACAGTTCAACCAACAGAGAGAACTAGAGCTGATATTAATCTTGACTTAGCCACCACATAAATCAAATGTGTCTTTGTTTACTCTGTAAATCTCCTTCACTGCAATTGATACTAGTATTTTTCTTCCCTGTACAGTCAGCGTTATATTGTAAATATGTTTTAATGTATTTGCTCTCCCATCCTTGTAACCCCCTCCTCCAGGACGCTTCTGGAAACTAGCTGTTTCACAGCTCATGTATGTTGTCTTTCCTGGTGAAACATTTTGCAAATAAATAAAGAATTCAATAAAATACTTGATTATCAAGTCGAGCAGAACCTGCTTTACTTGAGGCAGCGCCATTATGAAGGGAGTCCCCATGCCAAAAGGTTGCTGGCCAACAGGCTTCATCAGAGGAAGGCCAAGGCAGCCATAACAAAAATTCTTCACCCTAACACTAGGATGCCACACTCTGCTACTTTGGATATCGCAACAGCCTTTACAGACTACTATCAGGTCTTGTAGGGAGGAGTGGATATCTCTCCGGACCCTACGTGTGTAGCGAGTTTCCTAAAGACCCTACACCTGCCACAGGTCACCCCAGAAGATACGCAGTTGTTGGTGTCTCCTGTTCTTAGACCAGAAATTAAAGTGAGGATATCCCGCTTAAAATCTGGTAAATGTCCAGGGATCAATGGGTTTCCTTGGGAATTTTACAAATTATTCCGGGAAACAGTGGTGCCACTGTTGCACTGGGCATATAACTCGGTTTTAGACCCCAATGGTAAAATGTTACCCTCTTGGGGTGCAGGCAGTGGTCGTGGTGTTACCCAAGCCGGCCAGGGACCCCACAAAATGCATATCTTACTGTCCAATTTCGATATTAAATACAGATGATAAAATATTAGTGAAGACGCCTAGAGAGACCAAAGATAGTTCATATTGACCAAACAGGCTTCGTTCCTGGGCGTCAAGCCCAAGAAAACTTTCACCGAGTTGTACACACACTAGATCATCTCACTCGTACCAAACAACCTGCCCTATTGATGAGCCTTGATGCAGAAAAGGCCTTTGATAGGGTCTTGTGGCCCTATCTTCAGGCGTCCCTGGCCGTCTTTGTGTTCCCCGAAGGGTTCTGTCAGTCGATTTCTAGATTGCACACATCTTCAATAGGTTATGTTTGTGTTAATCGACATATAGCTGCCCCATTTGAATTGGGAAGGGGAACCTGTCAGGCTTGTCCCCTGTTCCCCCCTTCTATTTGCCCTCTACATTGAGCCCCTGGCCCAATCTATTCATCTAAATTCAAATATTCAAGGTATTTGGTTGGGAGGAGTGGAACACAAGTTGTGGTTATATGTGGACGATGTTCTGCTTTTCTTGGGGACCCAGATGCTTCTTGTGCCAGAGGTGTTTCACCTTATTCAGGGATTTTTTGAGATTTTCGGGTATCTCCTTAATAACTCCAAAATGGCGGTATTAGCTTTTTCCTACCCAGTTACCTCTCAAGCGCAGGCAGAATATCCAATGTGGTGGGACCTTACTAAAATGAAATATTTGGGGATTCACCTTGGCTTATCTACCACTACTTTATTTCAAGATAATTATCCCACCTTGGTGTCTGCCATTAAGAATGATCTTAAATGATGGTCTCTCCTCCCACTGCTACTTCATGCAAGAATACAAATGGCAAAAATCAATGTTTTGCCAAGGTTTTTATATCTCTTCCAAAGTGTTCCCTGTGTCCTACTCAAACAAGAATTATTTTCTTGACAAAAACAGCTATTGACCTTTGTGTGGAGTTCTGGAAGACTAAGAATACGCCAACATCTCCTGTACTTACCAAAAAAAACAGGAGGGTCTTGCTCTGCCATATTTACACTGGTACTGGATTGCTTCTCAGATGAAAATCGTACTTCTGTGGCAGAACTTACAGTACTCTTCATATTGGAAAACTATTGAATTGGAGTCTATCAAGGATCCTCCCTTGCAGGCTCTGCCTTTTCACATGGGTTTGACGGTTGGAGGGGATGGAATGTAACTTACTGAGGTTATTGCAGCATTGGAAGGTTGGAAGCATGGCACTAGGGGAGGACACACATCTGGATCCTTATGGAGATATAAATGGTGGGCCTGGGATGAGAAGTTTCCCCCGGCCAGCCTAGATCCCTGGTTTAAACATCAAGCATGCTTGGGTTTTCATTCTCCCTGGCAGCTTTTGCAAGGTAATACTCCTTTGTCCTTTGAGGCAGTGGCTCCTCTGTATGGCCTCACCCCATGCGGACAGATTTCATTTTTATCAGTTGAGAAATTATATTACCACTCATCTAAATAACCCCTTATAATAAGGGATCTGGATGTGCCGCTCCCCCCCTTTTGAGATGATATGGGCCTCCCCAACGGGTAAGGGTGCCATTACACTACTATACACAAATTACATAAAGACCAAGAAATTAAAGTAGCGCATATTAAAACTAGATGGGAGGGAGAGTTGGGGGTTCGGACTACATGTAAAGACTGGAGGAGAATTTGGAGAGCTCTCTGGTTCACCTCCTCCTCACCTACTTGGCGGGAATTCCTATGGAGGGTGCGAATCAGATATTTCTTGGTCCCGGTGGTACAATCTAAATGGGACTCATGGAGATCTCCTGCTTGTTGGAGACTTTGTGGGGAGACCCACACCATTCAGGCCCATGTTTTTGGCTTTGTCCCTCTCTTGTTGCCTACTGGACAGCAGTAATGAAACATTTAGAGGCTATTTTTCTGATGGGGGAAGCCTAGGACCCCGAGTATATGGTCCTGGGAGTGCTGCCGGCTGCATTACAGAGGAAGGAGGCTAAATACTTGTGGTTCATACTGGTGGCAGCTGCCTTGAAGGCTGTAACCAGGCATTGGTTGCAATCCACTTCCCCAGATGAGGACTGGTGCAATATAGTAATTCAAATGCAGGAAATGGAACGCATTACGTATTCTTTGCAATGCAGGCTGCAGGTCTTCACCAATAGATGGACCAGATGGGAGGTATATGCGGCTGGTAGTTTTCCTGGATGACCCTGATATTTTATCCTTGAGACCATTTATGGTTATACCTAATTGTCTACTTATCTACTTTACCAATCAATCATGCCTTCATACCTGCTATTTCAAAGGAATTTATAAAACGTGGGTCCAAGATGGGCCTTTCATTTCCCTTTTTTTCTCAGACCTTGAATTAGGATAATAAGATAAATAAATCTAGAGCTGTTTTATTTTTTAATTTACTTTGGGCTGGGGGTGGCCTATATAGAGCTTAGGATACAGGATGGAATATAATTATTATGGTTGGGAGTGGGTGGGGGATGATGGCAAGTTATAGTTCTGTTATTGTTGTGGTTTTCTTCTTTGTTTAGTTTGTAGTTGTTCTACAATGTTATTGACTATTGTCTTACAACTATTCAACTGTGATTACAACTCGGACCTTATGGTTAGCAGTACCAATGGATGTATCTGTTTTCATGGTCTCAGCTCTCATAATGTACGTCTGATGATATATGGGGTCTGTAAAATCAAGTTGATTTTCAATAAAAGCAAGTATAAAAAAAAGAAAATTTTGGGTCAAAATATTTAAAAACAAAGAATTTATTAAGTACAATTGTTTGCAGGAATGTCCGTTGCAACCCTGGGGAACACACTCCCTCACCCTGCCAGTGAACTGAATTCAGGTGTGAACTCAGTGAGCCAATTTACTGGCACAAGTCTGATGGGGAAGGTGCTGCAGCATGCAGCACCAGCCCTGGCCTGGGTAGGGATCGAGTAGTGTTTTGACACAGATGCAACGCCATGTGGTGGGTCAGAGAACCTCATCCACAAGGTATCGACATGTCTGCTGGGATCTGCTATGCCCATGCACTGCATCAGGACTGTCTCCAATATTGTATTTGTCTCATTTAGTGCAGGTCCCAAAGGGACATGTGCAAATGAGGATACAGCTCCACTATCACAAAAAGAAGGGAAATTCTTTGCAGAAACTATGCTAATGAAGACATTAGGGTTATAAAATGCAAAGCGCACAAAGACAGGAAATGCAAAAACATTAGGGATTTGGGTCTCTGGAAGATTGGCAAGGGCTGTCAATCCTAATGCCCAGTCCTACCCTGGATCAGACAGGGTCAAATGGTCAAATGTGATGTCCCTGTGTGAAGAAAGCGCTGACAGATTATGTTGGCCATACTGTATCACTATAAGGCACTAGGCTGGAGCTGTATCTGCTGCTTCAGACAGGAGGCTACAGGCAGGGGGGGTTGGCATTAGGTTTGGCAACCCAAAGTAAGATCCCACCACTAATTCACCAATACTCTGGAGACCCAAATCCCTATTTTTTTTTTTTTTATTTCCCATCTTTGTGCGCTTTACGTTTTACAATCCTAATGTCTGCATTAATGTAGTTCTTTGCAAAGAATATATACATATTCCCTCTGGCACTAAGGTACGGCTTGTCGCCTAGCTCTATGGCTTTTGTGTTCATTGGCCCAAGGCCCCACGTGACCCTAACAGGATTGGCCAGAAGCGCTGCTGCCTCTTCCCTATTGGACAGAAGCTTCATCAGATTTATACACCGCGGCTGAGCCGGCTCCGTGGATCTCCCTACCGGGTAAAAGCAGCCCTGGTTCCTGGTAGGTAACATCCGATCCTTGCAATGCCGCACATTCGATTTTTCAAACCTTAGTGCTTCTGTGGAATTAATTCATTTTGAAAGTGGGATGTTGTACGGGACTTAATATCTGCCTATCCCAATGCCGGGCTGTTTGTAGTCTTTACTTGTATTGCTAACCCATACTAGGACTGAATTTTTATTAACAAGTTAATGTAGAGTTTTCTGGTTGTAGTCCTGGATTAATTGATTTACTTGGTTCTCCCAGTATGTGTATGAACAGATCCCTCTAAATTTACTGTAGCTTATTTTTATTTATTTTTCTTTTGGTGTACTTTTCCCGCATACAGCTCCCTCTTGTTTTATTCTGAAATTCTTAAATCACTTCTGTAAGTGAAATTACAGCCCCAACCTGATTTATTTTTTAATTAGTTTTTCCTGCCTACAGCTCTACCCTGCTCTTTGTCTACCATTGCTGCCTCTCTGGCCACCCCCAACCCCCTCCTCACCTTAGCTCCTATTTAATTTTCACCTCACAGCTTCTCACCTCTGCCCACAAATTACCCAGCCCCTGTATTCTCCATTGTTTCCCATTAATATAGACCCCCACCTAACCTCTTGTTCTCCCCTCTCTTTCTCCTAGGCAGCTCCACACCTCCTCGAAGTGCCGACAGTGTGGCGCCGCATATGGTCCCCATAAAAGAAGCTCTGCACCTGGCTGAAGGCCATGACCCGCTCCGCTCCCTCTGGCACTAAGTTATGGCTCGCCGCCTAGTTCTATGGCTTTTGCGCTCATTGGCCCATGGTCCCATGCTACCCTAACAGGACTGGCCAGAAGCACTGCTGCCTCTTCCCTATTGGATAGATGCTTCATCGGACTTGCATGCCGCAGCTGAGCTGGCTCCATGGATCTCCCTATAGGGTAAAAACAGCTCTGGTTCCTGGTAGGAAGCGCACAGTCCTTGTAACACTGCGCACTTGATTTTTCAAATCTTAATGCTTCTGTGGAATTAATTCATTTTGAAAGTGGGGTTTTGTATTGGACTTAATATTTGCCTACCCCAAGGCCGGGCTGTTTGCAAGCCTTACTTGTACTGCTAACCTGTGCTAGGACTGAATTTTTATTAACAAGTGAATGCAGAGTTTTCTTGATGTCCCAATTTAGTCCTGATATAATTGATTTACTTGGTTCTCCCAATAAGTGTATGAACAAATCCCTCTAAATTTACTGTAGCTTATTTTTATTTATTTTTCTTTTGGTGTACTTTTCCTGCATATAGCTCACTCTTGTTTTATTCTGAAATTCTTGAATCACTTCTGTAGGTGAAATTACAGCCCCTTCCGCAGACCTTCCCCACAACAGAAGCTCTGCACCTGGCTGAAGGCCGAGACCCACTCCGCTCCCTCTGGCACTAAGGTACAGCTCGCCGCCTAGTTCTACAGCTTTTGCACTCATTGGCCCATGGCCCTGCACTACCCTAACAGGATTGGCCAGAAGCACTGCTGCCTCTTCCCTATTGAACAGAGGCATTATCAGACTTGTACACCACTGCTGAGCCAGCTCTGTGGGTCTCCCTACCGGGTAAAGGCAGCCCTGGTTCCTGGTAGGTAGTGCCCGATCCTTGCAATGCCACGCACTGGATTTTTCAGCCTGCCCCGCCGCCCCACCCCAGACCTTCATTAAATGCTCATAAGCCACTCCCAACTACATTGTGGTTGGGTGGACACTTCAAACTAATCCTTAGTTCTACCATCTCTGGCCCCTCTCTAGTCACACTAACAGCTCCCAGGAAGTCCCACTACACACCACAACCACGCTACGCTTAAAAGGTACAGGAATGGTAGTAATTTGCTTGGCACTTCTGCTGCATTTTGGGTCATCACCAGCCTTCATTACTTCAAGGTCCCTAATGACCTCCAATCAATGCCCTATTCTCAAACAACATCATACTCCTCCCTGTCTAGAGTTTTCACAGCGTCCATGTCTCCAATTACTAGCCCTGCAATGTAAAACAGCCCTAACTCCAACTCGAATCAGACAGTGATGAAAATTACCTTTCTTGTGTACCCCCCCGATGCAGTGCCACCACTGTACTATGCTGCTATCCGGGGACATTGAACTAAACCCTGGGCCAAATTCAGACCGCACCACTAACACCCCTGTGGAAGTGTACCAAACTCCCTGAGACAGCTGCCCACATGGACCAACACCCCAGGCCTCAAAATGGCTCACATGAATATCCAAAGCATCAGAGGCAAGATGCCCGAGCTTGAAGTATGGACCCAGCGTGATAAACCTGATATCCTATGCATATCTGAAACCTGGCTAAAACCTGACGTCAAATCTCATGAGGTTATCCTTCCTGGATTCTCCATCTTTAGGAAGGGTCAGGCTCATGGAAAGATGTGGAGGTGTCATGAACTATGCCAGGACTGAACTGACTGCTGGCGAAATGGATGACTTGTATATCCACCCTCTGGCTGAACATATCTTCATCACCATCAGTCTTGGTGGGTCCAGGAAACTAGTGTTAGACTGCATTTATCTGCCTCCCAGACACTTGTCCTCTTATGAGGAGGTTATCACCATCCTGGACAACATCTCCAGACATGACACAGTGGTATGTGGTGAATTTAACCTTAACTGGCTTGGCTCACAAAACCTGCAGTACCACCCTGCTCTGGTGGACATTAATTTCGTGCAGATCATAGAGCAACCCACTAGACTGAACATGGGAGATACACACTCCTCGACTGGATCATAACCAAGATGCCAGCTAACATCAAAGCTGCTGGAATCTTCCCAGACTCCCTGAGTGATCACTCGCCCACCTATTGTGTCTGGAACAGCTCTGCACTGCGTCCACCCCCCAAAATAATCAAAACCAGGGATGTGACCAAGTTCAACGAGCAAGAATTCAACAGCTGCCTAGCCTCCATCGATTGGTCACCAATCAACACCCTCCGTGATATTAATCAGGCCCGTGCCTATCTTATCTCAATGTTCACAGCTGTTCTTGACTCTCTTGCCCTATACAAAACCAGAAGATCCAAAGGCTTCCCTGCCCCTTGGCTAACTAATGACCTGAGGGGTCTAATGCACACACGCGATAAAGCCTGGAAGAACTTTAAGAGATCTGGCGTACATACTGATTGGATTATTTATCATCGGCTCCGCAATTTATGCAAAAATAAGGTAAAGGTGGCCAAAAGAGACCATCTTATATCTTTATAAGAAACAAACCTTACCACCCCTAAAAGCTTCTGGTGCCAGATGAATACCCTACTAAAAGGTAGAGAATGCATTGTTCCCCGAACCATGACCGCTAATGGAGCCACTCTCACAACACCTATGGATATTGCCACTGGAATAAACAACTTCTTTACAGACCTTACTCCCTACAAACACAGTCTTCCCCCCCTTGCTCATACTACAATACCAATCAACATCAACACGAGACCAACTGTCCCTCCTTTCATATAAAAACTACCACCAATTTCGAGGTCCTAAAGTTGCTCAAGAGACTCAAATGTGATAGCTCTCCAGGCTTTGACACCATGCCCCCTAAATTCATCCACATTGGGCATCAGCGCTTGCTCTGCCCATCTTGATGCAATCAACCAATCTTTCATCACCCACTCTATCCCTGACAAATGGAAAACAACGGTAGTGGTACCTGTCCACAAATCTGGCCCAGTTGATACAGCCGAAAACTACAGACCAATTTCTATCCTCTGCCCTATTGCAAAAATTAAAGAACAAATCCTCGACGACCAGTTGTATTCATTCCTTGAACAAACAAGCATCTTCACAGACTTTCAGCATGGTTTCCATAAACACCATGGAACTGACTCTGCTCTCCTTCGCGTCACCTCTGACTTGTTCAATAACGTGGATCTGGGCCAAGCCACCGGCGCAGTCTTTGTATACCTAACTAAGGCCCTTGACCTCATTAATCACCCCTTGCTCATAGCTAAACTTCACCACATCAGGCTGGATAATAACTCCCTTGCATGGTTTTCAAATTACCTAACAAATCAATCTCAGTGTGTCAAATGGGCAAACACACTGTCCCTTCTAGCACCAGTCACCGAAGGGGTACTGCAAGGGTCCATACTTGGTCCCCTACTATTTGCCATATTCATCAATGACTTGCCTCTTAACTGTGGTGGTGCATCAGTACAACTCTACATGGATGATGCACTACTCTACAGATCTTCCAAGGATATCGTCACCCTGACCACGAATCTTGAGCTAGACTTCCATGCCCTAGAATCTTGGTTCTTAAATAACCAACTGGTTCTCAATGAGAGAAAAACCCAAACTATGCTCTTTCATCACACCTCCTTCAAAACCCCATATGACACACCCTTCCTCTTAAAAACCTCCTCAGATACTCCACTGGAAAATGTCTCATCATTCAAATACCTGGGACTCATGCTTGATGAGAACCTAGTGCTCGAAGCACACATAAACAACACAATCAAAACCACTAATCAAAAACTTGGACTGTTCTACCGCTCAGCACTCTACTTCTCAAAGCATAGAAACATAGAAACATAGAATTTGATGGCAGATAAGGACCGCTTGGCCCACCTAGTCTGCCCATTTTCCTACCTAACAGATAAGCTGCAGATCCTAGTTAACCAACAGCTTACTTCCTCTTATCCACCCCTAGGACTGCCTTATGCCTGTCCCATGCATTCTTGAAGTCCCCCACTGTTCTTGACTCCACGACCTCCTCAGGGAGGCTGTTCCATGCATCCACAACCCTCTCAGTGAAAAGTACTCCACATTCCCCTGAGCCATCCTCTATCTCCAAATTGTGCCCCTTGTTCTTGCACATCTCTTTTTCTGGAAGATGCTACCCTCTTGGACTTTGTTAATTCCTTGAGGTACTTGAAAGTTTCTATCATGTCCCTCTCTCCATCTTTCCTCAAGAGTATACATATTAAGCTCCTTTAGTCTTTCTTCAGATGTCTTCTGGTGCAGACCCTGCACCATTTTGGTTGCTCTCCTCTGGACAGCCTCCACTCTGTCTATGTCTTTGCGGAGATGGGGTCTCCAGAACTGCACACAGTACTCCAGATGGGGTCTCACCAACTGTCTGTACAGAGGGATAACAACTTCCTGTTTTCTACTATTGATGCCTCTTCCTATGCATTCCAGTATCCCCCCAGCCTTTCTTACTGCCTTCACACATTGCTTGCCCACCTTTAGGTCATCTGATATAATTACCCCCAGGTCCCTTTCTATTTTTACTGTTTTCAGTATCTCACCCCCCATTGTGTACGCTTGCCCTGGGTTTTTGTTTCCCATGTGCATTACCTTGCACTTCTTTGCATTGAATCTGAGTTGCCATACATTTGACCATTCCTCCAACCTTGCCAAGTCCCTTCTCATCCTATCCACTCCATCTTGTGTATCAACCCTGTTGCAGAGCTTTGTGTCATCTGCAAAGAGACATACTTTTCCTTCCAGTTCCTCTGCAATGTCACTTATAAAGACATTAAAAGGACCGGTACAGTACTGAACCCTGCGGTCCCTGCTAGTAACCCTCCTTTCTTCACTGTGTACCCATTTACTACTACCCTTTGCCCTGTTGTCTAGCCATTTTTTTATCCAGGCTACCACCTTGGGACCTATTCCAAGGCTGGCTATCTTGTGTATTAATCTTTTGTGTGGGACTGTATCAAATGCCTTGCTAAAATCTAGGTAGGCCATGTCCACAGCCCCTCCCTGGTCTACTACTTTGGTCACCCAGTCAAAGAAATCTATTAGATTCGTCTGACACAACCTTCCCATTGTGAATCCATGCTGCCTTGGGTCCTGTGCCCCACTGGCCTCTAGGTACTCAACAATTCTTTCCTTCAGAAGTGATTCCATCATTTTCCCTACCACTGAGGTCAAACTAACTGGTCTGTAGTTTCCTGCCTCTGTCCTGCTCCCACTTTTGTGAAGAGGAATCACATCTGCCCTCCTCCAGTCCTCAGGTACCACCCCATCCTCCCATGATTTGTTAAAGAGAGCAGTCAGCGATGTCACTAGTTCTACCCTTAGTTCTTTTAGAATTCTTGGTTGAATCCCATCAGGCTCCATTGCTTTGTCCACCTTCAATTTTATTAGTTCTTTCAGAACCCTTTCTTCTGTAAATGGACTGGTATCGAACCCCGTCTTCGGAGTGTTTCTCTTGTTTGGTTTAGGTAACTCTCCTCTTCCTTTGTGAATACTGAGCAGAAATATTTGTTCAGTATCCTGCTTTTCACTGTCACCCTCTACCCACATTCCTTCCCTTTATTAAACTTCAGTATCCCTCCTTTGGTCTTTTCTTCACTCCCTAATGTACCTATAAAGGTCTTATCCCCTTCTTAACAGAATTGGCTATCCTTTCCTCGGTTTGGGCCTTTGCTATTCTGATTGCCTTCCCAGCCTCTTTCTGCTTTAACTGATAAAGTTCTCTGTCCTGCTCCTTCTGTGTTTCCTTATATTTCCTGAATGCTGTCCTTTTCTTCTTAACCTTCCCTGCCACCTCTTTTGTAAACCATAGCGGTTTTTTCCTTCGTTGTGTTTTATTGATTTGCTTTACACAAAGGCTTGTTGCCTCTGTGATGGCTATTTTGATCACTCCCCATTGTTCCTCCACCCCTCCTTCTTGCCTGTTTGCTAGTGCTTTTCTGAGGCACTCTCTCATTTTCCCAAAGTCAGCCCTCCTAAAGTCTAGTACTCTTGCTTTTGTATGGCTTGATCGCATGGCTGTGTTTATCGTGAACCACACTGTTTGGTGGTCGCTTGTTCCCAGATGGCTACCCACTTCTAAATCTGAGATTCTTTCTCCATCCCCATTTGAAAGTACCAGGTCTAAGATTGCTCCCTCCCGAGTGGGTTCCGATACTAGCTGTCTGAGGCATGCCCCCTGTAGGGCATCAAGAACGACCCTGCTCTTGGATGTGCCTGCAGCAAAGGTGCTCCAGTTAACATCTGGCATATTCAGGTCCCCCATCAACAATATCTCCCCTTTTTCTGCCATTCTAAGAAAGCCTTCTATCATTTCCTTGTCCATTCCCTCCCCCTGAGATGGGGGTCTGTATACAACTCCCATGCGGATTGTGGTGCCATTTCCTGTCTCCATTTTATGCCATGCCAGAGTGACCACTGCCTCTGCCACCTGGTCTATTCTATGCGGTACCTGTCATCCACTCGGTTAAGGTTCCGTTACTGAACAAACTAAAAAAGACATACAATAGGATAGTTTGCCTTGCCACCTCAGCCCCTGCCCGTACTCACCACTGCATCGTACTCAACAAACTAAGTTGGCCAACCTCTGACAACAGATTTGACTTCCCCGAGCACTGTACCACCTTTAAGTTGATTCATCAGCCCCCCCCCCCCAAGTCTGATAGGTCTGCTATCCTTAAAAACTACCCCTTGTGTACTTAGATCTTCTAGCCTACCATTACTGGAACTCCCGAAGGCCAGGCTAAAGACAGGCCAAAGATCCTATACCGTCACTGCCCCCAGAATTTAGAACAATTTGCCCCACCCTCTACTTTCCTTCAAAACCATTAACCAATTCAGAAAATTCTACAAGGATGAGTTCTTCAAACCCCCACCCCAATGTAGGGGTAACTGTTATTAACAAGTAAGGCTACATGTGACTAATGTTACATGTCTCTCTCAATTTCTGCAATGGTCACATACAGCCTCCCTTCTCTCCTATCTCAAAGACAAGCTGTTCTTCCAACTTCTCACTCCTCCTCTACCTAGAATAACATATGACTGTAACCTGAACCCCATGTTCCCTAACCAAATGCAGTTCAATCTGGCAAACTTTAGTTATCTTGCTGTTTAAATTGTTGACATCTGGTATGTGAATGGCATAAATGTCCCTGCACATGGTATAAAATGTTAATCTGCCTCCTGCCTCCCCTGGCTACCTGCAAGTTGCCTGTAATCCTGAATCCTTTGGTTATTGCCTACTCGAGTACTGTTGTTATTTACCTATATGTCTTAACTGCATATTGTAACTCCCTATATATATATATATATATATATATATATATATATATAGTACTATTCTATGTGTATTATTGTGTTATATTTTGTTCTTGGATTGCTTTATTCCGCGGTCGTCACTGAAAAAGGGACTTTGTCTCAGTTGACCTACCCAGTTATCAAAATTCAGATAAATATAGCAAGAGAGAGAGAGAGAGAAAATATATCATGGATCTGTGTGGTATACAAGGAAATATACCCACCGAGGGCATTTATTTAGATAATAAGGCCATAAGCCCAAACAGCAAGTGACTTTATTATCTAACTAACCCCCCTTTACTGGGAATATGGCCTTGTATACCACATATACCCATCATATATTTTATAATACATGGCAGGTTCTTGATGCTTTTACCTGCTGTGTGGGGCCAGGTCAATTTTTTTGTGAGCCATGGTCAGAGCCATTTCCAGGTTTGCCTTGTCACTATGTGGCCCTGCATGTTTCCGTAGTGTAGTGGCATTTTGGTAAAGGCCTCTCCTTTGGCCCATTCTTGTTTCTGTAGTGTAGGGTCCCCCTATAAAAGGGGCATGTCAGGGGTCGGCCATCCTTTGCTGGGGTCGTGGATTGCGGTGATGTCAAGTGTTGGCAGCAAAGTGGAGTGGCGTCTGTGGTAATGTGGATGGCTTGCATTCAGAAGCATTGTCTGGCTTTGTCGGTGATTGTGGTTGGGAATTGCTTTAATCTTTGGACTGGAGAAGTGTGGAGATGGCAGCAGCAATGTGGAGGCCATGGTGGTTGAGGGGGAGAGCTAGAGCATTGAGGAAAAAGACCACTGGCAAGTATTATGAGGGGCAGGACCTGGTGTGTTCCCTGCAGCTGGCTTCCAAATCTTTTGTTTTTAGGAGCTCCAGGACTGTTGGGGAGGGGGGATTCTTGTGTGTATGGGTGACGGTAGAGGGTTTTTTCCCATAAGGGGAGGGTTTTGTTTTCTAGGTATGTTCCCTGCAGCTTTGTACACATCCTGGAGAGGGAGATGGAGGGTTGTTTCCCATAGGCTATAATCTGTTCAGAAAGGATAGAGAGGGTAAAAAAGCAGGGGATGTGTTGTTATATGTAAGAGAAAGCATTAAATTGACTGAGATACAGTGGATACAGAAGGGATCAGAGGTACTGTAGGTCACCTTAGATAAGGCAAATGGTGCCACCATTTGCACTGGTGTGATATACAGACCTCCATCACAGGGGGAGGAGCTAGATAGGGAACTGATAGAAGCTCTTGGCAAAATGACAGAAAAAGGGGGACTTCAATATGCAAGATGTGGAATGGAGTCTCCCCACTGCTGTTTCATCTACAAGCAGGTACATCTTGGGTTCCCTACAGGGGTCATTCCTCAAATAACTAGTCAATGAACCCACTTGTGATGGAGCTATACTGGAACTAGTACTTACAAACAGAGACAGTGTAGCAGACACCAGGGTGAGAAGTCACCCGGGGTACCAGTAATCACTGTATAGTATGGTTCAATATAATGACAATGACAGATTCCAACCAAATTAGGGTGATAGTCCTGGACTTTAGGAGGCAGATTTTGTAAAAATGGGTGACTGTCTAAAGGATGAACTGGCAGGGGGAGATAATCTAGGTGAAGTGGGGAAACAGTGGGCGAAATTAAAGAAAGCCATTGTAAAGGCTACAAACCTTTGTGTCAGGCAAGTGAGTAAATGTAAGAGGGGAAAACAGACCACTGTGGTTGTCTACCGAGGTGATGGAGAAGGTAAAGGCATTTAAAATATATATGGAGGCACAAAGGGAGGAGGATAGGGAAGTGTATCTACAGCAGCAGAGGGAATCAGGGAGAGCAGTAAGGAGAACAAAGGCAATAACTGAAGAGAGGATAGCCAAAGAAGTAACAAAAGGAGACAAAAATATTTTTTAGGTATATTACTGAGAAAAGGAGGAACAGGTGAGGAATCATAAGATTAAAAATGGAAGGGTGGGGAACTCCACAGAGGAAGATCAGGAAAAAGCAGACATACTAAATGAATACTTTTGTTCAGTATTCAAGGTGGAGAAAGATGAGGATGGGTCACAAACAAGCAGTGTATGCTCTGTAAGGAGGGGAATGGACACCAGTTCTTTCCCTGAGCAGAGGTACTAGAGGGGTTAGCTACTCTGAAAATAGATAAGGCAATGGGACCAGACGGGGTACATCCTAGAGTATTGAAAGAACTCTGGGAAATACTAGCTGCACCTCTAACAATTCTTTTTAACAACTCACTACAAAACAGGGCTTGTTCTGGAGGACTGGAGGAGGGCAAATGTAGTCCCTCTTCATAAAAGTGGTAGCAGAAAGGAGACTGGAAATTATAGGCTGGTCAGTCTGACCTTGGTGGTAGGAAAGTTAATGGAATCTTTGTTGAATGGGAGGATAGTGGATTATCTTGACTCTAATGGGTTACAAGATCATAGACAACATGGATTCACAGAACGGAGGTCATGTCAAATGAATCTGATAGACTTCTCTGATTGGGTGACAAAGGACGTTGATCAGGGTAGCACCTCATACCTAGATTTCAGTAAGGCACTTGACACTGTTCAGCATAGGAGACTTTTAAACAAGCTTGGAAACATAGAAGTGGGACCAAAGGTGCTAACTTGGGTAAGAAATTGGTTAGGGGATAGAAGACAGAGGGTAGTAGTAAATGGGGTTCACTCAGATGAGGGTAGGGTGACCAGTGGCGTGCTACAGGGGTTGGTGCTGGGACCAGTCCTCTTTAATGTATTTATTAGCGACATTGTAATAGTAGTATTAAAATCTTTATTTTTATACAGGGTTAGGTCTTATAAAACATCATTAGGTCCCAAAGGACCTATTTACAAGATGGTCCTGTTTTGAGGTTTAGTACAAGTGTTAAAGTTAACAATAAATACAAACATTTAATCCTACATACACTGTACAAAAGATCAACAAATATACAGTATAAAAGTTTGTACCTAAGAAGTAGTTACCCAAATGACTAATACCCTACTAAGACAGACAATATCTTATCTGTTTCATATGTTGCCCATATGCACTCACTCCAACCATTGTGCATGCAAGAAGTTTTTAGTTCATGTTTTTATGATGTCATAAAATGTTTAGAGTTTTCTTTTAGTCCCTTAAATGAATTATCTAATCAATTCCAAATTGATATAGAAATTACTGTAAATATCTTATCTCTATATTTATTTTTTACATTTTGGTACTTTGTAGGTTTTTATTTGTGTATTTCTTAAATTATACTTACGTTGGTATTCAGTCTTTACCATCTTATCTGCAAGGTATATTGGCTTTTCAAGATATATGGGCTTATATGTTTGGTTTGTCCATATCATTTTTCTTTTATACTCAAGGGTCATCCATCCCAATGTACTATACATATCGCACAGGTGAGTGCGTATGTCACACCTCAGTATAAATCTTGCCAAACTATTGTATGCCACATTCACCTTTTTAATGTTGTTTTGTTTGCTAAACCATAAATGTGGCTTCCATAATCGATTGCAGGTACCAACAAATGATTGACAATGGTAGATCTCATTTTTTATTGTCTATATAAAAGCCTGAACATTGGAATGCCCCACATTTTTTTATTTATCCTACCCAACATGTCCTCTATATATGGTTAAACTTCAAATCTTCATCTATCCAGACCCCCCTAAGTATCTATAATGATGCTCCTGTTCCAAAACTTCATTTTTATTAGTTTTTGTTTTGATTTCCTGTTTTTTGTTTGTATATTTCTTTGGTGCTGTGTTAAAGACCATGGTTTTTGTTTTTTTTACTATTCAAAACTAATCTTGATTTAGTTAAACACTTTTCTAGATTTGTAAAATCCATCTGCAGATCTTGTTCCATTTCTTTTGTGGTGTTTCCACTAGCTAAAATGACAGTATCATCTGCATACAATCTAACTTTAGTTTCCGTTGCCGCTTTAACCAAATTGTTTATATAAATCAAGAATAATGTGGGCCCCAATATGAAGTTCTGGGGGACTTCTCTTTGTACCCTTTCTTTGTTTGATAATTCTGTCCCTACTTGAACCTGCTGGGTTCTATGCATTAAGTAAGATTTAAACCAAATGATAGTGTCTTCAGCTACCCCAGTCTCCAGCATCCACTTCAACAATAGCTCGTGATCCACCACGTCAAAGGCTTTGGACAAGTTCATGAACACCGCACCCACCATTCTACCCTTTTCCATTTCAGAGGCAATGGTGTCTACTAGGTTGGTGAGTGCAGTGTTCGTGGAGTGCCCTTTTCAAAAACCAGACCGGCAACTGGATATAGTGAGTATTTATCCAAATACTCACTCAGCTGTGTTTGAGCCAGTCTCTCCATTACCATTGACGGGGTGGACAAGACGGCTATTGGACTATAATTTGTAGGTTCTGTAGTCTGTTCAAGTTTATGAATAAGGATAATTTTAGCGTTTTTCCACAAATCTGGGAACTTCCCCTCCATTAGGCTCCAGTTAGAAATCTTTACCAATATTGGGGCAATATTGTCAACTGAGTCTCTCAAAAACCTATTTTCAGTGCCATGCAGTCCAAATGCTTTTTTTAATTTCAAATTTCCTTATCTCTATTTTAACATCTTTACATGTTATAATTTTAAATCTAAACTTCAGAATCCCCTGTGCCTCTGCCTGGTTATCATTCTAATTTATACTTTGATCCCTCTGGGGAGTTTCAACATCTGGTAGATTCATGGAAAAATTATTTAGTATATTTGCTGAGGATTTTGTGGATTGCAGTACCTCATTGGACTGCATCTGAATTGGTATCTTATTTTCCACTGGTCTCTTCAAAGATTTAATCAGGGTCCAATATTGTCTAGGGTCTATTGTTTCTGAAATTTTAGTTGTATACAATTTCTTTTTGGAATTTCAAATGTTAGTTTTTAAGGCATTTAGTGCTTTTTTGTACATTTCTCAGTCCTCAGATTTTAGTGATCTGTTAGCCAATTTCTACAATCTATTTTTAACTCATTTTTTGTATTTTATCTGTGATCCATGGGACATGTCCTTTTCTTAACTTTGTAGTTATGTAAGGTGCTATTTCATCACAGACAGTGGTAAATAGTTTTGTAAATTCACTTACAGCCATATTTAAGTTCTGGTATGAGAAAATGTCTCTCCCATCTTATTTCTGTGAGTTTATGAGCAAACAGCACCCTGTTATAATTTTATATGTCCTACATTTTATTTTTGGTTCTTCCAGTTTTTGCCTCCTCCATTTTTTATTTATAATTTCACAGGTACAATTTATGGAGCAATGAGCTCCTAGAATAGGCTGATTTATCGGAGTACTTTGTGTTTTGATATTTGCAGTAGTAAAAATTTAATCCAAAATACTTCCTTGAGTTGATTTGTTTTCCTTGTGGGTGTTGATATTACCTGGTTTATCTCTAAGTTTCAGATACTTTGTTGCAAAGCTCTCCTTCTTGGTTTACCCCAAGCTGCATTAAAATTCCCAGTCAAAACTACATCTGTTCCCATAGTAAAATTCTGTCATACTTGTGAGAGCTTATCAAAATCACTTGTCTTAGCTCTAGGTGGTAAATAAACTACCCCAATTGTCAGATTTAATTTTTGCAGACTAACCAGGAGACACTGTTAACCCTATATTACCAGTGAAAATAATCTTAGATTGCCCAAATCCCAATGTGTGAAAGTACAGTTACGTAACAACTTACTGTAACATTAGATCTTCGAGAGGGGCTCTTGCAGCAGGCTATCGCAATTAGGACTATGCTGCAGGCACTAGGACCCTCCAGAAAACTTTTCAGCCAGCAATAGCCAGCAGGGACCGCCCCCGCTGTCGGCTCCACCCCGTCAGCTCTGGTACAAAAGGGGGCGGACCCAGCTCCACCCCAGTTCCCCCACCAAGTCCCGCGAATGAGTCCTGACAGGAGAATAGAGTGAAGCACCTAAGATGAAACCTGCATACCCAAAGGGGAAGGAGGGCGGAAATGCTGCACAAGCGCCCTCTTGAAGATCTACTGTTATGGTAAGTTCTTATGTAACTGTATTATCTTACTTTGAGTGGGAGCTCTTGCAGCAGGCTATCACAATTAGGACTGAATCCCAAGCAGTCCCTCGCCAAGGAGGTAATCGACCCCAGGAGGTGGAAGAGATAAAGCTGAACACAGAAGCTCAAGACAGTAGTCCTTAAAGGACTGCCAGGCCGAAGCCTGCTTGGTGTCTGGAGGCAATGTCCAAGCTGTAGTGCTTTACAAAAGTATGCACTGAATTCCAGGTAGCAGCTGTGCAAATGTCCTTAATGGAGACATTCCGCAGTGCGGCAAAGGAAGCAGACACTCCCCTGGTGGAGTGACCCCTAACCGGGCCCAGAAGGGGCTTGTTGTGCTTCTCATAGCAAAAAGAAACAAAGTGAACAATCCATTTAGAAATGGTCTGCCTGGACACTGGTCTACCCAAGTGTTGTGGCGCAAAGGCCACAAGCAGTTGCTCCGATTTACGGTAAGTAGCCGTTCGCTTAAGGTAATACCTAAGCATCCTGTGGATGTCCAAAGTGTGAAGGAGAGCTTTTTCTCTGTTAGAGGGTGAAGGAAAATAAACTGGAAGGTCAACCTACTGGTTGAGGGTCAACTCCGAGACCACTTTCGGAAGAAACTTAGGGTCCATTCTCAGGGAAATCCTTTCTCTGTGGAAAATCAAATACGGCTCTTTACACATCAGAGCCTGAAGCTCGGAAACCCTTCGAGCTGAGGTAATAGCAACTAAAAACAAACCTTCCAAGAAAGATATTGCAGCTCCTAGTATGAAACCTGACTTGACGTCGGCTACCTGATCTGGTAGAGTGCCGGTGTCTGTCTACGGACCGTGAACGGGAACGAGCCCTGGGAGGAGGTGTAGGCATCAGCCTCTTGGGGGTCTTCCTCGGCGAAGAAGCACCTCCTGGCCGTGGTTCATCTGAAGGGTCCAGGACCGGTGATGGGGCTGGCTTTGGGTGGGTCTGCTTCTGGACCTGCCCACACCAGAAGAAAAACAGATCCTGGAGCTCGTCCTTCGAGAAAACAGAGGCCGCTTTCCCTGGAAATGGAACATCTACAACAATAACCTTGGAAGGAGAGCCCCCTTCTGAGCCTCAGGGGGAGGAGGACTTAAGGGATGGAGATGCAGCCCCTTCGCCAGCTGTGTCCAGATCCGTTGCCCCATCATCCGGTGTCAGTAAGGGGACTGATGATGGGGTACCAACCGGGGGCGCTGGAGTGTGCTTCAGCTCCAAAGGCGCTCTTGACTGGTGGTGCCGAGGCCTTGGAAGGTGAGGCTGAAGCTTGCACCTCCGAGGTCATTACGGTGACCCTTAGCGGAGTCACCTTAGGCTTTGCTGGCCCTCTCTCCCAAAGGCCTAGTATTAGCCTGATCTTTAGATTTAGGATGCTCACCTGAGTCTGTCGAACCACGGGCTTTCTTGGGAGAAGGTTGCAAGCGGGAGCGAGACCGGGACCTGAACTGCTGCCGGGACAGACTACGGTCTTTGTTGTGGGACCACTTGGTCTTATCCTTCTTTTTCTGCTTCTCCCCTGAGGTGTGCAGGTCCATTTTCTTTTCGAACAGAAATACTTTCAGGGCCTTCACGTGGCGGATCAGAGCTTGGCTGGTGAACTTCTTGCAGGACGAACAGGCTGCGGTGTCGTGCTCAGACCCCAGGCAAAAAACGCACTGCTTATGGCCGTCTTTAGACGGTATTTGGCGGCCACAACCGCACTTGTTGACGTGGGGTCCCAACAAGGAGACTGAGGACGGTAAAGACATACGTCAGTAGACAGAGGAAACCGTCGAAACTGTGGAGAAAAAGTGCTCAAAGGCAAAAAAAAATGAGGTTTTCTGCTGGGTTGGCAAGCCAAGAAACAGGAACTCTTCACGTGCACGGGACGTGGCAGGAAAAGAACTGGGGTGGAGCTGGGTCCACCCCTTTTTGTACCAGAGCTGACGTCGGGGTGGAACCGACATCGGGGGCGGTCTCTGCTGGGTATTGCTGGCTGAGAAGTTTTCCAGAGGGTCCTAGTGCCTGTGGCATAGTCCTAATTGTGATAGCCTACTGCAAGAGCTCCCACTCGGAAGTAAGATCAACAGAATCCCACCACCCCGTTTTCCATCCCTGTCCAATCTATGACAGTTAAAGCCTTTAGTATAAATTTCAGTTGAATTCAGTTTTTGGGTTAGCCACGTTTCAGTTAGTGCTACCACATCTAGTGTCTCAGCTGCTATCCACAATCTTAAATCAATTTTCTTTTTCAGACTTCTAGCATTACCATATATAATCTTAATTTTATCTTGTTCTTTTGGGTCTGGGTTCAATTCAATGTCCACCCTCCCCCAATAAAAGAGTTGCCAGCATAGAATGTTCTTTGTCCTGTAGATTCATATTTGTCCTAGAACCTTTTCTATAGCTCATAAAGACCTGCCTTCTAACTGCTGCAAAGGGATTCCTTCTTTTCCATCGGTTACAGGCTGTTTTATTTTGGTCAATATGCCCCAAGTTATAAATTACCCTATATTCCATGGCTGCTGCATTTGTGTTCTCAAATAGTTTTTTGTGATGATGTCATAGAGCAATAGACTACCATTGAGAACACAGAGTAGCAACCCATTACACACATTCATTTTAACCTTACCACCCTGTTTAACTTAATTAGAATATCAACTCTTTACAGGTTAAACACATTTTTTAAAGGTAACACAATTATATTTCAGTTACATTTTTTATAAAAATCAAATCCTGGCAATGATACAAAATTTGCTATCTCAGTCTCAAATCCACGAATCCAATACGTGTCAGTTACAAACTAAGCCACTCCCCCAATGGTTTGCTCCAATCTGCACACAAACAGTGCATCTACAGCTCATACTAGAGAACACAGTAAGTTATGGTATGTCTCGAGGCTGAGTTAGCAATGTTTCTAAATGTTTAGGTTATATCAGAGTTTAGTTTAAGAAAACAACTCCTATTAGAATCACAGTAAATTATGATGTGTCTCAAGGCTGAGATAATGTTTTTAAATGTTAAGGTTATATCAGAGTTTAGTTTTTAAAACAGGATGGATCATCAATTTACTAATCACTATTACTATATTAGAATTACAAATACTTTGTTTTAAACATTAAATGCTACTTCAAAAGTCCCGGTTTTCTCTCCGAGTGGCACTTGCACTACTTGCATTTGTGCTGTGCTGCGGCGTGGGCTTTTGAAGTCTGGAGCCTGGCCCCCAACCACTCTCCCGCTTGCCTGATTGGCTCGGTGCTGAGCCCCCTCACCTGCTGGTTGATGACAGAATGAATGAGTGGTAATAGTTGGAGAACATGCTGACAGGCTCTGCAGTTTGCAACAGGAGTTGTTCTGCTCCACTTTCACTGACTGCTTGTTAAACAGGTCATCTTGCAGAGGATCTGGAGGGGAAGATCTGCCTATTTGCAGATGATATCAAAATGCATAACAGTGTGGACATTCCAGGGGGGTGGAAAGGATGAAGTGAGACCTGAGAAAGCTAGAGGAGTGGTCTAGCATATGGCAACTTCATCTCAATGTGAACAAGTGCAAAATAATGCACTTGGGGTTCAAGAACCCAGAAGCTGAATACAAAATGAGAAGAGTGATGTTGACAACAACCAAACAGGAGAGAGACCTCGGTGTAATTGTCTCAAATGACCTTAAGGTAGCTAGGCAATGTGAGAAGGCAGCTGGGAAGGCTAATGGTATGTTGAGCTGCATGGGGAGGGGGATCACCAGCAGAAGTAGGGAGGTAGTGTCACCTCTGTATAGGTCACTTGTGAGACTTCATCTGGAGTAATGTGTACAGTTCTGGAGACCACATCTATGGAAGGACACAGACAGAGTGGAGACAGTCCAGAGGAGGGCAACAAAGATGGTTAGGGGGCCTGCAACATCAGACCTATAAGGAGATGCTGAGAGAACTCAAAAAGTACACCCAGGAGGAAAAGAGAGAGCAAGAGACAGGAGCGATGATGGAGACATTTAAACACATAAATGGGGTGAATAAGGTGCAGGAGGGCAGCATTTTTCAGAAGATGTGCTCAAGAATGAAGCGGCATGGTGTGAAGCTCAAGGAGGTAAATTCTGGAGGGATATAAGAAAGTTCTTCCTCATAGAAAGAGTGGTGGATCATTGGAACAGGTTGCCAGCTGAGCTAATTGGGGCTAAAACAATGGGAGGATTCAAAAAAGCATGGGATAGGCATAAGAAATTCTACAGAAGCATGGTTAAATGGCCAGACTTGGTGGACCAAGTGGTCCTTATCTGCCAAAGAGGCAAAAGGAGTGAAAGGGGGGTCCAGTCTGGCAAGGATGGACTTGGGAATGACCCTACAGTTGGTGTCACCATAACTGAAGATAGAGAAGGTAATCTTCAAAATGATCTTTCTGTGGGTAAGAAGCCGGATACTCCGTTTTATTCCTGTAAAACTCTCCCAGTTTAGGGTGGAGCTTCTGGTGGATGGTGTTGACATGCCCAGAGAAATCAAGGTGATGATTTAATTACACCCTGTGGTATGTGAAGGAGGAGACATCCTTAATCAGCACACCATCAAGGGTATAGAAGAAGGAGAGAGGGTTAAACCTGGGAAACCTCTGTCTGGTGCCAAGGGTCATTGAGATAATTTTCTTGGCATTTATGGACAGCTGATCAGCCATGAACAAGCACTGAATGTTGGTGAAATTCAGCTGGAGCTGGGTAGTGAGGTCAGAGATGGAGGTGTCGAAGGTATAGAGCACTGTATCGTCTGCATAGATGTGGATGCACGCAGACGCATTAAGAACAATAAAAAAAGAGAACTTGGCTGTGGACGGACCCTTGTGGAACACCTGAGCAGATAGGGAGTGGGGAGAGAGGTAACCTCCAGTGCAGACAGCTTGAGACTCCCCTCCCTCTGCCCTCAAGGTAGGAGCAGAACCAACTGTGATTGACGAGGCAGGGAGACCCTCATTTTGCTTGTCCAGAAGAAGGGGGTAGAAATTAGTGTGAAGGTTTTGGCCATGTCAACAAAGCGAGCAGAGGTGATTTGGCCCTGATTAATACTGGATAGGATGGAGTCAGTAAGCCAGAGGTGAAAGTGGAGTGGGACTTCCAAAAGCCAGACTGCAAGGAGGTGAAGAAGAAAGAGAGGAGTCGAGAAAAGGGGAGAGCTGTGAGACGATAAGGTGTTCATGGAGCTTAGCCAAGGTGGGGAGGAGGGAGATTGGATGGTAATTAATACGAACATATGAACATACAAAGATGCCAGCAGAAGAAGGCCATTTGGTCTATCAAGTCTGCTCGTATTGCAGGGTCCACAGCTTGAGCTACTGTCCCTGCCCTCCCTCCCCACTCCTCCCATTCTGTCTATCCATTATCCTTACTTTCCCCCATGCCTATCCCAGCCTCACTTAAAGCTGCCCACTGTCTTCAACAAGATGACCTCTTCTGGCAGTGCATTCCAAGTGTCCACCACCCTCTCGATGAAGAAGTGCTTCCTAACCTCCCTCCTAAACCTCCCATCCTCCAGCTTAAGACTGTGCCCCCTCATGTTATGGTGCCACTCAGCTTAAAGAGACTCTCCTTATCAACCTTATTTATCCCTTTTAAGTACTTGAAGGTTTCAATCATGCCCCTTCTCTCTCACCTGTCTTCCAGGGAGTACATGTTCAGTGCCCTCAACCTCTCCTCATATGTCTTGCCCTGCTGACCCACTGTCATCTATGTAGCCCTCCTCTGGATGTTCTCCAGTAGGTTAATGTCCTTTTTGAGGTGTGGACACCAGTACTGAACTCCATACTCCAGATGTAGCCTTACCAGTGATCTGTACAAGGGCAGTATAACCTCTTCTCTCCTACTACTGATCCCCCTAGATATGCCTCCCAGCATCTTATTTGCCTTTGCTGCTACTTTCTTGCACTGCAGGGAGTGCTTCAGGTCACAAATGATCATCACTCCCAGGTCCTTCTCCTCCTCTGATGCAGATACTCGGGACTCCACCCAGGTAGTACTCTGTCCTGGGATTCTTGGTTTCAATATGCATAACTTTGCATTTCTTGTCATTGAAGCCAAGCTGCCAGATCCTGTAGCACCTCCCCAGCTTTTCCAGATCTTCCTGTAGGTCCTGTATCCCTTCAGCTGTGTCCACTCTCCCGCAGAGCTTGGTGTTATCTGTAAATAGGCACATTTTGCCCTTAATGCCATCGATAGACATTTAACAACACCGGCCCCAACACTGAGCCCTGCGGGACCCCACTGGTTTCTTCTCTGGTACCAGATAACTCTCTCCCCACAACCACCCCCTGGGCTCTGTCCCTCAGACAGTTTTCCACCCATCTGGCCATCTTTTCCCCAACCCAAAGATCCACCAACTTCCTGATCCACCTTTTGTGGGGCACAGAAAGGTCTTGCTGAAATCAAGATAGAGGATGTCTGCTGCTTGGTCCCTGTCTACCGTCTTAGTGACATTGTCAAGGAAGTCAATCAGATTTATTTGACACTAGCCCCCCTTCAATCAACCCATGCTGCCTCGTATCCTGGAGACCATGCTCCTTTACATATTCCACCAACCTTTCCTTTAGTATGGTCTCCATAAGCTTGCCCACACTGGAGGTCAGACTGACTGGTCTGAAATTCCCTGGGTTACAAAAGGAAAAAAGGGGTTAATAAGGTACAGGATAGGAGTATCTTTCAGAGGAAAAGGTGCTCTAAAACAAGAAGGCATGATACGAAGCTGAAGTGGGGTAAATTCAGGAGGGATGTGAGGAAGTACCTTTTCACAGAAAGGATGGTGGATACCTGGAATAGCCTTACAGAGGAGGTAGTGGGGACAAAGACAGTAAGTGTGTAAGCCACCCCTCTTGGGGCTGACTTATTATGCCGCATTCTCCCCTGTTGGTTAGGTTCCTGTTTGTGCAATCCCATGTTCCGGCACCGGGGGGCACTGCTCCATGCCTGGGTTTAAAAAGGGGAGGGTTCCCCGTAGGGAGGGGGCCGGCAGACTGTATGTAGGGCAAGTCGGACTGGGGTTTCAAACCCCCAGCCTGTTAGGATTAATGGCTACTTTTTTTTTTTTTATCTCCAATGGGGAGAGTGATTGGAGTATGGTGACCATTGGAGGCTAGGGTCCTGTGAGCTCAGCGGCTGGAAGGACAGCAGCTAGGAGGTAAGCCCATCATGGCTAGGTTTGGGAGGCCTGGCGACCAAAAGAAAGGTATGGCAGCGGGGCTGTTGCGGTGGTGGCAGGGCTATGGCAGGGCCCCTTGGAGGTGACAGCTCCGAGGAGGTTGGTTTCCCTGGTGTGGCATGCTGCCATAGGCAAGTGGGTGGGTGGGTGCATTCTGGGATCTCGTTTAACGGGTCTGCCATGCCAGTGTCTGGGGCAGATTCTGTCTTAGGCCCATTAAAGGAATGCACAGAAAGAGTAACTGTAAGGATGGAGCCGAGTCGCACATTCTATAGTTTAAGCTAGCACCCTGTCTCTGTTGGAAGAGGGTTACAAACTGGTTGGTTTTCTGGCATGGTTTTCAGGGTTGCTGCAGTGTGTGTTTAACGCCGCATCCCCAGTACTGGTACTTCGGTGTTGGAGAATATGGCACTCCCGAAGTATTGGTTTTGGACATGCTACTGTACCCTCTAAGGTCCTGAGCTTTACTCTGGTTCAGGGTATCTGCATGATGTCTGTGCCTGGTCTAGTTCCCTAGGCCTGTTTGAAGCACTTGTATCAGCCTGGTACTGCTAGTACCTTCCATATTATGCCCTGCTCCTGTTCTGTCTCCCTGCTCCATGGAGCTGTGCACTCAAGTTATTTAGAACATTTTTTTATCAATATGTTTTTATTAATTGTATAAGTATTCAAACAATTACATCTATATAAAACATAATATACATAAGTCTCAAGAAAAAAATACAAAAAAAATCATATAAATGATGCTTTATATTACCTATATATTACTTACAAGTAATTTAAAAACCTAAATTTATCAGAATATTCATATAAGATGAAATAATAACATTCTTATATTGCTAATTACCATTCAGTAACATTAAATATTAAATTTATATCCTCCAAGGAGTTACTGAACATTAATGAACTAACTAATTCCTTCCTCTAAAGAAGCCATTCCAGTTTTTTTCCTCCCTGGCCTGAAGCTGCAGCAGGTGGTAAGCTGTAGCCTGTGGGTGTGAACATGGTCTGCACTATGCTGTTAAGAACTACAATCACAGTAAGGCCTTGTTTTCTTTTGACTTGTGGGCCTTATACCTGGAAGGTGTTCCGGTTTGTACCCCACCCCCCCCCCAGGTTACCATCAGGAATCCTAGACAGAAAGGGGGGGGCAAAAGGGGGTGTTACAAGTGGATTCAAAAATGCCTGGGATGGGCACAAGGGAACTGTGGAGGTAGGGTAGAGAGCATAATAATTATAATAATAAAAAAAAAACCACACACACACACATACACACACGCAGTTGGGCAGACTGGGTTTGCCCAGCGGCCCTTATCTGCCATCACATTCTATGTATTATATCTTACTGGTGTAACCCTCCCCCTACAAATGGGGGTTCCCAAAAGTCTTCCTTGGGGCTTGCCTAAATGCCCACTGCCAGGCTGGAGTTCAGTGTTCTAGCCAGTTAAAAGTGTCTGCAAGTGAGTGCCTTGTTAGCTTCCGTGCTTGTCTCTTTAAGAGCTGCCTATGTCATAGTGCATGATTAATCTGGGTAGGGGCCGAGTAGTTTCAGGCGCGAGTCCCGCCCAGGCTGCAGTATTATTGCTCCACTCTGCCATCGCTAATTGCGCAGAGGGAACCCTATGAGAATCTGTGACTGTTCACTGTTTATCTGTTTTAATAGTAATAATATTGTGGTTTGTCTAACTTGCCTTTCTTTGCAGCATGGACATTTCTGTATTGCACCACCATCTTGGTCCTGGACTGCCTGTTTGGACCAATCAGTACCTCTGGGGACCCTAAAATGGAGTCTGTCCCCAGGGGTCTTGTGGGAGTGAATCTCTGTAGGAATTGTAGTTTTTACACTTTGGCGCTTAAATGGACCTGGAGGGGGAGCTCTAGCTGTGACAGACAGATGGATCAGCCAACCGAACCTGTTGGATTACTGGGGAAAATCCCAAGCTGCTTGCAGCAGAAGTCAGTCTGAGTTTGGAGTTGAGAGAGTGAACAGCTTGAGATATTCGAGCAACTGCTCCTGCATTGTAGCGTTGGAAATCGGCGGGGGCATGTCTGCCCCATCTTCTCTAGTGAAGAAGCCTGCCTAAAGAAACCGGACTTAATCTGAAACTGCTTTGATTGTGACTGGAATCCTGAATTGAGACACAGAAGCTTTGCCTGGTGAGGACCGAAGATTTGCCTCAGTGCAATCGGCCTGTCAGGACCTGAGACTACCGCTGAGTGTCGGTTTGCACAGAGACTCTGTAAACTGCAACCGGACTACTATCCAAACTGTATTATTTGCCTTGCTTTTACTATAAGTGTGCTGAATGCTGATAATGGGTTGCAATTTGGTTCCCCACTGTCTGATTGTGTCACACTTGCTGGAAGCTGCATCCAGCAACTACCAGACTGTCGTCCAGATTGTTCACCCAGTCAGGGCCCACCACCCTGGCCCAGACAGCTGCTTGTGCCACAGAGAAAACCATCGATGAGAGACCAGCCCAGGGATCAGCCCCCTGCTCAACATCATGAACAGGAACAACACCATGGTGAATCATGTGGGCTCTGCTTCTCCTGGCCATCCAGCTCTTCATCCAGAGGTCTCCATTTTGTCCATCCTGTGTCCTGTACTGGGTAGCATTAGTAAACACTACGGCAGCTGCCTGCAACAACAGCTCAATCAAAATGTGACATCTGATTTAATTGTTTTGCCTAATTATCACAAACTGAGCCACCTGGCTCTGGATTACAAATTGTGGGTTACTGTGCATGACTATTTCTTTCCATCATTAGAGCCCTGACCAGCTCCAATGCTGGCCTACCCCAGGCAATGCTTCAGGCTAGCCTCCACTAACAACTGGGTACCCAGAGTGTGTGTAACTGTGTTGTGGGACTCTAAAGTGCATGCCAATTAACCTGAATCTTTCAGATCTTGAATCAACCGTCAGAGTCTGTCCCTTCCTTGTTACTGCCCCTTTAAATAAATCAGATCTAAATCTTTTTGCATTCAAACTGGTTTTGCTGTACCTCTGTATGGTAAATACAGTGGTATTGCAGTTTACTTTTACAGGCCTTATTTTACAGGCGGTCTCCAGGGCTGAGCCAACTGAACCCGCCCTGGTGGTAAGTGTAACAAGAGTGGAGTTAAAACTGTTGTCAGGAGCAAATTTCAGTTGTGTAATCTGTGAGTTACTTAAGCCACTAGAGGGAAAAGAGGGGGTAACAGTGTCCTGGAGGGCTGTACCCAGGGCAGCTATGCTACCTCTAACCCTGTCCTCCGGGTGGAGGCATCCATTTCAGTACCCAGGCCCCTCCACCTGCACTTGGTCAAGCAGGCAGGGGTAGTAGCCCTTGGGATAGCGCCACCTAAGGGTTACACTATTGTAAAGTATTAATTGTACTTGTTACTGTCAAACTGTACCCTTGCTATTGTGAGCCCATCTTGGGATCTGTGACTGTGTACTACGTTGCTTGTAACCTCCTGGGTCATGTCTGAAAATAGTCATCTCTATGGCTAGCACACCCACCCAGTAAACAAAGACTACATAAATAAAAATCTATGTATGCTCCCTTCAGGGTGCATTCTTTAGGCAACTAGTGGAGGAGCCCACTTGTGAGGGAGCAGTTTTGGAGCTTGTACCCACCAACGGGGTGTTGCAGATGTCACAGTGGGTGACCATCTGGGGAACAGTGATCGACGTATGGTGTGGTTAAATATAAGAACTATGGCAGACATGAACCACACAACAGTGAGGGTCCTGGACTTCAGGAGGGCCAGTTTTACATGAATGGGGGAATATCTCACGGATGCCCTTTTGGTGGTGGCGGGGGAGGGGGGACTTGGTTGAAGTAGAGGAACAATGGACAAAACAAAAAGCTGGAATAATGAAAGCAACAAACCTCTGTGTCAGGTAAGTAAGTAAAAGAAAGAGGAAAAAAAGACCACTATGGTTCTCAAAAGAGGTGGCTGGGAAGGTGAGGGCAAAAAAGTTAGCATTCAAGAGGTATAATGTAACCCCCAGGTGGCGCTATCCCAAGGGCTGCTACCCCTGCCTGCTTGACTACTGACAGTTTGAGGGGCCTAGGTTCTATGGCAGGTGTCTCCACCCAGAGGTCAGGGTTCGTAGTGGTTAGACTAGCTTGGTCACAGCCCTCTGGAACACTGAGACCCCCTTTTATTCCCTCTAGTGGCTCACACAATGCACAGAAGTTACAGTCCCAGTACCCCACATGTACACACTGTTTATTCATAAAGTACCACTTACCCTCGATTCTGATTCTGAGGTTCGCCTCTGGGGACCCCCTGTAAAATATGGTTAATCAACATACACGAACAATACAATGCTTGATATGTAGGTACTGACACTTCAGACAGTTTAAAGTTTAACAACATCAAATGTGGTTTATTTAAGGGGAATAAAACATGGGAGGGGGAGATCAGGTTAATTGGCAGAATTAAATCACAGTACTGTGCACACATACAGGGTCTGAAAAGTCACACTCTGGGTACCCAGGTTGGGGGGGAGCTAGCCAGATCCATTGCCCGGGGTTGGCCGGCAGGTGCAGATGGACAGGGCCCTGTAGAAGAAAATATATGCACTACACCCAATTGTAATCCGGAGCCGGATGGCTCAGTCCATGAAGAAGTGAAGCAACAATAATTAGATGACACACTTGTAACTGAAAACAGGCTGCAGTGGAATACCTTGATTTGTACTCACAATACCGGAGCTGAGAACTGGATGGTGGATGTTCTTCTGGGTTGCCAGAACAACAGGGCATGGAGACAAGGTCCTTGTGACTGGACCCCACTGCAGTAGATAGCAAACAGATTTAGTCCGAGACAAGATGGGGTTTGCTTCCAGTTTCAACACACAGCACAGGGGTTTGGAAATAGCGATTCCCCACAAGCAATACGCACATTCATATGTAAAAAGAAAGTACTATACCAGGCAAGCTGCTCCTAGTCCCAATCGCAATAATTGCAGAATACCCGGGAGCACACACAGCAGCTTAGTTCCAGACAGACCAAGTGTGATTCAGCAATTTCTCCAGTCTTCAACAGGGTTAGCCTGGTTTCTACCTTTCAGACTTCCTTCTTTCTCCTCACAAGTCGGATTCAGTCCGAACTAGCGCTTACAATGGCTGCAGGCCGAACCTCAGGGCCTCACACGCGCTTCCTGTGTGAAATTATACACCACAGAAGCATAGAGCTCCTTCTCTCTTCACTGTCACAACTGATCTGATCTTTCCAGTCACAGAGCAGGGCATTTCCTTTAGCTCCACACCGTTCTGTTGGCTGGTTCGGCTGTCACTCACAATAAGACTCCCTCTGTTGGTGAATAAAGGTGCCAAGGTCAAAACTACATTTCCCAGAGTCACTGCTCATACAATCCCCTTGTGGCTAGCTCAAAATTGATAGTCCAAGATCCAATTCGTCCACAGGCTCCATTTTAAGGCCTCTATCATCCAGATTGGTCCAAGTCAGCAATTCAGGACTAAAATGAAAGCGCTACACTGAAACAGTTCGTGCTGAAATAAAGACAGGTTAGACAAACTACATTTTCTCAGTCACTCTAAATGATTTCTGACAAACAGTTATATCTTTCAACAAGGCTCCCTCTGCACATGTAGCGACGGCAGAAACAGAGCAAATTGGCAGCAGCTCAGGCGGGATTCGAGCATTAAATACACAGTCCCCCCATACAAACTAATTAAGTCTGCAAGCAGACTGCTCTTAAAGAGACAGTACGTGGAGGCTCAAATAGCACTCACTTGGAACCACATTTAAACAGCTCAGACACTGAACACCACCCAGACTTGGAGCATTCAGGCAAGCTCCTGGAAGACTTTTGGGAACCCCCATTTGCAGGGGGGGTTCCACCAAAGAGACACAGAGGGAGGAGGAGGATAGGGAGGTGTATCAGGAGAAGCAGAGGGAAGCAGGGGAAGCAGTCAGGAGCACAAAGGTGAAAACGGAGGAGAAAATAGCTCAGGCAGTAAAGAATGGGGACAAGACATGTTTCAGGTATGTAAGTGAAAGGAGAAAGACCAGTGGAGGGATTACAAGGCTAGGGGAAGAGTGTGTGGAAAGGGACAAAGAAAAAGCAGACATACTGAATGAATACTTTTGTTCAGTATTCACAGAGGAAAGAGAAGGTGAGGGACCGCAGATAAGTATCAGGGTCATTGAAGGTAGGGAGGTAGATACTAGTCCATTTACAGAGAAGAGAGTCCTGAAGGAACTTGCAAATCTGAAAATGGACAAGGCAATGGGGCCAGAGCTGCACCTCTGACAGTCCTATTCAACCATTCACTGGAGACAGGAATGGTCCCAGAGGACTGGAGGAAGGCAGATGTAGTCCCACTTCATACAAGTGATAGCAGGGAAGAGGCTGACAGTTACAGGCCAGTCAGCTTGACTTCAGCAGTGGGGGAAATTAATGAAATCAGTACTGAAAGACAGGACTGTGGAATATCTTGAATTCAGTGGCTTGCAAAGTCCGAGGCAACATGGATTCACTAAGGGGAGGTCATATCAAACAAGTCTAATAGATTTTTTTGACTGGGTGACCAGGGAAGTGGATTAGGGTAGAGCGGTGGTTGTGGCCTACCTAGATTTCAGTAAGGCCTTTCTACACTGTTCCATATAGGAGACGCATAAACAAGCTTGGCAGCCTAGGAGTGGTAAACTGGGTAAGAAATTGGTTGGGGGATAGGTGTCAGAGACTGGTAGTAAATGGAGTTCACTCCGAGGAAGGGAGTGTGACCAGCGGGGTGCCACAAGGATCAGTACTGGGACCAGTCCTCTTTAATGTCTTTATGAGTGACATTGTAGATGGGCTAGAAGAGAAGGTATGCCTTTTTGCAAATTATACTAAGATCTGCAACAGGACAGACACTCAAAGGGGGGTGGAAAAAATGAATAGAGATCTAAGAAAGCTTGAGGAGTGGTCAAGAGTGTGGCAACTAAGTTTCAATGCGAAGAAGTACAAGATCATGCACTTGGGGCACAGAAACTCAAGGGTAGAGTACAAGATGGGGGAGTGGTATTGGTGACCACTAAGCAGGAAAGAGACCTGGGGGTTATCATATTGGATGATCTAAAGGTGGCCAAACAATGTGATAAAACAGTGGGGGAGAGCCAGTCAGATGCTGGGGCACATATGGAGGGGTATCACCAGCAGAAAGAGGGAGGTGGTGATACCTCTATAAATCACTAGTGAGACCTCACCTAGAGTACTGTGTCTTTGACTTTCATGCCCCTCATCCACTCCTCCTACAGCACCATGCTGGCCACCCCAGGCCACATCTGATATATCATACATGTTTACTTCCTTAGCGGTAGTAGGAAGGGCCCTGGGAAGGGACAGAGAGACCTGAACTTACAAACTGTGGAGGGTCTGGGGAACCTGGAGGCTGCTGCTGGCTGCCATGGGTTGAGTCCAGCAGGCACAAGGTGAGGAGAGTGTGTCTGGAACTCACAGAAGCTACCCCACCTATATATATATATATATATATATATATATATATATACACACACACACAACATGGGTTTTGGGATAAATTCATGGATAAAAACTACTATCTGAGGCAGGTCATGGAGATATCACTATGGCTGTAAAGATATCATTGATATCTCCATGTTCCTATACGTTATAGTGATATCTCCACGATCCTGTAGGTCATTCAGCAGAAAGTGAAACTTTCTTCACATTACATTGAGCGAGTCTCTCTCTCTCTCTCTCTCTCTCTCTAAAACCTCGTGCCCCCCTCCAAATGCCCTGTCATTCTCTGCTCACCCCCAAATGCATTCTCTGTGGACAACTTTAACTTTTCCAACTTAATCGCTTCCTATTCACCACCTCCTATTCCCCCTACTGCACTAATTAGCAAGCGCCGGCTCCTGCTAACCAGGTCCCGCCCAGTCAGGACAAAAATTTTCCCCAATCTACTATATGGATTTGCTTCAGGAGACCACCTTGGACTTGCATCCTCTACCTAACACGAGCTGTGGACATCAAGGCTAATCCTGGTCCACACAGGGCACCTAACCCAGGACTACCCCCGTTGCTTATACCTTCCTAAATCCAGTGGTCTCACCCTGGTACATATCAATGCTAGAAGACACCTAGCCAACCTTGCCGATCTTCAGATTTGATGAACATGAACTGCCGGACATATTAGCCATCACTGAGACTTGGCTAAAACCCACTGTTACAGACTCACAGTGCTCCTTTCCCGGGTACAGTATGCTCCGAGCTGATCGCTTGGGGACTAAAAAAGGCGGGGGGCTAGCGCTCTACTTCAAATCACACCTTAACGTCACACTCATACAGGACCCCCTTCTGCCAAATTGTGAAGTACTCCACACCCTTCTTTTACTTGGAGGTGTAAAGAAACTCCATATCTTCTGTATATATGTCCCTCCCAAAAACTCCAATCTGGGTCTCTTAGAACTCATGGACAACCTACTATCTGGTACAGGCAAAAACAACATTATCTGCCTTGGTGATTTCAACCAAGACTGGTCAGAGAATAACTCAGCCCACCTATCTTCTATCACTAGTAAGGCCAACCTCTCCCAGCTCATTCAGGAACCCACGAGAGTCTCCCGGGGGGGTGCCTGCGCCACCCTGCTTGATTGGATCCTCACAAACAGGATGGATTATGTGAACACGGCAGGTGTTCTCCCAGACACCATAAGTGACCACTATCCTACTTACTGTATTTGGGACACCGCCACCCCCTCGTTTCCTTCTAAAGTCATTTCCTTCCCTGATGTATCCCACCTAAGGGTGGACGCTTTCATAACTGACCTTGGCTCTGTTGACTGGTCTCCTATATACTTAACTGATGACGTAAACCAGGCCACTGACTATTTCAACTCCGTCCTTCTCTCTTTGCAAAACCTTCACATCCCCACCTCTACTTGCAGGGTGGCAGGGAAGGCGACCAAGTGGCTCAAGCGCCCCCTTCTTCAAATGCTGAAACACAGGGACAAACTTTGGGCTGCATGGAAGAGCTCTAGTCTGCAATCCGACTTTGAAGCATACAGGGCTTCTTGGAACAACTGCAAAAAACACATTCGCCTGGCTAAAAGCACCTACTTCAGGAACCTTCTAAAGTCCTCTGGAGACAACCCTAAAACGTACTGGGCACATATCAAGGAAATTCTTGGCAATAATAAGCCTCAGACTCCTACTGACATGAATATACAGGGCACTCACTGTAATAACCCGCTTACTATTGCCAATGCTTTCAATTCCCTCTTCTCCTCACTTCCGGCCAACACCTCTGATGTGATCCAAGGCGAAAGGTACGCTCCCTCAACTTCAAGCCCCACTCATCCCTTCTTTGTGCTTTCTCCGACCATGTACCATTAAGTACGTAAACTTCTTAATTCCATACCAGCCCGTGGGGGCCCTGGCCCTGATGACATCCATCCGGGCATTCTCAGGCAGTTTGCTCCTTGGCTTGCCAAGCCGGTCACCAGACTTTTTAATCTATCTATCAGGACCTCCTCCGTTCCATTGGTCTGGAAAATTTCCAGAACCATCCCTATTCATAAGAAGGGTGATGTCAAACAAATGACCAACTACCGTCCCATCTCTCTCCTGCCTACTCTTAGTAAGGTTCTTGAGAAACTTGTTCATCGTCAACTCTCAGACCACCTCAGCAAGTTCAATCTCCTTACCCACTGCCAGCATGGATTTAGGCCTGGACACAGCACTACCACGGCTCTAACCCAACTTACCAGTGACATAAAAAACAACATGGATATCGGTCTACTCACCGGCGCCGTCTTCATTGACCTGTCCAAAGCTTTCGACATGGTTCATCACCAACTCTTGCTGTCTAAGCTCCAAGCCACGGGTGCCTCTGACCCCACCTCTTCTTGGTTCCAAAGCTACCTAACAACCGCTCCCAAGCCGTAGCCTTTCACAAGGCTATATCCTCCCCAGACTGATCACCCGTGGTGTCCCTCAGGGATCCATCCTTGGCCCTCTACTCTTCTCCCTTTACCTAAATGACATTCCCACTCCTCCTGTCAAGCCACATTCTCATGTATGCTGATGACCTGGTTCTCTACTCGGGCTCCAACTCGATCGCAAACATCAACCTCTCACTCTCAAAAGACTTTCAGGTCCTTCAGCAATGGCTTCTGAACAACCACCAACATCTGAACCTGGACAAAACGCGAGCCATGCTGTTCAGCTCTACAAAAAAAATTTCCCCCATGGCCCCAAAGCTTCTGGTTCAGTGCCAGGATGGCTCTTCGGTCACCAACACGTCCTCTTTCAAATACCTGGGGGTCACTCTTGATCCCTCCCTCGACTTTGCTACACATATCAACACAGTCTGTCGTGCTGTTAATGCGAAAATTGGTGGGGCCTATCGGGTGCGACACTCCCTCACCCTTTCTGCTAGACTATCCGTAGCAAGGGGGGTGCTTCTCCTGCAGCTCCAATATGGTCTTCCTCTTCTTTACTCCGCTAACTCCAGCGTGCTCAGGAGATGGGACACTTCTTATAATAATATCTGCAGATTCGCCTTATCCGCCCCACGCCTCACTCATCACTGCCGCCTTTACTCCGGGTTAAACTGGCTGCTACCCAAGGAGCTCCGGGCCTTCTCTCTGGGTTGCTTTATAGACTCCCAAACTAGACCCCCACACCGGACTCCCTGGCCCTCCTGCTTACCCCCGCATCTCAAATTCGCTCACTTATATCCTCCTCCTCACCCCTGCTAACATGTAGACCTTGCGACACAAAAATGGGCGAACAGGCTTTCTCGGACTTCGCTCCTCGGTTCTGGAACTCTCTCCCCCTTCAGGTCAAAACTGCCTCTTCCCACCGGGTTTCCAAAAACTCGTTGTTCTCTCACCTCATCACACTTGGTCACTGCCGTTGCTCATAACATAGCCACTGACCATCGGCCTGCTGCCCAGACCCCCTTCAGTTGTTGCAACATTAAAGCTTTGTTATGAGTATCCTGGAGTACTAAATTGTTGTCCTGCCACTATGTATACTGGTTATATTTTGCCTGCAACCTATTGTTCACTTTAATGTCATTACGTCATGATGTATCACTATAACTTGTGGCACCTTTGTCTTGTACTCCACTGGATTGTACCTGAAAATGTTATATTTCTGCTTGAATTCAATCTTTTTTCTTTATTGTCAGCATGTCGTTATGTTATCACCGTAATTTGTGGCTCCTATGTCTTGTACTCTCCCGGGTCGTGCTTGAAAATAGGCAGGATTGTTTGCCTAACGCACTTACCCGGTTACCAAAAGCTAATAAATAAATAAATAAATAAACCACACACACACACACACACACACACACACACACACACACACACAACACACACACACACACACACACACACATATGCCCCTCTATCTGGTTGATCCTGCTATTATTGTTTTGTAAAAATAGAATTTAAACACTTATCTGGTTAATCCTGCTAGTGTGACATTCAGCCTATGAGCATAAACTGCACCCACTCCTCTTATTACTTTCAGTTTCCCCCCTTACAAGTAGTGTGCCAGAGTGGTAGAAAGATTGACCGATTATTTTATTTATTTTATTTTATTGCAAGATCAGTTTTACAACCTTTGAGTCAAAGACTCGTTTACAAAGGTACCTCGTCAAGAAAGGTGGGGGAGACGACAAATAGAGTGGTGTTAGGACAGGGATGACAGACAGGTTAGATGCATAAAATATACAATTGGAGAGTGCAGACAGCGAGCTGTACTGGAGCAACTCGTGTAAGGTGCTAACATTGGTAAAACAACAGGATTAGCAGATTACAACAATTCACAATAAAGACGTCTGTACCCATTTACTTTACAAAAACTCTGCAGTTCTCCATTTCTTTTCTTGAAGTAGCCGACTGTATCCAAAAGACAGAGAGATGAAAGAGAGACTGAATCGGCAGCTTCACAACACAAGGAGCACCCGCAAGCATTCGTTGCTATAGCAACACATACTCGCACGTCCTCCTGCTTCTCTGACTCTCTCTCTCTCTCGGCCTCTTTTGATTACAGTTGGCGCCTTCAAAAAAACAAATGCAGAACTGCAGAATTTTTTTAACTAAATAGATACAGACCTCTTTACTGTGAACTACTCTAATCTAATCGGTCAGTCTTCCTACCGCTTGGTCACGCTACTTTTAAGGGGGAAACTGAAACTAATATTATTCTCGGCTGAATACTACAGTATTAGGATCAACCAGATAACTGCTTAAATTACATTTTTTGCATAAAAACAATGACAGGATCAACCAGATAACATTCTTCACATCATTTTAACCTGTCTGAATCCACCATATATATTTTTATTGTATATAACATCTCATCTTTTGTGTTCTAGGTGTGGGGGGAGGGGCTGTTTTTGATTGTATTCATGTAGATGTTCCATTGCAATTAAGCCCAAACACATATTGTATAAACAGAACATGACATGGCCTGAGTGAAGATATCATATTTATCTTCACTGGTTGCCAATGTGTGTTGTACTAAATTAAAAGTATTTTTAACACTGACAAGGCCTCATAACTCCATGAATACTTTTTTACATTTCATTTGGATATATTTTGAAATTGTTCTTCAAGTGGACCAATCACAGCACAAGGACACAGTGAGGATTATAACAGTATGAATTATCAGTGCTGTTTTGACTAATCTGAGCTAAGAATGACCCTACAAAGCAGACCACTCACAGCATAACCAAAAAACTGCAGCACAGCTTGACTCACATGTATCATTTCTCACTGATTCCTTCATCCAGACAAGGCCATGAGTGAGATGTCACTGCACAGCTTCTACTGCCTTTAGGGAGGGAAAAACATGATTGTCGATTGCAAGCCCAGGGGAACACTGCATCCCAATTGATATGGGTGGGTCAGCTGCACTGGCAGGTCCATGTGAGATACCTCTCTATGACAAGGTATGACTCCACTGGCACAGGTATTCAAGGGGCAAGAAGAGGAGTGGCAGGATTACAATGGGCCAATTCACGTCCAGTGGCAGGGGATCACAGTTAGCGTCAGCAGAATGCTTAATTCAGTTCCAAGGGGGCAGACAATGCCTCTGGGTAGGGTTCTAACTTCTCAGCATCTATCACTGCTTGGCTGCCTTCTGGTGATTCCAGAGGGATATGAGTGAGTAGTACAGAATCTTCCTTCCATGGTCCATTCCTCTTTGATGTCAGTCGAGACTGGTTTGAAGTGGTGTAGACATACTAACATACTAAAATGGCAGCAGAATAGACCCAACGGTCTTTCACGTCTGCTCGTTTGGTTAGCCCCTACCCTGGGAACTGACCTTGCTGCCCCCTTCGCCTTGTCCTGACCCCAACATGCAGATGTCATTGTTTGGGCCCTGTCATTGCTCTGACCTCCCTGACTGCTCAACAGGTGAATATGAGATTCCCCAACTGGGTCTACCCTCACCGGAGAGGTGGTGGGAACAGGTAAGTCACTGAACTACATTAGGTAGCAAGTAGGCATGGGAAATTTTTGGGTCACCTTGCTGCAGAGGTAAGCAGCTATGGGACAAGGACATGCCGAATGGGAGGGGGGACGAGCTAGAGAAACAAAAAATAAAAGTAGAAAAACAACAGGGAACACCACTCAATGAGAAGTTAGTCAATTTGTAGACATCTTCCCCTGCTAGGCACTAAGATCTTCCCACTTGCTACAGATCCCCAGGACTCCACATAAGAATTTCATTCCCCAATCAGTTTCCTATGTCAAATGGGCCCTAACTGTGGTGATCCCATTGCAGCATGTTCTGAAGATTAGGGGCCGAAAAGCAGATGTCGGTAGTAGGATTTCACCAGCAAAGTGCTGGCAAGTGCCAAACCGATTGCTACATAAAACTATTTGAAGTTTTGCAGGCACTATTCAATAAAAAAAGAAAATGAACACCCTTCCCTAAGTCTTGTAACGCCTCTCCTACTACCTTCCCTCCAAGGAAAAAGCAAGCATCCCCCATCTCCCTAATCCATGAATGACCCCATCTCCCACTCTCCTTCCTGCAAGAACAAAGTAAACACTCCTCTTCCTCAACCACAAAGGACCCCATCTGCCTCCTTTTCCTCCTTCATTGGTCTCAAGATAAAAGTAAACAATCACCCCTTACCAATAAACATTGTAGCACCTCCTCCCCCACCCTGGCTCCAGGGTAAAAAGTATACAATTACATCCTTCTCCCGACACTCGTAGCACCACATGTCCCACCCTTCTCTCCCCCTAAGAAAAGTAAATGCCCCCTTCCTCCAACCCATGTAGGACACCTTCTCCTACCCTCCTCCTCCTCCCCCATCTTCCATGGACATGATGACTTAATGAAATGTGGGTGGGTGAGATCTTAAGTGGATTAGGAAAAGTAGGTAGCTACTTTTTCCATGGGGGTGGGAGAGATGTTATGAGGGTGGGTGGAAGGGTGGGTTTTTTCTATGTTATTGTTATTAAAAAAGCTACAAAAAGTAGACTTCACAGCAAAGAACAGCCAAATAATTTCCACTTTGTGAACAAATCTGTACTTCAGAGTGTTTTTTTCTTCCTGAAGAACTATGCAAACAACTCTACAAAGTGTGGAAAACTCAGCAAATTTCTAGGTAAAGTGAATTTCAGTCACTTCAAACATCTCTAGAAAGAAGGCCACCACTGATGCCAGAAACTGTAACTTAAAAAAAAAAAAAAACATGTGGCAAACGACATGTACTTTTGTATCCTTACAGTAATATTCCTTGCCAGGAACTCAGGGACTTCATCATTGGTCGGGTTGATCAAGACGTAAAATGGCATTTCCGTGGAGCGATGCGTGCCATCTGTAACATACAGCATAAACTGGTCTGCAGTAGGCTCTGTCCTCTGATGTCTGGACTGCACATAGTTGATATGTAAATCCTTCATGTGTTTCAGACGGAATGAAGCTTGGGAACATAAAACGAGAGACATTGTATCAGCATTTTGGTACAGACCTCAGCTAAGGAATAAACATCAGGAGTAGTTGACCACTAAGGAATGAAGATCCTGTTTTCACGAAAATCATCTTAGAGATACAGAATGGAATGGCCTGAAAGTCAGTTTTGGTGGTTGGGGGATTGTTACTGAGTTCTGCGGATGCCAAATGTAAATCCTCTCTCCTAGTCACCTTTAAAAGTTATCTTGATGTTGGTGATGTTACAAATAATTCTCTTTGGAATTTGTCTCACACTGGTGGTGTAGTGATACACCATCTTGAGCGGTGCCATTTTACAGTGGACACATTTCAGTGGGTATTATGAAATGGGTAGGAAGAATGCTGGATCCTGCTAGGCCAAGAGGTACTTTCAGCTGGGCCATTATCCCAGCACAACAGCCCTGCTGAAAGTAGCTCAACAAAATATTAAAAACAAATACACCCAATTTACTAAATAGGATTCACGCCATAATTGCAATAAGCCACTCCAGAGGGTACGTTACGGTCAGCTAACAGCCCTCCTCGGGTGGCGGAAGCACTTTACTTCACCTCTTGCTTCAACCCACCCAATATAGGCCATCATCCCACCATAACACCCCCTCCATGGTGACTTATAACCAAGGCCCCTAGAATTCTGCAGCCGCAGAATTTTGCGCAGAACTTTCAATATACCACAGAACTTCTGCGGTGCCGCAGAATTCACTCTTCTTGTTGATTTTTTATTAATATTTCTGTTTTTCCACAGAATCTGGTTCCCTTCCCCTCTTTTTATATCCTAAACCCCCATATGCTCAGAATGTGATGTTATCATTGCTATAACATCATACGTTAGCTAATGAAATGGCTGCAATCTGCAACAGAAACGAACAGTCACTTATCTACCACAGCTCCCACTGCCAGAGACGGTGGTGCTGCACATCAGGCATGGTGATATTTGCTCAACTTGCACTACAGCCTAATATGATTTTGAGTCTTACATTGTTGCACTAGGGCCAACCTAAACAAAACCTTGTCAATAGCACAGACCTGTTAAGTCCATACCTCACTTTGTACAAACCTATTTGTGCCTTTAAGGTATAGAGATGCCATCTGAAATGAATAACTGGTAAAATGAATTTAACTGTTATTTTTAAGAAAAATAAAGTAATTATGCCCAGAAAAGTGGAATATAATAATATGTAGACCTGTTGAAAGAATAGACATGTTAAATAAATAATTGCACTGTATGCATTTTTGCCAGGGTTATTGACTAGATATTGTCATTGGTTGATAGAATCACCTAAAAGTTATGAAGAAATGTTGTGTGCAGGGACAGCTGTTGGGCCAGAGGGTAGTGTGCTGTGTTTCTGTGCCAGCACCTCAGGTTCAGAGATTAGCTCTGGGAGCTGGCTGGGCAGCACAAGGATTGGTGGAACACATCACTGCTTGGAGCCTGGGAAGGTATGGTGCAGTGTTCTGTCACATGGTGGACACATTGTGCCAGTCCAGAGAGCTGAATCTCACAATCGGTTCACATGCATGTCATGGCCTGATGGTGTTATGCAGTGTGTCAGGGAAAGCAGGTTGACATTAAAAAAATGAGTTTTGCAGTAACTCCTCTATTTCATTTCTAACGGGACCTGTATGAATGAGGATGCAAGTTCATGAAAATAAATTAAAAAAAATATATACACACACACACATCTGTATGTATGTTACAGATTGTGTATAAATATATAAGTGATACACAGTGGGATCCTCATGAGTGGTATAAAAAGCACATACAAATATATAAGTGATAGACAGAGGAAACCTCATTAGTGGGATAAATAGCGTGCATATAGAAATACCTTATTTATCACATAAGATCCCCTCTGCATATGTCATTTATGCAACAGGCTAGGACCTTAAGGGAGAGACATTTGTTTTGCCTTTTTAGGCATAAAATTATTTTTATAAGTTTGTTATTTTTTGAACTAGTGTTACTGTGCTTTCCACCATCCTGATTGCTATAAGAACCGCCATGAAAGTGAAGTCAGGATGACAAGCTGTCACTGTGCTGTGATAGTTTGTTAGTGCTGCAGAACTTCCGCAGAAATTACAAACCACCGCCGCAGAAGTTCTGCGGCAAATGGTAGTCTTGCCGCAGAACTTGGTCCCACTGTGCCGCAGAAAAGTAGGGGCCCTGCTTATAACTTAATTATAAAATAGGTTTCCAAAATTATGAAATGTGATTGGCTGCAGGGCAGCTTTACCCCTTTTGTTATCGCAGCACAACAGCACCAGAAAAAGATCCAGCATCCTCTTCACAATAAAATCAGTACTGTACTAATCACACGTCCTTCATTGCCATCTTTACTCACTAAAAAACCTTCAGCTACTGTAGGTCCTAAAAATAAAACTTCCTTAAATTATAGAAATTTTTTTTATAATGATTAAATATTATTTGCCTTCATAATCCTCTGCTTACACAGAGACAAAAAACACAGTACTTCAGTATTTACAGTTTTAATTGTTGGTGTTTCTTTGCTGACCATACAAATCCCTTTCCTGCCAGTATATCGGGGAAAACTCTGCTGTTTAACCAGCTACAGATAAAACAGAAGCCCTGGCTCCAGCTGAGGTCTTTTATTGGGTGAGTGAGGGGTGAACATTCTGCTAGTGGAACTAAGCAGAGATCTAAACTCTTGTCTTCCATCTGTAGCAAACATTTCTTCTATTGAATGCTAGAGATATAGAAAACAAACAGGTTGTGGAAGGGAGGAAATAACACAAAGGCGAAAGAAAAAGGAAACGGGTAAATGAGAGTTGGTTGGGGAAAATAGAGGGTTTATTTTATTTATTAAATTTTGGTGACCGGGTAGGCCCACTGAGCCCCGAAGGTTGCTTTTTCAGGGGCGATCCGGGATAACAATACAAGTTATAAGAATGAACAAGGACATAAGGAACATTTGAGGCATTGTGAGTTACATCATGAGGTGGTTACAGTAAAGAAAAATAGTGGATACAGGCGTGGTTACAGGCATGGTAAAAGAAAAGCAGTGGATACAGGCATGGCTTACAGGCACGGTAAAAGAAAAGCAGTGGATGCAGGCATGGGTACAGGCATGGTTATCATCATGACATGTAAGCAATTGGTAGTACTTTGCATATAGTTTATTCAGGGGTTACACGCGGCCTCTGGCCAGCAGTCTGTATAGGGCAGGTAGTAGGAAGGTTAAGCTAGGAGACAGGAGTTGGAGAGGAGGGGAGTACCTTAGGAGCTTTAAGTGCCGTGACAGTGGCATGCGCTTGAGGTCAGCAGATGGGACTTAAGCCTGGTGCGGAAGTTCATGAGTGAGGAGGAGACCTGGACCTGAGGAGGGAGTTTGTTCCATTGGCAGGCTGCTTGGGAGGAAAAGGATCTTCTGCCAGCGTTTGTCCTTACCCTAGGGACTTCTAATAGCGTTCTATCTGAGGTCCTTAGGTTCCTTGGGTTGTGCTTGAGGGTTATGGTCCTGGCAATGCTTGGCGGAGAGTGGGGTTTGAGAAGCTTGTAGGCCTGGACAAGCAAGGGGTATTGGAGGCAGGCGACCAATGTGGGCCAAAGAAGACTGGCCAAAGTGTCACAGTGGTGACGTCCCGGGTGGTCTAATGTTGCGAAATGAGCTATTTTATTATATAAGGTTTGCATCCTGGTAATCTCTTGTTTAGCCATGCCCTGTATAATAGGGGCCACAAAGGACAGGTTGGGTAGAAGGACGCTCGTAGCTATGGAGAGCCTGGCTTCAGGGATGAGTTGGTCCCTGAGTCGGTACAGGGTACCAAGTTTCCGAAGTAGGGTCCTGGTGACCTGGTCCACGTGTTCCTTGTATGCAATATTCTGATCCAACATGAGGCCTAAGTATTTAAGGGAGGGGACTACATTAATGGCTTTACCAGAGAGTGAGGTTAAGGAGAGGGATGAGGACCTGTCAGATCCCAGGGATCTTGGCCCGAATAGCATTGCCTTGGTCTTGTCGGCATTTAGTATCATTCTATTCTTAAGTAGCCAAGTCTCTAGTGAAGTGAGATCCTTTTGGAGTAGAGGGCCTAGGGCAACCACGTCATGCAGGGGTCGGAAGATGACAGTATCTTCAGCGTACTGCACAACCGAGCTCTCCCCGCAGTGGGTATGCAGGTCATTGGTAAACAAGGAAAACAGGAGGGGGGCCTAGAATTGAGCCCTGAGGTACACCCTGGTTTAGGGGTAGTGGGTCAGACATGGTCCCTTTCCATGAGGCCCTCTGTGCCCTGCCTGATAAGTAGCTCCCAAACCACTTCAGGGCATGATTGTCTAGGCTTATATTTTGCAGCTTCTGTAGCAGCAAGTTGTGGTCGACGAGGTCAAACGCCTTGGATAAGTCTATAAAGACTGCACCAGTGGGTATCCCTTTGTCTATTTCCCTGAGAACTTCATCCATGAAGTTAATGAGGGCAGTGTCAGTACCCTGGTTTGTTCTAAATCCATGTTGGGAGGGGGGCAAGGAGCTGATGAGCTTCCAGGTAGTCCCTGAGTTGATTGTAGATGACTCTTTCTTGCACCTTAGCAAGTAAGCAGAGGAGGGAGATGGGCCTGTAGTTGTTGAGTTTTTCCCTGAGCCCCCCTCTTTGTGAATAGGGACAACATTGGCATGTTTCCATGGGTCAGGGACTGCTCCTTCCCTCAGTGATCGATTGAGGAGCGTGGTTATAGGCCAGGCTAAGGAGGTAGCTCCTGCCTTGAGTAGCCGAGGGTTGATACCATCGGGTCCATGTCACCCTTTCAGTTTCAGGTTCCTTAGGAGGTTTAGTACTTCAGTGCATTTAGCCAGTCTCAGGTGAAATGGGGGTCTTTTCATGTGATGTGGTTCCTCTGAGGTAGGTGGGAAAGTCTGGGGAGACAGGCAGGTCTTGTAGGCCTCGAGGTCTGAGAAGTGCCTGTTAAGGGCAGCCGATATTTGAGAAGGGTCAGTTGTGAGCTGACCGTTAATCTCCATGGGACAGGACTCAGGCTTTTTGCTGCCCTTGATCAGGTCATTGATATGATTCCAGAATTGCTTGGGGTTGCCCAGGCTGGTTTTTTGGAGGTGTGTTAAGTAATCTGTCTTAGAGAAGTTTATGGCTTTCTTGGCTTTGTTCCTCAGGGCTTTGTATTCAGCGAGATCTGCCGGGAGGGAGGAGAGCCTAAACTTTTTCCAGGCTTTTTCCCCCCCGAGTAGCCATTAGGGCTTTGAGGGAGGGAGAGATCCACTTGTAGAAGCTGCCTTTAGCCCTCATTCTCTTCACTGGAGCAAAGAGGTTGGCCGCTGTGGTTAGTTCGTCCTGGAAGTATTGCGCAGCCTCAGTAAGAGTAGGGAGAAGATTTATGGGGTTCCAGTCCAGACTACCTAGGTAGCGATTGTATTGTAGTTCAGAGAACTTGGAGAAGTCACGAGTGGAGAGAATTCTAGGTTGGACCTTGGGTGTTTTGTTTTTCCATATACAGAAGATTGGGGAATAGTCACTCAGGGAGTCTGCCATTGTGCCCGCACTCTGTATATTAGTGGGGTTAGACACCAGAGCCTAGTCAAGGGTGGTGTGGTTCCCAGTTTTGTAATTAAGTCTGGTCGGTTCAGAGATGACCTGCGTCAGACCTGCTTCATGGGTAAGTGACTTCGAGGCATGACCAGGGTGCTGGGCCCAGTTAATGTTGAAGTCGCCCAGGATTAGTTGCTCCATTGTTACCTTGATAGCTGTATCGTTTGTGATGGATTTGAGGGCTGATTTTGGTGGGTGGTAGATGCAGCCAATTGTTAGTTGTTTGGCGTGCCCTAGGGTTATCCGGATGTATATGCTCTTTCCCTCAGCAGTAGGATTAGTCTGCAGGGGTAGAGGTGACATGGCGAGGTCATCTTATTATAGATTAGGACCCCACCCCCTTTTTTGGTTTCTCTGTCATTACGGTAGCTATTGTAGCCCACAACCTGAATCTTGTGGTCATGGATGTGGGCTTTTAGCCAGGTTTCAGAGATGGCTAGTAAGTCCAGTTTGTAGAGGTCAAACCAGGCCTGGACTTCGTGTATTTTTGGTCTAAGACTACATATGTTCATATGTGCTATCTTCGGACCCTTGGTGGCTGCCCATTGATGGTCCTGGGGGGATGCTACCAAGGTATTGGGTACGTATGGGCCAGGGTTAGGTTGGATATCACCTGATAGGAGAAGTAGCAAGACTAGTAACCTGAGCAGTTTAGTGCTAGGTATTGAGATGAGGTGTCTTCGCGCCTGCTCATATAGTAAAGCAGGTCATAGCATACACCCTTTTTTATGATCTCATGCTCTGTTAAGAGACTAGATATACTTGAGATAGGGCAGCTGCTAAGGAAGTCGTGTGGGGGGAAATTATGTAGATTGCTCACTGGTTCTGGGGGGAATGGGTCTATGAGCCTGCCCACCCAGAGTAGGGTCAGTGAGTAGATTATGGCAAGTAGTACACCCCTATTAGGGGGAGGGACACTTGGGTTCCTAGCACACCAAGGAGGGCAGAAGGAAGCATATACTAAGTAAGGCATTATTATTGGATGATGTCAGCGTAGTGTAGGTAAGAATAGGGTGCTCAGAGTCTATCTGACTTGAGTCTGAAGGGTGGATGGCAGACACTGAGGGCTTCATGTTTTCAGCTGCAGAGCTGTCGCACAGGCAGTTTTAAGGAAGTTGTCAGCCTAGTCAGTGAAGCTTAGGGAAATCTCAAACTACAGCCTCCCCTTGTAGCAGCACCAGGAAAGAAGTAGAATGATAATGCAGGCCATATTGCCCACGATTGAGTACAGTGATTTGTGTAAAAAGACCAAGAATCCCTCTAGTGGCAGGTCTGTATAAACTGCTAATGGAAAACTAGCCACTAAAAAAAAAAAAAAAAAAAAAAAAAAACTGCACTTTAGAAGCTGGAAAGTTAGTTCTGATTCTTTTTGTTACAAAGTGATGAGTTTTTTTTTTTGCTTTGTATGTGTGTATATGTATGCATGTGTGTGTGCGTGTATGCGTGTGTGTGTATGTATGCATATGTATGTGTGTGTGTGTGCCAAGTTTGCTTTCCTGTTTGCTCTAACCTTTTAGCTGTCTTTTTTTTTTTTTTGGCAGAGCGGCTGACTCACACCTTTCAACCTGCAAACCTGGCAAGGAGGGCTAAAGACCAGACCAATGTGTGACAAAATGCCCCAAATGAGGAATACCTGATTTTTTTTATAGCACATGACTAGCATACTAATTTTTAGAGTACCAATAAAAGTGTTAAGACAGTTTCTTGTTTTCTTTTGAGTTATACCTTTAAGATAAAGGATTGTTATTCTGTAGTTGTCTGGATTTTACATACTTACAATCTCAATAAAAAAAATCACACATTTTAAAATAAAAAGCAGGACTTTATTTTGCACAAAGTAGAAAGATACAAATCAACATAGCAGCATATAGGAATTAACAGTACAAACAAGTGAAACCTCAATTTAAACTAGATTGGGGAGAGCTACACCACAAGGCAGGAGATATGGGGGGCTACCAGCCTACCCCCTAGGACAGTGATAGAAGGTTGGGCATGAGAGTGTCAAGTGATGGGGGGACAGAGGGGGAGCTTGGTGGAAGGGCTTAGCAGCCGACGCCAGAAGCTTAGGTAACAAGATGGTGGACTTGGAGGCCATCATGGGGGACGAAGGACTAGATATAGTAGCAGTAAGCGAAACCTGGTGGACAGAGCATCATACCTGTGAAACAACTATTCCAGGGTACAGACTGTTCAGAAGGGACAGGGAGGACAAAAAGTGGGGGGGGGGGGAGTTGCTTCATACATCAGGGAAGATTTAAGTGTCACTGAAGGACAAGAGGAGGACGGGAAGACTGAGCTACTGTGGGTAACACTAGGCAGGAGGATGGAAGAATCCTTGCGACTGGGGTGGTATACAGGCCACCTATGCTGGAGGAAGAGGGGGCTAGACAGCTAATTCAGGCAGTCACAAGGTTGGCTCTAAAAGGAGAGCTACTACTGGTAGAGGACCTAAACCTCCCAGATATGGACTGGGAAATCTAGGATGCAGCATCGACAAAGAGCAGGGAAGATATTAGCTGCGCTGCAGGGGGTGTTCCTTCAACAGCTAATCAGGGGGCCGACAAGGGGCCACAACCTGCTGGACATGGTCCAGACAAATGGGGAGAGTGTGGAGGAGGTGGAGGTGGGAGAACCCTTGGGCGCCAGCTATCACAGCACTGTAAGGTTTAGGGTTAGGGCAGGGAAGGAGGGAGACAAATAAAACCAGTAGTACAGCCATGGACTTCAGACTTTGACAAAATGAGAAGGATAGTAAGGGAAACAATGGAGGGAACAGAAAATATAGGGGCAGTGGAGGAGTTATGGGACTCTATCAAAGGAGGGCTACTGAAAGCCACTGAAATGTGCATAAAAAAGGTTAAGAAGAGCAAAAGGGGGAGGAGACCGCTTTGGTATACAAAGGAGGTTGTGGATGCAGTCAGAGAAAGGAGGAGGGTCAGGGAAATGAAGGAAGAGTTGGCCGCCCCATTGACAAGGCTCTTCAACATGTCCCTGGATACGGGGAAAGTGCTAGGAGACTGGCAGAGAGCAGACGTGGTGCCTTTACACAAGGGAGGGAGGGACGTAGTAAGGAAGTGAAGGAGAACTATCAACCTGTCAGCCTCACCTCAGTGGTGGGGAAGGTAATGGAGGCATTAATCAAGGAGAGGGTGGTGGATTACCTGGATTAGTGTGGCTTGCAGGACAGCAGACAGCATGGGTTCATGAAAGGGAAGTCATGCCAGACAAACCTGATTGAGTTCTTTGATTGGGTGACTCATGTGATTGACCAGGGAGGGGCGGTGGATGTGGCCTATCTGGACCTCAGTAAGGCCTTCAGCACCATCCCCCATAGGAGGCTGGTGGGCAAGCTGGAAAGTCTGGAGTTGGGCGGGAGAATAACAAAGTGGGTGGAGGCCTAGCTAGCAGGAAGAACTCAGAGGGTGGTGCTAAACCGGGTGTACTCTGGGACAGAGAGGGTGAAGAGTGGAGTGCCACAGGGGTCAGTTTTGGGTCCACTTCTTTTTAACATTTACATCAGCGATATTGCAGAGGGTTTGAGGGGGAAGGTGTGCCTATTTGCTGATGATACAAAGATCTGCAATAGGGTGGACACCCGGGGTGGAGGACATGAGGCAGGACCTAAAGATGCTTGAGGAGTGCTCAGAGATGTGGCAGCTGAAATTTAATGCCAAAAAGTGCACTGAATGTGAGGAGTAGAAATACACAAGCAGGATACACCCTAGAAGGGGAGGCAATCAAAATAACAGAACAGGAGAGGGATCTGGGGATCATAGTCTCCTCAAATGTTAAGGTAGGAAACCAATGTAGTAGGGTGGTAGGAAAGGCCAATGGAATGTTGGCATGCATAGCCAGGGGCATTACTAGCAGAAGGAGGGAGGTAATAATGCCCCTTTACAAAGCCATGGTGAGGCCACAACTGGAGTATGGGGTCCAGTTCTGGAGAACACATCTCCGCAAGGATATAGATACGATGGAGAGGGTTCAGAGAAGGGCAACCAAGATGGTGCAGGGTATGCAGGGGAAGACATATGAGCAGAGGTGTAAGGAGCTGGATCTGTACATGCTGGAGACAAGGAGGTAAAGGGGAGACATGACTGAAACTTTCAAATATGTGAAGGGGCTCATTAAAGTAGGAGAAAGGAGTTTACTTAAAAAGAAGGAGGGGGCCAGAACTAGAGGGCATACCCTCAGACTGCAGGGAAAAAGATACAGAGGCAATATGAGAGGGCGATTCTTCACAGAGAGGGTGGTGGAGCCCTGGAAGAGACTGCCAGATGAAGTGGTGGGGGCTAAATTGGTGGAAGAATTCAAGAAGGCATGGGACAGGCCTATGGGGCTGAATAGCAGGGGAAGGGCAGGGGCTGGTGGGGGGGGTGTAGGGGGGAAAATGGGGTAGAATAGATAGGCCAGTGTGGTCCTTTTCTGCCGTCCAGCTTCTATAATTCTCAGCATGAACACATTAAACCAGGATTTCATTTAGTTTGCGCAAACAATGTAAAGGCAGTGCAAAAATGCAAGGAAAGCATATACTGGAATTTGATAAATTGGTGCAATCACAATCAATCATGGAAAAATGCAAAAACATCATGAACACATTATTAAAAATAGAAGGGAAATAAATACTAGGACATCATTTAGTAGAAAACACAGTTCAAGCAAACACAGAAGGCTGTATAATACAGTGATAATACCATAGCGATCTTGGATCAGGGGTAATAAACACCCAGGTCAAGGCTGAGGTGTTTATTAAACCCTCGGTCTGGTTATTACCAAGGAAACCCAGACCACTATTGGTATGATCAGTATTATATTGAAAACATTTTGTTTTAAAGTAAAAACTGCCAGATGTTTGTTGCACTACAGTGTTACTGTAAGATAGCAGGAATGGTTTCTCACAGATGTGCTCTAGCTTTGTGACTGGCATGTTGAAAATGGATGGGAAACTGAGCTTGCTCTCTGACTGGCTAAGTACGCACACAGCAGCCAATCAGAATGCAGAGCCATTGTCCCATTATTGTTCTACGCCAGCCAGAATGCAGAGCCCCTGTCCCATTATTCAGTCTACTGGTTACCCCGGAATAAACAAAAAGTAGCTCTACATTCTGACTGGCTAGGAATGATTTTTCTCAGTATAATTTACATTAAGTCCAGCAAGTCTGTAGTTTAGACCAGTCATTATTGAGAAGATTTATGATACCCACTGAACGTAATGTAGTGGCTTTTCTGCAGCCTCTAGGATATCCTTTGGCTGCAAATCATCAAAACGTTGAGGATAAATATGGGAAGCCATGCACAAGCCTGTGCCTGCATCAAGAGGTTTCTGTGGCAACCAGGAACCTTGAGAGCAGAGATGGAGAGGTTCCCTGGTTGCCAAAGAAAACTCAAGATGAACACACAGGTTTGTCTGTGTTTGGATGCCCATACATTATCTTTTAAAGTGTCTAGGCATAAATGCCCATTTCGGATGCTCTGCTTCCCTTCAGTGAAACAGTGTTGGGGGAGGCACTTGAGGGTTGGCGGTGGGCTCAAACTACTGATTTAATGTACGGCTAGAGGCTGCAGCTGTTTCTGTAAGTTCAAGTTTAAAAAAAAAACAGCTTCCAGCTCGACTGGCTACAGGAAAGCAGCTGTGAGGCGGCATTCTAAGTTGTACTGCAGTAGTGACATTACTACTGCAGTACAACATACTGATGTCACTACTGCAGCACAATAACACTATTATTAGATACGTATTTCCATGTAGAACATTGCACCATACATTGTTAAGGCTGGAAGTCCATACACAACAACACTTAACCATATTCTATAATCCTTCTCTTCATTCATCTTTATTACCAGCGATGAACTGAGACTCCTTTAGACTTAAGACTGGTGCAGTTAAATTTTTACCTTCCTTGCAATGTTGAAGGCCCTTTCTGCTTCAGCATTGGAGTGTGGTGAGCAAAGCAAAACCATCATTAATCTTGAGAACACTGAAGTCTTTCAGATACACATAATGGTTTCAGAAGTAGACTTCAAAATCCTGAAACCCAAGAATGTGGCCCATTTACTGGTCCTGTCAGTGTGCCTGTATCTTTGATTATGTATGTTGCAAACCCAGCCAGTAATTGCTCTGACTCTACCTCAGTAGCGCAAACTCCCATATGAAAAGCACCAGTCAGTAGTTTTGTTGAAATAACAAGCACGACCTTCATTTCATCCCTGGTAGTCTAGTGGACCCCTCCTCCCTCACCCGATCCCAGAAGGCATACTATAATTTTTTATCCTTGGTAGTCTAGTGGACCCCCCCCACCCAATCCCAGTAGGCATACTATAATGGGAGAGCTTTGCCCGAGGTTCACTGTGGGAGAATAAATCATCTTGCCACCTACATTTAAGCCAGCCTCTCCCCTCACTCCACGTTTCGTGCTTCTCGAACACGGAGTTCTGCATGGTCCGCGAGGCTGTACTGCTTCTGTTTCCTGCTCTCTGGAATCTTGCTGCTCCCCCTCTCTGCTTGTCTTCTTCCCCTCCTTCGTCTCCTGCCTTCCTGTGTCCCCACTTCTCCTCTAGCACCCTTGTGTCTCCTGTAGATCTCTCCATCCACCCCCTTTTTCCCCTGCGGACCTCTTATTCTGTTGCCTTCCAGGGTTTATTTCTTCACTTTTGCCTCCTTTTGGGGGGTTTTCTGGGCTCGTTTTCTTCAGTTTTTCTGCAGAGGTATTCTGAGTCACCATTCTTCTGGGTCTGTGATGCGTGGTGATGCCACTGCCCAGCTTAAGGCTGTACCACCATTTTTGCTCTTTAGTTTCCCTCCTCTGTATTGTCACTTCATAAGCTTATATTTGGCTGCATCTTTCCACTCTAAACATTTCCTTGCTACTCAGTTTTATTCCTACAAACTTGCCTCTTGTTCCCTCTCTTATCAGTCTTTTTCAGCTTTCTTTACGCTTTACAGTTTCTCCCTTTTTTCTAGCAGCCCTCACCAGCAGCCCAACCAGACTCTGTCTCCCTACCTCGTACCTTCAAGAGGTCGATGAGAGAAGGTAGGGTTTGATTGATCTGCCAGAGATGAGAGTCTGTGTCTTTGAGCATCAAGCCAGCAACTGCAACACTGTTTCTGTGCCATGGCATCCACTCCATCTGCTGCGTCCTCTCCCAACGTCAAAGAAGATCCTTCAGCATTCCCTCTGACTTCTTCAGATTCACTAGTGTCTCGCTAAAGACCTTCAAAGTCAAAATTTTCTATTAAGGACTGGACTGTTTTAGGTCTGATTTCCGAATTGCAAAAATTGGGCATTTCCCATCCAGTGTCCGCTTGAAAACAGGAGCTGTTCAATTTATTCATAGCAGTTAAGTCTCAACCTGCCAAGGACCCTACTCCTAGCCAGCTTGTTCTCCAACCAGCTTTTGCGTTATCTGAAATTAGAGACTTCATGGCTCCGATGGCTACCTCAGTATCAGAGCTACAATCCCGCATCTCTTCCCTCAAAGTTCGCCTTCCCTCGCAACCCGTTTCAGCTTCCAGCTCAACAACTTCCACTACTCCTATAACCACTTCTCATATCCATGAGGATGATGTTTCAACTAGTTCTGTACTTCCTATGAGCACTCCATCTACCTCTGGCTTACTATCCTGTCAAGATTCAGGTACTTCTCCTCCGGTCCCTTCTCCACCATTCATATCTCCTATTCACCTCATCCCAAGTCAACTCTGCAAGGATATTCTAGATAGGAAGGATGTAAACCTGATATCTCTCCTCATCTCATCCTGTGATACTATAGAAAAAGAATAGTATCCTGTGGAGATGTCTCCATTATCCTGAAGTCAAAAGATTCTAGTCTCCTGAAGACATTGACCATACCCAAATTTGTTCTTACAGTCAGCTTATATCATGACATCATCTGCTCTACTTTTCCCTCTAGATGAGAAGAACTGGATTCATAACTCTATCTCATCATAGACCGAGGCATTTGGGATGGAGGAACTTACTTTTACAACTATCATCCATCTTTTTCCACTATGGTTGCTGCTGCATTGGCTCATTTTAATACAACACTGAATTGGTCTACCCTGGACAATGAGCGCTTCTGCCATCTCTCTGCTGGACAGCAAGCCTATTCCTATTTGCTGTGCAGCTCCTTTTCCCACTTCACCTCTCTCTCTGCCTTCTGACAGTTCCTGATGTCACCTCATCTTCCATGGCAGCTACGAGGGATTTACCAGCTGGTCCAGCCTCAGCTTCCTTTTTCTTCTTCATGGTTGACCCACACAATCTCTAATCCTAATGCTTATGTTCACCCTACCTTAGACAGGCATGGAAGGCAAATTAAGTATGTAGAAGGCAAACCGATTTGCAATAACTTCAGTGACAAAGGATGCTTGGGTTCCGGTTGCCAGTTTCTCCGTATCTGCAGTTTCTGTGGTGAAGCTCATGCTCAATTCATTTGTCCGAGAGCACCTCAGTCAAAACAATGTCAATTACTGCACCCCTCTACTCCTGTCAACCTATGGGCTTTAGCCCAAGCACTAGCCTCTCATCCTTCTTGCTTGTTCATAGAATATATTCTGTCTGTTTTGTTCCGCGGAGGATTTCACGCCAGCATTACTGTGCTTCCCACTGATACCTGCATATGTCATAACTTGCACTCTGCCTTAAAGTAGCCTGAAGTCGTGCAGCAATTACTATGAAAAGAACATCAAAAAGGATTCCTCATCGTTCCTTTTCTGCATCTATTTCCCAGTTATCGGATCAGTCCTATTGGTATTGCTACTAGAAAAGTTTCTGGCAAAAAGTGACTGATCATCGACTTATCAGCACCTTGATCAAGGTCTACTCCTAGTATCAATTCACTTATTCCATCCGGTGAGTATTCTCTCTCCTATGCTTGCATAGACAATGCTAGTAAAATCATTAAGTGATTTTGGCCCTAGCTCCTGGCTCTCGAAAGCGGACACTTCAGCTGCATTTAAACTGCTGCTCATCCATCCTTCTCTGTGGCACTTATATGGCATCGAATGGGAAAATCATTACTACTTCACTGTTCATCTGACCTTTGGTTGCAAAAGCAGCCAAAAATTATTCAAATTATCTTCTGAGATGCTTTGCTGGCTATTACTAAACTTTGGTCATTGTACAACTGTCATCCATCTCCTAGACAATTTCTTACCAATCGATCCACCCGATTCACCTCCAGCTGCTGGCATTACTGTTCTTGTCCATCTTTCAAGGAGAAAGAGAAAACTTTAGGACGATCTACTTCTAATTCATTTTTAGGTATCAAGCTGGATATGACATACATGGAAGTCAGATTACCTCCGGATAAACTTAGCAAGATTCAAGCACTAGTGGAATCCTTTTCCATTCATTCCTCCTGTACCAAACGTGAACTACTATCACTTCTGTGTTATCTCAATTTTGCAGTGCCAATTATTCCACAAGATCATTCATTCATTTTATACTTTCTGTTATTGGCCTCTTTGGTCTCTAAGCTTCACCATTACATATCCATTACTGCTGCAGCCAAATCTAATTTAGCCATGTGGTCCCACTTCCTGGCCTGTTGGAATAGATGCTCCATGTTCTACAAAAAACCTTGTCCTGATTTCCATCCCATGATTTACACTGATGCATCTCCTAATTGTGGTTTTGCAGCCATTTTGGAGCATTCCTGGTTTGCAACTCCTTGACCTTTTCATAAATACACTCTCTAAGACTTTTCCAAAACATCTCCTTTATTTAAAATTTACCCTATTGTAGCTGCTGCATTTGTGTGGAGCCATCTTTGGTCTTTGCAGACTACCTCAATCTTCTCTGATAATCAACCTACTGCAGATATCATAAATAAAGGCAGGTCTTTGTCCCATTCCATCATGTTGTTCATGCAAAGGCTGACTTGGTTATCACTGTACCACAATTTCACCATGACATTTTTTCATATCCCCGGCTACACTAGCGAAGCTGCTGATTACCTGTCTCAAGTTCAGTTCCAGGAACTCCATCACATCTGCCCTTCAGCAGATTCAACCATGATATCTCCTCTTGATTCACCGATTTCATCATGACTTAGTATTCTGTCATCAGCAAGCAGGAGTCATCATGTGGTCTGCCCTAGCTCCTACTACTCAAGCAACTTATACCATCGCCTAGAAAGAATTTCCTCATTTTGCACATTCCAATCAGTTCATCCAAGTTCTTTCTCTATCAATCATAACCTGGCATTTGTAACCTTCTGCCACCATGCCTTGAAGTTATCATTTTGGACCATTAAACAATAGCTATCCAGAATAAACTTTTTACTATATCGGTCAAATCCATAGATGTCTTCAAGCCTATCTTATGCTTCAGCAAACTCCTCTTACTCAGAATCCATACAGCATCCTGAACAAATACTCCTAAATGATTACCCGTTGAAGGATCTATATTTCATAAATTGGTGGATCTGCTGCCCTCCAATCCCTTCGACCTTACCTCCAATATCACGATCTCATCAGCCATTTGCTTAGTGTTCTATGGCTTCCTGCATCATGGGGAGTGTACTACTTCTTCAGCCTCTTCAACTAAATTCCTTACAACTGCCAATTTAAGAAAGGAAAAAGATCATTACATTCTCTTCCTCCCAACCACAAAAAACAATTGACTGCACCAAGGAGTTCAGACCTCATACTACCCCACTCAGAATAACTGGTGTCCAGTAGCTGTATTGGATCAACTCATGCATTATCATCTTAGCTCCAGTTCTTCAAAACCTCTCCGATTTATCGATAACCTCATGCCACTATCAACCAAATGTTTCATGGAATATGTGAGAATCCTTGTACAAAGACTCAAACTTAATCCTTTTGTTTTCAAAGGTCACTCTTTTCAGATCAGAGCTGCATCTTCTGCATCAAAGAACAACATCTCCGCTGATATCATCAAGAGACTCAGAAGTTGGACCTCTTCATGCTTCGAGGCCTACTTCACCAATCCTGAAGTAGAACTCAGACGAGCTTTTAGGATTATCTCTTCCTAGTATGACCAGAGGAAGGGCAGTTCAGTAGCCATGGTTCATCAGAGTTTCCTCCTCAAGGGTTTTTTCCTGTCCTGCGTACTACTGTTCACACTCTGAGTTGGAGGAGGTCTCTCTCTCTCTTTTTGGGCCCTCCATTTGCATAATGCTGCCCGACTCCTCTACTGAGGGTGAGAATGAAGAAAGGCCAAAGTTAAAAGTTCACACAAAGCACTTTACACTATTCCCAAATATCGAATGGAAAGGCTTTGCCCAAGGTTTGATGTGGGGGAATAACTCCTCCCAACACCAACATTTAAGCCAGCCTTTCCTCTCACTCTACGCTCCGTGCTTCTCGAAGATCCTCCATCCTCCCCTCCTCCTCCGGCATTCTCCTCACCCTTAGTGATGACCCTCTATTTCCATAATGGTGCCCTGCTCCTCTACTAAGGGTAGGAATGGAGAAAAGTCAAAGTTAAAAGTTCACACAAAGCACTTACACTATTCCCAAACATCGAATTAACTTTAATCCCTTGTAGTCTAGTTGACCCTCCTCCCTCACCTGACCCTAGAAGGCATACTATAATGAACTTTTATCCATGTTGTCAAGTGGACCCTGCTACCTCACCCGATCCCAGTAGGCATACTATAATCAAGGTCCCGTGTTTTCCGAGATTCCGTGACTGTGGAGTTTTCCGCAGAATTTAATGTAAATCATGGAATACACTATCATACATCACACATCACTGCACAGTAGCGGTATACAGTGGTAATCATGCAAAGGTTTTATACCGCTACCGCACAATGACGCACGGTGCTTGGTTGCATGGTAGTGGTATACATGTTATTCAATGGTTACCCCACTTGCGCACTGCTCATTATACTGTGCTACCAGGCAACCTTTGCACATTTACCACTGCACATGTTATTCAATGGCACTGCGCTTGTGCAACGCTCGGCTACCAATAAACTTTTGCGCGATTACAACTAATTATTCCGCAGTTTACATTGAAGAATAGTTTTTCGCAATTTCTATAAACAGAGCTTACATAAACTGTGGAATATTGTTCCGCAACTTACATTAACTGAGGAATACTGTTTCGCAGCTTACATTAACTGAGGAATACTGTTTCGCAGCTTACATAAACTGAGGAATACTGTTTCGCAGCTTACATAAACTGAGGAATATTGTTTCCCAGGTTACATAAACTCAGGAATATTGTTCCCCAGCTTACATAAACTGAGGAATACTGTTCCACGGCTTACAAAAATTCCAAAATATTGTTCCTCAGCTTACCTAAACTGAGGAATAGTGTTCTGTAGCTTGCATAAAGCTTACGTAAACTGAGGAACATTGTTCTGCAGCTCACGTAAACTGAGGAACATTGTTCCGCAGCTTACCTAAACTCAGGAATAGTGTTCCGCAGCTTAGCTAAACTCAGGAACATTGTTCCGCAGCTTACCTAAACTCAGGAACACTGTTCCGCAGCTTACCTAAACTCAGGAACACTGTTCCGCAGCTTACCTAAACTCAGAAACACTGTTCTGCAGCTTATGTAAACTCAGGAACACTGTCCTACAGCTTACATAAACTCAGGAACACTGTTCTGCAGCTTACCTAAACTCAGGAACACTGTTCCGAAGCTTACCTAAACTCAGGAACACTGTTCCGCAGCTTACATAAACTCAGGAACACTCTTCTGCAGCTTACATAAACTCAGGAACACTGTTCCACAGCTTACATAAACTCAGGAATACTGTTCTACAGCTTACATAAATTTGGGGTTTGCACAAGATGAGAATATGGAGGGGAATATAGCAGTTCTGGGTGAAGATAAGAATACATAGAAACATAGACTTTGACGGCAGAAAAGGACCACTTGGCCCACCCAGTCTGCCCATTTCCCTACCTACTGGATAAGCTGCAGATTCTAGTTAACCAACAGCCTGCTTCCTGCAACCCCCCACTATAATTGCTTTGTGTCTGTCCCATGCATGTTTGAATTCCCTCACTGTTTTAGACCCAATTACCTCCTCAGGAAGGCCGTTCCATGTATCCACCACTCTCTCTGTGAAAAAGAATTTCCTCACATTACTCCTGAGCCGTCCCCCCTCTATCTTTAAACTGTGCCCCCTTGTTCTTACACATCTCTTTTTCTGAAAGATGCTACCCTCCTGGACTTTGTTGATTCCCTTGAGGTACTTGAACGTTTCTATCATGTCCCCCTGTCCCTCCTTTCATCAAGGGTATACATATTAAGCTCTCTCAGTCTCTCTTCATATGGTTTCTGATGTAGACCCTGCACCATTTTAGTTGCCCTCCTCTGGACTGCTTCCATCCTGTCTATGTCCTTCGTAGATGAGGTCTCCAAAACTGCACACAGTACTCCAGATGGGGTCTCACCAACTGTCTGTATAGAGGGATAATCACTTCCCTTTTTCTACTTGTGATGCCCCTTCCTATGCATCCCAGTATCCCCCTGGCTCCCCTTACTGACTTTTCACATTGCTTACCCACCTTTAGGTCATCTGATATGACTACTCCCAGGTCCCTTTCCATTTTGTTGTTGTTAGTGCCTCCCCTGCTATTGTGTACTCTTCTCCTGGGTTTTTGTTTCCCAGGTGCATTACTTCTTCTTTGCATTGAATCTAAGTTGCCATATGTCTGACCATTCCTCCAACCTTGCCAAGTCCCTTCTCATCTTTTCTACCCCCTCTTGTGTATCAACTCTGTTACAGATCTTTGTGTCATCTGCAAAGATGCATACCTTTCCCTCCAGACCCTCTGCAATGTCACTTATAAAGATGTTAAAGAGGATTGGACCCAGTACTGAGCCCTGGGGTACTCCACTAGTAACCCCCTTTCTTGAATGTGTTCCATTCACTATTACCTTCTGTGTCCTGTTGTGCAGCCAGTTACGCTACAGGCTACCACCCTGGGACCCACTCCCAGGCTGGCTAACTTGATTATTAATCTTTTTGTAGGGACTGTGTCAAATGCCTTGCTAAAGTCTAGGTAGGCCATATCCACAGCCCCTCCCTGGTCTATTACTTTGGTCACCCAGTCAAAGAAATCGATTAGATTAGTCTGACATGACCTTCCTGCTGTAAATCCATGTTGCTTTGGGTCCTGTGCCCTGCTGGCCTCTAGGTGCTCAACAATTCGTTCTTTCAGAAGTGATTCCATCATTTTCCTACCACTGAGGTCAAACTTACAGGTCTGTAGTTTCTGCTTCTGCCTTGCTCCCACTTTTGTAAAGGGAAACACATCTGCCCTCCTCCAGTCCTCAGGTACCACCCCATCCTGCTATGATTTGTTAAAAGTGGGGTGTGTGGGGTCACTAAGTCCTCTGTTCTTTTTAGGATTCTGGGGTGAACTTGGGTTAGGCCCCATTGCTTTGTCCACCTTAAGTTTTAGGAGTTCTTTCAGGACTCTTTCTTCTGTGAATGGACTTGTATCAACCCCCCTACCCAGAGTGCTTCTATTGTCTGGTTTAGGTAACTGCTCATCTTCTTTTGTGAATACTGAGCAAAAGTATTCATTCAGTATCTCTGCCTTTTCACTGTCTCCCTCTGCCCACCTCCCCTCTTCTTTATTAATCTTCACTATCCCTCCCTTAACCTTTCTATGCTCCCTAATGTACCTATAAAAGGTTTTATCCCCCTTTTTGACCGAGTTGGCTATTTTTAGCTCGGTTTGTGCCTTTGCTATTCTGACTGCCTTTCCTACTTTTTCTGCTTTTAGTTGATACAGTTCCTGTCAGTGCTCCTCTGTGATTCCTTATACTTTTTGAATGCAGCCTTTTTCTCCTTAACCTTCCCTGCCACCTCTTTTGAGAAGCATAGAGGTTTTTTACTCCGCTTCGTTTTCTTTATTTGTTTTACACAAAGACTTGTTGCCTCTATGATGGCAGTTTTGATTTTTCTCCATTGTTCTTCCACCCCTCCTATTTGGCCATTTGCTAGTGCATTCTTCAGGTGTTCACCCATTTTGCCAAAGTCAGCCCTTCTAAAGTCCAGTATCCTTGTTTTTGTATGGCTTATCTCCATGGTTGTGCTCATTGTGAAGCACACTGTGCAGTGGTCACTTGTTCCCAGATGTCTACTGACTTCTAAATTTGTGATCCTCTCTCCATTTGAGAGTACCAGATCTAGTATTGCTCCTCCGAGTGGGTTCAGCACTAGCTGTCTAAGGTCTGCCCCTGCAGGGCATCAGTAAGACCCTGCTCTTGGATGTGGCTGCAGTACATGTCCTCCAGTTAACATCTGGCATATTCAGGTCCCCATCAACAGTATCTCCTTTTTCAGCCATTTTGAGAATGTCCTCTATCATTTTCTTGTCCATTTCCTCCTTGAGACGGGGTCTGTATACAACCCTGTGGATTGTGATGCCATTCCCCATCTCCAAGGTAACCCAGAGTGCCTCTTGTCCTCCCCTTTACTTTTTAGTTCTGTAGCTTTGATCCCTTCCCTTATGTATAGAGCTACTCCACCTCCTCTTTGCCTTCCCTGTCCTTCTGTAGATTGTGTACCCTGGTATGTTGACATCCCATTCATGGTTCTCGTGTACCATGTTTCTGTGACTGCCACAATATCCAATTGTTCATCTTCCATCAAAGCTACTAGCTCAGAAAGCTTGTTTCCCAGACTACGGGCATTAGTAGTCATTGCCCTCCATTTAATGTTGGCTTGATCCTTTTTCTCCCATCCTGCTCTTATTGCTCTTATCTATTTTACCATTTACCCCGTCCTGCCCTGTGTTGAGCTCTGTACCTCAGTGTTTACCCTACTACCTGCCATGTTTTGTGGGGAGGCTTGACATTTCCTGCCTTTTATCAGTACCTCCCCCCTTATCTAGTTTAAAAGCTTGCCAAGGAAGCATTTAAACCTGTCACCTAGGAGCTTGGTCCCCTTAGTGGACAAATGCAGACCGTCATACCAGTATAGACCTTTATCTCTCCAGGTGGACCCCCAGTCCCCAATGAAGCCAAAGCCCTCTGCTCTGCACCAGTTTTGCAACCATTCATTAAACTGCATGGTGTGCAGTACCCTAACCTCACTCCTGCCATGGAATGATGCCACAAACTCAAGTAACATGTTGGACCCAGAGTTCCTACAAGACAGACTACTCAGCATAGTTATGCTGACTGTTTTAGATCAGCATACATATCTGATGCTATGCCACCAGCTCCCTGTCCTGCTTGTGGTGCAATGTCCCACTGCCGTGGAATGCCGTAGAATCAGCAGTTGTGCCACAGAAAATATGACGTTCTGCCACAGAATGTAGGTCGACTTTGCTGCAGTGAGCACAGAGCCCTGACTATAATCTATCCCTGGTTGTCTAGTGGACCAATCTCATAGTACAATTATGCAATATCACTTTATCTGGTGACAGTGACTGGCACAGACCTACCTCTCACCTCCACCGTCGGCTGCTTCATGCGAGTACTGGTATTGTTATACAGCTTTGTGTAGTGATACTGTACTTGTGCAATGTCTACTGAAAAGTTCAACTTGCAACTTGAAAAGTTAATTGCAGTATGCTTGCTGGGACTGGATGAGAAATGGGAATTCATTTGACTGCCAGGGATAAAATGTTATCATTGCATGCCTTTTGGACTCACGTCAGGGAGATGGGTCCACTAGATTAATAGGTGTAAATGTTAACTATAGTATGCCTTTTGAGATCAGGTGAGGGGGGTTCACTAAACTACCAAGGATAACATTTTATTATAGTATGCCTAACGGTATTGGGGGAGGGAGAAGGGCCACTAGACCACCAAGGATTTAACAACAAATAGAATGCCTACAGGGATGGGGTGAAGGAAGGGACCAGTCCTTGTTACATGTGTAACCCCTAGATGGCGCTATCCCAGGGGCTACTACCCCTGCCTGATTTGCCACTAACAGGTTGAGGGGCCTGGATCCAATGGCGGGTGCCTCCACCCAGAGGTCAGGGTTTGCAATAGTTAAACTAACTTGGTCACAGCCCTCTGGGACACTGCAACCCCCCTTTCTTCCCACTAGTGGCCCACACAATATATCAGAATTACCTTCACAGTATACACTTACCCCCAGGTCTGGTTCCGGCACTGGGACCTCCTGTGAAATGAGATACAGTGCAACAATCACAGTACAGTACTTTAACGTAGACAAATACCTCAGGCAGTATAACTTTGCTGAAACAAGCAGCTCTGATTTATTTAGGGGGATATAATAAGGACAAGGGAAATCAGGTTAATTAGCTTATCACTTAATAATCTACCTGTGGCTCTGTGCACAGGCCTATCCCTATCAGTTACTGTCCCTGGGTACCCAAGCCCTAGTGGCTAGTCCAAACTGTGGCAGCTGGTAGGGGCCCTTTCACACAGAGAAAAGGAGAATTAAACAGTCAGCAGTACAGTAATTCCATTTGGATTTAATGTGGCAATTCAACAGGGAGCGACCCTGAATTAGTACTCACGACCTCCAAATAAGATAGGGTCCTTCAATGTCAGCAGGGCTCACTTGAGGTACACAAACCTCTTCACACATCCATATAAAAGAAAGCACTATACCAGGCAGGCTGCATCTGTATCCCAGTCGCAATTACTGCACAATACCCGGGAGAACACACAGCAGATTCAGTTCCTGACAGACCGAATGCAATTTTCAGCAATTCCTCCAGTCTTCTACAGGGTGAGCCTGGTTTCTACTCTTCAGAGATCCTTTGATTCTTTTCACAGGACGGATTCAGTCCTAACAAGCTGCAGACCGGAACTCTGGGCCTTACACACGCTTTTTGACTAAAACTGCACACTGAAAAGCACAGGGCTCCTTCCTTCTTCACTGCCAAAGCTCAACTGAAACTCCAACCGACAAAACCGGCACTTCCTTTGAGTTCCTCCCAGTTCTTGACTGGATTGGCTGTCACTCACAATAGACTGCTGCTGTTGGTCCAAAAGGCACTGAAGTCTAAACTACATCTCCCAGAGTCACTGCCCATACAATCCTCTTGTGGCTGGCTCAGATTATGAGTCCAAGTTCTGATTCGTCCAAGGCACCATTTTAGAGCTAGCTTACCCCACACTGATTGGTCCAGTTCAGCAGTTCAAAACTAGAATGGGAACTAGCAGACACAGTTCTGACTGCAAAGAAAGCAGGTTAGACAAACTGTAATTTCATTATTACTCTAAATAATTTCTGGCAAACAGTTACATCTTTCAGATAGGTTCCTTTGCACTCTAGTGACTGCAAAATGAAGTGAATTAGCAGCAGCTTGAGTGGTACTCAGAGAAGAAACACACAGTCCCCATACAAACTAATTATGTCTGCAAGCAGACAGCTCTTAAAGAGACAGTACCAGAGGTTCTAAAAACACTCACTGATAAATGGCTTAAATGCCAAACACCATTCAGGCTTGGAGCATTCAAGCAAGCTCCTGAAGTCTTTTGGGAACCCCCATTTGCAGGGGTTACACCTTCCTGGCCTGGGAAAGCTTGACGTCCAAGGCCAAGGCACTTCATAAGTTTTAACTGCAACCATATACATTTGCATTAGGCTCACACATGTAATCATCAGTCAATATATCATTTTACCAAGAACACATTTCTGAAACATTGCAGTACGTCACTCTTTACACAGTATTACATACACATTGTACCATAACTCAAGTTATTACCTCTTGTACATGAAACCTGAAGAGAGGGGGCCCTTCCCTATCAGTTACCTTGGGGCTGGACGGGGCAAGGGCACCATACTTAGAGGGCAACACAAGTAACTTGGAGTTAGCACTGATGCTCAGTTTGGGCAATGAGCTCGGGGACACATACACTCCTTTATGGACAACATTGAGAGGCAATCCACAGGCCTCCCAAGGGAATCATAACTGAGGTGCACCACAGGCTTTACAGCTCGACCAGTCTTTCTAGGGGGAACTGTTACAGTCTCTGCACTCTGAGCCTCATTTTCAGCATTGTCCTCACTTGTCAGGGGAGTCTCCATGGGGTAGAGAGGCTAGAACTTGGGGCACTTTCAGCTCCAGGAGTTACAGTTTCTGAGTCCACAACATTTGGCTCGCATGGAGAGCTTTCGGACACTGGCAGTGGACTGTCAGGGCACTCAAAATACTCTTCTTGTTCTGGTGTATCACCAGTCTGCCCTAATCTATCATTTTCTCCCTGAAAGCTCAAACAGTTCAACCATGCACAATGATTCCATTTCATCTGATCTGATGCTTTGCACTTCACTTTCTGGGAGCATTGGCTCCAGGGACGAAGCTGGGGCTTGGACAGTCCAGAAGGCCCAGCTTCATCTCCAGTATTGACTAGGGATTGCCCAAAACAATTGACTCAGTTCAGAAGAAGGATAGTATTCAAAGTCACTCTCACTTTCTTCTGATATGGACTGACAGTCATGCTCAACTGGGACTTGTGCAGGGGAACACTTTAACTCTGCTTCTGTAGGTGCAGACTTCTTGGTCTTTTCTTAGCAGCAGTTCTAGTCACTGGTCCAGAGGGCATCTTCTGGGGCTCAGACTCAATCAGGATTTGTCCAATGGGCAGTAAATGATTTCTATGCATTGTTTTTACATCTTTGAATTATTCTCAGGCCTTACTTTGTACACTGGCAGATCATCTAGTTTGCCCACTACAATGTGAGGGAGATGGTGCCATCTGTCAGCAATCTTGTGCTTGCCATGCAGTCCCAGATTTCTTAGCAATACCCGATCTCCCTCCTGGAGTTCCTGTGCTTTCACCTTTTATCATACCTTTCTTTGTTGGCCAGATTTCTTTTGGCAGCCATGGTTTGAGCCAGTTAGTACGCATGAGTTAGCTGGGCCTTTAACTTTTGCACATACTGTAAATAGTTGTCAGCTTGAACCCCATCAGGAGAGACCCCAAAACACACATCTACTGGTAGTCGAGCTTCTCTTCCAAACATCAGGCGGTAGGGGCAGAATCCAGTGGCATCACTTTTGGTGCAGTTATAAGCATGTACCAGGGTGCTAATTTGTTGGCTCCATCTAGGCTTGTCCTTTGGGTGCAGGGTGCCTAGCATATCTAGCAAAGTGCGGTTGAAATGCTCAGGCTGTGGGTCTCTGGGGTGGTAAGGAGTGGTTCTGGACTTTGACTTCCCCACAGAGAAAGCATCTCTTTGATCAGACGACTCTCAAAGTCTCTCCCTTGATCAGAATGGATTCTTTGTGGAGCCCCATAGTGAACAAAAAGTTTTCTACAAGTACTTTGGCCACAGTGGATGCTTTCTGTCTTTGGTGGGGAAAGCTTGGGCATATCTCGTGAAATGGTCAGTGACCACCAGCACATTACTGATATTTCTTTGATCTGACTCCAAACTTAGAAAATCAATACAGACCAGCTCCATGGGTGCACTGGTGGTATGTTAACAAGGGGCAGCCCTCTGGGGCAAAGCTTTCTCTGTAAGCAGCGACTACAAGTTCGAATGTGTTGCTCCACATCAGCCCCATCTTAGGCCAATAGAATCTGGATCTCACCAAGTCAAGTGTTCTGTCTATACCAAGGTGCCCCATGTGGTTGTGCAAGGACCTCAGTACTGAGTCTCGAAGGCAGTGGGCAGCACTAGTTGTTGTTTGTCTACTTGTCCCCTCTGTCTACTGTTTCTCTATATAACAGTTTATTGATCAGTTTCAACTTAGGACCTTCTTTGTATAACAGTGCAGTTCTCAAATCAGGGGACGTAATTTGGACACATCTTTTCCTGCATAGAGGGCTTCTAAAGCTGCTTTGATCATGGGATCGTGGGATTGAGCCCACGAATACTGTCATTGTCCAGCTGAGGCAGTGCACCAATGTCTATTGCAGAAAAGTGGCAATAAGCAGCAGGTATGCAATTCTCAGAGGCTCCCAAGCAATCCACCATGCAGTCCACTGCGTCCGTGGACATTTGTTCCTCCCTGTCAAACTTCGGCAGAGTGCCCGAATGTCAGGTTCTGCCAATCGGACCCAATCATTTTGGGGAACAGGCCTCCGGAGAGAGCATCAGCATCTATGTGGTTCAGACCTGCTCGTATTCAGAGCATAGTCATATGTAGATAATGCAGAAAGCCACCTATGGCCAGTGGCATCCAACTTAGCTGAGGTCTGCACATAGGTCAAAGGATTATTGTCAGTTTTTACTAGTATTTTAGCCCCATACAAGTACTCATGGAATTGGTCAACAATAGCCCACTTCAAAGCTAGGAACTCTAACTTATGTACAGGATACTTCTTTTCGGATGGGGTCAGGCTTCTACTGGCAAAGGCCACTGGTCTCAGGCCATTCTCGTGCTCTTGGTACAACACAGACCCCAACCCTTGCAAGCTAGCATCAGTGTGCAGGACGTAAGGTTTTCTTGGATCGGCATAGGCCAGCACTGGAGCATGGGTAAGTTGATATATGATCTCATGAAAAGCAGTCTCACAATCAGGAGTCCAGCGGGCCCCAAATACTTCACTCGGATGAAAATACACTCTTTCAGTCTTGAGGGACGCTGACTTTTGGTATTTTTTGTGGGTTGGGGGATACCCTTGAGTAAGGTTAAGTAAAGGGCGGATCACTCTTGAATAGTCCTTGATGAGCGCCGATAATAACCACAGAATCCAGGAATCTTTGCAGTTCTTTTAGATTTTGGGCTGTGGCCAGGTGGTCAAGCCTCAACTTTACAGGTCGGTCTCTATTCCCTCGGTGGATACTATGTGTCCCACATACTTTACTGATGTTTGAAAGAATTGACACTTATCAATGGACAGTTTAGGCCAAAGTCCTCCAGTCGGTCCAATACCTTAAATAATCTGCTCTCATGTTCCTCCAGTGAGCTGCCAAATACAATAACATCATCTAGGTATACCAGGCACTCTAGTAAGTTCATGTCCCCACTGCACGCTCCATCAATCGTTGAAAAGTGGCTGGGGCACCTGAAATCCCTTGAGGCATCCTCATGAATTCATAGAAGCAGCGGACAGATAAAGGCCGTCTTCTCCACGGTCCTCTGGGGCCATCGGGATCTGGTAGTACCCACGCGGAGATCCAGCACAGAGAACCACTTGCTCCCGTTTAGGCAGTCCAAAGCATCCTGAATGCGGGCATTGTGTACTGATCAGGGATAGTCCGCCGGTTTAAGGTGCGATAATCCACACATCCTTACTGTTCCATTCTTTTCCTCACTACCACAATGGGGAAGCATAAGGGCTTCTGGATTCTTGTATTACACCAGCAGCTAACATCTCTTGCAGATGCCGTCTCCACATCATCTATGTCAGCAGGTGCCAGGCGTCGAGACCTCTCACGAAATGGTCTTTCGTCATGCAGCCGGATATTGTGCTCAGCTCCTTGCACGCATCCTACATCCCATTCCTTTAAAGAAAACACCTGGTCTCTCTGGGCAAGCTTCTCACTGATCCTCACTTTCCATTCAGCTGGCAGCGGGGAGTCGCCGAAATCAAACAAGTCAGGCGTTACTCTGTCATTCTTCCTTGAACTCTTGCTGCTGGGTAGCACTGCAGTGTCTGCACAATGCACATTAGCCAGGATGCAACCTCTGTTTACTCGAATGTCTCTTTCAGACACATTATGGACTTGGACCATTACCCTTCTGGCATAAGCATGGGCTCTAGCGGGCAAAATACTAGGCTTGACCAGAAGTCCCTCTGGCAATTTTCCATCGCCTGGTGCATCCAACATTAATATTTTATTCTTAACATCCTTTCTGATCACGGACCTCTCCCTGTAAGGTACACTGGGCATTTGGCCAGGATCAGAGACTCAGGATCCTTCTTCCATACAATTCCGACCGGTTCCTCTGGTTCTGTTTTTCAGCATCTCTCTGTGCCTCATAGGCCTTCTTAATTAAAGCCGGAACTCTTAAAGCTCTACTAGCCTTTGACCCCTGTTTTTCATAACACAACTGTGCCAGCCTTCCGAACATATGAGCATTTGTTCCAATCAACAAAGGGACACCATCATACAGTCCAGTGGGGGGACACACTAAGGCTAGGGTCTCTACTTGTTCGGCCACTCCAGCCCTGAGGTGGGGAAAGACAGCCAAATTCGGATATACCGGAATAGGGTAGGCCTTCTCACTTAACCCCATACATGCAGTCCTTCTAATGGTTGTAAGGTACGTCTGACAAATGCTTCTGATACCAATCCTGGAACATAATTGTCACTTGGGAGCCACTGTCTAATACAGCTCTTGTAGACACTCCATTCACCTTTACAGTGGTCTCCATGGAGGGACCCACTATTCTGGACCAGTCTGGAGAGGCGGTAGTGGGGCCTGGGCAACTGACCCACAAAGGACGTGAATTAGCATTTTGGTGCCCTCACTGGGATCATGTACGTGCACCTCTTAACCACTGATTTCTTCTCCGAAGCTCTCCTTGTAGCCTATATGCAACTTTGTCAGTGTCTTTTGGGGACTGGCATTCCCTCTTCATGTGCCCATCTTTCCCACAATTATAGCAAAACATACTTTCTGGAGTTTGAGCTGGCCGGCGCCACACTGGGAGCCAGGCGGGGTATTACTAACTGGAAACCTTGGTGCCATCTCTGTCTGCGGCGTGATAAGCATTTGGAGACATCTCGTCAGTTTCTCCACTTCCATGGTCAAGGAATCGAGTTCGGAGCTGTTATCAGCAGGAGATACATGGGTGGGTACCCCCACCCCCATAGCAGATGCAGTCGGATATAGGTCAGGGCCCGTACTTGCAGACGTGGCCTTCATAAAGGGACTGTTTTTGAATTCCCAGATCTCTCTCAACAGTTCGCCCCATTGTGGCATATCTTTTTCCTTGTCAGAGCACTCATTGACTGCCAACCTCTGCCCCTGAACTTCACTTGATGGGTCACCCTCAGTCACTCGGGTCGTAGCCGCAGCTATTGGTGCAGGTCCCTCCCGAGGTCGTCTTTTCTCAACTCCTCGAATTTCTCTCATTAACTCATCATAGGAGGGTGGGGATTCCAGTCGATCTGCCAGGCGTAACTGAAGCAACAGCAGTTCTGAGAAGGGCAGACTTAAGGATCCTGTCCAGCCTGGTTCGGTCCAGTTCAATCGCTGGCAAACTACCTTTCTGAGGCATTCTTGCAACAATTTTTCCAGCGAGATACATACACAGACAACAACTCCCTTGGTACTGTTGTGCATCTCTTACTCTCCACCATAGGTCCTCATCAGAATCTGGGCTCCCATACACATTCTCCAAGGCCTCAAGATAGGCCTGTGCAGTCGCTTCAGGGTTACTGGCCCGTTTGCTACGGATGGTAGCCAGGGCAGGACCTCGGAGGTTCTCACTAACCCTCTTTGCTTTTAGCCTTCCGAGCATTGCCATTCTAGCACTTGGGGGGCAACATAGTCTATCAGGTCTCCCAGTCATCCTCCCTTGGGGGTGGGGAGGTGCCAGAGAAGATCCTCAACCTTCGGTAGAGTCGTGACTAATGGCAGGTGCAGAAATAGGAGTCTGCATTGGTTCAGCCACCATTACGGGCACTGGAGCAGGAGAGGGTGTTGGGGAGGAACACCCCCAGGTGGCAAGAATAGTTTCTTCAAGTCCTCCACAGTTTTCCCCTCTCCCAGCAACCATTCAGCAAATTTCTCCTCAAAAGTTTCAGATAGTGGTGGGGGCTGATTCCCCCCCGGGTCTTTACTGTCCTTAGTTATCACTCTCCAAGCAGTGAGGGCTCCCTCTGGGGTAATGGTCTGTGGCACTTTGGAGCTATCTATGGGATCCTTAAACTCTACTAGGGCCAGGAAAGTGTGGGTGAGCAGATTAGCATGCCGACCCACCACCACAGGGTTTGTAAACCTTCCACCTTGGAAAGTACTCCCTGCACAGTGTCCGTATTGATACCGGGGATGTCCAGGATAAGCATAGCATTTTGAAGGTCGATCTCCTCCCCAGTACACCACTCCACCAGCCGGTGCACAGCCACTTCTGTCGGGGTACCCATTTTTTTCTTAACAGTGGTTCGTAAATATGGCCACTAGAGGACACACAATCCCAGCGGTGAGCCTCCAAGATGTAACCCCTAGATGGCGCTATCCCAGGGGCTACTACCCCTGCCTGATTTGCCACTAACAGGTTGAGGGGCCTGGATCCAATAGCGGGTGCCTCCACCCAGAGGTCAGGGTTTGCAATAGTTAAACTAACTTGGTCACAGCCCTCTGGGACACTGCAACCCCCTTTCTTCCACTAGTGGCCCACACAATATATCAGAATTACCTTCACAGTATACACACCCCCAGGTCTGGTTCCGGCACTGGGACCTCCTGTGAAATGAGATACAGTGCAACAATCACAGTACAATGCTTAATAGACAAATACCTCAGGCAGTATAACTTTGCTGAAACAAGCAGCTCTGATTTATTTAGGGGATATAATAAGGACAGGGGAAATCAGGTTAATTAGCTTATCACTCTAATAATCTACCTATGGCTCTGTGCACAGGCCTATCCCTATCAGTTACTGTCCCTGGGTACCCAAACCCTAGTGGCTAGTCCAAACCGTGGCAGCTGGTGAGGGCCCTTTCACACAGAGAAAGGAGAATTAAACAGTCAGCAGTACAGTAATTCCATTTGGATTTAATGTGGCAATTCAACAGGAGCGACCCTGAATTAGTACTCACGACCTCCAAATAAGATAGGGTCCTTCAATGTCAGCAGGGCTCACTTGAGGTACACAAACCTCTTCACAGATCCATATAAAAGAAAGCACTATACCAGGCAGGCTGCATCTGTATCCCAGTCGCAATTACTCACAATACCAGGAGAACACACAGCAGATTCAGTTCCTGACAGACCGGAATGCAATTTTCAGCAATTCCTCCAGTCTTCTACAGGTGAGCCTGGTTTCTACTCTTCAGAGATCCTTTGATTCTTTTCACAGGGCCAGTTCAGTCCTAACAAGCTGCAGACCTGAACTCTGGGCCTTACACGTTTTTGACTAAAACTGCACACTGAAAAAGCACAGGGCTCCTTCCTTCTTCACTGCCAAAGCTCAACTGAAACTCCAACCGACAAAACCGGGCACTTCCTTTGAGTTCCTCCCAGTTCTTGACTGGATTGGCTGTCACTCACAATAGACTGCTGCTGTTGGTCCAAAAGGCACTGAAGTCTAAACTACATCTCCCAGAGTCACTGCCCATACAATCCTCTTGTGGCTGGCTCAGATTATGAGTCAAGTTCTGATTCGTCCAAGGCACCATTTTAGAGCTAGCTTACCCCACACTGATTGGTCCAGTTCAGCAGTTCAAAACTAGAATGGGAACTAGCAGACACAGTTCTGACTGCAAAGAAAGCAGGTTAGACAAACTGTAATTTCATTATTACTCTAAATAATTTCTGGCAAACAGTTACATCTTTCAGATAGGTTCCCTTTGCACTCCTAGTGACTGCAAAATGAAGTGAATTAGCAGCAGCTTGAGTGGTACTCAGAGAGAAACACACAGTCCCCCATACAAACTAATTATGTCTGCAAGCAGACAGCTCTTAAAGAGACAGTACCAGAGGTTCTAAAAACACTCACTGATAAATGGCTTAAATGCCAAACACCATTCAGGCTTGGAGCATTCAAGCAAGCTCCTGGAAGTATTTTGGGAACCCCCATTTGCAGGGGGGTTACACATGTCTGGTGGGTGCATGGCTACACCATGCCTCAGTACTATTCGTGGCACACAGTCACGGTGCAGCTTACTAATGACATCAATGGGATGCAAATGTACCACTTTCAACCTGCATCCATTATGAGGTCATGAACATTTTCCTCTATGAATATGGCAGTGTGGGGCACAGGCGTGATCCCATTTGGGATGCGCTATTGCTCCTACACAGCCATATACAGCATGTTGGCCATGTACCACTTTATGGCTAGCAGGTGTCCCTGTTTTGTAACGTGGCACATGTGAGTTCCTTGCACTGATACTACTGTATTGGAACAGCAATTGCATACTTGGCATGTGTGCAATTTCTGTTACAGTACAACAGTACTAGGACACTACTCTAATCTGCGCACAGGAGATGTACTTTGCATGGTGCAAACTGGGGGTTTTGAATATCAGGCCCAATAATTTAATCAAACAACTCACTTAGGCAAAACTCCAGCCTATCCTACCAAAAGACAAACCCAAAACAATTAAAAATCAAACTGCGCACATATAGTGTAATGAGCAAATTAAAGGGAGTAACACCAGGCACCTACAGGTACCTGTGAAAAACTCAGTTGCTCCTCTTCTTTTCTCCTTTTATTGGTGGTGATTGTGAATGCCAGCATGGCTATTCTCTGCTGCAGTGCATGCAGCGGCATGCAGGGAGGATAAACACAGCTAGATTGATGCAGACTTGACTCTCAAAGCAGCTGGACATAGGACTGGCTCTCAGGGCAGCTGGATGCAGGACTGGCTCTCAGGGCAGCTGGACACAGGACTGTCTCTCTCAGGGCAGCTGGATGCAGGGCTGACTCTCAGGGCAGCTGGACACAGGACTGTCTCTCAGGGCAGCTAGACACAGGATTGGCTTTCATGGCAGCTGATGCAGTACTGGCTCTCAGAACAGCTGGACACAGGACTGGCTCTCATGGCAGCTGGATGCAGGACTAGTTCTCAGGCTAGCTGGATGCAGGCTGGCTCTCAGGGCAGATGATGCAGAACTGGCTCTCAGGACAGCTATGTGTAGCACTGGCTCCCAAGGCAGTTGGATGCAAAGCTCATTCTGAATGCAGCTGGACATAGGGATGCCTCTAAGGGAAGCTGGAGAAGGGCTGGCTCTCAGGACAGCTGGACACAAGACTAGCTCTGAGGGCAGCTTGACACAGGGCTAACTCTTAGGACAGCTGCAGGCAGGGCTAGCTCTCAGGGCAGCTGCAGGCAAAGCTAGCTCTCAGGAAGCTCAAGGCACAAGCAGCACAGCGGGCTTGAGTCTGGAAGCAGCAGGTTCCAGATATAGACCAAGTGAGTACTTACTTTCTGTGTAGTCTGTAGCTCAAGCTCGCACAGACAGTGACTGGGCCAGCTGGTACCACTGTTGGATCTTTTCTTAATGGTAGATGGCCAGTGTGGTACCTTCTCTGGAACAATAAGCATGGCTGGTGACACATTCTGTACAGTAGCAGCAACAGCAGCAGTGGCAGCACAGTTCTGCAGGCAACTTCTTCTTTCGTTCTTGAGTCTGTCTCTGGTCAGTTCACAGTGCAGCAGTATTTTGGTTCCCCACTACCCCAGCTTTTATATAGCACAGCGCTGACCTGAAGTGGAACAAAATCTTCACCTAGTTTCCATACAGTGCACTATGGGCAAAGCCAGGACAGAGTAAGGCAGCTGACTGGCTGTCTTGTTTGAGTGCGTGCATCTGTACTATAGCTGTAGAAGACAAAGGGGAGAGATGCTAACAATCATGGAATCTCTCTATAACTGGCATGCAGTGTGGGAATCAAAAGGCTATGCATGTTAGTGTAGCAGGTAACAGTTCTGAGATTGAGCCCCAAAACTGGAATGTCCTGCAAAATCTGGAACAGGTAGATAAGGGCTGACTTTGTTGTGTAGGCTGTACTAACATTCTTGTTTTTTGGGGGGAAAGGGGAAACCGACCATCCTGTGCTGCCTGCCCTAATCTGCTTCCTATTTTTTGTTCTTTTTGAGAAGGGACGTGGAATTTGCTTTGCTGTCTGCCATAACCTGCTGTTTTATTGGGGGGAAGGGGCTGGTATCTTAGGAGCTGGCAGATATTAGAAATACTACTTGAATATGTGAATTGATATGAAGAGGTATATCTGTTGGGAGTCTGATGAAAGACTGACAGCCACTCACCCGACGTACAATAGCCCGACACCGTTTGCCCAACAATCGCTTGCCCGACAGTAGAAATCTGCTCATGGCAGAGGTGATTATATTTAAGTATGGGGGAGAGCCCCCTGAAACGTAAAATCACCTCCGCAGCAGGCAAGTTTCTGTTGTCAGGCAAACAGTGTTGGGCTGTTGTATGTTGGGCAAGTGACTGTCAATATTTCGTAGTAGATCTGTATTTGTTGGGCTCTGCCCTGAGTAACAAAGTGCAAACATACAAACATATGAAATTTTCCAGCAGAAACAGGCCACGTGGTCTATCAAGTCTGCTCAAATGTGCAGCTAGTACCCCTATCTTGCAGCTGCCCCCTTCCCTTCACAATAACCCCCCTCTCACCCTGCCCCATCCTCTTTTGAATCCCCCCACTGTTTTGCAGGATGCCACCTACTCTGGCAGAGAGTTCCGTTCCGTCACATTCCTCTCCATGAGAAAGTCTCCTAATTTCCCTCCTATATCTTCCCCCCTCTAATCTAAGACCACGACATCTCGTCCCCCTTCCCCTCCTTAACTTAAATATCCATTCTGTACACGTCTTGTTGATCCTCTTTAAAGGGGAATTGTTACCAATAAGACGGAATGCACCCTGTTTCCCAGTTACATTTTTAACCTATGCATCCATCATTGACAGCTCACTGATGAAGATGTTGAGTTTAAATCCTTATTTTTGTTTCCCCATTGGGTGCATTTGTCACATCTGCACTGCTCCATTTTCATGCATGTGCAGTAGCACGATTGGCCAGGTGACGTCACCAATGAACTCCGCTCTTGGCTGCAGTATTGTGAAACACTGTATCTAACTTTGTGATAAACTTTCATAGTAACATTTTATGTGGTGTTACGATAGATTTTTCTCAAGTTTTTCTTGTGTCTTGCCAATATACAGTATATGGCTCCGAGATGTGCTCTGCTCTGATCAGTGGTTTTACATTTGAAAATCACAGTTCGTGAAAGACACTGACTATACTACTACTGGCACTCATGCGGTGCTTCACATATAATCATGAAAGCATGATACTGCAATATAAGTTCTTTGCGCCTCTTTTTTTCCCCTGCCCTTTCACTGTTCTTTGCATGTGGTGCTTGTTAATGCCAAAGTGGAAAAAGCATCTGACAGTATGATTGACTTTATTATTATCACTGGCCCCACGTCATATTGTCAGTCATACAAGGTGAAGTGTCTGCGTGTGGTTACGCGCTACATGGGTACCTTTCCTAAATATTGTTTTTACAAAATATACTCCATTGTTAGATGTCTGAGGTTGCCCCTAACCCCTTCCCCCACACACACGAGAACACACACTTGCACAGGCACACAGATGAGCGCGCGCGCACACACACACACACAGATCTTTCTGACCAGGTTTTCATTACGAGTACAGCTCTCTGTAGTTCTGTCACTTTTTTCTTTTTTAAATTATTGTGTTGTTTTTTTGGGGGTTATTACTTGTTGCCAGCAGCCAGGGTAGTGATAGACCGGTGCAGTTTCTCTCAAGTACCATCTTATACATTTGGCCACATCACCAGTTTATTAGTTGCAAACGGTTATACAGACTTGCTATGCCCGAAAGTAGCATCCTGCATTTCTAATACAGGCAGTGTCTCAAATGAATGCAGTGATTTTATTACATGTCTTTTGCAATGTTCAGTGTCTGACCATATGAGCACCTTTACAGCCACCTTATTTCAGGCACGGCAGCATTAGTAACGTTATTTTGCCTAGATAATTAGCACAAACTGGAATTTTATGTAGGGCAGCCATGAGGTTCTGTTTCTGTGGTGCTGCCAATCATAGTGGATAGATGGTGCTTGAGAACCTATCCTTATCTGTGTCCTTATCAAACCAAGGAGCCCCAAGTACTTACAACCACACCTTTCCCTGTGCATGTGACAACAGAAATTACTTTTAGTGCTTATTATGCATTGGAATACCCTGATCACAGTAATATATAATAATCTGTTGAACTAATTCCATAAACATCGTGAAAAATGCAATCTAATCTTTCACTCATATTTAGTTCAATTGACTGAGGGGATGTCAGCACCAAAAATCCAATGTCATAGACTTTGCAGGAAGAATACTATTGTTACCACTAATTCACTGTTTTACTCGACTTATGATGACACGTCGGAGATATGTGATGGAATGACTTATGTCATTGGCACACTTCTTCTCACTATACTGTGGCACCTGCCTACACAAGTGTTAAAGTGGAAGTATCAGGACCTTCTTGGTTCATTGTCAAGCCCGGCCTGACTGCTGGAGCAAGTGGATACTGTATATTTGATACAGCATCAGTGCAACTTCCATGAACAAACCGGAGAGGTTGATGGCTCAATACAGGTTTAAAGGGTGGCACTGAAACGGGGGGTTGTGAATACTGGTGCAAAAAAAAGTTTGCTAGTGGTCATGCACGTAACCTCTCCTCTAGACTTAGCACACCGTCTGAGTGTAGGCAAGTAAAATGAAGCATATAATATACTGGAAATATGATAACACAATTTTGTCTATGTGACAGTTTTAACTGTGCTTAAATGCGTGATGATGACTGTATTTTGAGAAATCCACAACAACACCAGATTGGAACCAATGCACCTGTCCCGAAAATGATCGGTAACACCTCCGTGTATCAGTAATCATACAGTAGAGATATGGTAACTTAGCACACACATAAAATGAGTGCTGTTAAAAGGTGTTACTAGTGTATGCTTGTAAGTCACTGACTTTGGGCATCTGAAACAGAACTTGCCAGCACGTCTGTGAAGGGTAAAAACACTGTCAGCACTAACAAAGATAGAATTTCAGGGGGTCCCTTTGGTGTTGAACAAATCGATTATGGACTGAAGCGCAAGGTAAAAAAATTGAAAGGGACACAAAGGGATACTGTTACAACCACATATAAGGTGAAACAATTATTAGGGAACAATTAAAACAACTAGGTTTGCAATTTGCCACTGTTAGTGATAGAAATGTGCTCTGGCCATTCCTGTACACACGGCCATAGAGGGAGAAATACCACTTGCAAATGAAAACAATTACAAGAGAAACAAAAGATTATGTAAATATCACCAGCCTGCAAATCAGAGAAATGTTTGAACCACTGGTGATAATCCACAGATATTATAAATGACAGAGCCTGATAGCATGAGATTACATTCACCAACAATATAATCGGGGCAGCAAGTCCATCGATTACGTCACGTCCCGTGAATACTGTCAATCACACTTAGAAAATGGAGGAGGGACATGATGGCTTACAAAAAGTTATTTTTTTCCAGAAACTTGGAATGTTTGGGGCACTTAACATGGGGCATTAGAGTTTGAGTGCAGCAATAGACAAAGGTAACTTTGCACACATTGCTGACAGTTCCCCTTTAAGTACTTGAAGGTCTCAATCATATCCCCCTCGATCTCTCCTCTCCTTCAGGGGGTACATATTGAACTCACACAGCCTCTCCTCATATGGCATTTCCCCCCGTTCCCTGGATCATTCTAGTTACTCTGCGCTGTACCCGTTCCAGTAGTCTGATATCCTTCTTTAGATATGGGCGCCAGTACTGCATGCAGTACCCCAGGTGTGGCCTGACCAGTGACCTGTAGAGAGGCAGGATCACCTCCCTGTTCCTGGAGGAGATTCCTCTCGCAATACACCCCAGCATCTTGTTGGCCTTTGCTGCCACCCTCCTGCACTGCCCCAAGTTGTTCATTTTACCAATTACAACCACCCCTAGGTCCTTTTCGTCCTCAGTGGTACTTAGCTGTACTCCATCCAGCTGATAGCTCCTCCCTGGGTTCTTCGCTTAAAGTGCATTAGCTTGCAGTTTTTAGCATTCAACCCCAGCTGTCACTCTTCCGACCACTCCTCCAGTTTAGTCAGGTCATTCTGCAGTCCCTGCCATACCTCTGTGTCGCTCACTACTGCCCCCAAATTGGAATCATCAACAAAGAGGCTGATCTTATTCCTGATGCCATGCAAGATGTCCGCTATGAATATCCCAAACACCGGCCCCAGTACCGATCCCTGTGGCACCCTGCTTGTCACTGCCCTTGGAGACAAGAGCTCCCCCACCACCACCACCTGCAGTTGTCTTCCCTGTAGCCAATTTTCGATCCAGTTAACAAATTTAGTCTCAACCCCCACATACCTCAATTTCCCCCTCAACCTCCCACACGGCACTGAATCAAAGGCCTTGCTGAAGTCCAAAATTATGACATCCACTGCAAGACCTTTGTCTAATTACCCCGTTACCCAGTCATAATACTCAACTAGGTTAGTCTGACAGGACCTTCCCAACACAAACCCATGTTGATGACTGTCCTGAAGTTCATTATCCTCCAGAAATGTCACCAGCCTCTCCTTCAGTACTGTCTCCATCAGCTTCCCCACAATGGATGTCAGGCTTACAGGTCTGTAATTGCCTGGTTCATCCTTAGGGCCACCTTTATGGAGGGGCACCACATTGGCCATCCTCCAGTCCTGTGGCATGCACCCTGTGTCCAGGGAGGTGTTGAATAGGTCTGCCAGTGGCCCAGACAATACCTCCGCCACTTCCCTCAGCACCCTGGGATGTATGCCATCTGGACCTGGTGTCTTATCCACCCTCAGAGCCCTCAGACCCTCCAATACCCTGCCCTCAATGATTACCCTGTCTGTCACCCCCTCTCCCCGCCCACCCTCACCACCCCTGTGGAAGCTGCCGGCCTTTCTCTCTTGTGAATATGGAACAGAAGTACTTATTTAGTGCTTCTGCCTGTTCTGCTCCTTTCTCTGCCCACCCCCAACCTTCTTGATTCTCGCTATCTGGTCCTTGCAGTTCCTTCTTTCCTTTATGTATTGGAATAAGTTATTTTCCCCATATTTGATTCCCTGAGCCAGCCTCAGTTCTCTGTAGGCCTTGGCTGCTCTAACACCCTTGGTAACTTCCCTGGACTTCTTCATATACTCCTCTCTATCGTTCCCCCTCCCAGATTTCTTGTATCTACTGAATACTGCTCTTTTTGCCCTCACCTTATCTAAAACTTTCCTACTCATCCAACTTGGCTTCCTAGCTCTTGCCTTCTTGCTCTGCAGTTTAGCACAGGTCCCAGTAGCCTCGACAAGCCCCAATTTGATTTTTTCTCATTTCTGGTATGCATCCCAGTGTGACTGAATTCCTGCCAGGTACTCCCCTAAGATTTCACCCATCTTTCTGAAGTCAGCCTCCCTGGTTCCTGTACCCACCGCCTCCCTGCCAGTGCCGAGCATGAACCACATGGATTGGTGGTCACGCCCTGCAAATGGGTCTGCCACCCCCCACCTCCCTTACAGCCTCCCCGTTGGATAGAACTAGATCCAGCATATTACCCAATGTAGTTGGCTCGGCAACCAGCTGTGCTAGGAAGCTGTCCTGGAATGCTTCCAGAAGTAACTGTTCCCTGGCACTCGATGTGACTGGGGTACTCCAATCCACTCCTGGCAGATTGAAGTCCCCCACGATCTCTGTATTACCCTTCCTGCACACCCTCCTAATTTGCTCTGCTAGCTCCCTATCCAAGTCCTCCTCCTAAGCCGGTGTCCTGTATACCACCCCCCATCCTGAGAGTCCTATTTCTCATGCCCTGGAGCTGCACCCACGAGGCCTCAGTAGATCCAACCTTGTGTGTTCATTGTCATGTATAGGCATAGAATGTGATCTGTTCCTACAAATAAATTACATGCTGGGCAACAAAAAGCAACAGCGATGCTTTAGCACAACTGTGTCATGCTGTCCTTCACAGTCTTACCTATACTAATGCCAGTATTGCTCTTTTCAAACCCTGGGGAGGGTAGTGTGTTTTCTATGTAACCAAACTGGGGTGGAGAAACCAGCACAAATTCTAGCTCATCCACTGGAGTGTCCAGGTCACTGGCACACAGATGGTTAACAGTGATAGCAGCTGTAGAACCTTCATCCACCACAAACATTTCACCTATGAAACAAAAAACAAGAGATTGTGCTTGTATGAGAAGGATGTTGAGATTATGTCATTAGAAATATAAAGACGCAAACATAAGTGACACTTTAGGTTAAAAGGCACACATTACACAGTATATTACTGATCATTTAACTAATGTGTAATACAGTGGACATAAGGTGTAACTATAATTACTGTTACATTAAATAATTCATGGATATCGGCTTCATTCAAAACACTGTAATACACAAGTGGTGACAAACATATGCATATTATCTCCTACGCACAGTGGTAGCTACAGAAAAAATGGCCAATACTGCAATATAACTGGCTGGAAAATCCCTTCTATGTGTCCCGGAAAGTAACACCACCAAAGGCACCAATGATTTCACCCACCATGCTCCTCAGCTATGGAACTCCCTCCTTTTAGGGATCCACCAAGCACCCTCCCATAATGCCTTTAACAAGGAACTCCGTAGCTACTTCATCTCCTCTAATCGCTGCCCTTGCTTCAACCCCCCCCCCCTTAGCACCACTCCTACTCTCACCGCTGTGCACCTGATCTGCTTTCTACCTAATGCTTTGCACTTAATCCTCCCCCTGCCTGTCTACTTGTCTCCCTTCCCAACTAGATGCGTTTCTCCTCTGTGGCTTGTTATCTCAAACCCCTTTACCTGTCCTCCTATAACTAATTCTCATCCCCTTAGATCTCTGTAACCATTGACGAAAAGCTCCTACTTGCAATACTCTGTGCCCTATCTCCCAAACCATGTGAATGTTTCTCCCATAAGGATCTGCCTACTGTATGTTATTTTGTAATTTTCCCTGCTCATTATACCTGATAGTTCCTTGCATGTATGTGGTTGTTTCTTTTCAATGAACCTTTTACTGAACTTTGCATCATGATAATTCCTTACAAATATGTGAGCTATGTCCTGCACCTGCCAACAAATTGCCTTATTGTATGTTTTGTCATGAATCAAACTGTTTTGTACCTTGCTTGTAATTTTACTGTAAAACCTTGTTTTGCTTCTGTGTTTTATGTCATTCCACTCTGTAACCTCCTGGGTCCTGCCTGAAAATAGTCATTTCTATGGCTAGCGCACCTACCTGGTAAACAAAAACTAAATAAATATAATGTGGTTTTTGTGGCATTAAATTGCAGTGTTTGCAGCAGCAAATACATGTTATTTATGCACTAACACAATACTGCACCACATTTGTTGTCACAAATACTGCACATTATATAGAGAATAATGGATGGGTAGGTGGTTATAATGATGATTTTACCCCACCCCCGCAAGGTGTGGGATGCCACATACACCCCGAGAGCGAAGGTCGAGAGTTTATTAAGGCTTCCCACACTGATGGTGTGTGTAAAATTTAAGTTTTGATCACCTACTCATCCTTTATTTTCTTTAATTGCTGGGGATCATTTTTTTTGCCACAGCAATTATATAAAATAAACAGAAGTCTCCACAGAGCCATGGACCGGTCGGGTCTCAGAGTGGTCCCTAGCGGCTCGTGGAGAAAATGAAATGTTTACTTCTTTTTTGTTTGTATTTCTTAAAGCAGTCACCTTTCAAAACTGTTTCTTAGCCATGTTATCATTATTTTTTTTAACTTACTGCTGACTCCGAGTGGTGATGATCACTGCAGCACTGAGAAATGTTGGCGAGACAGAGGAAGGGAAAAGCGGCGACTGGCGCATGCGCAGAAGGGCAACCCAGCATGTGTTCACTGTTATAACCAGCTGGTTATAATGGCACACTTATAGCTGGGTTTCGCTATGGAAGACTTGGGACTGTAGTAAGACACAGCTCTGTGATCTAACTTTAAAGGCACTTAGAGATGGTAATATATTAGATAGAAAAAGTCTAACTGTATTGTGGTAGGAGTTTTTGTTTTGTATTTTGCTCTTGTTATTTTAAGTGACTGTATACTCTTTATTATATTGTTCTGTGTTTACATTTTACATATTTTTATCATCTTTTAGTAAAATCTTTGTTTCAAGAGACTGCCTGTGTGTCTTCCAAGTTCTTTTTTTGCATGTGATATATATATATATATATATATATATGTGGTTAAGTCTGACAACTGTTCAAAAGCTTGATGGTGTTACTAAACTGGGAAAAGGTAAGAATATGCCTAAGGCCATTTATAGAGTTTTAAGGGTTCATTTTGGATACCTGGTTAGGTGCCCTTAGGCGAAAGATATATTGCATCCCCTCGAAGGGAATATTATCTGAGCCTCTATATTTGGGTACGCTAGCATAAGGTTCACAGTTTGAATCCCCCCAGAACTTGAGACTAAAGGTGATTCAGATCCACAAGCAAACAGGAGGGTTACCCTGTCTGTTACGTGTTCACAATATTGTGCTCAGAAGTTGGCACTGTGGGAGCCGAGGGCCTGACCTGCTGAGTGCGTTTGTGACAGATTGGTTCACAGCGGTGTGGATAAAATTGGTAACACAAGCTTTAACTGTTCAGTGTGTCAGCTTAATACTGTACAGCTCACTTGCAAAATAAGGCAGTGATTTATTTTTAAAAAGGAAACAGAACAGTATAATTTTGCTTACAGTCAAGTTCCTACCTGTTTTATTTTTTTTTATAAAGTGCAAGTTAGAGTAGCCGTAGTTAGGGAAGAAGATGGCTTCCAACTACAGCGGGTACACTGCAGATTACTTGAGGTAGTTGTGCCAGGACAAAGGAGTCTTGCATGAAGCAAGAGGCACCAAGCAGAATCTTGTGGATGCCCTGATGGCAGCAGATGCCCAGAGGATCAAGTCACAGACTGTGACTGTAAAGGACCAAACCTTGGGCGTGGAGGGGCTAGCGGCCAGTGCAGTGTCCAGATCTGGTGAGGATGACAGCAGGGTCAGTAACAGCAAAGGGACAAAGCAGCAGGGGAAGGCCACCAGCATTCTGGAGCCAGAAGCAATCAAGCTGCAGACTGAGTTGCACAGAATGGAGCTGGAGTTCCAGAGAGAAGAGAAGCGTAAAACGTGAGAGGCAGACCGTGAAGAGTGTGAGCACCAGAGGCAACATGAACTGGAGAAGTTACAACTCTAACCACCAGCACCAGAGCAGGTAAGTTGCTTGGGTTTAACTGGAATTACAGGACTGGGTTACAAATTGAATTCCAAATTGATAGTCGAATTGAAAGAGGAGGAGGAAATGGATGCCTTTTTAAATTCCTTTGAATAAGTTTGTATTCAGGCAAAAATTTCTAGAGGGTCCTGGAGCTTCCAGCTATCCTCGCTACTTATTGGGAAAGCTCGAGATGCATTGGGTCAAATGGACAATGAAGACAGTAATGATTACAGCAAACTTAAAGCTGCACTTTTAAAAAAGTTTGATTTAACTGCAGAAGCATACAGAGCTAAAGTCCGTAAGCTCAGGAGAAGCCCTGATATGAGCTACGAGGAGCTAGCCATGAAACAACGTCAATGTTTAAAACGTTGGTGGGAGGGAATTGAAGCAAACTCTGTAGATAAAATTGAAAATGCTATTTTGTTAGAACAGTTTTTCTGGATATGTCCGGCAGAGCTGAAAACCTGCCTGGAGGACCGAGATCCCAAAACAGTGCAAGAGGCTGCTGAACTCTCAGACTGCTATGCCAAGAACAGACCTGTTCTGAGAGTGAATGGGGCGGGCGTGGCAGTGCAGAAAGGGAAAAGCGCACCTTCAGGGCAGCTAAAACCCTCACTGCCTCCACTGAAACCAGTTAGCTCCAGGTTTCAAAGAAAAGAGTTCTGTGAGAAAATAAACGAATGTTGGGTTTGTAAAGAAACTGGGCATATTGCCAGACAATGTCCCAAAAAGACGAGCAATATGCAACATGGGGCTAGGAAAGAAGTGGGTTGTTTATGTGTCCCTGGAAGCATGCCTTGTGAACATGAGGGAACACATGGACCCAGTCACAGTGAATGGTGTACAGACACAAGGGTTAAGGGACACAGGGGCATCCCTGGTAAAAGGGGATCTGGTAGAGCCTGGTCAGCTTATACCCAAAGAATTTGTAACTGTACAAGACTTTACAGGTGAGGACAATACATTGCCCCTCACTAGTGTTCACCTAGACTGGGGTGAAACAGGGGGAACTGTGCAACAGGTGGCTGTAGCCAAAACTTTAGCAGTTGATGGCATCCTTGGCAACAATCTCAAACAGGGGATGGTGTGTTCAGTTACCCATAGCCAAGTGGGAAGGGGAAATTGTAGTTCTCTGGACTCCACAGAAGCCAGTGTGGAAATTACTGGGAGGCTGATTCCCCAGCCTGTGTCTCCTGATATGGAGACTAATGAAGAGGGGGTAGACATTTCCCCAGTAACAGTTAACCACACAGCTACGGAGGGTTACAACGAAGAAGGAGGGGTGACCCGTTGTCAGAGGGTTAGGGATGACAGTGATCCTAGTGCCTTGACACTAGTCCTAGGGACCCTAATTTAGAGACTAAAAGGGACCTGTCCCATGCCTTGGGAATGGGTAAGGAGTTTGCAGCTGCCCAGAAAAGTGACCCTAGTCTAGAGAAGCTGAGGACTTGGGAAGACTCTGATGGAGCACAGGGAGGTGACAGTAAACATAAGGTTTATTGGGAAAATGGACTGATATTTACTCAGGCTGTGAAGACAGAGGGAGGGGTGATAGGCAGGCAGCTTGTCATTCCCCAGGGGTACTGTGAGCAGTTGCTCAAGACTGCACACGATATTCCCTTGTCTGGCCATCTGGGAATTATGCACACTACGCAGTGGTTGACATAGAATTTCTATTGGCCCAACTTTACCCAGCAGGTGAAGGAGTATTGCAGGTCTTGTCACTGGTGCCAAGAAATAGGGAAGGCAGGTAAGAAAACCCAAGCTGCCTTAATTCCATTGCCCATAGTGGAGGAGCCATTCCAGAGGGTGGGAATGGATATTGTGGGGCCTTTAAATACCCCCAGCTCCTCCGGGAAGAGGTTCATCCTGACTGTGGTGGATTATGCCATCCGGTATCCAGAGGCAGTCGCCCTATCTTCACTGAGGACAGACAAAGTGGCAGATGCCTTACTTGGGATTTTCTCCCGTGCTGGGTTTCTGCAGGAGATTATCACCGATCGAGGGGGTTCCTTTATGTCGGACCTGATGAAATGTTTGTGGGAGAAGTGTAGGGTGGTGCAGAGTTGCACAACATCTTATCATCTGCAAGCCAATGGGCTTGTGGAAAGATTTAATGGTACCCTGAAGTCAATGCTCCAAGTGTTTGCTGATCAGTATGGGAGGGACTGGGAGAAATACCTTCTCCAGCTATTGTTTGCACACAGGGAGGTGCCACAAGGGTCGACAGGATTTTCCCCCTTCGAGCTCTTATAAGGACACTGGGTACATGGGCTCCTAGACTTAATCCGGGAGGACTGGGAAGAAGGCAAGCATGCCACCCAGGGAACTCCCATAACGGATTACATCCTTAGGTTTAGTGAAAGGCTGAAGGAGCTGATGGGGACAACCCAGAGCAACCTGGCAGCTGCCCAACAGAACAAAAAGTGTGGTACGACCGCAGAGCCAGAGCTTGCTCGTACATGGTTGGTCAGGAAGTCGTCGTTCCTTATTCCGGTCCGGAAAGACAAGCTGCAGGCTGAGTGGGCAGGACTGTACAAAGTAGTTAGAAAGATGAATGACGTGAACTATATCATAGAATTACCTAATAGAAGATGTACAGAAAGAATGTACCATGTCAACATGATGAAGCCATATGCCAATAGGGCTGACATGGTCTTTGCAGTATGTAGTACAGGGGAAGGGACAGATGAAGGAGACCTCCTTCTGGACTTGCTGGAAGAAAGCAAGCAGGAGTCCTCTGTGGAGGAAGTTAAACTGTCACCCCAGCTGGCCCCGGACAAGATCCAGGAAGTAAGGGAGGTTCTAGCAGATTTTGCCCCACTGTTTAGCGCCAAGCCTGGACTAACCCCCTTAGCAATGCACGATGTGGAGACAGGGACACAGATGCCCATCCGATGGACAGCATATTGGGTGTCAGAGGCTGTCCAAAAGGACATTAGGAGGGAGGTGGAGGAAATGCTGGAACTAGGGGTAATCCAGAGATCCCACAGCCCCTGGGCCTCACTCATAGTCCTTGTGCCCAAGCCAGATGGCTTTACTCATTTCTGTGTGGACTGTTGTGGACTGAATGCAGTCACGAAGTCAGACACCCATCCGATGCCCCGGACGGACGACCTCCTGGACAAGTTGGGAAGGGCGACATACCTTACAACTACTGACCTGACAAAGGGGTATTGGCAGGTAGAGTTAACTGACAGAGCTAGGGAGAGGTTTGCCTTTATCACTCCGATAGGCTTATTTGAATTTAAAGTAATGCTTTTCGGAATGAAGAACGCCCCGGCCACTTTCCAAAGTTTGGTGAACCAGGTGTTGAATAGTGCTGAGGAGTACGTCGTGGTGTACCTGGATGACACTGCCATCTTTAGTGCCAGCTGGGAGGAACACCTGTCCCACCTTAGGGAAGTGCTGGGCAAGATACAGAGAGCCAGGCTCACTGTCAAAGCTGAGAAGTGCCAGGTGGCCATGGCTGAAGTGGCATACCTTGGGCATGTTGTAGGCCGGGGACAGTTCTGTCCTAACCAAGTAAAAATAGAGGTGATCAAGGCATGGCCCAGACCAGAGATGTAGAAGCAGGTCAGGAGTTTTCTAGGGCAGCAGGGTACTATAAGAAATGTGTACCCAATTACAGTGCCCTGGCTTTTCCCCTCTCTGACCTGGTAAAGAAAAAGATGCCTAAGAAAATTACCTGGGAACTAGCCTGTGAAAAAGCCTTTACCAGACTGAAGGAGGCACTGTGCAGTGCTCCTGTATTGACAAGTCCTGACTATAGCAGACCCTTTATAGTCCAGACTGATGCCTCAGATGTGGGTATTGGGGCAGTAATGAGTCAGACATCCAAACAAGGGAATTATCACGCTGTAGTGTACCTGAGTAAAAAGTTACTTCCCTGGGAGCAAGCTTACTCTACTAAGGAAAAATAGTGTCTTTCCATAGTGTGGGCCCTAAAGAAGGTAGAGTCATACTTATATGGGCAGCATTATGAGGTACAAACTGACCCCAACACCCTGGTTTGGCTGACGCAAATGGGAAAAACTAATGGTAGACTATTAAGATAGAGTCTTGCCTTGCAAGGGTATGACATGACAATCTTACATAGGGCTGGAACGACCAATCAGAACACAGATGACTTGTCGTGTCTATATGAGGAGTGAACTGACTTGTGGAAGCTCATCCCATGCAGGGGCTGGAGCCCCCAAATTCAGTGTAGTTGGGGAGGATTGTGATGCTTGGCCAGCTGGTTATGACTGTTGGATGATATCTGTAATATAAAAATATATTGTGTGATTGTCACAGTGCTTCCATGGGTGCCCCCCCCAGGTTTCAGTGAAAATGACAGGATATATATTAAACCAGAAGATCTCTAATGTAATTAACTTCCTTGAGACATTGCATTTTATGGCCTTTTTTATGATCTGTTGCTTCTTTGAAGTGGAAATGAAATGGGACTTTATGAGTCTGCCAGAGGATGGAGAGCATAAACTTTTATGATGCCTTAAGAGGAAGAATATTTAATATCAATTGGTGTTAAAAAGCTATAAAACCCCTTTAAAATGCCTGGGGAGAAGGAACTGGGAAATCACAGACTTATAATTTGGGAAATGAGTTTTTGCGATGTCACCTTATTTAGAATAGCTTCTGACAGGAAATCATGTTTGTATTTTTTTATATTCTAAAAGGAGGAGCTAGATGACTAATAGAAGGGGTGTGGAGAAACTCAGTTTAAACTATACTGGTGTCTGATCTTGGAGATATATTTCATCTTGGGACTGTAGTAAGACACAGCACTGTGATCTAACTTTAAAGGCACTTATAGAGGTAATACATTAGCTAGAAAAAGTCTAACTGTATTGTGGTAGGAGTTTTTGGTTTGTATTTTGCCCTTGTTATTTTAAGTGACTGTATGCTCTTTAATGTAGTGTTCTGTGTTTACATTTTACATATTGTTATCTTTTAGTAAAATCTTTGTTTCAAGAGACTGCCTGTGTGTCTTCCAAGTACTTTTTTTGCATGTGTTGTATACGTGGTTAAGTTTGACAACTGTTCAAAAGCTTGACGGTGTTACTAAACCGGGAAAAGGCAAGAATATACCTAAGGTCTTTTGTAGAGTTTTAAGGGTTCATTTTGGATACCTGGTTAGGTGCCCTTAGGTGAAAAGTATATTGCATCCCCCAAAGAGAATATTATCTGAGCTTGTACATTTGGGTACGCTAGCATAAGGTTCACAGTTTGAATCCCCCCAGAACTTGAGACTAAAGGTGATTCGGACCCAAAAGCAGACAGGAGGGTTACCCTGTCTGTTACCTGTTCACAATATTGCACTTGGAGGTTGGCACTGTGGGAGCAGAGGGCCTGACCTGCTGAGTGCGGTTGTGACACTTAGCACCAGTCATCTTCTCCAGGGCTTGCATCTGCAGGGGAGATTGGTGAGCTTCTCCAACCCCTGCCGTGGTCCAGATCCAGTTAGGGCTGATGTCCCCAGCTAGTCAGGTGCAGGGTCTGTGAGCACTCATCATCATCATCATGCTGTCAGCTTTCCCATTTTATGGTGCCCTGAGGGATGGTGTGTAATGACATTAGGGTGAATGCCATGTGCTCCCTTGCGATGTGCGCAGACATCTGCCATACCTCCTGACATTCCAGCCTGGGCTGCCTTTCCCTCCGTTTTCACCAGGGGCCTAGCAAACACCAGGCTTTGTCCACCCCCAAAGGAGGAGGAGAGCAATCCCAGGGATGCTTGATCCTCCTTCCCCTGGCTGGCCCACCAAAACCCTGGATTCACTTCCAAACTTGGGTTGTCGGCGTCGCAAGTGGTAGTGCTACCACTGTATTTGTGGGCTGACCCTCCTCACAGCACAGCTTTAAAGGGGAACAGGCAGCACATTGGGCCCTCACACTCCAGTGTAGGCAGGTCCCAATGCGCACTTGTGTCCCAAAACAGTTTGGTTTACTTACTGTTTACTGTAGTATAGTACATTGTATCAGACTAATTTTACTTAGTTGTAGCATTAGTAGTAATAGTTTTATTTAGAAATTGGTGCCCTTACCCCTAGGCACAGGGTGCCATTATAGACACAGAGAAGTAGGATCACAATCACACCTTCATAAAGTCAGAAAAATAGGTAAACTCAAGATAAATTAATAAGACTAATATCAACATGGTAATAACTTATTCATAAACGAATAACTCAACTGGGAAGGTGGAAAAGAGGACATTACTCTCCAAACACCTGAGCAAACAGGTACGTTTTCAGACCCCACTTAAAAGGACCCCACTGAGGGGGGCCTCCCTCAGGGCTCTTGGGAAAGAGTTCCAAAGGCCAGACCACCGCCTCAAATATCTGGTCCCTTGAGGTTTTTAACCTTGCCCTGGGAACTATGAGGAAGCCCTCTTCAGTGGAGTGAAGCGAGCATGAGGATTTGTAAAGGTGCAGAAGATTAACCAGGTGACCTGGGCTCAGCCCATGTAGGGCCTTAGAAGTTAAAGCCAACTTTAAAGGATATATGCCACTTTACTGTCAGACAATGCAGGTCACGCAGCACTGGGGAGGCATGACACAACCTTGGGAGGCCAGTCAGCAACCTAGCAGCTGCATTCTGCACCAACTGCAGGCACTGCAGCATTCCTCCATTGACCCCAAGGTACGGAGTGTTGCAGTAATCAAGCTGCAGTGTCACAAATGCATGCACCAGTGTGGCCAGGTCACGGGGAGGGGTGGGGGATATGGGATCTAATCCACCTGATGTTCTGCAGATGGTAAAAGCCATTCCAGACTACTGCCAACACCTCAGCCTCAAATATCAGCCTTTCTCCCAGAATGACTCCCAGATTTTTCACCACTGTGGCAGCTAAAAGCCCAGAGAGGCCAAGCCAAAGCCCTATCTCCCTCTCAGTAGCTGCCACTGTCTTCCCATGACCCAGTTCTAGCACCAGTACTTCAGTTTTATCCAGGTTAAGTCTCAATGAGCTTGATGACATCCAATCTTGGATCTCAGCCAGCACCAATTGAGCACATCCACTTCCCTGGTGTCTTGGGTGCAGAGGGCATACAGAGATGGATATTAACTGTATAGAAGTGAAACTCAAGCCCATATTGCCTAATGATATTACCCCGGGTAGCATATACACCATGAACAGCATGGGCAAAAGGACAGAGTCTTGGGGTACACCACAGGGCAGAGACATCCAGAGTGAGGAAAACTGTTTCAGCACAATGCTCTGCAACATGCCACTGAGACACGAATCAAACCAGCAGATGACTTTGCCAGTGAGTCACACATACTCCCCATGCCAATCCAATAACAGTCCATGGTCCACAGTGTCAAATGCTAAAGCGAGATCAATAAGAACTGACCATTCTACTCTATCTCTAACCCTGAGCAGATTTCTGTGCTGTGCCTAGACCAAAAGCCAGATTCAATAGACTTATAGATGTCAAAGACAGTGAGGAGTGCCTCAAGCTGCACCGCAACTACCTTCTCAATAACCTTGCCCAAAAAAGGGCAGCTTACAGACAGGTCAGTAATTTACCAGGATGTCTGGGTCCAACGATGGCCTTTCAGAAGCGGCTTCACCAGTACACTTTTCAGTAACACTGGTACCACCCTTTTAGATAAGGAGCAATGGATAATTTTAGCTAACACTGGGCCGAGCCAGCTGCCACATACAGCTCACAAGTAGATGTATTGGGCCTGGATTCGGGTCTCAAAACATCATCAGCAGCTCTGAGATTACCTCACTCACCTCTTCCACCCATCTCTGGCTGAAACTCTCCCTAGTACCACTGACTGTGTCCTTGACTCACCAGCTCAGTGATGCTGGGCTGTGATGCCCACTTGGCAAAATCCCAGCCCTAATAGAGAAACCTGTTCGAGAAGAGCCAAGTGACCTTCTCCCATTTCATGGTTGAAAAAGCTCTTACAGACTCCAGATAGGCTAAATGAAGAAACTTGTCTATGGTCTGAAAGAGCTAAGCTAGTAGATTCCTCCAAGCAGCAATCTCCCTAGACAGGACCACTGCCTTTTTATGGGTGATTGCCCTTTCTTAATGAGCCATAAAGCCCATAATGAGCAATCAAAGTCAGTGGGTCCTGGATTTACTCCAACAATGCTCTAACCTCTGCCCCCTTTGTTTTCCACTCCCTCAGCTCACTGTCCAGTGACAATGAGCCAAGGTGTGAAACCAGCTGGTGTACACGAACCAGCACCACCAAGTCAAAAGATGGAGTGACAACCCTATTGTAGGCCACCACTGCTTCTTCTGATCCTTCAGTGCATGCTGCCAACACATCTGAGGTATCCAGAATGCCAAGAGTCTCTCTGGCCAAAGTCCACATAAAGGGTAGAACTGGACTACCTTCACAGGGGTTGGACTACAAGGGGGGGCCCTGAAGGTGAACCTGATAGCACAATAATCTGATCAACTGACTGGATCAATCTCGAGGTCACTAATCTCGAGTCCCATAGAGAAAACCAGGTTCAAGGCATGGCCATGTTGGTGGGTCGCAGAAGTAACAACTTGGCAAGACCCAGGGATTGCATACTCCAGAGGAAAATGGAAACTTTTAACCAAACTGTGAGAGTTTGTCACTGACCCAGTCACTGAAATCACCCAGAATAAGCCATCTGGGCAACTCCAACACCATGTCTGCAGCACAGTCCACAATTTCCTGCAGAAATTCCCCCTTCTGCCCCAGAGGTCAGTACATGAGGAAGATCCTGCAACCTGCAGCCAGACCCCCATGTACAGCCACGCATTCGAACAACAATATATCTTCCAATGTGTTTACTACCAACTTCAGCTCAGATCTAAAACAGATGGTCAACCCTCTCACCAAGGTCCTTTCTTAGGCCTGCACTGTGGAATACCCGGGCTAGCAGCTGAGCTGGCAGCAGCTTTCTCCTTCAGCTCCACACTGACTTAATTATACTTGGTACAAAATAACACTAAAGGTAATATCATTTTGCTCCAAAATGCTTTTATTAGATTGCTGACATTCTGAGGAACAGAAAGATATAAAACTTAGCAAAGTCTGGAGAATGGGTCACACTAAAACCATGACGCGAGGTGATGGGGCTAGGCAGAAAGACACTCATGCAGGCCCAGAGAAAGAAAAGGAACCTCCCGACAGCAGCCTAAATCAGCTGTCTAACGCTACATTGCTGAAAGCAATTCAAGCACAGGATAAGAAAATGGATGAGTTTACTTCTAATATCTACAGTAAATGTTGAAATTAAACTTTAAATGGTAGATGATTCCCCTCAGGGAGCCAACAAGATGGGGGGAAGGCGCTATCAGTAACGACTGGCCTGGTAAAAGAGAACACCATGCTAAAGAAATGCTTGGAAATGCTTGAAAATGGGGCGTAGGCATCCCATATTAGAATCATGGGCTTACCAGAAGAGTTGGAGGGAGAATCCCTGGAAAGCTTCATCGAGCAATGGTTGCCTGATTTTTTTATATTTAGACTCCCCGATCTCCATGTTACGGGCCTACAGAGTGAACGCCAGAGGGGCCTGACTTTATGTGGACTGTGCTCATCCAACTGCAAGAGCAATCCTGGTGGTTTTAAGCTCAGTAAAAGAGAGGGACTATGTTTTACTCAACGCACGCATACAGGGACCCTCTAAATGGCAGGGAGTCTCCATTCATGTCTTTCCTGACTTAAGTTATGCCACGAGGCAATGACGTAAAGCTTTTGACGGGGTCAGATCAAAAATTGCGCCAACTTGGAGTCCACCATGTTCTCCTGATGCCAACGAGTCTCAAGTTTGCCTATGGGGCGAAGACTTACCATTTTTCAGATCCAATGGAAGCAAGTAAATTAGTCATGAAGATTGAACTGGATTACTCAGCCTGAAAATCAGAATCTGAACCAGGGGAGGAAGAGAATACTTGAATTTTTGTTGAACGGGGCTCAGTAAGTTATAATGAAGAGTGACTGAATGGACTTGGACACTTGTTAAATGATCATCATATTACATATAGTAGTATTTCTTCTGGCGCACAAATGACATTTTAGGTTTACGGTTTAACTGCCTTTATGTGTTGTTTTATGTCTCCGTGTAAACGGTCGTGGTGCACTTATTGGGGAAGTTAGTATATGTGTGATGCAAACGGATGAGATCACAGGAGTATGTCAAGTCTCAAAGAGTCACTCTCTGCTCTTATAAGTTTATATAGTTCATTGTTTCAGTGATCCATTAAAAGATTTTACTAGGTTTAGTAAATGGGGCACATACATAAATGTTCGTCCTGGTACCAGGTTAATGATGTTCAGTTTTTTCTTTTTGTGAAATGATTATTGTGGAGGGAGGAGAAGGGGCTTAGTGCCGATTTGGTTTCTTTTCGTATATGCAGCTACTGTCATTGGAGGAATGACACCTATTAAAAGGGGTGGAAATTTTAATAATAGAGTGACTTTGCATAAAGAATTTCCCCACTCATGGCAGCAATTACCTTATGTAGAGCATATTATTAACTAAGTGAACATATTCATACTGGAAACCCTCAAATGATGTAACAAATGAGGAGGGTTAAATATACTGTTTTCTTAACAGATGTTGTATTTTTAATGTGATGATGCACTGTCCTATGAGCTATACTTGTATCTGTTGCATTGTAAAATCAATAAATATAAGAAGAAAAAAAAAACCTCCCACCCACAACAAACTCTCCCCCACCCAATACCAATAAATAAAACCCCTCACACTCACTCCTAGTCCCTCTCACACAACCCCAACACATTCACCTATTATTACATAAAACCCCACACACTTTGTTTTAATTCTATTTCCCTCTGGTCACTGAGCCAGGGGATCTATCTCTCTCTCTCAGATGTCCATATCAGCTGCTCCCACCCTGCCTGAAACTCACCCACCCTGAGTCCCCTCCTGGAGCTCCGATTCCATGCTTCCTTACCTGGCAGCGACTCCCTGGCTTGCACTTCCCACGGCGGGGCTGCCTCTTCTACTATGATGCTCCTTAGAATCCAATGACTGCAGACTGGACTGTGGTTCGAAGGATCAGAATGCAGGTGGGCAGAGTCTGACAGTGAGTGTGGGGCAATGGGGCATCGTCCCCCTCCTGAGTCTCGGGGTGTTTCCTTGATCTTACTTCAAGGGAGCCCTTGCAGCATGCAATAAACATAAGGATTGAGCAGCCAGGTGCTAGGATGACACAGAAAACTTCTAGCTAGCAGTATACAGCGGGGGACCACCCCACCCCCAATGTTGGCACGTCGACATCCGACCTATGGTATAAAAGGGGCAGTCCCATCCCCAGTTCTTTTTCTATCGACCCACACAGATCAGACCTCCATGGACTCCTGTTTCTAGTTGGCTGCCATTCTGATCATGTTTCTTCTGTGATTTGTTATTTTTATAGTTTAACTTTTTTCTCGGAGTTTCTGCATGTCTTCTCCAGTAACGTCTTCATACCAATGAACAAAGTGTGGCTGCCGCAAGCAGATCTCCTTTAGGGATGGCCACTCCTCGAGCCTGCTCTGCCTAGGCCCTAACCATAACACTGAGGCCTGCCAGCACTGCCAGAAATTCAACCAGGCCACACGGAGACACAGCTTGAAGACCTTCCAGGCTTTTCTTCTGCAGTACAAGTTAGCGATGATGCAGAAGGAGCTCCGGTGCACAAGTTCTTCTTCCTCTCTGGCCTCCAGGGCATCAACTTCTTCTTCTTCCTCCCACAAGGAGAAGATGTTGAGCAGGAAGCACAAGCATCAGGACAAGGAAAGGGATCGGCCGAAGTCGGCTTCCTACTCCATGTCACCGCACAAGTCAGTGGCCGCTTCTGGATCTTCCTCCCATGGGAGATTGGTTCCTCCTTCACCGGTAGCCTTCACTCTGCAAAGGCTCTTCTGGGCTTTGGACGTCATCCCCAGCCCCAAAGCCCCTGAAGCTCAGTCCCCTTTTCCAAGTGGATCCTCAGTCAGGTGGCTTGACTGGCTCTTTGGGTAGTGGGTCTTGGCCTACAGCCCCTCTGGTCTTAGTGTTGCATACGTCGGTCCCAAGTACCGGGACCAATGTCTCTAAGCGATGCCTGGAGCATGCGCTCGCTTCTCCCTCACTGGCAATGCCTCTGCCTCCGGTGGGAGTTTCCTCTCCTATGCAGACTACCCATGTGCTTGCTACTTCACTTGATCAGCATCAGCCTCCTTCTCCTCAGTAGTCACCAGCCCCCCCGGCATCAACCCTGGCAACACCTTCGCCATTGTTGACTAAGCCCCAGCCAGCGTTGACCGATCCTTCAGGACAGCCGCATTCAATGCTTGCCGAACCAATGCCAGGCCCTTCGAGATCGACACCGGCCAGCCCTTCGCCACAAGGGCCATCACTTGGTCACCCAGTTCCCCAAGGACCGATGCCAGAACATATGAAGCCTCACGGACTGACGCTGGAGGATCAATGCCTTCCCAACCAGCAACACCTCCCTTCCCACCTCCTTTGGATTACACTGCCTTATTCACGGCTTGGTGGGAGTTCATGCAGAACAAGGATCCTTGGAGGAGGCACCCTACCCTACCTCTGAGGAAGCCTTCCCCCATACTGGACTGGGTTTGCCCTCCTACACCCTGGTCTCTGGGTGACAAGGAGGAACATCGCAAGAAGGATATCCATCCACTGATGCCGGTCCTGAACTCTGATCCATCCGGGGGGATTCCTCCTCTTCCTCGGAGGACTCCGAGAATTCTAGGTTACCCTTGGAATCTGAGGAACCCAGGGATACCCCCAGATTCCCTCCTGATGACCCAACTTTCCTGGACGTCATGAGACATTATCAGCCACTCATGGGCTGGGACTCAGAGGAACTAGACCCAGAACATTGATGTCTGTCAACCTTCCTCTGTAAGAAGGACACCCTGCCTATGGTTATCCCTCCTCTCATTGACTCTTTCGAGGAAGTCAACAGGGCTGCTTGGAATCACCCATCTTCCACCCAGCCTTACCTAAAAAGGCAGACAGACTTTATCATGCCACCAGGGACAAGCCTTTTTATGGAGAGCATCCAGTTGCTGACTCGGTGGTCCTGAACGCTGTTCAGAACCGTACTAAGAAGCCCAGACACCTCCGCATGCACTCTCCAGATAAGGAGTTTCAGTAGGTGGACTTTTTAAGGAAGAAGATCTATGCCTCAGCCACTTTGGCCACTTGGTCATTGAACTTCCTAGCCCACATGGTTCAATACCAGAATGCCCTGTGGGACAAAGCTCTGGAATTGGAGCAAACCCTCCCAGATGACCCTACTAAGTCTCAGCTAACCCAGTTCCTAAAATCTGGGTCAGATGTCAGCAATCATGTCCTGAGGGCATACTATAATACTGCAGACATAACCAGGCAGGCGGTGGCCACTGGGTGTCTGTATTCACCGCCATTCTTGGCTTAGGGTTTCAGACTTTGCTCCTGATGTGCAGGCCAAAATCCTTGCTGCCCCCTCTAGGGGCTTGGTTCTCTTTGGTGAGGATGTTCAAAACATTATCTCCCGCCTATAGGAATCCAGTCAGGTCCTAAAGTTGGTACACTGTCTGTACCATTCCCACCCAAATCCCCACCAGCATCAGACCTAACAGAGGAACCAACGTTAGCAGTCTCGGGGACAGCAGCCGAGAGGAGCCTTTAAATGTAAGGCCACCTGCCAGGTGACAGGAGCCTGAGCCCATAGAGCCCCTAGGGCCTCTTCTGCCACCCTGCCCAGCCCACGTTCTTTAGCATGATTCCTTGTCCAATCCTTCCCCCCTGGCAGAAACTTTGGGGAGGTGGTGGTGGTGGTGGGGGGCGGCCTGCCTTTACCTGGACAGATGACGGGGAATCACCTCAGATCAGTGGGTGCTTCAACTTATACAAAGGGCTACACTCTCAAATTTTCAGGAGATACCCTCAGACAACCCTTCCTTGCACTCCTATTACCCTCCAGATCATACTGCCCGTATCCACGAGGAGATTCAGGCACTTGTGCTCAAGAAGGCTGTAGAACCTGTTCCATCAAATTAAAGAGGAAAGGACTTCTATTCTCATTTCTTCCTGGTGCCAAAGAAGACCAGCGATCTGAGACCAATCCTGGATCTCAGCCACCTGAATCTGTTCATAGAGTATAAATATTTCAGGATGGTTACTCTTCAGGGTCTTCTCCTCCTTCTATGTCAAGGAGATTGGCTTTGCTCCCTGGATATGCAGAATGCCTACCTCCACATCCAGATTTTCCGCCCCCTCAGGAGGTTCCTCCACTTTTGCTTCCAGGGGAACCATTGCCAGTTCAGGGCCCTGCCCTTTGGCCTTTCCTTGGCACCTCAAGTCTTCACCAAGGGCCTAGCAGTGGTGGCTATGGCTCTCAGGAGGCAATGTCTTTATGTCTTTCCTTCCTGGATGATTGGCTTTTCACAGCCCCCTCCATAGACCAGCTGCTCCAGACAATGGAGCTCACCTTCAATTTGTTTCTGCCGCTGGACATTACCCTGAACCTGCCCAAGTCTTCCCCCTGCCAAAGTCCTCCCTCTGGCCAAGTCAAGGACTGCAGTTCACTGGAGCAATCTTGGATTCAGCTCAGGGCAAGGCCTTCCTGCCTCCAGACAGAGCAGACCATCTGAGAGCACAGGCCCAATTGGTATCTTCATCACGTCAAGTCCCAGCCAGGTCATTTCTCAGGCTCTTAGGGCACATGGCGGTGGCCACAGGCACTGTTCCTCTAGCCTGTCTGCACATGAGGGTGCCTCAGTGGACCCTCCGGGTCCAATGGGACCAGTGCATGGACAATTTGGAACAGGGGATTCTTGTATCCAACCCTGTGCAACAAATGTCCTGGCGGCTGAACCCCTCCAACCTCCTCAGAGGAGTCCCCTTACAGGCAGAGTCACCACGTCAGATTCTCACAACAGATGCATTCAGTCTCAGCTGGGGTGCCCACTTAGCAGACCGTCAGACTCAAGGAACCTGGTCTCAGCAAGAACAACACCTCCACATCAATGTGCTAGAGATGCGAGCAATCCTTCTTGTCTTTCAGGCCTTTCAGACTCATCTTCTCCCAGGCCGTCTCCTGATTCAGACAGACAACATGTCAGTTGTCTATTACCTCAACAAGCGGTGGGGACTCATTCGTATCCCCTGTGCAGGGAGACCATGAGAGTTTGGCATTGGTCTATAGAACATGACCTGGTTCTAATGGCAACAAAAAGTCCTGGCCAACAGCCTAAGCAGGTCCAGGTCAAAGACACATGAATGGGAACTCCTATCCTCCATGGCCGAGGATTTCTTTGACAGGTAAGGTCACCCCAAGTTGGACCTCTTTGCGTCCCTGCTCAGTGCAATTCTGCCCAATTTCTGCTTGCTAGATCCAGAGCCTGGTGTTTTCTGGTGAAATGCATTGTCCCTCTCTTGGGCAGGGAGGTTTCTGTATGCCTTTCCTCCCTTTCTGCTCCTGCAGAGAGTCCTTCTCAAGCTGCAGTCAGAGGGGGTGGAGATAATTTTGATAGCACGCTACTGGCCACGCCAGATGTGGTTGCCTTTGTTGTAACAACTAGCAGTGGAACCTCCTCTTCCCCTGCCTCTTTGCTCCAACCTGCTCTCCCAGGAGCAGGGCGCTCCGATTCATCCAGACCGCAATTCTCTTCATCTCCATGTATGGCTCCTTCAGAGTTAGTCATTGCAAGTTCTGGGGTCTCCTCTAGGGTAGTGGATGTTCTAGTGGCTGCTAGGAAGCCTTCCACCAGAGCCACTTCTGCCATGAAGTGGAAGCAGTTTTCCATCTGGGCTACCTCCTGACATTTGGATCCCTTCACCTGTCTGGCGAATCTCATCCTGGACTACCTCTTTTCCCTTTCAGACTCCAGTCTGGGTTACTTCTCTATCAAGGTGCACCTTTCTGCCATCTCTGCATACCATGCACCCATTGACGGCAAGAATATTGCTCAACTGGATTTGTCCCGCACCTTCTTGTGGGGCATTCTTCATTTGAAACCTCCCATTAGGGACCCAGTCCCGCCATGGGATGTGTTGTTATTTTGGAGAAGCTCATTCTTCCTCCCTTTGAACCTACTGTAAGTTGTAAGCTATGCTTTCTGTCATGGAAAGCACTGTTTTTGGTTGCCATTACCTCAGCTCGGAGGATTTCCGAGCTCCAAGCTCTGATGTGTAAAGAGCCTTACCTGGTTTTCCACAAAGACAGAGTATCTTTGCGGACCAATACTAAGTTTTTGCCTAAGGAGGTGTCTGAGTTTACTTTGAATTACTCTATCCACTTGCCTGTTTACTTTCCTAAGTATTCTAATCAGGGGAGGCTTTGCTCCTTACTCTTGCTGTTCTTCGGGTGCTCCATGTCTATCTGGACTGCACCTTCCCTTTGAGGAAGTCAGACCAGTTGTTTGTTTCATCCCAGGAAAGAAGGAATTCCTTCCTATTTCCAAACAGTGTTTATTTAAGTGGTTAGCTAATAGCATTGTTTATTGCTACCACAAGTACAACAAGCCTTTGCCAGGCCCAGTCAAAGGAGATTTTACCAGATGTATGGCAGCCTTGATTTCCTTCTTCAGAAATGTGTCTG